>OV702291.1:154501798-157001798 GCA_916181665.1 Avena sativa
TAATACATACTTGTGATTATACCCCTTGCAAGCATCCACAAGTACAAGAATGTAATTAAGGTAGAAACCTAACCACATCTTTAAACTCTAAGACCCTGACGTCCCTTGTGCAAATGTTTCTTAATGGGGGTTCAGGTTTCTGTCACTCCGGCAACCCCTACGATTAGTAGCCAAATACACAATGCATCCCCCTAGGCCCATATAGGTGAAGTGTCATGTAGTCGACGTTCACATGACACCACTAGAAGAAATACACCACAACTTAAATATCAAACTATTGAATCCTTCTCACACAATTCCACTACTAACAACATGACTTCTCCCATGTCCTCAAGAACTAAATGAACTACTCACAAGACATCATATGGATCAAGATCAGAGATGAAATAATGATATGTAACAATCTGAACCTAAACGATAATTCAATGGTTCACTCAATAGCATCAACTATAAGGAGTAATCAACACCGGGAAAGTTTCACCTAAGAATTATGCAAGATTCAACCCAATTGTTACAACGGTATGAAGTGGTGATGATGGTGCTGGTGGAGACGATGGTGGTGATGATGATCCCGATGAAGTCCAGCTTGATGGTGGTGTTGATGGCGACGATCTCCCCTCTTCGGGAAGGAATTCCCCTGGCAGAATTCTGTCTGCCGGAGAGATCTTTCTCTCTCGGTGTTTTTCGCCCAGCTGAGGTGGCGGAATCTTTTTGTGGTTGCTCCCCAGGTATTAGGGTTTCGAGGGGATAATATACGCCAGAGGGGAGAGCCTGGAGTGGTCCAGGGCAGCCACACCACCTGCTGGCGCGGCCTAGGGCTGCCCGTGCCAGGGGGTGGTGTGGGCCCCCTGTGGCCCATCTCCACTCCCCCTTCTGGAAATCTTCGTCTTCTGAAAAATAGAATTTTCCATGTATTTTCCTGAATTTTCTGATCTTCGCGAATTTTGCCTCCAAACAACACCTTTTCCATCAGAATCCTGACTGCAGCGGTCCATGCTCCAAAAGTCATCAACCATGCAAAAACAGATGAAATAACATAAGTATCATCTCTTAATATGAAATATATCAATGAATAACAGTAAATTATGATATATAATAGTGATGCAAAATGGACATATCAACTCCCCCAAGCTTAGACTTCACTTGTCCCCAAGCAAAAACTGAGCTCAATAAACATGGCCTCAGGTTTATGGAGTGAAGAGTTGATAAAAGAATACGGACAAGAAGCATCACATTCATCAATACATAAATCATAATAGAGAACAACTCACTACTATATAACTTAACTTGCAATAAGTAAAGGAAACACAATAAAGATGCATAAAATAAATCATAATTGGTAATGGCAAACTTAGCTCTTGGTCGAAGAATAGTTGACAATTTACTAGAGTTCACACATAACTGGTTTGCAATGATAGCTTTCAAAGTAGTATTCACTAAGATAAGAGCAATGTGCAAAACAAGAAACATAAGAAACATGATTGAATAAATCATCATATGAATGAATGAAACACAACAACTCAAAATACTTGTTGAGATAGAAGGGAATAGGTTTACTGACTCAACTAAAAAGTAAAAGAAAGGCCCTTCGCAGAGGCAAGCAGGGATTTCAAGTTTCATAAAGAGCTTCCAAAAATTATGATACTTATTAGATTTCAGCTCTCATTGCCCCTATCATAGGCATCTTTAGGTGATTAACGTTAAGGTGATCAAATACGAGGATATGCTTGACAAGTTGCAAGTTAAAACTCTCATGTCCCTTGAATACGAGGGCCGCTCCTCATGCTACTCAAGTTTAGTCACCGGTAAGTTCTTGTCATAGTAAGTATATGTGTATCATAGAGAACCGCCAACGGGGTACTCCTTGCCCGATGATACGGAAGAATCCCCATATCAAAATGGCAAGGCAAGCAGACAACGAGCATCTCAACAATCTTCTTATTTACCATGGGAAAATGGTGCTTTTCTCTCTCTTTCCTCTTTCCTCTTTCTCATCTCTTTTTCTTTTTCTCTTTTTCTCAATCTCCATCGCTCTTTTTTTATAAGAATAATGCTTCATAGATTGCTCATTATGGTTACGCTGCAGGTTTCCACCATGATTAGGCATGGATTAGACCGGCGGCCTAGGCGTTTCTCTAACACACATACATAACTCCATGGACTTACAAGCTCTCCTTTCATTTCACACTGACGACATCCATAGACAAAAGAGCATGATATCAATTAGGTACAAAGTACAAGTGCAATGTTGAAAGATTCCCCATGACAACATGGTTCTGCTAATTCACAACTTACAAAGCGCAAGCATATACGCAACATAGATGGGCACAATGGTTCAAGTTTATTAAGTGCAAGAAAGTAAAGTGTGCTAATTTTCAAGTTCGTGAGAGCTTTAATCACTAATTTTCACATAACAAGTTTAATTCAGAAGGTAGATAAAAACATGAATTTACTTGGAATAGCAATAGTGCTAGTAGGTAGGTATGGTGGACACAAATGGCATAGGGTTTTGGTTTAAGGATTGGATGCACGAGAAGCACTCCCTCTCAGTACAGGTTTTTGGCTAGCAAGGCTAGGTAGCAAGCTTAAGAGTTGAAGGAAACAAACAATCATAAAAGTGATAAAAACAAACATGCAATCTTCCTTGGAAGCACAAAAGATCTTACTAGAGAATACTAAACTTATGAGCAAATCAAGAAAGAAAGATGATGAAATTATATTTCTTTAGAGTACTTTTTATCTTTTTCATTCAATTCTCAAAAATAGTGTTGCTACTGACCGAGCCAGGTTTGCCAAAACCAACTAAATTTACTCAATGATCCCAAAGTATTACCAATACTAACAATAAGATCAATCATATAACATGAATTGAAAACTAATATAAGATATGTAAAAGAGTAAATGATAGAACTTCTCATTAATATTCCATAATAGCAACTCACACCAAGGGATACATAGATATCTAACGAGAGGGGGGACACTTCCATAATGCAAACCATCATACATGATAACTTCTCTATTCATGATATGACTCTACTAAAAAGGTAAAAAGATAGAAGATAGTGATGTGATATCGCGGCACTCCCCCAAGCTTGGAACAAACCAAGGGGATGCCTAAACCCAATGACGAATTATTCCTTCGGTGGTGGTGGTGTTCTCTTCGTCATTGTCCGACTTCCAAGGTAAGGGTTCCCCATCAACAAAAGACATCGTGGTCTCCAACATCCTGAAACTTGCAGCAACACTTATGCGTTTAAACCTAACCTCGTACTCACAGTTTTGATTATGCACGTCGTAGATCTATGCTTGTAGTTGGTTGGTCGTTTGTTGGAGCAAGAGAATTTCATCCTTGAGCTTAGCAGTCTCCTTCTAGTGCTTGGCGATGAGTTCGGAATAAATCTTATGGATGATGTCCACTTTGTGTTCCGCCATCTTCCTGTACCTAAAGACTTCTTGCTCCAGCGCTTCCATCCTGTCCTCCAGACTTCCTTTACCTTTAGGGCCCTGAACCTCTTTTATCTGTACCTCCCCATCTTCAAGCAACAACTCCTTGGGATGAATCTTCAACTCACGCATGTACGGGTTAATGATATCCGCTGAGGACTCTTCCTTGGCTGATCCAGAGGAAGACACTGTGGCTCCAAAACTAGGACACTACTTGTCAAAAACAGATCGAAACGAAAACACGACGAGAACATGATATACGAACCTCGGGGGATCTGGGGGATTATATATTATGAAGTTTTACAACAAAAGGAAGGTACTGGGAGAAAACGGGTCAGAGACGGAGGCCGAGGTGGCCACACCACCTGCTGGCGCGGCTAGGGGGGCCGTGCCAGGGGGGCCATGCCAAGGGGTGGTGTGAGCCAACCTGGCTCCGTTTCCGTCCCTCTTTCGCTTCGTTGCTTTTCTTGCTGGATAAAAACTGAAAAAAATATAATTTGACAGAATTTTCATCGAACTTTTCTTACCAGAATGGTTACCTACTCGAAAACAGACTCTGCAGGTCTCTGAATTTGGTATTTGATAAATTTTTCTGGAGTTACTACTTGAATAGCATCAATATCTTCATTGTAAGAATCTCTAGCAATATAGTGCTTGAGTCGCTGACATTCACCACTTGTGTAGTGTTATCATTTAAAGAAGAAATTCTTATTGCACCTGAACGATATACTTCTTTGATGACAAAAGGTCCTTCCCATTTTTAAAGTAGTTTCCCTGCAAAAAATCTGAGATGAGACCTATATAATAGAACTTTCTCACCAACATGGAACTCCCTCTTAAGAATTCTCCTGTCATGCCATCTTTTAACCTTTTCCTTAAAGAGTCTAGCATTCTCATATGCTTCACTCCTCCATTCATCTAACGAACTTAAGTCAAATAATCTTTTCTTGCCAGCAAGCTTACAGTCTCTATTAAGTTCTTTCACTTCCCAATAAGCTTTGTGTTCTAATTCTAAAGGCAGGTGGCAAGCTTTCCCATAAACCATTTTGTAGGGAGACATTCCCATAGGATTTTTATAGGCATTCCTATAAGCCCATAAAGCATCATTCAACTTTTTAGCCCAATTTTATCAAGATCTATTAACAGTCTTTTGCAAGATGGATTTAATTTCTCTATTCAATAGCTCTACTTGCCCACTAGTTTGGGGATGATAAGCTGAAGCAATTCTATGATTAACATCATATTTAGCAAGGGTCTTTCTAAAACCACCATGAATGAAATGGGACCCTCCAGCAGTCATAAGATATCTAGGCACTCCAAACCTAGGAAAGATAATATCCTTAAGCATTTTTAAAGAGGTCTCCCCATCAAAAAAAATTGTAGGTATGGCTTCTACCCACTTAGTAACATAGTCAACAGCAATAAGAATATGGGTATAACCTTTTGAAGGGGGAAAAAGACCCATAAAGTCGAATCCCCAACAATCAAATGGTTCAATAACGAGAGAGTAATTCATAGGAATCTCATTGCGTCTAGAAATGTTACCAACTCGTTGGCACTCATCACATGATAAGACAAATTTTCTTGCATCTTTAAAAAGGGTAGGCCAGTAAAAACCTGATTGTAGCACCTTCTGTGCGGTTTTATTTCCCGCATTTTGTCCTCCATAGGCACTACCATGACATTTCCATAATATCTCCTTTTGTTCATATTCTGGAACACATCTTCGCATAATACCATCTACTCCTTTATATAAATGTGGGTCATCCCAAAAATAATGCCTCAAATCTTAAAAGAATTTCCTTATTTGCTGAGCTGTAAAAGTTGGAGGCAAATACTTGGAGACAATAAAGTTAGCATAATCAGCATACCAAGGGCTCCCTCGCGAGCTTACCCCTACTGCAGTTAGTTATTCATTTGGGAAACTATCATTAACAAGCATAGGATTAAAAGAGATGTTTTCCAATCGAGATAAATTATCAGCAACATGATTATCAGCACCTTTCCTATCTACAATATGTAGTTCAAACTCTTGTAAGAGCAGCACCCATCTAATGAGCCTAGGATTAGCATCTTTCTTCGTCATAAGGTACTTAATAGCAGCATGATCAGTATGAATGGTAACTTTTGAGTCAACAATATAAGGTCTAAACTTATCACAAGCAAAGACAACATCTAAGAATTCTTTTTCAGTAGTAGCATAATTATTTTGGGCAGCGTCAAGAGTCTTACTAGCATAATGGATAACATTTAACTTTTTTATCTATTCGTTGTCCAAGGACAGCACCTACAGCAAAATCGCTAGCGTCACACATGATTTCAAAGGGTAAGCTCCAATCAGGTGGTTGAACAATAGGAGCAGTAGTTAAAGCCTTCTTTAGAGTTTCAAAATCTTCCTTACAATCATCATAAAAAACAAAGGGTACATCCTTTTGAAGAAGATTAGTGAGGGGTTTTGATATCTTAGAGAAATCTTTAATAAACCTTCTATAGAAACCGGCATGACCAAGGATACTACGAATACCTTTGACGTCTCTTGGACAGGGCATTTTCTCAATTGCTTCAACTTTAGCTCTATCAACTTCTATGCCTCTTTCGGAAATCTTGTGTCCGAGGACAATCCCTTCATTGACCATGAAGTGGCATTTCTCCCAATTAAGAACAAGATTAGTTTCTTCACATCTCTATAAAACTTTATCAAGGTTGTGCAGACAATTATCAAAAGAAGTCCCATAGACGGAAAAATCATGCATGAATACTTCCACAATTTCCTCACAAAAAACATGAAAGATAACAGACATGCATCTTTGAAAAGTAGCAGGAGCATTACACAAACCAAAAGGCATACGTCTATAAGCATAGGTTCCATAAGGGCATGTAAAAGTAGTTTTTTCTTGATCTTGTTGTTTAACAGCAATTTGAGAGAACCCAGAGTATCCATCAAGAAAACAAAAATGGGTCTTTTTAGACAACCTTTCTAACATTTGATCAATAAAAGGAAGTGGGTAATGATCTTTATTAGTAACTTTGTTAACTTTTCTGAAATCAATGCACATCCTATAACCTACTACTATTTTTTGGGGAATAAGCTCATCATTATCATTAGGCACAACGGTAATTCCCCTTTTTAGGGACACAATGAACAGGACTAACCCATTCACTATCAGCAATAGGGTAAATAATACCAGCATCAAGGAGTTTTAATACCTCATTTCTTACCACTTCCTTCATCTTAGGATTTAAACAACGTTGATGCTCTACTACTGGCTTTGCATCTGGTTCTATATTGATAGCGTGCTGACATATAGTAGGAGAAATCCCCTTCAAATCATCCAGGGTATAGCCCATAGCTCCTTGGTGTTTCTTCAATACCTCCAATAACCTTTCCTCTTCCTTCCCTGAAAGTTTAGAACTAATAATAACAGGATATATTTTATTATCATCAATGTAAGCATATTTAAGATCGCAGGTAAAGGTTTTAGATCGAAGATCGGATCCTTTTTAGGTGGCAACATGTTACCCAAATCTTCCACATGCAAGTTATGCTTAAGCATCTTAGGTTGATGACGAAGAATCTCGTCAATCTCATTTCTTTCTTCCATGAAGATTTCACTTTCGTGGTCTTCCATAAATTGCTGCAAAGCATTGTTAGGAGCAACAAAAATAGAAGCAAGTTGTACAACTCTAAAATCCTCATTATGGGTTTCATTTTCACAAGGTTCTTTAGTAAATTTCGAAAAATTAAACTCATAAGATTCCCCATCAAATTTAGTTAAAATTTTCTCCCTTTTGCAGTCTATAATGGATCCACAAGTACTCAAGAAAGGTCTACCAAAAATGATAGGATAGGTTTTACTAGAAGTTGAACCAAGTACTAGAAAATCAGCAGGATATGTAATCTTACCACAAAGAACTTCCACATCTCTTACAATACCAATTGGCGAGATGGTCTCTCTATTAGCAAGGTGAATAACCACATCAATCTCCTCTACTTCGCAAGGACTGATTTCATGCATAATTTCTTTGTAAAGCTCGTAAGGAATAGCATTTGAACTTGCACCAATATCACATAAACCATAATAGCAATGATCACCAATTCTAACAGAAAGCACAGGGACACTATCCTTTTTAGTTCTATTAGGATGTGAGACAATATTAGAAGCATCCTCACATAAGACAATGTGTCCATCTTCTACACTTTTAGTGACAAGGTCTTTCACAATTGCTACAGCAGGTTCAATGTTAATTTGTTCATTAGGTTTTACAGTTCTCTTTGTACTTTTATTGATTACACTAGTTATCATAGGATGCTCCTTTACCTTATCCGGGAAGGGTATTTTCTCGATATAAGGTTCATGTAAGATGTGATCAATAGTGCAAAATTCAGTACTTCTAATAGGAACATAATCAACAATATCTTTATATGGTGCTTGATACTTGTTCCATTCCTTTTTCAGAATTTCAATATAAGAGGAAAAAGCCTTAAAACAATTTGCAATAACTTGAGAATCAAGACCATAAGTATTACTAATATTCTGAAAGTAATCAGTTCCCATAAAAGATTCAATGCATTCATAATCATAATTTATACCTGACTTTCTTCCTTTGTCAATGTCCCATGCTTCAGCATTGTCTTGAATACGGTCTAGAAGATTCCATTTAGCTTCTTCTTCCATGCGCGTAAATGATCCAACACAAGAAGCATCCAATAGATCCTTATCATGAAGCGAAAGTCTTGCATAAAAGTTATTGATAATAATATTGTGAGGGAGCTCATGAATAGGACATTTGAGCATTAGTAACTTTAATCTCCCCCAAGCTTGAGCTATACTCTCTCCATCAAGAGGCCAAAAGTTGTATATTTGATTCCGATCTTTATGAATTTCACTAGGAGGATAAAATTTTGAATAAAAGAGTGGTACTATTTCCTCCCATTCAAGAGCTTGACCATTCTTCGGCAGCTTATACCATTCCTCGGCTCTTCCTTTCAGTGATAATGAGAATAACTTCTTTTTGACTTGATCTGTTGTAATACCTACACACTTAAACAACCCGCATAATTCGTGTATAAAGAGCAAATGATCACCGAGATGGACAGTTCCATATCCAACATAATAATTATCCATAACACGATCAATAATTCTTATAGGTATTTTAAAAGTATCATTCTCAGTAGGTGGTGGTCCATCTACTATCTACCTTAGTAGTGGTAGTAGCATTACGAAATAAGAAACTCAGTGAATTATCCATATTGAAAATAAAGCAACTAACAGAAATAAACAATACTCACAGTAGAAGTTTCTTTTACCAGTTCCACTCTCCAATAGCGCTTCACTCCCCGGCAACGGGCAGAAAATAGTCTTTATGACCCACAAGTATAGGGGGTGTATCGCAGTATTTTCGATAAGTAAGAGTGTCGAACCCAACGAGGAGCAGAAGGTGTTGACAAGTGGCTTGGAGCAGGAATTCTCTGGAAATACTTAGCAAACGGATTTTTAGGGGTTTTTGATAATGCAGATAAATAAAGTACGAGTAAATAAAAGAAATAAGAAAAAATGCAGAAAGTGGCCCAATCCTTTCTTTATCAAAGGACAAGCCGGTTGTATTACTTAAGATGACCAAACGTTCTCGAGGACACACGGGAATATCGTCAATTGCTTTCGCTTCATATAGTTGATTAATCTTCTTTAGTTTGCTAAGTGTTGTGTGGGTGAACCTGTGCTAATGTATCGACCTTCCTAGGACTAATACATACTTGTGATTATACCCCTTGCAAGCATCCGCAAGTACAAGAAAGTAATTAAGGTAGAAACCTAACCATAGCTTTAAACTCTAAGAGCCTGACATCCCTGGTGCAAAGGTTTCCTAACGGGGGTTCAGATTTCTGTCACTCCGGCAACCCCTACGATTAGTAGCCCAATACACAATGCATTCCCCTAGGCCCATATAGGTGAAGTGTCATGTAGTCGACGTTCACATGACACCACTAGAAGAAATACACCACAACTTAAATATCAAACTATTGAATCCTTCTCAACACAATTCCACTACTAACAACATGACTTCTCCCACGTCCTCAAGAACTAAATGAACTACTCACAAGACATCATATGGATCAAGATCAGAGATGAAATAATGATATGTAACAATCTGAACATAAACAATAATTCAATGGTTCACTCAATAGCATCAACTACAAGGAGTAATCAACACCGGGAAAGTTTCCCCTAAGAACTATGCAAGATTCAACCCAATTGTTACATCGGTATGAAGTGGTGATGATGGTGCTGGTGGAGATGATGGTGGTGATGATGGTGATGATGATCCCGATGAAGTCCAGCTTGATGGTGGTGTTGATGGTGACGATCTTCCCTCTCTGGGAAGGAATTCCCCGGCAGAATTCTGTCTACCGGAGAGATCTTTCTCTCTCAGTGTTTTCCGCCCCGTAGAGGCGGCGGAGTCTTTCTATGGTCGCTCCCCAGGTATTAGGGTTTCGAGGGGATAATATACGCCATAGGGGAGAGCCTAGAGTAGGCCAGGGCGGCCACACCTTCTGCTGGCGCGGCCTAGGGCTGCCCGCGCCAAGGGGTGGTGTGGGCCCCCTATGACCCATCTCCACTCCTCCTTCTAGCAATCTTCTTCTTCTGGAAAAATAGAATTTTCCATGTATTTTACCAAATTTTCTTATCTTCGCGAATTTTGCCTCCAAACATCACCTTTCCCATCAGAATCCTGACTGCAGCGGTCCATGCTCCAAAAGTCATCAACCATGCAAAAACAGATGAAATAACATAAGTATCATCTCTTAATATGAAATATATCAATGAATAACAGTAAATTATGATATAGAACAGTGATGCAAAATGGACGTATCACACCGCTGCTGGCCCACGGTGGGCGCCAACTATCATGGTGGTGTCACGGTAAATGCCATAGGATGGCTAAAGATGGGTCCGTATGGACGCTAGAGGAATCTGGGAAGGGATAGTGTGGTGGATACCACACATGGTGTACACACACAGAGACACGATATACCCAGGTTCGAGGATCTCCTAGTGAGATAAAACCTCTACTCCTGCCTCTAGATCTTATATTCTGATCAATGGACTATTACAATTGGTCCTTGAGCTGTATTGAGAGGAAGAAGATGAAGATAGAGCTTCTGCCTCTCCTTTTCTCTCTACTACTTGCTCTCTACTATTTGCTCGTATCTCAAATGAACCGACTCCCCTATGGAGGCCCTGACACACCTTATAAAGGGATGGCCAGGTTACATCTAGGGCTTACGTGGCCCGAATATTCCTAGCATATTCTAGTATAGAAGTCATTGGTTAGGCCAGATCTTCTTCCCATCATGGGGTCCCTCGATGGAACTTGACATGTGCCCATCCTCTCAGACCGTTGGCGGTCCGACACTGTCCCCTCCGGGAATCCTGCGTGTAGACATCGTTCCAGGTTTTAGGAGCACGCTTGACTTAGCACTTATCTCCTCCAGGAATTCCAGGAGAGAGAAGCGCTGACTCTGAGGCCGGATCACACCCTTTTGGTGCACGCCAACTGCTGAGTCACCCTGCCCAGATGACTTGGCCAGGATAATACCTGCATATAGGAAACAACATATACATTGCGCCGACATAAAATATATGTCGGCCGGGTCTTGCCAGGCTAATCCATCTTAGGTAAATAATTTGTCTAGAGGTAGGTTCGTCACAGGTATTTTCCGTCCGACATTTTCTGGACGAGTTTGCCCCTCTCTGGTCGAAAATATTATATGCCCTGCCACCGCCAAAGTGGAAATAGCACACCCGTTCGGTGGGGAAAAATCCCCAGAAGCCGCCCCATCCCTGCTTCTCTCTCGCCGGGATTGCAGCGACCGAGCAGCGGCGACTAACGGGAGGCGCAGCGAGGCCGCCCCTCCATCCCTTCTCTCCGCCGGTGCAAGGCCGCCCCTCCTCCCCTGATCCTCTACCGCCATTGTTTCTCCCTTCCAGTTCCCTCCTCTCTCCGGATCCACTTTTGCCTCAGTCGGCCGTACCAGGTCAGGAGGACCAACGTCGTCGCTGGAGACTTCCCCGGGCCAGGCCGCCGTTTCCAGGAGCTTCATCTCGTCACCCCCATCCGCCTACTTGAAGTAATTGAGCCGGGACCAGCGGAATCGAGCGAATCGTCTTCTACCTTCACCTACAACCGAGCACCGCCACCGCTGCCCCCGTACATCCAGACGCAATTGAGCATCCGCCGATGATCCCGGTGATAGGCCGGACTTTTCGTGCACCTCCTCTCTCTCCCGGGCCCTCTAATCTTTCGCCCGACTGTGTGCCGCCGCCGTCTGTCGCTATAGCCGTCCGTCCCGGTTACGAGCGATCTGGCGATGATAGGCGCGCTCTGGTCTCGAATCGTTCGGCGTGAGGGGTAGCGGAACATGGAAGCAGAACGGCGCCTGGTGTCGTCCAAGACCTCTAGCAGCCTCGAGCGGCAGCAACCGGGGCGCTCAAGCCGACAATCGATTTTCACGGGGCTAAATCCCCTGCTCTGCGCTTGCAGTTGCCAACCATGCGCTGACCGCAGTGGGCTTTCGTCGGCCATGAGCACGTGTACGCGTCGTTCTTATGTTCAAGATTGAGCTTAGTTCACAGCATTGTTTTGAATCACAAGGGGCATGTTCTTACCTCGTGATTTGAGTAGCTTCTACTACAACCTTTTAGAACTGAGGATGAGGATTTACTTAGCAGGGAAAGTGAGAGTTCGAGACTTGCCGATGCAGTCCAGCGGGAAAAAAAACTGACAATGCGTGCAACTTGATGGAAGAAATCACGTAGAATCCTCTAGAGCGCAAAATTAGTAGGTCAACTCAGCTTGAACAATTTTCACTTTGTGGATGTGAAACTACAATTTACTAAAATGAAAAACTTCTAAATGACCGTAAAGACAAATGGATGAGAAGACCAACTATGGAATATGAAAGTTATAGACCTTTCGTCGAGAAAAGTGAAACACTGATATAAGAGCATTGGATTTTTTCTTCTTCTAAATTACATCTCAACTTAATTTGTGTAACTCGCTCCGTGTTTCCATGTTATTAGATAAAATAATTATGAGGCCGATTGTTCGTAATATATGAAATTAACTATAAGTAGAAAATTTCATCCCTTTTTACCACATTTGTGGGAAATATTTAGGCCCCATGTCTTTTATCGTTTCTAATAGGACATCTATTTTGAGACGGATGAAGTAGCAACTTGTAACCACCAATTTTATCTACTTCAGAACATTATGTGGTTATCTCTATCAATACACGGGTATTTTCATGTGTTATTTTTACATATGTGGTAAAAACTAAGAAGACTCTACAAGAGAACCACCATGTAGTTGGATGATTAGGAGGACAGTGGTACCCCCATCCCATCCCAGTTCAAACTCCATGTTTGAATACTTTGGTGTCCATAAAAAGGAGGATATTATTCGGTTGGGGGTGACGTTACGATCGATAGCGAGGCACCTGTGATGATTTCGTCAATTTCAAGACCCACCGGATCAGTCTATCACGAAGGTGCTCATAGGGATATGATGTGGGTATGTGCGTTCATAGGATGACTTTTATATACTCATTTATGAGCGTTTGTATTTGTATTAGGTGTCGGAAAAAAGAGCGTAGCAACGCACGGGCATTCATCTAGTCTTAGGTAAATCGGCCTTCACTCGGCTGACCCACTTAAGTCAACTTATACCTCGGTCAACCTTATCTTTATACCTTAGATCGACCCTACCTGGGTCATCCCCCCCCCCAACACCCGCTGTTGTGGACCATGAGGTTTGGATGCTTCTGCCATTCTTGTCTACGACTGTTTGAGTTATGTATTCAATGATGAGGTTAAAGAGTCCGATGTGTTGGCACCTAGCTTCGAGTCTCTCTTTATAAAAATGTTTGCTATTTATTCGTTTGGAGACGACTATCCCTAGATATGGCAACAAGATTGCTTGCCTCTTAATGGAGAAAACTTTGAGGGGCAACATAAAAATGGTGAAGTAGTCTCCCAGGAAGAAAATAAGAAGACCAATGCCACAAGAAAGGCTTCCACGGCGGCTTGATCGATGTATGATCATCTCTCCAACACGTGAAGTTTCACGATCTATTTATGGAGGTTTGCACATGCTTGGAGGATCGAGAAATATGTTTACCTGACATGGATGGTAGCATGATCTTACGATTGAACCTTCATCTCCTTGGACGTTATGTAGTATGATGATTTCATGTATTTCATCTTTACTCTTTCTACTTTCCTTTACTTGTTTGAGATCGAATAATTGGTGGCTGTATATGTATCCTAGTTATGCAAAGGCATGGTGTAATGCTTAAATCTTTTAACTAATAAAACACACATTTCCAAACAAAAAGGTGTCATCAATTCATGGTTGTAATAGGTTTAGAGAGTTTGTTTGTCTATGTTGTCAGTGGGAGAGTTGCATGCTTTGGGAGTGGTTACTTATTGTTTTGTTGAGACGATTTCCGTCCAGTTTTTCTAATTGACAGTCCAATTTCTTCGTAATTACTAAACTTTCTATATAAATCATTGCAAATTTATGTAGATTCTAATATGGAACAACTCATATGGAACAAATAGGTCTTACCAAAGCAACCCCAACCACCCCTCTCCCCCACCACACACATAGAAACATACACTAAGTCAACATAATTAAGGCTACATTGTGAAGCCGCAACCCGTGAGAGCCCATGAAAGTAAAATTTAGTTCAAACTAGAGAAATTTTGATGGAAAAAATTTAAACTAGACTAACAAATTTTGCATACAAAGTGTTGGAAAATTAGGCAATTTCCCCATAAGATTAATTACGGAAATCAACATTATGTAAGCACTAGCAGATCTAAACACATGCAGCCAAACACCCACATCTAGTAGATCTGAAAATCTAGCAAGAACTAGTGTATACAAAGAGAAGAATAACACGCACAGGTTGACCAGCAAGGTCTTCACCACAACAGCACCTTGGTCATTGTTGTTGTCGCCCATGGTGTTGATGAGGTCGTCGGTTGCCGAAGAAGAACACACGAACGGAGGCGAGCAGTCACACCGAGATGCTCTCGAAAAACCTTATCGCCCGTCTCCCAGTGCAGGATCTCAACGGACGGGGTTTCGAAGGCCTGCTCTCCTGGACAGCAGTGCACGCAGCCGCCGGGATGGGGAAGCCTAGAGAGCAGTGCATCAAGAGGAACACACAGCGAGAGAGACTGAGAAAAGAATTGGATGCATCTAGATCTGTTTGACTCTCACTCTATAGCCTGGGAGGTGAGCTGACTGAGTTGCCACATGTTGGAAGACAAGGACACGCGTCAAACATGCACACGAATATTGACACGTATCCAACAACTGGTGTACCAAGCAAAAATTTAGTCTTCCACAAAACGAGTTTCTAACTCAAACTCGATTCACGAAACACGACGCGCGTGCGGGCGAGGCGAGGCGGGCGGCAGAGGAGGAGGAGTGTGCGTGGACTCCTTCACTTCTCACTCACTTAGTGGGAGTGAAACAACTCACCTTATAAGCTGGTCCAACTCTCTCCCAACTAGCAATGTGGGACTAAACTTTGTTTCCCACATTTCTCCGAAGCTGCCATAGTTGATGGGCCTTGAGATTTCAGGATTTATTAGACTAGATGGGCTGCCTACATGGGTCGCAACCCATATAAATCTAACAATCCCCCACCAGATCTCAGAGGCACATCATATGGCACATTAGTTCCAATCACTGTTTAATATACCTGCAGTTCAGTGGAGACTGTTAAGTTGAACTTCCACCTAGACAAAGAGATACGCTTACTACAACTGAACAATGGACTATGCCTTGAATTGCTAGTCTTGCGTAGAAAGTTTCACTCAATGCCGTTATCGGTACTTGGCTACCATAGGCTACCCCTCGGGTGGAGCTTATAAGTCACACTCCTTGGCCTTTCATGAGCTTCCTAGAGATTCACCCAAATCTCATACACTGTGACCAGCAGTGTAGCTCATATAGGTGTGTTCTTTCAAGATCGCTCTGTAGGACAGCGTCTTTGCTCCCAAGGAGACAGTTAGAACACATTAAGATATAATCAGCCTTCCTTACAGTATGCTATGAGAGAATTGCATCTGCAGTGGAGTGGGAATGTAAAAGTTTCTCTCAACTCAGTTGTTTTGGTTTGTTTTCCCAGGTCCTAATTCACGGGATCTCCGATTACATAGGTTGGGTTACCCCCTTGGCAACTCACATGGGTCTCAAACCCATCTCCCTTGATGCATTTTCTACCAAATTTCTTGATAGTCCTTTTGTAAAAGGATCTGCCAGATTCTTATCCGTTTGGACATAATCCAGTGCTATAACTCTAGAGTTTCTCAGCTTTCTAACAGACTTCGGTCTTCTCTTGACATGTCTTGAACTCTTCATATTTTCCTTAGAACTGTTCACTTTGAAAATCATAGTTTGGTTGTCACAGTTCATAAGGATTGCCGGTATTGGTTTTTCAACCATAGGCAAATCTGTTAAGAGTTCACGAAGCCATTCTGCTTTGACAGTCACAGTATCTAATGCTATGAGTTCTGCTTCCATAGTTGACCTCGTTAAGATGGTCTGCTTGCAAGACTTCCATGAAACAGCACCACCACCAAGTGTGAATATATATCCACTTGTGGACTTTATCTCATCAGCATCTGATATCCAATTTGAATCACTATACCCTTCAAGTACTCTTGGGTACCCGGTATAATGAATTCCACAATCCACAGTTTTTGGTCCAAGCTTACGCTTCTTATTGATTGGCACGTTGACCTTTGCCAAACAACCCCAAGTTCGTAAGTATGAGAGTGTCAACCTTTTCTTTTCCCATTCTTCAAATGGAGTAATCTCTTTACTCTTAGTTGGAACACAGTTTAGGACATGGCATGAAGTCAATATAGCCTTCCCCCACCATTCCTTGGATAAACCGGCAGTGTCTAACATGGCGTTAACCAAATCTGTTAGAGTTCGGTTTTTCCTCTCAGCAATCCCATTGGATTGAGGGGAATTGGGAGGCGTCCTCTCATGTATAATACCATGTTCTGAACAGAATAAACTGAACTCATTAGAAAAGTACTCTCCACCATGATCAGACTGAATTCTTTTGATCTTTCTCTCAAGTTGATTTTCAACTTCTGCCTTATAGATTTTAAAGAAATCTAAGTCCTCATCTTTCGTTTTCAAGAGATATACATAACATTACCTAGTAGAATCATCAATCAAAGTCATGAAATATTTCTTTCCACTAATTGTCAACACAACATTCATCTCACATAGATCTGAATGTATGAGCTCTAGAGGTGTCAAGTTTCTCTCCTATGCAGGCTTGTGAGGTTGCTTTGCTTGTGCATAAGCATGACACTTAGAGCCTTTGACAATAGTAAATTTCGGAATTAAACTCATACCAGCAAGCCGAGACATACAACCGAAATTAATATGACAAAGTCGTGAATACCAAACATTAGTTTCATTACTAGTAGTGCAAACATGGTTCACTACATCATCACCGAAGTTATACCAATGAAAAATGGAACATGCCTCCGCATTCATAGCCTTTTCCAAAAAAGGTTCCATACTTAGACATTACAACTTTATTGGACTCAAACACCAACTTAAACCCATCTTTCAGAAGACGGGATCCACTAACAAGATTCTTCTTGATAAAAGGGACATGCTGCACGTTCTTCAATTGCACGATCTTGCCCGAAGTAAACTTCAGATCTACCGTGCCAGCACCAAGAACAGTAGCATGTAACCCATTCCTCGTCATGACTGAGGAATCTTGAGCCTGATAAGAAGTGCACATGGAAATGTCAGCACACACATGAACATTGGCACCCGTATCAACCCACCATTCTGTGGGTTGAAATACTGAAAGAACAGTAGGTAATAAATTACCGTACCCAGAACCTGAAGTTCCTGCATCAGTATTGCTAATGACCATGTTGATAGATTTAGAACTCTGTCCAGCCTGACCCTTCTTGACTTTCTTCTATGGACAACGATGAGCCCAATGGCCAATCTCGCCACACACCCAGCAAGGTTCTTTCTTTTCCTTGTTCTGCCCCTTCTTCTTCTTGAAGTTGGTAGTCTGGCAAACTTTGTTATTTCCTTTGGACTTGTGGGCATTTTTCTGCACCATATTGGCAGCAGAATGTCCCTCGGCTCCACTAATGTGTTTGTCTTTTGCCCTCGCCTTCTCTTCAACATCCAGAGAACCAATAAGGTACTCAACCGAGATCTCATACCTCTGATGTTTCAGAGAAGTGGCAAAGTTCCTCCATGAAGGGGGAAGCTTAGCGACAATGCATCCCGTGACAAACTTGTCTGGAAGCACACACACTTGAGGATTTCGAGTTCCTTTGCCATGATCTGTAGTCATGAGCCTGTTCTACTACAGATCGTTTTTCAACCATCTTGTAGCCATTGAACTGCTCCATAGCATACAGTTCACCACCGACATCGGCAGCACCGAACTTAGCGTCCAGCGCATCCCACAGTTCCTTGGCATCAAGGATATGCAAATATGCATCAACCAACTTGTCTCCAAGCACACTGAGTACAGAGCCCACAAAAAGTACAGTGGCCTCCCTGAACGCTATCTCTTCCTCGAGAGTAAGCGGACCTCTGGGAGTACCATCTGCAACCTTTTCTATGCCCATAGCAGTGAGCCACAAGAGGGTTTTCCCTTGCCATCTCTTAAAATTAGCACCCGTAAAAGGGCTCAATTTCAGTGAAGCGGCAAAGGCAGATGACAAAAATTGCCTAAATAAATAAGGTTTTTGGATTGTTGGAAAATTAGGAAATTTCCCCATAAGATTAATTACCGAAATTAACATTATGTAAGCACTAGCAGATCTAAACACATGCAGCCAAACACCCACATCTAGTAGATCTGAAAATCTAGCAAGAACTAGTGCATACAAAGAGAAGAATAACACGTACAGGTTGACCGGGAAGGTCGTCACCACAGCAGCACCTTGGTCATTGTTGTTGTCGCCCATGGTGCTGATGAGGTCGTCGGTTGCCGAAGAAGAATACACAAATGGAGGCGAGGAGTCACGCCGAGACGCTCCCTAAAAACCTTATCGCCCGTCTCCCAGTGCAGGATCTCAACGGACGGGGTTTCGGAGGCCTGTTCTCCCGGACAGCAGTGCACGCAGCCGCCAGGATAGGGAAGCCTAGAGAGCAGCACGGCAAGAGGAACACACCGCGATAGAGACTAAGAAAAGAACTGGATGCATCTAGATCTGTTTGACTCTCGCTCTATAGCCTGGGAGGTGAGCCGACCGAGTCGCCATGCGTTGGAAGACAAGGACATGCGTCAAACATGCACACGAATGTTGACACCAACAGCTGGTGTACCAAGCAAAAATTTAAACGAGTTTCTAACTCGAACTCGATTCAGGAAATGCGACGCGCGTGCGGGCGTGGCGAGGCGAGTGGCGGAGGAGGAGTGCGCGTGGACTCCTTCTCTTCTCACTCACTTAGTGGGAGTGAAACAACTCACCTTATAAGCTGGTCCAACTCTCTCCCAACTAGCAATGTGGGACTAAACTTTGTTTCCCACATAGCTCCCAAGCTGCCATAGTTGATGAGTCGTAAGATTTCAGGATTTATTAGACTAGATGGGCTACCTACATGGGCCGCAACCCATATAGGTCACATCGTCATATGATGTATTGATTTCGAGCTAGCCTCTCTTCACAATATTCTTGCCCTTTTTTTGTCATGGTTGAATACTTTAGCCCGGGCATTTTGAGATTTCTTCTCATGAACTGACAACCTTTAGTAGGCAGGATGGTCTTCCTTCTTACTGTAGTAGTAGTAGGCATATCGAAGTACTTGTCGAATTCCTCTTTGATCTTCGGATCACCATTCTTGTTGAAGTCTTGCTTGTTGGTGGCTCCTTCCATTTTGATGATGCTCCTATTGCCCCTCCTCACTACAACATGGTTGGGCTTTGACAGGTCAGTAATAAAAAAGCATTGATCAACTTGGCTAGCGAGTACCATGGATCATTTTTCGTGAAGGCGTTCTTCGCCGATTTGGTGTCGGGTATAAACATGGTGGTGAAATACTAGCCTTGTTTTCCCATGTTCTTGGCCCATCTAACACGAAACATCGGTACCGTCTCTCCATAGTAGTCGAGCTCCCATATCTCCTCGATCCTTCCGTAGAATCTTTCCATGACAGTAGTCTCGTCATCGGCGAAGGACAACATAGTTACTCCTGCATTTTGATATTTGCTATTCCTGTCCCTTTCCTCGGTGTAGAATCTATAACTGTTTATGTCGTATGACTGATAGGTCCTTAGGTTGTGCGCTAGGCCCTATGACAAGGAGAATATGAGTTTTTAATCTTTTGTAGAAGGTGTCTGCGGGGGATTGTCCAGCAACCTTTTCTTGAACCAACCCATGAAGCTGGAGTTGTGCTCTCTGGTTACGTCTCCCTTCTTCCTCGGCCGGCCCAGGTCGACGTACTCCTACTCGATTAAGCTTTTGTGTTCTTCCACCCAAGGGCCGGCCAATTCAATGTGTTGTAGCTCGACTCGGTGTGCCCCTTCAAAGTCAGCGCGTCGACCAGCAATGCCGACATGCAGTGAGCGGTAGCCCTCACGGTGACCATATTCAGCGAGCCTGCCGAGGTGCTTCTTGGTTGGTATTCCAACATCCTCATTCTCGGTGGTTAGATAATTCTAGTAGAAGGAGATGCACTCGTAGATCAAAAAGCCCTTGGCTATGCTTCCATCTGACATGACCTATTGCGAACAAATCCTTTGATGACACCATTCAGCCTTTCAAACAGCATCATGTTGTGTAGGAATGTCGGCCCAAGGTGGATGATGTTATCCATGACATGGATAAGCAGATGCACCATGATGTCAAAGAATGCAGGCGGGAAGTAAATCTCGAGCTCGCATAGTATCACCACGATATCTTCCTATAGCCTGTCGAGCTGGTTCACGCCGATCGACTTCCTAGAGATATCATCGAAAAAGTTGTAGAGGGCAAACAACGTCTCACGAGCATGCTTGTCCATTATCACTCGAATCGCAACGGGAAGTATCTGCATCATCATCACATGACAATCGTGAGACTTGATACCACTGAACCTCTTCTTCTATATGTCCAGATATCTGCTTATCTTTCCTGAGTAACCGTGCGGAACTTTCACTCCTAGGAGGCACCTGAAAAACTGCTCGGGCTCCCCCTGACAAAGAGTAAAGCAGGCAGCACGAAGCACCACCTCATTCTTCTTAACCATTTTGTGGTGACCTTTGAGGCCCTTCCGTCTGATCATTATCATAATCATCATCACTATCAGGGTACAGAAGATCTTTCTTGATGCCAAGCAATTTCAGGTTGTTTCTTGCTTTCGGCCCATCCTTGGTCCTCTCTGTCATGTTCAGTAGAGTGCCAAGCAGAATCTTGGTAACGTTCTTCATGATGTGCATTATATTGAGGCTATGAGGCATGTGGAGGACCTTCCAGTATGACAGGTTCCATAAAACATACCTCGCTTTCCATACACCCAACAATGGCTTTGTCCTCTATTGCTTTTTTCTTGGCGCAGGGCAATCTTGCCAATTATTCAAAAGCTCCTCGATTTCTTTGTCGCTCCTCGGACGTGGGGCTCTTTCGAGCTCGTCTTTACCATTTAACATGTCATTGCGTTTTATCCACGGGTGATCCATGCGGAGCCATTTTCGAGTCCCTTGGAACACGGGTTTCGAATACCCGGGATCCTTTGGTAGCTAGAGATGTGGGGTCTCATCCATGCACTTGACACATGCAATGTGTCCATGGTTCACCTGTGCCAATACATATGCGTAACCAGGATAGTCATGCACCGTCGTGAGCAACACGGCTCTGAAAGAGAAATATTCTCTAGTGTAGGCGTCTCACGTATGGGCTGCCGTCTCCCACAATGTGGCTAGCTCCTATTTCAACAGCTCAAGATACAGATGCATATCGATACCTGGTTGTTTTGGCCCCTGAATAAGAATTCTTATGTGTACGTACATTTGCTTCGTGCATAGCCATAGGGGGAGGCTGTACGTCCATATAAACACGGGTCAGGTGCTATACGTGCTACTCTGGTTACCAAAAGAATTGAGTCCATCAGTGGTCATACCCAGCCTGACGTTCCTTGCATCACCCCCAAACTCTTCAAAATCGATGTCCAATGCATTCCACTAGCTACGTCTGAAGGGTGTGTCAGGATCTTGCCCTTCTCCGGATCATCTTCGGGTTACTCCCTTTCCGCGTGCCATTGCATGAGCTTTGCTTCCTTAGGATCTATGAAATATCACTACAGACGGGGATGATAGGAAAGTATCATACCACTTTTCGAGGAACTTTCTTGTTCCCTCTCTTGTACCATCCTTGGCCGCACACCGGGCATTTGGTTCTCTCCGTGTACTCGTTCTGATAAAGTGCGCAATCATTGATGTAGGTGTGGTATTTAACGTGTGGTAGATCGAGAGGGTACACGATTTTCTTGGCCTTCTCGATACTTGTTAGCAATATGTTCCCCTTAGGAAGTCGATCGTGTCAGAATTCCATGTTCGCGTTGAAGCTCACATCGATCCATTTGTGTTCCGGCTTCATCTCCAGAGCCTTGAGCGTTACACTCAATCGTGTATCCTCAGGGCGACACCCATGATACAATGGAGTCATCCCATCTATCTACATTTGCGCTAGCTTGACTTTCTCTCTGGCTGCATTTTTGGAGTTGCTCGTCTCCTTGAGGAGCAGTTCTTGAACATGAGGGTCCTGCAAGGCCGAAGTTAGCAGCGTCTGGGTGTTTGTGTCTTCTCCTTTTTTATGATGATCATGCCCGCCGACATCTCCTTCATGATGATCATGTCCACCGATATCTCCTTCTTCATGATGATCATGTCCACTGGCATCTCCTTCGTCATGATGATCATGCCTGGGAGACTCTTCGTCTTCTCACCCGCCCACGTCTTCATGACCACCATTTGCTACCGGCGCTTCATTAAGGTCGTGCATGAAACCGCACCTGAGCAGGTGACCCTCCAATTGTCCAGAATCAGGGTTGATCCATCGCTGGAGTTTGCATGTTCGACATGGACATCTTATCTAGGTCTTGTTGTTCCAAATCATGTCCGCCTTCGTGTCTTTCTTGTACCTAGCAACTCGAACTTCGCTCATCGTGACGACCATGGTTTCCTGAGCGGCCAGAAGGGAGAGTAGCTAGGTTAGAACCACACCATATGCACACACACATGCATGGTTGTCAAAAAAATTCAGCATGACCTTTCCTAAAAGTAAGACATATGGGTAGTGAAAAAAATTGCCGAAATGGAAATGAATCAACATTTCGGCAAACATCCATGCATCACACCAGGGCAACAACAAAAAACTTTTTCCCATGCAAACATTCATGCACCACACAAGCTTCATGTATAAACATCGTCTCGCCATCGCGCACACCGCCTGCGCAACAAGCTTCACCTACAAAACATCCATATTCATGGCCAACTACTCACCTAGTAGATTCAATACCGAGACGAGACCGTGATGAGAGAGTATGGACAAATAGATCTACAAGTTGGTGGGGAGGAAATTAGTGGACAAATAGAGATGTGGAAGAAAAAAGTAAGCGTATTTTAGATCTACAAGTTGGAGAGAGGCTTTCCCTTACCAATCTATGAACTAAAGCAGGTTTAAGTAAAAAAATTGAGAAAAATATGGGCAAAATGGGGTGGGAGGGAGGAGGAAGACGAGCTGGGTGTGGAGGAGGGGGAGAAGAGATGTGAAATGGGTGGTGGTAGATAGAGGAGTGCAAGCTGCCATCTTTTTATAAGTAGTTCTGAACGCACCTTTCTGTGGATCATATAGTAGATATGCGCGACGGAAGTTCACATTTGTGTGGCACATATGGCTATATATACCAGATAATAAGGGGCAGCACTTTCCGCGGTGGGACCCGCATCAACTTTCTGTGGCGTATATGGAAATATGCGCCACAGAAAACAAACATTTTTGTGGGGCATATTGCCATATACGCCATATAAAGTTGGTCACCCAAATTCTGTGGTGGGGCCCCCTTCAATTACTGTGGTGCATATAAATTTCTGTGACGCATATGGACATATGCGCCACAGAAAGTTGGTCGCCCAACCCTAGTGGCGGGTCCCACCTTATTTCTATGGCACATGGATTTCTCTATGCGCCACAGAATCATGTAGATTTGTGTGGAGCATGGCCTGACATGCGCCACTGGATTTCTTCTGTGGCGCATATTCTGAGATATACGCCACAGGCTTCCTAGAGCGACTCGTATGGTGGAGACTTGAGCGAAATATTAGCACTTATTGCACGGAGTTAAAGTCGTATTTTCTCTGTTGCATATCACTCTGCATTTAAAGATTTGTCAAAGTCACACTCTATAAAGTTTGACCGATTATATGGTGAAAGTTACCGAGATCTACATTACTAAATCATAATAGATGTACTTTCATATTATATATAGTTTATATCTATATCATAATAGATGTACTTACATAGGGAATAATATAGAAGAGAGAGAGTAGCTCTTCCATCACTTCCAAGCTCATTGGAGGCCTTGCCGCTGGCCATGACATCCTCAACTCTGCCTCAGAGCCTTGCAAGATGCACGATGTTGTGGACCATGAGGTTTGGATGCTTCCGTCATTCTCGTCTACAACTGTTTGAGTTATGTGTTTCAATGATGAGGTTATAGAGTCTCTCTTTGTAAAAAGTTTGCTATTTACTTGTTTGTTTGGAGACGACTATCTCTAGATATGGCAACGAGATTGATTGCCTCTTGATGGAGAAAACTTCTGAGGGGCAACATAAAAAAGATGAAGTAGTCTTCTAGGAAGAAAATAAGAGACCAATGCCACAAGAAAGGCTTCTGCAGCGGGTTGACCGCTGGATCTAACTTTGCAGGATGTCGCTACACTCCGTTTATGACCGTCTCTCTAACGTGTGAAGTTTCACGCCCTATTTTTGAAGATTTATACATGCTTGGAGAATATAACAAGAAATATTTATACTCGACATAGATGGTACCGTGATCTTAGAAATGAACCTTCATGTAATATGGAACACTTGACAACAAGGCATAGATAGCCAGTGACCACGCCTCGACGAGATGAAGCTAGTCAGGCTCGAGCTACAGACGCAAGGAGCCCCGCACGGTCCATCTCGTATATATTTTCGCGCGTGGAAATCGACGCCATCGATGAGCTTCTCGACGCTTCCCGTCGCGATGTTGAGCATGAAGGCCCCTTTACTTTTGCCTTCTCCTACGGTGAACAGCACCGTGCCGCTCCTCTCGCCAAACCACCGTAGCCTAATCGCGGTTGTGCTGGTGACCGCCACAAACTCAGGTAGCTTGATGCGTAGGGCTTGGCGCTCCCCCTCCCACCCACCGCCAGCAGCCGTCTGGGTCTCGATATCGACGTAGACGGGCCACGCCGTCCTCTCCATCCAGCTCATAAACCCCATCGAGACGAAGCTCAATCGCTTACCGTCCGGGGAGGCGCCCAACACGTGCTCGCCCTGATAAAAGTGCCCCGGCCAGTAACATGGGCGGGCACAAGATGCTGACAATGGGTATTTAGAGTCACAAAAAATTCGAATGCAAAAATGTGAAGGTTCACTTGTTCAAGAAGAAAGTGCATGAGACAAAAGATTGACAATACTAGAGAAATAACGTATCCATTTGTAAACTCATAGCACAACTTTGTGGTTCTTCAAGGCTTGGAAACCTAATATGATTGCATCTTCAACTTGGAAAAAGAATTCCTTCTCAAGATATGTAACCAATCAATCATTAAATAATTTAACTAGAAGAGCTAACTTTTGTTTTGCTAGTTTAGAAATTGGAAAAGAAATTACTGAGGATTCAGATTTTAGAACCCTGTTATGTGAGAAATCTCGGACTCGCTGGCTTCTGCACTCTGTGTGTGGCCTGTGTTTAGAACCCCCTGCCGACAGCGTCGCTGTGCTGGCCTCCTCATCAACAGAATCCATTGCCGCCACGACCTGGTGTGTTGATCGAGCGAGATTAGAGCTGGACGCCTCGCCTAAACTGCTTGAGAGGTCAAATGACTAGTACAGGAGATGCTATGGCCCAAGAGTACAACCACATTTGTTTGGCTAGAGGCCAGGAGACTAGTACGTGATTTTGTTTACTAAAAATAATGGGTATTCAGCTGAATGCCATGAATACATGTGTGCCCGCCAGTGGCCGGTAAGGTACCGAGCACACATCCAAGGGTTCCGACGGCGCGCCGTCCAGCCGCACCCCGAAGGCCTCGCGGCGCATTGGCCAATAGGCCACGCCACCGACCACAACGGCGTGGCCCAGCCCGCGCAGTATGTCGGCGCTCATCTTGACGCCGGGCTTCCTCTCTTCCGGCCTCCAGCCTGAGCCCGCGGGTGAGGGGGAGCAGCAGCGTAGCGCCGTGAAACCGCAGCGAATATAGACGAGGAGCACGCGGAAGACGTCCGACGGGGGCGCATGCACGTCGAGGTCGTCACTGGTGAGTATTGCGCACCCGTAGGTACCGGGGCAGTCGTTCCCGTAAAGCGGGGGGAGCATGGAGACGTCGCCCGTCATGGGGTTGCACACGCTTAGCCTGAGGGCGCCATGGGCGCGTGCCTCGCGCCGGAGCTCAAGGACGACGCGGCCATTGCGGGACGCCACCGGGCGGGCGTGCTCGAACAGCGCGGGGAGCTGGAGATGGGAGCCGAGGAGGCGGGAGGCGGCTTCCGCCGGGACGAAGCGCGGCGGCTGCGTGGGGGAGCCGCGGGCTGGTTCGGCGTCCTGGTGGAAGAAGCCGAGGGCGAGGTGCGGGAGGAACTGGGCGGGAGGCGGCAGAGCGCGGGAGATGGCGCCGGCGTGCGTGGCCACGGCGTGGCCCCAGTGCCTGCACGTCGCGCCGTACCGGACCACGTCGGCGGCGGACGAAGACGCGCGGGACAAGATCACGGACAGGACGTCGCCGTGTAGGACTTGGGCGCGCCTGTTCGTCCTGCTCCGGCGGCGGTGTCCGCGCCCGTGCCGACGCATCAGCCACCCGTTGTATGGTGGCGGCGTCGCGGCGGGATGGGCGTGGTCCCGTCCAAGAGGCGGCATCACGTTATTCGGGTAGGTTTCCGGCCGGTCAGCTGTCGTGGCAACGACGACTGACTAGCTACGAGTAGTAGGTGAATATATGGCGAGCGATCCGAGTCTGATCATGCACCAATTACGTTTTGAGGGTGGATCGATCGACTAATCGCCGGACTCCAACTCCGGTCGACACTAATATAATCCATGCCGGAATCTCCCATACGCGGTCGACCGCGCGCTGCGGTCAGTCTACCGCGCGAAGCGCTCGCGCCCCGCGTGATGCCAATTTCCTTTCCGTGCGAAGGCTTTCCGTGGCTTTCCTTTTCTGGCAGACAGTCCTCCCCCACCGCCCACAATCCCTGTCCGCCGCCGCGCCAATGCCCTCCTCCTCGGCCACACCTCTCCCCCTCGCGTCCTCTCGCCCCCATACCGCCGCCTGCTAGGCCGGGGCCTTCCAGGACCAGTAGGAGGACCGGAACCCTAGCCGCCGGCCTGGCGACCCCTCTGTCCCCTTACCTTTCTTCTTCCCTATGACTTGTCCGCCCCAAAGCTTCCCCATTGACGCCTCAATAAAATCCCTATGCAACCCCACTCAGCCGCCTCTGACGTGCGTCGTCGCCACCGCCGTTTCCCTACTTCCCCGCCGGCAACCATCCTAGATCCTCCCCTGCTGGTCATGGGCGACTCCGCACCCTAGGGCTAGAGGAACTGAGAAAGAACCTGCAATTCGAGGTGCAAAGTAAGCTATAATTTGCCCCTTTCCTTCTTCCTCCTGATCTCACCGTCCCTTCGGATTGATTCCATCATTGTTGTCCTCAAGATGGCGAGCAGCAACACAGGTGTGGTCTATCTCACACAGCTATCTCACGTTTTTAATTGTTTCATCTCCAGAGCATCATCAGAGTGGAAGAAGAGGAACATCTGTAGCTGACCTCTTGTTGATACGTGTGTTCGTCATTGAATTAGTGAACTAGTTTTCGTAAATTGCTGATATTGTTGCATTTCCTCTCCACCTCTCTTTGTTCTGGATTTGTCGCTTACATTTATTGACTCAATCTGATTTGTTGTCAACCTGAGAAGTTGGAATCACGATTGAATGCTGTTACGCTCAAGCTTATCTGAAGCGCATGAAGATTTTTTAGATGTTACTGATATATGTGTTTTTTCTTCACTTGATCTTAATTTTTCATGGCTATCGGAAGGCTTATTGTCTACATTAAATTGGTTATTTACCTAAAAGTTCACTAGCCTTGGATTATATGTCCAAAGTTGATTGTCCATTGGTAAAATACCCAATAGGGGCTTCATTGTAAAAATATTTTAACAGCCAGCCCCTCTGATTGCAGCAGCACAATAAAGCATAATATTGCCAAGAGTAATGACACGGAGATTATACAAAATGTTCGTTGGGCTATGTTCACTGGACTAGATTAGAAACCCTCGCCGGATCAGCTTTAGCATACGCGTGTGCCTCCGCCGATGCGGCTCCCAGCGGCAGATCAACCATGATGCCCGTCCGCCTGGGAGTCACGCTGATGCTGCATAATGTCCATCGTCAAAGCCTTCCGCTTGTGAGCGACACTGTTGGCGCAGCATCAACACCACTGATCGATTTTTATTTCTGCTTATCTTGACGCTGCCGCTGTACCTCCCAATATTCAAGCATGTTGGGCCGGTGATATGTGACTTGATCAATATTACTCGAGTCTGAGGTGAATTAGTGGTACTCCTAATCGGTTGATGTCATTATTATTTTATTGTTTAGTTTACAGAAAGCCCCCTTTGGGTAAATTATACTAAGATTTAATCCTGTTGTGGGTATTTTACCAAAGGACAATCAACTTTGGGTATATGATCCAAGGCTAGTGAACTTTTGGGTAAATAACCAATTTTCTCTCATACATAACACTTTGTGGTAGTATTTTAACATTTTTGTAAATGTATCTATGATGCTACTAGATGAGTGACTAAATTCAATTGATCTCCTTGTACAATAGTACCCTGATTTTTTTCCTAGAGTATCCATCGTTTTTCATACTGAACTAAATAAACTATGTCCTTGTGTTCTCCACCCTCGAGAGATAACTGTGAAGAGGAAGTACTTATGTCCAAGAAATCTTCAATGGAATTTGAGTTGTGCATATATACTCTGATTTTTAGGACTTTGACATGTTTACTCATTGTTTCAGACATGCAACATTTTCTCGCTTTTTCCTCTATAGCATGGGTATGCATGCAGTTTCATATGCTGAAATAGATCTTTGATTAAGATGATTAGTCAGCAACTCTCCGTTTCATCAAAAGCTGTATATTTTTTCGGTTGCAATCTGTTGTCACGGTATACTAGTAATAGTGACCGAGCTGAATACCTTGTTGTTCTGTAGGTTCATTGACGATCTCTCCTGCTCCCCTCCCTTTTGGATGATGAGCAATGATGATGAAATGGTTACAAAGCTAGTTAAAGACTGCCTTAGCGATATATACATACCGGTATCTCTTGGTTTAAATTAGCTGTAAAATGTTCACAGAAGCAGCAGAGAAGTAAAGGAGCTATATATATACATATATATATATATATATATATATATATGCTGGATGGCTATGGCTCTATCCATTGTCCAACAATGGACATATCAGCACCGTGACCAGAGTAGGTCCATGGTGTGGTAGCGCCGCCACAATCTAAGTGACACAAGACGGTCTTGGGCGTCGGCGACGCTCCGACCATCTTCTCCGTCAACGAGCGGTATATTTTGTTTATGTAAGCTACTGCTTTTGATTAGTGCCTTCCCGATGCCACATAACTTTTGTAATTTGTGTTTTTTTATTAAGTTGGGATATTTATGGCGAGGAGGGCAATGTGTTTGTTGCGTGATGTAGTTTTAGTTTCTGAAGAAAGTTTGATCTACTCACCAATTTTTAAGCATCAAGTAGCATGTTTCACAATACACTTGGTGGGTTTTTGTTTGGTAGAAAATCTGCCCCTATAGATAGGTGAGGATATATGGGACTTTTCATTTATATCCTGTATATGTGCATTTGGTGACATATTGATATGTGATTCTGATAATATACTAGATACACATATTTGATTTGAGTAATTTACTAAATTCTGATATGTGATTTGCATAGTATTGCTGCAGCATTTATATGTTGCTGGACCGATTCTGTTTGAGTACTTTGCTTATAAATAAGATGACACTATTATTAATTATTGGTAGAAACATTTTGGTAAAATTTTACATATTCCATGCTTCTAAATTTTTAAAATGTTCTCATGCATAAAAATGTTTTAGATTTTCTCTTCCAATTTAAAGCACTATGCGACTATCTTCTATAATTATATGCACTATGTTCCTTCCTACAACTCTTGTAATAGGATTGCTCTATAGTTCACGCTACTGGTGCTTTCTTATTTGAATTCTACTTCTATTTCTTTGGATTATAGTTGAACTATATTTTTGCATCAAAAGCTCATAAATGTTGTAGTAGGGTTCTTATATAGATTCCCACTACTGATGTTGGTGCCTTCTTATTTTCGTGATGAAAATAGAACTAGGAAATTATTTCTAGTCCTTTATACCCGTAAATTACAGAGATGAAGATCATGTTAGTTACTCCCTCCGATCCATAATTCGTATCGCTGATTTAGTACAACTTTATAACTTGCTAATTAACATGTTGATAGTTTTTATTGTCTTGATAGCTTCTTTTCATAAATGTCTTTGATAGTTTTTCCATGACATGGTTGATAACTTGCTAATTCACGTGTAGGTAGCCTTTTTTGGGTATCTTGATAACTTTTTCATATACGCCTTGATAGGTTTACCATGATATGGTGGATACTTTTTATATATGCCCCTAAGTATTTTTTATCTAGATTTATTTATTTATGTTTTTTGTTTCAATAAGTTATTCCACATCACATTGTTAACATCCTAATTAACATGTTTCATATCTTATTTCATTAGCTTGATAACTTGTTCATAAATTCCTTAATAGTTTTTCCATGACATGGTTAATAACTTTCCCAATTAGCATGTCTATTTTTGTTTACTTGATAACTTATCCATAAATCAATTGATAGTTTTGTCATGACATGGTTGATAACTTGCTACATAATCCCTAGGTATTTTGTATCTATCTTCTTAGTCTTTTTTTTGCTTTAATAAGTTTTTTCCATATTAGATTGGTAACTTGCTAATTAATATGTTGGTACCTTTTTGTTGACTTGATAACTTTTTTCATAAAATGTCGTGATAATTTTCCATGACATGGTTGTTAACATGCTAAATAACATGTTTCATAGCTTCTTTTGTTGGCTTGATAACTTCTGTACAAATGCCTTCATAGTTTTCGTCATGTCATGGTTGATAACTTTCTAATTAACATGCCAGTAGCCTTTTTCAGTGTCTTGATATCTTCTTAAAAAATGCCTTGATAATTTTACCATGACATGGTTGATGACTCGGATTCTCCCTTCCGCGGTCGAGCGCACGCTGCGGTCAGTCTGACGCGTAGCTCTCGCGCGAAGGCCTTCTCACTTCCTTTTTCCTTTCTGTTTCCGCCGCTATCCTTCCTCCTAGCCCCGCCGCGGCAACCGACCTTCCCATGTGAGCCCTCTTCCCCAGCGACCCTCCCGGCAAACCCCGCCCTCACGACCATCTCACCTCAGAGCCGCGGACGTCCAGTACTGGAGGAGGAGCGGAGCCCTAACCGTTGCCCTCCTCCCTAGCGACCCCCTCCCCCGCCGAGCCGCGGACGTCAAGGACTAGGAGGAGGAGCGGATCCCTAACCGCTGATCCGGTGACCCCTCTGTCTTAGGGTTCATTTTTGTCAATTTGGAGTCCATTCTGTCCTGTATTGTGTTCTTCCCTGGATTTATTGGCCATGGAGATATGCATGTGCGCTTGCAGTTAGAGCAATAGTTTAGGTTTTCTTGTACTACTTTTTTTCGCAATCCCAGTGAAATCAAATGGGAGAAGCTACATGGCAATGTCTTCAACCTAATTTCTTAGTGGTTACATGTTTTGGATAGATTACTTTTTCGTTTTGATTCATCCAGATGTCAGATGATGTTTAATTTTGAGAAGAATCAGATTTTATGTGTCACAATAGCAGCAGATTTAGATTTTTTAGGAGATTTCTTTTTTCCCCCACCTAGCTTTGCACCTCGCGGACTGTGTTGGTCACTAGTAGAACTGGTAGATTTTTTGTTGCTTGAAATCAAAACTTAGTTAACAAGCAGAGCATGGTAATTTTGTCTCCTAGGTCATATATATTCAGTTTTGCTTGTGCAGTACATGACTGGTCAAGGTCCAAGGTTTCATAAATGAATATCCCCAGGTTTGATGTGAAGTAGCCTAATGTGATGTAGTCTTTGACCATTGGGCATGGAATCTGGAGGAGCCCATCTGAATGATGTAGCCTTCTACATCAGATGTAATCTCATAGCAAAACTGTATGTGCAAAATTGTATTACTAATTATGGATAGTAAATTTTAAGAGTAAACATTAACGAGCTAGTCCTAATAAGTTTTCAATTACTAGAAAGTAAAGGTTTTCTTCAATATACTAGCATGACAAGCCCCTAGGTAATTTTTATCCATCTTTTTTAGTTTTGGTTTTTTGCCTTGATATGTTTTTCCACATTCGTAACTTGCTAATTAATATGATGGTAGCCTTTTTTTACTTGAAAACTTCTTCATAAAATTCTTAGATAGTTTTGCCATGACATGGTTGATAACTTGTGAAATACATGTTGGTAGGTTATTTTGTTGTCTTGATATCTTCTTTTCATAAATGTGTCTTTTATAGTTTTGCCTTTACATGGTTAATAACTTGCTAATTATTGGTAGCCTTTTTTTGTTGTCTCGACAACTTCTTCATAAATGCCTTGATAGGTTTACCATGACATGGTGGATAACTTTCTATATATGCCCCTATGTATTTTTTATCTAGATTTATTTAGTTATGTTTTTTGTTTTGATAAGTTGCTCCACATCACATTGGTAACATCCTAATTAATATGTTCCATAGCTTCCTTCATTGGCATGATAACTTCGTCATAAATGCCTTGACAGTTTTGTCAGGACATGGTTAATAATTTTCCCAATTAACATGTTTGTTTTGGTTGACTTGATAACTTCTCCGTACATCCATTGATAGTTTTATCATGGCATGGTTGATAACTCGCTGTATACGCCTTAGGTATTTTGTACCTATCTTTTTTACTTTTGTTTCTTTGGGTTTGATAAGTTTTGTTGACGTGATAGCTTTCTTCATAAAATGCCTTCATAATTTTCCATGATATGGTTGATAACTTGCTAATTAACATGTTTCATAGCTTCTTTTGTTGTCTTGATAACTTCTTTACAAATGCCTTGATAGTTTTTGCCATGTCTAGTTGATAACTTACTAATTAACATGTTGGTGGTTTTTTGTTGTCTTGATAGCTTCTTTTCATAAATGTCTTTTATAGTTTCCCTTTACATGGTTGATAACTTGCTAATTATTGGTAGCCTTTTTTTGTCGTCTCGATAACTTCTTCATAGATGCCTTGATAGGTTTACCATGACATGGTGGATAACTTTCTATATATGCCTCTATATATTTTTATCTAGATTTATTTAGTTATGTTTTTTGTTTTGATAAGTTGCTCCACATCACATTGGTAACATCCTAACTAATATGTTTCGTAGCTTCTTTCATTGGCATGATAACTTCGTCATAAATGCCTTGATAGTTTTGTCTTGACATGGTTGATAATTTTCCTAGTTAACATGTTTGTTTTCGTTGACTTGATAACTTATCCGTACATCCATTGATAGTTTTATCATGGCATGGTCTATAACTCGCTATATATGCCCTAGGTATTTTGTACCTATCTTTTTAGTTTCGTTTCTTTGGGTTTGATAAGTTTTGTTGACGTGATAGCTTTCTTCATAAAATGCCTTGATAATTTTCCATGACATGGTTGATAACTTGCTAATTAACATGTTTTGTAGCTTCTTTTGTTGTCTTGATAACTTACTTACAAATGTCTTGATAGTTTTTGCCATGTCTAGTTGATAACTTGCTAATTAACATGTTGGTGGCCTTTTTTGGTGGCTTGATAACTTATTCATAAATGCCTTGATAGTTTTTCCATGACATGGTTGATGACTTGTCATATATGCCCTTTGGTATTTTTTATCTAGAATTTTGTAGTTTGATTTTTTTGCTTTCATAATTTGTTCCACATCACATTGGTAGCATGCTAATTAACATGCTTTTGAACAATTCCCTTTGATCACATTGCTAAGGGTAGCATCTTCTAGTTCATTGGTGCTTGAAAACTTGATTAAGCTTTTCAACCAACCGTTTATGCCATGTCGATGAGTCTGGTGTGGCAAACGACACTGCCACATTATGCATCATTTTGTATGCATTGGTATAGCTCAGTGTTTGCCGTTCTATCAAGATGGGAACAGGCTGGGTCGACCCGCTGGGTCACTGACCTGGCCCAAAATTTCAAGGCCATTGGGGTGCACGGGTCGGCCTTAAACACGTTTTGGGCCAATGGAGCCGTCTTTGACTGACCCACTTGGTCGACGGGGTCGACCTGATTTCACCTCAATATCTCGTAGAGCAGGCCAGCAAACAGGTGTCGCTTGTCGGCTCTGCCTTTCACTCCCGGTCACCGTCCCGCTCCTGGCTTGTCTCCGGTCGTCGTCGTATCGATCACTGGCCAGGTCGGCAGCTCGTCTTAGTCTCGGTGGCCTCCAAGATCGCGCACCATCTGGTCGTCTTCCTCCCCTTCCCGTGGTTAGTACTCAATTCTCTCTAATCCAACATATATTTACTGGTTAAGGATTGTGCTTGTCAGTTCTTGAGGATGGTTTAGGTTCTTGGTTACTTCTCTAGCTAGTCAGTAGATTTCTACGTTCTTGGTTAGTCCAGCCTTTTTTAATTGGTTGCCAAGTTAATTAACATTAGAACTCTGAATAAGTATCGGTGAATAGGGAACATGTTGACTGGATATAGCAGACTAGTTCTCTGATCATGGTTTGACCGACTTGTCAATTTTTCGTCAAGAACTTAGAGTCACTGTTCATGTAGGAAATTTAGTGGCATAATTGGGATATCTGTAGCCTGCAGTAGTTGCAAGACAGCTAGCTGATTAAGATCATTTGCAAAGTATACTATTGGCCAGATAAGCTGGGAACCAAACTATGGTTGTACACGCGTAAAAACACAACCACATAATGCAGAAACATAGTTACCTATGAAACTTCCTAGTCCAAGATCTAGCAAGATAACCCTCTGCCATGGTCATTTTGTATCTAGGGCCGCACAATTAAACGCCTGCGGATCATCTTTTCTTCTCTAATTTCATCCCCTAGTGCAGTTTGTCGGCACACAATTCAGCAATAATGACGGACCTCCACTAATTTATGTATAAACTAGTTCCATCATGTTTATAGGAGAAATAGTGACCTACAGACTATAGTCCTTGTTTAGTGTTGTATGCACAACTTATCAGTTTATTTTTAACATGTACATATACTTCTTCTTGTTGAGAACTGCTGCACCTAGTAGAATTTTACTTGCCATGCTAGGTGGTCTTGACTGATATGTGCACTGCGTGTGCATCTGAACAAAGAGTGCATGCATCTTTGAGCTAATGGTAGTGCATATGAACCAAAAGTAACAATCATATATAGATGTAACAATACTGTTTGTTTCAAAATCAAGTACTGTAGCTCAATGTGATAATGTAAGAAGCTTTACTAAAACTGTTGTATTCTATTTCATTGTGGCCTGGATGGATGAGATTGTTAAGGACTAAGTAGTGTTATACTGTTATGTTGCTGGATATAGAAATTTATGCTAATTGGTCAAGAAAGAGTGTCATTTTTATCTAGGTGAAACAATTTGCTCTAACCAAGAAGACGATTATCAAGCACATGCACGCCGGTCAACAAAGAAGGCTATTTTCATCCTTTCACAGTGGGTTATCATGTAAGTTGTTCCAAATTCATGCTCTGACATTTTGATAAATGCGGACGATGACACTCAACGAGGTGGGAGCAATGGACACTAACCTTCCAAATACTAGTACTCTAGAGGAATTTAAATTCTTGATATGTCGGAGCATGCAAGATATGTTGGATCACTTAAACTCCTGGTTTGCTATTAGTCGCCTTTAAATTGGCCTGGCTTGGTATTTGTCGTTCTGCATTCTACATTTTTGGTTCCTGAAAGTAGTGAACAATCTTCATGCCACAGTATAATTATAGGCACTCGACATTGATCCTAGTTATCAAATATATATTTGTTGCTGATGAAATATATATTTCTTGGGTTTGCAGGTTGGTGTTGAGGCCACTTGACTTCTCTGCGCTGACACACTGTACAACGACTAAACAAGATACTTTTTGAAAGTAGTGCGTATTTTATGAAAGCTGATATATCATCTTTATAAAAAAGGTGAAGTATTTTCTAATTTATTTTTAAATGATTTCATATTATTATTTTTCCATGCCCTTTGCTCTTTATTTATAGTTGACGTTTACTGATTTTATGTGCCACTAAATTTGTCCAGCTGCAACATTTCAATTTCTTCTGATGCACACAACTTCGACAGTGTCACCATTGGACAGTTTGTTTTTTTCTGTGTGACAGTTGGACATGTATTCCTCGCTTTTAATGGGAAAAAGGAAATTGTAGTACAAAAAATTGCTTCTTCATGTTAAAAGTGGCAGTACAATCTTGTTGAAAGTGGAATCCTGTGCTATCCCCCTCCCTTTTTTTGCCCTAAAATATCGCTTTCCCAAAAAGGGAATTGAAAAAAATTTGAAGTTGGTCAGCAGCAGTGTGATCAAAGGGAAGCATGTGCGGAAAGGGAATGAGAACGGTGACTGGGTGAACGTGTCGAGCTTTCCTTGTTTCCTGTCGTTTTCCCGAAGTGCTAAGCGGGTTGTAGCTGAAAACAGAAATTGTAGCTGGTCTGAAACTGACCGCTCACGGGCTGACGCGCGGTCGACCGCTAGCTAGTGCTCCCCAATCCATGCACTACACGGGCTTATGTATGTATGTTTCTAACTTAATTAGATATCTCTTGGTTTCCTTGAGCTGACGAACTGAAGCAATAACTTAGAAAATTCAGGAACTCCAGGGTTCAAGCTTGAGTTCTGGAAATACCAAGAAATTGTCTCCATATTATACTAGCTGTCAGTTTTAACTGGAACACATCGACTAACAAACACATTGGGTCATATAGCATGGCTACAAGTGCAGTCGCAGGCTCCGAAGGAAGACTCACGTTTCTCTTCGAGAGTAACTGTTTCACTAACAAAGAAGAGTATCCTGTCGGGGCGGTGGCCCGGCCCGGATCTTTCACGGTGTTGAGTACATTGACATTGTGTCGTGTGAGCGACATGGTTGTTTTTTATGTTGGTCGTCGGCATCACGTACGTAGTTCTTTGTAGGGTTGACTTCTTCATCTTAGTTAGAGTGCCCGTGTCTGTTCCTCCATAGCAATCATGACGTCTTCTCTCTAGCGAAGGTGGGAGGTCGTCTTCACACGGTGGTGCTTTGGGTTTGGCCCTATGGTTTCCGCTCGGTTTTTCAATAGCACCGTTGTGAGCATGCTTTTTCTCTCGCTGACATATTAGTTTTTTTTTTAAATAGATGTTTTATTACTTAAAGGGTTTAAGCGTTATACTCAGTCTCTACATAATTAGGATGCACACAGCCGACACATGCTCGAGATCAATAAAGATAAAATAGAAAAGCAAATTACAACATGAGCTCATCACGATGACAAGTAAAGGGCCTATGGAGATGGAGGGCCAATCCTAAGATCACGTTGCTATCCATGTCAGGTAAAACTATCCGTCGCCGTATCTTCCAAGCGTGTACAAGCCTCCATGAATAGGTCTCGATGCTTCACACATTGAAATGGTGACCATAAACGGAGCATAGCCATGGAGTTCACGGCGACGAGAATCTTGTGGAGATCCCAGGAGTTTGAGATGGGATGATCCAGGAGGGGTCGACCTGCCTCTCGATGCGGCGAAGACCACGATGGTGGACGATGGATAGCCTGTCGGCTTAGTGGGGGGTACGCCATCCAGTAGGAGCTCTCACCATGGGGTAGACGCCACCAGGGCGTCCGCCACTGGTGAAGATTCTTTGGTCAAAGCAATGAGGCGCAAGGCGGAAAAGAATCTTGATTCACTTGGTAAAAAGTTTGTTAATAAGTCCTTCCTTTCTTTTTCTACCCCAGGTATTATTTCTAACTTAGCCAATGTTGGCGTTAGCTTGGGTAGTTCCCTTAAGGAAGTTCTTTTTTCTTCTAATGCTTTGAGGTATATGGAGGTTGCCCGTCTAACGGTTACTCCTATGGTCTCTGTTGTTCCTGACTCTTTACCGATGGAGAAAGAGGAGTTGCATGCCATAGTAGATGGTCAACTCCTCTCTCACTTGGTTGGTGAAGTGTTGGAGGTGGGTTTTGATGAGACTAGGCTTGGCTCTTTGTATGAGCTTAAAGCATCGGATCGTAAATCAAAGAGCCAGAAGTCTCGCAAGAGATCCCGTGTATCCAAATCCCCTATTGTTTCTCAATGAATGGCTGTTTTCAAATAGCAGAGGTCTTCGTGACTTGGCTAAACATTTATTCTTTGCCGATTGTGTGAGAGATTATAAGTTGGATTTTTTAGGTATTTCTGAGACTGGTAGACGTAATTTTTCACAAGCTCTACTCAATCGCATGTCTGGTGGAGTGGAGTTTACGTGGATATCACGTCCGCCGCATGGTAGATACTGGGGGATCTGTTAGGCGTCCGAGAGGAGACTATGAGAGGAGACTATGGAAGTCCTAGCTAGTTCGATTGGATTCATATAAAACTACATATACATGACAAGGCTGATGATTTCACATGGTCTGTAGTCGCCGTTTATGGGGCTGCCCGGGATGTTTATAAGTCACTTTTACGTGAGTTGGTGAACCTAGCAAAAGACAATCCGTATCCTATACTTATATGTGGTGATTTTAATTTGCTAAGATTCCATCATAAGAAAAATCGGGGCCGGTTTGACGAACATTGGACTTTCCTATTCAATGTTGTCATAGAAAGCTTAGACTTAAGGGAGGTTACCATGTTAGGAAGACAGTTTACTTGGGTTAAAAGTCTTCCGGAGCTAACATACGGAAAACTTGATATAATGCCTATGGATACCGAGTGAAAAGAGAAGTTCCCTATGTAACTGTTCGCGCTCTAGAGCGTATTGAGGTTTTGTCAGATCATGCTCCTTTACTTTTATCTATTGAAATACCGCCACGAAAATCGAAGCATGAGTTCAAATTTGAACTTGGCTAGTCGTTCTGTGATGGTTTCCATGAGATGGTGAAGTCTATATGGGAGAAACATGTTAGTGGTCAAACGCCTATACAGTGATGAAATAATAAAATACGTACTTTACGCAAGTTCCTTTGAGGTTAGGCTAGACATACTTCTAGAATCCTTAAGAATGAGAAACCGCCTTTCATCTATTATTAATGACTTATAACCTTCTGCGGAAGTCACGCCGTTATCTGCACAGGAGATTGAGCTTAAAAGCCAATCGAATACGGAGATCGCCAAACTGCTGCGAGAGGCGGAACTCAAATGGTACCAATGCTCTAAAAAAATCATTCTATAAAGAGATGTGAATACAAGATACTTCCATGCTATAGCCAATGACAAGCATAATAAGAAATTTATTCACTCTCTGAATGAGTCTCAAACAGCGGATATCCCACAAGTTTCTGTTGCGGAAAACAACTTCTTAACTGCTCCTTACACGGAGGATGAGGTCAAGAAAACTGATTTCCAAATGGAACATAACAAAGCATCGGGGCCTGATGGTTTCCCGGCGAAATTTTACCAAAAATTCTGGAAAGTCATCAAGAAGAACCTAATGAATTTGTTTGGGTTTTTGCAGGTCGGTCAACTGGATCTTTTTAGACTAAATTTTGGCAACAAAATTTTACTACCTAAGGTTACTAATGCAGAATGTATACAACAACATCGTCCAATCTACCTTCTTAACGTTAGTTTTAAAATTTTCACAAAAGTTGTCACGATTAGACTAAATTCAGTGACTGACCATGTTATCCGACCTTCTCAAACTGTTTTCATGTAAGGAAAAAATATTCTAGATGATGTAGTAATCCTGCATGAAATAATCCACGAACTACACTAAAAATACTAAATGGTGTGATGTTCAAGATTGACTTTGGAAAGGCATACGATAAAGTTAATTGGTCTTTCTCCAGCAAACACTTCGTATGAAAGGTTTTTCGGAGGAGAATCATGCTCTCATACAGTCTTTTGTGTCTGGTGGTTGTGTTACCATAAAAGTAAACGATGATACTGGCAATTACTTTTAGACCAAGAAGGAAACATAGATGCATATATGCCTTATCACTCCTAAAATTGAAGGAAACTTTTCAAGATATGCCCGTTAATGTTTATAATTCCTCAAACAACTAAAACTCAAATTCCTAGCTACCAAGCATCGAAACAATAATTTTAGTTCACACGTAGGCATGCTAATTAACTGATAGTGAAGGATTTTATAGATAGACTGAGGCTCAAATTACTGACCACTACTTACCAAAAGTTAGGCTGCTTCAGGACGATGGTGAAGGACTATGAAGTCCTATTTGAACGGCCACAATTATGCATTGGCTGGCTGCATACACGACAGATTTTCATTACCGCAGCTTGGTTCTACGCATTGAAAAAAGAAATGATCGAAGGAAAGATTCGGAACGAACTGAAAACCCCATTTGTACAGTAGACAGATTGGAGAAAAAACAGAGTAAGAAAATCTCATTTGCCATATCTGGAGCAGGTCTAAACAATCTGTGCAACTCGAGCTCTACGTATGAATAAGAGCCTGCATATGATTAGACTAAATCAGAGAAAGAAATCAAATAGAAAGAAGAGTAGAGAGGAGAGAGAACCTACAGGCGGGAGTTCCTCTGTACTCTGCCTCTAGAACTGACTGTTGAGTGCGCAGATTCAGTTTGCCCCAAGTATAGATCTAGGAGGCGGCAAAATCCTAACCGCTTCCCGGTTACCACTCTTAGAGGCGGTTTTTATTATTATTCGTCTGAGGTGCACTCGCGGGGGCTGCACATGGCAGAGCAACCAGTTGTGCCGTAACTGCACGTGTCAGGCAACCAAATAGAGGTGACTTGTAATAGTATCCGGCTCACCGCTCTGAGTATTAGAGATGATTGTGTTTTTCCACCATCTAAGGTCATACACTGAGGCGTTTGTTTTTATTATTCGCCTCCCACCGGCCCATTTTTGGGATCGACTAGGGTAAACAACCGCTTCGAAGACTAGTAGAGGCGGTCGTATTGAAACAACCGGCTGAGGGCAATGAACCGAGGCAGGTTTTTTCGTACTTGAGGAAAACCGTCTGAGTGCACAGTCTCTAAGTAACAAGTTTGTACTAGTGATGGCGAGTACACATCCTAGTCTAGTGCAGCCTACTCGTCGGAGTCGGAGTGGTAGCAGCAACATCACATGGTGTCGTCAAAGACGCTGACGGTAAGCATGGTTTCGCCATCATATTTGAAGATGATGAAGTTGCTGACTTCGATTTGGTGCCGGCAGGCGAACTCCCCCATTCGTTAGAGAGGAACATCTGGCCGAGACGGTCGAACAACACCTCCACCGGCCACGTGGAGGTATTGACACCGGCCGCCCGCAGCATGACCTACTGAGGCTCTGCGCCGTCGACCAACGACGCAAATTTTTGGGGAAGGTGCATCCTGTCCTGCGCCATGCCCGAGTGGATGGTCACGGCAAACTCGAAGCTAGCGAGGCTGATGTCGATTGGCTCGAGCTCGGGTGACGACGATGGTGAGGGAGAGTGTGGCGGCGTGCTGCTTTGGTCGTGTCCTCCGCACCCTCCGCGCCTGCCTCGACGCCCACGGCCAGGAACTGGTGGTCGTCCTAGACGCCCTCCCCTCGATCCAATGTCGCCATCCATGGCTAGCTACTGGTAGTGGTGTGGTGTGAAAAAAGATGGCCGCGGGTGGCCTGTTAAAAAGGCCCGGCATTGGATGCCGGCGCGGAGGCCGAAGCAACGACATTGAAGTGTCGCGGCAGGAGGGGGCGGCACCAGTAGCGGCGCAGCCAGCCTTTGGAGCAGCCTTCCTCTGTACATTGATTGATGGCTGGTGAAAGAAATCCGTTGGGTCTATGGCAAGCGGGCTCTCGGCTCCCGCGGAAGGACACGGGAGAACGCACGCGTTGTCTAAACCGAACCGTTGCCCAAATTATACGGATCGATCGAGCCGAACGCGTCGGTCTGGATGGGTCGTGCCGCTAGACGCCGTGCGTCCACAAGGACGCGTTCAAACGGGTTGTGTCGGCGGCCCCGGTGGAGATGCCCTGAGGAAGCGAGGACTGAGCTCAGCAAGCCAAGCGGCCAGCCTGTTTTGTCGGCCAAGAGGAGAAGGCTTACGAAAGTAGGTGGGCTGAGCCCATGACTTGTCCGACGATGTAGCCCTGTCCAGCAGTACAAAGCTTTCCGGTGTTACCTCTCATTTTTCTTGAACTGAAGCAACCGCCGGCGATGGCCGCAGTGGTTTCTACCGGCGGTGATGACGGAGTCGACCGATCTGACTTGGCTAGTCGTTACTGATTCTGGGTTGGTGTGTGGCGTGCAGAGCGGATCAGCGCAAGGAGGTTGCCATCGTTGTGATGTTGAGAAAATTCAGGAATGCCAGGTTACAGCTTCAGTACCGGAAATACCAAAACACTGTCTCCATGTTCTACAAACATGCCGGACTATGTCAACACGAACTATGCACGGCAAATTTAATCTATTTCCTTCACTCACAACAATGCAAAAGGAAGGAAGCTGGGTGAGAACTTATGTCGTGCATTACACAATGTGTGCACACTTATGTTGTATGGATCGAGGTATTCGGTGGAAGAAAGAAATGCTAACGAGGAGCCACACTGCCACAACTCTCATGGCATCTCAATGCAGCAGAAGTGATTGGTTTATATCTCAACCACTACAGTTCAAAAGAACAGTATACTCTCTCTCGAAATAGGCTTTCGCCTCGTTTTATAAAATAAAGCCACATCGGCCGAACAGATACAAGGTGGAGGGACCCCTTTTACAAAGCAGATCAAAATAAGCAAGACAACAGCGGAGAACCTAAACTTGCCACCAAAGACAAGGAGCCGAGACCGGGATGAGCCAGGGCTCCACGGCGACGCCCCCAAGAGGGTAACAACACACCGCGCCGTCACCGCCGAGACCAACGGTCAAGGGTTTTCACCCGGAGCCCTGTTGCGAGGGAGGTAGCCGCATCAGCGCCCCCAGGAGGGTAACGTTACCCACAGACATCGCCGCCGATGGTGCCGAAGCACTAAGCTTTCGCCCGAAAAAACTTTCGTATCACTCCCCGTCTTCCGCCACGCCCGTTGTCTCCAAGATAGGCCTCTAGCACATGATCTGGGAGCTGCCGAAGCCGAAGCGCCGCCAACACCAAAGCCTCCCGCTGCCCTCTCCTCGCCATCGACATGACCGAGGGGAGAAGCCACCACCACTGTCACGGCGCTCGCCGAAGAGCCGCCCGCGCAGACCACCTTCCGGGGCCGCCACCCCGGCATCCTCGAGCTCTAGCCACCGCTCCGAACAGCGGCACATCGCAATGCCGGAGAGAGGGACAGTTAGGTCTCACGGACTTGTAGGCCTCGAGGCACACGACGGCGTGGGGGAGGGGAACTTCCCTTCATCACCTGAGGTGAGTGCCGTACGGACGCCGCAGCATATCCAATTAGGGCTAGAGCAGGCCCGGATCAGGCCCGGCCCACCGGCCAGGCCCAGATCGAGGCACGATCGGCCCCATCAGCTCCGCCGCGGCACTGTTGCAGCCGTGTCGTCGTCACCCACGGACACGTGCATCCCCAGAGGGACCAGATCCGCCACCACTGCCAGATCGCCATGGCTGCCACCGGAGCTCTGGCCGAGCTTGCCGGGAACTCGCACTGCCCGGGCCATCCCCGCAGCCGAGGGAGAAGGCCACCCCATGGGCCGCCCCCGTCGCTCCGGCGTCACCCGCCGCCCAGCCAGCGGAGCACGCCGCCGCCGCTGAGAACTGCCGGGGAACGGCCACCGCTGCAAGCCCCAAGACCACCGCCGCCTCCAGGTGCAAGGGTCGTCCCTGCCGTGGTCCGCCGGCCGCCACCCCATCAGATTCCGACCGCCCCTGCCTAGGTTCACCGCCGCCAGGGAGGGCGCCGTCCCGCACGGTCCTCCGCGCGCCAGGGAGAGGAGATCCAGCCGCCGCCGGCACCGCGCGGGCTTCGCCCGGCGGCGCACGCCGGCGGCGGCCAAGGGGGGGGAGGGAGGGAGGGTGGAGGAGGGAGACGGGGGATTAGGTTTTCCGCCCCCCCGGTCGCTCGGGAGCAACCAAGGAGCGACGTGTTTTTTTTTTGGTTGATCCCCCTCTTCAGATCTCGGTCAAAAAAAACAGTATACACAAAACTGAGGAAATTACAATAATTATCGAAGGGCTAGCGGATATTAGTGACATAGTAGAAAAAGGGAGAAAACATAATAATAGTACGTATAAAAGTTTATAAGTTGGTCGTAGAGCTAGCTTACCTAGCTAAACCAATGGTCACACTCACCAAAGCTGGAACCTACTCCCTCCGTTTCAAAATATAAGATGTTTTAGCTTTGTGAAAAGAATGTATCTAGATCTTTTTTAGTGTGTAGGTTCACTCGAGTGAACGGAGGGAGTAGATGTTACAGACTTCAAATTTTAATTATGGGACAAATTGATAACGCCTGATGGTGACATTAGCTCCAGGAGAAGCTCTTCCATACTGTGCCACCTCAGCCAGTACGTCTTTAACAGATCTTGAGCAGTCTATAGATAGGCAAACGTCAAGTGCTTCGAGTTGTGCTGCCTTGGACAGAACTAACTCAATCAAAAGCATCTCATTGCGCTCACAGATGGCACCCTTTATCCGAACATTTGTGAGATTGGAGAACAAATCACCAGCACACTGCGCATATAGTGAGTTAATATTTGCTTCCGCGGGCTTATTTTCATAATCCATGAACTGTCAAAAAGGAGCGATGATAACTGAATTAGAACTAGCATAGAAGTAAAAAAAAACTTCTACCTTCCAAATAATATTTAGCATCATCATACCTCAACATCCAATTCTTCAAGTTTAGGAGCATTCCTGACTACACATAAGATGTTTACAATGCCAGATGGAAAGCACAATTGTGTACGGAGCGATAAACTCTTCAAATTTTCAAAGGATGGCGAGAGTCCCTCCAAAGCATCACTTGATGTAAACTGAAACATAAGTGAAACATTGACATAAGGTAAGATGTAAGTGATGGTAACTAGATTTGTGCAATTGTTCTTCTATTATGTATTTTTTTTTTTTTGTTCTTTAGGGGTAATATGAACATAAACTAACTGTATGATGTACGTATAATGTGAGATCAGCTAGGACTTATGAAACTAGAAAACATATCCAACACGATGACCTGACATACACAAAATATCATAGCGATAAACCCACAACCACCACTTACTGCATTGCAACTTCAAATAGTTGGTTTCCCTATTCTCGAAAGATATTAAAAAACCTAAATATTACCCCCTCCGTCCCCAAATACATACACTAGTCCAGCAACAGTGACAAGGAAACTAGACATGCAGAAGCAACAAATATTATCGGTATCTCCTCTGGTGCCGGCCCAACTGTTGCTTTTCTTTTTAGATTCTACTGCCAAAATGAATAATATGATGGAAAATATAATAAATATAAACTATGTGTTGGGATTTTTCATATATGGGTCTAACTCGTGTGCATAAGCTAAATAACCCATAAACCAGAGTTATACCCTAAACTGATAACTGAGAGATAACGATTATCAGGCTCCACAGCAAAATCAATATGTTTGATGGCTTATCGAAATTCTAGCCATCCAAAAACATAAGGTGTAAATGGTGTTTTATGAGCAGTTAAGCTGCTGACCTGGTCCAACCAACTAAACGACGAACCTGAACACCCCAAATCATAAGTGACTTGGTTGGTTCTGGATTTGGACAGGGATAGGATGTTGTGGGGTTCGGTTCCGTATTTGGACAGGGATAGGATGTTATGGGTTCATCTGAACCAAAATGAAGATCTATGTTCAGATTATCACACATTGACAGCAGTATCAATGAATGCTTCGGACCATAGAGAATCCGGACAGTACAAATTAGATTGAACTTGAGAGTTGATACTATGGTAGTGAGTCTGTCATGTATACCAGCATGCGAGAGAAAAAGGACTGTCATTACTTGAGTCACTGACATTTTGTTTTAACAAATGCCTATTCACATATAGTTAGTGGATCTTAAGCTATGCTTCTGAAAAAACCAAACTGACAATTTGGCTGGTGACTAGCAATCAAATAATCCATATTTGGTAGGATAACAAAAGAAGACGATTCCTTCTCCCTTAACTCTTAGTGACAAGCAAATACAGCTATTACTACTTCATTATCTGCCAATAGACCAAATATGCAGAGAAACAGGGATCAGGATTCAGGAGGAAGAAAAAGAAAACAAATTACCGGCATACTGAGCTTGAGCTTCGTAGCTTGATCCAAGGCAGAGATAAGCATCAAAAAATCTCGATCAGCAGGGTAGAATCCAAAGAACAAGCCAGACACATCGGCTACCTCCAGGAACGGGAGACCACTGAAATGCCAGCCGTAATAATAGTTTTGAATGATTTGAAGGCGCCGGAGACTGGGCGCATTAATAACCCATTGCTCGTACACTTCTTCACCGTTAACCTCGACGTCGCGAATACTCATGGTGTCAAGCTGCAACGTTCGAAGCGACGGCGACGAAGAGATCAGCGCCTCCAACCCTCTCGCACCTTGGGCAAATCCGACTTTGGATAGGCTCAGCGTGGTCAGACTCGGGAACCCCGCGAAGCTAGGCGGCGGTGCCTGGATGTCGCAGCCGACAAGGTCGAGAGTGGCGAGATGGCGGCAGGAGAAGATGCAGGGGTGGACCATGTAGATATCGGAATACTGGAATTCGGCCGAAATAGATCGGACTCCCACGGCCGCGAGGCGGAGAAGCCAGCGGTTAAAGCGGCCAAAGTCCTGCTCCGGGACGTAGCGATGGCGGAACTCGTGGACGGGGTGGGCGCAGCGCGCGAGGACGTGGTCGACGGTACCTGCGGGCGTCCTGAGGGGCCAGTCGAGGAAGCGGTAGGGGACGGGCTCCCAGCGGCGGCGCCAGGCGCGGGAGAGCACGGAGGTGCGGGCGGCGTCGCGGATGGGGAGGCGGGAGAGGATCTCGTCCTGCATCGCCGGCGGAAGGCATTCCAGGATCGGCGCCGCTGCGGTGTCCCGCGACCGGAGCTGCGTCATTTCTGATGAATAGATGTGACGATTTTTGAGATTCGATGCCCAATTAGTAGGAATCAAGGAAGCGGGAGAGCCGGATGCGTACCTCGATTGAAGAATGATTCTGGAGTTTGGGGTGGACCGGCGGTACCCTAGCTGGCGGCGGTACACTAGGCCAGCGAGCGTCATGCTAGCACGTCGGCCGGCCGCAAGGTGGTAGGTAGTGGCCATCATCATTCGTTTTCGGCCTTAATCATTCCTTTTCCTTGGACTGTGGCAACTGCCATGCGATGGCCGACCTTAAAAAAGAGGCATCGTCGAGTTGCAAATCGAGAACGTGGAGCACAGGAGCAGCCTCGGGAGGGAGTTGCAAATCGAGAACGTGGAGCAGCGTCGCTGCGTCGGGTGACGCGCTGCTGGGCTTTTTTTTTTTAACCAACGAGCTCATACAGCTCATACACCACTTGCTGCGAAGATCAGAGTCAAACCTATAGACTTGATGCATAGAAAAAGGAAGAATTACTGAAAGAAAAATGTCCATTTTAACTTGAAGTCATAAGGGTTAGCTAAATGGAACTCTGAACTAACGATCCTCAAAATCGGCACTCCCGCTTCACTAAACCCGGTCTAATTTGAACCTTCGGGTCCTATCCAAACATGGATTTGGTGACATGGAAAGTGGTGGTCGGGATTGCGCCGCGAGCGAGGGAAAATGGTATGTTTGTCTCGCGTTTGGCCCGAAAGAAGTTGGGCCGGTCTAGTGCTGCCCATATAATTATCTCCGATCGTTGTCAGGAGGTCACGAAGCCCAGCATCTCCATTCGGGACGCCCCCCCGACATTCCTTCCCCCTGCTTTTGCGACAACCATGGCGACCGGTGGTTGATCGGCGGCAACGGTGACAATCATGACGGCACAACGATGAGCGACGTCGTAGGTACTGTCACGTTCATCCTCCACCTATGTTCGTTGTAGTTTGTCCTCTCTCCACTCTGGTAGGGTTAGGGTTTTAAGCGGGGAAAATTGAGGGGTTTTGGTGATGGTAAAGGTAGGATTTTGGTTGGATTTGGGGTTCTTTTGCATTGAAATAGTACAATTCGTATAAATACGGTGGACGGACAACCGGTTGTTTTTTAGGGTTTAATAATAGATCCTATGGAGATTTTGACCGTCCGATGCCGCATTAGGGGTGAGTTCGTGTGCACTAGTTATACTGCAATATGTGGGTGGCGATGAGGGACAAGTTGTTCTTGCAGGAAGTGAGAGGCTTCCTCAAATATCATGTACATTTGAAGGAATCGATGAAGTTTTTTCTTTTGCCTGGCAAAGAACTTGCAGATGGATCGGTTTTCTTACATGATGACAGTAGTTGTGTTAAGATGTCAGAGTATGTGTGTGGTGGAGGACTAGAATACATCTTTGCAGAGTACAATGGGCGGAGGACAGTGATCACTACAACAGCTCTGGTAGTGACTTTGAAGATGAGACTTTGCAGCTAACTGATGATGAAGCACCATACATTGTCATATAGAGCCAGCCGAAAGTTCAGATAATAAAGATGGAGTTCAAATTATGGATAATATTATGGTCCCTAATGACACAGGAGTGATCACTCAAGTGATTAGCAGTCCACTTAAGGAACATATTGCAATAATGGCAGTAGGCAATGTGAGAGAGGAAGTGCCATATTCTCAGGTTAATGTGTCATAGATTGTGAATCCAACTCAAATGCCTATAGAGGAAGGGACATCAGTGCAAGAGCTAACAGAGAAAGGGCCAGAGCAAGTGCAACCCGATGTAATAGAGAACTACCAGTAGTACCTATTGTTAGATCCTAAGGATTCTGGTGATTCAGCTGAAGACCTAGAATACATGATGCACAATGAGGATATCGGGGATAATTCTGAAGTAGTGGATGCTGGAAATATGCCCTAGAGACAAATAATAATATAGATTATTATCATATTTCACAAAGTCCATAATTAGGTTTTATATCATGCTACAAATGTATTGATATGAAACGTCAATACACGTATGATATGTGAACAACTAGCAGTTCTCGATGAAACTCTAGTCACTGGTTCATTGGTCAACAGCTGATCAAGGTTTCCAGATCATGTGGCATTTATGCAGTTGATAATGGAGTCACCTCATTGAGAGAATAAGATGATGAACATACCCAATCTAAGCATGTAACATCATCATGTCACAATGTTCAAGTTACAATGATTAGGAAACGCAGTGTCTTGTTATATCAATCACTCTCACCCGAGATTGCCTTGCTAGCATCAAACGTCACTCGGTTAAACGGTGATCATAAAGATGTCTTAAGGTATTCAGAGGGGCATGTAGAGGCCTATGTGTCAAGAGCGGGATTTGTCCATCCGTGTGATAGAGATACTCAAGGGCCCACTCGGAGAAGTTATATCCAACAGCTTCGCAGCGTGTGACTAGGTCATGGGGATATCACTTGTCGGAACGAGTTAAGTAGCATTTATCAGTAATAAGATTGAACACGACATGGTGACATTGATCAGATCTTGGACGGTGCAAGTATCACAGAGGCAAAAGGAATAGGACATAGTGTTGATGGTTCAACGATAAAGTTTTTGTGGAATACACAGGGGTCATCATGGGCATCCAGGTCCTGCTAATGATCATTGGTACGAGAGGATATCGACCATGTCTAGATTGTTCCTGAACCGTGGGGTATCACGCTTAAGGGCTTAATGATGCTCGGAGATCATTTTGGTATCGACCGAATCACCAAAAAAAAGAAAGAGAGAAAACCAGAAAGGTTCCTGGCAAGTCCGGAGAATGTCCGGAGTGGGATGGAAGGAGTTCCATAACAACGGGGATTGAATAATATGTAAGTAAATGTTAAATATTGATTTAATAATTTATTTAATAAAATAAAAGGAATTAAAATGGTCAAATTCACTATTGGGCCAAAATCCCTAGGGAAAAGGCCGATGAGGGAAAAGACCAAAAGGGAGAAAGGGAGGAAGGGCCGCATGGGCCCCATGCACCCGCTAGTGGGGCCCATGGGGGCCTTGGTCGCCTGGCCACCCCCTCTCTCTTGTTCCCCTCTCCCTTGTTTAGTCCCACATGGCTTAGATAATAAGCTATGGGGTGTTTTTCCCCTATATATTGAGAGTTATTTGAGAAAATAAATAAACCAATAATCAATAAAAGGTTTTCTCTCCTTTGGGGTGACCTACAGTTGATCCTCTCTCTCTCTCTTTATCTCCCGTGGCCATGGTCCCAAGTCTGGACTGCGCAAACAGTAGACTTCCTCACCGCGGAGCACCATCGCGCTGCGGGATTCACATCCAGAATGTCTACTTCCTCAACTACCGTTGGATCGGAGGAGCGAGAGTCTGATACGTCCAAAACGTATCTACTTCCCCAAACACTTTTGCTGTTGTTTCTCCTTTAAACTTGTGTGATTTGGATACAACTAACACGGGCTGACGCTGGTTTCAGCAGGATTACCTTGGTGTCTAGTTTTTGTGCAAAAAATCAACTATCAGGAAAAATCCCGGAAAATATGCCAAAAATCCTATTTCACCAGAAGACTCACGAAGCCAGAATACGAGACGGAGTGGGGCTAGGCCCAGGCCACACCACCTGGCCGCGCGGGCTAGCCTAGGCCACGCCAGGGGGTGGTCTGGCCGCCCCAGACACCCCCTCGGTCTCCCTATTCGCCTATAAGTTGCCTTCTGACCTAAAACTCAGGGGGGTCAACGTTTTTCCAGAAGGAGTTCCGCTCCACTGCCACCACCAGATTCCACGAATAGAACCAGAAACCCTGTTCTGGCACCCTGCCAGGACGGGGAATTGGAGGAGATCATCGCCATCATCATCACCATCGCTTCTCCATCATCCATCTATGTTTCCCCCATCTATGAGTGAGTAATCCTCCGTTGTAGGCTATTGGGGATGGTAGGGATTGGATGAGATCGTTCATGTAATGGCATCAGATTGTTAGGGCATGATGCCTAGTATCTTCTATTAGTGCTTTATGACTTTGTTGTGACTTGTTATGCTTAATGCTTGTCACTAGGGCCTGAGTGCCATGATTTCAGATCTGAATATGTTATTGATTCATTATAATAGTATTGTTTATGGTCTTACCTGCAAGTTGTGTACACACGTTATTGTCCGGAACCAATGTCCCCGAAGTGACAACAATCGGGATAACCGGAGGGAATGGCTTTGATGTGAGGATCACATGTGTTCACGGAGTGTTAATGCTTTGCTCCGGTGCTCTATTAAAAGGAGCACCTTAATTGCTAGTAGTTCCCTTGAGGCCCCGCTGCAAACGGGCTGGCAGGACAAAAGATGTTGTGCAAGTTCTCATTGCGAGCATGTATGACTATATATGGAACACATGCCTATGATTATCTAGTACTTGGATGCTTTATCTTATTTATCTGCAATTGCCCTATGCTATGATCGCCATGTGAATTGTCTTGTCCATGCAACACCCGTCTGTCCATCCCTATGCCTACCACACTCGAATCCTACTATTTACTGCTATTGTTACTACTGTCTTTACTTTACTACTGTTATTACTCTAACATTCCTACTACAAAACTGTTGCTACTGATAAACTGATGTGAGCAAGATTGTTTCCAGGTGCAGCTGAATTGACAACTCAGTTGTTAAGGCTTATAAATATTCTTTGGCTCCCCTTGTGTTGAATCAATAAATTGGGTTTCACTTCCCTCGAAAATACTGCGAAACACCCCCTATACTTGTGGTCATTAAGACTATTTTCTGGCGCCGTTGCCGAGGAGCATAGCTTTATTTATCAAGTTCACTTGGATTCTCTATTGTTCGATGTTATCCATCCATCATGGGTAAGTCTCGTGATGGCAAGGTTTCTATTCTACCATCCACTACAAGAAGAGGTACGGTTCTGAACACCTCTGTTGCTCTTGATTCACCATCTGTTATGAGTAAGCTCGTTACACCACCACATACACATGCTACACATGCTACACACACTGCTACTACTGCTGAATCTGAAACTTCTGATACTTATGATGTTGCTTCTACTGTGCTTGATAAGAGTGGCTCATTAGGTCCTTTCCTAGATGCTACGATTGCTAGAACTATAGCTAGAAATACTGAAACTCCTAATGAAGACACTACTACACCTGTTAGTTCAGCTGAGTTTAGTGAGAGTTATGATATTGAAGATGGTTATGTTGAGATGACCGATGAATTTATTAAAGAATGTAAAAACACCCATGATAGGAGTGCTGCTAAGAGTCTCCTTGAGAGGCGTACTGTTAGACCCAAATTGTCTCCGATTGCTAAGTTTGCTGCTTCTCCCATAAACATTAAACGTAAAGATTATGATTTCTCTCTTGATCTATCTTACATAGCTATTATTGAGAAAGAACCTTTTTGTGGGATTAAGAATGAAAGTGCGGTAGCACATATGAATGAGCTTTCTACCATGAGTGGCCTGTTTTCTGATAATATTAAGATGCGTACTTACTTTGTTGCTAAGATTTTCCCCTTTTCATTGAAAGGAGAAGCTAAACTTGGTTTAGTAATTTACCTCCTAGATCTATTAATAGCCCTGAATGCTTAATTAGTACTTTCCTGCAGAAATATTTTCCTCCTAGTGCTAGACATGCTATTTTGCAGGAACTTTTTGATTTTAAACAGGGAGAAGGAGAGATATTGCCTGAATCATGGGCAAGGTTTTGTGCTTTGATTCATGCACAGGCTGGAAGTCCATTACCTAAAAATGAGCTTCTTGATATATTTTATAATGGACTAACTGAAGAATCTAGGACATACCTAGATAGTTGTGCTGATTGTGTTTCCAGGAATAGGACTCCTAAGGAAGCTGAGGAATTAATGGCTAAAATAAGTAAGAATTATGAAGACTGGACTCCTCCTGGACCAGTTATACCTGAAGCCACTATACCTAAACCAACTATTCCTGTGCCTATTCCAACATCAAAGAAGAGGGGAGTTATTGAATTGAATGATGAAGTGATGAAGGAAGCTAGGAAATGTCTTAAGGAGAAGGGAATTAAAGCTGCAGATGTCAAGAATTTACCTCCTATAGAAGAATTATGTAAGCTTATCCCTTATCCATCCACTATTGAGGTACACTCTCTCCAACACTTTGATGAAGGTGATGTTCCTTACCTTAAACCTCCTGATCAATGCTTAGAAGAATTCGATATTTTCATTTTTAAGCAAGATAATTTTAATAAAAGGGTGCAAAATCATCTAATGGAAAACACTAGAGCTATTGATGAGTTAAAAGATATTGTGGAAAGAACCACTAATGATGTTAAAATGATTGTTAAACACTTTCAAATGGTTCAAACTCAAATAGATCAACTCATTAAAGTGCAAAAAGACTTGCTAGTTAACGCTGCTAAAGAAAAACATGCTTATGAAATTAGAACTAGAAGTGGTGCTGCTACCTAGGATCCTCTATTTCCTGAGGGGCATCCCAAAAGAATTGAGCAGGATTCTCAACAAGCTGAAAATAGTGGTACTACTCGTAAGAAAAGGAAAAAGAAACATAAAACTATTGTAGAACCCTTTGAACCTGCTAAAGATCCTAATAGTATATCTATCTCTGATGCTGAAACTGAAAGTGGTAATGAAGAAAATGATATTCCTGATAAAGAAAAAGTTGAAGAAGAACCTGAAAAGCACACTAAGAATACTAAATACACTAAAGAAGATTTTGTTGCTAAGAAACATGGTAGTGAAATAGAGCCTTGGGTCCAAAAACATATGCCTTTCCCTGATAAGAAACACAAGTCAAAGGAAGATGAACACTATAATAAATTTTGTGAGTGGATGAAACCTTTATTCTTGCAAATTCCTTTAACTGATGCTATTAAGTTGCCTCCTTACTCAAAGTATATGAAGGATATTGTCTCGAATAAAAGGAAGATCCCTAATGAAGAAATATCTACTTTGCTTGCTAATTATTCCTTTAATGGTAAGGTTCCAAAGAAACTGGGAGATCCAGGGATTCTAACTATCCCGTGCTCTATTAAAAATAGTTATGTTAGAACTTCTTTGTGTGATTTGGGAGCTGGAGTTAGTGTTATGCCTTTCTCTCTCTACAAGAGACTTCAACTAGAAAAATTAATACCAACTGATATATCTTTCCAAATGGCTGATAAATCTACCACTATTCCTGTTGGTATATGTGAGGATGTACCTGTTCAAGTGGATCATAATTGCTTGATATTAACTGATTTTGTTGTGCTTGAAATGCCTGAAGATGATAATATGTTTATTATTCTTGGGAGACCTTTTCTTAATACTGCAGGAGCTGTTATTAATTGTAATGAAGGAAAGGTGACCTTCAATGTTAATGACAAGGAACATACTGTCTATTTCCCCAAGAAGATTGATAGGACTTATGGTTTGAATTCAATTGAACATGTTGAGGGCATTCAAGTTGGAGAGATATATTGTCCCATACCAAAAGAAAAATTTGAAACTATTATGATTGGGACCATTGCTATCAAAATTGAGGTAACATAATCATTAGTGGAATACAAAGTTTTGTCTCTTATGAAATTGTTTTGGTAACAAGACCTGATCAACCTTGTTAACAAAAGGATTTCATTGAACAAAACAATGTTTTCACCATGATTATCTCCGCTTACTTCTATTCTATCCATTTTAGTTTTTGCTTTCATTTAGTTTTCTTTTCTCTTGCTAGTTGCTTGCTTGTTAGAGTGTCTTAGAACTTCTGTAGCTTTTTCTTTGTTTTGCTCTTGCATCTTTTCGAAATCACTTTTCTGTAGAAAAATCATTCATCTATACCTGAAAATTGCTCAAAAATAAAGTGTCTCGAAAAATTCTAGAAAATTCATATTAAATTTTTACGCGAAAAAATGGGTAGAGAAGTGCCTGGAGTGGCCCAGGAGGGCCCACCAGGCATGCACACCACCTGGTGGCGCGGCCTTCCCAGGGGCACGCCTGCCCATGGTGTGGGCCACCCCTGGCCCTCCACTCACTCTCTCACTTGCCACTTTCTTCTCTCTCCCAAGTAGACTCTAGTTCATTGCTCAAAATCGCGCTCTTGCTGTGCTTGCCCTCGATTTTTCGATCTCCTTGCTCAACCCATCTTTGCTGCTGAAATTTGGAGCATTTGTTTAGTGGTTTATATCTTGAGTATTTTGCTGCTATAGGTGACAGGTTATGAGAGCTTGTAAGCTTGTTTGATGCTTAGAGATATAGTTTTGATGCATGTTTAGGCCTCTTACAAGTACCTATGAGTAGTGCCCTTTAGTATATATATTCACTTTGCAATCACTTGTTTAATGGATATTTAAATTCAGAATAGAAGATGAATGAGCATCAACTAAACCAACATGAACTTTGGGTGCCTGAGGTTATGAAGGTTCATCGGGAGGAGGAAGTTTTTCCTTCCATTTATCCATGCTCTGAATTCATGAGAGCTGCAGGAATTCTCCAGGATTTCCACACTTTGGTTTCTAATGCAAGATTGGAGCACTTTTTGGAAGATGAACCTTGTCAATTTGTGAAGCTAACCATGTCTATGGTGCAGGACTTTCAGTTTAGTTACTATTTGCCTAACCCCATGGTCTACTACAAAATTTACAATATTGCTATCGACCTTTCTCTCGATGACTTTTGTGCAGCCATTAAGGTACCTCAGTGGGGATCATGTGGGAGGATTAAAGAGCGACCTGCGCCACTCATGGATTTATACGCAGAAATTTGCCAAGGGAGCAGCTTCTCGAAGGAGAGTGGGAAAATCCATAACATTTATCTCCCCTCCATTCGCTACTTTGCCTACTTTATTGCCAAGTGTGTTCTTGCTAGGGAAACTGCCAATAAGTTATCTTCATATGATCTAGCATTCATCTTTGCTGCTCTTAAAAGAGTTAGGTCTTAAAACTTGGGTGCTTTGATAGCTTTCCGTCTTGCTACTAACCGCGAGAAACGTGGAATTTGTGGGGGCTTCATTGCTTCTCGTTTACTAGCATTGCATGGTTTAGTGCCTCATCATTTAGACCTATAGTTTCACATAGAAAGGCTTGATCTTAATTTCATGATACAACATAAATTTGTTTCCTCGTGGGCTAGTTTGAGTGAGTTGTCTTATGAAATAACCTTTCTCAAAGGTGGTTGGAGAAGGAGCAAGTCCGAGCGTGTTGTTCTTTTGCCTGCACCTGTTTTGTTTAACCTTGATAACATGATAGGATGGTCCATCACGGAAGAGGAGTTTGATACGTACTTGGGAGAGCTCTCCCAACAGGAGCAGTATACTAGAAGGGAGGTCACAGATGATTTGGTCCAGCCCTCAAATGAGGGGGAGTCTTGATATCAGCAGCCTACTTATGATTGGGGAGCTTCTTCTTCTTCTTCCCACGGGCCTAACTACGATCATTCTTACAATGACCCGCCTGCTTGGAACCCTTACTCATATCTGGATTGATACCCACTTAGGACAAAAGCCTAAGCTTGGGGGGAGGTACGCCGACATCACACTCATCTCCATATCATTTCGCTTCAGTACTTTGTATATTCATGTTTCTTTCGGTTTTTAGTTTTCGTTCTTTCTTTGCTTTTGCTTTCTAAAACACAAAAAGACCAAAAATATTTATGTTGTTTCTCTTTGGTTTGCTTCTTCCTTTTTGCCTTGGTTTATTTGCTTTGTTTGAACTATTCGAAAAACCCAAAAAGATTTTGCTTTGCTTGTTCTTCCTTTTTGGTTCTTCTTTTAAAAATCGAAAACACCAAAAATATTTTTTGTTCTTCTTTGGTTTTTGAGAGTTTGTTGTAGGGTTCAGCAGTCCTCAGTGGGATTTGGTTTCATATTATTATTCAAGCCACACAAGTGAAGGGCAATAATGAGGATTAATGACAACTTGAGGTGTGGTAAGAGGCTGGTAACGAACTCTATTTTCATTTTTGTACATATACTCATCATTGTGGGCATGCTTAGTCTGTTCGTGTAGGGTGTATGTTATTATGGATGCTTAGTAGTTCTTGCTTTCATATAATTAGTTTCAGCCTGCTAATAGTTTGTAGCATGTCATATGAATGTTTGCTTGCATTACTCTATTCATAACTTGGTATGACACTGTGGTATCCTCTTCTGAATGTTTCATTTGAATTGACTTGGCACATGCTCACGCATGCATATGACTGAAATAATCAGTTAAGACTCGATGAACTATTTTCCTTGAGGGTCTTGAATCACTTTCATGCCATGATTAGTCCTGTTTTGTTGCAAGCATGATTATGACAACTACTGCTCTCTCGTTTGTCGCTCCCTTACTATTGCTAGCCTTCACTTTCATTGAGTATGTTTTACTCATGCATCTAACTCCCCAAAACCAATATTGCCAAAGTGTTCACCATACCTACCTATTAGCATCATTTGCTATTTCCGTGCATATTCAATATGCCTTGTTTTCTTCCGAATAAAATGTTTGCTTGTTATGAGAAAGTTAGTCAGTAAAGCTCTCACGAACTTGATGGCACACTTTAATTTCTGCACTTAATAAACCTGAAGCATTGCGTCCTTCTTTGTTGCGTATATGCTTGCGCTTTATAAGTTGAAGTTAGCAGAACCATGTATCATGGGGAACACTTTCAACATTGCACTGGTACTTAGTACCTCGTTGATATCATGTTCATTTGCTTATGGATCCCGGTGGTGTGAAATAAAAGTGGAACTTGTAAGATCATGGAGTTTGTATGTATGTTAGAGAAACGCCTGGGCCGCTAGCCTAAGCCATACCTAATCATGGTGGAAACTTGTAGCATAACCATAATGAGCATTCTATGAAGCATCCTTAATAAAAATCTATGCACATAGTAAATAAAAAGATTGCTGAGATGCTCATTGTCTGCTTGCCTTGTCATTTTGATTATGGGATAGCTCCTGTACCATGTGCAAGGGGTACCCCGTTGGCGGTTCTCTATGATACGTATATACTTACAATGACAAGAGCTTACTTGTGACTGAAGTTGAGTAGCATGAGGATCGGTCTTCGTAAGTAAGGGGCATGAGACTTCAATTTATAACTTGTCAAGCATATCCTCTTAGTTGTGTCACTTTAACCTTAACCACTTAAAGATTCTTATGATAGGGGCAATGAGAGCTCAAAGCTAATGAGTGCCATACTTTCAGCATTTGGAAGCCTTTCAAACTTTTTAAAACCTTTTCATTTCCTTGTTGTGTCTCCACTTATTCTATGAGCACTTTCTTGAGAGCTTAGTTGTCATTCTTAGTACAATGTGCTTGTCTCAAAACTTGATTAATTGTGTTATGACTTTGATGTTTGTATATTTGACATCTTTACTTTTAGTCTTCACTTGAACTTCAGAGGTGCCTTGGCCACCATCAAAGGCAAGCGAGATACCACTTTATCATACCTTGTTATGAGCACTGCAATGTTGCTTATGTTTATGTTTCATGCTACTTATTATCTTTGAGTTGGAATCTCTTAATAGCTTGCATTGACTATTAAGTAAACTCAGTAGCATACTCTTTATTATGAATTTCCTAAGTAGTTGATCACATGCTGAGAATTATATACATCATATGAAGCAAATGTGTTCGTGAAAGTACCTTTATCGCACTCTGTTTTCAACTGAATTGCTTGAGGACAAGCAATAAACTAAGCTTGGGGGAGTTGATACGTCCAAAACGTATCTACTTTCCCAAACACTTCTGATGTTGTTTCTCCTCTAAACTTGTGTGATTTGGATACAACTAACACAGACTGACGCTGTTTTCAGCAGAATTACCTTGGTGTCTATTTTTTTTGCATAAAATCAACTATCAGGAAAAATCTCGGAAAATATGCCAAAAATCATATTTCACCAGAAGACTCACGGAGCCAGAATACGAGACGGAGTGGGGTTGGGCCCAGGCCACACCACCTGGCCGCGCGGGCTAGCCCAGGCCGCGCCAGGGGGTGGTCTGGCTGCCCTAGACACCCCCTCGGTCTCCCTCTTCACCTATAAGTTGGCTTCTGACATAAAAACCCAGGGGGGGCGACATTTTTCCAGAAGGAGTTTCGCTCCGCCGCCACTACCAGATTCCACGAAACAACACCAGAAACTCTGTTCTGGCACCCTGTCGGGACGGGGAATTGGAGGGATCATCGCCATCATCATCACCATCGCTTCTCCATCATCCATCCATGTTTCCCCCATCTATGAATGAGTAATCCCCCATTGTAGGCTATGGGGATGGTAGGGATTGGATGAGATCATTCATGTAATGGCATCAGATTGTTAGGGCATGGTGCCTAGTATCTTTTATTAGTACTTTATGACTTTGTTGCAACTTGTTATGCTTAATGCTTGTCACTAGGGCCCGAGTGTCATGATTTCAGATCTGAACATGTTATTAATTCATTATGATAGTATTGTTTATGGTCTTACCTGCAAGTTGTATACACACGTTATTGTCTGGAACCAATGGCCCCGAAGTGATAGCAATCGGGATAACCGGAGGGAATGTCTTTGATGTGAGGATCGCATGTGTTCACAGAGTGTTAATGCTTTGCTCCGGTGCTCTATTAAAAGGAGCACCTTAATTGTCAGTAGTTCCCTTGAGTCCCCGTTGCAAACGGGCTGGTAGGACAAAAGATGTTGTGCAAGTTATCATTGCGAGCACGTATGACTATATATGGACCACATGCCTATGATTATCTAGTACTTGGATGCTTTATCTTATTTATCTGCAACAGCCCTATGCTCTGATCGCCATGTGAATTGTCTTGTCCATGCAACGCCCGTCCGTCCATCCCTATGCCTACCACACTCGAATCCTACTGTTTACTGCTATTGTTACTACTGTCTTTAATTTACTACTATTATTACTTTACTATTCCTACTACAAAACTGTTGCTACTGATAAACTTCTGTGAGCAAGATTGTTTCCAGGTGCAGCTGAATTGACAAGTCAGTTGTTAAGGCTTATAAATATTCTTTGGCTCCCCTTGTGTTGAATCAATAAATTGGGTTTCACTTCCCTCGAAAATACTGCGATACACCCCCTATACTTGTGGGTCATCAGAGTCATCTTCAGGCACCGGATGTGTGTAACTCCCCTTGAGGTGCAACACTTGGGGAACTAGGAGTCGTTGGATCCGTCGGACTTCAACATGATCTCGAGGTCGGCATCGATACGACTACATCAACCACGTTCTCCTGAACATTGACAATGCTTTTCGGTCTTCAAGGGTAAGTTCGCGAAAAGCCCCTCCCATTACTGCATTACTAATAGATAGATCCTAGCATTAGGGTTCTTGTCATAGGAAAATTTATTGTTTTGAGGCGCAAACCCCTTCAATGGTACCATAGCTAGATCTATGTGCAGTATTGCTAGTACGGTTAGAACACACAAGTTGCAGCGTGTGGGCGTTGATATTATAGTTGTTACCCTCCCACGTGTACTTGTGCATACCGCAGCAATGCTTGATGAAGCGGCCCACAACCGACTTTACGCGTTAATTCGCGAGACTGGTCCACGCTTGACGTACGACTTGTACCATATAAAGTGGATTTGGGGGGTGTTTGTCTCTCTCGCATTAGTTGGTATGTCATTCACAACGGAGGCCTCGAAAGGGGTGTAGTATAGATAACTATTTGATCCACATTGTGATTGTAGTTCGTAGGTAAGAACGGTTAATGCGTGAAAGCCCTAACAGCCACGTAAAACATGCAAAGATAAAGTAGAAGCGCCTGACTTTGTTTTGTAGGGGCCTTGTGATGTGATATGGTCGTAGCCAAGGTAAAATAATTTAATTTCTGTTGCTAAGTAGTAGTAACGGTCATCATGATGGTGGACTACGACATCAGAGGCATTGGTGCCCTGGTGCCCACAGCACCGGAACCCTGGCACCAGACCCGGAGACGCAGGATGGAGATCATAGCACGAATGACCATATCGCGTCACATTTACATTTGATGTTTATTGTTTGTGCATCTTTTCGTGTGCTAGTATTAGATACTCGAAGGTAGCCTAAATAAGATGATCCCTAAAACATAATACCAAAAAAAGTGTTCTCTCGTAGTGTGTGAAGGAAATATGCCCTGAGAGGCAATAATAAAGTTGTTATTATGTATTCATTGTATATGATAGATGTTTATTTTGCATGCTATAATTGTATTGATAGGAAACATCAATACACGTGTGTTTAATAAACAAAAAGGGTTCCTAGTCATGCCTCTCTTATAGACTAGCTTGTTGATTAACAAGATGATCAAGGTTTCCTGATCATGGACATTGGATGTTGTTAATAACAAGGTCACAGCATTTGTGAAATGATGTGATGAACATTCATCCGAAGTATAGCATTACGATCAAGTCATTGTGTTTATATTGCTATAACATCATACGAAGTAATCTTTATCCTTAGACCATGAGATCATGTTAATTGCTAACACCGGAAGAGTATCTTGATAACATCAAACGTCACACCGTAACAGGGTGACTATAAAGATGGGTTCAGTGCTACGAAGGTGTTATGTTGAGGCTCATGGATCAAGAGTGGAATTTGTCAATCCAGATGACGGATAGATATACTCTGGGCCCTCTCGGTGATATCACATTAGGATAGCTTGCAAGCAAGAGATGTGATCACTAGAATGTTATATCACGGGAACGAGAAAAGAGTGCATGTCGGTAACGAGATCAAACTAGGTATGGAGATACCGATGATCGAATCTCGGACGTGTAATATATCGAGAGACAAAGGGATTTAGTTACAAGCGTTAAAGGTTCTCACGATCACAGGAGTCATCGTTGAATGTGTAGGAGTCAGTACGGATCTCCAGGTCTCGTTGCTGATTATTGATCGGAGAAGGGTCTCGATCATGTCTGCATTATTCGCGAATCATAGGGTGGCACACTTAAGAGTTACCGGACACCATTTTGGAGCACATATGTTTTAGACGAAAGAATTGCAAAGCGCAGGAATTGTTTCAATAGAAACCAGAAATTGTTTCGGGTGAAATTGCAGAAAGTGGTTCTGCATGTGATATTGAAATATTGCAAGGGGCTATATGTGAATGTTTGTTAATTAAAGTAATTAACAAAATTCTGAATAAATTTAATAAAAGAGTTTTATTAAATGAGAGAGCATTAAATTTGGAGAAACTTAATGCATTTAAAGTGGAGACTTTAAAAGGGAATATGAAGAGGCACTTTAATGTGGAGGGGTTACCACCACATGAATGGGGGAGGTGAGGGGTCACCCCCCATGCGTCGGCCATGGAGAGAGGGGGCACCCCCTCCTCCTATAAAAGGCCACCCATTCCCTCCTTCATCCTCACACCTCCTTGTGAAGGATCTCTCTCCCCCTCTAGAATTATTCCCCCATGGTCTCGAATTGGCGAGATACATGTTCCCGGTGGCATTTCGTCTGGAAGGAGTTGCTGCTTCCGCTGGATCGCTGGAGCGAGGAGGTGGAGGTTGTCCGGTGGCTTGAACGTGTGTGCGAGTGCGGATGCGCTGCTGAGTTGCGGCGCTCGGACTTCCTCACGATCTTGAGATCGGCAAGTGTACGACTACATCAACCACGAGTTCCTACTTGTTGATAAAGCTCGTTGTCTTCGAGGGTAAGTTCTCCATGGATGTATGTCCACCCGTTGCTCTGTATCTAGTAGATAGATCTTGGCGTATAGTTCTCATCGTAGGAAATTTTTTGTTTTCTATGTTGCGGACCCGACAGTGGTATCAGAGCCTGATCTATGCGTAGGTGCTTTGCACGGGTAGTACAAATATGTTTATATGTGGGCGATGATGATCATGTTATTGCATCTTCTATGTACTTTGGATATTGGTGGCATAGTGGGATGAAGCGGCCCGGACCAACCTTACATGTCATCGTACATGAGACCGGTTCCACGACTGACATGCAACTTGTTTTGCATAAGTGGCTGGCGGGTGTCTGTCTCTCCTACTATAGTCAATATCTGATTTATAACGAGTTTCTAATAACTTGGTTATCCTCGTTGTGGTTCATGTTCGTAGGTTAGACAGGTTCTATCTCCGAAAGCCCTAAGCCACGTAAAACTTGCAATTGATAAATTAGAGGCATCTAGTTTAGATCGTTGCTGGGCTAGTGTTTTGATATGGTATTGTTGTAAGTAGATGTATGATAGATACTCTTACAACTCACTTAACGTGTAAGTTCCATAGACCTTGGCCTTACACACAAAGGAATGATAGATATCATACCACGCTGCAAATGATAGAGATCAAATGCATGGACCATATCACCTCACTTCACACATTAGATGTTAGCATCTTATATTGCTAGTTTGACGCGTTTGGTAGCATTATAAGATGATCCCTCATTTAGATATCAAGATAAAATGTGTTCTTCCTTAAGTATGCACCGTTTTGTGGATCGTGTTTTGAGGCATCACGTGATGATCGGGTGTTCTCAACTCTACGCTTTCATACAATGGGTGTAAGACAGTTTACACACGCAAATACTAAGGTTCTTACTTGACGAGCCTAGCATGTACATACATGGCCTCGGAACACGGACCGAAAGGTTAAGCATGAGTCATATAGTTGATATGATGCCCATATAGATGCTCGCCTTTGAAGCTACACCGACTCACGTGATGATCGGACTTGGTGTAGTGGATTTGGTTCATGTAATCACCAAAAGGACACGAGGGATGTCGTTTTTGAGTGGGAGTTCATTAGTAATTTGGATTAGTTGAACTCAATCTATCATAAACTTAGTCTAAATATACTTTACAAATTCTGTTGTAGATGGCACCACCTGCTTTTAATTTCAATGTGTTCATGGAGAAAGAGAAACTTGCTACGAATGGTAGCAACTTCACAAACTGGGCTATGAATTTGAGGATTCTCCTCACTGCTGCACAAAAGCAATATGTGCTAGATGCGCCGCTAGGCCCCCCCACCAGCTCTTGATGCCCCTGACGAGGAAAAGAACGTCTATGTAACTCGTCAGGAGGACCACAACTTAGTTCATTGCGGCATACTGTATGGGCTAGAGCCAGAACTTCGAAAGCATTTTGAAAATGGCAATGCCTTTGATACCATGGGAGAATTGAAAATGATTTTCGATACCCATGCTGCCGTAGAGAGTTATAATGCTACAGAAAAGTTCCTTAGCTGCATGATGGAGGAAAACAGCTCCGTTAGTGAGCATGTACTCAAAATGTCTGGGTACGCCGATAAGCTTGTGTCCTTGGGAATGACGATTCCCATTGACTTAGGCATACATCGTGTTCTCCAATCTCTGCCACCTAGCTACAAGAGCTTCGTGATGAACTATAATATGCAGGGCATGAAGAAGTCTCTTCCCGAGCTTCTGTCAATGCTTAAGACTGCAGAAGTGGAGATTAGGAAAGAACATCAAGTGTTGATGATCAGTAGGACCACCGGTTTCAAGAAGGACAAGAAAGGCAGGCACAAGGGAAAGAAGGGTGGCAAGTCTGTTGCCGCGCCTGAAAAGAAACCCCGAGATGGCCCTAAGTCTAACACCGAGTGCTACTATTGCAAGGGGACTGGCCATTGGAAGCGCAACTGCCCCAAGTATTTGGCGGACAAGAAGTCCGGCAAGGCAAACAAAGTTATATGTGATATACATGTTATTGATATGTACTTGACTAGTACTCGCAGTAGCACCTGGGTATTTGATACGGGATCGGTTGCTAATATATGTAAATCGGTTCAGGGGCTGCGGAACAAGCGACAACTAGCAAGGGATGAGGTCACGATGCGGGTCGGCAATGGATCAAGAGTTGATGTGATCGCCGTCGGAACGCTGCCTCTCCATATGCCATCGGGATTAGTTATAAACCTAAATAATTGTTATTTGGTGCCTGCACTGAGCATGAACATTGTATCCGGATCATGTTTGATGCAAAGTGGTTATTCATTTAAGTCTAAAAACAATGGTTGTTCGATTTATATGAATAATATCTTTTATGGTCATGCACCTGTGTTGAATGGTTTATTTCTATTGGATCTCGATAGTAGTATTACGCATATTCATAATGTTGATGCTAAAAGAATTAAACTTGATAATGATATATCTACATATATGTGGCACTGCCGTCTAGGTCATATTGGCGTTAAACGCATGAAGAAACTCCATTCTGATAGACTTTTGGAATTACTTGATTTTGAATCATTTGATACATGTGAGCCATGCCTTATGGGCAAGATGACTAGAACGCCGTTTTCCGGTTCAATGGAACGGGCGACAGATTTATTGGAAATCATACATACTGATGTGTGTGGACCAATGAGTGTGTCGGCGCGAGGTGGATATCATTATTTTGTTACTTTCACGGATGATTTGAGTAGATATGGGTATATATATTTGATGAAACACAAGTCTGAAACTTTTGAAAAGTTCAAAGAATTTCAGAATGAAGTGGAAATCATCGTAATAGAAAGATCAAATTTCTACGGTCCGACCGTGGAGGAGAGTATCTTCGTTACGAGTTTAGCACACATATAAAAGACTGTGGAATAGTTTCACAACTCACGCCTGCCGGAACACCACAACGTAATGGTGTGTCAGAACGTCGTAATCGTACTTTATTGGATATGGTTCGATCTATGATGTCTCTGACTGACTTGCCACTGTCATTTTGGGGTTATGCACTAGAAACAGCTACATTCACTTTAAATAGGGTACCATCTAAATCCGTTGAAAAGACATCGTATGAATTATGGTTTGGAAACAAACCTAAGCTGTCATTTCTTAAAGTTTGGGGATGCGATGTTTATGTGAAGAAACTTCAACCAGATAAACTCAAACCCAAAGCGGAAAAATGCGTCTTCATAGGATACCCTAAGGAAACAATTGGGTATACCTTCTATCACATATCCGAGGGCAAGGTCTTTGTTGCCAAGAATGGATCCTTTCTTGAGAAGGAGTTTCTCGCGAAAGGTGTGAGTAGTCGGAAGGTAGAACTCGAAGAGGTTATTGAACCTTCTCTTCATGAAATGGCGAGTAGCGCAGCTCCAGAAGTTGTTTCGGAGTTGACTTCACCTAATGAAGAGAGAGCTAATGATATTGATCATGAAACTCCGAAAGAGGACACTACCGAACCTCGCAGGTCAAGCAGGACACGTACAGCTCCTGAACTGTACGGCAATCCTGTTATGAATTTCATGATTGATGAAATAGATGACCCTGCGACGTATGAAGAAGCGATGATGAGCCCTGATTCCAACAAATGGCTAGAAGCCATGAAATCCGAGATGGAATCCATGTACGAATACCAGGTTTGGACCTTGGTGGACTTACCTCACGATCGAAAGGCCGTTGAGAATAAATGGATTTTCAAAAGAAAAACTGATGCTGTTGGTAATGTGACCATCTATAAGGCTCGACTTGTCGCAAAGGGGTTTCGACAAATTCAAGGAGTTGACTACGATGAGACATTCTCTCCCGTAGCGATGCTTAAGTCGGTTAGGATTATGTTAGCAATTGCTGCATATTTCGATTATGAAATATGGCAGATGGATGTCAAAACTGCGTTCCTCAATGGTAATATTGAAGAAAAGTTGTATATGATACAACCTAAGGGTTTTGTCGATCCTAAGGATGTTGATAAGGTGTGCAAACTTCAGCGATCCATCTATGGACTGAAGCAAGCATCCTGGAGTTGGAATCTCCGCTTTGATGAGGTGATCAAAGAGTTTGGATTTGTCCAAACTTATGGAGAGGCTTGTATTTACAAGAAAGTGAGTGGGAGCAATGTGGCATTTCTGATATTATATGTGGATGACATATTATTGATTGGAAATGATTTAGATCTTTTAAACAGTGTTAAAAGTTATCTAAACAACAAATTTTCGATGAAGGACCTTGGTGAAGCTTCATATATATTAGGCATTAAAATCTATAGAGATAGATCAAGACGCCTAATTGGGCTATCGCAGAGTACATACCTTGATAAGATATTAAAGAAGTTTAATATGGACGGAAGTAAGAAGGGGTTCTTACCTATGTTGCAAGGCAAGACATTGAGTAAGACTCAAAGTCCGGCTACGGCAGAAGAAAGAGAGATAATGGATAAGATCCCCTATGCCTCAGCCATAGGCTCTATAATGTATGACATGCTATGTACAAGACCGGATATGGCACATGCTATTAGTTTGACTAGTAGGTACCAATCTGATCCAGGTTCGGAACACTGGATAGCGGTCAATATATCCTTAAGTACTTGAGAAGAACTAAGGATATGTTTCTTATATACGGAGGTGAAGAAGAGCTAGTCGCTAGCTTTGACACTGATCCGGATGACTCTAAGTCTCAATCCGGATACGTATTTCTCTTGAACGAAGCATCAGTTAGTTGGAGGAGCTCCAAACAACCTGTGGTGGCTGGATCAACAACGGAGGCGGAATATGTTGCTGCTTCAGAAGCAGCGCAGGAAGCGGTTTGGATGAAGGAGTTCATAACGGAACTGGGTGTGGTTCCTAGTACGTTGGACCCGATGGTGATCTATTGTGACAACAATGAAGCCATATCCAACGCCAAGGAACCAAGGTCTCACAATAATTCCAAGCATATTAAGCGCCGGTTTCACTCCATCCGCGAGCATGTCAAGGATGGAGATATAAAGATTTGTAAAGTGCACACGGACCTGAATGTAGCAGATGCGGATACTAAAGTACTCCCTAGGGCAAAACATGATCAACACCAGAACTCCATGGGTGTTAGATTTATCACTATATAAACTAGATTATTGTCTCTAGTGCAAGTGGGAGACTGAAGGAAATATGCCCTGAGAGGCAATAATAAAGTTGTTATTATGTATTCCTTGTATATGATAGATGTTTATTTTTCATGCTATAATTGTATTGATAGGAAACATCAATACATGTGTGTTTAATAAACAAAAAGGGTTCCTAGTCATGCCTATCTTATAGACTAGCTTGTTGATTAACAAGATGATCAAGGTTTCCTGATCATGGACATTGGATGTTGTTAATAACAAGGTCACAACATTTGTGAAATGATGTGATGAACATTCATCCGAAGTATAGCATTACGATCAAGTCATTGTGTTTATATTGCTATAACATCATACGAAGTAATCTTTATCCTTAGACCATGAGATCATGTTAATTGCTAACACCGGAAGAGTATCTTGATAATATCAAACGTCACACCGTAACAGGGTGACTATAAAGATGGGTTCAGTGCTACGAAGGTGTTATGTTGAGGCTCATGGATCAAGAGTGGAATTTGTCAATCCAGATGACGGATAGATATACTCTGGTCCCTCTCGGTGATATCACATTAGGATAGCTTGCAAGCAAGTGATGTGATCACTAGAATGTTATATCACGGGAACGAGAAAAGAGTGCATGTCGGTAACGAGATCAAACTAGGTATGGAGATACCGATGATTCGAATCTCGGACATGTAATATATCGAGAGACAAAGGGATTTAGTTACAAGCGTTAAAGGTTCTCACGATCACAGGAGTCATCGTTGAATGTGTAGGAGTCAGTACGGATCTCCAGGTCCCGCTGCTGATTATTGATCGGAGAAGGGTCTCGATCATGTCTGCATTATTCGCGAACTGTAGGGTGGCACACTTAAGAGTTACCGGACACCATTTTGGAGCACATATGTTTTACACGAAAGAATTGCAAAGCGCAGGAATTGTTTCAATAGAAACCGGAAATTGTTTCGAGTGAAATTGCAGAAAGTGGTTCTGCATGTGATATTGAAATATTGCAAGGGGCTATATGTGAATGTTTGTTAATTAAAGTAATTAAAAAAATTCTAAATAAATTTAATAAAAGAGTTTTATTAAATGAGAGAGCATTAAATTCGGAGAAACTTAATGCATTTAAAGTGGAGACTTTAAAAGGGAATGTGAAGAGGCACTTTAATGTGGAGGGGTTACCACCACATGAATGGGGGAGGTGAGGATTCACCCCCCATGCGCCGGCCATGGAGAGAGGGGGCACCCCCCTCCTCCTATAAAAGGCCACCCATTCCCTCCTTCATCCTCACACCTCCTTGTGAAGGATCTCTCTCCCCCTCTAGAATTATTCCCCCATGGTCTCGGATTAGCGAGATACATGTTCCCGGTGGCATTTCGTCTGGAAGGAGTTGCTGCTTGCGCTGGATTGCTGGAGCGAGGAGGTGGAGGTTGTCCGGTGGCTTGAACGTGTGTGCGAGTGCGGATGCGCTGCTGAGTTGCGGCGCTCGGACTTCCTCACGATCTTGAGATCGGCAAGTGTACGACTACATCAACCATGAGTTCCTACTCGTTAACAAAGCTCATTGTCTTCGAGGGTAAGTTCTCCATGGATGTATGTCCATCCGTTGCTCTGTATCTAGTAGATAGATCTTGGCGTATAGTTCTCATCGTAGGAAAATTTTTGTTTTCTATGCTGCGGACCCAACAGCTTGCACCACCAATAAAGTTCTTTGTTATGAAGCACGTCGTGACGATCGGGTTTCACACATATCTATGTTCACATATGGTGGGTGTAAGCCATGTTGCACAGCTAATACACATAAGGTTGAGTTGGTGAGCCTAGCATGTACATACATGGCCTCGAAACACGGGATGATTGAAAGACCGAGCATGAGTCGCATGAATGACATGATCGACGTTTCGGCATCCACCTTTGCAACTATATCGCTGGTCGTGACGATCGGGGGAGGTGTAGTGAATGGGGATAGTGTAATCACTAAAACCTTTTTTGGGAAAGTAGTTTTAGTGGAGTTCTTGTTTATAAACTTAGTCTAAAATACTTCTATAATTGTAAATGTAGAAATGGTTCTCCCTGATGCTTCTTTCCCGGATGATGATTGGTTAGATGTTGAGAAGCTCAAAATCGATGGATCCAACTTCCCTGAATGGCTAGTGCGTCAGAATGACCTCCTTAGTAAAAACTATGTGGTCGACTACATGCGCTTCGAGATGGAATTGGATCAACCATATTTCTATGAGACCCCACACCAGCAGGAAGACCGCTATTATCATTGTGAGATGTCCACCTACATTTCAGTGACAATGTGTTTTGGGATGGCATACGAACTACATCCAATTGTGGGTAATCTTGACCCACATGCGATGTTGGGATAGCTAAGAACGGATTTCATGGGCCAGGTGCACATGTGGAAACACGAGTTGCTGGGAGATTTTCTTTCCATAAAGATGGAGGAACTCGTTTGTGTGGAGAGTCATTTGGAGCGCATGCATGATGCGTACATGAGACTTGTCTACTACGTGGATCACTAGATGACTGATTCCTTTGCAATTGGCATGTTGCTACGGTCGCTGCCTCCCAGCTACCAAGGGCATGCATGACTTGCATCATGATAGGTGATGGGGAAACACAGGATTTCCACGAGTTCATATCGCATTTCAGGAATGTGAAGGTTGAAATATTGACGGTGTCATGAGAATGACCACTGCAGTCGCTACCAGGGGTAACGATTGGAAGGATTAGGGGCAAGAGTAAACAACCATCTGCGGAGCAAGATGAGGGCAAAGACACAGGGATTTACCCAGGTTCGGCCCCTCATAGGGTAAAGACCTACTCCTGCTAGATTGTATTATCTTATCGAGTGAATTACAAGGGTGGCAAGCTCGACGGCTATGCAGAGAGTCGATGGGGTGTCTGATGGAACGTGTCTACAGAGAGTACCCTAGGGAGGTTTATATAGGGGGTACCTTGCAAAAAGACTTGAGGGCTGTGCCAACATCCGAAAGTGCAGTAGAGGCCCTTGACAAAGAGTTGGAACCTGATGAAGTCATGATAATAGAGTCCACATGGATGCAGCCATATGTGGCATACATGATGAGAAGAGAACTCCCCGAAGATGCAATTGAATCACGCCGGATCACACGTCAATCTAAGGCTTTCGGGATCGTTAAGGGAGAAATGTACAAAAGGAGCATTTCGGGCGTGCTACAGCGATGCATTACACTAGACGAAGTAAGATCATCCTTAAGGATATACATGAATGGGTGTGTGGCCATGACGCTAGCAGCCGAGCAATTGCGGCCAAGGCCTTTCGGGCAGGATTCTATTGGCTCACAGCAGTACATGACGCAAAGGATATCGTACGAACATGTGAAGCATGTTAGCACTTTGGAATGAAACCCAATGCACCTGCCGCAGAACTTAACCCCATACCTCTCGTTTGGCCGTTCACTCAATGGGGAATTGATATGGTGGGTAAACTCCACAAATCTTCGCCAGGAGGACACAACATTCTGTTAGTAGTAGTAGACAAATTTACAAAATGGATGGAGGCACCCGTCACCAGCCAAGATGGAATTTCGGCTATGAATTTCATCAAATCAATAGTGTTCCGATTTGGGGTGCCAAACAACATCATCACCTATAGTGGAACTAACTTCACCTCCAACGAGTTCAAGGAATATGACAAGGAGATGGGTATAAAAGTTAGCTACGCTTCAGTGGCCCACCCGCAAACCAACTGGCATGTGGAAAAGGCCAATGGTCTCGTAACCAATGGTATCAAGAAAAGATTGCTAGCGCCACTCGATAGAGCAAAGGGAGCATGTGTCGATGAGATACCCTCCATCTTATGGATCCTACGAACCACCCTAAACAACGCAACACAAGATATACCCTTCTTTCTGGTCCACGGTGTAGAAGTTGTCCTTCTAGTTGAAGTAACCCCACGAGTCTCCTCGGATTGTTGAATATGATGAGGAAGCATCCAAAGAAGCACTCTAAGATGACATCAACACACTTGACGAAGCTTGTCACGTTGCTTTACAAAGAGCAACCATTTACCAGTAGAATCTACACAACTACCACAACCACCGACTGCGTCCCAGGTCCTTCATTGTAGGGGACCCGTTCCTTCGCCTCAAGCAAGATGGTCATCATAAAATGGAATCACCATGGGAAGGGACTTATATCGTCACAGAAGTGATCCCTATTAGGGCATATCGTCTCCAAGACAAGAAAACAGGAGTTAAATACTCTAATCCATGGAATGTTGCGCAGCTGTGACATTTTTATGCTTAGAATTTTATTTTTCTGCAATTCACATTGAATAACGGCCAATGGCCAAGCGACTACGCCAAAACATGTACCTTCATCTTCACCTTTAAAGTAAAAGATAAGTTCTTCAAAAATCAGTTTTAGTTTTCTTATTCCCATACTCGAGGGATTCATCAGTAGAACATATTAATTCATGATGCTTGTACAAGTTACCGCAATATCAGGTTGATAGACAAAAAGAGATACATAAGACCTAAAACTTTGATCCTATGTCTTGATGCAAGCATCTGAACATAGCCTCTGGGGCTACTCCCATCAGGAGCACTGGCCGTGCACCCGATAGAAAACTATGTTCTACAAATGAGGTCAAGCATGACCCGAAGAAATATTATCCTCGTGTGTTAAAAACACTCCCTATAAAATACAAAACTTCGACGGAGTCTAAAAAATATGAACCTATGAGTATTACATCATTGTATCCTCAAACGGTTCCTCCTATTGGGAGCGTTTATGTACCTCACCCAAGAAAATAAGAAGCTGATAACTTCAGCAATTCCAACAATCAAACAAGCCAGTCAATAAAATCTTAAAAAATCTCGAACCACGTCCGACGTGATAATAAGTCTGAATGTCGTATCCATGACATGAAGGTAATACCCCAGGATTTGTTCTATGTGGCCTAGTAATCGCACATGAATGCGCTCTGCTAGTAAATTATCCGTATCGACAATACGATAAAAAATCCTAACGGACGCGTTGGGTACCTGAAATAATAGAACTGGAATTCGGTATTCAATCAAATGGCTTGAACTGAATTACGGCAGCAAACTCCGAGTTCAAGCCTAGGACTTGAATTTGATGTAGGTTCATAGTGTTTTTGCCCAGGAGAAATTAACTGATTCCCGATTCGTCAGATGCATCAGACCTGTTATATCAAATCCCTACAATGATTAAAGCAAAGAAAATGAAAATACTTCATAAAACTTTGGCTTACGACACAAATTGTCTTTGCGACTCAATCCGAATCTGCGATTCGGATGGAGTCTCGGGAGCTACTGATATAGGTATGATTACTCAGGTTCTTATGACTAGTTACCCTGGTTACATAAAGGCTCACATCCCACAAAGCCCAAGAGAAATCGAGGAAGGCCTAGGAAGCATCCGAGAGAAGGCATAGCGTGCTAGATAAGGAAATAGAAACCGACATTGTATTAGTATTGTAATTGTAACTTGCAGCCTATCCGTATACGACATTGGGACTCAACCTATTATATAAAGGCTGGGAGGAGCCAACAGAGGGGTACCGAGAAAGCCTTAAGTGATCTGTAATCTCATTGTTCATAAGAAATTAGATGACTTTGACTCCCTTATTTGTCTGATGAGCCGACAAAATCCCCAGTGTTCTCTTTTCTATGAAACCCTAAGTCCATAACCATGGGCATTGCCGAGGTTACCCCTCGTCACCATCTTTGCAACAAGTTGGACATTCTTCCAGTACTCCATTAGCTTCTCAACCTTCTGCACAAGCTTCTACAGCAGCAGGGACATCTACATTCAGGGCAACAACAACTAGCAATCCTAGTCCACAAGCTTCTTTAGCAGCTAGGAATGCTCCTCAAGCATCTTTGGCAGCCATGACTACTACAGCTACTAATCCTGCTCCACAAGCATCAAGGTTTAAGCCTCCAAGAAAGAAATATGCCACTCTTGGAGCTGGACCATCCGTTGGGAGTGCAAGTGGCACAAGAAAGAAGATGAGGCCAGGAAGTGCAGCTCTGAGCTATCAGTACTTCAATTGTAGTGGCATCAACTAAAGCATGTTCAGTGTGTAATATTGCTTAATGTTATGTTCAGTGCCCAGACATGGATCTTATGTTGCTACTACGTTTGCTTTAGCAAACCTTGATGTTATGTTTAAGTATTGTGTCTGAGTCCATCTTTGTTGTCTTTGGGGTTATGTTCAAGTTAATTCATCAATCTTTCCGTCATTTGCACATGTCCAAAATTCAAATGAAGGAAACTAACAGCAATTTAAAATACAAATATATTTCAAAGTTTGAAAGCATTCAACATTCATTCCAGTGCCAGGATTACATCGCATTTCCCTCATTCAGGTCATTACAATGGTACAACTACATCACTGACTACAGATCTTCCCTGTCACTAAACCAAACACAAACACAATGAAAATAACCACCATATTTTCATATTTTCCTTTCATAGAAGCTAGCATTGCACTCTTCGCCTCCGGTTCATCTTGCGGAGCCTGAACCCTAGCCTCCGTCGCTCCTTCTACTTCGAATTCCTTGTGCAATATAATATCCTGAAGAATAGGAAAGGGCAAAGGACTGATATTTAAATTGTGCATTTCATTTAGGACATAAAATTGAGGGGGATTTCGAACTTTTGTTGATTGAAGTGTTTTAAGTGGAAAATTTTGAATCTAGGAACTTTGACATAAGTGAAACCCTAGGAACTGAAATTCAAACTCCACTTAGCTATTTGAAAACATATGATGAATCTAAATAACAAAAGTACATAGCCAAAAATACCTAAATCAATACAAGTAAGTCACAACACACTTTGAATTCAAAAAATAGAAGTTTGAACTAAGTCAAACTTCAGTTCACCGATTCATACACAAAGAAAAATGAAGGAATTAATAAGTATACACAATCACACATAAGAACTTATTCCACATGACAGCAATTTCTCCACACGGGTTTCTTGAAAAACAAATGCAAACCTATCTTTCAGAAAAATTCTAGCTAGTACATTACATGTTGCAGACTGTCTATCTTTACTATTAAAAGGCTTACGGTCTTTATGGTACGTCTTCTTTATTTAGACGAGTTTGCCCTGAAACCCGGACATATTACACCCGTTGCCACGGGTAAGTGAGAAAATCGGTTTGCAGTACGTTTCCCTAGTACGACCGCGGCGCAGCGCCGGGTCAGCGATAAAAAAAGAACAAACAAACTGAACCCCACTCAGCGCCGCATCCAAATTCAGGCAAGGAACAAGAGGCGATGTGCCGGGACTCACCGCCGTCCCAGTCGTGGTTGTATCGAAGTTGCGGCTGTCCGCTACGTGGATCGGTCGAGGTCGCTTCGCAGCCGTACGCTGCGCGGATGCGTTGAGGTCGCCTCCATCTGCTGCTTGCATGCGCGCTGGCGTCCTTCGGGTCAACATCGTCGCCTCCATTACATAGTTGTGGCAAGGTCGCTGTAGCCCCTCGGTAGACTTCACACAGCGTTGGATTGAGCTCCACCCGTTGAGTCCAGTGCAGACGCTATTTATGTCGAGATCTCTTTTATGTCCAATTGATTACATCTGTGAGGTTGCATACCACGTGTGTGAAAATTGGAATTGAGTGATAGAGTTGGTACTTGGTACACAAGCGCGTCTTTGTTTGGATCTGGAATTCTTGATCGATCTGATAAGCATTTGTCATGCGCATGACGTACAGATATTTGATGTTACTCATGGGGTTCTATCTAGAGGTATACTTTGATTGCAGACTATCGTGGATGAAAATACCAGTAGCTTAAAATGCATTTTTTATTTGTTCGATTATCATCTGAATCGTACATTGGTCATAAAATTCTTGCCCATTTATGGACTCAGAAACTCAGGAATGTAGAATTATTCAGTTGTTATAGTTTGCCGTGTATCTGTGTTTTACCGAGTTTACTTATTGGGGTACAATGGCAAACCTTTATTTGTCGTGTGGCCGGACTTTTTACACCGGAAAAACTGTGGGATACGCGGTTAAAATCCATTTCCTGGTACTGTAATATCAGGTAAGTTATGTCATTTTTCCTTGGCATGCCTTTTTTTAGTTATCCTACTAAATAATTGTTGGCTATATATGAGATTACTTCATTTGTTACATATTTCACTGCGGGAGAAAGACTCGTTGCTGTGTCGAAAAAATACACGGCAAAGGCTTTGCGGAACTTGGCAAAGGGTTTGCCATGTGTCAACACACGGAAAAATCCAGTTGGCAACGACAACCATTGCAAAGAGCCTTTGCAGTGTGTTTTTTAAAATAGACACCACAAAGGCTTTGCCGTGTGTTTTTCACATGACTCGGCAACACTAAGAGCATGTACATTGCAGGATGCTTAACTAGAGGTGGTTAAGTAGAGATAGGGCTGAAACGTGAGCAAGCACCTGATTAGATTTCTATTTCTCCAACGCATGAAAGTTTGCACCCGTGCTTTGCTAGTGGGCCTAGTTCGATCCTGTACTTAGAAAACATTAGTTATTCTTTTAAGCACCGATGGAGCATCGATGCCAAACTAGGCACTCGTTGTGCACGGTAAGCACCCGATGATTCTTGTGTGGTAAAAAAAGTCCGTTTTTTTTCTTAAGCATCTGGCCTAAGCACCAGCGTTGTACGTGCTCTAAAGGACATGACGACAGCCGGTGGAGAAAAATGGAGGGCAAGGGTTCCGCGTGTTTTCTAAAGAGCACGTACAATGCAAGGTGTTTAGGGAAGTGCTTAAGAAAATAAACCGGTTTTTCGTTAAGCACCAGTGCTTATTTATATTAGGTGGATGTCTAACTAAGCACCTCTTCTATACAAATAAGCACCAACGCTTAGCAAAATAGTTGGTTTATTTTTATAAGCATCCCTCTAAGCAAATCCCGTTATACATGCTCTAACACATATTGTGACGGTCGCGTCGCCGTCATTCAGAGCATGTCCTGCATCAGCGGCCACCGTCGCCTCGTTCCAGGAGCTATGCGCGGGGGCAGGGAGCAGGCGCCAGGAGCCACGTACAGGGGCATGGTAACGGCCGCCGGGAGGCTCGACGCAGGCAAGGGTGGCTCAGATGCCGGCGTCGTCTTGGAGGTGGCCGGAGGTGGGGTTGAGGCGTTCTGCAGGCCGTCGCTGTTGTCCTCAAACCCGTGGCCGCCGCCATCCTCAAGTCCGTTGCCGCCGCCGTCGTCGTCAAGCCCGTGGAACAGAGGAAGTAGGAGGGGTTGGAGGAGAGGGGCAGCGACGGCGAGGAGCAGGCTGCATACGGCCGGGATCCAGAGGGGCGGCGACGGCGAGGAGCAGGCTACAGCCTGGATCCAGACTCCAGAGGGCGGCGGCTCACAGGTCGTGCGCGTGAGCATAGGTGCTTGCGGTGCGCGTGGTCAGGTCGCGTGCGGTCTAGGGTGTGGTTGTGGAGTGCATGTAGGACAGGACAGGTCACGTGTAGACTGTGGTTGTGGCCTATGTGTAGGCTAGATCAGAACCGTCCATTTACTTCGGCGATCCATGGATCTTTGCCATGTAAACAATCCGTGGCAAATATTTTCCAACCAATCAAAGAACACAGTCTTTGCCATGTGTAATGAGCCTGTACACACGACAAAGTCAAGTCTTTGTCGTGTCTATTTTTTGTACACACCGGAAAGTCTGACCATCATATCAGCTCCGTGAAGGGTGGCGAGGATGTACAGGTGCCGCACGGGTTTACTATGGTTGATTCTTTGCCGTGTGTATTACTGAAATTGTGTCGTGTGTATATCTTTGCCATGTGTTTTCTTGTTGTTGTGCTGTATGTTTTTCGTTGCGTTGTGTTTTTCTCATTATATGCCCTGAACTCAATCTTTGCCGAGTTTTTTTCGCGTAATACTCGGCAAAGTCTTTCTTTGCAGTGTTCCGCGCCGCTGGACACACGGTAAAAGGCTGAAGACACGGCAATGGCGATTTTTCCCGTAGTGTTTGTTATAGATGATATCAATAAAATAACTGATAATTGATATTAATATTACCTCGTTGCCATAGAAATGACCTTAATTTGATTCACCAGCGGTACAGTATGCAAGCAAACAAAAGTCACCTATTTCCTTTTACACTTCACTACAATTTTTTATGGAATTGTTCCTCATGCCCAACAGTTAAATAAATATATCGTCAAGACATACTGCCTCACTTTGAAAGCTTTTCCTAAGACTGGTGCAAAAGGTCAATACCTCCATTCTTTTTTATATTACAAATTGTCCATTTCCTTTTATAAGACATTTCGTGATTATTTTGTAGTAGAATTTCACATGGATATATTAAAATAATGTAGAAAATTGAATTATGTTTGTGCTTGCCATTAGTGCCGAGGTATACAATGGGATACCATCAGAATTTAGCATGATCAACGTATTAATGATATTTGTGTTTGCCATCAAATACCGAGTTCAATTAAAAGCTTACCTAAATATTTGTGACGCTCAAGCACGTTAAATTTCTCTCCTTTACCTTTTAAAGTCGGTGTGCTGAACAAAACAAGCATATGCGAAATAAAGCAAAGCGAGCTATTCGATCGTAAGTTTATTTAATGGCCCGTAGCAATTTTCGGTAAAGGCCTTCACAACGCCCACATTGGAGGGGATGTTCGAACAATAACCACTGACTCATACCTTGATGATTTATCCAACTTTCTATCTCCTCTACTACCGAGGAGAAGATGAACGAACAGACTCCACGCAACGGCATCCCAACTTTCTCCTGGTTATTTATCACCTTCTTTGCTTCCTCTACTTCCCAACACCGAGGGAGACGAAGGCCCTCACAGAGTGGGTGAGGCGGTGATTATGGTGCATGCCTTTGTTGGTGCTAGGGCACGGGTGACCTGACTGTGGAGCGATCAATCACATGCGAATTATTCTGCAACACGCCATGGCTTTTGCTATGAGAATTTACTTTCGTGCGTCTCCACAAAACTTATTATTTGTTTCTCGTTGCAATGCAAAAATAGTAAGTATACATATGAGAAAAGACATTATAAATGCATAAATTCATATTTTGTTTCCTTAGAAAAATATGTTCATATATGTTCCGTAGCTACGCATGGATATTTAGCTATTTCTGTTAATATCTCTAGTTATCGGCGCATGTTTCCCGTTGTATGCTCGGGAGTCGATAACTCGTTGGTATTGCCGTTGTACGCTCGGTTGTCGATAACTCACTGCTAACCGCCGAAGAACCCGTGCTCCACAAACTCGAGCCCCTCGAGAACTTTTCCTCTCCGTCGCCGATGCAAGATGGTGCAGATCGGGTCATTTTACTAAGGCGTGTGATCTTCTTCTTCTCCAGTTGTAGCAAGTCCATGGCCCCTCCTGCGAGGGGTGACCAGGACCGCCCCCAGGTGCTTCGCCGCTTCACATCATCGCAAGCAGATACATAGGAGCACACACTGCTACGACGGTCCAAGACGCGCTCATGTCATGGGGCTGGAAGCGAGAAGAACCAAATTAAGCTAGTAGAACAATTTCGTATTTGATTCTCGTTACTTATATTTTGCCCTACTAGCTCAAAGCCATGCGTCCTTGCAGAGATGGTGATTGGGTTGTTGATCGAGCATCAATTTACATGCATCAACAAGACCATGAAAAAAAAATAGCGCGGGTTACACATGAGTTGATCAAAGATATTGATGTTTGTACTCGTCATTTACTTCTATCTGACACTTCAAAAGGCATGCCCGCTGTACAAACCGTCTACACTGCAGTCTGCGGTGGACGATGGAGCAGAGCTACACAGTCCCTATCTGAACTATTGTACTGTGCAATGTTCAGAAACCTCAGGAAATGCCAGGTTCCAGCTTCAGTTGCAGAATACCGAACCACTGTCTTTACGTTGAAGTTTTTATTTGGAATAAACACAGGGCGCCTAGTAGCGCAGTCACAAAAATACAAGATGAGGGAGATTCACGTTTCTCCACAGAGGTATCTCGGTACTAAGAGCATCTGGAGTCAAAGAGCCTGTGTTGCTTAAATCCAGTGTTATCACAACAGTAGCATATACAATGACTCGTCACCTCACATGTGCACCGCTATTATTGTCAAACAAACCATATAGTACCTTCTCTAGGACCAAATGAAAAAATGATGCAGGCCAAGGTGAAAGGGGAAATAACAAATAAATCAAACTTCCTGGAGCTACTCATACGGCGGAGACTTGCTCAGATTACCAGCAGCGCAACAAGAACATTACACTCGCGCGACGCAACTGGATTGGAGTACAATAATTAATGGCCAGCAAATATCAGTGCTCCTTCCATAGAGTTACAAAGTAGCTCGTCAGTCACTTCCAGTCTCGAACTCAAAAGAGAAACATGGAGAAAAATCATCTTATAAATATAGTATGTAGAACTCTACGTTGGTCGCAGAGTTAACTTGCATAGCTAGCGAGTGGTCACACTCACCACAGCTGGAGCCTAGATAGTACAGACTTCAAATTTTACTTATGGGGTAAAATGCTGATGATGCCTGATGGTAACATGAGCTCCAGGAGAAGCTCTTCCATACTGTGCCACCTCCGCCAGTGCGTCTTCAACAGACCATGAACAGTCTTTAGATAGACAAACGTCAAATGCTTCAAGTTGTGTTGCCTTGGACAGAACCAACTCGATGAAAACCATCTCATTGCGCCCACAGATGGCACCTTTTATACGGACATTTGTGAGATTGGAGAACAAATCATCAGCGCACTGCGCATGTAGAAAGTCAATCCCTACTTCATCAGGCTTATTTACGTAATACGGGAGCTGTCAAAAGTGAACGTCGGGAACTTCATTAGAACTCAACTAGCATGGAAGTGAAACAAAACTTTTACCTTCAAAATAATATTTATCATTGTACCTCAATTTCGAAAACTTCAAGCTTAGGGGCATTCCTGACTACACAGAGGATATTTAAAATGCTAGCTGGAAAGCACAATTGTGTCTGGAGTGATAAACTCTTCAGATTTTCAAAGGATGGCGAGAGCCCCTCCAAATCATCATCCCATGTAAACTGAAACATGAGTGAAACATTAACATCAAACAAGACATAGGTGATGGAAACTAGATTGTGCAGTTATTTTCCTGTCATGTATTCAAACCTTATATTGTTCTTTAGGGGTAATATGAACATAAACTACACATATGATGTATGTATAAGGTGAAATCAACTAGGACTTGTGAAAGCAGAAAACATATCCAACACAATGACCTGACATACACAGAATATCAAAGCAATGAACCCACAACCACCACTTACTGCGTTGCTTATTATTTTAGGAAGCACTAGAACTGAATCAGAAAACATAAGCTATTTGTACCCATCTTGTAAATCATGTTATCCATTGTCAATCAATGTATTTTCTCAAAGTCGTACAAATTACAAACGGGTCTAGTCACCATAGACCACAGGACTTAGAGCAGGACATAGAGTACGACAGATGGATCAAATCTTTGTATGGTTCTATTTAAGAATAGGCTACTATGCAAGTGCGGTCTTATCAATAGAAATATGATTCTGAGCTCGCAATAAACTTAAAAAATTCTTTGAATAAATTTGTTTATATCACAAAGTAACTGGAGCTAGCTCAGGTTATCGTAATGTAAAAGAACAAATTGCAATTTGTGATCAGTGTGGTGTAATTTGGTGTAAAATTATACTTTGCAGAGTCAGCTCATCCGACACAACGCCTTAGCGGATATGCACTTAATACAGTTCATTTAGTGAAAAAACAGTAAGATGGAAACTAGATATGCAGAAGCACATGAAACACTAAACAACCAGAGATAAAACAATGTGAAGTTTAGGGGGTGGCAGGGGGTTAGGAATGTTATCAGGTTATGCAGTACACATTACAGTTGAAGTGAGCTCGATGAGTTCAATAAAACTAAGTTCAGAAATAAATACATGGACTCGTGGATGGACAATTTACTAATGTGACTCTAATCTTACTATTCCCTCCATTCAGGGTACTTACTGGGAGAGAATTAGTATTCAGCCATTAGTCCTAATAATGTAAAACAAAATGAAAGATGTAAATAAAAAACAAAGGATGAACACACATGCCGAACCATTTAGTCTGAAATTTTATGTACATGGCCACATATCACCTTGTTAGGGAGGGGATCCTCATAATCTCTTGGTTAAGTAGTTTATCCTCTAAATTAGGAAGAGATCAGATATTGTAGGATCGAGAACTCAAGATTAGATCCGATCTGTCGATGGCATGATTCATCCTTTATAATAGGACCATCATGCACCATCTGAAATCAAGCAAGAAAACAAGAAGAATAGTTTTTCTACCTTGCCTCCTGGGGCAAGAGCCTTCCCCTATCCGTCTCCACAACCCTAGTCTATAACAGAACTTTTCAGATTACACAAATAAGAAAATCACAGCATGCAACAAATATTATCTGCATCTCCGCTAGTGCAGGCCCAGCAGTCAATATTTTTGATCCAACTACCAAAATGAATAATATGATGGAAAATAATAAAATAAGTACAATCTTACATTGGGATTTTTTCATATACAGGTCTAAGTTGTGTGCATAAGCTAAATAACCCATAAACCAAATTTATATAATTAGAAACTAATAAGCGAGAGATGATGATTATCAAACTCCATGGAAAAATCAATAAGTTTGATGGTGCATAAGCTTATGGAAATTCTAGTCATCCAAAAACATAAGGTGTAAATGGCGTTAAATGAGCAGTAAAGCTGCTGACCTGGGCACCTGGCCCAACCAACTAAACAACTAACTACGAACCTGAACACCCCAAATCATAAGTGACTTGGTTGGTTCTGGATTTGGACAGGGATAGGATGCTGTGGGTTCGGTTCCGTATTTGGACAGGGATAGGATGTTATGGGTTCATCTAAACCAAAATGAAGATCTATGTTCAGATTATCACCCATTGACAGCAGTATCAATAAAAGCTTGGGACCATGCAGAATCTGGACAATACACATTAGATTGAACTTGAGAGTTGAGACTATGATAGTCAGTTGTCATGCATCTCAGCATGTGAGAGAAAAAGGAATCCCATTACTGCGGGTCTCACTAGTGAATATTGCCATTTTTTAACAAATGCCTATTCACTAATTCACATATAAATAGTCGGTCTTAAACTGTGCTCCTGAAATAACCAATCTGAAATTTTGGCTGGCGATTAGCAATCATACAATCCATATTTGGAAGGATAACAAAAATAGACCTCCCTTCTCCCTTAGCTCTTAGTGACAAGCAAAAACAGCTATTGTATTTTCACTATGTGCCAATAACCCACGTACGCAGAGAAACATGAATCAAGGGAAAAAATAAGGAAAACAATTTACCGGCATAGTGAGCTTGAGCTTTCTAGCTTGATTGAAGCTAGAGATAAGCATCAAAAAATCTCGATCATCACCGTAGAATCCAGAGTCAATGCCAGACATATCTGCTACCTCAAGGAATGGAAGACCACTGAAATGCCACCCGTAATCATACATTGAAATGATGCGAAGGCACTGGAGATTGGGCGCATTAATAACCCATTGCTCATACATTCCTCCGTCGTCATCAACTTCGACAAAAGGAATACTCAGTCTCTCAAGCTGCAGGGTTCGAAGCCACGGCGACGAAGAGATCAGTGACTCCAATCCTTTCACTCCTTGGGGAAATGCGACTTTAGATAGTCTTAGCGTGGTTAGACTTGGGAGCCCCACAAGGCAAGGCGGTGGGGATGGGATGCTGCAGCCGACAAGGTCAAGAGTGGCGAGCTGGCGGCATGACAAGATGCAGGAGTGGAGCATGTGGATATGTGGGAGCGTGACATCTCCCCCCTCTATTCTGATGATATTCGACCACTCGAATTCGACCGAAATTGATCGAACTCCCACGGCCGCGAGGCGGAGAAGCCAGGGGTTAAAGCGGCCAAAGTCCGGCTCAGGGACGTGGGGATGACGGAATTCGTGGACGGGGTAGGCGCAGTGCGCGAGGATGTGGTCGACGGTATCTGCGGGAATCCCGAGGGGCAAGTCGAGGAAGCGGTAAGGGACAGGCTCCCAGCGGCGGCGCCAGGCGCGGGAGAGCACGGAGGTGCGGGCGGCGTCGCGGATGGGGAGGTGGGAGAGGATCTCGTCCAGCATCGCCGCCGGAAGCGATTCAATGGGCGCCGCCGTTGCAGTGTCCGGCGACGGGAGCGGCGGCGATGCCGCCGCCATTTCTGATGAATAGAAGTGACAAATTTGAGATTCCATGCAGTAGTAGAAATCGAAGAAGAGATGGAGCAAGATGCGTACCTTGACTGAACGATGATCTAGAATCTGGAATCGACCGGCGTCCGGCGGTACCACCGCGGTATATTTTGACAAAGAGAAAAACGCACCCGCGGTTCCTATTCCTTCGTCTGAGCATCATTTTAGTTCTAATTCTATCAAACTGCAAGTCTTATATATTTCGTACGTCGAGTCACGGGAAGTCTTAAATTGTTTCTACCACGGTTAACGGCTGCCACATAGGCTGCAGGGCCCAACGACAGCAACGACCGCTGCTACATTTTTACAAAAAGCCCCGTGCCTATTATCTCTCGTCATAACCACACCCCCCATCGATTCCACTTCTCGGTGCTGTCTCCCGCAACATAGGCGGCGATTTGGAGGCAGCGGTGCTGGGAAGTTGACGACACCGGTGGCGATCTCGTAGTGGCGGCCGCCGCGAGGAAGGAGTCGTCAAAGATGGAGCCCGCTCCGGGCAAGGGCCCGAAGATGCTCCGCCGCGCTACGGTGAGTTCTCTGAACCCTAAATCCCCAATTCGGGCACTAGGTAGTTCCAGTCCAAAAAAAATGATGATTTTTATGCTATGTAGGAGTATTTGAAGATCAGTTCACGGTAGAAATAAATCATGGTGGTTTTTCTGCGGATTTGGGGTAGCTAAGAGCTATGTAGTGTTGGAATTATGCCCTAGAGGCAATAATAAAGATGTTATTATTATAATTCTTGTTCATGATAAAGTTTATATTCCATGCTAGAATTGTATTAAGCGGAAACATTAATACTTGTGTGGTTTGTGAACAACACCGTGTCCCTGGTACGCCTCTATGGACTAGCTCATTGATCAATGATGGTTAAGGTTTCCTAACCATAGACATGAGTTGTCAATTGATAATGAGATCATATCATTGGGAGAATGATATGGTGGACAGACCCAAACTAAGCGAAGCAATTAGATCGTGTCATTGTGTTCATCTTTGCGGAGCTTTTCCTATGTCAAATATTGTATTCCTTAGACCATGAGATAATACAACTCCCTGGTATCGGAAGAAAGCTTTGAGGTCATCAAACGTCATCCTATGAGAGGGTGATCATAAAGGTGTCTCTCAGGTGATCGGAAAGTATCTGTTGGGTTGTGTGTATCGAGATGGGATTTGTCCCTCCCAAGTCGGAGAGATATACTTCGGGCCCACTCGGTAATCGATATCAACACCGCTTGCAAGCATGTGGTTAAGGAGTTAATCACGAAGTGATATCGGATTACGGAACGAGTAAAATACTTGCTGTGAACGAGATTGAACTAGGTATGACGATACCAACGGTCGAATCTCGGGCAAGTAAAATATCGCGAGACGAAGGGAATATATATATGGGATTGATTGAATCCTGGCATCGTGGTTCATCCGATATGATCATCGATGAATGTGTGGGAGTCAATATGGGTGCCCAGACCCTGCTGTTGATTATTGATAGAAGATCATGTCTGCATATTCTCGAACCCGCAGGGTCACACACTTAACGTGTCTCGACGCTAGGATAGATTGGATACTTGGTTTATGAATTTTTGTTCGGAGTCTCGGATGGGATCCGGGATATCACGAGAGGTTCCGGAATGGTCCGGAGAATAAGATTCATATAAGGCAGTGCAGTTTTTGGAGTTCGGAATTGTTCCGGGTTAATCGGTATTGTACCGGAAGCTTCTAGAACCTTCCGGAAGGGGGCCAACGTGGTCCCACCTTCCGGGAGGGGGCATGGGCCTATGAGGGAGTGTCCTGGCCGCATTGGGCCAGGGGCACAAGGCCCCATAGGGCCCAGCCGATTCTAGATAGATTTAACTCGTTTAAATCTAGGGATAGAATTTCTAGATAAGGGATAAGTTTAAATTGTTTAAACTAGAGATAGGGCTAGGGCTGGCCGCCCCCTCCCCCTCTATATATAGAGGGCTGGTGCGCCCCCTCCCCCCTACACACACCTCCCTCCAAGCCCTAGTAGCCCTGCTGCCTTCCTCTCTCCCTCCCGACTGTTTGTAGGCGAAGCCCTGCAGCAGAAATTCTCCACCATATACACCACGCCGTCGTGCTGTAGATCCAATCCATCTCTCCACCATACTTGCTGGTCCGAGGAAGGAGGAGACGTCGAGGTGCTGCACGTGTGCATCTCACGGAGGCACCGCCACTTGTGGTGCTAGAACGGATCGGATCGCGAGGAGGAGAAGCGAGTACGACTACATCACCCATGTTCCGACGAACGTTCCGCTGTGTGAATCTTCAAGGGTATGAAGATCTAATCCAATCTCTCTCGTTGTTTGCATCTCCTAGATTAGATCTTGGCTTTTCCTCTGTTCGCTCCGTAGAAAATTTTCATTTACTATGCCGCGAACCCCTTCAGTGGTATCAGAGCTAGATCTATGCGTAGATGTGATTCACGAGTAGAACGCAACATGGTTGTTGCGGGCGTTGATGTTTTCTGTTGCAAGCCTCTTGTTTGTGTTCTTCTTATGACGCGGGATAGTGAGATTGAAGCGGTCCAGGCCAACCTTACGCGACGTCGTTCGCGAGACCGGCTCCGCACTTGACGTGTGGCTTGTACCACACATGCGGCTGGTGGATGTCAGTTTCTCTCACTATAGTTGTCATGGGATTAACACCGGAGTTTGGCAACCATAATATCACCATTGTGGCTTTCCGTAGGTAAGAATCGTTCTTAGCATCTACTCCCATAAGCCACGTAAAACATGCAACAACAAAGTAGAGGCGTCTAACTTGTTTTTGCAGGGAGTGTTTTCTGTGATATGGTATGGCCCAAGATGTGATGTGTATATTGTATGCGATGATCATGTTTTGTAATGTTTCACGACTTGCATGTCGATGAGTACACAACCGGCAGGAGCCATATGGTTGTCTTTATAATTGTGTATGACCTGCGAGTCAACTTCTTATACGCCATGTAATAGCTTTACTTTATCGCTAAGTAGTTAGCAATAGTTGTAGTTGCTATTCGTGGTGGAGGCAATCATGGTGGAGTGATGGAGATCATGCCGGAACGCACAAGATGGAGATCATTGCGCGAAGATTGGCTATACCATGTCACATAAAGTTATATGCATGTGATGTTTATCCTTTTATGTATCTTATTATGCTTAGATCGCGACGGTAGCATTATAAGATGATTCCTCACTTAAAGATCAAGATAAAAACTGTGTTCTCCCCAAGTATGCACCGTTGCGAAAGTTCGTCGTGTCCAAGCATCACGTGATGATCGGGTGCTATAGACTCTACGCTCACATACAACGGGTGCAAGCCAGTTTTGCACACGCGGAAATACTTGGGTCTAACTTGACGAGCCTAGCATGTACAGACATGGCCTCGGAACACAAGAACCGAAAGGTTAAGCATGAGTCATATGAATGATATGATCGACACTTCGTTGTCCACCATTGAGACCACATCTCTTCTCGTGATGATCGGATTAGGTGTGGTGAATTTGGATCGTGTTCACTAAACAACCTAAGGGATGTTGAATTTAGTGGGAGTTCATCTAGTAATTTTATTAAGTTGAACTATTTATCATGAACATAGTCTAAATTGTACTTGCAAATACTGTAGATCCCATGGCCAAGTCCAACTTCAACTTCAACGTTTTTGCTGAGATAGAAAAGCTTAGAAACAATGGGTCTAACTTCACCAAATGGTTCCGCAATCTAAGAATCATTCTCTCTGGCGGTCAAAAGGACTATGTCCTTGGGAAAGCGTTAGGTGACCCCCCTGCTGCAACTGCGCCGGCTGATGAGAAAGCTGTCTATCAGTCACGCAAAGATGATTATGGGGTGATTAAGAGCACCATGTTGTTTGCTATGGAACCGGAACTTCAAAATCGTTTTGAAAGCTATCTCGGGCCCTTTGAGATTCTCGAAGAGCTGAAAACCATGTTTCAGACTCAGGCCCGTTCTGAGAGATATGAGATCTCCGAGAAGTTCTTTAACTGCAAGATGGAGAAAGGGAGTTCCGTTAGTGAGCACGCCATTAAGATGTCGGGCTACACTCAACGCCTTGAGCAACTAGACTGCAAGATTCCAGAGGAGGTCAAGATTGACAGGGTTCTGCAATCACTCCCTTCCAGCTACAAAAGTTTTGTAGTGACTCATAATCAGATTGGTCCCACTGATACGATCTGAAGGGTTTCGCAGCATAGTAAATCAAAATTTTCTACGGAAGCGAACAGAAGGAAAGCCAAGATCTAATCTAGGAGATGCAAACAACGAGAGAGATTGGATTAGATCTTCATACCCTTGAAGATTCGCACAGCGGAACGTTCGTCGGAACGTGGGTGATGTAGTCGTACTCGCTTCTCCTCCTCGCGATCCGATCCGATCTAGCACCACAAGTGGCAGTGCCTCCGTGAGATGCACACGTGCGGCACCTCGACGTCTCCTCCTTCCTCGGACCAGCAAGTATGGTGGAGAGATGGATTGGATCTACAACACGACGGCGTGGTGTATATGGTGGAGAATTTCTGCTGCAGGGCTTCACCTACAAACAGTCGGGAGGGAGAGAGGAGGGCCAACAGGGAGGCTAGGGCTTGGAGGAAGGTGTGTGTGGAGGGGGGGGCGCACCAGCCCTCTATTTATAGAGGGGGGGCCAGCCCTAGCCTCTCCTCCAAGCCTATCTCTAGTTTAAACAATTTAAACTCTCCCTTATCTAGAAATCCTATCTTATCTTATCTCTAGTTTAAACGATTTAAACTCTCTAGGATCGGCTGGGCCCTATGGGGCCTTGTGCCCCTGGCCCAATGCGGCCAGGACACTCCCTAATAGGCCCATGCCCCCTCCCGGAAGGTGGGACCACGTTGGCCCCCTTCCGGAAGGTTCTAGAAGCTTCCGGTACAATACCGATTAATCCGAAACAATTCCGAACTCCAAAAACCGCACTGCCTTATATGAATCTTATTCTCCGGACCATTCTGGAACCTCTCGTGATATCCCGGATCCCATCCGAGACTCCGAACAAAAATTCATAAACCAATTATCCAATCTATCCTAGCGTCGAGACACGTTAAGTGTGTGACCCTGCGGGTTCGAGAATATGCAGACATGATCTTCTATCAATAATCAACAGCGGGGTCTGGGCACCCATATTGACTCCCACACATTCATCGATGATCATATCGGATGAACCACGATGCCAGGATTCAATCAATCCCATATATATATTCCCTTCGTCTCGCGATATTTTACTTGCCCGAGATTCGATCGTCGGTATCGTCATACCTAGTTCAATCTCGTTCACAGCAAGTACTTTACTCGTTCCGTAATCCGATATCACTTTGTGATTAACTCCTTAACCACATGCTTGCAAGCGGTGTTGATATCGATTACCGAGTGGGCGCGAAGTATATCTCTCCGACTTGGGAGGGACAAATCCCATCTCGATACACACAACCCAACAGATACTTTCCAATCACCTGAGAGACACCTTTATGATCGACGTTTGATCATAAAGGTGTCTCTCAGGTGATCGGAAAGTATCTGTTGGGTTGTGTGTATCGAGATGGGATTTGTCCCTCCCAAGTCGGAGAGATATTCTTCGGGCCCACTCGGTAATCGATATCAACACCGCTTGCAAGCATGTGGTTAAGGAGTTAATCACGAAGTGATATCGGATTACGGAACGAGTAAAGTACTTGCTGTGAACGAGATTGAACTAGGTATGACGATACCAACGGTCGAATCTCGGGCAAGTAAAATATCGCGAGACGAAGGGAATATATATATGGGATTGATTGAATCCTGGCATCGTGGTTCATCCGATATGATCATCGATGAATGTGTGGGAGTCAATATGGGTGCCCAGACCCTGCTGTTGATTATTGATAGAAGATCATGTCTGCATATTCTCGAACCCGCAGGGTCACACACTTAACGTGTCTCGACGCTAGGATAGATTGGATACTTGGTTTATGAATTTTTGTTCGGAGTCTCGGATGGGATCCGGGATATCACGAGAGGTTCCGGAATGGTCCGGAGAATAAGATTCATATAAGGCAGTGCAATTTTTGGAGTTCGGAATTGTTCCGGGTTAATCGGTATTGTACCGGAAGCTTCTAGAACCTTCCGGAAGGAAACGTGGTCCCACCTTCCGGGAGGGGGCATGGGCCTATGAGGGAGTGTCCTGGACGCATTGGGCCAGGGGCACAAGGCCCCATAGGGCCCAGCCGATTCTAGATAGATTTAACTCGTTTAAATCTAGGGATAGAATTTCTAGATAAGGGATAAGTTTAAATTGTTTAAACTAGAGATAGGGCTAGGGCTGGCCGCCCCCTCCCCCTCTATATATAGAGGGCTGGTGCGCCCCCTCCCCCCTACACACACCTCCCTCCAAGCCCTAGTAGCCCTGCTGCCTTCCTCTCTCCCTCTCGACTGTTTGTAGGCGAAGCCCTGCAGCAGAAATTCTCCACCATATACACCACGCCGTCGTGCTGTAGATCCAATCCATCTCTCCACCATACTTGCTGGTCCGAGGAAGGAGGAGACGTCGAGGTGCTGCACGTGTGCATCTCACGGAGGCACCGCCACTTGTGGTGCTAGATCGGATCGGATCGCGAGGAGGAGAAGCGAGTACGACTATATCACCCACGTTCCGACGAACGTTCCGCTGTGCGAATCTTCAAGGGTATGAAGATCTAATCCAATCTCTCTCGTTGTTTGCATCTCCTAGATTAGATCTTGGCTTTCCCTCTGTTCGCTCCGTAGAAAATTTTCATTTACTATGCCGCGAACCCCTTCATATAGATGGTAAAGTAGCTCGGTTTGACGGATGCGATGCAGACACATGGTCACCTTTGTGGCTTACTGATTTTATGGAGCAGCTAGGATATACATATCCAGTGGAATACAGTTTGTATTGGTTGCTCCCGGGTAAAGATTTCGGATTAGGAATGCGCATTGTCGACAGTGATGTAGATATATTGCATATGATAGTTGTGGTACCAAAATGTCGACAATGATGTAGATACACTGCATATGATAGCTTTGGTGCCAATCTTCACCACCAGGTACTCTACCTGAGAGTCAGTTCTTAGTCAGCTGCAGAGAAAATATCCCACCTCCAAGGGCAGAATGGCCGGTTCAAAATTGGTTGCGGTGCATACTTTCACATCATTTTTATGTGTGACGTCCATTCTTATATGGTATGGAGGCAACACCTCATGATGCATCAGCCATCTCTTCTATCCATTGGTTGTTTGTGAAATCACCATCTATCTTTAAAGCACGCGCATGACGCTACTATTTTACTATTTACACTAGATCATGTAGGCGCGTTGCCGGGTCCGTTCATTAGAAAATTCATAGTTATGAAATGGAAAAATTCTACGTAGGTTTTCCTTTGTCAATCTTCTTTCTCTCTCATTCAGACTCCATAGAATTTTCTTAGACACATAATTTTCTTACACGAGATTCGCGGTGTTTTGTCCGTTGATAGAGGCCGTGCTACTAAAATATTTCACGATTTTCTAAATTGGAAGCTGAACATGAGTACATCAAATAAATTGAGAATATATTTAAATAGCATGAAGGAAGTAATAGAAGCATGTCTCTTTGTAGGAGGAGTCATATTCATAGAATGTAAGCAGCTGATTTAGAACAAGCAGAACCCGCAGAGAAATATATTTCTGATTTAGAAAAGATGACAATTGTTATTTGAAGAAGATGGGTATTTTGTTTGGAAATAGAATCAACCTATCAGACCACCATTAGATCTGAAATCTGCTATCGAGTGGGAGTAGCACGGGCAGAAACTGAGGCAAGAGATTTTATAGGACATGTAGGCAGTGTAGTAACGTATCATCATCATCTGCCGCAGTCAATTTGTGCACCATGGCTGCCATTAGAGATTTGCAAGAACTAAAAAAATAACATGGTCATAAAGATCAATTAAGACCGGCGCAGCAGGTCGCCATGAATGGGGAGACGAGGGCAGGATCTGTACTGCATCCGCAGGAGAGATAGATGGCCGCTCCAGATCCTGGCATGCGTTCGAACAGATCGAGAGGTATGCATCTGGTCTCGGTCGGTCGAATCTCGATTGGAGTCTGCTGCAGCCCGCTCTAGATTTCGGCCTGCGGTCCAATCGATCGGGAGGTATGCGTCTTGTCTGGGTGGTTGAATTTACATTGGAGTCTGCCGCCGTATCGTGTGTCCTCTTCAATTTTTTTTCGGGTGGTTCCATACGAGTAAGGAGACCCGGTTTCCATTGGAGACTGTTGCCATATGTGTCCTCTTCAAAAAAAATCCGGTGGTTCCATACGAGAAGAACCGGTTGTCGAAAGGTGGAGTAGAGCGGGCCGAAGGAGTAGAACGGGCCGAAATAGATAGACATTCCAGCCCAATTAAGCATAGAAAGTCTTTTTGATGTCCAGAGAAGCGTCCCTAAGGGATAATTTGGCCCAGGCGGGAGCTGAGGATCATCCAACGGCCAGAATGACATAGGGGGCGCGATCAGACGGCCAAAACTGCCCAGATTGGTGTGCATCTTGTCTGGGTGGTTGAATTTACATTGGAGTCTACCGCCGCATCGGGTGTCCTCTTCAATTGTTTTTCGGGTGGTTCCGTATGAGCAAGGAGACCCGGTTTCCATTGGAGTCTGTTGCCGCATGTGTCCTCTTCAAAAAAAATCTGGTGGTTCCGTACGAGGAGAACCGGTTGTCAAAAGGTGGAGTAGAGCGGGCCGAAATAGATAGACATTCCAGCCCAATTAAGCATAGAAAGGCTTTTTGATGGCCAGAGAAGCGTCTCTAAGGGATAATATGGCCCACGCGGGAGCTGAGGATCATCCAACGCCAGAATGACGTGGGGGCATGATCGGACGGCCAAAACTGCCCAGTTCGTGAGAGGCCTCTTTTTGACTCGATTTTAATATCCCTAATTACTCTTATAAGAACAGCTCGTGTATGTTGTTATAAGTAACTAGTAGAATATACACACTGTGACCTGTGATGTATAAGCTTGGTGTACATGTTACTAAGGCCCGCCAATATTCATGTCGACAATTTTTATCCGTGAATCTTTAGGTGTTAGCTGTCTATCCTATCTCCATACACTTTTATATGTCATTTTTAATGTAAGTATATATAATCGTGATGGTACATTACACATTGTCGAACATGCCTTTGGCAAATTAAACACATGCTAAAGGAACCTGCGACACAACATAAGATACACTGGTCACGGGCAGCACAAGGCACATGAGAAAACTGAAGTCAACATATCCATACATAGGCTTGTGTTAGCTAAACAATACTACTAGCAAGAGGAATAGTACATACTTTGGATTTTTATTCAGCTGACAAGGAAGACACTGAGAATGATGTGCACCGTTTTGTCACATCATTCTCTTTCCTATAGCCAGACGAAGAGGCAGACAATGACACAACACAGCAGTCCATGCGGCCTCTCATTGCCGATTAATACCACGTCGCTGGTAAAACAACAAATGGTAGGGAGATGAGGATGTGGATCTGAACACACATCATACGGTAATGGCAAGGGGGCAGCTATCCCCTTGGCAGCAAATCCACACTCATTTTGTAGTGATGTAATGGTAGCATCCAATGGTTTATATTGTTGCACTTTATTTCTCTATGTAAATATGTTTATTGAGTTGATAACTCACATGCCCAAGTGTTGTGTGCATAGCCATTTGTCTATAGCCCCGAAAAAATAAAAGTATAGAGCTTAGGCTCTGATGCATTACTCTCTCTCGTAGCTCCGAGATCTATTACATTATTAGGACGATTGAAAAGGAAACCACCAAATTCACTCACATAAATAAATTAGGAAAATTGTAATAAAAATAAGCGACATATATATTACTTTTATACGAATATGTTTGTGACACATACCATGCAATCACCCAGTATACATTCTGGTATATAAGACATATATAATGCAAACCAATAGAAAAAATGGTAGGCTCCTCGTGGAAACCAAACAAAAAAGAACGAGAAACCTCCCAATAGCGAGGGGTCATGGTCCGCAACTTTTATTTTAAAGGAATGCGGTATGGGAGATCCCTACAACAAGTTTATTTTTGAAATAATAAGAACTCAAATCTACATCCATGAGGACTTGAAACTGTGTGGTTGGGTTGTATATCAAATTCCCTAAGCAAGTGAGCTAGGCTCACTTCTTCCATGGTCCACCAACTCCTCCATGGTCCTAAGGGCCACTTAAGGAGGGACGTACCGGCCTCCTTGCTAGTGAGGGGGATGAAAACCCTAGACCCCCTTTGGATCACATCCCTATCCCTCGAGAGACGTTCCAAGTTAGTGCTTTGGGTATATTTGCATATTAGCTAACTAATATAACCATGCAAAGACATCTGTGATAGTACCTTAGCATCAATATTGATATTCTTAGACCAAACATTTGAATTGCAAAAGGAGTTCTTCACCGAAATATAGTAAAGTCTCATGTTTCTCTATATTTTATTACCTAAAATTAATTAAATTACCTTGATACACAATAATTAATTGTTGGGGATATACTTTCCGGGTATCCTCACAGTTTCTCACTGACCAGGGTGGCCCACTTCGGGTTAGAGCTTTGCTTTACGGGCGGCCCAGTCAGGGAGAAGAGACAGAGTCCAGTCCAGATACGGGAAGGCCCAGAAGACTTACCGACATAGTCCCATAGTGTTACTTGTAGTTCAAGATGTACTCTATAACCGACTCTTAGTCGTAGCTGGATAGATCTCTCCTGTAAACTCTAGGCTGGATATCTATATAAGCCGTCCTAGGGAGAGCCTTTATGGCACCCTCAATAGTCTACAATCTCAACTCGCACAGGTGAACCCTTGTAACCCATATTCCGGCTCTGCCGTATTACTAGATTGCTAGCAGGAGTAGGATCCGTCTAAAGCCGGCGGACTCGAACCTGGGTAAACTTGTATGCTCACCGTCCCAGAACACCATACGTCTCACATCCCTCTCTTCCGCACGCCTCGAGGACCCTCACATGGCGTACTTGTCATCAATCCGACGATAGTTGGCGCCCATAGTGGGGCAAGTGAGCTTCGGATCTGCGTTCCGAGCGGAATCTGCAAGAATCGGAATCGGCGAGACTATCGCCGTCGGTCGCATCCTCTACGCCAGCGACGTCCCTCTCATCATTCTCGACGAGACCTGGATTCCGGCTAGGGAGGCTGTGACTGCCTACACCATCATGTCTTTTAGCGAGATCTATGTTTACATCGGCTTTGCTGAACCTGTCCCACCCACCCCAGCGGTGATGGTAGAGGTAGAAGAAATCTCTGGATCCCCTTTGTCCGCGGAGGCGGCAGAGTTCCGGATCTCAGAAAATACTAATCCCACCCAGCCCGCACCAGTTGTGGAGATGGTGGAGAAATCCTAGCCTGAAGCAGACCTAGCGGTCCAAGTTGAAACTGGAGTGGATCTCCCTAGAGAGGCCGAATCCCAGATCGACCCACCCGCTGAAGTCGAAATCCAGGAGGAGCATAGCAACGACACTGGTTCCGGCTCTGATGACGCCAGGACAGATAGGCCTTTCCTAAGATACATGCTAAGACGCATGATGATGCAAAACTCTGGCGTAGACGAAATCCTCGAGACTATCAAGCGTTTCGACGAGACCGATCGCGAGAGCCGCAGGTATCTCAGGAGGCACGCGTCGCACTTCGTCGGATATGTGGGATCCGGATCCGGCTCTGCCGATGCTGGAGACAACACTGACTCGGTGCTGGAGGCAATCGGAACAAACGCCGACGTACCCGCATCCTCGGATGAATTGATGACGTCAACAGATTTCCGAAAGTTCTCCGTGGAATATGAAGAGAAGTATAACTCCAAAGCTGCAAAAGAACGAGAAGCCATGGATGAAGGATCTGGGGAACACTCTCCCAAAGCACAGGATGACATGGAAATCGGAGATAATTCCGAGGTCCAGATGTCCGAAAGTACCGATCAGAGCTTGACTCCGGGAAACGGACCCAAAGTCGTCTTTGCTACCGGTGCTGCCAAGAAGGCAAAGAAGAAGAACAAGAAGAATAAGACTCCGGCAAAATACCCTCCGGCAGAGGAGGTGATTGCCGAGGAATACGAGGAAGACTCGGATGGAGCACTTATCCCAGACGAACCCAAAAAAGAAGAGTCAGTGGATGGACACGTGATCACCGAAGGTGCGCGTAAACTCATCGATGCTGCATTAACCACACCTATTCCTACAGCTGCAGAACTTATTGCTGAAGAGCTGGACGAAAGGGCCCAAGCCCTAGAAGCGCGTCGTCAAGTACTTCTCAATGAAGCTAAAAACATTGAGGAGGAAAAGAAACACATGGATCTGTGGAGAAGTACAATTCTAGGCAACATCAGAAGACCAGGAAACATCATACTAATGACAACCAATTCCCGTAGATCCACAAAGTCCTCTTTGGAGGAGAAATGGGGATGCCTCGGAAAGGCAGCAAAGGGAATTGGGTGTATCCAACACCAGTACAGAACACCGTTGCGGCCCGAGAAATCCTATCGGCTAATCCAGGCCCGGAGCAGATCCGGTTGGGCATCAAATTACTCAACAAGGGACTAGAACAACAAAAGGTCGCCATGTCCAGAAGTCAAAAGCTGGTCTCCGATTCCGACCAATGTCGCACAGATCCGGCATGGGCTGATGTAAGGCCCCAACGCGTTCCAGAGCAGCACCATCACTCCGATCGTCGGGAAGATAATTACTCAAGAACCGGATCCTCGGGACACTGAGACTGGCATAACGTTAACCCAGTTGCGGAGCAAGAGGCAATTGCTGCACTGAATCCGAGGAACCCGCCCCGGCGAGAGTCGAAAGACCGCAGGGACGATTATAAAGAGAAACGTCAGGAGGAGGACCGACAAAGAATGCCACCTCCTAGACATGCAAGCCGTCTGAACAACGGGATGAAGGAACGACGGACACCATGCCGATACAAACCGGCAGGGGGCTCGTCACAATGAAGACCCTCCCCGGAACTGGAATAATGACGCCCCGGACGGAGGCCGGCGATCAGCCGGAAATAACCCAGCTTCCCCACCCTCTCCGCCAAGTAGCCATCACAACGGCTCCCAAGGAGGCCAAGGAGGGCGTCGTGGTGGAGGAGGTGGTGGCAGAAGCCGAAGTCCGGCTCTGATGATCTCGTCGTTCGATGTAGAGCTCGTTGGGAACCCCAAGAGGAAGGTATGATGAGCACAACAGTAAGTTTTCCCTCAGTTATGAAACCAAGGTTTAATCGAACCAGTAGGAGCAAGGAAAAACCCCAAAGGTGTTACTAGTTGAGCTTTGGCAGGGCACACTACCGGTGCTAGTAGCAACGTGGAGACCTGCACAACACAACCATAGAACTTTGTCCCCAACTTGCGATGAGGTTGTCAATCTCACCGTGTTTTGCAGAAAACAAAGGATTAAACGTATCGAATGGAAAGAAGTAAAAGTTTGCAGAAAGTAAACACAAAACAGTAAACAGTTGTAGATTGTATGTAAAGAAAAAGGACCGGGATCCATAGTTCACTAGTGGTGGCTCTCCTTAGATAGAAAACATGCTGGGTAAACAAATTACAACGGGGCAATTGACAAACACCGAGAAAGCAATACATGCATATACTAATCATCTTGACTCCTTTGAGACTTGATTGGTCATTACAACATAATACATAGACCGCCATCTAACTGCATCTATGACTAATAATCCACCTTCAGGTTATCATCCGCCATCTAACTGCATACATAGACCGCCATCTAACTGCATTACGATCAAGTCATTATGTTTATATTGCTATAACATCATAAGAAGTAATCTTTATCCTTAGACCATGAGATCATGTTAATTGCTAACACCGGAAGAGTATCTGATAACATCAAACGTCACACCATAACAGGGTGACTATAAAGATGGGTTCAGTACTACGAAGGTGTTATGTTGAGGCTCATGGATCAAGAGTGGAATTTGTCAATCCAGATGACGGATAGATATACTCTGGGCCCTCTCGGTGATATCACATTAGGATAGCTTGCAAGCAAGTGATGTGATCACTAGAATGTTATATCACGGGAACGAGAAAAGAGTGCATGTCGGTAACGAGATCAAACTAGGTATGGAGATACCGATGATCGAATCTCGGACATGTAATATATCAAGAGACAAAGGGATTTAGTTACAAGCGTTAAAGGTTCTCACGATCACAGGAGTCATCGTTGAATGTGTAGGAGTCAGTACGGATCTCCAGGTCCCGTTGTTGATTATTGATCGGAGAAGGGTCTCGAACCGTAGGGTGGCACACTTAAGAGTTACCGGACACCATTTTGGAGCACATATGTTTCAGACGAAAGAATTGCAAAGCGCGGCAATTGTTTCAATAGAAACCGGAAATTGTTTCGGGTGAAATTGTAGAAGGTGGTTCTGCATGTGATATTGAAATATTGCAAGGGGCTATATGTGAATGTTTGTTAATTAAAGTAATTAACAAAATTCTGAATAAATTTAATAAAAAAAGTTTTATTAAATGAGAGAGCATTAAATTTGGAGAAACTTAATGCATTTAAAGTGGAGACTTTAAAAGGGAATGTGAAGAGGCATTTTAATGTGGAGGGGTTACCACCACATGAATGGGGGAGGTGAGGGGTCACCCCCATGCGCCGGCCATGGAGAGAGGGGGCACCCCTCCTCCTATAAAAGGCCACCCATTCCCTCCTTCATCCACACACCTCCTTGTGAAGGATCTCTCTCCCCTCTAGAATTATTCCCCCATGGTCTCAGATTAGTGAGATACATGTTCCCGGTGGCATTTCGTCTAGAAGGAGTTGCTGCTTCCGCAGGATCGCTGGAGCGAGGAGGTGGAGGTTGTCCGGTGGCTTGAACATGTGTGCGAGTGCGGATGCGCTGCTGAGTTGCGGCGCTCGGACTTCCTCACGATCTTGAGATCGGCAAGTGTACGACTACATCAACCACGAGTTCCTACTCGTTAACAAAGCTCGTTGTCTACGAGGGTAAGTTCTCGTTGGATGTATGTCCACCCATTTCTTTGTACCTAGTAGATAGATCTTGGCGTGTAGTTCACACCGTAGGATTTTTTTTGTTTTCTATGCTGCGGACCCAATAGTGGTATCAGAGACTGATCTATGCGTAGGTGCTTAGCACGGGTAGTACACATATGGTTGATATGTGGGCGATGATGATCATGTTATTGCATCTTCTATGTATTTTGGATATTGGTGGCATAGTGGGATGAAGCGGCCCGGACCAACCTTACATGTCATCGTACATGAGACCGGTTCCACGACTGACATGCAACTTGTTTTGCATAAGTGGCTGGCGGGTGTCTGTCTCTCCTACTATAGTCAATATCTGATTTACAACGAGTTGCTAATAACTTAGTTATCCTCGTTGTGGTTCATGTTCGTAGGTAAGAACGGTTCTATCTCTGAAAGCCCTAAGCCACGTAAAAGTTGCAATTGATAAATTAGAGGCGTCTAGTTTAGATCGATGCTGGGCTAGTGTGTTGATATGGTATTGTTGTAAGTAGATGTATGGTGGATACTCTTACAACACACTCAACGTGTAAGTTCCATAGACCTTGGCCTTACACACAAAGGAATGATAGAGATCATACCACGATGCAAGTGATAGAGATCAAATGCATGGACCATATCATCTCACTTTACACATTAGATGTTAGCATCTTATACTGCTAGTTTGGCGCGTTTGATAAAATTATAAGATGATCCCTCTTTTAGATATCAAGATAAAAATGTGTTCTTCCTTGAGTATGCACCGTTCTATGGATCGTGTTTCGAGACATCACGTGATGATCGGGTGTACTCGAATCTACGCTTTCATAGGAACGGGTGTAAGACAGTTTTACATATGCGGATACTAAGGTTCTTACTTGGCGAGCCTAGCATGTACAGACATGACCTCGGAACACAGACCGAAAGGTTAAGCATGAGTCATATGGTTGATATGATGCCCATATAGATGCTCGCCTTTGAAGCTATATCAACTCACGTGATGATCAGACTTGGTATAGTGGATTTGGTTCATGTAATCACCAAAAGGACACGAGGGATGTTGTTTTTGAGTGGGAGTTCATTAGTAATTTGGATTAGTTGAACTCAATCTATCATAAACTTAGTCTAAATAAACTTTACAAATTCTGTTGTAGATGGCACCACCTGCTTTTAATTTCAATGTGTTCATGGAGAAAGAGAAACTTGCTACAAATGGTAGCAACTTCACCAACTGGGTTATGAATTTGAGGATTCTCCTCACTGCTGCACAAAATCAATATGTGCTCGATGCGCCGCTAGGCCCCCCACCAGCTCCTGATGCCCTGACAAGGAAAATAATGTCTATGTGACTCGTCAGGAGGACCACAACTTAGTTCATTGTGGCATACTGTATGGGCTAGAGCCAGAACTTCGAAAGCGTTTCGAAAATGGCAATGCCTTTGATACCATGGGAGAATTGAAAATGATTTTCGATACCCATGCTGCCATAGAGAGTTATAATGCTACAGAAAAGTTCTTTAGCTGCATGATGGAGGAAAACAGCTCCGTTAGTGAGCACGTACTCAAAATGTCTGGGTACGCCGATAAGCTTGTGTCCTTGGGAATAACGATTCTCATTGACTTAGGCATACATCGTGTTCTCCAATCTTTACCACCTAGCTACAAGAGCTTCGTGATGAACTATAATATGCAGGGCATGAAGAAGTCTCTTCCCGAGCTTCTATCAATGCTTAAAACTACAGAAGTGGAGATTAGGAAAGAACATCAAGTGTTGATGATCAATAGGACCACCGGTTTCAAGAAGGACAAGAAAGGCAAGCACAAGGGAAAGAAGGGTGGCAAGTTTGTTGCCACGCCTGAAAAGAAACCCTGGGATGGCCCTTAGTCTGACACCGAGTGCTACTATTGCAAGGGGACTGGCCATTGGAAGCGCAACTGCCCCAAGTATTTGGCGGACAAGAAGTCCAGCAAGGAAAACAAAGGTATATGTGATATACATGTTATTGATGTGTACTTGACTAGTACTCGCAGTAGCACCTTGGTATTTGATACCGGATCGGTTGCTAATATATATAACTCGGTTCAGGGGCTACGGAACAAGCGACAACTAGCAAGGGATGAGGTCAGGATGTGGGTCGGCAATGGATCAAGAGTTGATGTGATCGCCGTCGGGTCGCTACCTCTCCATTTGCCATCGAGATTAGTTATAAACCTAAATAATTGTTATTTGGTGCCTGCACTGAGCATGAACATTGTATCTGGATCGTGTTTGATGCAAAGTGGTCATTCCTTTAAATCTTAAAACAATGGTTGTTCGATTTATAAGAATGATATCTTTTATGGTCATGCACCTATGTTGAATGGTTTATTTCTATTGGATCTCGATAGTAATATTACGCACATTCATAATGTTAATGCTAAAAAGATTAAACTTGATGATGATATGTCTACATATATGTGGCACTGCCATCTAGGTCATATTGGCGTTAAACGCATGAAGAAACTCCATTCTGATGGACTTTTGGAATCACTTGATTTTGAATCATTTGATACATGTGAGCCATGCCTTATGGGCAAGATGACTAGAATGCTGTTTTCCGGTTCAATGGAACGGGCGACAGATCTATTGGAAATCATACATATTGATGTGTGTGGACCAATGAGTGTGTTGGCGCGAGGTGGATATCGTTATTTTGTCACTTTCACAGATGATTTGAGTAGATATGGGTATATCTATTTGATGAAACACAAGTCTGAAACTTTTGAAAAGTTCAAGGAATTTTAGAATGAAGTGGAAAATCATCGTAATAGAAAGATCAAGTTTCTACGGTCTGACCGTGGAGGAGAGTATCTAAGTTACGAGTTTAGCACACACATGAAAGAGTGTGGAATAGTTTCACAACTCACGCCTGCCGGAACACCACAATGTAATGGTGTGTCGGAACATCGTAATCATACCTTATTGGATATGGTTCGATCTATGATGTCTCTGACTGACTTACCTCTGTCATTTTGGGGTTATGCACTGGAAACAGCTGCATTCACTTTAAATCGGGCACCATCTAAATCTGTTGAAACGACACCGTCTGAATTATGGTTTGGAAACAAACCTAAACTGTCATTTCTTAAGGTTTGGGGATGTGATGTTTATGTGAAGAAACTTCAACCGGATAAACTCGAACCCAAAGCGAAAAAATGCGTCTTCATAGGATACCCTAAGGAAACAATTGGGTATACCTTCTATCACAGATCCGAGGGCAAGGTTTTTGTTGCCAAGAATGGATCCTTTCTTGAGAAGGAGTTTCTCGTGAAAGGTGTGAGTAGTCAGAAGGTAGAACTTGAAGAGGTTATTGAACCTTCTCTTCATGGAATGGCGAGTGTCGCAGCACCGGAAGTTGTTTCGGAGTTGACTTCACCTGATGAAGAGAGAGCTAATGATAATGATCATGAAACTCCGAAAGAGGACACTACCAAACCTCGCAGGTCAAGCAGGACACGTGCAACTCCTGAACTATACGGCAATCCTGTTGTGAATTTCATGGTTGATGAAATGGATGACCCTGTGACGTATGAAGAAGCGATGATGAGCCCGGATTCCAACAAATGGCTAGAAGCCATGAAATCCGAGATGGAATCCATGTACGAGAACCAAGTTTGGAACTTGGTGGACTTACCTCACGACCGAAAGGCCGTTGAGAATAAATGGATTTTTAAAAGGAAAACTGATGCTGATGGTAATGTGACCATCTATAAGGCTCGACTTGTCGCAAAGGGGTTTCGATAAATTCAAGGAGTTGACTACGATGAGACATTCTCTCCCGTAGCGATGCTTAAATCGGTTAGGATTATGTTAGCAATTGCTGCATATTTCGATTATGAAATATGGCAGATGGATGTCAAAACTGCGTTCCTCAAAGGTAAGATTGAAGAAGAGTTGTATATGATACAACCTAAGGGTTTTGTCGATCCTAAGGATGCTAATAAGGTGTGCAAACTTCAGCGATCCATCTATGGACTGAAGCAAGCATCACGAAGTTGGAATCTTCGCTTTGATGAGGTGATCAAAGAGTTTGGATTTGTCCAAACTTATGGAGAGGCTTGTATTTACAAGAAAGTGAGTGGGAGCAATGTGGCATTTCTGATATTATATGTGGATGACATATTATTGATTGGAAATGATATAGATCTTTTAAACAGTGTTAAAAGTTATCTAAACAGCAAATTTTTGATGAAAGACCTTGATGAAGCGTCATATATATTAGGCATTAAAATCTATAGAGATAGATCAAGGCGCCTAATTGGGCTATCGCAGAGTACATACCTTGATAAGATATTAAAGAAGTTTAATATGGACGAAAGTAAGAAGGGGTTCTTACCTGTGTTGCAAGGCAAGACATTGAGTAAGACTCAAAGTCCGGCTACGGCGGAAGAAAGAGAGATGATGGATAAGATACCCTATGCCTCGGCCATAGGCTCTATTATGTATGCCATGCTATGTACAAGACCGGATGTGGCACATGCTATTAGTTTGACTAGTAGGTACCAATCTGATCCAGGTTCGGAACACTGGATAGCGATAAAGAACATCCTCAAGTACTTGAGAAGAACTAAGGATATGTTTCTCATATACGGAGGTGAAGAAGAGCTAGTCGCTAAGTGTTATGTCGATGCTAGCTTTGACACCGATCCGGATGACTCTAAGTCTCAATCCGGATACGTATTTCTCTTGAACGGAGCAGCAGTTAGTTGGAGGAGTTCCAAACAACTTGTGGTGGCTGGATCAACAACGGAGGCGGAATATGTGGCTGCTTCAGAAGCGGCACAGGAGGCAGTTTGGATGAAAGAGTTCATTACAGAACTGGGTGTGGTTCCCAGTGCGTTGGACCCGATGGTGATCTATTGTGACAACAATGGAGCCATAGCCAATGCAAAGGAACCAAGGTCTCACAAGAATTCCAAACATATTAAGCGCCGGTTTCACTCCATCCGCGAGCATGTCAAGGATGGAGATATAAAGATTTGTAAAGTACACACGGACCTAAATGTAGCAGATCCGTTGACTAAAGTTCTCCCTAGGGCAAAACATGATCAACACCAGAACTCCATGGGTGTTAGATTTATCACTATGTGAACTAGATTATTGTCTCTAGTGCAAGTGGGAGACTAAAGGAAATATGCCCTGAGAGGCAATAATAAAGTTGTTATTATATATTCCTTATACATGATAGTTGTTTATTTTACATGCTAGAAATGTATGGATTCGGAAACATCAATACATGTGTGTTTAATAAACAAAAAAGGTTCCTAGTCATGCCTCTCTTATAGACTAGCTTATTGATTAACAGGATGATCAAGGTTTCCTGATCATGGACATTGGATGTTGTTAATAACAAGGTCACACCATTGGTGGAATGATGTGATGCACATTCATCCGAAGTATAGCATTACGATCAAGTCATTATGTTTATATTGCTATAACATCATACGAAGTAATCTTTATCCTTAGACCATGAGATCATGTTAATTGCTAACACCGGAAGAGTATCTTGATAACATCAAACGTCACACCGTAACAGGGTGACTATAAAGATGGGTTCAGTACTACGAAGGTGTTATGTTGAGGCTCATGGATCAAGAGTGGAATTTGTCAATCCAGATGACGAATAGATATACTCTGGGCCCTCTCAGTGATATCACATTAGGATAGCTTGCAAGCAAGTGATGTGATCACTAGAATGTTATATCACGGGAACGAGAAAAGAGTGCATGTCGGTAACGAGATCAAACTAGGTATGGAGATACTGATGATCGAATCTCGGACATGTAATATATCGAGAGACAAAGGTATTTAGTTACAAGTGTTAAAGGTTCTCACGATCACAGGAGTCATCGTTGAATGTGTAGGAGTCAGTACGGATCTCCAGGTCCCGCTGCTGATTATTGATCGGAGAAGGGTCTCGATCATGTATGCATTATTCGCGAACCGTAGGGTGGCACACTTAAGAGTTACCGGACACCATTTTGGAGCACATATGTTTCATACGAAAGAATTGCAAAGTGCGGTAATTGTTTCAATAGAAACCGGAAATTGTTTCGGGTGAAATTGCAGAAGGCGGTTCTACATGTGATATTGAAATATTGCAAGGGGCTATATGTGAATGTTTGTTAATTAAAGTAATTAACAAAATTCTGAATAAATTTAATAAAAAGAGTTTTATTAAATGAGAAAGCATTAAATTTGGAGAAATTTAATGCATTTAAATTGGAGACTTTAAAAGGGAATGTGAAGAGGCATTTTAATGTGGAGGGGTTACCACCACATGAATGGGGGAGGTGAGGGGTCACCCCCCCATGCGCCGGCCATGGAGAGAGGGGGCACCCCCTCCTCCTATAAAAGGCCACCCATTCCCTCCTTCATCCACACACCTCCTTGTGAAGGATCTCTCTCCCCCTCTAGAATTATTCCCCCATGGTCTCGGATTAGCGAGATACATGTTCCCGGTGGCATTTCGTCTAGAAGGAGTTGCTGCTTCCGCAGGATCGCTGGAGCGAGGAGGTGGAGGTTGTCCGGTGGCTTGAACGTGTGTGCGAGTGCGGATGCGCTGCTGAGTTGCGATGCTCGGACTTCCTCACGATCTTGAGATCGGCAAGTGTACGACTACATCAACCACGAGTTCCTACTCGTTAACAAAGCTCGTTGTCTACGAGGGTAAGTTCTCGTTGGATGTATGTCGACCCGTTGCTTTGTACCTAGTATATAGATCTTGGCGTGTAGTTCACACCGTAGGAAATTTTTTGTTTTCTATGCTGCGGACCCAACAAACCAGCCATCTAGCTACTACATGGATCCGTAGTCCAAGGATGAACTACTCACGCATCACACCGGAGGCTTGCAAGGTGATGAAGAAGGCCTCCAGGGTGAATTCCCCTCTCCGGTAGGGTGCCGGGAAGAGCTTCAGATCCCTCCCGATCTAGGGATGGAGATGACGGCGGCTACAGACTCTTTCGTGGATTTTTGATCGGGTACTTAGGGTTTTCGTCCCGAGGGCAATATATAGGCGGAAGGAGAGGCCGAGGGGGTGCCGGGAGCGACCACACCACCCCCTGGCGCGGGCCAGGCCTGGCCGCGCGGCCAGGTGGTGTGGTGGCTCCCTGGCCCTTCTCCGTCTCGTATTCTGGCACTTGATCCCTTCCGGAAAAATAGGCACTTTGGCTTTTGTCCTGTCCAATTCCGAGAATATTCATTTTTGGACTTTCCTGGAACCAAAAACAGCAGAAAACAGGCAGCTGGCACTGTGCCTCTTGTTAATAGGTTAGTCCAAGAAATCATATGAAAAGTACTCCAAAGTTGGAACAAAACACAAGAAAGTGGATAAAACCAAGCATGGAACATCAAAAATTATAGATACGTTTGCAATGTATCAGGCTCCAAGGCACCACAGCCACAACCGACACTCGGGACGATCTCTATCCCCGAATGATGCAAGGCATAGGATCAACTCGAATATAGAGGCGCGACGCTACGAAAATGATGATATATACGTGGGCCTAAAGTGCTTCGGACCACGCATAAGAGCTACAAGACTCCCGGAAGGATTTTCTATCTCAAGGCATATTCAAGCCTACGACGGCATAGCTCGGCCAGATACTTGGCTACAGGATTTTTTCCAAGCTTGCTACATCACCAAAGGAGGAAACAGCCTGGTCGCAACCCGATATCTCCCACTCATGTTGCGGAAGATGGCACGATCATGGCTTAATGAACTTCTGGAGAACACCATCCACAACTGGTATGACATGCAAAGTGCGTTCTTTCGGAATTTCAAAGGCACATACCGGAGGCCCTGTACGGTCGGAGACCTACAGCGTTGCACCCAGAAAGCCGGAGAAACTTGCCGAGATTATCTCGGATGATGGATCAACACCAAGAACTTCTGTGAAGAAGTAAATGACCAAAGTGAGATTGAAGCTTTCATTGCAGGTCTCCCAATTGGTTTACGGCATCATCGCTTGAAGTGTGACAAGGTCACTGATTTGGGAGAGATTATAGAAACAGCGAGAAAGTATGTAGATGCTGATGACGATGCAGAGGGATTACTCAACGCCCTGGCTGTGCCACAGTCGGCAAAACAACCAAAGCAACAAGCTCAGAAGCGCCGAGTGTCATTTCAATGATGACATAAAAAGAGATGATACCGCTGGCTACAAAGCTAAGCGGAAGAAGGGAAAGAAGAATCCCGAAAAAGATAAAGAGACCAAGGAAGATTCTGACATGGAGGAAGCTGATGCTTCAAATCCCAAGCCGGAAGGGAAGAAAAATTTTCTGACCATTATGTCACCTTCCTCGGATCTCAACCAACAAAGGTCAAAAACGCAATGCTACATGAGCTCAATGCAACAGTTCCGGCTGTCCCCCAATTCCTGGATTGGTCGGAAGTGGCAATCACATTTGACCACGCTGATCATCCGCCTAAGCTACACAGGCGAGGAAAATGCGCCTTAATCGTCAATCCACTTATTGACGGTTATGGTTTCTCCAAGACTCTCATGGACGGTGGTAGCAGTATTAATATCCTGTTTGTCGAAACGCTACGCCGGATGAAGATCTCGGAGACCCAGCTGAACCATAGCTCTGTGATCTTTCACGGAGTTGTCCCAGGAAGACAAGCTAATTCCCTGGGAGAAATCACTTTGGATGTTACCTTTGGAACTCCAAAGAACTATTGGATGGAGGCACTTTCTTTCGAAGTGGTCCCGTTCAAGAGCGCGTACCACGCTATATTCGGACATCCGGCTTACTGGGCTTTTATGGCTCGTCCGTGTTACATTTACAATATGATGAAAATTCCAGGTCCCAACGGCGTGATCACCATCAGGGGCGACCCGAAGAAAGCGCGAGAGTGCGAGGATGGAAATGCCGCCTTTGCTGAAGCCGTGCTGCACACCCAGGAGTACTAGGAGATCAAGAAGAGCATAGATCCGTCCGAGATGCCCGCAACAAAGAAGGAGGTGACAAAGTCGAATCCGGAGTTCAGGGCATCAGAAGAGATGAAGAAGATGCCGTTGAAGGATGATGACCCCTCCAAGGTGACCCAGATAGGCATAGGCCTAGATAGCGCATAGGAAAGTGCGCTCGTCAAGTTCCTCAAAGCAAATCAAGATATCTTCTCATGGCAACCATCTGACATGACCGGAGTACCTAGGGAACTTGCCGAGCATTATTTAAATGTAAACCCGAATGCTAAACCCGTCAAACAGTCCTTACGACGTTTCGGCGATGTAAAGCATAAGGCAATAGCTAAGGAACTAGCACGGCTCGAGTTAGCCGGATTCATAGAAGAGGTCATCCATACTAAGTGGTCAACCAATCCTGTAATGGTCCCTAAAAAGGACACCACTGATTTAAGGATGTGTGTTGATTATACTACCTTGAACAATGCTTGTCCAAAAGATGCGTTCGCTCTGCCTAGGATTGAATAGGTTATCGATTCTACGGCAGGCTCAGAACTCCTCTGTTTTCTCGATGCATATTCCGGTTATCACCAAATCCAGATGAAGGAATCTGACAAAGTCAAAACTTCATTCATAACCCCCTTCGAAACCTTCTGTTTTGTTACGATGCCTTTTGGGCTAAAGAACGCAGGAGCTACGTACCAACGCACAATCCAGCGTTGCCTCCACGATCAAATCAGACGCAATGTACATGCATATGTGGATGATATTGCGGTGATGTCCAAAAAGAAGGAAACATTGATTTTCGACTTGGAGGAAACATTTGCCAATCTACGAAAATACAACATCATGCTTAATCCGAAGAAATGCTTCTTTGGAATCCCAGCCGGAAAATTGTTAGGTTTCATCATGTCTCAAAGAGGCATAGAGGTGAACCGAGACAAAATCAAGGCTATACTCAATATTTCCAGGCCAACTCGCCTGAAGGACGTACAAAGACTAACTGGTTGCATCGCTGCAGTCAGTCAGTTTGTAAGCCGGTTCGGTGAAAGAGCCGCACCATTATACAAACTCCTGAAAAATACCAAGGTTTGTGTGGACCGACGAAGCTGAAGCTGCACTACAAGACCTGAAGAAAGTACTCTCATCTGCTCCTATCCTTGCTGCACCGGAATCACAGGAACCGATGTTGCTCTATCTTGCTACGACAAACAAAGTCGTCCGTATCGTTATGGTAGTGGAAAGACCGGAGGAAAATCAGGAACACTTGGTGCAGCATCTGACTTACTTTGTCAGCGAGGTCCTAACAGAATCAAAACAGCGGTATCCGCACTATCAAAAGCTGGCTTATGGTGTGTTCTTAGCATCTCGTAAGCTACGACATTATTTTTAGGAGCATCTAATTACTGTGGTGAGCACAGCTCCCATGAGAGATATAATCAACAACAGTGACGCCATAGGACGCGTCGCCAAATGGGGCATAGAGCTTTCAGCTTTTGATATTGAGTACAAACCTCGAACAGCAATCAAATCCCAAATCCTTGCCGACTTTGTTGCTGATTGGACAGAGACGAAGGAGAATATGACCCTCCCTGAGTCGAAATATTGGACCCTATATTTTGATGCGTCTAAGGCTAGCGGGGGCTCGGGGGTTAGCGTGGTGCTCAAATCACCCCAAGGAGATAAACTTCTATATGTGTTGCAGATCCACTTCACAGCGACAAATAATATTGCCAAGTATGAAGCACTGCTGCATGGAATCCAGATTGCTTAGGATATCAGCATCCGACGTTTGATGTGTTATGGAGATTCGGATCTTGTTTCTCAGCAAGTGTCGGATATTTGTAATGCAAATAAACACATGGTAGCATATAAAGCTATCGTGGATGATTTATCTAAATCGTTCGAAGGGTTTGAGGTTCAACACATCCCTCGAGCAGAAAATGAGGAAGCAGATGCACAGAAAGAGGTCCCAGATGGTGCTTTTTAGAGCACCTCAAAGTTCCCTCAATAAAGGGAGTGGACGAGGAATATCCGACCAAATCCGACTCACCTTTGATAGAAGTTCTAAACGTAATTCCCAGTTTGGACTCAACCCTACCTTGATTATTTGGTAGATGGCAAGTTACCCGAAGACGAAGTTCTGAGCCGGCAGATCGTCCGACGAGCAAAAACCTACACTATAGTTAAAGGTGAGCTCTATAAGCGGAGTGTGTCTGGGGTTTTTTTAGCGCTGCGTATCTCCGGAAGAAGGAGTGGAAATCTTAAGAGAAATCCACGAAGGCGAGTGTGGTCACCATGCTGCAGCCAAATCTTTAGTGGCAAAAGCTTTCAGACACGTTTTTTTCTGGCTTACGACCAAGGCAGATGCCGAACGGCTGGTCAAGACATGCAAAGGCTGCCAAAAGTACGCCAAACAAGCTCATGTTCCGGCTGATCAGCTGCGAATAATACCTATAACATGGCCTTTCGCGGTCTGCGGGCTTGACCTGGTAGGACCGTTTAGACGGGATCCAAGTGGATTTACTCACCTCTTAGTGATGGTGGATAAATTCATCAAATGGATTCAGGCTAAACCCGTCACTAGTTGTGATGGAGCAATAGGCAAAAGATTTGTCGAGGATGTCATAATCCGGTATGGTTATCTGCATAGTATTATCACGAACAACGGGATAATTTTTCTATGGGAGAATTGGCCAAATTCTGCAATGAACAAAATATCCGGCTTGACATTGCATCAGTCGCACATCCACAGGCTAATGGACAAGTCAAAAGGGCAAATGGTTTAATCCTACAAGGCCTAAAACCGAGACTCGAAGCACCACTACGACGTGCTGTAGGGGCTTGGGCAGAGGAATTACCCTCTGGAATATGGCGTTTATGAACAACTCCGAACAGGTCAGTCGGATACACACCTTTCTTCTTGGTCTATGGCGCAGAAGCAGTTCTTCCTAGTGATTTGATTCACACTTCTCCTAGAGTGGCCGCGTATATCGAAGAGGATGCCGAGATTTATCGATAAAATGATCTTGACTTAGTCGAAGAAGTTCGCGTCATTGCTGAAATGAGATCAACATCCTATCAGCAGAAGTTACGCAAGTATCATAGCCAGAGAGTCAAAAATAAATCTTTCAATAAAGGCGATTTGGTTCTCCGGCTTGTGCAACAAAGAAAGCACAAACTTTCCCAAGTATGGGAAGGGCCCTTTTTAGTTAGTCGAGTATTGCACAATGGTTCGTACTACTTAACTGATATGAGGCCAGTCAAAGAAAGACCTGCTACTAAGAAGAGAAAGAGAGCTGGAGGCAGTACAGATTCGGATGAGTTAGACAGACCATGGAATATTGCTCAACTATGTCCCTTTTATTCTTAGTTTATCCTTCTTTGTAATCATACATATGTACTTGTTCTGTGAGAAATAAAAGTTTTGGTTGCCTCAAATTTTTCTGAGAAGTTTTTACCATCTTATTTACGAATGATCACGTCATAGTCGAAAATCCTAGAATACTTGAAAGTACTTTATGCTCATGTTTTCTCTGATTTAGATTTCCGATTCTAAAAATGCTACCTTCGGGTATAACTCTAAAGTTTCTAGTCTATACTTTGGTTATTTGTCTGATTGCTGGATGCGGGCATTTTCTGAGTAGTGAATTGTTGGTACTAGAAGCCAGCTTTGTTTCTGAGTTTAAACTGGTTTAGCAATTGAGCTCCGTTGCTTGGCAAAGTTTCCGTGCAGAAGGTTTAGCCGACTCACGAAAGGGACGAGGCGAAAAGCCAGATAAATGATAAGTATAGACGAAAAAGTATAAGTGCTTATGCAAACATTTCAGGCACACAAAATTTAAAGCCAGAAAGTGCTGAATAGATAAAAACTTAGCACTAGCAAAAGTATAGTACTGCATATTTACACACCCATAATGTTTTTTCAGAATAATACATTTGTTTCTGGTAATCTATGATGCAGGAGGAGAGGTAGGAGCTGCCGGCTCGCTGGAGACATTAGCCGCACCCTGATAACGATCCAAGATGTCCAAATCCTATATGGTTTGGCCATCGTCGGAGATTTCGGCTGCTTCTTCGGGAGGCGGAGGCGGCGTGTCCACGCGGGTGAAGAAGGGAGTGTCGTAGCTGGTTAAGTCAGCTACATGGCACCCATATCCGGCGCAGGATGATGACCCACAAGTATAGGGGGTGTATCGCAGTATTTTCGATAAGTAAGAGTGTCGAACCCAACGAGGAGCAGAAGGTGCTGGCTAGTGGTATGGATCAGGAATTCTCTGCAAATACTTAGCAAACGGATTTTTAGAGGTTTTTGATCAAGCAAGTAAACAAAGTACGAGTAAATAAAAGACAGTAGGAATAAATGCAGCAAGTGGCCCAATCCTTTATGCAGCAAAGGACAAGTTGGTTGTATTACTTAAGATGACCAAACGTTCTCGAGGACACATGGGAAGACTGTCAAGTGCTTTCGCTTCATATAGTTGATTAATCTTCTTTAGCTTGCTAAGTGTTGAGTGGGTGAACCTGTGCTAATGTACCGACCTTCCTAGGACTAATACATACTTATGATTATACCCCTTGCAAACATCCGTAAGTACAAGAAAGTAATTAAGGTAGAAACCTAACCACAGCTTTAAATTCTAAGACCCTTACGTCCCTTGTGCAATGGTTTCCTAATGGGGGTTCAGGTTTCTGTCACTCCGGCAACCCCTATGATTAGTAGCCAAATACACAATGCATTCCCCTAGGCCCATATAGGTGAAGTGTCATGTAGTCGACGTTCACATGACACCACTAGAAGAAGTACACCACAACTTAAATATCAAACTATTGAATCTTTCTCAACACAACTCCACTACTAACAACATGACTTCTCCCATGTCCTCAAGAACAAAACGAACTACTCACAAGACATCATATGGATCATGGTCAGAGATGGAATAATGATGTATAACAATCTGAACATAGACAATAATTCAATGGTTCACTCAATAGCATCAACTACAAAGAGTAATCAACACCGGGAAAGTTTCCCCTATGAACTAATGCAAGATTCAACCCAATTGTTACAGCAATATGGAGATGGTGATGAGGGTGCTGATGGTGATGATGGTGGTGATGATGATGACCCCGATGAAGTCCAGCTTGATGGTGGTGTTGATGGCGACGATCTCCCCTCTCTAGGAAGGAATTCCCCCGATAGAAATCTGTCTGCCAGAGAGATCTTTCTCTCTCGGTGTTTTCCGCGCCGCAAAGGCGGCGAAATCTTTCTGTGGTTGCTCCCCAAGTCTTAGGGTTTCAAGAGGATAATATACGCCAGAGGGGAGTGCCAGGGGTGGACCAGGGCGGCCACACCACCTGGTGGCGCGGCCTAGGCTGGCCCGCGCCAGGGGGTGGTGTGGGCCCCCTGTGGCCCATCTCCAGCCCCCTTCTGGCTTCCTTCGTCTTTTGGAAAAATAGGATTTTCCGTATATTTTCCCGGATTTTCTGATCTTCGCGAATTTTGCCTCCAAACAGCACCTTTTCCATTAGAATCCTGACAGCAGCGGCCCATGCTCCAAAAGTCATCAATCATGCAAAAACAGATGAAATATCATAAGTATCATCTCTCAATACGAAATATATCAATAAATAATAGTGAATTATGACATATCACAGGAGTCCATGATGGTCTTGATGTCAATAAATAATAGTGAATATATGCAAAATGGACGTATCACAGGAGTCCATGATGGTCTTGATGTCTTGCTCCTGTCCGTCTTCGTCCACCTTGCAGTACCCTCTGGTCACTTGCTAGATTTCCATGCTTCCATGGTGGCTCATGACCATTGTGAGGGCGTTCTGGCCCTGCTGATCACGCGTAGGACATATTCCAGTCCCAGACGAGCTGCGGCATCTCCTTCGCCTTGTCTCGCGCCTAAAAGTCAGACATGCTATGCATGTCCGGAACCCTGAGAGCTTCGCCAATGTCCTCGATGGATTGGCGGAAGTCATGAAGCAAATCACCGACTTGGGTAAGCCGGTGGGTGCGGGGCTCGGTAGAAGTGGAGTCTGTCAAGTTCAGAGGATCTATACATATAACACAAAAACGGTTAAGTAAATCTGACATCGAAAGAGTTGAAGAATGTAAACAAGTCAGAAAGATGGAAACATACCAAAGATGACGTCGTCAACTTTGGTCTTCTCTTTCCAAAGACTTCGGAGTTCAGCCCGGAGTGCCTCGGAAAGGTCCCTCTCTCTGCAAAGCTCGTCGTTGAGATCCGAGATTTTCTTCTCGTGGAGTGCAATCTTGCGATCACGCTCCATGGTGGCTATGGAGGAGGATTCGAGAACTTGAGCTATGCTCTTCTCATGATCCTCCTTAAGCTGGTCTAGCTCTTGGCAGAGATCCTTGTTTTCCACCACCAAGGTCTTTAGGTTCTCGGCCTCTTCGATCATAGCACAGGACTGTTTTACCAGTGTTGTAAGTCAGAAATCTCATGTCCCTTGTATACGAGGGCCGCTCCTCATGCTACTCAAGTTTAGTCACCGGTAAGTTCTTGTCATCGTAAGTACATGTGTATCATAGAGAACCGCCAACGGGGTACCCCTTGCCCGATGATACGGAAGAATCCACATATAAAAATGACAAGGCAAGCAGACAACGACCATCTCAGCATTCTTCTTATTTACCATGGGAATATGGTGCTTTTTTCTCTCTTTCCTCTTTTCATAATCTTTTTTTTCAATATAGGACTCTTTTTTTATAAGAAGAATGCTTCATAGACAGCTCATTATGGTTACGCTGCAGGTTTCCACCATGTCAGCATGGATTAGACCAGCGGCCTAGGCATTTCTCTAACACATATACATAACTCCATGGACTTACAAGCTCCCCTTTCATTTCACACTGACGACATCCATATACAAAAGAGCATGATATCAACTAGGTACAAGTACCAAGTGCAATGTTGAAAGCGTTCCCCATGAAAGCATGGTTCTGCTAATTCCCAACAAATAAGTGCAAGCATATACAACATAGACGACACAATGGTTCAAGTTTATTAAGGGCAAGTAAAGTAAAGTGTGCCATGAAGTTCGTGAGAGCTTTAATCACTAGTTTTCTCATAACAAGTTTAATTTGGAAGGTAAACAAAAGCATGAATATACTTGGAATAGCATAAGCTAGTAGGTAGGTATGGTGGACTCTTTGGAATAACTTGGTTTAGGGAATTGGATGCATGAGTGGAACTCATACTTGGTTGTGGAGGCTAGCAAAAGACTGGGAGCGACAAACTAAGAGAGCAATAATGGCCATAATCATACAGAGCGACAAAACATCATTGATCAAAGCATAAAGTGATACTACAAGTTGAAAACTAAAGGATCATAAAGGCTTATGGTGACTTGAGATAGTCATAACATGGTGTGAGCATGCGCCAAGTCAACCCAAATAAAGCATCAAATGAGAATACCGCAATACTATGCTTTAATATGCTAAAACAACGCATGATTCATCCAAGGCACATTAAGCAATATCAATTGTTTATAACAAGTCATGCTACAACAAAGAATACTAAGCATAAAGCCAAAACAATATCAAGCATGGCATGACAAAGCACAGGCCACAGTCAAAAATGAGCTCTTTTTACCACATAAGCATGAACTTTTCTACTCTTTTCCAATCCAAACCAACTTATTTGAAAACTAATGCATGGATAAGGGGGTCCAACCAATTTATTAAAGCAAACTAAGAAAACTAAGCAAATGAAAACCAAAAAATAAAAAACAAAGACGCTCCAAGAACAACACAACTGTGCATGAAACAATAAAAATGAAGCGTTTGGAAGAAACCTGGGATTTTTATTGATAAAAAAGGGAATGCCTTGGGCATCCCCAAGCTTTGACGCTTGTACTTCTTGGAGATTTCTTGGGGTGACACGCGTGGCATCCCCAAGCTTGAGATTTAGTCCATTCTTCATCTCATTACTCAGTCCTTCCATACACCTGAAATTTTTCCTTCATACAAAACTTCACACAATCTTTATTAGCAACATTAGTGTACTCAAGATAATAAGTCTTCAGGTTCAGATCCAACACCAATAAACTTCTATTAGAACACTAGCTACTAAAGTACTTCCCTCAAAAAGCTCAATTCCCCAAAAGAACTCAAAAAGGAACCAACAAGAAGCAAATGCAGAAAATGGCAGAAATCTGTCAAAACAGACCAGCAGGTAACGATGATTTTTTTCAAAGACCTTCTGTTTCTCAAATTAAAAAGTGTTGAACTAACGAAAGTTAGATAACAACCTGGGGCAGAAGCACAAAAATCCACGCCTCAAAAAGACATTCATATATTTTACATGAATTTTTACGGTGAAGCACAGAAATCTGTTTCGAGACAGCAACTTTCCCAATCATTACTTCTCTCTCATTAGAGGTTATTCTTGGCACAAAAAGCAAATAAAAAGGATAAGGAGCGGTTATTACTGAAGTAATAACTTCCAATACTCATCTAAAACTTTTGGGTTATCTCCCAATAAGTACTTTTCTTTAACGCCTTTAAGTTAGGCATGATAGTTTGAGAAGATGCTCCCATAAGAAATATGAATTGAAGTAAAAGAGAGCATCAAGAAGCAAACTCAAAGAACATTTAAGTCTAACCCACTTCCTATGCATAGGAATCTTGTAAAGAAACAAGTCATGAAATCACAAATCAACAAGCATAGTAAAGCAAAACAAGTGCAACTTCAAAATTTTCAACATAAAGAGGGGAAACTTAATATTATTGAGGTACATAAAACCATATTTCCCTCTCTCATAATAACTTTCAGTAGCATCATGAATAAAATTAAGAATATAACTTTCACATAAAACATTCTTATCATGAGCCACATGCATAAAATGATTATTACTTCCCACATAAACATAGTCATTCTTATTAATTGTGGTGGGAGCAAATTCAACAAAATAACTATCCTTATTATTCTCATCACCATAATCATCAAATATAGGAGGCATATTGTAATCATAATTAATTTTCTTCTCAATAGTAGGTGGACTGAAAATATCATATTCATCATTGTAATCATCATATATTGGAGGTTTGGTATCATCATAAGCAATAGAATAGCTATCTTCCAAAGCCGGGGAACTAAAAGGATCATTTTCATTAAAACTAGCTTCCCCAAGCTTAGAATTTTCCATAGCATTAGCAATAATGGTGTCCAAAGAATTCATACTAACAACATTGCTATTAGCATACAAATAAAGTTCCATAGGTTTTTTAATTTTCTCTTCAAACACTTCATGTCCTAACTCAAGATAAATACTATAAAGCTCTCTAATTTTGTTGTTGTTTTCCATTAAGCCTAACTAGTGAAAACAAGAAACAAAAAGAAAAAATTTGCAGAATCTAAAGGAAATAACTTCGAGCACTCACACCGGAGGATGTGAGTACCTTTTACCTTACCTCCCCGGCAACGGCGCCAGAAAATAGGCGTTTTCCGTGGGAGGTTCTTCTTCTTTAATCCTCCGGTGTGAATACCTTTTACTTTACCTCCCCAGCAACGACGCCAGAAAATAGCTTGATGTCTACGCACTTCTATTCTTGTAGACAGTTGTTGGGCCTCCAAGTGCAGAGGTTTGTAGAACAGCAGCAAGTTTTCTCTTAAGTGGATCACCCAAGGTTTATCGAACTCAGGGAGGAAGTGGTCAAAGGTATTCCCCCTCAAGCAACCATGCAATCAAGATACAAGAAGTCCCTTGTGTTCCCAACACACCCAATACACTTGTCAGGTGTATAGGTGCACTAGTTCGGCGAAGAGATAGTGAAATACAAGTGGTATGGATAATTATAAGTGGTGACGGTGCTAGAAAATAGCTTGATGGCGTGGAAAAGACTAAAGGCAAACTGAAATAAAGATGGAAGCAAGCAAACATGTAACAGATCTAATTGCAAACGGTGTATCAATGCTTAGAAACAAGGCCTAGGGATCATACTTTCACTAGTGAACACTCTCATATAATATCTCCTCTTCATGATACTACTCTTAACTACTCTCCGGTTGAACACTCTAATCGATGCTAGGGCTATAACAGCACACGTCAAAGTTCATCTTTCCCATCTAGAAACCCCACACTGTCACCTTGAGTACTAGATGAGTCCAACAAACACCACAATTTCATAGAGACATCCAACTCCAAATATAACTCATAACAAGTATTTGTAATCTCTAGCCTAAGTGCCACCATGGTGTGCACGCTGTCACTTTCACACACATGGGGAGAGCAGAGATCTATTAAAGCACTTGAGTAGCAAGGTAGATCTATAGATTACAAGCTCATGATCATAATATGATCATGCATAGAGAGATGAACACATAGATACCGGTAGAACCCTTAGCCTCGAGAGAGAACTACTCCCTCCTCATCATGGGAATCAGCAATGGTGATGGAGATGGCGGTGGAGATCGATGGAGATGGCTCCGGGGGCACTTCCCCGTCCCGGCAGGGTGCCGGAACATAGACTTTCTGTCCCCCGAATCTCCCCTTCGGTGGCGGCGGTGCTGTGGAACTTTTCGTGGATTTCTGATTGACTATCTAGGGTTTTGGTATCGGGAGGCTCTTATAGGCGAAGGGGCAAGGTCGGTGGGCGGCCAGGGGGCCCACACCACCTGGTGGCACGGCCAGGGCTAGCCCGCGCCACCACATGGTGTGGCCGCCCTGTGGCCCCTCTCCGTCTCGTCTTCTGGCTCCGTGAGTCTTCCGGTAAAATATCAACTTTGGCTTTTGTCCCGTCCAATTCCGAGGATATTGATTTTCTGACTTTCCTAGAACCAAGAACAGCAGAAAACAAGCAACTGGCACTGTGGCATCTTGTTAATAGGTTAGTCCAAGAAAGTGTATAGAAATTACTCCAAAGTTGGAACAAAACACAAGAAAGTAGATAAAACCAAGCATGGAACATCAAAAATTATAGATACATTTGCAATGTATCAAAGCACACCAGCTCTTAGTCCCTCGTCGCGAAGGCGGACTTGTTCAAGAAGGTCAGAGTACTTGATGTCCTCCGCTTCTTGTGCTTCTTCTTCGACAGAGAGATTTCGGCTCTCTAGGCATTGCCGGGCCAGAAGCTGGATTTCTTCCGCAGATTTCCGAGACAAGACAAATTTGGCAAGTCTTGGATTGTTCAGGAGGTTTTCGGCGAAAGTCTTTGCCGAGGGATCATTAACCGAAGAGGGTTCACCCTTATCTAAACCTGAGCCATCCATGGTGGCGTCAGTATGCGACTCAAGGGTCACTGGCCCTGTTGAAGGAGCCGGATCTTCTGCAACAACCGGCGATGGAGTAATCACCGGCGTTGCGGAAGGTTTGAGGGGCAGGAGTTAGAGGAGCCACAGCAGGCAAAGCCATAGTCAGCTTCGTTTGCCGCAGGGGCTTCGAAGAAGTTCCCTTCCCCTTGCCCTTGATGAGCTTCTTAGCTCTGACAATGTAATAGAATGGAAAACATTACATCTCGGAAGAAATTACGAGTAAAGCACAAAGGCGGAAGTTGTGTTGAAAGTTACCTCTTCACAACTGGCACCTCCTTTGTGCCGACAACCACTGTTGGAGCTTTGCGCTTCCTGGGCACAACGTCCGACAGAGGGACCATTTTCGCCTCCTGAGAAAACTCCGGAGGATATCCCTCGATAGGAGCCAGCTCCAACACGGGGAGGTCGGCAAGCTGAAAAGAAGAAAATATCCCAGTATTGCAAAATATCTTAAAAGGTGAAACACATAAAAGGGTTTATTATTGAAGCTTACCGGAACTACAAGGTCTTCCGCTGTGTGCATGTCCAGAGACAAGTCCGAAATCTTTCTCTTAATCCGCTCCTTGATCAGCCATTTGATCTGGCTTTTGTAATCCCGTGGCTTTAAAGACTTAGGACTGATGCAGAGGGAATCATTCTTCGACGTCGTGATGGAGTGCATCAGACGGTCGCCGTGGTGTTGGAGAGGCTGCATCCGGCGTGCGACCCAGCACTGGACCAGGTCGGATCCTCTCAAGCCCTTGTGTTTTATCAGGTATTTGATCCGCCTCTTAGCGAGGATTAGATCGTCACTGAGAGCCAGAGGAGCCTCGTCCCAAGATGGAAGGGCCGTGGCGGCTCCGTCGATGAAAGCCGGCAAAGTAGTAGCTTTGCCGGGAGCAGGAATATCCTTATGGTAAAAGAAAGTCGCCGGCCATTGTTTGACCGACTCACTAGCTGAAATGCGAGGATAACTACGCTCGCGTCTAACTGAAAGGCTAATAGTGCCGGTAATATAAGGATTACCGGCAGTGATGGAGTTTCTACGGACATGAAAGTAGAAGCGGAACAAAGTGAGACTCGGCCTAATGCCGAGGTATCCCTCACACAACGCTGCATAAGATATCATTTCTAAGATGGAGTTGGGAGGAAGATGGTGAAGCTGAACACCGTAATGGTCTATCACCTCGGAAAAGAAATCCGAGGGAGGGAAAGACAAACCTCTGTCGAGGTGGGTGCCGAAGTGTACCTGCTTGTTGGCGTGCGGGTTAGGGATGGTTTCGTCGAAACCACTCCGCCAGTCGCCGGCTCGGAGGAGCCCTTCATTCTCCATGCCGCGGAGCTTCTCGTCATCGAGGAGACACGAGATCCAAACCCCACGGTTGCTCTCTTTCTCCGCCGCTGTCGCCGCAGCTAGGAAGCCAGCCAAACCGGACGATGAAGAGGAAGCCATTTCTCTGGTGCGCCGGTGACCTTGGATGGGCGGCGCTGGGAATCTGGGAGGCAGAAGAGCTCTGTGTGCGAGGGAGAAGTGGAGGATAAGGAGCGGCAAGGGAATAGGTGAAGATGAGGAAAAGGAAATCCTCACCCCTTATAACCACCTAACCGCGCCATGATTCGTGCAAACGACACTGTGTAAACGCCACACGTCATGGAAGGAACTAGGAAGGTCCCACGCGATGATTACGTCGCCTCGATCTTCGCGTACGCATTGAAACAGCGCATCGGTTCCGCGAACGGCGGACCACCAACGGTCGTGCTGACAGGATGTTTGTCAGATGACGTGACTTGACCATGACCAGTGTCAGATGATGTCAGAGACCAAGTTCCGGCTTAGTTTAAAATATCAAGCTGGAAAATCCGAGTAACATGTTGATAGGTCCGACTTATTTTTAAAACCTGGATCGTATCTTTTGTTTTGAAGTTTCAGAAACCCTTCAAGATTCTGCAAGCCGAAGATCAAGCTAGACGATGATGAATCCGATTTTGGATCTTGGAGACTTTCGGGGGCTGTTGTTGGGGATATACTTTCCGGATATCCTCACAGTTCCTCACTGACCAGAGTGGCCCACTTCGGGTTAGAGCTTTGCTTCACGGGCGGCCCAGTCAGGGAGAAGAGACGGAGTCCAGTCCGGCTACGGGAAGGCCCAGAAGACTTACCGACATAGACATATAGTGTTACTTGTAGTTCAAGATGTACTCTGTAATTGACTCTTAGTCGTAGCCGAATAGATCTCTCCTGTAAACCCCAGGCCGAATATCTAAATAAGCCGTCCTAGGGAGAGCCTTTGGCACCCTCAATAGTCTACAATCTCAACTCGCACAAGCGAACCCTTGTAACCCATATTCCGACTCTGCCATATTACTGGATTGCTAGCAGGAGTAGGATCCGTCTAAAGCCGGCGGACTCGGACCTGGATAAACTTGTGTGCTCACCGTCCCGGAACACCATACGTCTCACACCCCTCTCTTCCGCACGCCTCGAGGACCCCCTCATGGCGTACTTGTCATCAATCCGACGACAATAATGAGGCAATAACATGTGACAATTTCAAAGCATAGCGAAAATTTTAAAATGTTAAATATAGTTTCTAAAATATCATAAATTAAATTAAAATTCTATCATTGCAAATACATAAGTAATCCTGCTAGTTTTTATATTAACTTTACATGATTTTTGAAGAAGTTAAGTGCAATTTCATCTATTCTCGAAAATTAAGTTTCAGTGGGTATGTTTTTGTTTGGTTGAAAGGAGACACACGACTCCCAATTTCATTAAAGTAAATCTAATCTGTCATAAAATTTTATAGCACTAAACCTTACATCTTTGCAAACACCAGAAGATGTTACTCAAACTCATAGCCCAGAAAAAGATAGATAACCAACAATGACCAAAAACATTAGAAAGAAAGTAGTAGAAAAGCAAGTCTCAAATCAGGTAAAGCAAAAACAGAATCGACATAACCAGATAAGCTACTGATTTTTTCCTTCCGATCGCCTGGACGCAACATCTGGAACTCAGATGGCTGAACTATCAGTCTAGCACATATGTGTCTCGCTCTAGACATCCAACCAAATTTTCTAAGATCTCTTTGGCAACAACACATAAACGGTCAATTACCAGCCGCATAGTTCCTCACACCTTTTTTTCTATAGGATGTTCTAGTCATTCAACGAACGATAGGGAAAAAATCACATTAGTAAGATCTTTCGAAATTATACTTTAAAAAAAGTTAAAAAAAACTTTGAAAACAAGCTACATTTCTTGTTTTTCATATATTCCAAACAAGTCCTGCAACACCACTCTAACTCTACCACTAAACCTAGTCAGCCAATTTTTTTGACATAAATCAAAAAGGTTCTGTGGTTTATTGTTAACACCCAGAGCAGTACATAGTACACTCCAGTTATACCTAGCCAGGGACCAATCAAAAAGAAGATGATTACTTGTTTCATTGCTGCCACAAAATTTACAATTCTCTTGAGGGCGTCAATCCATGAAACCCTTTATTTTGGATATTAAAATGTATTTTTGAAGTTTCAAAAAAAATCCAAGAAAAATATGTACATTTAGGTAATGATATACGCTTTAAGTATGCAAAGTCTCACTCTGAAATATGTTGTATTCTACACTACACAAAAGATATAGATCTCGGTGTGTGAACAGTGCACCTTCAAAATTTGTCCTTTTATGTAGCTCATTATATACACCGTATTTCGTATTGAGACATTGCACACTTGAAGTTTACACCATTGCTTCTACGCACATTTTTTTCATGAGAAACTTCAAAATATCATTTTCGATATTTTTTTAAAATAAAAGGGCTCAGAGTGAGCTCGGGCTTCAATTGCATTTTTCGCAGTTATCCTTCCTTTTTTATTTTTTTCTGCTAAATTATCTTTGGTTAAAATAAATCCTATTCTTAGGTAATAATAAGCAGTATAATAACAGAATAAAAACTTTGGTTTTAAAAACAAAAAAAAAATTGGTTTTAAGAGGAAGTTTCAGCCTTCAAAATCATTAATTTGAATCCTTCCTGCTGCAGAAGTAGGTGTCCGTTGGACACACGGCGATACGCAGGAATCGTTCCTCTGCGGATAACACCCATCACGTCGCCGCAACAAACTTTTGAATTAAATACTGAGATACTGATCGCCGGGGGGCTCGGATAGAACCAAACGTCCACGCCCAGGACTCTCCCCATCCGACGGGATAGACTAGAGGGCCCCGGCTGACTATAAGACGAGCGGATCAGCCGACCGAGTCCTCCCAGCAAACTAGGAAAGCAAACAGACAGCAGCAGCAGCGAGCTCCCACTGATCGGAGGAGCAGAGAGGATCGGGGAAGGATGGTGAATCGGGGAACCGGCGGCGGCGGGGAGGAGGTGGCGGCGGCGCCGACGCAGCAGCGCCTCGTCTTCGCCTACTACATCACCGGCCACGGCTTCGGCCACGCCACCCGCGCCCTCGAGGTCCAATAATTCCTCTCCAGTGACCCTGTCCGTTTCGGTGGGGGCGGCGAGGACGCGTGCCCTGCGCTTGGGTTTTCGATTAATTCCGTTCGATTCGCGCCTCGCAGGTGGTGCGTCACCTGATCGGCGCCGGGCACGACGTGCACGTGGTCACCGCCGCGCCGGAGTTCGTCTTCACCACCGAGATCGACTCGCCCAGCCTCCACATCCGAAGGGTCCTGCTCGACTGCGGCGCCGTGCAGGCCGACGCGCTCACCGTCGACCGACTAGCCTCCCTCGAGAAGGTCAGTCATCCGGCCCACCCAATAGTATCCCAACAAGATCATCACTCCCCACTCTGTTCCACGCATGAATAGCTGACTGTGCGGTGTCCGCCAAATGCAGTACCATCAGACGGCCGTGGTGCCCCGCGAGGCCATCCTGAGGACTGAAGTGGAGTGGCTCGGCTCAATCAAGGCCGACTTAGTGGTATTTATCCTTATTTTATTCTGCCCTCTGGGACACTTGCAGTTGATAGATTTCCACTATTACAAGATAATATCTGGGCCCCTCCGAAAAATCCTTGCCTGCAGCATCTGAACCCAAACTGCGGTGTGTTGCACTTTGGCAGGTTTCGGATGTCGTCCCGGTGGCGTGTAGGGCGGCGGCAGATGCTGGCATCCGCTCCGTGTGCGTCACCAATTTCAGGTGAGCTGTTCATCTGTTTGTTTGCGTTCTTGGTGTCACACGCATGCCATGAGGCTCTGGAGACGAATTGATTCAGTTATACTAGCTTCTATAACATCATTATCTTATTTTAGTTTCCCAAGATTATAGAAATGTCTGATCTTTCTGATCTCCAATCTGCAGTTGGGACTTCATTTATGCAGAGTACGTTGTAGTAGCTGGACATCATCATCGCTCAATTGTATGGCAGGTGCGTTTGGTTGCAAACTTGGTTCCTCATTGTAGCGCCTACTAACACCAGATTGGCATGCTAAAAATTCAGGTTTATTTTTTTTACCTTTACGGTAGATCTTGGATATAGGCGGTTTGTTATTAAATGTATTGTAAATTAGTTGGCTGGTACTATGTTCCAAAAAACGTCCTTCTTGCAGGGCCGATTTTCTTAAACATCTGGAGTAAATTCATTTGTATTTTATATGTATTTCTCCTTAATATTGTGCCATTCACAGTTTACATATGCAAGCTGAGATTTATCATGTCTGTGTAATATAAATGTGTTGATAATAACTGTAGATAGCAGAGGATTACTCACATTGTGAGTTCTTACTACGACTCCCTGGATACTGCCCTAGTATGTTCCTGTCTCCGAGAGCTGATATTTCCAAAGATCTTAATTCTTCATCTGCACTTCTCGTGAATAAAACGTGATCGATTCTGTCTTCTACAGTGCCCGCATTCCGTGATGTCATTGATGTGCCTCTTGTTGTGAGAAGATTACACAAATCTAGATCTGAGGTCTGTATGATTCTGCTCGACAATGTTATCATGCAAACCTAGCGCGCCATTTTTGGTTTCTAACTTTTATTCTTTGTTTATACCAGGTGAGAAAGGAACTAGGAATTGCAGATGATGTCAAGGTGGTCATTTTCAATTTTGGAGGACAGGTGGGCCGTTAACTAGCCGGAACATTTTTTGTTTTCTTATGTGTAGATGCTTGTGGCCGTTAAAATTTATCTCTGTTTTTAGACTAGTTTAATATCAATGTCATCTTGATGATCCTACTGTTTCTCCAGCCGGCAGGATGGAAACTGAAGAAAGAGTGGTTGCCTGAGGGTTGGCTTTGTTTGGTATGTTTTCGTTGACATCAATTAATTTCCTTTCCCTTCAATGCCTTTCCAACCTTGTTGACTCATATTATGCTATTTTCTGACAGGTATGCGGTGCATCTGATACTCAAGAGCTTCCTCCAAATTACATCAAGCTTGCAAAGGATGCCTACACACCTGATTTAATGGCAGCATCTGACTGCATGCTTGGTAAACACAATATTTATTTAGTGGTATTAAGGGTTATTTTCTCTGTTGTTCCTTTCTTGCCTGGCCCATAACAATTCTGTGGTCCTCTCATTAGGGAAAATTGGATATGGTACCGTGAGTGAGGCTTTGGCATACAAACTTCCATTTGTATTTGTTCGTAGAGATTATTTCAACGAAGAGCCTTTTTTGAGGAATATGCTTGAGGTTGAAACATCTCTGAGCATCCCCTTATGTAAACAGTATTTCAGAGCTATATAAGCCTATCTTTTATTATCTTTTGTTCCTTAAAAAACAGCATTATCAATGTGGCATTGAGATGATACGGAGGGATTTACTTACTGGGCATTGGAAACCATATCTGCTACGTGCTTTAACACTTAAGCCCTGCTATGATGGTCCAATAAATGGTGGCGAGGTAATCAACTTTCTGTTTCCGGATGCCACCGTTGTTAATGTTGTTTGCCAACTCAACTAGAAATCATGTTGATGATTATGTTTCCATAATACAACCAGAAACCGTTATTTTTATAATACAATAAGATTTTAAATAGCATGCAGAATCAGTACTTCCAAAAAAGATCAGGAAGCAGCAAATTCATATTCCCATTTCCTATTTTCCTTGTTACAAATAGATATAACGTTTATGCAGTCCACTAATTATTTGGATTGCATTTAAAACACATTTTATATATTCTAAGATTGTATTTTCTTCATTCAGGTGGCTGCACATATCCTCCAAGATACTGCTGTTGGGAAGAAGTATATTTCTGGTAAGGTGAGAGACTTTACACGCCAGCTATGATCAATGGGCTTAATTTTACCTTCTGTGTTTTTTTTCGAGAAAACGTGTTTTTTATAAAAAAAAATACCTTTTGTTGTACCTTGAATTTTGTATCGGCTCAGTCTTATATATTTTCGTCTTCTGATGAAACTACAGTTTTGCTTTATTTATCTGAAATTACTGGAATACTAATTTTTCTTGCTTTCACACTTAATATACTACCTCCATTCCAAAAAAGAAGGCATATAATTTTTTCTAAAGTCAAACGGTGTAAAGTTTGATCAAACTTATAGAAGATGCTATCATTATTTACAAGATAAAATAGACATAATATGAAAGTATATTGCAGGATTTATCTAATGATATAGATTTTGTATTATAGATGTTGATATATTTTTCTATAAACTTGGTCAAGCTTTATGTTGTTTGACTTTTGAAAATTTTATAGACAGTACAAAGAAAAGTATCATTGTTTTGTTTGGAAGAGTTCCACTGTAGAAGTTTAAAAGAAAATTGTGTGTGTGAAATTACGAGTTCTCATGGAACTGTTCATGTAGTTGATAAGCTAAGTTGGAGTATGTTGGTGCTTTGGAAATTTTAAAACTATATGAACTTTTGAAAACAATTTTTTACATATTTTCCCTTTTTAATAAACTCGCTCTATTGTGCGACTTCAGTTGAGCGGAGCAAGACGATTACGTGATGCCATAGTGCTAGGGTACCAACTACAGAGGGCTCCAGGGAGAGATGTAGGAATTCCTGACTGGTATTCTCTCTCCGAGAAAGAAATTGGTGTTCGCCCAGCAGTAGCACCCGCGTCTCATGGGATTAATGGAAGTGCAGAGTCGTAAGTTCACACTTATTTTCTTTCTCCTAAATATCATTTGTAGTTTCTCCAAGAATACACTCTGTTATGTTTACATCTCAACATGTTTACCATTTTGTCAGATCTTTTGAGGACTTCGAGATACTTCATGGGGACATGCAAGGATTAACCGATACTATGGCTTTCTTGACGAGTTTATCCGGACTTGTTGGAAATGATCCAAGGAGCCCCGAGAAGCAATCCAGAGAGAGGACTGCTGCTTCTGTACTCTTTGACTTGGAGGTACGCAGTTCTTCCTGTCCAATCTCTGAAGAGTTAATCATGTAACCTATCTGAAGTTCTATTTCTATTCTCTATAGTAGTCTAGATATAATGCAAAAGTTACAACCATGTCTGATGACACACCCTTCATATCTCTGAGGAAAGTATATTATCAAATCAAATTCATAAACAATGTTATTCAGTGACCATCCTTGAAAAAAAAAATTTAGTGATTTGTTCTGATGCAGGAGGAAATATATGTTGCGAGAGCACCTGGACGATTGGATGTCATGGGTGGTATTGCAGATTATTCAGGAAGTCTTGTATTGCAGGTAATTCTAAAATAGTTATTATTGTGCTGTCCTTGCATGTCAATTCTGTGAAAGTAATAAAATAAATTTTTGATATTTATGAATTTTCCATTATGCATTTATTTTTCTTTTAGTTTGTTTCTCCTCCTATGTCTTGCGTTGAATGGGGTTTATTGGTAACTCCTGTGTGCATTGTACTTTCATTAGAAGTACCGACTTTTAGGGAATTGATTCATTCGATCTATTTATGAAGTAAACCAGAAGGGTGCTAAGTTTTTTGCCATGTCTGATTCTCGTTGTGTTTGTCCAATTACCAGATGCCCATTCGAGAGGCCTGTCATGTTGCTATTCAGAGAAGCGATCCTATCAAGCAGAAGCTATGGAAGCATACTCAGGCTAGACAGCTAGCAAATGGAGCAGTGCCTGTGGTGCAAATTGTATGTATAATTAACTACCCAGGCTCTGTATCTCCTATTGCACACTCATGGTTCATGCAAAAAAAATTGACCTTTCATTCTTACATTGTTCACTGGGTAACTAAAAACAATGTAGCATGCGCAGATCTCCTGTGTTCTCGGAAAAAAAAGTAGCATGCTAAGTTCCATTTTTTCCTTTTTATGTTTTTAGCAGTAGCCAAAGTAGATGTGGCATGTTTAGTTGAGTGAGTAATATGCTCATTTGGACAACTGGGTGTCCTTTTAAAATGTTTTTGCAGGTATCATTTGGCTCTGAATTGAGCAATCGCGCACCAACCTTTGATATGGACCTGTCTGATTTCATGGATGGTAACAAACCAATATCCTATGATAAGGCCAAAGAATATTTCTCCCAGGACCCATCCCAAAAGTAAGAAAAATTCTTAGCTTTTCCTCTATAAATGATAAAATGGCATGTATGCTCTTACTTAACAAATCTGTTTTTTATCAGATGGGCTGCCTATGTTGCTGGAACAATTCTTGTATTGATGACTGAACTAGGTGTTCGGTTCATAGACAGTTTGAGCATTTTGGTTGGTACTGAGCCTTTCTGCTATTTTTCATAAAAACTCCGATCACAGCTTTAAATATGTAAAGCTTCATCTATTTCACATTTCTTAAATTGGGGAGGCGTGCTTTAAGATTTCATCAGAAAATGATGTCGTGTGTCAACTGTCAAATGCTTATTCATCAGGCAGCTTGTCTCACATTTTATTTTAAAATAGCACTTTGATTAATTGAGTTTTCTTCTGTCATACATAATTGTATACTTTTTGATAGTTTTGTTTGAATTCTCAGGTTTCTTCTTCTGTTCCTGAAGGCAAAGGTGTCTCCTCTTCTGCATCAGTGGAGGTTGCTTCCATGTCTGCTACTGCTGCAGTCTATGGTTAGTAGGTTGAATACAGCAGTACATGTTGCTTGTCGAAAACTCTTATACAGTAGAATGGTTCCTATTTGTTTTATTGTTAGTTGAACTCCCAAGTTCTTCTGCAGCTATTGGTGCACATTTAACTTAACTGAACATGCTAAACGACATTAACACATGTGCTTTTCTTTGCTGTAGGTTTAAATATTGCTCCAAGGGATCTTGCTATACTCTGTCAAAAGGTAAAGTATTTATTAAGATAAAGAAACCCCTTGATGGGTTCAAACTGTGTTGCAATCATCACTCATTATTCTGTTCAAGTGAGTCATCCATGGGTGAACATTTATGCAGGTTGAGAATCACATTGTTGGAGCTCCTTGTGGTGTAATGGATCAAATGACATCTGCTTGCGGAGAAGCCAACAAACTTCTTGCAATGGTTTGCCAGGTTAGAGAGGGTTATCATGTTCAGATAGCTGGTTGATACAATCATTCATCCAGTCAAGCTCTGTGATCTTTGACTTTACTGTGTCAACTTTCATGCAGCCTGCAGAAGTGAAAGAATTGGTTAGCATTCCAACCCATATACGATTTTGGGGTCTCGACTCTGGGATACGACATAGGTAGATCTTGTCCTGGTTGTGCTTTGTGTTCTCTGTAGCTGATTTCACTAATGAACCGAAGCTAACTGGACTCTCTCCTTTGTGTGATAGTGTTGGTGGGACTGATTACGGATCTGTGCGGGTAGGCACATATATGGGACGGAAGATGATTAAGTGTGCTGCATCTGAGCTACTTTCTCAATCCTTTCCATCTACTATTACGCAATCGTGCGACGCTTCTGAAGAATATGAAAAATATGGTGTGGATCTTCTGAAATCAGAAGTTTCACTGCAGTATTTATGCAACCTACCACCTCATAGGTCTGATTTATGTTACTAAAATTAATGAAGACTTGTATGGTTGTGTGTTGCATACTCCATGCCATGGTGATCCACGCGCTAATTCTTCTACTACAGATATGAAGCTGCCTATGCAAGAGATATTCCTGAGTTCATTACTGGGGATGAGTTTTTGGAGAAATATGGAGATCATAACGACGCAGTAACAGTTGTTGACCCGAAAAGATCTTACAGTGTGAAGGCTCCTACTAGACATCCTATATACGAGAACTTCCGTGTTGAGGTTTGACATCTTAAACCATGTGGCAAATTCTTCCACGTAATAGTTGTCCATGAAAACTTGCAGAGTGCTGTTTGTTCTTTCTTTTATTTTCTATGTGTTAACTAAATTTGTATGTCTTTGTAACTTGTTTAGAGGTCTATGGTCAGAAGCATAGAGAGATGCCCTTTTGTTTTACCTGAAGTTAGATAACATCAAAAGTAGCTTAGATAAAAATTATGCTCATAACATGCTTTTATAGCAAGCTTCTTTAAGTTTTTTCCATTTAAATTGGCTTAACTCATATGTAGGCCTTCAAAGCATTATTAACAGCAGCCAAAACAGACGAACAACTTTCAGCCCTTGGAGAACTTATGTATCAGGTAAATTGCATCTGCTTTACTAGTGAGCAAATACTGAATTTTATTCAGAGAACTGTGCCATACCGATAGTCATCTTGTCTTATCCTTGATGGCAGTGCCATTACAGCTACAATGCTTGCGGGCTTGGTTCTGACGGGACTGACAGGCTAGTCAATCTAGTACAAGAAATCCAGCACAGGAAGACACCCTCGCAAAACGGAGGTCCTAGTATATTTGGTGCAAAGATTACTGGTGGAGGTTCTGGTGGTTCAGTTTGTGTGATTGGGAAAAATTGCCTGAAAAGTAGTGAAGAGATTCTCGAGGTAAGTTTCTATTTGTTGTTTTAGTGTTAGTGAATAACTGAATATGCCAAAATCTTCAAACTGTAAGATCTCCAATGACAATCATACTGGTATATTTCCCACATGCATATGTTTTGATTCATGTTCTCCAAAGATAGATGAACCATAAATCTTTCTCTGAAGGGAAATTACAGTTGGCTATCGTTATATCTGAATGCTAACTCATACTTGCTGGACCCTTTTTCAGATTCAGAAGAGATACAAAGCAGCTACCGGCTACCTGCCGATAGTCTTCGAGGGTTCGTCTCCAGGTGCCGGCAAATTTGGATACCTGAAAATTCGATGGCGGTCCGCGTAACGTGTGCGTAACTGCAGACAATTGCCAAGAACCTGCATTATAAGCTGTTCACGTCTGACGCCCGACGCCCGCGGCGCATCATGATACAATAATGTTAAGGATCTACTAGTGTACAGTTGAAGAGCAGGCGGAGAGATCCTGAATCTGTAAAGTTCTGTTCCTGATCAAATGCTCGTCGCTATAGGTTAAATTAAGCACTTTGTAGCAGTGGGTGAACATCTGATTGGTCCACGAATAAAATTGCCACACTACCACGTCGCAGGATGTGTTTGGATCTTTTAGCCATGATGGTTACTGCATAGGACAGCCTCGCACTTCTCCGATCAGCATTTACCGTTGTAGAGCTCAACACACGTCTGGTAGCACGCGCTGACGCGTCACCAGACCAGAGGAGGCCAGTTGGAGGCCGCGCGCCCGTCCAGGACCAACGCCCTGCTTGTCTCGCACCGCCTCGCTTGGATTGAACACCATCAAACATCTATAGCCATGGGTGGATCCAACACCCCTCTAGCCTTGGGCAATTAGAACAAAACTAGATAGAGAAGCGTGCTTCGCTGCGCCATCTACATTGTGTTCTAACAAAGTGTCAGGTTGATGTGATACCATGTGTTTTCAAAAGGAGTTTGGTGATCCATTTGGAAACTTACAATTTGTTTTTACCTCATCCGGACACAACATAATCATGCATTTATTCAGTCATGTGACTATCTATACCACGAAACTGCATGTTTAAACTAAGAACAAAAGAACATCCATTTACATGTCAGAAAAATTGTGCAAGCATATATAATAGCACTAGAGAAAATAATACAAATATATGTAATTTTGTTATATATGCAACGGCAAAGCACTCATACTAATCACATCAAAATCACTATTTAAATGTCCATTTGAGAGTGGTGGAGGCGTGGAGGCATGGAGCATCAGCGTTGGGTGGGGCGGGCGACGACCGCCAGTGAGAAACCCTAGCACGTAGATCTAGCACGTAGATCGTACTGCAATGTTCAATGGTGTTGTACATGGTCGTGCTAGGGCACCATCCATAGGCGAATCCAGCGGTGGGGCACCTAAGGATCGACTCCTATGTCTCTGAGATGAGAACGTGGTCCTCGTTCTGCCCAGTAAAAATCCGCTAGGAGCCACACCGCTCGCGGCAGTGTAGGATTCTACCGAGAGTAGACGTGGGTTGAGCGGCGGTGGAAGTACATCTAGGGATTTCTGGTTCATATATCGGCGAGAAAGAGGAAAACCTTTCTTACACGAAAATGATAATTGCCGCCCGCTGCGGCGCGGGCGGCTCTGCGCCGCATAGGGGCATTCCCCTATTGGGCTAGCCCATTCCGCTGCGCAGTGATGATTTTTGTTCTTTTTTACTTTTCTTTTCTCTGTTCTGTTTTTTTCCTTTTTCTGTTTTTTCGGTTTTGTTTTTCTTTTTTATTTTCCTTGAAAAATGTTCATTATATTTTGGATTTTTTTAATTGGTTCATGATTTTTGAAATTGGTTCATGATTTTTAGAATTTGGTTCATGGTTTTTAAAAAAATGTTCATGATTTTCGAAATTTGTTTTATGATTTTTGAATTTTGGTTCATGAGTTTTTGAAAAATGTTCATCATTTAAAAAAACATGATTTTTGAAATGTTTGTTCATGAATTTCGAATTTTTGTTCATAATTTTTGAAAATCTTCAGAAATATTTGAACACTACTTTTTAAACATAATTATAAAAAAATGGCGATAGTTTAAAATAAGATATAGAAAAAAAAGAAAAAGATGTAGCGCTCAAACTGGGTCGGCCTGCTTTAGGCGGCGCGCGCGGTCAACACCATGTCAAGCGGTGTCAAGTTGAGTGCATGGCCACTAGTAAACTTTTTTTTGCGGGGAAACTTGGAGAGCTTTATTCATCACAGACAGTCCCAGCTTCATCAGCGTAAAGGCTGGTGACTAAAAAGTCAGGTACAAAATCAAGCAACTGTGGTCACCGTTAATGTGCAAGCAAGCTTCCCACAAAGATTGGCCGGACCGTTCGCTGATCTAAAAGCATGTTGAATAGCAAAAGAATCAAAGAAACTAACTAGCTCTCCTATTTCTTGGAAGATCGGAGCCACAACCGAACGAGAGTCATGGCGAGAATTCCAAAGATTCACCATCTCTAGACAGCCATTCTCCATTACCACTCGTGTGAATCCTCGCAGACGGGCAAACATCACACCATCTCGCATCATCGCTAGAGTCTCGGCAATAAGAGGATTTGACACCCCTTCATAGGGTTTACTCCATGTTCTTAGGAAAGTTGAGTGTGATCTAGTCACACCACCCCCGCTTCCTTTCCGAGCATCAACGGCAAGACCCCCATATGTATTGATTTTGACTGTATCTACATCAGGTGGCCGCCATCCATGTCCTGGCACTGGCAGTACCATTGCCAGCTTCTTCGGTAAGACGAGAACAACCAGCGCCTCCTTAGCCATCTTCAGTACTTGACCAGGATCGAAAGAACCCCGATCATGTGTCCAGTTGTTCCCCCATGTCCAAATTGCCCACATAGTGGTGACGATTTTTGGCCTATCTGAGTCCAAAAACATTGGGTCACAGACAATGTCCCTGGCCCACAAGCCCACAGGTTACTGGGTGAAGCTTGGGTAGTTGAAACTGTAACCACGACTGCGCCTCATCCCAGAAACTCCTCGCATGCGTACACTTAATCAAGGCATGCATTAAATCTTCATCAGCCACCAGACAGATATTGCATCTGCCTATCGGCGCAATGTGTCTGTGTTTGAGAACACTTTCAGCTGGTAGAATGCCACACACAGCACCCTCCAGAAAAATACTCGTACCTTGGGCACAACATTGAGCTTCCAAAGTGATGTCCACAACTGTTTTTCAGTAGTTGAGGTCTCGGTTACCGTCCCTTCATCTAGAGCAGTATGCTCATTGCGATTCACAAGAGATTGATACGCTGTTTTAACAGAGTACACACCCATCTTCTCCAGGGACCAAGCCCAAAATTCATTCCCACCTCCTCTTCTCACAGAATATTGAGAATAGCATCAACTTCCGGAGCGGTAAAATTTGTTCTCACCAATTCCACTTTCCAGCTACCAGTATCCAGGTCAATAAGATTGGCAACTTTGTTGATCTCATCATCCCCTATCTGAGCTGACGGTTTCATTGTTCTTATTCCTAGAATCCAACTGTCTTGCCAAACCGAGACCGAAGCGCCATTACCTATACGCTTGATCAGTCCGAGCTGTAGGGCTTCCCTCTCATGAATGATCAATCTCCAAGTCACTGAAGAACTGGTCGGGCAAGTGGCCTGCAGAAAATTTGTGCTCGGGTAGTACCTACCCTTCAGCACCCTGGCACATAAGGAATTGGGTTCAGTTAGCAATCTCCACCCATGCTTGCCAAGAAGCTCAAGGTTGAACAGCTCCAGATCCATAAAACCCATGCCACCTTTGATCTTTGGTGAAAACAACTCTTTCCAAGAAACCCAATGTAGAGATTTTCTGGCCAGAGGGATGCTCCACCAATATCTCCCTGTGCTTGAGTTTAAACCTTTACAGACTTTCTTTGTTAGCTTAAAACAACTCATGCTGAAAGTTAAAATTGCTTGGATCACCATTTTTAGAAAAAGTTCTCTCCCAGCACAAGAAAGCATCCGCTCACATCCTTGGATCTTGCTCCGAACATGCTCTGCTATATGATCAAAAGATCCGCTGGTGAGCCTTCCCACCAGGGGCGGAGCCAGGATTTAGCCATAGGGGGACGAGCCAGAGACAGGGCAAAAAGTGTTCATAGTTCAGACAAGCTACTCGAGATTTTACCCTTATAATCTTCCAATACTACTTGTTCAAGTAGTCAACAGCGGACAAATCACAAAATCCGATCCTCTTTTGGGTGCAAAATTTAGAGCTTTATATCCAGCATAACTAGGGCTCATAAACATAAAGTTTATTGTTAACTTTAAAGTATTCCTCCGGTCTATATTAATGTTCCCAACTTTGTCTAGATTCATATGTATCTAGTTAATTATTTAACCTAGATGCATCCGTATCTAGACAAAGTTGAGAACATTAATATGGACCAGAGGGAATACTAATTACAGATAATTTTTCTGGAATTTCTTCTAGAATCTCTACCTGGCTTGAATGGAAAATTATTGCCTAGCAATTTTACAGGCTTGATGGCCTTGCATACACGCGCTCAAACACAATTCAGTTAATCAGTTGTCTATATGAAATTGCAAGCGTACCTCTAGATTGAGTGCTTTTTTTTGCGGGTTCCAGATTGAGTACTTGATCAGGTATAACTGGGCGGTCAACATCATGTATATGATGCTGACGTGCCGTAGCAACCGGCATGATCAACACTTCAAAAAAAGGTAGCACAACGGCAGTGCGAGAGAGTATCCTAGCGACTAGCTCTTGGCAAAGTTTTGCGAGCTGCCGTGGGTGCCATACGACCGCTCGGCCGCCCCAAACGAAAAGGCAGACAGGGTAAAATCTAAATATAATCAAAAGAAGATGCATTATAGGGCTGGGCTTCGGTGTGTACATAGGCAGGTTAGTAACTTGGGCTTTGAGTATTCATGAAGTAATTACCTACGTCAATTAGCATGTATAGATTACTCAGCATATTAATACATACGTATACATCAGATTATTAACCCCCCCCGGCTCCGCCCCTGCTTCCCACAGTTGTAGGCAAGCCAAGATATCTCTCGCTGAAAGCTTAGGAATACCCAAAACTTGCTTCATGGATTGTCGAATCCCATCAGGTGTGTTTGGACTAAAATAAGCCGAACATTTATCCATGTTGACACATTGCCCAGAACAACAACCATAGATTCACAAAATTTCGTTGAGCCTCTCTCCACTAGACTCACAAGCACTCATGAAAATAAGACTATCATCTGCAAATAGAAAATGATTTATCCATGGAGAATTTGTACTTACTCTAATTCCTGTCTATTCGGCCTCCGCCAAAGAAATTTAGGAGAGCCGTGAAGCCTTGTGCACAAAGAAGAAAGAGATACAGTGAAATGGGATCACCTTGCTGCAGCCCTCGTGACGGAGTAAAGTACGGTAGCAACTCACCATTCACCCTTACAGTGAACTCGACAGAGGACACACAGTTCCGGATTAGCCTCACAAAATTGTCATTAAACCCCCATCTTGCGCATAGTTGCCTCCAGATAATGCCATTCCACACGGTCATATGCTTTCATCATGTCAAGCTTAACCGCATAGAGTCTGTTCCTTCCCTTTTTCTTGCGCCTCATATCATGCATACTCTCATATGCAATCAGTACATTGTTAGTGATTAGACGCCCAGGAACGAAAGCACTTTGTTATTCGTTAATAATATTCCCCAGAAAAACGCGAAGTCTGTTTGCAATACACTTGGCACCTATTTTGTATAGTACCGAGCAAAGAGAGATCGGTCTGTATTGGAAATTTTCTGTGGAATACGCACCTTCGGGATTACAGTAATCGAAGTGTCATTCATCCCAACAGGTAAGATCCCAACATTCAAGAAGTCCATTACAGCTTGGACCACATCGTCTTTAATAAGATCCCAATGCCTCTGGAAAAAAACCTGCTGTAAATCCATCAACACCAGGGGCCTTCGAGGGGGCCATTTGGAACAATGCCTTTTTAATCTCCACTTCTGTATATGACTGATCCAACAATTCGTTCATTTTTTGAGATACACACGGTTGCACAAAGTTCAGGAGCTCATCCATATCTCGAAACCCTTGTGAATTATAAAGCGTCTTATAGAAATCCTAAACTTCTGCCTTTGTTTCCTCCACAGTGTCACACACAGTACCATCTGCTTTTTTCAAGAAATTCTATCTTGTTCATACGATTTTCTCTGCGCCGCTTGCGTGTGAAAATATGAGGTATTGTGATCGCCCTCCTGCAGCCACAAAACCCGGGAACGTTGCATAATCCAAATTTCTTCCTTGTGCAAGGCCCGCCTCAACTTCCTGACGACGGCCTTCTCCTCATCGGTTGGTCCACGGTCCACAGAACTCACACGCAATCGGTCTAATTTCTGTCGCAACTTCTTGACTGTACGCGCCAGATTACCGAACTCCATTGCACCCTAGGTAGTGAGCTTCCTTTGGAAATTTTGCAGAGCATCAACAAACTCCCTGGAGTCCTCGTTGGCCAGCACCCCTTTCCCAAGTATCCAAAGCCAGTCTATCATAGTCAGCGTGGGTTTGCCAAACGTTCTTGTGGCGGAACTGCCTTGTCCCTCCACCATGATGCTCTGATAGCTGTTGCCGAAGTTCGGCCACGACAAAGCAGTGGTCATACTTTGTTGAGACAACATGACAAACTCTCGTATGCTAGCTCAAAGCGTACTAGAAACTCTGGATTAGCAAAAGCTCTGTCTAGCCTCGCTTTGACATTAGATTCTCCTCCTTGACGATTGTCCCAAGTATAAGCGGTACCCGACCAGCCAAGATCCTGAAACATGCATTCATCCACAACTTCTCTAAAATTTCTCATTTGCCATTCAGGCCTAGCTGTCCGAGAGAAATGCTCATGCCCATATAAAGTCTCGTTAAAATCTCCCATACATAGCCACGCTAAATGCTGAATATCATTCAGAGTTCTAATAAAACGCCAACTAAAGGCCGTATGCATTTTTTCAATGCAGAGGCCGGGGCTTTTTTCCCCATTTCGAAAAATAAAATAAAACGCCAACTGTGGTGCCTATTTTCTGCTCGTGGAGCTTCGTAGAACCCAGTAAACCTCCACTCATCCGAGTTTTGGACTCTCTTCTGCACCATAGTATCAATATGGCCAGAACTAAAGTTCTTAATCTCTACCTCTAAGTTAGCAGACTAGAATAGCCCTATTCCCACGTTGAGTCCCACACTGTCAACAGCAAAGCAGCTTGCAAAACCCAATCTTCTCTGTAGCTCTTCTACTCACTTAGCACTGATCTTTGTTTCCATCAAAAACACCAATGCATGACCTTCCTGCTTCACAATACTATGAAGCTCTCGAACAGCCTCCTGGTTCCCAAGCCCTCGGCTGTTCCACCCAAGGAAACTCATTGGGACGGGCAGGGCTGGCTAGCAACCTCTGCCGAAGTTTCAGAGTTACTAGGTGTCATCCTCTGCTTGGAACCGTCATTATCATATGCTGCCCAACGCAAGTCCTCCTCACAATCCACATGATATTTTGAGAAGATCATTAGCACATTGAGGCCGTGAGAGTTATCAGCAGATGGATCAGAGGACCGCGCCACCCTCTGGTAGACCTGCTTGGTGCCATCGCCCTTTCTCTTCATCCCACTAGTTTTTGTCGAGGAAGTCACCTCAACACCAGCCTCGCCAGCAGCACTAGAGAACTTTGATTCCCTTTTGTTACTCTGATTTGAAAAGTGCTCTCGGGAAGAATTCTCATTCGACCCAGACTTCCTTCGCTCATACGGAGCTCTTAGTCCCTCCCCAAAGGGCCAATCTCCATTTGCATCTCTAGAACTAGGTGTGGGACAAAGAAGCTCAGAGTGTCCAAGTCGACCGCAAGAGAAGCAGAAGTGGGGAATATGCTCATATTGAATTTCATACTAGTCCCTAATATGTCTAGCAGTCAAGTCAATCAGTAAACCCCTTCTCAATGGCTTTGTAACATCAATTGTTACTCTTGCCCTTAGGAATTGATACATTGCAAATGTATCTACAATTTTTGATGTTCCATGCTTGGTTTTATCCACTTTCTTGTGTTTTGTTCCAACTTTAGAGTACTTTTATATGATTTCTTAGACTAACCTATTAACAAGAGCCATAGTGTCAGCTGCCTGTTTTCTGCTGTTTTTGGTTCCAGGAAAGTCAGAAAATGAATATTCTCGGAATTGGACGGGACAAAAGCCAAAGTGCCTATTTTTACGGAAGTCATCAGATGCCAGAGTACGAGACGGAGAGGGGCCAGGGGGCCACCACACCACCTGGCCGCGCGGCCCAGCCTGGCCCGTGCCAGGGGGTGGTCTGGCCGCCTCCGGCACCCTCTCGACCTCTCCTTCCGCCTATAAGATGCCCTCGGGACGAAAACCCTAAGTACCCGATCAAAATCCACGAAAGAGTCTGTAGCCACCGTCATCTCTATCCCTAGATCGGGAGGGATCTGAAGCTCTTCCCGGCACCCTACCGGAGAGGGGATTTCACCCTGGAGGCCTTCTTCATCACCATGCAATCCTCCGGTGTGATGTGTGAGTAGTTCATCCTTGGACTACGGATCCATGTAGTAGCTAGATGGCTGGTTCTCCTCCTTTGTGCTTTCATGTCTAGATCTTGTGAGCTCCGTTCATGATCAAGATCATCTATTTGTAATTCTGCATGTTGTGTTTGTGGGGATCCGATGGATATTGAGATGCTATTTAAGATTGATTATTGATTCTATCATGTCTTTGTTATTTGTGATCTTGCATGCTTTCCGTTGTTAGTAGCTATCTTGGCCAAGTAGATGCTAACAACTCCAAGAGTTAGTATTTATGCTTGATAGTGGGTTCATGCCTCTGGTAATCTGGGGGAAGTGACAGAAATCTCTAAGGTACTAGATGTATTGTTGCTACTAGGAAGAAAACAACAATCCTTTGTTCATAGAACAATCGTATTGTTTACTTTACACGCAATTCGTAAAGCAATAATCTGTTGCTTGCAACTTAATACTAGAGGGAGTTCGGATGATAACTTGAAGGTTGATTATTAGTCATAGATGCAGTTGGATGACGGTCTATGTATAATGTTGTAATGCCCAATCAAATTCCAAAGGATTCAAGATGATTAGTATATGCATGTATTGCTTTCTCAATGTTTGTCAATTGCCCCGCTGTAATTTGTTCACCCAGCATGTTATCTATCTTAAGGAGAGCCACCTCTAATGAACTATAGACCCCGATCCTTTTCTTTTACATACAATCTACAAACTGTTTACTGCTTTGTGTTTATTTTCTGCAAACTTTTACTTCTTTCCATTCGATACATTTAATCCTTTATTTTCAGCAAAACACGGTGAGATTGACAACCTCATCGCAAATTGGGGACAAAGTTCTGTGATTGTGTTGTGCAGGTCTCCACGTTGCTACTAGCACCGGTAGTGCGTCCTGCCAAGGCTCAGCTAGCAACACCTTTGGGGTGTTTCCTTGCTCCTACTGGTTCGATTAAACCTTGGTTTCATAACTGAGGGAAACTTGCTGCTGTGCTCATCATACCTTCCTCTTGGGGTTCCCAACGAGCTCTACATCAACACCGCACCAGCATTTTTCTGGTGCCGTTACCGAGCCATCAAGCATTTTTTTGGCGCCGTTGCCGAGGAGTCAAGGACATCTTCACAAGGGGAGTCCCTCATAACCAATTTCTTTACTTTGTTATTTTTGTTTTGCTTTGTTTCTTTTTTGCTTTGTTTGCTTGTTTCTTTATCAAAATCACAAAAAATTAGTTTTACTAGTTTGCTTTCTTATTTCAAAAACACACAAAAAAAGTTCCTATCTTAAGTTGCCACTATGTCTAGCCTTGCTCCAATCACTATGTCACCCAAAATGATTTTCACTTTTAAACAAGGAATTGAGGAAAGTTTTAAGGAAGCTTGGTCTAGAATCTCTGATCTACATGAAAAAACTGAGCCTAAAATGACTCAAAGCTTGTTCCTTAGCAGTTTTTACCTTGGAATTGCTCTTTGCTATGGATATGCTTTAGATGCTGTTGTGGGAGGAGATTTCATCCAATGTAATGATGATGATGCTATTAATGCTATAAAGAAATTAATCCTTACTTACAACTTGCCTAGCCAAACTGATATTTCTTTCACAAGAATATTTGCTAGATTGAACACTCTTGAGACTGGCATTGCTAGCTTAAAAGATTGCTATAATACGCTAAGGGAGCATCACAATTACATTCCAATAAATTCTGAACCATCAAAGTGGCTCCCTACAGTAAAGATTGAGATAAACACTGAAACTTTTCAAGCTCGATGTGATATCATGTCTAAATTTTGTCTTATGCCCAAAGATATTTATGAATCTTTGAATACTTGGGGGCTTACTGAAGGAGGAAAAGAAATATCTCTTGCTAATAATGCTACCATATTACCTATTGGAATAGCTGAAGGAGTGTTTACAAAGATCCCTGGGAAAATGATTTCTACTGATTATCTTGTTATTGAATGTGCAGGAAAAGGACAAATTACACTTGGAAGGTCCCTATTAGAACTCCTTGGAGCAATAATAGATGTGGGAAAGGAGACCATACACCTTTCTTCTCCACCAAACAATCATATTTTCCCCAAGGTTAAGAATAACATTAAGAGAGGTAAGAGCAAGAAATTTGGTTTTAATGCTTCTTCATTTGAGAACACTTGATTCTTTCTTGCCTCTTATGCCTAACTTAAAGGCGTTAAAGAAAAGTACTTACTGGGAGATAATCCAAAAGTTTTAGATCAGTCTTGGAAGTTATTACTTTAGTAATAACCGCTCCTTATCCTTTTTATTTGCTTTTTGTTCCAAGAGTAACCTCTAATGAGAAAGAAGTAATGATTGGGAAAGTTGCTGTCTCGAAACAGATTTCTGTGCTTCACCGTAAAAATTCGTGTAAAGTCTATGAACGTATTTTTGAGGTATGAATTTTTGTGCTTCTGTCCCAGGTTGTTATCTAACTTTCGTTAGTTCAACACTTTTTGATTTGAGCAACAGAAGGTCTTCGAAAAAATTCGTCTTTACCTGCTGGTCTGTTTTGACAGATTTCTGGCATTTTTTGCATTTGCTTCTTGTTGGTTCCTTTTTGAGTTATTTTGGGGAATTGAGCTTTTTGAGGGAAGTGCTTCAGTAGCTAGTGTTCTAATGGAAGTTTATTTGGTGTTAGAACTTAATCTTAAGACTTATTTATCTTGAGTGCACTAATGTTGCTAATAAAGATTGTGTAAAGTTTTGTATGAAGGAAAATTTTCAGGTGTATGGAAGGAATGAGTAATGAGATGAAGGATGGACTAAAGCTCAAGCTTGGGGATGCCACGCGTGTCACCCCAAGAAATATCCAAGAAGTACAAGCGTCAAATCTTGGGGATGCCCAAGGCATCCCCTTCTTCATCAATAAAAATCCCAGGTTTTTTCCAAACGCTTCATTTTTATTGCTTCATGTACAGTTGTGTTGTTCTTGGAGCGTCTTCTTTTTCATTTTCGTTTTGGTTTTTTCGTTTTCTTTGGTTTTCTTAGTTTTCTGAATAAATTGGTTGGACCCCCTCTTTCATATATTGGTTTGCAAATAGTTTGGTTTGGTTTGGAAAAGAGTAGGAAAGTTCATGCTCATGTGGTAAAAAGAGCTCGTTTTTGACTGTGGCCTATGCTTTGTCGTGCCATGCTTGACATTGTTTTAGCTTTATGCTTAGTATTCTTTGTTGTAGCATGACTTGTTATAAACAATTGATATTGTTTAATGTGCCTTAAATGAATCATGCGTTGTTTTAGCATATTAAAGCATAGTATAGTGGTATTCTCCTTTGATGCTTTATTTGGGTTGACTTGGCGCATGCTCACACCATGCTATGACTATCTCAAGTCACCATAGCCTTTATGATCCTTTAGTTTTCAACTTGTAGTATCACTTTATGCTTTGATCAATGATGTTTTGTCGCTCTGCATGATTATGGCTATTATTGCTCTCTTGTTTGTCGCTCCCTTACTATTGCTAGCATTCACTTTCACTGAGTATGTTTTACTCATGTTTCCAACTCTCTAAAACCAAATATTGCCAAAGTGTCCACCGTACCTACCTATTAGCATCATTTGCTACTTCCGTGCATATTTAATATGCCTTGTTTTCTTCCGAATAAAATGTTTGCTTGTTATGAGAAAGTTAGTTAGTAAAGCTCTCACGAACTTGATGGTACACTTTATTTTTTTGCATTTAATAAACCTGAACCATTGCGTCCTTCTTTTTTGCGTATATGCTTGCGCTTTATAAGTTGAAGTTAGCAGAACCATGTATCATGGGGAACGCTTTCAACATTGCATTGGTACTTAGTACCTCATTGATATCATGTTCTTTTGCTTATGGATCCCGGCGGTGTGAAATAAAAGTGGAACTTGTAAGATCATGGAGTTTATATGTATGTTAGAGAAACGCCTGGGCCGCTAGCCTAAGCCGTTCCTAATCATGGTGGAAACTTGCAGCATAACCATAATGAGCATTCTATGAAGCATCCTCAATAAAAGTCTATGCACATAGTAAATAAAAAGATCGCTGAGATGCTCATTGTCTGCTTGCCTTGTCATTTTGATTATGGGATAGCTCCTGTATCATGTGCAAGGGGTACCCCATTGGCGGTTCTCTATGATACGTATATACTTACAATGACAAGAGCTTACTCGTGACTGAAGTTGAGTAGCATGAGGATCGGTCTTCGTAAGTAAGGGGCATGAGACTTCGATTTATAACTTGTCAAGCATATCCTCTTAGTTGTGTCACTTTAACCTTAACCATTTAAAGATGCTTATGATAGGGGCAATGAGAGCTCAAAGCTAATGAGTACCATACTTTCAGCATTTGGAAGCCTTTCAAACTTTTCAAAACCTATTCATTTCCTTGTTGAGTCTCCACACATTCTATGAGCACTTTCTTGAGAGCATAGTGGTCATTCTTAGTTCTATGTGCATTGTCCCAAGACTAGTTGATTGATGCATAACTTGATATTGCTTGTTTTAAACTATTTGTATCTAGTCACTCTTATGAACTTTGAAGGTGTCCTATGCATTTATATTTGCTACTCTATGAGGGACAAGCTAAATACTATTATGCTATGTTTTCTTTATGTGAAACAAACAAACGTCTTGCAAAGCATTGTTATTCATGAATCTTTTGTTTGTGCCTTTTCATGTTGCATCATAGTTTCTTTGTCTTATTGCTAGAACTTTGTCTTTCATGTTATGATTGAAGTACTATGATCCCAGCTTCAAATGTTTTAAAAATACTTTGATCAAGTCTTTGAAGGTGCATGTCACCTCAAAAATTATTCTTTCTTTTTATCACTTACCTACTCGAGGACGAGCAGGAGTTAAGCTTGGGGATGTTGATACATTGGAAATGTATCTATAATTTTTGATGTTCCATGCTTGGTTTTATCCACTTTCTTGTGTTTTGTTCCAACTTTGGAGTACTTTTCATATGATTTCTTGGACTAACCTATTAACAAGATGCCACAGTGCCAGCTGCATGTTTTCTGCTGTTTTTGGTTCCAGGAAAGTCAGAAAATGAATATTCTTGGAATTGGACGGGACAAAAGCCAAAGTGCCTATTTTTCCGGAAGTCATCAAATGCCAGAGTACGAGACGGAGAGGGGCCAGAGGGCCACCGCACCACATGGCCGTGTGGCCCAGCCTGGCCCGCACCAGGGGGTGGTCTGGCCGCCTCCAGCACCCCCTCGGCCTCTCCTTCCGCCTATAAGATGCCCTCGGGATGAAAACCCTAAGTACCCGATCAAAAATCCATGAAAGAGTCTGTATCCGCCGCCATCTCCATCCCTAGATCGGGAGGGATTTGAAGCTCTTCCCGGCACCCTACCGGAGAGGGGATTTCACCCTAGAGGCCTTCTTCATCACCATGCATGCCTCCGGTGTGATGTGTGAGTAGTTCATCCTTGGACTACGGATCCATGTAGTAGCTAGATGGCTGGTTCTCCTCCTTTGTGCTTTCATGTCTAGATCTTGTGAGCTCTGATCATGATCAAGATCATCTATTTGTAATTCTGCATGTTGTGGTTGCGGGGATCCGATGGATATTGAGATGCTATTTCCGATTGATTATTGATTCTATCATGTCTTTGTTATTTGTGATCTTGCATGCTTTCCGTTGTTAGTAGCTATCTTGGCCAAGTAGATGCTAGCAACTCCAAGAGTTAGTATTTATGCTCGATAGTGGGCTCATGCCTCTGGTAATCTGGGGAAGTGACAGAAATATCTAAGGTACTAGATGTGGTATTGCTACTAGGGAGAAAACAACAATCCTTTGTTCATAGAACAATCATATTGTTTACTTTACACGCAATTCGTAAAGCAATAATCTGTTGCTTGCAACTTAATACTAGAGGGGGTTCGGATGATAACTTGAAGGTGGATTATTAGTCATAGATGCAGTTGGATGGCGGTCTATATATAATGTTGTAATGCCCAATCAAGTTCCAAAGGATTCAAGATGATTAGTATATGCATGTATTGCTTTCTCGATGTTTGTCAATTGCCTCGCTGTAATTTTTTCACCCAGCATGTTATCTATCTTAAGGAGAGCCATCTCTAGTGAACTATGGATCCCGGTCCTTTTCTTTTACATACAATCTACAAACTGTTTACTGCTTTGTGTTTACTTTCTGCAAACTTTTACTTCTTACCATTCGATACGTTTAATCCTTTGTTTTCAGCAAAACACGGTGAGATTGACAACCTCATCGCAAGTTGGGGACAAAATTATGTGGTTGTGTTGTGCAGGTCTCCACGTTTCTACTAGCACCGGTAGTGCACCCTGCCAAGGCTCAGCTAGCAACACCTTTGGGGTGTTTCCTTGCTCTTACTGGTTCGATTAAACCTTGGTTTCATAACTGAGGGAAACTTGCTGCTGTGCTCATCATACCTTCCTCTTGGGGTTCCCAACGAGCTCTACATCAACACCGCACCAGCATTTTTCTGGTGCCGTTACCGAGCCATCAGGAATCCACCTATAGGATCGAACACAAACTGGGTTGCCTGCTTATCAATTTGCTTTGTGATGGCCTTGCCCCAGGTTGGATTCCTCATATTAAAAGGCAAGTTTAACACCCTTGCCCAAAGCTATAACTTATCAAATTTGAGTTCCGATGGCGTCACGTGCTCGACGAACTCTTCAAGTATCACTGCATTCTTGCTAACATGCCACGGTGATCCATCTTGAACACGAACCTGGTCTCTCTAAGATTTAAAATCTGCCACAAACATATTCTCCCCTACCAGGCAAAAATCCAGACCTCTAGGGTTCCCCCATGTCGGCCTCAAGGCACTTGAGATGGTGTGAATATGAAAAGTGTTATGATACAACACCTTATCGGCCATCATCCACTCTATCTTCCCCCTGTGTCAACATCATCAACAACCAGCGGAGTAGCCTCATCCTTAGTCAGATCTAACTTCCACATTGCCTCTTCCAACCGGGAACTCGGTGTCCCCGGCGAGGCAGCTTCCCTTTCCTTCTGTTTACCATGAGAGGCCACAGAGTTCATCATCTCCATCCCTTGAATCCTCTTACACCCTGTCGAGAAGATCGACGTGCTCCGCCAATTCCCCTAGAACCCTAATCACCTCAAACGAAAGGCTCCTAGTTATTTGGGAAGTATCGATCCTACAAACCCGTTTGCACTTGTCTTGACTACCCGACCACTATTAAACTCAATGACACAAATTCTTGAAGTAAGTTCAGTCTATTCTATCGCCGAGGACTCAAGAAAAGCTATTATGGAGGGGTGGGGAAACTCGATCTATAAGAGGAGTTTTGAATAAAAGTAGTGATTTCAATAGATTATGTTAGGGTTTGGTAGTCGTCTTCCTCTTGGTTTTTGCATCAATGGAGATGGCATATTCTACAACAAGTGTTATCTTCGGTCCTTCGCTCGATGACGGGATCTTCTTCCCGGCGTCAATGGTTGTGTTGGAAGATCAAAATTTTCTAAAATATGGGTCTTCATATCTTACTTCGGCAAATCGATTTTGGATTTTTTTTTTCTAATAGTTGCCACAAGAGGATTTATTTGCAATATTTGTCCGGGCTACTACGTCCTTGACAATAATGGTTCGTACTCTCGGCTCTCTAGTGACACCAACCTGGTTGTTCTACTGCTTTTCTCTAAAATACTAGTGACGAGGGGTTAACTCGTCAATGCCCATCATTGTCAGACTTGGGTTAGGAGAAGTGGGGAGTGCTGGATGCATCAATCAGCTAGGAAAAAACACATCAAGGACATGCGGTTTATCCAGGTTCAGGTCCTCGGAAGGGACCCTACTCTTGCTTGTCTGCTCTTTGATCATCGAGGAGTCGAAAGTTACAGGGGGTGCACAGGTGCAATTTGGCGATGTGTAAACTAGGGTTGCCAATATCTGTCTTGTCGCTCCCTCCTGTCCTTTATATAGGAAGGCCAGGTCTCAGGATATCATGCTGAGTCGGTTACAGATTAGGGTTTCCCCTTTAAGTTTCTATCTATTCCTTGTCGTGTCCTTTAAGGAGTTGCTTTCTTCCGGGCCTAGGCCACCCAGTTCCTTGCTGGGATTCAATTGTCCCGCGGGTTCCTCCTGGGCCAAACCATATAGGCTAATCCTGGGTACCCGCAGGGCATAACCATGTCAGTAGTCCCCGAGTGTCCGTTCGAATCATATATTCGGATGGACACTATGAAGTCTTTCGAGTGCTCATCCGAACATTTTATCGGGTGCTTGCTAATATCATAGGGATAGTTGATATACGTGCCTGATTCATCCGATGGATTAGGGTCAGTTAACTGCCTTAGGGCAAAACTACACCATCTACTCAAACTCGAGTCCCCGGACTCGAATTTAGAAAGTTGCTAGAGTAATTCGACTCATGCCATAGTCGAATTCCGGTGTTTGATGTGTGCATTCGACGTGTCCATCCAGGCTTTTTCATCGTGCATGTAGGCACGACATACTTCTAGTAGAGCGCAGTGGGTGTGTTGCCAAACCATTGGATTGCATCCGCAGGTCTTATCTTCATGTTGTAAACACGACATCCAAAGTTTTATCATCGCGGAGGTGTTTCGGGTGACCTAGGAGACATTGTTTCGTTGTCAGTAAATTTCGTGTTTGGTTGGAGGCGAGGTCGTCCAATGCTTCGAATGCTTATGGCGTGGATGTGGTCAACGCTTTTTTACCATAAATAATTTATTTTACCTTTTCATAGGGTGCACAACCATCGCTCCATGTGAGAGTAGCCCCCGAGTGCATATTCGAGTCGTAGACTCGAGTAGGGACTTTGAACTTTTGCAACTGCTGTCATTGGCCATAGCTTCTCGATTGAGCTTCCAGCGCTCCCTATGGGAGTAGCCCCGAGGCCATAGTCGGACCGTTGATTCGAAGGAGGGGTCGAGGCGTATTTTCCCTGGATTTGTATGTGGATGGCGTGTTCTCTAGACCCGGATGATCCTCGGGTGCACGACCAGTGCTCCTGTTAGGAGCAGCCCCCGAGTATTTGGTCGAGCGCAGACTCGAGTAAAAACTAAGTGAGTCGGAGAAAAATTACTATTGCACAACTTATCCTCGAGCTGCAGATGATGCGAGTGCCGATGACGTCATTGATGACGATTTGATGAGCTTAGACGCAGTCATCAGCGGTGTGTTGATGGGACGTGACGGTCGTGGGCCCCAACGTCTGACCATAATTTGACCAGTCACGCGTAATTTTCGGGTTTTAGCCGCGCCTTCTCGATTTTCGCGCTGAGTGGGGATCGTGCAACGACGGTTCAGTGCACGCGCCGCCACATGTCTTCGCTGATGTGTGCTGTGGTATCCCGCTAAAACCACTACTAGAAAATCGCGGTGTTTTTGTGCATCGCATCATCATGACCGCATGCTTATGTCATCACGCCACATTGCATTTGAGCATCGTTATGACATCTTGCATTTGTTTGTCTAAAACTATTTCTAAAAGCCTATATTTGTTTTCCAAATGTACCCTGTCTTTATTTCAAATCAAAACTCCGGTCTTTTCTGGGTCTTTTATTTGTCTAAAAACTATTTACAAAAGTCTATTTTAAATTAAAATAAAAGTTTGCATTATTTTTAGGAGGCAGCCCACCAGGCCCGAAAGCCCAGCCGGCCACCTCCAGTTAAACCCTATTCTACCTAAGCTAACCAACCAAACACACCCCCACCAAATCTCTACCCAGCCGCCACCTCACCCTGGCCAATCCCAGGCCTCCACCTCACCAGCCCCTCCCTAATCTCCTTCCACCTCACCCAACACAGCACGCACACCAGCTCCACCTACCCCTTCTTTTCCCGCCTCCTGCACGCCACCTGGCCACCAGCCGCCCCGGGATTCTCCCTAGCCCACTTGGGCGTGCACCCCATGCCGCACCTGCCCGTTTCCCCACCTTGTCTCTTCCATTGCCCTGGCCCCACCACTCCTCCCGCCTGGCCCTTCCCGATCAAACCCAGCATGCCAAACCGCCACGCCAACGCCCTGCTCCTCACCTACCGCATGAGCCGGCCCCACCATCCAGGCCCACTTCCACCGACCGCATCCCGCCCCGCTCCTCGTGCTTCCCCTCCCGCTTCTCCCTCCTCCCTGCTCGCTTCCAGGGCCTCCGTCGATGCGCCGTCTCTCCGGCCCGGCAGCACCGCCACCCTAGGGCCGGGTCCTGCCTCTCCACCTCGCCCTTGCTTGCCTTGGCCGGCCCCAGGCGACCCCCACCTCGTCAACCCGCCCCGTCCGCGAGCCGGCCGCGCCTTCTCGCGAGCGCCGCCACCACCGGCCGCGTTTCCTCCATCCCGTTGGCCTCCTCGCACTGCTGCCATGGCCGACCTCGCCGGCCTCACCCCTCCCAGCGCGTGACCTAGAGCAGCACCGCCGGCTTCCCCTCCTCTGCCTGCGACCTCGTCTGCAACCACCCGCCGCCACAGGAGGCCCCGACCCGACCTCGCCGCCAGCAGCGTGCCTCTGCCCCGCGTCAGCGTCGTCAACCTCGCCCTCTGCATTGCCGCCTTAACCTCCTCTCCGCCGCCTCCTCGGTGCCGGTGCTCCTCTGCTCTGCCCCGTGCGCGTCTGCGAGCCGAACCGTCGCCAGCGGCCGAGCCGCTTGCCGTCCCGCGCGGTTCCTCGTCCGCGCCCGGCCACTGCCAGGTCCGCCTCTGCTCCAACATCCGCCTCTGGCCTCGCCCCGACAGAACCACGTCCATCCGCCGTCCTCCTCGTCGCCCGTTCCCCATCGAGCCGCCAAGTACACCAGCGAGCCCGTGCTCTGCCCGATGGGGATTTAAATCACCAGGGTGGTTTTGGTACAGTGGTGTTTTGTTGCTCGAAAATGAGGTGTTGGCCAGTTGTGCTCCTGTTGACTTCCGCAGTCCTCTCGGTAGGCAGTATCTGAACCGGTAGCGCATCATCGGGGTACATCAAGATCCTCTCCGACAACATGTCCGAACCTGAGCGAACCACGTCGGGAACCACGGAACCCAAGACCACTCGACGCCAATCCAAGTGCAAGACCGACCGTACCAAGTTCTTTGATCCTGTCGCCAAGATCTCCTTCTCAGAAGCTACAACACCTCAAGGTCTCCATCAAGGAACATCGAGCTCTTCTTCATGGATCCGGTGGCCGAGACCCTGAAGACCCCGATCTCGGATCCGGAGGCCATCGGTCAAGTTCACCACCGACAAAAGACGGACGACAAGACTCCAACTGGAGATCGGAGGTGATGGTGCCGGATCGACAAGATCTTCCGAGGCCTTTAACACGGAGCGTCGAGACCCCGGACCCGGAGCACCTCTGGACACCAAGATCTACCGGCGACCCGACCAAGATCCGAAGATCGAACCTAGTGCGCCAAGTTCTTCGACCCCGAGGACCGATCCATCGGATGCGACAAGACCTCCTTCTCGGAACCACCAAGTACTCCTTCCCGGATGCGATGCCCGAGAACCCGAGCGCCAAGATCTTCTCCTCGGAACGCCATGATCTACTTCACAGATCCGAAGACCCTGAACCCCGGAGTCCGAACCTCGCTTCCCGTCGTACCTGAGACTGAACTCCGAACCCCCGGAACCCAAGATCTCCCGAACCCAGATGTGTGCCCCTAGACCCCTATTTTTATAATATGACATATACCTGTCGCATCATTAAATCATCATGCTTGCATACATGTCATCTGGTGGGTTGGGTTAAATAGTTGATTCACCTAAATTAAATATGGAGTCGATATGCGGAATATTGATGCCTTTTTCCGGACTCCATTTAAATTGGTGTAGCGAACCGATGCCATGTTTCGCCCTGTTAAGACAACATTTAAATTGTGGGGTTGTTAAATAACTTGAACCGTGTAATTAATTGCCAGGACCCCGGTTCCGCTTAAAACTGCCTAATTGCACCGCATCTGCATCATATCATAATCATGCCGGATCTTCTGCCGAAGTATTAAATATTACATCCGGTGTTTCTTTTAGTGCTTTGCTTCTTCGCGGATTAGGCCGATGAGTTGATGCGAGTATCGACAAGTTCTCCGGATATGAACCTTCGGCAGTGTTTCCCAGGCGAGCATCTTCCCCCTTCTACCTATTTTGCATTTATAGTCTTTATTTCCTCCTGTTGATCTATTGCTATCCGTGTCGCGATGATTTAGTTTCCGTGCACCAGTTATATCCCCTGCAGCCTCTATATTGCCTTGGACACCCCCTATTACCCGTGTTTGGTAGATAGCTGGCCTTGCGAGTCGTAGTGGCTTGCTCAGGTGCGATCTCGTGTTGTCAAGTACCACAATTGTTGGAATGCTGGCAGATGTTTATGGTGGAGATGATCATGTCTTTAATTACAACTATTAAATTGCTAGATATAACTAATGCAGAGGCATCGGTGGGCAATAGATGTTATTTGGTTCTTCCACGCTCACTTGTGTCCCGTAGGACCCGAGTACTTGATACCCGTTCCTTGATTTTTCGCGCTATCCACATCCGGGAGGCCTTATGGACCCCCTGAGCCAGAGCTTGATTCATTTCTATTTCTTGGAGCCACAAGTAGTTTGGGGCTTTATTACTATTCTATACTTATGCCATGCTTTACTGCTTTATTTAAGATTGTGCGTGGAGCACCTGTACTGTTTTGGATGCGGAGTGTTTTCGCGGCATCGACAAGCCCAGTCACACTTTCGGGTTCCCAGTCGTTTACAGCCATTGACGCAAACCCTGGGTCCGTTCCGGAGCCAGCCAACTTCGTTGCGGGTAGCTTAGTGGGGTGGCCCCCTGAAATATTTCTGAATCCTGTGATCGCTTTGTCGTGAATGCCTTGTTGGGTTTTGAGTTGGTTTTTCCGAGGTTGATTGTGTGTGTGTTGCTATTTGTGCACCCCTGCAGGGTAAATCTTTCTGAAAGCCGTGTCCGCGGTTATGAACGACTTGGAGCACAGTATCTCGATCATAGACAAGCATAACTAAAATAGTGCTATAAACTTGACTTAATATATGACTAGTAATCAGATTCAACTATAACGGAATGGATATTAAAAATGCCAACAACTGCTGGATCTGGGATGTTTGATATATATGCCTAGTAATTATTGCAACTCCATTGGAATGTGATAAAAATGCCAACAACTGCTGGGTTTTGGGATTCCTTAGGACAACTATATCTGACTAGTAAATGTTCCAACTATAACGGAATGGTGATTAAAACTGCCCACTACTTATGCTATCAGGATGTCTCATGCTATCTATATCTGACTAGTAAGTGCTTCAACTATAATGGAATGAATAAAACTGCCAACTGTGTGAGTTCCTCGGTTTGACTTCCTCGTTCGGTCTCGAGGGGGAAATGCTAGGATGGGTATGTTTGGTGTTACTATCAGGTTGGATCCGAATAGGTCTTTTCTTATCCCTCTCTAATAGCCGACAGTTGAATCGAGTCTCTATAGGTTGTTTAGTGCATGCTGCACTGCCGCTTCAGTCCACCATACCTATGTAGGCGAGAGCCACCGAATTCTAGCCTCGCCGTGTACTGGCCCTCAGTACTGATGCTCCTCTTTTTCCTTTGCCCTTTGTCGGCACCCCTTTTGTTTTAGCAGGTTTGAGATCGACATGGTTAGCAGGGTTACCCTTCCGGCTTGGCCTAGGCAGGGTTATGGACGCCATTGGTTATTCTTCAGGGCTCTTAGCCCCATTTGCATCTTGTCCGTACTCGGACACTGTATCGATTTCAAGGTGATTTGGAACTTTGTACTGTGTATCTGTATTCTTGACTCGTTGAGTCGCTATTGTATATATCTATTCTGTGGGTCCCATCCAGGACTGTTGTGTAATGGTATTACTTCGATTTCCACCCGCACGAAAGTGCCTGGTGGGCGTCCTTGAATCGTTTCTATGCAGGTTTGGAGGGAAGCGCTAAAACTTGCATAGGGCCGATTTGAGGGTGTTACATGTGCCACATGTTGGAGTAGAGAAATATTGGCCGTCGGATAATCTTCCACCATTGCTTAAGTAGCAGACCGAGGCAGTGTTTTTCGCACTTTGCCTCTTTGTCCTCCTCGTGCTGCTGCCATTGTTGCTCTCCTCCTTTCCACTGCTTTGCACCACTCACTACGCTAGACGTCCTTAGAGCATTTCCGAATTACTTTCTCCGGTCTCTCCACCGAAGAAGAATGGGGAAGAAGAAGGGCACCGTTGCTACGGGATCTGGCACCACCGCCACCGCTACGAAGAATAAATCTGCCACCACCACTAGGTACGGCACTGCTGCCGCGGCCGCGAAGAAGAAGGAAACCAGGTCTCGCGTGACTAACGGGTCCTGGCGATGTTCCACTATGAAGCCACACGAGCTTCATCCTCACCGCCTGGCCAGTCTTATTCCAGCCAACGAAGATGACTGCCAAATTCCTAGGACGGAGGTAATTCCCGATCCTCCCACCAAGTTTCGTGTGATGTTCATTGCTTTCCTTCTTCGGGGTCTCTCGCTTCCCCTCCACGATTTTTTTCGTGGATTACTCTTTTTTATGGGATTCAGCTGCATCAGCTGACTCCCAATTCTATTTTGCATATCACGTGCTTCATCACTCTTTGCGAGTGCTGGCTCGGGATCGAGCCGCACTTCAGTATCTTCAAGAAGCTGTTCAATTTGAAGAGACAGTCGGGGTCGGGTTCCATAGTGTATGATCTTGGCGGGTGAGGTATATCTGTGGACCCCCATATCTAGTACTTTAGCCTCAGCATGGTCGACTCTGCCCAAGGGTGGAGGGACAAGTGGTTCTATATTCGGGAGCAGAAGGCAACAGGGCAAAGGTTCGTCCTTGCTCCCTTTGACCCGAAGGCGGAGCTAAAGAAGAAGAGGTCTTGGAATAACATCGTGATGCCAGGTGAGGCAAAGGATGTATAAGTCTTATACCAGCGGGTGCTGGACCTTCAACTCGTTCGAGGCAAGGAGGTCACTGGCGTGGACCTCATTTGAACGTTGTTGGAGCATCGGGTACATCCACTGTAGGCTAGGGCTTTTCCAATGTATCTCTGGTCAAGCGTGATGGATCGGACTCGCGTCTGCACGGAGGACATGTCTTCGGTGAATCTTGAGAAGAAGATCAGGTCGTTGACCAAGATCACTTTGAAGGAAGTTCTTCCCGCAGAATCGAGCACCCTTCGTTTCCATGTTATTGTTGCGCCTCTAGAGGTAATCTTTCATTGAATGTTTCATTTTTGTTCATAGTACAATACGGATGATGAACTGATGATATTATCCCTGCTGTTACAGGAGTGGAAGGTTGAAGGCTCAGTGCCTCCTCAGCCATAAGGCATAATCCCTCCCGAGGCCATAGAGGTGGACGCGTCGGATTCAACTGTGCCCGTCGCTGAGGCACGGGAAGCCCTTGAGTCCAGCGGGACTAGGTCTCGCAAGCGGGAGAGGAGCAAGGAGTCCCATGCCTCCACTCCTAGGACGCTGATAGACCTTGCTCCCGAGGAGGGCGTCATGGATCTAATTCCTGCGGTACCCGTCCGCAGCATGCGTCCTCCTCCGTTGAAGAAGCAGAAGCTGAATGAACCGTTTGACCTTGACAGATTTGATGGGTGAGTCTCCACTCTTTGCTAGTGATGTTTTTCGGGTTGTTCTTCTCATTGTTCTCCTTGTTCTTATTTTATTTTGCTTGTACTAAAGTGTCATGACATCATGTTCGTCTGACACCGTCCGCACGCTAGAGGGAATCGTGGACTCTAGGAAAGAAGTTGCAAAACAATCTGTGCCTTCCCTGAAGACAGCGCCCAACTCCGGCGTGAACTCCTCGAGTTCCCCTGAGTTGGGGGGAAAACAGGGTACTCACCTTGATGACCACAAAAGAACCTTCGGAATCTTCAGGAGGTCACGTAAGTATATGCTTAGTCATTCTAGGAAGCCCCCGAGTACTTTTGTTGCTCACCTGACTCGAATTTTATTGCAACCCTTTCTTAAAAACATGATTCGCCTTGGCAATGACTATGTGCGGCTAGATGCTGACCATCAACAACTGAAAAGTAATGTCTTTTCTTCTTCGAGTGGTTGGTGTAGGAGTTTGATCAATGTTCTGACTAACGTGCCCTTTTGTTGCTAGCGGAGAACAATGAAAATCTTCGTCGGCTGAGATCTCTTGAGAAGAGTCTTAGCACGGCTGAGACAAAAAGGAAGGACGCGTTCGATGCCCTCAAGTGCTTAAAATAGGAGTCGTGACGGCAGGAGGAAGAACGGGAAGCAGCTACGGCAGAAAGGGAGCACGGGTTCGCGGAACAACTCCTAGCCGCTGCCCAGGCTCTTTCTGGTTTGTATCCTGGTTAGATTTTATTAGTTTCGAATTCGTTGATGTTTTTATCTTCTTCTTCTCCTTGACCGTGAACTGCGATGGTTTCACAGATGCGGCCGGCTTCGACTTCCATCGTTAGGTGTTGACTCGTGAAGATCTCCTGGCCGGCGCTGTGGCTACAGTTTAAGACCGCAGCGCTTCCACCAAAGACGCACTCCAAAAGTCCAAGGTCGTGTTTCGTCATCTCCGGGAGGAGATGATGCCGAAGGCCAAGGCTATTGAGGACGTTGACGGCCTTGCTGAAGCTTTCGCCGGGGGCGTGCCTGCGGAGTACAAGAAAGCGCAGAAAGGAGCGGGCACGTCTATCAGGCTAGCGATGGCGCAGGCCTATGGCGCTGATCTGAACGTGAGCAGGACCACGTCGAAGATGTCGGTGACCACGGATGGCGAATAGGTAGCATTCGCTCCTTTTGCTGCTCGTTGTCAGAAGTATAGTCCCTGGCTCTTAGAGACGCTCGCGAGGTATTCTGCGGAGCAGAAGCGACTGAACGTGGCGAAGATCACAACATCGGGGGGCTTCTACTGCACGAAGTTCTAATCAACCCGTGAAGACTAGCGGACATAGCTTTTCAACCTTTGAAAAAATATTTACGAAAATTTGCATATCCTACGACCTATGGACTATGGTTGTAGCTAGTGCATGAAACACTCTTTTTAGTGAACTTGTTGTGTACGCTCGTACTCAACCATACCTTCTTAACCTTGCTAGATCTCGGAGCAATCAACGACGACCACAAGAGGAGAACTATCTTGAAGATTTGAAGATATTCCATGGGGATCAACAAAGTCGACGACTACATCAGGATTTAGGATCAATAGAATAGAAGCTGAAGAGTATAATATAGATAATCTCTAGATACTAGAACCTATTTCTGTAGAGTATTGCTATAGCAGCAATCGCGAGCCATAGATAAGTATAGTAGCGGTGGTGTTATGTTTGGAATAGACTTCAAGTTGGCGTTTCTGGTTTTCTTATGTATATTGTTTTCCTCACTGTTTCGAGGAGGTTTTCTGGATCTTTTGTAAAGAGTCGAGTTGTAATATATAGTCATATCTTGGACCCGCGATGTTTCTGTTGTACCATTCTGAGAGATGTAATACTAGTGGAACGATGTTTCATTGGTGTTATGTCAATGACTATAGTGTACTACATCATGCAGTGGCATGCTGGGTCACCGCACACACCTACTCCGAAGATGAGGAATGGGTCATCGCCGACAATTCCGGCAACGCCAACAACGAGGAGTTGGCAGAGGTCACTTCCTCTGTCTCCGAGGAATCATTGGAGCCGCGGCCGCCAATACCACGAGGGCTAGCTTACCGAACCAACGGCGAGCCTTATGGGTGGGATGTCTTTTCCATGTTTTCCTGTCGGATAACATACGACTACAAGAACTCAGTGACATGTACGAACGTATCGTCCTTGCGGCGCATAGATACCGTGGCAATGTCGCCGTGCGCGCCTTCCGCGCCCGAGCTAAGGAGGAGTTCAACGTGCATCTAGCGATCTACAACTCCATGTTCGAGTTGTGGGGTGTCACCAGAGGACCGTTGCTACCGCACCCTCCTGGCGGGAGCAGAACCTCCTGCCTCCGTGGGACACCGCCGCCGCGCCCTCCTTACGAGAGAAGCACCTCCCACCACCATAGGACGACGCGCCCTCCTGACAAGGACATCGCCTCCCACCGCCGTGGGCTAAAGTTGGTTTTTATGTAAACTTTCAGTTGAAATTGGACCGCTAGGAGGACGAGTTTAGTTTATTATTTGTTTCTTTAATTTTTTTACAAACATGTTTTAACTTCTTCGTATTTGTTGTATTTGCATGAATTTGAAATGTTTAAATTTTCTGTATGGGGGGCATGACTGGTAGCCAGCTCTCCCCCCCCCTCCATATGGGCCAAAAAAAAGGTCGTGCCATAGCCCCTAGGAGGGGGGAGGGGGAGTGAAGATGCTCTTTCATTCTTCCATCACACACTAGCAAAGAGATTACTGAAATAAAACACATGAATGTTGGGACTTGAGTTCACCTCTAAGAGTGAAAATAAAGTGATATTATCATGTGGTGGATATATACATAGTTAATGCACACACTAAAGTACCCTTCTTCAAGCCTCTAGCATGAACCATCGTTATAGAGGGCACATGCTTCTCTTACTACTGCTCAATATATTCGTTATGTATGCATGTGGTTTCCTTACAACCTCCTGCTTGTCATAGCACTTGTTAGATAGGTGCATACTAGAGACATGGTAAATAGAAAAATCCCAACTACATGGAGTTGGATGTGTGCAACGCTACTTGGAATGATAGATATCAGGAAACATATCATCCTATCCAACGGCCATCCTTGCATTGTTAATGAGCTTAGTGGTGTAGAGTTAACGGGTTTGGGTAGAGCTGGACAGAAAGTTTGTTGCTCAAGGCTCGGTTCAGGCTCTACGAGACTCCGAGGTCTAGTGCGCACGAAAAAACGTATTTCGAAGGATACAGTCGCATAAGAAATAAAGTGAATGCCTGTGTTAACAAGACGGGTATCCAGGCAAGATCCCTATCTGCACCACCTATGGCTTCTTAACGCACTGGCTGGATCTCGTCGTTGTAGTACCCTTTGGTTCAGTGCTGCTCGTCGTGCGTACTCTCCAATATTAGCTCTGCACCTACCTACCTTTCAGAAATCTTTGCCAATGGTGTAATAAATACAAACATATGTACAAAATTAGATTTGTATTTTACTAACACAAATGTGCACAACAGATATTTTACAGGTTCCAAAATCGTGTTTGAATTAAAAACTTGTGTTAGAAAATGTGATAAGCAAATGGTGAAGATTTGATCTCCACAAATCGAGCTCTCCAGTGTCCTGGTTGACTCTAAAGGCAGTTATCTATTTTTCATATGTAAATTCGATACTTCCGCAGATGGAATATTGGATTTCCAAACATGCTTTTAGACCGGACTGGATTTTGTTCTAGACTGTAACTTATGTCAAATCCTATTTGTCACCCAATGTGCGTGTTAATACGTTCCACTCACATGGATTCGTGCGCTTTGCTAGCCCATTTAGCATTTAGCATTTTTCATTTTTCAGTTCTTCTCTTTTTATTTTCTGTTTTCATTTTCTTTTTCCTTGTTCTTTTTTTCTTTTTCTTTCCCTTTTTCTTTTTCATTTTGTTAATCTACTCTATCTATGCATTGTCTGGATCTAACGAGGATCTTAACGTGATAGATCATCAACAGGAAGGAAAATGCATCTTCATCATGTGGTGACTATTTAAAAGGAGTACGATGGCAAAAATAATAATGAAAAATTCATAACCAGTTGTTTAATTAAAATATAACCAAATATAACATTAGCTTTCACTAGGTCGTGATGATTTAGTTGCAGGATTGTATCAAGAAATGAATTGACATTTGACTGGCGGATTAGTAGATGAAATGATCATAGAAAGATGCATATACAAATATGGGGTATATAAATATATGCACTCATTTGGGCAGCCTATGTATAATTCAGTCCGCAAGAGGAAGATATGTATCACTTAAGATCTATACTATTAAATTGCTTGAGGTCTTGATGGTCTGGTAAGTCATTTATGATTTCCGATTCTACCCTTTCATATTAGAAAATATTACATGTCTTGCCACCCCTAAGAATTACACACCGGATCCCACCGAAAAAAAGTCTTACGTACCGGTTTGTTGCTCCAGTCAAAAAAAAAAAAATCTCTCCGCCGTCCAGCTCGGCTGCGCGCCCCTGCTCACGGCCCAGGAAGTTCTTTAGCTGTAGCAGCTTGTCGGAAGATCCGCTCAGTCAGCTCGCCGTGCCGCAAGATCCGCTTAGTCAGCTCGCCGTGCCACACGTCGGCGTGCTCGACCGCGCACGCATGCTCGTCACGCTCGCCGTTTGTTCGGCTTGGCCAGCTCGCCGCGCTCTTGTACGCATGCATCTCCGCACTCGCTGGCCCGTTGTGTTGCTCCTGTTGGGCAGTGCGTAGCTACAAGCTTACAAGCTGGGCTCGGCAGACATGCGAGTTACCTCTGCTAGCTAGCTGTGTGCGCGTATTAGTTCAGCTAGCTTGAGAACGCCGCGGTCAAGTAGAGACGATGCTCTTGCTGCTCTGTACACACCGCGCCGTAGCACAGGGTCGGCGAGGGCTTACAAGGAGATCACACCGGGAAGTTAGCCATGCTTTTTCACCGAGCCGGCTTTATGAGTATTTGACATTTGATAAAATATGTTCTTATCTTTTATGAATAGTGCTAGCCAAGGTTTTGGTTCCTGATCTGAAAAAAAACCCGAGGGTGGTCGGGATTTCCGGTATCGGAAATCCCGACCGGTTACCGGACGAATTTAAAAATTAAATTTTGAATTCAAAATTTTCGATAGGACAATTTACAGATTTTTTTTATTAAAATTCAAAGTTTTCGGAAAAAATCAGAATTTCGGGATTTTTTTGACCGGTAACCGGATTTCCCGACCGGTAATCAAAACGCTGGTGCTAGCCCATGTTTTTTTTCACCTAACCTTAGAGCTAGCGAGCCAGCTTTACGAGTATTTGACATTTCATATAATACGTTCTCATTTTCTACGAGTAGTGCTAGCCTACTAATGCGCTCAGGACATCGTCGTCCTCTGTGTACCCAGCCAAATGGCAGTGGCTCGAGTCCGGCTGGGGCGTGAGACTGAAATAGATATTGGTTCCACCTTCAGAGCGAAAGAGGTTTGGATGCTTGGCTTTGGGTTCTCTCTCATCCTACTCTATGTATATACAGAATCAGATTTAGGAGATGCACTCAAAAATAGCAAACTTGATTGATAGAGAGTTGGGGATTTACTAGACGTCCCCGCTTCAGCCGTTGACAAAGAAGAATAGTCGGAAACTCCGGCGACACTGTGGCGGCCTCCGCAGTCCGCAGCAGCACTTTATCCCAGCTCCCAGCCTGCTAGGTGTGGACGTGCTGTGCCCCTACCATCCGGTTTCACACAACATATAGGAGAGTCAGCTTGTGTTTGCTTGAAAAATTGGAAACTCATAGGACGCGAAGCCATACTAGGGCGCCCGAGGAAAGGGGCTAGGTCAGTTATTGGGTCATCTTATGTTTGCTTGAAAAATTGGAAATGTAATGGGGCTTTTTCCCGGGCAAGATGACTCTGCTCATGAGGTTTTCTCTTGAGGAAGACGAATCAGTTCGTCTGGCCATCTTTAGAGTTTGCGTTATTTTGCTAGAGTCGGCCATCTTCTTAACTAAACGCCATTCTGCTAGACATTGAGCTCTGCACATACTAAGTTTACCTACATGACGATCCAAGACAAACTTAGGAATCCCAGCCCGATTGAACCGTTAGTTTCTCACTCGTATAGTCTATTTGAATCAGTCAAGTTCTGAAGCATCTGTATTACATATCTTTCCATATGTATAAGTTAGGAAAGCAAAACGTCCAGCGATATCTAACAGATTTGGTGATCTATATGCTATTGTGGGCATATTTTCTGTCAGGTAGGTGGTTGATAACCGAGCCCCCGGACGAATATAGACTGAACATTACTACTACTTGTGAAAGAACAACGACCTTGAGTGTAGTGAAACAAACAAGATCGATCATGTCAGTTCAGTTTACTTTTGGTCAAATATATAGTCAGTTATTTATTTGCAAATGTAATCAAATGTTATGCCAAAAAAGCTTTTTTTCTATGGCCATGGATGCCTCAAGTTGTTCCAATGGTGAGTGATTCAGTGACATATTGTTAGAGTGACGTGACAACTATGTACAAATGCGCTGTTGTTGGACTATTGTCATTACGAGGTATAGTGGCTTGAAAGAAGAAGGGACGAAAGATGCAACCTTGGCGTGCCTTCGTGGTTTACGTGTGTGAAGAAAAAGTTTAACCCGTAGCAACGCACGGGCATTCAACTAGTATATATAGCTTATGTTCTTTCATCACGCACAAGCAACGAGACTATCCCTAAAGATTTCTAAGCTCCCTATCTTTGAGCACGTCTGGTTCATCGGCAGGTCCCATTCGTCAGGCCTACATACACAGGTGAGTCGGCGCTTCAGTCAGCAGGACATAGCATGTGTGTCTCAGCTCGTTCACATGGTCTGCTCGGTTCGGCCGCTGTCAGCTCTCCTGACATTCAGACTTGTTCTTCGTCTCATACTGCAGTGTAGCCAATACGCAAGACCAACGCCCTAGGCATAATTCCCTTTCGGTTTTGCTTCTTTCCTTATCCAGTCGCTAGATGAGAGCCAACAGGAGTAGACGGGGCGACGCCGAGGCGGTGGCATCGGCGGAGTGGTCGGGGAATCTTAGTCGGCGCTGGCAGAGACGACGCCAAATCTTAGGGTGAGGTGGGGCCGCGCTAATGCCGAATCTTGGTTGCTGCAGGGCGGGGTAGTGAAGCAACGCTGTGGCCACAGGCAGTAGAAGACTAACCGATGTGCCAGAGCTGGCGGCTCAACGAGGGAAGAAAAGAACCGTGGGAGATGGGGAAGATGGTGGCCCTTCAGATCCTTGCCTTCCCTCCTTCGTTGGCGCCGTCTCAGCTAGGCACACGCGAGGCGCGAGGATGATTCGACCCTGGCGCGCGCTGGCCTTTGTGCCGGTGATGCTCCGTGCTGCCACCGCGACTCCGCGGGAGACCACGACTGTAGCCGGGATGCCGCCCCCACTTGGAGCGTGCGAGGCGGTACCGTACGAGGTGAGTAATCCCTTTCCCATCCCTCTATGGCGCTCATGTACAGACTACATGCGGTCGCCCTTGCATGAGAAGATCAGCCCAAGGAGGGTGCACTGCATGTTCCTAATTTTTTCGACCCAGGTTTACTCCTTCGGTTGCTATATGTGCTTAAGTTAATTGATTGCAGACATGTGTCAATTGTTAGATAATCACGTGTCCTACACGTATTGGAATTGCAGTCCGAATAGGTGTAGTGTCCAGGTAGTATACGTATATGTGTTAGACTAGGTTTTGGAGTAGTACACCGACTCCTAGTTGATTAGGTCCTAGTAGTGCATATATATATACACACACCTGGCCTTGTAATCTTGTACCGGACAACGACCGTGGAGTTGAGCAATACAAGAGAGAAAGCAAGGCTCGACAAGAGCCTTTGGCAATCAAAGTTGTTTTGCGTGTGCGTGCGTGAGTGTACTAGTTCGATCAAAAGAATCGATCGGCTAGCAGCACGTGCATCTCGGCGGAAGTTATCGGATACGTGCGTGTCGTCTCGTCGGAATTTCCTCGTCGGTGTCGTCGGAAAGTACTCGGCGACAGGGGCTGTGCTAACAATTGGTATCAGAGCCAAGGTTGTCGTTCGTGATCTGCTGAAAGTACTAGGAGGTCATGGCGATGGTGAAGTTTGGCGAGAGCTCGGCACCAGCGTTTGATACAGTGGGCGTGGAGTTGTATCCGCGTCTGGATCGCAAGCACTACGGCCTATGGGCGTTTGTGATGCAGTGCGCCATGGAAGGTCAGCAGATTTGGGAAGCCATCGATCCCGGTGGCGATGCGTACGTCAAGGGAGGTGCGAAGTACCGAGAGGGTAGCCAAGCATTGATGGCGCTCTACTCGGTTATGCCGACAGACATGCTACAACACCTCGTCGGAAAGAAATCGGCGAAGGATGTGTGGGGAGCGATCAAGGTAGTATGCGCAGGTGTCGACGACACTAGTGTTCACGTGGGACAGCAGGAGACTGTCTTGAACGACGAGATGACATTGGTAGAACCGGAAGTGACCCCGATTGGTTCGTCAAGTGTGGCGACACCAAGTACGGCGACCAAGGTGTCAAAAGAAGTCGGCGTGAACATGTCAAGTTCTGAGAAGGAGTTAACCTCAAGCTCGGAAGCGCAACCGAAGAGTACTCGGACTACCAACATCGCCGGACACGACGTCCAGGATCGAGAAGACGTGGCGTTGCATGATGAAGGCAATGGCACGGAAGGATGGCCACCAGAAACAGTAGGCAGACCTGGCGCATGTATTCTGCTCAGCATCCCAGGAGGAGGAGCTTCACGTGTGGAGCCCGGGCCAAGGGAAGGTCTAGGGGCTGGTGGCCCAGAAACGCCAGAAAGAGACGGTCCAAAAGAAAGTGATCTGCCGAAAGGGGCTTCATGCGGAGACCCAGAAAATAGATCAGAAGATGGTCTAGGAGCTGGCGACCCGGAAACTCTAGAAGGAGGCGGGCTAAAAGGAAAATACCTGCCTCAAGGAGCTCCGTCAGGAGGTCTAGGAACATCCATCCCAGAAGTTGGATCTGAAAAAACAAGTAGGCTAAACAGCGTGTGCGCTGTAGCGCCAAAAGAAATTGACGGACTAAGAAAAGTAGGTCCAGTCAAGCCAGGGCTAGCCTGCCTAGAAAACAGGCAAGAAGCAAATTGGCCAGATGAAAGAATCACTGGTGTTGGTTCAATCAGGTCAGAAGAAAGGAGCATACTATTTCAGCTTACACCGCTACGTGGAAGTCTAGAAGATGCTTGGAGATTCAGCACAACAAATCCATGCATGATCTTCAAGTGTGTTGCATTGAAGTCTAGCAGTTTGGCGAGTGGAAGTTGGAAAGATAAAGAGACAAGGGCAAGGTCAGACGTAGAAGAGTATGTCATACAGCCTCCGACTGCACTAGAGCTGAGACGACTACGACCGACGCGAGCACGCATGAGACGCGTGTGGGACTACTATCCGAAGAAGGAATTTCGGATGATAAATAATTCGGTGACGATGAACAAAAAAAATGACCCGTTGTTCATCAAGGAACCGACGAAGACCGAAGATGCGAACAAGAAGGGTCGACGTCAAGTCATGGAGAAGCCGACAAAGGTAAAGTCGGTGACATGGAGGATGACGCCTGGAGCGGCGAAAGCAATGCCAAGGATGACGCCTGCGAGAAACAGCTGGCGCATTTGGGACCCAGGTTGATGTAAAAAAGCACATCGTGATTAGGGGGTGATTGTTAGATAATCACGTGTCCTACACGTATTGGAATTGCAGTCCGAATAGGTGTAGTGTCCAGGTAGTATACGTATATGTGTTAGACTAGGTTTTGGAGTAGTACACCGACTCCTAGTTGATTAGGTCCTAGTAGTGCATATATATATGCACACACCTGGCCTTGTAATTTTGTACCGGACAACGACCGTGGAGTTGAGCAATACAAGAGAGAAAGCAAGGCTCGACAAGAGCCTTTGGCAATCAAAGTTGTTTTGCGTGTGCGTGCGTAAGTGTACTAGTTAGATCAAAATAATCGATCGGCTAGCAGCACGTGCATCTCGGCGGAAGTTATCGGATACGTGTGTGTCGTCTCGTCGGAATTTCCTCGTCGGTGTCGTCGGAAAGTACTCGGCGACAGGGGCTGTGCTAACATCAATCCTTCAGGATATTGATTTAAATATGCTGAGGTAATTAGTTATTTCTGAGCTAGACACCAAGAATTAACACACTGAAATATGAGGAGATAAAAACGAATTAGAGCATTTTCCATACCTCTGCTACTTTTATGCATTACCGCAGGCTCTTAGTCTCCAAAAACATAAATGTTAGACAAGAATCATGACTTAATTAGAGAAGTTCTCTTATGACTAGATTCGCGAGTCTGAAAACCATGATACTCTGCAACTATAAAGACTTTCATATATCTCGACAGGCCACATGAGGTACTTCCCATGTAGAGCCATTGTATTATCTTTCATGTTTGTTCCTAAATTTCATCTTAAAACGAAATGTGGGAAAGATGGGTGACAAGAAGGGAAGAAGTGATGTTTGTCCATCATGAAGTTATAGTCCGTTCTGTCTAAATAAGTTAGTGTTAGTTTTCAGCTGGCAATTTTTTTTCCTTTTGTGCAGCATACAGGCATGAGAGAATATATTGATTGGTGGTTCAGAACTTCTGTATTGCCATATACTGCAATTTGGATTGGCAGCGCCGCGTGGCCCGGGGGGATTGGCAGTGCCTCTTCTCCTCACGGCAGAGATGGTGCTAATTCTCCAAGGTCTGATTGCACATTTTTTTAATGTATGTGGAAGTGTCAGTTTATATCGTAAAATGTATATTCCAATAGATGAATTTTACTCCTTATGCAGAGCCACGTTTGATTGTTTTATACATGCACTAAATGAAATGTAGTCAAACTTTTATTGGACTTAGGAATTGTTAAGTCATGCTTGACCAAGATTCATTGAGACAATTATGTTCGGTACATATTTCTAGAGGGCCACCTGCAACTGTTATCTGTGTGTACTGTATACACGATACATCGTACATAAGACAAAACCTTTGGAACATTTGTCCGTAGGTGGAAGTGTGTTTTTCTCTCGACTCTTGGAAAATATTCCTTTGTTTGGAGGTTTCTGTTAGCTTGCGAATGAGATCGGGGAATGTCCAAACTCGCATGTGCATGATGTGCACATATTTCATCCCTGTCGATGTTACTTTTAGTTCATTTTTAGTAAACTTTTGAATGCTTGATCTTTGTAGGTTTCTCTTTTTTTAAAGTTTGCATAGTAAATAAAAGGAGTTGAGAACTCAGAGGTACATGTTTTGTACACCTTTCCTTATTTCCAGTCCAGTTGTTAGTGGATTTATGAATGACTAAGATGCATGATTTAATTGCTGACTGATTTACAAAATACCTTCCAATTTCTATTAAACCAAGATTCATTTAGACCATAATAATGCTTTAGGTTCAACGACAACTGGTGGACCTCTATCTATTTTCCTTGGCTTCACTCATTCCATTCATTCCATAGCAGTTCTGTTTCATAATAAAACAGAAACCATTTTAGTTTGAAATTGGTTTCAGAGAACTATTTTCCTTGGCTTCACTCATTCCATAGCAGTGCCTACATTTAGTTACTACTTCTAGATGATTTTAATACCAGATGTAGGTGGCTTTGAAAAAGTAATATGAAGTTGCTTACGCACATGTTCTGTCCATAGAGACAATATCAGTGCCTATTCTTAGTGGTATTCTGCATTTAGAGTGTCATTTTTAGGTAAGTTGGTACCAGGGGTGGCATGTAAAAATCCAATGTTTCATATGAGGATGCTAACTCCATAGCCACAATTTTCGGTTGTGATGTCTCCACCTCAACCTTACCTCGGTGCCCTTTCTCTTTCGCCCTTCTTATATCTAAATTCGACAGATACTTATCTGGCTGGCGAGCCTCTCTCCTATCCTCGAGAGGGCTTCCAGCGTGATTGGCACCATGTGGTTGCTCGAGCTGTATCCTGTTGCCCGGGGCTACCTGCTTGTGTGTTGCCTTTTCGCTACCGCCGTATTGGGGTCATGGGTTGCTTTGTGTGGGCATTCGGTTCACCTCTACATGGTGGTGGATTAATTTTTGTGCAGCGTATTGTGAACGAGCCCATGGCACAGCAAACAAGAAACAAAACCAGAAAGACTCTAGCAAACATCACCCCTCTCGCAAACTTTAAACGCCATTTGTAGAAGATGGTGCGGAAGAGCGCGTTGGGTCCATCTAGTATTGTGCTAAAGCACATGAATGTTGGGACTTGAGTTCAGCTCTAAGAGTGAAAGTAAGTGATACATCGTGTGGTGGGTAGATAGTTAATTATGCACATATCGACGTTCCCTTCTTTAAGCATGAGCCACGCTTATAAAGGACGTGTGCCTCTCTTGCTACTCCTCAGTATATTTGTTCCATATGCCCGTTGTTTACTACCGCCTGCTTGTCATAGCTCTCGTCAGATAGGTGCATACGTACTAGACTCTCATGACAAAGATAAATCCCAACTACTCCATGGAGTTGGATGTGTGCAATGCTACATGGAATGATAGGTATCGGGAAACATATCAACCATTGCAGTTGATATTCCAACATTGTTTGTGAGTTAAGTGGCGTAGAGTCAAGGGTTTGGCGTAGAGGTGGACTTGAAGCTTGAGGCTCAAGGCTCGGCTTGGGCTCGGCGAGTCTGGAAGGTCTACTACGCAAGACAAAATGTGTTTGGAAGGAGATAATCGCAGAAGAAAGAAGGTGTATGCATGTGTTAATAAGACTAATCCACGCAAGACTGATGTGCACACCACACATGACTTCTTAATACACTCTTTGAATGGCAACCTCGAAGTACCACCCAGACCTGCTTGCCTTCTTGAGCATACGCATGTTCGCCATTTCCTCTACACCTGGCTACTTTTCGCCCCCTTGACAATCGTGTAAATGCAGACATTTGTAACAAAATTAAACTACCATTTTCCCCCATGAAGTAATTTTGACCCTTATGTGTTGGAGTCAAACTTGCATTCATCTTCGTGCTTATGCCAGCTAGATTCTAGTATTTAGGCATAACTCAACTCCCGTCTAGCCTTCTCTGAGAGTCCCTCGCCTTCTCTGAGAGTCCCTCCATGTCCAAGGTGGACTTTTCTTTATCTTCGTGTTTCAAATGGTCAAACTCTTGTCTAGGCATAAATCGTCCGAACTCTTGTCTAGGCATAAACCGGCCACGTCGGCCAGATACATGTCTTGGATAAGGAGACCAGATATTCATTCTATGGGCAAGGTGGCCAAATTCTGGTCTAGTCGACCAATTTAGATCTTTGTGTAAGCCTGCCAGATTCTTGCCTTAGACAGGCAATTTCAAGGCAACAATATTTTGGTTTTACACAAAGGCAGCGAGAATCGGCCTTGCAACAAGACAGCTATATTTTAGAGTTGCACCGAGGCTACCAGATTCGGCCATGCACCATGCAAGATGACCAGATTCGGCCTTGCACCAAGACATATTTTGGGTTGATATCATGCAAGGCGGCCAGAATCAGGTTCTCATCAAGGCAACCAGATTTGGGCTTGAACCATGCAAGGCAGCCAAAACTGGCCTTGCCAAGGCATACTTTGTGGTCATTCCATGCAAGATGGCCAAAATCGGCCTTACGCTAAGGAAGCACATTTGGGCTAGAACCATGAAAGGCGGCTAGAATCGGCCTTGCAAGGCAGATTTTAGGCTCCTTTCATGCAAGGTGCGGCTAGAATCGGCCTTGCCCAAGGCAAACTTCGTTCCATGCAAGGCGGGTACAATCAACCACACAAGGCCGACTTTGGGCTCGTTCGATGCAAGGTGACCAAAATCTGGCTTGCAGCAGAGCAGCTAAATTTTGGGCTTATGGCAAGGCAGCTCCGGTTTTGCTTGATATATTGATGTGGCTTTAGACTTCTCTTGCTTATCCTTGTTTCTTCCATGCCTAAGTTATTTCCCCGCATGCTTCTTCTCATGAATCCGGCTTAGAACAAGACGTGTCCATCTAGCTCCATAGTCTTTAACATGTCTTTCTCTCTTAGCCAACAAGTGGCCTAGATTGGGTGCTAACATCGTTCGATGGCAAAAGAAATCATAACCAGTTGTTTAATTAAAATGTAACATTATCTTTCACTTGAATGTGATGATTTGGTTGCAGGATTGTCTCTAGAAATGAATTTATATTTGACTGGCAGCCTAGTGAAACTCTGAATGATCATAGAAAGATATATAAAAATATGTGGTATATAAATATATTCACTCATTTGAGTACATGATGTATCATTCACTCAGCAAATGGAAAAAAGGGTATCACTCAAGATATATGGCTTACATTCTTCCATCACACACTAGCAAAGAGACTACTGAAATAAAGCACATGAATGTTGGGACTTGAGTTCACCTCTAAGAGTGGAAATAAAATGATATTATCATGTGGTGGATATATAGTTAATGCACACACTGAACCACCCTTGATCAAACCTCGAGCATGAACCATCCTTATAAAGGGCACATGGTTCTCTTACTACTGCTTAATATACTCGTTCCATATGGCTATTGTTTACTACAACCTCCTGCTTGTCATTGCTCTCATCCGATAGGTGTATACTAGTCATTGAAAAGTGAGAAATCCCAACTACATGGAGTTGGATGTGTGCAATGCTACTTGGAATGGTAGGTATCAGGAAACATATCATCCTATCCAAAGGCCATTCTTGCATTGTTAACGAGCTTAGTGGTGTAGAGTTAAGGGTTTAAGGTAGAGCTGGACAATAAGTTTGGGGCTCAAGGTTCGGCTCGGGCTCTACAAGGCTCTAAGGTCTAGTATGTATGAAAAAACGTGTTTGGAAGGAGATAATCACATAAGAAAGAAGGTGAATGCATGTTTTAACAAGACTAATATCCACGCAAGATTTCTCTCCGCACCACCTACGGCTTCTTAACACACTGGCTGGACATCATCGTTGTAGTACCCTCTAGCACAGTGATGCTCGTCGTCTTGCGGATATGTGTGCTCTCCAATATTACGTACCCCTGTACCTGGCTACCTTTCGGCACCCTTTGGCAATCGTGTAAATACAAACACTTGAACAAAATTACATTTGTATTTTACTAACACAAATGTGTACAACAGATATTAATTTTACAGGTTCCAAAATGTGTTTGAATTAAAAACTTGTGTTAGCAAATGTGATAAGAAAATTGTCAAGATTTGCTCTCCACAAATTGAGCTCTCCAGCGTCCTGGTTGACTCTAAAGGCGGTTATCTATTTCCAGATGTAAATAAAGGTCCTTCTACAGATGAAATATTGGATTTCTAAACACGTTTTTAGGCTGGACTGAATTTTGCTTCTAGACTGTAACTTACGAGCAAATCCTATTTGTCACCAAATGCACGCGTTAATACGACTCGCTCACGTGGGCTTGAGCGCTGGGTCATCCTATTTACTCCCTTCGATCCATATTACTTGTCGCTGAAATGGATGTATCTAGTACTAAAATATGCCTAGATCAATTTTCGCGATAATTAATATGGATCGGAGGGATAGCATTTTTCATTTCTGCTTTTCTTTTCCTTTTTTTTTTCCTTTTTACTGGTTTTAGTTAATCTGATCTAGCTGTGCAGTGTCCTTGGATCTGACGAGTAGCTTAACGTGATAGATCATCAACAAGAAGAAAAATACAGCCATCATGTGTTACTATTTAAAAGGTGTCCGATGGCTAAACAAATAATGAAAAATTCATAACCAGTTGTTTAATTAAAATATAACATTAGATTTCACTGGAACGTCCTGCTCTCCCCACCGCTCTCATCTCTCCTCCTCTGCCCGCTTGAGAGTCGCCTCTCGTTTTCTAGCCCAAACCGGGCCTCTCCCGGCGGCGTCGCCGCCGGTGAGAGGCTGAGGGGAGTTGCTGCTGTAGATAGGTTGGTAGTTAGGGTTTGTGCTGCCTCTGTGCGGTCTGGGTGTAGAGCATCGAAGCTTTTGGGTTGGTTTCGATGCGTGCTGGTGATTCTCCTTTGGCTGGTGGTGCTCTGGTGGGGGTGCTTGTGGCCGGAGAAGATGGACCCAGAGCTCTATGCCAATAAGGCCGGTTTCTGGAGTCTTTCCTCACTGGTGATAGTGCGTGCTGCAGTGAGGGCGTCGGCGGGCGTGCTCTGGCGGCTTCCATGGTGGGAGGCGCTGGCGTGCTCGGTTTTGTCCTCCTTCAATAATCACGAGCCCCGGTGGATCTGTAGTGCTCCTACTCTGATCTCCTTCCTGGCCGGCCATGGTGGCGAGGGGCAGTGGAATCTTGGTGGTGTGTCGTTCGGATCTGGCCGGGGAGAAGGATTCGGTGAAGCTTCGTTTCATGGAGTATACTAGCAGGGGACTTTATGCGACGGCGATGGCCGTCTTGCCTCTGCCTCTGATGGTCATGTGACGGCCCTCCTTGGCCATGAGATGGCCGTTCTTCCTCCCGCCAGAGGCCTTATGGGAGGATCTTCCTCAAACATGACGATGGATCCACGGTTGATGCTGCTTTAAGTGGCTCGTTCCCCGGTAGCAGTGGCGGCACCGGCGTCGGGAGATTGTTCGTCGGTGGTGGAGAAGACAAGTGATAAGATTTCTTAGTATTTTATTCCCTAGGGTCTTATTTGCAAAAGGCTTAGCCTTATCTGCAAAATCCGTAATTTTAGGGCTTTGCTGTAATTTGTTCCCACCGAGTTGAGAACCCTTATCCTATTCAAAAAAAAGGATTTCACTGGAACATGATAATTTGGTTGCAGGATTGTATCAAGAAATGAATTGACATTTTAGTTGGCCGCCTAGTAGATGGAATGATCATAGAAATATACATATAAATATGGGGTCAGACACTCTCTCCTGCCATTCCCGTGCGCCAGCGGAGAGGATCCCATCTCCCAGCCGCCAGCGTCCCTCCACCGCCCTCCCCCCTCCTCTGCCGCCGCAAGAGGGCACGACCAGTCAAAGCTTGGTCGGCGGCAGCAGGGCCCTCTCGTCCCCTCGTGTGGTGGGTGTCAGCGTGGGATGACGACCTTAGGCCGGGGCATGGCGTAGCCGCCGGGTGCCATGGTGTGGCCTCTGGAGGCGCAGCGAATGGCGATCTGGTGGTCTGCACCATGGAGGCCGGCGTGCCAATCTCCGGGTGGCACGGGTGGAGGGCGGCACCTATGGTATGCATGGCGGCGGGGTTGGGGCCAGTTGTAGCCCCCGTTCATCATGCATGTACATCGGATCTCTCAGTGGTTGTATCGTGGATCATATGGTGGTCATGTGGTACTACCGGTGAAAGCCGAGCCAACTCTGGTCATGGTGGGTGATGGAGGTGTCTCTGTGTCGTTTTCTTGTTGAAGACATCGTCAATGCAGCTCTCGTGTCTTCACCGAGCAACTCCAGGGGAAACCCTAGATCTAGGTCTCCTAGATAGGATGATGGCGATGTTACACGCCGTTTTCCCTCTTGGGGGCTGCTGGTTGAAGAGGGCAGAAGGTGGAGCGGCGTAGCTTCTTCCACTTTGATGTCATTGAGTTTCAGAGGCATGGTGCGGTAGGGACTTGGCGGTGGTTCTTTGATGGACGCACGTGCAGGCGGTGGCACTGTTTGGAGTCGACGGAAGGCCTCACAGGGTCATTGCGTTGATCCCTGTCTTGAAGATGGGTTCGTGGAAGATGGTGGTGGTGACCTCTGTAGAAAGTGCATACGGTGCCTGCTCGGGGTTTGCTCGACCGGTGCGCTGGTTTTGATGATGTGCGTTGGTGGAAGGTTAGGGCATACATCCCTGATTCTGACCACCCCCTTCATGGGTGTAGCGATTCTATTCGTTGAAAGGTTGGCTTCGGGTTGATCATTGTAATATCTTGTAAGACTTCGATGAATAATTAATAAAAGCAGGTTGTGTGCATATTTTTGATGTAGAGGCCGGGGGTACACCCTCCATTTCGAAAAAATATATAAATATGGGGTATATAAATACATCCACTCATTTGAGCAGTCTATGTATAATTCAGTCCGCAAGAGGAAAAATTGTATCACTTAAGATATATGGCTTACGTTCTTCCATCACAAACAAGCAAAGAGACTATATATATTGTGCTAAAGCACATGAATGTTGGGATTTGAGTTCAACTCTAAGAGTGGAAATAAGTGATACGATTGTGTGGTGGGTAGATAGTTAGTTATGCACACACCAAACCTTCTCTTCTTTAAACATGAGCCACCCTTATAAAGAACACACGCCTCTCTTGCTCCTCCTCGGTATATTTGTTCCATATGACTATAGTTTACTAGATTCATGACAAAGAGAGAAATCCCAACTATTCCATGGAGTTTTATGTGTGCAATGCTACTTGGAATTATAGGTATTATGAAACATATTAGCCGTTGCAGTTGACATCCTAGCATTGTTAATGAGTTAAGTGGTGCAGATTAAAGGGTTTGGCATAGAGTTGGACTTAAAGCTTGAGGATCAAGGCTCGACTTGGGCTCGGCGAGATTCAAAGGTCTAGTACGCAAGAAAAAATATGCTTGGAAGGAGACAATCGCAGAAGAAGGTGTATGTGTGTGTTAAGAAGACTAATGTCCACGCAAGACTGCTATGCACACCACCCATGATTTCTTAATACACTCTGGCAACCTCGAAGTACCACCTGGAGCTGCTCACCTTCTTGAGCATACGCATGCGCGCTAGCTACCTTTTGGCCCCCTTGAAAATCATGTAAATACAGACATATGTAACAAAATTACACTACCATTTTCCCCCGTGAAGTCGTCTTGATCCTTCTATGTTAGACTCAACCTTGCATTAATCTTCGTGCTTGCGCCAGCTAGATTCTGGTCTTTAGGCATAAGTCAACTCCCGTTTAGCCTTCTCTGAGAGTCCCCTCTTTTTCAAGGTGGAATTTCTTTTATCTTCACTAGCACAGGGGCCCGCGCCATGCGCGGGCACTTACTATATGTTTTCTCTCTCTTTCATTTGTAGTACTTACTCTGACCCATATTAGTTGATTTGGATTTGTCAAAATTTGAACGAATCTATATACTAAATAGTGTCTAGATTTAGCCAAATCTAGACAAATTTGAGTCAACTAATATGGGTTGGAGGGAGTATTACTTTAAATATTATGAACCGATTTAGTTCCGTCTATCTTATTATTATATAAGTTTTAATTTAATTTGATCCTAGTATTTTTCCTATTAAAACATTCTAGCTTTTGCAGTTTGAATGGAGGTCCTTTTACTTAGAAAAAGTATTTTTTAAAGTAATATTACGCCTACACTCATTGATATCATGGTTTTTTTTGTAGAACTTTATAAATAAAAACAATGTGGCACCATTTTTTTCAGATGTATAATTAGATATAGTTTGCTGTGACAGTTTGAAAACATTGTGTCCACCTAATTTTTTGGCACTTAAATGTTAAGACTATACTTGATACACATTTAAAATAAAAGACATCATTTTCCTCCCTCCGTCTCCCAAAAAAAAAAAGATATCAGTTTTCCTCAATAAACAACATTTCTTTCTCTCTGTCTGTGCACATGTATTAATCCCAATGTTCACGATTCCACTTCCATCCTTCATTTTTCTCCAGCTACTACTCCACCAAATCTGCTTATCCCCGCAGCACCAAATCGCCGGCTCTCTTGCTTTTGTCCCTCATCCAACAATTAATTTGAGATTCTGCCGTTGGAGGATCTTGCGCTTGTGCTTCGTAAGGGAAGTAGTTGGATCCTGCAGGTTTTCATTCGTGCGGCCGGAGAAAGGCGGCCGGTGGACTGCGCGGCCGGAGAAAGGCGGCCGGTGGACTGCGCGGCCGGAGAAATCTGCGCGTCCGAATGAATTTACTGGTGGTTGTTGTTTGCTGGATCCGGTGAGGACATGACCATGAATTAGTACCACTTGCTTTCAGATTTTTAGTTTTTCTAATGCCTAGATCGAACAATTTGGTAATCTATTTTTTTTTCATTTATCATATGTTTGTCCGATGAAATTTAGTTTTTTCCATGTTTATGTTTATCGGAATGATTACTCATTTTTGTCCATCTAATTAAAGTACTCCATACGACCCAAATTATTTGACTCAATTTTGTCAAGATACAGATGAATGTAATAATAAATCATGTTTAGATACAATCAAATCTACACAGATCTAAGTCAACTAATTTGGGTCGTAAGGAGTAATATATATTTTAATGTAATATTGTTATTAACTGCATATTTTTATTTTTAATGCCCCCTCCACTTTTTCCGGGCTTGGGACCGGCATCGGCAGTGTTAGGCCCCCCCATCCCCATTTATATGCAACAAATTTAAGTACCCAGCATTTAAAGTAATTATGAATCAAAAGATAGAAAAAAGACAGACTGCATTGTAAATATAAAAAATGTAGATATAGTATGTAAAAGTCACGGAATATGAAGTATATATAATATAAACACTTATTTCAGCTGAAATGCATCTGTAGTTCGTAGTAGAGCATTTCCATCCTGCCATATAGTGGAAAACAATCAGATATTTTAATCTTAAGATTTTTGCAGCTAATAAATCTCCATTTACTTATGCTTATCGAAAATGCAAACAACATTATATAAGAATGATGATACAGAAGTTTTTATTTGGTTTGTACCTTTAGAAAATTTCTTTATATACTATGTTCTTGACTGCATCATCCTCTTTGCTTTCTTCATCGTCTACCATTACACGTAGTCCTTCCCTTTTTGTGACCCTTGAGAATGCTACATATAGTTGACCATGTGTGAAAACTTGTTTAGGTAGATATAGTCCTACCCTGTTTAGAGATTGCCCCTGGCTTTTGTTTATTGTCATAGCAAAACACACACTGATAGGATATTGTCTTCTTTTTAGCAAGAATGGCCATGGTGATTCGGTCGGTGACATGATTATCCTTGGAATATACACCTTGTCACCTATGTGGGTTCCTGTTATAATCTGTGTTTCGATGAATTTTTTTCCAAGCTGAGTTATTGTCATCCGTGTACCATTGCATAACCCAGCACTCTGGTTAATATTACGCATCAGCATCACCGGCAGTCCTATCTTTAGTCTGATCTCATGATTTGGAATTCCCGGGAACTTCAGGCTGTTTAGGAACTCTTTTGAATATAGCATATCTATATCTTCACTTAAAGTAACAGCTTTGCATACAGTGTCACAACTACGGTAAATTGTGTACTCACCTTGTAGCTGATCCATTATATATTCATTGATATCGCTTACTGTTTCGTTCCTAGGACATAGTATTGCTCTTTCTTCCAAGAATTCTCGCTCGCGATATCTTTGTTGCAAATTTGGATAGATGTTTTCAACTATTATTTTCTTTGGATCATTTCCCTTCTTCAGTAGTATGTCACTTGGTATTTTTATCCACTCCTCACCTTCTAGTGATGTTGTTGTTCCATTTCCAATATTCAAAATCCAGCTTGCAAATTCTGCTACTTGTCTTTTCTCGGTCTCCTTATCTGTCATGCAAGTGAGTCGCATGTTCTCTCTTAGTTTTAATATTTTGAAGTGTTTCCAAAGATAGGACCTTTTAATGGATGCACTGACTATGTTGTGTCTTCTTCCTTTTGGCAGAACGGGAAGAATCTGGCGGAAGTCCCCTCCTAGAACCACTGTCATTCCGCCGAATGGTTTCTCGCTACTGTTTTCATTCTTATGTCTTAATATATCTCTAAGGGTTCTGTCGAGTGCCTCAAAACATAATTTGTTTGCCATTGGAGCCTCGTCCCATAGAATTAGCGATGTATTATTTATTAGCTCTGCCAAGTGTGTACCTTGCTTGATGTCACATGTTGACTCTTCTGTAAGTATTAGAGGGATATGGAACCTTGAGTGTGCTGTCCTTCCTCCTTGTAGAAGTAGAGCTGCAATACCACATGATGCCACCGCTAGGACTATCTTTCCTTCGGAACGCAATTTTGTTGTGATTGCTTTCCATAGGTATGTCTTCCCTGTACCACCATATCCGTCCACAAAAATCTGTTTTCCCAAATCCTTGTCTACTGATTCAATTATGGAGTCAAATGCGTGCAGCTGTTCAAAGTTCAGATTACCAAAGATACTTAGATGTTCATCTTTTTGCTCCTGTTTGTTGTAGTTTTTCTCTTCATTGAGCAGCCTGTTTCCAAGTTCCTTTAGACCTGAAGAGTTTGGCATTTCGATTCCTGGGTATTCCTTAAGTGTCTTTCCAGTCTCTCTCATGAGCTTTTCTATTTCCACCAATGCGTAGTCTTTCTTTTGTTTTTCTGTTAAACGCAACGTAGGATAGTTCAATATTTTTCTGTGTTTGTACTCCATGTCTTCACTTAGAACTTCCCAACATGTTTCCCACACAGTTTTTGGATCTGTAACCTCACAGTGGCATAAGATGGTTGTGAAAAGTTGTCGTAGCTGATTTGCAGTTGCCCAGCTTGATGCCTCGTTGATGCAGTCAATCCACTCTTTGTCGTCATCGAGAAACCCTAATGCTTCACATGCTGCCTTGTATGATCTGTGGACAACTCCATTGACAGTTCTTATGTCTTCGAAAGAGGTGCATCCTTTGACGACGTTAAGTAGCATTCTCATGTAGTATTTCTCACCACTTGCTGGATGGGCATAATAAATCCTTCCAACAGATCTTCCTTTTTTACGCTTGCTCCATTTTGTCTTTCCTTTGTTCCACACCCATTTTGAAGGGAACTCTGCATATGTCAATTTTCTTGCTTCTTCACACTGCTTGTTTGTCTCCATCCATTGTGTAAACTTAGTGATTCCCGCCCTTTCCTTTCTTACTATCTTTGTTAAGTCTACAGAGTCTGAGAAGATAACATGTTGTTCATTCTGTAGGTGGAAAGGCAGCCTTTCAACACAGGGATCTCTGAAGTGCATCTCAAATTGAAATATTCGCCAACACGCATCGTGTGCTGAGATGTATGTACACTCGAGGTAACTTTTGATCTCATCATTTTCTATCACAGCCGTAGCTTGGTCGTCACCCTTGTTTATGTATTTAAAGAGGTACTTTATTGAGAGAGATCTGTTGCATATCTCGACATTTATGTGTGCTTGATACTTTACCAGTAGATCTCTATTGTATGGGACCACGTATCTATTGTCCAACTTCACTTCTCCCTTCTGTATGTATCTTCCATCGTCGCGCCTTCTGTATACCGGGTATCCATCTTCATCTATGGTTGTGTTTCTGTTAAATTGTCTTGGGAAATTTCTTATGCATCTGTTATCAATCATGCATGGTGAGTTTGTATTGGCCTGCCCACATGGTCCATGCATCATGAAGTTTTCTACCGCTGCATAACCTTCTGGATCAATTTCCTTGTCCGGGATCTCTGCGCTTGTTATCTTATCTACCTGCTCTGGTTCTGGATTTTTGTAACTTTTCTCTTTCTTGTCAAGGAATATGACTATGTGGGCGTGTGGTAGACCCCTTTTTTGGAACTCTATTGTGTATATAACTGCAATTAAGACAACAACTGTTAGTTACTTTATATAGGAAATTTTGCTGTGTAAGTTAGAGATCATTACTTGCAAGTGTTTTTCCAAAGTATTTCCTTTCCTTTATGTCTCTCATGAACTCCTTTAGTTTTATGTGGAACACTCGGTCAACAATGTCAGGTCTTTCCGATGCTATTTGCCCTACCTCCAATAGCATAGATTGAATTTCTGGCCAAGCTGCATTGCATGTGAACGTCACAAATAGGTCGGGGTATCCGGCCCACCTACATATTGCCATGGCATCTTGGAAGTTTTGTTTTTTGTACCTCGGGCTATCCGTGACAGTTGATGGAAGTAGTATTCTCTTCCCTACCATGTCAGCTCTTGTATCTCCCCTTTCAACTGCATCCTGCAAGCCAGCATATAGATCTGTTCTTAGTTTTCCTTGATTTTTCTTTATCCACTCCAGCCTGAAATGTAAAATGCATGCAAAGGCGTCTACGATGAATTGCAGTGTTAGCTTTTTACACAACATCAAGTGCATTGTTTGGTTCATGCGCTGTTGTATCCGATATGCATAGTATTCTAGCATTGTAACATTCTTTCTCTTGCATGTTGCACCTTCTTTTAATATGTATGGTATTTTTTCTCTGTACCCATCTTCACCATAGGGAAAGAGTAATGGATATTGCATGGACATGAATTTTGGATGGTTCTCGGATATTCTTCTGGGCTTCATGTCTTTGTACTGAACGATGATGTCACGCCCTTGTCTATTTTCTGTTGTTTCATTGACAATGAGGGCTGCCACTTCAGATGTTGATGGCATGTTATACTGCCTTCCATCTCTCTGCCTTTTATTGATTATTTTCAGTTTCACGTCATGATAATCACCTTCTTTGAATCTATCTCTCGCCATTCTGAATGTTTTTGCTAGTATATTGTCTCTATCCAACATATTTTTGAGGCCTTCAACGATGTGTGGATCTAAGGACTTCCTCTTATCTATGGAAACCGTTGATGCTTCTATCCTGTTGTTGACCTCGTTTTCCGTGTCGTAGATGTATAACTGAGCCCATCGTGGCTTGTCTCCTTCTTCTTTTGGTAGAAGAGTTCCAATCCGATGGTAATTCAGCCCATTCATTTTGAATACATAAGGTCCACTTCCTTTGTTTATTTCTTTGTCAATCTTTCCTCCCATTGATGTGAAAGCAAACATGGAGTTATACAATCTAATATTTTGCACGTAGTTTTTTGACCTCTTCCCATTTTGTTTCCTTAGCAATTTCATAAGGTAAGCTGGCGGCTCCTTTAATACTGGCAATTTGACCTTTCCATTTTGGCAGCATAGTCCAAATGTGGGGTTGCTGCTGCCTTTACCCTTGGTTCTTTCTTCATACCAGAAAGTTGCTCCGCAATGTTCACACGTGCAAGTTGGTTTTCCAAAGTTCCAAATCTTCATATCAGTTCTTTTTGACGACCTGTTCATTATTTAGCATTATCTTTTATGCTAGATATCAATGCCTGAATATACAGATTATGCAAAATGGTATACAGCTATAGATTACCTCTTTCCGTTGGCATCTTCTTTTGGCACTTGGTCTCCTTTAGTAATTAGTTCGAGTTTTCTTTTCCTACTTGGCCTCTGTTTTGTCGTTAATTCCATTGAATTTCTTGTGCTGAAGAGGAATTTTTAGTTTTTTAAAAGGCAAGTATAGTATTATATGATGAATCGAGTTTATACACGTTACCTCTCCTGGTCAGTAGTTTGTTCGTTTTGAACAGTAGTGCATTCTGGCTCATCTCCATGTAGTATTGTAGGCTCTCTCCTTTTGTTGTCCTTAATTTTTTTCATCCTTGCCAATCTTGCCATTTTTACTGTTTCCCTATATTGACACATGTATTTTTGGTTAAAAAAAGAATTTTGAAATCATGCAGTCTAGTGAATTATGACAATCATGTGCTATCCTTTTTTTTCATATAATTTATTCTCTGCATTTTTTCCTTGTTTGGAAATTTGAAGGGAAGTATATGGACGATAAACCTCAGACAATTGGCACATATAATGCTGAAATCAGTGATCTACCAGAACTGAGGCATGCACAATGAAGGTCAATGATTTCAGTCTATTGGACACAGTTAACTTATCAGCCAATGAACATATTAGCACTGATATGATTTTATCAGATATAAGAAGGCACAACTATTAGATATCTGTCTATATATTTTTTATTAGTCTACTTGATTCAAAGCTTACTATTTTTTTCTGTAGGTCAATGATCTATGCTTTAGTTGGGAAACAGGGGCGCTGAGGCAGGATTGGAGTTCAAGGGGTGACAGACTGGCTAATCCTCTCACATAGCCCTATTAAAGTTTTATGATCACTAACATAATAATTACCTTGACATATTGCATATTTGATTGGTTTTGAGCATCTTGGCAGTTTTCTTTGATGTCTTGCTATGTGCCTCGGCTTTTCTCTTCATTGAGTATTCCTATATGTCATTGAAAGTATAAATATAAACACCTTCATTGATAAGAAAATATGAAGCTCTAAAGATCACATAGCTAGTTAGTTTTGAATCTATGGTTATTACTTAGAGAGATTTGAAAACAAAGGCGGTTTGGATTATTACCTTGTTCTTTCGTAGAGATCAAACTTTTGAGACAATGATTACGATCAAAGCTCTGGACAATCAACTGTACTTTCCTAACGCATGCATGAAGAACAATTGGTATGAGATTTTGTGGATGACAAATTCATTGTGGCAAAGACGTAGTTACATACCGTACAGATTGATCTGCTGTAGGATTTTGGGTTGCCGTATTTCCTGGGATCTTGGTCCTCTTTTATGTATATCTTGTAGATCGTGTACTTGATTTTAAAGAAGAGAGAAGAGAAGAGATCGGACATTGTTATTATTGTGACGTGAAGTTGTATTATATATAGTCAATTAGGCATACACAGTACCTTTTGTCTTTGGATAGTAACCGTCCTTTTTAAAAGATGTTGGACTCTGATAAGAAGTCTTCTATATTATTCTGTTTAGACATTTTCCAAAAAAAATTGTGACGTGAAGTTGTATTATATAGTCATTATAGTTAGGCATACCAGGAAATATCCTTTTAAAAAGATTTTGTGTATATCTCTTAATCCGTTTTAAAAACTTGGAAGAAACTCTATTTTTTTTCAGCAGCAATTTTTTTATAGCTTCATGAACAATAATCAACATCTGTATTGTAAATTTCAGATACTACCTCCAGTCTGTTTTATTAGGCCGACACGTAGTTGAAAAAAAGTTTTTTGGAAAGAATCGAAACAGACAGAGTATTTAATATCTGGTAATACGACTTCCGTTCCAATTTATTCCATCTATCCCAAAACAATAATTTACCGAATCCAACTTATCTGATACCTTAGTGTTGAAGCGCGGCTACAATGATTCCGTCGACTTCCGTGATTTTGCACCAGCACCAGCAAATAAAACATTTTGGAGAAGATGCTATGGCTTGGATTCAGGGAGAGAAGCTCCGCACTGACGAGCATCAGCAGGTCAGTGCCTGTTTTTTCTAAATTTTCTCCAGGTTGTCAGTTGTTTAATACTCAATACATACATGTACTTAGTTGGCTCCTACCTAGTTACTAATGGGTCAGCGTTTGGATGTAGGAAGCATAGCTATGCGTCAAAGAACAGTACTCCCTCCGATCCATATTAGTTGACTTCAATTAGGATGTATCTATCAGAAAAACTTGTCTAGATACATCCAAATTGGAGTCAACTAATATGGGTCGGAGGGAGTATATGATTTGAAGCAATTATATATTTGCACACCTAAATCATAAGATTGCCACGACTAAATGTTCATAGACTTCACAGCGTATGTCTGCATGCACAGACATGTTATAGTAAAATTCATGCCCTCATAGAGATTACAATAATGCGTACTAAGTATAATAGAGTACTTGAAAAGATTTATACTAAAGCAAAAGCTAATAGTAGTACTATCTATTTGAGGGCTAAAGCTATTGCATTTGATCCTAGTATGTGAACCTATCGGGTGTTTTCCTAATCCTCTTTGGTCTATCCTCAATGAGAGTCAAGTCTACAATATTCTCCTCTTTTGATGATACTTTTCTCTTGGTGTTGTTATCAGTTCTCTTCTTCTTTGTTGTCCTTGCAATTTCTTCATTGAACTCTTCAATTTTCTTCTTCTTTGTTGTCCTTGCAATTTCTTTATTCAGCTCATCAGCGCATTCACTTGTGATAATACAATCACTGTTCTCATCATGATTGTAGCTGTCTCTCTGTCAAATTGGGTAAAAAATCAGTGGTATTGTTAAAACAAAGAAATTCGGCTACATGGTACATGTGAAACTTGTACATCATCAGTTACCTTTTTAGACTTTTCAATTTGTTTCTTACAAACTTCATTCTTCCACTCTTCTTTAACCTGTAAAATAGAATAGCTTACTTAGAGAATAGGATGGCATTTCATTTGTAGTGAATTAATATAAGAAATAAGCACCCTATTATTGATCTTTCCCATTTTCATTACCTTTTTATCAGTACTTTTGTTCTTTGTTGTCCTTGCAATTTCTTGGTTCAACTCACATTCATCTATGATGATGCAATCACTGTTCTCATCATGGTCGTTGTTGTCTCTCTGTCAAATTGATTAAAAAATCAGTGTTACTGTTAAAACAACGAAACTTTGCTACATGGTACATGTGAAAATTGTATGTCATCGGTTACCATTTTAGAATTTTTATTTTTCTTCTTACATATTTCATCCTTCCGCTCTTCTTTAACCTGTAAGATAGAATAGCTTAGTTAGATTCTTTCCCACTTTGGACAAATTTCATTTTATTTGTAGTGAAATTAATATGAGAAATAAGCACCAAATTATTTATATTGTCTACTTTCAGTACCTTTCTAAATTTGTTGATTGTAGGCTTTTGTAGATGGGATAAATATTTTTTTTATTAACAATATTACATTACAATATACACAAACTTAGTACGTATAGATTATGAAAAATAATCTGAACAGAATACCTCATCATCCAACATTTTATTTTTCATAGTAACTTTTTTCCTATTTCTTGAAGTAATGTTTTCCTCTCTTTTATTACATATCATGCGATGTCTCCTTTTCCCAATATTATCCGAATTGTTTTTAGACTCCTACATATTGTTTTAATGGAATATTACCAAAATTTCTTGAGCTATAAGAAAACATAACAATGCTACAGTTGACGTTTAATCAAAAATTGGCTTACCTTGTTCTTGCCGTTTATCCCCTTGACAACCTTTGTTTGCTTTTGAATGTAGACTTTTTCACCTTTTTATCTATATTTCCACACTCTTGATCCGAGCCATTTATTATAATTACATTTTCACTTGAAGTTTTACAATTTTGTAGGTTCTCTGTTGTTAATGTATTTTTTTCATCTTCTTTCAACTCCTTTGAATCTGTCTCTGATGCTTCCTGCATTTTTTGGTGTTGTATGACATAGAGAAAAGAGCTTAATATTAATAGAAAAATAACAATAAAAAATATCATACCTCATAATTAGAAATTTGCATTTTTCGAACAGATTTATTGCTCTTCTTGGAGCCAATCCTTCTCACTTTTCTGCTAGATCTCTTCCTGGATTTATCTTCTTCACGCTCTTGATAAAAGCTTGACTCTTTCTACATTATATTTGGCAATAAGTAACCTTATAGTGCATTACGATGAAACCATATATTAGCTTACCTGATTCTTTAAATCATGTATAATAGAAGTAATCGGGTTTCCACATCGTTGATGGTCAAGTATGTCCTATAAAGTATTTTTCATTAAGATGTTGTACGTCCTTTGCCAAGAAAAGTAATGTAGATGGGCATACCTCTTCAGCCTTTTCATTTGAATATTCCATATCTAGCTTCTTATTCGGCTCAAAGGCATAATTCACTTTATAATTTTCCATGCACTCTTGCAAATTCCTTGAATTTAACTTCAAACGGAATATGAGTGTTCTTCCACATAGGTTGCGAATAGCTTCCGGGATCGTCTCGGATAATTCATCTTGCTCTAGCAGGGTTGAAACTGACCTATTCCCCAAAAGTCTTTGTGTCACCTCATTAAATATTGCACATGTTGTTGTTCCTGTGTCGTCACTTATCCTTATATTGATTATGTACCTAATATCATACTTTAGTGTTAACATGTACCTCGTAGTATGACTTTTGGTAATAAAATAGAACATGGAATACTCACCGTAGATCTGCACTTTCTGCTATTTTGTTACATGATTTGCAAACAAAGTTACTTGAGTTCTTTCTTGCTGCACAGTAGCAATAAATACATGCCATGTACCACCAACCTCTATCTGATATAATCTCATCAATCGTTGCTTTTGTTGTGCATATATATTCCTATTTTATGTTAAGAGCAAAAGGTTATTAATGTAACAAAAAATATGTAGAACATACTTGAAGTTAAGGGTATTAGCTGACCTTTGTTTGCACATCAGTGTACCTCAATTCTGTGATCTCCCTTAATGTTTTTCTGTTGTAGAACATATGTTGTTCTATTGTTCCCTGCGTGCTTGCATCAACTTCAATCATTGTTGGGAAGGTATCCACTATACAATGCCTGTATATTATTGGTAACATTATCAAAATGGACTCATTCATAAAGAGTGTACTGCATTACTACTATATATCATACCTGTTGATGATTTCTTTTGTCTCAGGAATTTCCATGTCTAAATAGACCTTTGATGCATTTGTTGTTCGTAGTGATAAGCCTGTTTATAAATGAATCAGTAAAGGCATGTTATGCAAAATAAAAGAGACTAAAGATTCTCACCATAGAAATCCTTGACCATATTTGAAGTGACAATCACTACCGTTTGTTTTCCCAAGAAATTCTCGTTTACCATATCCGCTAAATTGTCCCCCCATAAAGAGACCTTAATTTTCTCACCACTGCAGAAATTTAATCATGTAAAATTAATTTAAAATTATATGAGAACTTAAATCATAAAAAAGCTAAATAATGCTGTAATTTACTGACTTACTCTAACAAAAGGATTTCAATTTCACGGATTTTTGAAGTTCGCTCCTTTGAGGTGTCCTTGGCTATTGTTTTTTGTTGTACTGGTTTTATCCCTCTAAGCAGGCCAATAACATCTGCATAAAGATTTATAGATCTTACTTTATTGATATATAATCATTTTTTACATGCATGTATGATTTACATACCTGAGCATTGTGCATCATTACTTTCCCTACTCCATAAGGTAATACTATCAGCAAACTCAAAGTAATAGTCTAGAAAGTTCTCTGGTTCTTCTAGAACTTCCTTTACTGTTGTATCAGAGATAAAAATAATTTTCAGATTGTTCTTCAAAGGCCGATACTTGTCATATTCCCAAACATTGAAGTTCTTCAATATGTAGATGGAGTTTTCCTTAAACTTAGACTTAAACTTGCTCATCAGTTTAGTTCCAATAGAAGCATGAATTGTATTTCCCTATGTACAAATAATATGTTAGGAAAATGTAAAATATGAAATACTATACAAATTATGCAAACTTAATACTTGTACCTTCTTATCTGCCAAAATCATATCAGCACTAATGACTTCATTAGTTGATAGGTTAACTGAATCCCAAAGTCTTAAAACCTTGACCTTGATTTTCCATGACTCATTTATTGTAGAAAGCGCACTTAGGAGTGTAGGTTTCATCTGTCAAGACAGGTGAAATATGAGTGCAAGTTGTTAACATAACAAATTATACAGGGAAAATATCACTGTCATAGAGAATACGTATAAGAGATTTTATCAAGGATATATGTGTTTGTTCATTGCATGTAAGATCAAAAGAGAAAAGGTGAATGTGACACCAAATTTTGTCCATATTGACGAAAATTTACACATATAGTAGCTATGATGTCACATCGTGTAGCTACCAGTACTTGATTCCCTTTGACTTGAAGATTGCAAAAGAAGATCCATCTACGTAGATTGTATTTAGATAGACAAACAATAAAATCAAAATAGAAAAGAAACTAAACCTAATACCTCGGAAGTACAATCTTGGATCGAAAGAGAAAAGGAGAAGGTGAGAGCAAATTTTTTCTATATTGATGGAAGTTTACACATATATTAACCGTGACACCATCTAGCTACCTGTACTCGATTACTTTTGAATTCAAGGTACTCCCTCCGACCCATATTAGTTGACTTGAATTTGCAAAATTTAGATGAACCTATATACTAAATAGTGTCTACATTCATCCAAATTTTGACAAATCTGAGTCAACTAATATAGGTCGGAGGGAGTAGCAAAAGAAGACACATCTATGTAGATTTTATTAGATAGATAAACAATAAGATCAAAGGAGAAAAGAAACTTAATATATGAAGATTGAAGTTTACACATATATTAACCATGACGTTACACCATCTAGCTACCTGTACTTACTTCATTAACTTTGACTTGAAGATTGAAAAGAAGATTCAATAACAATAAGATCAAAAGATAAAAGGAAATTAACCTGATCTGTGTGAAGTACTGTCTTCCCATGATGGATGATTGTCAAATTGACGGATGTTGACGCTGATCTGAAATCGTGGAGTTGCAGATGTTCAAGGGTCCAAGTTCTGCAAGAGCTTTAAAGATATTCTATGAAAGGAGAAGCACCGGTTGGGTGCAATAGCTTTGAATAAATCTGGTGGATATGTACGTGCAAGATGGTTATATTGAATCTGAAACTTGTGTATGCAAGGGTCTCTATTCCTGGTGTGTTTCCTTGTTGCTCACGTGTTGTAGTGACCGGAACATCCACGGCTGGGGATATATGTGTGTATTATATTTGAACCGGAGAGAAGTCGTGATATGTAGGAGCCATGAGTCGTGGCATGTTGGCACCGTAATGTACGTAATACTAATTAAATCCTAGCCTTACGTAATAGATCTAATGATTAATATAATTTAGGTGATGTGGATCAACGTGGTGCCTCGAAAAACACCCTTATATTGCTTTTAGTATATAATAGATGTTTAAACTGATCAAACCCTTGTCTAGGCATAAATCGGCCAAACTATAGTTACATCGGCCAGATTCATGTATTGGATAAGGCGACCAGATTCATGCCTTGGGCAAGGTGGCCAAGCAGGCCTTGGGCAAGACGACCAAATTCTAGTCTAGTTGACCAGTTCTCGACCTCTGTGTAAGTTCGCCAGATTCTTGTCTTAGGCGGGCAATTTCAAGGAAGTCATATTTTGGCTTTACAGAAAGGTAGTCACAATCGTCCTTGCACCAAGACGGCCAGATTTTGGATTTACACGAAGACTGCCAAATTCGGCCATGCTCCATGCAAGATGGCCAGATTCGTCCTTGCACCAAGGAAAATTTTGGGCTCATATCATGCAAGACGGACATAATCGACTTTGCATCAAGGCAGCATGATTTGGGATTGAAACATGCAAGGCCGCCAGAATTGGCCTTTCCAAGGCATAGTTTGGGCTCATTCCAGGCAAAGTGGCCAGAATCGGCCTTGCACTAGGGCAGCCAGATTTGGGCTTAAACAATGCAAGCGTCCTTGCAAGGCAGAATTTCAGCTCGTTTCATGCAAGGTGCAGCCAAAATCGGCCTTGCCCAAGGCAAACTTCTCTCCGTGCAAGGCGGGTAGAATCAGTTTTGCACAAGGCAGACTTTGGGCTTGTTTCATGAAAGGTGGCTAGAATCGGCCTTGCACCAGGATACACTAGTGAAAAAAGGGCCTCTAGTCCCGGTTCATAAGGGACATTGGTCCCGGTTCCCAAACCGGGACCAATCACTCGGGACTAATGCTGGTCCCGGTTCGCGCACGAACCGGGACCAATAGGTCTTCACGTGGGCGGGCGCGCGACGAAGGGGGAGGGGGTGGATCATTGGTCCCGGTTCGTCGTGGGAGCGCGAGAGACGAGCAGGGTTGGATCATTGGTCCCGGTTCTTCGCACGAACTGGAATCGTTGGTCTCTGTGCCGCGGCAGGATTTTCAGACTATTTTTGTGCCGCGACAGGGTTTTGTGCCGCGGCAGGATTTTTCGGCTATTTTTGCGTCGCGGCAGGATTTTTTTATCTATTTAATGGTACTACATATATACAGCAATAATAAAATCACAATATATATATTACACATCATGCATGATCACAAATATATTATACACCGTCTCATCCGTCTTCTTGGTCGAAACATATTATAATTACAAACGATACTCTCACACGAATTTGATCTAATTTACATCTTCTTTTTTACACTTCACCCTTCCAAATGAAGCGGGTAATAGTATTCTTCTTTCGGATCTATGACTTTTTCTAACAAGAATCCGGCAATTTCCTCTTGAATTGCTTGCATGCGTTCTTCTGATAGAAGACCGTCCCACATCCGTTCGATCTAATATAAAGAAGGTATCAATATATATGAATGAAACTAAACACAATTGGTGGTAATAAAATAAAGTTGTGATTATTGTTTATCGTACTTCAATTTTTTTGATGTTCTGGTCTACGCCCTTCTCTTTGGTCGTCTTGCGAATGAACTCGCAGACATAGTATCCACATAAGTTATTCTCAGCTTCTTGCCTCAAGCACTTTACGAGAACGGAGTTCAATTAAAATAATAATCAAGCATGATAATAGTGGTATTGAAACTAGAATCAAAGAGATGCGTGGATCTAGCAAGTAGTACTTACAGTCAATGGTTGAAATGTAAGCTCTCTCTTTCAAACATCCCTAGTTTTGGCGGTGAACCGTTTCCAAGCCTTCTGGAGGCATTCCTGCATGTCCGCCCACTTTTCTAATGGTGTGTGTTTCGAGTCCAGGACTTTTACTACTTCAGTATCAACAACAATGATTAACAGAATATAGTGGAAGTTAGACACACTAACAAAATATAACACGAGTTAATTATACGCTTAACATCGAGTAAGCGAAAATAGAATGTGTACAAAACAGTAACACTCACCCAACGTTGTAAGGAAATAGTATTTCCCTTCAGTTGCTGAAATGCTTCAACGCTTGGAACAAGTTATCCTCTGTCTCTTTGGGTTTTGTTTTTAGAGTAACTTCATGAACAAAATTGCAGTCAACAAACCCAAGGTCATAAATTTGTCCTTTGTTGCATTCGAGAATCTTCATTCTGCATATATAATTATTATAGTGATGAGTAAGATTATACAAGCAACGAATAAGCTTAGCTAGAACGACTTAATTACAGAAATTATTAATACTTACAAACAATAGGCACTGGCGATAGTTTTGTCGAGGGCGTCTTGTTGGTAAAACTGAAATAATTCTGGAAATTCGATCAGTAGGAAGCCATCTCTATGACCGTAATGGTGATGTTTATATGCAGCATAGATCTAGTTTTTGGATTCAGCACAGGCTTGGATGTACCAGTTATGTAATCTTCGCATTTTTGTTGGTAGATCTTTAACTAACTCGGGTTTAACGAGAGGAGCCCCGTACTGGTACACGTATGTTGTTTCTTGGTACCCGTCGAACTCATCCATACGGCTCATGTACTCAGTAATAGACAGTCCATATAATTGGGCCTTTTCTCCGTACAGTCGAACAAACTCCGGATCAATGTTCGGATCATGCCGCTCCTGGGCTCTCCACTCATTTGTATCGTACACTTTGAGCGGTTCGATCGATTGATTTTTCTGTTGTCCGAGCCGGGCAACTTCTTTCTGGACTCTCCGCTCTTTTGCCTCAGCCGACTTGGTAATAGAGCGATTATAGTTTGATGTGAGCGCTATGGGTTGGTGAAGCTGAATATTAAGCGCGGCTGCTTTGGCTTTATCTTCTGCGGTGACCGGGAAGAATGCCTCTATCGGCTTTTTCTTGTTAGCCATGTCAATCTTCCACTTTTCATAATGGGCAGCTGCGACCGCAGCAGTTTCCTCATTTGTCTTCTCGCAAGGTAGCTTCTTCATATTCTGATGAGGTACTTTTGGGAGGGGCGATAGCTTACGTTTCGGTGATCGGAACGTGCTCTTGCTGCTGCTGGTGGTGATGCCCCTCTTAGTATACTTCCGCTTTTGTCTCTGAGGCTCAGGGGACGGAGACGGCTGACGCGGCGGCGGAGACGGCTGACGCGGCGATGGAGATGGCTGAGGCGGCGATGGAGACGGCTGCGCTGAGTGGTGAGGCGGTGAAGGCGACAGTTGCGCTGGAGAATGGTGAGGTGGCGGCAAAGGTGGATTGCTGCTCTGAGGAGTGGGTGGCCTTGGCGGCACATAATTTGGAAGCATGATGCGCTCCTTTGCCCATAGAATAGTCCCCCTTTGGCTTCTCCTAGTTGAGTCAGCTCCATATCTTCCCCTGCAGGGTGGTCTAGCTTCAGCTCCTCAAAATCCTCCTTCACCTCATCCACCATGACGATAGTGTACCCTTTTGGAACCGGTCTGCAATGCCAAGTTGGGTTAGGCACAATTGGTACCGCCATGCCGACCGCCGCCGTCACCCTTAAGTTTATAACCTGCAGCTTTAGCTCACAAGCTGTGGTCTCCGTGATATCATCCACTGGGTAGCGTTTAGGAGGAGATGTCGTCGGTGCATCATCATCAACATCATGGAGCTGCGTGGAAGCGACGCTGCTTTTCTTATTTGATAGGGCGCCAGTACCCTCGAATGCAGCTTCTACCACGTGCCGCTGAGATTGGTCGCTAGTACCTTGCTGGCTAAGTCTGTCGAGTTGATCCTGGTGCCGCTTTAATGCTTCTTCTACATTACACAGCCGATTTGCAGCGGCCGCTTTCTCAGTTGCCTCCCTTTCCTTTCTCCTCTGATGACTTTTATCGGGATATCTCCTCATTTCCAGGGGAAAGGCAACCTTCCACGACTTGGAGCCTGGTGTGCCTCATGCTCGTACGTCGTGTTCAGGATTTTTAAGGGCGCGTGTGAGCTTGTCGTTCTCTCTATCAGGAACGAACCGTCCCGCTGCAACATCATCTATTGCATTTCTAATATCGTCGATGGGCAGTAGGGGATCATCTTTGTGTTTCTGATTATATATTGCCCTTCCTTCTTTGTCCAACGTGCCCCCATGGCCGTAAAACCAGTTTCTCGCCCGTGGTGTCCATGTTGCAAGCTCTGGTCTGATCCCGGCAGCTATGTAATTGACCTCAAGTGCATCCCACTTAGGCATACAACCGGCATAGCCAGCAGGCCCCATGTTATGATGGTATACTTTCTTAGCAGTGTTCTCCTTATTTATTCTAGACCTTTCCTTAGCTTTCTCCGATGTCTTGGACTTCACAAAATCCTCCCACTGGTGTCTTAACTTAGCATAGCCGCCTCGAGTGAAATCCGGAGTCTTCTCTACCTTGACAAAGTTATTGTACAGTTTCTTCTTCCAGTTCTTGAATGCATCGGCAATCTTGATGAGAGCAAACTTCTTGACTCTTTGCACAAGCTCCATTCTTGCTCTCTCCTCCTCATCTGGATTCACATCTGGCATCGGCAGGAGGAAATTAATCATGAGCTTCTCAAAAAGCTTATCTTTGGCATTGTCACCGACATACGGGACTCCACCGCCGCTTGGCCGATTCCATTCTTGAACGGTGATCGGGATGTAGTCCCTCACAAGAACTCCGCATTGCTTGACAAATTTTCTTGCGACATCGACGGGAGCTTGCGGTTCGCCATCTACACCGACCACTTCGATCCTATACCTCACAGTGTCATCCAACTTTTTTGTTGGGCCTCGTTTCGTTCTTACGGAAGAAGTTCTCGATCCGGAGGGATAAAAGAAGAAAGAGTGTTAATATATGCATGTATATATATAGACAACAACATTTTAATTACAAAAATACATATATACACCTCGCCAGTGTTTGCGAGATTTAAGGTTCCACCGAAGCCGTCGCCTTCTCCCTCATCGGCTTCTCTCCTGTCCCAGGCTTCGGCTTCTACCTCACCGGAGTCGTCTCCTCGGTTGAGAGACTCATCTCCCTGACCAGAATCGTTCAGAAACTCACTGGTGACATAGATATCGATATCTTCATTTTCGCAGATCATTCCGTGGAGGATGTTTTCCTGATGTTCTGGAATCATAGTATCTTGATGTGTTGGATCCATAGTATCTGCAAAGATGATGATATGACAAGTTAATTAGTATTGTAATAAAACCCTATAGCATGCTTGGAATTTTAAGCGGGATCCGAGGGGTCCAAACCCTAATACAGGAGAGACCCTCGAATCACCTACGGGGGCTCATTTGTTATTCTAATTAAACTTGTGATTAAAGTTGTTGAAGAATGCATGATATTGATGGTAAAGTGTAGATCTCATTTTTCTGAACATTTTGATATATTATTTGTATTTTTCTGACTTATAAATAATTACATATTAAGTTTATGACAAGAAAGGGGAAACAACAATCAACACATGGCATCGATGCAATGCTCAAGCAAGGATGATGATATGACAAGTTAAACAGAGTTGAAATGTAACCCTAAGACATGCTTGGCAATTTAAATGGGATCCGAAGGGTCCAAACCCTAGTATAGGAGAGACCCCGAAATCACCTACTAGGGGTTGATTTCATTCTCTGATTAAACTTGTAATTAAAGTTGTTTAACAATACATGATTATGAGTCTATTGTGTAGATCTCATTTTTCCGAATATTTTTATATATTATACATATTTTTCTGACTTAGAAATAATTAGTTATTGAATTTATAAGATTAAACTCTTTTCTGAAATTATTTAAACAATTATTAAACTTTTACTGCATCATTATGACGTCAGCTCGGGGTGGGGGTTTGTTTTTCTCCACGGCTAAACAAGCCACAGAGACTGACGCGAGGGGCCCAAGCCACCTCATATGCCATGATGGCGGGGCTTGGTCAACGCCCACGTCAGGCACACGCGACGCCACGTCGACGCCACAGTGGCACCACGTAGCCTCGCCGGCGAACTGCCAGGCGGTGGTGGAAGACGGTGGAGAACAGCGCGTGGGGTGACGCGACTAGGACCGTTCGAATCAGCGCGATGCGGGCTACCTAAAACGGGCGGCGCCGCTACGGGAGGTGCGCCGGAGCAAGGGGTTTGACGGTGGCCGGCGGCGACAGGTGCTCGTGGGGAGGACGATACAGTGCGGGAGGGAGACGTAGGAGTGGTGCCGGAGCACCAGTGGCTCACCAGGAGGCCGATGGAGGGTGTGGAGAGGCCGGAGGAGGCCGGGTGCTGCCGGAATCAGTGGAGAACGCGGCGGCCGGAGTCGGGGATGGTGGGGTCGATTGCAGCGATGGAATCCTTGCCTGCTCGCGGCGACGTCTGACGGCGGCGGACAGTGGCGCTCGGCGACGGGCGTCGACGGCGTGAAGCGGCCGCTCTGGATTTGGGCTGCCTCACGGCGTAATTTTGCTCCGCCGCAAATTTTCCTTAGCCGCGCGTCGATGTGCTCTGTGATTTGGAAGAGTTGGGGAGGAGGAAGGGCCGGGGCTGTTAACTGTACAGGCCTTTGGTCCCGGTTTGTCCCACCAACCGGGACCAAAGGATCAACGGTCCCGGTTGGTGGGACGAACCGGGACCAATGGTCTAGCCTTTGGTCCCGGTTCGTCCCACCAAACGGGACTAAAGGCATGTTGATCAGCGCGCGCACCCAGGATCATCGGTCCCGGTTGGTGGGACGAACCGGGATCGTTGACCCATTTTTCAGATTTTGCCAAACCTTTTGGTCTTCCTGTCATTTTCAAATTTCTTTTCTTCTTTAATTAATAAGATGTTTCAATTTAAGATGATTATTTATTTGGAATTTCAGAAAACTTTTAACAGGAAAAGTGCTTCAATTTAAATAACTAATCAAAAACCATTTTCTATTTTCAAATATTTTTATTTGAACTATATAATTTTACTATTTTCAATTAAAATTGCATTACAAAATATTTATTGCATAATTTGGAATTTCAAAAAACTTTCAACAGGAAAAGTGCTTCTATTTAAATAACTAATAAAAAACTATTTTCTGTTTTTAAATATTTTTATTTGAACTATATAATTTTACTATTTTCAATTAAAATTGCATTAACAAATATTTATTACATATTTTGGAATTTCAAAAAACTTTTAACAGTAAAAGTGCTTCAATTTAAATAACTAATCAAACACCATTTTCTGTTTTCAAATATTTTTATTTCAACTATACAATTTCACTATTTTCAATTAAAATTGCATTAAAAAATATTTATTGCATAATTTGGAATTTCAAAAAACTTTCAACAGGAAAAGTGCTTCTATTTAAATAACTAATAAAAAACCATTTTCTGTTTTCAAATATTTTTATTTGAACTATACAATTTTACTATTTTCAATTAAAATTGCATTAACAAATATTTATAACATAATTTGGAATTTCAAAAAACTTTCAACAGGAAAAGTGCTTCTATTTAAATAACTAATAAAAAATCATTTTCTGTTTTCAAATATTTTTATTTGGACTATACAATTTTACTATTTTCAATTAAAATTGCATTAACAAAATATTGAACTTGAAAAATTGCCCGTCGTTTTGAATATAGTTTGAAACGGGCATAAGAAATTCAAAAATGATCCAAACAATGTGAAACCTTCGCGTGGTGTCATATTATGTGTCACAGTTGCAAGGAAAAATATTGAACTTGAAAAATTGCAAACATGATAAAAAATCCTTCACAAAATGACCTATCATGTTCGAGGTTCCATGGTATTTAGGTCAAACCACCAATGTTATGGCTAGAATCAGGGCATAGTTTGTGATAATATGCCCATATTATGCACACATGTGCATCTTGGGATGGCTTATGATGTTGCAGGAGGAAGTTTTCCTTTTCGACGCATGAAAAGGCCAATTTCCATTTTTGAGGTGCCGAAATCGGGGTGTTCTGTGAAGCAACCACCAAATTAAAGTTAGTCATTGGTACCAACCCATTTTTCAAAAATACTAGACCACCTTATATGGACAATTTCCCAACCGGTGTATCTGGAACCTTTCCGTCCATCCCTCATGAAAAAGACAAATTTCTGCCGAATCGGTAGGAGGTTGCCAAGATTTAAACTACAAGTACATGATATAATGCTTGTGAATTTTAAAAAAATAATTTATAAGTTCACAACATGCTATTTCATAAGAGATCCACTTCAAGTTCAGCGAGGCTCAGCCCCGGGCTAAGAAGCTTCATGCCCGCCGTTTTGAATATAGTTTGAAACGGGCATAAGAAATTCAAAAATGATCCAAACAATGTGAAACCTTCACGTGGTGTCATATTATGTGTCACAGTTGCAAGGAAAAATATTGAACTTGAAAAATTGCAAACATCATAAAAAATCCTTCACAAAATGACCTATCATGTTCGAGGTTTCATGGCATTTAGGTCAAACCGCCAATATTATGGCTAGAATCAGGGCATAGTTTCTGATAATGTACCCATATTGTGCACACATGTTCATCTTGGGATGGCTTATGATGTTACAGGAGGAAGTTTTCCTTTTTGATGCACGAAAAAGCCAATTTCCATTTTTGAGGTGCCGAAATCGGGATGTTCTGTGAAGCAACCACCAAATTAAAGTTTGGCATTGGTACCAACCCATTTTTGAAAAATACTAGACCACCTTATATGGACAATTTCCCAACCGGTGTATCTGGAACCTTTCCGTCCATCCCTCATGAAAAAGACAAATTCCTGCCGAATTAGTAGGAGGTTGCCAAGATTTGAACTACAAGTACATGATATAATGCTTGTGAATTTTTAAAAAAATTATTTATAGGTTCACAACATGCTATTTTATCAGAGATCCACTTCAAGTTCAGCGAGGCTCAGCCCCGGGCTAAGAAGCTTCATGCCCGCTGTTTTGAATATAGTTTGAAACGGGCATAAGAAATTCAAAAATGATCCAAACAATGTAAAACCTTCGCGTGGTGTCATATTATGTGTCACAGTTGCAAGGAAAAATATTGAACTTGAAAAATTGCAAACATCATAAAAAATCCTTCACAAAATGACCTATCATGTTCGAGGTGGACGCACTGCTCGATGAGATAAAGCATGTAGCACACGACGCCCTGTCGGAGGAACAAGACAAAGTAGAAGCGGCACCGTGCCTATAAAAGGAGCATCGATACGCCATGGCAAGCAGCTCAACAAGCCAACATAGGTAGATAGAGTTTCATCCCCATGGATGGAGGGTTGGGAAATCCCCCGTGGCGGAGCTTCTCGAAGATGTCGTTGGTGCACACGCCCTACGGCATCTTCGGAAGCTCCGCCTCGGAAAAATTTCCCTGTAAGCCCGTGAAAGACTCCATCTCCTCTAACAGTGTTGGGGAAAGGGTTGGGAAATCTCCCGTGGTGGAGCTTCTCGAAGATGTCATTGGTGCATACGCCCTACGGCATCTTCGGAAGCTCCGCCTCGGAAAAATTTCCCTGCAAGCCCGTGAAAGACTCCATCTCCTCTAACAGTGTTGGGGAAAGGGTTGGGAAATCTCCCATGGCGGAGCTTCTCGAAGATGTCGTTGGTGCACACGCCCTACGGCATCTTCGGAAGCTCCGCCTCGGAAAAATTTCCCTGCAAGCCCGTGAAAGACTCCATCTCCTCTAACAGTGTTGGGGAAAGGGTTGAGAAATCTCCCGTGGTGGAGCTTCTCGAAGATGTCATTGGTGCACACGCCCTACGGCATCTTCGGAAGCTCCGCCTCGGAAAAATTCCCTGCAAGCCCGTGAAAGACTCCATCTCCTCTAACAGTGTTGGGGAAAGGGTTGGGAAATCTCCCGTGGCAGAGCTTCACAAAATGACCTATCATGTTCGAGGTTCTCATATAAAGTTTTCATACATCACATAAAGTTTCCATACATTACATAGATTTACATAGGGTTTAGGGTTTAGGGTATGAATCCTTCGTCGCGTATGTCGATCCCTTGCCTATGATCGCTTCTTAGGCTGTAACCATGGAGCATCTTCTTTGCTTAACGGGACGCTTGGGGTCAGTTTTCACGGTGAAGGGCAGAATTTCATCAAACTTATCATAATCTGCTGACATGTCTGTCTTGTCCTCAACTTCCGCGATGTTTCTTTTCCCTGAAAGAACTATGTGACACCTGGGCTCATCATCTGATGTATTCGTTTCCTTATTTTTTTATTTTTTTGGTCTAGAGGACATGTGCTTCACATAAAAAAACTGAGCCACATCATTGGCTAGGAAGAATGGTTCGTCTCTATAACCAAGATTCTTGAGATCCACTTTTGTCATTCCGTACAGCTGGTCTACCTTTACCCCTTCTCCACTCATGTTGACCCAACTGCACCGAAACAAAGGGACCTTAAAAGTAGGTCCATAGTCAAGTTCCCATATCTCCTCTATGTAACCATAGTATGTGTCCTTTTTCCCATTCTCGCATGTTGCATCAAAGCGGACAACACTGGTTTGGTTGGTGCTCTTTTTATCTTGGGCAATCATGTAAAATGTATTCCCATTTATCTTGTACCCTTGGAAAGTCAATACAGTCGCAGATGGTGTTGAGGCCAACAAGTAGAGCCGATCTCCAATAGTGGTGTCATTCATGAGATGTAATTGCAACCAAGTGCCGAAAGTCTCCATGTGATTTTCTTTAATCCAGTAGTCATCCTTCCCCGGGAACTTGGAGCGTACAACATTCATGTGTTCCTCGATATACGGAGCCACGAAGGTAGAACTTTGTAGAACTATGTAGTGTGCTTGATTCAAAGAATGTCCGTCCCTAAATATCATTGTTTTCTTTCCTAGCGTGCCTTTTCCACTCAGTCTCCCCTCATACCGTGATTCAAGAACACCAATCGGCTTAAGGTCAGGAAGAAAGTCTACACAGAACCCAATGACCTCCTCTGTTCCATAACCCTTGGAGATGCTTCCTTCTGGCCTAGCACGGTTACGAACATATTTCTTTAAGACTCCCATGAACCTCTCGAAGGGGAACATATTATGCAGAAATACATGACCGAGAATGGAAATCTCTTTGACTAGGTGAACTAAAAGATGCGTCATAATATTGAAGAAGGACGGGGGGAACACCAACTCAAAACTGACAAGACATTGGACCACATCCTTCTGTAGCCTTTCCAGACTTTCTCGGTTGATTACCTTCTGAGATATTGCATTGAGGAATGCACATAGCTTCACAATGGCTAATCGAACATTTTCCGGTAGAAGCCCCCTCGATGCAACCGGAAGCAACTGTGTCATAATCACGTGGCAATCATGAGACTTCAGGTTCTGAAATTTTTTCTCTATCATATTTATTATTCCCTTTATATTTGACGAGAAGCCAGTCGGGACCTTGATACTGTAAAGGACTTCAAAAAAGATTTCCTTCTCTGCTTTGGTAAGAGCGTAGCTGCTTAAGTATTCATGTCCTTTATCAGTATGCTTGTTGTATGGGTCTTTGATACATTGCTGGTCCTCCCGTGCTTCTGGTGTATCTTTTGTCTTCCCATACACGCCTAGGAAGCCTAGCAGGTTCACGCAAAGATTCTTCGTCACGTGCATCACGTCGATTGAAGAACGGACCTCTTCCAATACTCAAGCTCCCAAAATATAGATTTCTTTTTCCACATGGCCATGTGTCCGGTAATGGGGTCTTTCGGAACAGATTGACCGCCAGGACCCTTTCCAAAGATTACTTCTAGGTCCTTCACCATACCAAATACATCAGCACCTTTAGGAAGCTTAGGCTTCTTCCGGTAATCTGCCTCACCATTGAAATGCTTGCCTTTCTTTCTTACTTGATGATTAGTCGGAAGAAATTTACGACACCCCAGGTACACAACCTTCTTACATTTATCCAAATATGTACCTTTAGTCTTATCTAAACAGTGCGTGCATGCATTGTATACCTTGTTTGACTATCCTAAAATGTTACTAAGAGCAGGCCAATCATTGATGGTTACGAACAACAACGCTCGTAGGTCAAATGGCTCCTGTTTGTGCTCATCCCACACCTTTACACCTGGTTCTGCCCACAACTGCAAAAGTTCATCGACTAATGGCCTTAGGTCCACATCAATGTCGTTGCCGGGTTGCTTCGGTCCTTGGATGAGCACTGGCATCATAATGAACTTCCGCTTCATGCACAACCAAGGAGGAAGGTTGTAGATACATAGAGTCACTGGCCAGGTGCTTGATACATTGCAAATGTATCTATAATTTTTGATGCTCCATGCTTGGTTTTATCTACTCTTGTGTTTTGTCCACACTTTGGAGTACTTTTCATATGATTTCTTGGACTAACCTATTAACAAGAGCCACAGTGCCAGCTGCCTGTTTTTTGCTGTTTTTGGTTCCAGGAAAGTCAGAAAATGAATATTCTCGGAATTGGATGGGACAAAAGCCAAAGTGCCTATTTTTCCAGAAGACTCCAGGAGCCAGAATACGAGACGGAGGAGGGCCAGGGGCTGGCCACAACACCCCCAGGCGCGGGCTAGGCCTGGCCGCGCCAGGGCATGGTGTGGTGGCCCTAGGCACCCCCTCGGTCTCCCTCTTCGCCTATAAGAAGCCTTCTAACCTAAAAACTCCGGGGGGTTCGACGTTTTTCCACGAAAAGTTCCGCTGCGCCGCCACCACCGAATGGGAGATTCGGGGGACAGAAAGTCTCTGTTCCGGCACCCTACCGGGATGGGGAAGTGCCCCCGGAGCCATCTCCATCGATCTCCACCATCATCTTCATCGACCATCCATGTTTCCCCCATCTATGAGTGAGTAATCCCCCGCTGTAGGCTATGGGGATGGTAGGGATTGGATGAGATCGTTTATGTAATGGCATCAGATTGTTAAGGCATGGTTCCTAGTATCTTTTATTAGTGTTTTATGACTTTGTTGTGACTTGTTGTGCTTAATGCTTGTCACTAGGGCCCGAGTGCCATGATTTCAGATCTGAACTTATTATTGATTCATTATGATGGTATTGTTTTTGGTCTTATCTACAAGTTGTATACACATGTTGTTGTCCGGAACCTAAGGCCCCAAAGTGACAGAAATCGGGATAACCAGAAAGGAAAGGCTTTGATGTGAGGATCACATGTGTTCACGGAGTGTTAATGCTTTGCTCCGGTGCTCTATTAAAAGGAGCACCTTAATTGCCAGTAGTTCCCTAGAGGCCCCACTGCAAACGGGCTGGCAGGACAAAAGATGTTGTGCAAGTTCTCATTGCGAGCACGTATGACTATATATGGAACACATGCTTAGGATTGTCTAGTCCTTGGATGCTTTATCTTATTTATCTGCAATTGTCCTATGTTCTGATTGCTATATGAATTGTCTTGTCCATGCAACGCCCGTCCATCCATCCCTATGCCTACCGCACTCGAATCCCACTGTTACTGCTTTTGTTACTACTGTCTTTGCTATTCCTACTACAAAACTGTTGCTACTAATAAACTGCTGTGAACAAGATTGTTTTCCAGGTGCGGCTGAATTGACAACTCAGTTGTTAAGGCTTATAAATATTTTTTGGCTCCCTTTGTGTCGAATCAATAAATTGGGTTTCACTTCCCTCGAAAATACTGCGATACACCCCCTATACTTGTGGGTCATCAGTTACAGATAAAGAAGATAAGGTTGCTAACCTCAGCCGAGGATACTGTGTTGTGCGAACTAAAGTGTGGCTCGGACATTTCGTCGAACACCTTGTGTGCAATCCAAGAAAAAAAAGCTAGCACCCACACCTCACACACAATCCAGCAAAATTTGGTGGCAAGGGGCCGGGACCAATGACCTGGGTGAGGGGCGCGCTGCTGGGCCGCCACGTGTCGCGCGGGAGGGGCTTTGGTCCCGGTTCGTGGCATTAACCGGGACCAATGCCCACCGTCGCTTCGTCGTCCTCGTGTATAAATATGAGGCCACAACGCGTCGCTTTCGCCATCGCCTCCTCTTTGCAGTCGATCTCCACCCACCCCTTTCGCCATCGCCTCTCCGCCGCGCCGTCGTCTCGCCTCCCCTCCCTCACCAATCTCCACCGCGCCGCCATGGAGGTGCCCACGCTCAACTTCTACGAGGCAGTGATGTTTGCATACTATGGCATCCTCGCGCCGCCGCGCGCGACCGTGCCCGCCGGATTTCGCATCAGCGAGGCGGGTGTGCCGGTGGCTCCGCTCCTCGTCCCCGACGGATACGAGATGGAGTGCGTCATCGCGGAGCGTCGCCGCCAGATGCCCGCGAGGATGAGGGCGTTGCCCCGGTACGCGGCGGCCAGCGAGTACTGGCCCCGGCTGTTCAAGAAGGAGCGGAAGGCCAAGCTTGGCAACCGCATCGTGGACGGGCGCGTGGTGCACCCGGATCTCCGCAACCGAGAAGGGCGGGAGATGTTCTGGTCCATCCCTGGACGGACCATCTACACCGCCATCGACACTGCTAGCCGCGCAGAGGAGCTCCGTCTCCCGAACAAATCGTGGAGATTTTGTCCGACGATGACGAGGAAGCCGGCGGCTCAGAGGACAGCGGCAGTGGAAGTGTTGTCGACTAGGAAAATTTGTAAAGTCGCACCTTTGTTTGGAAAGAATTTATGGTCGAATAATAAAATGTCTCAATTTAGATCTTTGTCTCGATTAATTTGTGAAAGATTTTTTCAAAAATACTGATCAATTCAATTTCTACCTCGAATTAATTTCTTCCCCGAATTAATTTACATTAATTGTCCCGGATTGCGGACCGTCGCGGGGTTTTTGGTCCCGGTTCGTGGCATGAACCGGGACAAATGCTCCGCAGAGAGCCACGTGTGCGTCGCGGGGGCATTGGTCCCGGTTCATGCCACGAACCGGGACCAATGCTTAGAGATGAATCCGTACCAATGCCCAGGCGGCATGAACCGGGACCAGTGCCTGGCATTGGTCTCGATTATAAAAACGAACCGGGACCAATGAAATTTGGGCGCTGGACCAAAGACCCTTTTTCTACCAGTGGTAGCTAGACTTTGGGCTTACGGCAAGGAAGCTCATGTTTCGCTTGACATCTTGACGTGGCTTTTAGACTTATCTTGCTTCTCCCCCTTTTACCCGCGCCTAAATCATTTTGTCACGTGCTTCTACTGAATCTGGTTTTGAAGCAGATGCGTCCATCTAGCTCCATTGTCTTCCATATGTCCTCGCTTAGCAGTCAAGTTGCCCAAAATGGGTCCTAACATTGTTCAATAGCAAAAAAATAAAGAAAAAATCATAACCAGTTGTTTAATTAAAATATAACATTAGCTTTCACTAGAACATGATGTTTGGTTGTAGGATCATATCTAGGAATGAATTTACATTTGGCTAGCAACCTAGTAGAACTCTGAATGATCATAGAAAGATACATACAAATATGAGGTCTATAAATACATCCATTCATTTGTGCAACTTATGTATCGTTCACTGCACAAAAGGAAAAAAAGTATCACTCAAGATATATGTGTTACAATTGCGACAAGAAGATAACGAAGAACGAAAACAAAAAAACACAACAAGGGGACACAGATTTAACGTGGAAAAATCTCTCCAACAAAGAGAGGAAAAAACCACGGGCGCCAGCTAGCAAAACTTTACTATATCGAGAAGTGTTTACAAACGCCAGGGATTTCACAGATGCAACTCACCCCAACCGGCGGCTTACAAGGGGTTTATATATCGGTGGAAACCTAGGTCTTCGACGATCCGTACCGTACCAGGCAGAAGTTGGCCTCGCTTCACTCGTCAGAAGTTGGGCTATACTTTGTAGAATTTGGATCAACATATAACAATATGGCTTACATTTTTTCCATCACACACTAGCAAACAGACTGCTGATATAGCACATGAATGTTGGGACTTGAGTTCAGCTCTAAGAGTGGAAATAAAGTAATATTATCATGTGGTGAATAGATACACTGAGCTACCCATCTTCAAGCCTCGATCATGAACCATCTTTATAAATGGCACATGCTTCTCTTATTACTGCTCGATATATTCGTTCCATATGCCTATTGTTTACTACAACCTCTGGCTTGTCATAGCTCTCGTCAGATAGGTGCATACTAGAGTCATGGCAAAGAGAGAAATCCCAACTACATAAAGTTGGATATGTACAATGCTACTTGAAATGATAGGTATCAGGAAACATGCCTATCCGAAGGCCACATATTTGCGTTGTTAATGAGCTTAGTGCTGTAGCGTTAAGGGTTTGGGGTAGAGTTGGACAGAAAGCTTAGGGCTCAAGGCTCGTGTCGGGCTCTACGAGGCTCTGAGGTCTCATATGCAAGAAAAAACATGTTTGGAAGAAGACAATCGTAGAAGAAAGAAGGTGAATGCGTGTGTTAACAAGACTAATGTACACGCAGGATTGCTCTCCGCACCACCTACGACTTCTTAACACACTGGCTAGACATCGTCGCCGTAGTACCCTTTGGCACGATCCTGCACGTCGTCTTGCGCATATGCGTGCTCTCCAATATTACCTGGCACCTGGCTACCTTTCAGCATCCTTTGGCAATCGTGTAAATACAAACATCTGTAACAAAAATACATTTGTACTTTTACTAACACAAATGGGCAGAATATATATTTTACAGGTTCCAAAATTGTGTTTGAATTAAAAACTTGTGTCAGCAAATATGATAAGAAAATGGTCAAGATTTGATCTCGACAAATCGAGCTCTCTAGCATCATGGTTGACTGCGGTTATCTATTTCCAGATGTAAACCACGATTCTTCCGCACATGGAATATTGGATTTCCAAACACGTTTTTGGGCTGGACTGAATTTTTCTTCTAGACTGTACGTTACGGAAAATTCTATTCGCCACCCAATGCGCGTGCTAATACGCTCAGCTCAAGTGGGTTCGTGCACTGGGCCAGCCCATTTAGCATTTTCTCATTTCATTTTTCTCTCTTTTCTCTTTTGTTTTCTTGTTTTAGTTAATCTGCTCTAGCTGTGCAGTGTCCTTGGATCTGATGAAGAGCTTAACGTGCTAGATCATCAATAAGAAAAAAAATGCATCCATCGTGTGGTGACTATTTGAAAGTCATCTGATGAGAAAAAAATAAAAAATTCATAACCAGTTGTTTAATTAAATATAACATTAGTTTCCACTACAACATAATGATTTGGTTGCATGATTGTATCAAGAAATGATTTGATATTCGGTTGGTGGCCTAGTAGATAGAATGATCATAGAAAGATACATACAAATACGTGGCATATAAATACATCCACTTATTTCTACAGCATATGTATAATTCAGTACGGCAAGAGGAAAAACTATATCACTTAAAATATATGGCTTACGTTCTTCCATCACACACACAAACAAATAGGCTATATTGTGCTAAAGCACATGAATGTTGGGACTTGAGTTCAGCTCTAAGAGTGGAAATAAGCGATACGATCGTATGGTGGGTAGATAGTTAATTATGCACACACCGGTCTTCCCTTCTTTAAGCATGAGCCACCCTTATAAATATCTTCCCTTCTTTAAGCATGAGCCACCCTTATAAAGGACGCATGCCTCTCTTGCTACTCCTTGGTATGTTTGTTCCATATGCCTACTGTTTACTCCAACCTCCTGCTTGTCATAGCTCATCATGTATCGTGCATACTCGAGTCATGCGAAAGAGAGAAATGCCAACTACATGGAGTTGGATGCATGCAATGCTACTTGGAAAGAGAGAAAACGACGATTTCCCGGATACACATTCTTCTTACATTTATCAAATATATACTTTCAGTCTCACCTAAACAGTGCGTGCATGCATTGTATCCCTTGTTTGTCTGGCCTGAAATATTACTAAGTGCAGGCAAATCATTGATTGTTTTTGAACAACAACGCTCGTAGGTCAAATTCCTCCTGTTTATGCTCATCGCACACACGTACACCTTGTCCATGCCACAACTGTAGGATTTCTTCAACTAATGGCCTTAGGTACACATCAATATCGTTGTCGGGTTGCTTCGGGTCTTGGATGAGCACTGACATCATAATAAACTTCCGCTTCATGCACAACCAAGGAGAAAGGTTATATATACATAGAGTCACATGCCAGGTGCTATGACTGCAGATCTGCTCCCCAAAAGGATTTATGTCATCTGTACTTAGATCAAACCATAAGTCCCCACATCACCTGCAAAGTCCGGAAACTCTCTCTTGATTTTTCTCCACTCCGACCCATCAGTGGGGTGTCTCAACATCTCTTCTTTCTTACGGTCTTCCATGTGTCATCGCAACAACTTGGCATGTTGTTTGTTTCTGAACAAACGTTTCAACCGTGGTATTATAGGAGCATGCCACATCACCTTGGCAGGAATCCTCTTCCTGGGGCGCTCGCCCTCAACATCACCAGGGTCATTTCGCCTGATCTTATACCGCAATGCAGTGCATACGGGGCATGCATCCAAATTCTCGTACTCCTCACCGTGGTAGAGGATGTAGTCATTAATGCATGCATGTATCTTCTGCACCTCTAATCCTAGAGGACAGACAACCTTCTTTGCTTCGTATGTACTGGCGGGCAATTCGTTATCCTTTGGAGGCAGCTTCTTCATTATTTTCAGCAACTTTTCAAATCCCTTGTCAGTCACAACAGTCGCTGCCTTCTATTGTAGCAATTCCAGTGTGCTACCCAACTTTTTGTGGCCATCTTCGCAATTTGGGTACAACAATTTGTTGTGGTCCTCTAACATCTGCTCGAACTTCAACCTCTCCCTTTCACTTTCGCATTCTCCCTTTGCATGAGCAATGGCCCGACCAAGATCATCATCGGGATCATATGATGCCCGTTCTTCAGCTTCTTCTTCATCATTGTCTTCCATTGCAGTACCATCATATTCAGGGAATATAGATCGGTAGTTGTCATCATCGTTCTCCTCTTCATCGCCGTGTTCCATCATAACCCCTCTTTTTCTATGCTTGGTCCAACAATTATAGTCTGTCATGAAACCGGACCAAAACAGGTGACCATGAAAGGACTCTTGAGGAAGAGTATTCCTTATGATTCTGACAGACACCACATGGAAAAGGCATAAAACCATTCCGCTTTTTTGCCTCAGCCACAAGGAGAAAAGAATGCACGCCTTTAATGAACTCGCCAGAGAGTCGGTCAGTGTACATCCATTGCTGGCTCATCTACATTGTATAATTAAGTACATCAAACGGAATCATGATGCTAAAATTAGTACTGGTCTAAAAAACAAATTTAAAGCACACAACTAGGACTAAAGATATGATGAACCTTTAGTCCCGGTTGGAGGCACCAACCGGGACTAAACATGGATGTGGCGACAACACTATATCATGGGTAAGTGTCGACACTATGTCATGAGTGAGAAGCACTAAGCCAGTGAGTGTCAACACTATTTGGGTGGGTGGCGGCACTATAAAAGGGGTGAGTGTCGACACTATGTTGTGCCGCTTAATCTATAAATAGGTATGCATTATTGTGAAGAACTGCAAGATGGTGTGCGAGAGCAGGGACACCACTATGGCGGAGATTCTCGAAGATGTCTTAGGATCCCGTCCTTAGACATCTTCGAGGAGCTCGCCATAGAGGCACTCCCTAATATGTGAAATTTGTTAGCTACCCGGCATATTAATCTATAGCTAGAGAAGTTATTAACTCTAAGATGGTGCGAGAGGGACACCACTATGGCGGAGCTTCTCGAAGATGTCTTAGGATCCTATCCTCATACATCTTCGAGGAGCTCGCCATAGAGGAGCTTCTCGAAGATGTACTGTGATGTCTTCTTATAAAAATTTTGTGAATTAACCCTATTTTTGTTTTTCAATTTCCTGAAGGCAGGTAGAAGACAAAGAAGGGCATTTTGCCCAACTAGCTAGGATGATGAACTCATGCATGTATCTTTATGTGCTTTTGTTAATCAAATGAATTTCAAGACTATGTGGTAAAACAAGATATAGATAGAATCCACATATTAAAAATTATATTCACCTTGGAGTTTATTACATTAATACAAGATAGATTGAATCCAAACATCGATCTCATGTTATTATTGCAAACATTACTACCAAACTAAATCCACAAATCCATCTACTTGTAGAGCATGAAATGAGCTAACATAGAAATGAGAGTTGAAAGGATGAAATTGCTCACATTTTAGAACCTTTGGATAGATGGGTGCCGCAAAATCTTGACAAATATTGAGAAAAAATTGAGCATGAACTCGAGCTTGAAGGAAGAAATAGAGAGGATCCACCAGCTTGAAATGGTGGCTCGAGCAGGAGAAGAAGATATAGTCGGGCTATTAGTCCCGGTTTGTGGCCAGAACCGAGACTAAAGGGTCCATCTTTAGTCCCGGTTCGTGTCTGGTGCCGGCCCCAGCCTGCCTGGAACCCTTTAGTCCTGATTTGTTACACGAACCGGGACTAAAGGGTCAGTTCGAACTAGGGCTAGTGTCTGCCGCCCCCTGCGGCCAGTTCTAGCCGTTGGGACCGGGACATTAGTCTCGGTTTGTAGAAAACCTAGGACTAATACCCCTGGACGAAAGGTCTGTTTTCTACTAGTGTAACGTGATAGATCATCAACAGGAAGAAAAATGCATCCATCATGTGGTGACTATTTGAAAGGCATCTGATGGAAACAAATAATAATAAATTCATAACCAGTTCTTTAATTAAATATAACATTAATTTCCACTAGAACGTAATGATTTTGTTGCAGGATTGTATCAAGATATGAATTGACACTTGGCTGGCGGCCTGATCATAGAAAGATATAGACAAATATGGGGCATATAAATACATCCACTCATTTGTGCAGCGTATGTATAATTCAGTTCGCAAGAGGAAAAACTATATCACTTAAAATGTATGGCTTACTTTCTTCCATCACACACACAAACAAATAGACTATATTGTGCTAAAGCACATGAATGTTAGGACTTGAGTTCAGCTCTAAGAGTGGAAATAAGCGATACGATCGTATGGTGGGTTGATAGTTAATTATGCACACATCGATCTTCCCTTCTTTAAGCATGAGCCACCCTTATAAATACCTTCCCTTCTTTAAGCATGAGCCACCCTTATAAAGGACGCATGTCTCTCTTGATACTCCTTGGTATGTTTGTTTCATATGCCTACTGTTTACTCCAACCTCCTGCTTGTCATAGCTCATCATGTACGTGCATACTCGAGTCATGCGAAAGAGAGAAATGCCAACTACATGGAGTTGGATGCATGCAATGCTACTTGGAATGATAGGTATCAGGAAACATATCAGCCGATCCAATAGATATTCTTGCATTGTTAATGAGCTAAGTGGTGTAGAGTTAAGGGTTTGAGGTAGATCTGAAAAGAAATCTTGGGGATCAAGGCTTGGCTCAGGCTCGACGAAACTACGAGGTCCAGTACGCAAGACAAAATGTATTTGGACAGAGACGATTATAGAAGAAAGAAGGTAGATGCGAATGTTAACAAGACTAGTGTCCACGCAAGACTGCTCTCCGCACCACCTACGACTGCTTAATCCACTGGCTGAATTGCATCTTTGAAGTACCATCTGCCCACCTTGTGCTGCTCTCCATTACCTCTGCGCCTGGATACCATTTGGTCCCCTTCGTCAATTGTGTAAATATAAACATATGTCACAAAGTTACACTTGTGTTTTACTAACATGAATGTGCACACCAGATATTTTACAGGTTCTGAAATCGTGTTGGAACTAAAAGCTTGGGTTAGAAAATATGATAATAAGAAAATGGTCAAGATTTGATCTCAAAAAATCGAGCTCTCCAGCATCCTGGTTGGTTCTAAGGCGGTTATCTATTTCTAGCTATAAATCACGTTCCTTCCGCGGACAATAGTGGATTTCCGAACACCTTACACCGATTTTCGCTTGACCACTAATCATCCAAATGGGCCCTTAGTGGACTGAGAAGTCTCAGCTCTTATCCAAGTCGAGACCAAAGCCTCTCTTGAGAATATTTAATAACACAAGCGAGCCAAATTTGGCCCACAATTTATCAAGCTGGACAAGCCTCGGCTTGGTTCACTTTCACCACTAGTTTTGGGGGACATGGGTGTGCTGAAATTAATTCCTCAGAAGTTCAGAGGTTCTACATTAAAAAATATCTAGTGCATGCCATTAGTAAACTTAGTCACGCAAATTCTTGACGAAAGTTTATTAAATGGCATTCTTAAGCTTAGTAACAACAAAAATGATGATGAAACAGTTCATGCCTGCCATTCGGGAGATGAAAGCTTTTCTTTGGGGTGAAGGGAGCGTTTTCTTGGTCATTTCAACAATATTACCATGATTTCATTGTTTCTTATCAATGTATGGAATATTTATTGTTTTCATGTTTATTTATACATACAACTCTTGTGATTTGTTTGGTGGGTTATTTATATGTCAAAACGTATATATGCATTTTGAAGTTAATTAAGTTAATATCCGACATATTTGCATCATATTATGAGTTACCACCATAGTTTTTAATGATTTAAGGGATTTTCTGCGAAATCCCTTATTTTTGTTATCTAACTTCGAAAAACATGAAACACTATTTCTCATATTTTGGACTTCACAAAACCACCTGGGGGCAAAAAAAATAGGGATTTATGCCATGTCGATTTTTATGGAAAACAAAAACCAAGAGAGGAAGTCGAAGACGAGAAGGCCGAGGCGGCCAATATATCTCCCATGGCATGGCCCACCAGGTTATCTGTGCCAACTGATCTGAACTTTTCACAACACGCCTATGTCTAGAGCAAAAACCTACTATATAATTCTTGGTTTCATGAGTTTTCAGGAGAGACTATGCCACAAGAAAAAACATAGAAATGTGAGATAGAAGTGTGCCGCAGAAGTACATCGGAGGGGGAAACTCCACAGGTCCTCTCCCGGTTGCACCTCCTACCTCTCTAACATATTCACCAGTTTTCTTTATATGAGAAGGAATTAGTCCACCTTCCGACCGCGGATTAATTTCTAGTAGTAGCTTGATTAATCTCTCTCTCTATATATATATATATATATGTAGAGAGAGAGTATATATATACATATATATATATATATATATATATATTTGCTACCATGTTTCGAACCATATGAGCTACCCTACATGACAATGGTCATGTTTTATACCCTTTACGGTGCATCTTTTGATATGATATGAGTCATGTTATGTAATTTCAGTATGTTTTTTATGTATTTTTCGATGCATGTTATTTCCTCGTTCTTGTGTACATATACTGGTCAAAGTAGTATGCTATGACGGATGAAAACATGTGTATAAGATGGAGTAGCACTTGTGGCTTAGTTATAGATAGTGATAGAAAATTTGGGACGGCTATGATTTATACCTTTCTTGTGCTACCTCACTAGGGAAAATGAGAAGGCGTCGTGTTGAACTGCTCTGTGACAGCAAGAGCGGTCTTGTGATGACCACAATCGTGCACATGAGATCTTTAAACATCATGCTACCACTTAAGGAAATACTCTGTGTAATAAATTAATTCTAAGCATGCGAACAACCCACTTGCCTAAAGGAGAATCTGTGAGATGCGTTGCATCATATTGATACTAGGACATGATGCCCATATGGATATGTACCAAAGACTACATGTAAGTTGCATGAATATAACTTATCTAGGGAAGCTTATTTTGTGCCACCATGTTAAAAGGTGAGAGAGATCAAGTGGACCCATATAAATCATTTTCCATTTTTAAACAGAAATATTTACAGAGTTTACTTTAAATATGTTTACGTTATTTCACTCACCAACAACTCTCTCTAACATCGTTGTACCTGGAAACTACCATAGTGAGTTGGGAACAACATGGTAGTTACTTTCATTTTTGCAGGATTTCTTGAGGAAGGAGATGATAAACATGAAGATCCCTATGTTCGATATTTACCCTGAGTCATTCTCGTGAAGAAAGAGCCACATGGTACAACACTTTGCACTTTGAGTTTTAGTGAATTGGTATATATATATATAGTCTATTGATATCAGTTACGTTTTAAGTATATGAAAAATGATCTTTATGAGGTGATCAAAGTGATTTGATCTTCCATGATTATACAAAAAAAATCTTACTAAGGTGATCAATATATGTGTTCATCAATAAAATGTAATGTACAGATCATTTTGTCATGAAATATAATGTACTGTGTGATGTCTTGCTATTATTTTAGATCTTGCCATGATGAAATGCAACTTACAATTCAAGAAAATGTGACATACAACTAATGAAAACTAATCTGAATGTGAATATTAATAAACTTTTAAGGGAAGACTGCATGATTAAATGAGTGAGTCTTTAGTGATTGTTTGCTCAAAAGTCTCATTTTTTTTGAAATGGAGGGTGCGACCCTCGCCCTCTGCATCGAAGAGATGCATATGACCTTTATTGCTTTATTAATAAAATGTTCAACAAAGAATGGATAAAGATCATACATCACAAAACCCGAAGACACCACACAACACCTACAGAACCGATAATAGGTGAAAATCATGTCAACAGGGCCTTGTGCCCGGAAAATAATGAAATCCATCCATCAACTAGAAACCGGGAAAAAATCGCATACCCCGAGATGCCCTCTAGGCAAAACGAGAGCGCTCATCTAGTTTAGCATAATCTTAGCAAGCACCTCATGTACACACCACAGAAGCCATCACCACCAACGAACCGCCGAGCAATCTTCAAGGTTAAGATCTGCATAAACTTTGCCCATCTTGCCAACGATGCCACGACGATGCTAGGCATCGAACACCGCCCTGCGTGAGGCCATCATCACACCCGCCGCCGAGACCATGTTGCACCATGCCGCCGAGACTTGCTGCCATTGACGCGATAGATGGAACACCGCTCCACCAGCTGATCACCTCCAGTCATCTCAGGATCCAAAATGTTTCCCTCAAGAGGGTGAAAGACGCCGATGTACGACCATCATCCGATTCAGAAACATCCCAGATCTAGGGTTTCCCCTAGAGCCTAAGGCACAAGGCGGGATTCACAACAACGATGCCTTCAACAAGGAAACATCATCCGAGGATGCCGCCATCGTCAGCTCCGACCGACATCGGAGCCCGGCTCTCGCCGACCAACAGCCTCGCCTCACCCGCACCATAGCCAAGGACCACCGCAGGAGAGGGGGTCGTTTCCATGCCGTCAAACTGCCCGGAGAAGGACCTCCATGTCGTGCGCCATGCCACCACTGCTAGCGACTGGTGGCCGCACCACGCCAGAGAGCGACCATGTCGAGGTGCCCAACGGTAGTACCATGCCAAGGCTGGGAGAAGATGGACCGCCCTGATTTCCTTGTGTGAGGGGAGGAGGAGGCTGCCAACAGTGGCTAGACATTGTCTGGTTGCGCCCTGGGGCATTGGGGGAGGAGGAGATAGAGGTTGGGGAGGGACAGTAGTTGGTGGCTAGGGTTTCCCCTCCTGTATCCTCGCGGGGGCGATAGGAGGAGGAGGGGACCGGATGGTTTTGTTTGCTCAAAAATCACATGGGTAACATAGTGAGAAAGCCATGACAGATGATATTTTTTTGTTAAAACGGTGGCAGCACGATATACAACAAGTTGATGGTACATAAAAGATAGTACCCCAACATAGGAGGAGAGCATTTTCGAGTATATATAGTCTTCAACCACATATACTACATGGCAGGTGGTGTTACCATGCAGCCACCTTCCACTCGCTCTCACACATGCATGCACTTTCAATTACCTTACATGCTTGCATGCATGCTTCTTTTCTCTGTTTAACTTTTCACGTTGAGTGCTCTCTAATTCATGTAAGACAATCCAAACCCATAACATCACACAAAGGTATTCTAAAATATTGAAGTTGAAAAACGTTTAACTTTCAAATTGTATATGTATGGAAATTCATTTTCTCTATTGGCTTAGTCACGAGGACATCTTCCAAACTAGATCTCATGTTAACATGTTTGATTAATTTTTTCCATTCGTAATTGATAATTATAGGACAGTGCTATAGAGCGGCGCTGCATATTCACGCGGCCATGCGGCGCCTCCTAGACCCACGCACGCGCATGCATTAGGGCTGTCGAAAGTTAGCTGCACTAGTTAAGTTAATATGCATGTGACAGTTTGTACGAAGCAGCTGTGTCCAACCAAAAAATTTATCAACATATATTTTTTACAACAGTCAAGTTCTCTCACATAATTTTCGCAGTGTTTTATATGCAACCCTGCGCAGTCCATGTCATCGTCATTACAATAGTACTGGTAGTATATTAAGATGAGTAAAATTATTACATGCATGTCTCTGTGTATCATTCATATCACAGAAGGTTTACAATATTACCAATTACTCGATTAATTACATGTAGTAGTAATATGGAAGCATAATGCCAGATTACCAATTGAGAGGATAATTAGGGTCAGTTTATCCTGACCACATAAGTTCCTACCTGCCAGATTAACTACTCCTAGTTGTCAGGTTTAACCTTGAATAAGGACCACCTTAATTAGGTCCTAGTTGCAATAGTACTAATTACCCGATTAAGTTAGACTGATTGTCAGATTAAGTTAATCAAATTGCCAGGTTAAGTAAGCCTAATTGCTTCTTGAGATGCTCTGCGAGCAACCGAGTCCGCTCAATCACAAGAGGAGCAGATCGTGCATGGAGGGAGGCCAAGATGCACGCTGAGCTGCTGCTGCTTGCCACTCCGGCACATCTACTGCCATGCACCAAACAAGCATCCGCCCCGAGCTACAGTAGAGCGTCACAACGGCATTCTCCGTCGGGCCATCAACCCATCGCTTACCGGTGTCGCAGCTAGCTGATTCAAGCTTTCTGGAGCTGTCGTGTGGCCTTACCAAGCTGCCAAACCTCGGCATCGACTTCCGCGACTAAGCATGCTTGTCGGACACCATTGACGAAGCGCGCCCGTGACGCCGCCCAGGTCACTTGTGGATCGACCCTAGCTCTCGCATCCTCGTCGCCGGTACTGGCGCCCACATGGCACAGATCACGACCATAAAACGGGACTCCTGGCGAGCATGTGTAACACCCCGGACTCTCCGTGCCCGGGATGTCACTCCTGGCAGCTTAATATGATATCTAGACTGGCCCCACAGTAGTATTTTATACACACTTATTCTTGCTCGTGCGCACCCGGTACCCACTTCCCGGTCGGTCACCCATCCTCAAATTGCTCTAGGACAAGCACATTTAACCTCAGAGTTCTTTTCAGACGAGCTTCCGGAAAAAAAAAGTTGCAACTTGTTGATATGGGTATCCTATCAATCCTATTATGACATGCGCCAGGGTCTCACAGCACGCGCCTCCCCGTTTCGTGCTCCGCGGCGGCAGCCGCCCCCGCTGCTGCATGCTCGGTGGTGGAGGCCTCCCTTGCTACTCCATGCTCCACGTCGGCCTCTCCCGCTGCGTGCGTCGGCAAGTCGCTGTTTCCGTGGTGGTTTCAGAGAGAGATTGTGTGGTGTAGAGCACTCATGAGGGGATAAGGTGGAAGCGGGATAAGGGAGGTAAGACCAATTGTTCGGATGGCACGATGCGTATTTCCGAATCTTCGTGGGCCGCACGGGAGACAGCGCGGTGCGGTGCCTCTCTATAGATTTTTCCTAGATTATAACCTCGTAGTCACCAAATTATTATAACTTGCATGACAGATTCTTTTACGTAATTCAGAACCAATGAAGACTTGCATAATACTACTTATGTCAGATGATACAATCTATCACTTGTTGGTAAGACACTTGAATACCCTCCCCACTGACCCACACACCCTCTACAACTCTTAGACAAGCCCCAATGGGGGTATCATATATGGTATGAGGCATTACATGCATGCAAAATTCTTATGTGTCACTTCAATTAATGATGAAAGAGATTGTTTGTATCATAGGTAGATATAGTACCATAGCATGTAGAACTAGAAAAGCTAATCTTAAATAAATTTTGTACACAATTTTACATTAAGATTCTACAAAACAATAAATACACTAAGACTATGGTGCTACTATATGATAGTATGCATTGTGGAGATGGTACCATATACTAATACCATATACATGATATTACGATATGATACTCCCCACTGTGACTAGTCTAATAATATTGCAATGCATAAAAACATGTAGAATCATGTCTGGTAACTACGCATTATTGTTGTGGTAATTGTTCGTTATTATTATGGCAATCACGGTTCTATAATTTGGTTAGTGATGTAATAAAAAAAATTGTCAGACACGTAGAATTATGGGATCTAGTTTTAAAACCCTCGTCGAGATCAACTCAATGGTGAAGACAAATTGCTAATTGGATTAATGGTTTAAGAAAGAAATCATTTTAATATTCGAATTTAGTAGTTAATGTGATGATTTACATCACGTGGCAGATTTGTGCATGCATGTTCTCTATTGAAAAAATGTTGCACGGGATGACAAATTTGCAAGCGTGTTGTAGTTTTATATACATATATCCTGAGGTAGAAGAGATTTACCTACCTTCGTGTTAACTCTAGCAACTCAGTGGAAAATTTTCTACTACTGCTCCCTCTGTTCCAGTTTAGTGTGCGCGGTGCTACAGTGCACGCGAAACGAGGTGAGCGATTTCTCTCTTATTTTTCACTTTTTTGCTTCTCGGTTTTTTTTGGTATGTGTAGCTCCGTGTTTACTCTACCTATTCCAAAAATCATAGAATTTTTTTGATAAAAAATAAGAGAGAAATAGACCGCCTTGTTTTGCGTGATGAACAGTAACACGCGGAGTAATATGAAACAGAGGGAGTAGTGTCATTCCAAATTGGGATTCCCAACTAATAACATCAGCGGCTCGAGAATAGAGCCGATCCATTGAGCTTAGATGTTGAACTAGGTAACATCACGGGCCTAACACCCATTCCCTTCACTATCCATATGCAGATCTCTAGACCCGCCTCACAGGGGCCCCAAATGAAGACTCGCGGGTGGCAAAGGGGTAATGGCCAATCTTGAATCCACTTCGTCTACCATTGTCATCTTGCTGCCAGGATAATGGATGCCTTCCGGCACCGATGATACCATAATGGTATAGAGATTAGACTAGATTCTATGGGGTATCATTTATTAGCTCTCCTAAAGGCATCGACTATGTGTTCGGAGAACGAAGACTTCGTCGCGCTCCACTGCCACTTTTGGTGCAAATTTGACCTCACTTCATCTAAATTCATTCTAGATGCCCTGGCCTTCTATGAGATCGAGTTAGTAAACTTGGTCCACAACTCGATGTTGTTCATTTATCATTATTACTCTCTAAGGAAGAGTAGCAACAATTTTGTACTACTTGATCTTGATAATCTAGACACGAGTATGAAATGGAGTCAATAATAGCGCACGAAAGTTTCAGTCGAATCTGCTATATCCAGGTCTCCCCGATTCTTTCTGGTTGTGGGATGGATGGTGAGGAGGACACACGACGACATCTCCATGGAGCCTGGATCTCCTAGGGAGGTGGGCCTCGTAACCCGGGATTCCCTAGCGCGGGCGTGTCACGCGCCCTTTCCCGTCCTGCGTCGCTGGATGATGGGCCGAACGCCATCTTCTAGCCCATGCGTCGGTGGCTATGGACGTCACTGCGAAGGAGATAGGCACTCTGCACCAGCCAGATCGTGGGGCCCATCGGGTGCCGACGTGGTCACGGAAACCCTCGCCCATCGCGGGTTCTCGCGGCCGAGAGCCGACGTGGACGTGGAGACGCTCGCCCTCTACGGGTTCTCCTGGTCGAGAGCTGAGGTGGCCACAGAAACCCTTGCTCTACACGGTCTCTTGCGGCCAGCGAGGGACATGGTAGCAGAAACCCTCGTTATATGGGTGGTGGGTCCCGGCACATTTCACCTAGGCGACTCCCATCGTGCACGCGCACGGATCCTCATGATGAGACCGTGAAGTGGGCCCTGTGCGAACGTGAAAACAGCTCTCGCGTCCACTATCAGTACGCGCGTATCTTGTAGAACGTCATGCCTCCGTTACACATGGGTTATCGGCGTCTCAGGAGACGACGAGCGCCGCAAAGCTAGGTTTACTGCACGATCGCCTACCGCTCATTCTCTGTCATGCGTATAAATATAACCCTTTCTACTGTCTTTTATGTTTCTTCATTCTTTTCGCCATGTCTTTCCACGTCTTCTCTCGGCTCTAGCTCTCATGTCCTCGCCACAGGACCATCCTCGACTATGAGAAGAGGATAGCTGCTGCCGCCATGGATTCGCATCGACGCGTCGATATGGCGGTGTGTGCAGAAATAGGTCGTGCTCCTCGGTAAGTTGCCACATGCCTTTCGCTTACTTTACGTTTGCATCTCTTATCTAATGGTATTTTGTCTTTTTCTTCTTGTTGTTCGCGTCTGCAGATAGTGGAACACATCTTCCCCGGAGCTCACCGGCATGTGTGTCATCGTCTTTTTCATCGTTTTCGAGGTACATGTGCTATTCCCGCTACCTCGATTCGTTTAGTCGTACTTTGTTTTTTTTTGTCCGGAACTTTACTAACATTCTTTTGCGATCTTTTTAGATTTTTCGTGCGGGTTATGCCTCGTCACGGCATGGATTTCTTCGGCTGCCTTCGAGCCAGCTACGGAACTCCTTGCATGATCATCATCGGTTCTCCTTACCCCATCGTCACTGGTGAGGAGTCTCATGCTGCAACGCCTATACGTGCGTATGAGAAGCTAGGTGCGCCACGTCTTCCACCAGCGCAGCTGTTCTGCGCCAAGGGCGGCGGCTATGTTCACGGCGGCTAGAAGAAGGCGACATCGGGTGGCAAAGAGGCTCATGGTGTGCCGCCGGTGCGTGTACAGACAAAGCCGAGTCTTCTACCAGTGCATCTGTTCTACACGAACAAGGATGACTATGTTTACGACGGCGACAACAAGGCGACATTCATTGTTTGCTTCTCTCGCCTAAACAACGAGGGTTTGCCGCCGTCTGGTACGCTCGCTGCTATGCCTGCAACCAATGTGCGCGCCGGCGACGCTGCTACGTACGATGGTATCTCTTTATTCCTTCATGAGGCTGCTAAGCCTGCAACCAATGTGCATGCCAGTGACATTATTGCTTTCGATGGTATCCCTCTATTTCTTCCCGAGGTCTTCCTTCGCCCTCCACTCTGCTCTAGCTCATCCTCTTTGTGTCTCTCACGTTGATGTTTCTCTTCATTCCTCCCAATTTTCCCTTCCTTGCGGTACCTTCTTTCTCCTCTTCTTCATCCTCCTTCCTCTCGACGTTCCCATCTTTGCGATTCTCGATCACGTGGAAGTTGTCCAGCTCAGGCACCGGCTCGAGCACGAATACACTAGTGGAAAACAGGCCTATAGTCCCGGTTCGTAAGAGTCTTTAGTCTCGGATGCTCAACCGGTACTATGAAATCGGGACTAAAGCCCCCCCCCCCCATTTAGTCCCGGTCAACCACAAACCGGGACTAAAGGCCCCCACGGGGCTACGGTCGAGCGCCCCGGACATATAGTCCCGGTTCGTAGACTAAAGATATTTTTCGAATTTTTTTCCAAAGATTTTTTTTCAATTTTTTTCTTGAACTTTTAAATTGTTTGACTCGTTAATCTATCACTTGGAACATTTTAACACTAACTTTACTTAATCTTAGGTCAAATTGCATTGATGGTCAAACTTCTCGACCGGTCACTCATCCTAGCACTACTCCACCCCAGCACGCTTAACTTCTCCGTTTCATCAGGATCTCCTCGTGTGGACGACAATGTACCTTGTTGTCAAGACTATCATATCAATCCTATTAACTTATATCAATATGTCACACGTCTTTATTTTTCGAAATTACAAACAACTATTTAAGTAAACAACAATAAATAAGTAATAATAATATTTTTATTCCAACAAAAATAAAATAAAAAATAATATTTTATTCATTTTTTGCCATTTATTCATTTAATATGACATAAATAATATCTTTAAATTTTTAAATCGAAATTCAACAAATAATATATCCATTATTATCAGAAAAATGTGAGGAATCCAAATATGACATAAAATTTTTACTAAAAATTTAACTTTTGAAATAACTTTTTTCTTTTTTGAATTTTGAAAATCTAAAAGAATCCTAAACGGCCTAAGGCGGTTGAAATCGAACTAGAATTGTTTTTTGCATGTTTTGATAGGCTGTACATTTTTTCTGATATCGTATGCAAAAGTTGTGGCCATTTAAAGTTGTCATGACTTTTTTACAAATTATGTCGAAATTCATGTTTGTTAATTTTCGTAACAACTAAATCACTTAGTATAACTATAGTTCGAATGATTTTTTTTGGATTTTTTATAAATTTTTGGCATGCTTTTGAAAATAGAAAAGGTGATCTCCTGCCACGCGGGAGGGAGGGGGAGGGGTGGACAGCCGTTGAAACCGGGGCTCGTGCTACATTAGTCCCGGGTCTAGACACGATCGAGACTAGTGCTCCGGATGGAAGACCCTTTTATACTAGTGATAGGTTGCCTCGCGGCTTCAGAGATGGTGGAAGATGCGAGCAAGGACGTGCACTAGTAGAAAATGGGCCTTTGGTTCGGGCCATTAGTCCCGGCCGTGGCTGGGGCCGGGACTAATGGTCCGAACCAGACGGCCCGAGGAGGCCGAGGCACTATGTACCGGTCCATAAGGAACCATTAGTCCCGGTTTGAGATACAAACCGGGACAAATGGGTCTGGGCCGGCGCGCGTGCTCCTGGCAGAACCTTTAGTCCCGGTTTGTATCTCAAACCGGGACTAATGGCATGGCCCTATATATATGCACCCAGCCCTCCACTCTCTCCTATTTTTTCCTATGTGAGAGGTGGGTATAACTTTGTGCTAACTTTTTTCTTCATATGCACTAGAGGTGTTCGGTGAAATGCCTATTAGAGCGATGCCACTTGAGTTCACACAAGACAAAATATGATATGAGGTGCCAGAGCGACACTTAAGGTTTCTCCTCTTTGTTTTGAAGTGTCCTAAAAGGTTAGCAACTATTTTCTCGTTTTGACTGTGTGGTACTAATTTAAGCATCGTGGTTGAATTTAATATATATGCATGGTTGTATGATGCAGATGAGCCACCCATGGATGTACAGTGACCGACGCTCTGACGCTTACAGAGAAGGCATGCGTTCTTTTCGCCTTGTGGCCGAGGCGAAAAAGCGGCGGGATGGTTTTATGTGTTGTCCATGTGTTGAATGTCAGAATGAGCAGGCTCACACTTCCTCAAGAGTCATTCAGAGCCACCTACTTCAGTACGGTTTCATGTCCGGCTATAATGTTTGGACCAAGCACGGAGAAAGAGGGGTTATGATGGAAGACGGCGATGAAGAAGAGAACGATGATGACAACTACCGATCTATGTTCCCTGAATACGATGATACCGCAGTTAAAGATAATAAAAAAGAAGGGGGTGAAGAACGGGAACCAGATGAGACCGTTGATGATTTTGGTCGGGTCATTAGTGATGCAAGGCGAGACTGCGACCCAGAAAAGGAGAGGTTGCAGTTCGAGCAGATGTTACAGGACCACAACATTGTTGTATCCAACTTGTGAAGATGGCCAGAAGAAGCTGGGTAGCACACTGGAATTGTTGAAGTGGAAGGCAGAGACCAGTATGACTGACTCGGGATTTGAAAAGTTGCTGGTAATAATGAAGAAGCTGCTTCCAAGAAATAACCAATTGCCCTTTAGTACGTACGAAGCAAAGAAACTTGTCTATCCTCTAGGATTAGACGTGCAGAAGATACATGCATGCCCTAATGACTGCATCCTCTATCGCGGTGAGAAGTACGAGAATATGGATAAATGCCCGGTATGCACTGCATTGCGGTATAAGATCAGAAAAGATGACCCTGGTGATGTTGAGGGCGAGCAACCCAGGAAGAGGGTTCCTGCCAAGGTGATGTGGTATGCTCCTATAATACCACGGTTGAAACGTTTGTTCAGAAATAAAGAGCATGCCAAGTTGTTGCGATGGCACATGGAAGACCATAAGAAAGACGGGATGTTGAGGCACCCTGCTGATGGTCGGCAGTGGAGAAAAATCGAGAGAGACTTCCCGGACTTTGCTGGTGACGCAAGGAACTTATGGTTTGGTCTAAGTACCGATGGCATGAATCCTTTTGGGGAGCAGAACTGCAGTCACAGCACCTGGCCCGTGACTCTATGTATCTACAACCTTCCTCCTTGGTTGTGCATGAAGCGAAAGTTCATTATGATGTCAGTGCTCATCCAAGGCCCGAAGCAACCCGGCAACGACATTGATGTGTACCTAAGGCCATTAGTTGATGAACTTCTACAGTTGTGGGCCAAACCAGGTGTACGTGTGTGGGATGAGCACAAACAGCAGGAATTTGACCTACAAGCGTTGTTGTTCGTAACCATCAATGATTGGCCTGCTCTTAGTAACATTTCAGGACAGACGAACAAAGGATACAATGCATGCACACACTGTTTAGATGAGACTGAAAGTATATATCTGGATAAATGTAGAAAGAATGTGTACCCGTACAATCATCGTTTTCTTCCGCCCAGTCATCCCTTAAAGAAGAAAGGCAAGCATTTCAATGGCAAGGCAGAAACCCGGATGAAGCCTGTCCCCCGTAGTGGTGCTAATGTATTTGGTATGGTCAAGGATTTGGATGTAATCTTTGGAAAGGGTCCTGCGGTACAACCTGTTCCGAAAGACCCCATTACCGGACACGCACCCATGTGGAAAAAGAAATCTATATTTTGGGAGCTACCCTATTGGAAAGTGCATGAGGTCCGCTCTGCAATCGACGTGATGCACCTGACGAAGAATCTTTGCGTGAATATTCTAGGCTTCCTGGGCTTGTATGGGAAGTCAAAAGATACCCCGGCAGCACGGGAGGACCAACAACATCATAAAGGACGAGACGGCAAGCATCTAGGGCAGTTTCAAGGGCTTGCCAGCTACGCTCTTACCAAAGAAGAGAAGGAAATATTTTTTGAAGTCCTTTTCAGTATCAAGGTCCCGTCTGGCTTCTCGTCGAATATAAAGGGAATAGTAAATATGAAAGAGAAAAAATTTCAAAACCTAAAGTCTCATGACTGCTATGTGCTTATGACGCAATTGCTTCCGGTTGCATTGAGGGGAATTCTACCAGAAAATGTTCGACTAGCCATTGTGAAGGTATGTGCATTCCTCAATGCAATTTCTCAGAAGGTAATCGATCGAGAAAGTCTATCAGGGTTACAGATTGATGTGGTCCAATGTCTGGTCAGCTTCGAGTTGTTGTTCCCGCCATCCTTCTTCAATATTATGACGCACCTCCTAGTTCACCTAGTCGAAGAGATTAGAATTCTCGGTCCTGTGTTTCTACACAATATGTTTCCCTTCGAGAGGTTCATGGGAGTCTTAAAGAAATATGTTCCTAACCGTGCTAGGCCAGAAGGAAGCATCTCCAAGGGCTATGGAATAGAGGAGGTCATTGAGTTTTGTGTTGACTTTCTTCCTGACCTTAAGCCGATTAGTGTTCCTGAATCTCGGTATGAGGGGAGGATGACTGGAAAAGGCACACTAGGAAGGAAATCAATGGTATGTAGAGACGGGCATTCTTTCACTCAATCACACTACACAGTTCTACACAATTCCACCGTGGTGGCTTCGTATATCGAGAAACACAAGAATATTCTACGCTCCAAAAACCCGGGGATGCCTGAAACCTTGATTAAAGGGGAACACGAGAAGAATTTTGGCAATTGGTTGCAGACACATCTCATGAATAACACCACTGTTGGAGATGAGTTGTACTCGTTGGCCAGGTTACCATCTTCGACTATATGTACTTTCCAAGGGTACGAGATAAATGGGAATACATTTTACACAATCGCCCAAGATAAAAAGAGCATCAACCAAAACAGTGGTGTCCTCTTTGATGCAACAGATGACAATGGGCAGATTGACACATATTATGGGTACATATAGGAGATATGGGAACTTGACTATGGACCTACTTTTAAGGTCCCTTTGTTTCGGTGCAAATGGGTCAAGCTGACAGGAGGCGGGGTACATGTAGACGAAAAGTACGACATGACAACAGTGGATCTCAACAATCTTGCGTACATGGATGAACCATTCATCCTAGCCAACGATGTGGCTCAGGTTTTCTATGTGAAGGACATGTCTACCAAACCGAGAAAAAGGAAAGATAAGCAAAAGAGTACAGAATACGATGAGCCAAAGAGCCACATAGTTCTTTCAGGGAAAAGAAATATCGTGGGAGTGGATGATAAGACAGACATGTCAGAAGATTACAATAAGTTTCATGAAATTCCGCCCTTCAAAGTGAAAACTGACCCAAGCATCCTATTAAATGATGAAGATTCTCCATGGCTATGGTGCAGAAGAAAACCACAACACTAGATGTTGGTGATGTGTAATAATGTATTAAACCTTTTATTTGAGACATAAATCTATGTAATTAAACCTTTTATTTAAGACATAAATCTATGTAATGTATTAAACCTTTTATTTGAGACATAAAGGTCCCCTTTCATGTAATACATCTTGCTCAATCAAACTAGAGAAGGAACCCACAAACACTAAGGATACATAGCACAACTGAAAATTAAGAAACATGCCTAATGGTTGGAGTGATTCAGTCATGCTCCTGCCTAGCCCTGTAATACGCGCCACTGTAGTCGTCGTAGTCACCGGCGCTGTCGTCGTTGTCATCATCGGGGTCACCATAGTCGAACCTTGAAGGTTGGGCACGCATGGGCTGGATTTGAGGGTACCGCAGGCGGGGGTTATTGTCGGTCGTGTTGTAGGCCATGACACTCTAGAGAGTCCGGTCGCGCCAACACACCCGACGGCCGGCCTCGTTGAAGTTCGAAGGAGGTGGGTCATCCTCCTCGTACTTGGCGAGCGCCCTCTCACGCCGATTGATGAAGAAGGCTTCCCAAGTCGGGAAATAGTCGGGATGCCAGTTGGGATTCCTCCGCTGCTCTGGCGTGAGCTCGAGGTAGTAGTGGTTCGTGATGACCATCTGGCGCTCCACACCTAGAGGGACAGGAGGGACCGGCACACCTCCGGCGCTCAGCATCCAGCCGGTGGGGATGCGGTAGCCCGATGGGCAGGGGTAGTTCGAGGCGCAAAGTGCCTCCGCCTCCCGGGTGGTTAGAGATACGATGGAAGCCATGGGAAGAGGATGATGAGTCTAGATGTGATATGTAAATGGAGGCCAAGCGTACATATATATTGAAAAAATGGCGGGAAGACAGAGGTGGGAACCGGTGGAAAGCGCGGGAACACAGTGGCACGGAAAACTTTCATCCCAGGTGGGGGCTCAAACCGGGACAAAAGATGGGGGGCCTTATCTGGGGGAGGCTTATCTGGGGGGTGGCTAACCTTTAGTACCGGCTGGTGGGTGCAACCGGGACTAAAGGTGGTTTTTGTGTCATCTAACAAAACTGTCGGTGGGATAAGGACGCGTGGGCAACCTTTAGTACCGGGTGGAGGCTCAAACCGGGACTAAAGCTGTCGGTAGGATAAGGACGCGTGGATGGACGCACTGCTCGATGAGATAAAGCATGTAGCGCACGACGCCCTGTCGGAGGAAGAAGACAAAGTAGAAGCGGCGTCGTGCCTATAAAAGGAGTATCGATACGCCATGGCAAGCAACTCAACAAGCCAACATGGATGGAGAGTTTCATCCCCATGGATGGAGGAAAGGGTTGGGAAATCTCCCGTGGCGGAACTTCTCGAAGATGCCCTTGGTGCACACGCCCTATGGCATCTTCGGAAGTTCCGCCTCGGAAAATATTTTCCTGCTAGCCCGTGAAAGACTCCATCTCCGCCTTCCTGGGGTTAGAGGTATGGTGGAAGCAATGAGATAGAGTGGAGAGAGGCGGCAGATATGAGTCTAGATGTGCTATGGCAACGACCAAGCCAACATGGATAGAGAGTTTCATCCCCATGGATGGAGGAAAGGGTTGGAAAATCTCCTGTGGCGGAACTTCTCGAAGATCCCCTTGGTGCACACGCCCTATGGCATCTTCGGAAGTTCCGCCTCGGAAAATATTTTCCTACTAGCCCGTGAAAGACTCCATCTCCGCCTTCCTGGGGTTAGAGGTATGGTGGAAGCCATGGGATAGACTGGAGAGAGGCGGCAGATATGAGTCTAAACCCTAAACCCTAAGTCAGAGGAGGGAACCCTAAACCCTAAGTCAGAGGAGGGAACCCTAAACCCTAAACCCTAAACTAAAAACCCTAAACCAAAAACCCTAAACCTAAACCAAAAACCCTAAACCCTAAACCAAAAAACCCTAAACCCTAAACCAAAAACCCTAAACCCTAAAGGGGCTACGATCCGGAAGAGAACGGGCGGGAAAAAATAAGGCGGGGTAGACGATCCGGTCTAGGGTTTCGCCGGAGGAAGACCACCGGAGCATCGGAATTACATGAAAATGGCAAAATGGTTAATAGTTTGACTAGTTAGAATAATTATTTTATAAAACAGAAAATTAATTTGAATCACTTATTTAAAAATATGCAAAATATAATATTTAATGCATTTTTAAATTGAAAATGGCAAACGGTTATTAGTTTCACTAGTTACAATAATTATTTTATAAAACAGAAAATAGATTTGGATTAGTTGTTCAAATTCAAGAACTTTTCATGTTAAATTTTTTCTCAAATTCATAAGTATGCAAAAACTATAAAATTCAAATGTTTAAATAATATGCTAATTGAATTTTTTTTAAACAGGCGCGTCCCAGGGTGAATTTTTTTGAAAAGGGGACCTTTAGTTCCGGTGCGTGCTACACACCGGGACAAAAGGTGTGGCGTTGGCGCGCGCCTGTTGAGCTGGGCCGAAAATCCACCGGGACTAAAGGGGGACCTTTAGTCCCGGTCCGTATAACGCACCGGGACTAAAGACTAAAGACCTTCTCCTTATTACGCGCGCCCCTTCACTCCCCCACCATCTCCACTACTCACTGCAGGGGAAAATCGCGCGCGAGCTAGGCGAAACGACGCCGGCATGCTGCCCGTCCATGCCGCTACCGTCTCACCGACGAACGCCGCCGCACCACCGCCTCTCCAGCCGTCGTCATCCCCGTCGGCCAGGTAATACCGACGAGCACAGTAGATTGGCGCGCAGCCGCGCGCGCAGCAAGGGGAGGCCGGCGGCGGCGCCTGGGGACCGTGCGCGCAGCGGGTGGAGGCCGGCGACCGCGCGCGCAGCAGGAGAGGCCGGCGGCTGGCTGGCGACCGCGCGCGCAGCGGGTAGAGGCTGGCGGCCACGCGTGCAGCAGGGGAGGCCGGCGGCTGGCAGCTGGCGAGCGGGCGCAGGCGCGAGCCGGCCAGGCACCGGCGGCTCCTCTTTTTTTTGTAGAATTGTAATATTATTTTTGTAGTGTAATATATTAGTAGTTTAATATATAGTAGTATATATTAGTGTAGTATGTTAATTAGTGTAGTATATTTTTTTATTTTTTAGTAGTATATAGTAGTGTAATATAAAGTGTATTTTTTATTTTTTTTAGTAGTATATATTAGTGTACTGTGTTAATTAGTGTGAGGATGATGCCGACACAGCTGCATTGAGGAAGAAAGTCAAGCAGTGGATTCTTACGAAGATGGCCGAACTATTCAAGAACTGGAAGAAAACATTATGACAAAAATATCAGAAGACGAAGAAGACTCCTAAATTTGAATGCTATCTAACGAAGCAGCAGGCTAACTGGGATGCATTTGTGAAGTACAAGGAGTCACAACCTGCTATCGAAATGTCGGAAAAAAACAAGAAAAATACCGCGATGAAGAAATATCACCATCACCTAGGGCCAGGGGGCTACGCGGTTGCCATGCCAGAGTGGGATGCTAAAGAGAATGAGTTGCTTGCTAAAGGGATCACTCCAGAACCAATACGCGAAGAATGGGATCTGAGGGCAAGGAATTGGTTCCTTGGGCATAGGAGTGAGTATGACGAAAGTACAGGGGACCTTATTTGAAGTGACGGGATTAGGATACCCAGGATACATGGCAGAAAGTGGTGAAGGAGATTAAAGCGGGGACAACAAAGTTTTGTCCCGATAGAGAGAAAGACTTGCTGCCAAAGGTCCTCGGGAATGACGAATGCGGAGGACGTGTACGAGGCCTTGGCCCTAGTTATACGTGGGAGATGGGGTTTCCCAAAGACAGAGATACTTATAGGAGCCGAGAGAGAGCAAAGAGGCGACGGCAGGAGGAGGAGGGAGACAAGTTCACCGAGTTGCTAGGAACACTTCGAATGCATCAGCAATAGATTGACGAACTTCGAGGAGCAGAGCGCCTGCAAGATCCTGTACTCGATAATTACCGCCGTCCCATCTCAGCGGAAAAGCGGCGTGGCTGAATCGGAGGTCCCTTCTGACAATGCACGTATGGTAGATGGCGGTCTCGGCTACCCCGTGGATGGAATCAAGGAGCATGCATCTTGTGAGCTCCATCAGAAGGTGAAAAACCTATCTATCAAGGTGGCGGTCGGATGTGCTTTACCTTGTCCACCTGGCGCACGCTGGCATGGCCGTGAGATTCCAGCTGGCTATGCTAAAGTTGGTGTGGATGAAATCGCAATAGGGTGGGACTCAATGGAGCTTGACATCCCTGGACCTGAAGGTGAGAGGACACTCGGAGAAGTACTGGGTGGTATCATTCAATGGGACAAGAACAACATCAAGCTTCCAGGCTGGACGCCAAAGCCAACACCGCCTCCGAGTGGTCGCATGTCACCTTCACCTCCATCACCTCCAAGAAGCCCACCCCATGACTACGACCACCACAGCCCGAGTCCATCTCGATCTCCGCCACAGCCTCCGATTAGTACTAAATGACACAGGAGCCCAAAACGACAAATGTCGCCCCTCTCAAGAGTACCTCATAAGAATCTTCCTATCAGACCTTACGATCGTACTGACGAGGAAACCGACATGATCGTAAAGACCGAATGTGTTGCGCAGCTTCAAAAGAAGAAACCCGAGCCCGCCTCAGTATACACCGAGAAGCAAAAAGCATATGCACTTTCTTTTCTGAACACAAAATCGCAATATGACTTGTACCATAAGCCAGATGACTATCGACGCACACTTCAGAAGGAAGTGAAGAAGAGCAAATCAAGTAGAAGTGCAAGCGGGAGCAAATCATCAAGTCAAAGTGCAACTGGGAAAAGAAATGACGTCCCCCAGCTCAGGGAACAGGCCAAAAAATCAATCCCACCCCTCAAGGTGGTATCCCATGACATTCCCCAGCAGAATATGGAAGAAGCTGCGAAGCTTGCGGCCTCTATGAATGTGACTGTTGAGGAATTGCTAGGTTCCCAAGACGACAAGTTACCCAAGGCTCAGGTAGTCCCTACATATGTCCCAGGGAAGCCTCTGGTCAGCTTTGAGCAGTTCCAACAACTGCCAACACAAATGCGTAGTTTACATAAATGGTACTTGAAAGCCGTAAAGGAGGAGAGAATAATGATCATGGCGAAAGTCCCATATGACTAATACTTCCGAGAAGAAGAGGTCCATGTTGAGTTTCCAGAACTCTTCCAGTTATACATTTTAGACGCCCTCGACAAAAGTCTCATGAGTTGCTATTGTCTGTAAGTTGTTGAATTTATTGTCTATATATAAGCTGTTCATTTTTTTTCAGTTGTTCAGTTCATTGCATGTAATTATCCTAATTATATCCTTTTGTACTCTATTATTATGCAGAATGAAGATCATGGAATGTAAAAGAAGGTCAATCTTCAATGTTGGGTTCATTGACCAAGATAAAATACATTGTCGGACGCTAAAGGATAAACCCGAGGACACACAGGAAAACCTTCTAAGGTTTCTAACGGAGCAAAATTTCTGTGACCACATATTGTTTCCTTACAATTTCGCGTGAGTGTCTTACTCTATTATACACATTCTCTTTTAATTACTTGATGTTAAGTGTAATTGATGAGTTACTGATGTATATATAAACGTGTATAGTTTCCACTGGATTCTTATGGACATTCAACTTGATAAGGGAAGAGTTGAAGTCATGGACCCATTAAAGAGACCCCTGAAACAGTTTAGTGACCTGCAGGACATGCTCCAGAGGTAATTTTCGCGCTACAGCGGTCTCTTTCGTTGATTTTCTGAGATATCACGTAATAAATAACCCATTCATTTTCTTTACCGGGTAGGGTTTGGAACCAGTTCAAGAGTGCGGTTACGGGTGACTTTACTGAGAAGCTGACGTTTAAGCCGGTCTCGGTAAGTAGTACGCGCATCTCTTTACTTCTAGTTACAATACAATTATGATGTTGGATTATTATTTTGATTGAATTCTATTCTCGTAAAGTGCGTGAGGTAGCCACCGAAGACGAATCTATGTGAATTCTACGTTTGCGAGTTCATTCGCACGTTTACCAGTGAGCTGAATGATTATAGAGTCGATGTAAGCAATACATTCATAACATTATTTTTATTACCGTCACTTTTTGTTATCATGATTGATATTCATATTGATCTCCTTTCCTTATATAGTTCGAGAAAATGCGGGATCAGCTCCTACCACAGCAACGCGTAGTAGCAATTGATGAAGAACTGGCAGGATTCTTGATGAACGAGATGATAGATAACGCCAGAGAATTTAGTGTGAATAGGCGCCGATGATCCCCGACCGTGTAATTGAATAGACGGGCTCTAGTCCCGATAATTGTGATCTCTATGTGTAACTATCATGTATATATTTGTATGCTCGATCTTAAGAGAAGTTATCTTATGTATGCACGAACATGTACGATATGTGGTAGCGTAGAAAACTATTTTGAAATGAAAAAAAAGAATACAAATTAAATTCTCTGTCGCGGCAGAGAACCATTTGTCCCGGTTCGTCATACGAACCGGGACTAATGGGGGGGCACCCTGCGCCCGCAAAGACAGCCACATGGATGCCCATTGGTCCCGGCTGGTAAGAGGGCCGGGACTAATGGGTGGGCCTTTAGTCCCGCCCCTCCAGTCCCGGTTACCAGGACCGGGACTAAAGCTCCTTACGGGCCGAGACTGGAGGCCCGTTTTCCACTAGTGGTGGCGTCCCGCGGTCGGGAGGATGCGCGAGCGGTTTCGGAAGCAGCGGAAGATACGACCAAGGAGATCGTCTATGTCGGCGGTCATGATGTTCATGTTGACGAGGTGGAAGCAGGAAGCACCAAGAACGGCTGCGATCAATCTATAGGATGGAGATTGTTGTCTTCGTAAGCATTACTTCTATGGTAATGCCAAGTAGTACACATCGATGTGTAAGAGAGAGTTAGATTAGATTTAGCTTTTAGATTGTTTGCTTTTGTTTTTTGTGGGGTCTTGTTATTTGTGGGGTACATATATAATAAAAATAACTTTCTTTTGTGATATTTCCTTTGCGTCGCTGTACTTCTCCTAGGCGTGTATAAGTTTAGAGTGAATTTAGAATTTGTTATTCTTTGTGAACTATATCTTTATAATGCTTTAAGAGTAAGCCTATGTTCTTTTGTGATTTTTAGGTGATATTTTAACTTTTTATTTCTCATGTACACATATATTTATTTTTCTGTACCTTCTGAGTTATGATTCGACGAGACACCGGGTTCGCTAGATAGGCATCGAATTAGGGATGTGACATCACGTTGTTCAGGCTGACTAAATACGTAACAGACGTGGGCTAACCATTCCACACATCGACGATTTCTTCCCTTTTGATACCGCGAGGCTTCAGATGGTACGCATCGTACACTCAGATTAGCACGCATGCGTTCATACATCCAAAGTACGTCTAAACGTTGCGCCTGTTGCGGTCTCTTTTCTTCTACTGTGAGTTTGCATGTGTATGCATAGACGTATGTCTAGACACGGATATCATACGATTATTCCTAATAGCCACATGTCAGCATATTGTCAGACGTTTTGTATGACACTTTTTTGGTTGAGTCGTGGGTACCAGACGTGTGCGAATCTGGCTCTTAATATCGTTCTACATGTCTTTTGGGGCACACGATCTATATGGGTACGATCTGTTTGGGTTCCGCTCTCATATCATTCCCAGTATTGTTAGCTATATGTTTATCCCATCTAGATAATTTAAAACGGTTTCAACCAGCTTTTAAAAAAATTCTTGTATCAGCCAGATTTGAGACTCTAACTTAGGGACCCTAAACTCTATGGGGAAGGTTCAATTATGATTTTTACCTTTATTTTAAGACAATAATTGTTTAGCTACTTTATTTCGTCGGAACAATAGTTTTGCCTACTAGCTGGCCCGGGTGGCGGAAAGAGAAGTCTAGTTTCATAGCAAACAAAGCGTCTGCACATTCACCCAAAGCTTAATTAAATGCTAACCATGCAATTTGCATATAAGTATGCTCTGCATGACTATGGTTTAATATTGAGAGGGGTTTGATCCAGTACTATTCCTCCCTACTAAACTCGTACAAATACGATCTAAATAGAGTATTGCCCCTATAGAGGCATACATATCCGGATCTGTAATTATACGCAATTCCCGCACGCACATGATCCGGCCTGTCAACGCCGTCGGCCATCATCGCGACCGCCGCTGCCAAGCTCTCATGCGCCGCCTTCGGCAGATAGTCTGGCGAGCCGCCGAACAAGTCACCGGACAGTCCGGCGAGAAGCCGGACAAGTCGCCTGACAAGTCGTCGGACAGGCCGTCGAGCCGTCGAACAAGTCGCCGGACAAGTTGTCGGACAGTCCGGCTGCCGCCACCAAGCTCTCCCGTGTCGCCGCCTCTGCGTCGCCGCTGCCGCCATGCCAGCCCTGCCGACACACACCTACGAGGCCAAGCCGAGGCCTGCGCTGCACATGCCGAGTCACCGGCTTGCCGGACCCAACCACCACCATTACCACCGCGCGCAGACATGACCGTCGCCGGCAATGATCCGGCGTACAATCATACTTTTTTTCCGTTGCGCAGAGCTAGTACTAGTACAGTAGAAAAATGTATTATTTAGTTAAGTTATATGGGGTTCTGTATAGGATTACATATACGTGTATATACTAATTACGAAGGGGTATCAAGCAATCTGAGCCGTTCTTGTGTTTGACATTATACGAGTTTAGGGCGAGGGGTAGTACTGGATCGGAGCCCATATTGAGTTAGTATCACCAATTGGGTATTACTAGTAAGAACTACATTTCTAACCATAGAAGGTAGATTAAATCAAAGCTAACATCTTGCCCGTAATGTTTTTTTTTTTCATCTAGGCTAACCCCCTTTCCATTAGAAATACAATGTACCATTTCACTTACAAGCAGCAATTATAGGAAAAAAAAAAAAGGGGGAAAGCGAGTTGGGGCAGTAACAGGAGACCCGCTGCGAGCGTTCACCCTCGAACAGCAACTACGGGGCAAAAACCTGTTATCACTAACTCAAACAGAAACAACATCCAAAATAAGCACTACAGTATCAGGCAGCATAGTATCAGACACGAGAGGAAACCCAACATCAAGACAAACACTCCGGCACCAAAGAACCCCCATCAACCTTCCATGATCATCAGCATAGGCGTCCCAGCACAGGTCGAAGATGACGCTCTGTTCTGCTCCGACACCTCCTTCGCCTTCTACATCAACTGCACATATGGCCTCCTTGTCCTCGTACTTTTATAAACCTGTCCAGTTTTTGAGAAAAGCACAAACGGTGAAGATAATGTACACCGGAGACCGCAGCTTATATTTGTCAAATGTGATCTTGTTCCTCGTCGTCCACATAGACCAACACGCAGTAGTAATCAATAAAGAATAGGATTTAATCTGGAATAGAATCAAATGTGATCTTGGCCCGAAATGTTGATTAATCTGGAATGGAGAAAGTATATGGGCAATGCATCCTTAGTGCAAAATTTAATTCTTCAAAGCGGAAAGATTCATTGATGCGTACACATATCTTTTCTTTTCAAAATGGTCGTTCAAACCCATTTACTCGTCAGATTTGGGCAGTTTGCAGGTATTGAATCCAATAAAAAGAATATAAATGAAGACAGCAGAGGAAACTATAATAAAAAAGGATCAGTGAGCATGCCAGCATGGTCCGAAGTAGCCCAGCAGCCTTAGTGAGATCTAGTCCAACAAGGACCATCAGGGCAATGGGCTGCAGCCTGCTAGGGCTGCCAACATACATAAAGGGATGATGATGTTCTCAAAAATAAAAATAAAACATAAAGTGATGACATGAGCAAGTGCTACCAAACCTTTAGATGGTATATTGTGCCATCCCTGACAGTCCATCCACATCTTCTACATATATTGGGTGTGAGATTTCGTTTGAAATTCTTCAGCATGATAAATGCACACTGCATGCGTCAATCCACCCATATTTTCATAATTTATTTAGGACCATTAGGTTGTGCCTTGGTAGCCTGCAAGCATGCTAGCATCCCAAGCACTATATAACAAGTAATAGTGGTATCCCAATTACTATTAACAAGTACTTCCCCCATTTCAAAATATAAAATGTTTTAGTTTGTGAAAGGATTGTATCTAGACACTTTTTAATGCGTAGGTTCACTCCAAATCTTCATAAACATGCACACTAAAAAAGGTCTAGTACACTCATTTCACAAAACTAAAACATCTTATATTTTAAAACGGAGTACTGTGTTCTCTTAAAAACAAGTACGATGTCCCCAACAGTATTATGTCCCCGAGGACATTGCTAAATTTAACAAAGAGCCACGCCTCGCCACATCAGGTACAGTATCACAATCCTTCTGAAATTTCCAGCCGCTGTGACTGCATAGACCGGTTCTAGCTAGCTTGAGACAAGATTACGGCTCTTATCTTGGTCACGGATTGTAGCACTACAATTACGTTACTCCAATAGTGCAGCATAGCCTCTCTGAATCAGCCAGCCATTGCTGATGGACACGCGGTAGCTGCATGCCGACTTCGACTATTTCGAGGCAGCCATCAGGGACCAGTGCCGTTGGCTCCTTGCAGTGACAATTGCCTGCGTGATCGATCAACCAGAGACTCCCAGATCAGCCTGTTTCTTCAGCTGGCAACTTGGCGATCCAAGAGAGATCTGAACATGCTGGCGTGGTTCGAGCCTGATCATGAACAGGGTCCGGCCAGTCAGTCATCTTGAACAATCAACCCTAGCATCAGCACCCCCGCTGTAAAACATTGCTGTTTCCAGAAGTTGATGTGTCCAAGTGTCTCACAGATACTCCCTGTTTCCAAAAAATGCGACGTTTTCGACATCGACATCGGTCGGCGACAAGGTTTCGAGCACGCAACTTTGACCCGCCACACTTCTTTTCTCATATGCAGATGCAACTTCCACACACTGGCTCATCGTCTATTTATGAACGGTTGCGGTATCTATCTACACATATCGCAGTCGAAAACTGTTGCGACGTTTCGTGAAAATGTTCAGTAGTACACAACCCTTTCTGATTGGATTTCCCTTTCAGTAGTAGGACACCTTTATTTCGATTGAATTTCTCTTTCAGTAGGTCCAAAATTGGACAAAAACTCATCAAAGGGAGGGCAGGCCCACCCTGCTCCTGTGCGTACTACTACATGTTACCCGGCCACTGTTCGTCTCCCTTGAGGCTGTGGCCATTGGCTGGGCCATGCCTTTGATTGGCGCTGGGCCAGACTACCCATGCATTGTCCATCTCAAGTAACCATCCAAACCAACTAGAGCCTGCCAGCCTTTAAATCTGGACACCATTTCTTTTTAAGACAAAACCAGTGCATAAGTTGGAGATAATGCAATGCAAACCACGAGCTATCTTCCAATGAAAACATATTAGGTGCAGTGCCAGTGTCACCTCACCCTATATGCTGGTCAGATGCATGCACTTGGTTGGGACTGAGGCACCATGGGTTTCTTCTGCAGGGGGTGGGGGGTTGAACTTGAACAATGGATCTAGAGCTTATCAAAAGGTCACTGTGATCCTCGCACTGTTGGTGGCATACCTCTTCAATGCTAGATTTGGCTTTCTGCATCTTGCTTCTTTTTTCCTTCCTCATTTTTTTTCCCCGACATCTACTAGTAGTGTACCCATCTTGACTTCAGATATGATTGTCTAATCATTTTTCGTAATCTTCAACCGGAGACTTTGGAACGTGTTCTTCTTATTATTCTACGCCATGTTTTCATTTGCACACTATGGAATTTTTTCTAAGAGAAAATCCAGTTACACTATTATCATTGAAGTTGACACATAACATACCGAAAAGGCACTATTTCTATTAATAAATCTAAGAGAAAAAATCCAGTTACACTGTTGGGTGGGTGTTTCTCAGGTTTCTGTGTATGTGGCTAAAGCATGGACCATGAAACTACTGGCCTTTTTTGGGTTACATGATTGGGTAGGGCCGAGTTATTAATATCATTGGTGCTAATACCTCATATATCATTTCTGTTTACGAGAGGATAAAATAAAAAGGAATCTTAGGTCGTATCCTAGCGATGTAAAGCAGAATAAAACTTTCTTTGTGGCTAGTGTTATTGCAATGGCAAACATGAGATGACACCACTCAAGCTAAAGATACCTCCTTGCTGAGTATGTATATTTATTATCATCTAGCTAGCTAGAGAGATTTTCTTTTCCCAGCATAAAACAAAATGAAAAGAAGGATTTGGTTAAAGTGGCGATAACAGATTTTGAGAGGACATAGCTATACACAAAAGAGATGAAATAACGGAAAAGTATATCTTTTATGTTGTCCTAAAGACAACTTTTTTCCCATTCCGCATAAATTAAAGCCGCCGTAAGATTTCCAAGTAGTCTTTCTAAAAAGTTTCTTCTCGGTTGGTGAAGAGTTTTTTTTTTTTTTTGCACAAATCGACGTGAAGAGCTTGCCGTGATATCTATGCACAAAATAAAATGGTGATGTGCGAAAAGTATATACCACCGGACCAAGAAGTTGGAAATAAAGGGCTACGTCCACGAAACATGCTTAGAAACAAGTTATGCAATTTAGTTTCAGATTTAAACTGAATTCTAGTAGATCTTAGGAGAAATATCTCCAATGATCTAATGCAAATATTCACCGGTGGATGGAACTAGTTCAAATCAGGCTGCAATGCTGCATGCATGCATGCATGGGTGCGGCAGCTGTGATGATGGATCGCTGTTCAGCCGTGGCACAAGTCGTTTCATGGATCATGTAGTGCAACATATGCGGATCGAGCGGGCTTTGGCAGTGACCGATCGATTTGACTCTAGTGGCCTGTGTTCTTGACAGAGGAAAAGGGAGCCATCATCCTCTAGCTCGCTAGTACTAACCTTTATCCTGCCTGCTAGATCATCGTGTCGGCAGGTTGAAGCTCCTAGCTAATTGATTATCCACATAACTTTTTACCACTGGTAGAGCGCTTACCTTTTTCCCCCGGTCACTTTTTTCTCACAAAGAAAGCCATGTGGTGATGCAGATTTTTACCGGTCCTGGAGGTGTAATAGGTTTCCCAAACTGTACATGGAAAGGCAGGGTTCATGCATGGATGTTGTAACCGCCCAGGTAAGTACTTGTTGTGATGTTTTAGATAGAATGATGCACTCTGTTTCGTGCTCGTTTGCGTGTTAATATAGTTCGAGGAAAAACCATCGGCAGCGATTACATCAAGAGAGAGACGAAGAGATCGATCAGATCAGATCATAATATCTAGTCATATCTCTTTATCTCTCTTTACATACGTTACAACACATACACATACATATGCATATGCATATGCACGCACACACGTCACGCACGCACACGCACACGTAAGTCATGGTCGCTAACATCCCTCCTCAATCACAACCTTCCTTAGGTTGAGATTGTGTTTGAACTCCTCAAGCTGCCGAACTGGTAAGGCCTTTGTAAAACCATCTGCCACCTAATCTTGGAATGGAATAAACCTGATCCCAATCAATTTGTTTGCAATTCTTTCTCTTACAAAATAGAAGTATATTTCAATGTGCTTTATCCTTGCATGAAAAACAGGATTAGCAGAAAGATAAGTGGCTATATTATCACACCATAGGCATGAAGTTTGCTGTTTTTCAACTCCAAGTTCACCTAGTAGAGAGTCAAGACAAATTATTTCAGCATTGGCATTGGCCAAAGCTTTGTATTCAATCTCTGTACTAGATCTGGAAACTATTGCATGTTTTCTGGCATTCCAAGAAATTAAGTTAAGACCAAAATAAACTGCAAAACTTTCTATAGATCTTCTATCATCTACACACCCTGCCCAATCAGCATCTGGAAGGCACTTACTAAGGTAGATGAAGACTTTTGGAATGTTAATCCTAGACTGGCAGTTCCTTTGATATACCTTAGTATTCTTTTGAAGCTATCCAATGAACTATTGCTGGTGTGTGGAGATACTGACAAATCTTATTGACCGACAAGGCAATGTCTGGTCTTGTGAGTGTTAGATACTGGAGTGCACCTACAATGCTTTTGTACCTTGTGCAATCTTCTGGTCCAAGAACATCTCCTTTTGTGGCTAACAGTTTTTCTAAGGCCGATAATGGTGTTTGCGATGATTTTGAGTCCTTCATGTCAACTCTGGTTAACAAGTCTAAAGCATACTTTTCTTGGGTTAGAATAACACCACTATTACATTTCTTAACTTTAATTCCCCAAAAGTAATGCAAGTCACCTAAAATACTTTAATGCAAATGTTTCCCCTAAATCTTGAAGGAGTGTATCGATAGCATTGTTTGAGGAACTGGTGACTATGATATCATCAACATATACTAGCACAAAAATAGTGATACCTGACTTGTTATAAATAAATAGAGATGTATCAGCTTTGGATGGCAGGAAACCAAACTCTTGGAGTTTTGAACTCAACTTGGCAAACCATGCTCTTGGTGCTTGCTTAAGACCATATAGTGACTTGTCCAATTTGCACACATGATATGGTGCATTAGGATCTTCATAACTAGGTGGCTCCTTCATATAAACCTCTTACAGAACACCATAGAGAAACACGTTCTTCACATCTAGTTGTCTTAGTCTCCATCCTCTAGACATAGAAACTCGATGAGATCTTTTTGAAAATCGACATGTACATCGGTATCTCGAATGGAATGATAGGAGGCAAGAAAGCACACCACTCTATCTTCTCTCCTTCGCACACGCACGGGTTGTCCCATCAAATCAGAGAATGATTAGTCTAAATCTTGTCCAAATTCATTCTCAATTATCATGTTTACATGATCACACAAGGGTTCATGTTATACCAAAGAATCTCTTGATAACAAAATCTAGTCGGTCCTCTCATAACAACAATTTGTGCTTGCAAAATACCAAATGCACTCTCCACATCTTTCCTAACCGCCACATATGCGTTATGTTGAAAATCGAGTGTTCTCTTACCTTGGGGTTTGACAAGTGGCTTCACAAATGTACACCACCTTGGATAGATGTCATCGACAAGGTCATAGCCATAGTTGTATGTGCGGCCGTTTCCTACAAACTCCACTGGTGGACCTTCACACGTTGCTATCCGTGTCATGAGTGGTGACCGTCGAAGGACACTAGTGTCATTGCAAGATCCGAGCATTTCAAAGAAAGCATGCCAAATCCAAGTCTCATGATCGGAGACTCCTCAAAATTTTATAGTGGAATCCTTTTTATGTCATTTGAACAGTCCATGCCATGCTGCAGGACAGTCTTCCAACTCTAATGCATGCAATCAATTGATCCAAGCATACCTAAAAACCACGACGCTTGTTGTAATCCAATAGCCTCTCTATTTCTTGAGCCTTTAGGGCTCTCAAGTATTCCTGGCCAAACACGACCACTGCAACTGCAAAGCGCTTGACACATTTCATGGGTTGACTCTCACCCATTGCCAAGTGTTCATCAGCAAGATTCGTTGGAATACCATATGCCATAATGCACGACGCGGCAGTGACCTTTTGGATGGTGCTATGACCAAGTTCTTTGGCGCAATTCCTCCATTGCTCGAAGAACCGATCATACTATGTCACACAATTCGCAATGTGTTCAAATAATTTGATTCCCATCCTAAACCGGTGCCAAAAATAGCATTAAGGGTAAATGGGATTCTCCATGAAGCAATTTTGATCAACTTGTTATGCCCATCAATCCTCTCCCTCCTCAACTTCTCTCGTCCGAAAACGAAACCATTGTGCTTCGGGCACTTGCTGGAGTGCAAAGCCAAAATGATGACAATATCCTATTCTTTCGAGAGGACTCATTCTTCTTCAGAGATTGAATCGTCGTAAGATGAAATCATCTACGAGCCAAAAAAATATGATTTGGAAACTATATAAACATAGTAAAAACAAGAGGGAGGTCATCGGGGCATGCGAGCGGTGGAATACCTTGTACAATATAAGTCGAATAGCTTGCGTGCAAGGTCCTCCTCGTTAGCTGCGGGCGGTCGTTGTGGACTGCGGGTAGGGCCTGCATAGGTCGGGATGTCATCGGCGTCGTGGGGAGGACAACAACGCGCGGGAGGTAAGGGACATGGCCACAGCTGCTCCAAATCCGGCCACCAAACCGATGCTACCGGACAATAGTAGGCCATCGGCACTCCATTCGACGTCAGGGGCTGCAGCGGCATGGTGAAACTGGTGGGCGGTGGCGGTAGAGGCGACACGGTTTACTACGGTGGCCGGTCGTGGACTGCCATTTGGGCTTCGGATTCAGCGGAGCAACTATTGGGGACGTAATAGGAAGCGTTGGTGGAGAGAATCGAGGCAGCTAGGTCGTCGGATATGGCGGGGGAATTGGCGCTTGCGGCGATAGTCACACACATGAGCTTTCAGATTGGCACTTGGGTGTGCATGCACGGCTTGGTTTTATGGCATGCAGTCACGGCCGCAAATATGCCACGCCCAGTGTTTTTTTGGGCATGCACTAAAAAATTGGGGCGCTGTTTTATTTTAGTGCATCTACTGGAGCTGATTTTTTACCCCCTCACGATCCTAATTTTTTTTTGTCAGCAAAAATTTAGGCCGACCAAAAAAGGGCATTTTTAGATACCACAAACGGGTAGATACCGCAATTTTTTTGCGGTTTCCCGCTTCGGGGCTCATCCATCCCGTATATATTCGGTGCGGAGGGCCTTGGATGCGGGTAACCCATCCATTTTCCCTACCGCCTCCAAGCGCAGAAACTCCGCCGCCGCCGTAGATTCCGGCCACCTCCGTCAAATCGCCGCCGCCCACCACCTCCCACCACCCCTCCTAGCCATGGTGGGCCAATCGTGCCGGAATTTGGCTAGCCGAGGCGGCGCTTCGCCGCGGCATGGAGGGAGCTCCGGCGCCCGAGCTCTCGCACTGCCGCCAAGCGAGGAGGAGGTGCGTCGGCGCCGGTCCGAGCAGGCGTGCGCGCTCCCACGTGGGCCGGGTTCGGGTTTTCGCCCGCCGCGCACGATACGGAGGCGGGAAGCTCCAGGGCTGCCGCGAGCGCTGGCCCGCACCTCCGAGCGCCGTTGTCGGTGGTGCATGCGCCGCCTCCTACCCTCGCGTCGGCTCGGTAGGGCCACATCTTCGACGAGGACAGCGAGGAAGAGGAGACAGACTCTGGCTTGGAGGAGGACGACAGGGTCCGCGAGGCGAAGTTCAACTCGCTCGAGACCCTCGTCTCCGATGTCTGGGAGCGCGCGAAGCGCCGCCGCGATGAGCTTGAGCGCGAGCTCCGCCGCATCTGTCGTAGCTCCGCACGCAAGCACCAGGCCCGGCTAGGCGTCTTCGTCCTCGACTACTCCGACGACAGCATCGACTCCGACGACGAGTAGGCGAGCGACGACGGTGCCATAGACGCTCCGGTGAGTAGGTACGGCCGGTAGTTGTATGGTTTAGATTGGATGTAGGACGCGGCATCCAATTTTTTGTTGTAAATATGTTGATTTGAGATGATCAAAACCTCCCCCGTATGTATGATCTAGGACCAACATGATGATTTTTTAAAATGCAGCTCCTTCCACGGCGGAAATTTTCATACCGCAAACATTTGCAGTACGTGGGATTGCAGTATCTGCTAGAGATGCTCTTAGCAACGCTACATTGTGGGAGCACTTCACCGGGTGCATTTATTGTCATTTGCTCACAATTCACAGCGAGACTACAACATGCCAAAACATGGAGACTCTTCAATTTTGTGATTAATTATTCATTTGTAAGCATAGGGATGAACCAATATGAAATATTCAGAATGCCAAGGTGGAACTTCAAAAATGATGAGATTGTGATACCATGCCATGCTGAATTCTGTAGAAACCGAAAACTTGGAAGACTAATGTTAGTTGTTTGTTGCGACATAAGAAGAGCAAAACAAATAGTACTTACAAAACTTCTCTAAATGATTGAGTGCGTTGTGGTGCAAAATAGACCATAGGAATAATTCGTACGCATGTGTAGTCCTATGAACCAAATAAGTAGTACTCCCTCCGTCCTAAAACAAGTACTCCCTCAGTCCTAAAACAAGTGATTTGAGTTTATCTAGATTCGTATATATCTAGTTTTAAAATATGTCTAGCTACATATGAATCCAAGTCACTTATTTTGAGACGGAGGGGTATGAAAAAAAGTTCCTTCTGAGTTTCACTTGGTGCCGACCCCTTTTGCCTAGCTCCTAGATGCTCTGTGTTGGCGCCGATCTGCACAACTTTGACGGCGTTTTAAATGGCGCCGACCCCAGGGGTCAGGTTCCGAATTAGTTTTGGCTAGGTTCAGATTTGGTTGAAGTTCTTTGGTCAGATTTGAAATACTATAGTGTCGGTGACCAAAGAAGTCTAGCTTGGTTCTGACAGTCGGTACGTACGCGTCCACAGACAAAATGCCTGTCACGAGATTTTCGTCCGATTCTGAAAATGGTGTTTTCCGCTCGACGTGACCGTACGCGGTACACCGGCAGCCGTACTGGCTGCCGCAGCTGAGCTGCATGGTGCGGCCGCGTCGGTCGACGGAGTGGCCAGGCCGGCAACATCGCTGACCAGGCGAGGCGAGACGCTGCCGCTGTCCGTCCTTGTGTTCTCGTGGTGAATGTGTCTGAAACCTATGACTGCTCCGTGGAAGGAAGAGGAGGAGGCCCAGGTGAGGCTGAGAGCTGGGAGCATCAGCTATGGGGGCAGTGGTACGGTGTGGCTCCCAGCTATCCACGTAGACAAGCCACCAGGTGTAAAAAAATGCCCCAACAGAAGCTACTCCATATGAGGTCATACTCCTGCTTTTTTGTCTGACTACTTTTTAACTACACAGCAACCCCTCATTTGAATCATAGATTTAAAACAAATTCATTTATCCGAGATAGCAAAATACCAAATAAAGTTTCAAATTCGACCCAAACACCATCCAAATTTACACATAAAAACAAAATATGCCAAACTGTGATTACAAGAAACCAAAATCATGTCGCAACTGTTTTTGTCAGGGGAGAAGCGGGATCATCTGCAAGAGACCGCTTCTCTCTGCAATCGGCAGGTTTGGTCTAGTTGGCAAGTAGAGTCATATGTGGAAACGTGAGGCAGCCGTCCACCCTGGCGCGTTGGCCGTGCCCTGAGAGCTGAGGCTGAGAGCAGAGCAGGCGTGTCCCGCGGGCAGGGGACAGGCCAAATCCGCAGATGTGCTGCTCCCTCCCTGCGGTGGGGTGAAGTGAAGACGCGAAGCGGTACCACTAGCTCTCGTGTTTCTGCCTGGTAACTTCATCGGCTGCGGCGCGTACGGTGCGCAGCACGGCAGCACTGTGCTTCCGTGGCCGGGAGGTGGTCCAGGCTGGGTTCATGCCGTGTCACGGCGTCAGATCCGCACTGCTCGGTGCGAACGCCGGTAAGCCGCTTCGACCCTCCTGATGGAACTCCCGACTCCGCTAAGAAAAGAATATATGTACTATGTATTACAGCCTAAATCTACTCCAAGCCTAAATCGTGGTGCACTTTGGCAACGGTGGCTCTCCGATCTCCTAACTTGGTGACACCGGCGGTTTGGAATACAAGAAGTGGCTCCAAGTTTTTTCCGGGTGAAAACCTAAAAGCTTTGGCGCTAGCTACAGGAGTGTCGTCAGGTGTCAAGACCTTCTCGGTGGCGTCGTTGTGACGGGGCTCTAGGTGAAAACCATTGACCGTTTGGTCTCGGCGAAGGTGGCGTGCTCGGTCATGCGGGCGTCGTTGTGGAGCTCTGGTATCCAGCGATCTCGGTCCGGTTTCGTCGACAGGGCAAGTTTAGATCTTGTCGAGGCGCTTTCGATGCTGGCGTGGAGCGGTCTCGATGGTGGCCTCCTACGTTATACAGGTGGCCTACTAGTTATCACCGGGGCCGGCCCTTGGGGAGGGGGGGGGGGGTCTGGAGGGGCGGTCGCCATGGGCCAAAAAATATTGGGGACCCTTTCGAGGTATTGCTTTATATATGGCCTAGTGTAGATCCCAAAAAAAAATACTACCTTTGTTCCAGAGCTTAAGGCTTTTTTTTAAAGTCAAACTATCTGACCAAACTTTTAGAAAAAATATTAATATTTACAATATAAAAAACATATCCGTTGATAAATCATGAAACATATTTTCACATGGTATCTCTATATAATATCATAGTTTATAATATTTTTTCTAAAAGTTTTGTCAAACTTTCCGTAGCTTGACATTCAAAAAAAAGTCTTAACCTTTGGGGTGGAGGTAGTAGAGAGTAGCAGTTCAACGTCTCCAATGGACCAGAACGGGGCCTTTTCACATCAAAGAAAAATAAATGCGAGATACGATGCGATTAGATCTAGCGAGAGGGACTGTCTAGCGACTCTCGTTTGGTCGTTCCCCTAACTCGTCGTCTCGATAGTAAAAAGGAGAACCTATCTCTCAATAAAAAGGGAGAATCGCAATTGATGCAGTGGAATGCAGGCACCCGATCGCCCATCGCACACCGCCTCTAATCGTCTCTGTCGTTTCCCAAGGACAGTCGTTCAACGATGATCCGATTCTAGTCTTGCACGAAAGGTATCAAAACATCTATTCCCACTACCCAATTATCTGAATCTATATGGACTTGATCGATGTATGCCCTAATTCTAGATTTCTAGTTCTGATTAGTACCTTTTTTCTTACTTTGAGTGTAATTAACTGGTTATGGTGCCTTAATCCGGTGCTACGAAGTGGATTTCTATCCGAATAATTTTATTTCTATCGGATCTTACTTACTATGTCCATGATTGTTGCATCATTAGAAAGAAACTTTTTAAATTTGAAATTACTGAAGAACTATTTGAGATCGGTAATGTCTCAAGAGGGTAAATGGTTTGATAACTCTATTCATTGAGGAAGAAATTATTGGACAAGATTGATTGATTCCATCGTCAGTGACTTTGGTTAATGAATTTACGGAGAAAATTTTAAGGTAAAATGTAAAGATGTTATTTTATATGGATATTGCATCTAGGTACACTTGAAGTCTATTTTTCAACATTTCATTCATGCATATCAAAAATACAAATTTATAGTAAGGGGTCTCATATTTTAATTTTGCCCCGGGCCCCCGAAATCTCAGGACCGGCCCTGGTTATCACCATTTTCCCATCCTCCTTATCCATTGGTAGGATCGATGCTCCATGGCCCGGAGCGAGAGGGCAAGTGGTCCTCTCCGACCACAACTTGGTGGGTGCGGTGTGGCATGAATTACAAGGAAGCGTGGTGTCACCTCTAGTTAGTAGTGCCGGGTGTTTGTTCGGGGTGTGACCACTCTTGTAGTTTCTTTGTTTATTTTCAATCTATTTTTGTAAGAGTATTCCCTCATCACGAATATAAGTCCGTTCATGAGGATTTTATATTATTAAAACATAATGAAAGCCCGTTCTGAGAAGCTTGTATTCTCCATCATTTACACCTTGGTCTTGCAGTTTGTCTGTGGTAAGTAAGGATGAAACTAAAACTCGAAACTCACGTTCTAAACGAGAACCTTGTTAATCGAACTCGAACTCGATGTCTAGCCGAGTTTTTAGATTCGAGCTTGTTTATTCACCCAATCTATTGTTAAACTCATTCAAATACAAAGTTCGGAATTTTATCGTAGATGAGTATCGAATAGCTTATATTTCTTGTACCTAGAATGGTGTAGAGCTACCGCATCTTTCATCGATATGTTACCTCTGTGAAATGATGAAATGACTATCATCTTTCTTCTAATGTGTGTTGTCCTCTGCGTCTTATAACGAGTTAAACGAGCTACTCGCGAGCTTAAAGTCGAGTCTGAGTTTCTAATCTGAGCTTTGTTGTATAAAAGCCGAGCCTAGCTAACTCGGTTTTTCAGGGCAATGTCTGGATGGTGGCCAAAACTTATCCTACCAAAATTGTGGTCACGGCCGAAATTTTGGTCCTTGATTGCCAATTATTTAGCTCGCCAATGCCTCTATGGCCAATTTAGTTCACTCTTTCTTGCCAATGTTGGCCAACTCAAGGGCAACTAGAAGTTTAACCAAAGTTTTGGCTAGCCAAATATTTAATGGGGCAGAACCCCAAACATACCCTCATCGTATGGTATCGAACGATGGCCAGAGTTATTAGATCATGTAAAGCGAGGGTGCCATCTGAACCAAACATAGCCGTATGTTACTTCCATAATATCGTCAAGTACTACGGTGAAATAGAATTCTACATTCTTTTTATCGTTTTATTACATTCTTTTTATCCTTTTATTGTTTAATTATCCAATGTTTTTTGAAAGCGTTTAATTATCCAATATTGTACGGAGCAGTACATAACTATCGAATTCTGCGGTCTCCTCCTGCAAAAAAAAGAATTCTTCGCCGTGGACCAGGACTGTTAAATGGCACCGTACGTACGTACGCGACGGCGTAATGGGCCGTTCAATCTGGATCGACCAGTCGCTTTCTCCCTCCAGTTTAAGCTCACGTGCTCGAAACGAAACCCCATTGGCAGCAGTACGCGCGCGATCATCAGCAGAGTTGGTTGTTCTCTTCCGCCACGCGCGCGAACGCACGCCTAGCTCAGCTCGGGCGACGAGCGAGCGAGCAAGCCAGCGGGGCCCCGCCCTGGTTTAATTAGCGCGAGTGCCGAGGCAGAAGAACAGGGCAGGCATGGCATGGCCAGGCTCACCATGGCGTGCCTCGGAAGGCGAGCTCCACGCGTGATGACGCAGGTCGCACCCTCGCGCGGATGAGAGAGAGAGACGGTGAAAGAAACCCCGAAACGAAAAGAGGTGGCGGTGAAAAAGCCGGATGGGGAGGGGATGTGTCCCCCGCTCTCCCGGCAGGCATGTCTGCTGCCCGTGTCCCCTCCCAAAATCATTTTCTACTAGTAGTACCGTCTCCAGCTCGCTACATTTTGGACCTTCTGATTTGATCAGTGGTCGCTGAGTAAGCACTACTTACATTAAGCCAAGTTGAGCGGCAGTCAGGAGTAGTAGTAGCCCAAGAGGAGGCCCCCCCACGGACCTCCCACTCTACCCCTCTCTCTCCCCCTCCTCCCGTTTCTGACCTCCCCTCCCCAGACCCCGGGCCCCTCCCATGGCCTCTCCGTCGGAATAGCCGGTCGGAGTTGGCGAGGAGGTGACGCCGATGTAGATAGGGTTAAGATTAGTGGTTGGTTGCTGGTAGTGGGCTTTTTGCCAGGCGATGTGGGCTCTCTAGGCAGGTGCGGCCAGATCTGGAGGTTAGGGTTTGCTCTCGTGGTCTTGAAGCTCCTCTGGCCGGAGCTAGGGACGACGATGGAGGCCACCACATCAAATAAAGCCGATGTTTGATGTTTCCTTCTCCTCATCATCGAGGTGCTCTGCTATCCTCATCTGGCCGGCCGTGGAGGGGGGATCGAGGTGGAGAGCACGTCGAGATGCGGTTCGGGGAACGACGGGAGTTTCTCCTTGCTGGCGTATGCGCGCGACGCCGGCAAGCGGTGGTTCGCGCCAGATGCTTCTCTTTCCCTTCCGGCTGGCCGTGGTGGCGAGGAGATCTTGAAGAGAAGAAGAAGGTGGACGACCAACTCCCACCGCATCACGCGCGGCGGCCGCCGCGCTGCAGTTGGCGGTTCTACTACTGCTCGAGAAAACCCGGCCTGCCGTGGCGGCGAGCGAGTGGTGGACTGCTCCTGAGGTGCGGGGCGTTGGGGAGCTTCCGCAGTTTCTCCTCCCCGCGGCATTCTCCAAGCGACGGCGACGGACCGCCGCCGCTATCCATGGCCAGATGGGTGGTCGCGCCGTGCTCGGCATCGATTGCGCGAGCTTCTCTATCCTCTTCAGGAGGATTTTCTCCAGTGGCGGAGTAGCACTGATGCCCCTCGTCCAGCCAAGTGGTTTTGTCCCCGGCTGGTCCAGAGGTGGCGCTGCCTCGCCGTTGTTCGTCGCCGGCGGCTGCTTTGGACCTGATTGCGTTTCTGCAATCTCTGTTAGGGTGATTCCTGTTAAGTGTAGGGTTGAGTTGTAATTTATAATTTCTTGTTGGACCTCCTTTTATTTGATCACCACCGCTGGAATGAAACTCCTTGGCACTTCAAGGCCTTTCCGTTCAAAAAAAACATTAAGCAAAGTTTGGGTCGAATGAAACGGGTGATGATAATACTCCGTATATTAATTGTTTCATTCACGTGCGTTCAGTAGAATTTGTACTATCATATAGAATTATTTGTAGGGAGATGTACTGTACAGTAGATGATTTTTATTTATCTGTTTGTTGCATGGCCTGTCCCGCTTTTCATTCCCAGCAAGGATCAAGACCAACTCTTCGTGATCAAAGAGTTGATGCTACTCCCTCCGTTTTAAAATATAAGATGTTTTAGCTTTGTTAGCAGAGTGTATCTAGACCCTTTTAGTGTGTAGATTCACTCCAAACATAGATGAATCTACATACTAAAAGAGGTTTACATACACTCTTTGCACAAAGCTAAAACATCTTATATTTTGAAACGGAGGGAGTAGTACTCAACAAGGGCCAACTACGCTGGATGCTAGACTTGTCTTTTTTATACTCTCTCCGTCCTGAAATAATCGACTTTTGTTTATTTAGATTCGAATGTATCTATATTTTAAAATGTGTCTGGGTACATCCGAATCTATATAAATCAAAGTCAATTATTTTCGGCCGGAGGAAGTACTACTTACTTACTATAGCCATGTTGTTTCATAATACTAGTAACTACTACATGCCATAGGTATCGATACAACTTTTACAAAATTGGTCAAATTTTAACTACTACATGCCATAGGTATCGATACAACTTTTACAAAATTGGTCAAATTTAAAATTGGTCAAATTTGAAAGTTTTTGACTCAGGACAAAACATAAAAGAACACTTATTTGTGGCCGGAAGACTCAGTGTAACATTTATTATGAATAATCATAATGTCACCACATCACGATCAAATGACTATCAATGTCATATCTCCACCAAGATATGCCAAGAAATTTTATACTAGAACGAACTGAGCTTGTCTCGTCTTGGGTGAAGGTAGCCCTTGGTAGGCAGACTGCGCTTCCTCTGTAGCTGAAGCGATTTTCCAAAAATCGCTTCACCGGATTGGGATGCCAAGCCGGCTGGAACCTACCACTCAATTTAGTCTTTCTAAATTTCAACAAGCAAAGTGTATTCATAATCCTTTCTATCCATGTTTCAAACATGAATTTGATGACCGAAGGCGGGAGGGGAGGGGAGGGGGGCAATGGCCCCCCATGGATGCCGGGCTTCAGAATCTCTCGAACAATAGTTTTGGGGCCGCATGATGAGAATGTTGTCTACCATACCTACTCAGTTTTTCCTGTTTTTGTTTGTTGTTGAAAATGAGGAGTGATGGGGTAGGTAATGAAGCGCCTCCTCCTCACGACGCCAAATAAGATAGAGAGAAGGACGGTGACAAACCCTCCTTCACTATCTTTCTACACATAGGTACCACCGAATCGACGACCTATGCACATCATGACCGTGTCTATGACCTTGGCCGGTAGGTGTACACACTCGTGACGCTAGTGCAGGGGACCAAATCGGGAGATCCACTTCGTCGCAGCCCCAATCTAGCTGACATGAAATCAAGCTTCACCATTGGGTCATTTGTCGAAATCATGAGATCCATGAGGTAGAGGATGGCGCCAAGGAAGACCTCGAGATGATGAGGGCTTGGGACCAGATGGATCCGGTGGGGACTTGGGGAGGAAGAAAATGTACGGCAAGGAGGCGTGCAGGAGCGAGAGGAGGGACCCGGCCAATCGTGGCGTATACATCTTAGAAGGACAATAGCTACTCCCTCCGTTCAGAAATATAAGACGTTTTAGCTTTGTGAATCAAATGTATCTAGACGTCTTTTAGTGTATAAGCGTCTAAATACATTTATTTCACAAAGCTAGAATGTCTTATATTCCTGAATCTAGGGAGTATTAGTTAGCGTGTAGATACACTCCTAAATAGACATTTATATAATCATGTCATGATTAAAGGCTTTCCCGAAATAATTCGGAAAAAAAAGCTTTCCCGAAAGGATACATTTGACGGCTATTTTGGACCTAACCCCCAACCTCGCTCCATTTCCATGCATGAAAATGTAGACATACCCCCTGTGGCCCGGTATGGTTAAGTAACAACAGTACACGTGTTTCGTCAGTCCAACACTGTTATCCCCGTCGCTGCGTTACACGCAGAAAATCGGCGGTTGCTGAGGACGTACGGACACGAATGCACAAGCTAGCAGCTGGTAGTACTAGTACGTGCCAGTTGGATAAGTTAGTTGCGTGCGATTCCCTAATTTGGACGTCCCAACTGATTGCATGATTAGCTAACTGCAAGATCTCGTCCAGCTAGCATCTTATAGCAGTGTTGCACCTTGACTCTCTCTGTGGTTGGGTCTAACGAACAGAGATCTGCTCCCACGGAATATTTCTTATTTCTTTTTGCGAAATTTCACCGTTCTATTAATAATCATCAACAGCAGTACAAAGAGATCCAAAAGTAATAAAAATTACAAATAGGTCGTTGGACCACCTAGCGACGACTACACACAATAGCGCGAGCCGAAGGCGCGCCGCCGTCCTCGCCCCTCCATCACCGGAGCCAGGCAAAACTTGTCGTAGTAGAGCTTGTTGTAGTAGACAGACAGGAAATCGTCGTACTAAGGACACAAAGGACCAGCGTACTAAATCAGCAACCATCGCCAATGATGACAACCGTAGATCGGAAGAGACTGACCTGAAAACAAACCAACGAAGATGAAAACGGACAGAATCCCGGGAGATCCGCCGGACACACGACTCCACGCGCTCTCCATCGGTGCTAGATGCATCACCGGAACGAGGATAGAGCGGGGAGGACATTATTCTGACTGCAAGACGTAGTCGTCGTCTCAACGTCCCGAAGAAGTCACTAAAAATAGCCTAAACAGATGACGGAAAACCTCCCGCCGACGAGAGGCCGTGGTCCGTCACACCACCAAGGCCCTAAGGCCACCGGAGGCGGAGCAGACCGGCGATGTCGCCGACGAGGGGTACGGAAACCCTAGATGGGTTTTTAGTCTGGTCGCCTCCCTGGAGAAACATATCTATTTGTTAAGAAGTCATTTCTATGGAACAAATATTTCTTATTTCAGTATGTACCTACGTTGTTGGGTCGGTCATTCGTGTGGAGTTTTTCCGTATGATTTTCGCGGAACATGTACATATGTTTTTTTAATTTATTTTCAGTATCCATCATTGTATTTTGTTTTTTCATGTATTTCGGGAGTTCAATAGTTAGATACAATCATACAAATCTGTTTTTTCCAAACAATGCACTATACTAACAATTCTGCATCTATTTCGGACATAATATCGGTGCACACCCCAATTCCGCAATCCTAAACTATACTCCCTCCATACCAAGAGGTGATGCATATTAGTTTTGTCATAGGTGAAACTTTGTAAAATTGCACCGAATTTATAAAATAGTTATCAACATATATAGTACCGAATCAGTATCGTTGAATCAATCGTGAAATATATTTTCGTATATTACTTATTTGGGTTAGTACTAGTATATTTTAACAATTTTCCTATAAACTTGATCAAACTTTACAATTTTTTACTTGTCAGAAAATAAATATTACACACTATGTTTTTACATGGAGGGAGCACCAATCAAGCATGTCCGAATAATCAGCCCCTATCTTTTTTTAACGAAACCCAGTACAGAAGCAAGACACATACGCTCGTAAATATATATACACTCACACATGCACGCACACTCTTTCCCTTCATTTCTGGAAAAGAGAAAATAAGGTAGGTATGTTTTTGGTGCACGATCAGTCTATCTAGTATAGTACGGGGCTACCGGCCGCATGGATAATTTTAGTCGTAGTGTCATCGACCATTGTGTATAAAATTGTTATGTCGAAGACTTCGGTGCTCTTCCTCCCTCCTTTCTTGGGTCATGCACAGGGAATGAAAATGAATATCCCTGAAAATTCCATCTGGGGGGCGTTAGTATATCCTACTAGCTTGTTCTTTCTAGCTTAGATAGGAGTAAAATAAAAGATAATTACTCGTTGCTGTCAGTAGCTCTATTATTATTATTAGGGAGCCGTCTATGGGATGACGTCCAAGGTGGCTTGTTTAGCAGGACTACCTAGATTTGTGGCCGGTTGACTTGGACATATTTAGTTCAACAAGGAAGGAATATGTAGGTTTTCTTGAAACTCATTTAAAAAATCATGAACATTTATTTAATTATCATAGATTGTGTGTAACAGTTTTTTCTAGAGTTGAACAGGTTCTGACATAGTCTAGAAAGTTAATGGAGGTGGTTGTACCTACAGATTTCACTAGAGAGTATCTAGTGCTACCATGGCTCCACAGTACTCCCAAGTCACGTCATAGCAAAAAGGTCGCAAAAGTTATAACATAATAATAGATCGATACAACTAACATCTAAAATAATACACGATTCTGCAACTTTAAACTTAATTCACACATTGAGCAACAACAAAGATACATTTGACAACAGGTAGTAGCCAAAAAGGACAAATATGAAGTTGTGGTTTTTTTGGGGCGCACTTCATGGCTGGATTTGTGGTTTTTGTTTGTCTCTAATGTATGAACTTAATTTGAAGTTGGAATCTCACGTGATCGTGGGCTTCCGTAAATTGGATTTGAAGTTCATTCACTCTCGGTGTATGAACTAAATATGAAGTTGGAATTCACCTTATCATAGAATGGATCTGTCTTTTTCTTTTATTTCTCAATGTATGAACTAAATTCAGTGTTGGATTTCCCCAAACTTGTAGTTTGCCGTAAATTGAGAGCAGGATAGCACACCATGTCACCTAGATGTATTAATGATGCCGGTTGTCCATATTGTTATACTAAGACAATTAGGTTTTCAGCCCTAATTTTGCATGGATGTGTATATATGGCTCATCCTTTTAAGACACCCATGACGAGTTGGCGGCTCATCATGAATCTCTTGAGTCGCGTAACACTTCTTATGATAGGAAAAATACTTGAGTGGATATGGGCATCCATGAACCCGATTTTAAAATGCCCAAAAATAGTATTTGTAAGTTCAGTCACACATTGCATTTATACTTACTCGTGCAAATTTTTAAGAAAAACATAGAGTGAAAATGGAACTTGCGCACTAAAATCTTGATCCTTGTACTATTCCTCAACCATTTGTCCTTTTTCAAAGTTACATACCTTTGAATTTAAGTTTCAAACTTGCATACATGTATTACTTATGTCGTATTTCTGATTTTTTTTGGTATTTTATTTTAGTTTATTGTTCATGCAGGTCAGACATGACCATGCCCTGATAATTTGATTCACTCATAATAGTACAATAACTGTGCGTGCACCAGTACGTGGTGTTTGTCAGTAATAATTTGTAATGTGAAAATCAATGTCCATATTGTTGACCTAGTTTATTTATTTGTTGATTTGTGAAAAGATGTAATCATATTAAAAAATCATCATTTTCCTAATTAAAAGAAATGTGGCTATAGCTTTCTTTAAATCGACAAAAATACATTGATGCTGTTCTTTTTGACTTGATGTATTGTTCTGCTAGGTCTCTTATGCGATTCGTTCCTCTCGTCGATCTCTATATTTTTTTGTGGCAATTTAAAGTTTTTTAGCTTTACAAAACCTAATTCATAGTTCACCACAAAAAATATCTCTATTAACCTTTTACTACTAGCTTGTCTCTCATAGTGCCTGTTGTGTAACAATGACTTTCGAGGGAGTACTAATTTCCATTTTTCTTAATTAGGAGGAATAATTTACTTTTACTTACTGAAAAAATTCTGAAACGCTAGAAAAGGACGAAATGGCTCCCGGAAAGACGCAGGTGAGGTGAGCTGAGCTCCGGTGCGCTTTCTCTCTCCCTCCTCCGAGCCTCGCAGAGGCAGAAATAAAACGAGGAGAGAGAGAGAGAGGGGCACACACAGCAGAGGCAGAGCAGAAGCGTCTGGTTTTTAACTCCCGACAGGCAGCAGCACACACGACGCACCAACCAGCGACAGCAAACCAAGAAACCCCAGAGCAACTCCCACCCCTTTCTCTCTCTCTCTCTAGGACTAGCCCTTGGACTTCGTGCTGCTGCTGCTGCCTCCCGTCTAGCTTGTCGGGAAGGAGGCGCCGCCGCCCGCCAAGCCGCCGCTCGCGCGCGCCGCCGCCGGGGCACGGCACCGTTGTGCAAGAACTCGCCGGTGACCGGTGCCATCCAGCAAAAAAAGAAAAAAGGCCCGCCGCCGCGCGCGCTCCTCCGGCCGTCATGCGCGGGAGCCACTGAAGCTAAGCTTCCGAGTGAACGAGCCACCATGGCGCAGTCGCCGGCGAGCTCCTCCGCCGCCGCACACCCGTGCGAAGGTACTTCTTTCTTCTTTACTTCCGCCCGCGCATTTCCGGTTCGCGTTCTTCGGCCATACTTACGGCCGCCGGCGGAAGTACAGCTAGCTAGAACTAGAAAGGTCTCCTTTTCTTTGCGCTTGGTCGCTGACGTGCGACGCGGCGGTGTGGGTGGGCGCAGGGGATCGGAAGGCGCCGGCGATCAACGGGGAGCTGTGGCACGCCTGCGCGGGCCCGCTGGTGTCGCTGCCGCCGGTGGGCAGCCTCGTCGTCTACTTCCCCCAGGGCCACAGCGAGCAGGTGAGTGTCCATAGACTGCCATCTCTACAGTGTTCTTCAGTGCTGCTTCTGGTCTCGAGTGACAATCTTCTCCCATTTTTTTGTTGTTCTAAAGATTGGTTCCTTGCTCTATCAAATTTCTTTAGATTAAACATCTTATTTTGGATTAATCTTTGATTTGATCTACAATGGAGGATTTCTTGAAGTTCAAGAGCTTTCCTGACATGCTGCTCCAAAAAAAAAATGTTGCTATAATGGATATAATGCATTTTCAGTAGTTTGTGATTGGATTGTATACTGGCTTACTAATTGCTTTCTCAAGCCAGTAATCTCGGGTTATTGCCGAAGTGGTTGGGAGCTTTGGGCCTACTCGCCTCCTTTTCTTCATGTTAGTTTTTGGTGCCTTGTGTGTAGTACTACTGTTTTCTTGTTATCAAGTCTGGTATACAACAAGCATATCCGTAGCTTTGTAATTTTTTGCATTGAATGGAACGATGGTCCTGATTTCCGTTGCACCTTCCTTCCATGGGGTTTGCACTGGAACAGCTCTGAGAAAGATTGCCAAATACTAATATGCTACGATGTGTTCCTGACCGATTCTGAAAAAAGATAAATTCTTAATCCAGTCTTGGGAGGGCTGGTTTCGCAACTGCGCCCTTCCCTTTTAGAAAGATCACCAGAAATAAATTAAAATATATAAGTAGTATATGTGGGGCAGGTTATGTTGCCCATGATGATATGTGGGAGGAACGCTTTACTGGTGTACTTATGCAGAGTTTATCTAAAAGGAGTTCACTCATGAACTGCACTTTATGGACTGCAGAAAATACTACTTTTCACTTCATATTTTAGGGAAAACCGCAGAAAGTTGGTATATAAAAGTGAAGCATGGTTGAATGCTTGTACTTTCTTAATCACTCCATCAGATATTTCTTATTTTTCAATGGAAAGTTAGCAATGTATGATGAGTAGGTAGCATGACAGTGTACGTGTACAGAAAGGAGGTGGACTTGTTTTGGGAAAACCTTTTCCACAATACCCGTTACTACATGGTTTAGCTGCCTGAAAATTTTCTATCTATTTCTTCGGAAATTAAGAATGCTCTTGTTTTTCATATGGATAGAAATATTGTATTGCGTATTGATTCAGTAATGACTCTTCTTTATCTTCAAAAATAGAAAAGGAAATTTTCTTGGACTTAGTATGTGCTCTGGTTCAGGTTGCAGCTTCTATGCAAAAGGACGCGGAAGCACACGTTCCGAACTATCCCAATCTCCCCTCAAAGTTGATATGTCTTCTACACAGTGTTATTTTACAAGTAATCTACAGTTCATTGGCTATATTTTCCAACACGGGGCTCTTGCTATCACAAATTCTGAAACAAAACATCTATTGATTTTTCAGGCAGACCCAGATACTGACGAGGTGTATGCACAGATGACTCTTCAGCCAGTAAATACAGTAAGCATCTAAAAAAGTGTGACTTCCCCACAAAATGTTTCTGTATGTCCACCCTAATCCCAATCTTTCTTTTAATTATGTGTTCATCAGTATGCAAAAGAGGCATTGCAGCTGTCCGAGCTTGCACTAAGACAAGCAAGGCCACAGATGGAGTTCTTCTGCAAGACGCTCACGGCAAGTGACACAAGCACACATGGAGGCTTCTCCGTGCCCCGCCGTGCCGCGGAGAAGATATTCCCTGCCCTGGTAAGCAGGCAATCAGGTTTCCAAGTTTTTTCCGCGATAAAACAGGTTTACAATTTTCATGGCACCATTTTAATTTTGTTACCTTGTGCTGTAGGACTTCTCTTTGCAGCCTCCTTGTCAAGAAATACAAGCCAGGGATATACATGACAATGTGTGGACATTTCGTCATATATTTCGAGGTACGGAAGATGCTCTAGAATTGAGTAGAGCTCTCTTCTCCTTCAATGATTGAGTACAGTATGAGTTTGACTAATATTATTGTGCTTTGTCAAAATCAGGTCAGCCTAAAAGACATCTACTTACTACTGGTTGGAGCCTCTTTGTGAGTGGCAAGAAGCTATTTGCTGGTGATTCTGTCATATTTGTTAGGTAAATTCTCATGCTTCCTTCCATCTTGTGAAAGCTTATCCTGGTTCTTCCTGGAATTTTAACTTTCACCTACAGATGATCTGAAATGTAGAACAGAACTGGAAAAATAAAGGCCACAGTTTGATTCTTTTGACCTTCCAGGGACGAAAAACAGCAACTTCTACTGGGAATCAGGCGTGCTAGCCGACAACCCACGAACATATCGTCTTCGGTACTCTCAAGCGACAGTATGCACATAGGGGTCCTTGCTGCAGCTGCACATGCTTCTGCTAACACCAGCCCATTTACCATATTTTATAACCCTAGGTGAGTTTATAAATCAGTGATTTGGTTTCAGTATGCCTGCTAACTACTACCTACCTAGTAGTTTCTATTATGGATCAGAGGGAGTACTAACTGCTAAAACTATGTTTTGAACTATGGACTTTCAGGGCCAGTCCTACTGAATTTGTTATCCCATTTGCCAAATACCAGAAGGCAATGTACAGTAATCAGATCTCTTTAGGGATGCGCTTCCGCATGATGTGCGAGACCGAGGAATTAGGAACAAGACGGTATGTCAAAATACCCATACAAACTCTGATCTTTAAAGTTCCAAGTTTGCTGACAAGCCATATTTTCTTTTCCCATTTCATTGCGACGTCACCAGTAGTAAATTATCTACTAAATCATCTAACATTTTCAGGTACATGGGTACGATAACTGGAATAAGTGATCTCGATCCAGTGAGATGGAAAAATTCCCAGTGGCGCAGCTTGCAGGTTGCATTTATGAACACCATCCAAATTGCAGCTCTTGCATTGAGTTATTCTTGGTCCATTTTATTTCCGTTTCACTGATTTGATGTTCTCCTATAGGTTGGGTGGGATGAGTCGGCAGCAGGCGAAAGGAGGAACAGAGTTTCAATTTGGGAGATTGAACCGCTTGCTGCTCCTTTTTTCATATGCCCCCAGCCATTTTTTGGTATGAAGCGCCCTAGGCAACTAGGTACTGCTTCTGATACTTTTTTATCTTTTTTTTCTGGAACAGAATATACTACTCCCTCCGTCTCGAATTAGATGTCGGAGTTTTGTCTAGATTCGTATGTATCTATACACTAAAACATGTCTAGATACATCCAAATTTAGACAAACCTCCGACATCTAATTCGAGATGGAGGGAGTGTTTCTTAGTGTCCCAGCATGAACAGTATACCAAAAGAAGCATATGAATACGGACCTTACGATACAGATTATTTGGCTACCTATCTTAATATGCCATTAGACGCAGATAACAGAATTGCACCAAATAATCTAGTTATAGTCTTGCTAACAGTAGATTGAACTAAAATGTGTCAGTTAAAATTGATGTTACTGTTCTTAAATTTGGAGAATGCTTACTTTACATCACATTACCATAACATTTCTGATGATTTTCATGCTTCATACTCTTTTAAACTGGAATCAACAGATGACGAGTCATCTGAGATGGAAAATCTTTTGAAGAGGGCAATGCCTTGGCTTGGTGAAGAGGTATGCATAAAGGATGCTCAAACCCAGACTGCTACAATGCCTGGCCTGAGCTTGGTTCAGTGGATGAACATGAACCGGCAGCAGAGCTCCTCGTTAGCTAGCACGGCCATGCAGTCTGAGTACCTGCGATCTGCGAGTAACCCTGCAATGCAAAATATTGGCGCTGCCGATATTGCAAGGCAGTTATATATGCAGAACCATCTCCTTCAGCAGAATAGCATACAGTTTAATGCTCCCAAACTCCATCAACAAATGAAACCTATCAATGATTTGTGCAAGGCATCACTTCCTTTGAATCAACTTGGAGCCATCAGGAATCACCAAGATCAGAAGCAAGATCAACAGAGACAACAGCAGTCCAGTAACCAAGTAATTCCCCTGAGCCAGGCCCAAACTAATATTGTCCAGGCTCAAGTAATTCTCCAGAACCAGATGCAGCAGAAGCAACAACAACAAAAACAACAATCACCATCTCCAACTCAAAACCAGCAAGGGTCCAGTGGCCAACAGCTGCCACAGTCCCATCAACTGCAGGACCAGAATTTGCAGCTGCAGCAGCAACAGCTATTACTTCAGCAACAACTGCAGCAGCAGCAGCTAAATAAGTTACCTGGGCAGCTAGTTAATCTGGCAAGTCAGCAAACGCAATTTTCTGACCAGGAACTTCACTTGCAGCTGTTACAGAAACTACAGCAGCAGTCACTGATGTCACAGTCCACAGTTACACTCTCACGATTACCGCTAATCCAGGAGCAGCAAAATTTTCTTGTAGACATGCAACAGCAGTTCTCCAATTCGCATTCTCTTGCCCAGCAACAAGTGATGCCTCAACAGGACTGCAGAACTTCTTCAACGCAGACAACCCAACTGCCACCACCCATGCAGCAAGAGCAACATGAGAAGCCTTTACAGAAACAAGTCGCACCTACACATGTGCCAGAAACCGCCTTTCCACAGATCTCATCGACCAGTGTGATCTCAAAAACTGGAAACACTATGATACTTCCGGGTGCTACACGATCTGCACTTACTGAAGAAATACCTTCTTGCTCGACATCACCTTCCTCAGCTAATGGCAACCATCTTGTGCAGCCAAACATTGGCAGGAATGAGCATTGCAAGATCAACTCAGATAAGGTGCCACAATCAACTGCTCAGATGCCGATTCTGACCTCCATTGAGGCTGTAACAGCAACTCCAGTAACGACCAAGGAACTGACAAAGTTGAATAATAGTGTCAAGCCAAGTGTGATCACCTCGAAATTGCCAAATGTTGTGTCTGGCCTTCAAAACTTTATGAACAATTCACTGCCAACAGACAACCTGGAAACAGCTTCGTCAGCAACTTCATTATGGCCTTCACAAACAGATGGACTTCTGCATCAAGGTTTCGCCACTTCTAACTTCAATCAACACCAGATGTCCAAAGATGAACTTCCTGATGTAGAAATTCAAGGTGTGGATCCAAGTAACAGTGGTCTGTTTGGGATGAACAATGATGGCCCGTTAGGCTTCCCTATGGAAACAGAAGGCTTGTTGGAAAATGCGCTTGATCCTGTGAAGTATCGGAATCATTTCTCAACAGATGATGTCCGTCAAGAGATATCGACCTCCATGGTTTCACAATCATTTGGTCAGTCGGATATGGCTTTTAATTCCATCGATTCTGCAATCAATGATGGTGCCTTGTTGAACAGAAATTCTTGGCCCCCTGCCCCTCCACCCCAGAGGATGCGCACATTCACCAAGGTTTTTCCCTTTTCTATTACATGTTTATCCTATGCAGTATCGACAGTATGATTTTCAAGCAGTATATGTTTTGTGGTGCCTATATTGCCAAATATTAAAATGCAAGTATTACTGGAAAATAAGGGGCACTTATGATCAAAGCTGCAATATAGTCCATAAGTTAGGACGCTGGCATTAGAGTAGACACCAGACAATAATGATCTATAATGAAGCAGCTAGTTATCAAGTAGTGTCATTGTAATTTTCCTGTGGAAAAAGGAATGCAGCACACAACTATAGTTTCCAAAAGGTAGAGTTTTACAAAGATAAGTCAACCTGTTGTCATGCACTAATTTTTGAAATAGTGGTTGATGGTTCAAATAAGAACTTGATTGCATGAGATATATGTCGTGCGACAACAGTTGTATTGTGGATGAGATGGTCACATATAAGCACATGTAGCTTTAAAAGCTTCTTAAAGGCAAGGCAGTTGGAAATTGGGGCCTCGTAGGGCCATGCTTATTATGGAGCAATAATCTCTCGATAATATGCTTTGCTTGTTACATACTTCGCCCCTTTGTAGCTTCGCTTAATCTATGTCTTGTAGGTGTACAAACGTGGAGCTGTAGGCCGGTCCATTGACATCGGTAGGTTCTCTGGATATGGAGAGCTGAATCAAGCTTTGGCCCGCATGTTTGGTATAGAGGGGCAACTTGAAGACCGGCAGAGAATAGGCTGGAAGCTAGTCTACACAGATCATGAGGATGACGTCCTACTTCTCGGTGATGACCCATGGGAGTAAGTCCATCTATCTTTCTACATGTCCCTATGTGATTCTGAACTTCCCGGTCTCAAATATTCCCTTAGCAAATAAAGTTTGTCAAAAGGATAAATATAGAAATGTTTAAAAATATGAAATAGGGTCAATCCAGGATGCTGATATAACTGAAACACACACATGTGATGAAAAAACTGGGAAACAATGTGCTTGGTGTCAGTACCCTCTTTTCAGATGTCTAAGCACATGTTAGTTCCTATATGATGTGCACATGAATGTTCACGGTGAAAGATTGGTTTCCTGATTGCTTTTAAGTGGATGATGCAGGGAGTTTGTGAATTGCGTCAAGTGCATTAGGATCCTGTCTCCTCAAGAAGTACAGAAGATGAGTTTAGATGGTGATTTGGGGAGCAATGTCCTTCCCAACCAGGCTTGCAGCAGCTCAGAAGGCGGGAACGCTTGGAAGCCTCGTTATGACCAGAACTCTGGGAACCCTTCCGTCGGCCCCTACGACCAATTCGAATGACCTGATTTTCGAAGGTGCATTCACATAGTTGCCACACTAGAAACTGTAGATGTTCCAGCTTATAGCTGTGAGGGGAAATGCTCCTCAGATTATTAGGTTTTCTTTTGGATATATATGTAGTTTCTTAGCAGCTGAAACTAGTAGGGGTGACCTGATGAGAACTGATACTTGCCTAGAGTTGTTGAGACTCGAGACAGAGGGTTAGGCAAATCTGAAGATAGCGTGTCAATTTGTACTGAACTGCTGCTAGACCGGTCGCCAAACAGAAACTGCTTGTACCAAAAAGGATATGAAGCTGTGATAACAAGTTTACATGCAGTTCTACGGTTTCTGCTTATCAAACTACTAAACTGTTTTCTGTATATTACTATTTTCTTTTTCTAAGAAATGTTGGCTCACAATCCAACAAATGGACCTGTTACCCTTCTCACGTCCAGTTTTGTAGTAGAGATGGAACTAAGAAAGAACCATCGACTATAGCCCCTGAAGAACCAGATTTCGCAAACGACATAGAGAAAGAATGAAAGGAAAATCCTGCCGAGGCAATCGTATTTGTTTTGGTAGATATGCTCAGTGTTTTGGGAATGTAAGACTTTCCCTACCTCTTATTTTGGCCGAATTCAATGACAGAAGGTTTCAACTGATCATTGATCAAGAGAAGAGAGATGAAGGGTACCACTCTTAGGTATACAGTAGGCAAGATCTTATCATGACAGTGCATGGCATACAGGCAAAAAGGGCTGCACAACTTAGGCCAATCAAACTCAATTTAATTTGTTTCACACGCAAGGGGTTGATACAGCATTGACTATTCCAAAAAAAAAAAACAGAGAAAACATTTACACTTGAACACCTCAAGTATGTGGGCTAACATGAAACACTGATATTTTTGCTGGGTTAATGGCGATCCAATAAAAAATCTTATTTACGATTCAGATAAGATTTAGTTGAACAAAGCACATACAGTACATTGGTGCATTAATCCTTGTGGAACAATGATCGGCAAGCTTCAATCATCTGTCTTCGATTCGAGCTGTTCCAATTCCTCCTTGAATTCTTGTGTCATTGTGAGATAATCCTTCAAATGCACTTTTTTCCACTCCTTCAGGTACGGCGGAAAGCATGAGGGAGCAGTGAATTATTTTTAAAATAAAAAGGTCAGTGCAGAATGGATACTAAAGAAACATGAACCAGAAAACCGAACAGAGTACATGAGATTGCCAAAAAAGCATAACAGTGGACTACATTGCAGTTCACCATGGACTAACGGTATCAGTACTCGAGTTTTCCCTATGATAACTAACACAAAAAAGCAGTGATGCCAACAATTCCTATCACACGTGAGTTTATGAGTTATGTGTCACTTTGGGATTGTAACCATAAACTTGCCGTGTTTTTGCATATTCAGAACTTTGTGGTCATGTTATTCTTTGATAACAGAAATTCTGATCAGAAAAGGATTCTAGGCCGATTAAGCGAATGGAGAATGCTCAACAAGTACTACTGACATGTTCCACAGTGGCGGTGCTTCCCTGCCTTTCACTCAATACCAGGATGCTTAAAATGAGCATGAAGGGAAATACTCACATCAAAATCCCATTCACCGTAGAGGTCAGGATCATCCCTATTCCCCCATATGTATGCAAAGGCAGGAACCGTTTCCGATGAATCCTGCAGTAAAACAACCTAGATTAAAACAGGGAAAAGAAAGTAGTCTTTCGTGATAAACAAAAACTACTCTATGGCAATAGTATCCGTCTACTACGTGACAGCATCGTAGAAGACAAAAAAAAAGGGGGGGAATGTGCATATTTTCCTTCAGACGTGGTAGCTGATATCCAATAAAGATTTCACTGAACGTTGCAGTTCAACCAACGTCAACCTGGGTACTACCGACTGACGATTGAAACAGGGACCAACATCAACCTGGTGATGGGAGTAATATCCTTTTCGGGGAATCTGAGATTAAAATGGACTTACAGTCAGTGAGACGCCAACAGTTTCCCTCACATACTCCTCGTCTTCGAATGTATCCAGCACATCGAGCTCCCCGTCAGTGATTTCAATGAACACCTACAGAACAGTCAGAGGAAGGAACAGATTGGCATATGCTCTGCAGCACCTGTACACTACTGTTCCATACCGGTCGAGAGTGACAAGAGTTCGCCGGACTCCAGTCAGTCTCGCCGTCGTCTGCGTTTCTCGTTTATGTGGTACCGAACACAAACAGAGCATGGCAGGAATTTTTGTTCTGCGTACCTTTCCTGGGACTTGATTGCCCTCGACGGGCAGAATCGCCGGGTAGACGCGCCCCTTGATGCTGAACGTCTGGCTGCGAGAAAGGAAGACGCGGATTGGAATCAGCGGTCGGCAAAGTAGAACACCGATGGGGGACGCAGAGTGGGGAGGAAGACCGGGAGGAGCGGAGGGCGCACGCACGCACGTACTGGTTGGGGAGGAGCGCGGGGAAGGACGGCGGGACGCGGCCCAGGAGGACGCGGACGACCTCCTCCGACATCAGGGTGCCGTAGACGAACACGCTGTGGGCGGCCGCCGTCGCGGCGGCGGAGGAAGCCGGCGGCAGAGGCGACGCCATGGGGGAGAGAGGGAATGGGGAGTAACTGCCGGAGTATGACTGGTGGGTCCAGAGAACCGGGTAAACGATTATCGTTTCTACCACGAAAGAAAAAAACAAGCTGTACTCGTTCCGTTTTATTTACTTCATGTTTTTTTTACATGTATTTACTTCATGTTATGGGTTTAGTCAAAGTAAAAAGAATAAGTTTGAACAAAGATATTACTCGTATAAGAAAAAATATCACAAAGCTACTTTCCCCTGGTCAAGTTACATGAATATATAAAACTATTTGCACCTATATATGGTTTCTCATCAATTGAGCTTTCCTTTTCATGTGTTCACTAGGCTTTTGCTACTTCCAAGGGAAGTTGGGTGGAAATGGTTGGATCCGAAACGGTGAACACGCGAGTTTATAGGATGATGCAGGATCTATTGTTTTTCTGTTTCTAGCGCATGAGTTTGATTAGTTTCCAACCTGTCTACGTAGTTCTTACATTTCCCAAAAAGTGTGGCTTTGACGTAGTACATACCAGAGTTGATGCTTTGTGTCCTATGAACCTCTCATATGCACATGATACACAAAGCGAATTATGAAATGACGGCAATCTAGGAAGTTGAGTTTTTCATCTGATCGAGTCGTTGATGTTGTAGTTTCTATTGCTGCAATCTAGGAACTTGCCTTTTTTAAGTAAGGAAAAAGGCCGGCAAGGAAATTGCAATCACAAAGGATGGAAAAAATGCAACACACAAAATAATCAAAATTGCACATATGTATGCAATTACGCATCCATGTGCAATTGTGTATGTGAGCAAAAAATACATAGATTTTCTGGTGCATAAAATTACACGTACATGTGAAGATACATTCAAATTGCACACATCACACACATATGCAATTGCGCACATATGTGTCAACACACATAAAAAAAAGGCAAAGGTTTCTAATTGCACACATATGTGCAATTGTGCATCTACATACAATTGCACGTAAAGAAGCATAGGTTTCCAATTACACATGTGTATACAATTGCACACAAGAAAAATGATGACAACTGCAATTACAAGAGATGACAATATGCGATTATTTCCTACCGTGCAATTGCACACCCCATTGAAGCAAGCCTAGGATGGTAGAAAAATAAAAGAACCTAGCTGAAAGGCCCCAAGCAAAACCCAAAAAGACAAATAACAGCCAGAACACACAAAGCCCACCATCAACGAAAAAAAAAACACCGAATATCCAAAACACAAGCCTAACGTCAGCTAATTCTTCTCCTAACAAAACAAAAAGGAAAAACAATTGATCGAGCGCTAAGCTAATTCTCGGTTAAAGCGTTACCTAAAATAGTCAAGATGCATCAAGGTGAGTCAATGATTCATGGAGTTTTTTCGGTTAATATACACCAGGTTCTGTGACGCGATGTCCTTACCTAGAACTGATGTTCCGTGAGCGTCGGCTAGTTGTGTTTGCCCATCCTTTTAGTGGAAATGAGTGTTTAAAATGAGAGAAAATTCTTAATTTAGTTTATACTCTCTATTCCAAATTATAAGATGGTTTAGCCTTTTTTTCCTCTAAAACACACCTATCTAACCGTTTTTTATCATGTAGGTTCGGAGAAAAAGAGTGAACATATCATCTAGATACATATATTTTAGAAGAAGGCCAAAACACCATATGTTCTAAAACGGATGGAGTAGAAGGTTGCCCAGTTTTGGCCGGAAATTTTCTAGCTCCTTATGTATTATGTTGCCGGTCCATTGTCAACTTGTGACAGCTTGTTTGTTCATGGAGTGGACCTTGAGTACCACACATTTTTGTTTGTTCAGTGTCTTTTTTTTTTGACATGCAGTGTCTCTTGTTTTCATATTGCGAAAAACTGCCCAGCTAATGTTATTTTTCACGCGTGAATTGAGGATATTCTAAAGACGTTTCTGCAAACTGATTTTTTCTCCAAATATTAAGTAATTCCAGACAAAGATGTTTGTTATATTTGAAGAGAATGAATGGGTCCAGCTAATCCTGAACATGCATGGCAGGCCCTGTAGGATCGAACAGATGTATTGTAATGGATAGATGATGATTCAGTCGCTCTTCTTCTTCTACATCAGGGGCTATGATGCACACTACTAGGGTCCTAATTCTTGTTTCGAATTTGATCTAAAACCAGAACAATAATTATGCAAAGGAGGGAGCACTTTTCTCCTGAAGAAATCAGTCTGAAATGACGGAGTTAAATCCCAACAAGTTCTGTTTACTTTGTTTACAATCTATTTTACAGCCAGCTGACGGCTAGGTACTGTCAAAACCCAAGATAGGCAAGAGGAATCGAGATGCGTTTCCAGACACGAAATACACTTTCACCATAACAATCATCGAGAGCCACAGCGAACGACACTATGCCCGATACAGCATGCTACTAATGTACTGTATAACTTAAAACCAAACAAAAAAGAAAAGCAAATGACATCTCCAGCCAGCCTCCAGGGCAGCGAGACCAAAGTTTCACCATGCTAGCCAAAGAGACATCCAATCAGACTCTGTTCCCAGTGAGATACCATCATCGAGCAACCTGCTTTTACTCCCATCTCAGTCGTGCTTCCTGTCTCGGTCGCTTCTCCCACCAGGCGACCTCGAGCGGCCCCTGCTGGACCGGCGAGGCGAAGATCGAGAACGCCCACCTGCATGTACATTCAGATTAGATTGCGCCCTTATAGTGATTGGTAGGCAATAAGGAAAACTACGCCACAACCCTATCTCAGTATCCCAATTCTTTACCAGCAGACTACCCACACACAGACACACACACAGACAGGCAAAGCATCTACTTCAAAAACAAGTGCAGGAAACATCATCATATCAAGAACACGCCCGTCTGCATATACGTCAGATCAGATTACCATCTTAACGCATCAAAGCTACAGCCTATACAGTCTCTTGTTTTCATCCTTTATCAGCAGACTAGCATCCCACACACAACACACGTTTGCCATCCTTTACCAGCAGACTAGCATCCAACACACAACACAGAAGCACCCTAAGTACATACAACAAAAGCATGCTACACCCTCCGATCCAAATTAATGTTCTCAGATTTGTCTAGATTCGGATGTATCTAAGCTAGATACATCTACTGTTTCCATGGAACTGCAGGAAACAAAAAACATATCCGTGCATACCTCTTGGGCCACAGTATTCTCCAGGAGTAGGGGTCCTCTTACGGGTTCTCTTTGCCTGCAATTATAAAAATGTCAGTAGTAAATGGGAATTTCTGCCACGTTATACATAATAGTTGCTCTGCATAAAAATAACAATCCCATCGCTTTGGTCCTAGCGGCAAGCCCACTGAAGCCCTGATACATGTACCACAGTGCCTCAGTATATGTAGACAAATATAGCAGTACTCACAGCATCACAATTAAACAAGGTCTATGGTTGGTGGTGTGTAGCACTGCATGCAACATTCTCTGCTTTCTAACTCCATGATCCAAAGATGACTTCAGGTCTAAGGTCGGTGTTGACAGTGGTAGCAGGCGATGCCGGTCATGATTCAGTAAGGTCGGTGTAGACAGTGTAGTAGAAGGCGATGCCGGCGATGACTCGGTAAGGTCGGTGTAGACAGTGTAGTAGAAGGCGATGCCGGCGATGACTCGGTAAGGTCGGTGCAGACAGTGTAGTAGGCGATGCCAACGTTGATTCAGTAATGTCGGTGCAGACAGCGTAGGGTCGATGATGGTTCAGTGCTTTTACAGACAGCTAGGATCAATGCTGAGGCAGCCCAACGGTGTGGAAGCTGCGGTCGGGGAAGTCAGCAGGAGAAAAGCGAATGAACACAGAAACAAGAGGGATTTCTCCATTTCCTGCATTGGACTCCAATGTGTAAGAGCATAACAACAATGCCTTCCTAGTGTACGCTACACCATCACACCACTGCAATGAACCCAGCAGAATTTACGTCGCCTCCCAAATATAAATTTTTGTTTTCTAAGATAAAAGATGTATCTACATTTACTTGCACTCCAGCTGATTTTCAAGGACCATTGACAAGATTCCAATAAGTACAAAAGAAGATGTTAGAAACCAAGATATACTTTGTTGAAGACTCATAACTTGTAAATTGTAAATTTGCCCTGGGATATGGAAAGAAGATTATCAAGATAAGAGTTTACACATACACTACTACTACTAATACCACCTGGTAATAAGAGCTATCCTGACCATTCAAACAGATGCAGAAAGAAGATTATGAATATGTAACAAGAGGTAACACTGTTGGCACACGTACCTTAGACACACTGATGAGGCGGCCTTCAAGCACAGTACGGTGCAGGTATTTGATGCAGCGCCTCGCATCCTCCACGCTCTCCATTGTCACAAATGCAAAGCCACGCGGTTCTTTCGTACGAGGATCAATGACGATATGGCAGTTTTGAACCTGCAGTTTTACAGTGTAGCACGTCAGCTGGTGACGTGATCACGGAATAAACAAGCGAACACAGGCAAGATGGAATGAATGAAGGAATGGGGTAGAGCAGCAAAGTACCCACCTTTCCCTCTTTACCGAAGAACTTTTCCAGGTCTTGTCTTGATGTGCGTGTGGACAGGCCCGTGACGTGCAGGTTGTTCCCGGGATTCCTCGTTTCGTCTCTACTCCTGCCACATGTTAAGCAAAATCAATACCTTTATGATACGGCACAATATATTTTGCGAAAACCGCTATTGTACAATATGATATCACTAGCACAATATCATGGTCTATGATACAAAAATCAAACAAGACTTGCCTGGAGCGGCTGGAGCGGCTCCTATTTTTGGACCTGGACCTGGACCTTGATCTGCCACGCCTCTTGGGGGAAGGAGACCTTGATCTGCCACGCTTCTTGGGGGAAGGAGACCTTGATCTGCCACGCTTCTTGGGGGAAGGAGACCTTGACCTTCCACGCCTCTTGGGGGAATGAGACCTTGATCTGCGACGCCTCTTGGGGGACGGAGACCTTGATCTGCGACGCCTCTTGGGGGAAGGAGACCTTGATCTGCGACGCCTCTTGGGGGAAGGAGACCTTGATCTGCCACGCCTTTTAGAAGGAGGAGGAGACCTTGAGGCACTGCGCCTTGTGCGAGGAGGCGACAGCGAGGAGATGGTGTGCACCCCTTTGGGTGGAAATGGGGGAGGAGGAGGGAGCGGCGGCGACTTCGAGGCAGCGGCGCGCCTCTTGGGAGGGGGTGAGCTCTTCCTGTCCGCCGGAGGCGTGATGGAGCGCGCGGTGTACCTGCAAAAAAAACGAAAGGCGAGGTTCAAATAGGAAGAGAGAGAGAGAGAGAGAGAGAGAGAGAGAGAGAGAGAGAGAGAGAGAGAGAGAGCAAATTGTGAGAAAAGTATAACGCATGTAGATCATGCTAGCATGTTGGAGGGGAGAGCTGGCTGACCTTACTTCATTGGACTGCGACATCTATCCGTCTATCTATCTGCGGTGAACAGAACAATGAAGAGTCAGCACATGGTAAAACAGACAGGCTTGCACTGGAACATTAGCGAGGCCTCGTTGGGATTGTTGTTTTCCAGTCCGGTCGTTTTTATTTTGTGAAGATGTTAAGCAGGAGAAGTCAGTGTGATCCGGCAGTTTTGGTTAAAGAACAACATTCCAAACGGGGCCTGAGGGAAAATCACTGGAGCAACACAGATCATGGATATATATTTTTTCCATCGCTGAACTGAAGCAAGCGTGGTGGTGAGTTCTAACAGAATCACGAATTTTGTCCCCATCAGTGAACTGAAGCAAAGCGTGGTGAGTTTTAACGGAGGCAAGCGTCGCCCAATCAATCGGTAACAGCGAGTACTCCGTCGAATCGATTGATAGCCTGAACTAATCGACTACAGGGTTGCTCAGATTGGGTGGGGAAGGGGATCTAGCGAGGGGGGACGCATGCTAGGGCCAAATAACTACCTCCAAGGTAAGGGCGAGATGGCGGGCAGGAGCAGACAGCCAGACGGGGAGAGGGGATCCGGTCCATGGGGGGATTGGGGTTGGTTACCTGAGCGGGACGGCGGGGCTAGGGTTCGAGGTTGAAGACGCCGAATGAGATCCAGGCCAGGCTAGCGGCCAGAGCAGACCGGACGAACAGGGGCAGACTCCGCTGTGACTCTCCCAAAGAAATGTGGTGGGATGGGAGGTCTTCTCTCCTTGTTGGGCCGGGCCCTCTTCTTGTTTGGGGTGGGCCCGCCCCTAGACCATCTCCCCTCGTTGACCGTTCCTAGGCCGAAATCCAGAGCTAAATAGCGCCGGATGAAAAAAGTTTTTTGTCTGAGAGGTTTTTCAGTCGTGTTCCTAGGCCAAGCTCTCAGTTTTCGAATTTTTTTAATACGAATAGAGACGAATCTCATTGATAGATGGGCGATTCATAAATATTACATCGAATTCGGGAGGGCACCCGAATTCTGACTTCACTTAGGCTAAAAAGAACTAGAAAAGACGATGACGAAGACTATGCCGATGCTGAGGCCGATACCGATGGACGCCGTATACATGCCGAAGTTGCGGTAGAAACTAGTGTAGTCCGGGTCCGCCTTGTCGTCGTCGTCGTCATCGCTCCGTGTCTGCGGGGGGCGCGAGCTGCCCTGGCCTGCGTCGCCGTACCTCCACGGCTGGTAGGATGGGTCAACGTCGTTGTCGTCGTCGTCGAGGGCGACGAGATGCGCGCCCTGGTAGGCGGGCTCGCAACACGCTCTGGCCTAGCGCTCGGCCGCCTCTTATAGGCGCTGGACGCGTCGTGCCTCTTCCTGCTCCCAGTCCGTCCTGGACCAGGCGAGGATGTTTGGCTCCGGGATCGGTGGCGGTGGCGCAGATTCGTGTAGAGAACGTTCGACCGCCATTTTCATGGTGAAAGAGTCCTCGTCGACAGCCACGCCCCAGTCCACGGGCTCCGGCTTCGGCTGTTGCAGGCGAAGCCGGCGTGTCGGCGGCGGCACCATGCGGGGCTCGTTAATGGCGACGCCTCGCACGCGTGTCCTCGGCGGCAAGTTCCTCGGCGTGTCGGCCTCGCGTTTGGGAGTGATACATTGCAAATGTATCTATAAATTGTTGATGTTCCATGCTTGGTTATATCCACTTTCTTGTGTTTTGTCCACACTTTGGAGTACTTTTCTTACGATTTCTTAGACTAACCTATTAACAAGTGCCATAGTGTCAGCTGCCTATTTTCTGTTATGTTTGGTTCCAAGAAAGTCAGAAAATGAATATTCTCGGAATTGGACGGGACAAAAGCCAAAGTGCCTATTTTTCCGGAAGTCATCAGATGCCAGAATACGAGACGGAGAGGGGCCAGGGGCCACCACACCACCTGGCCACGCGGCCCAGCCTGGCCCGCGCCAGGGGTGGTGTGGCCACCTCCAGCACCCCCTCGGCCTCTCCTTCCGCCTATAAGATACCCTCGGGACGAAAACCCTAAGGACCCGATTAAAAATTCACGAAAGAGTCTATAGCCGCCGTCATCTCCATCCCTAGATCGGGAGGGATCTGAAGCTCTTCCCGGCACCCTGCCAAAGAGGGGAATTCACCCTAGAGGCCTTCTTCATCATCATGCAATCCTCCGGTGTGATGCGTGAGTAGTTCATCCTTGGACTACGGATCCATGTAGTAGCTAGATGGTTGGTTCTCCTCCTTTATGCTTTCATGTCTAGATCTTGTGAGCTCCGTTCATGATCAAGATCATCTATTTATAATTCTGCATGTTGTGTTTGCGGGGATCCAATGGATATTGAGATGTTATTTCAGATTGATTATTGATTCTATCATGTCTTTGTTATTTGTGATCTTGCATGCTTTCTGTTGTTAGTAGCTATCTTGGCCAAGTAGATGCTAGCAACTCCAAGAGTTAGTATTTATGCTCGATAGTGGGTTCATGCCTCTGGTAATCTGGGGAAGTGACAGAAATCTCTAAGGTACTAGATGTGTTGTTGCTACTAGGGAGAAAACAACAATCATTTGTTCATAGAACAATCGTATTGTTTACTTTACACGCAATTCATAAAGCAATAATCTGTTGCTTGCAACTTAATACTGGAGGGGGTTCGAATGATAACCTAAAGGTGGATTATTAGTCATAGATGCAGTTGGATGGCGGTCTATGTATAATGTTGTAATGCCCAATCAAGTCTCAAAGAAGTCAAGATGATTAGTATATGCATGTATTACTTTCTCGATGTTTGTCAATTGCCCTGCTGTAATTTGTTCACCCAGCATGTTATCTATCTTAAGGAGAGTCACCTCTAGTGAACTATGGATCCCGGTCCTTTTTCTTTACATACAATCTATAAATTGTTTACTACTTTGTATTTACTTTCTGCAAACTTTTACTTCCTTCCATTCGATACGTTTAATCCTTTGTTTTCAGCAAAACACGGTGAGATTGACAACCTCATCGCAAGTTGGGGACAAAGCTCTATGGTTGTGTTATGCAGGTCTCCACGTTGCTACTAGCACCGGTAGTGCGCCCTGCCTAGGCTCGGCTAGCAACACCTTTGGGGTGTTTCCTTGCTCCTACTGGTTCGATTAAACCTTGGTTTCATAACTGAGGGAAACTTGCTGCTGTGCTCATCATACCTTCTTGGGGTTTCCAACGAGCTCTACATCAACACTGAGCCATCAGAACACTATAATAAGTTTTGTGAGTGGATGAAACCTTTATTTTTGCAAATTCCTCTGACTGATGCTATTAAATTGCCTCCTTACTCAAAGTATATGAAGGATATTGTCTCGAATAAAAGGAAGATTCCTAATAAAGAAATCTCTACTTTGCTTGCTAATTATTCCTTTAATGGTAAGGTTCCAAAGAAACTTGGAGACCCAGGGATTCCAACTATCCCTTGCTCTATTAAGAATAGTTATGTTAGAACTGCTTTGTGTGACTTGGGAGCTGGAGTTAGTGTTATGCCTTTCTCTTTCTATAAGAGACTTCAACTAGAAAAATTAATACCAACTGATATATCTTTGCAAATGGTTGATAAATCTACCACTATTCATGTTCGTATATGTGAGGATGTACCTGTTCAAGTGGCTCATAATTGCTTGATATTAACTGATTTTGTTGTGCTTGAAATGTCTGAAGATGATAATATGTCTATTATTCTTGGGAGACCTTTTCTTAATACTGCAGGAGCTGTTATTAATTGTAATCAAGGAAAGGTGACTTTCAATGTTAATGACAAGGAACATAATGTCTATTTCCCCAAGAAGATTGATAGGACTTATGGTTTAAATTCAATTGAACATGTTGAGGGCATTCAAGTTGGAGAAATATATTGTCCCATACCAAGAGAAAAATTTGAAACTATTATGATTGGGACCATTGCTATCAAAGTTGAGGTAACATAATCATTAGTGGAATACAAAGGGGCAGAGGAGTGCCTAGAAGGTACCAGGGGGGCCCACCAGACAAGCACACCACCTGGTGGCGCGGCCAGCCCTAGGGCGCCTATGGTGTGGGCCACCTTGGCCCTCCACTCACTCTGTCACTTGCCACTTTCTTCTCTCTCCCGAGCAAACACTAGTTCGTTGCTCAAAATCGCGTTCTTGTTGTGCTTGCCCTCGATTTTTCGATCTCCTTGCTCAGCCCATCTTTGCTGCTAAAATTTGGAGCATTTGTTCTCCGGTATGTGACTCCTCTGCTTGTCCAAGTAGATTTGTGTTTAGTGATTTATATCTTGAGTATTTTGCTGCTGTAGGTGACAGGTTATGAGAGCTTGTAAGCTTGTTTGATGCTTAGAGATATAGTTTTGATGCATGTTTAGGCCTCTTACAAGTTCCTACGAGTAGTGCCCTTCATTATATATTCACTTTGCAATCACTTGTTTAATAGGTGTTGATGATCCACAAGTATAGGGGGTGTATCGCACTATTTTCGATAAGTAAGAGTGTCGAACCCAACAAGGAGCAGAAGGTGCTGGCTAGTGGTATGGATCAGGAATTCTCTGCAAATACTTAGCAAACGGATTTTTAGGGTTTTTTGATAAAGCAAGTAAACAAAGTACGAGTAAATAAAAGACAGTAGGAATAAATGCAGCAAGTGGCCCAATCCTTTATGCAACAAAGGACAAGCCGATTGTATTACTTAAGATGACCAAACGTTCTCGAGGACACATGGGAAGACTGTCAAGTGCTTTCGCTTCATATAGTTGATTAATCTTCTTTAGCTTGCTAAGTGTTGTGTGGGTGAACCTGTGCTAATGTACCGACCTTCCTAGGACTAATACATACTTGTGATTATACCCCTTGCAAACATCCGTAAGTACAAGAAAGTAATTAAGGTAGAAACCTAACCACAGCTTTAAACTCTAAGACCCTTACGTCCCTTGTGCAATGGTTTCCTAACGGGGGTTCAAGTTTCTGTCACTCCGGTAACCCCTACGATTAGTAGCCAAATACACAATGCATTCCCCTAGGCCCATATAGGTGAAGTGTCATGTAGTCGACGTTCACATGACACCACTAGAAGAAGTACACCACAACTTAAATAACAAACTATTGAATCTTTCTCAACACAACTCCACTATTAACAACATGACTTCTCCCAGGTCCTCAAGAACAAAACGAACTACTCACAAGACATCATATGGATCATGATCAAAGATGGAATAATTATGTATAACAATCTGAACATAAACAATAATTCAATGGTTCACTCAATAGCATCAACTACAAAGAGTAATCAACACCGGGAAAGTTTCCCCTATGAACTATGCAAGATTCAACACAATTGTTACAGCAATATGGAGATGGTGGTGAGGGTGCTGATGGTGATGATGGTGGTGATGATGATGATGATGATCCCGATGAAGTCTAGCTTGATGGTGGTGTTGATGGCGATGATCTCCCCTCTCCGGGAAGGAATTCCCCCGGCAGAAATCTATCTGCCGGAGAGATCTTTCTCTCTCAGTGTTTTCCACCCCGCAGAGGCGGCGGAATCTTTCTGTGGTCGCTCTCTAAGTCTTAGGGTTTCGGGAGGATAATATGCGCCAGAGGGGAGTGCCAGGGGTGGACCAGGGTGGCCACACCACCTAGTGGCACGGCCCAGGGTGGCCCGTGCTAGGGGGTGGTGTGGGCCCCCTGTGGCCCATCTCCAGCACCCCTCCTGGCTTCCTTCGTCTTCTAGAAAAATAGGATTTTCCGTATATTTCCCCGGATTTTCTGATCTTCACGAATTTTGCCTCCAAACAGCACCTTTTCCATCAGAATCCTGACTACAGCGGTCCATGCTCCAAAAGTCATCAACCATGCAAAAACAGATGAAATAACATAAGTATCACCTCTCAATACGAAATATATCAATGAATAACAATGAATTATGACATAGAATAGTGATGCAAAATGGACGTATAAACTCCCCCAAGCTTAGACTTCGCTTGTCCCCAAGCGAAACTGAGCTCAATAAACATGACCTCAGGTTTATGGAGTGAAGAGTCGATAAAAGAATACGGACAAGAAGCATCACATTCATCAATACATAGATCATAATAGAAGACAACTCACTATTATATAACTCAACTTGCAATGAGTAAAGGAAACACAAATAAGATACATAAAGTGAATCATAATTGGTAATGGCAAACTTAGCTCTTGGTCGAAGAATAGTTGATAATTTGCTGGAGTTCACAAATAACTGTTTTTCAATGATAGCTTTCAAAGTAGTAAACATCAAGATAAGAGCAATGTGCAAAACAAGGAACATAAGAAACATGATTGAATAAATCATCATATAAATGAATGAAACACAACAACTCGAAATACTTGCTGAGATAGAAGGGAGTAGGTTTACTGACTTAACTAAAAAGTAAAAAGAAAGGCCCTTCGCAAAGGGAAGCAGGGATTGCAAGTTTTATAAAGAGCTCCCAAAAATTATGATACTTACTAGCTTTCAGCTCTCATTGCCCCTATCATAGGCATCTTTAGGTGATTGAGGTTAAATTGACACAACTAAGAGGATATGCTTGACAAGTTATAAGTTGAAATCTCATGCCCCTTACTTATGAGTACCGAACCTCATGCTACTCAACTTCAGTCACGAGTAAGCTCTTGTCATTGTAAATACACGTGTATCATTGAGAACTGCCAACGGGGTACCCCTTGCACATGACACAGGAGCTATCCCATAATCAAAATGACAAGGCAAGCAGACAGTGAGCATCTCAACGATCTTTTATTTGCTATTTGCATAGGTTTTTATTGAGGATGTGATGTCTACGCACTTCTATACTTGTAGACAGTTGTTGGGCCTCCAAGTGCAGAGGTTTGTAGAACAACAGCAAGTTTTCCCTTAAGTGGATCACCCAAGGTTTATCGAACTCAGGGAGGAAGTGGTCAAAGGTATCCCCTCTCAAGCAATCCTGCAATCAAGATACAAGAAGTCTCTTGTGTCCCCAACACACCCAACACACTTGTCAGGTGTATAGGTGCACTAGTTCGGCGAAGAGATAGTGAAATACAAGTGGTATGGATAATTATAAGTGGTAATGGTGATAGAAAATAACTTGATGGTGTGGAAAAGACTAAATGCAAACTGAAATAAAGAAGGGAGCAAGCAAACATGTAATAGATCTAGTAGCAAACGAAGTTTCAATGCTTAGAAACAAGGCCTAGGGATCATACTTTCACTAGTGAACACTCTCATATAAATAACTTCGCTTTATGATACTACTCTTAACTACTCTCTGGTTGGACACTCTAATCGATGGTAGGGCTATAACAACACACCTCAAAGTAAGCCTTTCCTATCTAGAAAACCCCACACTGTCACCTTGAGTACTAGATGAGTCCAACAAACACCACAATTTCATAAAGACATCCAACTCCAAATATAACTCATAACAAGTATTTGTAACCTCTAGCCTAAGTGCCACCATGGTGTGCACACTGTCACTTTCACACACATAGGGAGAGCAGAGATCTATTAAAGCACTTGAGTAGCAAGGTAGATCTATAGATTACAAGCCCATGATCAGAATATGATCATGCATAGAGAGAGATATGAACACATAGCTACCGGTAGAACCCTTAGCCTCGAGAGAGAACTACTCCCTCCTCATCATGGGAATCAGCAATGGTGATGGAGATGGTGGTGGAGATCGATGGAGATGGCTTCGGGGGCACTTCCCCGTCCCGGTAGGGTGCCGGAATAGAGACTTTCTGTCCCCCGAATCTCCCCTTTGGTGGCGGCGGCGCTGCGGAACTTTCCATGGCTGGAGGCTTGATGATTTAGGGTTTTGGTATCGGGAGGCTCTTATAGGCGAAGGAGGCAAGGTCGGTGGAGTGCCAGGGGGCCCACACCACCTGGTGGCGCGATCAGGGCTAGCCCGCGCCACCATATGGTGTGGCCAGGCCCTGGCCCTCCTCCGTCTCTGCTTCTGGCTCCGTGAGTCTTCCGGGAAAATAGTAACTTTGGCTTTTGTCCCGTCCAATTCCGAGAATATTCATTTTCTGACTTCCTGGAACCAAAAACAGCAGAAAATAGGCAACTGGTACTGTGGCATCTTGTTAATAGGTTAGTTCAAGAAATCATATGAAAAGTACTCCAAAGTTGGAACAAAACACAAGAAAGTAGATAAAACCAAGCATGGAACATGAAAAATTATAGATACATTTGCAATGTATCAACATCCCCAAGCTTAACTCCTGCTCGTCCTTGAGTAGGTAAGTGATAAAAAGAAAGAATAATTTTTTAGGTGACATGCACCATCAAAGACTTGATCAAAGTATTTGTAGAACATTCAAAGCTGGGATCATAGTACTTCAATCATAACATGAAAGGCAAAGTTCTAGCAATAAGACAAAGAAACTATGATGCAACATGAAAAGGCACAAACAAAAGAATCATGAATAACATGCTTTGCAAAACGTTTGTTTGTTTCACATAAAGAAAACATGGCACAATAGTATTCAGCTTGTCCCTCAAATAGAGTAGCAAATATAAATGCATAGGACACCTTCAAAGTTCATAAGAGTGACTAGATACAATAGTTTAAAACAAACCATATCAAGTTATGCATCAATCAACTAGTCTTGGGACAATGCACATAGAACTAAGAATGGCCACTATGCTCTCAAAGTAGGTGCATAAAGGTAGAAGGTGGAGACTCAATATAATGGTGGAAGAAAGGCCTTTGTAAAAGGAAGTAGGGATTCAAGTCTCATAAAGAGCTTCCAAAAATTATGGTACTTATAGCTTTCAGCTCTCATTGCCCCTATCATAAGCATCTTGAAGGTGATTAAGGTTAAAGTGAACAAACTATGGTGTACATGCTTGACGAAGTATAAGTTAGAAATCTCATGTCCCTTGAATACGAGGGCCGCTCCTCATGCTACTCAAGTTTAGTCACCGGTAAGTTCTTGTCATTGTAAGTATATGTGTATCATAGAGAACCGCCAACAGGGTACCCCTTGCCCGATGATACGGAAGAATCCCCATATCAAAATGACAAGGCAAGCAGACAACGATCATCTCAGCAATCTTCTTATTTACCATGGGAATATGGTGCTTTTTTTCTCTCTTTCCTCTTTTCATAGTATCTTTTTTTTTCTCTTTTCTCTTTTTTTTCTCAATATAGGACTCTTTTTTTATAAGAAGAATGCTTCATAAACAGCTCATTATGGTTACACTGCAGGTTTCCACCGTGTCAGCATGGATTAGACCAGCGGCCCAGGCGTTTCTCGAACACATATACATAACTCCATGGACTTACAAGCTCCCCTTTCATTTCACACCGACAACATCCATATACAAAAGAGCATGATATCAACTAGGTACAAAGTACCAAGTGCAATGTTGAAAGCGTTCCCCATGAAAGCATGGTTCTGCTAATTCCCAACAAATAAGTGCAAGCATATACAACATAGACGACACAATGGTTCAACTTTATTAAGGGCAAGAAAAGTAAAGTGTGCCATCAAGTTCGTGAGAGCTTTAATCACTAGTTTTCTCATAACAAGTTTAATTTGGAAGGTAAACAAAAGCATGAATATACTTGGAATAGCATAAGCTAGTAGGTAGGTATGGTGGACTCTTTGGAATAACTTGGTTTAGGGATTTGGATGCATGAGTGGAACTCATACTTGGTTATGGAGGCTAGCAAAAGACTAGGAGCGACAAACTAAGAGAGCAATAATGGCCATAATCATGCAGAGCGACAAAACATCATTGATCAAAGCATAAAGTGATACTACAAGTTGAAAACTAAAGGATGATAAAGGCTATGGTGACCTGAGATAGTCATAACATGGTGTGAGCATGTGCCAAGTCAACCCAAATAAAGCATCAAATCAGAATACCACAATACTATGCTTTAATATGCTAAAACAACGCATGATTCATACAAGGCACATTAAGCAATATCAATTGTTTATAACAAGTCATGCTACAACAAAGAATACTAAGCATAAAGCCAAAACAATATCAAGCATGGCATGACAAAGCATAGGCCACAGTCAAAAACAAGCTCTCTTTACCACTTAAGCATGAACTTTCCTACTCTTTTCCAATCCAAACCAAACTATTTGCAAACCAATGTATGAAAGAGGGGGTCCAACCAATTTATCCAGCAAACTAAGAAAACAAAAGCAAACAAAAAAACCAAAACGAAAACGAAAAAAAAGACGCTCCAAGAACAACACAACTGTGCATGAAACAATAAAAATGAAGCATTTGGAAGAAACCTGGGATTTTTATTAATGAAGAAGGGGATGCCTTGGGCATCCCCAAGCTTTGACGCTTGTACTTCTTGGATATTTCTTGGGGTGACACGCGTGGCATCCCCAAGCTTGAGCTTTAGTCCATCCTTCATCTTATTACTCATTCCTTCCATACACCTGAAATATTTCCTTCATACAAAACTTCACACAATCTTTATTAGCAACATTAGTGCACTCAAGATAATAAGTCTTAAGGTTCAGTTCTAACACCAAATAAACTTCCATTAGAATACTAGATACTGTAGCACTTTCTTCAAAAAGCTCAATTACCCAAAAGAACTCAAAAAGGAACCAACAAGAAGTAAATGCAGAAAATGGCAGAAATCTGTCAAAACAGACCATCAGGTAAAGACGGATTTTTTCGAAGACCTTCTGTTGATCAAATCAAAAAGTGCTGAACTAACGAAAGTTAGATAACAACTTGGGGCAGAAGCACAAAAATTCACGCCTCAAAACTACGTTCAGAGATTTTACACGAATTTTTACGGTGAAGCACAAAAATCTGTTTCTGGACAACAACTTTTCCAAGCATTACTTCTCTCTCATTAGAGGTTACTCTTGGCACAAAAAGCAAATAAAAAGGATAAGGAGCGGTTATTACTGAAGTAATAACTTCCAAGACTCATCTAAAACTCTTGGGTTATCTCCCAACAAGTACTTTTGTTTAACGCCTTTAAGTTAGGCATGATAGTTTGAGAAGATGCTCACGTAAAAAATATGAATTGAAGTAAAAGAGAGCATCAAGAAGCAAATTCAAAACACATTTAAGTCTAACCCACTTCCTATGCTTAGGAATCTTGTAAATAAAGAAGTCATGAAAGCACAAAGCAACAAGCATAGGAAAGCAAAACAAGTGCAACTTCAAAATTTTCAACATAAAGAGGGGAAACTTAATATTGTTGAGACACATAAAACCATGTTTCCCTCTCTCATAATAACTTTCAGTAGCATCATGAATAAAAGTAACAATATAACTATCACAAGAAACATTCTTATCATGATCCACATGCATATAATCATTATTACTCTCCACATAAGCATAGTTATTCTTATTAATTATAGTGGGAGCAAATTCTACAAAATAGCTATCATTATTATTCTCATCATCATAATCATCAAATATGGGAGGCATATTGTAATCATTAATTTTCTCCTCAATAGTAGGTGGACTGAAAATATCATATTCATCATTGTAATCATCATATATTGGTGGTTTGGTATCATCATAAGTAATAGAATAGCTATCTTCCAAAGCTGGGGAACTAAAAAGATCATTTTCATAGAAACTAGCTTCCCTAAGCTTAGACTTTTCCATAGCATTAGCAATAATGGTGTCCAAAGTACTAACAACATTGCTATTAGCATGCAAATAAAGTTCCATAGGTTTTTTAATTTTCTCTTCAAATTCTTCATGTCCTAACTCAAGATAAATACTATAAAGCTCTCTATCTTTTTGTTGTTTTCCATTAAGCCTAACTAGTGAAAACAAGAAACAAAAAGACAAAATTGCAGAATCTAAAGGAAATAACTTCGAGTACTCACACCAGAAAATAGGCGTTTGCCGTGGGAGGTTCTTCTTCTTTAATCCTCCGATGTGAATACCTTTTACCTTACCTCCCTGGCAACAGCGCCAGAAAATAGCTTGATGTCTACGCAGTTCTATTCTTGTAGACAGTTGTTGGGCCTCCAAGTGCAGAGGTTTGTAGGAGAGCAGCAAGTTTTCGCTTAAGTGGATCACCCAAGGTTTATCGAACTCAGGGAGGAAGTGGTCAAAGGTATCCCCTCTCAAGCAATCCTGCAATCAAGATACAAGAAGTCTCTTGTGTCCCCAACACACCCAATACACTTGTCAGGTGTATAGGTGCACTAGTTCAACGAAGAGATAGTGAAATACAAGTGGTATGGATAATTATAAGTGGTAATGGTGATAGAAAATAACTTGATGGCGTGGAAAAGACTAAAGGCAAACTGAAATAAAGATAGAAGCAAGCAAACATGTAATAGATCTAATAGCAAACGGTGTTTCAGTGCTTAGAAACAAGGCCTAGGGATCATACTTTCACTAGTGAACACTCTCATATAAATAACTTCTCTTTATGATACTACTCTTAACTACTCTCCGGTTGGACACTCTAATCGATGGTAGGGCTATAACAACACACCTCAAAGTAAGCCTTTCCTATCTAAAAAACCCCACACTGTCACCTTAAGTACTAGATGAGTCCAACAAACACCACAATTTCATAAATACATCCAACTCCAAATATAACTCATAACAAGTATTTGTAACCTCTAGCCTAAGTGCCACCATGGTGTGCACGTTGTCACTTTCACACACATAGGGAGAGCAGAGATCTATTAAAGCACTTGAGTAGCAAGGTAGATCTATAGATTACAAGCTCATGATCATAATATGATCATGCATAGAGAGAGAGATGAACACGTAGCTACCAGTAGAACCCTTAGCCTCGAGAGAGAACTACTCCCTCCTCATCATGGGAATCAGCAATGGTGATGGAGATGGTGGTGGAGATCGATGGAGATGGCTCCGGGGGCACTTCCCCATCCCGGCAGGGTGCCGGAACAGAGAATTTTTATCCCCCGAATCTCCCCTTTGGTGGCGGCGGCGCTGTGGAACTTTCTGTGGTTGGAGGCTTGATGATTTAGGGTTTTGGTATCGGGAGGCTCTTATAGGCGAAGGAGGCAAGGTCGATGGAGTGCCAGGGGGCCCACACCACCTGGTGGCGTGGCCAGGGCTAGCCTACGCCACCATATGGTGTGGCCAGGCCCTGGCCCTCCTCTGTCTCTGCTTCTGGCTCCGTGAGTCTTCCGGGAAAATAGTAACTTTGGCTTTTGTCCCGTCCAATTCCGAGAATATTCATTTTCTGACTTCTTGGAACCAAAAATAGCAGAAAACATGCAACTGACACTATGGCATCTTGTTAATAGGTTAGTCCAAGAAATCATATGAAAAGTACTCCAAAGTTGGAACAAAACACAAGAAAGTAGATAAAACCAAGCATGGAACATCAAAAATTATAGATAATTTGCAATATATCAGGATGCTTCATAGAATGCTCACTATAGTTATGCTGCAAGTTTCCACCATGATTAGGCATGGCTTAGGCTAGCAGCCCAGGCGTTTCTCTAACACACATATGAACTCCATGATCTTACAAGTTCCCCTTTTATTTCATACCGTCGGGATCCATAAGCAAAAGAACATGATACAACTAGGTACAAAGTACCAATGCAGTGTTGAAAGCGGTCCCCATGATACATGGTTCTGCTAACTTCAACTCATAAAGCGCAAGCATATACGCAACAAAGAAGGACCCAATGGTTCAGGTTATTAAATGCAAGAAAAGTAAAGTGTGCCATCAAGTTCGTGAGAGCTTTAATCACTAATTTTCACATAACAAGTTTAATTTGGGAGATAGATAAAAACAAGAATTTACTTGGAATAGCAATAATGCTAATAGGTAGGTATGGTGGACACGAATGGCAAAGGTTTTGGTTTAAAGGAGGTGGATGCACGAGAAGAATTCTCTCTTAGTACAGGTTTTTGGCTAGCAAGGTTGGGTAGCAAGTACAAGAGTTGGAGGAAACAAACAAACATACAAGTGATAAAGACAAACATGCAATCTTCCTTGGAAGCACAAAAGATCTTAACTAGAGAATACTAGACTTATGAGCAAATCAAGAAAGAAAGATGATGAAATTATTTTTCTTTAGAGTACTTCTATCTTTTCCATTCAACTCTCAAAAATAGTGTTGCTACTGACCGAGCCAGGTTTGCCAAAACCAACTAAATTAACTCAATGATCCCAAAGTGATACCAATACTAACAACAAGATCAATCATATAACCACAAACTGAAAACTAATATAAGCTATGCAAAAGAGTAAATGATAGAACTTCTCATTAATATTCCATAACGGCAACTCACACCAAGGGATACATATCTAACGAGAGAGGGGACACTTCCATAATGCAAACCATCCTACATAATAACTTCTCTATTCATGATATGACTCTACTAAAAAGGTAAAAGGATAGAAGATAGTGATGTGATACCGCGGCACTCCCTCAAGATTGGAACAAACCAAGGGGATGCCAAACCTGATGACAAATTACTCCTTTGGTGGTGGTGGTATCCTCTCGATGAGCTCTCTAGTAAGTTTCCCCAAGTCCTCAATCTCGAAGGTGAGAGTATGAATCAACCTTGAATTTTCTTCGATGCAGCTCATGATCGTGTCGGGCTGTGGATTCCAGCTCTTACTATTCTTTCCCCACTCTTCCTCCTTGAAGTCTTCTTTTCCTGCATGGCTAGAACGAGGCAAATCCCAATTGGAGGGTAATTTCCCCTTGGGAATATTCTGGTATTGATGCTCATGGATAAGGGTATGGAAAGGGTTCTTGGTGCGTGGAGGAAGTGACCGTGGAGCCAAACAGTGACGAGGAGCTTTCCCCCCAGTCTGCATATGTGCAGTCCTTCTAACCCTGGCAGGTTTTGTCACCACTCCAATGCTTGCAATGGTAGTGCCGGTGTGCGGATGTTGGCATTGCTCCTCTTCACCTTCACTCTTGATCTCCTTCTCCTTCTCGGGGTCTTGGAGGTCTTCCTCCATAGGATCCTTTCCTTTATCCTTGGCGGACACCATTGTGCTTCTAAACTTTCAAAGAGTATGTCCTGGCAAAAACAGATCGAAACAAAAACACGATGAGAACATGATATACGAACCTCGAGGGATCCGGGGGGTTATATATTACGAAGTTTCATATCAAAAGGAAGGTACTGGGAGAAAACGAGTCGGAGGCAGAGTCCGGGGTGGACTCACCACCTGGTGGCGCGGCCAGGGGTGGGCCCGTGCCACAGGGTGGTGTGAGCCACCCTGGCTCCATTTCCATCCCTTTTTCGCTTTGTAGCTTTCCTTATTGACTAAAAACTACAAAAAATATAGTTGGATTGTATTTTCGCGAAACTTTCCTTACTAGAACTGTTACCTGTTTGGAAACGGTCTCTGCAGGTCTCTGAATTTGGTATCTAGTAGATTCTTCCGGAGTCACCACTTGAATATCATTGATATCTTCATCTTCATACACTTATTACTTGAGTCATAAAACCCTTCTCTTCCTTATTACACCATCATCTCCACTACCTGGAAATTTCTTTCACACAAAACTCCACACAGTTCTCATTAGCAAAATTAATGTATATGAAGTGATAAAACCTTTTGAGTCCACTTTCAACTAAAAACCATCAAAACATAATCTACTGTAGCAACTCCTTCCGAAAACCCAAAAAGAATTCAAAAAGGGAATCGAATAAAGAAGCAAATGCAAGAGTGGCAAAATCAGTCAAAACAGACTAGCAGGTAAATATCAATTTTTTCGAAATTCTTCTATTGCTCAAATCAAAAAGTGCAAAACTAACGAAAGTTAAATAACAACCTGGGGCAGAAGCACAAAAAATTACAGCTCAATCCGACATACAAAGATCTCTCACGAATTTTTACGATGAAGCACAAAAATCTGTTTCAGGACAGCAACTTCCCCAAATATTACTTCTCTCTCATTAGAGGTTGATCTTGACACAAAAAACCAAACAAAACGGATAAAGAGTGGTTATTACCGAAGTAATAACTTCCAAGACTCAAAGAAACAAAAACAAACTGAAAGCAAAAACAAATTGGGTTGTCTCCCAAAAAGCTCTTTCTTTATAGCCATTAAGATGGGCATGATAATTTTGGAGATGCTCACATAGGAATATGAATTGAAGTGAAAGAGAGCATTAAGAAGAAAAAATACACACGTTTAAGTCTAACCCACTTCCTATGCAAGGGAATTTTGTAAACAAACAAGTTGTTGAAACCAGAGGCTACTTGCATAAGAAGGCAAAAGAAGTGCAACATAAAAACTTTCAACATAAAACGAGGAAACTTTATATTATTGAGATGCATAAGAACACTTTTCCCTCTCTCATAGTAACTTTCAGTATCATGCATAAACTTAACAATATAACTATCACAAGTACCATCATAGCAATGACCACTTATCCTAACAGAAAACACAGGCATACTAGCTCTCATAACACTATTTCGTGAAACAATATTAGAGGTATCCTTACAAAGGGTAGTGTGTCCCTCTTCTTCATATTTAGTAACAAAGTCTTTCACATTTGCTATTATACGTTCATCATCCTTTTATTTATCAGGTTCAACAGCTTTGCTTGTACTTTCAATAACCATACTAGCTATCATAGAATGTTCCTTTATCTTACATGGGAAAGGGATTTTCTCAATGTAAGGTTTAGGTAAGACATGATTAGTAGTATAAACTTCAGTATTTCTTGCAGGAACACTCTTATCAATATCTTTATAAGGTTCATGATACTTATTCCACTTCTTTTTAGGCACTTCAATATAGGAAGCAAAAGCCTTAAAATAAGAAGCAATAGCTTGAGAGTCTAGACCATAAGCATTTTTAATATTTTGAAAGTCATCAGTTCCCATAAAAGATTCAATGCATTCATAATCATAATTTATACCTGACTTTCTACCTTTGTCATTCTCCCAAGCTTCAACATTGTCTTGAATACGGTCCAAAAGATCCCATTTAGCTTCTTCTTCCATGCGAGTGAATGATCCATCACAAGAAGCATCCAATAAACCCTTGTCATGAAGAGGGAGCCTTGCATAAAAGTTATTGATAATAATATTGTTGGGGAGCTCATGAATGGGACATTTGAGCATTAGTAACTTCAATGTCCCACAAGCTTGAGATGTACTCTCTCCATCAAGAGGCCAAAAGTTGTATATTTGATTCCGATCTTTATGAATCTCACTAGGAGGATAAAATTTTGAATAAAAGAGAGGTACTATTTCCTCCCATTCTAGAGCTTGACCATTCTTCAACAGCTTATACCGTTCCTTGGCTCTTCCTTTCAGTGATAATGAGAATAACTTCTTCTTGACTTGATCTGTAGTAATACCTGCACACTTGAACAACCCGCATAATTCGTGTATAAAGAGTAAATGATCACCAGGATGGACAGTTCCATCCCCAATATAGTAGTTATCCATAACACGGTCAATAATTCTTGTAGCTATTTTAAGAGCATCATTCTCAGCAGGTGGTGGTTCATCTACTACCTTAGCAGTGGTAGTAGCATTACCAAATAAGAAACTCAGCGAATTATCCATAACGAAAATAAAGAAACTAGCAGAAGTAAACAATACTAACAGTAGAAGTTTCCTTTACTAGTTCCACTCTCCAATAGCGCTTCACTCCCCGGCAACGGCGCCAGAAAATAGTCTTGATGACCCACAAGTATAGGGGGTGTATCGCAGTATTTTTGATAAGTAAGAGTGTCGAACCCAACGAGGAGCAGAAGGTGTTGGCTAGTGGTATGGATCAGGAATTCTCTGCAAATACTTAGCAAACAGATTTTTTGGGGTTTTCGATAAAGCAAGTAAACGAAGTACGAGTAAATATAAGATAGTAAGAATGAATGCAGCAAGTGTCCCAATCCTTTATGCAGCAAAGGACAAGCCGATTGTATTTCTATAGATGACCAAACGTTCTCGAGGACACATGGGAAGACTATCAAGTGCTTTCGCTACATATAGTCGATTAATCTTCTTTAGCTTGCTAAGTGTTGTGTGGGTGAACCTGTGCTAATGTACCGACCTTCCTAGGACTAATACATACTTGTGATTATACCCCTTGCAAACATCCGTAAGTACAAGAAAGTAATTAAGGTAGAAACCTAACCACAACTTTAAACTCTAAGACCCTTACGTCCCTTGTGCAATGGTTTCCTAACGGGGGTTCAGGTTTCTGTCACTCCGGCAACCCCTACGATTAGTAGCCAAATACACAATGCATTCCCCTAGGCCCATATAGGTGAAGTGTCATGTAGTCGACGTTCACATGACACCACTAGAAGAAGTACACCACAAATTAAATAACAAACTATTGAATCTTTCTCAACACAACTCCACTACTAACAACATGACTTCTCCCATGTCCTCAAGAACAAAACGAACTACTCACAAGAAATCATATGGATCATGATCAGATATGGAATAATTATGTATAACAATTTGAACATAAACAATAATTCAATGGTTCACTCAATAGCATCAACTACAAAGAGTAATCAACACCGGGAAAGTTTCCCCTATGAACTATGCAAGATTCAACACAATTGTTACAGCAATATGGATATGGTGGTGAGGGTGCTGATGGTGGTGGTGATGATGATGATGATCCCGATGAAGTCTAGCTTGATGGTGGTGTTGATGGCGATGATCTCCCCTCTCCGGGAAGGAATTTCCCCGGCAGAAATCTATCTGCCGGAGAGATCTTTCTCTCTCGGTGTTTTCCGCCCCGCAGAGGTGGCAGAATCTTTCTATGGTCGCTCTCTGAGTCTTAGGGTTTCGGGAGGATAATATGCGCCAGAGGGGAGTGACAGGGGTGGACCAGGGTGGCCACACCACCTAGTGGTGCGACCCAGGGTGGCCCGTGCCAGGGGTGGTGTGGGCCCCCTATGGCCCATCTCCAGCCCTCCTTCTGGCTTCCTTCGTCTTTTGGAAAAATAGGATTTTCCGTATATTTTCCCGGATTTTTTGATCTTCGCGAATTTTGCCTCCAATCAACACCTTTTCCATCAGAATCCTGACTGCAGCGGTCCATGCTCCAAAAGTCATCAACCATGCAAAAACAGATGAAATAACATAAGTATCACCTCTCAATACGAAATATATCAATGAATAACAGTGAATTATGACATAGAATAGTGATGCAAAATGGACGTATCAGGTGTTTAAATTTCAGAATAGAAGATAAATGAGCATCAACTAAACCAACATGAACTATGGGTGCCTGAGGTTATGAAGGTTGTCAACACCCAGATTTTTAATCCCAGATGCCCGTTATGCCATACCTCGCAATCCCAGGATTACCATTTTTGCGAGACATAACGGATTGGATATCATAGTACATCATCCATTACAAACCATACATAAGGTCTTACACAAATAAGGATCTCATGATCCAGTCTTAATACAACAAACAATACTTAACTAGTCTAATTAGCACTCTAAGGCACATTTTTTATGATCTATTATCATCACAAGCATCACAAGTTTTATTCAATAGTTTCCTCCTTTTTATTTTAGAAAAGTAATTTCTACTCATTGAAAATTAACTAAGATTTAATATTCACCACTTAAAATATGGGATCATGTGGACACATGCCATCACCACATATTCTAACATGTGGGAATGTAATTTAAGGGTTGGATCAATATTTACTTTGGTTTAAGTTCATTATTTAATGATTTAAAGTGACTAGAAATGCCTATATAGCATTATTTTGGTAATAGTTCAAAGTCACTGCCTGTGAACCTTAATATTATTACATATTCAGATAGGTATGATGAAATGTGATTTTTGAGAGTTGGAATTAACTCAAAATCTATCTTGGTTGATTTTATAAAAATGTTACAAGGTGTAAATGCTTATATTTTGTTATTTTTACTAGGAGAGATCTCTAACTCTAAATGAATTAAATCCAACGGGCTTAGATAGATATTTTCAGTAGCTTTCCAACAAAATTGGAATCACTTCATTTGGATTTGTAAATCTCTCTGAATTAATTTTCAAACTATGGGACAGAACTAAGTTTAATCTAAAAAGAAAAATCCTAATTCAAACAAACTGGGTCGCGTGGGAAACGCTAATGGGCCGGCCCAGTTTCACTCTGCAGCGCGGGGCTCAACTGACAGGGGTCCACCAGTCAGCGGCTCATAACGCACGAAGTGGTACAGGGCGATGTGGGACGTTGGATTAGAGTGGGTATCAACGACTGTGGATCGTCGTCGATGACGGACCTGTCACCGGCGAGCTCTAACCCTAGCGGCTCGATGGGGGTGCATAGGGGGCGTACCAGGGCTCCAGCAACAATGGCGAGGCGGGCAAACGGTCTGGTGGTCGACGGTGAGCTCAGGGACGGTCAAGGCAGCTCTGGGGGTGGTCACAATCAGTGGCGTCCTGCTCCGGTACAATTCCGGCGAGCTGCTGCTCCCCGTGCTCCGGCTAAAGGTGTGGGACGATCAGTGAGGTGAGAGGATTGAAGTGGTGTGCTGCAAATGGCTGGGGGTGCCCTCCTTTTATAGGCTCGACGGCGAGACCGAGAGGGATGGGCAGGCGACGGTGGCGACATGGCTACGGGCTGCTAGCGGCATGGCTAAGGGTGCCGATCGACGCGTGGTCTCCTGGCGGTGCTCTAGGACTAATGCGAGCTTAGGGGCGGTGGTATGCGGTCGGGCGGAGCTGGCGCTCTGAGCGGCAGAGGCGGCGGTGTCCACGGCGAGCGGTGGCTGTGAGGCGTTGGGCGGTGAACGGGCATGTCCGGCGTGTTCCCTGGGTCGTGGCCGAGCGGTGGACGCGGGCTGTGGTCGAGCGGCGGCTTGTGCACGCGTGCCAGGTGCGACGCTCTGGCGTGTTCTCGGCATGGCGCGGTGGCACTGGGCGCGGGGTTTTCTCGGTGGTCCACGGCTGGGCCTGGCTCGGGGAAGGGACAGTGGGCGACGGTGAGGTGCTGGCTAGCTGCTAGACATGGCGAGAGAGAGGGGGACGGTCTGCTGCGGCGGTGACCAAGTTGGCCGGTGAGGTAGTGCTTGGCTTGGCATGGCCATGCTGCTAAGAGGTAGGGGATGGGGTGATTATGCCCTGTTTTCATCAAGAGGGGACAAGTGAGCAAAAGGGGGTCAAATGGGAGACACATTTGGCCAGAACACTATTTAAAACAGTGAATTTTGTTTGGTTTGAATTCTGCCTGCCAAGTGTTTGATGAAATGGCCGCATGAACTTTACTTTTGAATTTTGAAAAGATTTTTGGTGGGTGTGCTAGTATTAAGCTTAAGACTCTGTGGTTGCTTTGGTTTTGAAAATTGAGCTGGTTTGAGTGGTTTTTGAAATAGTGGGATCTTCCCATATGAAATAGATTCAATTTAAAACTGTCATTTAAAATTAGTATTTGAATGTTTTTAGCAGATCACAAGGTGGGCCTTGGTACCTCATTATGTGTACTAGCAAGGGGTGTAAAGATCCACTTTTGTTTCTATTAGGTTTTGAGTACTAGGAATAGCCAAAGTAGGCATGGTAGTTAAATTGGCCAAAATGACCATTCACTTCAATTATTCATTTTGAGTTTTTTTTCTTTGGGAAAAGTTTGGGAATGATTTAGATGATGTTTATTTCACCTAAGAATCATTTTACAAGCAATGGATCACAGAACCATGGCAATTCAAATCAATTCCTAAATTAAATGCACATACACATGAATGCTTTCATACTTTGAATTGGAAAAGTTTTTGTTGACCCTAATTTTGATGATTTGGTTCTTGATAAGCTTGGATTAAAGTTTGGGATGTTACAAACCTTCCCCCTTAAACAAAATCTCGTCTCGAGATTTACAAAGAAAACTAGGAACTAAAGAGATCTGGGAACTCGGTCCTAATGTAATCTTCGCGCTCCCAAGTGGCTTCCTCCTCGGTATGGTTGCTCCACTGAATCTTGAGAAACTTGATGCTCCTGGTCCTGGTGGTTCTGTAAGCTTCTTCTAAGATACGGATGGGCACTTCCCAATAGGTTAGGTCATTGTTGATTTCTATAGCTCTGTGATCGATGTTCTTGAAAACTTCAGTCTTCTCGGGCACTTCCAAGCATTTGCGAAGTAACGAGATATGGAACACATTATGGATGGCTGACATCTCTTCAGGCAATTCCAGTTGATACGATACTTCTCCTTGACGGTTCAGAATTTTGAAGGGCCTGATATATCTGGGGGCTAACTTTCCTTTCAGACTAAAGCGTTGGGTTCCTTTCAATGGTGAAACCTTGAGATATACAAAATCTCTGACATTGGAAGTCAGGTCTCTCCTTCTCTTGTCAGCATAACTCTTCTGTCTGGACTAGGTGGTCTTGAGGTGCTCACAGACTTTGTGAACCTTCTCTTCGGCTTCTCGGAGAATGTCAGGTCCAAAGATCTGACTCTCTCCTACTTGCGACCAATTCAAAGGGGTACGTCACTTTCTTCCGTATAGGAATTCAAATGGTGCCATTTGCAAACTAGCTTGATAACTGTTGTTATATGAGAATTCTGCGAAAGGCAGGCAGTCTTCCCATTTTGATCTGTATTCCAACACACAAGCTCTTAACATGTCCTCTAGGATCTGATTGACTCTCTCAGTCTGTCCATCAGTTTGCAGGTGATAAGCAGTACTGAAGTTCAACTTGGTTCCCAATCCTTCCTGAACTTTCTGCCAAGATCTCGAGGTAAACTGGGTTCCTCGATCCGATACTATGGTCTTGGGGGTTCCATGCAGACTAACAATCCTAGCAATGTACAACTCTGCTAACTTCGCACTCTGGTAGGTAGTTTTGACAGGTATAAAGTGGGCTACCTTGGACAATCTATCAACTATGACCCAGATTGAGACATTTCCCCTACTATAAGTAGGTAAACCGGTGATAAAGTCCATTCCGATGGAATCCCATTTCCATTCCGGAATCTGCAATGGTTGCAATAGTCCTGCATGTCTCTGATGCTCTACTTTGACTCTTTGACAGATGTCACATTTGGCGATGTAGCTTCCGATTTCTCTCTTCATCTTGTGCCACCAAAATTGCTCTTTCAAATCCTGATACATCTTCATTCCTCCGGGGTGGATAGAATAAAGAGTATCTTGAGCTCCCTTCATGATAACTTGCTTCAGCTCTGAATCTGCTGGCACACAGATACGTCCTTTGTACCACAGAACTCCTTCTTCGTCTTCAGTGAATCCAGGTACTTTTCATGTACCAATATGATGTTTGATTCCGTCGATACTTTCATTCCCCTTCCAGGCTTCCTTGATTTGGCTAATCAAAGTGGGCTGAAGTTCAATGCTAGCTAAGAATCCTTTGCTAACTAACTCAGTCTTGAACTGCTCCAACTCTTCATACAAACTTGGTTGCTTCTCCTTGATCATGGTGTTTAGCCTACATGGTAATCTGCTAAGAGCATCCGCTACCACATTGGCTTTGCCGGGGTGATATTGAATGTCAAGGTCATAATCCTTGATTAACTCTATCCATCTCCTTTGCCTCATATTCAGCTCCTTCTGAGCGAAGATATACTTTAAACTCTTGTGATCTGAGCAAATCTCACAGCGATTACCCATCAGATAATGACGCCATGTCTTCAATGCCAAAACTACGGCTGCTAATTCAAGATCATGGGTCGGATAGTTCTGCTCATGCTACTTCAGTTGTCGAGACAGATACGCGATGACTTTGCCTTCTTGCATCAATACACATCCTAGACCAATCTTGGATGCGTCACAATACACATCAAACGGCTTCTTGATGTCTGGCATGATCAATATTGGGGCTGATATCAATCTCTTCTTCAGCTCCTGGAAACTGGCTTCACATTTGTCAGTCCATTCAAACTTCTTGTCCTTCTTCAACAATTGGGTCATGGGTTGGGCTATGCTCGAGAATCCTTCTACGAACTTGCGGTAGTATCCCGTTAATCCGAGAAATGCACAGACTTGGGTTTGAGTGGTTGGGGCTTCCCATTCTTCGACATCTTTGATCTTGGCGAGATCAACAGAGACTCCTCCGGCAGACACAATATGTCCTAGGAATCCTACTTCTTTTAGCCAAAACTCACACTTGCTGAACTTGGTATATAACTGATGCTCTCTCAGGGTTTCTAGGATGATTCTCAGATGTTGCTCATGCTCTTCTTCTGACTTGGAGTAGATAAGTATGTCGTCGATAAACATAACTACAAACTTATCTAGGAAATTCATGAAGATCTTATTCATGAGATTCATGAAATAAGCAGGGGCATTGGTTAATCCAAAAGACATAACCGTATACTTGTATAAACCATAGCGAGTAGTAAAGGCGGTCTTCGGAATATCCGTTGCACGAATCTTAAGTTGGTGATAACCAGTCCTAAGATCAATCTTTGAGAATAACTGTGCTCCAGTCAATTGAACAAATAGATCCTCTATTTTTGGCAAAGGGTACTTGTTCTTGATGGTGACGTCATTCAACTTTCTGTAATCTATGCACAAATGATTGCCTCCATCTTTCTTGTCGACAAATAACACTGGTGATCTCCATGGCAAAGCGCTTGGTTGAATCAAGCCTTTCTCTAACATGGCATCCAACTGCTTCTTCAGTTCCACTAACTCTGAGGGGTTCATGCTATAGGGTCTCTGGGCTATGGGTACGGTTCTAGGGATTAGTTCGATAATGAACTCAATATCCCTATCCGGGGGCATACTTGGAAATTCATCTGGGAATACGTCGGGGTATTCACAGACTACTCTGACTTGGTCTATGGTGGGTAGGGCTAGGCTCTTGTTGCACTTGAATTGACGGGGTAAGGTTTCAGAGATATGCTCAACTGTTACTCCAGAACTACTGGTCATGGTGATGGCTTTCTTAGCACAGTCTATCAGTCCTTTATGCCTTGACATCCAGTCCATACATAGTACTACTTCCAATCCTTTGGTTCCAAGTACAATTAGGTTGGCATAAAAATCTATCCCATGTATTCTGATAGGCACAAGTTTGCAAATTTTTCTAGCTTTGGTTGTTGAACCATGGATTTGAACTATCATGACATGCTTCAGGTTGGTTGGGTGAATCTTACTAGTTCATGCAAATTCTTCGGTGACAAATGAATGCGATGCTCCCGAATCAAACAATACTCTTGCTAAAACTGAGTTAACAGAAAACATACCCAGCACTACGTCTGGCGCTTCCTGGGCTTCTTTTGCGTTCATGTGGAAGAGACAACCGTTGCGGTTATGAGGGTTCCCTGGAGCAAATCTTCTCCCTAGTTGAACACGACGCTGCTGCTGAGCTGGGGCATTCACATTGGCATTAGCGGCAGTCTTCTTGGGACACTCATTGGAATAGTGACCCTTCACTCCATACTCGAAACAAGTGATCTTGGACTTGTCCTTGACTGCGACAGGCACAACATTGCTGCCAGTTCTGGGTGCAGTGTTGTTGTTTTGGTTGCTCTTGGGAGGTGCATAGTTGAAATTGTTGGCATTGTCGGAGTGGTTGTTGTTTCCTCCGGACTTCACATTGCCTCCGCTACGATTGGGGTAGTTTGGGCGAGACATTGGGGGTCGATTGTTCCTTGGTGCATATCCTGGTGAGGGGTTGGGACGGTACTTCTGGTGACTGCTGGATCCTGATTGCTGCATCATACGATGCTTGCGGTTGTCGTTTGCCTGGTTAATCTTCCCTTCCATCTAAATGGCAGAGTCGACTAGCTCTTCGAGATCCTGGAAACGGATGTTGACGAGGACAGTCTGCATCTCATCATGCAGTCCGTTCAAGAATCGCTCCTTCTTCTTTGCCTCCGTGTTGATCTCGTCAGGTGCATATCTGGCAAGTGACAGGAATCTGTCATGGTACTCCACCACAGTCATTCTTCCTTGCTTTAATTCTCGGAACTCATCCCTCATTCGGGTGACTACACCCTGCGGCACGTGGGTGCGGCTAAACTTGACTTTGAATGCTTCCCATGTCATAACTTGACCATGGTTCATTAGGCGGATACTGTTCCACCATGCTCTTGCATCTCCCGCCAGATAGTGGGTGGCAAAGAGAACTTTCTCGTTGTCATCAACTCTGGATACCTCCAAGTTATTATCCATTGTCTGCAATCAGTCATCAGCATCTAGTGGGTTCTCTGAAGTTCTAAAGATTGGGGGATTTGTGTTCTGAAAGTTCTTCAGCTTGGATCCTTGATGATCCTGATTTCCATGACCTTGGTTGTTGAGAGCCATCTGGGCGATCTGCTGCAGTGTTGCTAAGTTGGCTTGGCGCTCTGCCCTACTGGCTTCACGGTCTGTGGTGAGATTCTGCAAGATCTACAGCATTGGGTCTTGCGATGAGTTTCTCCCTCCTTGGTTGCCACGAGTCATCTGAAGATTGAGATAGAGGTAGGGGTAAGAGGGAAATTCTAAGGTTCATGGTTTTGGTTTCAACTCTAAAACTTTGAGTTAGACTCAAGTTTTGCAACTAACTTCATTTCATTCATGCAAACAAGCACACGATACAACACACACCACAACAATCAAAAGAAAAACAGATGGTTTGAAGAACCATTCTATAAGCTACGATACAGTGGGACCGATACATCTCATGCTATGACACTGCTCTAGTGCATCTACTCATCGTCGATGAAGTCAAAGTCCTCATCAGCAGTGTAGAAGTCCACAACATCCTCCTCCAGAAAGTCATCATCGTTGCTGAGGTAAGAATCCATGTCTCCCTGGATGTCTTCACCCTCATCTTCTTCTTCCTTTGCTACAAGCTGAGCTTCTTGCTCCTTGACGGTCTTCTCGAGGTCGGCCACCTTCTTGCAAAGACGGGCGATGGTGCGATCCTTCTTTGCACGCTGGCAGCAAAGAGACTGGCGATCCTGGACGAGCAGTGCGAAAGTCTAGGCCTTCTGGTCGGCAATGGCACGATTCTGGTTGGCTAACTCCCTGGCATTGTCCAGCTCCTGCTGTCTGTCGTGTAGCAAGAAGTCAAGATTCTCCACTTGACGCCTCAAGTCTGGGTGACTTGGCATCTCCATTGGCATTCCCATGAAGTCACGTCTTGCATAGTGAGCAAAACGGGTTCCCTGGATTTTGTTGACGCTGAGGGCACATAGACGTGCGAGAGCTTCATGCATTGCCCTGGCTAATCCATCTAGCCAGTTGTTCTCTCTCACGGAGAACTGAATTCTCCTAGAAGTTGGTGCTTCGATGCTTCCTCTAAGATCAGCGGTGACTAGCCACTTCAGGTCTCCTCCTGGGGGTCCTGGAAGTTGAGCTCCTAGAAACTCCGGATGTGGGTGTCCCAGTAACTCCGACAGTGAATCCAGATCCCTCTCAAAGATCAGTTGACCTCCGTTTCCCAACTGGTAAAACTTGCTGAACTGAGTCTCCATCTACAAGAATTTAGGATGAGGAAATTAGTGAAGTGATCAAGTGTGTCAAATTTTAAGTAATGTAAGAATTTTGAGGAAAGTGAATTTTTGAGAAAGAATGAATTCCCAAGAGTAAGAGAGGAAATAGTTTTTCATAAAGACTCACTTTGGTTTTGAAACTAAGTTTTTGTTCGGACGTCCATTCTAACTAGGGTCTCCTATGGTCAGGATGGGTCTGATACCAACTTGTCAACACCCAGATTTTTAATCCCAGATGCCCGTTATGCCATACCTCGCAATCCCAGGATTACCATTTTTGCGAGACATAACGGATTGGATATCACAGTACATCATCCATTACAAACCATACATAAGGTCTTACACAAATAAGGATCTCATGATCCAGTCTTAATACAACAAGCAGCGGAAATAAAAGATAAGCGTAGCGGTGGGGTCCATCTTTAGGGGCACAGGCAATGCTGACGAAGGCAGATAGTCCTAGTTATCATAGCCGTCCTACTGGCATCATCTTGATAGTCTCCTTGATAGTCTGGCCATGAGAATAGCCAGGGACAAAAGCCATGAGTACTCTTTAAGTACTCGCAAACTACCACTAACAAGTAGTATAATTCTAAGTTAAAGTGCTAAATCTAAGTTTAACCATAAAGTTAAGTTTGAAACCTAAGATGAGTTCTGAAGCAAAGAAAGATAAAATAAAGTTCTAGAATCACTTAAGTGGGGAAGCTATTGTCATAAAACACAACCCTGTTGTTGTCAAGTCAAGATTCATCATTCATTTCATAAGTTGTTTTGAAAACATCTAACAACGAAACATTATGGCCATTCCAACTGGCCATAACCACGGACGCGGCTATTCAAATAGTTTCACACTCTCAAAACGTGGTACACTTTCACCACAAGATTCGATACATCTGTCAGGGATAACCCTGAATCATCATACTTAGTATGCAGATAATCAAACATAACCTTTCCTTTACACACCCTAGTATAAGCACCTCTCCTATGAGCATGGCCTCCCAACCATGACCATCAGTCATCTTGGGCACTGCATAGGTGGACAACATTGAGAGGTAGCCTCAGCTCAAACCTCTCCCGCGAGGGAACTAATACTAATGCATATAAATTTCTAGCTAAGCCTTACCCAATTCAGGTAGTGTGGTTGTACGGTAAATTTGGAATGGTATCACATTAGAATCCAACCATCAGTTTTATCAAAGGGTTAAGGCTCATGCCTCAATATTTTCATCATCATAAACCATTTGTGTTTCTCAACACATGTCAAAACATCTCAATAGAATGACTCATCATCCCAAGGTTTTCATAATTCATTTTCACCAAGTGTTCCCATCTAAAGTGACTCAAGTTTTTATCTACTCTAAACTACTAAGTTAAGAGTGTTCACTAAGGTGGAAATGATAGGTTCAATCTCATGGCATAGAATGACATCTAAAGGGTTCTAAATAGGTCAAGTTTTATACTCTTTATGCTACCTTCAAAACAAGTAAAGAACTTTGGGTAAAGGAAGTAAAGCTTAGAAATAATACTTAAGGTATTAATAGTCAAAGTGGTATAATCAAAGCATGCCTAAAGCATCATTGCTAAACCATCTAGTTTAATCCTAGCTTGCTAAGCATTAACTTGTAAGTGTTAGCTTGCCAATAGTAGCTTGCCTTGGTTGGTGCCGTGGTTGAAGTTTTCTTCTTCTTCTTCTTCTTGGTAGAACTCCTCCTCGTAGACTTGGTCGGTACTATCTTCTATAAATACATACGGAGTACACAATCACCAAACAATACTTAACTAGTCTAATTAGCACTCTAAGGCACATTTTTATGATCTATTATCATCACAAGCATCACAAGTTTTATTCAATAGTTTCCTCCTTTTTATTTAGAAAAGTAATTTCTACTCATTGAAACTTAACTAAGATTTAATATTCACCACTTAAAATATGGGATCATGTGGACACATGTCATCACCACATATTCTAACATGTGGGAATGTAATTTAAGGGTTGGATCAATATTTACTTTGGTTTAAGTTCATTATTTAATGATTTAAAGTGACTAGAAATGGCTATATAGCATTATTTTGGTACTAGTCCAAAGTCACTACCTGTAAACCTTAATATTATTACATATTCAGATAAGTATGATGAAATGTGATTTTTGAGAGTTAGAATCAACTCAAAATCTATCTTGGTTGATTTTATAAAAATGTTACAAGGTGCAAATGCTTCTGTTTTGTTATTTTTACTAGGAGAGATCTCTAACACTAAATGAATTAAATCCAACGGGCTTGGATAGATCTTTTTAGTAGTTTTCCAACAAAATTGGAATCACTTCATTTGGATTTGTAAATCTCTCTAAATTGATTTTCAAACTAGGGGACATAACTAAGTTTAATCTAAAAAGAAAAATCCTAATTCAAACTAACTGGGTCGCGTGGGAAACGCTAACGGGCCGGCCAAGTTTCACTCCGTAGCACGGGGCTCAGCTGACAGGGGGTCCATCAGTCAGCGGCTCATAACGCGCGAAGCGGTACAGGGCGATGTGGGACGTTGGATTAGAGTGGGGATCAACGATTGTGGATCGTCATCGACGACGGACCTATCGCCGGCGAGCTCTAACCCTAGCAGCTTGGTGGGGGTGCATAGGGGGCATACCATGGCTCCAGCGACGATGGCGAGGCGGGAAAATGGTCTGGTGGTCGACGACGAGCTCAGGGACGGTCGAGGCAGCTCCAGGGGTGGTCACAATCAGCGACGCCCTTCTCCTCCAGAGGCGGCCTGCTCCGGTACAATTCCGGCGAGCTGATGCTCCCCGTGCTCCGGCTAGAGGTGTGGGATGATCAGTGAGGTGAGGGGAGTGAAGTGGTGTGCTGCAAATGGCTGGGGGTGCCCTCCTTTTATAGGCTCGACGGCGAGACCGAGAGGGATGGGCAGGCAATGGTGGCGACATGGCTACGGGCTGCTAGCGGCATGGCTGAGGGTGGCGATCGACGCGTGGTCTCCTGGCGGTGCTCTAGGACTTTAATGCGAGCTTAGGGGCGGTGGTATGCGGTCGGGCGGAGCTGGCGCTCTGAGCGGCAGAGGCGGCGGTGTCCATGGCGAGCGGTGGCTGTGAGGCGTTGGGCGGCGAACGAGCATGTCTGACGTGTTCCCTGGGTCGTGGCGGAGCGGTGGACACGGGCTGCGGTCGAGCAGCGAATTGTGCACGCGTGCCGGGTGCGGCGCTCTGGCGCGTTCTCGGCATGGCACGGTGGCACTGGGCGCGGGGTTTTCTCGGTGGTCCACGGCTGGGCCTGGCTCGGGGAGGGGACAGTGGGCAGCAGTGAGGTGCTGGCTAGCTGCTAGACATGGCGAGAGAGAGGGATGGTCTGCTGCGGCGGTGACCAAGTTGGCCGGCGAGGTGGGGCTCAGCTTGGCATGGCCATGCTGCTAAGAGGTAGGGGATGGGGTGATTATGCCCTGGTTTCATCAAGAGGGGACAATGTGAGCAAAAGGGGGTCAAATGGGAGACAAGTTTGGCCAGAACACTATTTAAAATAGTGAATTTTGTTTGGTTTGAATTCTGCCTGCCAAGTGTTTGATGAAATGGCCGCATGAACTTTACTTTTGAATTTTGAAAAGATTTTTGGTGGGTGTGCTAGTATTAAGCTTAAGACTCTGTGGTTGCTTTGGTTTTGAAAATTGAGCTGGTTTGATTGGTTTTTGAAATAGTGGGATCTTCCCATATGAAATAGATTCAATTTTAAACTGTCATTTAAAATTAGTATTTGAATGTTTTTAGCAGATCACAAGGTGGGCCTTGGTACCTCATTATGTGTACTATCAAGGGGTGTAAAGATCCACTTTTGTTTCTATTAGGTTTTGAGTACTAGGAATAGCCAAAGTAGGCATGGTAGTTAAATTGGCCAAAATGACCATTCACTTCAATTATTCATTTTGAGTTGTTTTTCTTTGGGAAAAGTTTGGGAATGATTTTGATGATGTTTATTTCACCTAAGAATCATTTTACAAGAAATGGATCATAGAACCATGGCAATTCAAATCAATTCCTAAATTAAATGCACATACACATGAATGCTTTCATACTTTGAATTGGAAAAGTTTTTGTTGACCCTAATTTTGATGATTTGGTTCTTGATAAGCTTGGATTAATGTTTTGGGATGTTACAAAGGTTCACTAGGAGGAGGAAGTTTTTCCTTCCATTTATCCATGCTCTGAATTCATGAGAGCTGCAGGAATTCTCCAGGATTTCCACACTTTGGTTTCTAATGCAGGGTTCGAGCACTTTTTGGAAGATGAACCTTGTCAATTTGTGAAGCGAACCATGTCTGTGGTGCAAGACTTTCAATTTAGTTACTCTTTGCCTAACCCCATGGTCCACTACAAAATTTACAATATTGTTGTCGACCTTTCTCTTGATGACTTTTGTGCAGCTATTAAGGTACCTCAGTGGGGATCATGTAGAAGGATAAAAGAGCGACCTGCAGCATTCATGGATTTATACGCAGAAATTTGCCAAGGGAGCAGCTTCTCGAAGGAGAGTGGAAAAATCCGTAACATTCATCTTCCCTCCATTCACTACTTTGCCTACTTTATTGCCAAGTGTTTTCTTGCTAGGAAAACTGCCAATAAGGTATCCTCATATGATCTAGCATTCATCTCTGCTACTCTTAAACGAGATAGGTCTTACAACTTGGGTGCTTTGATAGCTTTCTGTCTTGCTGCTAACCGCGAGAAAGGTGGAATTTGTGGGGGCCTCATTGCTTCTCGTTTACTAGCATTGCATGGTTTAGTGCCTCATCATCTAGACCTACAGTTTCCCATAGAAAGGCTTGATCTTAATTCTATGATACAACATAAATTTGTTTCCTTGTGGGCTAGTTTGAGTGAGTTGTCTTATGAAATAACCTTTCTCAAAGCTGGTTGGAGAAACAGCAAGTCCGAGCGTGTTGTCCTTTTGCCTGCACCTGTTCTGTTTAACCTTGATAACAGGGTAGGATGGTCCCTCACGGAGGAGGAGCTTGATACGTACTTGGGAGAGCTCTCCCAACAGGAGCAGGATACTAGAAGGGAGGTCATAGATGATTCGGTCCAGCCCTCGAATGAGGGGGAGTCTGCATATCAGCAGCCTACCTATGATTGGGGAGCTTCTTCTTCTTCCCACGGGCCAAACTACGATCATTCATACAATGACCCGCCTGCTTGGAACCCCTACTCGTATTTGGATTGATACCCACTTAGGCCAAAAGCCTAAGCTTGGGGGGATGTACGCCGACATCTCACTCATCTCCATATCATTTTGCATCGGTACTTTGTATATTCATATTTCGTTCTCTTTTTAGTTTTCGTTCTTTCTTTTCTTTTGCTTTCTAAAACACAAAAAGACCAAACATATTTCCATTGTTTCTCTTTGTTTGATTCTTCTTCTTTTTGCCTTGGTTTGCCTTTCCCTTTTTGCTTTGTTTGAACTATTCGAAAAACCTAAAAAGATTTTGCTTTGCTTGTTCTTCCTTTTTGGTTATTGTTTTAAAAATCGAAAACACCAAAAATATTTGTTGTTCTTCTTTGGTTTTGTGAGTTTGTTGCAGGGTTCAGCAGTTCTCAGTGGAATTTGGTTTCATATTATTATTCAAGCCACACAAGTGAAGGGCAATAATGAGGATTAATGACAACTTGAGGTGTGGTAAGAGGCTGGTAACGAACTCTGTTTGTTTTCATTTTTGTACATATACTCATTATTGTAGGCATGCTTAGTCTAGTCATGTAGGGTGTATGTTTTTATGGATGCTTAGTAGTTCTTGCTTTCATATGATTAGTTCTAGCTTGCTAATAGTTGCATGTCTTATGAATGTTTGCTTGCATTGCTCTATTCATAAATTGGTATGACACTGTGGTATCCTCCTCTGAATGTTTCACTTGAATTGACTTGGCACATGCTCACGCATGCATATGACTGAAATAATCATTTAAGCCTCGATGAATTATTTTGCCTTGAGGATCTTGAATCACTTTCATGCCATGATTAGTCCTGTTTTGTTGCAAGCATGATTATGACAGTTATTGCTCTCTCGTTTTTCGCTCCCTCTCTAATTGCTAGCCTTCACTTACACTGAGTATGCTCTACTCGTGTTTACAATTTCCTAAAACCAAAGATTGCCAAAAGTGTCCACCATACCTACCTATTAGCATCATTTGCTGTTCCGTGCATATTCAATATGCCTTGATTTCTTCCGAATAAAATGTTTGCTTGTTATGAGAAAGTTAGTTAGTAAAGCTCTCATGAACTTGATGGCACACTTTATTTTCTTGCACTTCATAAACCTGAACCATTGCGTTCTTATTTGTTGCGTATATGCTTGCGCTTTATAAGTTGAAGTTAGCAGAACCATGTATCATGGGGAATGCTTTCAACATTGCACTAGTACTTAGTACCTCGTTGATATCATGCTCTTTTGCCTATGGATCCCGGTGGTGTGAAATAAAAGTGGAACCTGTAAGATCATGGAGTTTGTATATGTGTTAGAGAAACGCCTGGGCCGCTAGCCTAAGCCATGCCTAATCATGGTGGAAACTTGCAACATCACCATAATGAGCACTCTATGAAGCATCCTCAATAAAAATATGTGCACATAGTAAATAAAAAGATCGTTGAGATGCTCATTGTCTGCTTGCCTTATCATTTTGATTATGGGATAGCTCCTGTATCATGTGCAAGGGGTACCCCATTGGCGGTTCTCTATGATACATATGTACTTATAATGACAAGAGCTTACTTGTGACTGAAGTTGAGTAGCATGAGGTCCGGTACTCGTAAGTAAGGGGCATGCGCCTTTAGCTTATAACTTGTCAAGCATATTCTCTTAGTTGTGTCACTTTAACCTTAACCATTTAAAGATTCTTATGATAGGGGTAATGAGAGCTCAAAGCTAACGAGTACCATACTTTCAGCATTTTGAAGCCTTTCAAACTTTTCAAAACCGTTTTCGTTTTTGCTTGTTGAGTCTCCACATATTCTATGAGCACCTTCTTGAGAGCATAGTTGTCATTCTTAGTGTAATGTGCTTGCCTCAAAACTTGATCATTTGTGTTATGACTTTGATGCTTGTATCTTTGATATCTTTACTTCTAGTCTTCACCTGAACTTCAGAGGTGCCTTGGCATTCATAATCAAAGGCAAGCGAGATACCACTCTTTCATACCTTGTTATGAGCATTATAATGTTGCTTATGTTTATGTTTCATGCTACTTATTATTTTTGAGTTGGAATCTCTTCATAGCTTGCAATGCCTATTAAGTAAACTTAGTGGCATACTCCTTATTATGAATTGTCTAAGTAGTTGATCACATGTTGAGAATATATACATCATACGAAGCAAATGTGTTCGTGAAAGTTTCTTTTATTGCACTCAGTTTTCAACTGAATTGCTTGAGGATAAGCAATAAGCTAAGCTTGGGGGGAGTTGATACGTCCAAAACGTATCTACTTTCTCGAACACTTTTGCTATTGTTTCTCCTCTAAACTTGTGTGATTTGGATGCAACTAACACAGACTGACGCTGTTTTCAGCAGAATTTCCTTGGTGTCTAGTTTTTGTGCAGAAAATCAACTATTAGGAAAAATCCCAGAAAATATGCCAAAAATCCTATTTCACCAGAAGACTCCTGGAGCCAGAATACGAGACGGAGGAGGGCTGGGCCCAGCCACACCATCTGGCCGCATGGGCTAGCCCAGGCCACACCAGGGGGTGGTCTGGCCGCCCTAGACACCCCCTCGGTCTCCCTCTTCTCCTATAAGATGCCTTCTGACCTAAAAACTCAGGGGGGTCGACTTTTTTCCAGAAAGAGTTCCGCTCCGCCGCCACCACCAGATTCCATGAAACAGCACCAGAAACTCCATTCAGACACCCTGCCGGGACGGGGAATTGGAGGAGATCATCGCCATCATCATCACCATCTCTTCTCCATCGACCATCCATGTTTCCCCATCTATGAGTGAGTAATCCCCCGCTATAGGCTATGGGGATGGTAGGGATTGGATGAGATCGTTCATGTAGTGGCATCCGATTGTTAGGGCATGGTGCCTAGTATCTACTATTAGTGCTTTTTGACTTTGTTGCGACTTGTTATGCTTAATGCTTGTCACTAGAGCCTGAGTGCCATGATTTCAGATCTGAACATTTTATTGATTCATTATGATAGTATTGTTTTTGGTCTTACCTGCAAGTTGTATACACACGTTGTTGTCCGGAACCAAAGGCCCCGAAGTGACAGAAATCGGGATAACCGGAGGGAATGGCTTTGATGTGAGGATCACATGTGTTCACAGAGTGTTAATGCTTTGCTCCGGTGCTCTATTAAAAGGAGCACCTTAATTGCCAGTAGTTCCCTTGAGGCCCCGCTGCAAACAGGCTGGCAGGACAAAACATGTTGTGCAAGTTCTCATTGCGAGCACGTATGACTATATTGTTGGAGATATGCCCAAGAGGCAATAATAAAAGTGGTTATTATTATATCTTTGTGCTTATGATGAATGTTTACATCCCATGCTATAATTGTATTATAAGGAAACACTAATACATGTGTGTTTTGTAAACGTAAAAGAGTCCTTAGTAAGCCTCTTGTTGAACTGGCTTGTTGATTAATAGATGATCATGGTTTCCTGATCATGGACATTGGATGTCATTAATAACAAGGTTGTATCATTAGGAGAATGATGTGATGGACACACACCCATAGTAAGTGTAGCATAAGATCAAGTCATTTAGTTCGTATTGCTACAAGCTTTCAAATGCATAGTAACCTAATCCTTCGACCATGAGGTTATGTTAATCACCATCACCGGATGGGTACTTTGATGACATCAAACACCGCTTCGTAACTGGGTGGTTATAAAGGTGTCATTGGGTATTCTGAAAGTATGTGTTGAAGCGCATGGACCAAGATTGGGATTTGTCCATCCATATGACAGATAGATATGCTCTGGGCCCTCTCGGTGGAATGTCATCTAGTTAGCTTACAAGCATGTGACTGGGTCACAAGGGATGACATAACATGGAATGAGTAAAGAGTACTTATCAGTAACGAGGTAGAACTAGGTATGGAGATACCGACGATCAAACCTCGGATAAGTAGAGTATCGCGTGACAAAGGGAATTGGTTTCGTATGTTAATGGTTCTATCGATCACGAAGTCATCGTTGAGTATGTGGGAGCCGTTATGGATCTCCAGATCCCACTGATGGTTATTGATCGGAGAGGTGTCTCCATCATGTCTGCATATTCACGAACCGTAGGGTGACACACTTAAGGTTCGATGCTGTTTAGGTAGATATAGAATGTGCGTTGGAGACCGAATGTTGTTCGGAGTCTCGGATTGGATCTGAGACATCACGAGGAGATCCGGAATTGTCCGGAGAATAAGATTCATATAATGGAGATCATTTTCTAGGTTCGGAAATGTCCCGGAGTGTTTATATGGGGGTTCTAGAAGGTTTCGGAATGTTCCGGAAGGTTCTAGAAATTTCTATGGAGTTTACTTGAAAACCAAGAAAGAAAAAGGGGAAACTTGGGGGGAAGGAAACTCCCCCCAAGCCCCCCTTGTGCGCCGGCCCTAGGAGGTGGGCCTAGGGGTGGGAACCCTAGGCCGCACCCCTCCCTCTATATATAGAGGGGTGGAGGCGCCACCCCCCCTTGCCCCTCCAGTCTTGCCCTAGCCGCCTCTCTAATCCTCCTTCCTTCTGCTCAGGCTTAGGCGAAGCCCTGCAGAATTCTCTACTCCACCACCACCACCACGCCGTCGTGCTGCTGGGATTCCATGGAGAGATCTACTACCTCTGCTGCTCGCTGGAACGGGGAGAGGAAGGTCTGCATCGACTCCGCACGTGTGACCGACTGCGGAAGCGCTGCCGGAACGCGGCGCCGGAAGGATTGTCTACTCGATCTTGATATCGGCAAGTGATCGTCTACATCAACCACGAGATCCGATCTCGCACAAGGCTTTCGGATCTACAAGGGTTAGTACAGATCTATCTCGTTGCGTCTAATAGATTAGATCTTGGCTTTTATCTAGATTAGATCTGGGTTTTGTTCGTTCTTGCGGTAGAAATTTTTTGTTTTCCATGCTACGAACCCATCAGTGGTATCAGATCCGTGTCTATGCGTAGATCTGTTGCACGAGTAGAACACAATGGTTTTGTGGGCGTTGGTGCTCGTGCTGTCTTTTGCTTTGTGTACTTTGCATCTTGCGGTATGGTGGGATGAAGCGGCTCGGGCTAACCTTACATGTCATCGCACATGAGACTTGCTCCATGCTTGACGTGTAACTTTCTTTGCACAAGTGGCTTTGCGGGTGTCTGTCTCTCCCACCATAGTATAGATCCAACTTACACTTTGTACTTGATAGCACTTGTATCAACGTTGTGGTTCAGTTTCGTAGGTAAGATCCGTTCTTATTCGAAAGCCCCAAACCACGTAAAACATGCAAAGAAAATTAGAGGCGTCTAACTTGTTTTTGCAGGGGTTTTGTGATGTGATATGGCCATCATGTGATTGTGATTATATTTGATTATTGAATGATCCTTGTTGTAATATGGAAACCGGCAGGAGCCTAATGGTTGTCTTTAATTCTGTTAAGACCTGCGTGTCTATTCATCTTGTAATAGCTTTATTCCAAGTAGTTGTAATAGTTGCTAGTGATGATGGACAACCATGAAGCGGCGCCACTGACCTTGACGCAATGCTAGTGATGATGGAGATCATGTCCGTGCTTTGGAGATGGAGATCAAAGGCATAAGAAGAAAGGGCCATATCATATCACACTAATTATGAATTGCCTGTGATGTTAATCCTTTATGCATCTTGTATTGCTTAGATCGCGATGGTAGCATTATAAGATGATCCCTCTCACTAAATATCAAGTAATAAAGTGTTCGTCCTTAGTTGGCACCGTTGCTAAGACTCGTCGTTTCGAAGCATCTCGTGATGATCGGATGTGATAGATTCTACGTGTGCATACAACGGGTGCAAGCCAGATTTGCACATGCGTAAACTAAGGTTAATATTAACGAGCCTAGCATGTACAGACATGGTCTCGGAACACGGAATACCGAAAGGTAGAGCATGAATCATATAAATGATATGATGAACATGAAGATTGTTCGCCGATGAAACTACATCTTCTCTCATGAAGATCAGACTTGGTGTAGTGGACTTGGTTCGTGTAATCACTAAGACAATGTGAGGGATGTTGTTTTGAGTGGGAGTTCACCTAGTTAATTTAAGAATTAAAATTGAACTCAATTTATCATAAACTTAGTCTAAACTACTTGCAAATTTGTTGTAGATTATGGCGAACCTCTTCATCAATTTCAATGCGTTTCTAGAGAAAGAAAAGCTTAAGAACAATGGAAGCAACTTCACGGACTGGCTCCGTGGACTGAAGATTGTCCTCAGGGCTGGTCAGTTGACCTATGTGCTCGAAGCACCGCTAGGTGACCCACCTGCAGAAGATGCCACCGATGACGTAAAGAACGTTTATGCCACTCGGAAAAATCATTACTCCACAGTTCAGTGTGCCATCCTGTACGGTTTAGAAACAGAGCTTCAGAAGCGCTTTGAGCACCACGACCCGTTCGAGATCATTAAGGAGCTCAAGCTCATTTTTGAGACTCACGCGGCCGTGGAGAGCTATGAGGCCTCCGAAAAAGTTCTTTAACTGTAAGATGGAAGAGGGTAGCTCCGTTAGAGAGCACATGCTCACCATGTCTAGGCACGCAAACAAGCTCCAAGAGTTGGGGATAACGATTCCTAATGAGTTAGGGATTCACCATGTCCTCCAATCACTGCCACCGAGTTATAAGAACTTTGTGATGAACTACAATATGCACTGTATGAACAAGACGTTGCCTGAACTATCGTCCATGCTGAAAACTGCTGAAGTGGAGATCAAAAAGGAGCACCAAGTGTTGATGGTCAATAAGACCACCAATTTCAAGAAACAGGGCAAGCCTAAGAACAAGGGCAACTTCAAGAAGGACGGCATGAAAGTTGCCGCACCTGCTAAGAAGCCCAAGGCTGATCCTAAGCCTGAAACTGAATGCTTCTACTGCAAGGGTGCCGGTCACTGGAAGCGTAACTGCCCCAAGTACCTGGCGGATCTGAAGAATGGCAACATCAAGAAGAAAGGTATATTTGATATACATGTTATTGATGTGTATCTTACTAGTAATCGTAGTAGTGCCTGGGTATTTGATACTGGTTCGGTTGCTCATATTTGTAACTCGAAATAGGAGCTGCAGAATAAGCGAAGACTGGCGAGAGACGAGGTGACGATGCGCGTTGGAAATGGCTCCAAGGTTGATGTGATCGCCGTCGGCACGCTCCCTCTACATCTACCTTTGGGATTAGTTTTAAATTTGAATAATTATTATTTGGTGCCTGTGTTAAGCATGAACATTATATCTGGATCTTGTTTATTGTGAGACGGTTACTCTTTTAAGTCCGAGAATAAAGGTTGTTCGATTTATATGAGTAATATCTTTTATGGTAATGCACCTGAGATGAATGGTTTATTCTTACTAAATCTCGATAGTAGTGATACACATGTTCACAACATAGATGCTAAACAAACAAAATTGAATGATAATTCTACATACATGTGGCACTGTCGTCTTGGTCACATTGGAGTGAAGCGTATGAAGAAACTCCATTCTGATGGACTTCTTGAATCACTTGATTTTGAATCACTTGAAAGATGCGAAGCATGTCTAATGGGAAAAATGACTAAGACTCCATTCTCTGGAATAATGGAGCAAGCTACAGACTTATTGGAAATAATACATACCGATGTGTGCGGTCCAATGAGTGTAGCATCGCGTGGTGGATATCGTTATGTTCTCACTTTCACGGATGACTTAAGTAGATATGGGTATGTCTACTTTATGAAACATAAGTCCAAAACTTTCGAGAAGTTTAAGGAATTTCAAAGTGAAGTGGAAAATCATCGTAACAAGAAGATTAAGTTTCTGCATTCTGACCATGGAGGTGAATATCTAAGTTATGAGTTTGGCATGCATTTAAAGAAATGTGGAATACTTTCGCAATTGACACCGCCGGGAACACCACAGCGTAATGGTGTGTCCGAACGTCGTAATCGAACTCTCTTAGATATGGTTCGGTCTATGATGTCTCTTATAGATTTACCACTATCGTTTTGGGGCTATGCATTAGAGACAGCCGCATTCACTTTAAATAGGGCACCATCTAAATCCGTTGAAACGACACCGTATGAATTGTGGTTTGGAAAGAAACCTAAGATGTTGTTCCTTAAAGTTTGGGGTTGTGAAGCGTATGTAAAGAAGTTACAACCTAATAAGCTTGAACCCAAAGCGTAGAAATGTGTCTTCATAGGATACCCTAAAGAAACAATTGGGTATACCTTCTATCATAGATCCGAAGCAAAGTTTTCGTTGCCAAGAATGGATCCTTTCTTGAGAAGGAGTTTCTCTCGAAGGAAGTGACTAGAAGGAAAGTAGAACTCGACGAGGTTATTGAACCTTCTCTCGGAGTTGAGAGTAGCGCAGCACCGGAAGATGTTTTTGTGCCGCCTGCACCAATTGGAGAGGAAGCTAATGATGGTGATCATGAAACTTCGAACGAAGTTGCCACTAAACCTCACAGATCAACGAGGGTTCGTACCACTCCTGATTGGTATGACCCTACCTTGAACGTCATGTTGGTGGACAACACTGATGACCCTGCGACGTATGAAGAAGCTATGGTGAGCCCAGATTCCGACAAATGGCTAGAAGCCATGAAATCCGAAATGGGATCCATGTATGAAAACCAAGTATGGACTTTGGTGGACTTACCGGATGGCCGTAAGGCTGTCGAGAACAAATGGATTTTCAAAAGAAAAACAGATGCTGATGGTAATGTTACCGTCTATAAAGCTCGACTTGTCGCGAAAGGGTTCTGACAAATTCAAGGAGTTGACTACGACGAGACATTCTCACCAGTAGCGAAGCTATAGTCTGTGAGGATTTTGTTAGCAATTGCTGCATATTTCGATTATGAGATTTGGCAGATGGATGTCAAAACGGCGTTCCTTAATGGTGACATTGAGGAAGAGTTGTATATGGTACAACCCAAGGGTTTTGTCGATCCTAAAGATGCTGACAAGGTATGCAAACTTCAGTGCTCCACTTATGGACTGAAGCAAGCATCCCGGAGTTGGAATCAACGTTTTGATAAAGTAATCAAAAACTTTGGATTTATACAAACTTATGGAGAAGCTTGTATTTACAAGAAAGTGAGTGGGAGCTCTGTAGCATTCCTAGTACTATATGTAGATGACATATTGTTGATTGGGAATGATATAGAACTTCTTAATAGCGTCAAAGCCTATTTGAATAATAGTTTTTCAATGAAGGATCTTGGCGAAGCGGCATATATTCTAGGCATCAAGATTTATAGAGATAGATCAAGACGCATAATACCGCTTTCACAAAGTACATACTTGGACAAAGTTCTAAAGAAGTTTAGAATGGAAGAGAGCTAGAAAGGGTTCGTGCCCATGTTGTCAGGTAAGACCTTGAGTAAGACTCAAAGTCCAGCTATGGCAGAAGATAGAGAGAAGATGAATAATATTCCCTATGCCTCGGCCATAGGTTCTATCATGTATGCCATGCTGTGTACAAGACCGGATATAGCACATGCTGTTAGTTTGACTAGCAGATATCAAAGTGATCTTGGAATGGAGCACTGGACAGCGGTCAAGAATATCCTAAAGTACCTGAATAGGACTAAGGATATGGTTCTTTCTTATGGAGGTGATGAACATCTTGTTGTAAACAGTTACACTGATGCTAGTTGGAACACCGATCCAGATGACTCGAAGTCATAGTCTAGATACGTATTTATTTTAAATGGTGCTGCAGTGAGCTGGAGGAGTGCCAAGCAAAGCGTTGTGGCGAAATCTTCAACTGAATTGGAATACATAGCTGCTTCGGAGGCTGCACAAGAAGCCATATGGATGAAGGAGTTCATTACTGAACTTGGTATGGTTCCTAGTGCGTTGGAACCGATGGCCATCTACTGTGACAACACAGGTGCCATAGCTAATGCACAGGAGCCAAGGTCACATAGCAAGCTGAAGCACATCAAGCTACGTTTCCATGCTATTCGCGAGTATGTCCGAGATGGTGACATAAAGATTTGCAAAGTACACACTGGTCTGAATGTGGCAGATCCGTTGACTAAACCTCTCCCTAGAGCAAAGCATGACCAACACCAGAACGCCATGGGTGTTAGGTATATTACCATGTAATCTAGATTATTGACTCTAGTGCAAGTGGGAGACTGTTGGAGATATGCCCAAGAGGCAATAATAAAAGTGGTTATTATTATATCTTTATGTTTATGATGAATGTTTACATCCCATGCTATAATTGTATTATAAGGAAACACTAATACATGTGTGTTTTGTAAACGTAAAAGAGTCTCTAGTAAGCCTCTTGTTGAACTGGCTTGTTGATTAATAGATGATCATGGTTTCCTGATCATGGACATTGGATGTCATTAATAACAAGGTTGTATCATTAGGAGAATGATGTGATGGACACACACCCATAGTAAGTGTAGCATAAGATCAAGTCATTTAGTTCGTATTGCTACAAGCTTTCAAATGCATAGTAACCTAATCCTTCGACCATGAGGTTATGTTAATCACCATCACCGGATGGGTACTTTGATGACATCAAACACCGCTTCGTAACTGGGTGGTTATAAAGGTGTCATTGGGTATTCTGAAAGTATGTGTTGAAGCGCATGGACCAAGATTGGGATTTGTCCATCCATATGACGGATAGATATGCTCTGGGCCCTCTCGGTGGAATGTCATCTAGTTAGCTTGCAAGCATGTGACTAGGTCACAAGGGATGACATAACATGGAACGAGTAAAGAGTACTTATCAGTAACAAGGTAGAACTAGGTATGGAGATACCGACGATCAAACCTCGGATAAGTAGAGTATCGTGTGACAAAGGGAATTGGTTTCATATGTTAATGGTTCTATCGATCACGAAGTCATCGTTGAGTATGTGGGAGCCGTTATGGATCTTCAGATCTCGCTGATGGTTATTGATCGGAGAGGTGTCTCCATCATGTCTGCATATTCATGAACCGTAGGGTGACACACTTAAGGTTCGATGTTGTTTAGGTAGATATGGAATGTGCGTTGGAGACCGAATGTTGTTCGGAGTCTCGGATTGGATCTGAGACATCACGAGGAGATCCGGAATTGTCCGGAGAATAAGATTCATATAATGGAGATCATTTTCTAGGTTCGGAAATGTCTCGGAGTGTTTATATGGGGGTTCTAGAAGGTTTCGGAATGTTCCGGAAGGTTCTAGAAATTTCTATGGAGTTTACTTGAAAACAAAGAAAGAAAAAGGGTCCTCCACTCTTGCCCTAGCCGCCTCTCTCCTCCTCCTTCCTTCTGCTCAGGCTTAGGCGAAGCCCTGCAGAATTCTCTACTCCACCACCACCACCACGCCATCGTGCTGCTGAGATTCCATGGAGAGATCTACTACCTCCGCTGCTCGCTGGAACGGGGAGAGGAAGGTCTGCATCGACTCCGCACGTGTGACCGACTGCGGAAGCGCTGCCGGAACGCGGCGCCGGAAGGATCGTCTACTCGATCTTGAGATCGGCAAGTGATCGTCTACATCAACCACGAGATCCGATCTCGCACAAGGCTTTCGGATCTACAAGGGTTAGTACAGATCTATCTCGTTGCACATGTCTAATAGATTAGATCTTGGCTTTTATCTAGATTAGATCTGGGTTTTGTTCGTTCTTGCGGTAGATTTTTTTTGTTTTCCATGCTACAAACCCATCATATATATGGAACACATGCCTAGGATTATCTAGTACTTGGATGCTTTATCTTATTTATCTGCAATTGCCCTATGTTTTGATTGCTATGTGAATTGTCTTGTCCATGCAACGCCCGTCCATCCATTCCTATGCCTACCGCACTCGAATCCTACTGTTTGCTGCTATTGTTACTACTGTCTTTACTTTACTACTGTTGTTACTTTACTATTCCTACTACAAAACTGTTGCTACTGATAAACTGCTGTGAGCAAGATTGTTTCCAGGTGCAGCTGAATTGATAACTTAGTTGTTAAGGCTTATAAATATTCTTTGGCTCCCCTAGTGTCGAATCAATAAATTGGGTTTCACTTCCCTTGAAAATACTGCGATACACCCCCTATACTTGTGGGTCATCATGCAAGTCTCCATGTTGCTACTAGCACCGGTAGTGCGCCCTGCCAAGGCTCAACTAGCAACACCTTTGGGGTGTTTCCTTGCTCCTACTAGATTGATAACCTTGGTTTCGTACTGAGGGAAAACTTGCTGCTGTGCTCATCATACCTTCCTCTTGGGGTTCCCCAACGAGCTCGATATATTTTGGGCCATCAGGGAGGATGAAAGAACTCGTCGCTGCTCGGCGACGACTGCACAGGCGCCGTCCTGGACAAGCGCGACACGTCGAAGGAGGAGGAGGTGAGGCTGCCCATCCTCCTAGGCAGACAGTTTGCTGGAGGTCGGCTCCTGCGGCGAGGTGTGATACGTTGCAAATGTATCTATAATTTTTTATATTCCATGATTGGTTTATATCTACTTTCTTATGTTTTGTCACACTTTGGAGTACTTTTTATACACTTTCTTGGACTAACCTATTAACAAGATGTTATAGTGCCAGCTGCCTGTTTTCTGTTGTTTTTGGTTCCAGGAAAGTGATACATTGCAAATGTATCTATAATTTTTGATGTTCCATGCTTGGTTTTATCCACTTTCTTGTGTTTTGTTCCAACTTTGGAGTACTTTTCATATGATTTCTTGGACTAACCTATTAACAAGAGCCACAGTGCCAGCTGCCTGTTTTCTGCTGTTTTTGGTTCCAGGAAAGTCAGAAAATGAATATTCTCGGAATTGGACGGGACAAAAGCCAAAGTGCATATTTTTCCGGAAGTGATCAAGTGCCAGAATACGAGACGGAGAAGGGCCAGGGAGCCACCACACCACCTGGCCGCGCGGCCAGGCCTCACCCGCGCCAGGGGGTGGTGTGGCCGCTCCCGGCACCCCCTCGGCATCCCCTTCCGACTATAAGATGCCCTCGGGACGAAAACCCTAAGGGCCCAATCAAAAATCCACGAAAGAGTCTGTAGCCGCCGTCATCTCCATCCCTAGATCGGGAGGGATCTGAAGCTCTTCCCGGCACCCTGCCGGAGAGGGGAATTCACCCTGGAGGCCTTCTTCATCACCATGCAAGCCTCCGTTGTGATGCGTGAGTAGTTCATCCTTGGACTACGGATCCATGTAGTAGCTAGATGGCTGGTTCTCCTCCTTTGTGCTTTCATGTCTAGATCTTGTGAGCTCCGTTCATGATCAATATCATCTATTTGTAATTTTGCATGTTGTGTTTGCGGGGATCCGATGGATATTGAGATGCTATTTCAGATTGATAATTGATTCTATCATGTCTTTGTTATTTGTGATCTTGCATGCTTTATGTTGTTAGTGGCTATCTTGGCCAAGTAGATGCTAGCAACTCCAAGAGTTAGTATTTATGCTCGATAGTGGGTTCATGCCTTTGGTAATCTGGGGAAGTGACAGAAATCTCTAAGGTACTAGATGTGTTGTTGCTACTAGGGAGAAAACAACAATCCTTTGTTCATAGAACAATCGTATTGTTTACTTTACACGCAGTTCATAAAGCAATAATCTGTTGCTTGCAACTTAATACTGGAGGGGGTTCGGATGATAACCTGAAGGTGGATTATTAGTCATAGATGCAGTTGGATGGCGGTCTATGTATTATGTTGTAATGCCCAATCAAGTCTCAAAGGAGTCAAGATGATTAGTATATGCATGTATTACTTTCTCGGTGTTTGTCAATTGCCCCGCTGTAATTTGTTCACCCAGCATGTTATCTATCTAAGGAGAGCCACCTCTAGTGAACTATGGATCCCGGTCCTTTTCTTTACATACAATCTACAACTGTTTACTGCTTTGTGTCTATTTTCTGCAAACTTTTATTTCTTTCCATTCGATACGTTTAATCCTTTGTTTTCCGCAAAACACGGTGAGATTGACAACCTCATCGCAAGTTGGGGACAAAGTTCTGTGGTTGTGTTGTGCATGTCTCCACGTTGCAACTAGCACCGGTAGTGCGCCCTGCCAAGGCTCAGCTAGTAACACCTTTGGGGTGTTTCCTTGCTCCTACTGATTCGATTAAACCTTGGTTTCATAACTGAGGGAAACTTGCTGTTGTGCTCATCATACCTTCCTCTTGGGGTTCCCAACGAGCTCCACATCAACACCGCCAACAAGCAATTTTCTAGGCGCCGTGCATTGAGCCATCAAGCGATTTTCTGGCGCCGTTGCCGGGGAGTCAAGGACATCTTCACAAGGGGAGTCCCTCATAACCAATCTCTTTACTTTGTTGTTTTTGTTTTGCTTTGTTTGCTTGTTTTGTTATCAAAAACACAAAAAAATAGTTTTACTAGTTTACTTTCTTATTTGAAAACCCAAAAAAATGAATACTCTTGAAAACACTAAGTTGTGTGACTTCACTAGCACCAAAAACAATGATTTTATGAGCACACCTATTGCTCCACCTGTGGCTGAAAATACTTTCTTTGAGATAAAACCTGCTTTACTCAATCTTGTTATGAGAGAGCAATTTTCTGGTATTGGTAATGAAGATGCTGCTTCCCATTTAAATAACTTTGTTGAACTTTATGAGATGCAAAAGCGTAGGGATATAGATGGTGATATTATTAAGCTGAAATTGTTTCCTTTCTCTTTGAGAGGAAAAGCTAAAGAATGGTTGAATTCCTTAAATAGGAATAGTATTGATTCTTGGACTAAGTGCAAAGATGCTTTTATTGGAAAAAACTATCCTCCTGCTAAGATTATATCCATGAGAAGTGAAATAATGAAGTTTAAACAACTTGATAATGAGCATGTTGCTCAAGCTTGGGAAAGAATGAAATCTTTGGTAAAGAATTGTCCCACTCATGGATTGACTGCTTGGATGATCATCCAAACTTTTTATGCAGGATTGAACTATTCTTCAAGGAACCTATTGGATTCTGCTGCTGGAGGTACTTTTATGACTATTACTTTGGGTGCTGCAACGAAACTTCCGGAAAATATGATGGTTAATTATTCTGAATGGCATACTGAGAGAGCTCCACATGGTAAGAAGGTAAATTATGTTGAGGAAACCTCCTCCTTGAGTGATAAAATTGATATTATTATGTCTATGCTTGTTAATGGGAAAGCCCATATTGATCCAAATAATGTTCCTTTAGCCTCTTTGGTTGCTCAAGAAGAGCAAGTTGATGTGAACTTCATAAGAAATAATAATTTTGGCAACAATGCTTATGGTAACAACAATTATAAGCCATATCCTTCCAACAATGGTAATGCTTATGGAAATTCCTACAACAATAATAAGAGTGCTCCCTCTGAACTTGAAGTTATGCTTAAAGAGTTTATTAGTAAACAAACTGCTTTCAATAAAACTATTGAGGAAAAACTCTCTAATGCAGAAAGAAATATAGCATCTTTGTCTGAAGCTCAATCTTCATTGATTAATAAAATGGCTGCTAAACCTGAAACTAATGATAATCCCTTTGCAGCTACTAATGCTATACAAGTAAGAATTGATGAAAATGTTAGACTATTAGCTGAATTACATGCTAAGTGGGAAAGAGAAGATGAAATTGCTAGAAACATTAGTGTTTCTACTATTACCACTACTAGTGTTGAGGCTAATAATAGTTCTACTACTTTAGATGATAAATTTGATTTTGATCTTGATGGTTGGAACATCTCTGAAGTTATTAAGTTCCTACAAAAGCTTGCTAAAAGTCCTAATGCTAGTGCTAAGAACATGGCCTTTACAAAACACATTACTAATGCTCTCATAAAGATTAAAGAAGAAAATATGAAACATAAAGCTTCTATTCCTATAAAACAAGAAGATGGTTGGGAACCCATCATTAATATGAAAGTGAATGACTTTGATTTCAAAGCTTTATGTGATCTTGATAGTAGTGTTTCTATTATGCCTAGAAGGATTTATGATATGCTTGATTTGCCTCCTCTTGAAGATTGTTATTTGAATGTCCCACTTGATGATAATGCTAAAAAGAAACTCATGGGGAGTCTTAATGATGTTCTTATTATGGTTAACGATTCCTATGTCCCCGATGATTTCTATGTTTTGGATGTTGAATATAATGCTTCTTGTCCTATTACTTTGGGAAGACCTTTTCTTAGAACTGTTGGTGCCATTATTGATATGAAAGAAGGCACCATTAAATATCAACTCCCACTCAAGAAAGGTATAGAACACTTCCCTAAAAAGAGAGAAAAGATTTCTTTTGCTTCTCCTATGAAAACAAAATTTGGTCTTAATGCTTCTTCATTTGAGAACACTTGATTCTTTCTTTGCTTCTTATGCCTAACTTATAGGCGTTAAAGAAAAGTACTTATTTGGGAGATAACCCAAAAGTTTTAGATGAGTCTTGGAAGTTATTACCTCTGTAATAACCTCTCCTTATCCTTTTTATTTGCTTTTTGTGCAAGAGTAACCTCTAATGAGAGTGAAGTAATGATTGGGAAAGTTGCTGTCCCGAAACAGATTTCTGTGCTTCACCGTAAAAATTCGTGAGAGAGCTCTGTATGTCATATTGAGCCGTACTTTTTTGTGCTTCTGTCCCAGGTTGTTATCTAACTTTTGTTAGTTCAACACTTTTTGATTTGAGAAACATAAGGTCTTCGAAAAAATTCGTCTTTACCTGCTGGTCTGTTTTGACAGATTTCTGCCATTTTCTGCATTTGCTTCTTGTTGGTTCCTTCTTGAGTTCTTTTGGGGAATTGAGCTTTTTGAGGGAAGTTCTACAGTATCTAGTGTTCTAATGGAAGTTTATTTGGTGTTAGAACTGAACCTTAAGACCTTTTATCTTGAGTGCACTAATGTTGCTAATAAAGATTGTGTGAAGTTTTGTATGAAGGAAAAATTTCAGGTGTATGGAAGGAATGAGTAATCAGATGAAGGATGGACTAAAGTTCAAGCTTGGGGATGCCCCGCATGTCACCCCAAGAAATATCCAAGAAGTACAAGCGTCAAATCTTGGGGATGCCCAAGGCATCCCCTTCTTCATCAATGAAAATTCCAGGTTTCTTCCAAACGCTTCATTTTTATTGTTTCATGCACAATTGTGTTGTTCTTGGAGCATCTTATTTTTCGTTTTCGTTTTGTTTTTTAGTTTGCTTTTGTTTGATTAGTTTTCTGAATAAATTGGTTGGACCCCCTCTTTCATACATTGGTTTGCAAATAGTTTGGTTTGGTTTGGAAAAGAGTAGGAAAGTTCATGCTTATGTGGTAAAAAGAGCTTGTTTTTGACTGTGGCCTATGCTTTGTCATGCCATGCTTGATATTGTTTTGGATTTATGATTAGTATTCTTTGTTGTAGCATGACTTGTTATAAACAATTGAGATTGCTTAATGTGCCTAGGATGAATCATGCGTGTTTTAGCATATTAAAGCATAGTATAGTGGTACTCTCCTTTGATGCTTTATTTGGGTTGACTTGGAGCATGCTCACACCATGTTATGACTATCCAAAGTCACCATAGCCTTTATGATCCTTTAGTTTTCAACTTGTAGTATCACTTTATGCTTTGATCAATGATGTTTTGTCGCTCTGCATGATTATGGCCATTATTGCTCTCTTAGTTTGTCGCTCCCAGTCTTTTGCTAGCCTCCACAACCAAGTATGAGTTCCACTCATGCATCCAACTCCCTAAACCAAGTTATTCCAAAGATTCCACCATAACTACCTACTAGCTTATGCTATTCCAAGAATATTCATGCTTTTGTTTACCTTCCAAATTAAACTTGTTATGAGAAAACTAGTGATTAAAGCTTTCACAAACTTGATGGCACACTTTACTTTACTTGCCCTTAATAAACTTGAACCATTGTATCTTCTATGTTGTATATGCTTGCACTTATTTGTTGGGAATTAGCAGAACCATGCTTTCATGGGGAACGCTTTCAACATTGCACTTGGTACTTGTACCTAGTTGATATCATGCTCTTTTGTATATGGATGTCGTCAGTGTGAAATGAAAGGGGAGCTTGTAAGTCCATGTAGTTATGTATATGTGTTAGATAAACGCCTGGGCCGCTGGTCTAATCCATGCTGACATGGTGGAAACCTGCAGCGTAACCATAATGAGCTGTCTATGAAGCATTCTTCTTATAAAAAAAGAGAGTCCTATATTGAGAAAAAAGAGAAAAGAAAAAAAATACTATGAAAAGAGGAAAGAGAGAAAAAAGCACCATATTTCCATGGTAAATAAAAAGAATGCTGAGATGCTCGTTGTCTGCTTGCCTTGTCATTTTGATATGGGGATTCTTCCGTATCATCAGGCAAGGGGTACCCCGTTGGCGGTTCTCTATGATACACATATACTTACAATGACAAGAACTTACCGGTGACTAAACTTGAGTAGCATGAGGAGCGGCCCTCGTATACAAGGGACATGAGATTTCTGACTTATACTTCGTCAAGCATGTACACCATAGTTTGTTCACTTTAACCTTAATCACTTCAAGATGCTTATGATAGGGGCTATGGGAGCTGAAAGCTATAAGTACCATAATTTTTGGAAGCTCTTTATGAGACTTGAATCCCTACTTCCTTTTACAAAAGGCCTTTCTTCCACCATTATATTGAGTCTCCACCTTCTATCTTTATGCACCTACTTTGAGAGCATAGTGGCCATTCTTAGTTCTATGTGCATTGTCCCAAGACTAGTTGGTTGATGCATAACTTGATATTGCTTGTTTTAAACTACTTGTATCTAGTCACTCTTGTAAACTTTGAAAGTGTCCTATGCATTTATATTTTCTACTCTATTGAGGGACAAGCTGAATACTATTATGCTATGTTTTCTTTATGTGAAACAAACAAACATCTTGCAAAGCATTGTTATTCATGAATCTTTTGTTTGTGCCTTTTCATGTTGCATCATAGTTTCTTTGCTTATTGCTAGAACTTTGTCTTTCATGTTATGATTGAAGTACTATGATCCCATCTTTGAATGTTTTGCAAATACTTTGATCAAGTCTTTGATGGTGCATGTCACCTCAATTTTTCTTTTCTTTTTATCACTTACCTACTCGAGGACGAGCAGGAGTTAAGCTTGGGGATGTTGATACAATGCAAATGTATCTATAATTTTTGATGTTCCATGCTTGGTTTTATCCACTTTCTTGTGTTTTGTTCCAACTTTGGAGTACTTTTCATATGATTTCTTGGACTAACCTATTAACAAGAGGCACAGTGCCAGCTGCCTGTTTTCTGCAGTTTTTGGCTCCAGGAAAGTCAGAAAATGAATATTCTCGGAATTGGAAGGGAAAAGCCAAAGTGCCTATTTTTCCGGAAGTGATCAAGTGCCAGAATATGAGACGGAGAAGGGCCAGGGAGCCACCACACCACCTGGCCGCACGGCCAGGCCTGGCCCGCGCCAGGGGGTGGTGTGGCCGCTCCCGGCACCCCCTCGGCATCCCCTTCCGACTATAAGATGCCCTCGGGACGAAAACCCTAAGGGCCCGATCAAAAATCCACAAAAGAGTCTGTAGCCGCCGTCATCTCCATCCCTAGATCGGGAGGGATCTGAAGCTCTTCCCGGCACCCTGCCGGAGAGGGGAATTCACCCTGGAGGCCTTCTTCATCACCATGCAAGCCTCCGGTGTGATGCGTGAGTAGTTCATCCTTGGACTACGGATCCATGTAGTACGTAGATGGCTGGTTCTCCTCCTTTGTGCTTTCATGTCTAGATCTTGTGAGCTCCGTTCATGATCAAGATCATCTATTTGTAATTCTGCATGTTGTGTTTGCGGGGATTCGATGGATATTGAGATGATATTTCAGATTGATTATTGATTCTATCATGTCTTTGTTATTTGTGATCTTGCATGCTTTCCGTTGTTACTAGCTATCTTGGCCAAGTAGATGCTAGCAACTCCAAGAGTTAGTATTTATGCTCGATAGTGGGCTCATGCCTCTGGTAATCTGGGGAAGTGATAGAAATCTCTAAGGTACTAGATGTGCTGTTGCTACTAGGGAGAAATCAACAATCCTTTGTTCATAGAACAATCGTATTGTTTACTTTACACGCAGTTCGTAAAGCAATAATCTGTTGCTTCCAACTTAATACTGGAGGGGGCTCGGATGATAACCTGAAGGTGGATTATTAGTCATAGATGCAGTTGGATGGTGGTCTATGTATTATGTTGTAATGCCCAATCAAGTCTCAAAGGAGTCAAGATGATTAGTATATGCATGTATTGCTTTCTCGGTGTTTGTCAATTGCCCCGCTGTAATTTGTTCACCCAGCATGTTATCTATCTAAGGAGAGCCACCTCTAGTGAACTATGGATCCCGGTCCTTTTCTTTACATACAATCTACAACGGTTTACTGCTTTGTGTTTAATTTCTATAAACTTTTATTTCTTTCCATTCGATACGTTTAATCCTTTGTTTTCCGCAAAACATAGTGAGATTGACAACCTCATTGCAAGTTGGGGACAAAGTTCTATGGTTGTGTTGTGCAGGTCTCCACATTGCTACTAGCACCGGTAGTGCGCCCTGCCAAGGCTCAGCTAGTAACACCTTTGGGGTGTTTCTTGCTCCTACTGGTTCGATTAAACCTTGGTTTCATAATTGAGGGAAACTTGCTGATGTGCTCATCATACCCTCCTCTTGGGGTTCCCAACGAGCTCTACATCAACACTGCCAACAAGCAATTTTCTGGGCGCCGTGCATTGAGCCATCAGAAAGTCAGAAAATGAATATTCTTGGAATTGGACGAGACAAAAGCCAAAGTCAATACTTCACTGAGGGGGACACGGAGCCAGAATACGAGACGGAGAGGGGCCAGGGGTCGCCCACACCACCTGGCCGTGCAGCCAGGCCTGGCCTACGCCAGGGGGTGGTGCGGCCGCCTAGGGCACCCTCTCGGCCTCCCCTTTCGCCTATAAGATGCCTCCGATACAGAAATCCTAAGTACCCATTCAAAATTCCACGAAAGAGTATGTAGTCGCTGTCATCTCCATCCCTAGATTGGGAGGGATCTGAAACTCTTTCCGACACCCTGCCAGAGGGGAGAATTCACCCTGGAGGCCTTCTTCATCACCATGCAAGCCTCCGGTGTGATGCGTGAGTAGTTCATCCTTGGACTACGGATCCATGTAGTAGCTAGATGGTTGGCTCTTCTCCTTTGTGCTACCATGCTTAGATCTTGTGAGCTCCGTTCATGATCAAGATCATTTATTTGTAATCATACATGTTGTGTTTGCGGGGATCCGATGGATATTGAGATGATATTTCAGATTGATTATTGATTTTATCATGTCTTTGTTATTTGTGATCTTGCATGCTCTCCGTAGTTAGTAGATATCTTGGCCGAGTAGATGCTAGCAACTCCAAGAGGGAGTATTTATGCTCGATAATGGGTTCATGCATCTAGTAATCTGGGGAAGTGACAAAAATCTCTAAGGTACTAGATGTGTTGTTGCTACTAAGGAGAAAACAACAATCCTTTATTCATAGAACAATCGTATTGTTTACTTTACATGCAATGCGTAATTCAATTATCTGTTGCTTGCAACTTAATACAGAAGGGGATTCGGATTGATAACCTGAAGGTGGATTATTAGTCATAGATGCAGTTGGATTACGGTCTATGTATAATGTTGTAATGCCCAATCAAATCTCATAGGAGTTAAGATGATTAGTATATGCATGTATTCCAAGTTGGAAACAACACCTTGGAGGTGTTTCCTTGCTCCTACTGGTTCGATAACCTTGGTTTCATAACTGAGGGAAAACTTGCTGTTGTGCTCGTCATACCTTCCCCTTGGGGTTCCCCAACGAGATCGATATATTTTGGGCCATCAAGGTGCTAGCCCGGAGAGCATGGGAAGCCAAGGCGGGGGTTGTTGCCGGTGTGGATGTGTTCGAGGACGACGACGAGCGTGTGTCCCGGCGCACTCCACCACCGACAATGCCCCGCCGAGTTGTTGCACTTCGGCGACGTGTCGGGCGGCCCCTCATGGGCGGCGAGCTCGCGCAGCCGCCGCTCAGTGAAGAACTGTTCCTAGTGGATGATATGTTCCTAACGTATCCATAATTTTTTATGTTCCATGCTTGGTTTTATCTACTTTCTTATGTTTTGTCCACACTTTGGAGTACTTTCTATACACTTTCTTGGACTAACCTATTAACAAGAGCCACAGTGCCAGCTGCCTATTTTCTGCTGTTTTTGGTTCTAGGAAAGTCACAAAATGAATATTCTCAGAATTGGACAGGACAAAAGCCAAAGTCAGTTTTTCACCAAGGGACACCCGGAGCCAGAATACGACACAGAGAGGGGCCAGGGGGCCACCACACCACCTAGCCGCGCGGCCCAGCCTGGCCCGCGCCTGGGGTGGTCTAGCCATCCCAGGCACACCCTCGACCTCCCCTTTCGCCTATATATTTCCTCCGATACAGAAACCCTAAGTACCCGATCAAAATTCCACGAAAGAGTTTGTAGCCGCTGTCATCACCATCCCTAGATCGGGAGGGATCTGAAGCTCTTCCCGGCACCCTGCCGGAGGGGAGAATTCACCCTGGAGGCCTTCTTCATCACCATGCAAGCCTTTGGTGTGATGCGTGAGTAGTTCATCCTTGGACTACGGGTTCATGTACTAGCTAGATGGCTGGTTCTTCTCCTTTGTGCTATCATGTTTAGATTTTGTGAGCTCCGTTCATGATCAAGATCATCTATTTGTAATCCTACATGTTGTGTTTGCGGGGATTCGATGGATATTGAGATGCTATTTCAGATTGATTATTGATTCTATCATGTCTTTGTTATTTGTGATCTTGCATGCTTTCCGTTGTTAGTAGCTATCTTGGCCAAGTAGATGCTAGCAACTCCAAGAGATAGTATTTATGCTCGATAGTGGGTTCATGCCTCTAGTAATCTAGGGAAGTGATAGAAATCTCTAAGGTACTAGATGTGCTATTGCTACTAGGGAGAAATCAACAATCCTTTGTTCATAGAACAATCGTATTGTTTACTTTACACGCAATGCGTAATGCAATTATCCGTTGCTTGCAACTTAATACTGGAGGGGGCTCGGATGATAACCTGAAGGTGGATTATTAGTCATAGATGCAGTTGGATTACGGTCTATGTATAATGTTGTAATGTCCAATCAAGTCTCAAAGGACTCAAGATGAGTAGTATATGCATATTGCTTTCTCGATGTTTGTCAATTGCCTCGCTGTAATTTGTTCACCCAACATGTCATCTATCTTAAGGAGAGCCACCACTAGTGAACTATGGACCCCGATCCTTTCTTTTATCATCAATCTACAATCAACTATTTACTGCTTTCTGTTTACTTTCTGCAAACTACTGCTTTCTTCCACACAATACGTTTAATCCTTTGTTTTCAGCAAAACCGGTGAGATTGACAACCTCACTGTAAGTCGGGGACAAAGTTCTGTGGTTGTGTTGTGCAGGTTTCCACGTTGCTGCTGGCGCCGGTAGTGCGTGCTGGCAAAGTCCAGCTAGCAACACCTTTGAGGTGTTTCCTTGCTCCTACTGGATTGATAACCTTGGTTTCATAACTGAGGGAAACTTACTGATGTGCTCATCATACCTTCCTCTTGGGGTTCCCCAACGAGCTCGTTATTACACGAGTCAGCCAGTGATATTCTGGCACCGTTGCCGGGGAGTCAAGGACATCTTCACAAGGGGAGTACCTCATAACCAATCTCTTTACTTTGTTGTTTTTGTTTTGCTTAGTTTACTTTTTGCTTTGTTTGCTTGTTTATTTATCAAAAACATAAAAAAATAGTTTTACAAGTTTGCTTTCTTTATTAAAAAAACAAAAAAATTAAGTCTTTCTATAGTTGTTACCTCTTTCTTAGCTCACCATGTTGATCCCTAAATTCACCCTGAAAGACCTTTCAATAGGTAGTGGTTCTATAATTGGAAAAGTTAATATTGAAGAATTCTTTAATCATGTTAGTAAACATGAGGATATTGAGGATAGATCCCTTGCAGAACTTGCTCCAAACTATGAAATTGCTGCAGCTTCTCTAGTTCACATGTTGGAAGCTAGGTTTGTTAACCTTAACCCCTTAATGCAAGTAATGTTTCTTAAACTTAAAGAAATTGAGGACCCTGAAAAGAAGGATTTTATTCTAGAAACTTTGCTTAAGGAATTCTATGATGTTGCCAAGGAAGCTAGGTCTTTGAATGTTTTAATATGCTAGGATCATGTGTAGATGTTATTGGTACACGGGAAAAGATGAACAAAACTGAACCTAATGGGGAGGAAATTAAGATACCAATACCTTTTAAACTTGTAGCAATGCATGAAGCCATAGAAAAGAATCTTGATTGGATTGTTCCCGAAAATCCGTTTGATGAAAATAGTGAACCCAAGAGCGTTGAGAGAGGATCCGCTAGAACTTATTTGGATGAGATACCTTGCCTTGTTGAAGATATTTCTGGTATTAATCTTAATGCTTCTTCATTTGAGAACACTTGATCCTTTTTCTTCCTTGTTGTGCCTAACTTAAAGGTGTTTGATACGTCCATTTTGCATCACTATTCTATGTCTTAATTCACTATTATTCATTGATATATTTCATATTGAGAGGTGATACTTATGTTATTTCATCTGTTTTTGCATGGTTGATGACCTTTGGAGCATGGACCGCTGCAGTCCGGATTCTGATGGAAAAGGTGCTGTTTGGAGGCAAAATTCGCGAAGATCAGAAAATCCGGGAAAATATACGGAAAATTCTATTTTTCCAGAAGACTCAAGATGCCAGAATATGGAGTAGAGGTGGGCCACAGGGGGCCCACACCACCCCATGGCGCGGGCAGGCCTAGGCCGCGCCAGGGAGTGGTGTGGCCGCCCTGGCCCACTCCAGCCTCTCCCCTCTGGCGTATATCAACCTCCCGAAACCCTAAGACTCGGGGAGCGACCACAAAAAGATTCCGCCGCCTCTTAGGGGCGGAAAACACCGAGAGAGAAAGATCTCTCCGGTAGACAGATTTCTGCCAGGGGAATTCCTTCCCAGAGAGGGGAGATCGTCGCCATCAACACCACCATCAAGCTAGACTTCATCGGGATCATCATCATCATCATCACCACCATCATCACCATCAGCACCCTCATCACCATCTCCATATTGCTGTAACAATTGGTTGAATCTTGATATAGTCCATAGGGGAAACTTTCCTGGTGTTGATTACTCTTTGTAGTTGATGCTATTGAGTGAACCGTTGAATTATTGTTTATATTCAGATTGTTATACATCATTATTCCATCTCTGATCATGATCCATATGATGTCTTGTGAGTAGTTCATTTTGTTCTTGAGGACATGGGAGAAGTCTTGTTATTAGTAGTGGAGTTGCGTTGAGAAAGATTCAATAGATCGTTATTTAAGTTGTGGTGTACTTCTTCTAGTGGTGTCATGTGAACGTCGACTACATGACACTTCACCTATATGGGCCTAGGGGAATGCATTGTGTATTTGGCTACTAATCGTAGGGGTTGCCGGAGTGACAGAAACCTGAACCCCCGTTAGGAAACCATTGCACAAGGGACGTAAGGGTCTTAGAGTTTAAAGTTGTGGTTAGGTTTCTACCTTAATTACTTTCTTGTACTTACGGATGTTTGCAAGGGGGTTTAATCACAAGTATGTATTAAGTCTTGGATGGGACGGTACATTAGCACAGGTTCACCCACACAACACTTAGCAAGCTAGAGAAGATTAATCGACTATATGAAGCGAAAGCACTTGACAGTCTTCCCATGTGTCCTCGAGAACGTTTGGTCATCTATAGAAATACAACTGGCTTGTCCTTTGCTGCATAAAGGATTGGGCCACTTGCTGCATTCATTCTTACTGTCTTTTATTTACTCGTACTTCGTTTACTTGCTTTATCGAAAACCCCTAAAAATCCGTTTGCTAAGTATTTGCAGAGAATTCCTGATCCATACCACTAGCCAGCACCTTCTGCTCCTCGTTGGGTTTGACACTCTTACTTATCGAAAATACTGTGATACACCCCCTATACTTGTGGGTCATCAAGACTATTTTCTGGCGCTGTTGCCGGGGAGTGAAGCGCTATTGGAGAGTGGAACTGGTAATGGAAACTTCTACTATGAGTATTGTTTACTTCTGCTAGTTGCTTTATTTTTGTTATGGATAATTCACTGAGTTTCTTATTCGGTAATGCTACTACCACTGCTAAGGTAGTAGATAAGCCCCATGATACGGCCTCTTGATGGAGAGAGTACAGCTCAAGCTTGGGGGAGATTGAAGTTACTAATGCTCAAATGTCCCATTCATGAGCTCCCCAACAATATTATTATCAATAACTTTTATGCAAGGCTCCCTCTACATGACAAGGATTTATTGGACGCTTCTTGTGCTGGATCATTCACTCGCATGGAAGAAGAAGTTAAATGGGACCTTCTGGATCGTATTCAAGACAATGATGAAGCTTGGGAGAATGAAAAAGGTAGAAAGTCAGGTATAAATTATGATTATGAATGCGTTGAATCTTTTATGGGAACTGATGACTTTCCAAATATTGAAAATGCTTATGGTCTAGACTCTCAAGCTATTGCTTCTTATTTTAAGGCTTTTGCTTCCTATATTGAAGTGCCTAAAAAGAAGTGGAATAAGTATCATGAACCTTATAAAGATATTGCTAAGAGTGTTCCATCAAGAAATACTGAAGTTTATACTGCTAATCATGTCTTGCCTGAACCTCATATTGAGAAAATGCCTTTTCTAGTTAAGGTAAAGGAACATTCTATGATAGCTAGTATGGTTAATGAAAGTATGAATAAAGCTGTTGAACCTGATAAACAAACGGTTGATGAACCTATAGTATCAAATGTGAAAGACTTTGTTGCTAAATATGAAAAAGAGGGACACACTATTCTTTGTAAGGATACCTCTAATATTGTTTCGCAAAGTAGTGTTATGAGAGCTAGTATTCCTGTGTTTACTATTAGAATAAGTGATCATTGCTATGTTAGTTCTTGTGATAGCTATATTGTTAAGTTTATGCATGATACTGAAAGCTATTATGAGAGAGGGAAAAGTGTTCTTATGCGTCTCAATAATATCAAGTTTCCCCGTTTTATGCTGCACTTCTTTTGCCTTCTTATGCAAGTTTCCTTTGGTCTCAACAACTTGTTTGTTTACAAAATCCCCTTGCATAGGAAGTGGGTTAGACTTAAATGTGTGGGTGTTTTTACTTCTTAATGCTCTCTTTCACTTCAATTCATATCCCTATGAGAGCTTCTTCAAAATTATCTTGCCCATCTTAATGGCTATAAAGAAAGAGCTTTATGGGAGACAACCCAATTTGTTTTTTCTTTCAGTTTGTTTTTGTTTCTTTGAGTCTTGGAAGTTATTACTTCGGTAATAACCGCTCCTTATCCGTTTTGTTTGGTTTTTGTGTCAAGATCAACCTCTAATGAGAGAGAAGTAATATTTGGGGAAGTTGATGTCCCGAAACAGATTTTTGTGCTTCACCATAAAAATTCGTGAGAGATCTCTGTATGTCGGATTGAGCTGTAATTTTTTGTGCTTCTGCCCCCAGGTTGTTATTTAACTTTTGTTAGTTTTGCGCTTTTCAATTTGAGCAACAGAAGATTTTCGAAAAAATTGATCTTTTCCTGCTGGTCTGTTTTGATAGATTTTGCCAATCTTGCATTTGCTTCTTTATTCGATTTCCTTTTTGAATTATTTTTTGGGTTTTCGGAAGGAGTTGCTGCAGTAGCTTTTGTTTTGATGGTTTTCAGTTGAAGTTGGACTCAAAAGTTTTTATCACTTCACTTATACTAATGTTGCTAATAAGAATTGTGTGAAGTTTTGTGTGAAAGAAATTTCCAGGAAAGTGGAGATAATGGTGTAACAAGGAAGAGAAAGGTTTTATGGCTCGAGTAATAAGTATATGAAGATGAAGATATCGATGATATTCAAGTGATGACTCCGGAAGGATCCACTCAATACCATATTCAGAGACCTGCAGAGTCCGTTTCCAACTAGGTAACAGTTCTGGTAAGAAAGGTCCGCGAAAATACAATCCAACTATATTTTAGCAGTTTTCAGTCAATAAGGAAAGCTACGAAGCGAAAAAGGGACGGAACCGGAGCCAGGGTGGCCCACACCACTCCATGGCGCGGGCCCACCCCTGGCCGCGCCACCAGGTGGTGAGGCCACCTAGGACTCCGTCTCCGACCCGTTTTCTCCTAGTACCTTCCTTTTGATATGAAACTTCGTAATATATAACCCCCCGGATCCCCCGAGGTCCATATATCGTGTTTTTGTCGTGTTTTTGTTTTGATCTGTTTCTGCCAGGAACTATTCTTGAAGCTTAGAAGCACAATGGTGTCTGCCAAGGATAAAGGGAAGGAACCTATGGAGGAAGACCTCCAAGACCCCGGGAAGGAGAAGGAGATCAAGGGTGAAGGTGAAGAGGAGGCAAAGCACACCGGCACTACCATTGCAAGCATTGGAGTGGTGGCGAACCCTGCCAGGATCAGAAGGACTGCACGGATGCAGACCGGGGGAAAGCTCCTCGTCACTGTTTAGCACCAAGGACACCTTCTCCGAACACCAAGAGTACCTTCCATACCTTTGCTCATAACCATGCAGGAAAAGAAGACTCCAAGTGGGAAGAGTGGGGAAAGAATAACAAGAGCTGGGATTCTCAACACGACATGATCATGAGCCGCATTGAGCACAACTCGGAGTTGATTCGTACTCTCACCTTCGAGATTGAGGACTTTGGGAAACTGATCAAGGAGCTCATCAAGAGGATACCACCACCACCCAAGGAGTAATTCGTCATCAAGTTTGGCATCCCCTTGGTTTGTTCCAAGCTTGGGGGGAGTGTCGCGGTATCATATCACTATCTTCTATCTTTTTACCTTATTAGTAGAGTCATATCATGAATAGAGGAGTTATTATGTAGTATGGTTTGCATTATGGAAGTGTCCCCTCTCTCATTAGATTTGTATCCCTTGGTGTGAGTTTCCCTTATGGAATATTAATGAGAAGTTCTATCATTCACTCTTTTTGCTTAGCTTATGTTAGTTTTCAATTCATGGTTATATGATTGATCTTGTTGTTAGTACTGGTAGCACTCTAGGATCATTGAGTTAATTTAGTTGGTTTTGGTAAACCTGGCTCGGTTAGTAGCAACACCTTTTTGAGAGTTGAAAAGAAAAAGATAGAAGTACTTTAGAAGAAAATTGATTTCATCATCTTTCTTTCTTGATTTGCTCATAAGTCTAGTATTCTCTAGTTAAGATCTTTTGTGCTTCCAAGGAAGATTGCATTTTTGTTTTTATCACTTGTATGTTTGTTTGTTTCCTTCAACTCTTGTACTTGCTATCCAGCCTTGCTAGCCAAAAACCTGTACTGGGAGGGAGTTCTTCTCGTGCATCCACCTCCTTTAAACCAAAAGCTTTGCCATTTGTGTCCACCATACCTACCTAGTAGCATTATTGCTATTCCAAGTAAATTCTTGTTTTGTCTACCTCCCAAATTAAACTTGTTATGTGAAAATTAGTGATTAAATCTCTCACGAACTTGATGGCACACTTTATTTTCTTGCACTTAATAAACTTGAACCATTGGGTCCTTCTTTGTTGTGTATATGCTTGCGCTTTATGAGTTGAAGTTAGCAGAACCATGTATCATGGGGACCACTTTCAGCACTTCATTGGTACTTGTACCTAGTTGATATCATGTTCTTTTGCTTATGGATCCCGGCGGTGTGAAATAAAAGTGGAACTTGTAAGATCATGGAGTTTATATGTGTGTTAGAGAAACGCCTGGGCCGCTAGCCTAAGCCATGCCTGATCATGGTGGAAACTTGCAGCATAACTATAGTGAGCATTCTATGAAGCATCCTCAATAAAACCCTATGCAAATAGCAAATAAAAAGATCGCTGAGATGCTCACTGTCTGCTTGCCTTGTCATTTTGATTATGGGATAGCTCCTGTGTCATGTGCAAGGGGTACCCCGTTGGCGGTTCTCGATGATACGCATGTACTTACAATGACAAGAGCTTACTCGTGACTGAAGTTGAGTAGCATGAGGATCGGTACTCATAAGTAAGGGGCATGAGATTTCAACTTATAACTTGTCAAGCATATCCTCTTAGTTGTGTCACTTTAACCTTAATCACCTAAAGATGCCTATGATAGGGGCAATGAGAGTTGAAAGCTAGTAAGTATCATAATTTTTGGGAGCTCTTTATGAGACTTGCAATCCCTACTTCCCTCTATGAAGGGCCTTTCTTTTACTTTGTAGTTGAGTCAGTAAACCTATTCCCTTCTATCTTGGCAAGTATTTTGAGTTGATGTGTTTCATTCATTCATATGATGATTTATTCAATCATGTTTCTTATGTTCCTTGCTTTGCACATTGCTCTTATCTTGAAGTTTACTACTTTGAAAGCTATCATTGAAAACCAGCTATTTGTGAACTCCAGCAAATTATCAACTATTCTTCGACCAAGAGCTAAGTTTGCCATTACCAATTACAATTCAGTTTATGTATCTTTATTGTGTTTCCTTTACTCATTGCAAGTTAAGTTGTATAATAGTGAGTTGTCTTCTATTATGATCTATGCTTTTGATGAATGTGATGCTTCTTGTCCGTATTCTTTTATCGACTCTTCACTCCATAAACCTGAGGCCATGTTTATTGAGCTCAGTTTTGCTTGGGGACAAGCGAAGTCTAAGCTTGGGGGGAGTTGATACATCCATTTTGCATCACTATTCTATGTCTTAATTCACTATTATTCATTGATATATTTCATATTGAGAGGTGATACTTATGTTATTTCATCTGTTTTTGCATGGTTGATGACTTTTGGAGCATGGACCGCTGCAGTCAGGATTCTGATGGAAAATGTGCTGTTTGGAGGCAAAATTCGCGAAGATCAGAAAATCCGGGAAAATATACGGAAAATTCTATTTTTCCAGAAGACTCAAGATGCCAGAATATGGAGTGGAGGTGGGCCACAGGGGGGCCACACCACCCCATGGCGCGGGCAGGCCTAGGCCGCGCCAGGGAGTGGTGTGGCCGCCCTGGCCCACTCCAGCCTCTCCCCTCTGGCGTATATCAACCTCCCAAAACCCTAAGACTCGGGAAGCGACCACAGAAAGATTCCGCCGCCTCTATGGGGCAGAAAACACCGAGAGAGAAAGATCTCTCCGGCAGACAGATTTCTGCCAGGGGAATTCCTTCTCGGAGAGGGGAGATCATCGCCATCAACACCACCATCAAGCTAGACTTCATCGGGATCATAATCATCATCATTACCACCATCACCATCCCCATATTGCTATAACAATTGGTTGAATCTTGCTATAGTTCATAGGGGAAACTTTCCCGGTGTTGATTACTCTTTGTAGTTGATGTTATTGAGTGAACCGTTGAATTATTGTTTATGTTCAGATTGTTATACATCATTATTCCATCTCTGATCATGATCCATATGGTGTCTTGTGAGTAGTTTGTTTTGTTCTTGAGGACATGGGAGAAGTCTTGTTGTTGGTAGTGGAGTTGCGTTGAGAAAGATTCAATAGATTGTTATTTAAGTTGTGGTGTACTTCTTCTAGTGGTGTCATGTGAACGTCGACTACATGACACTTCACCTATATGGGCCTAGGGGAATGCATTGTGTATTTGGCTACTAATCGTAGGGGTTGCCAGAGTGACAGAAACCTGAACCCCCTTTAGGAAACCATTGCACAAGGGATGTAAGGGTCTTAGAGTTTAAAGTTGTGGTTAGGTTTCTACCTTAATTACTTTCTTGTACTTACGGATGTTTGAAAGGGGGTTTAATCACAAGTATGTATTAAGTCTTGGATGGGACGGTACATTAGCACAGGTTCACCCACACAACACTTAGCAAGCTAGAGAAGATTAATCAACTATATGAAGCGAAAGCACTTGACAGTCTTCCCATGCGCCCTCGAGAACGTTTGGTCATCTATAGAAATACAACCGGCTTGTCCTTTGCTGCATAAAGGATTGGGCCACTTGTTGCATTCATTCTTACTGTCTTTTATTTACTCATACTTCGTTTACTTGCTTTATCGAAAACCCCTAAAATCCGTTTGCTAAGTATTTGCAGAGAATTCCTGATCCATACCACTAGCCAGCACCTTCTGCTCCTCGTTGGGTTCGACACTCTTACTTATCGAAAATACTGCGATACACCCCCTATACTTGTGGGTCATCAGTGTTAAAGAAAAGTACTTATTGGGAGATAACCCAAAATTTTAGATGAGTCTTGGAAGTTATTACTTCAGTAATAATCGCTCCTTATCCTTTTTATTTGCTTTTTGTGCCAAGAGTAACCTCTAATGAGAGAGAAGTAATGATTGGGAAAGTTGCTGTCCCGAAACAGATTTCTGTGTTTCACCGAAACAGATTTCTAAGAAGTAATGAGATGAGGGATGGACTAAAGCTCAAGCTTGGGGATGCCACGCGTGTCACCCCAAGAATTATCCAAGAAGTAAAAGCGTCAAAGTGTCAACACCCGGATTTTTAATCCCAGATGCCCGTTATGCCATACCTCGCAATCCCAGGATTACCATTTTTGCGAGACATAACGGACTTGATATCATAGTACATCATCCATTGCAAACCATACATAAGGTCTTACACAAATAAGGATCTCATGATCCAGTCTTAATACAACAAGCAGCGGAAATAAAAGATAAGCGTAGCGGTGGGGTCCATCTTCAGGGGGCACAGGCAATGCTGACGAAGGCAGATAGTCCTAGTTATCATAGCCGTCATGTTGGCCATCATCTGGATAATCTCCTTCATAGTTTGGCCATAATAATAGCCAGGGACAAAAGCCATGAGTACTCTTTAAGTACTCGCAAACTACCACTACCAAGCAGTATAATTCTAAGTTAAAGTGCTAACTCTAGGTTTAACTATAAAGTTAAGTTTGAAACCTAAGCTGAGTTCAGAAGCAAAGAAAGATAAAGTAAAGTTCTAAAATCACTTAAGTTGGGAAGCTATGGTCATAAACACAACCCTGTTGTGGTCAAGTCAAGATTCATAAATCATATCAAGTTATTTGGAAAACATCTGACAACAAAACAGTATGGCCATTCCAACTGTCCATAACCGCGGACGCGGCTATTCGAATAGTTTGACACTCTGCAGAGGTGGTACACTTTCACCACAAGATTCGATACATCTGTCAGGGATAACCCTGAATCATCATACTTAGTATGCAGATAATCAAACATAACCTTCCCTTTACACACCCTAGTATAAGCACCTCTCCTATGAGCATGGCCTCCCAACCATGACCATCAGTCATCTTGGGCACTGCATAGGTGGACAACATTGAGAGGTAGCCTCAGCTCAGACCTCTCCCGTGAGGGAACTAATACTAATGCATATAAATTTCCAGCTAAGCCTTACCCAATTCAGGTAATGTGGTTGTACGGTAAATTTGGAATGGTATCGCATCCGAATCCAACCATCAGTTTTATAAAAGGGTTAAGGCTCATGCCTCAACATTTTCATCATCATCAACCATTTATGTTTCTCAACACATGTCAAAACATCTCAATAGAATGACTCATCATTCCAAGGTTTTCATAATTCATTTTTACCAAGTATTCCCATCTAAAGTGACTCAAGTTTTTGATCTACTCTAAAATACTAAGTTAAGAGTGTTCACTAAGGTGGAAAAGATGGGTTCAATCTCATGCCATAGATGACATCTAAAGGGGTTCTAGATAGGTCAAGTTTTATACTTTTTATGCTACCTTAAAAACAAGTAAAGAACTTTGTGTAAACTAAGGGAGGTGAAACTTGTCAATAAGACTTGAGGTACTAATAGTCAAAAGGGGTGCTCAAAGCATGCTTAAGGCATCTTTGCTAAACCATCTAGTTTGATTCTAGTTTGCTAAGTATTAAACTTGCAAGGGTTAACTTGCATTGTTAAAGGTGGCTTGCAAGTATAACTTGCAAGGGTTAATCTTGGATAGTGCTAGCTTGCCTTGGTTGGTGCAGTGGTTGAAGTTTTCTTCTTCTTCGTCTTGATAACACTCCTCCTCTTCGTAGACTTGGTCGGTACTATCGTCTATAAAGACATACGGAGTACACAATCACCAAACAATACTTAACTAAGCTAAGTAGCATTTTAGGACACACATTTTATGATCTATTATCATCACAAGCATCATAAGTTTAATTCAATAGTTTCAACCTTTTTATTTTAGAAAAGTAATTTCTACTCATTGAAAAATTAACTAACATTTAATATTTACCACTTAAAACATGGGATCATATGGACACATGTCCTCACCACATATTCTAACATGTGGGAATGAGATTTAAAGGTTGGATCAATATTACTTTGGTTTAAGTTCATTATTTAATGATTTAAAGTGACTAGAAATGCCTATATAGCATTATTTTGGTACTACTCCAAAGTCACTGCATGTAAACCTTAATATTATTACATATTTGGGTAGATATGATGAAATGTGATTTTTGAGAGTTGGAATCAACTCAAAAGCTAACTTGGTTGATTTTATAAAAATGTTGCAAGTTGCAAATACTTCTGTTTTGTTATTTTTGTTAGGAGAGATCTATAAGTCTAATTGAATTAAATCCAACGGGCTTGGATAGATCATCTCAATACGTTTCAGACAAAATTGGTTTCATGCAATTTGGATTTGTCAAACTCCCAGAATTAAATTTTAAACTAGTGGACAGAAACTAGATTTAACTAAAAAGAAAAATCCAGATTTGAACGGGTGGGCTAGTGCGGGAAAAGACTTGGGCCAGCCCAGTGGCACTCTGCAGCGCGGGGCTCAGCTGACAGGGGGTCCCGCTTGTCAGCGACACTTAATACGCGAAACAGTACGCGCGCTGTGGGTCGTAGGATTAGAAGGGGGATTTACAGCTGAGGGTCGTCGTCAACGACGAATAGGTCGCCGGCGAGCTCGAACCCTAGCAGCTCGGTGGGGGTCTGCTGGGGACGTACCAGGGCTCCAGCGGGGTTGGCGAGGCGGGCAAACGAACTGGACAACGACGACTCCAATTCTAGCGAAGCAGAGCTCGCCTTGCTCCAGCTAGAGGTGGGTGAGGTTCAGAGAGGTGAGGGGAGTGGAGTGGTATGGAGAGAAGAGGCTGGGGAGGCCTCCTATTATAGGCCTGACGGTGAGACCGAGCGGGATGGGCAGGCGACGGTGGCAACATGGCTATGGCAGGGTAGAGGCATGGCTGAGGGTGGCGATCGACGAGAGGTCCCCTAGCGGTGCTCTAGGAATTGAATGCGGCCGTAGGGGCGGTGGCACGCGGTCTGGGCGAGGTGGCGCTATGAGCGGCAGAGGCGGCGGTGTCCACGGCGAGCGGTGGCTGTGAGGCGTTGGGCGGCCAGCGGGAGTGTCTGGGGTGTTCTCCAGGTCGTGGCGGAGTGGCGGGCGCGGGCTGCGGCCAAGGGGCAGTCTGTGCGAGCGGGGACAGAGCGCGCTCTGGGGGCGGCGTCGGCATGCTCGACCAGCTCCGGGCGTGGTGGTTCCTGGCCGCTCTGCCCTCTATCTCTGGCCTGGGGCTGGTTGGACGGTGGAGGTGGACCACTGGCGACGTGCTAGACATGGCGAGAGAGGTTGGCGGCTGTTGTGGCGCGATGTCGCCGGTGGGGGTGCTCATGGTGCTCGGCCTTAATGGGCATGACCATTTGGTCGTGTGCACAGGGTGTGGCCGGGCTAGCAAAGGGTAGGGCTGGTACTGAGGGAACAAGGGACAAGGTTAGGCACAAATGGTAACCAAGATCACTGCTCAAAATAGTGTTTTGAATTTGGCCAGATTTGTGCACACAAGCTGTTTGATGAAATGGCCGAAAGAGACAAACTTTTGAATTTTGGTTTCAAATTTTTTGAGTGATCTCCACTAGTGCTAGGTAGTCTCTGGTTGCAAGGGTTTTGAAAGTGGAGCTCAAATAGAGGGGTTCTGAAATAGGGGTGATCTATGCATATGCATTAGATTCAATTTTCAAATGCCAATTAAAATAAGTAAAAGAATGTTTTTAGCAGATCAAAAGGTGGGCCTTGGTACCTCATTATGTGTACTAGCAAGGGGTACAAAGATCAAGAATTGCTTCTGTTAAGAAATGAGTGCTAGGAACACTCAAAGTAGTGTAGTGGATTAAAATGGCCAAAATGACCATTTCTCCTTTTTAATTCTTTTTGATTTGATTTTCTTTAGGAAAAGTTTGGGAATGATGTAGATGATGTTTAAATCACCTAAGAAACATTTTACAAGCATTGGATCACTTAATCATGGCAATTCAAACAACTCCTAATTTAAATGCACACATATATGAATGCTTTCATTTTAAATTTGGAAACGTTTTTGTTAACCCCATTTTTGGTTGATTTGATCTTGATAAGCTTGGATTGAAGTTTTGGGATGTTACAAACCTTCCCCCCTTAAAGAAAATCTCGTCCTGAGATTTACAAAGAAAACTAGGAACTAAAGAGATCTGGGAACTCTGTCCTAATGTAATCTTCTCGCTCCCAAGTAGCTTCCTCTTCGGTATGGTTGCTCCACTGAATCTTGAGAAACTTGATGCTTCTGGTCCTGGTGGTTCTGTAGGCTTCTTCTAAGATACGGATGGGTACTTCTTGATAGGTCAGGTCATTGTTGATTTCCATAGCTCTGTGATCGATGTTCTTGAAAACTTCAGTCTTCTCGGGCACTTCCAGACATTTGCGAAGTAACGAGATATGGAACACATTGTGGATGGCTGACATCTCTTCAGGCAGTTCCAACTGATACGATACTTCTCCTCGACGGTTCAGAATTTTGAAAGGTCCGATATATCTGGGGGCTAACTTTCCCTTCAGACTAAAGCGTTGAGTTCCCTTCAATGGTGAAACCTTGAGATATACAAAATCTCCAACATTGAAAGTCAGGTCTCTCCTTCTTTTGTCAGCATAACTCTTCTGTCGGGATTGGGCGGTCTTGAGGTGCTCACGGACTTTGTGAACTTTCTCTTCTGCTTCTCGGAGAATGTCGGGTCCAAAGATCTGACTCTCTCCTACTTGCGACCAATTCAAAGGGGTACGACACTTTCTTCCGTATAGAAATTCAAATGGTGCCATCTGCAAACTAGCTTGATAACTGTTGTTATATGAGAATTCTGTGAAAGGCAGGCAGTCTTCCCATTTTGGTCCGTATTCCAACACACAAGCTCTAAGCATATCCTCTAGGATCTGGTTGACTCTCTCGGTCTGTCCATCTGTTTGCGGGTGATACGCGGTGCTGAAGTTCAACTTGGTTCCTAAACCTTCCTGAACTTTCTGCTAAAATCTTGAGGTAAACTGGGTTCCTCGATCCGATACGATGGTCTTGGGGGTTCCATGCAGACTAACAATCCTAGCAATGTACAGCTCTGCTAACTTTGCACTCTGGTAAGTTGTCTTGACATGTATAAAATGGGCTACCTTGGACAGTCTATCAACTATGACCCAGATTGAGTCATTCCCCCTACTAGAAGTAGGTAAACCGGTGATAAAGTCCATTCCGACGGAATCCCATTTCCATTCTGGAATCTGCAATGGTTGCAATAGTCCTGTAGGTCTCTGATGCTCTGCTTTGACTCTTTGACAGATGTCACATTTGGCGATGTAGCTTCCGATTTCTCTCTTCATCTTGTGCCACCAGAATTGCTCCTTCAAGTCCTGATACATCTTTGTTCCTCCGGGGTGGATAGAATAAAGAGTATCATGAGCTTCCTTCATGATAACTTCCTTCAGCTCCAAATCTGCTGGAACACAGATACGTCCTTTGTACCACAATACTCCTTCATCCTTAGTGAATCCAGGTACCTTTCCTGTACCGATACGATGTTTGATTCCGTCGATACTTTCATTTGCCTTCTGTGCTTCCTTGATTTGGCTAATCAAAGTGGGTTGAAGTTCAATGCTAGCTAGCAATCCTTTGCTAACTAATTCAGTCCTGAATTGCTCCAACTCCTCATACAAACTTGGTTGCTTCTCCTTGATCATGGTGTTAAGCCTACACGACAATCTGCTAAGAGCATCCGCTACCACATTGGCTTTGTCGGGGTGATAGTGAATGTCCAGGTCATAATCCTTGATTAACTCTATCCATCTTCTTTGCCTCATATTCAGCTACTTTTGAGTGAAGATATACTTCAAGCTCTTATGATCTGAGTAAATCTCGCAGCGATTACCCATCAAATAATGATGCCATGTCTTTAGTTCTAGAACCACAGCTGCTAGCTCAAGATCATGGGTCAGATAGTTCTGCTCATGCTGCTTCAGTTGTCGAGACAGATAAGCGATGACTTTGCCTTCTTGCATCAATACACATCCTAGACCAATCTTGGATGCGTCGCAATACACATCAAAGGGCTTCTTGATGGCTGGCATGACCAAAATTGGGGCTGATATCAATCTCTTCTTCAGCTCCTGAAAACTGGCTTCACACTTGTCTATCCATTCAAACTTCTTGTCCTTCTTCAACAATTGGGTCATTGGTCGGGCTATGCTCGAGAATCCTTCTACGAACTTGTGGTAATATCCCGCTAATCCGAGAAATGCATGGACTTGGGTTTGTGTGGTTGGGGCTTCCCATTCTTCGACATCTTTAATCTTGGTGGGATCAACAGAGACTCCTCCGGCAGACACAATATGTCCTAGGAATCCTACTTCTTTCAACCAAAACTCACACTTGCTGAACTTGGCATATAACTGATGTTCTCTCAGGGTTTCTAGGATAACTCTCAGATGTTGCTCATGCTCTTCTTCTGACTTGGAGTAGATAAGGATGTCGTCGATAAACACAACTACAAACTTATCTAGGAAATTCATAAAGATTTTATTCATGAGATTCATGAAATAAGCAGGGGCATTGGTTAATACAAAAGACATAACCGTATACTCGTATAAACCATAGCGAGTAGTAAAGGCGATCTTCGGAATATCCATTGCACGAATCTTAAGTTGGTGATAACCAGTCCTAAGATCAATCTTTGAGAATACCTGAGCTCCGGTCAACTGATCAAATAGATCCTCTATTTTTGGCAAAGGGTACTTGTTCTTGATGGTGACATCATTCAACTTTCTGTAATCTATGCACAGACGGTTGCCTCCATCTTTATTGTCGACGAATAACACTGGAGATCTCCATGGCGATGCGCTTGGTTGAATCAAGCCTTTCTCTAACATGGCATCCAACTGCTTCTTCAGTTCCACTAACTCTGAGGGGTTCATGCTATAGGGTCTCTGGGCTATTGGTTCGGTTCCGGGGATTAGTTCGATTATGAACTCAATATCCCTATCTGGGGGCATACCTAGCAATTCATATGGGAATACGTCGGGGTATTCACAGACTACTCTGACCTGGTCTATGGTGGGCAGGGCTACACTCTTGTTGCACTTAAATTGACGGGGTAAGGTTTCAGAGATATGCTCTACTGTGACTCGGGAACTACTGGTCATGGTGATGGCTTTCTTAGCACAGTCTATCAGTCCTTTATGCCTTGACATCCACTCCATACCTAGTACTACTTCCAATCCTTTGGTTCCAAGTACAGTTAGGTTGGCATAAAAATCTATCCCATGTATTCTAATAGGCACAGCTTTGCAAATTTTTCTAGCTTTTGTAGTTGAACCGGGGATTTGAACTATCATGACATGCTTCAGGTTGGTTGGGTGAATCTTACTAGTGCATGCAAATTCTTTGGTGACGAATGAATGCGATGCTCCAGAATCAAACAATACTCTTGCTAAAACTGAGTTGACAGAAAACATACCCAACACTACATCTGGCGCTTCCTGGGCTTCTTCTGCGTTCATGTGGAAGAGACGACCATTGCGGTTGTGAGGGTTCCCTGGGGCAAATCTCCTTCCTGGTTGAACATGACGCTGCTGCTGAGCTGGGGCATTCACATTGGCATTGGCTGCAGTCTTCTTGGGACACTCATTGGAGTAGTGACCTTTCACTCCACACTCGAAACAGGTGATCTGGGACTTGTCCTTGACTGCGACAGGCACAACATTGCTACCAGTTCTGGGTGTAGTGTTGTTGTTGTGGTGGTTCTTGGGAGGGGCACGGTTGAAATTGTTGGCATTACCGGAGTTGTGATTGTTTCCTCCGGACTTCACATTGCCTCCGCTACGGTTGGGGTAGCTTGGGCGAGACGTTGGGGGTCGGTTGTTCCTTGGGGCATATCTGAAGGGTTGGGACAGTACTTCTGGTGACTGTTGGATCCAGACTACTGCATCATATGACGCTTGGCGGTTATCGTTTGCCTGGTTAATCTTCCCTTCCATCTGAATGGCAGAGTCGACTAGCTCTTCGAGATCCTGGAAACGGATGTTGATGAGGACAGTCTGCATCTCATCATGCAGTCCGTTCAAGAATCTCTCCTTCTTCTTGGCCTTTGTGTTGATCTCATCCGGTGCATATCTGGCCAGTGACAGGAATCTGTCACGGTACTCCACCACAGTCATTCTCCCTTGCTTCAATTCACGGAATTCATCTCTCATTCTGTTGACTAGACCTTGCGGCACGTGGGTGCGGCTGAACTTGACTTTGAATGCTTCCCATGTCATCACTTGACCATGGTTCATATTGCGGATGCTATTCCACCAAGCTCTTGCATCTCCTTCCAGATAGTGGGTGGCGAAGAGAACTTTCACATTTTCATCAACTCTTGCAACTTCTAAGTTGTTTTCCATGGTCTACAACCAGTCATCAACATCTAATGGGTTTTCGGATTGGTTGAAGATTGGGGGATTGGTGTTCTGAAAATTTGTGAGTTTGGATCCCTAGTGATCCTGATTTCCATGCCCTTGGTTGTTGAGAGCCATTTGTGTGATCTGCTGAAATGTTGCTAAGTTGGCTTGGCGTTCTGCCCTGCTTGCTTCACGGTCGGCGATGAGATTTTGGAAGATCTGCAGCATTGGGTCTTGCGACGAGCTGCTCCCTCCTTGATTTCCACGAGTCATTTGAAGATTGAGATAGATATAGGGGTAAGAGGGAAATTCTAAGGTTCATGGTTTTGGTTTTTCAAAGCTAAAACTTTGAGTTAGACTCAGGTTTTTCAACTAACTTCATTTTCACTCATGCAAGCAAGCACACGATACAACACACACCACAACAAATCAAGGGAAAACAGATGGTTTGAAGAACCATTCTGCAAGCTACAATACAATGAGATGATACATCTCAGGCTACAATAGTGCTCTAGTGCATCTACTCATCATCGATGAAGTCGGAGTCCTCATCATCAGTGTAGAAGTCCACAGCATCCTCCTCCAGAAAGTCATCATCGTTGCTGAGGTAAGAATCCATGTCTCCCTGGATGTCTTCACCCTTATCTTCTTCTTCCTTTGCTGCAAGCTGAGCTTCCTGCTCCTTGACGGTCTTCTCGAGGTCGGCCACCTTCTTGCGAAGACGGGCGATGGTGCGATCCTTCTTGGCACGCTAGCGGCAAAGAGACTGACAGTCTTGGACAAGCAGTGCGAAAGTTTGGGCCTTCTGGTCGGCAATGGCACGGTTCTGGTTGGCTAACTCCCTGGCATTGTCCAGTTCCTGTTGTCTGTCATGAACCAAGAAGTCAAGGTTCTCCACTTGACGCCTCAATTCTGGGTGACTTGGCATCTCCATCGGCATTCCCATGAAGGCATGTCTTGCATAGTGAGCAAAATGAGTTCCTTGGATCTTGTTGACGCTGAGGGCACATAGGCGTGCGAGAGCTTCATGCATTGCCCTGGCTAATCCATCTAGCCAGTTGTTCTCTCTCACGGAGAACTGAATTCTTCCAGAAGTTGGTGCTTCGATGCTTCCTCTAAGATCTGCGGTGACTAGCCACTGTAAGTCTCCTCCTGGGGGTCCTGGAAGTTGAGCTCCAAGAAACTCCGGATGTGGGCGTCCCAGTAACTCCGACAGTGAGTCTAGATCCCTCTCGAAGATCAGCTAACCTCCATTTCCCAACTGGTAAAACTTGCTAAACTAAGTCTCCATCTACAAGAATTAAGGATGAGGAAGTTAGTGAAGTGATCAAGTGTGTCAAATTTTAAGTAGTAGTGTAAGAATTTTGAGGAACATGAATTTTTGAGAAAGAATCCACAAGGGTAAGAGAGGAGATAGTTTTTCAGAAATACTCACTTTGGTTTTGAAACTAAGTTTTTGTTTGAACGTCCATTCTAACTAGGGTCTCCTATGGTCAGGATGGCTCTAATACCAACTTGTCAACACCCGGATTTTTAATCCCAGATGCCCGTTATGCCATACCTCGCAATCCCATGATTACCATTTTTGCGAGACATAACGGATTTGATATCACAGTACATCATCCATTACAAACCATACATAAGGTCTTACACAAATAAGGATCTCATGATCCAGTCTTAATACAACAAGTAGCGGAAATAAAAGATAAGCGTAGCGGTGGGGTCCATCTTCAAGGGGCACAGGCAATGCTGACGAAGGCAGATAGTCCTAGTTATCATAGCCGTCCTCTTGGCCATCATCTTGATAGTCTCCTTCATAGTCTGGCCATGATAATAGCCAGAGACAAAAGCCATGAGTACTCTTTAAGTACTCGCAAACTACCACTACCAAGCAGTATAATTCTAAGTTAAAGTGCTAACTCTAGGTTTAAATATAAAGTTAAGTTTGAAACCTAAGCTGAGTTTAGAAGCAAAGAAAGATAAAGTAAAGTTCTAAAATCACTTAAGTTGGGAAGTTATGGTCATAAACACAACCCTGTTGTGGTCAAGTCAAGATTCATAAATCATATCAAGTTATTTGGAAAACATCTGACAACGAAACAGTATGGCCATTCCAACTGTCCATAACCGCGGACGCGGCTATTCGAATAGTTTGACACTCTGCAGAGGTGGTACACTTTCACCACAAGATTCGATACATCTGTCAGGGATAACCCTGAATCATCATACTTAGTATGCAGATAATCAAACATAACCTTCCCTTTACACACCCTAGTATAAGCACCTCTCCTATGAGCATGGCCTCCCAACCATGACCATCAGTCATCTTGGGCACTACATAGGTGGACAACATTGAGAGGTAGCCTCATCTCAGACCTCTCCCGTGAGGGAACTAATACTAATGCATATAAATTTCTAGCTAAGCCTTACCCAATTCAAGTAATGTGGTTGTACGGTAAATTTGGAATGGTATCGCATCCGAATCCAACCATCAGTTTTATAAAAGGGTTAAGGCTCATGCCTCAACATTTTCATCATCATCAACCATTTATGTTTCTCAACACATGTCAAAACATCTCAATAGAATGACTCATCATTCCAAGGTTTTCATAATTCATTTTTACCAAGTATTCCCATCTAAAGTGACTCAAGTTTTTGATCTACTCTAAAATACTAAGTTAAGAGTGTTCACTAAGGTGGAAAAGATGGGTTCAATCTCATGCCATAGAATGACATCTAAAGGGGTTCTAGATAGGTCAAGTTTTATACTTTTTATGCTACCTTCAAAACAAGTAAAGAACTTTGTGTAAACTAAGGGAGGTGAAACTTGTCAATAAGACTTGAGGTACTAATAGTCAAAAGGGGTGCTCAAAGCATGCTTAAGGCATCTTTGCTAAACCATCTAGTTTGATTCTAGTTTGCTAAGTACTAAACTTGCAAGGGTTAACTTGCATTGTTAAAGGTGGCTTGCAAGTATAACTTGCAAGGGTTAATCTTGGATAGTGCTAGCTTGCCTTGGTTGGTGCAGTGGTTGAAGTTTTCTTCTTCGTCGTCTTGATAGCACTCCTCCTCTTCGTAGACTTGGTCGGTATTATCGTCTATAAAGACATACGGAGTACACAATCACCAAACAATACTTAACTAAGCTAAGTAGAATTCTAGGACACACATTTGATGATCTATTATCATCACAAGCATCACAAGTTTAATTCAATAGTTTCAACCTTTTTATTTTAGAAAAGTAATTTCTACTCATTGAAAAATCAACTAACATTTAATATTCACCACTTAAAACATGGGATCATATGGACACATGTCCTCACCACATATTCTAACATGTGGGAATGAGATTTAAAGGTTGGATCAATATTACTTTGGTTTAAGTTCATTATTTAATGATTTAAAGTGACTAGAAATGCCTATATAGCATTATTTTGGTACTAGTCCAAAGTCACTACATGTAAACCTTAATATTATTACATATTTGGGTAGATATGATGAAATGTGATTTTTGAGAGTTGGAATCAACTCAAAAGCTAACTTGGTTGATTTTATAAAAATGTTGCAAGTTGCAAATACTTCTATTTTGTTATTTTTATTAGGAGAGATCTATAAATCTAATTGAATTAAATCCAACGGGCTTGGATAGATCATCTCAATACCTTTCAGACAAAATTGGTTTCATGCAATTTGGATTTGTCAAACTCCCAGAATTAAATTTTAAACTAGTGGACAGAAACTAGATTTAACTAAAAAGAAAAATCCAGATTTGAACGGGTGGGCTAGCGCGGGAAAAGACTTAGGCCGGCCCAGTGGTGCTCCGCGGCACGGGGCTCAGCTGACAGGGGGGTCCCGCTTGTCAGCGGCACTTAACACGCGAAACGGTACGTGCGCTGTGGGCCGTAGGATTAGAAGGGGGATCTACGGCTGAGGGTCGTCGTCGACGACGAACAGGTCGCCGGCGAGCTCAAACCCTAGCGGCTCGATGAGGGTCTGCTGGGGACGTACCAGGGCTCCAGCGGGGTCGTCAAGGCGAGCAAACGAACTGGACGACGATGGCAAGGCTAGGCGCGGTTGCGGCGGAGCTTGGGGTGGTCGCAATCAGCGGCGCCCTTCTCCTGCTGCTGCGGCTGCTCCGGCTCCAATTCCAGCGAGTCAGAGCTCGCCTTGCTCCGGCTAGAGGTGGGTGAGGTTCAGAGAGGTGAGGGGAATGGAGTGGTGTGGAGAGAAGAGGCTGGGAGGCCTCCTTTTATAGGCCCGACGGTGAGACCGAGCGGGATGGGCAGGCGATGGTGGCGACATGGCTACGGCGGGGTAGAGGCATGGCTGAGGGTGGCGATCGACATGCGGTCCCCTAGCCGTGCTCTAGGAATTGAATGCGGCCGTAGGGGCGGTGGCACGCGGTCTGGGCGAGGTGGCGCTCTGAGCGGCAGAGGCGGTGGTGTCCACGGCGAGCGATGGCTATGAGGCGTTGGGCGGCCAGCGGGGGTGTCTGGGGTGTTCTCCAGGTCGTGGCGGAGCGGCGGGCGCGGGCTGTGGCCAAGGGGCGGTTTGTGCGAGCGGGGACAGAGCGCGCTCTGGGGGCGGCGTCGGCATGCTCGACCAGCTCCGGGCGCGGCGGTTCTTGGCCGCTCTGCCCTCTGTCTCTGGCCTAGGGCTGGTCGGACGGTGGAGGTGGACCACTGGCGACGTGCTAGACATGGCGAGAGAGGTTGGCGGATGCTGTGGCGCGATGTCGCCGGTGGGGGTGCTCATGGTGCTCGGTCTTAATGGCCATGACCATTTGGTCGTGTGCATAGGGCGTGGCCGGGCTAGCAAAGGGTAGGGCTAGTACTGAGGGAACAAGGGGACAAGGTTAGGCACAAATGGTGACCAAGATCACTGCTCAAAACAGTGTTTTGAATTTGGCCAGATTTGTGCACACAAGCTGTTTGATGAAATGGCCGAAAGAGACAAACTTTTGAATTTTGGTTTCAAATTTTTTGAGTGATCTCCACTAGTGCTAGGTAGTCGATCTATGCATATGCATTAGATTCAATTTTCAAATGCCAATTAAAATAAGTAAAAGAATGTTTTTAGCAGATCAAAAGGTGGGCCTTGGTACCTCATTATGTGTATTAGCAAGGGGTACAAAGATCAAGAATTGCTTCTATTAAGAAATGAGTGCTAGGAACACTCAAAGTAGTGTAGTGGATTAAAATGGCCAAAATGACCATTTCTCCTTTTTAATTCTTTTTGATTTGATTTTCTTTAGGAAAAGTTTGGGAATGATGTAGATGATGTTTAAATCACCTAAGAAACATTTTACAAGCATTGGATCACTTAATCATGGCAATTCAAACAACTCCTAATTTAAATGCACACATATATGAATGCTTTCATTTTAAATTTGGAAAAGTTTTTGTTAACCCCATTTTTGGTTGATTTGATCTTGATAACCTTGGATTGAAGTTTTGGGATGTTACACAAAGCTTGGGGATGCCCAAGGCATCCCCTTCTTCATCAATAAAAAATTACAGGTTTCTTCCAAACACTTTATTTTTATTGTTTCATGCACAATTGTGTTGTTCTTGGAGCGACTTATTTTTCGTTTTTAGTTTTGGTTTTCGTTTGCTTGGTTTGCTTAGTTTGCTGAATAAATTGGTTGGACCCCCTCTTCCTTACATTGGTTTTCAAATAGTTTGGATTGGATTGGAAAAGAGTAGGAAAGTTCATGCTTAAGTGGTAAAGAGAGCTTGTTTTTGACTGTGGCCCATGCTTTGTCATGCCATGCTTGATATTGTTTTGGCTTTATGATTAGTATTCTTTGCTGTAGCATGACTTGTTATAAACAATTGAGATTGCTTAATGTGCCTTGGAAGAATCATGCGTTGTTTTAGCATATTAAAGCATAGTATTGTGGTATTCTCCTTTGATGCTTTATTTGGGTTGACTTGGCGCATGCTCACACCATGTTATGACTATCCCAAGTCACCATAAGCCTTTATGATCCTTTAGTTTTCAACTTGTAGTATCACTTTATGCTTTGATTAATGATGTTTTGTCGCTCTGCATGATTATGGCCATTATTGCTCTCTTAGTTGGTCGCTCCCAGTCTTTTGCTAGCCTCCATAACAAGGTGTGAGTTCCACTCATGCATCCAACTTCTAAAACCAAGTTATTCCAAAGAGTCCACCATATCTACCTATTAGCATTTTCTATTCCAAGTATATTCATGTTTTTGTCTACCTTCCGAATTAAACTTGTTATGAGAAAACTAGTGATTAAAGCTCTCACGAACTTGATGACACACTTTACTTTTCTTGCATTTAATAAACTTGAACCATTGCGTCCATCTTTGTTGTGTATATGCTTGTGCTTTATAAGTTGAAGTTAGCAGAACCATGTATCATGGAGAACGCTTTCAACATTGCACCTGTACTTTGTACCCCGTTGATATCATGTTCTTTTGCTTATGGATCCCGGCGGTGTGAAATAAAAGGGGAACTTGTAAGATCATGGAATTTGTATTTGTGTTAGAGCAAAGCCTGGGCCACTAGCCTAAGCCATGCCTAATCATGGTGGAAACTTGCAGCATAACCATAATGAGCACTCTATAAAGCATCCTCAATAAAAACCTATGCAAATAGCAAATAAAAAGATCGCTGAGATGCTCATTGTTTGCTTGCCTTGTCATCTTTATTATGGGATAGCTCCTATATCATGTGCAAGGGGTACCCCATTGGCGGTTCTCTATGATACATATGTACTTACAATGACAAGAGCTTACTTGTGACTAAAGTTGAGTAGCATGAGGTTCAGTCTTCGTAAGGGGTGATACGTCCATTTTGCATCACTATTATATATCATAATTCACTGTTATTCATTGATATATTTCATATTAAGAGATGATACTTATGTTATTTCATCTGTTTTTGCATGGTTGATGACTTTTGGAGCATGGACCGCTGCAGTCAGGATTCTGATGGAAAAGGTGCTGTTTGGAGGAAAAATTCACGAAGATCCGAAAATCCGGAAAAATATATGGAAAATCCTTTTTTCTAGAAGACGAAGGAAGCCAGAAGGGGAGGCTGAGATGGGCCACAGGGGGCCCACACCACCCCCTAGCACGGGCCAGCCTAGGCCGCGCCACCAGGTAGTGTGGCCGCCCTGGTCCACCCCTGGCTATCTCCTCTAGCGTATATTATCCTCCCAAAACCCTAAGACTCGGGGAGCAACCATAGAAAGATTCCGCCGCCTCTGCGGGGCAGAAAACACCGAGAGAGAAAGATCTCCCCGGCAGACAGAATTCTGTCGGGGGAATTCCTTCCCGAAGAGGGGAGATCATCACCATCAACACCATCATCAAGCTGGACTTCATCGTGATCATCATCATCACCACCATCATCTCCACCAGCACCATCATCACCATCTCCATACCGCTGTAACAATTGGGTTGAATCTTGCATAGTTCTTAGGGGAAACTTTCTCGGTGTTGATTACTCCTTGTAGTTGATGCTATTGAGTGAACCGTTGAATTATTGTTTATGTTCAGATTGTTATACATCATTATTCCATCTCTGATCATGATCCATATGATGTCTTGTGAGTAGTTCGTTTTGTTCTTGATGACATGGGAGAAGTCATATTGTTAGTAGTGGAATTGTGTTGAGAAAGATTCAATAGTTTGATATTTAAGTTGTGGTGTACTTCTTCTAGTGGTGTCATGTGAACGTCGACTACATGACACTTCACCTATATGGGCCTAGGGGAATGCATTGTGTATTTGGCTACTAATTGTAGGGGTTGCCGGAGTGACAGAAACCCGAACCCCCGTTAGGAAACCATTACACAAGGGACGTGAGGGTCTTAGAGTTTAAAGTCATGGTTAGGTTTATACCTTAATTACTTTCTTGTACTTGCGGATTCTTGCAAGGGGTATAATCACAAGTATGTATTAGTCCTAGGAAGGTCGGTACATTATCACAGGTTCACCCACACAACACTTAGCAAACTAAAGAAGATTAATCAACTATATGAAGCGAAAGCACTTGACGATATTCCCATGTGTCCTCGAGAACGTTTGGTCATCTTAAGTAATACAACCGGCTTGTCCTTTGCTGAATAAAGGATTGGGCCACTTGCTGCATTTATTCTTATTGTCTTTTATTTACTCGTACTTTATTTACCTGCATTATCAAAAACCCCTAAAAATTCGTTTGCTAAGTATTTACAGAGAATTCCTGCTCCTAGCCACTCGCCAGCACCTTATGCTCCTTGTTGGGTTCGACACTTACTTATCGAAAATACTGCGATACACACCCTATACTTATGGGTCATCAAGACTATTTTCTGCCGCCGTTGTCGGGGAGTGAAGCGCTATTGGAGAGTGGAACTGGTAAAGGAAACTTCTATTGTGAGTATTGTTTACTTCTGTCAGTTGCTTTATTTTCATTATGGATAATTCGCTGAGTTTCTTATTTCGTAATGCTACTACCACTGCTAAGGTAGTAGATGAACCATCACCTGCCGAGAATGATGCTTTTAAAATACCTACAAGAATTATTGATCGTGTTATGGATAACTATTATGTTGGGGATGGAACTGTCCATCCCGGTGATCATTTGCTCTTTATACACGAATTATGCGGGTTGTTCAAGTGTGCAGCTATTACTACATATCAAGTTAAGAAGAAGTTATTCTCATTATCACTGAAAGGAAGAGCTGAGGAATGGTATAAGCTGCTGAATAATGGTCAAGCTCTTGAATGGAAGGAAATTGTACCTCTCTTTTATTCAAGGTTTTATCCTCCTAATGAGATTCATAAAGATCGGAATCAAATATACAACTTCTGGCCTCTTGATGGAGAGAGTACAGCTCAAGCGTGGGGGAGATTGAAGTTACTAATGCTCAAATGTCCCATTCATGAGCTCCCCAACAATATTATCTATCTACTAATTTCTTTAGAGGTAGGTTCGTTCCGGTACGTTTCCGTCAGCCAAAATACGTTTTCGTCCGACATCACCGAAAGAAACCTGTTCTATTTTTTCTCCTCACCGAGCGACACGGGTTGAGGCTACCACCGCCGAGTGAAAGGCTCTCTCACATCGCTACCTCCCTTCGGGAACGAATCGTCTCTCTGACCGCCGCTTGCAAGCGGATCTAGGCGGCCGCCGTCGTCGGCGCTCATGCAACGGGCGCATGAGGAGGTTGGAGGCACGACAAGACGCATCATCCATGGGTGGGGCGCCCTTCCCCCAGTTCGATCCACTGGCGGAGCGGAACACTGCAAGGTAAGCAAGGGGAAAGTGATCTCATAGGAGAACGCAGGGTTGCATCATCCCTAGCCGGCGGCAACGAGGGGAAAAGCTCGAGTACATGCAAAAAGGGATCCCCCATTCCCTGAGCTTCCAGGGACATGTCAGTGGAGATGGAAGTGGGCTCGGGTAAGGGACCTCGAAGATGGAGGACGACATGATGGGGGAGCATGGGCCAGGGGTGGATTTGGAGGCCAGAGAGGAGGAGCTCTGCTGCTTGGTGGAGGGTGGAGGCAGAGTTGGAGGCGGAGCTTGCACGAGAAAAAGATCAGGAGAAGAAAGGAGATGGGACTCGTTGCTGCTGCTCTCTATATCTCCTATCAAATACGCTGCAACTACTATTAATTTGGTGGTCAGACAATAAATAAAGACACATATATGTAGTGGAGAGATAAGATTGGACTTGTGGTGCATAGATAATTGTTTTGCTGGTTACCTTTTTGATAGTGTTAGTAAATTTTTTTGCTGAAAGAAATCGCTGTAGTATATCACATCCGTCACAGTCACTATAGCATTTTTGGTTGGGTATTTTGGGTGTATATCAATTTAGGATATGTTCAAAATAATACAACATAGTTTTCTACAAATTTTAAAACAAAGTTAGATTACAGCTTCTGGTATAGACCCGTATCGACACACGGGCATTATGGTGCACAAGTCAGGAGTGAAGGTAATTAAATATGTATATTATACATGTACTAATCTGGTTTACCATATTTTCTTCCTCCATCTTAAATTAGTTGACCTAAACTTTTTCTAAATACACATGTATTTTGTTGTTCGAAACATGCGAGAAAATGACTTATCATGAATGCCAAAAAAATGACTTATCATGTTTACTATATTGTTGTGCAAAAATAACATCGAGGGCCTGGCAATACACGTGCTCTACTAGGACAGTTGCACAAATTGATCATGGATATGGACAGAGCTCATTATCGAAGTTGCCACGATCATGGGTATGCATTGGAGATCACTTCTCTCCTGATTGAGCTCGTCAATGATATCTTCTCCATAGCATTTTTACATGTGTTTTATTAATAGCCAGCTTGCAACGGTGCGTGAGAAAGTCACTAAAGTTAAGAAAAATATCAAAGAAGAAAGATATTATATTAGAGAAAGAAATGGTCTTTGTCTATTAATGAATATAGGTCACATGGTCATGTCATACCTTTTTTAAAATTAGGACAACTGATTTATTTGTGTGTACATAACTTAGCACAGCTATTTCAGTTTTGTGTACATGTAAAATTTTCGTTATTCCCGTAGCAACGCATGGGCATTTAGCTAGTTATCAATAACTTTTATGTAAGGCTTTCTCTTCATGATAAGGATTTATTGGATGCTTCTTGTGCTGGATCATTCACTTGCATGGAAGAAGGAGCTAAATGGATGTTCTAGACCGTATTCAAGATAATGCTGAAGCATGGGGGAATGACAAAGGAAGAAAGTCAGGTATAGATTATGATTATGAATGCATTGAATCTTTTTATGGGAACTAATGACTTTCAAAATATTAAAAATGCTTATGGTCTAGACTCTCAAGCTATTGCAACTTATTTTAAGGCTTTTGCTTCCTACATTGAAGTGCCTAAAAAGAAGTGGAATAAGTATCATGAACCTTATAAAGATATTGCTAAGAGTGTTCCTGCAAGAAATACTGAAGTTTATACTGCCAATCATGTTTCATCCGAACCTTACATTGAGAAAATGCCTTTCCCAGTTAATATAAAGGAACATTCTATGATAGCTAGTATGGTTAATGAAAGTACAAATAAAGCTGTTGAACCTGATAAACAAATGGATGATGAACCTATAATAGAAAATGTGAAAGACTTTGTCACTAAATATGTAGAAGAGGGACACACTATCCTTTATAAGGATACCTCTAATATTGTTTCACAAAGTAGTATTATAAGAACTAGTATTCCTGTGTTTTCTGTTAGAATAAGTGATCATTATTACGATGGTTCTTGTGATAGTTATATTGTTAAGTTTATGCATGATACTGAAAGTTACTATGAGAGAGGGAAAAGTGTTCTTATGTATCTCAATAATATCAAGTTTCCTCGTTTTATGTTGAAAGTTTTTATGTTGCACTTCTTTTGCCTTCCTATGCAAGTAGCCTCTGATTTCAACAACTTATTTGTTTACAAAATTCCCTTGCATAGGAAGTGGGTTAGACTTAAACATGTGTATTTTTGCTTCTTAATGCTCTCTTTCACTTTAATTCATATTCCTAAGTGACCATCATCAAAATTATCATGCCCATCTTAATGGCTATAAAGAAAGAGCTTTTTGGGAGACAACCCAATTTATTTGTGTTTTCGGTTTGTTTTTGTTTTTATTTGAGTCTTGGAAGTTATTACTACGGTAATAACCTCTCCTTATCCTTTTTGTTTGGTTTTTGTGTCAAGATCAACCTCTAATAAGAGAGAAGTACTACTTGGGGAAGTTGCTTTCCCGAAACAGATTTTTGTGCTTCACCGTAAAATTTCATGAGAGATCTCTGTATGTCAGATTGAGTTGTAATTTTTTGTGCTTCTGCCCGGGTTGTTATTTAACTTCATTAGTTTTACACTTTTTGATTTTAGCAATAGAAGATTTTCGAAAAAAATGATCTTTATCTATTGGTCTGTTTTGACAGATTTTGCCACTCTTGCATTTGCTTCTTTAATCGATTTCCTTTTTGAATTATTTTTGGGTTTTCAGAAGGAGTTGCTGCAGTAGCTTTTGTTTTGATGGTTTTCAGTTGAAATTGGCCTCAAAAGGTTTTATCACTTCACTTATACTAATGTTGCTAATGAGAACTGTGTGAAGTTTTGTGTGAAAGAAATTTCCAGGTTAGTGGAGATAATGGTGTAATAAGGAAGTGAAAGGTTTCATGACTCAAGCAATAAGTGTATGAAGATGAAGATATTGATGTTATTTAAGTGGTGACTCCGGAAGAATCTACTAAATACCAAATTCAGAGACCTGTAGAGTCTGTTTTCAAATAGGTAACAGTTCTGGTAAGAAAAGTTCCACGAAAGATCTGTCCAGTTATATTTTTGCAGTTTTTAGCCAACAAGGAAAGCTACGAAGCGAAAGAGGGACAGAAACGGAGCCAGGATGGCTCACACCACCCTATGGCGTGGGCCCACCCCTGGCCGCGCCACCAGGTGGTGTGGCCACCTCGGACTCCGTCTCTGACCCTTTTTCTCCCAGTACCTTCCTTTTGCTATAAAACTTCATAATATATAATCCTCCAGATCCCCCAAGGTTCGTATATCGTGTTCTCGTCGTGTTTTCGTTTTGATCTGTTTCTGCCAGGAACTATTTTTGAAAGCTTAGAAGCACAATGGTGTCCGCCAAGGATAAGGGAAAGGAGCCTATGGAGGAAGATCTCCAAGACCCCGGGCAGGAGAGGAGATCAAGAGTGAAGATGAAGAGGAGGCAAAGCAAGGCCAACATCCGCACACCGGCACTACCATTGCAAGCATTGGAGTGTTTACAAAACCTGCCAGGGTCAGAAGGACTGCACAGATGTAGACTAGAGGGAAACCTCCGCGTCACTATTTGGCTCCACGGTCACTTCCTCCACGCACCAAGAATCCTTTCCATACCCTTATCCATGAGCATCAATACCAGAATTTTCCAAAAGGGAAACTACCCTTCAATTGGGATTTGCCTCATTCTAGCCATGCAGGAAAAGAAGACTTCAAGGAGGAAGAGTGGGGAAAGAATCGCAAGAGCTGGAATTCGCAACCCAACATGATCATGCACCGCATCAAGCACAACTCGAAGTTGATTCGACTCTCACCTTCGAGATCGAGGACTTGGGGAAACTGATCAAAGAGCTCATCAAGAGAATACCGCCACCACCGAAGGAGTAATTCGTCATCAGGTTTTGGCATCCCCTTGGTTTGTTCCAAGATTGGGGGAGTGCCACGGTATCACATCACTATCGTCTATCTTTTTACCTTTTTAGTAGAGTCATATCATGAATAGAGAAGTTATCATGTAGGATGGTTTGCGTTATGGAAGTGTACCCTCTCTCGTTAGATATGTATCCCTTGGTGTGAGTTGCCGTTATGAAATATTAATGAGAGGTTCTATCATTTACTCTTTTGCATATCTTATATTAGTTTTCAATTCATGGTTATATGATTGATCTTGTTGTTAGTATTGGTATCACTTTGGGATCATTGAGTTAATCTAGTTGGTTTTGGTAAACCTGGCTCGGTCAATAGCAACACTATTTTTGAGGGTTGAATGAAAAATATAAAAGTACCCTTAAAGAAATATAATTTCATCATCTTTCTTTCTTGATTTGCTCATAAGTTTAGTATTTTCTGGTTAAGATCTTTTGTGCTTCCAAGGAAGATTGCATGTTTGTTTTTATCACTTGTATGTTTGTTTGTTTCCTTCAACTCTTGTACTTGCTACCCAGCCTTGCTAGCCAAAAACCTATACTGAGAGGGAATTCTTCTCGTGCATCCAATCCTTAAACCAAACCTATGTCATTTGTGTCCACCATACCTACCTATTAGCACTATTTCTATTCCAAGTAAATTCATGATTTTATCTACCTTCCAAATTAAACTTGTTATGTGAAAATTAGTGATTAAAGCTCTCACGAACTTGATGGCACACTTTACTTTCTTGCACTTAATAAACTTGAACCATTGTGCCCATCTATGTTGCGTATATGCTTGCGCTTTGTGAGTTGTGAATTAGCAGAACCATGTTGTCATGGGGAACGCTTTCAACATTGCACTGGTACTTTGTACCTAGTTGATATCATGTTCTTTTGTTTATGGATGTCGTCGGTGTGAAATGAAAGGGGAGCTTGTAAGTCCATGGAGTTATGCATGTGTGTTAGCGAAACGCGTGGGCCGTCGGTCTAATCCATGCTGTCATGGTGGAAACCTGCAGCATAACCATAATGAGCATCCATGAAGCATTCTTCTTATAAAAAAAGAGATAGAGATTGAGAAAAAGAGAAAAAAAAAGAGATGAGAAAAGAGGAAAGAGAGAAAAAAGCACCATATTCCCATGGTAAATAAGAAGATTGCTGAGATGCTTGTTGTCTTCTTGCCTTGTCTTTCTGATATGGGGATTCTTCCGTATCATCGGGCAAGGGGTACCCCGTTGGCAGTTCTCCACGAAACACATGTGCTTACTATGACAAGAACTTACCAGTGACTAAACTTGAGTAGCATGAGGAGCGGCCCTCGTATTCAAGAGACATGAGATTTTCAACTTACAACTTGTCAAGCATATCCTTGTATTTGATCACTTTAACCTTAATCACCTAAAGATGCCTATGATAGGGGCAATGAGAGCTGAAAGCTAATAAGTATCATAATTTTTGGGAGCTCTTTATGAAACTTGAAATCCCTGCTTCCCTCTACGAAGGGCCTTTCTTTTACTTTTTAGTTGAGTCAGTAAACCTATTCCTTTCTATCTCAGTAAGTATTTTGAGTTGTTGTGTTTCATTCATTCATATGATGATTTATTCAATCATGTTTCTTATGTTCCTTGTTTTGCACTTTGCTCTTATCTTGGTGTTTACCACTTTGAAAGCTATCATTGCAAATCAGTTATTTGTGAACTCCAGCAAATTGTCAACTATTCTTCGACCAAGAGCTAAGTTTGCCATTACCAATTATGATTCACTTTATGTATCTTTATTGTGTTTCCTTTACTTATTGCAAGTTAAGTTATATAATAGTGAGTTGTCTTCTATTATGATCTATGTATTGATGAATGTGATGCTTCTTGTCCGTATTCTTTTATCGACTCTTCACTCCATAAACCTGAGGCCATGTTTATTGAGCTCAGTTTCACTTGAGGACAAGCGAAGTCTAAGCTTGGGGGAGTTGATACGTCCATTTCGCATCACTATTCTATATCATAATTCACTGTTATTCATTGATATATTTCATATTAAGAGATGATACTTATGTTATTTCATCTATTTTTGCATGGTTGATGACTTTTGGAGCATGTACTGCTGTAGTCAGGATTCTGATGGAAAAGGTGTTGTTTGGAGGCAAAATTCGTGAAGATCAGAAAATCCGGGAAAATACATGGAAAATCCTATTTTTCCAGAAGACGAAGGAAGCTAAAAGGGGAGGCTGATATGGGCCACAGGGGGCCCACACCACCCCCTAGCGCGGGCCAGCCTAGGCCGCGCCACCAGGTGGTGTGGCCGCCCTGGTCCACCCCTGGCTCTCCCCTCTGGCGTATATTATCCTCCCAAAACCCTAAGACTCGGCAAGCGACCAAAGAAAGATTCCACCGCCTCTATGGGGCAGAAAACACCGAGAGAGAAAGATCTCTTCAGCAAACAGAATTCTACCAGGGGAATTCCTTCCTGAAGAGGGGAGACCGTCGCCATCAACACCATCATCAAGCTGGACTTCATCGGGATCATAATCATCATCATTACCACCATCATCTCCACCAACACCATCATCACCATCTCCATACCGCTGTAACAATTGGGTTGAATCTTGCATAGTTCTTAGGGGAAACTTTCTCGGTGTTGATTACTCCTTGTAGTTGATGCTATTGAGTGAACCGTTAAATTATTGTTTATCCTCAAATTGTTATACATCATTATTCCATCTCTGATCATGATCCATATGATGTCTTGTGAGTAGTTCGTTTTTGTTCTTGAGGACATGGGAGAAGTCATGTTGTTAGTAGTGGAATTGTGTTCAGAAAGATTCAATAGTTTGATATTTAAGTTGTGATGTACTTCTTCTAGTGGTGTCATGTGAACGTCGACTACATGACACTTCACCTATATGGGCCTAGGGGAATGCATTGTGTATTTGGCTACTAATCGTAGGGGTTGCCGGAGTGACAGAAACCTGAACCCCCGTTAGTAAACCATTGCACAAGGGACGGCAGGGTCTTAGAGTTTAAAGCTATGGTTAGGTTTCTACCTTAATTACTTTCTTGTACTTGCAGATGCTTGCAAGGGGTATAATCACAAGTATGTATTAGTCCTAGGAAGGTCGGTACATTAGCACAGGTTCACCAACACAACACTTAGCAAACTAAAGAAGATTAATCAACTATATGAAGCGAAAGCACTTGACGATATTCCCATGTATCCTCAAGAACGTTTGGTCATCTTAAGTAATACAACCGGCTTGTCCTTTGCTGAATAAAGGATTGGGCCACTTGCTGCATTTATTCTTATTGTCTTTTATTTACTTGTACTTTATTTACCTGCATTATCAAAAAACCCTAAAAATCTGTTAGCTAAGTATTTACAGAGAATTCCTGCTCCTAGCCACTCGCCAGCACCTTCTGCTCCTCGTTGGGTTCGACACTCTTACTTATCGAAAATACTGCGATACACACCATATACTTATGGGTCATCAAGGGGCATGAGATTTCAGCTTATAACTTGTCAAGCATATCCTCTTAGTTATGTCACTTGAACCTTAATCACCTTCAAGATGCTTATGATAGGGGCAATGAGAGCTGGAAGCTAATAAGTACCATAATTTTTGAAAGCTCTTTATGAAACTTGAATCCCTACTTCCTCTATGAAGGTCCTTCTTTTACTTTTACGTTGAGTCCCCACCTTCTATATTTATGCACGTACTTTGAGAGCATAGTGGCCATTCTTAGTTCTATGTGCATTGCCCCAAGACTTGTTGATTGATGCATAGCTTTGATATTGTTTGTTTTAAACTATTTGTATCTAGTCACTCTTATGAACTTTGAAGGTGTCCTATGCATTTATGTTTGCTACTCTATGACGGACAAGCTGAATGCTACTATGCTATGTTTTCTTTATGTGAAACAAACAAACGTCTTGCAAAGCATTGTTATTCATGAATCTTTTGTTTGTGTCTTTTCATGTTGCACCATAGTTGCTTTATCTTATTGTTAGAACTTTGTCTTTCATGCTATGTTGAAGTACTATGATCCCAGCTATCAATGTTTTACAATTACTTTGATCAAGATTATGATGGTGCATGTCACCTAAAAAATTATTATTTCTTTTTATCACTTACCTACTTGAGGACGAGCAGGAGTTAAGCTTGGGGATGTTGATACGTTGCTAACGTATCCACAATTTTCGATGTTCCATGCTTGGTTTTATCTACTTTCTTATGCTTTGTCCACACTTTGGAATACTTTCTATACACTTTCTTGGACTAACCTATTAACAAGATCCATAGTGCCAGTTGCCTGTTTTCTGCTGTTTTTGGTTCCAGGAAAGTCAGAAAATGAATATTCTTGGAATTAGACGGGACAAAAGCCAAAGTCAGTTTTTCACAGAGGGACACCCGGAGCCAGAATACAAGACGGAGAGGGGCCATGGGGCCGCCACACCACCTGGCCGCACGACCCAGCCTAGCCCGCGCCAGGGGGTGGTCTGGCCAGCCCAGGCACCCCCTCGGCCTCCCCTTTCGCCTATATATTACCTTCGATATAGAAACCTAAGTACCCGATCAAATTCCACGAAAGAGTCTGTAGCCGCCGTCATCTCCATCCCTAGATCGGGAGGGATCTGAAGCTCTTCCCGGCACCCTGCCGGAGGGGAGAATTCACCCTGGAGGCCTTCTTCATCACCATGCAAGCCTCTGGTGTGATGCGTGAGTAGTTCATCCTTGGACTACGGGTTCATGTAGTAGCTAGATGGCTGATTCTTTTCCTTTGTGCTATCATGTTTAGATCTTGTGAGCTCCGTTCATGATCAGGATCATCTATTTGTAATCCTACATGTTGTGTTTGCGAGGATCCGATGGATATTGAGATGCTATTTCAGATTGATTATTGATTCTATCATGTCTTTGTTATTTGTGATCTTGCATGCTTTCCGTTGTTAGTAGCTATCTTGGCCAAGTAGATGCTAGCAACTCCAAGAGTTAGTATTTATGCTCGATAGTGGCTTCATGACTCTAGTAATCTGGGGAAGTGACAGAAATCTCTAAGGTACTAGATGTGTTGTTGCTACTAGGGAGAAAACATCAATCCTTTGTTCATAGAACAATTGTATTGTTTACTTTACACGCAATGCGTAATGTAATTATCCGTTGCTTGCAACTTAATACTGGAGGGGGTTCAGATGATAACCTAAAGGTGGATTATCAGTTATAGATACAGTTGGATTACGGTCTATGTATAATGTTGTAATGCCCAATCAAGTCTCAAAGGAGTCAAGATGAGTAGTATATGCATATTGCTTTCTCGATGTTTGTCAATTGCCTCGCTATAATTTGTTCACCCAACATGTCATGTATCTTAAGGAGAGCCACCACTAGTGAACTATGGACCCCGGTCCTTTCTTTTATCATCAATCTACAATCAACTGTTTACTGTTTACTGCTTTTTGTTTTACTTTCTGCAAACTACTACTTTCTTCCACACAATACGTTTAATCCTTTGTTTTCAGCAAAACCGGTGAGATTGACAGCCTCACTATAAGTTGGGGACAGAGTTCTGTGGTTGTGTTGTGCAGGTCTCCACGTTGCTGCTGGCGCCGGTAGTGCGCCCTGCCAAAGTCCAGCTAGCAACACCTTTGAGGTGTTTCCTTGCTCCTACTAGATTGATAACCTTGGTTTCATAAGTGAGAGAACTTACTGTTGTGCTCATCATACCTTCCTCTGGGGTTCCCCAACGAGCTTATTATTACACGAGTCAGCAGTGTACCAGGTTGCCAGGGTCTTCTGCGAGCTCAAGGTCCTCCAACACCATGATGGCCTCCTGGATCGCCTCGACCATTTCATCGCCCTCCGGCACCGACGGTATCGGTACGCCATCGACGCTAAGCTTCCAGCTGGGCGGGCAGCGGAAATCCGGCGGCACCATGTACCCGGCGTCGTAGAGCATCCGCGCCTCCCACAGCTGTGGAGTGCATCGCCCGAAGCCGTTGGCCACGCGGGGTCGCCTGGGTACCTTTCCGCCATGGGTGTTTGATGGCTCGGTGTTGATGTAGAGCTCGTTGGGGAACCCCAAGAGGAAGGTATGATGAGCATAGCAGCAAGTTTCCCTCAGTTATAAAACCAAGGTTTAATCGAACCAGTAGGAGCAACATAACACCCTAAAGGTGTTGCTAGCTGAGCCTTGGCAGGGCGCACTACCGGTGCTAGTAACAACATGGAGACCTGCACAACACACCCACAGAATTTTGTCCCCAACTTGTGATGAGGTTGTCAATATCACCGATTTTGCTAAAAACAAAGGATTAAACGTATCGAATGGAAGGAAGTAATAGTTTGCAGAAAGTAAACACAAAGCAGTAAACAGTTTGTAGATTGTATGTAAAAGAAAGGACCGGGATCCATAGTTCACTAGAGGTGGCTCTCCTTAAGATCGATAACATGCTAGGTGAACAAATTACAGCGGGACAATTGACAAACATCAAGAAAGCAATACATGCATATACTAATCATCTTGACTCCTTTGAAACTTGATTGGGCATTACAACATTATACATAGACCATCATCTAACTGCATCTATGACTAATAATCCACCTTCAGGTTATCATCCGAACCCCCTTCAGTATTAAGTTGCAAGCAACAGATTATTGCTTTACGAATTGCGTGTAAAGTAAACAATATGATTGTTCTATGAACAAAGGATTGTTGTTTTTTCCCTAGTAGCAACATCATATCTAGTACCTTAGAGATTTTTGTCACTTCCCCAGAGTACCAGAGGCATGAACCCACTATCGAGCATAAATACTAACTCTTGGAGTTGCTAGCATCTACTTGGCCAAGATAGCTACTAACAACGGAAAGCATGCAAGATCATAAATAACAAAGACATGATAGAATCAATAATCAATCTGAAATAGCATCTCAATATCCATCGGATCCCCGCAAACACAACATGCATAATTATAAATAGATGATCTTGATCATGAACGGAGCTCACAAGATCTAGACATGAAAGCACAAAGGAGGAGAACCAGCCATCTAGCTACTACATGGACCCGTAGTCTAGAGATGAACTACTCACGCATCACACCGGAGGCTTGCATGATGATGAAGAAGGCCTCCAGGGTGAATTCCCCTCTCTGACAGAGTGCCGGGAAGAGTTTCAGATCCCTCTCGATCTAGGGATGGAGATGTTGGCGGCTACAGACTCTTTCGTGGATTTTTAATCGGGTACTTAGGGTTTTCGTCCCGAGAGCAATATATAGGCGGAAGGAGGGGCCGAGGGGGTGCTGGGGTCGGCCAGACCACCCCCTGGCGCGGGCCAGGCCTGGCCGCGCGGCCAGGTGGTGTGGCCGGCCCCTAGCTTTTCTCCGTCTCGTATTCTTGCTTTAGATGTCTTCCGGAAAAATAGACACTTTGACTTTTGTCCTGTCCAATTCCGAGAATATTCATTTTCTGACTTTCCTAAAACCAAAAACAGCAGAAAACAGGCAGCTGGCACTGTGGCTCTTGTTAATAGGTTAGTCCAAGAAATCATATGAAAAGTATTTCAAAGTGTGGACAAAACACAAGAAAGTAGATAAAACCAAGCATGGAACATCAAAAATTATAGATACATTTACAATGTATCAGTGTTTCGGCAAGGTCTACTGTTCGCCGAAGGTGGAGAGGGGTTGGAGAGAGTGTGAGCCGTGAGCTGTGCCATGGCCGGCTTTTATAGGCTGAAGTGGGCGGCGAAGACGGGAGGGGTGTAGAAGCTTCGGCGGGAAAAGGAGAAACGGCGGGAAGCCGAGGCGGCAGTGGCGTGCCCTTACGTCGACGCGTGGTCGACGAGACGAGCAGTTAATACCGGTGATCCGTTCGGCGGTCCTTCGCAGGAGCCGAGGCGGAAGGATGACGACGAACGGCCTTCGGTCGCTGACTGGGCGGGTCCACGTGCCGAGATACCCCCCTCCGAATTTGCTTTGTCCGGCGTTCCCAGGTTGTTCTCGGTGCCACAGGATCGATCTGGAAATTCCGGACGAAAGTTGGGCTAATTTCGAACGAAACAGGCGTGTTGGGAATGCGACCGGTGGCTCCGGACGAAAGAAATGTCGTGGGAACGGCGTGCTGAAACCGGAGTTACCTTGTATAGGCTGTACCAATCAGACCAACTAAGCCCATCTCCTGCGGGCTCGGCTCCTCTGCAGTTTAGTTGTAGCTATTAGAATCTACCGTACAATTGAATCGAAGGGTCTCCTTCCATTGTTTGCTCATGGCGTTTCCCGGCGAAATAAAAAAAATTAAAAAAACAAAACGCTCGGCTTTTCTCTTTTGGGCATCGAAGCGTCTAGTAGCTTGTGTTAAGAGATGTGAGAAACTAGCGCGTACCTAGAGGCAGCAGATCCCGCGGTGGCGCAGCCACTTCTACCGGCTCGAGGGCGGCTGACCGGGAGGCTCGAGGGCGGCTCGACCGGCCCACCGTCCAACTGCAAGGGAGCCGCTTCGCCGACGAACTGCAACTTCTACATGAGACAGGACACTGGTGAATTTCTGTCTTACTTTGTTGCTCTCGTGAGCATATTTATTTTCCCCAAGGTGTGTGTGTCTCCGGTTCTGTATTTGGTGTTGTATAGGTTCCGATCTTGATGTTGTATGGTTTATCTAAGCATAAACTAGCATCGTGAGACGTGAGAGCAGGAAACTAGAATTTTAGTTTCTAGTCAATTTGTATAGCATGTTGATTGCTGAACGTACAAGGCCGGCACCGCGGCTGCTGTCGTCGACGAGGTCGACCGGCAGTCTGTCCTGTACTTGTGAATACGAAATAAGCATCTATATTTCAAAATTAGTATAGAGCATATTAAATATTTCCATAGCAGAAAGTCACGCACTGAATATATAGGTAATGTTTCACGAAAGCAAAACGAACAACATATATAGTCTGTCTGAAGCTTCCCAAAACTTCGGTCTACCAAGAAAAAACGCTTACAAGATGCATAATTGTCATCTCATTTTCTATTGCCTATGTCACATCCCAGAAAAATTCATACAGTTCTGCAAGTCCAAATTATCGTCAGTTTGGCCCTGCATATTAAGGGAGATAGAACTTATTACACAACAAGACTCAAATGGCTAAATAGTGAATTTTAGACATGCTAAGTGAAATACCATCAGTAAACGAGTCATCCACCCATATTCTTGCAGACCATTCTCATTTATTCTAGCTGGTTGCTCTGTAGTTGTTTGGTGTTGGGTCGCCGGCATGTCCTTCTCTCCTCTCTAAGAAGAAAATTCAGAAAATATATTAGTCTATATTTGCATTAGTAAATTTGTAGTGTGTTCACGTAGGTGTAAGAGATTTACATCACAAGACTGATTTTCAGGTACTAGTTTAGTTCTCTTCTTTTTCTTCTTGTTAGGGCGCTGCTTCTCGATCCATGATTTAGTTCTTCTTGAGTTTTTCTTTTGAATTTTCTTTTTTTTAGACACGCAGTCTGTAAACTACCATCTGGTTTTTCACACGTAGCTTCATTTCTGCATGTAGTACTAGAAGCTTTTTCTTCTACTTTCTTGCTAAGGCTCTCCAAGGCATCATCTACTAGTTTGCTGCATTCTTCAGATACGAGTGCTTTGGAAGCTATGCCATGGAACTTATGAATGAAAAACTTCAAACGCAATCTATCTTTCACTCTTGAGTCTTCTAGAATAATATTTCCATGGCTATCCTGAATAGTGCCGCTTCTTGCTTCTCGAGTCCAGCGCTTCAAAATATAGTGACTCGGAAGATACTTAATATTTATGACATCAAGGGCTTTCAAAGCATGGCAGCACAATATACCAAGTCGCTCAAATTGCCCACAACTGCAGCTAACTTGTTGCTCTTCATGATCAACTAGAACTCTGCTCTCTTCTTCATATGTGCTTTCTGGATCAAGACTAGCAATGGCAACATTATATATGTTGTGTTCTTCTGACGGCTTAATGTATGCCGAGATGGATCTTTTATATTCATCCTGAAAATCTTTAAATATGCGTGGTGTGTAAACCTTGCTTGCTTATATTATTGCAGGAGTCCTTATTCTAACTCTAGCTACCTTTTTTCTAGACTCATATTCCTCATTTAGCTCATTGTCTCTCTTTCCTTGCACAACCCTTTCTAGATGCTTGAAAAAACGAAGAATGTCAAGATCATATTTCAGATGGTTTTTCAAGTCACTATTCAAGCTCTCACTTAATTGGGTACTTCTCATCCCTAGAGTGTAAGCATTCCTCATGAAACATCTTGCCCATTTCTCTTTAACTTTGTATATACTATCCAACCAAGTTTGTGTATCCACCTTGCTTCTTAAGGCAATGAAAGCTATTTCAAAGGCTTCCTCATTCTCATACTTGTACATGCAAGCACTGAATTCAGCTAGAACATTTGGGCCATCCTCATCCTTCTTTTTTTGAGGTAAGTGTTTCATGGCATTTTGCATTATGTGAAAATTGCATAATCCATGTCATGCTTCTATAAATACCACATTAATTGCCTTGCCCATTGCAGTATCTTGATCAGTAAAGATAGTTCTAGGCTGCCTTTTGTTATGCACAGATAAGAAGGTGTTGAACAACCATTTAAATGAATCAAATGTTTTATCATATAAAAGTGCAGCCCCAAAAATTACCGTTTCTCGAAAATGGTTGAAGCCAACAAATACACCAAAGGGTCTGTATTCTTTATTTGTCCCAAATGTCGTGTCGAATGTAACAACATCACCAAAATGAGCATAGTCAATGATCATCCTAGCATCAGCCCAGAAGATATTTGTAATTTTTTCATCACAATCTAGTTGTACATCATACTCAAATGCAGAGTTCTCTGATTTCTTATCTTGAAAGTACTTGAGCATAGTTCCAGCTTCACCATATATCAACTCCCTTTGACGCTTTGTTCGCAAATAGTTCTTGTGATCACGACGTGTGTATCCAAGATTTGTTGGCCCACCGACTTGCCGACTTGCCAACTCATGGGCTGCTTTTGGTACAATTCCTGAATCATCTGCTGTTTCAATCTTAAAAGCTTGCAAAGTCAAAATCTTTCGCTGCGAGGGCATCAAGTGGCATGTTCCAGGTAATTGCAGCACATGGTTGTGTTCAACATGTAACTTATGCAGTTCATAATTTCCTATTTCTCTATCTATAGTGATTCCCATCCGAACTTTGCATCCAGTTATTGTTTCTGCACGTGGACGCCTTGTTTTATGATCTCTTTTATCTTTTGCTCTGTAGTCCTCATTGGAACAAAACGTATCTTGCAGAAGTGATTACTCCATCAATTTTGCTCTTGTTTTCATAGTTTACCCTTACGTCAAAACCAATATGACCTCCATAAACTGTCCAAAAGTTCCATGCCTCCTTTGTAGAATTAAATTTCATGCCAATCTGAGGTGTCCAAGAAGGAATCCGTTTTTCCCCTGTAAAATTTAGGATGAGAAAGACTAAGAATTGACCAAAATTGATGATATATATTGAGAATTGAACAAATCAGTTTTTCCCTGTAAAAGTTAGGATGCGACAGACTAAGAATTAATCAAAATTGATGATATAGATTGAGAATTGATCAAATTCACTGCACCTATTTGGATCTTTGTCCATGGCCTCGGTCCCAGTAGGCATTAGATTTTAATCTTCTCCTATCATTCGTGATCGCTGAAAATCTTCTCCTATCTTTCGTGATCACTGATAACAGATCAAATTTAGTCCACAGAATTCTTTTACAGCCGTGAGAACAGTGAATTTAACCGGGCACATACCTTGAGATTGATTTCTTCTTCTTTTTTTATTTCTAGGAGATGGAATCCAGAAGAGAGATGATCTGCATCTCGGGAGGAACGGCAGAAGAACGAGCAGGAGAGTCGAGCGGGAGAGTCAATTTGGCGCCTAAGTCCAGGGGATAGGAGATTTTTCCCTCCACTGTACTAGTAGTTTTTATTAGTTAACAACAATAATTAAGGGGAAGAAAGGGAGCCATCCGATTAAATGGAGGGCTGATTCTAATAGCTACAGCACGCGTGCTGTAACAACTAAACTGTAGAGGAGCCGAGCCCATCTCCTGCATGACCTTCCTTCTGCTCGTCCCGCCGGCCGACCGGCGGCGCGATGGCGACTAGCACGCGGCCGCGGCGGCGCCTCCCCGAATCGGCGCGGCATACATTCAGGTGAGCTTCATTCCTTCCATTGCAAGCCGTCGTATGAACCCTAGCTAGCTCGGTGATGGATTAAGCATCACACGCCGTGGATCCTGGAGTCGTACACCTACCTAGAACAATTTCTTAATGTTTGATGATTGGAGCAGTCCGGATATCCGGATTGGATCGAATTTGGAATGGGACGGCAGAGTTGCTTATGTATAGGCCCGACCCAAACCCCGATCCGGTTCGGGAAAAGGAATGGAGGAGAATAGGAAAATCGAGTAGGTTCCTAACGCCGCTGCGGCACAGGACCAACCCAACCGGAACCTCCCTCCCTATCTCTGCCGGCCATGTCGCTAGTGTCCAACTCCCATTCATCATCTAACCTGCGGATCTGCAAGCCGAGTTCCATTGCTGGGTATCCCCAGCCCGAGGAATTGTCCGAGTCCAGATCCTATCTGCTGCGCAGGATCCACTCCTACTACCTCCGATTTCAGGATCCCAAATTTGAGCTTCATACAATTTGCGGTGTGAATGGTCGGGTCTCCGGCCCTACCTCCGATCCTCCTCGTGGGTATCAGTATCACCACTCTCACGTCTCGCAAAAACCTGTGTGGTGGTGGAATTCTGACTTTGTTATTGCCGAACTTAGCAATGGTTACGAAGACACATCCTTCTGTTGCCCTCTGCCTCTGCCATGTGCTGGTATGCTATAACTAACCCTATGCCAATATTTTCCCGTGTTTTAGCTACTCCGTATATCTTGTGGTATATAACTAGCTGTTATATACACTGTCTGAACACCATGATGCATCTTTACCACAACTGATCACTTGATTGTGTTCTATTTACCCCATCAGCCCTTATATTCAGTGTTAAAAATGTAACTGTTTGAGAAAAAAGAAAGTGCCAAAGATAAGAAATGGATGCCTTTACTTGAATATCTCCATGTCTATAGGTTAGTGAAGTCAAACATTTCGATCAAGCAGCCTGCCAAAGTGATCAACATGTAGCTGGATGATCCGCTCACCACCATACTCATTTCCCCAGCTAAAAAAATAAAAAAATTTGTTTAAAAGCAGCTAGATCGTCCATGCACCTTTTCCTTACACATTACACATGGTCTATGTTAATATTGTATGGCCCCATGCATGACGAAACTAGAAAGCAGGAGATCATTTGATTTTTGATATATTTATTTTATCCACACAATTTATGTGGCACCATTAACATGTATTAATTTACCTCATGTGTTGACAGCACAAATTCGGTGTCTTTACCACGAGTTTATGCGGACCAGAATTGTGCATCCAGTCGGGATAGACTTCCATGGGGGTGAGTAAGAGTTTGAGAAGATGGCCTGTGGAAAAGACCCCTGGCATGATGACTCTGTTCCTATACCACTGGGTCCATACTACGACAACACGAATATCATCAACCATAGGTTTGGCTTGGTGGAGAGCATTTATGGCACTGTGAAAGAAGATAGCCTCTATGATGACCTTGATACTCACAAGATTGAGGAGTTTGATAGGGATCTGGGTTCCATGAGCATCGATGCGAATTTTTCTTTTGGCCAAGAATATGTAAGGTGCTATGCCCATGTAGTTTGTCTTTGACTCAAGACGAGTTGAGTTTTTTGTTGTCTGGGACTATGCAAGACACGTTTAAGTTTATGTTGTCTGACTATACAAGACAATTTTTAAGTTTATGTTGTCTATGACTATGCAGGACATGTTTATGTTGTCTAAGAGTTAGGATGATGCTCATGAAATTTAACAAGTGGTTAATGTACCGTTAGAATACCCTATGATAATAATGGTATTGGAATGTGGGAACTGATTGTGTGATTACAGTTCACTAACTAATCTGTAACTACTTTGGTTAGCAATCACGCGTTGGTGCATCTTTATTGTCAATTTTGGCCTTGCTGGCTAGATATGCACCAAATCCTGTGGAAATTTGGTTGTTCATTTGCTATGTGTTTTGTCTGTTATCATAATTTTGACACCATGCAGTTTCTGTTATTGTTCTAGCTCTTTTGTTCTTGTCTACTAATATCATAACTGGATTTTCGACATGGCCAGTACTTGAATTGTACTACAAAATTGTCATACTCGCCTGATGATAGTCATGCAACCCTTTGCCTCATCAGCATCCCTTCAATTTATTTTGGTGCAGAAGTTGTGAAAGCTTGAAATGTTTCATCTTAGCTTTGAGCATGTGACATGATAATAATGACTGCCTAACATAACTACATTTCTCTAGTTTGTAGAGTAAGTTTCCTTTGAAGATGTATTTGAAACGAAATGTTCCTGCCAGAAGTGTCAACCTTTCCAGCATCTAGGAAGTTTGTGGTAGATGTGTTGTTTTGGGGGTGTAGTGGAATTCCCTATTTACTCTCCCCTGCCTTACCAACTATGAATCAGGTTGACCAGCGAGTAAGTACCTGATCCATTTGTGCTGATAATAACTTGGGGCACAGACTGCATTATAAATAGCAAATTCATTAGTAGGCTTCTGTCTAGCAATAATGCACTTCTTAGTTAATATAAAAAACAAATAACACAGTATTAGATGGGTCTGTTCTCTAACTTTCTCTGTATTACATTTTCTGTTTTCAGGAACACAACAGTGTTGCAGTGGAATAAATGATGCCAAGGTGGCGAGGTTATCTTTGTGGGGATATTACTATTGAACTTTCAGAGAGATGTATATGCTGAAATAGCAATTGAGGAAATGCTTGCCAAGCCCATGGCCAACACTAGGTAGAGAAAAATGTTGAAAGTGTTGGCCATCTCCTGCAATAATGGTCTTGAACTGGAAGAACAGTAACCGTTAGAACCATTTTTGTACAGTTGGATCTTGCTACGCTGCTTTTTTAGATTCGCAAGTAGCCGGCCAAATTTTATATGCTGAGCCTGCCGCCAAAATATGTTTGTTGAGAAGCTATTCAATACTCAATAGTGCTGAAGTGGCCTGCCATATGCTGAAAAGCTATAAAATGGTAGTGAAGTAGCTTGCCAAATTTGATTTGTTGAGAAATTCGATAGTACTGCGGTAGAGCCTGCCAGACTTGATATGCAAGTAACATCCCTAATTATGAATGAGTTTTTATATTTTATTTTTAGTGTTAAGGAAAGCCTGCAATCAACAACACACTACCAAATTTAGTTTACTCCAGTCAATATGCCACACAATGCTATTTCTCTGGTGGAGAACTTGGCACTTGAAACAACATGTTTTTCGGAAAGGGTAACTGGAGCATTGTACTTCGTTCAATTGTATCTGTTAACTATGCAGGAAGAAAGGGACATTGATCAAGCAGGTGATGCCAAAAGTAAGCAGCCTGCTATTCAGAAGAAGTTTGGATCAAACTGAACATTGACGCATGCTTTTCTGGTTCTGCGAGGACCGGATCCCGTGGTGCAGCTCTGACAGATTGAGCCAGACAGATCATTGCTACGGCCTGGGGGTTTATCCCTCATTGTGCTAGCAGAGCAAGCTGAGGCAATTACTTGCCTGGAGGGCTTAAATTGCAACACAGGTCTCGCTTCTGGTCCTATCCACCTGGAAAGTGATTGTCTGGCTATGGTAAAATGAGAGCATGACGGAGAAGCAGATGGAGAAGCAGGGTAAGTCTGCTATCAGCCTCTGGAGGAAAGATCAGAGCTTCGTAGGGATCAGAGTTAACAAGGTTAACAGAACAGCAAATGGGCTGGCTTATGAACTAATGTGCAGCTCTACGACACAACATCATGTATTTTGGAACGGAGGTGGTGTCATTCTTTTTGGACTCACGCAGCTCAGCTTGGCTTGACTCATGCACACTGCATGGTCATTTCCCTTCATCTCGCACAAAGACACACAAAGTTAGTGTAGATGATCTGACTGCAGGGAATCAGTGGCCATAGGAACCTGACGATGCCAAACAGCTAGCTAGCTTCTTCAATGGCCTTAGGCAGACGGCATCTAGTACCTTAAACTATTCCTTGCTTATTCCAGGAATCCAGGTGCCATGCACTTTGTACCATTCCTCAACTCATCTTATTTTTGTGCATCCTCCCTGCTCTCCAATCCACAGTGTTTACTATCAGCATTAGCACTCTTCTCTCACACTAAAGTTAGTGACATGACTGTGACAATGCTCTCTCACATCACCACGTGCACAGGCAATGCTTGTATATAGTAATTATGTATAATATATAGCAGGTAGTATCAAGGCTGCTGCCTACATAGTTAGTGCCCAGCACCTAGGAGGCTAGTACAGACAAGATACTTTGAGTTTCATGGGGTGGATGGAGCTGCTGAAGCCGGTGGCCGCGATGCTCGCCTTCGACACGCTCTTCGCGGTGATGACAGTGCTGGTGAAGAAGGCGCTCGATGGTGGTCTTAGCCCCATCGTTCTTGTCGCTCTCCGACAGCTTGTCGCAACAACTTTCCTGGCCCCAATTGCCTACTTCAAAGAAAGGTTTGTCAGATAGAAATTAGCCTGCAGTGTTCAGTTGCAGATTTGTTTTCATATGATGTTTAGCACCTGGCAAGTTTGTCTGAAAAACTCCTGTTAAGTTGATGCTCTACTGCATGATGTTTTCATTAACTTGAGAAGTATCTCTCCCTTGATGCTCCAAATGTTTTGTTGTACACTAATATATGAACTTCAGTATCTAGAAAGTTGTCGCCGATAAATTTCTTGTTCTTGATTTCAGGAACACAAGACCGAAATTCACAAAGGAGATCTTTGCCTACCTGTTCATGAGCGCGCTACTTGGGTAATGTTTTTTCTTTGGGAATCTTAATCGGTAATTTTAGTTTGGTTTTTCTAAATATGTACAATGGAAGCGGCAAGTCAAAAGAGTGTTGTAAATTACAATTTTTTCTTTTTTCTGAATGTGTGTATATACAGGGCGCTATTTGCTCAATATCTATTTTTCTTGGGGTTGAGCTACACGACCGCAACTCTCGCTGCAACCTTTTTCTGAATGTGTGTATATACAGGGCGCTATTTGCTCAATATCTATTTTTCTTGGGGTTGAGCTACACGACCGCAACTCTCGCTGCAACCTTCTCAAACATGACTCCAGTCTTCACCTTCTTGATCGCCGTCCCTTTCCGGTAAGTTTCTTAACTGATATGTATTTTCAAGTTACAAACTGTTCATCTAGACTGAAAGTTCTGCAGGTTGGAAACAGTAGATGTGTGGACCAAAGCAGGTCTTGCAAAGATCGCAGGAACACTCGCGTCGGTTGGTGGCGCGACCCTGCTGAGCCTTTACAAGGGTGCTGCCCTGACTCACACAACATCTTTGGTTCAAGAACACACTGGAAATAGCACTACCACCAGAAGCAAGGGGAGATGGATGCTAGGCTCGGCGTTGCTGCTGGTGAATTGCATCAGCTTCTCATTGTGGATGCTGCTGCAGGGGAAGCTCACCAAGAAATACCCTGCAGTCATCTCCAGCACTGCATTCATGGCCTTGTTCAGCTCGCTGCAAGCAGGGGCACTGGCACTGACCACCCAACGACATCTCTCTGTTTGGCTGCTCCGAGGAACCATGCAGATCGGAACCGTTCTTTTCGCGGTACGTAAGATAGCTCAGATAACCACCAGTATGTAAAGAATCAATACAAGTTTCCATTATCACAAAACAAAGAATAGTGTTTTATTATCTTGAGTAAGCTATTTGATCCTACTTGTCTGGACATAAACGAGGATGATTTACACCAGCTTCTTGACCTGGCTACTCTTAACTTATTATTGCAAAACAGAGAACAGTCTTTTATTTTCTTGAGTAAGCTATGTGATCCTACTTGTCTGGACATAAACAAGGATGATTTACACCAGCTTCTTAACCTGGCTACTACTATTTGTTTGGAGTTGAATTTGGTATGTAAAAAAGCATAATTCTAGTCCTTTATGGTTCTAATGTTATGAACATATGGTCCCATAAGTCAGACATATGCCTAAGTCTGGCTCAAAAGTGTGAAAATTCAGTCGGGGACATAATTTTCTGCCACAATTAAATGGTTCTAATGTATGTGCTGGGATTCCACTGAAACTTTGCACTTTTGCTGTGCAGGGAGTGGGAGTATCAGGGTTTGGGTACGTGCTGATGACCTGGTGCATAGAAAAGAGAGGGCCGGTGTTCACCGCAAGCTTCATGCCTCTCATTCAGATCATAGCAGCAGTCCTTGATCTCTTCATCCTTGATGAACAGCTTTACCTTGGAAGGTATTGGCTTTTAATAGAAGTTTATGGAAACAACTGTGCGACATAAAAATGCAAAATAAGCGCAAGTACTTCAATATTTTTGGGACATGAAACTGGACTATTTAGTTTTTTGGCAACACCTAGAATGGGCTCAGGGGGACAGTTACCCAGTATTGCAAAGTTCCACGTCCTTTTTCCGAAACTTCTGGGGGCTACGTGTACTTCTTTCAAATAACTACTATCAGCCAAACGACAACTTTGTTTCACAGAACTTTGGCAAAATAGTCACACTTGTGTTTCCCTTTTTGTCCTTCAAGTGTGGTAGGTGCTGCTCTTGTCATTGGAGGCCTCTATCTTCTCCTCTGGGGGAAGAGCAAGGAAGCATCATCAGCTGCTATTCTACCAGTGAACAGAGTGAAAGAAGACACGGAGAAGCAACCAAATCTGTGACTTTGTGAAGCATATGAAGGGCATTCTTAGTAGTTAGTATTCGGATATGTCAAGAATCACCCTAATTGTTCCAACTATGTCCTAATTATGTTGCTACAACTTTGAATAAGTCATATATTTGTTATCATTGTGCGCATTACTTTCTGGTACTGTGGTGCCTGGTGAGGTTGCCTTCCTTACCTTTAGTCTTCAACATCATACCAAGTAATTACTATAGAAAGCACTTGTTGCTGCATTTTACCGCTCTCTTCCTAACGTGAAACTAGCCCTTATCTGTAAGTGGGAATAAAAGTTGAGCAGTAGTGGTCTTTGAGTTGAGCAATTCACTCTCTCTTAACATAGTATTGCTGACCCAAAGGTAGTATTGCCAACCAACACTTTCAGGTTAATAGTAATGGCAAATAATTATGTTCTTTTAGATGCTTATGGGAAGTATACATGTTGGTGTGAGGACTAGTCCACACACATAGAAAGGAGTTTTTTCAAGCTCAGTGCTCCCATCTTTTCTCCACTTTGTTGGCATCTTATGCAAATTTTGCCTGGGTTACCAGAAAAAGGCAAGGGACTGAATCAAGATATATATTTTACTTTCACGTTTGCACTAACAATGTGATTCCTAATGTCTCTTGACATGCCGTTTTCCAGATGATAATTTATCTTCAGTTGTAGTAACTTGTCACAGGAGTAAGCAAAGCAATTAATTAATTATGGTGGTAGCATATTAGCATTTCCCTTTTGCCCCCTTGGACAGCGCCATCGCTTTTGGTCAGTCAGTGGCATTGCAGGGCTATATATATAATCAGTCAGTTCATGAGCATATCAGTCATCATCTTGTAGCTAGCAGAAATCTTACAATGTGGATGGAGGAGTGGAGACCGGTGATGGGAATGCTGGCCTTCGATCTCATCACGGCGGTGATGACGGCGCTTGTGAAGAAGGCGCTGGAGCAGGGGCTGAACCGGCTGGTCCTCATCACGCTCCGACAGCTGGTCGCCACCGTCTTCCTTGCTCCGATAGCCTATTTCAAAGAACGGTAATTCATCCCATGCACATCCCTGTACATGCAATCTGTCTTCATTTCCTAAAGCTGCGTAGTGCCATGACATTCCTGCAGGAGCACAAGGCCCAAACTCACACTGGAGATCCTGGCGTATCTCTTCTTCAGCGCCGTGTTCGGCGCGGCGCTCTCGCAGTACACCTTCCTCTACGGCTTGCAGTACACCACCGCTACCTTCGCCATCACCTTCATCAACCTCTCTCCGGTGCTCACCTTCCTCATCGCCGTCGTGCTGAGGATGGAACCGCTAAAGGTGAAGAGCACGTCCGGGGCTGCGAAGATCGCCGGGACACTCATGTCACTCGCTGGCCTGCTGCTGCTGAGTCTCTACAAGGGTGTGCCGTTGACGCACCAGGCTGCCGCTGCACCGAGCCCGGCTGTTCAGCACTCTGATGATGGCAGTGGCAACAGGAACTGGATGCTGGGCACCATGGCGCTGCTGGCCAACTGCCTGTGTTTCTCCTGCTGGCTGCTGCTGCAGGCCAGGCTGACCAAGAAGTACACGGCCATCTACTCCAGCACCGCCCTCATGTTCTTCATCAGCATGCTGCAGGGCGGGGCGCTGACGGTGGCCGTCGAGAGGCGTGCCTCGCTGTGGATGCTCACCAGCAAGCTGGAGATTGTTACCGTCCTGTATGCAGTAAGTTAAAACATCAACATCATCTTCTTCATCCTCTTGACTTATCCTCCCTCTGTTCCCTAATATAAGACGTCTTGGCACCAAAACTATACCATCTTTCACAAAGTAAAAATGAAAAGAACTCGTTCGAAAGGAGCAAGTACGTACTAGCAAAAGCGACTGCCTTAACTTATAGGTCACACTAGTCTATGCGATCAATCAATACACACCAGCTTGTCTGACCACCTAGAACAACTGAAGTCTTTGAACCAAATATAAGTTGTGAAAATAGTAGTACTAGTAATCAAATGCCTGACTGGTTAATCTTGCAATCAATTTACGTGTGCAGGGGATCGCTGGGTCTGGATCTGGATACCTGATAATGACATGGTGCGTCGAGAAGAAAGGGCCGGTGTTCACCGCGGCCTTCATCCCCATCACACAGATCATGGTAGCCACCATAGATTTCTTCTTCCTCCATGAGCAAATCTACCTTGGAAGGTAACACATATATGGTCTCGCGTCCCCCTATCCTTTCGCAATGTATGATCACTTGTCATTGCAAAAGTTACATACGACAATCATTGTTTCCAACTGAAATTTTATTTTCGGTCCAAGATAATAAGCTAATTTGATGGCCTCAGAGATTGATTTGCACTGACAACATTTCTGCTTGTTAATTATTATTATCTTGTTGGTAATGCATTTACAGCATTCTAGGATCTGTACTGATGGTACTTGGACTCTATCTTGTACTGTGGGGAAAGAAGAGGGATGAAGCATCATCACCTGTGTCTTGTGCTACTGACAAGCAAGTTGATGAAGAGGCTGACGACAATCAGTGAAACTGTAACGGGTCTCTTGGCTTGGGTTGTTACAACAGATAATATGTAGTTTTTCTTCTCGTTGTCCTGGTGGATGCAGCTAGCTAGATAAATATATTCTAGCATGTACCTTGTTCTCTATCCAAGCTACTGCATAGAATTTAGCAAGTGAGCAGAGAGCTCATTTGGCATGCAGCATCCAGTGCTCTACAGTAGCTGCATATGGAAAAATGATATGTTGTTAATGGTTATATGGTACTCCTGCCGTCTCAAAATAATTAATCAATTACAATGTCTTTCGCAGTAATCTCACTTTGCAATTGGTCATACTTCTCAAATTCTTAGAATCATACTATGTATGATTTAGTTGACAGGGACAACAAAGCAATTGTGACATTATCTTTGTTATATTATTTTGTAAGATCAATAAGACATAACAGCATAAAGAAAAAATATAAATACGGGTTAATTAGATACATGTTCGCATGATTTGAAAAATTCCACCAGAACTTGCAACTTTGGAAAATTGCCACTACAACTTTGCATGCCTCTTTCATAACTACACCTTGTACATGATCCACAACGATAAGCGTCGAATATGAGCATAAAAAAAGAGTTAAATCCATTATTAGTCATTGAACTTGTCTAGCAAAATCAATATGATCATTACAATTGGAATACGAGTTTACGGTCATTGAGACGCATCGGAGCTTCACTCGTGGTCACTGCTCGCATCGTAGAGGCGTATTTGATGACGTGGCGCTAAGTGGACCCACTGGTAGGGAAAGTAACAGATAGGAAAAGAATAACCATGTATATGAGGACTTTTTTGCAAAACCGGCATCCCCTCCTGTCTCGCTACTCTATCCCCACGCGACATGTCCCAGGCCACCGAAAAAAGCAGGCGGTGGAAGCCGGTGCCGACGGAGGAAGCTGGCGCGCACTCCCGCACCTGCCCCCCGTTCGGTGCATGCTCCCGCACCTCCCCAAGCCACCCAAACTTGTCGCTCACCTTCTTCTCCGTCCCCCGCTCTACGGCGGCTCCCACGGCCTGTACCCCATAGACATCCAGGCACACACATCGACGCGCCACCCGGGCGTGGCCCTGCCGGCACCGGCGGAGCGGCAGCTGCAGTAGCAAGACCTGGCCCAGGCGAGGGCGTTGCTGGGCCCGATGCCATTCCTCGTGGCCATTAACGAGGACACCAAATTCGGGTGGATCATGTACAAGGTCTAGTTCATGAAAGAGGTCTTTATTTTGTGTTTTTATTTTCGAAGGGACTAGGCATCCTCCGAAGGATGTGGGCATCCCAGCCTCCGTCTACAACTGCTGACACATGTCCACTTTGCTTCAAAAGCCCACTTTTCCTTCTATGTAGCAAAAATTATACCTCTTTTTTGCGGCGTGTAGAAAAAAAGATATAAGAGAAAGATCGAGATAACAGTATCTAGTGGAGTAATATTTAGCTCAAAGCTTTATCTTTAGATTTCAGAAGATAAACATAGCAATATCTAGTGGAGTCATCTATCATCGTCATGAAGTATCTTATTGCACCTTTTGTCAAAACACCAGTCATCTCACATAGATCTGAATGTATAAGTTCTAGCGATGCTAAGTTTCTTTGTTCCGCAACCGTATGAGACTTTCGGGGGTTGCTTTGGTTAAACACAAACTTGGCACTTAGAACCTTTGACAATAGTGAATTTCGGAATTAAACTCATATTGGATAGCCGCGTCATGCAACCAAAGTTAATATGATAGAGTCGTGAATGCTAAATATTGGACTCATTATCATTGCAAACATGATTAATAACTTTAGTACATGAGTCTGATAAAGATAAGCGAAGCAGACCTCCACACTCATAACCCTTTCCAACAAATTGTACTTACTTAGAAATTACAACTTTATTAGATTCAAAAACCAACTTAAAACCATCTTGACATAGAAGCTATCCGCTGACGAGATTCTTATTGATGGAGGGAACGTGCTGCACATTCTTCAGCTATACGGTCTTCCCCGAAGTGAACTTAAGATTTACCGTACCAACACCATGAACAGAAGCACGTGAGCTGTTTTCCATCAGCACAAAAGAAGTCTTTGATATCTGATAAGAAGAAAACATGAAAATATCAGAACATACATGTGTATTAGTGTGAGTGTTATCCACCATTAAGGAGAATGATATACTGAAAAGATAGTAAGTAAAATACCGTACCCAGCGTCCTTCATCCCAGGGTCGCTAATCACAACATTAACGGTCTTGCCGTTGCTCCCATGTTGACACTTATCAAAGCGATTAGGGAAGCTAGGAGCCTAATGATCAGGATCGCCACATACGTGGCAAGAGACTTTCTTCATATCATTTTTCTTCTTGAAGTTGGTTGAATGCATGGCCTTATTCTTGCCATCAAACTTCCCTTTACCTTCAGATTTGTTCTTATTCTCAAACTTGTGGGATGAGAAGTTTTTCTTCTGTACCAAGTTGGCACTAGAAGCTCCCTCAAATCCTTGAGCACATGTGTCCTTTGCTCTCACTTTATCTTCCACATGAATAGACCCAATGAGATCTGTAATGGAAAACTCCTATCCCTTATCTTCCAGAAAAGTAGAAAAGTTTCTCCACAAGGGAGGAATCTTGGCAATAATGTCGTTGGCCACGAACTTGTCCGGTAAGGTACACTTGAACTGATCAAATTTTTTGGCAAGTGATTGTATCTCATGAGCTTGCTCAACTACGGAGCGCTCATCAACCATCTTGTAGTCATAGAATTGCTCCATGGCATACAACTCAGTGCTAGCATCTGAGACCCCAAACTTGGCCTCGAGTGTATCCCACGCATCCTTGCCATTATCAAATAACATGTACGAGTCAACAATGTTGTGCACAAGGACACTAAAAAGAGCCACCATAAACATGGTATCGGTTTTCTTAAAGGCCACTTACTGCTCAGCGGAAAGATCTCCTTCAGGTTTGCCAAGTGTGGAGCTATAGAAGTTTAGGTTTTCAAATCAGAGAACTACTCTCATGCGCCATCTCTTATAGTGCATACCATCAAAAGGAGGCGGCCTAGTAGCCGCATCTACGCTAGTGGAATTCAGTTGCCTATAATCAGGTTTTTGGATTGTTGAAAATATAGGCAATAATCCATATGATTTAATCCGAATAATAAACTGATAAAGCATGATCATACAAATAGTACCAAAACTAATCATGCAGATCAACAAAATAGATAATCATATTACCTCTAAATAAGATAAACCTATCACATCTATACCAAACGCTAGAACTAAAAAATCTAGCATAATCTAAAAGAGATAGATTAAAATCACATATGGTGTAGACTGTAGAGCAGTGGCGACAGTACCAGTCGCGGTTGTAGCGGTTGCAGTAGTAGCAGTGTTGTCGCTGAAAGATCACGGATGCTGCCTAGAGGGGGGGTGAATAGACGGTTTAAAACTTTTACGAGATGAGCTTAACAAAGGCGGAAAAAAACTAGTGTTTTCTTTTGTCAAGCACAAAGCCTATAAATGCTAAGGTTCACCTATGTGCACCAACAACTTATGCTAAGCAAGACAAGTAACAAAGTGATAGCAAGATAGATTACTTCAAGCACGAAGGTTATCACAATGTAAAGTGCATAAGTAAAGAGCTTGGGTATAGAGATAACCGAGGCACGCAGGGACGATGATATGTTACCGAGTTCCTCCCAACAAGGGAGTACATCTTGTTGGAGGGGTGGGCGGTACTAAGACCACCAACGCCACAAGAGGACTCACCCTATTCTCCCGAGCACCCACCACACGGTTGATGGCTCTGAAATATAGCCATCTACATCCACATTTAAACTGGATATTATTCATATTTTTGATGCAATATCTCTCTAAACCCTGCTAGTAATGCCTAATGATCAAAGGGGTATGCAATCCTTTCTTGTTATTTTTCCCTGCGCAGATAATGACGTTTGACGATGAGAATCACTACATTAAATTCAAAGATACGAGATTTCCAACAACCCAAAGAAACCGGGAGTCGTGAAGTGGAGACATACGCTTTAAACACTAACTATACGGCGGGAATAAAATTCTGGCCATATAGTTGCGGTCGTATAGTTGCCACCACCACCGCTAGGTCAAACAGAACAACTTTCGTGAAGGGACCCTATATAAAGAGGCCTCGGGCAACGGGAAAAGAGCTCTCCCTCGCCCTGCTCGCCCCTCGCCACCAGAACCCTACATCCACAACACCGAAGAGCCGCCAGAGGAATAGACTTAGATCTAATCTCCAAACCATTCTCCACCACCATAGCCATATTCCACCACTTGGAATAGTAGATATCATCTTAGATTGGTGACATTGTAAGACTATTTGCTATCAATCGCATGATTCCCATTGCAATGTTTATGATCTTTGATTTCATATCTATGTGTGAGTAATCCTCCTTGGGCTAAGGGCTTCGGCCTAGCCATGTAGCTTTTGTGCATGTTATTTATCATAGATGGGATCATGTATTAGTTTGTATGACATGATGATTATTGTATCCTCTATTGCCTCAATCCAAGGACTTATCAGGTACCCAAGACCCCGAGGATTGAGTCAGGTATAGGGAGTATGAGTAATGACTAATCTGCAGGTTGGGAACCCCATTGACAGAAGGGGTAGTACGGCTGTATGTGAGGGATTTACTTGGGATTAACAGTGATGTCACTATGCATATCATTTATTCTCTTTCTTCTATGGATGAGACTAGTAGGTTATTGCTATAAGCGGTTGCGGAGGCAATAGCAATTATGGATGCACTGCCCACATATAATTTATCTTGCTCTAACAATTACATGCATACTTTATTATTATATTTTATTCCTATCAGATGTTTTACACAGCTACAAGTGAAACCGAAAGCCCTAGACCCTCTCTCTCCATCATCGACAACAACAAAAGACATCAAACTCTTGGTCTAGTAAAAACACAAAAGGAATTCTAAAACTCCCGAAGGTCCGTTAAAGTAACTTCACTATGCTTTTTGCTTCTCGAGGATTCGATAAACCTAGGTCTACTAGGGAAAAAGAGCTATACTACATCCATAATTCGGATCGAAGGTGTCAACCCTTTTTCTGGCGCCGTTGTCGGGGAAGCAATAACTACTCTGGTGAGGTTAGTAGGAACCTTGCTATTTTTAATTCTTGTTTTTAATTTTTAGTTTGCTTTCAGTCTTTATTTGAAAAACCAAAAAAATAGTTAGTCTTTATTTTTTTTTACTATCATAAGTCCTTGTTTAAGAAAACCCCAAAACATAGGAAATATGGCTGAAAAGAAGCTTGGTGAGTTTGCAACTCCCAACAATGATTATTTGCATACTCCTATTACCTAGCCAGCAATTGCTGCTGATAATTATGAAATTAAGCCCCACTAATTAAGTTTGGTTCAACATAATCAATTTGGAGGCTCTGCTGTTGAGGACGCAAGTATGCACTTGAATACTTTCACTGAAATATGTGATATGATGCACATAGAAGATGTTGACCCCGATGCAGTCAAATTGCGCTTATTTCCTTTCTCTCTTAGATGAAGAGCAAAATAATGGTTGCTATCTTTGCCTAGAAATACTATTACATCATGGGTGAAATCTACTTCTATATTTATGACTAAAATTTTCCCACCTACAAAGACTATGCAACTAAGATCTAATATTACTGGTTTTAGACAGGAAGAGTGTGAGCCACTAGCGCTTGCATGGGAGAGGATGAAAGAATGCATGAGAAACTGTCCTAGTCATGGGATGGAAGACTGGTTAATTCTCCATTTATTTTATAATGCTCTTAACCCCGTGTCTAAGTCTATGCTTGATATTGCAGTTGGAGGAACATTTATGGGTAAACATATTACCGAAGCAAAGTAGCTGCTAGACAATACGCAAGACAACCATGCCCAATGGCATGTGGATAGATCAACCACGAAGAAGGTGAACTCCGTCTCACCACAAGAAAATGAAGAACTAAATGCTAAGTTGGATGAGATCATATTAGCCGTAAAAGGTAAGGAAAGCCAGTTAAGAGCTATCCCTCAATAAAATATTGAAGAAATAGACTTCATAGCTTGTAATGATTATAACCCTGCTTGGAAGAAGAATTATAATCCTAATTTTCAGAAACATTATTCTAGTCCTGCAGGTAACTCTAATAATAATATGGGAACTAGTAATGGTAGTCTCTAAGAAACACTTAAGTATTTTATAGACTCACAAAATGAGCAAAACAATATTATTGTTAAAATAACGAAGAACCATGATGCTATGCTTGGTAAATTATCTAATCAAGCTGTAAGTTTGAGGAATGATTTGCAGGCCCTCCAAGAAAGAACAAGGATTGTTGTGGCACAGCTAGGTAAGATAACCGAGAGTCAAACTCTCATTCTAGCTAAATTTGCAAGTAAAGCTGAGCCCAATCCTGTTGAAGACCTCAAGATGATAAGAATCCAAAGGGAGGAGCCTGAAGAACTTGCTTATAGTAATGCTCCTTCACCAAATTACACCGTTGAAGATCTTGTAAAAAGGATCAATGTCAAGATTCTGGTAAGTGAAGGAAATGAGGAAGCTATGTATCAACACTTCGTTAATCAGGTAGAAATAAAGGTACGTGAGCTTGAGAAAGAATATAAGAAAATTGCTGAAAAATTACCTGTGAAGCTTGATGATATATTTGAGCCTACTATTAAGATTAAAATTGGGACCAATGAGATAGCTACACTTTGTGATCTAGGTGCAAGCGTCCCAACAATTCCAATAAGTCTTTTTAATAAGTTAAATCTTGGCTCTTTTGAAATCACCGAGTTAAAATTGCATCTAGCAGATTCTACCTACAAACAGACTGTAGGAATTAAGGAGAATACTTTAGTATACATTAAAGGCTGTCCTGCTCTTATTGATTTTGTTATTGTTGACATGCCTGAAGATGCTACTGCTCCTATTATATTAGGCCGTTCTTTCTTAAGAACTATTAAGGCTTTGATTAATCTACATGAAGGGAATGTAAAGCTTCAATTGCCTTCACGGGATCCTTTTGTTATTCATTTCCCCAGGAAGAAGAAAGCCAATCATGATGAAAAGGAGGCCATCACTTTGAAGGCCAACTATTTTGGAGTGGGTGTTCCATCCATATGGCCTAAGTGAGCAACATTGAGGTTAAGCTATTGACCATAAAAGAGCGCTTCATGGGAGGTAACCCATGAGAAATAAAGGTTTGAGTTAACTTTTTAAGTTTTAGTTTAAGTTTATGTTTAATAAAGAGCGCTAGAAAGCTCCAATTGAGGAGAAGAAGTTCGGTAGTACCAAAAATCCTGCTTAATACATGTTTATGTTGGTTGACAATATTTACTGTCATTTTTCTGTCAAAAACAAGGTGTTTCGCTAAGTTTCAGGATAAGAAAGTATTCTCGAAGAAATGGATTTTTTTGATGAATACAGAAGGTTTAACGACCAAGTATATGGTGGTAATAAAAATTCTGGCCGTATAGATATTTTTGCCATCGACAATTTTTATTTCATAAGTACTGATGGTTTAACGACCAACTATACGACGGGAATAAAAATTCCGGCCGTATAGTTCCAATCGTATAGATATCGATGCTTTTGTACAATTTCTTTTCCAGGTACAGAGGGTTTGACGACCAACTATACGGCAACAACAAATTGTTCTGGCCATATAGTTCTGGCTGTATAGCTGTGCCGCTAGGTGGAAACCCTAAAATTTTGACAGCAGGCCAACTATACGGCGGGAACACATTGTTCCGACTGTATAGTTTACCCGTATAGTTGCGTCCGACCACAAAAATTCCATGGGAAGGTACCTCCAACCCCAAAACTTCAATCCTTTTTCTCTCTTCTACCTCCAAACTCTCTCAAAACCTCAAGAGATCTTCATCTCTACTCAATTTCGTTCGATTTGCTTGCACACAAGTGATCTACGGTATGTTTCTCCTCCGATCCTCCAATTACTTTTTGCAAATTCATCTTTGATCTATCATCATTATCAATCTAGAGTGAGACCTACTATGAACTAATTGCAATGATTCTCTTGCCTAGATTATTATTTTGAGGGGATTCTTTAGTGTGCTATCATGAGAATATGTTATACTTATTATTGTTGGATCAAAGAGTTTTATTTTTGTCTTTCTTTATTATTTTAGATGATGAACACAAGGATCCAAACTCGTGCTCGTGCCGGTGCAAGTGCTTCTCGGGATGTCGTTCAAGAACACATGGGGATACGGTTCAGGAATAAGCTCCAACGTGATCGCTTCAACAAGATCAAGAACCGAGAAGTGAAGGCCACCAAGTGGGCTTGCCCCATTATATTGAACCAATTCGGTATTTCTAATGGCTTCAATTTACTTTGCAATAGGGTTGGTCTGCAAAACTTTGTATTCAATGATATGCCTACTTATCGCTGGTTAACTCTGGAATTTTTAAGTTCTTTGCAAAGCACCGTTAAACTATGGGCATGGAGAGGACACGATTTCTTTCCGACTTATGAACAACAATTACACTTTATCACTAGATGAATGGTGCACATGCTTTAATTTTCCAAATAATAATGATAATGACTTGTGCGCATCCTTTACTGGCTTAGACCCTTCCCCAGAACAATATTATAATGGAATGAGCTTCACTTCTAGAGTGAGCAAGGGGAAGAATATTCAACATCCTGCAATTCGCTAATTGTTCTATGTTATTGCTAACACCTTGCAGGAACGAAATGAGTTCACAAGACTCAATGAGGAGGACATGTTAGTCCTTGCAAAAGATGCTTACAACAACTGCGACTTGTCACTCAACTTGGGCGCAATCCTTGTGCGCTACCTGGAGCACCAATCCTCCCAAAGCCAAGAACCAATCACAGGTGGAGGTGTCATCACCGTGCTTTCCATTTCCCTAGGCATCGACCTAGGTGAGTTGCAACCTATGCAGGTGAGCGACATGTTGGTTTCTCTACTTTAAAGGCTAGTGGAATGCTTACTAGGAGAGGTGGTGTTTATTACTTGCATATTGCTGGAGCTGGGCGTCTCTACCCCGCTCCTATGCCTAATGGTCTTTTCTCTATCGAGGAAGGACGTTTGCTATATGACTTGCAGGTTGAGAAACACCAACCCAAGGAGGAGATTCCGGATGAGGATGAGGACCAAGAAGAGGAGCAAGAAGTTCCTTATCAAGAGGAGCAACCACCAACCCGGTTCGCTACATACCAAGACTTCCAAGAACTTGAAGGGACTGTGGAGAGGATGCATAGCCTCTCCTTGAACCTCTGAGGAACAACTAGTAATTTATCAACTCAATTTGTGAACTGGAGTAACGACTTCTTCCTGCCACCACAATGATTTGAAGGGCTTGCAAAAGCCTAAGCTTGGGGAAGTTTCCTCATTTATCTTTATTTGGCGTTCATTTGCTTTTATTTATTTCGAGGTTATGTTTTTAATTTGATTTGCTTATCTTTAGTTATTTCGATTTGTTTTCGAGATTTTCTAGCCGAACTTTGCCTCCAATTTTCTATTCTTTAATTCTCCCTCTCAAAAACAACAAAAAGATTTCTCCATTTATCTTTATTTTCCCTCTTTCTTTTCTTTTTGCCTTGAGGTTATCATATATTTGCAGGAAGAGTGATTGACTTCGAGTTTCCAAGAAACAAATTAAAAGGGAAGAGAGAAGTGGAACCAAACATGAGAGGTATGCCTTATGACTCCCCACTTTTGAAGTTTGAGAAATCCATGCTAGTTAGTAGTAAACTTTGAGATGTTATATTGGTGGAGTGAGTCTTTATATTGTAGTAAAGTTTTGTTTGCATGGGTATTTAATTGGGTACCTTTTGTTCCAGCTCTTGTAGTTAACCAAGTCTTGCCTAAAAATTTGCTAAACAATTGTAATAAGAAAAAGTCTCACAATTGAAGGCTTGGGTGTTGTAGTGTTTAGTCTTGAAGGCTTATTTCTAGAGACACTCAATGCCACGGAAAATAATGATCGACTTGATAGCTCTCTTTAAAGGATTTCTTTGATTGAATTAATGTTTAGTGGTTTTTGTGAGCATGCCAAAGTATGACTTGTTAATCATAAGAATGATATAGCTTTATGCGTGTCAAACTTCATGGGACGCAACAACTCCGCTAGCCTACGAACGATCTTCATGGAGGAAACTCCTAGATTTCGGCTATGAGTTGATTAAACATATGTAGCAGCAATGCTATAATGGGTAAGATTCTTGGCACTCCTGGGTAGCTGTGTTCATGATGGAATCACTCCTCTAGCTGATATGAGTAATCATTGTGAAAAAGGAACAAAAACCTTAGTAATGCCACGAGTGTCCATCACAGCCTGATAAACTAATTTTTTGGCATGCTCCCAATTACTTAAGAACTGAAATTCTTGAAGGACAATGAATGGCAAAGTAGTACTTGAAAAGTATTGATTTATTGATGTGGGAATACTGAGATACTCTACTGTATACGCTTTGCATGACAACTCTCATACTCTCAATTTGACATGATTATACTTTATTGTTCAAAGGCAAGCCTATGAGTTGATTACATGACATGGAATAAATTTACTCATTTGAATCATCCATGTTGACAATAATTTTGCTGTGCTACAAGGATGCATAAAAACCCGTATGATATGCTTGCCATTACTCTATCTATGCTGAAGTTTTTCAGATTTATGAAGTGAAGGAAACATGAGACTACCAATCATGAGTAAGATCATCATCTCGTTATTCCAGTTTAAATGCTGAGTTCCTTTTTGATTTTGGTTTTATTGCTCGAGGACGATCAAGTTTTAGCTTGGGGAGGTTGATGGCTCTAAAATATAGCCATCTACGTCCACATTTAAACTGAATATTATTCATATTTTTGATGCAATATCTCTCTAAACCCTGCCACTAATGCCTAATGATCAAAGAGGTATGCAATCCTTTATTGTTATTTTCCCTGCGCAGATAATGACGTTTGATGATGGGAATCGCTACATTAAAGTCAAAGATACGAGATTTCCAACAACCCAAAGAAACCAAGAGTCGTGAAGTGGAGACAGACGCTTTAACGACCAACTATACGGCAGGAATAAAATTCCGACCGTATAGTTGTGGTCGTATAGTTGCCGCCACCACCGCTAGGTCAAATAGAACAACTTTCGTGAAGGGACCCCTATATAAAGAGGCCTCGGGCGATGAGAAAAGAGCTCTCCCTCGCCCTGCTCGCCCCCTCGCCACCAGAACCCTGCATCCACAACACCGAAGAGCCGTCGGAGGAATAGACTTAGATCTAATCCCCAAACCATTCTCCATCACCATAGCCATATTCCACCACTTGTAATAGTAGATCTCATCTTAGATTGGCGATATTGTAATACTATTTTCTATCAATCGCATGATTCCCATTGCAATGTTTATGATCTTTGATTTCATCTCTATGTGTGAGTAATCCTCCTTGGGCTAAGGGCTTCGGCCTAGCCATGTAGCTTTTGTGCATGTTATTTATCATAGATGGGATCATGTATTAGTTTGTATGACATGATGATTATTGTATCCTCTCTTGCCTCAATCCAAAGACTTGTCAGGTACCCAAGACCCCGAGGATTGAGCCAGGTATAGGGAGTATGAGTAATGACTAATCCGCAGGTTGGGAACCCTAGTGACAGAAGGGGTAGTACGACTGTATGTGAGGGATTGACTTGGGATTAACGGTGACGTCACTATGCATATCATTAGTTCTCTTTCTTCTATGGATGAGACTAGTAGGTTATTGCTATAAGCAGTTGTGGAGGCAATAGCAATTATGGATGCACTTCCCACATATAATTTATCTTGCTCTAACAATTACATGCATACTTTATTATTATCTTTTATTCCCATCAGATGTTTTGCACAGCTACAGGTGAAACCGAAAGCCCTAGGCCCTCTCTCCATCATCAACAACAATAAAAGACAGCAAACTCTTGGTCCGGTAAAAACACAAAAGGAATTCTAAAACTCCCGAAGGTCCGTTAAAGTAACTTCACTATGCTTTCTGCCTCTCGAGAACTCGATAAACCTAGGTCTACTAGGGAAAAAGAGCTATACTACATCTATAATCCAGATCAAAGGTATCAACGACAAGCACCCGTTCCACTATGGGACACTTGAGGGCGGTCACCAAACCTGTACAAGATTGGGCCAATCTCCACAACTTAATTGGAGTCTCCCAATAATCACCACCAAGGCCTCAATCTTGGGGAGAGCTTCACAACTTAATTGAAGGCCCCAAGAACACGCCATAAAGGCCACACAACCGTCTAGGGTTCGAAGAACCCAAGAGGGACAATCTTCTTGATTTCACCAACCAAATCCTCTGGGGAGAACTCAAACTGATGCACCTAATGCAAATGGTAAGAACACCACAAAGATGCCCCAATCCTTCAATCTCAAGTTCCAACAAGGATACTAAAGCAATTTGGGGAACAAGAGAGGAAGAACACAAGGAGAACACAAAATCCCCCAAGATCTAGATCCCAAAGATTCACTCACAAGGAGATGATTTGGTTTGGTCAAAATGTAGATCTAAATCTATGTAGAACAAAGCATCATGTTGTCTGGGCCCTTAATTGGACAACAAGCATTACACAGCCCATAGATAGTCAAGCACACATAATATAGTAATTAAAATCAACCACAAACTAATGACAAATATATGGAGGCACATCACATCTCACCAATCCCTTACATCTCCCACGCCCAAGGAACTTACTCACACATGAGAAAAGAAAGCATCATCAATATAATTAAATAAAGGGAGTTCTTCTCGATATTACCATGGAGATACATAGTAAGAATAGAAAAGTAATCCAACACAATTCAAGATAGGAAGAAACAATCTCAAACCATAATCTTGTAAAGTGAAGAGATCTCTCTCTCAAGTACAAGTAATGGCTATGAGGGTGTGATGGATAGGAGGTCGAAGATCGTGGAGCAAGATGAAGAACATCTTCCCCCTCTTCTTCGGATCTCTTGTTTCTCCTCTCTGGATGGGATTGCGGCTGCTATGCTATGATTTCATCCCCTTATCTTCATGAAAGTTGTCCCTTTTGACAAGACGGAGGCGGTGGCAACAATACAGCGGGAACTATACGACCGGAAAAATATTCCCGCCGTATAGTTGCTCGTTAAAGATACTGTATGCCTCCCTTGATTGCTTCTAAAAAGAGACTTGCTTGCTTTTGCCTAAATATTGTGTTTCTCTTGTTAAAACCTTCTGTTGATGTTCAGAACCTGAAACACACACTAAAAACCAAGTTTTCTTTGCTACTGAAGTATTAGCGTTAGGTAAAGCTAGAAAAAGATCAAATCCAGAAGAAAACCATCAATAAAAACCATAAAAAATATGTCGAATCTCACAGCTATCAACTCCCACAAGCTTAGATGTTGCTCACCCTCAAGTGACACGAAAATAAGGAAGAATAGCGAAGATTTGGGACTGAAATAAAAGAACTTACAAGCTCGAATTGGTGTCAAATTCTTTTCTTCAGAATTCCTGCAATCTTAAACATGATCATACAAGTATTCACAAGATTGCACTGAGTCCACTTCCTAACCACGTATATCTTGCTAGCAAATAAATCATATGCCCGAGCAAGTGGCAAAAGTTTAGCTAAGAAGGTGAAACAAATTCTTTTGGTGTCTCTCTTTGTTGAGAGATGAAATTTTTTTGCTCTTGTTTATTTAACCAATTAAGATTACTCAAGTTGACACCAAAAAAACATTCAATTTAAGAACAACTCATTTATTCCCACATCAAAATTTCAAGACTCTCAAAGCACATTTTTCCTTTCCTTGTTTTTCAAAAACTTCATCCCTTTCATAGATAAATCATGCCACTGTTTTTAACATGCTAATTGGGACTTTGTTTCGCACTCGTGACCATTCCAATAGATAACTGTTGAGCAATAGTGGGTCAAAGGAGTACTACAACTTCACTTGGAACGTGAAACCACGAGGGGACTAAAAATTTATCCGTCATAGCATTGCAGCTACAAACGCTTACATAACTCAATAGCCGAAATCAAGTGGTTTCCACATTTAGATTGTTCATTGGCCAGCGGAGTTAATAGTTCCCCATGGAGCATGGTAGTGTTGTAATGACACGCGTAAAGCAATATCTTACTGTAATTATTAGAAAAAGTAGTGGCATAATCTCTACTACTTCGAAGCATCCATTTTATCAGACAATTTCATTCAAGAGTGCTATCGAGTCTATTTACATTAAGCTCAAATGGGGTTGAGTAGTTCTAAAATCAAATCCTTTTGGCTAAATATGGACTCAAGTCATCTTTTGAATGCTTTTCTTGTTGTAAAAATGTCGGAAATATTTTTAACCAAGTTCATTGCTCATTATTTCAAAGCTAAAAAGGAGACACTGACAAAGGAATAGAATTTTGAAGGGAATATGCCCGAGAGGCAATAATAAAGTGGTTATTATCTTATTCCATGTTTATGATAAATGTTTATTTTGCATGCTATAATTGTATTGATCAGAAACGTCAATACATGTGTGTTTAATAAACAAAAAGGGTTCCTAGTTATGCCTCTCTTATAGACTAGCTTGTTGATTAACAAGATGATCAAGGTTTCCTGATCATGGACATTGGATGTTGTTAATAACAAGGTCACAACATTTGTGAAATGATGTGATGAACATTCATCCGAAGTATAGAATTACGATCAAGTCATTATGTTTATATTGCTATAACATCATACTAAGTAATCTTTATCCTTAGACCATGAGATCATATTAATTGCTAACACCGGAAGAGTATCTTGATAACATCAAACGTCACACCATAACAGGGTGACTATAAAGATGGGTTTAGTGCTACGAAGGTGTTATGTTGAGGCTCATGGATCAAGAGTGGAATTTGTCAATCTCGATGACAGATAGATATACTCTAGGCCCTCTCGGTGATATCACATTGAGATAGTTTGCAAGCAAGTGATGTGATCACTGGAATGATATATCACGGGAACGAGAAAAGAGTGCATGTCGGTAACGAGATCAAACTTGGTATTTGGATACCGATGATCGAATCTCGGACATGTATTATATCATGAGACAAAGGGATTAAATTACAAGCGTTAAAGGTTCTCACGATCACAGAAGTCATCGTTGAATATGCAGGAGTCAGTATGGATCTACAGGTCCCGCTTCTGACTATTGATCTAAGAGGAGTCTCAATCATGTCTGCATTATTCGCGAACCATAGGGTGACACACTTAAGAGTTACCGGACACCATTTTGGAGCACATATGTTTCAGACGAAAGAATTGCAAAGCGCAGGAATTGTTTCGATAGAAACCAAAAATTGTTTCGGGTGAAATTGCAGAAAGTGGTTCTGCATGTGATATTGAAATATTGCAAGGGGTTATATGTGAATGTTTGTTAATTAAAGTAATTAACAAAATTCTGAATAAATTTAATAAAAGAGTTTTATTAAATGAGAGAGCATTAAACTTGGAGAATTTTAATGCATTTAAAGTGGGGACTTTAAAAGGGAATGTGAAGAGGCATTTTAATGTGGAGGGGTTACCACCACATGAATGGGGGAGGTGAGGAGTCACCCCCCATGCGCCGGACATGGAGAGATGGGCACCCCCTCCTCCTATAAAAGGACACCCTCTCCCTCCTTATTCCTCACACCTCCTTGTGAAGGATCTCTCTCCCCCTCTAGAATTATTCCCCCATGGTCTCGGATTAGCGAGATACATGTTCCCGGTGGCATTTCGTCTGGAAGGAGTTGCTGCTTCCGCTGGATCGCTGAAGCGAGGAGGTGGAGGTTGTCCGGTGGCTTGAACGTGTGTGCAAGTACGGATGCACTGCTGAGTTGCGGCGCTCGGACTTCCTCACGATCTTGAGATCGGCAAGTGTACGACTACATCAACCACGAGTTCCTACTCATTAACAAAACTCGTTGTCTTCGAGGGTAAGTTCTCGATGGATGTATGTCCACCCGTTGCTCTGTACCTAGTAGATAGATCTTGGCGTGTAGTTCTCATCGTAGGAATTTTTTTGTTTTCTATGCTGCGGACCCAACAGTGGTATCAGAGCCTGATCTATGCGTAGGTGCTTTGCACGGGTAGTACACATATGTTTATATGTGGGCGATGATGATCATGTTATTGCATCTTCTATGTATTTTGGATATTGGTGGCATAGTGGGATGAAGCAGCCTAGACCAACCTTACATGTCATCGTACATGAGACCGGTTCCACGACTGACATGCAACTTGTTTTGCATAAGTGGCTGGCGGGTGTCTGTCTATCCTACTATAGTCAATATCTGATTTACAATGAGTTGCTAATAACTTGGTTATCCTCGTTGTGGTTCATGTTCATAGGTAAGAACGGTTCTATCTCCGAAAGCCCTAAGCCACATAAAACTTGCAATTGATAAATTAGAGGCGTCTAGTTTAGATCGTTGCTGGGCTAGTGTCTTGATATGGTATTATTGTAAGTAGATGTATGATAGATACTCTTACAACACACTCAACGTGTAAGTTCCATAGACCTTGGCCTTACACACAAAGGAATGATAGAGATCATACCACGATGCAAATGATAGAGATGAAATACATGGACCATATCATCTCACTTTACACATTAGATGTTAGCATCTTATACTGCTAGTTTGGCGCTTTCTATAGCATTGTAAGATGATCCCTCATTTAGATATCAAGATAAAAATGTGTTCTTCCTTAAGTATGCACCGTTCTATGGATCGTGTTTCGAGACATCACGTGATGATCGGGTGTACTCGAATCTACGCTTTCATAGGAACGGGTGTAAGACAGTTTACACATGCGAGTACTAAGGTTCTTACTTGGCGAGCCTAGCATGTACAGACATGGCCTCGGAACACGGACCGAAAGATTAAGCATGAGTCATATAGTTGATATGATGCCCATATAGATGCTCGCCTTTGAAGCTACATCAACTCATGTGATGATCGGACTTGGTGTAGTGGATTTGGTTCATGTAATCACCAAAAAGGCACGAGGGATGTCGTTTTTGAGTGGGAGTTCATTTATAATTTGGATTAGTCGAACTAAATTTGTCATAAACTAAATCGAAGTGAATTTGCATAATTTGTTGTAGTCATTGGCGTCTGTTCACTACCTTATGCTTAGTTTTAATTGAGATAATAGAACTATAGAATTCTGGATATTTACTTTACGAACTGGTATCGTATTGTTCTGAATGTCAATTTAAAGTTTACAAGTCCTATTGCAAACTTTCAGCAAACTCTGTTTACTCCATGAAGTTTAATAAGTAGTATTAAATCAAGAGTAAGAATTCCAATGTTAGTATCTAAAGTATCATGTTTGCCTCCATGATTATTGATATTCAAAAGTTGTTTTAATATCAAGATTATATAGGAGCTGGAAATTGTTTCAGAAACCATCATGTGTGAAAGATATTGTGATATCTGAAACAATGTTTTTGGTTGCATTATGATAGAGTATAATTTAGCAAAATACATGTTCTCATATTGTATGAGAATTTGTGAAGGATGGAGATGCTAGGCATCCGGATCTCCCAAAAAGGTTTTTGGGAACTAACATTATACTCGCGATTCTTCCTTACAAGCTATAATAGCTTGATCATGAAAGTTGTCATGATAAGGATGAATAGAAGATGTAAGTAAAATGTTTACTACACTAAAAGATTACTAAAGAATGGATTTTTGAAAGAATGCCAAACATTTGATGATGGAGATCCACTTCAAAGTGCAAGTCCAAAGGTATTAGTATTTGAATATATACGCCTTGTACTATGTGTCATGTGAATGACACCACTATTGATGTTGATAGATTCTTTTAAAAGGAAAAGGAATTGCTGAAAGAGAATCTATAAAATATTTGGCAGCAAAGAAAAGGTTGGAGATGTCCAACTTAGGTATATAGAAGATATACATGTTATGGATGTATTCCTTGCTTGTTAAACAATGTGGTTCTGAGGTATTGGATACGGATACCGAATTGGTTGGTATAAAGTGTCATACAGGACAACGCAATTCATGAACTACAATGGCCTAAGTAACTAGCAAGAGAATAAGTGATGATGTTCATTGAAAACAAATAAAGTGTTATTGTGTTTTTCGTTGTCATCAAACCTAGTCTTCAAGATTTGTTTTAATAGTTGTTATTTTGTTCCGGTATTACAAGAACAATGGTTGTTCAAATAATTACCGTATTCCATAAAGGATGGATGAACTTTTACAAGTCTAGTGGGAGAAATCACATCCATAAACACTATTGCTAAAATGTCGCAAGACAAATGATTGAAAGATCACTTATGAAGTGACATCGCTGTTTAAATTATATTGGAAAGAAAACATGAAGAAACTCCATGTTGATGGATTTTTGGAGTCTTTTGATTTTGATCAATTGACGCTGGTGAAACTTTCCTCGAGAAAATTGAAACTCCATTCATAGGCCAAAGAGGAACGAATGACTAACTTATTGGATATTATGCATGTTGATGTATATAGTCCATTATGTGTAGCCATATGCGATGGATCCTTTTGCTTCATATGCTTTCTCCAGAAATTTAAGTGAATATATCTATATATTTACTTAATAAGGAAGAAGTATGAAACATTTGAAAAATGTTCAAAGACTTTCAAGATGAAGTGGAAAATCATTGTAACAAGAAAATAAAGAGTTTATGATTTGATCATAAAGGAAGATATTTGAGTTATATGTTTAGCAAAAACACCTAAGACTTGAGGAATTGTTCCATGATTTGTGTTTTCTCGATAAACCATAGGAGTATGGAATATTCAAGAGATGAAATCAAACCATGTTTGACATGGTAAGATCAAAGGTGTCATTTATAAAACTGCCATTATGTTTTAAGGATTCAAGTTTTAGAGACTACCGCTTTTACACTGAAAAGAGCACCATCGTGATCCGTTGAAATGACACCATATAAGTTATGGTTTGGGATAAAACCCAAATTGTCTTTTCTTAAATTTTGGTATGCTATGCATAAGTAAAATGTTTACAACCAAAGTCGGATAAGCACGTCTTTGTAGGTTATCCCAAAGAATTTGTTGGGAATTTCTCCATAACACCGAGGACAAAAGAGTTTGTTACTTGGAACGTTAAGTTTCTTGAGAAGGAATTTTTCACGAAAAGTTAAGTGGAAGGACAATAGAACTTTGATAAGGTTGTTTAACCTTGGCTATATATGCTAAGTAGCGCAGCGCCGGAAAGTGTCCCGGTGGTGGCCACAATGCTCGTGGCTCACGTGATTACAAAGGGTGTGATCTCAGAGATTAGAGTTCCTATTGAACCATGTGGGTCGGTAAGAATCAAATAGTGTGATTTGATAAGCAAGTCGTTATTGTTTTGACAATGATGAACCGACTACATGCAAAGAAGCGATGATGGGCCCTGACTCCATAAAATGACTAGAAGTCATAGAATCCGTGATAGTATCCATACACGAGAAATCAAGTTTCTGAACTTGGAAGACCCTCCGGAAAGGCGTGAAGCCTATCGGTCGTGTTTGGATCTATAAAGAAATAAGACATGGATGTTTAACATCTATGAAATAGTCGACATGTAGGAAAGAAGTTTACGACAATGTTCAAGGAGTTGACTATGACAAGATTTGATCTTTCATAGTGATATTTAGTCTTGACGAATTAATGTAGCAACCACTACATATAATTTTATGTATGGTAGTTGAACAAACAAAATAATGTCCTTCTAATAGAATGGTTACCTAGGACGTGTACAAGACATGGTCCGAAGGGTTTTGTTAATTCAAAGGGTGCTAAAATGGCATGCAAACTTCAATAGTTGAAGTAAGCATAGCGGAGTCGGAATCTTCACCATGATGAAATTGTTAAAAGAGTTTAAATTCATCGGAGATGATGAAGATGCTTGCATTTTCAAGAAATTAAGTGGGAGCACCGAGACATATTTCTAATACATTATGTAGAGGAAATATTGTTGATTGGAGATGATGTATCTTGTATTAACACAAGTTAAGAATTTCATTAAAATAAGATTTCGATGAAAGACTTGGGCAAACCCAGAATATTTGGCATCAATATCTATATGGATAGATTAAGGCGCTAATATGGTTGTGCCAGACATACATATATGAGATATTGAAAGGGTTCAATATGGAAACAACAAGAAAGGTTCTTGTTGCATGGAAAGAATTGTATCAAGATTCAAGTGTTTCAACACTTGGTGAGTAAAATCACATGAAGATTTTGATCGATTATACCATGATATGTATATATCCAAAATGTCCTATGCTCTAAATGTTATGAACACATACCAGAATGATTCATAAGATGATCATTGGACGATAGTAAAGATATTCTTATGAACTGTGGAAGAACTAAGAATATATCATGTATAAGTGACAAATAGTTGAAGGTAGTTCATTGTAAAGTGTTACATTGATACTATTTTTGTCACAAGATACAAATTAAATTTATCTCAATTTAGACTATGGGTGGAACAATGTAATGGAAAGGATGTTCCATGATGGATTTGGATGAGTTCCAAAGTTGAGACATTGTGACGGATACTACAACAAAAGGCTAAGTATATAACTGCTATAGTAGCAGCAAAGAAGGGCATTTGTGTTAAGTAGTTTGTTATCAAACTAGGTGTGGTTCAAAGTGGGCTAATACTATGAAGATATATTGTCTGACAATAATATCAACATATTTTAAGCCGAACGAACTAAAGGTCTCACCAAAGGACCAAATTTATAATGCCATCTCATTTGTGAATGAGTGATGCGTAGAGACGCAAAGACATGCAAATACACACGGACCTGAAACTGTCAGATCTAAAGATTATGTTAACCACTAGCAATCATGTATATGCAACACCAGAAAGCCATAGGTATTCAATACACAAAGTTTTTCAAACTAGATTATTGACTCTAGTGCAAGTGGGAGACTGAAGGGAATATGCCCGAGAGGCAATAATAAAGTGGTTATTATCTTATTCCATGTTTATGATAAATGTTTATTTTGCATGCTATAATTGTATTGATCGGAAACGTCAATACATGTGTGTTTAATAAACAAAAAGGGTTCCTAGTTATGCCTCTCTTATAGACTAGCTTGTTGATTAACAAGATGATCAAGGTTTCCTGATCATGGACATTGGATGTTGTTAATAACAAGGTCACAACATTTGTGAAATGATGTGATGAACATTCATCCGAAGTATAGAATTACGATCAAGTCATTATGTTTATATTGCTATAACATCATACTAAGTAATCTTTATCCTTAGACCATGAGATCATATTAATTGCTAACACCGGAAGAGTATCTTGATAACATCAAACGTCACACCATAACAGGGTGACTATAAAGATGGGTTTAGTGCTACGAAGGTGTTATGTTGAGGCTCATGGATCAAGACTGGAATTTGTCAATCTCGATGACAGATAGATATACTCTAGGCCCTCTCGGTGATATCACATTGAGATAGCTTGCAAGCAAGTGATGTGATCACTGGAATGATATATCACGGGAACGAGAAAAGAGTGCATGTCGGTAACGAGATCAAACTAGGTATTTGGATACCGATGATCGAATCTCGGACATGTATTATATCATGAGACAAAGGGATTAAATTACAAGCATTAAAGGTTCTCACGATCATAGAAGTCATCGTTGAATATGCAGGAGTCAGTATGGATCTCCAGGTCCCGCTTCTGACTATTGATCTGAGAGGAGTCTCAATCATGTCTGCATTATTCGCGAACCGTAGGGTGACACACTTAAGAGTTACCGGACACCATTTTGGAGCACATATGTTTCAGACAAAATAATTGCAAAGCGCAAGAATTGTTTCGATAGAAACCGGAAATTGTTTCGGGTGAAATTGCAGAAAGTGGTTCTACATGTGATATTGAAATATTGCAAGGGGTTATATGTGAATGTTTGTTAATTAAAGTAATTAACAAAATTCTGAATAAATTTAATAAAGGAGTTTTATTAAATGAGAGAGCATTAAACTTGGAGAATTTTAATGCATTTAAAGTGGGGACTTTAAAAGGGAATGTGAAGAGGCATTTTAATGTGGAGGGGTTACCACCACATGAATGGGGGAGGTGAGGAGTCACCCCCATGCGCCGGATATGGAGAGAGGGGCACCCCCTCCTCCTATAAAAGGCCACCCTCTCCCTCCTTCCTCACACCTCCTTGTGAAGGATCTCTCTCCCCCTCTAGAATTATTCCCCCATGGTCTCGGATTAGCGAGATACATGTTACCGATGGTATTTCGTCTGGAAGGAGTTGCTACTTCTGCTGGATCGCTGGAGCGAGGAGGTGGAGGTTGTTCAGTGGCTTGAACGTGTGTGCGAGTATGGATGCGCTGCTGAGTTGCGGCGCTCGAACTTCCTCACGATCTTGAGATCGGCAAGTGTACGACTACATCAACCACGAGTTCCTACTCGTTAACAAAACTCGTTGTCTTCGAGGGTAAGTTCTCGATGGATGTATGTCCACCCGTTGCTCTGTACCTAGTAGATAGATCTTGGCGTGTAGTTCTCATCGTAGGAAATTTTTGTTTTCTGTGCTGCAGACCCAACAAATTTATAGGATAACAAGCTAAGTGGGGAGTGGCTCAAGTGCAAATGAGTAAATAATTGTAGGGTCTATTTAAGGTTGCAAAAAAGGTGATGAAAGGAATGTGATACCTCCTCTTGGTTGCTTTGTTCTCGTACTTGAGCTGAACCCCCTTGATGGCCCAAAATATATCGAGCTCGTTGGGGAACCCCAAGAGGAAGGTATGATGAGCACATCAGCAAGTTTTCCCTCAATTATGAAACCAAGGTTTAATCGAACCAGTAGGAGCAAGGAAACACCCCAAAGGTGTTGCTAGCTGAACGTTGATAGGGCACACTACTGATGCCAGCAACAACATGGAGACATGCACAACACAACCACATAACTCTGTCCCCAACTTGCGATGAGGTTGTCAATCTCACCGGTTTTGCTGAAAACAAAGGATTAGACGTATCGAGTGGATGAAAGTAATAGTCTGCAGAAAGCAAAAAGTAAACACAAAGCAGTAAACAATTGATTGTAGATTGAAAGTAAAAGAAAGGACCGGGGTCCATAGTTCACTAGAGGTGGCTCTCCTTAAGATAGATAACATGCTGGGTGAACAAATTACAGCGGGGAATTGACAAACATCGAGAAAGCATACAAGCATATACTAATCATCTTGACTCCTTGGAGATTCGATTGGGCATGACAACATTATACATAGACCTCCATCCAACTGCATCTATGACTAATAATCCACCTTTAGGTTATCATCCGAACCCGCAAGCAACGGATAATTGCATTACGAATTGCGTGTAAAGTAAACAATATGATTGTTCTATGAACAAAGGATTGTTGTTTTCTCCCTAGTAACAACAACACATCTAGTACCTTAGAGATTTCTATCACTTCCTCAGATTACCAGAGGCATGAACCCACTATCGAGCATAAATACTAACTCTTGGAGTTGCTAGCATCTACTTGGCCAAGATAGCTACTAACAACAGAAAGCATGCAAGATCACAAATAACAAAGACATGATAGAATCAATAATCAATCTGAAATAGCATCTCAATATCCATCGGATCCCCGTAAACACAACATGTAGAATTACAAATAGATGATCTTGATCATGAACGGAGCTCACAAGATCTAAACATGATAGCACAAAGGAGGAGAACCAGCCATCTAGCTACTACATGGACCCATAGTCCAGAGATGAACTACTCACGCATCACACGGATGCTTGCATGATGATGAAGAAGGCCTCCAGGGTGAATTCCCCTCTTTGGCAGGGTGCCGGGAAGAGCTTCAGATCCTTCCCGATCTAGGGATGGAGATGACGGCGGATACAGACTCTTTCGTGGAATTTTGATTGGGTACTTAGGGTTTCCGTATTAGAGGCAACTTATAGGCGGAAGGAGAGGCCAAGGGGGTGCCTGGGGCGGCCAGACCACCCCCTAGCATGGGCTAGGCCCTGGCCGCGCGGCCAGGTGGTGTGGCTGGGCCCTAGCCCCTCTCCGTCTCGTATTCTGGCTCCAGGTGTCCCTCGGCGAAAAACTGACTTTGGCTTTTGTCCCGTCCAATTCCGAGGATATTCATTTTCTAATTTTCCTGGAACCAAAACAGTAGAAAACAGGCAGCTGGCACTGTGGCTCTTGTTCATAGGTTAGTCCAAGAAATCATATGAAAAGTAGTCCAAAGTGTGGACAAAACATAAGAAAGTAGATAAAACCAAGCATGGAACATCAAAAATTATGGATACGTTTGCAACGTATCACCCCTCTATATTTCCCTATTGCCAAGTCAACTGAAATTGAGCAATCTCCGAGAGAAACAAAGAAACAAATTTGCAATAAAGGTTACAACTAATATTTTTGTGTTTTTGGTTTAGGAATGCGAACTAAAAGTAAAAATGCACTTTTAAGAAGTAAAATAAATCAAAATAAGAAATAAAAATATGAATGCAAGGTTTGGAGGTTTTCAAACCTCCCCCAAGCTTAGGCTGTTGCCAGGCTCAGTTGTTGCCGTTGTTTGGCGGTGGGTACGGATACTGCTGGTAGTAGTCGGGGAAGTGGGTCATGAAGTGAATGAAGTTGTGAGTTAAGGCACTAACATCCTCATTCACTCCTTGTAGCGTGTGGTCAATCTCCACAACGTGCTGGTTGAGCTGCTGAAATTCTTGATAGGGGACGTTGTTGAACCCCTACTACTGCTGATTGGGCCATGGGTCCCAGGATCCCTCCTGTTGCTGCTGCTATCCCTCCCAAGCAGAGTTGTATTCTTGCTCCTGCTCCTTCTCATGCTCATCCTGCTGCTCTCCTTCTTCATCTTCTTCTTGATCAGGCTGGAATTCAGCCATGATCTCCACCACTTGGTCCTTGGTGAGGATCCAATTGTCCTTTTCCACAATCGAGAAGGCTTGCGGACATGGCAACGGAACCTGCTCAACCTGTGCATCACCAAGATAACCAAACTGATATGCTCGGAGCCTCTTGTCAGCTCGGTAAACACCAAGAAAACCACAAGCAGTTATATATTTGACATCCATAAGTTTGGAGCCATCAACAGGTTGCATAACAGGTAATGTAATGTCCAATGCTAGGGCAAGGTGAGTTACCAATCCACCAATGCGAATGTCACCTTTCTTTTTGTTGCTCTGGTGGCGAAGGTGCTGGAGGAGTAGAGCCACAGGATTGGGGCTTTGCGGTGCATTGGGGAAGAGTGCCTTGGTGATCATGGTCATGTCCGCATTAGCCATGGAACCAGTATCTCCTCTTCCCAACAATGTATTAGCGAGGAACAAGGCGAAGTAGCGAATTGTTGGGTTCTAATGGTGGACATATTCTTCTGGTAGAAGTCCCTGCTACCGTTAACAGAAATAACCTCCCAAGTTTATCCACTTGAGACGCTATATAAATTTGTAACAGTTGACTCCCCATCGTGAGGGAAGCCAAAAGCATCACAAAATTGTTGGAAAGTTATTTCATATGGTTGATGGTTTATGGTGAAACTTACCATGCAGGCATTACCTTTTTCCTTGTGGTCATCGTAGAAAGAGGCGAGGAACTCATAGGTGAGCTCGGTGTAGGTATTGTGGCCTGGGTAGGCGAGTAGTGATAGCCCTGCATTTTCACACATGAGGTCGAAGTCCGCCCTTAAACCTACCGCGGTGAGAAAGCTATCATCGGCCCAATGTGTGGGCATCACCCTGCTTGATAAAACCATGGCCAACTTGTTGTTGAGCTCGGCCCGGATCCCCGAGCTCTTGCCACGTTGGCGCTTGCTCTTGCGAAAAATGCTACCAATTTTATTCAACTTGATGCTCTAAAAAATTTCACCATGAAACCTCAGCGATATAGTTTCTACATGATATACGAATGATTCTACGTGGAAAAATTTAACCCTAACGTGAGAATCAAAAGGGAAAAACAAAATAAGCTTGAGTTCATACACTAGATCAATGTGAGAGTTTCAACCATGAAATTATGAAAGTAAAGCATGGATAGAGAGAGAAACATACCGATTTGTTGATTCCCCTACTCAAACGAACAAAATCCGTGAAGAATCAAGAATTTTAGGTGGGTTTTGAGGGGTTTGGAGAGAGAATATGAGAGAAAAAGTGAGGAGGAGGAAGAACCCTAGCCGTCTCGGCGTGTTTAAGTGGTCGCGCCGAACTATACGACCGCAACTATACAAGCGGGAAAAGTAGTTCCCACCGTATAGTTGCGGCGGCATCGACAATTAGGGTTTCTTTATGCCAGATCACAACTATTTGGGCGCAACTATACGGCCGGATCAAAATGGTCCCATCGTATAGTTGGTCGTCAAACCTTCTGGAACCTCGAGATAAATTTTCTGAGACAGGCATCGATAACTATATAGCTGGAATTTTATTCCCGCCGTATAGTTGGTCGTTAAACCTGCAGTATCCAGGGAACAAAATTTTACAAAGGCAACGATAACTATACGACTGAAATTTTTATTCCTGCCGTATAGTTGGTCGTTAAACCTTCTCTGTCTTGGAAAAGAAATTTTACAAAGGCAACGATAACTATACAACCGGAACTATACAGCTGGAATTTTTATTCCCGCCATATAGTTGGTTGTTAAACCTTCAGCATCAAGCTTTTCCACCCAAATTTTTCAGAGATTCACTTTTTAATCTGGACAAAATGATTAAGATAGTTTTTGTAGATAAAAACTCAAACTTTTATTTTTATACTTATTCTATGCTTGTTCAATTGATATTTCTACTACGTTTTGACAACTGCATCTTCACGGTCACGCTTCCGCAAGAATGTCTATGAAAAGTTGTAGGAATGTGATGAACATTTTACTCTTTAATTTATTTTATTAATGTGATGTGTTGACTCCCATTAAGCATTTTATTAAGAATGGTTGAATAATTCAACCCCTTCTCTGTTCTCGAATTTTTACCTTGGGTTGCCCCTTATCAAAGGCACTTACCACATGAAATCATTTTGCTGGTGGAATATACCTTTCTCCTGCTTCCAGCTTCTTTCGAAAATACCGAATGATTTCAGTATCATAAACATTGAAGATTATTTTTCCCTCAGCACAATCAACTAATGCTCCTGAAGTACTAAGGAAAGGTATTCCATGTATTATGGATAATTTTTCATCCTCTGGCATTTCAAGAATAATAAAATCAGTGGGAATAACATGCTCATCTATTCTAAGTAGAACATCCTCAATTATACCAATGGGTTGTTTAGTGGACTTGTCAGCCATCTGTAAAGTGATAGTAGTAGGGGAATACTCCGCTGATCCTAACCTTTTATAGATGGAATATGGCATTACACTAACTCCTGCACCCAAATCACACAAGGCATTGTGAATATCTATTATGCCAATTGAGCATGAAATAGTTGGTATTCCGGGATCTCCCGATTTAGACAATAGCTTACCATTAATAACTAGTCACCATGGCAACGGTTTCAGTTATTTCTTTCTTTCTACTAAGAATATCACGGAGGAATTTAGAATAGGTAGGAACTTTTATTACATCAGCAAATGTAATTTCCATACAAAGATCACTGATACATTGCAAATGTATCTATAATTTTTGATGTTCCATGCTTGGTTTTATCCACTTTCTTGTGTTTTGTTCCAACTTTGGAGTACTTTTCATATGATTTCTTGGACTAACCTATTAACAAGAGCCACAGTGCCAGCTGCCTGTTTTCTGCTGTTTTTGGTTCCAGGAAAGTCATAAAATGAATATTCTCGGAATTGGACGGGACAAAAGCCAAAGTGTCTATTTTTCCGGAAGGGATCAAGTGCCAGAATACGAGACGGAGAGGGGCCAGGGGCCGGCCACACCACCTGGCCGCGCGGCCAGGCCTGGCCCGTGCCAGGGGGTGGTGTGGTGGCTCCTGGCACCCCCTCGGCCCCACCTTCCGCCTATAAGTTGCCCTCGAGACGAAAACCCTAGGTACCTGATCAAAAAATCCACGAAAGAGTCTGTAGCCGCTGTCGTCTCTGTCCCTAGATCAGGGGGATCTGAAGCTCTTCTCGGCACCTTGCCGGAGAGGGGAATTCACCCTGGAGGCCTTCTTCATCACCATGCAAGCCTCCGGTGTGATGCGTGAGTAGTTCATCCTTGGACTACGGATCCATGTAGTAGCTAGATGGCTGGTTTCTCCTCCTTTGTGCTTTCATGTTTAGATCTTGTGAGCTTCGTGCATGATCAAGATCATCTATTTGTAATCCATACATGTTGTGTTTGCGGGGATCCGATGGATATTGAGATGCTATTTCAGATTGAATATTGATTCTATCATGTCTTTGTTATTTGAGATCTTGCATGCTTTCCGTTGTTAGTAGCTATCTTGGCCAAGCAGATGCTAGCAACTCCAAGAGTTAGTATTTATGCTCGATAGTGGGTTCATGCCTCTGGTAATCTGGGGAAGTGACAGAAATCTCTAAGGTACTAGATGTGCTGTTGCTACTAGGGAGAAAACAACGATCTTTTGTTCATAGAACAATCATATTGTTTACTTTACACGAAGTTTGTAAAGCAATAATCTGTTGCTTGCAACTTAATACTGGAGGGGGTTCGGATGATAACCTGAAGGTGGATTATTAGTCATAGATGTAGTTGGATGGCGGTCTATGTATTATGTTGTAATGTCCAATCAAGTCTCAGAGGAGTCAAGATGATTAGTATATGCATGTATTGCTTTCTCGGTGTTTGTCAATTGCCCCGCTATAATTTGTTCACCCAGCATGTTATCTATCTTAAGAAGAGCCACCTCTAGTGAACTATGGATCCCGGTCCTTTGTCTTTACATACTGTCTACAATCTTTTACTGCTTTGTGTTTACTTTCAACAAACTTTTACTTCTTTCCATTCGATACGTTTAATCCTTTGTTTTCCACAAAACACGGTGAGATTGACAACCTCATCGCAAGTTGGGGACAAAGTTCTGTGGTTGTGTTGTGCAGGTCTCCACGTTGCTACTAGCACCGGTAGTGCGCTCTGCCAAAGCTCAGCTAGTAACACCTTTGAGGTGTTTCCTTGCTCCTACTGGTTCGATTAAACCTTGGTTTCATAACTGAGGGAAACTTGCTGCGATGCTCATCATACCTTCCTCTTGGGGTTCCCAACGAGCTCTACATCAACACCGCCATCAAGCATTTTTCTAGGCGCCGTGCATTGAGCCATCAAGCATTTTTCTGGCGCCGTTGCCGGGGAGTCAAGGACATCTTCACAAGGGGAGTCCCTCATAACCAATCTCTTTACTCTGTTGTTTTTGTTTTGCTTAGTTTTCTTTTTGCTTTGTTTGCTTGTTTTGTTCTTCAAAAAACACAAAAAAATTAGTTTTACTTGTTTGCTTTCTTATTTGAAAATCCAAAAAAAAGACTACTCTTGAAAACACTAAGTTGTGTGACTTCACTAGCACCAACAACAATGATTTTATGAGCACTCCCATTGCTCCACCTGTGGCTGAAAATACTTTCTTTGAGATAAAACCTGCTTTGCTCAATCTTGTTATGAGAGAGCAATTTTCTGGTATTGGTAATGAAGATGCTGCTTCCCATCTAAATAACTTTGTTGAACTTTGTGAGATGCAAAAGCATAGGGATATAGATGGTGATATTATTAAACTGAAATTGTTTCCTTTCTCCTTGAGAGGAAAAGCTAAAGAATGGTTGAATTCCTTAACTAGGTATAGTATTGATTCTTAGACTAAGTGCAAAGATGCTTTTATTGGAAAATACTATCCTCCTGCTAAGATTATATCCATGAGAAGTGAAATAATGAAGTTTAAACAACTTGATAATAAGCATGTTGCTCAAGCTTGGGAAAGGATGAAATCTTTGGTTAATAATTGTCCCACTCATGGACTGACTGCTTGGATGATCATCCAAACTTTTTATGCAGGATTGAACTATTCTTCAAGGAACCTATTGGATTCAGCTGCTGGAGGTACCTTTATGACCATCACTTTGGGTGCTGCAACAAAACTTTTGGACAATATGATGGTTAATTATTCTGAATGGCATACTGAGAGAGCTCCACAAGGTAAGAAGGTAAATTCTATTGAGGAAACCTCCTCCTTGAGTGATAAGATTGATATAATTATGTCTATGCTTGTTAGTGGGAAAGCCCATATTGATCCAAATAATGTTCCTTTAGCCTCTTTGGTTGCTCAAGAAGAGCAAGTTGATGTTAACTTCATAAGAAATAACAACTTTGGCAACAATGCTTATGATAATAATGCTTATAGGAACAATTTTGGTAACAACAATTATAAGCCATATCCTCCCAACAATGGTAATGCTTATGGAAATTCTTACAACAATAATAAGAGTGCTCCCTCTGAACTTGAAGTTATGCTTAAAGAGTTTATTAGTAAACAAACTGCTTTCAATAAAACTATTGAGGAAAAACTCTCTAATGCTGAAAGAAATATAGCATCTTTGGCTGAAGCTCAATCTACTTTGAATAAAATGGTTGCTAAACCTGAAACTAATGAGAATCCCTTTGCAGCTACTAATGCCATACAAGTAAGAATTGATGAAAATGTTAGACTATTAGCTGAATTACATGCTAAGTGGGAAAGAGAAGATGAAATTGCTAGAAACATTAGTGTTTCTACTATTACCACCACTAGTGTTGAGGCTAGTAATAGTTCTACTACTTTAGATGATAAAGTTGATTTTGATCTTGATGGTTGCAATATCTCTGAAGTTATTAAGTTCCTACAAAAGCTTGCTAAAAGTCCTAATGCTAGTGCTATGAACATGGCTTTTACAAAACACATTACTGATGCTCTCATAAAGATTAAAGAAGAAAAGATGAAACATAAAGCTTCTATTCCTATAAAACAAGAAGATGGTTGGGAACCCATCATTAATATGGAAGTGAATGACTTTGATTTCAAAGCTTTGTGTGATCTTGATAGTAGTGTTTCTATTATGCCTAGAAGGATTTATGATATGCTTGATTTGCCTCCTCTTGAAGATTGTTATTTGAATGTCCCACCTGATGCTAATGCTAAAAAGAAACTCATGGGGATTCTTAATGATGTTCTTATTATGGTTAATGATTCCTATGTCCCCGTTGATTTCTATGTTTTGGATGTTGAATACAATGCTTCTTGTCCTATTACTTTGGGAAGACCTTTTCTTAGAACTGTTGGTGCCATCATTGATATGAAAGAAGGCACCATTAAATATCAACTTCCACTCAAGAAAGGTATAGAACACTTCCCTAAAAAGAGAGAAAAGATTTCTTTTGCTTCTCCTATGAAAACAAAATTTGGTCTTAATGCTTCTTCATTTGAGAACACTTGATTCTTTCTTTGCTTCTTATGCCTAACTTAAAGGCGTTAAAGAAAAGTACTTGTTGGGAGATAACCCAAGAGTTTTAGAAGAGTCTTGGAAGTTATTACCTCTTTAATAACCTCTCCTTATCCTTTTTATTTGCTTTTTGTGCCAAGAGTAACCTCTAACGAGAGTGAAGTAATGATTGGGAAAGTTGCTGTCCCAAAACAGATTTCTGTGCTTCACCGTAAAAATTCCTGAGAGAGCTCTTTACGTCGGATTGAGCTGTAATTTTTTGTGCTTCTGCCCCAGGTTGTTATCTAACTTCGTTAGTTCAACACTTGTTTGATTTGAGCAACAGAAGGTCTTCTAAAAAATTCGTCTTTACCTGCTGGTCTGTTTTGACAGATTTCTGCCATTTTCTGCATTTGCTTCTTGTTAGTTCCTTCTTAAGTTCCTTTGGGGAATTGAGATTTTTGAGGGAAGTGCTACTGTAGCTAGTGTTCTAATGGAAGTTTATTTGGTGTTAGAACTGAACCTTAAGACTTATTTATCTTAAGTGCACTAATGTTGCTAATGAGATTGTGTGAAGTTTTGTATGAAGGAAAAATTTCAGGTGTATGGAAGGAATGAGTAATGAGATGAAGGATGGACTAAAGCTCAAGCTTGGGGATGCCACACGTGTCACCCCAAGAAATATCTAAGAAGTACAAGCGTCAAAGCTTGGGGATGCCCAAGGCATCCCCTTCTTCATCAATAAAAATTCCAGGTTTCTTCCAAACGCTTCATTTTTATTGTTTCATGCACAGTTGTGTTGTTCTTGGAGCGTCTTCTTTTTCGTTTTTGTTTTGGTTTTTAGTTTGCTTGGTTTGCTTAGTATTCTTTGCTGTAGCATGACTTGTTATAAACAATTGAGATTGCTTAATGTACCTTGGATGAATCATGCGTTGTTTTAGCATATTAAAGCATAGTATAGTGGTATTCTCCTTTGATGCTTTATTTGGGTTGACTTGGCGCATGCTCACACCATGTTATGACTATCTCAAGTCACCATAGACTTTATGATCCTTTAGTTTTCAACTTGTAGTATCACTTTATGCTTTGATCAATGATGTTTTGTTGCTCTGCATGATTATGGCCATTATTGCTCTCTTAGTTTGTCGCTCCTAGTCTTTTGCTAGCCTCCACCACCAAGTATGAGTTCCACTCATGCATCCAACTCCCTAAACCAAGTTATTCCAAAGAGTCCACCATACCTACCTACTATCTTATGCTATTCCAAGTATATTCATGCTTTTGTTTACCTTCCACCTGTTATGAGGAAACTAGTGATTAAAGCACTCACGAACTTGATGGCACACTTTACTTTATTGCCTCTAATAAACTTGAACCATTGGGTCCTTCTTTGTTGCGTATATGCTTGCACTTTATAAGTTGAAATTAGCAGAACCATGTTTCATGGGGAACACTTTCAACATTGCACTTGTACTTTGTACCCCGTTGATATTATGTTCTTTTGCTTACGGATCCCGGCGGTGTGAAATAAAAGTGGAACTTGTAAGATCATGGAGTTTGTATGTGTGTTAGAGAAACGCCTGGGCCGCTAGCCTAAGCCATGCATAATCATGGTGGAAACTTGCAGCATCACCATAATGAGCACTCTATGAAGCATCCTCAATAAAAACCTATGCAAATAGCAAATAAAAAGATCGCTGAGATGCTCATTGTCTGCTTGCCTTGTCATTTTGATTATGGGAAAGCTCCCGTATCATGTGCAAGGGGTACCCCGTTGGTGGTTCTTAATGATACACATATACTTACAATGACAAGAGCTTACTCGTGACTAAAGTTGAGTAGCATGAGGATCGGTCTTCGTAAGTAAGGGGCATGAGATTTCGGTTTATAACTTGTCAAGCATATCCTCTTAGTTGTGTCACTTTAACCTTAATCACCTTAAAGATGCTTATGATAGGGGCAATGAGAGCTGAAAGCTACAAGTACCATAATTTTTGGAAGCTCTTTATGAGACTTGAATCCCTACTTCCTTTTACAAAAGGCTTTTCTTCCACCATTATATTGAGTCTCCACCTTCTATCTTTATGCACCTACTTTGAGAGCATAGTGGCCATTCTTAGTTCTATGTGCATTGTCCCAAGACTAGTTGATTGATGCATAACTTGTTATTGTTTGAAACTATTGTATCTAGTCACTCTTATGAACTTTGAAGGTGTCCTATGCATTTATATTTGCTACTCTATTGAGGGACAAGCTGAATACTTTGATGCTATGTTTTCTTTATGTGAAACAAACAAATGTCTTGCAAAGCATTGTTATTCATGAATCTTTTGTTTGTGCCTTTTCATGTTGCATCATAGTTTCTTTGCTTATTGCTAGAACTTTGTCTTTCATGTTATGATTGAAGTACTATGATCCCAGCTTTGAATGTTTTGCAAACACTTTGATCAAGTCTTTGATGGTGCATGTCACCTCAAAAATTATTTCTTTTTATCACTTACCTACTCGAGGACGAGCAGGAGTTAAGCTTGGGGATGTTGATACATTGCAAATGTATCTATAATTTTTGATGTTCCATGCTTGGTTTTATCCACTTTCTTGTGTTTTGTTCCAACTTTGGAGTACTTTTCATATGATTTCTTGGACTAACCTATTAACAAGAGCCATAGTGCCGGTTGCCTGTTTTCTGCTGTTTTTGGTTCCAGGGAAGTCAGAAAATGAATATTCTCGGAATTGGACGGGACAAAAGCCAAAGTGCCTATTTTCCGGAAGGGATCAAGTGCCAGAATACGAGACAGGGAGGGGCTAGGGGCCGGCCACACCACCTGGCTGCGCGGTCAGGCCTGGCCCGCGCCAGGGGGTGGTGTGGTGGCTCCCGGCACCCCCTCGGCCCCTCCTTCCGCCTATAAGTTGCCCTCGGGACGAAAACCCTAGGTACCTGATCAAAAAATCCACAAAAGAGTCTGTAGCCGCCGTCGTCTCTGTCCCTAGATCAGGGGGATCTGAAGCTCTTCCCGGCACCCTGCCGGAGAGGGGAATTCACCCTGGAGGCCTTCTTCATCACCATGCAAGCCTCCGGTGTGATGCGTGAGTAGTTCATCCTTGGACTACGGATCCATGTAGTAGCTATATGGCTGGTTTCTCCTCCTTTGTGCTTTCATGTTTAGATCTTGTGAGCTCCGTGCATGATCAAGATCATCTATTTGTAATCCTGGATATTGAGATGCTATTTCAGATTGATTATTGATTCTATCATGTCTTTGTTATTTGAGATCTTGCATGCTTTCCGTTGTTAGTAGCTATCTTGGCCAAGTAGATGCTAGCAACTCCAAGAGTTAGTATTTATGCTCGATAGTGGGTTCATGCCTCTGGTAATCTGGGGAAGTGACAGAAATCTCTAAGGTACTAGATGTGCTGTTGCTACTAGGGAGAAAACAACGATCTTTTGTTCATAGAACAATCATATTGTTTACTTTACACGCAGTTCGTAAAGCAATAATCTGTTGCTTGCAACTTAATACTGGAGGGGGTTCGGATGATAATCTGAAGGTGGACTATTAGTCATAGATGCAGTTGGATGGCGGTCTATGTATTATGTTGTAATGCCCAATCAAGTCTCAGAGGAGTCAAGATGATTAGTATATGCATGTATTGCTTTCTCGGTGTTTGTCAATTGCCCTGCTGTAATTTGTTCACCCAGCATGTTATCTATCTTAAGGAGAGCCACCTCTAGTGAACTATGGATCCCGATCCTTTGTCTTTACATACAATCTACAATCTTTTACTGCTTTGTGTTTACTTTCAGCAAACTTTTACTTCTTTCCATTCGATACGTTTAATCCTTTGTTTTCCGCAAAACACGGTGAGATTGACAACCTCATCGCAAGTTGGGGACAAAGTTCTGTGGTTGTGTTGTGCAGGTCTCCACGTTGCTACTAGCACCGGTAGTGCGCCCTACCAAAGCTCAGCTAGTAACACCTTTGAGGTGTTTCCTTGCTCCTACTGGTTCGATTAAACCTTGGTTTCATAACTGAGGGAAACTTGCTGCTGTGCTCATCATACCTTCCTCTTGGGGTTCCCAACGAGCTCTACATCAACACCGCCATCAAGCATTTTTCTGGGCGCCGTGCATTGAGCCATCAATCACCAAGTGCCTTTTGAAAGAATCATAGATTACCTGATCCGATGCTTTCTTTTTTCAATTTGGATAAGGAAGCTTTTGCTCACCTTTCTTATTCTTGTCTTTTACCTTTTGTGGGGGATCAATCTCTTTTGTTGCTTTCTTTTGTTGCTACTTATTACTCTTCTTCTTTTCTACTACAACAACTTCATCTTCATTGCTTATCTCTTTTTCTTCTCTTGGATCAACTGTCTCTGCATCAGAGTCATAACGGTCATCCTGTGCATCATTTTGATCCTCCATGGTTTGACCTTTTGTTTCTTGAGAAGTTTCATCTTGAGGATCCACCAGTATATCATCTTCTTGGCTTGCTTTGAGAAAGTCTTAGTCCTTTCGATCTTTTTCAGCTTCATATTCTAGTGGTCCTAATGGTCCAGTAACAACTGCACCTCCCCTTGTAACAACATTAGTAGAAACAGGAATATCTATATCATCTTGAAGAAAATTTGATAACCAGATGCTATTTGTTCACATTGGCTTTCAGTCATACTAAGGTACTTGTGAAATAATTTTATTTCTTGGCCAATCTCATCATAATTTTTCGTGAGTTCCACCAAAATCTTCTTATGTCTTTGAAATTGTTTATGCAAGTTATTATGAGATTTTGCTTGTCGATGTTTTAATTCTTGAAAAAAAAATTCTAGTTTCATCTTCTTTAGTAAAAACTTGTAACAAGTCTACTTAGTGTTCCTTAACAAGTTCAGAAGGTATACCTTTTTCTTCCATTGATTTGCGTACTTCAGGCATAAGATCAGGAGTTATACGAAGTATCCCTTTTTCCAGCTTAGTGCCAAAATCAGGATTATATAAAGAATCATTCTTAGCCCTAGTAGACATCAATTCCAAACATGCTTTAGTAGTTAAAGTATTTATCGATCCTCCTGCTAACAAGTCAAGCAACTCTCTACATTGAGTATTTAGACCATGGTAAAATAAATGGCAAATAGGTGATTCATAATAGCCATGATTAGGAATACTATTGATCATTCCAAAGAATCTATTCCAGGCTTATGGATAGTTTTCTCCCACGTTCTGACTAAAGTTGCCTATATTATTTCAAATTTCAGTTTCCATTTTAAAAGGATTAAATCTTTTTATGAATTTAACAATATAGTTTTTCCAACATTTAATGTAATGACGAGGGAGAGAATATAACTAGTCTAGAGCCTTATCTTTAAGAGACAAATGAAATAATTTTAGACGAGAGAACTCTCTTGGAAAACCTTTTGGTCCAAGTGATGTTATCACATGGTCGCTCTCTAAGATGTCTTCCTGGGTCTTCATCTTCCCTTCCACTGAAAGCTTTTTCCTGCAAAATTTTAATAATTCCACCATCAAATCGATATTCTCTAACTCTAGGATTAAGAAATTCTATTAATTGTTTAAGAAAAGCAGAATTTGGAGCACTATATTCTCTAAGAGTTTTCTCAGGTTTCTTGGGAGTTTTCCTGTAAATGGACATGATCTCTATAAAATCACTCAGGTTTTCAACTTCAACCTTATTTGATCTTAAAAGTTTTTCAATAATTTCCTCATGCCTTTGAATAGGCACGCGTCAATATAATCTGGTAAATAGGTCCTACCAGAGCGTGTAGATCCTTTGTCTCCTAGGGAGACCATTTTGTAGTAGTAACACCTGAAATTTCAAGGGACAAACACTTAGCGCTTAGATCCCCGGCAACATCGCCAGAAAATAGCTTGATGTCTGCAAGTGCACATATCATTTGTAGCTAGTTTCGAAGTATATATATCGATCCCATAGGGAGCCCAAAGGTAAGTGTTTATGAATGAAGTCTCTGTCACACTCAAAGTTGTCATAGGTCTTCGAGTGAATTGACTACAAGTGGGGAAATAAGAATGAAATTTGGACTAAACTGGATGTATTTAAATAAAACTAAAGTGTAAACTTCAGGAATAAAAAGCATAAAAGTAAAGAACAATTTGATTGTTTGTGGTTTTCTGCAGATGACAAAGAAGGCGTGGGGAGATACAGTTCATGGTGATAGTGACTGTGCCAGGTGGACGAATGTTAAGTGCAACAATTATAATCTTATAAGTATATGTGTAGGCGAGCAACCCATAATTAGCCGGAACTCCTCTTGGTAGATTTCATCCCAACTTCAATAATCCTACTAGTCTGTTACCAAAACCATGGTCAGTCACTAGACGATTAAGATCCTTCAGGTTGCTTAGCAATTAAGCTCCTTGGATCGGACTAATGCAATAAGCACAGTGGTTCCTCGTGATCCTCGAGTCAAACTAGTTTTGCATTGATATCCCCGTGTCACTCGGGGGTCGCCGGTCTGCTAGCAAACAAGATCCTATCTATGTAGAACAAAGCATCATGTTGTCTGGGCCCTTAATTGTACAATAAGCATTAGGCATCCCACATATAGTCAACCACACATAATATAGTAATTAAAATCAGTCACAAACTAATGGAAAAATATGGAGGCACACCACATCTCACCAATCCCTTACATCTCCCACGCCCAAGGAACTTACTCACACATGGGAAAAGAAAGCATCATCGATATAATTAAATAAAGGGAGTTCTTCTCGATATTATCGTGGAGATCCACAATAAGAATAGAAAAGTAATCCAACACAATTCAAGATAGGAAGAAACAATCTCAAACCGTAATCTTGTAAAGTGACGATCTTTCTCTCTCAAGTACAAGTAATGGCTATACGGGTGTGATGGCTAGGAGGTCGAGGATCATGAAGCGAGATGAAGAATGTCTTCCCCTTCTTCTCTGGATCTCTTCTTTCTCCTCTCTGGATGGGATGGCAGCTGCTATGTTATGATTCCGTCCCCCTTCTCTTTACGAAAGTTGTCCCTTTTGATAAGACGGAGGTGGTGGCAACTATACAGCGGGAACTATATGGCCGGAAAAATATTCCCACCGTATAGTTGCTCGTTAAAGCTACTATATGCCTTCCTTGATTGCTTCCGAAAAGAGACTTGCTTGTTTTTGCCTGAATATTGTGTTTCTCTTATTAAACCTTCTATTGATGTTCAGAACCTGAAATACACATTAAAAACCAAGTTTTCTTTGCTACTGAAGTATTAGCATTAGGTAAAGCTAGAAAACAATCAAATCCAGAAGAAAACCATCAATAAAAACCATTAATAAAAACCATCAAAAATATGTCGAATCTCATAGCTACCAGCCCGCGAGCGAGCAGTAGGGAGGGAGCAAGCGAGCCACGCATGCGAGGGAGGCCGTGATTGGGCGAGCGATGTGGCAGGGCTAGGCGAGCGAGCTAGAGTGGCGCCGGGAGAGCGCTGGGCGGGCCGACCCGGTAGTACTGGCCTGGATGGGCGGTACTGCCGGTTGGGCAGGTACTACCGGTCTTGGGCCAGAATGCAACCGGGTGAGGCAGACGGATGTGCAATGCGTAGGGGCGAGCGGTAGTAGCCAGTGGTACTACAGCTTGATCCACAAACATAATTTTCCTTTTTCTTTTTAAATCAAATAAAAGGCAATATTCAAAATGCAATAACTTGAGCTAGGAAACTCCGGTTGACCCGAAACCAATTTTGTTGGAAAGAGGACGACAAGACCTACCCGAAAATATTGGATACCACCAAGTGAGAATACTTCTTGTATTTTAAAGTGAGATACCTCTCTTGGTGAGAATCCGGAAAACCTCCAGGATTAAAACCGCAATTAGATACTCCCTCCGTTCCTTAATATATGGTGTATAGTTTTCTTACACGAATATTAGCGCATAGGCTGGGAGGGCAAATTTTGTTGCTTTCGGACGTGAATAACCTAGGTGATTGACGTGATATAGAGGGAACATACGAAATCTGGGTATCCTCTCTCTCCCGATTAGATTAATTGCCTACTAAATAAGAGAAACAAATCCTAGAATTCTCTATACACCTTATATTATGGATTTTTTCACAAAAAACTATACACCTTATATTACGGAACGGAGGGAGTATATAGAGGAAATCCGTTTTTGATGAACTAGAGCTTGTTATGATTAGCACAATCTCTAGAAACTCACATGGATAAGATCCAAATAAAAATCAAGAAAGGATGATGCTAAGCATACAAAGGATTGAGCTCTCTCCAACAGATTTGATCAAGTTACTCACTCGAGAGTCCCTCTTGATAGTACGGCTATCTATCATAAATCCGGTCTCCCAACTAACAATATGAGACCAATAAAAGGGAAAACCTATCAAGATTATACCTTAGCCTTGAGCATTCAGTTTCTACCCCACTATCGACTCCGCCGTCCTCACCGCCCTGCACGTCACCCCGAACATCGGGAAAAGCTCCTTTGAGTATGACCTTGCTGCCAACATTAACCTCCGGAACTCCAACGCTCGCCTCGTCATATGCTACCTCGACGTCGGCGTCACCGCGTTCTACAACAACACCAGGCTCGGCTCCGCCGACAACTCGCTTCGGGGATTCTTCTGCTAGGGGCCCAAGAACACGACGGTGTTGCAGCCGTCGTTCCAGGGCATGGTTAAGGAGCTAGATAGAGAGCGGGCCACTGAGACGCTGCACGTGAGGGTGAGAGTGGATCTGACCATCATGTACAAGGTGTGGTTCGTGGAGGAGGTCTTCTTCTACAGGTACAACTGCTGGATGTAGTTCACCCTTCTGCCCAACGTCGTCTTCCATGGCAACAGCGTGCCATGATTGCGCATTTGACCTTCTTGATATTATACTATAACTTAAGCCTGAGCAAAAGCGAGCCACTTGAGGCCATCTGCCAGCGCACACGTTTCTGGCTGTCTGATGTTTACTCCGAGTCACCTCAGTTGTGCAGATTCAGGTGTCCATCGAAGTCTTACGAGCTGGTCTCCTCCCATCCCCGCATCCACCCCCAACCTATCTCGATCATGTTCCCCTACATCTGAGCTTCCCCCATCCCAGCCTCTCCTCTTTCTCCCCCCGCAACCTGTGATGCCCCCTCTGCTCCTGAGCTCTCCCTCTCACCTCCGCTCCCTCTCTCCCCTCCACTCACGAGGTCATGACCTCCCGTCCATCTCTGGCATCCAGCGTCGGTCACCTCTACTTCCCTGCCTCAAACCTGCCCAGTACCGATTCAACATCGCCGCCGACGTCGCACACCCGTCTGCCGCCACACTTTGCTGGTAGTGAGGAAGATAAGGAAGAGGTGAGAGCGTGGGACGGTGGGAGTGAGAGAGAGATAGGGAGGTGCGGGTAGAGACGCTCTTATGCGGGACTATTTGAAGATGTCGCATCATCCTCACCGCTTTGACTCGAAAAATCAGGGACGGATGTCGAAAAAAAGAATTGAAAAGGAGAAGGATCGCGAGGCATGCGATGACACAACACATAAAGATTGGACAGAACCCAAAATCTATAGTAACCAAACAGAAGAATCATCGAATGGAAAGCGTGGAGTGCTAACAGGCGAGAAATAGTTGCGCCTTTCGAGAAACAGTCATGATTCTTGTCACTTAAACAATTAACATGTATGTATTCCTGAAACAAAGCAGAACAAGCTGATTTTGACCCCTCTTAGGCTCTGCTACTGATTTTTTGAATATATTAGCGTATCTCGAGAATATATGAGATTCTTGTGTAAATTGATATATGTTCTATGTTGTTCTACAATTAATACGACCGGCGACTGCGCCACTACTTCCAGGAACACCCAATCGTGGTGGTCAACGATGCCCCCTTGCGGCATATCCTCAATAACCCCGACGCCATGGGACGAGTCACGCTTTGGGGAATAGAATTGTCTCCACGAGACATCACGTACGAAAAGCGCGACGCAATCAAGTCGCAAGTTCTCCCGGACTTCCTCGTGCACTGGATGGAGAACCAGCTCCCGGACAAGCCAGATATGTCCTACCTCTGGACAATGCACTTCGATGGGTCCAAGCGGAAAGACGGAGTAGGCGCAGGTGTCATACTGACATCACCTCAAGGGGACAAGCTGAAGTATATCCTGCGAATGCAGTTCACAGCCTCCAACAATGAGGCTGAATACGAGGCCCTGTTGCACGGGATGAGGATGGCAAAAGCCTGTGACGCCAAGAGGCTCATCATATACGGCAACTCTAAGTTGGTCGTCAACCAAACAATGCATGAGTGCGATGCACTGAACGACAACATGATCGCGTACCGCGACCTCTACGACACACTCGAAGGAGACTTCGACGGTTGCGAGCTGCGACACGTAGGTCGCGAAAGCAACGAGGAGGCGGACGCACTCGCCAACATAGGCTCTACCTGCGCCCTCATACCGCCTGGGGTATTTCTCGAGCGCATCTGCAAACGCTCCATCAAGCCAAAGGCCGCAGAGAAGAAAACAAGCGCAACAATGGACTCGGGGGCTACGCCACCCAATAAGCCAATGGCACTCGATAACTTGGAGCTGGACACATGACTCGAGGGACCAATGAGCGTCATGATGATCAAGCAATCCTGGACGCAGCCGTACATCACGTACCTCCTCAGCAAGAGGCTACTAGACGATCCGACAGATGCACGGCACATCGCGCGGCGATCCAAGGCATTCGCTATTATCAACGATGAACTATATAAACACAGCATCACGAGAGTACTCCAACGATGCGTCTCCATAGCTAATGGAAAAGCAGTTCTCCTCGACATCCATGAAGGGACTTGCGGACACCACGCCGGCAGTCGCGCCCTTGTTGCCAAAGCTCTACGAGCTAAATTCTACTGGCCTACGGCCATGCGCGATGCCAAGGACATCATCCAAAAATGCAATGCTTGCCAATGATTCGCGGACAAACCGCACGCACCGGGCGCAGAGCTACAACCAATCCCATTGGCCTGGCCCTTCGCGCAATGGGGGCTCGACATGGTGGGCAAACTTCCAAGGTTCTCACGAGGAGGCTACGTCTACCTCTTGGTCACAGTCAACAAATTCACCAAGTGGATAGAGGCCATGCCAGTGACCAACCAATCAGGCCACAACGTAGTCAAGTTCTTCGAGTCCATCGTCTACCGCTTCCGAGTGCCGCACAGCATCATCACCGACAACGGGACGAACTTCACATCTAAGGAGTTCCAAGAATTTTGTGAGAACCTGGGGATCAACATCAGCTACGCCTCAGTAGCGCATCCACAGACCAACGGTCAGGTGGAAAAAGCAAATGGGATCGTCTGCGGCGGCATCAAGGAGCGACTCCTCCGGCCACTCGAGCAAGCCGCGGGTTGCTGGCCGGACGAGCTGTAATCCGTACTCTGGAGCCTATGCACAACTCCAAACAGCGCCACGGGCTACACGTCATTCTTTATGGTGCACGGAGCTAAGGCAGTGCTACCCGCCGAGGTACGGTACAAGGCGCCGCGCGTGGTCGCTTACAGCGAACAAGAGTCATCCCTCGCACTCGAAGACTCCGTCGACCTCCTTGACGAGGCAAGGGAAATCGCCGCGGAAAGATCCACGATCTACCAGCAGAACCTGCGCAACTACCACAGTAGGAGGCTTCGCCCCAGATCCTTTGTCGAAGGTGACCTGGTCCTGCGACTGAAGCAGCAGGGGCATCTCAAGCTCGAGTCCCCCTGGGAAGGACCGTACGTGATTACAAAAGTAATCCCAGATGGCGCCTATCGCCTTCAAGATCTAGAGACAGGAGTCGCATACTCCAACCCCTGGAACGTCGCACAGCTGCGACGCTTCTACCCTTAGTCGTTTTTACCTTTTATATTGCAAATAAGGCTACTCAGCCAAGGCTACTTAGGCACACATTGTACCTCGCACTGTTCTTCAAATAAATAAAGCTAAGTGCCCCAAAACTCTGAGTTCTCTTTTACTTTTCCAAATTATATACTCGGGGGCTGTGCCACCCTTTACACATCTGTTCTTCGAACCAAAACGCGATATCCTAAGTAGCTGGTACATCAATCGAAACCCTTAACACAACATCCACCTAGCTGCAACGCACCTGACAGGTTCACAAGGGACTGAGATAAAAACATGACCAGGCTAACAAAAAGGACTCGCATAGTGCCACACACTTCATACTAACGAATCTCTTTATACGCATTCGACAATAAATTATCTACAATATTTATACGAACTTTACAACACAAGTACACTTATGTGCAGGATACAAACTAGGCTACTACTGCAGCAGAAGAACGTTGGTTTGTTCCTCAAAGAAGTCGACGATCTCTTCTGTTGGACGGTCCACCGCCTGGTAGTGCGGCACCATATTCCAAGCAGAACCTGCTGGTGGTGCAGGCGGCCCAGACGCAATTGCCGCAACATCAACGTCAGGCCTGTGCAGTCGCACCATTGATAGAGCAGCCTTGGCACCAGCCACCAACTGCTGCCTCACGCACTCGCGAACCGCGGTCAGGTCTTGAAACTTGGCAAGGAGGGCCAGCAGGCTTGATGGAGTATCATCCAGTGGGAACATCGCCCGATAAATGTTCTTCAAGCATGACTGCAATTTCTTTAGAAAGTGCAGCACTCGCGACGCACGATCCTGCAGGGTCGCCAGCGCAGTCGCACGATCATGATCTACCCAGAAGTATCCACTCTCTTGAAGTTGCTCCTGGGTAAGATCATGCATGCGAATGGCAATTCTATCCTTCTCCTCCTGCGGGTGACGCGTGCTAACAACTACACGAAGCAGCAACAGCAGCATGAGTACAACGTACCACTACGAGTAACTACAAGGAAAAGATGAGAACAAGCAAACGAACATTTGAATTTGTCGCCCAGATGCGTCACCTCGCCAAGCAGATACTGCTCTCGAGCGGAGGCTTTTTCCGCCCTCGACTTCCATACATCCGCATTACCACGGAGCACGGGCAACTCATGCTCCAGCTGCTTCACGCGGTCACGCAGTCGTGAAAGCAAGGACAACTCATCTACCCTGGAGCGCGGCGGTGCCACGGTATCATCAAGAGTCGGCGAGTCCTGAGTTTCCCTCAAAGGATCACTTGATGTACCCTACCAAAAGTCAAGATAGAAGCAAACAAGACAACGAAATCAACACAAAGACAAAAGGATCAGATGCATTCAAGACCAGCAAAAGGTATCAGCAGATACACTCGCCAGCAGGCATGTTCTTAAATAAAAGGACATAAACTAATCAACTATTACAAAGCTAACTAAGGAGCAACTGGCTTCTTCGACTTCAACGGCTTCGGGGGCTTCATCAAGTCCGTGGCAGTGTCAGACGCCACTGACTTTCCGCTGGCCCCTGATGCCGAAGCTTTCGCCTCCTTCTTGGCACGTTGGAGCTCTTCAGAGTACTTTGCAACAGTATTTATTAGATGATGCCCATATTTGCCACAGGCAGCCGCGAAGGGAGCAAAGACTACCTGCTGGCCATCCGCGTTAACACGCATCGCCTTCGACACCGCGGCAGGATCAACCTCGACTCTGTGGGCCTGTACCATGGCAAGCGGCATGGATGCGCCAGCCGCGCGGAGTGAGTTCTTGTAGCTGGAGGGCACACCCCCGACGAGTGACTCCACCAGCTCATCTATATTATCGATCAGCTCCGCCTTGGGCATCAGCTCCTCCAGGAGGCGACTGAGGGCGCCCTTGGCCTTGGAAAGTGTATCCTGGACAGTGGCTCTATGGTCCTCGACTGCCGACAGCGCACCCGCCAGAGCGTCATCACAATGAAGGGCATGCGGTTCGAAGCTCAAATCGCCAGCATCTGTACATAAATCTACACATGGACAAAAACATCAGAGCCACCGACAAAAACATTCGAAGCAGAGAAGGATAACAATATCCGCAAGCAAAAGTACCTGAGAGAGCCTTGGCGATTGAGAAAAGCTGTTCTTCGAACAACTTCTCCCTGGCTGCGGAGGAGGCACGCAGCTCCTCTTCGCGCCTTCGCGCCTCGTAACGCTCCGCGATTGCCTCGTCGCGACCCTTCACAGCCGCGGCGAGTGTCTTCTCCAAGGTGGCGGCGTCACGCAATAGGGCATTATGTTCAGCTGCACGACAAACAAAAGCTGACTATCAGTCGACTATATCAAAAGGAGCAGACGAAGAAGAAGAAGTGTAGAACACTCACTCTCCACCACGCGATGACGCGTCTCCAGCATCGCATGCCGGTGGCCCATCGCAAGCACTTGCTCTGCCAAGTGCGCGGCTTCCTTCACAAGGAGCTATCACACAACAAGGAATCAGCAGAAGCAATAGATAACATCGACTGCAATATTAAAAAGGAGAAAAACTACACTTACATGGTCCTCCAATGACTCCGAGGATGTATGTTGTACCGTCATCCGAGCAACCATTCGATGCTTCCCTACATGAGGAGAACTGGAAGAGTTGTGCCCGGAGTGGGCCGCCAATGGAGGGGAAGGAGCGCGCTCGACCTCTTTCTTGGCCCTTGAGGTCGTGACTCCTGATTCCTTCAAAAAATGGACGTCGCCAGAAGATGACGACGCCTCTTGACTGCAAGACAAAACCCACATTGAGAAAGGGCAAACTCCGAGACGAGCCAACAAGGACAAAACAGAGAAGAACAAGGGAACTAGAAAACTAACCAGTCAAACTTGTCAAAGTCAAAAGTGGCCTCCCCTGACTCCGATGAAGACTCCTTGGGCAATCGTATCTTCTTGCGAGAAGATGGTGCCACAACGCTCACATGAATGGCAGGAATTGGCGACTCCGCACCAACACCCGTACCTTCCGGAGTCGAAGGAGATGATGCATCGGAATCCTCGCCGCGCGAACGCTTGCGAGTATCCGGACTACCGGACTCGGGGGCTTCCTCCTCCGCATCAGAAGGGACGGTCGACTCCGACTCGTCCTCTTCGAAAGCTTCGCGAGGGATAATCCCCTCAGGTAGAGGGGCCATACAAGGTGACACCGTCCAATCCTGCACACAGACGACACATTCAATAAACAACAAGTAAACAACAGAGAAGCAATCGACAAAATTAGCTACTGCGTAGCACAACTATACCTCAGGAGGAGGGTTCGAAGCATCAAACGGAGGAACAACTGGATCACTAGGAAGAACATCCTTGACGGTGTACTTGGTGACCAGTCGAACCCTCTTGTCCACCTCACTCGCGGACATGCCATCGGCAGACACGCGAGTGACATCATCAGTGCCAGCCCACTGAAACATGGGGTGGACTCTGGCTTGCAGGGGATGGACGCGACGGCGCAGCCAAGTGCGAATGAGGGCGCAACCTCCCTCCTCTTTGCCAATGCGACTCTCCAGGTCGCAAACGCGCTGGTACAGCACATCTGTCTCCACGGACTCGCCAGGCATGACTACATTCTTTCAGGAGCGCATCCTCCTGCACGGCGTCGCGGGATCGAAGGGCGCGAGTCCGAAGTGGTCTCCGTCAGCCTTCTCGTCGCGAACGTAGAACCACTTGTCCCTCCACCCTTGGACGGATGCCGTGAGCTTGATGTCGAAGTAGGTGGAGGATGGGTCGACGTGGATTCCGCAACCACCTACATCATAGACTAAAGAACCAGGCGCAGATTGACGCTTCAATTTGAAGAGGCGCTTGAAAAGGCCGAAGTGCGGCTCGATTCCGAGCCAGCACTCGCAGAGAGTGATGAAACAAGAGATGTGGAGAATCGAATTCGAGGACAGCTGATGGAGCTGAAGCCCGTAGAAACAAAATACACATTAAAAACCAAGTTTTCTTTGCTACTGAAGTATTAGCATTAGGTAAAGCTAGAAAACGATCAAATCCAGAAGAAAACCATCAATAAAAACCAATAATAAAAACCATCAAAAATATGTCGAATCTCATAGCTACCAGCCCGCGAGCGAGCAGCAGGGCAGGAGCAAGCGAGCCGCGCGCGCGAGGGAGGCCGTGATTGAGCGAGCAATGTGGCAGGGATAGGCGAGCGAGCTAGAGTGGCACCGGGAGAGTGCTGGGCGGGCCGACCCGGTAGTACTGGCCTGGATGGGCGGTACTGCCGGTTGGGCAGGTACTAACGGTCTTGGGCTAGAATGCAACCGGGTGGGGCAGACGGATGTGCAACATGTAGGGGCGAGCGGTAGTAGCCAGTGGTACTACAACTTGATCCACAAACATAATTTTCCTTTTTCTTTTTAAATCAAATAAAAGGCAATATTCAAAATGCAATAACTTGAGCTAGGAAACTCCGGTTGACCCGAAACCAATTTTGTTGGAAAGAGGACGACAAGAGCTACCCGAAAATATTGGATACCACCAAGTGAGAATACTTCTTGTATTTTAAAGTGAGATACCTCTCTTGGTGAGAATCCGGAAAACTTCCAGGATTAAAACCGCAATTAGATACTCCCTCCGTTTCTTAATATATGGTGTATAGTTTTCTTACACGAATATTAGCGCATAGGCTGGTAGGGCAAATTTTGTTGCTTTTGGACGTGAATAACCTAGGTGATTGACGTGATATAGAGGGAACATACGAAATCTGGGTATCCTCTCTCTCCTAATCAGATTAATTGCCTACTAAATAAGAGGAACAAATCCTAGAATTCTCTATACACCTTATATTATGGATTTTTTCACAAAAAGCTATACACCTTATATTACGGAACGGAGGGAGTATATAGAGGAAATCTGTTTTTGATGAACTAGAGCTTGTTATGATTAGCACAATCTCTAGAAACTCACATGGATAAGATCCAAATAAAAATCAAGAAAGGATGATGCTAAGTATGCAAAGGATTGAGCTCTCTCCAAAAGATTTGATCGAGTTACTCACTCGAGAGTCCCTCTTGATAGTATGGCTATCTATCCTAAATCCGGTCTCCCAAATAACAATATGAGACCAGTAAAAGGGAAAACGTATCAAGATTATACCTTAGTCTTGAGCATTCAGTTTCTACCCCACTATCGACTCCACCGTCCTCACCGCCCTGCACGTCACCCCGAACATCGGGAAAAGCTCCTTTGAGTACGACCTTGCTGCCAACATTAACCTCCGGAACTCCAACGCTCGCCTCGTCATCTGCTACCTCGACGTCGGCGTCACCACGTTCTACAACAGCACCAGGCTCGGCTCCGCCGACAACTCGCTTCGGGGATTCTTCCGCTAGGGGCCCAAGAACACGATGGTGTTGCAGCCGTCGTTCCAGGGCATGGTTAAGGAGCTAGATAGAGAGCGGGCCACTAAGACGCTGCACGTGAGGGTGAGCGTGGATCTGACCATCATGTACAAGGTGTGGTTCGTGGAGGAGGTCTTCTTCTACAGGTACAACTGCTGGATGTAGTTCACCCTGCCGCCCAACGCCGTCTTCCATGGCAACGGCGCGCCATGATTGCGCATTTGACCTTCTTGATATTATACTATAACTTAAGTCTGAGCAAAAGCGAGCCACTTGAGGCCATCTGCCAGCGCGCACGTTTCTGGCTGTCTGATGTTTACTCCGAGTCACCTCAATTGTGCAGATTCAGGTGTTCATCGAAGTCTTACGAGCTGGTCTCCTCCCATCCCCGCATCCACCCCCAACCTATCTCGATCATGTTCCCCTACATCTAAGCTTCCCCCATCCCAGCCTCTCCTCTTTCTCCCCCCGCAACCTGTGCTGCCCCCTCTGCTCCCGAGCTCTCCCTCTCACCTCCGCTCCCTCTGCCCCCTCCACTCACGAGGTCATGACCTCCCGTCCATCTCCGACATCCAGCGTCGGTCACCTCTACTTCCCTACCTCAAACCTGCCCAGTACCGATTCAACATCGCCGCCGACCTCGCACACCCGTCTGCCGCCACACTTTGCTGGTAGTGAGGAAGATAAGGAAGAGGTGAGAGCGTGGGACGGTGGGAGTGAGAGAGAGATAGGGAGGTGCAGGTAGAGCTCTTATGCGGGACTATGCGAAGATGTCGCATCATCCTCACCGCTTTGACTCGAAAAATCAGGGACGGATGTCGAAAAAAAGAATTGAAAAGGAGAAGGATCGCGAGGCATGCGATGACACAACGCATAAAGATTGGACAGAACCCAAAATCTATAGTAACCAAACAGAAGAATCATCGAATGGAAAGCGTGGAGCGCTAACAGGCGAGAAATAGTTGCGCCTTTCGAGAAACAGTCATGATTCATGTCACTTAAACAATTAACATGTATGTATTCCTGAAACAAAGCAGAACAAGCTGATTTTGACCCCTCTTAGGCTCTGTAACTGATTTTTTTGAATATATTAGCGTATCTCGAGGATACATGAGATTCTTGTATAAATTGATATATGTTTTACGTTGTTCTACAATTTCTACACTAGTTAACAAAATTGCAGTGCCCTTGACTTGGAGCATGCTCTATGATTAATGAACAAGCGGGTTCTATTGACTAAGTGGGTCCAAAAGAAGTATCATAACTTCTATTTTTCATTTTGATGCACAGAAATTATCAAACTTGATCACATATTAGATATTGCTTTTATGTGAAGATTCATGGCAAGTTCCAGCCATACCTTCTCTTTTAAATTGTATTGAACGAGTGAATAATTTGAAATATATCAAGTATAGCTCCTATATAGAATTAGTATATATGTAATATGATTGTCTATATTAACTAAACTAATCATTTAATAATCCAGCCACTTATAAGTGTTGAATACAAAGTTGTGCCTTCCCTTGGAGATCTGCAATCCAAATAGTTGCAGGCATTGATTTTGAGATAGTCGAACAAGGTTATCATGTGATGTTTATAAGTTAGCTTGTTTTGACATCATTAATTTTTTATCTTGATCATGTAATATGCCAGTTTCTTGTGGTACTGAACTTGGTCTATTGCTCGATGTATTTTTGTTTGAAGTTTGCTCGATGTACATTTTTGTTTACTTGAAGAAACACTGGTACCCTATGTTGCTTATGAGCTTCAATGTTTCTTGCGTCTAAGGTCAGATCTCTCAGTTTCAGACATGTCTAACATGTAAATGACACATTTGTATACCGATTAAAACACTCAACCCGCACATGCTCATATATTTAATTTATGGTAACACAATCAAAATAAAATATGTTACCAGCGGTGAATACAGCACACCTATCACGCTCTGACAAATAGACTGTAGGCGGCGCGGTGAAGCGCACATGTCCAGCCAATACATATTCCTGGTGGATCATGTACATGGTGTAGCTCATGAAAGAGGTCTTCATTATATATTTTTTATCTCTACTACTTATAAAGGAGCGACCAAGAAATTTTCTATACGCACCCATCCAAAATGCACAGACGCACCACAACCGCACGATCATATCCTCTAAACACAATCTAACAGTTTCTGTTAGCCTGACTTTTTTGTTGGTACACTTAGCAAATAGGTTCGTCGGATTTTACTCATCCCGCACGGAAAAGTCCCTGCGTCCGCAGCACCTACCCCGGCCCTACTTAAGAAACGCAAAAAACAGCCAATCACACCACGACTATTCTGCATCTTCTGCTCCCATCAATGCCTATGGGTACAAAACAATCCTAGAAACGAAGAATCAAATCAAAGTTTCCTAATACACTAGTAAAAACAGGCATTTCGTTTGGAGCTTCCATGGGCTCTAGTTCCGGTTGGGTTTGGAAGCGGGACTAGTGTGAACACTAGTCCCAGTTCCAATGGCTAGGAGGCCGCACGTTACTAGTCCCGGTTCGATGGGAACCTCTAGTCCCAGTTAAGGATGACGATGGAGCGGGTTTGGACGGATATACAAAAACCAAATCCAAATCCAAATCCATGAACCTCGCTCTAGCCCGTCCACGATCCATGGGCTTGGATGTCGCTCCAGATCCAAACCCATTGGATATACATGTATCCATGGATATCCATTGGTTTACACGCCATATACATAACCATAACAACATTCAGCATAACTGCGAAATTTTAGCAAATTTCGATAGCATTTCAGCAAATATTACATGGATAATACATAGGAATATCAAAGAAAGAATATTTCAACCACATAGTACTTAAAATATGTCAATTATCACACGATAAAACGACAAAGTATATAGATGTATCATAACAGTCTCACTGACATGTGGGTCCCATGTGCCCCGAGTATTCGTTGGATATCCATGGAACGAAACCATAACCCATGCCCGCCCCATGAAATCCACGGGCATAATTATCCCTCCATACCCTTACCCGTCGGATCAGATATCCGTGGATACCTAGATCCTTAGATAAAATTGCCATCCTTAGTCCCGGTTGATAATACCAGCTGGGACTAAAGATGTGAGGCAAACATCTAGGAGCCAGGAGAATCTATAGTCCCGGTTGGTGTTACAAACCGGGACTAGAGGTCACCAACTATCTTTTTTTATATATGCTTCGTCCATGCCCGAGCCCATGGCCATTTTGCTCCAAGCTAGCTCAAGTTTATCCCTATATTTAGTCCAAGATTTGTCAAAATCCAAGGTTCTAAAAGGTTAGTAACTTCATTCTTTCATCTCTTATTTTTAGTTTAGCTCAATGCTTTAGAAGTAGAGAGGGATTTCATGCTTTAGAGTAGAGGAAATTTTAGATGTGTAATTTTAGGCAAATTTTGATTATGCAAAAAGTTACTGAAAGTTGAGATGTGTAATTTTAGTGTTTCGGAGCTCAGAATTGAATAATATTTTCTCTGCTAGATCAATAATTAAAAATCAACATTTTTTATATTAACAATTTTGTTCAATATATAATTAATTAATTATATAATGCAGATTTAGCCACGTTCCTTCCCGAGCTCGAGTTCATCCCTTTTTTCACACGATTTATCAAGATTTAGTGGTGCCCCATCTACTCAGGTGTTCTAAATGGTTAGCAACTCCATCTTCCCGGTCTAGAAGTGCTTCTTCATAGCCATCATCACGGCCCAAAAGTGCGAGTCTCCTGGCTCTTAGAGCACTTGAGACAATGCTTGCGAGCTGGAGATTGTTACCGTCTTGTAGGGCGGGGCGCTGACCGTGGCCGTCGAGAGGCGTGCCTCGCTGTGAATGCTCTCCAGCAAGCTGGAGATTGTTACCTTCTTGTATGCAGTAAGTTAAAACATCAACATCATCCTCTTCATCCTCTTGATTTATCCTCCCTCTTGTTCCCTAATATATAAGACGTCTTGGCACCAAAACTATACCATCTTTCACAAAGTAAAAAAAGAAAAGAACTCGTTGAAAAAAGTGACTGCCTTAACTTGCAGGTCACACTAGTGTCTATGCGATCAATCAATACGCACCAGCTTGTCTGACCACCTAGAACAACTGAAGTCTTTGAACCAAATATGAGTTGTGAAAATAGTAGTAGTAGTAATCAAATGCCTGACTGGTTAATCTTGCAATCAATTTACGTGTGCAGGGGATCGCTGGGTCTGGATCCGGATACCTGATAATGACATGGTGCGTTGAGAAGAAAGGGCCGGTGTTCACCGCGGCCTTCATCCCCATCACACAGATCATGGTAGCCACCATAGATTTCTTCTTCCTCCATGAGCAAATCTACCTTGGAAGGTAACACATATATGGTCTTGCGTCCCCCTATCCAAGATATGCTAAAAGTTACATACGATCATTGTTGCCAACTGAAATTTTATTTTCGGTCCAAGATAAGCTAATTCGATGGCTTGAGAGATTGAATTGCAGCGACAACATTTCTGCTTGTTAATTTACTTAATTATTATTATCTTGTTGGCAATGCGTTTACAGCGTTCTAGGATCTGTACTGATGGTACTTGGACTCTATCTTGTACTGTGGGGAAAGAAGAGGGATGAAGCATCATCACCTGTGTCTTGTGCTACTGACAAGCAGGTGGATGAAGAGGTGGCTGACGACAATCAGTGAAACTGTAAAGATTACACACTGTTGGCTTGGGTTATTACAACAGATACTATGTAGTTTTTCTTCTTGTTGTCATGCTGGATGAAGCTAGCTAGATAAAGTTATTCTAGCATGTACTTGTTCTCTATCCAAGCTACTGCATAAAATTTAGCAAGTGAGCAGAGAGTTCATTTGGCATGCAGCATCCAGTGCTCTACAGTAGCTGCATATGGGAAAATGATACGTTGTTAATGGTTATATGGTACTCCTGTCGTCTGAAAATACTCAATCAATTACAATGTCTTTCGCAGTAATCTCACTTTGCAATTGGTCATAATTAATTAAATTCTTAGAATCATACTATGTATGATTTGGTTGACAGGGACAACAAAGTAATTGTGACATTATCTTTGTTATATTACTTTGTAAAAGCAATAAGACATTCCAGAATAAGAAAAAAAAAATACGGGTTAATTAGATGCATATTTGCATGATTTGAAAAATTCCACCGGAACTTACAACTTTGGAAAATCACCACTACACCTTTGCACGCGCGCGCGCACACACACATATATATGGTGTCAGGGTACCAAGGTGCACCAGTTATTTTACCTAGAGTATATATATATATATATATATATATATATATATATATATATATATATATATAGTGTGGCGCTATTTGACACCAGAATGTAGAATAGTTATTCTTTAACTACTCTCTATCTTTTAAACCGTATATGATTTTTACGTCATGTAAATTTTTTCTTACCTCAGAAGTTAAAGAAGAATATAAGAAAATTTAGACATATCGTAAAATTTTTTATTTACATGCCGTATAAAAATATAATATAAAATGTATGTTTTCTATGTATTTTACACTATAATGACTCAAAAATTGTATTTTTATATCGATTTTTTTGCATTTCTAATAAATATGAACATAATTATTAGTATACAAAACATAAATTTCTAAATGTGAGAACATAAAAATATATGGGGTACAAAATAACTATTCTGCACCCTGGGTGCTGAATAGGGTTTCTATGGTGTCCAGACACCATACGTGATACACACATTTTTTTGTTATGAACTATACGTATCTGAAGGTATACATACGTAAGTTACACATACTTAAAATATGCATACTAGAATTACATATACCTTCAGGTATACATGCCTAAGATGTACGTATCTTGCATACATGTATATATGCAACTTTGGGACGTACACCTTAGGTATGCATACCTTGGGTATGTATACCTTGTATACGTATACTTAGGTATGCACATCTTAGATATGTGAAATTTAGTTACGTACGCTAGTAGGTAGTAGGTATGTACGAATTCAAAGAAATACAAGCATGGTGCTCGGACACCATGGTGTCCCATATATATACATATTCATACTACACCCGGGTGTAACTACACCCACACGTGTTTCACACTATATAGGCAGTATCTACCATATCGGAAGGTATGTACGCGTAGTATGAAGTATATAAAAATATTTGGGCAGTATATATACTATTTTTTTGGTAGTATGTAATTTTTATTCACATACTCCTTTTGTACGTACAAATATGACGGTATTTTACATATATAGTTCAAACTATGGGTGCACTTACAATTTTTTCACCTAACTTACTTGTAAGTATCTTAGATATAGTATATGAACATACTCAAATAGATAAAGTATTACAAATACTTCCGTAAGGTAGTATATGAGAGGTGGGTGTAGTTACACCCGGGAGTAAGAAGTATTTTTCCTATATATATATATATATATATATATATATATATATATATATATATATATAGCTCTGCTATTCAAGAACCGGTTCCTGAATAACTATTTAGGAATCCCTACTTCCTTTCACGTGAATAACAAGAACGTCTTGTTAAATTTCACGCGAAAACGAGTTAACTTCATTTTCTTTCGAAGTCAACTTTTAGTCTGTAGTAGTAACAATAAATGTTAACTTCCTTCTGTGCAAGTTAACTTCCACGAACTTCTTAACTTCCCCCGTGTGTACAAGTTAACTCTCATTTTCTATATAGTTAACTTCCTGACAGAGCACATGTTTTCTTATATGCTAACATACCGTTTTGACCCGTCATAAGACGCGGTCTGGCCAACTAGGATCCTTGCACACATTGAGTGGTACATATTCGTGTACTTGAGATTCAGTTAAGCAAGCTCTTCACAGGAACCAGGCATGTTATTCTCATTTCCATCAATTTCATTGCTAACAAGAATACAAAATGATTTGTGTACTTCCCCGACCATTTGTAGAAGCATTCTGGTGTTGAGAGTGAACCTATCAATCCACGGTGAATTAAATCATCAAATAAATCACCGAGCCAAATCATTTAGAGATCGAAATCACTACTACTAACTCCCCACACAATAAGTTAATTTTGGGATGGGAGTTAGTGGTAGCCCTTAAGCGAGTTGGGAATATAGGGTTCGTTGAGTGGTTCTCTATATGTATATGAAGTTCACCTTTTTGGAGTAAGTCTCTATTGGGCTGGGATTTAGCAGTAGCGATTTTACAAGATTGACTTACGCATTTGTCTCTATAAGAATCTATATTATTCCATTCTATTTCCTTTGTGAAATTTCGCAAGAGAAAGCCCAAGTTAGGTCGATACTTCATGAAGCAGTTGAGTTTAGCCTTGTTGTTGGTCCCTCTTTATACATGATGCTACTTTCTAACTAGATTTTGTGATTTGGTGAGTCTTGTGAGATCTTTTTGACAATCTACATTCCGCTGAGGAGATATCTATATGATCGGATTCAATTGCTAGACTCGAAAAATAGTATATTTATATGTGTGTTTGTGTATAATTTCCGTAAGTATTGATATAACTTGTTGGTGGAGCATTCTAGAGTTTATGAATCTATAAATAACTTGAAAGCAATCTCTGAAGAACAAGACAATTAAGTTTAGGTGTAACTATGTAGAATTTTTGGGGTATATGTTGTGTCGACAATTATCCTTGTCCTCTAGTATATTACTAGCCTTTTTTGGCAAATACGTGACTTTACAGAAAGAGTTTAGTAAAAAAGTTGAACTTTTATAGCTAGAAAGATATCCTACCACTAATGGATTTTGGTCCTTTGTTGTGTGTCAGGGGCACTCGACAAAGCCCGCTTTGTGTTGACGAGTGTCACACTCGGCAATGGGTCCTCGGCGGACAACAGTCCAACAAATATATGTTTGCCAAGTCTTCTTTCATGAGCACTCGGCAAAACACGAGTGTAAGATTAGCATAATCGAAAAAATAAAGTAAAAAAGACACACGGGAGACGAGGACGACAGTGTCACGTGGCACCAAGATGTGCCGAGTATCAGTGGGCACTTGGCAAAATCAGGAGCACAAGCTTGCATCACGCGACGTGGTGCAAGCTTGTGCTCTCTTTCAGTGCCTCGGCAAACCCACCCCCTAAATGCCATAATTGATCTTATGCTGCCACATGCCATGTATGCAACAATTATAAAAATATGAATTATTAGTATGACGCCAGTGTCCTTTAGGTACATTATGTATCTACAGGAACCAGAAGTACTTTTTGTGGTTTTATTATTTCTCGGTAGATTGAGAATAAAGGTAGAGCTCATCCAACTCTAGACCTGTCAGATTTGCATCACAGTTCGTGCGTCCAATGTGTTGCAAGTAGGGTTGCAACTAAGATCTTTCCAGCTGCCATTGGGTTGTAACTAAGAATTTTAGTTACATGTGAGGTTCACTATCAATGTCACGGACAATGCCCATCTACAAGTTGCGGGCGGCGGATCCAAGAAAAATCTCATAAATGACCGCGATTCATTTAGCGGTGGTGCACCTCACGTGGTCGGTGACCGCATGCGCGGCACCGTCGCCGACCTTGGCCGGGTTCGGGAAGACGAGCCTGCAGTTGTACTCGTAGTAGTAGACGGCCTTGGTGGGCCAGAACTTGTAGGTGAGCGTCGTCTTCACGGTGACGTCGACAGTGAACTGCCCCATCTTTTGCTCCCTGGAGAACTCGTCCTCCACGGCGGCACCGACGCTGGCCGCCTGACCGCTCAACACCGCGGGGTCGGTGCGGCGTCCACGCGGCCTCAGAGTGAAGCCGTCCGGGAGTTGCGTGCCGTGGTCACCGCCGAGCCTGGTGCTGTTGTAGTACAGGGCGGTGGTGAGGTGGTCGAAGCGGACGTTGTAGACCCGGTGGGCGTTGAAGAAGGCGACGTCCATGGCGAGGCGGTAGGCAAGCGCGTTGTCGCCACTGTCGAGCTTGAAGGCGGTGAGGACGGCGGTGTCGATGGTGGGGTGGATCTGGTAGGGCCGGAAGAAGATGAGTCGGAGGAGGTAGACGCTGAGGATGGAGATGAGTAGGTAGGTGATGGCCTTAGAGACGCACACGGCCACCTTGGTGCCACAACTGGTTTCCTTACGCCCCCACACGCTCGCCAGCAGCGCCTCCGCCGCCGCCTTGGAGTGACGACGGCACTCCGCCGGCGGTTTCGGAATACACCGCAAGCAGCACGAAATGATGAAGCACATCGATCGGTACTTTGCTTAGATATCCTTTGATTGATCTGCCTCTCCAAATTAAACGCAACTGGTTGGAGGGAGCCTACATATGTAGAGCGTACATATGCATGTGATGTTATCAACATAGTACAAGAAAGGAATGAGATGCCGCTACTTTAGTTACACCAACCCCAAATAGGATAGAATCTTGAAAACACTACTACCTCCGTCCCAATGAATAAAGCGTTCTCTGCGTATTTTTTCTGTGACCAAGATTTACTGTAAATATATAAAGAGTGTTGGTATAAGATTACCATCATTGAAAAGTGTATTTCAATACGAATCCAACAATACTAATTTTACACGATATAATCAAATTTTAGTTGCTCTATTAATATTTATTCGGTCAAACTTTATTTTGAAATATGTGTGCAACTTATTTAAAACGGAGGTAGTATAGTACTCTGTGTTTCTAAACAATAACTAAGTTTTGATATACTCCCTCCGTTTAGAAATATAAAATGTTTTAGCTTTGTAAATCGAATGTATCTAGACGTGTTTTAGTGTATAGGTTCGTAGAGGTTCGGAGTGAACCTATATACTAAAAGGGGTCTAGATACACTCTTTTCACAAAGCTAAAACATCTTATATTTTTAAACGGAGGGAGTATAAAGGAAGCACATCGATCGGTACTTTGCTTAGATATCCTTTGATTGATCTGCCTCTCAAATCGTAACTAGCTGGAGGGAGCGTGCATATGTATGTTCAAACGCATCGATGCATGTGATGTTATGAACATATAGTATAGCACAAGAAAAGAATGAGATGCCCCTACTATAGTTACACCAACCCCAAATAGGACATAATCTTGAAAACACTGCAACCTCTGTCCCAAGGAATAAGGCGCCCTCGTTTGCGTGTTTTTTCTTTGATCAAGATTTACTTTGAAAAGGGTGTTTCGGTACGAATCCAATAACACTAGTTTTACACGATATAATCAAATTTTTAGTTGTTCTATTTATTTGGTCATACTTTGTTTTGGAATGTTTGTCCGGCTTATTCCTTAAAACGGTGGTAGTATTGTACTCTGTGTTTCTAAACAATAACTAAGTTTTGTTAAATTTAAAATTTTCATGTTCAGATAGCCGGTGCAGCGGTGCCAAAAGTAAAGTTTACTGCATGCCACAGAAAGCCATTAGCCTAGAAGAGAATGCATGTAATGTAAGATAGAGATGGGTGGAGGAATACGATACTTTGGAAACATCTTTAATCGACATGACACACACACACAAATTAAGAATCACGTACGGCTTACTTTCGAGATGGGCAAGATGAGGAGTACTAGTACGTACTTAAAGTTGAGAAAGAATGTTTACACTAAAGTTTAAAGTCGGACAGAAACAAATTAACTTGCGACTTGGTTTAGGGATAAACCCCACATCACTCCAATCCAGCTGGCTACCCCTTATCACGCAACTAGCCAAACAAATAAATTGCATGCATCTTACCACATGTATCATCGATCGAGCTCTGTCCTGAAACAATGGCGGAGCACGGCAGGAGAGCAGCAGATCATTGCTGGAAGGTCACCAAGTCGGCGGTGATCGCCGACACGTGCGTGCCCATGTTCCAGCTGCCATGCCTCTGCGCATGGCACTGCCTATGCTGCAGGTATGCCCAGGCCGGGAAAGACGCCTCGCTCTGCGCGTGGCAGTGCGTTCAGTTCTGGACGCCGCTCAGCCTCACTGTCTTCTTCCTCTGGCTCCTCTACCGTCCAGACCGTTTCTACCCCACCGTCGACTCCGCTGTCCTCACCGCCCTACACGTCACCACCGGCGCCGCCGGGAAAAGCTCTCTCGAGTACGACCTCGCTGCTAGCCTCAACCTCCGGAACTCCAATGCTCGCCTATCCATCCGCTACCTCGACGTCGGCGTCGCCGCATTCTACAACGGTACCAGGCTCAGCTCCGCCGACAACTCGCTCCCGGGATCCTTCCGCCAGGGTCCCAAGAACACGACGGTGTTGCGTTCGTCGTTCCAGGGCACGGTGGCCGACGTGGACGAGGGCGTGGTGAAGGAGCTGGACAGGGAGCGGGCTGCCGAGACGGTGCACGTGAGGGTGAGCGTGGATCTGACCATCATGTACAAGGTGTGGTTCGTGCAGGAGGTCTTCTTCTACAAGTACGACTGCTGGCTGTGGTTCACCCTGCCGCCCAACGCCGTCTTCCATGGCGACGGCGCGTCATGTTTGCGTGTTTGACCTTTTGAATATAGTACTACATATTCAATGCGTACATGGTGGATCATGTACATGGTGTAGTTCATGAAAGAGGTCTTCATTTTGTGTTCTTATTTTTGAGCCAAGAAGGGAGGGGGTCCACGGTTTTTCAATTAGAGGTGCGACACGCCATGAAATCGCCTTGATCACTGGCGGGCAGTGTGCACCATGGTAGCGCATCCGAGCACGTCTCGGTTCTCTCTTCAGTTTCACACATTTGTTTTTACAAATGAGCACTTTATTATTTAAAATGTATAAGTATTACATCGGGCTCTCCATAACTAGTATGCATATAGCCGACAACAGTTCAGACCTTAACTTATGGTTCAATGCAGCACTTGGAGGAAATTTGACCAACTCTAAACATATTGACGGCCACGATTCTCTGATACCTATTCGGCTAGGAGGGCACGGTCATAAAATAAATTCGGCTAAGTATAGCCATGTGAATCACATACATGACCCTCTGTACCCCGTACCAGGCTCAATAATGGATGCATCGTGCACCAACAGTAAGCGTACTAATACGCCATACGTACCAGTGTCTTCTGTATTCCACCTGCACATGTGCACTGACGTGGGGCGGTGGAGACCGAAACGTCCCATCGTATAAAAGCCCCATCTGCCACATCGCCTTCAACCTCCCACCCATTTGCCCCCAAATCCGCAAGAAAACCCCACTCCCAGTTCGATTCGCCTCCATCACTCCGCGTGCGCTCTACCATTCCACCATCGATGAAGGGTGCAAAGTCCATGGCTGAGGTGGCCGCGGATGGTGAGGAGAAGGAAGAGGTCATCGTATCAGATGCGGTGCAGAGCTCTGGCGGTTGCGACGACAGTGCGGCAGTTGCTGTGCTCGTAGTTGATTGGTCACGCCCCCTAGTTCTACGAAGTAAATGCTTCTTTGATCGAGACTCCAGTTACACATATTTGTGTAAGACTAAGTTTTGTCTATTTGTGTAAGAACAAGTTAGACTATGTATGTAAGACTAAGTTAGGCCTAATTGTGTAATATTCAGTGAAACCTATATGTGTGTGTGACTCTAGCTTGGTCACTAATGTGCCCAGCTTTTCTGTCCATGCACATAACAGCAGAATTACAACATAAAACAAGCAAAGGTAATGTGCATACCAGACATTTTTCTCAAAACATGATAACAACAACTTCAAGTTAATTGCAGTTTCAAGATTACTATCCAGGAAAAGTAAGTTATCATCGGCATTAAAATGAATAATTCATACAAACAGCTAGCAACATTGTCGATAGTGTTATTGTTATGAATGATACATGGTGTACGCATTTGAACGTATCACTAGAATGTGTCACCTATTCATGATTGATGATATATATCTAGCTTCTCTTAGGGTATTTGCATTGAATCGCTCACGGATTTGTTCCCATATTTTGGCAATGGCTGATGAACTCCACTCTCTTGGTAACATGGTTCATCAACAAGCCCTTGGTGACGCAATGCAAAGTACAGACCATGGTCTTCATCGTCATTCCATTTAGGTTCTCTATGTTTTTTCATCATGGAGCTACTAATTTCAAAAGAAAATCTAGTAAACAACATATTTATACATGTTCTTCTACCACAATCACAAGAAAAAAACTAGATGGAATTTCACCTTGTAGGCATTGTGCCGAACACAATGGATGTGGCCTTCGGGTTCGGAGAGGAAGGCACGGTGGATGGTGCAGGTACGACCACGACGACGACAAGCTCGGATTCAGGAGAAGGACAACAGGACCGAGCAGGTTCGGCATGGTGACAGATCTCCTCCGGGAATGAATTCTCGTCCCCGTGCCATGCTATGGTGAGGGCGAACTCCGATTCAGGATGGGGAGGAGAGCGGGGCCGAGCAGGTTTGGCCACATTCTGGATCTCACCACCAGAGGAAATGGCGTTCCATCTCCGCGCCATGGCCGCGACCACAGATCTGAAGGAGTTATGCCCTCGAGGCAAATAATAAAGTGTATTGTTTCAGTTGTAGCATTGGTCAAGGTTTTGTAGCAAATAATTGCCGCGACCACACCATAAACATGGTGTTTCTCTTATTAAAACACTCAGTTCACCAAGAAGAGCTTCAAACCATATTAATTCAGTTGTAGCATTGGTCAAGGTTTTGTACTTAGGCTCAGTACTTGACCTTTTGACACTGTGGTTTGTTTCATGCCACTCCAAGATATTAGATTTGGTGTTCGAAGAAGATCGTCCCTGGGATTGGTCTTCCTCGGGATTAGGGGAGATCAGTACTCAGGAGCCACTGATTGTCCAATACTCAGACGAAGCAGAACACCGTACAGACAGGGGCGCGACAGAGATGTCTGCCGCGGCAGCAAAATCTGCAGAAACTCCTGCCGTGACAGCGCCACGACAGGGAACCAAGACCAGGCAAGCATGTACTGGAACTCCAATTCCATTTGCACTTGATCTATCACCAAACCCTGCGACACCAGTCACTACAGCAGATCCTCCAGCAACTCCTGACACTGAATCCTCTTATGGGCCATGGGGACTGAGAGAGTTAGAGGACATCTATAATGAGACTGTACCTGTCGAGATTGAATACAGTGGGTTGTGTCTGTTGGGGATGGAGGAACCCTCAAACCATCTCGAGGCAGTGAGGGAGGAATGCTGGAGGATAGCCATGAAAGAGGAGCTCACGGCAATTCAAGATAACAAAACATGGGATCTCTGTGAATTACCCAAAGGGCATCGACCGATTGGCTTGAAATGGGTGTTTAAGCTGAAGAGAAATCCTACTGGAGAGATTGTAAAGCATAAGGCAAGGCTAGTGGCCAAGGGGTATGTGTAGAGGCAGGGGATAGATTTCGAGGAAGTGTTCGCCCTAGTGGCACGTCTCGAATCAGTCCGGCTCCTCGTTGCACTGGCTGCATAGTTTGCCTAGAAGATACATCAGATGGATGTCAAATCAGCCTTCTTGAATGGTGACTTGGACAAGGAAGTATATGTCAGCCAGCCACTAGGGTTTGAAGTGAAGGGACAGACCAATAAAGTGTACAAACTGAAGAAAGCTTTATATGGTCTTCGACAGGCACCAAGAGCATGGAATTACAAACTGGACAGAACACTGTCAGAACTTGGTTTCGAGCGGTGTCCCTCTGAATCCGGACTATACCGCAAGAAGGTGAAGGATACAGTGCTTATAGTGGGTGTCTATGTGGATGATTTAGTAATCACCGGAAGTGACAGCCAAGCGATTGCTGAATTCAAGAAACAGATGAGATCGAAATTCAGTATGACTGAACTTGGGCTGCTGAGCTATTACTTGGGAATAGAGGTAAAACAATCTGATGAGGGTATTACTCTTTGTCAATCTGGATATGCCTCTAGAATCTTGGAGAAGATGGGCATGGCAAATTGTAACCCAACTCATGTTCCAATGGAGCCAAGGCTGAAGCTTAGCAAGGAAAGCAAATCTGAACCTGTTGACTCAACTGAATACAGAAGTGTGGTTGGCAGCCTCAGATATCTTCTGCATACTACCCCTGATCTGAACTTTTCAGTAGGGTATGTGAGTAGATTCATGGAGAAGCCCACCAAAGAGCACATGATGGCAGTGAAGCATATCCTAAGGTACTTGAAGGGTACTATTAATCTGGGCTGCAACTACAAAAGACTCACAACTGGACCAACTCTGATGGGGTACTGTGACAGTGATCATGCTGGTGATATCGATGATAGAAAGAGCACTACTGGTGTACTGTTCTACAATGGCACCAGGCTCGGCTCCGCCGACAACTCGCTCCCAGGATCCTTCCGCCAGGGGCCCAAGAACACGACGGTGCTGCGTCCGTTGTTCCAGGGCGTGATGGCCGACGTGGATGAGGGCGTGGTGAAGGAGCTAGACAGGGAGCGGGCTGCCGAGACGGTGCACGTGAGGGTGAGCGTGGATATGACCATCATGTACAAGGTGTGGTTCGTGCAGGAGGCATTCTTCTACAGGTACGACTGCTGGCTGTGGTTCACCCCGCCGCCCAACGCCGTCTTCCATGGCGACGGTGCGTCGTGTTTGGGTGTTTAACCTTTTTGATATACATATTCAATGCGTGCATGGTGGATCATGTACATGGTGTACTTCATGAAAGAGGTTTTCATTTTGTGTTTTTATTTTTAAACCAAGCGGGGAGGGGTCCACGGTTCAATGCACCTCTTGGATGAAATTTGAGCAACTCTAAACATATTGACGGGCACGATTCTTTGATACCTATTCGGCTAGGAGGGCACGATCATAAAATGAATTCGGCTAAGTATAGCCCGTCTGAATCCCATACACGACCCTCTCTACCCCATACAAGGCCCGATAATGGGTGCACCGTGCACGGACAGTAAGCGTACTAATACGCCATATGTACCAGCGTCTTCTGTATTCCGTCTACACATGTGCACTAACGTGGGACGGTGGAGACCGAAACGTCCCATCGTATAAAAGCCCTATCAGCCACATCACCTTCAACCTCCCACCCATTTCCTCCCAAATACGCAAGAAAATCCCACTCCTAGTTTGATTCGCCTCCATCACTCCGCGTGCGCTCTACCATTCCACCGTCGATGAAGGGTGCAAAGTCCATGGCTGAGGTGGCTGCGGTTGGTGAGGAGAAGAAGGGAGAGGTCACCGTCTTAGATGCGGTGTAGAGCTCTGGCGGTTGCGACGGCCGTGCGACACTTGCTGCACCCGTAGTTGTCGAATTGGTCACGCCCCCTAGTTCTACTAAGTAAATGTTTCTTTGGTCAAGACTCAATTACGCTTATTTGTGTAAGACTAAACTTTGACTATTTGTGTAAGAACAAGTAAAGACTATGTGCGTAAGACTAAGTTAGGCCTAACTATGTAATATTCATTGAAACCTATATTTGTGTGCGACTCTAGCTTAGTCACTAATGTGCCTAGCTTTTCTTTTCCTGCCCATAATAGCAGAATTGCAGCATAGAGCAGACAAAAGTAATGTGTATACCAGACATTTTTCTCAAAACAAGATAACAACAATTTCAAGTTAATTGCAGTTTCAAGATTACTATCCAGGAAAAGTAAGGTGTCACTAGCATATAAAATGAATAGCTCATACAAACAGCTAGCAACATTGTCGATTGTGTTATTGTTATGAACGATACATGGTATACACATTTGAACGCATCACTAGAATGTGCCACCTATTCATGATTGATGACATAGATCTAGCTTCTCTTAGCGTATTTGTATTGAATCGCTCACGGATTTGTTCCTATATTTTTGGCAATGGCTGATGAATTCCACTCTCTTGGTAACATGCTTCGTCAACGAGCCCTTGGTGACGCAATGCAAAGTACAGACTATGGTTTTTATCGTCATTCCATTTAGGTTCTCTATATTTTTTCATCACGGAACTACTAATTTCAAGAAAAATCTTGTAAACAACATATTTATACATGTTCTTCTACCATAATCACAAGAAAAAAACTGGATGGAATTTCACCTTGTAGGCATTGTGACGAACACAATGGATGAGGCCTTCGGGTTCGGATAGGAAGGCGCGGTGGCTGGTGCAGGTGCGACCACGATGACAGCAAGCTCGAATTCAGGAGGAGGACAACAGAACCGAGCAGGTTCGACATTGATGGCTCAAGATATCTCGAACTCGTTGGGAACCCCAAGAGGATGGTATGATGAGCACAACAACAAGTTTTCCTCAGTTATGAAACCAAGGTTATCGAACCAGTAGGAGCAAGGAAACAACTCCAAGGTGTTGCTAACAACTTAGAATCACGTACAACGCAACCACAAAACTTTGTCCCAACTTACAGTGAGGTTGTCAATCTCACCGGTTTTGCTGAAAACAAAGGACTAAACGTATTATGTGGAAGATAGTAATTGATTGCAGAAAGTAAATAGTAAACAATAGATGGTATATCAATGATAAAAGAATGGACTAGGTGATGTCTACCATGATTAGGCATGGATTAGGCTAGCCGCTCAGGCGTTTCTCTAACACACATACAAACTCCACGAGCTTACAAGCTCCTCTTATTTCACACCGTCGGGATCCATAAACAAAAGAACATGATATCAACTAAATAATAAGTGCAATATTGAAAGCGTTCCCCATGGTAACATGGTTCTGCTAATTCACAACTTATAAAACTGCAGATTAAGAGATATATTTTTAATGCGAAAACATGGACTAACTTGCATTAGTTTGGAGGTTTGTGCTCAACTATGCGAAGTGTTGGAGACTGATCTTCAAGGATCACATGTTGGAGGGTGTGGAGCTCTTCTACAATCCTGGTCTCACACTTTGAGCTGAGAAGTGGATGAGCAAGCCTGGTATGGTTGAGAAGGATCATCAAGATCTTGAGTCATCTCCCGCCGCCAAGAAAACTGTAGATTAAGAGATATGGGCAACTCCAACTTCCACACCAGAGCTAGCCACTTTCATCTCCCCTGTCTAGTGTTCCCTCTAGCGGGGTGGAATCTCCCAGTGGCTTTGTACTTAGGTTTCACCTTTTGCTGTTAGATGCCCTTTTGCCATGTCTTTAGGTTTTCAGAACGCTTGTTTAAAGTGCCTGTAAAACGCTCTTGGACCTGGCTTACTTAGGTTTCATTGATCTAATCAATGGATGTTGATCCCCTTGAATCTATTTTTTTACAACTACTCATGTTATAACTTAATATGGGCCAACCACACTGCTATAGCAGATCAAAACTCTCGCAATGTCCAAGGGTGACTTTGGGTGAAAAGGGCGGCAATGCCCAAACATATGCCATTTATCTTCATGACTCCATGGATCCAAGAGGTTGCCGTATACACAAAGGAAAGCTATGTCCCGAAGTGCTACATTCAAACAGACGACTTGACTTGACGTGAGAGGGGTGACAACTAGTTCTTCAAAAAATCCAAATTGGCTTACCGATGAATATCTGCAGTCGATCATTTCCAAAGCGAGTACACGCCATTCAGTTTTGGATATATCGACAACTCTTTCTCAATCACATGTCTCGGAGCTAGCACTCGTTTCATTGAACACTATCTAGATACATCGAACACATCGACCACTTTGTCTCGATGACATGTGTCAGAACGTTCGCTTGGCGGTTAACTCTTTAACCAAATGGGGAAGTTTCATGTAGAAATAAGCAATGATGTGTTCTGAGAACGATACACCATGTTTTCGGATTGAAGAAGTATTCGTTCCTTCTTATACGGTGTATTAATTTCGTTAGAAGTAAAATTTTACTAGTATCTTTTACTAAGATTTTAGAAGAAAAAAACTATCAACATTTGAAATACTAAGTGAATAAAATTCATAATGGATCTAATTATACTGATTGTGTATTGAATGCTACCAACATTCCTAGAAACTTGATTGAAGACATCAATTGTGTATTCACAGAGAAATAATACGCCCTATAAAAAGGGACAGAGTGAAGTGAGCCAGTAGTAGTGGACATGAGCAAAATGGAAGGAAATAGGCAAGCGAACGCACGTGCTATGCTGTGTTAGTTCTCTGTCGTGCTGGTCGGCAAACTACTAACTTGTATCCTCTAACTCACCAACTCTCAATCCAAGAAGAGTATCATGTGTGCACGTTTCGATGCCGAAATGTGTTGGATCAAGTAGCTAGAGATAATAAAAGAAAAGGAGATACTATTATTTATTGAGATCGACAAACAGAACAGAGCTCTTGTGCATACAGCTCTGCAATCGAGTCGATCATTGACTTATATAGAGTTTATTATTTTACTCCGATCGAGATCAAAATAAGAAGGTCAGGAAAGATTTATGTAGTTACAGTTTGCTGGTTGGTGCTGGTGGAGCCGGAGCTGCAGGCCCAGCGTACTTCTTGAGCGCGTCGCCGGCGTGGTGGAGGTTGTCCGGCACGGGCAGGTTGCAGAGCAGCGTGACCCTGGACTCGGCGATCTGCGTCTTCTTCTCCGGCGAGTCCGGATCCGCCTTCCACAGCTTCACCTCCCACACCTTCAATCAAAACCGTTCCACAACCCATGCCATCATCATCTTGCAGCAGAGTCGAGTAATCTTGCAGCAGCAGAGTTCAAGTGTTGTGGAGGTCGATAAGTAAGTAAGAGTAACCCAGCGCGCGCACGGGGCACGGCGTACCTGCGTGGAGCGGCCGACGTGGACGGGGACGGCGCGCGCGTGCACGAGGTCCCCGACGGCGGCGCTGCGGAAGTGGCTGATGCTGAGGTGCACGCCCGCGACGCGGCGGTACCCGGACGCCATGTGCGCGCCCATGCTGGCCAGGCCCTCGGAGACCAGCGCCGAGACGCCGCCGTGGAGCACCCGGAAGGGCTGGCAGCAGCGCGCCGTGACGGGGAGCCGGCCGGCGAGCAGCGACGGGGACACGGAGTCCAGCTCGAACCCCATCGCGTGCAGCACCGGGTCCAGCTCCGCCGTGTCCGGCTTCGCCGCCATGAGCTTCCTCTTCCGATCCTTGGATGGACGGATGATTGACCGAGGTTGGTGGCACGGGTGGCTAGGTGGAACTAAGGAGCAGGCGGCCAGACAGCCGAATAATTAGAACTAGTAGGACCGTAGTGTCTGGTGGTTGGATCATCATCGTCTACCCATCTCCTATTCTCCTGTCATAATCGTCGGATTTGTCAAAGTCATCACTGTTTACCTGTTCCGTAGTTTGTGTGTGGTGATGATCTTTGCTTGAGTTGGTACAAAATCGTATCTCTGCAGAGTACGTCCACAGTGATAAGTTTAACTAAACATGGCATCTACTCACTCGCAAGTGGTCCCAATGGGTTCCAATCGTCGATTAGTTTGCATACCACCAGCACACGCACACGCACGGCTCGAGTCATCTACCTCGTCACTGCTGGTTGTTCTTTTTCTTTATCGATTGAGATTGAGGGTGTCACTATCTGCTGTCATGCGTGGATTGTATTCATATCCGGTCCATCCACGCCCACCAAAAAGGACAATGGAACGCTCCAAGTTTCACTAAAAAAAAAAGCACGACTCTAGCTTGGTCCCTGATGTGCTCAGCTTTTCTTTTCCTACCCATAACAGCAGAATTTTAGCATAAAACAGACAAAGGTAATGTGTATACCAGACATTTTTCTCAAAACATGATAACAACCAGTTCAAGTTAATTACAGTTTCAAGATTATTATCCAGAGAAAGTTGTCATCGACATATAAAATGAATAACTCATAAAAAAAGGACAATGGAACGCTCCAAGTTTCACTCAAAAAAAAAAATTCCAAGTTTTCATGAAAAAGAACTTATTCATATTAGCTAAATACGCATGGGCTACTAAAAAAAAGAAAGATCATATCATCAGCATGTTGCTCCGGATACAATAGATGTGTGGCGACATTCCAAGACGTTATACCTTGCAGACACGAGCGTGAAGCGCGCCGCTACAAATTTGGAGTTTTTTTTTTGCCTCCAAAACAAGCATTCGTTGTGTCTCTTGTTTTCACACTTTTTAAATTTTCTTCTTTCCTTTATAAATAGAAATTAATTCACAATTTTATGTTTTCCCCTTACAATCTGAGACAAAACTCTGGTTCCGTGGGGAGATGGGAATGGTTGCAGGTGGGATGAATGATTCAAACGGGTTAGATCTAATAACGTTGTGTAATATCTAATAATACTATATCGACATAATGCTTTGGAGAACAAAAGATGTGTGGCATACACATTCTAGGACGTTATATCTTATAGATGAACCTCGTGAGCGTGTTACACATGGGGTCCTCTCAATTAACTTGGAGTATCTTTTACCTCTAAAATGAGCTTTTATCGTGTCTCTTGTGTCCAAACTTTTCTAGTGTTAGAATAATTATTTGAAGTAGGATTGTAGTGTCTAGTGGACGGATCATGCATGTAAAAATGCATACATAATTTTGTAGTTTATTGGCACATATTACAACATATATGCATCATATTAGTAGTTATTACCAATGTTTTTAATGATTCCGGGGACTTCCTAAACAATCCTCTCTCTTTTGGTTCTAACTCTGTCTGGCAGAATAACTTTATATTAGTGTTATTAACTTTAAGGGATCTATGTAACTCAAAAAAGGCTAGGTCAATAGAAATAGTTAGATAATTTCGATACGAATCCAACGGGCTAAAATAGGATCCGAGGGGCCCAACTAACTGAAAATGGTGGCCCATTTACTCTCGACCACGCCACTAGTGCTATCTTAGCCGTTGAAACTCTGATGTCGTCAATTCCACCGACATTCTCTTCGTTTTGACCTAAAGCCATCTATATATACCATTGGTGTACTTTCTCGAGACATACGGAGGCAGATATTGAAATTACATAAATAGAGAGTTTACAGTCCGCCATCGGCGGAGATTAGAGGGGGGAACCGCTATCGGAATTGCCTCCGATTTGCTTTACCCCCTCCGGCATGGTCATGATCAACATCTACAACAACACCCTTTTCATCTCCCTACTGCAATCTCTTGGAAAATATGATGTGTGATGCAATCTATTGTTTTCCCATAATCTATTATATCTCTAAGTCTATGTTTGAGTAGTGATCTGTTCATGGCATTTGTGAAATAGCTCGTTATTGGTTGCATACAAGTACGTTATATTCTATGATGGTCTTATGTACCGGCTGCACACATATGTTGGGAATGCATAAGGTTGTAACAGTTGTATGTTTTTAGGAGGAGGGATGGCCGGATATTGACAGAAACTGTGTCCCAAGTCTTGAATATGCATGTTATGTTAATTTATGGTTAACTAACGGGGGATAAATTATAAGGACCTTAAAACTTACAGCGATGGTTGGAATTAATAACTCACTTTATTGGGAGGAAACGTCTTTGGGATCAATCACTAGGGGTGTAATTGCGAGGTTACACGACTGCATGTATTTATGACCCCTCTCTAGAATAAACAATAAACTATATTATAAGAATTAGATGCGATGGTTAGGTGTGTTGATGCTAGACACTTTTCTTAAAATAACCTAATGTGTACTACTATCCAGTCATCGGGTTTTAATCATCGAGTTCTTTATGCTTCACAGTATTTAGTACTTATGCATCTAGCTGGTATGAATGTGCTTCATTAATTGTGACAACCACAACAATGAAATAACAACTTGCCATAAGATTTACTCCATTAAGTTACTCACTTTTACTTTTACTTGCTTTTACTTTACTTACTATTAATTTTACTTTCTTTTACTTTACTTGCACTAGTTTACTTTCTTTATTACTTTCAGCACTTCACAGTTTTCTAGTTAGAAGTAAAAAGTACCTTACGCATTTAGTTCATTCGTTTGCATGAAAGGTCATATAATTGGGTTATAGGGCTTTAAGGAATATTTAGTTTGCCTTCACCTCCTTGTGGGTTAGACACTCAAATATTTATCGAACTGTACTACAGTGATTCTCTGCTCTTGGGCATTATCACTTACTTGTTTTGTAGTTTGTGTGGGAGCACCTGGCTGATCTTTCTTTGAGTTAGTGCAAAATTGTATCTCTGCAGGTGTATGAGTACTTCTATAGTGATAAGTTTATGTAAACACGGCATCCACCCACTCGCATATGGTCCCAACAAGTGTCTAATCATCGATTAGTTGACACACCACTAGATCACGCACACACAAATCAAGTCATCTACCACGTCACTGTCGGTTTTTTATTGAGGATGCCACTATCAAATGTTATACATGGATGTTGCATTTCAGACCGAGCTTGCCTCGCATTCCTACTTACGCCGCATTTAAATCATCTTGGAACTCTCAAAGTGCTTGATAGATAACTTCCAAATTTCACTCAATTTTTTATCAAGTTTTTCCTCCCAAAATAAATGAATATTCTTATTGGCTTAATATGCATGGGCTATCACAAAAAGGAATAGAATATTAGCATGTTGCTTTTCGAAGACGGTATATCTTGCAAATGAACGAGGAGAGTATCATTTGCACGTGCGATTATCACTAAAACTTGGAGTTTTTTGTCTCTAATTTTTTTTTGGATTTCTCCTTTCCTTTATAAATAGAAATTAATTCACAAATTTATGTTTCCCCTAATAATCCAAGGCAATACTTCATTTCCATGGGGAGACATATCAGGTTTTTTTTTGCGGGAAGGGGTACAGGTGCAAAAGGTGGGACGAATGATTCATACGTGTTAGATATAATAATACTATGTAATATTTAATAGTACTATATCAACATGTTGCTTTGGAAAACAAAAAAAATATGTAGCACACACATTCTAGGTCGTTACATCTTGCAAATGAACGTCATAAGTGTAATGCGCATCAGGTCCTCTTGATTAACTTGGAGTATTTTTTGTTTGCCGCCAAGATGATCTTTCACTGTGTCTCTTGTGTACTTACCTTTCCAGTTGCTTGTTTGTTTTCTAAATAGAAACTAAAGCACAACTTCCTGTTTTTCCTTCCAATCTGCGACAAAACTTCACTTCCATTACATGGGGTGATGGAACAGTGTTTTTGTTTGCGAGAAGGGGTTGTTCTAGGTGGACTGTTAAGTCCCACAGTGTCCAAGGGTGTCTTTGGGTAAAAAGGGTGGCAATGCCCAAGCATATGTCATTTATCTTCATGACTCCATGGATCCAAGAGATTGACATATACATAAAGGAAAGATGCGTCCTGGAGTTCAACATTCAAACAGACGACTTGACGTGAGAGGGATGACAACTAGTTCTTCGAGAAATACAAATCGGCTTACCGGCCAATATCTACAGTCGATTATTTCCAAAGCGAGACACGTCGTTCTGTTTTAGATATATCGACAACTCTTTTTGGATCACATGTCTTAGAGCTAGCACTCGTCTGCGTGAACACTATTTGGATACATCGACCACTTTGTCTCGATGACACGTGTCAGAACGTTCATCAGGCGGTTAACTCTTTAACCAAATGGCGAAGTTTTATGTAGAATATCTGATGATGTGCTCTAAGAACGATACATCGTGTTGTCGGAGTGAAGAAGTATTTACCCGTTCCTTCTTATATGGTGTATTAATTCCGTGAAAAATCAAACTTTACTTTCTTTTACTAAGACTTTAGAAGAAACTATCAACATTTGAAATACTAAGTGAATAAAATATACTTCATAATGAATCTAATTAGATTGATTGTGTATTGAATGCTAACAATATTTCTAGAACTTGATTACAGAAATTCAATTGTGGATTCTCAAAGAACTAATACGCCCTATGAAAAGGGACGGAGTGAAGTGAGCCAGTAGTAGTGGACATGAGCAAAATGGAAGGGAATAGACAAGAGAGAGGACGTGTGCGAGAAGGGTTTTTGTTTGCGAGAAGGGTGCATATGCAAAAGGTCGGATGAATGATTCAGGCATGTTAGATCTAATAATGGTGCGTAATATCTAATAGTACTATATCAACATGTTGCTTTGGAAAAAAATATATGTAGCACACACATTCTAGGTCGTTACACCTTGCAAATGAACGTCATAAGTGTAATGTGCATCGGGTCCTCTTGATTAACTTGGAGTATTTTTTGTTTGCCTCCAAGATGATATTTCACAGTGTCTAGTTGCTTCTTTGTTTTCTAAATGAAAACTAAAGCACAACTTCCTGTTTTTCCTTGCAATCTGCGACAAAACTTCACTTCCATTACATGGGGTGATGGAACAATGTTTTTGTTTGCGAGAAGGGGTTGTTCTAGGTGGAATGTTAAGTCCCACAGTGTCCAAGGGTGTCTTTGGGTAAAAAGGGTGGCAATCCCCAAACATATGTCATTTATCTTCATGACTCCACGGATCGAAGAGGTTGACATATACACAAAGGAAAGCTGCATCTCGGAGTTCTACATTCAAACATACGACTTGACGTGAGAGGGGTGACAACTAGTTCTTCGAGAAATACAAATCAACTTACCAACCAATATCTACAGTCGATTATTTCCAAAGCTTGACATGTCGTTCTGTTTTGCATATATCGACAACACTTTTTGGATCACATGTCTTGGAGCTAGCACTCGTCTGCGTGAACACTATATTGATACATCGACCACTTTGTCTCGATGGCATGTGTCAGAACGTTCATCGGGCGGTTAACTCTTTAACCGAATGGCGAAGTTTTATGTAGAAATATCTAATGATGTGCTCTGAGAATGATACATCGTGTTGTTGGAGTGAAGAAGTATTTACCCCGTTCCTTCTTATAAGGTGTATTAATTCCGTAAAAAATCAAACTTTACTATCTTTTACTAAGACTTTAGAAGAAACTATCAACATTTGAAATACTAAGTGAATAAAATATACTTCATAATGAATCTAATTATATTGATTGTGTATTGAATGCTAACAATATTTCTAGAACTTGATTAAAGAAATTCAATTGTAGATTCTCAAAGATCTAATACGCCCTATGAAAGGGACGGAGTGAAGTGAGATAGTAGTAGTGGACATGAGCAAAATGGAAGGGAATAGACAAGAGCGAGGACGTGCGAGAAGGGTTATTGTTTGCGAGAAGGGTGCACATGCAAAAGGTGGGATGAATGATTCAGACATGTTAGATCTAATAAGGGTGTGTAATATCTAATTTACTATATTAGCATGTTGCTTTGGAAAAAAATATAGCACACACATTCTAGGTCGTTACACCTTGCAAATGAACGTCATAATGGTAATGCAGATCGGGTCCTCCTGATTAACTTGGAGTATTTTTTGTTTGCCTCCAAGATGATCTTTCACTGTGTCTAGTTGCTTGTTTGTTTTCTAAATGGAAACTAAAGCACAACTTCCTATTTTTCCTTGTAATCTACGACAAAACTTCACTTTCATTACATGGGGTGATGGAACAGTGTTTTTATTTGCGAGAAGGGGTCATTCTAGGTGGACTATTAAGTCCCACAGTGTCCAAGGGTGTCTTTGGGTAAAAAGGGTGGCAATTCCCAAGCATATGTCATTTATCTTCATGACTCCATGGATGCAAGAGGTTGACATATACACAAAGGAAAGCTGCATCCTGGAGTTTGATATGTTGCAAATGTATCTATAATTTTTGATGTTTCATACTTGTTTTATATCTACTTTCTTATATTTTGTCCATACTTTGGAGTACTTTTACATATTTTTTGTAACTAACCTATTAACAAGGTGCTACAGTGCCAGTTGCCTATTTCCTTCTGTTTTTGGTTCCAGAAAAGCCAGAAAATGAATATACTTAGAATTGGACGGAAGAAAAGACAAAGTCAATATTTTACCGGAAGACACATGGAGTCCAAAGGAGAGACGAAGGGGGGCCACAGGGTGACCACACCCCCCAGGCGCGGGCAACCCTAGGCCGCACTAGGGCATGGTGTGGCCCCCCTAGCCGGCCACCGACCTTGCCTCTTCGCCTATAAGAAACCTCCCGATGCAAAAACCCTAAATCAACGAGCCTCTAGCCACAAAAAGTCCCATAGCGCCGCCGCCACCGAAGGGGAGATTCGGGGGACAGAAAGTCTCTGTCCCGGCACCGTACCAGGACGGGAAAGTGCCCCTAGAGCCATGTACATCGATCTCCACCACCATCTCCATCGCCGTTGCTGATTCCCATGATGAGGAGGGAGTAGTTCTTCCTCGAGACTAAGGGTTCTACCGGTAGCTATGTGTTCATCTCTCTCTCTATGCATGATCATATTGTGATCATGAGCTTTGTAATCAAGTAATCTACCTTGCTACTCAAGTGCTTTAATAGATCTCTGCTCTCCCCATGTGTGTGAAAGTGATAGAGTGCACACCATGGTGGCACTTAGGCTAGAGATTACAAATACTTGTTATGAGTTATATTTGGAGTTGGATGTCTCTATGAAATTGTGGTGTTTGTTGGAACCATCTAGTGCTCAAGGTCACAGTGTGGGGTTATCTAGATGCGGAAAGCGAACTTTGAGGTGTGCTGTTATATCCCTACCATGGATTAGAGTGTCCAACCGGAGAGTAGTTCAGCGTAGTATCATAAAGAGATGATATTTATATGGGAGTGTTCACTAGTGAAAGTATGATCCCTAGGCCTTGTTTCTAAGCATTGAAACACCGTTTGCAACTAGATCTGTTACATGTTTGCTTGCTGCCATTTTTATTTCAGTTTGCCTTTAGTCTCTTACACGCCATCAAGCTATTTTTTGGCACCGTTGTCTTATATCTATACCACTTGTATTTTACTATCTCTTCGCCGAACTAGTGCACCTATACACATGACATGTGTATTGGGTGTATTGGGGACACAAGAGACTTCTTGTATCTTGATTGCAGGGTTGCTTGAGAGGGATACCTTTGGCCACTTCCTCCCTGACTTCGATAAACCTTGGGTGATCCACTTAAGGGAAACTTGCTGCTGTTCTACAAACCTCTGCACTTGGAGGCCCAACAACTCTCTAAAAGAATAGAAGTGCATAGACATCAAGCTATTTTTTGGCACCGTTGCCTGAGAGGTAAGGTAAAAGGTACTTACATCCTTTAGCTACTAAGTTATCTTCTAGTGCAGTTGCTGGTGTGTGAGTGCTCGAAGTTATTTACTTTAGATTCTACAATTTTGTCTTTTTGTTTCTTGTTTTCACTAGTTAGGCTTAATGGAAAACAACAAAAAAATTAGAGAGCTTTATAATATTTATCTTGAGTTAGGACATGAAGTGTTTGAAGAGAAAATTAAAAAACCTATGGAACTTTATTTGCATGCTAATAGTAATGTTATTAGTATGAATTATTTGAACACCATTATTGCTAATGCTATGGAAAAGTCTAAGCTTGGGGAAGCTAGTTTTTATGAAAATGATCTTTTTAGTTCCCCAGCTTTGGAAGATAGCTATTCTATTGCTTATGATGATACCAAACCTCCAATATATGATGATTACAATGATGAATATAATATTTTCAGTCCACCTACTATTGAGGAGGCAATTAATTATGACTACAATATGCCTCCTATATTTGATGATTATGGTGATGAGAATAATAATGATAGATATTTTTTTGAATTTGTTCCCACTACGATTAATAAGAATGACTATGCTTATGTGGAGAGTATTAATTCTTTTATGCATGTGGCTCATGATAAGAATGTTTTATGTGATAGTTATATTGTTAATTTTATACATGATGCTACTAAAAGTTATTATGAGAGAGGGAAACATGGTTTTATGTGTCTCAACAATATTAGGTTTCCCCTCTTTATGTTGAAAGTCTTGAAGTTGCACTTGTTTTGCTTTCCTATGCTTGTTGCTTTGAGCTTTCATGACTTGTTTCTTTACAAGATTCCTATGCATAGGAAGTGGGTTAGACTTAAATGTGCTTTTAATTTGCTTCTTGATGCTCTTTTTTACTTCAATTCATATTTCTTACGTGAGCATCTTCTCAAACTATCATGCCTAAATTAAAGGCGTTAAAGAAAAGTACTTATTGGGAGATAACCCAAAAGATTTAGTTGAGTCTTGGAGGTTATTGCTTCAGTAATAACCTCTCCTTATCATTTTTGTGTGGTTTTTGTGCCAAGAGTAACCTCTAATGAGAGAGAAGTAATGCTTGGGAAAGTTGCTGTCCCGAAACAGATTTTTGTGCTTCGCTGTAAAAATTCATGAAAAATCTCTGTACGTCGGTTTGAGTTGTAATTTTGTGCTTATTCCCCAGGTTGTTATCTAACTATAGTTAGTTCAACACTTTTCAATTTGAGCAACAGAAGGTCTTCGAAAAAAATGGTTTTTACCTACTGGTCTGTTTTGACAGATTTCTGCCATTATTTACATTTGCTGCTTGTTGATTCCTTTTTGAGTTCTTTTTGGGGAATTGAGCTTTTTGAGGGAAGTGATACAGTAGCTTATATTTTAATGGAGGTTTTATTGGTGTTGAAACTGAATCCAAGGACTTATTATCTTGAGTGCACTAATGTTGCTAATAAAGATTGTGTGAAGTTTTGTATGAAGGAAAAATATCTTCCTATGCTAAAGGAATTTATGACTTTTATGATGCGAAACAAATTGAAGAATTTATTGCTTGGAAGGGTGCTTTTGAACTTGCTAGTTTTCTTGAAAATATTGTTGATTCACCTTACAAATATGAGGTTTATGGTATACTTAAATTTTTCTTTGATAATTACAAGGATGAAAATAGCTATATCCTTGAAAATTTTAATAGATGCTTTCCACAAATGGAAGAGAGTAATGCCTTGCAGGATCCTATGGAAGAAGAAATTGATAAACCTGAAATCTCATTAGATGAAAAAGAGGAGGAGAGTGATGAACAAAAGGAGGAAGAATGGATTAGCTACCCATGCCTACCTTCTAATGAGAGTAAATCTTTATCCCTTACTTTATTTGATTGTCCTCCATGCTTACTAAAGGAGGATGAATGTTATGTTCCTGAGGATTCTGAAGAAGATGTTTATGATAAAGCTCTAGTGCTTGTAGATCATGAAAAGCATGCTTTATGTGATAGTTATATTGTTGAGTTTATTCATGAGGCTACTGAAAATTATTTTGAGAGAGGAAAATATGGTGGTAGAAGTTTTCCTGGTATTGAAACACCTCTCTATGTGCTGAAAGTTTTGAAGTCACTCTTGTTTTATCTTCCTATGCCTGTCACTTTGTTCTTGGCGAATTTATTTGCATACATGATTCCTATGCATAGGAAGTGGGTTAGACTTAAATGTGTTTTGAATTTGCTTCTTGATGCTCTCTTTTATTTCAACTCTTATTTATTATGAGAGCATCCTCTCAAACTATTATGCCTGAAGATGATAATATGTCTATTATTCTTGGAAGACCTTTTCTTAAACACTGCAGGAGTTGTTATTAATTGTAATCAAGGGAAGGTGACCTTCAATGTTAATGACAAGGAACATACTATCTATTTCACAAGAAGATTGATGGGACTTATGGTTTTGAATTCAATTGAACATGTTGAGGGCATTCAAGTTGGAGAAATATATTGTCCCATACCAAGAGAAAAATTTAAAACTATTATGATTGGGACCATTGCTATCAAGGTTGAGGTAACATAATCATTAGTGGAATACAAAGTTTTGTCTCATATGAAATTGTTTTGGTAACAAGACCTGATCAACCTTGTTAACAAAAGGATTTCATTGAACAAAACAATGTTTTCACCATGATTATCTCCGCTTACTTCTATTCTATCCATTTTAGTTTTTGCTTATGCCTAACTTAAAGGCGTAAAAGAAAAGTACTTATTGGGAGATAACCCAAAAGTTTTAGATAAGTCTTGGAAGTTATTACTTCAGTAATAACCACTCCTTATCCTTTTTATTTGCTTTTTGTGCCAAGAGTAACCTCTAATGAGAGAGAAGTAATGATTGGAAAAGTTGCTGTCCCGAAACAGATTTCTGTGCTTCACCGTAAAAATTCGTGTAAAATCTCTGAACGTCTTTTTGAGGCGTGAATTTTTGTGCTTCTGCCCCAGGTTGTTATCTAAATTTAGTTAGTTCGACACTTTTTGATTTGAGCAACAGAAGATCTTCGAAAAAATTCGTCTTTACCTGCTGGTCTGTTTTGACAGATTTCTGCCATTATTTGCATTTGCTTCTTGTTGGTTCCTTTTTGAGTTCTTTTGGGGAATTGAGCTTTTTGAGGGAAGTAATAAAGTAGATAGTTTTCTAATGGAAGTTTATTTGGTGTTAGAACTGAACCTTAAGACTTATTTATCTTGAGGGCACTAATGTTGCTAATAAAGATTGTGTGAAGTTTTGTATGAAGGAAAAATTTCAGGTGTATGGAAGGAATGAGTAATGAGATGAAGGATGGACTAAAGCTCAAGATTGGGGATGCCACGCATGTCACCCCAAGAAATATCCAAGAAGTACAAGCGTCAAAGCTTGGGGATGCCCAAGGCATCCCCTTCTTCATCAATAAAAATCTCAGGTTTCTTTCAACCACTTCATTTTTATTGTTTCATGCACAGTTGTGTTGTTCTTGGAGCGTCTTCTTTTTCGTTTTGGTTTTTAGTTTGCGTGGTTTTCTTAGTTTGCTGAATAAATTGGTTGGACCTCCTCTTTTATGCATTGGTTTTCAAATGGTTTGGTTTGAATTGGAAAAGAGTAGGAAAACTCATGCTTAAGTGGTAAAGAGAGCTTGTTTTTGACTGTGGCCTATGCTTTGTCATGCCATGCTCGATATTGTTCTAGCTTTATGCTTAGTATTCTTTGCTGTAGCATGACTTGTTACAAATAATTGAGATTGCTTAATGTGCCTTGGATGAATCATGCGTTGTTTTAGCATATTAAAGCATAGTATAGTGGCATTCTCCTTTGATGCTTTATTTGGGTTGACTTGGCACATGCTCACACCATGTTACGACTATCTCAAGTCACCATAGCCTTTATGATCCTTTATTTTTCAACTTGTAGTATCACTTTATGCTTTGATCAATGATGTTTTGTCGCTCTGCATGATTATGGCCATTATTGCTCTCTTAGTTTGTCGCTCCTAGTCTTTTGCTAGACTCCACAATAAAGTATGAGTTCCACTCATGCATCCAACTCCCTAAACCAAGTTATTCCAAAGAGTCCACCATACCTACCTACTAGCTTATGCTATTCCAAGTATATTCATGCTTTTGTTTACCTTCCACTTGTTATGAGAAAACTAGTGATTAAAGCTCTCACGAACTTGATGGCACACTTTACTTTTTGCCTCTAATATACTTGAACCATTGTGTCGTCTATGTTGTATATGCTTGCACTTATTTGTTGGGAATTAGCAGAACCATGCTTTCATGGGGAACGCTTTCAACCTTGCACTTGGTACTTGTACCTAGTTGATATCATGCTCTTTTGTATATGGATGTCGTCGGTGTGAAATGAAAGGGGAGCTTGTAAGTCCATGGAGTTATGTATATGTGTTAGAGAAACGCCTGGGCCGCTGGTCTAATCCATGCTGACATGGTGGAAACCTGCAGCGTAACCATAATGAGTTGTCTATGAAGCATTCTTCTTATAAAAAAAGAGTCCTATATTGAGAAAAAAGAGAAAAGGAAAAAAAAGAGATACTATGAAAAGAGGAAAGAGAGAAAAAAGCACCATATTCCCATGGTAAATAAGAAGAATGCGGAGATGCTCATTGTCTGCTTGCCTTGTCATTTTGATATGGGGATTCTTCCGTATCATCGGGCAAGGGGTACCCCGTTGGCGGTTCTCTATGATACACATGTACTTACGATGACAAGAACTTACCGGTGACTAAACTTGAGTAGCATGAGGAGCGGCCCTCGTATACAAGGGACATGAGATTTCTGACTTATACTTCGTCAAGCATGTATACCATAGTTTGTTCACTTTAACCTTAATCACTTCAAGATGCTTATGATAGGGGCAATGAGAGCTGAAAGCTATAAGTACCATAATTTTTGGAAGCTCTTTATGAGACTTGAATCTCTACTTCCTTTTACAAAAGGACTTTCTTCCACCATTATATTGAGTCTCCACCTTCTAACTTTATGCACCTAATTTAAGAGCGTAGTGGCCATTCTTAGTTCTATGTGCATTGTCCCAAGACTAGTTGATTGATGCATAACTTGTTATTGCTTGTTTTAAACTATTGTATCTAGTCACTCTTATGAACTTTGAAGGTGTCCTATGCATTTATATTTGCTACTCTATTGAGGGACAAGCTGAATACTAGTATGCTATGTTTTCTTTATGTGAAACAAACAAACGTCTTGCAAAGCATTGTTATTCATGAATCTTTTGTTTGTGCATTTTCATGTTGCATCATAGTTTCTTTGCTTATTGCTAGAACTTTGTCTTTCATGTTATGATTGAAGTACTATGATCCCAGCTTTGAATGTTTTGCAAATACCTTGATCAAGTCTTTGATGGTGCATGTCACCTCAAAAAATTATTCTTTCTTTTTATCACTTACCTACTCGAGGACGAGCAAGAGTTAAGCTTGGGGATGTTGATATATTGCAAATGCATCTATAATTTTTGATGCTCCATGCTTGGTTTTATCCACTTTCTTGTGTTTTGTCTACACTTTGGAGTACTTTTCATATGATTTATTGGACTAACCTATTAACAAGAGCCACAGTGCCAGTTGCCTGTTTTCTGCTGTTTTTGGTTCCAGGAAAGTCAGAAAATGAATTCTCGGAATTGGACGGGACAAAAGCCAAAGTGCCTATTTTTCCAGAAGACTTTAGGAGCCAGAATACGAGACGGAGGAGGGCCAGGGGCTGGCCACACCCCCCAGGCGCGGGCTGGGCCTGGCCGCGCCAGGGCATGGTGTGGTGGCCCCAGGCACCCCCTCGGTCTCCCTCTTCGCCTATAAGAAGCCTTCTGACCTAAAAACTCCGAGAGGTTCGAAGTTTTTCCAGAAGGAGTTCTGCTCTGCCGCCACCACCAGATTCCACGAAACAGCACCAGAAACTCCGTTCTGGCACCCTGCCGGGACGGGGAATTGGAGGAGATCATCGCCATCATCATCACCATCGCTTCTCCATCGACCATCCATGTTTCCCCCATCTATGAGTGAGTAATCCCCCGTTGTAGGCTATGGGGATGGTAGGGATTGGATGAGATTGTTCATGTAATGGCATCAGATTGTTAGGGCATGGTGCCTAGTATCTTTTATTAGTGCTTTATGACTTTGTTGCGACTTGTTGTGCTTAATGCTTGTCACTAGGGCCGAAGTGCCATGATTTCATATCTAAACATGTTATTGATTCATTATGATAGTATTGTTCTTGGTCTTAAACCAGAAGGGAAAGGCTTTGATGTGAGGATCACATGTGTTCACGGAGTGTTAATGATTTGCTTCGGTGCTCTATTAAAAGGAGCACCTTAATTGCCAGTAGTTTCCTAGAGGCCCCGATGCAAACGGGCTGGCAGGACAAAAGATGTTGTGCAAGTTCTCATTACGAGCACGTATGACTGTATATGAAACACATGCCTAGGATTGTCTAGTACTTGGATGCTTTATCTTATTTATCTGCAATTGCCCTATGTTCTGATTGCTATATGAATTGTCTTGTCCATGCAACGCCCGTTCATCCATCCCTATGCCTATCGCACTCGAATCCCATTGTTTACTGCTTTTGTTACTACTGTCTTTGCTTTACTACTGCTGCTGCTTTACTATTCCTACTACAAAACTGTTGCTACTGATAAACTGCCGTGAGCAAGATTGTTTCCAGGTGCAGCTGAATTGACAACTCAGTTGTTAAGGCTTATAAATATTCTTTGACTCCCCTTGTGTCGAATCAATAAATTGGATTTCACTTTTCTTAAAAATACTGCGATACACCCTTATACTTGTGGGTCATCAGTGCACATGAAAAGGTGGAATGAATAGCTTGGACAAGTTTGATCTAATATTGGTGTGTAGTAATATTTACACTTGTGTTGCTAAAAAACATATCATCATTTTTCTTTAGAATCAAAATATTTGACAATACATTCCGGGATATTATACTCCATTATACATTGTAAAAGGACACCGTCAGCGTGTTACACATGGCATCTTCATGCCAAACTTAGAGTTTTTCTTCCGTAAAACTGAGATTTCATCATGTCTCTTGTTTCCAAAATTTAGTGATTTCTTATCTCCTTTCTAAATAAAAAATAATATGTAGCTTTCAATTTCCTTGGAATCCATGTTGTTATACGTGGTTGTCACATGTGAGACAAAGCATGCCTCGCATTCCTATCCTGATCCGCATTTAAATGATCTTCACCTGGCCCATCCACCTGCCAAAAGGACAATGGAACTCTCCAAGTGCTTGAGAGATAACTTCAAGGTTTCACTCCCAAAAAAACTTTCAAGTTTTACTCAAAAATAAAAACTTTATATTCTTATTAGCTAAACATGCATGGGCTGCCACAAAATGGAAGACCATATCAACATGTTGCTTCAGAAACAATAGATGCGTAGACACATTCCGAAATGTTATTATACCTTGCAAATGAACGTCGCGGCCGCATTCCGAGATGTTATTATACCTTGCAAATGAACGTCGTGGCCGTGATCATGAGTGTTGGATCGTCACTACAAACTTGGAGTATTTTTTCTCTCAAAAAAAGTTAGAGTATTTTTTCCTCCAAAATAAGCATGCATTGTGTCTCTTGTTTCTGAACTTTTCAGATGTCTTCTTTCCTTCATAAATAGAAATCAATCAACAACTTTCTGTTTTGTCCTTACAATCCGAGACAAAAATTCATTTCGGTGGGGAGATGGATCAAGGTTTTTGTTTCCAAGAAGGGGTGCATGGGGAAAGATTGGATGAATGATTCGACATATTAGATCTAATAATGTGTGCAATATCTAATAATACTATACCAGCATGCTGCCTTGGAAAAAAAGATGTGTACCATACACATTCCAGGAAGTTATACCTTACAAATGAGTGTCGTGAGTGTGATGCACATATGGGATCCCTCCCGATTAACTTGGGGTATCTTTCCCCTCCGAAAATGAGCTTTCATCATGTCTCTTGCGTCCAAACTTTTATAGTTTCTTATTCTAAATGGAAATTAAAGCACAACTTTCTGTTTTTCCTTGCAATATGCGACAAAACTTCCTTTTCATTATATGGGAAGATGGGTCTGGATTTTTGTTTGCGAAAAGGGGTGTACATAGATCAGTGACTCACATAGTTAGATCTAACAATGGTTTGTAATATCTATAACACATATATGTTGCTATGAAAAGAAAAAGTATAAGAACGATGTTTTTTAAAACAAGAGACATTCAAAGATATTTAGGGACGATATACCTTAGAAATTAATGTCGTGCGCGTGATACACATGGGGTCTTCATGACAAAGTTGGAATTTTTGCCTCCAAAATGATCTTTAATTGTGTCTCTTGTTTCAAATTTATCGATTCTTTTTTATTTCCAAATAGAAATTAAATCACAACTTTCTTGTTTTTATTGAATCCAAGACAAAACTTGCTTTCATTTCTGTGGGGAGATGGATCAAGATTATTCTTTGGGACATGTGCACGTGAAAATGTGAAATGATTAATGGGAAATACATTTGTACTTGTACACATAGGTACGAGCCCTATCCGACCATTTAGATGCTGGACATTGCTTTGAGATCTGGAAACCGATGCTTGCTAGATCTGGTTTTATCTGTTTTTAAGAATTCTGAATAGTGGAGGGAATCCAGGAAAAGGTACCCAGAAAAAAGGGATAAGGTAGAGAGAGGTAACGAGACATAGCCTTTTTGTCTGAGCCACATAGCATCTGATGCGTGCCCTCTCCCTATCTTCTTCTTCCTTTCATCGTCTTCCTCCTCCCACCCGTGCTCATGTCTCCCCCATTCATCGAGGTCAACTTGCTAGCATCTCACCGCCCCCGTCCATCTTCCCTCCCCCTCCCTATCCTCTTCTTCTTTCGATCTTCTTCTTCATCCCACTGTTGCCCTGCCTCCATGCCTCCACCATTCAATCACGAATGCCCTATCCGCCATGGCATCAAGGTTAGACAAGCAGTCCCATTATACCTTGTAAAGGAATGATCATTTCTTTGGACAAATAGCATGCTTTTTTGAAACAAAAAATGTGCAGGGATATTCTAAGACTACCTATTCACCCACCAAAAGGATAAAGGAACGTTGCAATTTATTGACATATAACATTCAAGTTTCACTAAAAACTTAAATCTTCCTCAGAAAAGACTTCTTATTCTTATGTGGTAGCTAAAATACGCATGGGCTGCCACAAAAAGGAAGATCATGACAGTATGCTGCATCAGAAACAATAGATGTGTAGAGAAATTTTGAGACACTATACCTTGCATCTGAATGTTGCGGGTGTAATTTGCGTGTGGAATCATACCTACAACTTGAAGGTTTTTGCCTCCAAAACGAGTATTCATTTAGTCTCTTGTTTCCAAACTTTTTGCATTTTTATTTATTTCATAAATAGAAATTAAAATTAATCCACAACTTTTTAATTTTTACTTATAACCCATATGGGCATATTTGTTAGCATTCTCTGGGAGACGCGAGAGAGAGCTCAGCTTAGGGGCACTACCTCTTTCACGCATGAGCGGAGAGAGTCTAATGGTGAAGTTCACAATTTGGCAATATTAGCTTCGACCTTGCCAGCAGGAAGACATGTGTGGCTAATAGAGCCACTGTTTGGTTTGGACATGCCTGTAACCATTATTGATATATGAATAAATGTGTGTTCCTCTAAAAAAATCAGAGGTTGTCGGCGACATAGCTCTTGGTGAGTGGATACAGGAGCTCCGCACCCGCCGGGTCATGGGTCCCATCGACCACCGACGTGGCAGCGAAAACCCTTGCCCCGCGCGAGTTCTTGCGGCCAAGACCTGACGTGGCAGCGGGAACCCTCGCCGGCCACAGATTTTCCCAGACAGGAGCCTGATGACCCACAAGTATAGGGGATCGCAACAGTCTTCAAGGGAAGTAAAACCCAATTTAATGATTTGACACAAGGGAAGCAAAAAAATATTTATAAGCCTTAACAACCGAGTTATCAATTCAGCTGCACCTAGAAACAATCTTGCTCGCATTAATTTATCACTGACAATAGTTTTGTAGTAGCAATAGCGGTAGTAAAATAAAGACAATAGTAACAATTGTAGTAAACAGTGGGATTAAAGTGCGGTAAGCATAGAGATAGATGGATGGGCGTTGCATGGACAAGACAATTTATGTAATAATCAAGACATAAGGCATTTGCAGATAAATAAGATAAAGTATCCTAGTACTAAATAATCATAGGCATGTGTTCCATATATAGTCATACGTGCTCGTAATAAGAACCTGCACAATATCTTTTGTCCTGCTAGCCCGTTGCAGCGGGGCCTCAAGGGAATCTACTGGCAATTAAGGTGCTCCTTTTAATAGAGCACCGGAGCAAAGCATTAATACTCCATAAACACAAGTGATCCTCATATCATAGCCATCCCCTCCAGTTATCCCGATTTCCGTCACTTCGGGGCCTCGGGTTCCGGACAACAATATGTGTATACAACTTGCAGGTAAGATCATAAACAATAGTATCCGCATGAATCCATAACATGTTTAGATCTAAAATCATGGCACTCAGGCCCTAGTGACAAGCATTAAGCATAACAAGTTGCAACAATGTCAAAAAGCACTAACAACAGATACTAGGCACCATGCCCTAACAATCTGATGCAATTACATGAACGATCTCATCCAATCCCTACTATCCCTATAGCCTACTGCGGTGGATTACTCACTCATGGATGGGAGAATCATGGATGGTTGATGGAGAAGCGTTGGTGATGATGATGGCGATGATCTCCTCCAGTTCCCCATCCCAGTAGGGTGCCAGAATGGAGTTTCTGGTTCTGAATCGTGGTTTCTGGTGGTGGCAGCGCAGCGAAACTCTATCTGAAAAAACGTCGAACCTCCCCTCTATTTTTAGGTCAGAGGGCTTATGTAGGCGAAAGGAGAGGTCGAGGCGGCCACACCTCCCCTGGCATGGCCTGGCTTGGCCGCGTGGCCAAGTGATGTGGGCCCCTCGTGGCCCCTCTTCGTCTCGTCTTCTGGATCCGTGAGTTGTAACTACCTCGGTGAATTACGCTCCTAGTTACAAGCCTGGATGAGCGGACATGGTTGAAATAGTACGGTGGGGCCCAAATGCCACTCACAGGTAGACCTTTCGTCCGTCCCAACCATTTCCAAACATCGGGACAAGAACGGGCGGCGTAATCGGCAGGCGAAGGGATCAACTACATACACAAATGAGTATGTATGCAAGCCACCATACAATAGTACATCAGAGCCATTCCATCTAAAAAGAAAGGAAATATAGCAACGCCATACGGCAAGATCCAAATATCCTAGATAGATATAATAGTTTAGGATATCTCCTCATACATCAAACATCAGAGTATCAAGCGGAAGCGGAAGACAAAATCCGAGTACGGATAAGAAGCAAATCGGCATAAGATGCCCCATAAATAAGCACATCCCGCCCACAGATCTCACGGATCCCCGTTCCCGGAATCTCTACACCGAATGATCGTTGCCCACATCGTCCGTCTCCTCCACCCAGTATCCATCTTGTGAGGGTACCTGTTCATCTGAACCAATAATTTATCGTGTGAGACCCTAGGGGTACTCAGCAAGTCTTTATGCCTCTAAAGGGGACACAACCTGGGGTGATGCAATTGCAGCAAAAGATAAACCCTAGCAATTCTATAGATACTCGCCAACCATCCGCCTAACCATAGATAGACGGATGTCCGTGAATTAATAACAACAATTATAATGGTAATGTCCACAGATCCATCCTCCTCCTCGCTTACGGACGAGGAAGCGGACGAACAACCCCCCATCCGTTGGTAGTTTTATTATCCATTCCATGAGTGTTGCACTACTTACTAGTCCGGTACTTAGTCAAATTAAAAGCGGTACTTTAGTTATGCTTGTCTATGATCGAGAAACTGTGCTCCAAGTCGTCCATAACCGCGGACACGGCTTTCAGAAAGTTTTACCCTGCAGGGGTGCACAAATAGCAACACACACTCGATCAACCTCGGAAAAACCAAATCAAAACCCAACGAGGCAGTCACGACAAAGCGATCACAGGATTCAGAAATATTTCAGGGGGCCACCCCATTAAGCTACCCGCGACGAAGTTGGCCGACTCCGAGACGGACTCAAGGTTTGCGCCAATGGCTGTAAACGACTGGGAACCCGAAAATGTGACTGGGCTTGGCGATACCGCGAAAACACTCCGCTTTCCTAAACAGTACAGTGTGCAGTACCTCGCACAATTTAAATAAAGCAGTAAAGCATGGCATAAGTACAGGATAGTAAATAAAACCTCAAACTAGTTTGTGGCCCCAAGAAATAAGAATGAATCAAGCTCTGGCTCAGGGGGGTTCATAAGCCTCCCGGATGTGGATAGCGCGAATATTCAAGGAACAGGAATCAAGTACTCGGGGTCCTACGGGACACAAGTGAGCCTAAAAAACCAAATAGCAAATATGGCTCACCGATGCCACTTTCATTAGTTATCCCATTACTACTCAGGTTAAGTTGTATAGGTACCTCGTTATCCATCAGACACTCACATACCCTACACATGCTGTTCTACGACTCGCATGGCTCAAACAACTCCTGTAGTAATGGCTCATGGGATGGAGGAACAAGCTTCGGTGGGGTTTAAAAGTAAAGGCTATGCAATACTTGGGCTTCAGTTTAATGCAATCGCGACTCAATGATGCAAGAATAAGATAGAGGCAATAGGTACTATATGTATGCAAGCATGTGGTAGTGCTTGCCTGGCAGCTCAGTTGAAGCAAGGGATGGATCTGGGTAGTGCTCCTGGGTCTCTTGATATATCCCCTGCTCAGCGTCTATTCGAAGAAGAACCAAACAAACAAGGGCCAACATAAATAAAGTGCACAAGCATATGAATAAATGCGACAAGCAACCAATCATGCCATGATGAATGATGCACAATTTGCATGGCAATAAAGTAGCATGGCATGGGTGAGGTGTGGAATACAAGAAGTAATCATTTTATTGAGTTTTAGCCTCATTTTAACCTCATATTAGTTGCTGTACACTTTATATTTATATGATGCATGCTTCAAAACAAAACAAGGAATGCATAAACGGAAAGGTCTCGTCGAGCTAATCATTTTAGACATATTACTTGTTAAATTTGGAGTTATAAAACAAAAGTTATTAATCAATTAAGGTGAGAGGGCATTTTCTTGTAATTCTAATTAACTTGGAAATTAATGTGTTCAAAATATATTTTAGATGGCATATTTGAATTCCTCACATTTTTCTGATTTGAAAATATATATTATTTGTATTATTTGGGTTTATATTTTAAAAGTTATTTGAAAACAGATTTGAAATTTGAATTTAAAATAATTTGAAAAAGGTTTAAATCAAAACAGAAAACAGAAATCCTTTTTATACTCAGACAGACCCAGCCACTGACGCTGATGGGTGGGGTCAAACGGATTGGGCCACGCGCGCAGAAAAACTTTTCTTACCGCGGCTCTGGCTAACCCACGCGGTTGACAAGCGGGCCCAGCGGCTACGGCCCACATGTCAAGGGTGGGGGTTGCAGCGACTGACAGGTGGGGCTAGGGCTGGAGCACGGGTTGAGATTGAAAGAGGCCAGGGGGTTTTCTGGAAGAAGGCCATGGAGGCTGACTAGTGGGACCGAGAGGAGCGCGGGTTACAGGAGTCAAAAAGGTGGTGGGGGGGGGGGGTAAGCGCAAAATGTCCACGCGTGCACTGTTGTTCTTCTCTGAAACTCTGACGAGAGATCGATGCGCGACAGGCGGAGCGCGCACGCGGGGGGACTCGAACCCGCGACCTGGGGCTCGCGCTCGGCGGCGGCCACCGCTGGGCTAGGGCGGGGTAGGTGTTAGAGGGTCAGGCGCGGCCTAGATATGGGCTATGCGGTGCGGGAGCGAGCTAACAGAAGCGAGCGGCGGCGCGCAGAGTGTGATCGACGAAAGGGCCGACGGATCTAGGGCTGCACGGCGAAGGGGACCATGTCAGGGGGGTGGAGAGGCTCACCGCGAGGCTGTCGGTGGCGTCGGATCGGGCAGGGGAGCGGTCGATCGGCGACGAGGCAGACGATCTGGAGCTAGGGTTTGGCGTCGGTGCAGCGCTGGTACCGGCGCTCCTGGGCTTCCCCTCCTCGCTGGCGGTTTCAGGGCGAAGCAGAGGGACCACGTGATCTTCCTCGACAACCTTGAGCGCCACGCCACCGGCTGGTTCGAGTAGGGGAGATGGAGGCCGACGGTGGTCGGTGATGGTGTAGGCGGTGGTGAGGGAAGGCAGGGAGAGAGGGGAGCGTCCTGGGGAGATCTGGGGGATGCAGAGGCGAGAGAGAGGGAGTAGATAGGGACGGAAGAGGCGTGGGTGCCGTGGGGGAGCGGGGTAGATGGAAAAGGTGGCTCGGCCACCTTTTTCCTCCTCTCCTACTCACGTGCTAGGGCGGGCAGGAGCAGGGCGAGGTGGTGATGGGGGAGCTGCCAGATGGGGACGGTAGGGCCAGAGGGGAGGCTCGGTCTGGTGGGACCTGCAGGCAGAGAGAGAGCTAGAGGGAGGGAGGGATAGGCTCGGGTTAGAGCTAGGTTTGGAGGGGAGGCTCGGCTAGGGTTTATGTGTGGTGGATGGGGTAGCTAGGTGGGACCAGGGTGACCAGGTGGGACCTGCAAGGTAAGGCTCGGCAAGGAGGAACTAAGGGAAGGGTTAGGGTTTTGGGTTGTAGAAAGGTGAGTTAGAGAGAGGGGTTAGGGTTAGATGGGGGTGGTTAGAGAGGAGGGTTAAAGGAGAGGATAGATGTGATGTGGTAAACTTTTGACAAGATCAAGCATGATCAAACAAGCTCAAGCAAGATCTAGACAAGAAAAGAGAGGGTGAGATAAAAAGGTGGTGAGGGTATGGATGGATATGGTGATGGGGTTTTAAATGCTAGCATGCATCAAGCAAGACCAAGCAAAAGAGGGTAGAGAGATATGGAGAAAAGATCCACTCAAAATTCAAATAAAATCCAAAGGACAAGCAAAAGGTGGTACTTGCATGGCCCATGCAAAGTATTTAATACCATGTTCATTCTTGTGAAAACATTTATATCACATGGCATTAATCTTAGGCATTCCCACAAGTGGAATAAATCCAGGCAAAGAATTTAAAAGAAAGTTCCAAAGTGGAATAGATGGAGATGATCATATTTGAGTAAAATTGGGACTTGCTAGAGTGTATATACCACTAGATGCTTAATAGTCCCCAAAATATCCCAACATGAGCATAAACCCATAATAATCCATATGGAAGCTATGAAAAAGGGTTCCACCCACAAGGCATGCAAAGGTGGCCATGTGGCTCTCATATATCAATAATGTGAAAACAACATGATGCTAAGATGAGAGCATGTGGAAAAAGAATTGGATCCATCCCAACCCACATGAGCTAGAGGTAAAACCCAATAAGTGCCAAGCTCATATTTAGTTGGATGGTGGAATTATAAGGTGGTGAAAGAAAAGGTGGTGGAGTGGAATAAAAGATATGCCCCCAACTCAACTTGGGCATTAAACAATATATCAAGAACCAAATACAATAACAAGAGGCAAATACAATTTACAATGCATATGAGGGAAGAACCAAAACAAAAAGGGTTTTATATGATGCTCAAATGCAAGGTGGCATGATGACATGAGCATGATATAATTATGATGCAACAATTATATATAGGAAGTAGCATCTATATAGACTAGGCTAGTAGCATTGCAATTGTTAGACAATTGGGATGCTACATGAGTCTTCTGGTAAAATAGGAGTTTTGCAATATTTTTCGGGATTTTTCCTCAAAGTTGATTTTCTGCACAAAAATGAGACATCAAAGTAATTCTGCTGAAAACAACGTTAGTCCGCATTAGTTGTATCCAAATCACACAAATTAGAGAAGAAACAATAGCAAAAGTGTTCGGGAAAGTAGGTACATTTTGGACGTATCAACTCCCCCAAGCTTAGCTTATTGCTTGTCCTCAAGCAATTCAGTTGAAAACTGAGTGCGATAAAAGAAACTTTCACGAACACATTTACTTCATAAGATGTATATATTCCTAGCATATGATCAAATACTTAGGCAATTCATAATAAAGAGTATGCAAATAAGTTTACCCAGTAGTCATGCAAGCTATGAAGAGATTCCAACCCAATAATAATAAGCAACATGACACACAAGCATATGTAGGATTGTAATGCTCATAAGAAAATATGATAAAGGGGTATCTCGCTTACCTTTCTTTTTGGAGCAAAACACAAGTGCCAAGGCACCTATGAAGTTTAAGTGAAGACTAGAAGTAAAAATATCAAAGATACAAGCGTCAAAGTTATGTCACAATTAACCGTGTTTTGGGACAAGCACATTTCACTAAGAATGACAGTTATGCTCTCGGGAAGGTGCTCAAAGAATAAATGGTGATCGACATAAAAATGAAAGAAAAGATTTGAAAAGTTTGAAAGGCTTCCAAATGTTGAAAGTATGGTACTCATTAGCTTTGAGCTCTCATTGCCCCTATCATAAGCATCTTGAGGTGATTAAGGTTAAAGTGACACAAATATGAGGATATGCTTGACAAGTTATAAGTTGAAAATCTCATGCCCCTTTCTTACGAGTACCGAACCTCATGCTACTCAACTTTAGTCACAAGTAAGTTCTTATCATTATAAGTACATGTGTATCATGGAGAACCGCCAACGGGGTACCCCTTGCCCCATGACATACGAGCTATCCCATATCAAAATGACAAGGCGACAGACAATGAGTATCTTAGCGATCTTTTTATTTGATATTTGCGTAGGTTTTTATTGAGGATGCTTCACAGAATGCTCACTATGGTTATGCTGCAAGTTTCCACCATGATTAGGCATGGCTCAGGCTAGCCACCCAGGCATTTCTCTAACACATATACAAACTCCATGAGCTTACAAGCTCCCCTTTTATTTCACACCGCCGGGATCCATAAACAAAAGAACATGATATCAACAGAATAATAAGTGCAATGTTGAAAGTGTTCCCCATGGTACATGGTTCTGCTAATTCACAACTTATAAAGCGCAAGCATATAAGCAACATAGATGGACACAATGGTTCAAGTTTATTAAGTGCAAGAAAATAAAGTGTGGCATCAATTTTGTGAGAGCTTTACTAACTAATTTTCATATAACAAGCAAAAACATACTTATTTGGAAGAAAACAAAGCATAATAAATATGCAAGGAATAGCAATGAAGCTAATAGGTAGATATGGTGGACTCTTTTTGACAATTTTGGTTTTGGGGAGTTGGATGCATGAGTAAAGCTTCTACTCAGCGCAAGTGAAGGCTAGCAATAGAAAGGGAGCGATGATCGGGAGAGAATTAACTATCATAATCATGCCTGCGACAAAACAAAATTAATAGTGGCATAAAAGTGACACAAGAACTCTAAGGCAAAATAAATCATCAAGGCTTAACTGACTTTTTAGTCATACGCATGCGTGAGCATGTGCCAAGTCGATTCAAATAAAACATTCAGAGGAGGATACCACAATGTCATACCAAGTTATGAATAGAACAATGCAAGCAAACATTTATATGACATGTTACAAACTATTAATGGATTGGAACTGATCATAAGAAAGCAAGAACTACTAAGCATCCTTTAAATAGCATACACCTTACATGAATAGACTAAGCATGCCCACAATGATGAGTATATGTACACAAATGAGAACAAATAGAGTTCATACCAGCCTCTTACCACACCTCGAGTTGTCATAAATCATCATTGCCTTTCACTTGTGTGACTTGAATAATAAGATAAAACCAAACTCCAAGGAGGACCGCTGAACCCTACAACAAACTTTACAAAACCAGAGAAGAACAACGAATATTTTTGGGTTTTTCAAATAATCAAATCAAAGCTAAAAAGGATGAAGCAAACCAAGACTAAAAGATAAAGAAGTAAACAAAGGGAAATAACAAAAATATTTTTGGTCTTTTTGTGTTTTGGAAAGCAGAAATAAAGCGAGAACAAAAACTAAAAGGAAATCAAAACATGGATATACGAAGTACCGACAGAACAAGATATGTAGGTGAGTGTGATGTCGGTTTACCTCCCCCCAAGCTTAGGCTTTTGGCCTAAGTGGGGATCAATCCCAATGCAGGTAGGAACTCCAAGCCGGCGGGTCCTTGTAAGATTGATCATAATCAGGCCCTTGTGAAAAAGAAGAAGAAGCTTCCCAATTATAGGCAGGCTGCTGGTATGAAGACTCCCCCTTGTTGGAGGGCTGGACCGAATTGTCCTCAGCCTCCCGTCCAACATTCTGCTCTTGCTAGGAGAGCTCCTCCAAATATGTGTCGAGATCTTCCTCCGTGAGTGACCATCCTACCCTGTTATCAAGGTTAAACAAAGCAGATGCAGGCAAAAAACACTCACTCAGACTTACCTCCTCTCCATCCACTCTTGAGAAAGGTTATTTCATAAGATAAATCACTCAAATTATCCCAAGAAGAAACAAATTTATGTTGTATCATGGAATTAAGATCAAGCCTCTCTATGGGAAACTGTAAGTCTGAATGATGAGGCGCTACACCATGCAAGGCTCATAAACGAGAGGTGATGGGGCCTCCACAAATTCCACCTTTCTCGCGGTTAGCAGCAAGACGGAAAGCTATCAAAGCAGCCAAATTATAAGTCCTATCTCGTTTTAAGGCAGTTGAGATAAAGGCTAGATCATATGAAGATAATTTACTAGCAGTTTTCCTAGCAAGAACGCACTTGGCAATAAAGTAGGCAAAATATCGAATAGACGGGAGATGAATATTACGAATTTTACCACTCTCCTTTGAGAAGCTGCTCCCATGGCAAATCTCTGCATACAAGTCCACGAGTCGTGTAGGCCACTCTCTAATCCTTTCACATGAACCCCACTGTGGTACTTTAATAGCTGCACAAAAATCATCAAAAGGGAGGTTGACAGCTACATTGTAAATTTTGTAATGAACCATGGGGTTAGGCAAGGACCAACTAAATCAAAAATCCTGCATCACAAACATGGTTAGTTTCACATATTGGTAAGGTTCATCTCCCACAAAATGCTCCAATCCTACATTAGCAATCAGAGTATGGAAATCTTGAGAAATTCTTGCAGCCCTCATGAATTCGGGGCATGGATAAATAGAAGGGAAAACTTCTTCCTCACGGTGGACTTTCATGACCTTGGGCACCCTTAATTCATGTTGGTTGAGTTGGTGTTCATTCATCTCCTTTTCTGAAATTTTAGACAACCATCACAAAAATGATTGCAAAGTGATTACATAATGAAAGGAACTGCTTATAGGGACTTGCAACAGGGCTAAACATGCATCAAAACAATTTCTCTAAGCATATAACAAGCATGCAAGCTCACATAACCTGCCACCTACAACAGCAAAATGCTCAATATATAATCCACTAATCACAAATCTACTTGGACAAGAGGAGGAGTCACATACCGGAGAACAAATGCTCCAAATCTCAGCAGCAAAGGTCGGTTGAGCAAGGAGATCGAAAATTGTGAGAAATAACAGCAAGAACACGGGTTTGAGCAACGAAATGGTGTTTTCTTGGGAGAGAGAAAGGAGTGGCAGTTAGGAGAATGAGTGGAGGGCCAGGGGTGGCGCACACCATGGCCAGGCGCGCCCATGGTGTGGCCGCTCCACCAGGTGGTGTGCCTGTCTGGTGGGTCCCCCTAGGTCACTCTGGGTACCTATCTGCCCCATTTTTGGCGTAAAAATTTAATATGAATTTTCTGGAATTTTTCGAGAAACTTTATTTTTGAGCAATTTTCAGGTATTGATGACTGATTTTCTGGAAGAAATATGATTTTGGAATGATGCAAAAACAAAACAAAACTAAAACTTCAGAAGTTCTAAGACACTCTAATCTGCAAGCAACTAGCAAATAGAAACGTAAACAAGGTGGAAGCAAAAAATTAAAATGGATAAAATAAAAGTGAGCAAGGATAATCATGGTGAAAACATTGTTTTGTTCATTAAAATACTTTTGTTAACAAGGTTGATCAGGTCTTGTTACCAAAACAATTTTATATGAAACAAAACTTTGCATTCCACTAAATGATTATGTTACCTCAACCCTAATAGCAATAGTCCCAATCATAATAGTTTCATAATTTTCTTGTAGTATGGGACAATATATTTCTCCAACTTGGATGCCCTCAATATTTTCAATTGAATTTAGGACATAATTCTTATAAATCTTCTTGGGGAAATAGACAGTATACTCCTTGTCATTAACATTAAAAGTTGCCTTTCCTTGATTACAATTAATGATAGCTCCTGCAGTATTAAGAAAAGGTCTCCCAAGAATAATAGACATATTATCATCTTCAGGCATTTCAAGCACAACAAAGTTAGTTAATATCAAACAATTATGAGCCACTTGAATAGGAACATCCTCACATATACCAATAGGAATAGTAGTAGATTTATCAGCCATTTGTAAAGATATATCAGTTGGTATCAAATTTTCCATTTGAAGTCTCTTGTAGAGAGAAAAGGGCATAACACTAACTCTTGCTCCCAAATCACACAAAGCAGTTCTAACATAATTATTTTTAATAGAACAAGGAATAGTTGGAATCCCTAGGTCTCCAAGTTTCTTTGGAACCTTACCATTGAAGGAATAACTAGCAAGTAAAGTAGAAATTTCCTTATTAGGAATCTTCCTTTTATTAGAGACAATATCTTTCATATACTTTGAATAAGGAAATTTAATAGCATCAGTCAAAGGAATTTGCAAAAATAAAGGTTTTATCCACTCACAAAACTTGTTATAGTGTTCTTCTTCCTTTGACTTGTGTTTCTTATCAGGAAAAGGCATTGGTTTTTGAACCCAAGGCTCTCTTTCACTACCATGTTTCTTAGCAACAAAATCTTCCTTAGTGTACTTAGTATTCTTAGTGTGCCTTTCAGGTTCTTCAATTTCTTCTTTATCAGGAGCATCATTTTTATCATTACCACCTTCAGTTTCAGCATCAGAGACATATATACTATTAGGATCTTTAGCAGGTTCAGAATACCCTACAACTGTTTTATGTTTCTTTTTCTTTCTCTTAGAAGAAGTACCACTATTTTCAATCTGTTGAGAATCCTGCTCGATTCTTTTAGGATGTCCCTCAGGATATAGAGGATCCTGAGTGGAAGCACCATTCCTAGTTCTAATGTCATAAGCATGTTTTTGTTTAGAAGCATTAACTAGCAAATCTTTTTGTACTTTAGTAAGCTGATCAATTTGGGTTTGAACCATTTGGAAATGTTTAACAAGCATTTTAACGTCATTGGAGGTCCTTTCCACAATATCTTTCAACTCATTAATAGCTCTAGAGTTTTCCATTAAATGATTCTACACTCTTTTATTAAAATTATCTTGCTTAACAACATAGATATCAAATTCTTCTAAGCATTGATCATGAGTTTTAGAATAAGGAATATCACCTTCATCAAAATGTTGGAGAGAGTGTACCTCAATAGTGGATGAGTGGGAGATTGACTTACATAATTCTTCTATAAGAGGTAAATTCTTCACATCTTCAGATTTAATACCCTTCTCCTTAAGACATTTCTTAGCTTCCTTCATCACTTCATCATTTAGTTCAATCACTCCCCTCTTCTTTGGTGTTGGTGTTGGCTCAGGCACAGTTGGCTTAGGTATAGTTGGATCAGGTGTAGTTGACTCAGGTGAAGTCCAGTCATCATAATTCTTGCTTATTTTAGCCATTAATTCCTCAGCTTCTTTGGGAGTTCTCTTCCTGAAAACACAATCAGCACAACTATCTAGGTATGTCCTAGATTCATTAGTTAGTCCATTATAATATATATCAAGAAGCTCATTTTTAGGTATTGGACATCCAGGTTGTGCGTGAATTAAAGCACAAAACCTTGCACATGATTCAGGCAATTTCTCCTCTTCTCCCTGTTTAAAATCAAAAAGTTCCTACAAAATGGCATGTCGAGCACTAGGAGGGAAATATTTCTGAAAGAAAATATCAATCAAGCAATCAGGGCTATCAATAGATCCAGGAGGTAAATTATTAAACCAAGCTTTAGCTTCTCCTTTCAGTGAAAAAGGGAAAATTTTAGCAACAAAGTAGGTGCGCATCTTAATATCATCAGAAAATAAGCCACTAATGGTAGAAAGCTCAGTCATATGTGCTACAACACTTTCATTTTCAGTCCCACAAAAAGTTTCTTTCTCAATAATTGTTATGTAAGATAAATCAAGAGAGAAATTATAATCCTTATCTTTAATGTTTATGGGAGATGTAGCAAACTTAGCATCAGGAGATAATTCCGGTCTAACAGTACGTCTCTCGAGAAGACTCTTAATAGCACTTGCATCATGAGTGTTTGACATTCTTCAATAAATTCATCAGTCATTTCAATATAACCGTCATCAAGATCATAGCTCTCCCTAGACTCAGGTGAACTAACAGGTGTAGCAGTATCTTCATTAGGAGTTTCAGTGTTTCCAACTACAGCTCTAGCAATTGTAGCATCTAGGAAAGGACCTAATGAACCACTCTCATCAAGCACAGTAGAAGCATCATAAGTATCAGAAGCAATTATAGATTCAACAGAAGTAACAGTATGTGTAGCACGTGTATGTGGTGGTGGCGTAAGGATCTTACTCATCATAGATGGTGAATCAAGAGCAATAGAGGTGTTCAGAACTGTACCTCTCCTTGTAGTGGATGGTAATATAGGAACATTTCCATCACGAGTTTTACCCATGATGAATGGATAGCAGCGAACAATGATAATTCCAAGTGAACTTTATAAATAGAGCTATGCTCCCCATCAACGGCACCAGAAAATAGTCTTGATGACCCACAAGTATAGGGGATCGCAATAGTCTTCGAGGGAAGTAAAACCCAATTTATTGATTCGACACAAGGGGAGCCAAAGAATATTTATAAGCCTTAACAACTGAGTTATCAATTCAGCTGCACGTGGAAACAATCTTGCTCGCAGTAGTTTATTAGTAGCAACAGTTTTGTAGTAGCAATAGCAAAGTAATAGTAGTAGTAAAATAAAGACAGTAGTAACAATTACAGTAAACAGTAAGATTAAAGTGTGGTAGGCATAGGGATGGATGGACAGGCGTTGCATTGACAAGACAATTCATGTAATAATCAAGACATAGGGCATTTGCAGATAAATAAGATAAAGTATCCTAGTACTAAATAATCATAGGCATGTGTTTCATATATAGTCATACGTGCTCGTAATGAGAACTTGCACATCTTTTGTCCTGCCAGCCCGTTGCAGCGAGGCCTCAAGGGAATCTACTAGAAATTAAGGTGCTCCTTTTAATAGAGCACCGAAGAAAAGCATTAACACTCCGTGAACACACGTGATCCTCATATCATAGCCATCCACTCCAGTTATCCCGATTTCTGTCACTTCAGGGCCTCGGGTTTCGAACAACAATATGTGTATACAACTTGCAGGTAAGATCATAAACAATAATATCCTCATGAATCAATAACATGTTCAGATCTGAAATCATGGCACTCGGGCCCTAGTGACAAGCATTAAGCATAACAAGTTGCAACAATGTCAAAAAGCACTAACAATAGATACTAGGCACCATGCCCTAACAATCTGATGCAATTACATGAACGATCTCATCCAATCCTTACCATCCCCATAGCCTACTACGGGGGATTACTCACTCATGGATGGGGGAATCATGGATGGTTGATGGAGAAGCGTTGGTGATGATGATGGTGATGATTTTCTCCAGTTCCCCATCTCGGCAGGGTGCCAGAACGGAGTTTCCGGTTCCGAATCGCAGTTTCTGGTGGTGGCGGCGCAACGAAACTCTATCTGGAAAAACATCAAACCCCCCTCTATTTTTAGGTCAGAGGGCTTATGTAGGCGAAAGGAGAGGTCGAGGCGGAGTCCGAGGCGGCCACACCACCCCCTGGCGCGGCCTGGCCTGGCCCGCTTGGCCAGGTGGTGTGGGCCCCTCATGGCCTGTCTTCGTCTCGTCTTCTGGCTCCATGAGTTTTCTGGTAAAATAGGAGTTTTGCGATATTTTCCAGGATTTTTCCTGAAAGTTGATTTCCTGCACAAAAACGAGACACCAAAGCAATTCTTCTGAAAACAACGTTAGTCTGCATTGGTTGTATCCAAATCACATGAATTAGAGAAGAAACAATAGCAAAATTCTTCAGGAAAGTAGATATATTTTGGACGTATCACAGTCGAGCTGGCAGCATAAACCCTCGTCGTCCACGGGTTCTCACGGTCGAGAGCCGAGATGGCAGTGGAAATCCTCGTCGTCCGCAGGCCCTCACTGCGAGATCTCGCGGTGGGTCCCGTTCACGCAGGAGGTCGCGGTGCACGGCTTCCCCTCACGCCTCACGGGCCCATGCTCCCAACAGCGGCAAGCTCAGCTAGCCTATAAATAAGGCCTCTCGCTCGCCGATATCTTATTTATTTCAAGAAACATATGCCTTCTTTTCTCTACTAGAGGATAGATTGCCTCCTTTATTGCTCTCCACCGCGTGGAATAAAAGGCAACCACCCTATCTATACATCCTCCTCGCCAAAGGCGGCGTGTAGAGGGGGTGCTATGGATGCTTCTTCACCATGTTGTCCAGCGTACATGGCTCGTTCGAGCATAGATGCCTTGGGCGGCATGGCCGATCCATCCTTACTCTCTTCAATGTGTTCTTGCCACGGCAAAGAGGGTGATTCTGGATCGTTCATGATGTTTGAGACTTTTTTACATCGATGATTTGTCGCCTCGACTGTGCCCACCTCCGAGGCTTCTGTAGGCGAGCCTTTTCTCGCGTCAGGCATAGCTCATAGCCCTCTATAGGAGGTGCTTTAGAATGTAGAATGTAGATGCAGGAACTAGTGTCATGGTATTGTCGACGAGTACGCCATGGAGGGATCCTCACAGAGCGTGTTTAGAGAGGTGGGGGAAGACGGCGAGTTGGTGGGTACAAGGTAACATAGCTTACCCAGGTTCAAGTCCCACAATGGTGGCATAACTCTACTCCTGCTATAAATCACTATAATGGCAATACGCTGAGTTACAGAGATTGGTTCGCTATGGGAGGGTGTTGTGAATCATTGTACATTATGCCCTAAAGGCTCCCATAGGTCCGGCTTATAAAGGCACAAGAACCTAGGGTTACAGGGAAAGGACCTTGCCGGACAAGTTATAAAGTCCTGCACTAATACTAACTATTCTTCGTGTCTTGTACTCCCAGGATCCAAGTATGTCGGTCACTCCCACGTAGCCTTCCTATATCTGGCATGGGCCTCCCTTCTAGATCTGTCTAACTGGGCCGCTCAGTAGGCCATGGGCCATGCTACCAACTGTGGGCCACCTGGGTTAGCCGGATTAGAGACATGCAATGGTAATACCCATTTAGCATATCCCCAACAGTAGCCCCCTGAGGACTTTGAGATCTTGCGCCGCCTTGCCTTTTAATCTTGAATGCTCCGTCTAGATGATGCTGCAATTCGTCAAGCAATATCTCAAAGGTCTCCCAAAGAATCCTGCAATCCTTTCTGTCTTTGTAATATAGCCGGAGATTCTTCAAGTCCTTTCTTCCAGAGTTGGATTGTTCCCTCCTTCCATGGAATCTTCGGATGTGACGCCTCCAGTGCAACAGTTAGAAGGATGACATAGGCTATAGCTTACGCTACCTCGAAACTCACATATAGCAATGAAGTAATCATTAGCTATTTTCACGCACGCAAAATCTGAAACTTTTAAGCGGCAAATCGGGGGACGTGGCGAAATTACCGTGCACGTTCATCCACACGTTGGCAACGCCGTGTTTGTTGGATCCCTCTTTATGAATCTTGACATTGTGGTCTATAAATATTCACTATGGTTTAGGCATTTTTCTTTTACCCGCATCTTCTTCTTCCTCCGTCGCGTGACCATTCGAGCTTCCTAGTGGAAAACCCTAACCAGATTGCTTTCTCCCCCAAAATCTCCATCCATCCACACAATGGCCTCTAGCAGCAGTACACCCTCAACGACGGCGGTCCCCGAGGCTGAGCCGTCGCGGGGTGTTTCCGTCCCGCCGGAGGGAGTGGTGGTTCCGGTCTCCGCCGTGGTGGAATCCACCGGCGGCGACTAGAAACGGGCGGCGCCAGACATGGCAGAAGAATATGCTGACTCTCATAAGAGGGTGCGAAGGGGCTCTAACCTCTCCGTCGAGCAGCTCCAAAAACTTATCGCCGAGGGCTATCTCCCTGTGATGGAGGTCCTGGCCTGGCGGTCGGCACCGGCCGGCGAGGTGGTCCCTTCTCCCCAATCCGGAGAGAAGGTCTACCTCAAGTCTCAGCTGGTGCGTGGCATAAGCCTGCCAGTCTTCGAATTCTTCCTCGAGATCCTCCGGCACTTCTAGGTACTTCCCCACAACCTCTCTCCCAACAGCATCCTCGTACTCGGCAATTTCATAGCCTTCTGTGAAGGATACCTAGGAATTAAGCCTAGGTTAGATCTGTTTATTTACTTCTTCACAAGAGAGAGTCTATAGAATCCAAGGATGAGATGCGGATTTGTGGAACAATTAGTTTTAAGATCCGTCCTGAAAGGATACAGATGTCGCCTAGAGGGGGGGGGTGAATAGGCGGTTTAAAAACTTTTCCGAGATGGGCTTAACAAATGTAGAATTAAACTAGCGTTTACTTTATCAAGCACAAAACCTAGAACAACTAGGGTTCACCTATGTGCACCAACAATTTATGCTAAGAAAGACAACCAACTATGTGATAGCAAGACATAGACTTCAAGCACGAAGGCTATCACAAAGTAATATGCATAAGTAAGAGCTCGGGTATAGAGATAACCGAGGCACGCGGAAACGACGATGTATTACCGAGTTCCTCCCAACAATGGAGTACGTCTCGTTTGGAGAGGGGGTGGTTTCAAACCACCAATGCCACAAAAGGCCTCCCTTGTTCTCTGATGAATCTCACCCCAATGGGATCGATCCACCCTTCCACTATATCGGCAACCTTCGAGGTGGTAGCTGGTACCTTTACAACAAGTTCGAGGCACACATCCACAACTTAATTGGAGGCTCCTGAATACAAGCAAGCTGTCAAATAATCAAAGACAAGCTTGTAAGAACCAAATCAACAACTAGGGTTTCCAATGAAACACTAGAACAAGGGGCCCTCAAGTGAATGAGGGGGAAATGGAAATCTCTCTTGGTGAAGTAGTAGATCAAGGCCTCCTCCTTCGATTCCCCAAAGATCAAGGACTTTGGATGGTTGTAGATGGAGTTCTTATTGATTTGGTGGCTCTAGGGTTAGGGTTCTTCACTTCAGAAACGAGCAGCATCTCAAGGTTGAAGAAGGGGCCTATTTATAGTCCCCCCATAAATGTAGACATTGGAGCCACTTAACCCGGACTGTTCGGAACGCTGCGGACAGTTCGGCCAAACCGGACACTCTGACCATAGTGCACCAGACACTCCGACCTGGCAAAGAATCCGACCAGAGTCCGGGCAGTGTCCGGGTAGAGTCCGATCTGGGTCACAGAATGTCTGCACCCTCCAAGGAATCCTTTGGGCCGGACATTCCGTCTGATACCAGCCGGACATTCCGGCTAGGCCGAATACTCCGGCTGAAATCTGCCAGACAGTCCGACGCTGGCTTGATTCTGCATGCTGGAGACTCTGGTCAGAAAACCTACCAGAGGCAAAACTGATAGAAACAACAAAACTATAATAATCATAACATTTGTATCCCGACTTCGATTGACCCGAAACCAATTTTGTTGGAAAGGGGATTAAACCGAAACCAATTTTGTTCGAAATATTGGATCCCACCAAGAGAGAGCATTTCATGTGTTATGATGTGAGATACCTCTCTTGGTGAGAAACCAGAAAAACCTCCAAGATCAAAAAACACAATAGAGAATGCATATGAAATCCGTTTTCGATGAACTTGGGCATGTCATGAAGATTAACACAAGCTCTAAATCCTCTCATGGATAAGAACCAAATAATGGAAGGTTTTACCATTCTCTACAAGATAAACCGGTAAACCCTCCAACATCAAAAACATCACATGGATAAGATCCAAATAACAACCAAGAAAGATGATGCTAAGTATGCAAATGTTTGAGCTCTCTCCGAAGGATATGATCAAGTTGCTCACTCGAGAGCCCCTCTTGATAGAATGGTTACCTATCCTATAAACCGGTCTCCCCAACTAACATCATGAGACCAGTAAGAGAGAAACCCTATCAAGAACATACCTTTGCATTGAGCATATTCCACTTGAGCTTGACGATAATGATATTTTCCACCTCAAGATAGAACACCTTTCTTGATTGCACTAGCTTGGTGAAGTCTTGCAAATTGCTCCCCCATACTCACTTGAACTTGGACATCATTTCTTCTTTCTTCATTATGTTGGTGACTTGAAGATACATAAGAGATATCACCCCAAATTTATTCTTCAAGACACACTTGCCATAGGTTCAACTCTCACATGACCAATCTTTGGATCTCTCCTTGAACACCTTGGTCATCACTTGATCTTCTTTACTTTCTTCTTCTCCCAACCTTGAAGCCAACATATGGTACAAGCATTATTGCCTATGAACAAATCCTACAAGTAAAACTCAATGCAAACGTAAGTCTATAAATATTGTCATTAATTACCAAAACCACACACGGGGGCACACATGCACTTTCATGTCCTCACCGGCGCTTCCCCGACATCATTGGCCATGAGTTCTGCACAAACTAGTAGTGAACATACTTCTCTGGACCAGATATCCCTCTGGCCGGCCGGCGAGACTCGTACCCCGACTTTGTTGACGGAGCCGCTGCCGAGGCCCGCACCTGGAGGTCCCAAGGCCTCCTCCCATTCGACGATGAGGCCTCTCGTGTCGTGAGGTGTCGTGGTGGTGTCACGGCAGATGCCATGGATAGCCTAAAGATGGGGACAAGATGCACTAGAGGAATCCAGGGAGGGATAGTGTAGTGATTCCACACACAGATGTTTGTATTCGATTCACTTCTAATGTTTACAAATGCTCCTTGAGCTGTATTGGGGAGAGGAGGAAGAAGGAACTCTCTCCACTAGCTAGCCCTCAGGGACATACTAGTAAAACTCAACCAACTAGAGATCAACCCCTTCTACAGGTCCTAGCCTCCTTATATAGGGGTGGCTAGGTCTCCAATTAGGGCATACGTGGAGGCATATTCCAGGGAATATTCCTCTTCCCAAAAATAGCAAACCGACCGGGTCACTTTTCCCCTTCGTAAGCCATGCAGAGGCTACGTGAGCCTCTGCGGCGCCAGCGTCATCCGACACAGGCGATGTCACCCTTGTCGGCCACACCTCAGTGGTCCTGGCCTCTGTCCACTTTGCTCACGCTCTGTGCATAGTGGCCACCTTTTGTCCAGCGAGATACCTTCCTTCTCTTGCAAGCTTGATATAACCCGGATCGTGCCTGGTTGATCCGGCCACACCGGTACCTGCATACAAGTTACATAAATCCTGCCGGTATACGACATAAGTTAGGCGGGACTCAGTTAGGCAGACATCCTCAGCTCCGGGTTACTCCGTGATTCGGCCTGCCTTGAGGTGACTCGACCGGCACTTGCTTTGACCTTGCCGTACCTCGGCTAACTCGGCCATTATACCCCGATGTGACCCTACCCGGGGGTATCCCCCCAACATTAGTCCCCGAAGCTGGTGCGATCTTAGCAGCCTCAGCCGCTAAGGCCATAGTAGGTTCAATTTTACCGAGCCTTTTGCCCTCTCTTCCGAGTTACCTCATATCCCGGATTTCATGGGCTATCTTTTCCCTTGGCACATTCCGAGTTTTCACTTGCTGGCCGGGTCACCCTATAGTTATCCGAGTTATTCTTCCTTCCCTCGTACGCTTCCCCACGTGGAGGGTAATCATTGTTTTACCTCATTTTAAGGGCCTACGCCAGTTACTGCCGCAGATAATGTCAGGTGTTACTGTTGCACACGTCACATCGTGTCTGTCTCCTCGTTAACTGTATCACCACGTCACGTCGTGGGATCACCTGCGCCCTGTGGCTCTTCCTGTGGCTCGTTTCTGATTGGTTGATCCAGATTATACACGGACACACCGTGTGGCCCTTCTGCACAGCACGATCCCACTACCCCTCTAGGGCGTGGTTAAATAGGGGAGGGGCGCGCCCCTTGGGACTTTTTCCCATCTTAGCGCCCCTCTGCCTCTTCTTTTTCTTCCTCCCAGCGATAGTGCCACCGCTGCCGTACCTGCTTAGCTGCGCCGCCGCTGCACCGTTCCTCACGCACCAGCGTCGTCGCCACTCCCGCGCATCTCCACCGCCATGGGTTCGTGCCAGTCCAAGCCACTCCCCCCACCACCGATAGGGCCAGTGAGGACAGTGACCTAGAAATGACATAGGAAGAACTCGCCATCGCGGAATAGGAGATGGAGGAGGATGCGGAGAACACCGAGCGCGGCGCCTGGGCTGGGTCCTGGGTATGCCAGGACGACCTAGACTGGTTGTACCGCACCCGGCGTATCCTGGAGGGCGTCATCGCCCGCCTTGCCGCCGAGGAGCTCGCTCCCTCACCCAATCCGGGTGAGTTTGTAGTGTTCCTCTCCCACTTCCAGCGTGGGTTCGGCCTCCCCGTCAGTGACTTCTTCCACGATTGGCTCAACACCTACGAGCTTCAACCGCATCACCTTCCGGCGAATGCCATCACTTCCCTTTCTGCCTTTGCTTCCACCATAGAGGGCTACGCCGGATTGTGGCCCACAAAGGAGCTCTGGATCCAGTTTTTCGGTCTCCACCGGAACGTGATTCCGAACAGAGAGCTTGACCCGGAGGACAAACAACTCACGTAGTTCGGTGTTGCCTCTATTTCTCCTCGGAAATAGTCCATCTTTCCTCGAGTCATGGGGCTTGATTCTTGCAAGGGCTAGGCTCGAACCTTCTTTTATGTCAGAAATGGCACGACTGAAGATCTGATCTGGCTGCGCCCCTATGCTCCGAGTCCTCCTAATCCGGATATGTGGGACCAGATCCCCAAGAAACCCACTGTCCTGGCAAACCAAGTCAACAAACGGTTCCAGGAGCTGAAGGATCAGGGACTGTGCAACGAGGACACGATGATCACTTTCGTCCGCAACCGGATCTCCCCTCTCCAGAAACGCACGCATAAACTTTGCCCTATGAGCTGGCGCCTTGACCCCAACCGGACCTCCTCATTCGAGTTGAGCAATACCGAGATATTTCGCCAGGTCAAGGCCCTCTTCACTACCAACAAGAACTCCTCTGCTGATTGGGAGTGGGGGATCGAGCACTTCTGCCGAGATAGGCTTCCTCCTGTGGTAAATCTCGTGTTCCCATCTTTTTCGAGTTAAATCTTATGTCGGAATTTATTGTATGTTTGATCCCTTTGCATTTTCTCTCTTAGATGTTTCTTCAGCAAACTCTTGAGGATGGCACCGAGCCTTCTCTCAAGTGGGCCCCGGATCGAGATGTCCCGGACGAGGAGGAGCCAGACCAGGAGATGCCGTTCCCCGATGCGACCAAGCAACACACCGGTAAATTCTCTTCCATTAGAGATTGGCCTGATGATGAAGATGATTCCGACGTTGAAAGTGATGGAAGCATTTGACACTGTCCCCCTTTCTTACGCCTTTTCGGCATCAGCTAACCCCGATGGGCAGATTCATGAAGATCCTCCCCTCGCCACGGGCGAACTTGTTCCGGTTGCGTCCAAGAAAAGGGGAGCTGCATCTGCTTCTTCTTCCGGACCTTCCAAACCAACAAAGAGACGAAAGAAGTCTGCAGACAAAGCTGCCACCAAGCCTACGACCAAGGCCAGAACCCGGAGAGCTCGCAAGCCCAAGGAGCCTTTGACCTATGATGAGTAAGTCATTTCTTCCTTATCCAATTTTCTGCTTCGTGTTTGCTATTCATTTGTTCTTCCTTTGTTATAGTTTCTTATCATTCATCATTTGATTCGGCAGGGCCGCGGTGGAGGTTCCTCAGAGCAGATCCAGCATCGCCTCGCTGCTCCGACATAGCCCTGCTCCCCCTCATGGCGACGATTCTCGCCCGCTGAGCCCCATTCAGGAGGGTTCAACAGCTGCTCCGGGTTCTAGCCCACCTCGTCTAGAGGAGGGCAACCTCGGAGCAGGGGGAAGTGGCTCTGCCGAGGTAGCGGTTGCTCCCAGCTCCACTTCGGCTCCGCCGCAACCAACTACATCCGAGATACCAACAGCACCCCCGCCAAGACAAAAATCACCACCAGCACTAGCGCCAGCACCACCAGCAGCAGCACAAGCATCAGCAACAGCACCAAGCCCCTCCGCCTCGTCCGAGTCTTCCAAGACTCGGCGAGAAGGCACCAGCAACGCCAAGGCTAGCACTAAGGCAGCTCCCAAGGCCAAATCCGCGACTCAGACCTCCACCTCTTACCAGCAGCCTGATGTCTACACACTTCTATTCTTGTAGACAGTTGTTGGGCCTCCAAGTGCAGAGGTTTGTAGAACAGCAGCAAGTTTTCCCTTAAGTGGATCACCCAAGGTTTATCGAACTCAGGGAGGAAGTGGTCAAAGGTATCCCCTCTCAAGAAACCCTGCAATCAAGATACAAGAAGTCTCTTGTGTCCCCAACACACCCAATACACTAGTCAGGTGTATAGGTGCACTAGTTCGGCGAAGAGATAGTGAAATACAAGTGGTATAGATAATTATAAGTGGTAACGGTGATAGAAAATAACTTGATGTCGTGGAAAAGACTGAAGGCAAACTGAAATAAAGAAAGAAGCAAGCAAACATGTAACAGATCTAATAGCAAATAATGTTTCCGTGCTTAGAAACAAGGCATAGGGATCATACTTTCACTAGTGAACACTCTCATATAAATATATTCTCTTCATGATACTACTCTTAACTACTCTCCGGTTGAACACTCTAATCGATGGTAGGGCTATAACAGCACACCTCAAAGTAAGCCTTTCCCATCTAGAAAACCCCACACTGTCACCTTGAGTACTAGATAAGTCCAACAAACACCACAATTTCATAAAGACATCCAACTCCAAATATAACTCATAACAAGTATTTGTAATCTCTAGCCTAAGTGCCACCATGGTGTGCACGCTGTAACTTTCACACACATGGGAAGAGCAGAGATCTATTAAAGCACTTGAGTAGCAAGGTAGATCTATATATTACAAGCTCATGATCTCAATAAGATCATGCATAGAGAGAGAGATGAACACATAGCTACCGGTAGAACCCTTAGCCTCGAGAGAGAACTACTCCCTCCTCGTCATGGGAATCAGCAATGGTGATGGAGATGGTGGTGGAGATCGATGGAGATAGCTCCGGGGGCACTTCCCCGTCCTGGCAGGGTGCCGGAAAAGAGACTTTCTGTCCCCCGAATCTCCCCCTCGGTGGCGGCGGCGCAGCGGAACTTTTCGTGGATTTCTGATTGACGATTTAGGGTTTTGGTATCGGGAGGCTCTTATAGGCGAAAGAGGCAAGGTCGGTGGCCAGCCAGGGGGCCCACACCATGCCCTGGCACGGCCTGGGCTAGCCCGTGCCAAGGGGGGTGTGGCCACCCTGTGGCCCCTCTCCGACTCTCCTTCTGGCTCCATGAGTCTTCCGGGAAAATAGTAACTTTGGCTTTTGTCCCGTCCAATTCCGAGAATATTCATTTTCTGACTTCCTGGAACCAAAAATAGCAGAAAACAGGCAACTGGCACTGTGGCATCTTGTTAATAGGTTAGTCCAAGAAATCATATGAAAAGTACTCCAAAGTTGGAACAAAATACAAGAAAATAGATAAAACCAAGCATGGAACATAAAAAATTATAGATACATTTGCAATGTATCAACATCCCAAGCTTAACTCCTGCTCGTCCTCGAGTAGGTAAGTGATAAAAAGAAAGAATAATTTTTGAGGTGACATGCATCATAATAAACTTGATCAAAGCATTTATAAAACATAGCTGGGATCATAGTACTTCAATCATAACATGAAGGACAAAGTTCTAGCAATAATACAAAGAAACTATGTTGCAACATGAAAAGGCACAAACAAAAGATTCATGAATAACAATGCTTTGCAAGATGTTTGTTTGTTTCACATAAAGAAAACATAGCATAATGGCATTCAGCTTGTCCCTCATAGAGTAGAAAATATAAATGCATAGGACACCTTCAAAGTTCATAAGAGTGACTAGATACAATAGTTTAAAACAAGCAATAACAAGTTATGCATCAATCAACTAGTCTTGGGACAATGAACATAGAACTAAGAATGGCCACTATGCTCTCAAAGTAGGTGCATAAAGGTAGAAGGTGGATACTCAATATAATGGTGGAAGAAAGGCCTTCATAGAAGGAAGTAGGGATTCAAGTCTCATAAAGAGCTTCCAAAAATTATGGTACTTATAGCTTTCAGCTCTCATTGCCCCTATCATAAGCATCTTGAAGTGATTAAGGTTAAAGTGAACAAACTATGGTGTACATGCTTGACGAAGTATAAGTCAGAAATCTCATGTCCCTTGTATACGAGGGCCGCTCCTCATGCTACTCAAGTTTAGTCACCGGTAAGTTCTTGTCATTGTAAGTACATGTGTATCATTGAGAACCGCCAACGGGGTACCCCTTGCCCGATGATACAGAAGAATCCGCATATCAAAATGACAAGGCAAGCAGACAACGAGCATCTCAGCATTCTTCTTATTTACCATGGGAATATAGTGCTTTTTTCTCTCTTTCCTCTTTTCATAGTATCTCTTTTTTTTCTCTTTTTTTCTCAATATAGGACTCTTTTTTTATAAGAAGAATGCTTCATAGATAGCTCATTATGGTTACGCTGCAGGTTTCCACCATGTCAGCATGGATTAGACCAGCGGCCCAGACGTTTCTCTAACACATATGCATAACTCCATGGACTTACAAGCTCCCCTTTCATTTCACACCGATGACATCCATAGACAAAAGAGCATGATATCAACTAGGTACAAAGTACCAGTGCAATGTTGAAAGCGTTCCCCATGACAGCATGGTTCTGCTAATCCCCAACAAATAAGTGCAAGCATATACAACATAGATGACACAATGGTTCAAGTTTATTAAGGGAAAGTAAAGTAAAGTGTGCCATCAAGTTCGTGAGAGCTTTAATCACTAGTTTTCTCATAACAAGTTTAATTCGGAAGGTAGATAAAAACATGAATATACTTGGAATAGCATATGCTAGTAGGTAGGTATGGTGGACTCTTTGGAATAACTTGGTTTAGGGAGTTGGATGCATGAGTGGAACTCATACTTGGTTGTGGAGGCTAGCAAAAGACTGGGAGCGACAAAGTAAGAGAGCAATAATGGCCATAATCATGCAGAGCGACAAAACATCATTGATCAAAGCATAAAGTGATACTACAAGTTGAAAACTAAAGGATCATAAAGGCTATGGTGACTTGAGATAGTCATAGCATGGTGTGAGCATGCGCCAAGTCAACCCAAATAAAGCATCAAAGGAGAATACCGCTATACTATGCTTTAATATGCTAAAACAATGCATGATTCATCCAAGGCACATTAAGCAATCTCAATTGTTTATAACAAGTCATGCTACAACAAAGAATACTAAGCATAAAGCCAAAACAATATCAAGCATGGCATGACAAAGCATAGGCCGCAGTCAAAAACGAGCTCTTTTTACCACATAAGCATGAACTTTCCTACTCTTTTCCAAACCAAACCAAACTATTTGCAAACCAATGTATGAAAGAGGGGGTCCAAACAATTTATTAAGAAAACTAAGCAAACCAAGCAAACTAAAAACCAAAACGAAAACAAAAAAAAGACGCTCCAAGAAAAACACAACTGTGCATGAAACAATAAAAATGAAGCGTTTGGAAGAAACCTGGGATTTTTATTGATGAAGAAGGGGATGCCTTGGGCATCCCCAAGCTTTGACGCTTGTTCTTCTTGGATATTTCTTGGGGTGACATGCGTGGAATCCCCAATATTGAGCTTTAGTCCATCCTTCATCTCATTACTCATTCCTTCCATACACCTGAAAATTTTCCTTCATACAAAACTTCACACAATCTTTATTAGCAACATTAGTGCGCTCAAGATAAATAAGTCTTAAGGTTCAGTTTTAACACCAAGAAAACTTCCAGTAGAACACTAGCTACTGAAGCACTTCCCTCAAAAAGCTCAATTCCCCAAAAGTTATTTGCGCCAAGTCAACCCAAATAACTCATTTAATCCGACCATTGGATCTATCAGCTGGAGATCTTGGCGGCGGATCAAATGGAATCCTAGGTCTATGACCCAAAGCTAAAAGACATCCATGTTGTGTCTGATGATGACACTTCCAAGGATCAGTGATGTCTACGCACTTCTATTCTTGTAGGCAGTTGTTGGGCCTCCAAGTGTAGAGGTTTGTAGAATAGCAGCAAGTTTTCCCTTCAGTGGATCACCCAAGGTTTATCGAACTCAGGGAGGAAGTGGTCAAAGGTATCCCCTCTCAAGCAACCCTGCAATCAAGATACAAGAAGTCTCTTGTGTCCCCAACACACCCAATACACTTGTCAGGTGTATAGGTGCACTAGTTCGGCGAAGAGATAGTGAAATACAAGTGGTATGGATAATTATCAGTGGTAATGATGCCAGAAAATAGCTTGATGGCGTGGAAGAGACTAAAGGCAAACTGAAATAAAGATGGCACTAAGCAAACATGTAATAGATCTAGTTGCAAACGGTGTTTCAATGCTTAGAAACAAGGCATAGGGATCATACTTTCACTAGTGAACACTCTCATATAAATATCTTCTCTTCATGATACTACTCTGAACTACTCTCCGGTTGGACACTCTAATCCATGGTAGGGCTATAACATCACTCCTCAAAGTCCACTTTTCCCATCTAGATAACCCCATACTGTCACCTTGAGCACTAGATGGTTCCAACAAACACTACAATTTCATAGAAACATCCAACTCAAAATATAACTCATAATAAGTATTTGTAATCTCTAGCCTAAGTGCCACCATGGTGTGCATGCTATCACTTTCACACACATGGGGAGAGCAGAGATCTATTAAAGCACTTGAATAACAAGGTAGATCTACTTGATTACAAAGCTCATGATCACAATATGATCATGCATAGAGAGATGAACACATAGCTACCGGTAGAACCCTTAGCCTCGAGAGAGAACTACTCCCTCCTCATCATGGGAATCAGCAACGGTGATGGAGATGGTGGTGGAGATCGATGGAGATGGCGGTGAAGATGGTGAAGAGGCGACGGCGGCGCGGAGGACTCCTTCCCCGCCGCCGGTATCATAGGGGAGCACCGCCCCTTAGCGCCCTTCCTTCATGGCTTCTTAGGAGCCCTTCCCATGGAGATGGGATCTATGGGAGAGGCAAAAACATGGCTTTGGTGGCTGCAAATTCGTGGGTGGAGGTGTCTCCCACGAATTAGGTTTCCTCCCTTTATATAGCTTCTCGGATTCCCGTCACCCCATCTTGGGCTGCAGAAAATCAGGCCTATCATGCCCGTCCGGACTCAGAATCAGCTAAATTTTATTTGCAGAACATTTGTCGCGAAATTTCCAACAACTTTGTTGTTGAAGATTTTTCCGTTTGACGCCGTCTTTGACCCGAAACGTGACCATCTTCAAAAAGAGTTCTGAGACAGATTTCTAGAAAATCCCAATTTGACTCCAACAATGTTTCCACTTGTATTCTTGGTAATTCCTACACATCAAAATGTAAACCAAGAACATTGTGCACTTTGGAACTATTAGTAGGTTAGTCCAAATAAATCATAAACTTTATATAAAAAGGAGTATCAAAAGTATATTATTATCATAAAACATCAAAAATTATAGATACGTTATGGAAGTATCAATCAGCCGGCTCCGACGGCGCGAAAACGAAACAGCTCCACCTCTGACGTTGCTGCTGAGGGCAAGAAGAAGAAGAAAACGGAGAGTGGAGTCTCCAAAAGATCCACTGCCACCTTAGAGGCGGAGAAGAAGAAATCCACCAGCATCCCCTTAGCTAAGTCGTCTGCTATAGTGTAAGTATATTCATTCTCCATCTTTAATTTGCGTTACACCTATTCAATTCCTGTACTTATACTATGTACGTTTCAGGAAGAAATCCGGCGTTGGTTTGAGGCGGACCTCCAAAGATGTTGGGGGTTCAAAAAATATTCGTGACATGTTCTCCAAGTCGTGTCCCGCTGCTACTCCCCTGACCCCTGCCGCCAAGCCTGTAATAGGCCCCACTAGGCCTTGGTCCCCCGTCATTCCTGAGTTCTCCGTCATGGAGACAGATGTTAACCCTACGACGGATATCTCAGGTTCTGCCGGCATGGACATTGCTCCTAGTGGCCAGGCAATGCAAGAATGTAACTCCTCCAAGATGGCTGAAGCTCCGGCTAAGGATGCCATTGAGAAAGGGAAACATGCAATGGAGGGAGTGGAGGCAGAGGAAGCCATAGCAACAGACGAGGTGGGAGCCTCTGAGCCATCAACTGTCATCATAACATAGTAGGCGGTAACTCCTTCGACTATGTGCCTGGATGATCTCATTAAGCAGGCAAATGCTATTTATAACAATGCCTGGACCTTCCATAATGCATACGCTCAATTGGCCAACAATCTGAAGGTTATTGCCATTGTAATTCTCTGAACTTTACTTCTTTTACTTTGTAATATATCCCACTGTAGCCCCCGAGCTCTTAGGTGGAAAATCATTTGCTTTTGGCCTAAGTGCTCCAAAGAACTAAGTGTAGAACTTGTCAGTGTAGCCCCCGAGTCTCTAGTTTAGAATGAATAATTCCGACTAGATACTCTACGAGAGAACACTTGTCAATTAAAATCGGATACTATAGCCCCCGAGCGTTTAGTTGAAACTGAATATTTTCAACTAGATGCTCTAGAGAGACATGCACTCTATCTTCTTTGCAGAATGCAAATAGCTAGAAAAAGACTGCCAATGAGAAATATGCCAAGCTTCAAAAAGATCTGGATCCTGAAAAGGGTAAAACAGCCTTCCTCAAGGAACAAATCAAAAATAGCAAGCATCTGTTTTCTTCTAACAGCCCCTTTTGTTTCTCATGGATCCATTTCGTCTATCATCTCATAATGCTTTCCATATTCCGTCTTATAGAGACCATTGCCAAAGCCAAGAGCATCGTCGAGCAATCCAAGCATATTCAGGATCTCGATGATGAAAATAAAATCTTGAAGAAAGACCTGGCTGATGATGTCAAGGGCCATGAAGAGGCAATGAAAGCGATGCAAGAATCTGCTAACGCCGAGATGTAGCGCCTGAAGAATGAAATTGAACAACTCAAAGGACAAAACCAAGCTGCCAAAGAGCAGAATGATCGGAACCTTGATGTGTACAAGAAAGTTTAGAAGGAGCATGACATTTTGGCAGAGACCTACAAGCAATCTGAAACAAGCATCTTTGGTAACTTTCCTCCGACTTTCTCAATTCTGTAAGATGGAGACTTGTACTTGTTATACTCACACCCTTTGTCTCTAATGTAAACATAGCTCCCATTGGTTTAACCAATATGGGTGAAGGTGTCCCGGATCTAAAGGAATGCATGATTCTTGCCAGCAACTTTATCAACACTGCCATCACCCAAGATAAGGAGATAACACCGCCCCTAGATATCACCATCAAGGCGGCCGAGTCTGTGGCCAAGTATTCGGAAATCCTGCACCGAGCCCCTAGGAAAATCAAGGACTGGAAAGCTTCTTATGTCCGGGCTGGTGCAAGGATGGCCTTGTCCTTGGTCAAAGCACACTATGACGACAATGTTGACTTGGACTTGATAACCTCTAGCATGTCGAAGTTTGACAAGGAAGGGAATGAGATCGATAGCGATGCTATATGGAACTCTCTCACTGGCTACGACACCAAGGTTGCCAAGCTGACCCAGGCAGACGTCTTCGTGCCTGCCGAGGAGATGGATGACGACCTAGCTTCTTCAAAATCTAGCCCGGGCCCTCCGAGTTTGATGAGCTCTCAAGGCCTGGCTCTCCTGCTGCTGATGATGTAGTGGCAAAGTCCCCTACAGCAGATCCATAAAAACATTGATGTATTAAATGTATCTCTACAATGTGTATGCGGAAAAAACTTATATGTTTGTAAGGCGGAAAACTTGGCTACAAACCTCCTGCTACTTAACTAGATCCAGCATGTATATATTTTTTAAGCAAGTGTTGGCTTATCCATTATTCCGGTTTGCATGCTTGACCTTTCGTGAGACGAAATACTCTTAGCACAGAACTATGCTCTCAGGTGATGATGCTTAATAGCACCGTCAAGAACCTAAGAGCAAAATCGCCTGCTTTGAGTGCCAAAAATTCACTACTCCGGGATCCACATAAGAACGTCAGAAAATGTGTAGACCGGAAAACTTAAGCTAACGCCCGTAGGCAGAATTTTCACAAGTGCAAAGAGAAAACTTGCACATAAAGGGTTTATATGATCCAAAAATGAACAACTAAAGAAGGTAAAAGACTTAGAAAATATGAGTGAACCAAATACTTTATTTCATTGATCATATAAATTACTTATTACATAATATAAAATATGCTAAGTGTAAAAGGGATGTAGCTGTGCTATGTTCCATGGCCGATCTATCTCCGGGAAATCATCATCGGAGTCACTTTGCTTGCGCTTGTGATTTTTTGGCCTATATTTCATGAATATCGATGAGGTAATAGGAACCATTGAGGAATGATTTGCTTATGGCAAACGGTCCTTCCCAAGGCGGGGATAATTTGTGTGATTTCTCCTGCTTGAGTCACTAGATCCCATTCTTTAAACGAGCGATGCCTAACGCGGTGACTATGGTAGCCACATAGATTCTACTAGTAGACGGCGGATCTCTGGCATGCCAGCACGTGCTCCTCCTCTAGTAGGTTCATAGATAAGCGTCTAGATTCTCCAGTGTCATCTTCATCGTAAGAGGCAACTCGCGGTGCATCATGAAGGATGTCGGATGGTAGGACAACTTCTGCTCCATAAACCATGAATAACAGGGTCAAGTCAGTAGATCTATTGGGTGTTGTTCGTAAACTCCACAGTACAGATGGTAATTCCTCTGCCCAGGCTCTAGCTACTCTATGTAGCGGTGCCTCTAAGTGTGGCTTGATTCCTTGTAGAATTAGTCCATTGGCCCGTTCAACTTTCCCATTTGATTGTGGGTGTGCCACAAATGCTAGGTCAAGGCGGATGCCTTTTTCATGACAATACTCCTCAACTTCTCCAAGCAACAAATTTTTGCCGTTGTCGATGATGATGCTATGTGGGAGACCAAATCTCACCACCAAATCCCAGACAAATTTTAGGGTTGTTTCCCCATCGAGCTTTCTAATGGGTTTAGCTTCAATCCATTTTGTAAACTTATCAACTGCTACTAGCAAATGTGTAAATCCACAAGGTGATGCTTGCAAAGGTCCAACCATGTCAAGCCCCCATACTATAAATGGCCAAGTGATTGGTATGGTTCACAATTCTTCAGCTGGAACACTTGGTTGTCTTGCATAAAACTGGCATCCAGGACATGTTCATACCAACTTGTCGGCGTCCTGCTTGGCAGTGAACCAGTATAATCCTTGTCGGAAGGCTTATTCCACCAACGATTAGGGAGCGGCATGATGCCCGCAATCTCCGAGATGTATTTCTCTAAGGATATCTATACCTTGCTGCTAGGAGACGCATCGCAGGAAAACTCCTATGGTACTTCTTTTGTATAGCTAGTCGTCAATGATGATGTAGCCTTTTGCTTTGCGTACTATCTGCTGGCTTTCGACTTCGTCGGCGGGAAAAGTTCCGTCTTGAAGATAGTCCATGAACGGTTTTGTCCAAGCCGGAGAGGTCACTGTTTACTGCATTAATAAATGAATCCACTCTATCCGGGTTGTCGGGGTCCGCTCCTTTCACGGATGGAGTCCGCAAATGCTCCAGGAAAACACCTAGTGGGATTGGTCGGCGAGCTGATCCAAGCTTTGAGAGCAGATCCACCGCTTCATTGTCCTCCCTTTTGATGTACTTGACTTTGTAGCCGTCGAAGCACTTAACTATCTCGTCTACTTCATCTTGATATACCGCCACGATAGGGTTCCGCGCATTCTAGGTGCTAGCCACCTGATGGGCAACTAAGTCGGAATCTCCACAGCAAACTATACGCTTGATGCCAATATCCTTGGCCACACAAAGTCCGTGAATGAGGGCCTCATATTCTACCATGTTGTTGGTAGCGTTGAAGCAGGACATACTGTAACTTTCCCCGTTGGTGATTGTAATAATACACTAGCCCCCAAGCCATTGAGTAACTTGGATTCGTCAAAGTGCATGGTCCAATATTCTAGCTCTGGTACATGAGTGTCTTCTGGCAGTTCTGTCCACTTTGCGATAAAATCCACCAATGCTTGAGATTTGATAGCATCACGTCTCTTGTAGGTGATTTCAAAGGCGGCAAGTTCAATGCCCCACTTTGCCACTCTCCCTGTAGCGTTGCTATTGTTGATAATGTCGGACAGCAGAGCTTTGCTCACTACTGTGATAAGGTGCTCCTAAAAATAATGCCTTAGCTTCTGTGAAGCAAGGAAAAATCCATAAACTAACTTCTGGTAGTGTGGGTAATGCTTCTTGGATTCCGTCAAGACCTTGCTTACATAGTAAACTGGACGCTGAACTCCATATTCCTACGTTGGCTCCTTGTGCTCCACCATGATGACGATGTTGATAACCCAGTTGGTTGCTGCCATGTACACTAATAGAGGCTCCATTGATACCGGTGCTGCAAGTATTGGTGCGGAGGAGAGTATTATCTTCAACTCTTGAAGTGCTGCATCTGCTTCATCCGTTCATATAAATTTGTCTGCCTTTTTGAGCAATTTGTAGAGCGGCATGACCTTCTCTCCAAGTCGGCTGATGAACTGGCTTACTGCTGCAATACAGCCTGTGATCCTTTGTATGTCCTTCAAGCATGTCGAGCGTTTGATGTCAAGGATGGCCTCGATTTTATCCGGGTTGACTTCAATTCCGTAATGCGAAACGATGAAGCCCAACAATTTGCCGGATGGCACCCCGAAGATGCACTTCTTAGGTTTAAGCATCATGGTTTACTTCCGAAGATTGTTAAAGGTTTTCTGCAAGTAGGTGATGAGACCTTTTGATTTCTTTGACATCACCGTGATGTCGTCCATGTAAGTGTGTACATTCCAACCTATATGGTCATGTAGGCAACGTTGCATCGTCGCTGGTAGGTAGCACCAGCGTTTTTCAACCCAAATGGCATCGTGACATAACACTATGTTCCATAAGGTGTGGTGAACGAAGTGGCCAATTGGTCTGACTTTCGCATCTTGATCTGGTGGTATCCTGAGTATGCATCGAGAAAACACAAAACTTCCAAGCCAGCCATCGAGTCAATGACTTGGTCAATGCGAGGCAAAGCAAACGGATCCTTCGGACACACTTTGTTCAAGCCAGTGTAATCAACGCACATTCTTAATTCTTTGGTTCCCTTTTTGGGGACAAGTACAGGATTTGCTACCCAATGGGTGTGAATGACTTCTCGGATAAAACTAGCCTTAAGTAACCTAACTATCTCTTTGCCTATAGCTCATCCTCTTTCATCACAGAAATGTCGTAGAGGTTGCTTCACCGGTTTGGCTTTAGGATCAATATTCAAGTTATGCTCAGCATGTTCCCTAGGTACACCTTTCATGTCGGCACGTTGCCAGGCGAAGATGTCCTTGTTCTCACGGAGGAACTCGACGAGCGCGCTTTCCTATTTAGGATCCAGATCCGTGCCAATGGCGGTGGTCTTGGAGGAATCTTCTTCAACAAGCTCCACCTGCTTGGTCTTGATGGCGGCCTTGAATGCGGGTTCGCTTGTAGTGATTTGCTTCTTCGAAGCTGGCATCTCTGAGGCATCGACCTGGTTCTGGATCTCCTTGAATTCTTAATCATAGAGGACGACTTCGATGAAGGCGGCTTTGCTCAGCTTGCACTCCCTTGCATTGGCGAAGCTTCTGTCAACGGTGATGATGCCATTTGGTTCGGGTATCTTGAGCTTGTTGTAGATGAAGCATGGCCTAGCGAGAAAGGAGTGGAAGATGTCGCGTCCAAATATGACGTGGTACACGCTCTTGAAGGGCACCACTTCAAAGGTCATGCCCTCTTGGCGGTAGTTGTTGACATCACCAAAGGCGACCGAAAGGGTGATGCAGCCAAGGGAGTTTGCTTGCCGGCTAGGAACGATGCCATGGAACACGGTGTTTCTCTTCCTTAGCTGGGTTTCCGTCAAGTTCATATTGTGCAGTGTATCTAGGTACAATATGTTGATGCTGCTTCCACTATCCCTGAGGCACTTGGTGAACTCTGTGCCGTCAATCAATGGGTTGATGACCATGGCATACTGGTTCTCTGTTGGGATAAGGTCTGGATGATCTTGCATGTCCCAAGTAATTGGAAACTCCGACCACCTGACGTACGAAGGAACAGGATGGAGGGTGGCCATCAGTATCCTCAGTGAGGTTTTCTGGGCCCGGACGGTGGGAGTGCCAAGTAAAGTGTGGTAGACTGGGGCCTTCTTTTCGAAGGGGTTCTTTCCCTTGCCAATTGCCCTTGTCAGCGGACTTGGGCTCCACATATTGGTCCATGTCACTTGATTCCTTGGATTCCTCGTCCTTCTTCTTCCCCTTGCCCTTTCCGTGGGGTCTATTCTTCCGACTTTGCTTGTAGCCGGACTCAGGGTCTTCCTTGAGGTCGTTGACGAACTTGCATTGGAGGTTGGTGTGGGTGGCCTTGTCGTTTGCGTTAAGGTGGATGAAACACGACATATCATGGTACTCTTCGAATGTTTGGGAACACGGGGTGTTGAGGGTGTTGAATCACTCCTCTGCTATCCATGGCTAGCGCTCTGGCCACGACCACGCTGTCCGCCTCCGCCTCTGCCAGCAAACATTGTGGTGACCATGTCGGCTGCTTGCTTCTCTTCTGGAGGAGTTTTCCGCTTGTTGTTCTTGTTCCTCTTGGCCTGGGTGGGGATGGCTATTGCTGGCAACGAGCCGCGAGCATCATCGTCAGCAGCGGCGAATTCCCTAGCCATGGCAATCATTGCATTGCGTTTGAGATCATTGTTGTCCTGACGACGCTTCAGCGTATGCCGGAGCAGTGACCCCTTCTCTAGGCCATCGATAAAGGCGGCCATAGCTGTTTGCTCGTGCACCCCCGGACATCAATTTTTCATATCAATCCAGCGGGATAGGTAAGCACGAGAGGATTCATCCTTTTCTTGTACGCACCGTTGTAGGTCACCGATGGTGCAGGGATGTTTGTATGTACCCTCGAAGTTCTTGGTGAATGCTTCATGCATGTCCAACCAATTGCAGATTGATTTCTCTGCCAAGTCGTCAATCCATTGTCGGGCGGTGCCGGTGAGCATTAGTGGGAAGTACTTAACAACGACATTAGGGTTACCCCCGGAAATGTGAATTGCCTCGATGTAGTCCTGCCACCATGTAGCTGGCCTGGCAGTGCTGTCATAGGGCTTGATGGTCTTGTCAATCTGGAGACCCTTGGGGTAAGTTATGGCCCGTATTACCGGTCCAAAACAACATGGACCTAGGTATGGGAGCTCCCGTGCTTCTTGGATCTTGTCCAACCATGAACATGTGTTGTACAGCTGCAGTTTCTTCCCTTTTCCGTCATGGGGAGGGGAGTTGTGGTGTGATCTATTGGAACCGCCATTTCCTCCACCATGATGGCTAATGGGTGGCGACGGTGGCGGTGGCAGCGGTGGGTTAGCCTTCTTGCTGCTCCCTCCATGCGAGTCCTCACGTCCGCCGCAATTTCTTGTCGGACATGGTGCTTCCTTGTGGGATCTGCTCCTGTGTCCTTCGTTGCCAATGCGCTCTCCGTCATGCCGGGGTTGCTCACCCTAGTCGCGTATAACGATACCGACCTGGGGACGCCTGGGAGGTGGCATGCTTGTGCGGTGGTGCGGCTGCTGCTCCTTGATACGTTGCTAACGTATCCATAATTTTGGATGTTCCATGCTTGGTTTTATCTACTTTCTTGTGTTTTGTCCACACTTTGTAGTACTTTTCATATGATTTCTTGGACTAACCTATTAATAAGAGCCACAATGCCAGCTGCCTATTTTCTGTTGTTTTTGGTTCCAGGAAAGTCAGAAAATGAATATTCTCATAATTGGACGGGACAAAAGCCAAAGTCAGTTTTTCACCGAGGGACACCTGGAGCCAGAATACGAGACGGAGAGGGGCCATGGGGCCGCCACACCACCTGGCCATGCGGCCCAGCCTGGCCCGCGCCAGGGGGTGGTCTGGTCGCCCCAGGCACCCCCTTGCCCTCTCCTTCCGCCTATAAGTTGCCTCTGATACCAAAACCCTAAGAACCCGATCAAAATTCCACGAAAGAGTCTGTAGCCGCCGTCATATCCATCCCTAGACCGGGAGGGATCTGAAGCTCTTCCCGGCACCTTGCCGGACAGGGGAATTCACCCTGGAGGCCTTCTTCATCATCATGCAAGCCTCCGGTGTGATGTGTGAGTAGTTCATCTCTGGACTACGGGTCCATGTAGTAGCTAGATGGCTGGTTCTCCTCCTTTGTGCTATCATATTTAGATCTTGTGAGCTCCGTTCATGATCAAGATCATCTATTTGTAATTCTGCATGTTGTGTTTGCGGGGATCCGATGGATATTGAGATGCTATTTCAGATTGATTATTGATTCTATCATGTCTTTGTTATTTGTGATCTGGCAGGCTTTCCGTTGTTAGTAGCTATCTTGGCCAAGTAGATGCTAGCAACTCCAAGAGTTAGTATTTATGCTCGATAGTGGGTTCATGCCTCTAGTAATCTGGGGAAGTGACAAAAATCTCTAAGGTACTAGATGTGATGTTGCTACTAGGGAGAAAACAACAATCCTTTGTTCATAGAACAGTCGTATTGTTTAATTTACACGCAATTCATAATGCAATTATCCGTTGCTTGCAACTTAATACTAGAGGGGGTTCGAATGATAACCTGAAGGTGGATTATTAGTCATAGATGTAGTTGGATGGCGGTTTATGTATAATATTGTAATGCCCAATCGAATCTCAAAGGAGTCAAGATGAGTAGTATATGCTTGTATGCTTTCTCGATGTTTGTCAATTGCCCCGCTGTAGTTTGTTCACCCAACATGTCATCTATCTTAAGGAGAGCCATCTCTAGTGAACTATGGACCCTGGTCCTTTCTTTTACTATCAATCTACAATCAACTGTTTACTGTTTTGTGTTTACTTTCTGCAATCTATTACTTTCTTCCACTCGATACGTTTAATCATTTGTTTTTGGCAAAACCGGTGAGATTGACAACCTCATCGCATGTTGGGGACAAAGTTCTGTGGTTGTGTTGTGCAGGTCTCCACGTTGCTGCTGGCACCGGTAGTGCGCCCTGCCAAAGTTCAGCTAGTTACACCTTTGGGCTGTTTCCTTGCTCCTACTGGATTGATAACCTTGGTTTCATAACTGAGGGAAACTTACTGCTGTGCTCATCATACCTTCCTCTTGGGGTTCCCCAACGAGCTCGTTAGTACACGAGTCAGCAAGTATTTTTCTAGTGCCGCTGCCGAGGAGTCAAGGACATCTTCATAAGGGGAGTCTGATACGTCCAAAACGTATATACTTTCCCGAACACTTTTGCTATTGTTTCTCCTCTATACTTGTGTGATTTGGATACAACTAACGCGGACTGACGTTGTTTTCAGTAGAATTACCTTGGTCTCTACTTTTTGTGCAGAAAACCAACTATCAGGAAAATTCCAGGAAAATATGCCAAAAATCCTATTTCACCCGAAGACTCCAGGAGCCAGAATACGAGACGGAGAAGAGCCAGGGGGTGGCCACACCACCTGCGGGCGCGGGCCAGGCCAGGCCGCGCTAGGGGGTGGTGTGGGCCCCCCAGGCACCCCCTCGGTCTCCCTCTTCACCTATAAGGAGCCTTCTGACCTAAAAACTTCGGGGGGTTCGACGTTTTTCCAGAAGGAGTTCCGCTCCGCCGCCACCACCAGATTCCACAAAACAGCACCAGAAACTCCGTTCTAGCACCTTGCCGGGACGGGGAATTGGAGGAGATCATCACCATCGCTTCTCCATCGACCATCCATGTTCCCCCCATCTATGAGTGAGTAATCCCCCACTGTAGGGAGAATATAATTTTGCGGCCCAAAAGTTGGGGTGTCCAGGCAACGCGGTACCCAAGTTCCCTGAAATCATCCACGATGACTACAGTTGGTGTGCCAAATAATCAGAGGGTCTTTTTCGGCACGAATTCAACTTTATGTTTCAATACAAAAAATCAGGCTAACGGCCGTCAAGTTGGGCGCCCCTATCAGTTCTCGTTGTTATGTCGCCCCCGTCGCTTAGGTGTCAATTAGGCTTGCAACATTGGTGCCTGCATCCATTACGCGTCTTCTTCTTCCCCGGAGCGGCAATCTATGGGGCGTCGCAGCCATGGCGCGGAGCTGGGACATGGACGAACCTGCTCGGCCCAGCTCTCCTTCCTGTAGGCTTGCAGCGTTGGCGCCTCCATTACTCGTCTTCTTCCCTAGAGCGGCAATCTGTGGTCGCGGCCATGGCGCAGAGCTGGGAAGTGATGAAGCTGCTTGGCCCTGCTCTCCTCCCCATCCCGAGTCGGAGCTCGCCCTCACCATGGACGCACCCATGGCATGGTCGGGGACGAGAATTGGTTCCCGGTGAGATCTATCACCTTGTCGACCAAGCTCGGTTCTGTTTTCCTCCTCTAGAATCCGAGCTCGCCGTCGCCGTGGTTGCACCCGCACCAATTCTGCCACCTCGGCCGAGGTCTCTGTGGTAGCTCAAGTTCTGGGGCTCTCCAAGTTCTGCCATGTTGGGCCTATAAGTGTTGTTGTATGTTAAACTAGGAAATCTCTTTTGTTCAAATCTCTTGGGCTGTACCAACTTCATTGTGTTTAATTATGAAAGACAAAATATAAATGACTTCTCTCAATTTCTCGCATAGAAAAATGCACAGCTAATTTCATATTCTCGCAGGAACTGGCCCCACTTGTTGAACCGGCAGCACTGCCACGATCTCCACGTAACCACGGTGAGTTCTCGAACCGAAAGTTGCAGTTACCACGTTTCTTCTGCAATCATTCCTCTTCCTCAGTCATTCCTCTGCAGTTTTTCCTAGGCGCTTCTTCTTCCTCTGTTCTAGAACCGTCGGTTCATCTTTTCTTCCTCTCGCATGCCGTTCCTTGCAGGCAGTTCCTTTCACCCATTTCCTTGCAGGCATGGACGATGGGAAACGCACAACAGAGACCCACTTGGTCCCTGCCCATGGCACCACGACTTTGACAGTGGTGTACACAAATGATGAAGCAACTATGGAGACAACTCTCGCCAGGTTTGATCAATTGCTTGAGAAAGAGAAGCACAAGGTTGTGGGGCTAGACTTGGAGTACACCCGTGCAAATAAGCGAAAAAAACCTCCACAAGAGATCGCTGTCATGCAAATCTCCATACATGAGGAGGTCCTCGTTTACCACTTCTACAGGTATGTGAAATTTAAATTTGAGATCACCACTTCTGCATCCCTTGTTCCCTTACATCCCTAGAACCATCTAAGTGTAGGAGTAAACCAACGGAGTTGCGTTTTTCGGCTCTGGTCGAGTTCTTGTGTAGGAAAGGGATAACTTTCACTAGCGTGGATATCACAAATGACACAATTATGCTTTCTCGTGCGTTGATAAAAATCCCAGAGGGGCACCACATCGACATCCAAAATCTGTACAAGATCAAATCATACCCAGCGAAGGATGGCATGGGTGATCTGGCAGTGGAAATCATCGATAAATCCTATGAAAAACTGAAGAAATTGAAGCGACTCGATCACGACTACTGGGAGTGGAAGCCGATGAGCTAGGTGTGCCTCGGGTATGCAGCCAGAGACACCTACATGGCGTACGAGTTGTATAGTAAGCACATTACCATGAAATATGGGATGGTTAAGGCAGGGTTTTTCGCGAGAGAGCTATGCCCTGATTGTAAGCTAGCCTAGGAGAAGAAGAGCAAGGAGGACAGAAAGCGGTTTTAGGATGAGCAGGGATCTTGGGACGGTGGCGACATCAAGCGGCTGAAGGGGAAGCAAGTCAAGGACGACAACAAGTGGTGGTGATACATTATGTGTTTGAACTAGATTTTAGTTTCTAGTTTATTATGTGTGTGATACATTTAGTTACTTCAATACAAAATTTTGACCAATTTAACTTGTTGATGTATTTCTTGACAATTATAATATAATTGAGCACTAGAAATATTTTGTAGTGTGCATGAGCATGATCAGTAAATATAATTGAATACTAGCAACTTTAAGGCACTCCATATAAAGGAGTATATTAATATATAAGGTTCACCAGAGACACCACAGATATATTCTCTCACATGCCAGACATAGGTAATAATTAACTAGAACAAAATAAAAGCAGAGGCTGTAGCAGGAGGCCGGGACACGGAGACGCCTAGCAGGGCAGGGGTTTATCGGCAGGAGGCAGCGACATCCTAGTCGATGGGATACAGGCCAGTCCTGACATACTCCCGGAGGAATTTGCCATAGGCTGCGTGTCGTGCCAAGGAAATCGGCCTATGGCTTCTGCCTCTGCCTTTGCCAACGCCCTCCGTGTGCTGGATCATGCTGTTGAGGTCCACGTTGATTGCTCTGCCACAGAATGGGCAAACCAGTCTCCCCCTACGATGGAAACGGATTAGCCCACACCATAACCGCGTCAGCACGTAGCGGCTCTTGTTTGTCCCTGGATACCTTGCTATCGTCCACTTCATCATCATCCTCCTGTTGATTTTTAAGAACATAACTTAGAACTCGTACATATGATTGAATTGTATTACAACTCAAGAATTGACAACATGTATATGTAAAACAATATATCCGTGGATATCAAAGATAAAGCATCTCAGCAATAGTTTGATCGGTTCATATATCATTTCATCTCAACCCAATGACAAATAATTGCATCAGATTGCGGCCTCATAAGTTTCTTCAGGGATGGAGTCAGTGAACCAAGTAACAATTGCACAACCTGTAATGTTGTTGTACATCGCCCCAGGTTCACTAACTCATCCCTGAAAAAATCTGACACCAATGTGTCTGCCTCTCTTTTGGGACAAATTTGAATCATTGGCCACAATAAGAAATTGAAATGTAATCCTACAAAACATTATTCAAGGATATACATAGTCAGGTACAAAAACAAGCCTAAATATTGTAATTATAAATAAAAAACCAAACAATTAATCTTCAGGTGCATGTTAAAAATACCTATGATCAAAACCACTCATATACATATGCATCATACCAATCATTAAAAGATCAGAAACAATTCAAGGATCATATATGTAGTTCTGTATGAGAATAAATCTAGGGCCTCATAATTTGTTTCAGAGCTGGAGTTGGCGAACCAAAGTACCAACAGCACAACCTATATTGTTTGTGTGCATTGCTGCCTTAGGTTCATCAACCCATCCTTAAAACACGACACCATCATACGTGTCTCCCCTTGAACTCTTTTGGGGAAAATTTCAATCATCGGCCTCGGTGACAAACTAAAATATAATTCTTATACACTATGAATGCATGGAAAAGATAATTCGAATATCATAGTTCTATGAATGTAGAATAAAAATTGTGGCCTCATAAGTTTATTCAGGGACGGCGTGAGTGAACCAAGTAACAATTGCATAGCCTATATTGTTGTTGTACATCGCCCCAGGTTCAATAACTCGTCCCTAAAAAAATCTGACACCAATGTGTCTACCTCTCTTTTGGGACAAATTTGAATCATTGGCCACAATAAGAAATTGAAATGTAATCGTACAAAACATTATTCAGGGATATACATAGTCAGGTACAAAAACAAGCCTAAATATTGTAATTATAAATAAAAAACCAAACAATTAAACTTCAGGTGCATGTTAAACATACCTATGATCAAAACCATTCATATACATATGCATCATACCAATCGTTAAAAGATCAGAAACAATTCAAGGATCATATATGTAGTTCTGTATGAGAATAAATCTAGGGCCTCAAAATTTGTTTCAGAGATGGAGTTGGAGAACCAAAGTACCAACGTCACAACCTATATTGTTTGTGTGCATTGCTGCCTCAGGTTCACCAACCCATCCCTAAAACACGACACCGTCATACGTGTCCCCCCTTGAACTCTTTTGGGGCAAATTTCAATCATCGGCCTCGGTGACAAACTAAAATGTAATTCTTATACACTAAATGCATAGAATAGGTAATTCGAATATCATAGTTCTATGAATGTAGCATAAATATTAAGGCCTCATAAGTTTCTACAGGGACGGCATAAGTGAAACAAGTAACAATTGCATAGCCTATATTGTTCTTGTACATCGCCCCAGGTTCACTAACTCGTCCCTGAAAAAATCTGACACCAATGTGTCTGCCTCTCTTTTGGGGCAAATTTGAATCATTGGCCACATAAGAAATTGAAATGTAATCGTAAAAAACATTATTCAGGGATATACATAGTCAGGTACAAAAACAAGCCTAAATATTGTAATTATAAATAAAAAACCAAACAATTAATCTTCAGGTACATGTTAAAAATACTTATGATCAAAACCATTCATATACATATGCATCATACCAATCATTAAAAGATCAGAAACAATTCAAGGATCATATATGTAGTTCCATATGAGAATAAATCTAGGGCCTCAAAATTTGTTTCAGAGATGGAGTTGGGGAACCAAAGTACCAACATCACAACCTATATTGTTTGTGTGCATTGCTGCCTCAGGTTCACCAACCCATCCCTAAAACACGACACCATCATACGTATCTCCACTTGAACTCTTTTGGGGAAAATTTCAATCATCAGCCTCGGTGACAAACTAAAATGTAATTCTTATACACTATGAATGCATGGAATAGATAATTCAAATATCATAGTTCTATGAATGTAGAATAAAGATTGTAGCCTCATAAGTTTCTACAGAGATGGCGTAAGCGAACCAAGTAACAATTGCACAGCTTATATTGATCTTGTACATGGCCCCAGGTTCGCTCACTCATCCCTGTAAAAATTTGACACCAATGTGTCTGCCTCTCTTTGGGGCAAATTTGAATCATTGGCCACAATAAGAAATTGAAATGTAATCATACCAAACAATATTTAGGGATATACAAATGCATCATACAACGCATTCATAGATCAAAAACAATACAAATATTATATATTTAGGTTCCATATGAGAGAAAAAATTAGGGCCTCATTTTTTTCAGCGATGGAGTCAGAGAACCAAAATACCAATAGCACAACCTATATTGTTTGTGTGCATTGCTGCCTCAGGGCCACTAACCATCCCTAAGAAAACGAGACCATCAGATGCCCTTGCACTATTTTGGGGAAAAATGAATCATTGGGCTCAGTAAGGAATAGAAATGTAATGTTATAGGCCTGCTGTGTATCGAAATCAACACTCAACTAGCAAACTCAACTAGATGTCAGATGAGCAGATTGGGGTTTTGTGACTAGACGAATTGGGGTTTTGTGACTAGATGGCAGATGCATCAATCAACCGATCGAATCATATATATACTACCCTACTTCAAGAGCAAAAGAATCTGTACACGATTGAGCAAATCCTATGTATGAACAGTGAAAACTGCGACTGCGACTAGAGAAGCTAGAAATGTAGTACCTCAGACTCCTCATCAGGGACCTCCTCCTCGAACTCATCATTCTCCATGATTGCGTCAAAGATTTCTTGAACGGTGATGGGGTCGTTGATGTAGATCACCGGATTGCCTCCGCCTGCCGCCTGCCCCCCATCCAGATCTGCCGCTAGCACCACGACGTTGTCGGCCACCTGCTGCTCGGCGGCGACGGCTACTACCTGTTACTCGGCGGCGATGGCTACCACCTGCTGCTCGGTGGCGACGGCTACAAACTGCTGCTCGGCGGTGACGGCTACCACCTGCTGCTCGGCGGTGACGGCTACTGGCTAGACGGATGAGTTCGTACCCTCGACGGCGCGGCGACGAGAGGCGTTCGTCCCTAGAGAAGATGCCTCCATATGCTTGGCGACAACCGAGCCATCTGCTACTATGCCTTCAACTGGCTTCACCTCCGGATCTTTTCCATGCGTACGCTTCATGGCGCACCAAGGAAGGAGGTAGTGCAAATGAGGGAGCTTCGGCGCGTGCGGCAGGTGTAGATTGGGGTCTTGGGACTAGACAGACTGGGGGGAAATGACACAAGCTCATGGAAGAAGAAGGTCGAGGGGGGTTATAAACACCGGACTGTTCGTAGTCCTCGAGTAGACACGTGTGGTGGGCGGGGGGGGGGGGGCTACCACGATCTCCACCCTTTTTTCGGTTCCTTTTTCTGAAACAGCCACGATCTCCACTTTAGAGCTGCATTGAAAACACGCTCATGGCAGACCTCGATTCCACTGCATGCAAGTGGCGTGGAACTAATTTCTAGCAACGTTAGATCTACTCGAGGGGGGCCTTAACTCATGGAATTTAGTAGCGGTAGGGCCCAGTTGGAAGTGAGATTGAGAGCACTGCGTAAAAATGGGATATGTCTGATTAAAATCAAGTGGCAATAAATTGCAGCGTCCCGTCGACAACCGTGCACTCGATGACCCCGTTGCCCTGTGCATGAGTTGTAGTAGCGGTAGTAGACTTTTCAGACTTGATTAAACTTGACATGACCGCTCGACGACTTTTTCCATGGACAGCATCGTGTTCCTTCCTGTAGAAGTCTCGTGGAGGGAGATGTCCGTGCTGTCTCACGCTGTACTGTGAAGGGAACGAGGTGTGCAACGATCATCGTTGGATCGCACAGAATCAACGGTTGGTGTGCACGATCTGCGTGACAACTGTGACAACCAATCAGGGAGTAGCAGATAGGGTGAGCACAGTTTTGGGCTTCTACAAAATATAGAGAGGGGGTGGGCAAAACTAAGTAGTACCACATAAAACCAAGGGAAAAACTGAGTAGTATAAAAATGGAAAGTGTCTTGTACAATGAAATACATCGTGGAATACATCAAATTATGCCAAGATAGATCCACTAGAGTTCATTGGATGTGTGTTCTTCTCATAAACCACACATGGATCCACTCGTGTCATTGCATGTGTGTTCTTCTAAACAAACCACATAAGGATCCACCAGTGTCATTGCATGTATGTTCTTTTCATGAACCACACCCAGTGTTAGTGCATGTCTGTTCTTTTCATGAACCTCACCCGGTGTCACTGCATGTCAGTTCTTTTCATGAATCACATAAGGATCTACCAGTGTCATTGGATGTGTGTTCTTCTCATGAACCACACGTGGATCCACCGGTGTCATTGCATGTCTGTTCCTCTAAACAAACCACATAAGGATCCACCAGTGTCATTGCGTGTATGTTCTTTTCATGAACCACACCCAGTGTGATTGCATGTTTGTTCCTCTAAACAAACCACATAAGGATCCACCCGTGTCATTGCGTGTCTATTCTTTTCATGAACCACACCCAGTGTCATTGCATGTGTGTTCTTCTAAACAAACCACATAAGGATCCACTAGTGTCATTGCATGCCTATTACTTCCATAAACAACACATGGATCCACCGATGTCATTGCATGTCTGTTCTTTTCATGAACCACACCCAATGTCATTGCATGTGTGTTCTCCTGACAAACCACATATGGATCCACCAGTGTCATTGCATGTCTGTTCTATTCATGAACCATAGCTATAGTCCACCAGTGTCATTGGATGTGTGTTCTTCCCATGAACCACACATGGATCCACCAGTGTCATTACCTATCTGTCCTTTTCATGGATCATAGCTAGAGTCATTGCATGTCTGTTACTTCCATAAACCACATATGGATCCACCTAGTGTGATTGCATGTCTGTTCCTCTAAACAATCCACATAAGGATCCACCAGTGTCATTGGATGTGTGTTCTTCTCATGAACCACACCTAGTGTCATTGCATGTGTGTTCTTCTAAACTAACCACATAACGATCCACCAGTGTCATTGCCTGTTTGTTCTTTTCATGAACCACATCAGGATCCACCAGTGTCATTGCATGTATGTTCTTTTCATGAATCACAGCTAGAGTCATTGCATGTGTTTTACTTCCATAAACCACATATGGATCCACCAAGTGTGATTGCATGTCTGTTCCTCTAAACAAACCACATAAGGATCCACCAGTGTCATTGCGTGTCTATTCTTTTCATGAACCAAACCCGGTGTCATTGCATGTGTGTTCTTCTAAACAAACCACATAAGGATCCACCAGTGTCATTGCCTATTTGTTCTTTTCATGAACCACACCCAGTGTCATTGCATGTGTGTTCTTCTAAACAAACCACATAAGTCATTGCATGTCTGTTCTTTTCATGAACCACACCTAGTGTAATTGCATGTCTGTTCTTTTCATGAATCATATCTAGATTCATTGCATGTCTGTTCCTCTAAACAAACCACATAAGGATCCACCGGTGTCATTGCATGTCTGTTCTTTTCATGAACCACACCCAGTGTCATTGCATGCGTGTTCTTTTCATTAACCATAGCTAGAGTCATTGCATGTCTGTTACTTCCATAAACCACACAAGGATCCACTGATGTCAATGCATGTCTGTTCTTTTCACGAACCACACCTAGTGTCATTGCATGTGTGTTCTCCTGAGAAACCATATATGGATCCACCAGTGTCATTGCATGTCTGTTCTTTTCATGAACCATAGCTATAGTCCACCAGTGTCATTGGATGTGTGTTCTTCCCATGAACCACACATGGATCCACCAGTGTCATTGCCTGTCTGTTCTTTTCATGAATCACAGCTAGAGTCATTGCATGTCTATTTCTTCCATAAACCACATATGGATCCACCGAGTGTGATTGCATGTCTGTTCCTCTAAACAAACCACATAAGGATCCACTAGTGTCATTGGATGTGTGTTCTTCTCATGAACCACACCCAGTGTCATTGCATGTGTGTTCTTCTAAACAAACCACATAAGGATCCACCAGTGTCATTGCGTGTCTGTTCTTTTCATGAACCACATAAGGATCCACCAGTGTCATTGCATGTCTGTTCTTTTCATGAACCACACCCAGTGTCAGTGCATGTCTATTACTTCCATAAACCACATATGGATCCACCTAGTGTGATTGCATGTTTGTTCCTCTAAACAAACCACATAAGGATCCACCAGTGTCATTGCGTGTCTGCTCTTTTCATGAACCACACCTAGTGTCATTGCATGTGTGTCTTCTAAACAAACCACATAAGGATCCACCAGTGTCATTGCCTATTTGTTCTTTTCATGAACCACACCTAGTGTCATTGCATGTGTGTTCTTCTAAACAAACCACATAAGTCATTGCATGTCTGTTCTTTTCATGAACCACACCCGGTGTCATTGCATGTCTGTTCTTTTCATGAACCACAACTAGAGTCATTGGATGTCTGTTCCTCTAAACAAACCACATAAGGATCCACCAGTGTCATTGCATGTCTGTTCTTTTCATGAACCACACCCAGTGTCATTGCATGTGTGTTCTTTTCATAAACCACATATGGATCCACCTAGTGTGATTGCATGTTTGTTCCTTCCAAAAACCACATAAGGATCCACCAGTGCCATTGCCTGTCTGTTCTTTTCATGAACCACACCTAGTGTCAGTGCATGTCTATTCTTTTCATAAACCACACCCAGTGTCACTGCATGTCAGTTCTTTTCATGAACCACATAAGGATCTACCAGAGTCATTGGATGTGTGTTCTTCTCATGAACCACATGTGGATCCACCGGTGTCATTGCATGTCTGTTCCTCTAAACAAACCACATAAGGATCCACTAGTGTCATTGCGTGTGTGTTCTTTTCATGAACCACACCCAGTGTCATTGCATGTGTGTTCTTCTAAACAAACCACATAAGGATCCACCAGTGTCATTGCATGTATGTTCTTTTCATGAACCACATAAGGATGGGCCCACCAGTGTCATTGCATGTCTGTTCTTTTCATGAACCTCACCCAGTGTCAGTGCATGTCTGTTCTATTCATGAATCATACCTAGTTTTACTGCATGTCTGTTCTTTTCATGAACCACATAAGGATCTACAAGTGTCATTGCATGTGTATTACTTCCATAAACCACATATGGATCCACCTAGTGTGATTGCATCTCTGTTCCTCTAAACAAACCACATAAGGATCCACCAGTGTCATTGTGCGTCTGTTCTTTTCATGAACCACGCCTAGTGTCATTGCATGTGTGTTCTTCTAAACAAACCACATAAGGATCCACTAGTGTCATTGCCTATATGTTCTTTTCATGAACGACACCTAGTGTCATTGCATGTGTGTTCTTCTAAACAAACCACATAAGTCATTGCATGTCTGTTCTTTTCATGAACCACACCCGGTGTCATTGCATGTATGTTCTTTTCATGAACCACAGCTAGAGTCCACCAGTGTCATTGGATGTGTGTTCTTCCCATGAACCACACATGGATCCACCAGTGTCATTACCTATCTGTTCTTTTCAAGGATCACAGCTAGAGTCATTGCATGTCTGTTACTTCCATAAACCACATATGGATCCACCTAGTGTGATTGCATGTCTGTTCCTCTAAACAAACCACATAAGGATCCACCAGTGTCATTGGATGTGTGTTCTTCTCATGAACCACACCTAGTGTCATTGCATGTGTGTTCTTCTAAACAAACCACATAAGGATCCACCAGTGTCATTGCCTGTCTGTTCTTTTCATGAACCACATAAGGATCCACCAGTGTCATTGCATGCCTGTTCTTTTCATGAATCACAGCTAGAGTCATTGCATGTCTTTTACTTCCATAAACCCCATATGGATCCACCTAGTGTGATTGCATGTCTGTTCCTCTAAACAAACCACATAAGGATCCACCGGTGTCATTGCGTGTCTGTTCTTTTCATGAACCACACCCAGTGGCATTGCATGTGTGTTCTTCTAAACAAACCACATGAGGATCCACCAGTGTCATTGCGTATCTGTTCTTTTCATGAACCACACCCAGTGTCATTGCATGTGTGTTCTTCTAAACAAACCACATAAGTCATTGCATGTCTGTTCTTTTCATGAACCACACCCGGTGTCATTGCATGTCTGTTCTTTTCATGAACCATATCTAGATTCATTGCATGTCTGTTCCTCTAAACAAACCACATAAGGATCCACCAGTGTCATTGCATGTCTGTCCTTTTCATGAACCACACCCAGTGTCATTGCATGCGTGTTCTTTTCTTTAACCATAGCTAGAGTCATTGCATGTATGTTCTTTTCGTGAACCACACATAAGGATCCACCGATGTCATTGCATGTCTGTTCTTTTCATGAACCACACCCAGTGTCATTGCATGTGTGTTCTCCTGACAAACCACATATGGATCCACCAGTGCATTGCATGTCTGTTCTTTTCATGAACCACAGCTAGAGTCCACCAGTGTCATTGGATGTCTATTCTTCCCATGAACCACACATGGATCCACCAGTGTCATTGCCTGTCTGTTCCTTTCATGGATCACAGCTAGAGTCGTTGCATGTCTATTACTTCCATAAACCACATATGGATCCACCTAGTGTGATTGCATGTCTGTTCCTCTAAACAAACCATATAAGGATCCACCAGTGTCATTGGATGTGTGTTCTTCTCATGAACCACACCCAGTGTCATTGCATGTGTGTTCTTCTAAACAAACCACATAAGGATCCACCAGTGTTATTGCCTGTCAGTTATTTTCATGAACCACATAAGGATCCACCAGTGTCATTGCATGTCTGTTCTTTTCATGAACCACAGCTAGAGTCATTGCATGTCTTTTACTTCCATAAACCACATATGGATCCACCTAGTGTGATTGCATGTCTGTTCCTCTAAACAAACCACATAAGGATCCACCAGTGTCTTTGCGTGTGTGTTCTTTTCATGAACCACACCTAGTGTCATTGTAAACAAACCACATAAGGATCCACCAGTGTCATTGCATGTCTGTTCTTTTCATGAACCACATAAGGATGGGCCCACCAGTGTCATTGCATGTCTAATCTTTTCATGAACCACACCCAGTGTCAGTGCATGTTTGTTCTATTCATGAACCACACCCAGTTTCACTGCATGTCTGTTCTTTTCATGAACCACATAAGGATCTACCAGTGTCATTGGATGTGTGTTCTTCTCATGAACCACACGTGGATCCACCGGTGTCATTGCATGTCTGTTCCTCTAAACAAACCACATAAGGATCCACCAGTGTCATTGCGTGTCTGTTATTTTCATGAACCACACCCAGTGTCATTGCATGTGTGTTCTTCTAAACAAACCACATAAGGATCCACCAGTGTCATTGCCTGTATGTTCTTTTCATGAACCACACCCAATGTCATTGCATGTGTGTTCTTCTAAACAAACCACATAAGTCACTGCATGTCTGTTCTTTTAATGAACCACACCCAGTGTCATTGCATGTGTGTTCCTCTAGACATACCACATAAGGATCCACCGGTGTCATTGCATGTCTGTTCCTCTAAAAAACCACATAAGGATCCACCAGTGTCATTGGATGTGTGTTCTTCTCATGAACCACACGTGGATCCACCGGTGTCATTGCATGTCTGTTCCTCTAAACAAACCACATAAGGATCCACCGGTGTCATTGCGTGTCTGTTCTTTTCATGAACCACACCCAGTGTCATTGCATGCGTGTTCTTTTCATTAACCACGGCTAGAGTCATTGCATGTTTGTTAGTTCCATAAACCACACATGGATCCACCGATGTCATTGCATGTCTGTTCTTTTCATCAACCACACCCAATGTCATTGCATGTCAGTTCTTTTCATGAATCACAGCTAGAGTCATTGCATCTGTGTTACTTCCATAAACCACATATGGATCCACCTAGTGTGATTGCATGTCTGTTCTTTTCACAAACTACACATGGATACACGTGTGTCATTGCATGGGTAGCCGTTAGACCGAGTCTTCTAGAAGGCACGCCCTAACACATTTGTTCTGCTTGATGATTGTTACATACCGTTCGATTGGGGCGCTTGGACGATTGGGATGGTCTTCGTGAGAGCGATCTGCGAGTAGGCTGTTCTGCGGCATGATTGGCCACGCTTGCTCTAGACAAACTGGGAACACCGGGCGCTCCCCTGTTGCGAGTCTCACATCTCACGAGTTCAGTGGGCCACATCCTAGTGTCACGTCCCCATTACTTCTCTTCCTCCCCATACTTCTCTTCTTTACCCTCGAAGCCACTTTCCCCACTTCACTCCCATCCTGTCGTAGCCGCAAGACGACGCTGCCTCCATCCTAATCCCCTCCCCGTCAGCCACCCCCCTACCCCTCTCGCCATGGGTTCAAGGGGAGACAGCGAGGAAACGCGTCGTGACGACAGGGACGGTGATTTCGATGTGAGTCGTCTCATCTCTATTTCTATCATCTCTGGCCAGTTATCTATTTTTTGAGCTAGATCTAATATATTTACTCATGCGCGTATGATGTGTTAGGCCAACCAGACGATGTATGACTCTGACTATCACGGTTTAGAGGATGAAGACAATCCTCTGGTATGTAAACATGGATATGTGCTTGCTAAATTTGTAGCCTTCGAAGGACAAAACTCAGGCAGGAGGTTTCTACGGTGTCAAGGACATCGTGCAATGATGCAAGGCGGAAGTTGTGGTGTTGTCAAATGGGTAGATCCAGAGTGGCCCAAATCGATGTAGAAAATGCTAGACAAACTATGGGAAATGACTGTCAAGTTGAAAGAATCTGTATTCAGCTCACTTCTTGATAGTGTTGAGATGAAGCTATGGGAACCAGTTGACACGACCAAGCATAAGCGAGATCTCAGGTGGGTGCAAGACAAGGTTATCAAAGTCGAGAAGGAGAGGGATGCGACGTTGGCCCTGAAGGCTAAAGCAGAGCAAGAACTGACTCAAGCAAGGAAGGATCTCCACCAGGCCAAAGTCCTGCAGTACACAACTACGAGTATTGACAAGTGCATGAGGAAAAATGCAGAGAAACAATTGAAGCTGTGCAAGGAAGATGCTAAAAGGAAGGAGCAGACAATTCGATCCTTGCTCTCGCAGGAAGATGCGCATCGGGCCAAGATTAGGAAGATCAAGGAGATGTGTGATAACTAGTTCTATTTAGCTTAAGCTCCGTGCCTTTTTAAGTTGTAATATTTGTACTTGTTGACCTAGCGGTCTGAACTATTGGTCCCGGATTCCAGAAAGGAAAAAATTGCTCTGACCCTTCATTAATTTGTGGAAGAATTTGTGATTTAGATCAATTTCTGCCTCGATTTAGATCTCTATCCTAGATTGGAAACGTAACTGACGAGGGTTTAACTCATCAATGCCCATTGTTATGGACTTGGGTTTTGGAGGAGGGAGCGTTGGAGACATCTATCGGCTAGCAAACAAGCACACAGGGAACTCAAGGATTTACCCAGGTTCAGGCCTCGTAGAGGTCCCTACTCCTGCTTGTCTGCTCGTGGAATTATCAGAGGAATCGGAGATTACAATGGTGCGCAAATGCAATCTGGCGAGGGTTGTGGAAACTAGGGTTGTGTGTGTCCTCCTCGCTGCCCCCTCCTAGCCTTTATATAGGTAGGCTAGGTCTCGGGTAGCAGGTCGAGTCAGTTACAAGTTAGGGTTTTCCCCTTCAAGCTTTCTATCTTTAGCTTCTTCTTGTTCTTCAAGCAATCGAGAGTCCGTAGGTTACTCGAGTCCTTCATTTGGGCCTTGGCGACACCGTGGGCCTTTACGTATTTAGACCGTATATACCAAGCTCGAGTACCTATAGGGTATACCCATGTCAGTAGCCCCCGAGTGTCCAGTGGAATCGCAGATTCGACTAGGGACTTTTTGAAGTCTTTCGAGTGCATGAATGAGTATATTTTCGACTGCTTTGTTTGTGTCATAGGGATTGTTGATGTGCGTACTTGATATAACCGAAGTATCGGTATTAGTTAACCACCTTAGGGTGAAACAACGCAATCTACTCAAACTCGAGTCCCCGAACTCGAATCCAGAAAAGTGCTGGTGTAATTCGACTCAAGCCGTGGATGTCTTATAGGAGTCGAATTCCAGTTATATGGGTGTGAGAACTCGACGCGTCCGTCAAGGCATATTCATCATACCTGTAGGCACGAATATATTTCTGGTAGTGCACAGCAAATGCGTTGCTAGGCCTTATTCAGGTCTTACCTTCACGCTATAAGCGCGGCATCCGAAATTTTATCATCGCAGAGACGATTCGGGTGACCCAGGAGACGTAGTCTCTGTAGGGAAATGAGGCGGTGTCGCCATAAACTTCGAGTGTGGATGTTATCAACACATAGTACTTAGTACAAATAATCATAGGGTGCGCAACCAGCGCTCCCTATGGGAGTAGCCCCTGAGTGCCTGGTTGAGTCAAAGACTCAGGCAGGGACTAAAGAACTTTTGCGACTGCTGTCATCTTTTGTTTGCTTGTTTCAGTCGAATTTGTTTCCGGTGCTCCCTATGGGAGTAACCCATGTCCATAGTCGAACCGTATTTCGAGTGGTTGGGTTTGCCTGTGATTGTACATGTTCCTGTAAAAAGAAGAGAAAAATCATATGGTGTGCGGCCAGCGCTCCCTATGGGAGTAGCCCCCGAGTGCTTGGTGGAGTCGAAGACTCGAGCAAGGACTAAAGTAGTCGAAGTCTTCTGCTGCGTAGCTTTGATGATGTCAGTGCTGACGATGTCATGACCTCAGTTGCCCACGTGAGCGAGTTTGACGGGACGTGACGAGCAGTGGGTCCCACTCTCTGACTTTGATTTGATTGGGCGTGCGTAATCTTTTATTTTAACTGTGCCTCCTTGATTTCCGCGTGTAATGGGAGTAGTGGAGGGACGGTTCGCGCTTCCACTCCTCCACGTGTCTAGTCTGATGTTTGCCACGCGTCCAATAGAGTTTTTCTGAGCCGTTGGATTGCATCTTCCAGGGGTTAAGTAGCGGCGCTATGATGGTAATTTCTCATCTACTCTCATTCATCCTTTGCTTTCATCGCTATTGCCACTGCTCCTCTGCTTTCTCTGCGCTCGTCTCGTCCACGACGCTGGACCAGCTCCGCTCGTTTCCAAGCTACTTCCTTCGGTCGCATCGCCGCCGTGCAATGGGGAAGAAGAAGGGAGGTGCTGCGGCCGATTCCGCGGCCACCACTGCTGCGGCGAAGAAGAAAGGCGGCTCCGCCGCTGCGGGCACTAGCACCGCCGCCGGCGGGAAGAAGAAGGGCACGGGCGCCCGCGTCATGAATGGCGCGTGGCGTCCCTCCATCATCAAGTCATCAGATCTCCGTCTTCTTTGCCAAGACGGAGTGCTATCCGACGCAGTCGCCGACGCGCGCGTCCCCGGCGGTGAGACAATTCCTACTCCTCCCACTGGTTTTCGAGTGATGTTTTTGGCATTCATCATTTGCGGTCTCTCCTTGCCCCTTCACCCCTTTTTTAGGGGCCTCCTTTGTTTCTATGGGCTTCAGCTCCATCAGCTGTCCCCGAACTCTATCCTCCATATCTCTTGCTTCATTACCCTCTGCGAGTGCTGGCTCAGAATCGAGCCACACTTCGGCCTCTTCAAACGCCTCTTCAAGCTGAAGCGCCAATCTGCTTCTGGCTCCTTAGTGTATGATGTAGGTGGTTGCAGAATCCACGTCGACCCATCCGCCACCTATTTCGACATTAAGTTCACATGATCCGTCCAAGGGTTGAGGGACAGGTGGTTCTACATCCGCGATGGGAAGGCTGACGGGGAGCACTTTGGACTCGCGCCTTTCGATCCAGTGACGCCGTTCATGGGGAGGCGCTCCTAGAAAAATGTAGTCATGCCTGGCGAGTCCGCGGAGACAGATGTGATGTACGAGCGTGTCTGCAACCTCGAGAATCACATCGGCAAAGAAGAGGGAGGCTGCGCCCTCATTCGCACCTGGCTACGCCGTCGCGTCCAGCCCCTGCAGGCCAGAGTCCACCCCATGTTTCAGTGGACTGGCGCTGACGATGCCACTCGCGTGTCTGCCGATGGTATGTCCGCGAGTGAGGTGGACAAAAGGGTTCGGCTGGTCACCAAGTACACCGTCAAGGATTTGCTCCCAGTGAGCCAATTTTTCCTCCATTTGATGCTACTAATCCTCCTCCCGAGGTATAGTTGTGCTACGCAGTAGCTTAGTTTATTGATTGCTTCTCTGCTGTTTTCTTGTCTTTGTGCTAATTTTGTTGTCTGTATGCAGGATTGGGCTGTGTCACCTTGTATGCCCCCTCTTCCTGAGGGGATTATCCCTCACGAAGACTTGGAAGAGGACGAGTCAGAGTCGACCGTCCCATCTGATGTGGAGGAGGAAGCCCCCGAGTCTGGTAGTCTGAATACTCGCAAGCGTTCGCGCAGCAAGGATTCCGATGCGTTGTCTCCTTCGACTCCAGAAGGTGCAGGTGTTGGTGTGGAGTCGCCAATCCCTGCCGTTCCTGTGAGCGTCGTGGCACCATCCTCTCGCAAGAAGATGCGATTGCCCAAGGAGTCCTCATCAGAGTCGAAGGAGGCCACTTTTGACTTTGACAAGTTTGATTGGTAAGTTTTCTAGTTTACTTGTTCTTCTTTGTTTTTGCCCCTTTTGGTTCGTCTCTGGATTTTTGTCTTGTTCTTGATGTTGATTTTGTCTTTGCAGTCAAGAGGCGTCGTCATCTTCTGGCAACATCCAATTTTTTAAAGAATCAGGAGTCGCGACCTCAAGGGCCAAGAAAGAGGTCGAGCGCGATCCTTCCCCTCCATTGGCGGGCCACTCTAGGCACAACTCTTCCAATTCTCCTCATGCAGGGGAGCATCGAATGGTTGCCCAGATGACAGTACAGCAGACATCTTCAGAGTCATTGGAGGATCATGTAAGTGTAGATTTTCTTCTTTGCATGTTGCAGTTGTTGTTATCTATTGCTTCTGCTGATTCTTTGTTGTGCGATAGCTCCTTGTGAAGGAAGCCGCACACTTGGCGGAGCAAGTGCTTGTGATGGGCCGCCAGCATGCGATGCTGAAGACGCATCATCGCGTGGTTGAGAGTGAGTGTCCTGCACTTCTTCTTCTTCTTCTTCTTCTTCTTCTCCTTTGATATAGTCGACTGTTAGTCAAACCTTTTTGTTGTGTAGCTGAACATAATGCCCTCCTACGCGACGCTGCTACCATGGAGAAAACTCTCACCGCGGCTGTGAAGGGTCGCGATGAAGCAATCATGGCGCGTGACGAGGCGCAAAGGCACGAAGAGGATCTTCGTGCTTCCATTGCATCCAGGGAGAAGTTGTTCGAAGAACAACTTTTCTCGATTGCCAAAGCCCTCTCAGGTACCTTGTTTGGATATCATTGTTGTTCTCTGTTTGTTGTTTTGCCTGTTGGCGTTGATGTTTGATATTCTTGTGTTGGTTTGTGTGTAGATGCTAGCGGTTTGAGCTTCGATTCTCAAGCCCTCCGGCGCGACGACGCTTTGGCGGGTGCGCTTTCGGCAGTCGAGGACCGCAGCATCGCTGTTCAAGATACGCTCTCCAAGGACAAGGGCATTCTCAGTCGCCTCCGGGAGGAGTTGATGCCCAAGGCTGAGCTAATCGAGAACATGGGCGAGCTGGTGGAGTCTTTCGCCGGGGGTGTTCCTTCTAGCTCCAAGAACTCACTTCGCGCGGCTGGCGCGTCCATGTCACTTGCCATGGTGCAGGCCCACGGAGTCGCGATTGATCCTGCCGCTGTGTCGAAGGCGATGCCTGTTAGCGCGGAAGACCAGCAGGTAGTCTTCTCTCCTTTCATGACTGCCTGTGGTAAATATGGGCCGCAGCTGATAAACACGGTCGTGAAGTATTCTGAGGAGCTACAGCATGCCAAGAAGGCGGCAAAGGCTGTGGCATCAGGGGCTGGTGGAAAGTTAGTGGCATCTGACACTGCCACGGACTCGATGAAGCCCCCGAAGCCGTCGAAGTCGAAGAAGCCAATCGCTCCTTAGTAGCTTTGTAATAGTTAACTAGTTTATGTCCTTTGTTAAGAACATGCCTGCTGGCAAGTGTATCTGCTGATACTTTTGCTAGTCTTGAATGCACTTGAACCTTTTGTCTTTGTGTTGATTTGGCCGTCTTATTTTTTTCTATCTTGGCTTGTGGTAGGGTGCATTGAGTGATCCTTTGAGGGAAACTCAGGACTCGCCGCCTCTTGATGATACTTTGGCACCGCTGCGCTCCAGGGTAGATGAGCTGTCGCTGCTTTCGCGACTGCGTGACCGCGTGAAGCAGCTGGAGCATGAGTTGCCCGTGCTCCGCGGGAACGCAAATGTATGGAAGTCAAAGGCGGAGAAAGCCGCCGCCCGAGAGCAGTATCTGCTTGGCGAGGTGATGCAGCTGGGCGACCAATTCAAGTGTTAGTTTGCTTGCTCTTATCTTTACCTTGTAGTCACTCGCGATTGTGTGTTGTACTTATGCTGCTCTTTGCTGCTTCATGTAGTTGTCAGCACGCGTCATCCGCAGGATGAGAAGGATAGAATGCCATTCGTATGCATGATCTTACCCAGGAGCAACTTCAAGAGAGTGGATACTTCTGGGTAGATCATGATCGTGCGATTGCGCTGGCGACCCTACAGGACCGCGCGTCGCGAGTGCTGCACTTTCTGAAGAAGTCGCAGTCTTGTTTGAAGAACATTTATCGGACGATGTTTCCGCTAGATGTTATTCCGTCAAGCCTGCTGGCCCTCCTTGCCAAGTTTCAAGACCTGACCGCGGTTCGCGAGTGCGTGAGGCAACAATTGGTGGCTGGTGCCAAGGCCGCTCTATCGCTGGTGCGACTGCATAGGCCTGACGTAGATGTGGCGGCAATTGCGGCTGGGCCGCCTGCGCCACCAGCAGGTTCTGCCTGGAATATGGTGCCGCACTACCAGGCTATGGACCGCCCAGCGGAAGAGATCGTCGACTTCTTTGAAGAACAGCCCAACGTTCTCTTGCTGTAGTATTGGCTTAATTTGTATCTTTATTTATTCGTGAGATAGTACGAGGTACAATGTGTGGCTAAGTAGCCTTGGCTGAGTGCCTTATTTTGCGATGCAAAAGTAAAATGACTAAGGGTAGAAGCGTCGCAACTGTGCGACGTTCCATGGGTTGGAGTATGCGACTCCTGTCTCTAAATCTTGAAGGCGATAGGCGCCACCTGGGATTACTTCTATAATCACGTATGGTCCTTCCCAGGGGGACTCGAGCTTGAGATGTCCCTGCTGCTTCAGTCGCAGGAGCAGGTCGCCTTCGACGAAGGATCTGGGGTGTAGCCTCCTACTGTGGTAGTTGCGCAGGTTCTGCTGGTAGATCGTTGATCTTTCTGCGGCGATTTCTCTTGCGTCGTCAAGGAGGTCGACGGAGTCTTCGAATGCGAGGGATGACTCTTGTTCGCTGTAAGTGACTACGCGTGGCGCCTTGTACCGTACCTTGGCGGGTAGCACTGCCTCGGCTCCGTGCACCATAAAGAATGGCGTGTAGCCCGTGGCACTGTTTGGAGTTGTGCGTAGGCTCCAGAGTACGGATTGCAGTTCGTCTGGCCAGCAACTCGTGGCTTGTTCGAGTGGCCGGAGGAGTCGCTTCTTGATGCCGCCACAGACGAGACCGTTTGCTTTTTCCACCTGACCGTTGGTCTGTGGATGCGCTACCGAGGCGTAGCTGATGTTGATCCCCAGGTTCTCGCAGAATTCTTGGAACTCCTTGGATGTGAAGTTCGTCCCAGTGACGGTGATGATACCGTGCAGTACTCCGAAGCGGCAGACGATGGATTCAAAGAACTTAACTGCGTTGTTTCCTGATTGGTTGGTCACTGGCATGGCCTTAATCCACTTGGTGAATTTGTTGACTGCAACCAAGAGGTAGACGTAGCCTCCTCGTGAGGACCTTGGGAGTTTTCCAACCATGTCGAGTCCCCATTGCACGAAGGGCCAGGCCAATGGAATTGGCCGGAGTTCTGTGCCTGGTGCCTGCGGCTTGTCCGCGAATCGTTGGCAAGCGTTGCATTTTTGGACGATTTCCTTAGCATCGCGCATGGCCGTAGGCCAATAGAATCCAGATCGTAGAGCTTTCGCGACGAGGGCACGACTGTCGGCGTGGTGCCCGCAGGTCCCCTCATGGATGTCAAGGAGAACAGCTCCTCCATCGGCCATGGAGAGCATCGCTGGAGTACTCCTGTGATGTTGTGTTTGTACAGTTCGCCGTTGATAACAGCGAATGCCTTGGATCTCCGCGCGATGTGCCGTGCATTAGTCGGATCGTCCGGGAGCCTTTTGCTGAGGAGGTACGTGATGTATGGCTACGTCCAGGATTTCTCAATCATCATGATGCTCATTGGTCCCTCGAGTCCTGTGTCCAGATCCAAGTCGTCGAGTGCCATTGACTCATTGGGCAGCGTAGCCCCCGGGTCCGTTGCTGCGCTTGTTTTCTTCTCTACGGCCTTTGGCTTGATGGAGCATTTGCAGATGTGCTCGAGAAATACCCCGGGCGGTATGGGGGCACATGTAGAGCCTATGTTGGCGAGTGCGTCCGCCTCTTCGTTGCTTTCGCGACCTACATGTCGTAGCTCGCAACCGTCAAAGTCTCCCTCGAGTGTGTCGTAGAGGTCATAGTACGCGATCATGTTGTCATTCAGTGTGTCGCACTCATGCATTGTTTGGTTGACGACCAGCTTGGAGTCGCCGTATATGATGAGCCTCTTGGCGCCGCAGGCTTTTTCCATCCTCATCCCGTGCAACAGGGCCTCATATTCAGCCTCGTTGTTGGAGGATGTGAACTGCATTCGCAGGATATACTTCAACTTGTCCCCTTGAGGTGATGTCAGTATGACACCTGCGCCTGCTCCATCCTTCCGTTTGGACCCATCGAAGCTGGTTCTCCATCCAGTGCACGAGGAAGTTAGGGAGAACTTGCGACTTGATTGCGTCGCGCTTTTCGTATGTGATGTCTCGTGGAGACAATTCTATTCCCCAAAGCGCGACTCGTCCCGTGGCGTCGGGGTTATTGAGGATATGTCCCAACGGGGCGTTGTTGACCACCACGATTGGGTGTTCCTAGAAGTAATGGTGCAGTCGCCAGGCGGTCAAGAAGACACCGTATGCCAGTTTCTGGTAGTGCGGGTACCGTTGTTTTGTTGGCGTGAGGACCTCGCTGAGGTAGTATACTGGATGTTGTACCCCGTGGACCTTGTTTTCCTCGGCTCGCTCGTGGGGTCCCTTTCTCGTGGGGTCACCAGTACTGGCAAAGTGGATAGCAGGCGCTTGAGGTCTTCGAATGCTTCTTGCGCTTCATTGGTCCACTCGAATTTTTCAGCTTTGTGCAGGAGTTGGTAGAAGGTTAGTGCCTTTTCACCCATCCGACTGATGAATCGACTAAGGGCCGCGATTCGCCCAGCCAGCTGCTGGACGCCCCTTATGTTTTTCGGCTTCTCCATGGCCAGTATGGCTTTTATTTTCTTCGGGTTTGCTTCGATTCCCCTTGCGGAGATGAGGTACCCGAGTAGTTGCCCAGATGGCACGCCGAAGGCGCATTTGTCCGGATTGAGCTTGATCCGGCAGCGGTCAAGGTTGGTGAAGGTTTCGCGCAAATCGTCGATTAGGGAAGCTTCCTCCTTGGTCTTGATTACTATGTCATCGACATAGACTTGAATGTTGCGACCCAGTTGTTCCTTGAGACAAGCCTACATGCACCGCTAGTAGGTGGCTCCCATGTTCTTTAGCCCGAAGGGCATTGTGTTGTAGCTGAACACACCAAAGGGCATTGTAAACGCTGTTTTCTCTTGGTCTTCCTCCTTCATTCGAATCTGATTATAGCCTGAGTAGGCGTCGAGGAAGCAGAGGCGCTCGCATCCCGTGGTGGAGTCGATGATCTGGTCGATGCGTGGCAACGTGAAGTGATCCTTTGGGCAGTGCTTATTCAGAGAGGTGAAGTCCACGCACATCCACAGGATATCCGTGTCCTTTTTTGGTACCAGCACCGTGTTGGCTACCTAAGTGCTTTCATTGATCTCGCGTATGAACTTAGCGTCGAGGAGTCTGTTGATCTCCATTCCAACTGCTTGCGCTCGTGGCTCAGACAATCGCCGAATTGTTTGCTTGACTGGCCTTGCGTCGGGGTTGACATTGAGTGCGTGCTCGGCGAATTCCTTAGGAACTCCTGGCATGTCCGCAGGACACCAGGCGAAAATTTCCCAGTGCTCATGGAGGAATTCGACGAGCGTGAGTTCCTATGCGGGACTCAAGTTGTTGGTGATGAGGGCCGTCTTGGCGGGATCCGATGGGTGGACCTGCACTTTCTTTGTGTGTACCGATGAGTAGAAGGATAGATCGGGTGAACTTGGCCGGCTCAGGGGGGCAGACTGTTGTCTGTCGACTCTTTTAGCCTTGCGAGTTCTTCCTACATGCCGAAGGGCTGGGAAATTCCGTTGAATTCCCTGTCGCAACTGTCGGATCTCTCGAAGCTCCCGTTGATTGTGATGACGCCATTGGGATCTAGCATTTTCATCTGCAGGTAGGTGTAGTGTGGCACTGCCATGAACCTACCGAATGCGACACGTCCGAGGATACAGTGGTACTGTGAGGGCCAGTCGACGACCTCAAAGTCGATGCGCTCGCGCCGGAAGTTCTTCGGCGTGCCGAAGATGACGTCGAGGTTGATTTTGCCCAGGGGTATTCGCCTTTCCCTGGGACAATGCCGTGGAATGTTGTGTCCGAGACCTCCAGGCAAGTTAGAGGGATCCTCATTGCTCGCAAGGTACTCGCGGATATAAGGTTAATGCCGCTCCCGCCATCCATGAAGACGCGGCTCATGTCGAAACCTCCGATTTGCGCCTCGAGTACGATGGGGCAATGGCCTGGACGGGGTACTTGAGGCGGATGATCGCGTTTGTCGAAGGTGATGCAGGACTCGCTTCCGCTGAGGTACTCAGTAGTAGATGGTGGCGAGTGTGTAGCCAGGTTGACTTGGCGAGTGATGGCCTTCTGCACCCGATTGGAGGGGCTCCTTTTTGGATCATCATGGTACCCATGGCCCTTGGGTAGGGTTCGCCTCCCTGGTGCTGGTCCGGTGCAGCTGCGTTTGGGGGCATTCCAGGTGGTAGTGGCGGAGCGCCATGTGCCACGGCCCCTGGAGCGGCTCCGTAGCCTCTTTCGACTGTGTTGCAGTTTATCCGAGCTAATCCCTCGTGTAGTTTGAGGAACTCGCGGCAGTCCTTGAGGAGATGGCTGGACTTCTTCTTCCCATCGTGTTTGTCGATGTAGAAGTGCACCGTGCATGGCCCGAATAGTTTGTATTCATTGGATGTTGCGGGTGCTTCGTCACGGTCGTGACGTTGCCACACCTGCGTGGTCTTCCCGGAGTCGTGGTATCCACCGTTATGGTATCCGTTGTTGCGGTTGTCGTCGCGTGTGTCGGCGTAGCCGGCTACGACCATGTTGACATTGTCGCGGTCATCGTAGATGCGCATACGGCGTTTTCCTCGGCGATCGGGTCTACGCTCGAGTTTCGCCTCCTCGTTGGAGTGGGCGCGATTCTTCACCGAATCTTCTCCATCGGCCCACCGATCCGCGATCTCCATCAGGTGGTCGATGGTCTTGGGCTTTGAGCGGCCTAGCTCCTCCCTGAGTTATAGGCGGCGGACGCCGCTGTTGAATGCGTTAATCGCGCAATCCTCCAAGATGTTTTCTGCGGAGTTCTTGATGATGGACCATCTTTGGATGTAGGAGCGCAGCGATTTGCCAAATCTTTGCTGGCAGCATCTCAACTCTTCAATTGATGCGGGCCGCTTGTATGTGCCCTTAAAGTTGCACACGAAGCTGTAAACTAGCTCATCCTAGCTGCGAATGGATCCGCGTGGGAGGTTGTTGAGCCATGCTCGGGCGGCGCCCTGCAGCTGTAGCTGCAAGCATTGCATGGTCGTGCTTCGACTGCCTCCGTGGAGCCTGACGGAGGATATGTGGTCTTCCAGCCAGATTTTTGGGTCCTGTAGGCCGTCAAACTTTGGGTTCTCCGACGGGAGTTTGAACCCCTTAGGCATTCTGTAGTGACCTTGGATCGGTAAGGATCCTAAGTCCCTGTGATTAACATGCTAGTCCCTGGATCAATAGCTAGCACTCACAGTCGATGAAATATCATGTAAAACACAAAGTCTTTATTACACGAAGAATCCAGAGTATGAAATTATTACAAAAGTTGCTTAGCATTATGCTAGCTCAAATAACAGCGGAAACATAAAAGCAGCATGAGTCCATCAACGCCCAGGCTTGTCGAGTGTAGACCCGCGATCCCTACGCACCTTTCAATCTTCGGATTCTGCACATAAGACGTGCAGCCAACAAGTTGGGTCAATACTTTGAATGTATTGGCAAATTACACCAAGGAGAGAATAGACTATCTCTACATGCAAGGCTGGTATAGGCTGTAGAGTTCATTTGCTCAAAGCTAATTTTCTTAAGTAGGGAGAAGAAGAAAGGATTGTCCTACTTTGTAAACATTTGCTTTGATAAAATAAGGTCGAGTGGCACACGAGGATATTACGCACCAAGTGTCCAAACAACCAAACACTTGGATATTACGCACCAAGCGTCACTTGGATATTACACACCAAGTTTCCCAAAATCCCACCCTTTAGCGATATTACGCACGCCATGGGGTTTTCAAAACTTTGTTTTAGAAAAGAGAGAGGAAGATCCTTCAGAGGCTCCATCCTTCAGACGCTCATTGTTGTTCTGTTACCGTGAACACGGCTGATCGATCAGATTGCAATACTCTCGAGAGTTTGTGCACTTTACCCACAATCCACGATCAAGTCCTTTTACAGACAAGACCATGGCGAGGCTTTCCCTTAGTAGCCCCCCTACCTTCCGGATCCAACCGTGCCAATAATCCTCCAAATGTTGGTACCCAGGTGAGGTTTCCCACTAAGTACTAGGCCAAGACAGAGCCCATAATGTATTGTGGTTGCACTGGAAGCTTCTGAATTCTGAAACATGGCAGACTTCTTTGATTCCTGGGCGGCCGTCCTCCACCAAATATCACACACGTTGACCCGACAACCATTCCGCCCAGAAGAAAACTTAGTTTTATTTTGAAGTGAATTTGAGAAGAAAAGTTTGCTCTAGAGAGCCTTTATACTTAGAAAATTCTTTGTCTTTCGAACCCCCCAACGGTACTTTGTATATATATAGCATAGCAAGCAAAACTTAGCAAAAACAGGGGTAACCTATTAGGATGGAAAATCCTAAGTATAGAGCTACTCATGGCATACTACAAAAACATCGCACTTGCAAAATAATACTAAGGGGAAAATCTACTAGAACATCCTACACATGCATACTACAGAATTTTGAAGATCACATGCATAGAATCAAAACTGGGACAAAATTATGAACAAGTGGTGTAACTTGCCTTGATCTGAGCAGCACTCTACACAATAGCACTCCTTAGCGCACTCCGAGCAATCTAACGAATCACAAACATAGATCTTATCACAACCTGTTCAAAGCATACACAAAGGAATACATGCATGCATGCAACATGGTAGTTTATGCAAGGTTGGTTAAATTGATCGAGTTTGTGCTGTGCTAGGGTAAGGGTGTCACTAGGATTGAGTTTAGATCTAATAGAGTCACTAAAACAAATCCTAGGTTTATAAGGAGATCAGTCCATCTAATTAGCCTCAAACTAGATCTATTGATCTTAAGCAAGGTTGTATAATTTTGTCTAGTAGGCATTATGGAAACAAGGTCATTGCAACAAGAATCAATTAAAACAGAAGTTTAGTTATTTTTCTATAGAATAAACACTCCAATTTAGTGATTAAAATCTACAAATAAGACATTACTATAAACCTGCAATATTATTACATATTTGGATTCTACATAAAATTAGGAATCCAACGGTATATTACAAGCTAAATTTGGACAAATAGTTATTTTTCTATGATTTTCGCAATAATAAACCTAATCTGCAAAAACCAAAAATAACCAGCCCAAACCCTAGCCCAGATCGTGCCAGGTGGCGGCCTCGGGTTGGGCCAGCTGGCTATGCGGGCGACGCGGCGCGGCGATGACGCGCTTGCCACGCGGCGTTGCGCGATTCGCTGATACCCCTTCGCCCCCCTTCTAATCTGGCCCGCAGGATTACAATCGGACGGCCGAGGCGGTTCTACTGACCTGTGGTGGTGGCGGCGATGGAGACGACGGCGGCGGCGGCGGAGTCGACGGTGGTCGGAGTCCTGGTGGCCCTAGTGGAGGCGAAGAAGATGGTCCCCGATGCGCACGTCGACGGCGAATCTCCCAACGATCTCAACTCGGTCCCTCTCTTCCTCCTTCTCCCGCGGTTGGCCGTTCCTCCTCTCGGACCCGACGGGCTCCGGCGAGCAATTGTCGGTGACCCCCTGCGATTCGGGAGGAAAGAGTTAGGTGGGAGGGTAGAGTAGGTCGAGGCGAGCAGCGTGGGAGGTTGAACAAGTCTCGAGATATCCTGGAGCGTCTCCCACCTCGAGCTCCGGCGGCGTCCGATCCGGCGAGCTCGGTTGAACTGCGAAGCGGCTAGGGTTTGAGAAAAAAAACGAGGGCAACGACGAGGGGGAGGGTCGGCCTTTAAAGGGCAGGAACTTGGGCGAGGGGGCAGACGAGTCCGGCGCGGGGACGAGTTCGACGCGGCCGGCAGCCGTGTCCGCCGCGGTCTCCAGGAGGGAGACGACGGGGTGGGGCCCCCGTGTCAGCGATGGAGGGGAGAGGCGGGCCGATGGGCGCGGGGTGGTTACCTGCTGCGCGGGCGATGGGGCGGGGTGGGCTGGCTGGCCGGCCCAGCTAGGTTAGCTGCTCGTTTTTTTTTATCCTTTTCTTTTTCCAATTCTGTTTTACTAAAAACACTTGTAACTTTTGCAAACAAGGTCCAAAAGTGATGATTCTTGTTTCTAAATTTTAGTAAAAATAAGGTGGTCAACGTAGGACCATGGTTTACTGTTTTTACATAGTTTATTGAAGGGTCAAACTAAAACAACAAAAGTGCTCACTTAAGGGAATATTAATTAGGGTTTTTGTAACGGGTTTTATGTGTTAGGAATTTGTTGTTGCAATATTTTTCAAATGTAGGATGCAATGATGCAAGGATGATGCATGACACTGATAACATCCTACTATAGAATCTGGGATGTTACAAACCTACCCCCCTTAAGAAGAATCTCGTCCTCGAGATTCGGGTTGGCTAGCAAATAGGTGTGGGTGTTCTGCCTTCAAGTCTTCTTCACGCTCCCACGTAGCTTCTTCCTCGGAGTGGTGGTTCCATTGTACCTTGTAGAACCTTATAGTCTTGGTGCGGGTAATCCTTTCAGCTGTTTCCAGTATTTTGATGGGTTTTTCCTCATAGGTAAGGTCATTTTCCAATTGAACCTCATCTAGGGGAACGGTGTCTCTTAGCGGTGTTTCGGCCATCTCCGGGTGACACTTCTTTAGTTGTGATACATGAAACACATCATGAACAGTCAGTCCTTCCGGTAGCTCCAACTGATAAGCAACTTCTCCTCTACGGGCCAGAACTTTATACGGTCCTATGTATCGTGGGGCTAACTTGCCCTTGATTCCGAACCTCTTAACTCCACGTAGGGGTGAAACTCGGAGATACGCACGGTCCCCTATTTCGTAGGCCACATCTCTGCGCTTGGAATTAGCGTAACTCTTCTGTCGGGATTGGGCTATCTTTAGCCTATCCTGAACCTGTCGTACCTTTTCTTCGGCATCCTTTATCAAGTCAGGTCCAAAAAGACTGCGTTCTCCAACTCCATTCCATAGCAATGGAGTCCTACACTTCCTGCCATATAGAACTTCAAACGGAGCCATCTTGATGCTTGTCTGGTAGCTGTTGTTGTATGAGAACTCCGCATATGGCAGGTTATCGTCCCAACTAGACCCATAGTCTAGTGCGCAAGCTCTCAACATGTCTTCCAAAATTTGATTCACCCTTTCTGTTTGGCCATCTGTTTGAGGGTGGAAGGCAGTACTGAATTCTAGTCGGGTTCCCAGAGACTCGTGTAATTGTCGCCAAAACTTTGAAGTAAACTGGGTGCCTCTGTCTGACACAATTCCCTTGGGAACACCATGTAGGCTTACAATCCTTGACATGTATATCTTAGCAAGCTTAGCACTTGTATATGTGGTCTTTACGGGGATGAAATGAGCCACCTTGGTGAAGTGGTCCACCACTACCCAGATAGAATCAAATCCAGAACGAGTTCGGGGTAATCCCGTGATGAAATCCATGCCTACCTTGTCCCACTTCCAGTCGGGTATAGGTAGTGGTTGAAGTAACCCTGCCGGTTTCTGATGCTCGGCTTTAACTCTGTTGCACACATCACACAGAGAAATATACTCTGCAATGTCTCTCTTTAGGTTATTCCACCAGAATCTATCCTTCACATCCATGTACATTTTCGTGTTACCTGGATGAATTGAGTATGGCGAATCATGAGCTTCTTGTAGAATCATCTTCCTGATATCGGGGTCATTGGGAACGCACAAACGCTTCCCATACCAGAGTGTTCCTTGTTCGTCCAGACGAAATTCTTTAGTCTTTCCTTCATTTATCCTGACTCTTATTTCTTCCAACTCTTTATCCCCCTTTTGTGCTTCTTGGATCCTTTCTTGGAAAGTGGACACTATTTCCATAGTCGCTACGTGTCCTTTCGGGACTATCTCTAGCCCGAGGTCCCTGAATTGCTTGCATAAATCCTCTGGAAGTTCCCCTGCGGTAAGTCCATTCACATACACCTTAGGGCTTAAGGCATCAGCCACCACGTTTGCCTTCCCGGGGTGGTATTGTAAATCCAAGTCATAATCCTTAATTAGTTCAAGCCATCTTCGTTGTCTCATATTCAACTCCTTTTGGGTGAAGATGTACTTCAAACTTTTATGATCTGTGAACACATCACAATGTTTGCCCATGAGGTAGTGTCTCCATACCTTGAGTGCATGAACCACAGATGCAAGTTCCAAATCATGCGTGGGATAATTGTGTTCGTGGTTCTTAAGTTGTCGGGAGGCATAGGATACCACTTTCCCATCCTGCATCAATACACTTCCAAGTCCTTGTCGCGAAGCGTCACAATAGACTTGAAAATCCTTCTGGATATCTGGCAGACACAGTACTGGTGCCGTTACAAGGCGTTTCTTCAATTCTTGAAAACTTGCCTCACATGCCTCGGTCCATAGGAATTTCTTTTCCTTCTTTAATAGTTCCGTCATGGGTTTTGCTATCTTGGAAAAGTTTTCGATGAACCTACGGTAATATCCTGCGAGGCCCAAGAAACTTCTAATATCTCCCACATTCTTGGGTGACTCCCATTCCGTCACGGAAGCTACCTTGCTAGGATCTACGGCAACTCCTTTTGCTGACACAACATGACCAAGGAATCCCACTTCTTTTAACCAGAACTCGCACTTGCTGAACTTGGCATATAACTTGTGTTCTCTTAGTTTTTCCATAATAAGGCGCAGATGTTTCTCATGTTCCTTCTCATCCTTTGAGTATATGAGTATATCATCTATGAATACTACGATAAACTTGTCCAAGTATTCCATGAACACCTTGTTCATCATGGTCATGAAGTATGCTGGGGCATTGGTTAGACCAAAAGACATCACGGTGTACTCATACAGTCCGTATCTTGTGGTGAATGCTGTCTTGGGCACATCCTGTTCTCGAATCTTTAGCTGAAAATAGCCCGATCGTAGATCGATCTTTGAGAACACACTGGCTCCTTTTAGCTGGTCAAATAGGTCGTTGATGTTGGGCAGAGGGTACTTATTCTTAATCGTCACTTCGTTCAACGAGCGGTAGTCCACAACCAGCCTCTTGGTCTTATCCTTCTTTTCCACGAATAGGACGGGTGCTCCCCAAGATGACGCGCTGGGTTGAATGAACCCCTTGTCCAATTGTTCCCTAAGCTGTTTCTTGAGTTCCTTTAACTCGTCCACATCCATCTTGTATGGTCTCTTAGCTATTGGCCCCGTGCCTGGCATTAAGTCAATGAGAAACTCGATATCACGGTCGGGTGGCATTCCGGGTAGCTCTTCTGGGAAGACATCTGGGTATTCCTTTACAATAGGTACCTCCTCCAAGCTGCCCCCCTTAAGAGAGTTCACCATGACTTCTTTAAGTGCGAAATTCGACTTGATACGAATCCTTTTTCCTTCCGGTGTTGTCAGCATGACAGTTCTCTTGGCACAATCTATGACTCCTTCAAATTCGGTCATCCAATTCATGCCCAAGATTATGTCTAATCCTTGTGATTCTAGAACTACTAGACTGGTGGGAAAAATGTGTGTCCCAATCCTTAGTTCCAAATCCCGGCAACCGGAGTTGGCCACTATTTCTCCCCCAGGAGAACTTACCCTTAGAGGATAGTTTATAGTCTCCGTTGGTATCTTGCCTCTATCCACAAATACCCTTGATATGAATGAATGCGATGCACCAGTATCAAAAAGAACAACTGCGGGAAAAGAATTGAGCTTGAACTTACCAATCACAGAGTCTGGCGCATCACAGGCATCCTCCATAGAAACATGATTCACCGTGGCTTTGACAAACGGATTTGGCTTCTTCCCGTTCCCATTGCCATGGTTGTGTCCATTTCCATTCCCATTACCATTGCCATTCTTCCTCTCGGGGCAGGAGGTTGCATAGTGCCCTGTCTTGTTGCACTTAAAGCATGTCACCTCACTGAGATCCTTTCCATTGCCGCCATTGCCATAGCGGTTTTTGTGCCCATTGTGTTTGTGACCACCATGGTTATGACTGTTATGGTTATGGCCATTGTTGTTATGAGGTGGTGGTGAGGAATTGCGCTGCTTCTGGTACGGAACAGAGTGTTTGTGCGAGTTGGATTTCCTCTTGCGATTATCTATGCTCTTCCTTTTTGATTCAACCACAATGGCTCTGTCCAAGAGTTCCTGAAAGTTGTCAAACTTCTGAGCCACAAGCTGAATGGATATCTCATCATTGAGCCCTCTTAAGAACTCCTCCTGTCTCTTGGCATCAGTAGAAACATCATCGGGTGCATAACAGGCTAGCTTATTGAAAAGCTCACCATACTCGATGACAGAACGGTGCAGCTGGTGTAGGTCGCGAAACTCGCGCCTCTTTAGAGCCATGACACCAGCAGCCACATGATGAGTGCGAAAGGCTAACTCAAACTGTTCCCAAGTGATAGCATCAATGTCCGGGTGGGTGACTTGGTAGTTATCCCACCATTCTGCAGCAGGTCCTTCAAGCTGGTGTGCGGCATAGCGCACCCTGTCGGCTCCGACAGCTTGCACGGTGTCTAGCTTCTTGTTGGTCGTACGCAGCCAGTCATCAGCGACGATTGGTTCAGTGCTGCTAGTGAAGGTAGGTGGGTTCAGCCTCAAAAACCGAGTCAAGCGATCCTGTTGAGGAGGTGGCGGAGGTGGTGGTGGCGGCGGGTTGTTGTTGTTTTGCATGTTCTGGGTGAGCAGTTGGATCAGCTGGTTCTGAGTGGCCAAAAGTTCTGCTATTTCTGGTGGAATTTCGAAATCTGCACGTCTTGGCGGCATCTGTGGGGTTTAAGAGAGTAGGTATGAAAAAGACAGAAAGAATAAGTAGTAAACTCCTACTCTTATGAAAAACACACCAAGCACACAAGGCACACCAGGCATAACACCACAGATTTAGCGCAGGAAACAACCAAAATTTAACTAAACCAGACTTGTCTTAGTATTTATTACATTTGCGAATAACGTTCTACTATAGAATTAAAGGTGGTCCAACTATTACACATCTTCCACGCCTTCCTCTTCCTCTTCCTCGAACGAGTAGCCTTCTTGCTCTAGAGTTGTCTTATACAACTCCATCTCCTTCGTGGTGGCTTCAAGCTTCTCTTGGAGGTCCTTTATCTCATCTTGTAGCTTCTTGGTAGTGGCTTCCAGCTGCTCCTGAAGTCCCTCCTTCTCGCTTTGTAGTATTTCCACTAAACTTGACTTCATTGCAGCTTCAAGCTGCTTTGCCAAGTCCCTCTTGGAAGCACGCACATCATCGATTATCTTGCAAAGGCCTTCAGTTTGCACTTCATCTCCATCGATCTGCTGTTTGAGTTCCCTAATTCTCTTGTTTTTATTTATCACCCTCTTCTCTTGGTTAGCGAACTTCTTCTCTTGGTCCTGAAATCTTATCTCTTGGAGCTTCATTGCCTCTTCCTGCTGCTTGATCATTTCTTCCTTCTCCTTGATGAGGGCGCATAGCTCGTCGTTCTTCAACATCTCGAGGAAGGTACCCTTCTCAAGGTCATGGATGTGGCACTCCAAGTCTTGATATTGTGTTCTTCGGCGCTTAGTAGAAGTTCTTTCCTCAAAGGTTAACTCCATGGGAATTCCTTCCTCATCTCGTCTTCCAAAGAGGCCGCCGCAGTGTCCTTGGAGAGCTTCACGATGACGTCCACATAGGCGACCAATGAGTTGTTGCAAGCTAATGCTAAGGGCCTTCTCCTTGGAATCGCTAACAATGTGGATTGCTATGTCTTCCTCCGGGTTCTTGCCTCGCTCTTTTCCTGGCTGGATGACCTTGACTCCCCAACAGCCGTCCTTGTGGAGTTTCTTCATTGTGCTCCCTTGGATCGTTGGGAGAGGAAGATCCAAACGTGTGAGTAGATCCATGAGGCATCCTCCAAAGCGAAGGGGCTCGATATCCACGACGGTGTCGTAGAGGAAGCTTGTCATCTTTGAGTTAGAGAAAGAGGGTTAGATACTTAAACAAGTAGAGGAAAGCAGATACTAGATGTGCGGAAAATAACTTAGTAGAAACAAGTAAGGCACTAAAGTTAGAGGTGGTTCCAATCCTAGGGTCACGTCCTACAGGCAACGATGTGCTCTGATACCATCTGTAGTGACCTTGGATCGGTAAGGATCCTAAGTCCCTGTGATTAACATGCTAGTCCCTGGATCAATAGCTAGCACTCACAGTCGATGAAATATCATGTAAAACACAAAGTCTTTATTACACGAAGAATCCAGAGTATGAAATTATTACAAAAGTTGCTTAGCATTATGCTAGCTCAAATAACAGCGGAAACATAAAAGCAGCATGAGTCCATCAACGCCCAGGCTTGTCAAGTGTAGACCCGCGATCCCTACGCACCTTTCAATCTTCGGATTCTGCACATAAGACGTGCAGCCAACAAGTTGGGTCAATACTTTGAATGTATTGGCAAATTACACCAAGGAGAGAATAGACTATCTCTACATGCAAGGCTGGTATAGGCTGTAGAGTTCATTTGCTCAAAGCTAATTTTCTTAAGTAGGGAGAAGAAGAAAGGATTGTCCTACTTTGTAAACATTTGCTTTGATAAAATAAGGTCGAGTGGCACACGAGGATATTACGCACCAAGTGTCCAAACAACCAAACACTTGGATATTACGCACCAAGCGTCACTTGGATATTACACACCAAGTTTCCCAAAATCCCACCCTTTAGCGATATTACGCACGCCATGGGGTTTTCAAAACTTTGTTTTAGAAAAGAGAGAGGAAGATCCTTCAGAGGCTCCATCCTTCAGACGCTCATTGTTGTTCTGTTACCGTGAACACGGCTGATCGATCAGATTGCAATACTCTCGAGAGTTTGTGCACTTTACCCACAATCCACGATCAAGTCCTTTTACAGACAAGACCATGGCGAGGCTTTCCCTTAGTAGCCCCCCTACCTTCCGGATCCAACCGTGCCAATAATCCTCCAAATGTTGGTACCCAGGTGAGGTTTCCCACTAAGTACTAGGCCAAGACAGAGCCCATAATGTATTGTGGTTGCACTGGAAGCTTCTGAATTCTGAAACATGGCAGACTTCTTTGATTCCTGGGCGGCCGTCCTCCACCAAATATCACACACGTTGACCCGACAACCATTCCGCCCAGAAGAAAACTTAGTTTTATTTTGAAGTGAATTTGAGAAGAAAAGTTTGCTCTAGAGAGCCTTTATACTTAGAAAATTCTTTGTCTTTCGAACCCCCCAACGGTACTTTGTATATATATAGCATAGCAAGCAAAACTTAGCAAAAACAGGGGTAACCTATTAGGATGGAAAATCCTAAGTATAGAGCTACTCATGGCATACTACAAAAACATCGCACTTGCAAAATAATACTAAGGGGAAAATCTACTAGAACATCCTACACATGCATACTACAGAATTTTGAAGATCACATGCATAGAATCAAAACTGGGACAAAATTATGAACAAGTGGTGTAACTTGCCTTGATCTGAGCAGCACTCTACACAATAGCACTCCTTAGCGCACTCCGAGCAATCTAACGAATCACAAACATAGATCTTATCACAACCTGTTCAAAGCATACACAAAGGAATACATGCATGCATGCAACATGGTAGTTTATGCAAGGTTGGTTAAATTGATCGAGTTTGTGCTGTGCTAGGGTAAGGGTGTCACTAGGATTGAGTTTAGATCTAATAGAGTCACTAAAACAAATCCTAGGTTTATAAGGAGATCAGTCCATCTAATTAGCCCCAAACTAGATCTATTGATCTTAAGCAAGGTTGTATAATTTTGTCTAGTAGGCATTATGGAAACAAGGTCATTGCAACAAGAATCAATTAAAACAGAAGTTTAGTTATTTTTCTATAGAATAAACACTCCAATTTAGTGATTAAAATCTACAACTAAGACATTACTGTAAACCTGCAATATTATTACATATTTGGATTCTACATAAAATTAGGAATCCAACGGTATATTACAAGCTAAATTTGGACAAATAGTTATTTTTCTATGATTTTCGCAATAATAAACCTAATCTGCAAAAACCAAAAATAACCAGCCCAAACCCTAGCCCAGATCGTGCCAGGTGGCGGCCTCGGGTTGGGCCAGCTGGCTATGCGGGCGACGCGGCGCGGCGATGACGCGCTTGCCACGCGGCGTTGCGCGATTCGCTGATACCCCTTCGCCCCCCCTTCTAATCTGGCCCGCAGGATTACAATCGGACGGCCGAGGCGGTTCTACTGACCTGTGGTGGTGGCGGCGATGGAGACGACGGCGGCGGCGGCGGAGTCGATGGTGGTCGGAGTCCTGGTGGCCCTAGTGGAGGCGAAGAAGATGGTCCCCGATGCGCACGTCGACGGCGAATCTCCCAACGATCTCAACTCGGTCCCTCTCTTCCTCCTTCTCCCGCGGTTGGCCGTTCCTCCTCTCGGACCCGACGGGCTCCGGCGAGCAATTGTCGGTGACCCCCTGCGATTCGGGAGGAAAGAGTTAGGTGGGAGGGTAGAGTAGGTCGAGGCGAGCAGCGTGGGAGGTTGAACAAGTCTCGAGATATCCTGGAGCGTCTCCCACCTCGAGCTCCGGCGGCGTCCGATCCGGCGAGCTCGGTTGAACTGCGAAGCGGCTAGGGTTTGAGAAAAAAAACAAGGGCAACGACGAGGGGGAGGGTCGGCCTTTAAAGGGCAGGAACTTGGGCGAGGGGGCAGACGAGTCCGGCGCGGGGACGAGTTCGACGCGGCCGGCAGCCGTGTCCGCCGCGGTCTCCAGGAGGGAGACGACGGGGTGGGGCCCCCGTGTCAGCGATGGAGGGGAGAGGCGGGCCGATGGGCGCGGGGTGGTTACCTGCTGCGCGGGCGATGGGGCGGGGTGGGCTGGCTGGCCGGCCCAGCTAGGTTAGCTGCTCGTTTTTTTTTTATCCTTTTCTTTTTCCAATTCTGTTTTACTAAAAACACTTGTAACTTTTGCAAACAAGGTCCAAAAGTGATGATTCTTGTTTCTAAATTTTAGTAAAAATAAGGTGGTCAACGTAGGACCATGGTTTACTGTTTTTACATAGTTTATTGAAGGGTCAAACTAAAACAACAAAAGTGCTCACTTAAGGGAATATTAATTAGGGTTTTTGTAACGGGTTTTATGTGTTAGGAATTTGTTGTTGCAATATTTTTCAAATGTAGGATGCAATGATGCAAGGATGATGCATGACACTGATAACATCCTACTATAGAATCTGGGATGTTACACATTCGCTTCTGCCTAATGGATCTACTGAAGCATCTGGCACCGCAGAGCTCCACGTCTTCCTCTTTCGAGTCAGTCGACCGAGCACGTCGCGCCCTGGATTTGTCAATTTTGCGCTGGGTGAGGTCGTCGTGCGCATTATAGTCGCGATCGTGTCGCCGTGACTGTCGTTGCTGGACGAGGGCGAGGAGTAGCACTTTGCTAGCGCTTTGCTCTTTTTCGTCTGTGGTGTTGGCTCCTTGTCGAGGGTGGCCTCGATTAGTCCCAAGCCCGTGATCGTAGATCGGTGCATGGCGGCTCGGGGATCTCCAGCCGGCGGCTGGTTGTTAAGGAGGTACATGGTGGCCGTTGCCACCTCAGCCTGCGGCGTCTTGGGGACCACGTTGCCCCGTGTGTCGACTGTCATAGAGCTGAAGTCGAGGACCTTTGCAGCTTCTATGCGTTCTTGCTCGGTGAGATGGGCCATCCGAGATTGCCTCTTCTTGGCGAGGTACTCATTGCCCTTTGAGGAGGATCCTCCGTGGGAGGAGAGTCCAGCACGGCGAAGGCTCGACTCGTCTGCTGCCTTTTTGCGCGCCTCGAGTTGCGCGATTGTTTGTACTTGGCAATTGAATTCTTGCTTCAGGAGCCAATGGTAGCCCATTAGCAGTTCTTGTGGAGATCCGAAGGGTAGAGGAGTGCCTCGTAGGGCCTCGCGTCAGCGAGCCCATTCTTGCTCGTTGAGCCTGATCACGACACGTTCGCCGGTTTGCTCGTTTATTATGGTTGGAGGTTCGACTGCTCCTCCGTTGTTGGCGTTGGTGCGATCGCCACCGTTACTGTCGTTGTTGCCATTGCCGCCGTTGCCGCCGTTAGGCGGTTCAGTCCCGTTGCCGCGATTGCCACCGTTGTCGAGGTTGGCAGAGGTATCGCCTGCGTTGATGATGGCGCACATGAAGTGATTGGGGAAGCTGCTGCTTCAACAACTCTAAGATGCAGAACCGTAGGTCCCATCTTTAGTGGCCAGATCGCTCAGATCGAAGTCGCGACTGCTGTCGCTGACCGTGTTATCAACTGTTGTCGGGGCGTTGAGCTCACTGAGGGTGCCGATCGATGGAGGGAACCATGATGCTGGGGCAATCGACGGTGCCGTCGGCTGATCAGGCATGCGAAACGTGCCCATCTGACCGACTTGGAAGCGGAAGCTCCCTATCGCCAGGTTGATTCCGTCGCCCACGGACTCGAAGGCCGGGCGAGTGGCCGGCGTGTGGACGGTGAAGTCGAACGCGCCGAAGAGCTGGCGGATCTCCGCTGTTGCGGAGTTGTAAATTGCGGTTGATGGGGCCGAAGAAGCCGCAACATCAGCACTCCCAATTCCCACAGACGGCGCCAATTGATGAGGGTTTAACTCATCAATGCGCATCGTTATGGACTTGGGTTTTGGAGAAGGAGGGAGCGCTGGAGACATCTATTGGCTAGCAAACAAGCACATAGGGGACTGAAGGATTTACCCAGGTTCAGGCCTCGTAGAGGTCCCTACTCCTGCTTGTCTGCTCGTGGAATTACCAAAGGAATCGAATATTACAATGGTGCGTAGATGCAATCTGGCGAGGGTTGTGGAAACTAGGGTTGTGTGTGTCCTCCTCGCCGCCCCCTCCTAGCCTTTATATAGGTAGGCTAGGTCTCGGGTAGTAGGTCGAGTCGGTTATAAGTTAGGGTTTTCCCCTTCAAGCTTTCTATCTTTAGCTTCTTCTTGTTCTTCAAGCAATCGAGAGTCCGTAGGTTACTCGAGTCCTTCATTTGGGCCTTGGCGACAACGTATTTAGACCGTATATACCAAGCTCGAGTACCTGTAGGGTATACCCATGTCAGTAACCGTGGACCAAAGACACCTTTTCTACTAGTGTATTCTGACATTGGTGGTTTGTTTAAATGTAATCTACGTGGATTGTGCCGCATGCAAATGGCATAACCACAATTTATAAAGTGGAAGCACGTACACCCGGTTACTGGAGATCCGGGAGCTTTGCCAGATGCAGGGGATGCAGGAGCAGAGAGGCGGTGAGATAGACGGGCTCAAGATTAGGCCAGAAAGTGGTACCCATTTCCTCCTCATCTGGGCATTATCGGTGAGAACATTGCTGTTTATGTTGCCACGTCGTTGTGCAGCATCTGAAATATGTTGCTGCTTCGTGGAGTGTGGTAGCTTAAATAATTTATTTATGTGCCACTTACATTTCGTCGTATTTGGAGACCTCCTGCCCCTCAGCAATCGTGGAACCGGTGGATCCTTGTTTTCAGATAGCAGTGGCACAATCACAATTTCTGATTCAACTACTGACTCGGGCGTTTCCAAACCCTAAGTCGCGGTACATTTTACTCAGAGAACGTGGGTAGATTGTTTCGCCCAACAACGTGCCACACACAGAGCGATCAGAATTTAACAGAATTACATATATAGGTTCAAGTTCAACACATTACTATGCATCTTCATTGCCAGCAGCATTCTTCCGCAGCCTGGGTGCCAAGCCTTCACGTCCAATGGCTTCTTCATTCCTGCCTTCTTCCTCTTCCTCGGTGCCAATTTTCTTAGCTTCACGTACTCTACATCGCCGGGACAATGGGCACCATAATCGTGTCCAGCATCATCTTTCCACTCGTTTTTAATTTTTTCGGGCAGCAAAATGACATAGTTCCACTCGTTTTTAATTTCTTTGGGCAGCAAAATGACTGACCCGGCAGTCATGTTTCTAACCTTGCGGCGCTTCCTGTCAAAGAAACAAGACTGTTACATAACTGCCCAATATCTACAGAGTAAATAAAACAAAAATTACAATTCAGCACAAACATGTGAACCCCAAGAGACCTTTGCTTACCAGGAGCTAATTGAGTTCGAGCAACCACCCTGTCCAAGAATAGAAGGGCGACTCCCAGTTGCAGCAGCTTCCACATCCAGTACATCACATTTTAGCTCAAACATGGTAGCCAAAGCATACCTTTTCATCAACCCAATTTGCTGACTGTCACACGTTACAGGAACCATGATGCCACGTTCATCCATGAAGCTGAACTTTGCAGTCTGCTTTGGCCATAATTCAACATGATTATGCAGAGCAGCAACCATACCAGATATAGTGCAGATTTGTGCAGGCGCTTCTTCCATCGTGAAACAATGGTGTCCATACCTCTTTCCCTTAGAGTCGTACCTATAGAGGACTACCGTAACCAGGTAAGGGGGGTCCACGCAGATCCCACTTGACTAAAAACTGTGGACAAAATATGTTTGTCAGCGTTGGGCTAACAAACAATTTGAGGTTCAGTAGCCAGCTAGCAGTTGTAAGTAGTGCGAATAGCAAAGAGAAGGGTAGATCACCTGCTTGTAGACAGAACTTCTTCTTTCTTGATAGTAGGATCTGCCATCCTCCGAGTTGCTCGGCTCGTCGGCGGCGAAGGTGGGCTAGAGCCTCGCAACGGCGGCTACGGCATGCGCCATTGGAGCTCGGTATCAGCGACTGGGCGCAGCAACTTGGCCCTGGAAGTCAAATGTCTGAAGGGATCGTCCTGCCTGGAGGGTGGATTCCGACGCCGCCAGTGCTAGGGGAAAGCTGGGAATGGATTTGTGAAATCGGTCAACGCATCCAATCCACTTAGCTGCTCGATTTTCCTAAGAGGTTGCCGCGTTGGCGCCCGTGTCACGGACAGATAACCGACATGTGGGTCCCGACCGTCTACTTCATGGGGCGGTTTAACGGAATGTTTGTATTTGGCAGGGGTGAGATAAGTTTGCCTCGAAATGGCCCCTCTCAGTAGTTGGCGGCCCAACTTTTCGAAACGCGGTAATTTCAGGCAACTTAGGTACCGCCATGCGCTAGCCTGCCAACTTTTGTACCGCGGACGAACAAGCCCCGCTGTAGGCTATGGGGATGGTAGGGATTGGATGAGATCGTTCATGTAATGGCATCAGATTGTTAGGGCATGGTGCCTAGTATCTTTTATTAGTGCTTTATGACTTTGTTGCGACTTGTTGTGCTTAATGCTTGTCACTAGGGCCCGAGTGCCATGATTTCAGATCTGAACATGTTATTGATTCATTATGATAGTATTGTTTATGATCTTACCTGCAAGTTGTATACACACGTTATCCGGAACCAATGGCCCCAAAGTGACAGAAATTGGGATAACCGGAGGGAATGGCTTTGATGTGAGGATCACATGTGTTCATGGAGTGTTAATGCTTTGCTCCGGTGCTCTATTAAAAGGAGCACCTTAATTGTCAGTAGTTCCCTTGAGGCCCCGCTGCAAACGGGCTGGCAAGACAAAAGATGTTGTGCAAGTTCTCATTGCGAGCATGTATGACTATATATGGAACACATGCCTAGGATTATCTAGTACTTGGACGCTTTATCTTATTTATCTGCAATTGCCCTATGTTCTGATTGCTATGTGAATTGTCTTGTCCATGCAACGCCCGCCCATCCATCCCTATGCCTACCGCACTCGAATCCCACTGTTTACTGCTATAGTTACTGCTGTCTTTGCTTTACTACTGCTGCTACTTTGCTATTCCTACTACAAAACTGTTGCTACTGATAAACTACCGTGAGCAAGATTGTTTCCAGGTGCAGCTGGATTGACAACTCAGTTGTTAAGGCTTATAAATATTCTTTGGCTCCCCTTGTGTCGAATCAATAAATTGGGTTTCACTTCCCTCGAAAATACTGCAATACACCCCCTATACTTGTGGGTCATCAAGACTATTTTCTGGCTTCGTTCTCGGGGAGCATAGCTTTATTTATCAAGTTCACTTGGATTCTCTATTGTTCGCTGCTATCCATCCATCATGGGTAAGTCTCGTGATGGCAAGTTTCCTATTTTACCATCCACTACAAGAAGAGGTACGGTTCTGAACACCTCTGTTGCTCTTGATTCACCGTCTGTTATGAGTAAGTTCCTTACACCACCACATACAAATGCTACACACACTGCTACTACTGCTGAATCTGAAACTTCTGATGCTTATGATGCTGCTTCTACTGTGCTTGATAAGAGTGGTTCATTAGGTCCTTTCCTAGATGCTACGATTGCTAGAACTATAGTTGGAAATACTGAAACTCCTAATGAAGACACTACTACAACTGTTAGTTCACCTGAGTCTAGTGAAAGTTATGATATTGAAGATGGTTACGTTGAGATGACCGATGAATTTATTAAAGAATGTAAAAACACCCATGATAGGAGTGCTGCTAAGAGTCTCCTTGAGAGGCATACTATTAGACCCAAATTGGCTCCTACTGCTAAGTTTGCTGCTTCTCCCATAAACATTATAGATGAAGATTATGATTTCTCTCTCGATCTACCTTACATAGCTATTGTCGAGAAAGAACCTTTTTGTGGGACTAAGAATGAAAGTGCGGTAGCACATATGAATGAACTTTCTACCATGAGTGGCTTGTTTTCTGATGATATTAAGATGCGTACTTACTTTGTTGCCAAGATTTTCCCCTTTTCACTAAAAGGAGAAGCTAAAACTTGGTTTAGTAATTTACCTCCTGGATCTATTGATAGCCCCGAGTGCTTGATTAGTACTTTCCTGCAGAAATATTTTCCTCCTAGTGCTAGACATGCTATTTTGCAGGAACTTTTTGATTTTAAACAGGGAGAAAAAGAGGTATTGCCCGAATCTTGGGTAAGGTTTTGTGCTTTGATTCATGCACAGGCTGGAAGTCCATTACCTAAGAATGAGCTTCTTGATATATTTTATAATGGACTAACTGAAGAATCTAGGACATACCTAGATAGTTGTGCTGATTGTGTTTTCAGGAATAGGACTCCTAAGGAAGCTGAGGAATTAATGGCTAAAATAAGCAAGAATTATGAAGATTGGACTCCTCCTAAACAAGCTATACCTAAAGTAATTGTACCTGAACCATCTATTCCGGCGCCTATTCCAACATCAAAGAAGAGGGGAGTTATTGAATTAAATGATGAAGTGATGAAGGAAGCTAAGAAATGTCTTAAGGAGAAGGGAATTAAAGCTGCAGATGTCAAGAATTTACCTCCTATAGGAGAATTATGTAAGCCTATTCCCTACTCATCCACTATTGAGGTACACTCTCTCCAACACTTTGGTCAAGGTGATATCCCTTACTCTAAACCTCCTGATCAATGCTTAGAAGAATTCGATATCTTTATTGTTAAGCAAGATAACTTTAATAAAAGGGTGCAAAATCATCTAATGGAAAACACTAGAGCTATTATTGAGTTGAAAGATATTGTGGAAAGAACCTCTAATGATGTTAAAATGATTGTTAAACACTTTCAAATGGTTCAAACTCAAATAGATCAACTCGTTAAAGTGCAAAACGAGTTGCTAGTTAATGCTGATAAAGAAAAACATGCTTATGAAATTAGAACTAGAAGTGGAGCTGCTACCCAGGATCCTCTATATCCTGAGGGGCATCCCAAAAGAATTGACCAGGATTCTCAACAAGCTGAAAATAGTGGTTCTACTCGTAAGAAAAGGAAAAAGAAGCAAAAAACTATTGTAGAACCCTCTGAACCTGCTATAGATCCTAATAGTATATCTATGTCTGATGCTGAAATTGAAAGTGGTAATGAAGAAAATGAAGCTCCTAATGAAGAGAAAGTTGAGGAAGAACCTGAAACCACACTAAGAATACTAAATACACCAAAGAAGCTTTTATTGCTAAGAAACATGGTAGTGAAAGAGAGCCTTGGGTCCAAAAACCTATGCCTTTCCCTGATAAGAAACACAAGTCAAAGGAAGATGAACACTATAATAAGTTTTGTGAGTGAATGAAACCTTTATTCCTGCAAATTCCTTTGACTGATGCTATTAAATTGCCTCCTTACTCAAAGTATATGAAGGATATTGTCTCGAATAAAAGGAAGATCCCTAATGAAGAAATTTCTACTTTGCTTGCTAATTATTCCTTCAATGGTAAGGTTCCTAAGAAATTTGGAGACCCAGGGATTCCAACTATCCCTTGCTCTATTAAGAACAGTTATGTTAGAACTGCTTTGTGTGATTTGGGAGCTGGAGTTAGTGTTATGCCTTTCTCTCTCTATAAGAGGCTTCAACTTGAAAAATTAATACCAACTGATATATCTTTGCAAATGGCTGATAAATCTACCACTATTCCTGTGGGTATATGTGAGGATGTACCTGTTCAGGTGGCCCGCAATTCCTTGATATTAACTGATTTTGTTGTGCTTGAAATGCCTGAAGATGATAATATGTCTATTATTCTTGGGAGACCTTTTCTTAATACTACAGGAGCTGTTATTAATTGTAATCAAGGAAAGGTGACTTTCAATGTTAATAACAAGGAACATACTGTCTATTTCCCCAAGAAGATTGAAAGGACTTATGGTTTGAATTCAATTGAACATGTTGAAGGCATTCAAGTTGGAGAAATATATTGTCCCATACCAAGAGAAAAATTTGAAACTATTATGATTGGGACCATTGCTATCAAGGTTGAGGTAACATAATCATTAGTGGAATACAAAGTTTTGTCTCATATGGAATTGTTTTGGTAGCAAGACTTGATCAACCTTGTTAACAAAAGGATTTCATTGAACAAAACAATGTTTTCATTATGATTATCTCCGTTTATTTCTATCCTTTGCATTTTAGTTTTTGCTTTCGTTTAGCTTTCTTTTTGTTGTTAGTTGCTTGCATGTTAGAGTGTCTTAGAACTTATGTAGTACTAGCCTTGTTTTGTCCTTGCATCATGTTTCCAAAAGAAAAAAATTCTTCTGTCAGAAAAATCATTCTTCTATTTCTCAAAAATGCCCAAAAATAAAGTGTCTTGAAAAATTCCAGAAAATTCATATTAATTTTTTACATGAAAAAAGGGCAGAGGAGTACCTGGGAGGTACCAGGGGGGACCACCAGGCAGGCACACCACATGGTGGCGCGACCAGCCCTGGGTGGCGCCATGCCCTGGTGTGAGCCACCCCTGCCCCCCCACTAACTCTCCCACCTGCCACTTTCTTCTCTCTCCCGAGTAAGCTCCAGTTCATTGCTCAAAGTCGCGTTCTTGCTGTGCTTGCTCTCGATTTTTTCGATCTCCTTGCTCAACCCATCTTTCTTGCTGAAATTTGGAGCATTTGTTCCCTGGTATGTGACTCCTCCCCTTGTCCAAGTAGATTTGTGTTTAGTGGATTATATATTGAGTATTTTGCTGCTGTAGGTGACTGGTTATGAGAGCTTGTAAGCTTGTTTAATGCTTAGAGATATAGTTTTGATGCATGTTTAGGCCTCTTACAAGTCCCTATGAGTAGAATCCTTCATTATATTTACTTTGCAATCACTTGTTTAATAGGTGTTTAAATTTCAGAATACCAAGCATGAACAACCATAGTTTTGGAGAGATTTTTGAGAGTGACGCACCTAGGAGGTCGAGGCCCTCAAGATCAGCCTCTCAGACTAGGCCATCATACAACGAAGATCTCATTGCAACTCGTATTGGTAGTGAAAGGGATGATGGGGATGCTCACCCATCCTCTTTTCCTTGTTTTACTTTCTTACAAGCTGCAGGCATTCTTGATGATTTCTTGCTACTGATTGAGAGGGTTGGTTTGACCTCATATATGCAAGATGAGAGTGCGCAATACGCTATGCTCACCAAAACTTTTGTTGAGAGCTTCACATTTACTAACACATCCTATCAGTCGACTGTCTCTTTGAAAATCTATAATCTGCCCTTCACCATGCCTTTGGAGAGATTTTGCAGTATTGTAGGTGTATGCATGACAGGGACAGTGAAGAAAATTCAAGGGCAACCCGATGATTTGTTGGAGCTTTACCGAGGGGTGACCAATCATGATGACCGCATGGCGCAACTCCCCGCTCTTAGATATTTTGCATATTATCTTGCTACTAGTGTACTGGGTAGGGAGAACACAAGTAATATCTCCAACTATCATTTAGCATTCCTTGCTGCTGCGCTTAACAACGATACTCGATACAATCTTGGCTCGCTTATTGCTCGCTGCCTAGCTGCTAGGGGGCCTATCTATGGGGCATCATTGCCTCGCGTATAGTCAATGCATTAGGTCTTTTAGTGGATCCCAATGATACTATGTTGGCACCATAGAGGCTTGACCTTGTTGCTATGAAAACGCATCACTTTGTCACTGCTACTTCTGATTTGGATAGTCTAGTATATAGGATGCTTTTCACTGGCGGGGATGAAAGGGAGATCCTTTTGCCACAGCCTTCTTTGTTTAGTGTTCACAGGAGACCGTGGTCGCGCTCCAAGGAGGAGGTGGACGAGCAGCTTCGCTTGCTAGGTTTCCACGAGCAGCACCAGGAGGATGTGCCCTCCTATGATTACTCCACGCATTACGGAGGGACGTACTCGAGCTCGCACCAGGATGAGGGGACCTCCTCGTCATACTACCGTGACACATCATCCTGGCCGACTTGGGATTGATACCCACTTAGGCTAAAAGCCTAAGCTTGGGGGGAGGTATGCCGACACCGCACTCATCTTCATATCATGTTGTGTCGGTACTTTGTGTATTCATGTTTTCGTTCTCTTTTTAGTTTTCGTTCTTCTTTGCTTTTGACTTCTAAAACACAAAAAAAAACAAAAATATTTCTGTTGTTTCTCTTTGGTTTGCTTCTTCTTTTTGCCTTGGTTTGTTTTTCCCTTTTTGCTTTGTTTGAATTATTTGAAAAACCCAAAAAGATTTTGCTTTGCTTGTTTTTACTTTGGTTCTTGTTTTAAAAATCGAAAACAACAAAAATATTTGTCGTTCTTCTTTGGTTTTTGTGAGTTTGCTACAGGGTTCGGCAGTCCTTACTGGAATATTGGTTTCATATTATTATTCAAGCCACACAAGTGAAGAGCAATAATGAGGATTAATGACAACTTGAGGCATGGTAAGAGGCTGGTAACGAACTCTATTTGTTTTCATTTTTGTACATATACTCATCACTGTGGGCATGCTTAGTCCGTTCATGTAGAGTGTATGTTTTCTTTGGATGCTTAGTAGTTCTTGCTTTCTTATGATTAGCTCTAGATCGCTAATAGTTGTAGCATGTCTTATGAATGTTTGCTTGCATTGCTCTATTCATAAATTGGTATGACACCATGGTATCCTCCTCTGAATGTTTCATTTGAATTGACTTGGCACATGCTCACGCATGCACATGACTGTAATAATCAGTTGAGCCTCGATGAATTATTTTGCCATGAGGATCTTGAATCACTTTCATGCCATGAGTAGTCTTGTTTTGTTGCAAGCATGATAATGACAGCTATTGCTCTCTCGTTTGTCTCTCCCTTACTATTGCTAGCCTTCACTTCCACTGAGTGTTTTACTCATGTTTCCAACTCCCTTAAACCAAATATTGCCAAAGTGTCCACCATACCTACCTATTAGCATTATTCGCTACTTCCGTGCATATTCAATATGCCTTGTTTTCTTCCGAATAAAATGTTTGCTTGTTATGCGAAAGTTAGTTAGTAAAGCTCTCATGAACTCGATGGCACACTTTATTTCCTGCACTTAATAAACCTGAACCATTGTGAACTCTCCATGAAAGTTATATGCTTGCAAATTATAGGCTGGGGATTAGCAGAACCATGCTATCACGGGGAACGCTTTCAACACTTGTAAATATATACCCAGTTGATACCTTGCTCTTTTGTTTGCGGATGTCGTTTGTGTGAAATAAAAGGGGATCTTGTTAGTCCATGGAGTTATGTATGTGTGTTAGAGAAACGCCTAGGCCGCTGGTCTAATCCATGCTGACATGGTGGAAACCTGCAGCGTAACCATAATGATATCTATGAAGCATTCTTCTTATAAAAAGAGAGAGAGATAGCTATTGAGAAAAAGAAAAAAAAGAGATTTATGAAAAGAGGAAAGAGATAAAAAAGCACCATTTTCCCATGGTAAATAAGAAGATTGCTGAGATACTCATTGTCTGCTTGCCTTGTCATTTTGATATGGGGATTCTTCCGTATCATCGGGCAAGGGGTACCCCGTTAGCGGTTCTCAATGATACGCACATATTTACGATGACAAGAACTTACCGGTAACTAAAGTTGAGTAGCATGAGGAGCGGCCCTCGTACTCAAGGGACATGGGATTTTCAGTTTATAGTATGTCAAGCATATAACTCAGATTGGACCGCACTTTCACCTTAACCACATTAAAGATGCTTATGATAGGGGCAATGAGAGCTCAAAGCTAATGAGTACCATACTTTCAGCATATGGAAGCCTTTCAAATTATTCAAAACATTTTCCTTTACTTGTTGAGTATCCATTTATTCTTTGAGCACCCTCTTGAGAGCATAGTTATCATTCGTTGTGCTTGTCCCATTACTTGATTATTTGTGTTATGACTTTGATGCTTGTATCCTTGATATCTTTACTTCTAGTCATCACTTGAACTTCAGAGGTGCCTTGATATTCATAATCAAAGGCAAGCGGGATACCACTCTATCATACCTTTCTATGAGCATTGTAATGTTGCTTATGTTTATGCCTCATGCTACTTATTATTTTTGAGTTGGAATCTCTTCATAGCTTGCAATGCCTATTAAGTAAGCTTAGTTGCATACTCTTTATTATGAATTGTTTAAGTAGTTGATTACATTGCTGAGAATATTTACATCATATGAAGCAAATGTGTTCGTGAAAGTTCTTTTATCGCACTCAGTTTTCAACTGAATTGCTTGAGGACAAGCAATACGCTAAGCTTGGGGGGAGTTGATACGTCCAAAACATATCTACTTTCCTGAACACTTTTGTTATTGTTTCTCCTCTATACTTGTGTGATTTGGATACAACTAACGCGGACTGACGCTGTTTTCAGCAGAATTGCCTTGGTGTCTACTTTTTGTGCAGAAAACCAACTATCGGGAAAAATCCGGGAAAATATGCCAAAAATCCTATATCACCCGAAGACTCTAGGAGCCAGAATACGAGACGGAGAAGAGCCAGGGGGTGGCCTCACCACCTGCTGGCGCGGGCCAGTCCAGGCCGCGCCAGGGGGTGGTGTGGGCCCCCCAGGCACCCCCTTGGTCTCCCTCTTCGCCTATAAGGAGCCTTCTGACCTAAAAAACTTCGGGGGGTTCGATGTTTTTCCAGAAGGAGTTCCGCTCTGCCGCCACCACCAGATTCCATGAAACAGCACCAGAAACTCTGTTCTGGCACCCTGCCGGGACGGGAAATTGGAGGAGATCATCGCCATCATCATCACCATCGCTTCTCCATCAACCATCCATGTTTCCCCCATCTATGAGTGAGTAATCCCCTGCTGTAGGCTATGGGGATGGTAGGGATTGGATGAGATCGTTTATGTAATGGCATAAGATTGTTAAGGCATGGTGCCTAGTATCTTTTATTAGTGCTTTATGACTTTGCTGCGACTTGTTGTGCTTAATCCTTGTCACTAGGGCCCGAGTGCCATGATTTCAGATCTGAACATGTTATTGATTCATTATGATAGTATTGTTTATGATCTTACCTGCAAGTTGTATATACACGTCGTTGTCCGGAACCAATGGCCCCGAAGTGACAAAAATCGGGATAACCGGAGGGAATGGCTTTCATGTGAGGATCACATGTGTTCACGGAGTGTTGATGCTTTGCTCCGGTGCTCTATTAAAAGGAGCACCTTAATTGCCAGTAGTTCCCTTGAGGCCCCGCTGTAAACAGGCTGGCAGGACAAAAGATGTTGTGCAAGTTCTTATTGCGAGCACGTATGACTATATATGGAACACATGCCTAGGATTATCTAGTACTTGGATGCTTTATCTTATTTATCTGCAATTGCCCTATGTTCTGATTGCTATGTGAATTGTCTTGTCCATGCAACGCCCGTCCATCCATCCCTATGCCTACCGCACTCGAATCCCACTGTTTACTGCTATTGTTACTGATGTCTTTGCTTTACTACTGCTGCTAGTTTGCTATTCCTACTACAAAACTATTGCTATTGATAAACTACCGTGAGCAAGATTGTTTCTAGGTGCAACTGAATTGACAACTCAGTTGTTAAGGCTTATAAATATTCTTTGGCTCCCCTTGTGTCGAATCAATAAATTAGGTTTCACTTCCCTCAAAAATACTGCGATACACCCCCTATACTTGTGGGTCATCAGAGTCCCTCATAACCGATCTCTTTACTTTGTTAATTTTGTTTGGCTTAGTTTATTTTGCGTTGTTTGCCTGTTCCTTTATCAAAAACACACAAAAAATTAGTTTTACAAGTTTGCTTTCTTTATTAAAAACACAAAAAAATTAAGTCTTTCTATAGTTGTTACCTCTTTCTTAGCTCGCCATGTTGGTCCCTAAATTCACCCTGAAAGACCTTTCAATAGGTAGTGGCTCTATAATTGGAAAAGAAAATATTGAAGAATTCTTTAATCATGTTAGTAAGCATGAGGACATTGAGGATAGATCCCTTGCAGAACTTGCTCCAAACTATGAAATTGCTGCAGATTCTTTGTATTACATGTTGGAAGCTAGTTTGTTAACCTTAGCCCCTTGATGCAAGTAATGTTTCTTAAACTTAAAGAAATTGATTACCCTGAAAAGAGAGTTTTATTCTGGAAACTTTGCCTAAGGAATTCTATGACGTTGCCAGGGAAGCTAGAAAAGGCTTTGAACATTTTAATATGCTAGGCTCATGTGTAGATGTTGTTGGTACACGAGAAAAGATGAATAAAACCGAACCTAATGGGAAGGAAATTAAGATACCAATACCTTTCAAACTTGTAGCAATGCATGAAGCCATAGAAAATAATCTTGATTGAATTGTTCCCGAAAACATGTTTGATGAAAATAGTGAACCCAAGAGCGTTGAGAGAGGATCCTCTAGAACTTATTTGGATGAGATACCTTGCCTTGTTGAAGATATTTCTGGTATTAATCTTAATGCTTCTTCATTTGAGAACACTTGATCCTTTTTCTTACTTCTTATGCCTACCTTAAAGGCGTTAAAGAAAAGTACTTATTGGGAGATAACCCAAAAGTTTTAGATGAGTCTTGGAAGTTATTACTTCAGTAATAACCACTCCTTATCCTTTTTATTTGTTTTTTGTGCCAATAGTAACCTCTAATGAGAGAGAAGTAATGATTGAGAAAGTTGCTGTCCCGAAACAGATTTCTGTGCTTCACCGTAGAAATTCGTGTAAAATCTCTACACGTCCTTTTGAGGTGTGAATTTTTGTGCTTCTGACCCAGGTTGTTATCTAACTTCCGTTAGTTCAACACTTTTCTATTTGAGCAACAGAAGGTCCTCGAAAAAATTCGTCTTTACCTGCTGGTCTGTTTTGACAGATTTCTGTCATTATTTGCATTTGCTTCTTGTTGGTTCCTCTTTGAGTTCTTTTGGGGAATTGAGATTTTTGAGGGAAGTGATACAGTAGATAGTGTTTTAATGGAAGTTTTTGTGCTAGAACTGAACCTAAAGACTTATTATCTTGAGTGCAGTAATGTTATTAATAAAGATTGTGTGAAGTTTTGATTGAAGGAAAAATTTCAGGTGTATGGACGGAATGAGTAATTAGATGAAGAATGGAATAAAGCTCAAGATTGTGGATGCCACACATGTCATCCCAAGAAATATCCAACAAGTACAAGCGTCCAAGCTTGGGGATGCCCAAGGCATCTCCCTCTTCATCAATAAAAATCCCAGGTTTCTTCCAAATACTTCATTTTTATTGTTTCATGCACAGTTGTGTTGTTCTTGGAGCATCTTCTTTTTCGTTTTTGTTTTGGTTTTTAGTTTGCTTTGTTTGCTTAGTTTGCTGAATAAATTGGTTGGACCCCATCTTTCGTACATTGGTTTTCAAATAGTTTGGTTTGGATTGGAAAAAGAGTAGGAAAGTTCATGCTTAAGTGGTAAAGAGAGCTTGTTTTTGACAGTGGCCTGTGCTTTGTCATGCCATGCTCGATATTGTTTTGGCTTTATGCTTAGTATTCTTTGATGTAGCATGACATGTTATAAACAATTGAGATTGCTTAATGTGCCTTTGAAGAATCATGCGTTGTTTTAGCATATTAAAGCATAGTATTGTGGTATTCTCCTTTGATGCTTTATTTGGGTTGACTTGGCACATGCTCACACCATGTTATGACTATCCCAAGTCACCATAGCCTTTATGATCCTTTAGTTTTGAACTTGTAGTATCACTTTATGCTTTGATTAATTATGTTTTGTCGCTCTATATGATTATGGCCATCATTGCTCTCTTAGTTTGTCACTCCCAGTCTTTTGCTAGCCTCCGTAACCAAGTATGAGTTCCACTCATGCATCCAACTCCTAAAACCAAGTTATTCCAAAGAGTCCACCATACCTACCTACTAGCATATGCTATTCCAAGTATATTCATGTTTTTATCTACCTTCCGAATTAAACTTGTTATGAGAAAACTAGTGATTGAAGCTCTCACGAACTTGATGGCACACTTCACTTTTCTTGCCCTTAATAAACTCGAACCATTGTGTCGTCTATGTTGTATATGCTTGCACTTATTTGTTGGGCATTAGCAGAACCATGTTGTCATGGGGAACACTTTCAACATTGCACTTGTACTTTATACCTAGTTGATATCATGCTCTTTTGTCTATGGATGTCGTCGGTGTGAAATGAAAGGGGAGCCTCTAAGTCCATGGAGTTATGTATATGTGTTAGATAAATGCCTCGCCGCTGGTCTAATCCATGCTGTCATGGTGGAAACCTGTAGCGTAACCATAATGAGCTGTCTATGAAGCATTCTTCTTATAAGAAAAGGAGTCAGATATTGAGAAAAAGGAGAAAAAAATGAGAAAATAGGAAAGAGAGAAAAAAGCACCATATTCCCATGGTAAATAAGAACTTACAATCATTTTGATATGGGGATTCGTCCATATCATCGGGCAAAGGGTACCCCGTTGGCGGTTCTCTATGATACACATGTACTTACAATCACAAGAACTTACCGGTGACTAAACTTGAGTAGCATGAGGAGCGGCCCTCGTATTCAAGGGACATGAGATTTCCAATTTATACTTCGTCAAGCATATACACCATAGTTTGTTCACTTTAACCTTAATCACTTCAAGATGCTTATGATAGGGGCAATGAGAGCTGAAAGCTATTAAGTACCATAATTTTTGGAAGCTCTTTATGAAACTTGAATCCCTGCTTCCTTCTATGAAGGCCTTTCTTTTACTTTTTTGTTGAGTCTCCACCTTCTACCTTTATGCACCTACTTTGAGAGCATAGTGGCCATTCTTAGTTCTATGTGCATTGTCCCAAGACTTGTTGATTGATGCATAACTTTGATATTGCTTGTTTTAAACTATTTGTATCTAATCACTCTTATGAACTTTTAAGGTGTCCTATGCATTTATGTTTGCTACTCTATGAGGGACAAGTTGAATACCACTATGCTATGTTTTCTTTATGTGAAACAAACAAACGTCTTGCAAAGCATTGTTATTCATGAATCTTTTGTTTGTTCCTTTTCATGTTGCAACATAGTTTCTTTGTCTTATTGCTAGAACTTTGTCTTTCATGTTATGATTGAAGTACTATGATCCCAGCTTTGAATGTTTTACAAATACTTTGATCAAGTTTATGATGGTGCATGTGACCTCAAAAATTATTCTTTCTTTTTATCACTTACCTACTCGAGGACGAGCAGGAGTTAAGCTTGGGGATGTTGATACATTGCTAACGTATCCATAATTTTTTATGTTCCATGCTTGGTTTTATCTACTTTCTTGTGTTTTGTCCGTTGACTGATGATCTTTTCCATTCACCAATCTTAAAAGAAAGTCATTCATAATACACTTTGGAGTACTTTTCATATGATTTCTTGGACTTACCTATTAACAAGAGCCACAATGCCAGTTGCCTGTTTTCTACTGTTTTTGGTTCCAGGAAAGTCAGAAAATGAATATTCTCGGAATTGGACGGGACAAAAGCCAAAGTCAGTTTTTCACCGAGGGACACCCGAAGCCAGAATACGAGGCGGAGAGGGGCTAGGGGGCCGCCACACCACCTGGCCGCGTGGCCCATCCTGGCCCATGCCAGGGGGTGGTCTGGCCGCCCTAGGGACTGGATCAAAATTCCAGAAACCCTATAAGTTGCCTCCGATACAGAAACCCTAAGTACTGGATCAAAATTCCACGAAAGAGTCTATAGCCGCCGTCATCTCCATCCCTAGATCATGAGGGATCTGAAGCTCTTCCCGGCACCCTGTCGGAGAGGGGAATTCACCCTGGAGGCCTTCTTCATCATCATGCAAGCCTCCGGTGTGATGCGTGAGTAGTTCATCTCTGGACTACGGGTCCATGTAGTAGCTAGATGGTTGGTTCTCCTCCTTTGTGCTATCATGTTTAGATCTTGTGAGCTCCATTCATGATCAAGATCATCTATTTGTAATTCTGCATGTTGTGTTTGCGGGGATCCGATGGATATTGAGATGCTATTTCAGATTGATTATTGATTCTATCATGTCTTTGTTATTTGTGATCTTGCATGCTTTCCGTTGTTAGTAGCTATCTTGGCCAAGTAGATGCTAGCAACTCCAATAGTTAGTATTTATGCTCGATATTGAGTTCATGCCTCTGGTAATCTGGGGAAGTGATAGAAATCTCTAAGGTACTAGATGTGTTGTTGCTACTAGGGAGAAAACAACAATCCTTTGTTCATAGAACAATCGTATTGTTTACTTTACACGCAATTCATAATGCAATTATCCGTTGCTTGCAACTTAATACTGGAGGGGGTTCGGATGATAACCTGAAGGTGGATTATTAGTCATAGATGCAGTTGGATGGCGGTCTATGTATAATGTTGTAATGCCCAATGGAATCTCAAAGGAGTTTAGATGAGTATATGCTTGTATGCTTTCTCGATGTTTGTCAATTGCCCCGCTGTAATTTGTTCACCCAACATGTCATCTACCTTAAGGAAAGCCACCTCTAGTGAACTATGGACCCCGGTCCTTTCTTTCACTATCAGTCTACAATCAATTGTTTACTGTTTTGTGTTTACTTTCTGCAAACTATTACCTTCTTCCACTCGATACGTTTAATCCTTTATTTTTAGCAAAACCGGTGAGATTGACAACCTCATCGCAAGTTGGGGACAGAGTTCTGTGGTTGTGTTGTGCAGGTCTCCATGTTGCTGCTGGTACCGGTAGTGCGCCCTGCCAAAGTTTAGCTAGCTACACCTTTGGGGTGTTTCCTTGCTCCTACTGGATTGATAACCTTGGTTTCATAACTGATGGAACTTACTGTTGTGCTCATCAAACCTTCCTCTTGGGGTTCCCCAACAAGCTCGTTTGTACACGAGTCAGCACTCCTCGTGACGCTGGGAAGGCGGGGTTGGCGATGATCTACGATGGTGAGCCTTCTCTCTCTTGTAGGAAGATATAGGTACGGCATTAGTCCTGTTGCGCGCATCACTCTGCCTTCGCTCCATGGAGCCTGCGTGGGATCCTTCATCGCGGCGAGATCTTGGCCTTCGACGGCTGTTCAGGGTCGACTGGCAAAGCTCCGGGTTGGACTCGAGCCTTTGTGAGGTGGCCTTTTCCTGTTGCTTACAAGCCTTGGTGACGAGGTCATAGACCTGATCAACCGCTTCTAGCGACCTGTCCTATTCAAGGAGGGTCTTGGCGACGACCATGTTAAGGACATGCGTTGGCATTACTTGTTTCCCCCTAAATCAATGTATGTGGTTGCTTTTGCCGGTTTAGAAGCATCCCACCCTAACCTGCGTCGAACGCCGGGATCTTCGACAACGCATGCTAGAGCCTTCTTAGCTTTGTGCTTTACCAGCAGCTGCTTGTATTCAGCCTCCATTGCTCTTGCCTCTTTGAGGATTGTTGTGCCTTGGCCATATCTATGTCTAGATGGGCGCCCTGCTTTGCGGTGCACTTGGCCTCCACGAGGATTTCTGCACTTTTCTCATCAAGCTTCGTAACATTCTAGATATGGGTGACGGTGATAGTCTCGACGAGGAGTGGACCGTACATCACCTTGTATGTGGGAGTAACCAAAGTGTTACCAACTACGGATGTCGATGGTTGTGGCGGCAGATTTGTTTGTTTGGTAATACCGGGGCCAGTGGTAAGTTCCTGCGCCTGCTGCAGTGGAATAGCCGGAGGGGGCATGGCTTTGGCCGGACCCGGAGGATCGGCAGCTTTCTTTGTCACAGCCTCTCTGGTCATCACAGGCGTGGGAAGAGCTCTCTCAGGTTTCGGTTCATGCTGGTCTTCTTCTATCATGTTCCCGATGGCGACTAGCACCTGGCGAGAAGTGGTAGCTTTCTAGGCGCGCTCCTCCCTCTCGATTTCCTGCTCAATCTCCCTCATAGCAGCATCGTATTCCTCCGAGTTAGCGTCTGAGCCACCGCCATCTATGTTGATGTCGGTGTAGAGTGCATCAAGCACTGAGTCGGAGTTGGCTTCAGTGTTGTCGATGGAGGAGGTGGAGGGGGATGGTGGAGGGCCATTGTTATTGCTTCCTCTGGCTTCAGGACCAGGCATGGCCTTGGTGTTCTCCTCGGCATCCGTGTAATCATTGACAATTTCAACCATCTCACCGATGGTGAGCGAGCCGGCGGCCTGATACGTTGCTAACGTATCCATAATTTTTGATGTTCCATGCTTAGTTTTATCTACCTTCTTGTGTTTTGTTCCAACTTTGGAGTACTTTGTATACACTTTCTTGGACTAAACTATTAACAAGTGCCACAGTGCCAGTTGCCTGTTTTCTGCTGTTTTTGGTTCTAGGAAAGTCAGAAAATCAATATTCTCGGAATTGGACCGGACAAAAGCCAAAGTCGATATTTTACTGGAAGACTCACGGAGCCAGAAGACGAGACGGAGAGGGGCCACAGGGCGGACACACCATATGGTGGCGCGGGCTAGCCCTGGCCACGCCACCAGGTGGTGTGGGCCCCTTGGCCGCCCACCGACCGTGCCTCTTCGCCTATAAGAAGCCTCCCGATGCGAAAACCCAAAATCGTCAAGCCTCCAGCCACGAAAAGTTCCGCAGCGCCACCGCCACCGTAAGGGAGATTCAGGGGACAGAAAGTCTCTGTTCCGGCACCCTGCCGGGACGGGGAAGTGCCCCTAGAGCCATCTCCATCGATCTCCACCACCATCTCCATCACCATTGCTGATTCCCATGATGAGGAGGGAGTAGTTCTCTCTCGAGGCTAAGGGTTCTACCGGTAGCTATGTGTTCATCTCTCTCGCTATGCATGATCATATTATGATCATGAGCTTTGTAATCAAGTAGATCTACCTTTTTACTCAAGTGCTTTAATAGATCTCTGCTCTCCTCATGTGTGTGAAGTTGACAATGTGCACACCATGGTGGCACTTAGGCTATAGATTTCAAATACTTCTTATGATTTATATTTGGAGTTGGATGTCTTTATGAAATTGTGGTGTTTGTTTGAACCATCTAGTGCTCAAGGTGACAGTGTGGGGCTATCTAGATGGGAAGGCGAACTTTGAGGTGTGTTGTTATAGCCCTACCATGGATTAGAGTGTCCAATTGGAGAGTAGTTCAGAGTAGTATCATAAAGAGAAGATATTTATATGAGAGTGTTCACTAGTGAAAGTATGATCCCTAGGCCTTGTTTCTAAGCATTGATACACCGTATGCAATTAGATGTGTTACATGTTTGCTTGCTTCCTTCTTTATTTTAGTTTGCCTTTAGTCTTTTCCCACATCAACCACAAGCCAACAAGCTATTTTCTGGCACCGTTACCACTTATAATTATCCATACCACTTGTATTTTACTAGCTCTTCGCCGAACTAGTGCACCTGTACACCTGACAAGTGTATTGGGTGTGTTGGGGACACAAGAGACTTCTTGTATCTTGATTGCAGGGTTGCTTGAGAGAGGAAACCTTTGACCACTTCCTCCCTGAGTTCGATAAACCTTGGGTGATCCACTTAAGGGAAAACTTGTTGTTCTACAAACCTCTGCACTTGGAGGCCCAACAACTGTTTACAAGAATAGAAGTGCGTAGACATCAAGCTATTTTCTGGCGCCGTTGCCGGGGAGGTAAGGTAAAAGGTACTCACATCCTCCGGTGTGAGTGCTCGAAGTTATTTCCTTTAGATTCTGCAATTTTGTCTTTTTGTTTCTTGTTTTCACTTGTTAGGCTTAATGGAAAACAACAACAAAATTAGAGAGCTTTATAGTATTTATCTTGAGTTAGGACATGAAGTGTTTGAAGAGAAAATTAAAAAACCTATGGAACTTTATTTGCATGCTAATATCAATGTTGTTAGTATGAATTCTTCGGACACCATTATTGCTAATGCTATGGAAAAGTCTAAGCTTGGGGAAGCTAGTTTTTATGAAAATGATCTTTTTAGTTCCCCAGCTTTGGAAGATAGCTATTATATTGCTTATGATGATACCAAACCTCCAATATATGATGATTACAATGATGAATATGATATTTTCAGTCCACCTACTATTGAGGAGGAAATTAATTATGACTACAATATGCCTCCTATATTTGATGATTATGATGATGAGAATAATAATGATAGCTATTTTGTTGAATTTGCTCCCACTACGATTAATAAGAGTGACTATGCTTATAGGGAGAGTAATAATTGTTTATGCATGTGGCTCATGATAAGAATGTTTTATGTGATAGTTATATTGTTAATTTTATTCATGATGCTACTGAAAGTTATTATGAGAGAGGGAAACATGGTCTTATGTATCTCAACATTATTAAGTTTTCCCTCTTTATGTTGAAAGTCTCGAAGTTGCACTTGTTTTGCTTTACTATGCTTATTGCTTTGTGCTTTCATAACATGTTTCTTTACAAGATTCCTATGCATAGGAAGTGGGTTAGACTTAAATGTGTTTTGAATTTGCTTCTTGATGCTCTCTTTTACTTCAATTCATATTTCTTATGTGAGCATCTCCTCAAACTATCATGCCTAACTTAAAGGCATTAAAGAAAAGTATTTATTGGGAGATAACCTAAAAGTTTTAGATGAGTCTTGGAAGTTATTAACTCAGTAATAACCGCTCCTTATCCTTTTTATTTGCTTTTTGTGCCAAGAGTAACCTCTAATGAGAGAGAAGTAATGATTGGGAAAGTTGCTGTCCCGAAACAGATTTCTGTGCTTCACCATAAAAATTCGTGTAAAATCACAGTACATCCTTTTGAGGCGTGAATTTTTGTGCCCCTGCCCTAGGTTGTTATCTAACTTTCGTTAGTTCAACACGTTTTGATTTGAGCAACAGAAGGTCTTCGAAAAAATTCATCTTTACCTGCTGGTCTGTTTTGACAGATTTCTGCCATTATTTGCATTTGCTTCTTGTTGGTTCCTTTTTGAGTTCTTTTGGGGAATTGAGCTTGTTGAGGGAAGTGCTACAGTAGCTTGTGTTTTAATGGAAGTTTTATTGGTGTTGCAACTGAACCTAAAGACTTATTATCTTGAGTGCACTAATGTTGCTAATAAAGATTGTGTGAAGTTTTGTATGAAGGAAGAATTTCAGGTGCATGGGGAGAATGATGTAATGAGATGAAGAATGGACTAAAGCTCAAGCTTGGGGATTCCAATCGTGTCATCCAAGTAATATCCAAGAAGTACAAGCGTCAAAGCTTGGGGATGCCCAAGGCATCCCCTTCATCAATAAAAATCTCAGATTTCTTCCAAACACTTCGTTTTTAGTTGTTTCATGCACAATTGTGTTGTTCTTGGAGCTTCTTCTTTTTTGTTTTCATTTTTGTTTTTCGTTTGCTTAGTTTGCTGAATAAATTGGTTGGACCCCCTCTTTCATACATTGGTTTTCAAATAGTTTGGTTTGGATTGGAAAACGAGTAGGAAAGTTCATGCTTAAGTGGTAAAGAGAGCTTGTTTTTGACTGTGGCCTATGCTTTGTCATGCCATGCTCGATATTGTTTTGGCTTTATGCTTAGTATTCTTTGCTGTATCATGACTTGTTATAAACAATTGAGATTGCTTAATGTGCCTTTAAAGAATCATGCGTTGTTTTAGCATATTAAGGCATAGTATTGTGGTATTCTCCTTTGACGCTTTATTTGGGTTGACTTGGCACATGCTCACACCATGTTATGACTATCCCAAGTCACCATAGCCTTTATGATCTTTTAGGTTTCAACTTGTAGTATCACTTTATGCTTTGATCACTGATGTTTTGTCACTCTGCATGATTATGGCCATTATTGCTCTCTTAGTTGGTCGCTCCCAGTCTTTTGCTAGCCTCCACAACCAAGTATGAGTTCCACTCATGCATCCAACTCCTAAAACCAAGTTATTCCGAAGAGTCCATCATACCTACCTACTAGCATATGCTATTCCAAGTATATTCATGTTTTTATCTTCCTTTTGAATTAAACTTGTTATGAGAAAACTAGTGATTAAAGCTCTCACGAACTTGATGGCACACTTTACTTTTCTTGCCCTTAATAAACTTGAACCATTGTGTCGTCTATGTTATATATGCTTGCCCTTATTTGTTGGGGATTAGCAGAACCATGCTGCCATGGGGAACGCTTTCAACATTGCACTTGTACTTTATACCTAGTTGATATCATGCTCTTTTGTCTATGGATGTCGTCGGTGTGAAATGAAAGGGAAGCTTGTAAGTCCATGGAGTTATGTATGTGTGTTAGAGAAACGCCTGGGCCGTTGGTCTAATCCATGTTGTCATGGTGGAAACCTGTAGCGTAACCATAATGAGCTGTCTATGAAGCATTCTTCTTATAAAAAGAGAGAGTCATATATTGAGAAAAAAGAGAAAAAAAAGAGATATGAGAAAAGAGGAAAGATAGAAAAAGCACCATATTCCCATGGTAAATAAGAAGATTGCTGAGATGCTCGTTGTCTGCTTGCCTTGTCATTTTGATATGGGGATTCTTCCGTATCATCGGGCAAGGGGTATCCCGTTGGCAGTTCCCTATGATACACATGTACTTACAATGGCAAGAACTTACCGGTAACTAAACTTGAGTAGCATGAGGAGCGGCCCTCGTATTCAAGGGACATGAGATTGCCAACTTATACTTTGTCAAGCATATACTCCATAGTTTGTTCACTTTAACCTTAATCACTTCAAGATGCTTATGATAGGGGCAATGAGAGCTGAAAGCTAATAAGTACCATATTTTTTGGAAGCTCTTTATGAAACTTGAATCCCTGCTTCCTTCTATGAAGGCCCTTCTTTTACTTTTATGTTGAGTCTCCACCTTCTACCTTTATGCACCTACTTTGAGAGCATAGTGGCCATTCTTAGTTCTATGTGCATTGTCCCAAGACTTGTTGATTGATGCATAACTTTGATATTTCTTGTTTTAAACTATTTGTATCTAGTCACTCTTATGAACTTTTAAGGTGTCCTATGCATTTATGTTTGCTACTCTATGAGGGACAAGCTGAATGCCACTATGCTATGTTTTCTTTATGTGAAACAAACAAATGTCTTGCAAAGCATTGTTATTCATTAATCTTTTGTTTGTGTCTTTTCATGTTGCAACATAGTTGCTTTTCCTTATTGTTAGAACTTTGTCTTTCATGTTATGATCGAAGTACTATGATCCCAGCTATCAATGTTTTACAAATACTTTGATCAAGTTTATGATGGTGCATGTCACCTAAAAAAGTATTCTTTCTTTTTATCACTTAGCTACTCGAGGACGAGCAGGAGTTAAGCTTGGGGATGTTGATACGTTGCTAACATATCCATAATTTTTGATGTTCCATGCTTGGTTTTATCTACTTTCTTGAGTTTTGTTCCAACTTTGGAGTACTTTCTATACACTTTCTTGGACTAACCTACTAACAAGTGCCACAGTGCCAGTTGCATGTTTTCTGCTGTTTTTGGTTCCAGGAAAGTCAGAAAATCAATATTCTCGGAATTGGACCGGTCAAAAGCCAAAGTCGATATTTTAATGGAAGACTCACGGAGCCAGAAGACGAGACGGAGAGGGGCCACAGGGCGGACACACCATATGGTGGCGCGGGCTAGCCCTGGCCACGCCACCAGGTGGTGTGGGCCCCTTGGCCGCCCACCGACCGTGCCTCTTCGCCTATAAGAAGCCTCCCGATGCGAAAACCCAAAATCGTCAAGCCTCCAGCCACGAAAAGTTCCGCAGCGCCACCGCCACCGTAAGGGAGATTCAGGGGACAGAAAGTCTCTGTTCCGGCACCCTGCCGGGACGGGGAAGTGCCCCTAGAGCCATCTCCATCGATTTCCACCACCATCTCCATCACCATTGCTGATTCCCATGATGAGGAGGGAGTAGTTCTCTCTCGAGGCTAAGGGTTCTACCGGTAGCTATGTGTTCATCTCTCTCGCTATGCATGATCATATTATGATCATGAGCTTTGTAATCAAGTAGATCTACCTTTTTACTCAAGTGCTTTAATAGATCTCTGCTCTCCTCATGTGTGTGAAGTTGACAATGTGCACACCATGGTGGCACTTAGGCTAGAGATTTCAAATACTTGTTATGAGTTATATTTGGAGTTGGATGTCTTTATGAAATTGTGGTGTTTGTTTGAACCATCTAGTGCTCAAGGTGACAGTGTGGGGTTATCTAGATGTGAAGGCGAACTTTGAGGTGTGTTGTTATAGCCCTACCATGGATTAGAGTGTCCAACCGGAGAGTAGTTCAAAGTAGTATCATAAAGAGAAGATATTTATATGAGAGTGTTCACTAGTGAAAGTATGATCCCTAGGCCTTGTTTCTAAGCATTGATACACCGTTTGCAATTAGATATGTTACATGTTTGCTTGCTTCCTTCTTTATTTCAGTTTGCCTTAGTCTTTTCCCACGTCAACCACACGCCAGCAAGCTATTTTCTGGCACTGTTACCACTTATAATTATCCATACCACTTGTATTTTACTATCTCTTCGCCGAACTAGTGCACCTATACACCTGACAAGTGTATTGGGTGTGTTGGGGACACAAGAGACTTCTTGTATCTTGATTGCAGGGTTCCTTGAGAGGGGATACCTTTGACCACTTCCTTCCTGAGTTTGATAAACCTTGGGTGATCCACTTAAGGGAAAACTTGTTGTTGTTCTACAAACCTCTGCACTTGGAGGCCCAACAACTATCTACAAGAATAGAAGTGCGTAGACATCACGGCCTGCCGCCTCCTGAGTGTATGCCGGAGGAGCGTTCTGGGCGTGAGCCCTTCCACAAAGTGGTAGACAAGTTTGTCAGCTCGGTCACCCTCCAGGGTTTCCCTCACCCTCATCCATTTGATGAGGTGTTCATGGAGAGATTCTCTGTCCCCCTGAACATATCTGGCCAGATCGAAGATGGTGACAATGCCGACAAAGTGCGACCTCCGCATCTTGGGGAAGCCAAGCAGATCTACAAGATCCTTCCACCGTTATATCCTGCACAGGGGCGGTTTGGGTTGGCCTTGAATTTCCCTGATCTAAGTTATCATACTCTAGAGAGAGATATGGCCCAGATTCTTCCGTGAACATATCCTACCCGTAGGTGGTCCGTGCGGGCCTTGACGAGTTTCCGACTTCCTAGGAGCTCAGACCCGAGTCGGTTTCGCCGATGAAAATGTGGATTTCTCTGACTGGGACGATGGAGCAGCGGGTAGGCTTCGTCTTCTCTGGGACCCAGAATTTGTCGGGAGGGACGATCGGGGCATTGCTGGAGAAGAGGACGCGCCCAATGGCCATGGTGTCTCCGATTCCCGCGAAGAGCTTGGACCTCGCCCGGTGTAGAGCTTGAAGCGCCTCTTGCCCCATGGTGGGCGCCAAATGTCGTGGTATTGCCGACGAGTATGCCATGGAGGGGTCCTCACATATCATGTTTAAAGAGGTGGGGGAAGACGGTGAGTTGGCGGGTACGAGGTAACACAGCTTACCCAGGTTCAAGTCCCACAACAGTGGCGGAACTCTACTCCTGCTATAAATCACTATAATGGTGTCAACACCTGGATTTTTAATCCCAGATACCTGTTATGCCATACATCGCAATCCCAGGATTACCATTTTTGTGAGACATAACAGATTGGATATCACAGTATATCATCCATTACAAACCATAATAAGGTCTTACACAAATAAAGGATCTCATGATCCAGTCTTAGTACAAACAAGTAGCGGAATAAATAGTGTAGAGGTGGGATCCATCTTCAGTGTCACAGGCAATGCTGACGATGGGAGATGATCCTAGTTGTCGTAGCCGTCCTGTTGTCCTCCTTCGGGGTATTCCTCCTCATAGTCTGGCCACGGGAATAGCCAGGGACAAAATCCATGAGTACTCTTTAAGTACTCGCAAACTATCACTAACAAGTAAGGTAGTTCTAGTAGGAATGCTAAACTCTAAGTTTATTTGTAAAGTTAAGTTTGAAACATAAGTTGAGTTCAGAAACAAAGAAAGATAAAATAAAGTTTGAAAACACCTAAGTGGGAACTTAGTTGTCATAGTCACAACCATGTTGTGGTCAAGTCATGTCACAATTCATTTCATAAGTCATTTTGAAAACATCTGACAACGGAACAGTATGGCCACTCCAACTGTCCATATCCGCGTACGCGGCTATTCGAATAGTTTGACACTCTGCAGAGGTGGTACACTTTCACCATAAAATTCAATACATCTGTCAAGGATAACCCTGAATCATCATACTTAGTATGCAGATAATCAAACATAACCTTTCCTTTACACACTCTAGTATAAGCACCTCTCCTATGAGCTTGGCCTCCTAGCCATGACCATCTGTCATCCTAGGCACTGCATAGGTGGACAACATTGAGAGGTAGCCTCAGCTCAAACCTCTCCCGCAAGGGAACTAATAATAATGCATATAAACTTTCATCTAAGCCTTACCCAATTCAGGTATTGTGGTTGTACGGTAAAATTGGAATGGTATCGCATCCGAACCCAACCATCAATTTTTATAAAAGGGCTAAGGCTCATGCCTCAACATTTTCATCATCATAAACCATTTGTGTTTCTCAACACATGTCAAAACATCTCAGTAGAATGACTCATCATTCCAAGGTTTTCTCAGATCATTTTTTAACAAGTATTCCCATCTAAAGTGGTCAAGTTTTGGTTTAGCTCTAAACTACTAAGTTAAGAGTGTTCACTAAAGTGGGATGATAATATCAATCTCATGCCATAGAATGACATCTAAGTCTAACTAGATAGGTCAAGTTTTATACTTTTTATGCTATCTCTAAACAAGTAAGAAACTTTGGTAAAGTAAAAGAAAGTAAAGCTTGTAAATAAAACTTGGAGTAGGTATAAGTCAAATGGTATAACCAAAGCATGCCTAATGCATTTACTTAAGTTATCTAGCTTGCAAGGTTTAGCTTTCATTGTTAATGATGGCTTGCAAGTATTAGCTTGCCAATAATAGCTTGCCTTGATTGGTGCAGTGGTTGAAATTCTCCTCTTCTTCTTCGGGGTAGAACTCCTCCTCCTCGTAGACTTGGTCGGTACTATCGTCTATAAATACATACGGAATACACAATCACCAAACAATACTTAACTAGTCTACTTAGCACACTAAGGCACACATTTGATGATCTAGTATCATCACAAACATCACAAGGTTTAATGAACTAATTTCATTTATTTTATTTGAGAAAAGTAATTTCTACTCATTGAAAATAACTAATCTTTAATCTTCTCCAATTAAAATATGGGATCATGTGGACACATGTCATCACCACATATTCTAATATATGGGAATGTGATTTAAAGGTTGGATCACATTTTAAAAATTTAAGTTTAATATTTAATGATTTAAAGTGACTAGAAATGCCTATATAGCATTATTTTGGTACTAGTCCAAAGTCACTGCATGCAAACCCTAATATTATTACATATTCAGATAGGTATGGTTAAATGTGATTTTTGAGAGTTGGAATCGACTCAAAAGCTATTATGGTTGATTTTAGAAAAATGTTTGAATGTGAAAAGCTTCTGTCTTGTTATTTTAGCTAGGAGATATCTCTAACTCTAAATGATTTAAATCCAACGGGCTTGGGATAGATATTTTAATTACCTTGCCAACAAAATTGGAATTACTCAATTTGGATTTTTAAAACTCTCTGAATTTATTTTCAAACTAAATGATAGAACTAAGTTTAAGTCTAAAAAGAAAAATCTAAATTTGAATCACAGGGGCAGCGCGGGAACACTAACGGGCCGGCCCAGTTTCACTCCACGGCGCTAAGGACTGCTGACAGGGGGGTCCCGCCTATCAGTGGCTCATTAAACGCGAAGCGGTACGGGGCATTGTGGATCGTAGGATTAGAGCTAGCATCTACGGCTGGGGCTTATCGTCGACGACGGACTTGTCACCGGCAAGGTGGAACCATAACGGCTCAGTGGGGGTGCGGTGAGGGCGTAGCAGGGCTCCAGCGAGTGCGGCGAGGAGGTCAAACGAACAAGGAGACGATGGCGAGCTCAGGCGAAGTCACGGCAGCGGCTAGGGTGGACAAAATCGACGGCAGCGTCTCATCCTCTGTTGCGGCTATCTCCGGCGAAATTCCGGCAGCTGGTTGCTCGAGCTGCTCTAGCGAGAGGTGGGGAAGGACCAGTGGAGAGAGGGGATTATGGGAGTGTGATGAAATGGTGCTAGGGAGGCTCCCTTATATAGGCCCGGCGAGGCGGCAGAGAGGTGTGGGCGGAGCTCATTGGTGACGACGGCACAGGGAGCTATCGGCGTGGGCGAGTGATGGCTTAGTGTTGATGTAGAGCTCGTTGGGAACACCAAGAGGAAGGTATGATGAGCACAGCAGCAAGTTTCCCTCAGTTATGAAACCAAGGTTTAATCGAACCAGTAGGAGCAAGGAAACACCCCAAAGGTGTTGCTAGCTGAGCCTTGGCAGGGCGCACTACCGGTGCTAGTAGCAACGTGGAGACCTGCACAACACAACCATAGAACTTTGTCCCCAACTTGCGATGAGGTTGTCAATCTCACCGTGTTTTGTTCAAAACAAAGGATTAAACGTATCGAATGTAAGGAAGTAATAGTTTGCAGAAAGTAAACACAAAGCAGTAAACAGTTTATAGATTGTATGTAAAAGAAAAGACCGGGATCCATAGTTCACTAGAGGGAGCTCTCCTTAAGATAGATAACATGCTGGGTGAACAAATTACAGCAGGGCAATTGACAAACATCGAGAAAGCAATACATGCATATACTAATCAACTTGACTCCTTTGGAACTTGATTGGGCATTACAACATTATACATAGACCGCCATCCAACTGCATCTATGACTAATAATCCACCTTCAGGTTATTATCCGAACCCCCTCCAGTATTAAGTTGCAAGCAACAGATTATTGCTTTACAAATTGCATGTAAAGTAAACAATACGATTTTTCTATGAACAAAGGATTGTTGTTTTCTCCCTAGTAGCAACAACACATCTAGTACCTTAGAGATTTCTATCACTTCCCCAGATTACCAGAGGCATGAACTCACTATCGAGCATAAATACTAAATCTTGGAGTTGCTAGCATCTACTTGGCCAAGATAGCTACTAACAACGGACAGCATGCAAGATCACAAATAACAAAGACATGATAGAATCAATAATCAATCTGAAATAGCATCTCAATATCCATCGGATCCTCGCAAACACAACATTTAGAATTACAAATAGATGATCTTGATCATGAACGCAGCTCACAAGATCTAAACATGATGGCACAAAGGAGGAGAACCAGCCATCTAGCTACTACATGGATCCGTAGTCCAAGGATGAATTACTCATGCATCACACCAGAGGCTTGCATGGTGATGAAGAAGGCCTCTAGGGTGAATTCCCCTCTCTGACAGGGTGCCGGGAAGAGCTTCAGATCCCTCCCGATCTAGGGACAGAGACGACAGCGGCTACAGACTCTTTCGTGGATTTTTGATCGGGTACTTAGGGTTTTCGTCCCGAGGGCATCTTATAGGCGAAAGGAGAGGCCGAGGGGGTGCTGGGGTCGGCCAGACCACCCCCTGGCGCGGGCTAGGCCTGGCCACGCGGCCAGGTGGTGTGGCCGGCCCCCATCCCTTCTCCGTCTAGTATTCTGGCATCTGATGACTTCCGGAAAAATAGGCATTTTGGCTTTTATCCCGTCCAATTCCGAAAATATTCATTTTCTGACTTTCCTGGAACCAAAAACATCAGAAAACAGGCAGCTGGCACTGTGGCTCTTGTTAATAGGTTAGTCCAAGAAATCATATGAAAATTACTCCAAAGTGTGGACAAAACACAAGAAAGTGGATAAAACCAAGCATGGAACATCAAAAATAATAGATACATTTGCAATGTATCAACATCCCCAAGCTTAACTCCTGCTCGTCCTCGAGTAGGTAAGTGATAAAAAGAAAGAACAATTTTTGAGGTGACATGCACCATCAAAGTCTTGATAAAAGTATTTGTAAAACATTCAAAGCTGGGATCATAGTACTTCAATCATAATATGAAAGACAAAGTTCTAGCAATAAGACAAAGAAATTATGATGCAACATGAAAAGGCACAAACAAAAGATTCATGAATAATAATGCTTTGTAAGATGTTTGTTTGTTTCACATAAAGAAAATATAGCAAAATAGTATTCACCTTGTCACTCATAGAGTAGCAAATATAAATGCATAGGACACCTTCAAAGTTCATAAGAGTGACTAGATACAAATAGTTTAAAACAAGCAATATCAAGTTATGCATCAATCAACTAGTCTTGGGACAATGCACATAGAACTAAGAATGGCCACTATGCTCTCAAAGTAGGTGCATAAAGGTAGAAGGTGGAGACTCAATATAATGGTGGAAGAAAGGCCTTCATAGAAGGAAGCAGGGATTCAAGTTTCATAAAGAGATTCCAAAAATTATGGTACTTATAGCTTTTAGCTCTCATTGCCCCTATCATAAGCATCTTGAAGGTGATTAAGGTTAAAGTGACACAACTAAGAGGATATGCTTGACAAGTTATAAACCGAAATCACATGCCCCTTACTTACGAAGACCGAACCTCATGCTACTCAACTTTAGTCACGAGTAAGCTCTTGTCATTGTAAGTACATGTGTATCATAAAGAACCGCCAATGGGGTACTCCTTGCACATGATACAGGAGCTATCCCATAATCAAAATGACATGGCAAGCAGACAATGAGCATCTCAGCGATCTTTTTATTTGCTATTTGCATAGGTTTTTATTGAGGATGCTTCATAGAGTGCTCATTGTGGTGATGCTGCAAGTTTCCACCATGATTAGGCATGGCTTAGGCTAGCGGCCCAGGCGTTTCTATAACACACATACAAACTCCATGATCTTACAAGTTCCACTTTTATTTCACACCGACGGGATCCATAAGCAAAAGAACATGATATCAACGGGGTACAAAGTACAGGTGCAATGTTGAAAGCGTTCCCCATGATACATGGTTCTGATAATTTCAACTTATAAAGCGCAAGCATATACGCAACAAAGAAGTACCCAATGGTTCAAGTTTATTAGATGCAAAAAAAGTAAAGTGTGCCATCAAGTTCGTGAGAGCTTTAATCACTAGTTTTCTCATAACAAGTTTAATTTGGAAGGTAAACAAAAGAATGAATATACTTGGAATAGCATAAGATAGTAGGTAGGTATGGTGGACTCTTTGGAATAACTTGGTTTAGGGAGTTGGATGCATGAGTGGAACTCATACTTGGTTGTGGAGGCTAGCAAAAGACTGGGAGCGACAAACTAAGGGAGCAATAATGGCCATAATCATGCAGAGCGACAAAACATCATTGATCAAAGCATAAAGTGATACTACAAGTTGAAAACTAAAGGATCATAAAGGCTTATGGTCATTTGAGATAGTCATAACATGGTATGAGCATGCGCCAAGTCAATCCAAATAATGCATCAAAGGAGAATACCACTATACTATGCTTTAATATGCTAAAACAACGCATGATTCATCCAAGGCACATTAAGCAATCTCAATTGTTTATAACAAGTCATGCGACTACAAAGAATACTAAGCATAAAGCCAAAACAATATCAAGCATGGCATGACAAAGCATAGGCCACAGTCAAAAACGAGCTCTTTTACCACATAAGCATGAACTTTCCTACTCTTTTCCAAACCAAACAAAACTATTTGAAAACCAATGTATGAAAGAGGGGGTCCAACCAATTTATTCAGCAAACTAGGCAAACAAAGCAAACGAAAAACCAAAACAAAAACGAAAAAGAAGACGCTCCAAGAACAACACAATTGTGCATGAAACAATAAAAATGAAGCGTTTGGAAGAAACCTGGGATTTTTATTGATGAAGAGGGGGATGCCTTGGGCATTGTAACATCCCAAAACTTTAATCCAAGGTTATTAAGATCCAAATCATCAAAATTTAGAGTAAACAAAAACTTTTCCAATTGAAAATATTAAAGCATTCCTATGTGTGTGCATTTAAATAGGAGTTGTTTTGAATTGCCTTGATTAAGTGATCCATTGCTTGTAAAATGATTCTTAGGTGAAATAAAAATCATCTAGATCATTTCCAAACAAATCCCAAAGAAAAACAAATCAAAATGAATAAAAGAAAGAAATGGTCATTGGTGCCATTTTAATCAACATTCCTACTTTGGCTATTCCTAGAACTCAAAACCTAACAGAAACAAATGTTGATCTTGCACCCCTTGCTAGTACATGTAATGATGTACCAAGGCCCACTTTGTGATCTGCCAAAATCTTTCAAACACTAATTTTAAATGACATTTGAAAATTGAATCTAGTGTAGGTATCAAGATCACCCTATTTCAAAAACCACTCAAATGACTTCCATTTTTAAAATCCAAGCACACCTGGAAGCTCAAGCATGTGATCAATCACTCCACCAAAATTCAGCCCAAAGTTCAAAAGTTTTTATCTTGCGGCCATTGTGTCGAACACCTTGCATACAGAATCAAACTAGCCTAACTTATACTATTTTTGAGCGATTTTTGTCAAAACATTTGAACACTAGTAGTTGCCCTCGTATCCCCCAGAACCGATCCAGCCATCAAGAAGCTACCCCATAGCCATTTGGAGCAGTGCCACGCCACCAGAGCACCATGCTCGCCGGTCGAGCATGGACAGCTCGCAGCCGACCATCTCTCTCTCTCTCGCCATGTCTAGGAGCTAGACCAGACCGCACCACCGCCCTCTGTCCCCTCCCAAAGCAGAGCCAAGCCATGGACCACCCGCAGAGCACCGCACCCAGGACGTCTGCACCATGCCGAGCATGCGCCAAAGCGCCGCGCCCGACAAGCGTGCACACGTCGTGCCTCGACCGCAGCCCGCGCTCACCGAGTCGCCACGACCCAGGGAACCACCCAGACATGCCCGTTCACGGCGCTTGACCCACAACCCCCATGCGCCGCGTCGAACGCCGCCTCTGCCGCGTGGAGCACCAACTTCCCCAAACCAAATGCCACCGCCCCTAGCCGCGCATTGAAGCCATAGAGCACCGCCAAGAGGCAGGCCACCGTCCCCTACCTCCATCCACGAGGCACCCCCAGCACAAACTACTCACACCATCTCACTCCCCTCTCACCACTGATCCTTCCACCCCATCCCCGGAGCAAGGCGGGCCGCCGTTCGCCGGAATTTAGCCGGAGCTTACCGCAGTAGAGGAGGAGAGGCGCCGTCGATTTCGTCCACCCCAGGAGCTGCCGTGACCACCCATGAGCCCACCGTCGACAGCACGTTCGATCGTCCCCATCGCCGCCATAGCTGGAGCCCTGGTATGCCCCCTGAGCACCCCCACCGAGCCGCTAGGGTTTGTCCTCGCCGGCGAACTATTCGCCGGAGACGGCACCTCTCAGCCGTAGATTCCCCTTCTAATCTAACGGCCCACATCGCCCCGTACCGCTTCGCGTGTAAAGAGCCGCTGACAGGTGGACCCACCCTGTCGGCTGTGCCCCGCGCCGCGGAGTGCCGCTGGGCCAGCCCGTTTTCCTTCCCGCGCGACCCATTTAATTCAAACTTAGATTTTACTATTTAGGTTTGAACTTAGTTCTGTCTCCTAGTTTGAAAATCAATTCAGGGAGATTTACAAATCCAAATGGGGTGATTCCAATTTTGATAGAAAGCTACTAAAAAGATCTACCCAAGCCCGTTGATTCAATTCAATTAGAAATAGATATCTCTCCTAGTAAAAATAACAAGACAGAAGCTTTTGCACATTCAAACATTTTTATAAAATCAACCATGATAGCTTTTGAGTTGATTCCAACTCTCAAAAATCACATTTAACCATACCTATCTGAATATGTAATAATATTAAGGTTTACATGCAGTGACTTTGGACTAGTACCAAAATAATGCTATATAGGCATTTCTAGTCACTTTAAATCATTAAATAATAAACTTAAACTTAAGTAAAACTGATCCAACCCTTAAATCGCATTCCCACATGTTAGAATATGTGGTGATTACATGTGTCCACATGATCCCATATTTTAAGTGGTGAATATTAAATCTTAGTTAATTTTCAATGAGTAGAAATTACTTTTCTTAAATAAAAAGAATGAAACTAGTTAATGAAACTTGTGATGCTTGTGATGATAATAGATCATCAAATGTGTGCCTTAGAGTGCTAAGTAGACTCGTTAAGCATTGTTTGGTGATTGTGTACTCCGTATGTATTTATAGACGATAGTACCGACCAAGCTTTCGAGGAGGAGGAGTTCTATCAAGAGGAGGAAGAAAACTTCAACCACTACACTTCACAAGGCAAGCCACCATTAATAATGCAAGCTAACCCTTGCAAGTATAATGCTTAGCAAGCTAGAATTAAGCTAGATGATTGAGCAAATATGCTTTAGGCATGCTTTGGTTATACTACTTTGACTATTACTTACCCCAAGTATTATTTTCAAGCTTTACTTCCTTTACTGTACCCAAAGTCTTTTACTTGTTTTGAAGTTAGCATAAAGAGTATAAAACTTGACCTATATAGAAAACTTTAGATGTCATTCTATGGCATGAGATTGATCCCATCTTTCCACCTTAGTGAACACTCTTAACTTAGTAGTTTAGAGTAGATAAAAACTTGAGTTACTTTAGATGTGAATACTTGGTGAAAATGAATTGTGAAAACCTTGGAATGATGAGTCATTCTATTGAGATGTTTTGACATGTGTGAGAAACACAAATGGTTTATGATGGTGAAAATGTTGAGGCATGAGCCTTAACCCCTTTTACAAAACTGATGGTTGGATTCGGATGCGATACCATTCCAAATTTACCGTACAACCACAATACCTGAATTGGGTAAGGCTTAGCCAGAAATTTATATGCATTAGTATTAGTTCCCTCGCGGGAGAGGTTTGAGCTGAGGCTACCTCTCAATGTTGTCCACCTATGCAGTGCCCAAGATGACAGATGGTCATGGTTGGGAGGCCATGCTCATAGGAGAGGTGCTTATACTAGGGTGTGTAAAGGAAAGGTTATGTGTGGTTATCTGCATACTAAGTATGATGATTTAGGGTTATCCCTGACAGATGTATCGAATCTTGTGGTGAAAGTGTACGACCTCTGCAGAGTGTCAAACTATTCGAATAGTCGCGTTCGCGATTATGGACAGTTGGAATGGCCATACTATTTCGTTGTCAGGTGTTCTCAAAATAACTTATGAAATGAATGATGAATCTTGACTTGACCATAACAGGGTTGTGTTTATGACACTAGCTTCCCAACTTAAGTGATTCTAGAACTTTACTTTATCTTTCTTTGCTTCTGAACTCAGCTTAGGTTTCAAACTTAACCTTATAGTTAAACTTAGAGTTATCACTTTACATTAGAACTATAGTACTTGTTAGTGGTAGTTTGCGAGTACTTAAAGAGTACTCATGGCTTTTGTCCCTGGCTATTCTCATGGCCAGACTATGAAGGAGACTACCAAGATGATGGCCAGCAGGATGGCTATGATAACTAGGACTATCTGCCTTCATCAGCATTGCCTGTGCCCCTGAAGATGGACCCCACCGCTACACTTATCTTTTATTTCGCTGCTTGTTGTATTAAGACTAGATCATGAGATCCTTATTTGTGTAAGACCTTATGTATGGTTTGTAATGGATGATGTACTGTGATAACCAATATGTTATGTCTCGCACAAATGGTAATCATGGGATTGCGATGAATGACATAACAGGCATCTGGGATTAAAAAGCCGGGTGTTGACAAGTTGGTATCAGAGCCATCCTGACCATAGGAGACCCTAGTTAGAATGGACGTCCGAACAAAAACTTAGTTTCAAAACCAAAGTGAGTATTTATGAAAAACTATTTCCTCTCTTATCCTTGGGAATTCATTCTTTCTCAAAAATTCATGTTCCTCAAATTCTTACATTACTACTTAAAATTTGACACACTTGATCACTTCACTAATTTCCTCATCCTTAATTCTTGTAGATGGAGACTTAGTTCAGCAAGTTCTACCAGTTGGGAAACGAAGGCCAGTTGATCTTCGAGAGGGACCTAGATTCACTGTCGGAGTTACTGGGACACCCACATCTGGAGTTTCTTGGTGCTCAACTTCCAGGACCCCCAGGAGGTGATTTACAGTGGCTAGTCACAGCTGATCTTAGAGGGAGCATAGAAGCACCAACTTCCGGGAGAATCCAGTTTTCCGTGAGAGAGAACAACTGGCTAGATGGATTAGCCAGGGCAATGCATGAAGCTCTCGCACGTCTATGTGCCCTTAGCGTCAACCAAATCCAAGGAACCCGTTTTGCTCACTATGCAAGACGTGACTACATGGGAATGCCGATGGAGATGCCAAGTCACCCAGAGCTGAAGCGTCAAGTGGAGAACCTTGACTTCCTGCTGTACGATCGCCAGAAGGAATTGGATAATGCTAGGGAGTTTGCCAACCACAACCATGCCATTGCCGACCAGAAGTCCTAGACTTTCTCACTGCTAGTCAAGGATCATCAGTCTCTTTGCCTCCAGCGCGAGAAGAAGGATCGCACCATCGCCCGTCTTCACAAGAAGGTGGCTGACCTCGAGAAGACCGTCAAGGAGTAAGAAGCTCAGCTTGCAGCAAAGGAAGAAGAAGAGGAGGGTGAAGACATCCAGGGAGACATGAATTCTTACCTCAGCAATGAAGATGACTTTCTGGAGGACAATGCCATGGACTTCTACACTGACGATGAGGACTCCAACTTCATCAATGATGAGTAGATGCACTAGAGCACTGCCATAGCATAAGATGTATTGGTCCCACTGTATCGTAGCTTGCAGAATGATTCTTCAAACCATCTGTCTTCCTTTATTGTTGTGGTGTGTGTTTGTACCGTGTGCTTGTTTGAGTCAATGAAATGGAGTTAGTTGCAAAACCTGAGTCAAACTCAAAGTTTTAGCTTTGAAACCAAAACCATGAACCTTAGAACTTTCCTTCTTACCCCTTTATCTATCTCAATCTTCATATGACTCGTGGAAACTAAGGAGGGAGCAGCTCGTCGCAAGACCCAATGCTGCAGATTATGCAGATGTTAGTTGCAGACCGTGAAGCAAGCAGGGCAGAGTGCCAGGCCAACTTAGCAACATTGCAGTAGATAGCTCAGATGGCCCAAAACAACCAAGGGCATGGAAATCAGGATCACCACGGATCCAAACTCAAAAACTTTCAGAATACCAATCCCCCAATCTTTAACCAAGCAGAAAACCCACTAGATGCTGATGACTGGTTATAGACAATGGAAAACAACTTAGAAGTTGCAGGAGTTGATGACAACAAGAAAGTTCTCTTCGCCACCCACTACCTGGCGAGAGATGCAAGAGCTTGGTGGACTAGTATCCGTAATATGAATCATGGTCAAGTGATGACATGGGAAGCCTTCAAAACCAAGTTCAGCCGCACCCATGTGCCGCAAGGTCTAGTCACCCGACTAAGGGACGAGTTTCGTGATTTGAAGCAAGGCAGAATGACTGTGGTGGAATACCGTGATAGATTCCTATCGCTTGCAAGGTACGCCCCTGATGAGATCAACACAGAGGTCAAGAAGAAAGAGAGATTCCTGAACGGACTGCATGATGAAATGCAGACTGTCCTTGTTAACATCCGCTTTGAGGATCTCGAAGAGCTAGTTGACTCTGCCATTCAGATGGAAGGGAAGATTAATCAGGCAAACTACAACCACAAACGTCGTATGATGCAGCAATCTGGAACCAGCAGTCACTAGAAGTACCATCCCAACCCCTCACCAGGATATACACCAAGGAACAATCGACCCCCAATATCTGGCCCAAGCTATCCCAACCGTAGCGGAAGCAATGTGAAGTCTGGAGGAAACAATCACAACTCTGGCAATGCCAACAACTTCAACTGTGCACCTCCCAAGAATAACACCAACAACAGCAACACTGCACTGAGAACTGGCAGCAATGTTGTGCCCGTCGCAGCAAAAGACAAGTCCCAGATAACTTGTTTCGAGTGTGGAGTGAAGGGTCACTATTCCAATGAGTGTCCCAAGAAGACTGCCGCCACTTCAATGTGAATGCCCCAGCTCAACAGCAGTGTCGTGTTCAACCAGGGATAAGGTTTGCTCCAGGGAACCCTCACAACCGCAACGGTCGTCTTTTCCATATGAACGCCGAAGAAGCCCAAGAAGTGCTAGATGTAGTGTTGGGTATGTTTTCTGTCAACTCAGTTTTAGCAAGGGTATTGTTTAATTCGGGAGCATCACATTCATTTGTCACCAAAGAATTTGCATGCACTAGTAAGATTCACCCAACCAACTTGAAGCATGTCATGATAGTTCAAATCCCCGGTTCAACTACAAAATCTAGAAAAATTTGCAAGGTTGTGCCTATCAGAATACATGGGATAGATTTTTATGCCAACCTAATTGTACTTGGAACCAAAGGATTGGAAGTAGTACTAGGTATGGACTAGATGTCAAGGCATAAAGGAATGATAGACTGTTCTAAGAAAGCCATCACCATGACCAGTAGCTCTAGAGTAACAGTAGAGCATATCTCTAAAACCTTACCTCGTCAATTCAAGTGCAACAATAGTCTAGCCCTACCCACCATAGACCAAGTCAGAGTAGTCTGTGAATACCCCGACATATTCCCAGATGAATTGCCAGGTATGCCCCTGGATAGGGATATTGAGTTCATTATCGAACTAATCCCTGGAACCGGACCCATAGCCTAGAGACCCTATAGCATGAACCCCTCAGAGTTAGTGGAACTGAAGAAGCAGTTGGATGCCATAGCAACATGCTTGATTCAACCAAGCGCATCGCCATGGAGATCACCAGTGTTATTCAACCGTTTGTGCACAGATTACAGAAAGTTGAATGACGTCACCATAAAGAACAAGTACCCCCTGCCAAAGATAGAGGACCTATTTGATCAGTTGACTGGAGCCCAGGTATTCTCAAAGATTGATCTTAGGACTGGTTATCACCAACTTAAGATTCGTGCAACGGATATTCTGAAGACCGACTTTACTATTCGCTATGGTTTATACGAGTATACGGTTATGTCTTTTGGATTAACCAATGCCCCTGCTTATTTCATGAATCTCATGAATAAGATCTTTATGAATTTCCTAGATAAGTTTGTAGTTGTGTTCATCGATGACATCCTTATCTACTCCAAGTCAGAAGAAGAGCATGAGCAACATTTGAGAATCATCCTAGAAACCCTGAGAGAGCATCGGTTATATGCCAAGTTCAGCAAGTGTGAGTTTTGGCTGAAAGAAGTAGGATTCCTAGGACATATTGTGTCTGCCGGAGGAGTCTCTGTTGATCCCGCCAAGATCAAAGATGTCGAAGAATGGGAAGACCCAACCACTCAAACCCAAGTCCATGCATTTCTCGGATTAGCGGGATACTACCGCAAGTTCGTAGAAGGATTCTCGAGCATTGCCAGACCCATGACCCAATTGTTGAAAAAGGACAAGAAGTTTGAATGGACCGACAAATGTGAAGCCAGTTTTCAAGAACTGGAGAAGAGATTGATATCAGCCCCAATCTTGATCATGCCAGACATCAAGAAGCCGTTTGATGTATATTGTGATGCATCCAAGATTGGTCTCGGATGTGTGTTGATGCAAGAAGGCAAAGTCATCGCTTATCTTTCTCGACAACTGAAGCAGCATGCGCAGAACTATCCGACCCATGATCTTGAATTAGCAGCCGTAGTTTTGGCATTGAAGACATGGCGTCATTATCTGATGGGTAATCGCTATGAGATTTACTCAGATCACAAGAGCTTAAAGTATATTTTCACTCAGAAGGAAATGAATATGAGGCAAAAGAGATGGATAGAGTTAATCAAGGGTTATGACCTTGACATTCACTATCACCCTGGCAAAGCCAATGTGGTAGCAGATGCTCTTAGCAGATTGCCTTGCAGGCTAAACACCATGATCAAGGAGAAGCAGCCAAGTTTGTATGAGGAGTTGGAGCCATTCAAAACTGAATCGGTTAGCAAAGGATTCTTAGCTAGCATTGAACTTCAACCCATGTTGATCAGCCAAATCAAGGAAGCCTAGAAGGGAAATGAAAGTATCGACGGCATCAAATGTCGTATTGGTAGAGGAAATGTACCTGGATTCACTGAAGACGAAGAAGAAGTTATGTGGTACAAAGGACGTATCTGTGTGCCAGCAGACTCGGAGCTGAAGCGGGTTATCATGCAGAAAGCTCATGACACTCTTTATTCTATCCACCCCGGAGGAACAAAGATGTATCAAGATTTGAAAGAGCAATTTTGGTGGCACAAGATGAAGAGAGAAATCGGAAGCTACATCGCCAAGTGTGACATCTGTCAAAGAGTCAAGGCAAAGCATCAGAGACCCGCAGGACTGTTGCAACAATTGCAGATTCCGGAATGGAAATGGGATTCCATCGGAATGGACTTTATCACTGGTTTGCCTACTTCCAGTAGGGGAAATGACTCAATATGGGTCATAGTTGATAGACTGTCCAAAGTAGCTCACTTCATACCTGTCAAGACAACCTACCAGAGTTCGAAGCTAGCAGAGCTGTATATTGCTAGGACTGTTAGTCTGCATGGAACCCCCCAGACCATACTATCAGATCGAGGAACCGAGTTTACCTCAAGATTCTGGCAGAAAGTCTAGGAAGGATTAGGCACCAAGTTGAATTTCAGCACCGCTTATCACCCGCAAACTGATGGACAGATGAGAGAGTCAACCAGATCCTAGAGGATATGTTAAGAGCTTGTGTGTTGGAATACGGATCAAAATGGGAAGACTGCCTGCCTTTCGCAGAATTCTCATATAACAACAGTTATCAAGCTAGTTTGCAAATGGCACCATTTGAATTCCTATACAGAAGAAAGTGTCGCACCCCTTTGAATTGGTCGCAAGTAGGAGAGAGTCAGATCTTTGGACCCGACATTCTCCGAGAAGCCGAAGAGAAGGTTCACAAAGTCCGTGAGCACCTCAAGACCGCCCAATCCAGATAGAAGAGTTATGCTGACAAGAGAAGGAGAGACCTGACTTTCAATGTCGGAGATTTTGTATATCTCAAGGTTTCGCCATTGAAGGGAACGCAACTCTTTAGTCTGAAAGGAAAGTTAGCCCCCAGATATATCGAGCCTTCAAGATTCTGAATCATCAAGGAGAAGTATCGTATCAACTGAAACTACCTGAAGAGATGTCATCCATCCACAATGTGTTCCATATCTCGTTGCTTCGCAAATGCCTGGAAGTGTCGGAGAAGACTGAAGTTTTCAAGAACATCGATCACCGAGCTGTTGAGATCAACAATGACCTGACATATCGTGAAGTACCCATCCGTATCCTGGAAGAAGCCTACAGAAACATAAGGACCAGTAGTATCAAGTTTCTCAAGATTCAATGGAGCAACCATATTGAAGAGGAAGCCACTTGGGAGCGAGAAGATTACATTAGGACAGAGTTCCTAGATCTCTTTAGATCCTAGTTTTCTTTTGTAAATCTCGGGACGAGATTTTGTTTAAGGGGGGAAGGTTTGTAGCATCCCAAAACTTTAATCCAAGGTTATTAATATCCAAATCATCAAAATTTAGAGTAAACAAAAACTTTTCCAATTGAAAATATTAAAGCATTCATATGTGTGTGCATTTAAATAGGAGTTGTTTTGAATTACCTTGATTAAGTGATCCATTGCTTGTAAAATGATTCTTAGGTGAAATAAACATCATCTAGATCATTCCCAAACAAATCCGAAAGAAAAACAAATCAAAATGAATAAAAGAAAGAAATGGTCATTAGTGCCATTTTAATCAACATACCTACTTTGGCTATTCCTAGGACTCAAAACCTAACAGAAACAAATGTGGATCTTTGCACCCCTTGCTAGTACATGTAATGATGTACCAAGGCCCACTTTGTGATCTGCCAAAATCTTTCAAACACTAATTTTAAATGACATTTGAAAATTGAATCTAGTGTAGGTATCAAGATCACCCTATTTCAAAAACCACTCAAATGACTTCCATTTTTAAAACCCAAGCATACCTAGAAGCTCAAGCATGTGATCAATCACTCCACCAAAATTCAAAAGTTTTTCTCTTGCGGCCATTGTGTCGAACACCTTGCATACAGAATCAAACTGGCCTAACTTATAATGTTTTTGAGCGATTTTTGTCAAAACATTTGAACACTAGTAGTTGCCCTTGTCTCCCCTAGAACCAACCCAGCCATCAAGAAGCTACCCCATAGCCGTTTGGAGTAGTGCTGCGCCACCAGAGCACCATGGTCGCCGGTCGAGCATGGATAGCTCGCAGCCGACCATCTCTCTCTCTCGCCATGTCTAGGAGCTAGACCAGACCGCACCATCGCCCTCTGTCCCCTCCTCGAGCAGAGCCAAGCCATGGACCACCCGCAGAGCACCGCGCCCAGGACGTCTGCACCATGCCGAGCACGCGCCAGAGCGACGCGCCTCGACCGCACCCCGTGCTCACCACGTCGCCACGACCTAGGGAACCACCCAGACATGCCCGTTCACCGCCGCTTGACCCGCAGCCCCTGTGCGCCGCGCCGAACGCCGCCTCTGCCGCGCGGAGCACCAGCTTCCCCAGACCAAATGCCATCTCCCCTAGCCGCGCATTGAATCCATAGAGCACCACCCGGAGGCAGGCCACCGTCCCCTACCTCCAGCCACGACGCTAGCACGCTGTACAGCCCACGCCGGAGTTGCCAGCCCATCCCGTTCGATCGCTTCGTCGCCCTATAAAAAGAGGCCACCCCAACACAAACTACTCACACCATCTCACTCCCCTCTCACCACTGATCCTTCCACCCCATCCCCGGAGCAAGGCGGGCCACCGTTCACCGGAATTTAGCCGGAGCTTGCCACGGCAGAGGAGGAGAGGCACCGTCAATTTCGTCTACCCCAGGAGTTGCCGCGACCATCCCTGAGCCCGCCGTAGATAGCACGTTCGATCGCCCCCATCGCCGCCATAGATGGAGCCCTGGTATGCCCCCTGAGCACCCCCACCGAGCCGCTAGGGTTTGTCCTCGCCGGTGAACTGTTCGCCGGAGATGACACCTCTCAGCCGTAGATTCCCCTTCTAATCTAACGACCCACATTGCCACGTACCGCTTCGCATGTAAAGAGCCGCTGACCAGTGGACCCCACTGTCAGCTGTGCCCCACGCCGCGGAGTGCCACTAGGCCGGCCCGTTTTCCTTCCGCGCAACCCATTTAATTCAAACTTAGATTTTTCTATTTAGGTTTGAACTTAGTTCTGCCTCCTAGTTTGAAAATCAATTCAAGGATATTTACAAATCCAAATGGAGTGATTCCAATTTTGTTAGAAAGCTACTGAAAAGATCTACCCAAACCCGTTGGATTTAATTCAATTAGAATTAGAGATCTCTCCTAGTAAAAATACCAAGACATAAGCTTTTGCACATTCAAACATTTTTATAAAATCAACCATGATAGCTTTTGAGTTGATTCCAACTCTCAAAAATCACATTTAACCATACCTATCTGAATATGTAATAATATTAAGGTTTACATGCAGTGACTTTGGACTAGTACCAAAATAATGCTATATAGGCATTTCTAGTCACTTTAAATCATTAAATAATAAACTTAAACTTAAGTAAAAGTGATCCAACCCTTAAATCACATTTCCACATGTTATAATATGTGGTGATGACATGTGTCCACATGATCCCATATTTTAAGTGGTGAATATTAAATCTTAGTTAATTTTCAATGAGTAGAAATTACTTTTCTTAAATAAAAAGTATGAAACTAGTTAATGAAACTTGTGATGCTTGTGATGATAATAGATCATAAAATGTGTGTCTTAGAGTGCTAAGTAGACTCATTAAGCATTGTTTGGTGATTGTGTACTCCGTATGTATTTATAGACGATAGTACCGACCAAGCTTTCGAGGAGGAGGAGTTCTATCAAGAGGAGGAAGAAAACTTCAACCACTTCACTGCACAAGGCAAGCCACCATTAACAATGCAAGCTAACCCTTGCAAGTATAATGCTTAGCAAGCTATAATTAAGCTAGATGATTGAGCAAAGATGCTTTAGGTATGCTTTGGTTATACTACTTTGACTATTACTTACCCCAAGTATTATTTTCAAGCTTTACTTCCTTTACTGTACCCAAAGTCTTTTACTTGTTTTGAAGGTAGCATAAAGAGTATAAAACTTGACCTATATAGAAAACTTTAGATGTCATTCTATGGCATGAGATTGATCCCATCTTTCCACCTAAGTGAACACTCTTAACTTAGTAGTTTAGAGTAGATAAAAACTTGAGTTACTTTAGATGGGAATACTTGGTGAAAATGAATTGTGAAAACCTTGGAATGATGAGTCATTCTATTAAGATGTTTTGACATGTGTGAGAAACACAAATGGTTTATGATGGTGAAAATGTTGAGGCATGAGCCTTAATCCCTTTTACAAAACTGATGGTTGGATTCGGATGCGATACCATTCCAAATTTACCGTACAACCATAATACCTGAATTGGGTAAGGCTTAGCCAGAAATTTATATGCATTAGTATTAGTTCCCTCGCGGGAGAGGTTTGAGCAGAGGCTACCTCTCAATATTGTCCACCTATGCAGTTCCCAAGATGACAGATGGTCATGGTTGGGAGACCATGCTCATAGGAGAGGTGCTTATACTAGGGTGTGTAAAGGAAAGGTTATGTTTGATTATCTACATACTAAGTATGATGATTCAGGGTTATCCCTGACAGATGTATCGAATCTTGTGGTGAAAGTGTACAACCTCTGCAGAGTGTCAAACTATTCGAATAGCCGCGTCCGCGATTATGGACAGTTGGAATGGCCATATTGTTTTGTTGTTAGGTGTTTTCAAAATAACTTATGAAATGAATGATGAATCTTTACTTGACCACAACAGGGTTGTGTTTATGACAGTAGCTTCCCAACTTAAGTGATTCTAGAACTTTACTTTATCTTTCTTTGCTTCTAAACTCAGCTTAAGTTTCAAACTTAACCTTATAGTTAAACTTAGAGTTAGCACTTTACATTAGAACTATACTACTTGTTAGTGGTAGTTTGCGAGTACTTAAAGAGTACTCATGGCTTTTGTCCCTAGCTATTCTCATGGCCAGACTATGAAGGAGACTACCAAGATGATGCCGAGTAGGACGGCTATGATAACTAGGACTATATGCCTTCGTCCGCATTGCCTGTGCCCCTGAAGATGGACCCACCGCTACGCTTATCTTTTATTCCGCTGCTTGTTGTATTAAGACTGGATCATGAGATCCTTATTTGTGTAAGACCTTATGTATGGTTTGTAATGGATGATGTACTGTGATAACCAATCTATTATGTCTCGCAAAAATGGTAATCCTGGGATTGCGATGAATGACATAACAGGCATCTGGGATTAAAACTCCGGGTGTTGACAGGCATCCCCAAGCTTTGACGCTTGTATTTCTTGGATATTTCTTGGGGTGACACGTGTGGCATCCCCAAGCTTGAGCTTTAGTCCATCCTTCATCTCATTACTCATTCCTTCCATACACCTGAATTTTTTCCTTCATAGAAAACTTCACACAATCTTTATTAGCAACATTAGTGCACTCAATATAAATAAGTCTTAAGGTTCAGTTCTAACACCAAATAAACTTCCATTAGAACACTAGATACTATAGCACTTCCCTCAAAAATCTCAATTCCCCAAAAGAACTCAAAAAGGAACCAACAAGAAGCAAATGCAGAAAATGGCAGAAATCTGTCAAAACAGACCAGCAGGTAAAGACGAATTTTTTCGAAGAACTTCTGTTGCTAAAATAAAAAAGTGTTGAACTAATGAAAGTTAGATAACAACCTGGGGCAGAAGCTCAAAACTTCACGCCTCAAAAAGACTTTCAGAGATTTTACGCGAATTTTTACGGTGAAGAGCAAAAATCTGTTTCAGGACAGCAACTTTCCCAATCATTACTTCTCTCTCATTAGATATTACTCTTGTCACCAAAAACAAATAAAAAGGATAAGGAGCGGTTATTACTGAAGTAATAACTTCCAAGACTCATCTAAAATTTTTGGGTTATCTTCCAATAAGTACTTTTCTTTAACGCCTTTAAGTTAGGCATAAGAAGCAAGAAAAAGGATCAAGTGTTCTCAAATGAAGAAGCATTAAGACCAAATTTTGTTTTCATAGGAGAGGCAAAAGAAATCTTCTCTCTCTTCTTGGGGAAGTGTTTTATACCTTTCTTGAGTGGGAGTTGATATTTAATGGTGCCTTCTTTCATATCAATAATGGCACCAACAGTTCTAAGAAAAGGTCTTCCCAAAGTAATAGGACAAGAAGCATTGCATTCAACATCCAAAACATAGAAATCAACGGGACATGGGCATTGTTAACCATAATAAGAACATCATTAAGACTCCCCATGAGTTTCTTTTTAGCATTATCATCAAGTGGTACATTCAAATAACAATCTTCAAGAGGAGGCAAATCAAGCATATCATAAATCCTTCTAGGCATAATAGAAACACTACTATCAAGATCACATAGAGCTTTGAAATCAAAGTCATTCACTTTCATATTAATGATGGGTTCCCGACCATCTTCTTGTTTTATAGGAATAGACGCTTTATGTTTCATCTTTTCTTCTTTAATCTTTACGAGAGCATCAGTAATGTGTTTTGTAAAGGCCATGTTCATAGCACTAGCATTAGGAATTTTAGCAAGCTTTTGTAGGAACTTAATAACTTCAGAGATGTTGCAACCATCAAGATAAAAATCATAATTATCATTTAAAGTAGTAGAACTATTACTAGCCTCAACAATAGTGGTGGTAATAGTAGAAACACTAATGTTTTAAGCAATTTGATCTTCTCTTTCCCACTTAGCATGTAATTCAGCTAATAGTCTAACATTTTCATCAATTCTTACTTGTATAGCATTAGTAGCTGCAAAGGGATTATCCTTAGTTTCAGGTTTAGCAGCCATTTTATTAATCAGTGAAGATTGAGCTTTAGACAAAGATGATATATTTCTTTCAGCATTAGAAAGTTTTAATTGTAAACTAGGAATTTTCCTATTTAGACTCTCAAGTTGATGGCTAGTGTTCTTCAAAATGGTAGATTGTTCCTCCATAGTTTTAGTAAATAGTTGATTCTGTTCATATTGCATTTGCATGAAGTTCTTAGTGGCTCTTTCAACTTCTAAAATTATTCCTTCACTAGGTAATCTAGGCTTGCCATTATAACCATAAGTATTATTAGAGGGTAAGGCCTATAATTGTTACTACCAAAATTACTCCTATAAGCATTATTGCCAAAATTATTATTTCTTATGAAGTTCACATCAACTTGCTCTTCTTGAGCAACCAAAGAGGCTAAAGGAACATTATTTGGATCATTATGGGCTTTCCCATTAACAAGCATAGACATAATAATATCAATCTTATCACTCAAGGAGGAGGTTTCCTCAACAGAATTTACCTTCCTACCTTGTAGAGCTCTCTCAGTATGCCATTCAGAATAATTAACCATCATATTGTCCAGAAGTTTTGTCGCAGCACCCAAAGTGATGGTCATAAAGGTACCTCCAGCAGCAGAATCCAATAGGTTCCTTGAAGAATAGTTCAATCCTTGTGAATATGTCCTTGACTCCCCGGCAACAGCGCTAGAAAAATGTCTTGCTGGAGCGTGGTTGACGTGGGAGCTTCTTCTTCTTCAGTCCTCGGCAACGGCGCCAGAAAAATGCTTAATGGCTCAATGTTGATGTAGAGCTCGTTGGGAACCCCAAGAGGAGGTATGATGAGAACAGCAGCAAGTTTCCCTCAGTTATGAAACCAAGGTTTAATCAAACCAGTAGGAGCAAGGAAACACCCCAAAGGTGTTGCTAGCTGAGCCTTGGCAGGGCGCACTACCGGTGCTAGTAGCAACGTGGAGACCTGCACAACACAACCATAGAACTCTGTCCCCAACTTGCGATGAGGTTGTCAATCTCACTATGTTTTGCTGAAAACAAAGGATTAAACGTATCGAATGGAAGGAAGTAATAGTTTGCAAAAAGTAAACACAAAGCAGTAAACAGTTTATAGATTGTATGTAAAAGAAAAGACCGGGATCCATAGTTCACTAGAGGTGGCTCTCTTTAAGATAGATAACATGCTGGGTGAACAAATTACAGCGAGGCAATTGACAAACATCGAGAAAGCAATACATGCATATACTAATCATCTTGACTCCTTTGGAACTTGATTGGGCATTACAACGTTATACATAGACCGCCATCCAACTGCATCTATGACTAATAATCCACCTTCAGGTTATCATTTGAACCCCCTCCAGAATTAAGTTGCAAGCAATACATTATTGCTTTACGAATTGCGTGTAATGTAAACAATACGATTGTTCTATGAACAAAGGATTGTTGTTTTATCCCTAGTAGCAACAGCACATCTAGTACCGTAGAGATTTCTGTCACTTCCCCAGATTACCAGAGGCATGAACCCACTATCGAGCATAAATACTAACTCTTGGAGTTGCTAGCATCTACTTGGACAAGATAGCTACTAACAACGGAAAGCATGCAAGATAACAAATAACAAAGACATGATAGAATAAATAATCAATCTGAAATAGCATCTCAATATCCATCGGATCCCCGTAAACACAACATGCAGAATTACAATTAGATGATCTTGATCATGAATGGAGCTCACAAGATCTAAACATGATCGCACAAAGGAGGAGAACCATCCATCTAGCTACTACATGGATCCGTAGTCCAAGGATGAACTACTCACGCATCACACCGGAGGCTTGCATGGTGATGAAGAAGGCCTCCAGGGTGAATTCCGCTCTCCAGCAGGGTGCTAGGAAGAGCTTCAGCTCCCTCCCGATCTAGGGACAGAGACGATGGCGGCTACAGACTCTTTCGTGGATTTTTGATCAGTTACTTAGGGTTTTCATCCCGAGGGCATCTTATAGGCGGAAGGAGAGGCCGAGGGGTGTTGGGGTCGGCCAGACCACCCCCTGGCGAGGGTCAGGCCTGGCCGCGCGGTCAGGTGGTGTGGCCGGCCCCCAGCCCTTCTCCGTCTCGTATTCTTGCATCTGATGACTTCCGGAAAAATAGGCACTTTGGCTTTTGTCCCGTCCAATTCCGAGAATATTCATTTTCTGACTTTCCTGGAACCAAAAACAGCAGAAAACAGGTAGCTGACACTGTGGCTCTTGTTAATAGGTTAGTCCAAGAAATCATATGAAAAGTACTCCAAAGTGTGGACAAAACACAAGAAAGTGGATAAAACCAAGCATGGAACATAAAAAATTATAGATACATTTGCAATGTATCAGCGAGGTAGGCAGACTGTGGGCGGTTCCCTGGCGGTCAGCTAGGGCTTAATGGCGGCGCTAGGGGCGGTGGATTGTTGTCGGGAGCGTCGTGCGCTCTGAGAGACAAAGGCGGTGCTCGACGTGGCTCCCGGCGACTGTGGGTTGAGCGGTGGTGTAAGGGCGTGTCTAGCGGGTTGAGGTGGTCAAGGCGGAGCGGCGCGCGCGATCTGGGTCGAGGCGCGGCGTGTGGCACACTGTCGGCGATGGTGCTCTGGCGTGCGCTAGCGCGGCATAGAGACTTAGTGCGGGGCTTGGCCTCGGTGGTCCAGGGGCTACCTGTGGTCGTGGGGTGGACCGTGGATGGCGGTGAGGTCACGCCTTCCTTCCTGGAGCGGCGGAGAGGGGCTGGTGGTCTCCTACGTGTTGTTCGTGCTCGACCGGCGGGCATGGTGTCGGGGTGGCGTGGCACTGTGGCAAGGGACAAGGGGGTGGGCTGATTATGGCCTGGTTAGATCAAAGAGGGACAAAGGGAGTGAATTGGGGTCAAATGGGCTGCAAAACCCTGTAGAAATAGTGATGCTATACTAGGGTGTGATCAGTGCATGCCAAGTGTTCGACCAAATGGCCGCATGACACAAACATTTGAATTTTTCAGAGATTTTTGGTGGAGTGGTTTGTCACATTCTTAAGCATCTCTGGTTGCTAGGATTTGTCAAATGGAGTTCATTTGGATGGTTTTTGAAAAAGGGTGATCTAGACATATGAGATAGATTCCATTTTCAAATGTCATTTAAAATTAGAGTTTGAATATTTTTGGAAGATCACAAAGTGGGCCTTGGTACATTACTACTTGTACTAGCACGGGGTGCAAAGATCCATAATTGTTTCTGTTTGAAATTGAGTTCTAGGAATACCCAAAGTGGGCTAGTTGATTAAAATGGCCAAAATGACCATTCCCATTTATTAATTCTATTTGAATTCTTTTTCTTTGGATTTTGCTTGGGAATGATCTAGATGATGTGGAATTCATCTTAGAATCATTTTACAACCATTAGAACAAACAATCATGGCATTTCAAAACAACTCCTATTTCATGCAACACACATATGCATACTAAAATATTTTTAATGGAAAAAGTTTTTGTTAACCCTAAATTGGGTGATTGGGATCTTGATAACTTGGATTAAAGTTTTGGGATGTTACAAACCTTCCCCCCTTAAACAAAATCTCGTCCCGAGATTTAAGAAAGAAAATTAGGAACTAAAGAGATCTGGGAACTCTGTCCTAATGTAATCTTCTCGCTCCCAAGTGGCTTCTTCTTCGGTATGGTTGCTCCATTGAATCTTGAGAAACTCCATACTCTGGGTCCTGGTGGTTCTGTAAGTTTCCTCCAAGATACGGATGGGCACTTCACGATACGTCAGATCCTTGTTGATATCAACAGCTCGGTGATCGATGTTCTTGAAAACTTCAGTCTTCTCCGGCACTTCTAAGCATTTGCGAAGTAACGAGATATGGAACACATTATGGATGGCAGACATCTCTTCAGGCAGTTCCAATTGATACGATACTTCTCCTCTGCGATTCAGAATCTTGAAGGGTCCGATATATCTGGGGGCTAACTTTCCTTTCAGACTAAAACGTTGGGTTCCCTTCAATGGCGAAACCTTGAGATATACAAAATCTCCGACATTGAAAGTCAGGTCTTTCCTTCTCTTGTCAGCATAACTCTTCTATCTGGATTGGGCGGTCTTGAGGTGCTCATGGACTTTATGAACATTCTCTTCGGCTTCTCGGATAATGTCGGGTCCAAAAATCTTACTCTCTCCTACTTGCGACCAATTTAGCAGGGTACAACACTTTCTTCCATATAAGAACTCAAATAGGGCCATTTGCAAACTGGCTTGATATCTGTTGTTGTATGAGAATTCTACGAAAGGCGGCAATCTTCCCATTTTGATCCATACTCTAACACACAAGCTCTCAACATATCCTCTAGGATTTGGTTGACTCTCTCAGTCTATCCATCGGTCTACGGGTGATAAGCTGTGCTAAAATTCAACTTGGTTCCTAATCCTTCTTGGACTTTCTGCCAAAATCTCGAGGTAAATTGGGTTCCTCGATCCGATACTATGGTCTTGGGGGTTCCATACAAACTGACGATTCTAGAAATGTACAACTCTGCTAGCTTCGAACTCTGGTAGGTTGTCTTGATAGGTATAAAATGAGCTACCTTGGACAGTCTATGAACTATAACCCAGATTGAGTCATTTCCCCTACTAGAAGTAGGCAAACCAGTGATAAAGTCCATTCCGACGGAATCCCATTTCCATTCCGGAATATGCAATGGTTGCAACAGTCCCGCAGGCCTCTGATGTTCCGCTTTGACTCTCTGACAGATATCACACTTGGCGATGTAGCTTCCGATTTCTCTCTTCATCTTGTGCCACCAAAATTGCTCCTTCAAATCCCGATACATCTTCATTCCTTCGGGGTGGATAGAATAAAGAGTATCATGAGCTTCTTGCATGATAACTTGCTTCAGTTCCGAATCTGCTGGCACACAGATACGTCCTTTGTGCCACAGAACTCCTTCTTCGTCTTTGGTAAATCCAGGTACCTTTCATGTACCAATACGACGCTTGATTCCATTGATACTTTCATTTCCCTTCTGGGCTTCCTTGATTTGGCTAATCAAAGTGGGTTGAAGTTCGATGCTAGCTAAAAATCCTTTGTTAACTAGCTCAGTTCTAAACTGCTCCAACTCCTCATACAAACTTGGTTGCTTCTCCTTGATCATGGTGTTTAGCCTACATGGCAATCTGCTAAGAGCATCCGCTAAGACATTGGCTTTGCCGGGGTGGTAGTGAATGTCAAGGTCATAATCCTTGATTAACTATATCCATCTCCTTTGCCTCATATTCATCTCCTTCTGAGTAAAAATATACTTCAAGCTCTTGTGATCTGAGTAAATCTCACAGCGATTACCCATAAGATAATGATGCCATGTCTTCAATGCCAAAACTACAGCTGCTAATTCAAGATCATGGGTAGGGTAGTTCTGCTCATGCTGCTTCAATTGTCGAGACAGATACGCGATGACTTTGCCTTCTTGCATCAATACACATCCGAGACCAATCTTGGATGCATCACAGTACACGTCAAACGACTTCTTGATATCTGGCATGATCAATATTGGGGCTGAAATCAATCTCTTCTTGAGCTCTTGGAAACTTGCTTCACATTTTTCGGTCCATTCAAACTTCTTGTCCTTCTTCAACAATTGAGTCATGGGTCTTGTGATGCTCGAAAATCCTTCTACGAACTTGCGGTAATATCCCGCTAATCCGAGAAATGCACAAACTTGGGTTTGAGTGGTTGGGGCTTCCCATTCTTCGACATCTTTGATCTTGGCGGGATCAACAGCGACTCCTCCGGTAGACACAATATGTCCTAGGAATCCTACTTCTTTCAGCCAAAACTCACATTTGTTGAACTTGGCATACAACTGATGCTCTCTAAGGGTTTCAAGAATGATTCTCAGATGTTGCTCATGCTCTTCTTCTGACTTGGAGTAGATAAGGATATCATCGATAAACACAACGACAAACTTATCTAGAAAATTCATAAAGATCGTATTCATGAGATTCATGAAATAATCAGGGGCATTGGTTAATCCAAAAGACATAACCGTATACTCATATAATCCATATCGGGTAGTAAAGGCGGTCTTTGGAATATCCATTGCATGAATCTTAAGTTGGTAATAACCAGTCCTAAGATCGATCTTAGAGAACACATTGGCACCAGTCTGATTAAATAGATCCTCAATCTTTGGCAATGGGTACTTGTTCTTGATTGTGACGTCATTCAGCTTCCTGTAATCTGTGCAAAAACGTTTGCCTCCATCTTTCTTGTCGACGAACAAAACAGGCGATCTCCATGGCGATGCGCTTGGTTGAATCAAGCCTTTCTCCAGCATAGCATCCAACTACTTCTTTACTTCCACTAACTCTGAGGAGTTCATGCTATAGGGTCTCTGAGCTATGGGACCGGTTCCGGGGATTAGTTCAATAATGAACTCAATATCCCTATCCGGGGGCATACCGGGCAATTCATCTGGGAATACGTTGGGGTATTCACAGACTACTCTGACTTGGTCTATTGTGGGTAGGGCTAGACTCTTATTGCACTTGAATTGACGGGGCAAGGTTTCAGATATATGCTCTACTGATACTCCAGAGCTCCTGGTCATGGTGATGGCTTTCTTGGCACAGTCAATCAATATTTTATGCTTTGACATCCAATCCATTCCTAGTACTACTTCCAAACCTTTGGTTCCAAGTACTATTAGGTTGGCATAAAAATCTATCCCATGTATTCTGATAGGCATAGCTTTGCAAATTTTTCTAGCTTTTGTAGTTGAACCTGGTATTTGAACTATCATAAGATGCTTCAAGTTGGTTGGGTGAATCTTATTAGTGCCTACAAATTCTTCGGTGACAAATCAGTGCGATGCTCCAGAATCAGACAACACTCTTGCTAAAACTGAGTTGACAGAAAACATACCCAGCACTACATCTGGCGCTTCTTGGGCTTCCTCGGTGTTCATGTGGAAGAGACGGCCGTTGCGGTTGTGAGGGTTCCCTAGGGCGAATCTTCTTCCTGGTTCAACACGACGCTGTTGTTGAGCTAGGGCATTCACATTGGCAGTGGCGGCAATCTTCTTGGGACACTCATTGGAGTAGTGATGGCCCAAAATATATCGAGCTCGTTGGGGAACCCCAAGAGGAAGGTATGATGAGCACAGCAGCAAGTTTTCCCTCAATAGGAAACCAAGGTTATCAATCCAGTAGGAGCAAGGAAACACCCCAAAGGTGTTGCTAGCTGAGTCTTGGCAGGGCGCACTACCGGTGCTAGTAGCAACGTAGAGACCTGCACAAAACAACCATAGAACTTTGTTTCAACTTGCGATGAGGTTGTCAATCTCACCGATTTTGCTGAAAACAAAGGATTAAATGTATCGAATGGAAGGAAGTAATAGTTTGCAGAAAGTAAACACAAAGCAGTAAACAGTTTGTAGATTGACTGTAAAAGAAAGGACCGGGTCCATAGTTCACTAGAGGTGGCTCTCCTTAAGATAGATGACATGCTGGGTGAACAAATTACAGCGGGGCAATTGACAAACATCGAGAAAGCATACAAGCATATACTAATCATCTTGACTCCTTTGAGATTCGATTGGGCATTACAATATTATACATAGACCGCCATCCAACTGCATCTATGACTAATAATCCACCTTCAGGTTATCATCTGAACCCCCTCCAGTATTAAGTTGCAAGCAACGGATAATTGCATTACAAATTGCATGTAAAGTAAACAATATGATTGTTCTATGAACAAAGGATTGTTGTTTTCTCCCTAGTAGCAACAGCACATCTAGTACATTAGAGATTTCTGTCACTTCCTTAGATTACCAGAGGCATGAACCCACTATCGAGCATAAATACTAACTCTTGGAGTTGCTAGCATCTACTTGGCCAAGATAGCTACTAACAACGGAAAGCATGCAAGATCACAAATAACAAAGACATGATAGAATCAATAATCAATCTAAAATAGCATCTCAATATCCATCGGATCCCCGCAAACACAATATGCAGGATTACAAATAGATGATCTTGATCATGAACGGAGGTCACAAGATCTAGACATGAAAGCACAAAGGAGGAGAACCAGCCATCTAGCTACTACATGGACCCGTAGTCCAGAGATGAAATACTCACGCATCACACTAGAGGCTTGCATGATGATGAAGAAGGCCTCCAGGGTGAATTCCCCTCTCTGGCAGGGTGCCGGGAAGAGCTTCAGATCCCTCCCGATCTAGGGATGGAGATGACGGTGGCTATAGACTCTGTCGTGGAATTTTGATTGGGTACTTAGGGTTTCTGTATCAGAGGCAATATATAGGCGGAAGGAGAGGCCGAGGGGGTGCCTGGGCTGGCCACACCACCCCCTGGCGCGGGCCAAGCCTAGCCGCACGGCCAGGTGGTGTGGCCGCCCTCTGGCCCTTCTCCGTCTCGTATTCTGGCTCCAGGTGTCCCCCGGTAAAATAATGACTTTGGCTTTTGTCCCGTCCAATTCCGAGAATATTCATTTTCTGACTTTCCTGGAACCAAAAACAGCAGAAAACAGGCAGCTGGCACTGTGGCTCTTGTTAATAGGTTAGTCCAAGAAATCATAAGAAAAGTACTCCAAAGTGTGGACAAAACACAAGAAAGTAGATAAAACCAAGCATGTAACATCAAAAATTATAGATACATTTGCAATGTATCAAGTAGTGACCCTTCACTCCACACTCGAAACAAGTAATCTGAGACTTGTCTTTTGCTGCCACGGGCACAGCATTGCTTCCAGTTCTGGGTGCAGTGTTGTTGTTGTTGTTGCTGCTGCTGCTTTTGTTGTGCTTGGGAGGTGCACGGTTGAAATTTATAGAGTTGCCGGGGTGGTTGTTGTTTCCTCTGGACTTCACATTTCCTCCGCTATGGTTGAGGTAGCTTGGGTGAGACATTGGGGGGCGATTGTTCTGCGGGGCATATCCGGCAGACGGGTTGGGACGGTACTTCTGGTGACTACTGGCTCCAGTTTGGTGCCTCATCCGACGTTTGTGGTTGTCGTTTGCTTGATTAATCTTCCCTTCCATCTAAATGGCGGAGTCGACTAGCTCTTCGAGATCCTCGAAACGGATGTTGACGAGGACCGTCTACATCTCATCATGCAGTCCGTTCAGAAATCTCTCCTTCTTCTTGGCCTCCGTGTTGATCTCATCAGGTGCATACCTGGCGAGGGACAAGAATCTGTCACGGTACTCCACTACAGTCATTCTGCCTTGCTTTAACTCTCTGAATTCATCTCTCATTCTGGTGACTAGATCCTGCGGCACGTGGGTGCAGCTGAACTTTACTTTGAAGGCTTCCCATGTCATAACTTGACCATGGTTCATCATGTGGGTGATGTTCCACCAAGCTCTTGCATCTCCGGCCAAATAGTGGGTGGCAAACAGAACTTTCTCGTTTGCATCCACTCTTGCGACTTCTAAGTTGTTCTCCATTGTCTGCAACCAATCATTAGCATCCAATGGGTCTTCAGACTTGCAAAAGATTGGGGGATTGGTATTCTGGAAGTTTTTGAGTTTGGATCCATGATGATCCTGATTTCCATGGTTCTGATTGTTATGAGACATCTAGGCGATCTGCTGCAGGGTGGCTAGATTTGCTTGGCGCTCTGCCCTACTAGCTTCACGGTCTGCAATGAGCGTCTGCAGAATCTGCAGCATTGGGTCTTGCGATGAGCTGCTCCCTCCTTGGTTTCCACGAGTCATCTAAAGATTGAGATAGATTAAGGGGTAAGAGGGAAAGTTTTAAGGTTCATGGTTTTGGTTTCAAGCTAAAACTTTGAGATTGACTCAGGTTTTGCAACTAACTTCTTTTCATTCATTCAAGCAAAGAACATGATACAAACACACACCACAACATCAAAGGAAAATAGATGGTTTTAAGAACCATTATGCAAGCTAAGATACAATGGGACCGATACTCCTCACTCCTACGATAGTGCTCTAGTGCATCTACTCATCATCGATGAAGTCGGAGTCATCAGCGTCGGTGTAGAAGTCCATAGCATCATCCTCCAGATAGTCATCATCAATGCTGAGGTACGAGTGAATATCCCCTTGGATGTCTTCACCTTCCTCTTCTTCTTCTTTTGCTGCAAGCTAAGATTCTTGCTCCTTGATGCTCTTCTCGAGGTCGGCCACCTTCTTGCGAAGACGGTCGATGGTGCGATCCTTCTTTGCACGTTGACGGCGAAGAGATTGACGATCCTTGACGAGTAGTGAGAAAGTCTGGGCCTTCTGGGCGGCAATGGTAAGGTTGTGGTTGGCGAACTCTCTAGCATTGTCCAATTCCTTCTGTCTGTCGTACAGTAGGAAGTCGAGGTTCTCCACTTGATGCTTCAACTCCAGGTGACTTATCATCTCTAGCGGCATTCCCATAGAATCACGCCTTGCATAGTGAGCAAAGCGGGTTCCTTGGATCAAGTTGACATTCTGTGCGCAGAGATGAGCGAGAGCTTCATGCATTGCCCTGGCTAATCCATCTAGCCAGTTATTCTCCCTCATGGAGAACTGAATCTTCTTGGACATTGGTCCTTCTAACTTGCCTCGAAGATCAGCAACTACTAGCCATTGTAAATCTCCTCCTGGTGGACCAGGGAGTTGAGCTCCAAAGAATTCCGGATGTGGGCGCTCCAAGTACTCAGACAGTGAATCAAGATCCCTCTCGAAGATCAGTTGGCCTCCATTTCCCAACTGGTAGAACTTGCAGTACTGAACTTCCATCTATAAGAATTTAGGATGAGAAAGTTAGTGAAGTGATCAAGTGTGTCAAAATTTTATGTAGTAATGTAAGAATTTTTGAGGAACATGTATTTGTTTTGAGAGAAAGAATCCCAAGGGCAAGAGAGGAAATAGGTTTTCACAAATACTCACTTTTATTTTGGAAACTAAGTTTTTGTTCGGACGTCCATTATAACTAGGGTCTCCTATGGTCAGGATGGCTCTGATACCAACTTGTCAACGCCATACATCGCAATCCCGGGATTACCATTCTTGCGAGACATAACAGATTGGATATCACAGTACATCATCCATTACAAACCATAATAAGGTCTTACACAAATAAAGGATCTCATGATCCAGTCTTAGTACAAACAAGTAGCGGAATAAATAGCGTAGCGGTGGGATCCATCTTCAGTGTCACAGGCAATGCTGACGATGGGGGATGATCCTAGTTGTCATAGCTGTCCTGGTGTCCTCCTTCAGGGTAGTCCTCCTCATAGTCTGGCCATAGTAATAGCCAGGGACAAAAGCCATGAGTACTCTTTAAGTACTCGCAAACTATCACTAACAAGTAAGGTAGTTCTAGTAGGAATGCTAAACTCTAAGTTTATTTGTAAAGTTAAGTTTGAAACCTAAGCTGAGTTCAGAAATAAAGAAAGATAAAATAAAGTTTGAAAACACCTAAGTGGGAACTTAGTTGTCATAGTCACAACCATGTTGTGGTTAAGTCATGTCACAATTCATTTCATAAGTCATTTTGAAAACATCTGACAACGGAACAGTATGGCCACTCCAACTATCCATATCCGCGGACGCGGCTATTCGAATAGTTTGACACTCTGCAGAGGTGGTACACTTTCACCACAAAATTCGATACACCTGTTAGGGATAACCCTGAATCATCATACTTAGTATGCAAATAATCAAACATAACCTTTCCTTTACACACTCTAGTATAAGCACCTCTCCTATGAGCTTGGCCTCCCAGCCATGACCATCTATCATCCTGGGCACTGCATAGGTGGACAACATTGAGAGGTAGCCTCAGCTCAAACCTCTCCCACGAGGGAACTAATACTAATGCATATAAACTTCCGCTAAGCCTTACCCAATTCAGGTATTGTGGTTGTACGGTAAAATTAGAATGGTATCGCATCCGAACCCAACCATCAGTTTTTATAAAAGGGCTATGGCTCATGCCTCAACATTTTCATCATCATAAACCATTTGTGTTTCTCAAAACATGTCAAAACATCTCAGTAGAATGACTCATCATTCCAAGGTTTTCTCAAATCATTTTCACCAAGTATTCCCATCTAAAGTGGTCAAGTTTTGGTTTAGCTCTAAACTACTAAGTTAAGAGTGTTCACTAAAGTGGGATGCTAATATCAATCTCATGCCATAGAATGACATCTAAGTCTAACTAGATAGGTCAAGTTTTATACTCTTTATGCTATCTCTAAACAAGTAAGAAACTTTGGTAAAGTAAAATAAAGTAAAGCTTGTAAATAAAACTTGGAATAGGTATAAGTCAAATGGTATAACCAAAGCATGCCTAATGCATTTGCTTAAGTTATCTAGCTTGCAAGGTTTATCTTGCATTGTTAATGATGGCTTGCAAGTATTAGCTTGCCAATAATAGCTTGCCTTGATTGGTGCAGTGGTTGAAATTCTCCTCTTCTTCTTCGGGGTAGAACTACTCCTCCTCGTAGACTTGGTCGGTACTATCGTCTATAAATACATACGGAATACACAATCACCAAACAATACTTAACTAGTCTACTTAGCACACTAAGGCACACATTTGATGATCTAGTATCATCACAAACATCACAAGGTTTAATGAACTAATTTCATTTATTTTATTTGAGAAAAGTAATTTCTACTCATTGAAAATAACTAAGCTTTAATATTCTCCAATTAAAATATGGGATCATGTGGACACATGTCATCACCACATATTCTAATATATGGGAATGTGATTTAAAGGTTGGATCACATTTTAAAAGTTTAAGTTTAATATTTAATGATTTAAAGTGACTAGAAATGCCTATATAGCATTATTTTGGTACTAGTCCAAAGTCACTGCATGCAAACCCTAATATTATTACATATTTAGATAGGTATGGTTAAATGTGATTTTTGAAAGTTGGAATCAACTCAAAAGCTATTATGGTTGATTTTAGAAAAATGTTTGAATATGAAAAAGCTTTTGTCTTGTTATTTTAGCTAGGAGAGATCTCTAACTCTAAATGATTTAAATCCAACGGGCTTGGATAGAGATTTTCATTACATTTCCAACAAAATTGGAATCACTTAATTTGGATTTGTAAAACTCTCTAAATTGATTTTCAAACTAAAGGACAGAACTAAGTTTAAGTCTAAAAAGAAAAATCTGAATTTGAATCACAGGGCCAGCGCGGGAACACTAATGGGCCGGCCCAGTTTCACTCCGTGGCGCTGAGGACTGCTGACAGGGGGTCCCGCCTGTCAGTGTCTCATTAAACACGAAGCGGTACGGGGCATTATGGACCGTAGGATTAGAGCTAACATCTACGGCTGGGGCTTATCGTCGATGACAGACTTGTCGCCAGTGAGGTGGAACCCTAACGACTCAGTGGGGGTACGGTGAGGGCGTACCAGGGCTCCAGCGAGTGCGGCGAGGCGGGCAAACGAACGAGGAGACGATGGCAAGCTCTGGCGAAGTCACGGCAGTGGCTGGGGTGGACGAAATCGACGACAGCGTCTCCTCCTCTGTTGCGGCTATCTCCAGCGAAATTCCGGCAGCTGGCTGCTCGAGCTACTCCGACGAGAGGTGGGGAAGGACCAGCGGAGAGAGGGGAGTGTGGGAGTGTGAAGAAATGGTGCTGGGGAGGCTCCCTTATATAGGCCCGGCGAGGCGGCAGAGAGGTATGGGCCGAGCTCATCGGTGACGACGGCACAGGGGGCTATCGGCATGGGCGAGGTAGGCAGACGGTGGGCGGTTCCCTGGCGGTCAGCTGGGGCTTAATGGCGGTTCTAGGGACGGTCGGGAGTGTCGCGTGCTCTGAAAGACAGAGGCGGTGCTCGACGTGGTTCCCGGCGACTGTGGGTCGAGCGGCGGGGTAAGGGCGTGTCTGGCGGGTTGAGGTGGTCAAGGCGGAGCGGCGCGTGCGGTCTAGGGTCGAGGCATGGCGTGTGGCGCTCTATCGGCGACGGCGCTCTGGCGTGTGCTGGCGCGGCGCAGAGACTTAGTGTGGGGCTTGGCCTCGGTGGTCCAGGGGCTAGCTGTGGTCGTGGGGTGGACCGTGGACGGCGGTGAGGTCACGCCTTCCTTCCTGGAGCGGCGGAGAGGGGCTGGTGGTCTCCTGCGAGTTGTTCGTGCTCGATCGGTGGGCATGGCGTCGGGCTGGCGTCCACTGTGGCTAGGGACAAGGGAGTGGGCTGATTATGGCCTGGTTAGATCAAAGAGGGACAGAGGGAGTGAATTGGGGTCAAATGGGTTGCAAAACCCTGTAGAAATAGTGATGCTATACTAGGGTGTGATCAGTGCATGCCAAGTGTTCGACCAAATGGTCGCATGACACAAATATTTGAATTTTTCAGAGATTTTTGGTGGAGTGGTTTGTCACATGCTTAAGCATCTCTAGTTGCTAGGATTTGTCAAATGGAGTTCATTTGGATGGTTTTTGAAAAAGGGTGATCTAGACATATGAGATAGATTTCATTTTCAAATGTCATTTAAAATTAGAGTTTGAATATTTTTGGAAGATCACAAAGTGGGCCTTGGTACATTAACTACTTGTACTAGCAACGGGTGCAAAGATCCACAATTGTTTCTGTTTGAAATTGAGTTCTAGGAATACCCAAAGTGGGTTAGTTGATTAAAATAGCCAAAATGACCATTCCCATTTATTAATTCTATTTGAATTCTTTTTCTTTGGATTTTGCTTGGGAATGATCTAGATGATGTGGAATTCATCTTAGAATCATTTTACAACTATTAGAACAAACAATCATGGCATTTCAAAACAACTCCTATTTAATGCAACACACATATGCATACTTAAATATTTTTAATGGAAAAAGGTTTTGTTAACCCTAAATTGGGTGATTGAGATCTTGATAACTTGGATGGGATGTTACAAATGGCAATACGCCGAGTTATAGAGATTGGTTCGCTATGCGAGGGTGTTGTGAATCGTTGTACGTTAGCCCTAAAGGCTCCCATAGGTCCGGCTTATAAAGTCACCTGAACCTAGGGTTATAGGGAAAGGGCCTTGCTGGACAAGTTACAGAGTCCTATACTAATACTAACTAGTCTTCGTGTCTTATACTCAAGGCTCTGAGTATATAGGTGACTCCCACGTAGCCTTCCTATATCCGGCATGGGCTCCCTTCTGGATCCGTCTAACTGGGTCAACCAGCAGGTCATGGGTCGTGCTACCAACTGTAGGTCACCCGGGTTATCCGAATTAGAGACATGCAATGGTGATACCCATTTAGCATATCCCAATAACTAAGCTTTTGTAGGTGAGGTTTTATCACATCAAACATGGCCCATAGCCTTCCGTATGAGATGATTTAGAATGTAGATGTATGCATTGTTGTTTCTCTATTTCGATACGCAGTTGTAACATTCATGTTCACTATCGAGAAGAGAAAATGTAAATTAGTCGGCCAAGGCATTTTTGGAGGTGACGCCAAATTGTGAAGAGTGTATTGTCTTCATGTATTTGATTCCTACTTCCGTCTTCGTGCCATTTTTTATGTGCATGCTTTTGTTGGTAATTCTCTTGCGTACGACTTTCGCGTTTTATCCGTGTGTTTGTCGGTGACCTACTCTTTTGCACACGATTTTTCCGTGCGATTTATCATCTGTTGCTTGCCCATGTTGCTATTGTTTTACGCCGGGTGTCCAGTCTCCATCAGTCGTTGCATTCTACCTAACGGTTCGCGGACGTTCTGCTCTACCATAATAAAGAAAGCATTCGACCCGTTGTCTTGGAAGAGAACTGACCTTGTGTTCTGTGACAACTGACATGTCTAAGTTACGAGTATCAACGTGGGATCTCTATTTTTTTTTTTTTTTTTGAACGGGAGCTGATATAAATTAACAGCAAAGGATTACAGCATAGCTCATACAGGTAGTCAGGTAGATCTCTGGATATCAAAGACGACCGGAAAGCCTACAAGCTCACTAAAAAGAGATGAAGCTGAACACAGAGGAAGTCTACGCAGAAGAACACAGATGGAGCCTGCCAAGGATACCATAGAGACCATGAGATTGCCACACCTGCAAATGTGAACTTCAGGGGCCTCACAACCAGCAATCGAGATGGCACAGGCAAACGAGGTTGAAAGTTGAGCTGAAGATAAAGAGGTAGCGACACCGAGCCCAACACAGGGGGATCTTTACCGCCAAATCTGGGGAGCGACAGCAGAGACAATCTCAACTGTCTCCGGCGCACACACCCAAGCGACATGAAGATCGCGAAGACAACCTGAACAGCAATACTTAAGAGATCCTTAGTGAACCTTGAAAGCCCAAAGACTGCAACCTGGTAAGGGAAAAACTTCGATAAACCAGCTGGAGCAGTCTGACAAGGAAGCACCGTCGCTTTGAAACTCCAACAACAATCCAATCCCAGATCATATATACTCCTACCAACACCACGCTGGCCAGAGTAGGACAGAATCCGAGTAGCATTGGGCTTAGAAGATCTCCAATATATAACAGCGGCCACACGCCACCGTTCAGGAAGGCGAAGATCCAAAAATTCTGTAGCAAGGAGCCGACTAGAAGTCCTTGCAGCAGAACCCATGGCTCTGAAGCATCCGAGACGCCTGCCGCGGTGGAGATCGAGCACCACCAAACAGATCAGGCGAGCAAATCAATCCCCCGCTCCAGAACGCCAGCGGGCAAGCCCCCCACTCGGGAGGGCCAGGCCACCAGGATTGGGACGCGGGCGCCGCACCACCGGAGATTTATTCAACGAAGCGCCGGCCGACTCCACCATTCCCCACTCCGACCGCCGGAGGAACAGAAAAGGGAGAGCAGGCCCTACCAACGCCGGGATCTAGGCGCCAAGATCCGGGCTTCCGCTTTGAAAACCGGGCAGATTTCCCTCTACCGGCACGAAGGCCAAACTACAACTAGTCCTAGCTACTCCGGCGCCCCCCTCCCCCAACTCCGGCGCGCAGCGCCGCCAGAGAGGGCTCGGGGAAGGCCCGGCACCGAGGGGGCGACTCTCAACGGGAGGGTGGGAGGGGAACGGGAGGGGAGCGGGTCTTTGGTTCTCTCCTTATCATGTGGGATCTCTATGTTAGTCGTGAGATAATGATGGTGACTCTCTGTGGGAAGTGTGTTGTCGTTCACCAATGTGCGCTTATTTTTTCTAGTAAGTATGAAGGATACTGTGCTTGACTTTTCTTAAATGCAAGAGTGCTGGTGACAACTGCGTCTGAAAATCATCGTCGCGTTGCTTAACTCTTATCGGGGACGCGTGTGATTCACAGAATCGCTTTCGGCTAAACATTATCTTATGTTAGAGCCGTTTTCCCGTGCGAGGAGCAGAGGACCCACGTGCCTGCGTCCGGGACACTTGCGTCCTACGTATGTGGGTCCTCACGGCTACATCACTGGTCTTATATGTCCGCCCGTCTATCATCCAAGTTTCGTGCTCGGGATTTGCGCGCTCACAGGTGCAACGCTAGACCTACAAATGTATGTGATGAGGATTCGATATTTAGTCGTGTAAGAGTTTATGTTCTTTCAGACCATGTAATAGACTATGTATGTATTTTTATCTTTTTTTTGCACAAACTCTATCGTTGATGTTAGGTCTACGTCCTGTTAAGCCGTTTGTTATCTGCCGAATCGTATTGTTCACCAAACCTGTAACCAGACACGTTACGATTCTAAATCTACTCTCGATATGACGTAGGCATTATCTACGCGATTGCTTCATCAGACAAAATGATTTACAGATGTGCCTCGGCGGCGAAAATAGGAGTCTAGTATCTAATAATACTATATCAACATGTTGCTTTCGAAACAAAAGATGTGTAGCCTACACTTTTCAGGATTTTATACCTTACAAATGAACGTTGTGAGAGTGATGCACATGGGGTCCTCCCGATTAACTTGGAGTATTTTTTATGCCTCTAAAATGAGCTTTCAAGTGTCTCTTGTGTCTAATCTTTTCTACTTGCTTGTTTCCTTTCCAAATGGAAACTAAAAAACAACTTTCTCTTTCTCCTTGCGATTAGCGAAAAAACTTCCTTGGGAGATGTATCAGGTTTTTGTTTGCGAGAAGGGGTGCATGGGGAAAGGTTGGATAAATGATTCGACATATTAGATCTAAAATGATGTGTAATATCTAATAATACTATAACAGCATGTTGCTTTGGAAAAAAAAATATGTGTAGTATACACATTCCAGAACATTATACCTTACAAACAATCGTCGTGAGTGTGATGCACTTGGGGTCCTCCTAATTAATTTGGGGTATTTCTTTCCCTCCAAAAATGAGCTTTCATCGTGTCTCTTGCGTTCAAACTTTTCTAGTTTCTTGTTTCCTTTCTAAAGGGAAACTAAAACATAACTTTCTGTTTTTTCCTTCCAATCTGCGATAAAACTTCCTTTTCATTATATTTGGAGATGGGTCAAGATTTTTGTTTGCCAGAAGGGGTGCATGTAGATAAATGTATCACACATTTAGATCTAATAATGGTTTGTAGTATCTATAACACATGTGTGTTGCTATGAAAATAAAAAAACATAACAGCGTGTTTCCTTTGAAACAAAAGATCTGCAAAGATATTACAGGACGGTATACCTTGCAAACGAATGTCGTGAGCGTGATACACATGGGATCTACATGACAAACTTGGAGTTTTCCTGCAAAATGAGCTTTATTCGTGTCTCTTGTTTCCAAATTTTCTGATTCCTCATTTTCTTTCCAAATAGAAATTAAATCACAGCTTTCTTGTTTTTCATTGAATCCTAGATAAAACTTGCTTTCTTTTTCGTGGGGAGATGGATCAAGGTTATTGTTTGCGGAATAGGTGCACGTGAAAAAGTGGAATGAATGACTCAGACAAGTTTGATCTTGTAATGGTGTGTAATATTTAATCATACAGGCGTGATGCTACAAAAAACATAACGGTATGTTTCTTTGGAATCAAAAGATGTGTCGATACATTCTGGAACATTATAACCCATTATACCTTGTAAATGAATGATCGACTCTTTGGACAAACAACATGTTATTTTGGAAGCAAAAGATGTGTAGAGATATTCCGAGATGGCACATCCACCCACTAAAAGAACAAAGGACCTTGACATATAACTTCCAAGTTTCACTAAAAACTTAAGTCTTCCTCAGAAAAATGACTTCTTATTCTTATTACCATAGCTAAAAAAATGCATGGGCTGCCACAAAAATGAAGATCGTGTCAACATGTTGCTTCAAAAACAACAGATGTGTAGAGACATTCTGCGTGTGGGGTCATCCCTACAAGCTTGGAGTTTTTCCTCCAAAACGAGCATTCATTGCGTCTCTTATTTCCAAAAAATCTGAATTTCTTCTTTCCTTTATAAATAGAAATTAAAATTAATCCACAACTTTCTGTTTTTCCTTACAACGCGAGATAATACTTCATTTCGGTGGGGAGATGGGTCAGGTTTCTGTCTGGGGGAAGAGGTGCATGTGAAAAGGTGGATTGAATGATTCGGACATGTTAGATCTAATAATGGTGTGTAATATCTAATATTACTGTCTCAACATGTTGCTTTCAAAAACAAAAGATGTGTAGCCTACACATTCCAGGACGTTATACCTTACAAATGAATGTTGTGAGCATGATGCACATGGGGTCCTCCCGATTAACTTGGAGTATTGTTTTGCCTCTAAAATGAGCTTTCATCGTGTCTCTTGTGTCCAAACTTTTATAGTTGCTTGTTTCCTTTCTAAATTGAAATTTAAGCACAACTTTATGTTTTTCCTTTCTACGACAAAACTTCCTCCCCATTACATGTGGAGATGGATTAGGTTTTTTATTTGCGAGAAGGGGTGTACGTGGAAAGGTGAGATCAGTGACTCAGACAGTTAGATCTAATAATGGTTTTTAATATCTAATAATGTGTCGTGTGTTGCTGTGAAAAGCAAAAAAACATAATGACATGCTTCTTTGGAAACAATAGAAATTAAAACCATAACAATATGTTTCTTAGGAATAAAAAGATTTGTCGATACATTTAGGAACATTATATCCCATTATACCTCGTAAATGAACGATCATTAGCGTGTTACACATGGTGTCTTCATGATAAACTTGGAGTTCTTCTTCCTCCAAAATGAGATTCATTGTGTCTCTTATTTTAAAAATTTAACGATTTCTTCTTTCTTTTCTAAATAAAAAAATTGTAGCTTTCTGTTTTTTATTCGAGATGAAACTTCATTTCCTTTCTGTTGGGAGATGCATCGGGTTTTTTGTTTGCAATGAAGGGGTGCACGTGGAAAGAGGGAGGAATGACTCATACATGTTAGATCTAATAATGGTGTGTAATCTAATAATGTGGGCTTGTGTAGCTACAAAAATAAATATAATATCAGCATGTTGCTTTGGAAACAAAAGTTGTCTAGTTTACACTTGTAGGACGTTATTCCTTCCAAATGAACACCGTGAGCATGATGCACATGGGTCTTCACGATAAACTAGATCATGTAGGCGCGTGTTGCCGCACCCGTCCATTAGAAAATAGATTTTCAGGAATTGATGAAAACTAATATATTGTTAGACATTGATGGTTATACATATCAAATGTTGAATCATCGAATCGGGTAAATTCTAGATTCTTGAATGTTCAAAAACGACTAATTGACTTTTATCCTATGAAAATTCAAAGCTACTGCCTCTTTTTAGAGAAGAAGACTATAACTAATTAGTTATACTTTTCTTTGTACAGTGAAAGTAGTCCTGAAATCATGTGCAAGTACTGTTCTTTTAAAATTGCCACCTGACTAATTAACTAACTTCTAATATCACCAATAGTAGTAATTTGTATTAAAATGGCATATAATCCGGTACTTTTCTAGATTCAGTTTTTTATCTTTTAGTACATGCAGTTTTCCCAATGTTGATTCTTATGCATAGGATTGTACTCGTCAGTTGAATAAAGCATGTTGTTTGTTCAGTTATTTCCCTTGCTAGATTAGAACCGTATTGCTCAATGTCTATTTAACATAGTGAGTGTTCCGTTCTTTAATACTCGGTGACAACAGTATTGCTCAATCACAAAATAGTAAACCTAACTTCCTTTTGGCCATTTTGTAATTCTGTTGCTAAACCTAGGATGTCGGAGCAGAAATAAAGATGAATTAAAAATAAAATGCCAGGAGCGATGATTTTACCTTGTAAAGAATTGTCCCATGGATCAAAATGTAGCAGTCTTCCTAGTGTATTTTTCACCTCGAAAGAACATAATTTCTAGTTAGGGAATCAAGAAGCCTTCGTGCAATCAGTACACATTTAGGAATTCCTAACTGGTGCAAACAAATTAATAAAATTTCCTTGATGCGTTAACCTTGAATATATAAACATCCATTAATTCGAAAAAAGTAATCTAACAATTCAAGTTTTCACGAGAAAGGTGATGTTGGCAAGAGAGACATGGAGGACATCAGAGCAACTCTAACAATTTGGCGTTGTAAAACGCGTAGGCAGCACGCGCCAACTGAGTTTCGCGCGCCATGCGTGAATCTCCTCCGGCAGAGACGCAAAAACAAGCGCTCTAAATTTACAGCCCGAACCCTCCAACAGACGCGCTAAATTAGAGCGCGCGCAAACAGATTTTGCAACCAATATGACAGAATAAAGATCTAGAAATTAGGGAAAATATATTGCATAGAACATTGAAAAAACATGCAAAAATACTAGAAATTACTCCTAATACTAGAATCTACTTGACGAGGGTTTAATTCATCAATGCCCATTGTTATGGATTTGGGTTTTGAAGAAGGAGGGAGCGCTGGAAACATCAATCGGCTAGCAAACAAGCACACAGGGACGCAAGGTTTACCCAGGTTCAGGCCTTGTAGAGGTCCCTGCTCCTGCTTGTCTGCTCGTGGAATTAACGAAGGAATCGAAGATTACAATGGTGCGCAGATGCAATCTTGCGAGGGTTGTGGAAACTAGGGTTGCGTGTGTCCTCCTCGCCGCCCCCTCCTGGCCTTTATATAGATAGGCCAGGTCTCAGGTAGCAGGTCGAGTCGGTTACAGATTAGGGTTTGTCCTTCAAACTTTCTATCTTTAGATTTCTTCTTGTCTCGCAAGTTATTGAGAGTCCGTAGGCCACTCGAAATCTTCATTGGGCCGTGGCAACGCCATGGGCTTCCACCGTATCTGGACCGTATATACCAATCTCGAGTACCAGCAGGGTATACCCATGTCAGTAGCCCCCCAAGTGTCCAGTGGAATCGTAGATTTGACTGGGGACTTTATGAAGCCTTTCGAGTGCATGACTGAGTATTTTTCGAGTGCTCTGTTTGTGTCATAGGGATTGTTGATGTGTGTGCCTGATTTAACCAATGTATCGGTATCAGTTAACTATCTTAGGGTAAAACAACGCAATCTACTCGAACTCGAGTCCCCGGACTCGAATTCGGAAAAGTGCTAGTGTAAATCGACTCAAGCCGCGGATGTCTTACAGGAGTCGAATTCCAGTATACGGTTGTGAGCACTCGACGCGTCCGTCAAGGCATGTTCATCGCACCTGTAGGCATGGATAAATTTCTGGTAGTGCGCAGTAAATGCGTTGTCAGGCCTTATTCAGGTCTTATCTTCATGCTGCAAGCGCGGCATCCAAAATTTTGTCATCGCGGAGATGATTCGGGTGACCCAGGAGACGCAGTCTCTTTATAGGGAAAAATATGAGGCGATGTCGCCATAGATTTCGAGTGTGGATGTTATCGACACACAGTACAATGTACAAATAATCATAGGGTGCGCGACCAGCGCTCCCTATGGGAGTAGCCTCCGAGTGCCTGGTTGAGTCGAAGACTCAGGCAGGGACTAAAGAACTTTTACGACTGATGTCATCTTTTGTTTGCTTGTTTCAGTCAAATTTATTTCCAGTGCTCCCTATAGGAGTAACCCATGTCCATAGTCGAATCGTGGATTCGAGTGGTTGGGTATGCTTTAAATGTCCATAGTCCTGCAAAAAGAAAAATCGTAGGATGCACAACCAGCGCTCCCTATGGGAGTAGCCCCCGAGTGCTTGGTGGAGTCGAAGACTCGAGCAAGGACTAAACTAGTCGAAGTCTTCTACTGCTCAACCTTTGATGACATTAGTGTTGACGATGTGATGATCTCAGTTGCTCGCATGAGCGGGTTTGACGGGACGTGATGAGCGATGGGTCCCATTTTCTGACTCTGACTTGACCGGGCGTGCGTAATCTTTGTTTTAGCTGCGCCTCCTCGATTTCCACACGTAATGGGGGTAGTGGGGGACGGTTCGTGCTTCAGGTCCTCCACGTGTCGATCGCGATGTGCGCCATGCGTCTGATAGGGTTTCTGCTGGCCGTTGGATTACATCTTCCAGGGGGTTAAGTAGTAGCGCAGCTGCGGTAAATTCTCATCTGCTCCCTCTCTACTTTGTGCCTCCATCTCCATTGCTGCTGCTCTCTGCCTCCGAGAGTTTGTTTCGTTCGCGGCGCTAGACCAACTCCGGGTTTTCCTGAGTTATTTTGTTCGCTCTCATCGCCACCTCAAGATGGGGAAGAAGAAGGGAGGTGTTGCCGCTGAGTCCGCTGCCACCGCTGTCGCTGCCAAGAAGAAGGGCGGCTCCGCCGCTGCAGGCACCAGCGCCGCTGTTGCCGGGAAGAAGAAGGGCTCGAGCACTCGCGTCACTAATGGCGCGTGGCGCGTGGCGCGCGTCCATCATCAAGTCGTCCGAGCTCCGTCTCCTGCGCCAAGACGGAGTTCTATCTCCCGCAGTCGGTGACTCGCGAGTCCTAGGTGGTGAGGTAACCCCTTGTCCTCCTGCTGGTTTCCGGGTGATGTTCCTAGCGTTCATCATCCGCGGTCTTTCTCTGTCCCTGCATCCTTTCTTTAGGGGCCTCCGTTGTTTCTATGGGCTCCAGCTGCACCAGCTGTCCCCCAACTCTATCCTCCATATTGCCTACTACATTACGCTTTGCGAGTGCTGGCTCGGAATCGAGCCACACTTTGGTCTCTTCAAGATGAAGTGCCAGTCAGCGTCTGGCTCCGTAGTCTACGATGTAGGAGGCTGCGGTATCCATGTCGACTCCTCCGTCACTTACTTTGACATCAAGCTCATGGCGTCCATTCAAGGGTGGAGGGACAAGTGGTTCTATATCCGCGACCAGAAGGCCGACGGAGACCACTTCGGACTCGCGCCTTTCGATGCCGCGGCGTTGTGCAGGAGGAGGCGTTCTTGGAAGAACGTGGTGCTGCCCGGCGAGTCTGAGGAGACAGATGTGTTGTACGAGCGCGTTTGTAACCTCGAGAGTCGCATGGGTAAAGAAGAGGGAGGTTGCGCCCTCATTCGCACGTGGTTGCGCCGTTGCGTCCAGCCCCTGCAGGCCAGATTCCACCCTATGTTCCAGTGGGCTGGCGCAGACGATGCCACTCGCATATCTGCCGATGGCATTTCCACGAGTGAAGTAGATAAGAGGGTGCGAGTGCTCACCAAGTACACCGCCAAGGATGTGCTCCCCAGTGAACCAGTCGTACCTCCATTCGATGCTGCTAATCCTCATCCTGAGGTACAGTTGTGCTACGAAGTAGCTTTGTTTGTCGAGTGCTTCTTTTTTCTTGACTTGTGCTGACTTGTTTTATGTATGCAGGATTGGAAGGTTTCTCCCAGTATGCCCCCTCTTCCTGAGGGGGTTATTCCTCGCGAGGTAGATGAGGAGCACGAGTCGGAGTCGACCATCCCATTTGAAGAGGAGAAGGAAGCCCCCAAGTCCAGCGGTCTGGACGCTCGCAAGCGTTCACGGAGCGAAGATTCGGATGCGTCGTCTCCTTCGACTCCGAAAGGCCCAGCTATTGGTGCAGAGTCGCCGATACCTGCCGTTCCTGTGAGTGCTGTGGCGCCATCTTCCCGCAAGAAGATGCGGCTGCCGAAGGAGTCGTCGTCAGAGTTGGAGGGCCAAACCTTCGATTTTGACAAGTTTGATTGGTAAGTATACAATTCTTTTCTTTGGTTCTTCTTTGGAGTTGCATTTTCCTTATGTTGGTTTTGTTCCACAGTCAACCGGCATCGTCATCTTCTGGCGATGTCCAATTTTTTAAAGAATCTAGAGTCACGGACTCCAAAGCCAAGGAAGTGGCTGAGTGGACTCCTTCCCCTCCATTGGCGGCCCACTCCGGGCACAATTCATCAAGTTCTCCACGCGATGTGGAGCACCAGATGGTTGTTCGGACGACTACGCGTCAATCGACTTCGGAGTTCACTAGAGGATCACGTATGTGTGATATTGCTTTTTCTTTCAATCGAATTTATCATCCGTACCATCTGCTGATCCTTTGTTGTTTCTCCTGTCGCAGCTTATTGTGAAGGAAGCTGCTCACCTGGCAGAGCAAGTGTTTGCCATGGGTCGCCAGCATGCAATGCTGGACAACCGCCATCGCGTGGTTGAAAGTTAGTGCTTTTTATTTCTTCTTCTTCATCCTTGTGATATACTTGACTGACGGTCTGTCTTTGTTTGTTTTGCAGCTGAGCATAATGTGCTCCTTCGCGACGCCGCTTCCCTCGAAAAGACGCTCGCCACGGCGGTGAAGGGTCACGATGAGGTAGTCCCTGCGCTTGATGAATCGCGGAAACGCGAAGAAGATTTGCACGCCTCCATCGCTGCTAGAGAGAAGTTGTTCGAAGGACAGCTCTTCTCGATTACCAAGGCTCTTTCAGGTATTCTTCGTCTGGATTTTCGTCGTGTCCTTTCTTTCGACTTTGTTACTGCGCTGAACTTTTTTGCCAACACTTTTCTCTGTGTAGATGCCGGCGGTCTGAGCTTCGACGCCCAGGCGCTCCGTCGTGATGATGCCTTGGCAGGCGCCATCGCGGCAGTCGAAGATCGCAGTGCTTCCATCCAGGGGACGCTGACCAAGGCCAAGGGTGTACTCAGTCGCCTCCGTGAGGAGCTGGCGCCCAAAGCTGAGTTGATCGAGAATGTAGATGACATGGTGGAGTCCCTTGCTGGAGGCATTCCTGCAGGCTTCAAGAACTCGCTTCGTGCGGCTGGCGCTTCTATGTCACTCGCGATGGTTCAAGCCCATGGAGTCGAGATGGATCCTGCTGCGGTCTCCAAAGCAATGCCTATTGGCGCGGATGGTTAACAGGTAGTTTTTGCTCCTTTTGCAACTGCCTGTGGCAAGTACGGGCTGCAGCTCATCAACACAGTCGCGAAGTACTCTGAGGAGCTACAGCGAGCCAAGAAGGCGGCAAAGGCTGCGGCGTCAGGGTCGGTGGTAAGTCTGTGGCGTTTGATACTGCCACAGACTCGATGAGGCCCCCGAAACCAAAGTCCAAGTCAAAGAAGCCAGTTTCTCCTCAGTAGTCATATTTGTAATAGTTAATAGCCTATCCCTTTTGTCTAGAACATGCCGTTTGCGAGTGTATCTGTTGATACTTTATTATGCTTGAACGCACTCGAGTTTTGTCCATGTATTGCTTGGTCTTCTTATTATCTCTTGCTTGGCTTGTGATAGGGCACATCGAGTGGTCCTTCGAGTGAACCTTGGAATCTGCCATCTACTGATGATACCTTAGCGTAGTCGCGCTCAAGGGTGGATGAGCTGTCTCTGCTTTCGCGACTACGTGACCACGTTAAGCAGCTGGAGTGTGAACTGCCTGTGCTCCATGGTAACGCGGATGTATGGAAGTCGAGGGTAGAGAAGGCCACTGCCCGAGAGCAATATCTGCTAGGGGAGGTGACGCAGTTGGGCGACCAATTCAATTGTTAGCTTTCTGCCTCCTTATCTTTTCTTGTAGCCACTCGCGGTAGTTCGTTGTCTTCATATTTTTGCCTTTGCTTGGTATAGTTGTCAGTGCACGCCATCCGCAATATGAGAAGGACAAGATTGCCATTCGCATGAATGACCTGACCCAAGAGCAGATTTAGGCGAGTGGGTACTTCTGGGTGGATCATGATCGCGCAATCGCACTAGCGACCCTGCAGGATCGTGCCTCGCGAGTGCTTCATTTCCTGAAGAAATCGCAATTGTGCTTAAAGAATACCTATCAGACGATGTTTCCGCTGGACGTTGTTCTATCGAGCCTGCTGGCCCTTCTTGCGAAATTTGAAGACTTGAGTGGAGTCCGCGAGTATGTACGGCAACAGTTAGTGGCTGGTGCCAAGGCTGCTCTATCGCTGGTACGACTACACATGCCTGATGTGGATGTTGCAGCGGTTGCTGCTGGACCGCCAGTGCTGCCAGCAGGTTCGACCTGGAACATGGTTCCTCATTACCAGGCGGTGGATCGCCCAGCGGAGGAAATTGTCGACTTCTTCAAGGAGCAGACAAACGTTCTTTTGTTGCAACAGTAGTTTAGTTTGTACCCTGCACATAGTTGTACTAGTGTTGTAAAGTTCATATATAAATATATATGTTGTGTATAATTGATTGACATTGATATATATAAAGAGCTTGTTAGCTCGTATGTTTTGCGAGTGCGTTGCACTATGCGATTCCTTTTCGTTAGCCTGACTTGTGTTTATCTCAGCACCTTGCCAACCTGTCAGGTGCGTTGCAACTGGGTTGGTGTTTGTCAAGGGTTTGATTAGTACATCAGCTACTCAGGATATCACATTTGTTCGTAGAACAGATGTGTATAGGGTGGCGCGGCCCCCGAGTGGATAAATTGCAAAACTTAAATAAAAGAACGCAGAGTTTGGGGCACTTAGCTTTATTTATTCGTAGGATAGTACGAGGTACAATGTGTGGCTAAGTAGCCTTGGCTGAATAGCCTTATTTGCAATGTAAGGAATAAAAGACGACTAAGGGTAGAAGCGCCGCAGCTGCGCGACGTTCCAAGGGTTGGAGTACGCGACTCCTGTCTCGAAATCTTTAAGGCGATAGGCGCCACCTGGGATTACTTCTGTAATCACGTACGGTCCCTCCCAAGGGGACTCGAGCTTGAGATGCCCTTGTTGTTTCAGTCGCAGGACCAGGTCTCCTTCGACGAAGGACCTGGGGCGTAGCCTTCTGCTGTGGTAGTTGCGCAGGTTCTGCTGGTAGATCGTCAATATTTCTGCTACGATTTCCCGTGCCTCATCAAGGAGGTCGACGGAGTCTTCGAGTGCAATTGTGGACTCCTGCTCGCTGTAAGAGACCACTCGCGGTGCCTTGTACCGTACCTCTGCGGGTAGTACCCCTTATGTGCCATGCACCATGAAGAACGGGGTGTACCCCGTTGCACTGTTTGGAGTTGTGCGTAGGCTTCAGAGTACGGATTGAAGCTCGTCTGGCCAGCATCCTGCGACTTGCTCGAGTGGCTGGAGGAGCCGCTTCTTGATTCTGCCGCAGACGAGCCCATTGGATTTTTCGACTTGACCGTTGGTCTGTGGATGAGCTACGGAAGCATAGCTTACATTGATTCCCAGGTCCTCGCAGAAGCTCTGGAACTCCTTAGAGGTGAAGCTTGTTCCATTGTCCATTATAATGTTGTGCGGCACTCCGAAGCGATAGACAATGGACTCGAAGAACTTGACTGCGCTGGATCCTGACTGGTTAGTCACCAGCATGGCCTCTATCCACTTGGTGAATTTGTCGACTGCGACCAAGAGATAGACGTAGCCTCCTCGCGAGGACTTTGGGAGCTTGCCGACCATGTCGAGTCCCCATTGCGCGAAGGGCCAGGCCAATGGAATTGGCCGAAGCTCCACGCCAGGTGCATGTGGTTTGTCCGCGAATCGCTGGCAAGCGTTGCATTTTTGGACGATGTCCTTGGCGTCATGCATGGCCCTAGGCCAGTAGAATCCAGCTCGTAGAGCTTTGGCGACGAGGGCGCGACTGCCGACGTGGTGCCCGCAAGTCCCCTCATGGATGTCGAGGAGAACAGCTCTTCCATCAGCATTGGAGACGCATCGTTGGAGTACTCCTATGATGCTGCGCTTGTATAGTTCGCCGTTGATAACAGTGAATGCCTTGGATCGCCGCGCAATGTGTCGTGCGTCAGTCGGATCGTCCGGTAACCTCTTGCTGAGAAGGTATGTGATGTACGGTTGAGTCCAAGATGGCTCGATCATCATGACACTCATCGGTCCTTCGAGTCCTGTGTCAAGCTCCAGGTCGTCGAGTGCCATTGGCTCATTGGGCGGCGCATCCCCCAAGTCCGTTGTTGCGCTTGTTTTCTTCTCTGTGGCCTTCGGCTTGATGGAGCGTTCGCAGATACACTCAATAAATACCCCAGGTGGTATGGGTGGGCGCAGGTGGAGCCAATGTTGGCGAGTGCGTCTGCCTCTTCTGCTCTCGTGGCCTACGTGCCGCAGCTCACAGCCATCGAAGTCCCCTTCGAGTGTGTCGTAGAGGTCGCGGTAGGCGATCATATTGTCGTTCAGTGCGTCGCACTCGTGCATTGTCTGGTTGATGACCAGTTTGGAGTCGCCGTAGATTATGAGCCTTTTGGCGCCGCAGGCTTTTGCCATCCTCATCACGTGTAACAGGGCCTCGTATTCAGCTCCATTGTTAGAGGCGGTGAACTGCATTAGCAGAATATATTTCAGCTTCTCTCCCTGGGGCAATGTCAGTATGACACCTGCGCCAGCTCCGTCCTTTCGTTTGGATCCGTCGAAGTGCATTGTACAGAGGTAAGACATATCTGGTTTTTTAGGGAGCTGATTCTCCATCCAGTGCACGAGGAAGTCAGGGAGAACTTGCGACTTGATCGCGTTGCACTTTTCATATGTAATGTCTCGTGGAGACAGCTCAATTCCCCAAAGCGCGACTCGTCAGGTGGCGTCGGGGTTGTTGAGGATATGTCCAAGTGGGGCATCGTTGACCACCACGATTGGGTGCTCCTGGAAGTAGTGGCGCAGTCGCCTGGCTGTCATGAAGATGCCATATGCCAACTTCTGGTAGTGCGGGTACCGCTGCTTTGTTGGCGTGAGTACCTCGCTGAGGTAGTAGACTGGGTGTTGTACCCCGTGGACCTTGTTTTCCTCAGCTCGTTCCACTACGAGCACCGTGCTGACCACCTGGTTGGTGGCGGAGATGTACAACAACAGTGGTTCCCTTTCGCGTGGGGTCACAAGTACTGGTGAGGTGGACAGTAGACGCTTGAGATCTTCAAATGCTTCATGTGCCTCATTGGTCCACTCGAACTTGTCAGCTTTGCGGAGAAGTTGGTAGAAGGGCAGTGCCTTTTCGCCCATTCGACTGATGAATCGACTGAGCGCCGCAATTCGCCCAGCCAGCTGCTGGACACCTCTTATGTTCTTCGGCTTCTCCATGGCCAGTATGGCTTTTATTTTGTTCAGGTTCGCCTCGATCCCTCTCGTGGAGATGAGATATCCGAGTAGTTGCCCAGATGGTACACCGAAGGTGCATTTGTCTGGATTGAGCTTGATCCGGTAGTGGTCGAGGTTGGCGAAGGTTTCGCGTAAATCATTGATTAGCGAAGCTTCCTCTTTGGTCTTGATTACGATGTCATCAACATAGACTTGGATGTTGCGACCAAGTTGGTTCTTGAGGCAAGCCTGCATGAACCGCTGATAGGTTGCTCCTGCGTTTTTTAGCCCGAAGGGCATTGTGTTGTAGCAGAACACACCAAAAGGCGTTGTAAACGCCGTTTTCTCTTGATCTTCCTCCTTCATTCGAATCTGATTATAGCCTGAGTAGGCGTCGAGGAAGTAGAGGGGCTCACGTCCCGCGGTGGAGTCGATGATCTGGTCGATTCGCGGCAGCGGGAAGTGATCCTTTGGGCGGTGCTTATTCAGAGAGGTAAAATCCACGCACATCTGTAGGAAATCCGTGTCCTTTTTTGTTACTAGCACGGTGTTGGCGAGCCAAGTGCTTTCCTTGATCTCGCGTATGAATTTGGCGTCGAGGAGTCTGTTGATCTCCATTCTGACCACTTTTGCTCTTGGCTCAGACAGTCACCAAATTGTTTGTTTGACTGGCCTTGCTTCAGGGTTTACATTGAGTGCGTGCTCGGCGAATTCCCTGGGAACTCCTGGCATGTCCGCTGGACACCAGGCGAAGATTTCCTAGTTCTCATGGAGGAATTCAACGAGCGCGAGTTCCTATGTCGGACTCAAGTTGTTGGCGATGAGGGATGTCTTGGCTGGGTCCAATGGGTGGACCTAAACTTTCTTCATGTGCACTGACGAGTCGAAGGATAGGTCGGGTGAACTTGGCCGGCTCAGGGGAGGCAGATTGTTGTCTATCGACTCCTTCAATCTTGCGAGTTCTTCCTGCATGCCGAAGGACTGGGAAACTCTGTTGAATTCCCTGTCGCAACTGTCGGACCTCTCGAAGCTCCCGTTGATTGTGATGACGTCGTTCGGGCCTGGCATTTTTGTCTGCAGATAGGCATAGTGCGGCACTACCATGAACCTGGCGAACGCGACATGTCCGAGGATGCACTGGTACTGTGAGGGCCAGTTGACGACTTTGGAGTCGATGCGTTCACATCGAAAGTTTTTCGGTGTGCCGAAGATGACATCGAGGTTGATTTTGCCAAGGGGATATATGCCTTTGCCCGGGACGATGCCGTGGAATGTCGTGTCCGAGGCCTCTAGGAAGGTCAGAGGGATCCTCATTGCTCACAAGGTACTCGCGAACATAAGGTTGATGCCACTTCCACCATCCATGAAGACATGACTCATGTCGAAGCCTCCAATATGTGCCTCGAGTATGAGGGGACAATGGCCTAGGCGGGGTACTTGATGCGGGTGATCGCGCTTATCGAAGGTGATGCAGGAGTCGCTTCCATTGAGGTACTCAGTGGTGGATGGTGGTGAGTTTGTCGCCAAGTTGACTTGGCGAGTGATGGCCTTCTGCACCCAATTCGAGGGGCGTCCCTTTTGGATCATCATGTTGCCCACTAATGACCCACAAGTATAGGGGGTGTATCGCAGTATTTTCGAGAAGTAAGAGTGTTGAACCCAACGAGGAGCAGAAGGTGCTGGCTAGTGGTATGGATCAGGAATTCTCTGCAAATACTTAGCAAACAGATTTTTAGGGGGTTTTGATAAAGCAAGTAAATAAAGTACGAGTAAATAAAAGACAATAAGAATAAATGCAGCAAGTGGCCCAATCCTTAATGCAGCAAAGGACAAGCCGGTTGTATTACTTAAGATGACCAAACGTTCTTGAGTACACATGGGAATTCTGTCAAGTACTTTCGCTACATATAGTTGATTAATTTTCTTTAGCTTGCTAAGTGTTGTGTGGGTGAACCTGTGCTAATGTACTGACCTTCCTAAGACTAATACATACTTGTGATTATACCCCTTGCAAACATCCGTAAGTACAAGAAAGTAATTAAGGTAGAACCTAACCATAGCTTTAAACTCTAAGACCCTTACGTCCCTTGTGCAATGGTTTGCTAACGGGGATTCAGGTTTCTGTCACTGCGGCAACCCCTACGATTAGTAGCCAAATATATAATGCATTCCCCTAGGCCCATATAGGTGAAGTGTCATGTAGTCGACGTTCACATGACACCACTAGAAGAAGTACACCACAACGTAAATATCAAGCTATTGAATCTTTCTCAACACAATTCCACTACTAACAACATGACTTCTCCCATGTCCTCAAGAACAAAACGAACTACTCACAAGACATCATATGGATCATGATCAGAGATGGAATAATTATGTATAACAATCTGAACATAAACAATAATTCAACGGTTCACTCAATAGCATCAACTACAAAGATTAATCAACATCGGGAAAGTTTCCCCTAAGAACTATGCAAGATTCAACACAATTGTTACAGCAAATATGGAGATGGAGATGATGGTGCTGGTGGTGATGACGATGATCATGATCCCGATGAAGTCCAGCTTGATGGTGGTGTTGATGGCGATGATCTCCCCTCTCCGGGAAGGAATTCCCCCGGCAGAAATCTGTCTGCCGGAGAGAACTTTCTCTCTCGGTGTTTTCTGCCCCGCAGATGCGGCAGAATCTTTCTGTGGTCGCCCCCCGAGTATTAGCCTTTCGGGAGGATTATATACGCTAGAGGGGAGAGCCAGAGGTGGACCAGGGCGGCCACACCACCTGGTGGCGCGACCTAGGGTGGCTCGTGCCAGGGGGTGGTGTGGGCCCCCTGTGGCCCATCTCCACTCCTCCTTCTGGCAGCCTTCGTCTTCTAGAAAAATAGGATTTTCTATATATTTTCCCGGATTTTCTGATCTTCGTGAATTTTGCCTCCAAACAGCACCTTTTCCATCAGAATCCTGACTACATCGTTCCATGCTCCAAAAGTCATCAACCATGCAAAAACAGATGAAATAACATAAGTATCACCTCTTAATATGAAATATATCAATGAATAACAGTGAATTATGATATAGAATAGTGATGCAAAATGGATGAATCAACTCCCCCCAAGCTTAGACTTCGCTTGTCCCCAAGCGAAACTGAACTCAATAAACATGACCTCAGGTTTATGGGGTGAAGAATCGATAAAAAGAATACGGACAATAAGCATCACACTCATCAATACATAGATCATAATAGAAGACAACTCACTATTATATAACTTAACTTGCAATGAGTAAAGGAAACACAATAAAGATACATAAAGTAAATCATAACTGTTAATGGCAAACTTAGCTCTTGGTCGAAGAATAGTTGATAATTTGCTGGAGTTGACAAATAACTGGTTTTCAATGATAGCTTTCAAAGTAGTAATCACCAAGATAAGAGCAATGTGCAAAACAGGAACATAAGGAACATGATTGAATAAATCATCATATGAATGAATGAAACACAACAACTCAAAATACTTGTTGAGATAGAAGGGAATAGGTTTACTGACTCAACTAAAAAGTAAAACAAAAGGCCCTTCGCAGAGGGAAGCAGGGATTGCAAGTTTCATAAAGAGCTCCCAAAAATTATGATACTTATTAGCTTTCAGCTCTCATTGCCCCTATCATAGGCATCTTTAGGTGATTAAGGTTAAAGTGATCAAATATGAGGATATGCTTCACAAGTTGTAAATTGAGAATCTCATGTCCCTTGAATACGAGGGCCGCTCCTCATGCTACTCAAGTTTAGTCACCGGTAAGTTCTTGTCATCGTAAGCACATGTATATCATGGAAAGCCGCCAACAGGGTACCCCTTGCCCGATGATACGGAAGAATCCCCATATCAAAATGACAAGGCAAGCAGACAACAAGCATCTCAGCAATCTTCTTATTTACAATGGGAATATGGCGCTTTTTTCTCTCTTTCCTCTTTTCATAATATCTCTTTTTTTCTTTTTCTCTTTTTCTCGATCTCTATCTCTTTTTTTATAAGAAGAATGCTTCATAGATGCTCATTATGGTTACGCTGCAGGTTTCCACCATGACAGCATGGATTAGACCAGCGGCCCAGGCATTTCTCTAACACACGTGCATAACTCCATGGACTTACAAGCTCTCCTTTCATTTCACACCGAAGACATCCATAGACAAAAGAACATGATATCAACTAGGTACAAAGTACCAGTGCAATGTTGAAAGTGTTCCCCATGACAGCATGGTTCTGCTAATTCACAACTTACAAAGCGCAAGCATATACACAACATAGATTGCCACAATGGTTAAAGTTTATTAGATGCAAGAAAGTAAAGTGTGCCATCAAGTTCGTGAGAGCTTTAATCACTAATTTTCACATAACAAGTTTAATTTGGATGGTAGATAAAACAAGAATTTACTTAGAAAAAGCAATAGTGCTAATAGGTAGGTATGGTGGACGCAAATGTCAAAGGTTTTGGTTTTGAGGATTGGATGCACGAGAAGAATTCCCTCTCAGTATAGGTTTTTTGCTAGCAAGGCTAGGTAGCAAGTATAAGAGTTGAAGGAAACAAACAAACATAGAAGCGATAAAGACAAACATGCAATCTTCCTTGGAATCCCAAAAGATCTTAACTAGAGAATACTAAACTTATGAGCAAATCAAGAAAGAAGATGATGATTTTTTTTCTTTAGAGTACTTTTATCTTTTCATTCAACTCTCAAAAATAGTGTTGCTATTGACCGAGCCAGGTTTGCCAAAACCAACTAAATTAACTCAATGATCCCAAAGTGATACCAATACTAACAACAAGATCAATCATATAACCACGAATTGAAAACTAATATAAGATATGCAAAAAAGTAAATGATAGAACTTCTCATTAATATTCCATAACGGCAACTCACACCAAGGGATACATATCTAACAAGAGAGGGGACACTTCCATAATGCAAACCATCCTACATAATAACTTCTCTATTCATGATATGACTCTACTAAAAAGGTAAAAAGATAGAAGATAGTGATGTGATACCGCGGCACTGCCCCAAGCTTGGAACAAGCCATGGGGATGCCAAACCTGATGACGAATTACTCCTTCGGTGGTGGTGGTGTTGTTTCGATGAGCTCTTTGATCAGTTTCCCCATCTTCAAGCAACAACTCATTGGGATGAATCTTCAACTCTCTCATGTATGGGTTGATGATATCCTCTAAAGAATCTTCCTTGGCTGATCCAGAGGAAGACATTGTGGCTCCAAATCTAGGACTCTACCTATCAGAAACAGATCGAAACAAAAACACGACGAGAACACGATACATGAACCTCGGGGGATCCATATATTACGAAATTTCACAACAAAAGGAAGGTACTGGGAGAAAACGGGTCGGAGACGGAGTCCGGAGTGGCCACACCACCTGGTGGCGCGGCCAGGGGTGGGCCCGCGCCACAGGGTGGTGTGAGCCACCCTAGCTCCGTTTCCGTCCCTCTTTCGCTTCGTAGCTTTCCTTATTGACTAAAAACTGCAAAAATATAATTGGATAGAATTTTCGCGAAACGTTTCTTACCAGAACTGTTACCTATTTGAAAACAGACTCTGTAGGTTTCTGAATTTGGTCCTTGATAAATTTTTCTGGAGTTATAACTTGAAAGGCATCAACATCTTCATTGTAAGAATCTCCAGCAATATAGTGCTTAAGTCGCTGCCCATTCACTACTTGTGTAGTGTTATCTTTTAAAGAAGAAATCTTTATTGCTCCTGAGCGGTACACTTCTTCAATAATGAAAGGTCCTTCCCATTTTGACAGTAGTTTCCCTGCAAAAAATCTGAGACGAGACCTATACAATAGAACCTTCCCACCAACATGGAATTCTCTCTTAAGTATTCGCTTGTCATGCCATCTTTTAACTTTTTCCTTAAAGAGCCTAGCATTCTCATATGATTCACTCCTCCATTCATCTAAATAATTTAAGGCAAATAATCTCTTTTCACCAGCAATCTTACAATCTTTATTGAGTTCTTTAACTGCCCAGTAAGCTTTGTGTTCTAATTCTAAAGGTAGGTGACAAGCTTTCCCATAAACCATTTTATAAGGAGACATTCCCATAGGGTTTTTGTAGGAAGTCCTATAAGCCCATAAAGCGTCATTCAACTTTTTAGCCCAGTTTTTCTAGATCTATTAACAGTATTTTGCAAGATGGATTTAATTTCTCTATTTGAAAATTCTACTTGCCCACTAGTTTGGGGGTGATAAGCTGAAGCAATTCTATGATTAACATCATATTTAGCAAGGGTCTTTCTAAAACCACCATGAATGAAATGAGAACCTCCATCAGTCATGAGATACCTAGGCACTCCAAACCTAGGAAAGATAACATCCTTAAGTATTTTTTGAGAAGTCTCCCTGTAGCACTCTTGGTAGGAATGGCTTCTACACACTTAGTAACATAATCAACGGCAACAAGAATATGAGTATAACCTTTCGAGGGAGGAAAAGTACCCATAAAGTCAAATCCCCAGCAATAAAAGGGTTCAATAGCTAGAGAGTAGTTCATAGGCATTTCATTGCATCTAGAAATATTACCAACACGCTGACATTCATCACAAGATAAAACAAATTTTCTTGTGTCTTTAAAAAGGGTAGGCCAGTAGAAACCTGATTGTAGCACCTTTTGTGCAGTTCTATCTCCTGCATGATGTCCTCCATAAGCACTACCATGACATTTACGCAATATCTCCTTTTGTTCATATTCTGGAACACATCTTCGCATAATACCATCCACTCCTTCTTTATATAAGTGTGGGTCATCCCAAAAATAATGCCTCAAATCATAAAAGAACTTTCTTCTTTGTTGAGCTGTAAAAGTTGGAAGCAAATACTTGGAGACAATAAAGTTAGCATAATCAGCGTACCAAGGGCTCCCTCGCGAGCTTACCCCTACCATAGCCAACTGTTCATTTGGGAAACTATCATTAACAGGCATAGGGTCAAAGGAGATATTTTCCAATCAAGATAAATTATCAGCTACAGGGTTTTCAGCACCTTTCCTATCTATAATATGTAGATCAAACTCTTGTAAAAGCAGCACCCATCTAATAAGCCTAGGCTTAGCATCCTTCTTTGTCATAAGGTACTTAATAGCAGCATGATCAGTATGAATGGTGACTTTTGAGTCCACAATATAAGGTCTAAACTTATCACAAGCAAAAATGACAGCTAAGAATTCTTTTTCAGTAGTTGCATAATTCCTTTGAGCAGCATCAAGAGTCTTACTAGCATAATGAATAACGTTCAACTTTTTATCAATACATTGCCCAAGGACAGCACCTACAGCAAAATCACTAGCATCACACATTATTTCAAAAGGTAAGCTCCAATCAGGTGGTTGAACGATAGGAGTTGTAGTTAAAGCCTTCTTAAGAGTTTCAAAAGATTCCTTACAATCATCATCAAAAACAAAGGGTACATCTTTTTGAAGAAGATTAGTGAGGGGTTTTGATATCTTAGAGAAATCTTTAATAAACCTTCTATAGAAACCAGCATGACCAAGGATACTACGAATACCTTTTATGTCTCTTGGGCCGGGCATTTTCTCAATTTCCTTGACTTTAGCCCTATCCACTTCTATGCCTCTTTCGGAAACCTTATGCCCAAGGACAATCCCTTCATTAACCATGAAGTGGCATTTCTCCCAATTAAGAACAATATTAGTTTCTTCACACCTCTGCAAAACTTTATCAAGGTTGTGCAGACAATTATCAAAATAATTTCCATAGACAGAGAAATCACCCATGAATACTTCCACAATTTCCTCACAAAAACCATGAAAGATAGCAGACATGCATCTTTGAAAAGTAGCAGGAGCATTACATAAACCAAAAGGCATACGTCCATAAGCATAGGTTCTGTAAGGGCATGTAAAGGTAGTTTTTTCTTGATCTTGTTGTTTAACAGCAATTTGAGAAAACCCAGAGTATCCATCAAGGAAACAAAAATGAGTCTTTTTAGACAATCTTTCTAACATTTGATCAATAAAAGGAAGTGGGTAATGATCTTTCTTAGTAACTTTGTTAACCTTTCTGAAATCGATACACATCCTATAGCCTACTACTATTCTTTGGGGAATAAGCTCATCATTATCATTAGGCACAACAGTAATACCTCCCCTTTTAGGGACACAATGAACATGACTAACCCATTCACTATCAGCAATAGGGTAAATAATACCAGCATCAAGGCGTTTCAATACCTCATTTCTTACCACTTCCTTCATCTTAGGATTTAAACGTCGTTGGTGCTCTACCACTGGATTTGCATCTAGTTCTATATTGATAGCATGCTGACATATAGTAGGAGAAATCCCTTTTAAATCATCCAGGGTATAGCCCATAGCCCCTCGGTGTTTCTTCAATACCTCCAATAACCTTTCTTCTTCCTTCCCTAAAAGTTTAGAGCTAATAATAACAGGATATATCTTATTATCATCAATGTAAGCATATTTAAGATCATCGGGTAAGGGTTTTAGATCGAAGACTAGATCCTTTTTAGGTGGCAATGTGGTACCCAAGTCTTCTACAGGCAAGTTATGCTTAAGCATCTTAGGCTGATTACGGAGAATCTCGTCAATCTCATTCCTTTCTTCCATGAATATTTCACTTTCATGATCTTCCATAAATTGCTGCAAAGCATTGTTAGGAGCAATAGAAATAGAAGCAAGTTGTTCAACTCTAAAATCCTCATTATGAGTTTCCTCTTCACAAGGTTCTTTAGTAAATTTTGAAAAATTAAACTCATAAGATTCCCCACCAAACTTAGTCAAGATTTTCTCCCTTTTGCAATCTATAATAGCTCCACAAGTACTCAAGAAAGGTCTACCAAAAATGATAGGATAAGTTTTACTAGCAGCTGAACCAAGTACTAGAAAATCGGCAGGATACTTAATCTTACCACAAAGAACTTCCACATCCCGTACAATACCAATTGGAGAGATGGTCTCTATATTAGCAAGGTGAATAACCACATCAATCTCTTCCAATTCGCAGGGACTGATTTCATGCATAATTTCTCTGTAAAGCTCATAAGGAATAGCACTGGAACTTGTAATAATATCACATAAACCATAATAGCAATGATCACCAATTCTAACAGAAAGCATAGGGACACTAGCTTTTTTAGTTCTATTAGGATGTGAAACAATATTTGAAGCATCCTCACAATAGACTATGTGTCCATCTTCTACGCTTTTAGTGACAAGGTCTTTCACAATTTCTACAACAGGTTCAATGTTTATTTGTTCATCAGGTTTTACAGTTCTCTTTGCACTTTTAGTGATTATACTAGTTATCATAGGATGGTCCTTTACCTTATCCGGGAAGGGTTTCTCGATATAAAGTTCAGGTAAGATGTGATCAATAGTGTAAAACTCAGTACTCCCAACAGGAACACAGTCAACAATATCTTTATAAGGCGCATGGTACTTGCTCCATCCCCTTTTGGGGATTTCAATATAAGAAGCAAAAGCCTTAAAGAAATTTGTAATAACTTGGAAATCAAGACCATAAGTATTTTTAATATTTTGAAAGTCATCAGTATCCATAAAAGATTCAATGCATTCATAATCATAATTTATACCTGACTTTCTACCTTTGTCATTCTCCCAAGCTTCAGCATTATCTTGAATACGGTCCAAAAGATCCCATTTAGCTTCTTATTCCATGCGAGTGAATGGTCCAGCACAAGAAGCATCCAATAAATCCTTATCATGTAGAGGGAGCCTTGCATAAAAGTTATTGATAATAATATTGTTGGGGAGCTCATGAATGGGACATTTGAGCATTAGTAACTTCAATCTCCCCCAAGCTTGAGTTGTACTCTCTCCATCAAGAGGCCAAAAGTTGTATATTTGATTCTGATCTTTATGAATCTCACTAGGAGGATAAAATTTTGAATAAAAGAGAGGCACTATTTCCTCCCATTCAAGAGCTTGACCATTCTTCAACAGCTTATACCATTCCTCAGCTCTTCCTTTCAGTGACAATGAGAATAACTTCTTCTTAACTTGATCTGTAGTAATACCTGCACACTTGAACAACCCGCATAATTTGTGTATAAAGAGCAAATGATCACCGGGATGGACAGTTCCATCCTCAACATAGTAGTTATCCATAACACGATCAATAATTCTTGTAGGTATTTTAAAAGCATCATTCTCAGCAGGAGGTGGTTCGTCTACTACCTTAGCAGTGGTAGTAGCTTTACCAAATAAGAAACTCAGCGAATTATCAATAACAAAAATAAAGTAACTAACAGAAGTAAACAATACTCATAGTAGAAGTTTCCTTTACCAGTTCCACTCTCTGATAGCGCTTCACTCCCTGGCAACGGTGCCAGAAAATAGTCTTGATGACCCACAAGTTTAGGGGTGTATCAAAGTATTTTCGATAAGTAAGAATGTCGAACCCAACAAGGAGTAGAAGGTGTTGGCTAGTGGTATGGATCAGGAATTCTCTGCAAATACTTAGCAAACGAATTTTTAGGGTTTTTTGATAAAGCAAGTAAATAAAGTACGAGTAAATAAAAGACAATAAGAATAAATGCAGCAAGTGGCCCAATCCTTTATGCAGCAAAGGACAAGCCGGTTGTATTACTTAAGATGACCAAACATTCTTGAGGACACATGGGAATTTCGTCAAGTGCTTTCGGTTCATATAGTTGATTAATCTTCTTTATCTTGCTAAGTGTTGTGTGGGTGAACCTGTGCTAATGTACCGACCTTCCTAGGACTAATACATACTTGTGATTATACCCCTTGCAAACATCCGTAAGTACAAGAAAGTAATTAAGGTAGAAACCTAACCACAGCTTTAAACTCTAAGACCCTAACATCCCTTGTGCAATGGTTTCCTAACGGGGGTTCAGGTTTCTGTCACTCCGGCAACCCCTACAATTAGTAGCCAAATACACAATGCATTCCCCTAGACCCATATAGGTGAAGTGTCATGTAGTCTACGTTCACATGACACCACTAGAAGAAGTACACCACAACTTAAATATCAAACTATTGAATCTTTCTCAACACAATTCCAGTACTAACAACATGACTTCTCCCATGTCCTCAAGAACAAAATGAACTACTCACAAGACATCATATGGATCATGATCAGATATGGAATAATGATGTATAACAATCTGAACATAAACAATAATTCAACGGTTCACTCAATAGCATCAACTACAAAGAGTAATCAACACCGGGAAAGTTTCCCCTAAGAACTATGCAAGATTCAACACAATTGTTATAGCAAATATGGAGATGGAGATGATGGTGCTGGTGGTGATGATGATGGTGATGATGATGATGATCCTGATGAAGTCCAGCTTGATGATGGTGTTGATGGCGACGATCTCCCCTCTCCAGGAAGGAATTCCCCAGGCAGAAATCTGTCTACCGGAGACATCTTTCTCTCTTGGTGTTTTATGCCCCGCAGAGGCAGCGGAATATTTTTGTGGTCGCCCCCCGAGTATTAGGGTTTCGGGAGGATTATATACGCCAGACGGGAGTGATACATTGCAAATGTATCTATAATTTTTGATGTTCCATGCTTGGTTTTATCTACTTTCTTGTGTTTTGTCTACACTTTGGAGTACTTTTCATATGATTTCTTGTACTAACCTATTAACAAGATCCACAGTGCCAGCTGCCTGTTTTCTGCTGTTTTTGGTTTCAGGAAGTCAGAAAATGAATATTCTCGGAATTGGACGGGACAAAAGCCAAAGTCATTATTTTACCGGGGGCACTTGGAGCCAGAATACGAGACGGAGAGGGGCTGGGGCCTGGCTGCGTGGCCAGGCCTGGCCCACGCCAAGGGGTGGTCTGGCCGCCCCAGGCACCCCCTCGGCCTCTCCTTCCGCCTATATATTGCCTCTGATATGGAAACCCTAAGTACCCGATCAAAATTCCACGAAAGAGTCTGTAGCCGTCGTCATCTCCATCCCTAGATCGGGAGGGATCTGAAGCTCTTCCCGGCACCCTGCTAGAGAGGGGAATTCACCCTGGAGGCCTTCATTATCATCATGCAAGCCTCTAGTGTGACTCGTGAGTAGTTCATCTCTGGACTACGGGTCCATGTAGTACCTAGATGGCTGGTTCTCCTCCTTTGTGCTATCATGTCTAGATCTTGTGAGCTCCGTTCATGATCAAGATCATCTATTTGTAATTCTACATGTTGTGTTTGCGGGGATCCGACGGATATTGAGATGCTATTTCAGATTGATTATTGATTCTATCATGTCTTTGTTATTGGTGATCTTGCATTCTTTCTGTTGTTAGTAGCTATCTTGGCCAAGTAGATGCTAGCAACTCCAAGAGTTAGTATTTATGATAGATAGTGGGTTCATGCCTCTGGTACTCTAGGGAAGTGACAGAAATCTCTAAGGTACTAGATGTGTTGTTGCTACTAGGGAGAAAACAACAATCCTTTGTTCATAGAACAATCGTATTGTTTACTTTACACGCAATTCGTAATGCAATAATCTGTTGCTTGCAACTTAATACTGGAGGGGGTTCGGATGATAACCTGAAGGTGGATTATTAGTCATAGATGCAGTTGGATGACGATCTATGTATAATGTTGTAATGCCCAATCGAATCTCAAAGGAGTCAAGATGATTAGTATATGCTTGTATGCTTTCTTGATGTTTGTCAATTGCCCCGCTGTAATTTGTTCACCCAGCATGTTATCTATCTTAAGGAGAGCCACCTCTAGTGAACTATGGACCCTTGTCCTTTCTTTTACATTCAATCTACAAACTGTTTACTGCTTTGTGTTTACTTTCTACAAACTATTACTTCCTTCCATTTGATACGTTTAATCCTTTGTTTTCAGCAAAACCGGTGAGATTGACAACCTCATCGTAAGTTGGGGACAGAGTTCTGTGGTTCTGTTGTGCAGGTCTCCATGTTGCTGCTGGCACCGGTAGTGCGCACCTGCCAAAGTGCAGCTAGCAACACCTTTGGGGTGTTTCCTTGCTCCTACTGGTTCGATTAAACCTTGGTTTCATACTGAGGGAAAACTTGTTGTTGTGCTCATCATACCTTCCTCTTGGGGTTCCCCAACAAGCTCGATATATTTTGGGCCAGCAAGACTTTTTCTGGCGCCGTTGCCGAGGATTCCCTCATAACCAATCTCTTTACTTTGTTATTTTTTTCTTAGTTTCTTTTTGTTTTGTTTGCTTGTTTCTTTATCAAAAACACAAAAAAATTAGTTTTATAGGTTTGCTTTCTTTATCAAAAACACAAAAAAATTACTACTCTTGAAAACACTAAGTTGTGTGACTTCACTAGTACCAACAACAATGATTTTATGAGCACACCTATTGCTCCACCGGTTCATGAAGCTACTTTCTTTGAGATAAAACCTGCTTTACTCAATCTTGTTATGAGAGAACAATTTTCTGGTATTGGTAATGAAGATGTTGCTGCCCATCTAAATAACTTTGTTGAACTTTGTGAGATGCAAAAGCATAGGGATATAGATGGTGATATTATTAAGCTTAAATTATTTCCTTTCTCTTTGAGAGGAAAATCTAAAGAATGGTTGAATTCCTTAACTAGGAATAGTATTGATTCTTGGACTAAATGCAAAGATGCTTTCATTGGAAAATATTATCCTCCTGCTAAGATTATATCTATGAGAAGTGAAATAATGAAGTTTAAACAATCTGATAATGAACATGTTGCTCAAGCTTGGGAAAGAATGAAATCTTTGGTAAAGAATTGTCCCACTCATGGACTAACTGCTTGGATGATCATCCAAACTTTTTATGCAGGATTGAACTATTCTTCAAGGAACCTATTGAATTCTGCTGCTGGAGGTACCTTTATGACCATTACTTTGGGTGCTGCAATAAAGCTTCTAGATAATATGATGGTTAATTACTCTGAATGGCATACTGAGAGAGCCCCACAAGGTAAGAAGGTAAATTCTGAGGAAACCTCCTCCTTGAGTGATAAGATTGATATTATTATGTCTATGCTTGTTAATGGGAAAGCCCATATTGATCCAAATAATGTTCCTTTAGCTTCTTTGGTTGCTCAAGAAGAGCCAGTTGATGTGAACTTCATAAGAAATAACAATTTTGGCAATAATGCTTATATGAATAATTTTGGTAACAACAATTATAAGCCATATCCTCCCAACAATGGTAATGCTTATGGAAATTCCTACAACAACAATAGGAGTGCTCCCTCTGAACTTGAAGTTATGCTTAAAGACTTTATTAGTAAACAAACTATTTCAATATAACTATTGAGGAAAAACTCTCTAATGGTGAGAGAAATATAGCATCTCTGGCTGAAGCTCAATCTTCTTTGAATAAAATGGCTGCTAAACCTGAAACTAATGATAATCCCTTTGCAGCCACTAATGCCATACAAGTAAGAATTGATGAAAATGTTAGACTATTAGCTGAATTGCATGCTAAGTGGGAAAGAGAAGATGAAATTGCTAGAAACATTAGTGTTTCTACTATCACTACCACTAGTGTTAAGGCTAGTAATAGTTCTACCACTCTAGATGATAATTTTGATTTTGATCTTGATGGTTGTAATATCTCTGAAGTTATAAAGTTCCTACAAAAGCTTGCTAAAAGTCCTAATGCTAGTGCTATGAACATGGCCTTTACAAAACACATTACTAATGCTCTCATAAAGATTAAAGAAGAAAAGATGAAACATAAAGCTTCTATTCCTATAAAACAAGAAGATGGTTGGGAACCCATCATTAATATGAAAGTGAATGATTTTGATTTCAAAGCTTTATGTGATCTTGATAGTAGTGTTTCTATTATGCCTAGAAGGATTTATGATATGCTTGATTTACCACCACTTGAAGATTGTTATTTGAATGTCCCACTTGATGATAATGCTAAAAAGAAACTCATGGGGAGTATTAATGATGTTCTTATTATGGTTAACAATGCCTATGTCCCCGTTGATTTCTATGTTTTGGATATTGAATGCAATGCTTCTTGTCCTATTACTTTGGGAAGACTTTTCTTAGAACTGTTGGTGCCATTATTGATATGAAAGAAGGCACCATTAAATATCAACTCCCACTCAAGAAAGGTATAGAACACTTCCCTAAGAAGAGAGAGAAGATTTCTTTTGCCTCTCATATGAAAACAAAATTTGCTCTTAATGCTTCTTCATTTGAGAACACTTGATTCTTTTTGCTTCTTATGCCTAACTTAAAGGCATTAAACAAAAGTACTTATTGGGAGATAACCCAAAAGTTTTAGATGAGTCTTGGAAGTTATTAATTTGGTAATAACCGCTCCTTATCCTTTTTATTTGCTTTTTGTTCTCTCAGAGTAACCTCTAATGAGAGAGAAGTAATGATTGGGGAAGTTGTCGTCCCGAAACAGATTTCTGTGCTTCACCGTAAAACTTCGTGTAAAAACTCTGTACGTCCTTTTGAGGCGTGAAGTTTTGTGCTTCTGCCCCAGGTTGGTATCTAACTTTCGTTAGTTCAACACTTTTTGATTTGAGCAACAGAAGGTCTTCGAAAAAATCCGTCTTTACCTGCTAGTCTATTTTGACAGATTTCTGCCATTATTTAAATTTGCTTCTTGTTGGTTCCTTTTTGAGTTCTTTTGGGGAATTGAGATTTTTGAGGGAAGTGCTACAGTAGCTAGTGTTTTAATGGAAGTTTTATTGGTGTTGGAACTGAACCTAAAGACTTATTGTCTTGAATGCACTAATGTTGCTAATAAAGATTGTGTGAAGTTTTGTATGAAGGAAAAATTTCAGGTGTATGGAAGGAATGAGTAATGAGATGAAGGATGGACTAAAGCTCAAGCTTGGGGATGCCATGCGTGTCACCCCAAGAAATATCCAAGAAGTACAAGCGTCAAAGCTTGGGGATGCCCAAGGCATTCCCCCTCTTCATCAATAAAAATCCTAGGTTTCTTCCAGACGCTTCATTTTTATTATTTCATGCACAGTTGTGTTGTTCTTGGAGCGTCTTCTTTTTCGTTTGCTTTGTTTTCTTAGTTTTCTGAATAAATTGGTTGGACCCCCTCTTTCATGCATTGGTTTTCAAATAGTTTGGTTTGGATTGGAAAAGTGTAGGAAAGCTCATGCTTAAGTGGTAAAGAGAGCTTGTTTTTAACCGTGGACTATGCTTTGTCATGCCATGCTTGATATTGTTTTGGCTTTATGCTTAGTATTCTTTGTTGTAGCATGACTTGTTATAAACAATTGAGATTGCTTAATGTGCCTTGGATGAATCATGCGTTGTTTTAGCATATTAAAGCATAATATAGTGGTATTCTCCTTTGATGCTTTATTTGGATTGACTTGGCACATGCTCATACCATGTTATGACTATTTCAAGTCACCTTATCCTTTATGATACTTTAGTTTTCAACTTTTAGTATCACTTTATGCTTTGATCAATGATGTTTTGTCGCTCTTCATCATTATGGCCATTATTGCTCTCTTAGTTTGTCGCTCCTAGTCTTTTGCTAGCCTCCGTAATCAAGTATGAGTTCCACTCATGCATCCAACTCCCTAAACCAAGTTATTCCAAAGAGTCCACCATACCTACCTATTAGCATATGCTATTCCAAGTATATTCATGTTTTTGTTTACCTTCCAAATTAAACTTGTTATGAGAAAGCTAGTGATTAAAGCTCTCACGAACTTGATGGCACACTTTACTTTTCTTGCCCTTAATAGACTTGAACCATTGTGTTGTCTATGTTGTATATGCTTGCACTTATTTGTTGGGGATTAGCAAAACCATGATGTCATGGGGAACGCTTTCAACATTGCACTGGTACTTTGTAGCTAGTTGATATCATGCTCTTTTGTATATGGATGTCGTCGGTGTGAAATGAAAGGGGAGCTTGTAAGTCCATGGAGTTATGTATATGTGTTAGAGAAACGCCTGGGCCGCTGGTCTAATCCATGCTGACATGGTGGAAACCTACAGCGTAACCATAATGAGCTGTCTATGAAGCATTCTTCTTATAAAAAAAGAGTTCTATATTGAGAAAAAAAAGAGAAAACGAGAAAAAAAAGAGATTATGAAAAGAGGAAAGAGAGCAAAAAGCACCATATTCCCATGGTAAATAAGAGGATTGTTGAGATGCTCGTTGTGTGCTTGCCTCGTCATTTTGATATGGGGATTCTTCCGTATCATCGGGCAAGGGGTACCCCATTGGTGGTTCTCTATGATACACATGTACTTACGATGACATGAACTTACCGATGACTAAACTTGAGTAGCATGAGGAGCGGCCCTCGTATTTATGGGACATGAGATTCCTAACTTATACTTCGTCAAGCATGTACACCATAGTTTGTTCACTTTAACCTTAATCACTTCAAGATGCTTATGTTAGGGGCAATGAGAGCTGACAGCTATTAAGTACCATAATTTTTGGAAGCTCTTTATGAAACTTGAATCTCTGCTTCCTTCTATGAAGGCCTTTCTTCCACCATTATATTGAGTCTTCACCTTCTATCTTTATGCACCTACTTTGAGAGCATAGTGGCCATTCTTAGTTCTAAGTGCATTGTCCCAAGACTAGTTGAGTGATTCATACCTTGATATTGCTTGTTTTAAACTATTTGTATCTAGTCACTCTTATGAACTTTGAAGGTGTCCTATGCATTTATGTTTGCTACTCTATGAGGGACAAGTTGAATACCATTATGCTATGTTTTGTTTATGTGAAACAAACAAACGTCTTGCAAAGCATTGTTATTCATGAATCTTTTGTTTGTGCCTTTTTATGTTGCAACATAGTTTCTTTGCCTTATTGCTAGAACTTTGTCTTTCATGTTATGATTGAAGTACTATGATCCCAGCTTTGAATGTTTTACAAATACTTTGATCAAGTTTATGATGGTGCATGTCACCTCAAAAATTATTCTTTCTTTTTATCAATTACCTACTCGAGGACTAGCAGGAGTTAAGCTTGGGGATGTTGATACATTGCAAATGTATCTATAATTTTTGATGTTCCATGCTTGGTGTTATCTACTTTCTTGTGTTTTGTCCACACTTTTGAGTACTTTTCATATGATTTCTTGGACTAACCTATTAACAAGAGCCACAGTGCTAGCTGCCTGTTTTCTGCTATTTTTGGTTTCAGGAAGTCAGAAAATGAATATTCTTGGAATTGGACGGGACAAAAGCCAAAGTCATTATTTTATCGGGGGACACTTGGAGCCAGAATACGAGACGGAGAGGGGTTGGGGCCTGGCCACACCACCTGGCCACGCGGCCAGGCCTGGCCCACGCCAGGGGGTGGTCTGGCCGCCCCAGGCACCCCCTCGGCCTCTCCTTCCACCTAAATATTTCCTTTGATACGGAAACCCTAAGTACCCGATCAAAATTCCACGAAAGAGTCTATAGCCACCGTCATCTCCATCCCTAGATCGGGAGGGATCTGAAGCTCTTCCTGGCACCCTGCCAGAGAGGGGAATTCACCCTGGAGGCCTTCTTCATCATCATGCAAGCCTCCGGTGTGATGTGTGAGTAGTTCATCTCTCGACTACGGGTCCATGTAGTAGCTAGATGGCTGGTTCTCCTTCTTTGTGCTATCATGTCTAGATCTTGTGAGCTCCGTTAATGATCAAGATCATCTATTGGTAATTCTACATGTTGTGTTTGTGGGGATCCGATGGATATTGAGATGCTATTTCATATTGATTATTGATTCTATCATGTCTTTGTTATTTGTGATCTTGCATGCTTTCTGTTGTTAGTAGCTATCTTGGCCAAGTAGATGCTAGCAACTCCAAGAGTTAGTATTTATGATAGATAGTGGGTTCATGCCTCTGGTAATCTGGGGAAGTGACAGAAATCTCTAAGGCACTAGATGTGATGTTGCTACTAAGGAGAAAACAACAATCCTTTGTTCATAGAACAATCATATTGTTTACTTTACACGCAATTCGTAATGCAAAATCTGTTGCTTGCAACTTAATACTGGAGGGGGTTCATATGATAACCTGAAGGTGGATTATTAGTCATAGATGCAGTTGGATGACGGTCTATGTATAATGTTGTAATGCCCAATCGAATCACAAAGGAGTCAAGATGATTAGTATATGCTTGTATGCTTTCTTGATGTTTGTCAATTGCCCCGCTATAATTTGTTCACCCAGCATGTTATCTATCTTAAGGAGATCCACCTCTAGTGAACTATGGACCCTGGTCCTTTCTTTTACATTCAATCTACAAACTGTTTACTGCTTTGTGTTTACTTTCTGCAAACTATTACTTCCTTCCATTCGATACGTTTAATCCTTTGTTCAGCAAAACCGGCGAGATTGACAACCTCATCGCAAGTTGGGGACAGAGTTCTGTGGTTGTGTTGTGCAGGTCTCCACGTTGCTGCTGGCACCGGTAGTGCGCCCTGATACATTGCAAATGTATCTATAATTTTTGATGTTCCATGCTTGGTTTTATCTACTTTCTTGTGTTTTGTCCACACTTTGGAGTACTTTTCATATGATTTCTTGGACTAACCTATTAACAAGATGTCACAGTGCCAGTTGCCTGTTTTCTGCTGTTTTTGGTTCCAGGAAGTCAGAAAATGAATATTCTCGGAATTGGACGGGACAAAAGCCAAAGTTTCTATTTTCCCGTAAGACTTACGGAGCCAGAAGGAGAGTCGGAGAGGGGCCACAGGGTGGCCACACCACCCCTAGGCGCGGGCAACCCTAGGCCGCGCCAGGGCATGGTGTGGGCCCCTGGCCAGCCACCGACCTTGCCTCTTTCGCCTATAAGAGCCTCCCGATACCAAAACCCTAGATCGTCAATCAGAAATCCACGAAAAGTTCTGCAGCGCCGCCGCCACCGAAGGGGAGATTCGGGGGATAGAAAGTCTCTATTTCGGCATCCTGCCGGGATAGGGAATTGTCCCCGGAGCCATCTCGATCGATCTCCACCACCATCTCCATCACCATTGCTGATTCCCATGATAAGGAGGGAGTAGTTCTCTCTCGAGGCTAAGGGTTCTATCGGTAGCTATGTGTTGATCTCTCTCTCTATGCATGATCTTATTGAGATCATGAGCTTGTAATCTATAGATCTACCTTGCTACTCAAGTGCTTTAATAGATCTCTGCTCTCCCCATGTGTGTGAAAGTGACAGCGTGCACACCATGGTGGCACTTAGGCTAGAGATTACAAATACTTGTTATGAGTTATATTTGGAGTTGGATGTCTTTATGAAATTGTGGTGTTTGTTGGACTCATCTAGTACTCAAGGTGACAGTGTGGGGTTTTCTAGATGAGAAAGGCTTACTTTGAGGTGTGCTGTTATAGCCCTACCATCGATTAGAGTGTCCAACCGAAGAGTAGTTAAGAGTAGTATCATAAAGAGAAGATATTTATATGAGAGTGTTCACTAGTGAAAGTATGATCCCTAGGCCTTGTTTCTAAGCACTGAAACACCGTTTTCTATTAGATATGTTACATGTTTGCTTGCTTCCATCTTTATTTCAGTTTGTCTTTAGTCTTTTCCACGCCATCAAGTTATTTTCTATCACCGTTACCACTTGTATTTCACTTTCTCTTCGCCGAACTAGTGCACCTATACACCTGACAAGTGTATTGGGTGTGTTGGGGACACAAGAGACTTCTTGTATCTTGATTGCAGGGTCGCTTGAGAGGGGGTACCTTTGACCACTTCCTCCATGAGTTCGATAAACCTTGGGTGATCCACTTAAGGGAAAACTTGTTGCTGTTCTACAAACCTCTGCACTTGGAGGCCCAACAACTGTCTACAAGAATAGAAGTGCGTAGACATCAAGCTATTTTCTGGCGCCGTTGCCGGGGAGGTAAGGTAAAAGGTATTCACACCGGAGGATTAAAGAAGAAGAACCTCCCACGGCAAACGCCTATTTTCTGGCGCCGTTGCCGGAGAGGTAAGGTAAAAGGTACTCACATCCTCTGGTGTGAGTGCTCGAAGTTATTTCCTTTAGATTCTGCAATTTTGTCTTTTTGTTTCTTGTTTTCAATAGTTAGGCTTAATGGAAAACAAAAAAATTAGAGAGATTTATAGTATTTACCTTGACTTAGGACATGAAGTGTTTGAAGAGAAAATTAAAAAACCTATGGAACTTTATTTTCATGTTAATAGCAATGTTGTTAGTATGAATTCTTTGGACACCATTATTGCTAATGCTATGGAAAATTCTAATCTTGGGGAAGTTGGTTTTGATGAGCATGATATTTTTAGTCCCCCAAGCATGGAGGAGAAAATTTACTTTGATGATACTATACCTCCAATATATGATGAATACAATGATGAATATGATATTTTCAGTCTACCTACTATTGAGGAGGAAATTAATTATGATTACAATATGCCTCCTATATTTGATGATTATGGTGATGAAAATAATAATGATAGCTATTTTGTTGAATTTGCTCCCACTACAATCAATAAGAATGACTATGTTTATGTGGGGAGTATTAATTCTTTTATGCATGTGGCTCATGATAAGAATGTTTCTTGTGATAGTTATATTGTTACTTTTATTCATGATGCTACTGAAAGTTATTATGAGAGAGGGAAACATGGTTTTATGTGTTTCAACAATATTAAGTTTCCCTTCTTTATGTTGAAAATTTTGAAGTTGCACTTGTTTTGCTTTCCTATGCTTATTGCTTTGTGCTTTCATGACTTGTTTCTTTACAAGATTCCTATGCATAGGAAGTGGGTTAGACTTAAATGTGTTTTGAATTTGCTTCTTGATGCTCTCTTTTACTTCAATTCATATTTCTTATGTGAGCATCTTCTCAAACTATCATGCCGAACTTAAAGGAGTTAAAGAAAAGTACTTATTGGGAGATAACCCAAAAGTTTTAGATGTCTTGGAAGTTATTACTTCAGTAATAACCGCTCCTTATCCTTTTTATTTGCTTTTTGTGCCAAGAGTAACCTCTAATGAGAGTGAAGTAATGATTGGGAAAGTTGTTGTCCAAAAACAGATTTTTATGCTTCACCGTAAAAATTCGTGAGAGAGCTCTGTATGTCGGATTGAGCTGTAATTGTTTGTGCTTCTGACCCAGGTTGTTATTTAACTTTCTTCAGTTCAACACTTTTTGATTTGAGCAACAGAAGGTCTTCGAACAAATTCGTATTTACCTGCTGGTCTGTTTTGACAGATTTCTGCCATTTCCTGCATTTGCTTCTTGTGGGTTCCTTTTTGAGTTCTTTTGGGGAATTGAGCTTTTTGAGGGAAGTGCTGCAGTAGCTACTGTTATAATGGAATTTTATTTGGTGTTATAACTGAATCTTAAGACTTATTTATCTTAAGTGCACTAATGTTGCTAATAAAGATTGTGTGAAGTTTTGTATGAAGGAAAATTTCCAGGTGTATGGAAGGAATGAGTAATGAGATGAAGGATGGACTAAAGCTCAAGCTTGGGGATGCCATGCGTGTCACCCCAAGAAATATCTAAGAAGTACAAGCGTCAAAGCTTGGGGATGCCCAAGGCATCCCTTTCTTCATCAATAAAAATCCCAGGTTTCTTCCAAACGCTTCATTTTTATTGTTTCATGCATAGTTGTGTTTTTCTTGGAGCATCTTCTTTTTTGTTTTCGTTTTGGTTTTTAGTTTGCTTGGTTTTCTTGGTTTTCTGAATAAATTGGTTGGACCCCCTCTTTCATACATTGGTTTGCAAATAGTTTGGTTTGGATTGGAAAAGAGTAGGAAAGTTCATACTTATGTTGTAAAAAGAGCTTGTTTTTTACTGTGGCCTATGCTTTGTCAGGCCATGCTTGATATTGTTTTGGCTTTATGCTTAGTATTCTTTGCTGTAGCATGACTTGTTATAAACAATGGAGATTGCTTAATGTGCCTTGGATGAATCATGCGTTGTTTTAGCATGTTAAAGCATAATATAGTGGTATTCTCCTTTGATGCTTTATTTGGATTGACTTGGCACATGCTCACACCATGTTATGACTATCTCAAGTCACCTTAGCATTTATGATACTTTAGTTTTCAACTTTTAGTATCACTTTATGCTTTGATCAATGATGTTTTGTCGCTCTTCATCATTATGGCCATTATTGCTCTCTTAGTTTGTCGCTCCCAGTCTTTTGCTAGCCTCCACAACCAAGTATGAGTTCCACTCATGCATCCAACTCCTTAAACCAAGTTATTCCAAAGAGTCCACCATACTACCTACTAGCTTATGCTATTCCAAGTATATTCATGCTTTTGTTTACCTTCCAAATTAAACTTGTTATGAGAAAACTAGTGATTAAAGCTCTCACGAACTTGATGTCACACTTTACTTTTCTTGCCCTTAATAAACTTGAACCATTGTGTCGTCTATGTTGTATATGCTTGCACTTACTTGTTGGGAATTAGCAGAACCATGCTTTCATGGGGAACGCTTTCAACATTGCACTTCATACTTGTACCTAGTTGATATCATGCTCTTTTGTATATGGATGTCATCGGTGTGAAATGAAAGGGGAGCTTGTAAGTCCATGGAGTTATGTATATGTGTTAGATAAACGCCTGGGCCGCTGGTCTAATCCATGCTGACATGGTGGAAACCTGCAGCGTAACCATAATGGGCTGTCTATGAAGCATTCTTTTTATAAAAAAGAGTTCTATATGGAGAAAAAAAGAGAAAACGAGAAAAAAAAAGAGATTATGAAAAGAGGAAAGAGAGAAAAAAGCACCATATTCCCATGGTAAATAAGAAGATTGTTGAGATGCTCGTTGTCTGCTTGCCTTGTCATTTTGATATGGGGATTCTTCCGTATCATCGGGCAAGGGGTACCCCGTTGGCGGTTCTCTATGATACACATATACTTACAATGACAAGAACTTACCGGTGACTAAACTTGAGTAGCATGAGGAGCGCCCCTCGTATACAAGGGACATGAGATTTCTTACTTATACTTCGTCAAGCATGTACACCATAGTTTGTTCACTTTAACCTTAATCACTTCAAGATGCTTATGATAGGGGCAATGAGAGCTGAAAGCTATAAGTACCATAATTTTTGTAAGCTCTTTATGAGACTTGAATCCCTACTTCCTTCTATGAAGGCCTTTCTTCCACCATTATATTGAGTCTCCACCTTCTACCTTTATGCACCTACTTTGAGAGCATAGTGGCCATTCTTAGTTCTATGTGCATTGTCCCAAGACTAGTTGATTGATGCATAACTTGATATTGGTTGTTTTAAACTTTTGTATCTAGTCACTCTTATGAACTTTGAAGGTGTCCTATGCATTTATATTTTCTACTCTATGAGGGACAAGCTGAATACTAGTATGCTATGTTTTCTTTATGTGAAACAAACAAACGTCTTGCAAAGCATTGTTATTCATGAATCTTTTGTTTGTGCCTTTTCATGTTGCATCATAGTTTCTTTGTCTTATTGCTAGAACTTTGTCTTTCATGTTATGATTGAAGTACTATGATCCCAGCTTTGATTGTTTTACAAATACTTTGATCAAGTTTATGATGGTGCATGTCACCTCAAAAATTATTCTTTCTTTTTATCACTTACCTACTCGAGGATGAGCAGGAGTTAAGCTTGGGGATGTTGATACATTGCAAATGTATCTATAATTTTTGATGTTCCATGCTTGGTTTTATCTACTTTCTTGTGTTTTGTCCACACTTCGGAGTACTTTTCATATGATTTCTTGGACTAACCTATTAACAAGATGCCACAGTGCCAGTTGCCTGTTTTCTGCTATTTTTGGTTCCAGGAAGTCAGAAAATGAATATTCTCGGAATTGGACGGGACAAAAGCCAAAGTTACTATTCTCCCGGAAGACTTATGGAGCCAGAAGGAGAGTCAGAGAGCGGCCACAGGGTGGCCACACCACCCCTAGGCGCGGGCAACCCTAGGCCGCGCCAGGGCATGGTGTGGGCCCCCTGGCCAGCCACCGACCTTGCCTCTTTCGCCTATAAGAGCCTCCCGATACCAAAACCCTCGATCGTCAATCAGAAATCCACGAAAAGTTCCGTTGCACCGCCGCCACCGAAGGGGAGATTCGGGGACAGAAAGTCTCTGTTCCGGCATCCTGCCAGGACGGGGAATTGCCCCGGAGCCATCTCCATCGATCTCCACCACCATCTCCATCACCATTGCTGATTCCCATGATGAGGAGGGAGTAGTTCTCTCTCGAGGCTAAGGGTTTTATCGGTAGCTATGTGTTCATCTCTCTCTATGCATGATCTTATTGAGATCATGAGCTTGTAATCTATAGATCTACCTTGCTACTCAAGTGCTTTAATAGATCTCTGCTCTCCCCATGTGTGTGAAAGTGACAGCATGCACACCATGGTGGCACTTAGGCTAGAGATTACAAATACTTGTTATGAGTTATATTTGGAGTTGGATGTCTTTATGAAATTGTGGTGTTTGTTGGACTCATCTAGTACTCAAGGTGACAGTGTGGGGTTTTCTAGATGGGAAAGGCTTACTTTGAGGTGTGCTGTTATAGCCCTACAATCGATTAGAGTGTCCAACCGGAGAGTAGTTAAGAGTAGTATTATAAAGAGAAGATATTTATATGAGAGTGTTCACTAGTGAAAGTATGATCCCTAGGCCTTGTTTCTAAGCACTGAAACACCGTTTTCTATTAGATTTGTTACATGTTTGCTTGCTTCCATCTTTATTTCAGTTTGTATTTAGTCTTTTCCATGCCATCAAGTTATTTTCTATCACCATTACCACATGTATTTCACTTTATCTTCGCCGAACTAGTGCACATATACACCTGACAAGTGTATTGGGTGTGTTGGGGACACAAGAGACTTCTTGTATCTTGATTGCAGGGTTGCTTGGGAGGGGATACCTTTGACCACTTCCTCCCTGAGTTCGATAAACCTTGGGTGATCCACTTAAGGGAAAACTTGCTGCTGTTCTACAAACCTCTGCACTTGGAGGCCCAACAACTGACTACAAGAATAGAAGTGCGTAGACATCACGCCCTGCCAAAGTTCAGCTAGCAACACCTTTGGGGTGTTTCCTTGCTCCTACTGGTTCGATTAAACCTTGGTTTCATACTGAGGGAAAACTTGCTGCTGTGCTCATCATACCTTCCTCTGTGGGTTCCCCAACGAGCTTGATTGTGTAATGGTTTCCTAACGGGGTTCAAGTTTCTGTCACTCCGGCAACCCCTACGATTAGTAGCCAAATACACAATGCATTCCCCTAGGCCCATATAGGTGAAGTGTCATGTAGTTGACGTTCACATGACACCACTAGAAGAAGTACACCACAACTTAAATAACAATCTATTGAATCTTTCTCAACACAACTCCACTACTAACAACATGACTTCTCCCATGTCCTCAAGAACAAAACGAACTACTCACAAGACATCATATGGATCATGATCAGAGATGGAATAATGATGTATAACAATCTGAACATAAACAATAATTCAATGGTTCACTCAATAGCATCAACTACAAAGAGTAATCAACACCGAGAAAGTTTCCCCTATGAACTAATGCAAGATTCAACTCAATTGTTACAGCAATATGGAGATGGTGATGAGGGTGCTGATGGTGATGATGGTGGTGGTGATGATGATGATGATGATCCCGATGAAGTCCAGCTTGATGGTGGTGTTGATGGCGACGATCTCCCCTCTCCGGGAAGGAATTTCCCCGGCTGAAATCTGCCTGCTGGAGAGATCTTTATCTCTCGGTGTTTTCCGCCCCGCAGAGGCGGCGGAATCTTTTTGTGGTTGCTCCCCGAGTCTTAGGGTTTCGGGAGGATGATATACGCCAGAGGAGGGAGGCTGGAGTGGGCCAGGGTGGCCACACCACCTGCTGGCCTGGCCTAGTGCTGCCTGCGCCAGGGGGTGGTGTGGGCCCCCTCTGGCCCATCTCCACTCCGTCTTCTGGCATCCTTCGTCTTCTGGAAAAATAGGATTTTCCGTATATTTTCCCGGATTTTCTGATCTTCGCGAATTTTTCCTCCAAACAACACCTTTTCCATCAGAATCCTGACTGCAGCGGTCCATGCTCCAAAAGTCATCAACCATGCAAAAACAGATGAAATAACATAAGTATCACCTCTCAATACGAAATATATCAATGAATAATAGTGAATTAAGACATAGAATAGTGATGCAAAATGGACGTATCACGGCCTAGGGTTGCTCGCTCCAGGGGGTGGTGTGGGCCCCCTGTGGCCCATCTCCACTTCCCCTTCTAGCAATCTTTGTCTTCTGGAAAAATAGAATTTTCCATATATTTTCCTGGATTTCGTGATCTTCGCGAATTTTGCCTCCAAACAACAGCTTTTCCATCAGAATCCTGACTGCAGCGGTCCATGCTCCAAAAATCATCAACCATGCAAAAACAGATGAAATAACATAAGTATCATCTCTTGATATGAAATATATGAATGAATAACAATAAATTATGATATAGAATAGTGATGCAAAATGGACGTATCAACTCCCCCCAAGCTTAGACTTCGCTTGTCCCCAAGCGAAAACTGAGCTCAATAAACATGACCTTAGGTTTATGGAGTGAAGAGTCGATAAAAGAATACAGACAAGAAGCATCACATTCATCAATACACAAATCATAATAGAAGACAACTCACTATTATATAACTTAACTTGTAATAAGTAAAGGAAACACAATAAAGATGCATAAAGTAAATTATAATTGGTAATGGCAAACTTAGCTCTTTGTCGAAGAATAGTTGACAATTTGTTGGAGTTCACACATAACTGATTTTCAATGATAGCTTTCAAAGTAGTAATCACCAAGATAAGTGCAATGTGCAAAACAAGGAACATAAGAAACATGATTGAATAAATCATCATATGAATGAATGAAACACAACAACTCAAAATACTTGCTGAGGTAGAAGGGAATAGGTTTACTGACTCAATTAAAAAGTAAAAGATAGGCCCTTCGCAGAGGGAAGCAGGGATTTCAAGTTTCATAAAGAGCTTCCAAAAATTATGGTACTTATTGGCTTTCAGCTCTCATTGCCCCTATCATAAGCATCTTTAGGTGATGAAGGTTAAAGTGACACAACTAAGAGGATATGCTTGACAAGTTATAAGTTGAAATCACATGCCCCTTACTTACGAGTACCGAACCTCGTGCTACTCAACTTCAGTCACAAGTAAGCTCTTGTCATTGTAAATACATATGTATCATAGAGAACCGCCAAAGGGGTACCCCTTGCACATGATACAGGAGCTATCCCATAATCAAAATGACAAGGCAAGCAGACAATGAGCATCTCTGCAATCTTTTTATTTGCTATTTGCATAGGTTTTTATTGAGGATGCTTCATAGAGTGCTCATTAAGGTTATGCTGCAAGTTTTCACCATGATTAGGCATGGCTTAGGCTAGCGGCCCAGGCATTTCTCTAACACACATACAAACTCCATGATCTTACAATTTCCCTTTTATTTCACACCGCCGAGATCCATAAGCAAAAGAATCATGATATCAACGAGGTACAAAGTACTAGTGCAATGATGAAAGCGTTCCCCATGATACATGGTTCTGCTAACTTCAACTTATAAAGCGCAAGCATATACGCAACATAGATGGACACAATGGTTCAAGTTTATTAAGTGCAAGAAAGTAAAGTATGTCATCAAGTTCATGAGAGCTTTAATCACTAATTTTCACATAACAAGTTTAATTTGGAAGGTTGATAAAAACATGAATTTGCTTGGAATAGCAATAGTGCTAGTAGGTAGGTATGGTGGACACAAATGGCAGGTTTTGGTTTAAGGATTGGATGCACGAGAAGCATTCCCTCTCAGTACAGGGTTTTGGCTAGCAAGGCTGGGTAGCAAGCATAAGAGTTGAAGGAAACAAACAAACATACAAGTGATAAATAAAAACATGCAATCTTCCTTGGAAGCACAAAAGATCTTAACTAGAGAATACTAAACTTATGAGCAAATCAAGAAAGAAAGATGATGAAATTATATTTCTTTAAGAGTACTTTTATCTTCTTCATTCAACTCTCTAAAATAGTAATGCTACTGACCGATCCAGGTTTGCCAAAACCAACTAAATTAACTCAATGATCCCAAAGTGATACCAATACTAACGACAAGATCAATCATATAACATGAATAGAAAACTAATATAAGATATGCAAAAGAGTAAATGATAGAACTTCTCATTAATATTCCATAATGGCAACTCACACCAAGGGATACATAGATATCTAACGAGAGGGGGGACACTTCCATAATGCAAACCATCCTACATGATAACTTCTCTATTCATGATATGACTCTAGTAAAAAGGTAAAAAGATAGAAGATAGTGATGTGATACCGTGACACTCCCCCAAGCTTGGAACAAACCAAGGGGATGCCAAAACTCGATGATGAATTACTCCTTCGGTGGTGTTGATATTCTCTCGATGAGCTTTTTGATTAGTTTCCCCAAGTCCTCAATCTCGAAGGTGAGAGTACGAATCAACTCCAAGTTTTGCTCAATGCAGCTCATGATCATGTCGGGTTGCGAATTCCAGCTCTTGCGATTCTTTCCCCGCTCTTCCTCCTTGAAGTCTTCTTTTCCTCCATAGTTAGAACGAGACATATCCCAATTGGAGGGTAGTTTCTCCTTGGGCATATTCTAGAACTGATGCTCATGGATAAGGGTATGGATAGGATTCTTGGTGCGTGGAGGAAGTGACCGTGGAGCCAAACGGTGACATGGAGGCTTCCCTCCAGTTGACATCTATGCAGTCCTTTTGATCTTGGCAGGGTTTGCCAACACTTCAATGCTTGCAATGGCAGTGCCAGTGTGCGGATGCTGGCCTTTCTTTGCCTCCTCTTCATCTTCACTCTTGATCTCCTTCTCCTGCCCGGGGTCTTGGAGATCTTCCTCCATAGGCTCCTTTCCCTTATCCTTGGCAGAGACCATTGTGCTTCTAAATTTTAAGAATAGTTCCTGGCAGAAAAAGCTCGAAACGAAAACACGACGAGAAAATGATATACGAACCTCGGGGGATACGGGGGATTATATATTACGAATTTTTACAACAAAAAGGAAGGTACTGGGGGAAAACGGGTCGGAGACGGAGTCCGAGGTGGCCACACCACCTGCTGGCGCGGCCAGGGGGCCCACGCTAGGGGGTGGTGTGAGCCACCCTAGCTCCGTTTTCGTCCCTCTTTCGCTTCGTAGCTTTCCTTGTTGGATAAAAACTCCAAAAATATATCTGGAAAGAATTTTCGCGGAACTTTTCTTACCAGAACTGTTACCTATTCAAAAACAGACTCTGCAGGTCTCTGAATTTGGCATTTAGTAGATTCTTCCGGAGTCACCACTTGAATAACATCAATATCTTCATCTTCATACTCATATGGCCCGAGTCGTGAAACCTTTCTATTTCTTATTACACCATTTTCTCCGCTAATCTGGAAATTTCTTTCACAAAAAACTTCACACAATTCTCATTAGCAACATTAGTGTAAGCGAGGTAATAAACCTTTTAAGTCCAATTTCAACTGAAATCCATCAAATCATAAGCTACTGTAGCAACTCCTTCTGAAAACCCAAAAAGAATTCAAAAAGGAAATCGATTTAAAGAAACAAATGCAAGAGTGGCAAAATCTGTCAAAACAGACCAGCAGGTAAATAACAATTTTTTCGAAATTCTTCTGTTGCTCAAATCGAAAAGTGCAAAACTAAAGAAAGTTAAATAATAACCTGGGGCAGAAGCACAAAATATTACAGCTCAATCCGACATACAGAGATCTCTCACGAATTTTTACGGTCAAGCACAAAAATCTATTTTGGGACAGCAACTTCCCCAAATCTTACTTCTCTCTCATTAGAGGTTAATCTTGACACAAAAACCAAACAAAAAGGATAAAGAGAGGTTATTTTCAAAATAATAACTTCCAAGACTCAAATAAACAAAAACTGAAAGCAAAAGAAATATATTGGGTTGTCTCCCAAAAAGCTCTTTCTCTATAGCCATTAAGATGGCATCATAATTTCAATGATGCTCACATAAGAATATGAATTGACGTGAAAGAGAGCATCAAGAAGCAAAAATACACATGCTTAAGTCTAACCCACTTCCTATGCAAGGGAATTTTGTAAACAAACAAGTTGTTGAAACCAGGGACTGCTAGCATAGGAAGGCAAAACAAGTGCAACATAAAGACTTTCAGCATAAAGCGAGGAAACTTAATATTATTGAGATACATTAGAGCAGTCTTCCCTCTCTCATAATAACTTTCAGTAATATGCATAAATTTAATGATATAACTATCATAAGAACCATTGTAGCAATGATCACTTATCCTAACAGAAAAAACAGGGACACTAGCTCTCATAACACTACTTTGTGAAACAATATTAGGGATATCCTTACAAAGGATAGTGTGTCCCTCTCCTACATATTTAGTGACAAAGTCTTTCACATTTGCTATTATAGGTTCATCATCCATTTGTTTATCAGGTTCAACAGCTTTATTTATACTTTCATTAACCATACTAGCTATCATAGAATGTTCCTTTATCTTAACCGGGAAAGGCATTTTCTCAATGTAAGGTTCAGGTAAAACATGATTAGCAGTATAAACTTCAGTATTTCTTGCAGGAACACTCTTAGCAACATCTTTATATGGTTCATGACACTTATTCCACTTCTTTTTAGAAACTTCAATATAGGAAGCAAAAGCCTTAAAATAAGTTGCAATAGCTTGAGAGTCTAGACCATAAGCATTCTTAATATTTTGAAAGTCATCAGTTCCCATAAAAGATTCAATGCATTCATAATCATAATTTATACCTGACTTTCTTCCTTTGTCATTCTCCCATGCTTCGGCATTATCTTGAATACAGTCTAGAAGATCCGATTTAGCTTCTTCTTCCATGCGTGTAAATGATCCAGCACAAGAGGCATCCAATAAATCCTTAACATGAAGAGAAAGCCTTGTATAAAAGTTATTGATAATAATATTGTTGGGGAGCTCATGAACGGGACATTTGAGCATTAGTAACTTCAATCTCCCCCAAGCTTGAGCTGTACTCTCTCCATCAAGAGCCCAAAAGTTGTATATTTGATTCCGATCTTGATGAATTTCACTAGGAGGATAAAATTTTGAATAAAAAAGAGGCACTATTTCCTCCTATTCAAGAGCTTGACCATTCTTCAGCAGCTTATACCATTCCTTGGCTCTTCCTTTCAGTGATAATGAGAATAATTTCTTCTTGACTTGATCTGTTGTAATACCTGCACACTTAAACAACCTGCATAATTCGTGTATAAAGAGCAAATGATCACCAGGATGGACAGTTCCATCTCCAACATAATAGTTATCCATAACACGATCAATAATTCTTATAGGTATTTTAAAGTATCATTCTCAGCAGGTGGTGGTTCATCTACTACCTTTTTTCCATATTGAAATAAAACAACTAACAGAAATAAACAATACTCACAGTAGAAGTTTCCTTTACCAGTTCCACTCTCTAATAGCGCTATACTCCCTGGCAATGGCGCTAGAAAATAGTCTTGATGACCCACAATTATAGGGGGTGTATCGCAGTATTTTCGATAAGTAAGAGTATCGAACCCAACGAGGAGCAGAAGGTGTTGGCGAATGGCGTGGAGCATAAATTATCTATAAATACTTAGCAAACGGTTTTTAGGGGTTTTTGATAATGCAGGTAAATAAAGTACGAGTAAATAAAAGATAGTAAGAATAAATGCAGCAAGTGGCCCAATCCTTTCTTTAGCAAAGGACAAGCCGGTTGTATTACTTAAGATGACCAAACGTTCTCGAGGACACATAAGAATATCGTCAAGTGCTTTCGCTTCATATAGTTGATTAATCTTCTTTAGTTTGCTAAGTGTTGTGTGGGTGAACCTGTGGTAATGTACCGACCTTCCTAGGACTAATACATACTTGTGATTATACCCCTTGCAAGCATCCGCAAGTACAAGAAAGTAATTAAGGTAGAAACCTAACCACGGCTTTAAACTCTAAGACCCTGACGTCCCTTGTGCAATGGTTTCCTAACAAGGGTTCAGGTTTCTGTCACTCCGGCAGCCCCTACGATTAGTAGCCAAATACACAATGCATTCCCCTAGGCCCATATAGGTGAAGTGTCATGTAGTCGACGTTCACATGACACCACTAGAAGAAATACACCACAACTTAAATATCAAACCATTGAATCTTTCTCAACATAATTCCACTACTAACAACATGACTTCTCCCATGTCCTCAAGAACTAAACGAACTACTCACAAGACATCATATGGATCATGATCAAAGATAAAATAATGATATGTAACAATCTGAACATAAACGATAATTCAATGGTTCACTCAATAGCATCAACTATAAGGAGTAATCAACACCGGGAAAGTTTCCCCTAAGAACTATGCAAGATTCAACCCAATTGTTACAGCGGTATGGAGTGCTGATGATGGTACTAGTGGAGATGATGGTGGTGATGATGATGATGATGATCCCGATGAAGTCCAGCTTGATGGTGGTGTTGATGGCGACGATCTCCCCTCTCCGGGAAGGAATTCCCTCGGTAGAATTATGTCTACCGAAGAGATCTTTCTCTCTCAGTGTTTTCCGCCCCGCAAAGGCGACAGAATCTTTCCGTGGTCGCTCTCCGAGTCTTAGGGTTTCGGGAGGATAATATACGCCAGAGGGGAGAACCTGGAATGGGCCAGGGCAGCCACACCACCTGCTGGCGCGGCCTAGGGCTGTCCGCGCCAGGGGGTGGTGTGGGCCCCCTGTGGACCACCTGCACTTCCCCTTCTGGCAATCTTCGTCTTCTAGAAAAATAGAATTTTCCATATATTTTCCCGGATTTTCTGATCTTCGCGAATTTTGCCTCCAAACAGCACATTTTCCATCAGAATCCTGACTACAGCGGTCCATGCTCCAAAAGTCATGAACCATGCAAAAACAGATGAAATAACATAAGTATCATCTTTTAATATGAAATATATCAATGAATAACAGTAAATTATGATATAGAATAGTGATACAAAATGGACGTATCACCTGACTATCCATTGAGCATCACCCTAGAGTTGGTCGTGGATAGGAGGATAGCCACTATCTCACGGAACCTCGGCCCAAAGCCGAGCTTCTGGAGGACCTGGAACAGGAACCCCCAGGAGACGGAATCAAAGGCTTTGGCAATATCCAACTTTAGCAACACCCTGGGTTCCTTTTGGCGGTGTAGGAACCTCGCTGTACTGTGCACCAACATAAAATTGTCATGAATGTTGCGCTTCCTGATGAACGCGCATTGATTTCGATCCACCAGTGACTCCAACCTAGGGGCAAGCCTATTGGCAAGCGTCTTCGCCACCAGCTTAGCGTAGACGTGGATCAAACTTATGGGGCAGTAGTCACCCAGGACTACCGCGTCTGGACGCTTAGGCAGCAAGATCAACAAATCCTGGTTAAGGCCTTGAAATCCGCGCCTGCATAGCGTAAACAACTTGTCGAAGGCTGCCATAAAATCCCCCTTCACCGTTGCCCAACAGTGCTTGAGGAAGTCTGTCGTAAAACCATCCGGTCCCGGCACCTTCCCATGCGGGAGACCTTTCACCATGTTCGAGACCTCCTCGGTGAACGGAGCCTCCAGCTCACTTAGATCCTCTGAGTGTAAACCCAGAAAATCCAAGTCGAGCGAGAAATCACGGTCAGCCGAGGAGCCCAAAAGGCTCCGAAGTGGTCGAAGGAGGCCTCGACCATGGCAGCATGGTCAGAAATGACTGCGCCCTCCACCTGAAAACTGCGGATCGCATTCTTCTGCTTCCTCTAGGACGCATGTTGATGGAAGATTACGGTGCTCGTGTCACCCTCGCTCAGCCAAGCCACCTTGGCCCGTTGACGAGCCATCGTGCATTGCAGAGAGGCGAGACGCAAGTAGGTGCGCTTAAGGAGCGCACGTACATCTGGAGAAAGCTACCTCGATTCCATGGTCGTATCCAGCCGTAGAACCACTTCCCGCGCTATCATGAGCTGTAGTTTAATCTCTCCGTTTCAAAATATAAGATGTTTTAACTTTGTGAAAGGATTGTATCTAAACCCCTTCTAGTATATAGGTTTCTATATGAACCTACACACTAAAAAGATACGCTTCTTTCACAAAACTAAAACATACGATATTTTAAAATATAGATATTTTAAAAGAGGGAGTACATACCACAAGAAAAAGTGCCTATTATCACGACCATTGTGCTCAAACTAAAAGCAATCGCTCTCACTGTTCGCATACGGATATGTCACGGTGTACTGTCGGCATCGAGCGCAATACACAAGACAACATCGCTGGTGGAACATCGCCAACAATGCGATTCACAAGACAACAAGCCGGATCTTTTTCAGAACCTGAAACCCCTTGCACCACCGAGATACCCTGTCAGGGTGAACAACAACTATGGGCTGTCCTAAGGGTGACTTTTTTTTTTATGCATAAGCCCGCTTATAGATTTCGATGGGAAGAAACTACGGTGAAAAGAAGCTTTCTGAAATTCTTCGAAGACTTCTTTTGGACTTATGCTGTTCTGGCTTTTTTACAGAATGAGTTGTGAGATGTCTGTTATGCCCCGATTTGATCTCCACTTAATAAAACGACGTATAGTATATATATATGCTAGTTTTTAGTAGAAAATGAGCTACAAACATAATTTAAATAATATAAAAAGGTACATAGTAATAAAAAAACATGATGTTGTAGTATAATTTAATACATGCAAAAATAATATAAAATAAAATGACATAGTTCATGACAAATAACATATACTCCTCCGGTCCATATTAATGGACTCAACTTTGTCTAGATCCGTATGTATCTAGTTAAGTATTTAGACTATATGAGGCAATTAATATGGATCAGAAGGAATAGTTTTTTAGTGTAAAATTAGCAAAACTGAACTTGGAAGGAGTACATGTGCGACGGCAGGGAGGAACACTAGCTAGCAATGGCAGCACGTACGTACCAAGCCGATTGATTGATGATCCTGTGCGTGACAAGCGCTTTGTTACTTTCTTCGATCTAAAAAGGTTGTCATAGAGACAGGCATCCGTGGTCTTAAGCTAATCACGTATGTATACACGAGCGGAAAGAAAGGCCGCGGTGCACGCGCGCGTGCGAGTCAGCTGGTTATGTTTTTTTCTTTATCTTAGTCAAAGCGTTTTCTCAAGCTGAATGGCAGTTTGATGTAAATTTAGCTGAAATAGGGGCCAAATTATACTATAGCTTAATCCTGAGAAAAAGCGAGCCATCTGCCCGCGCGCGTGTTTCTGGCCGTCTGATATTCACTCTGAGTCATCTCAATCGTTCAGTTTCAGGTATTGACTGAACTCTTATGAGCTAGTCCCTCCCATCCCCGCCCCCACCCCCACCCATCTCGATCCCGTTTCCCTTCACCCGAGCTCCCGTCCATCCTAGCCCCTCCTCCATCTCCACCAGTAATCTACGCCGCGTGGGACGGTGGGGGTGAGAGAGGGGACGGCGCAGGTAGAGATGTTTCTATGTGGGACTACGCGAATGTGTCGTATCATCCTCACCACTTTGACTGGAAAAATCAGGAACGGATGGCCGAAAAATAGGAATTGAAAAGGAGAAGACCCCTCCGCTCCTGAGCTCTCCCTCTTATCTCCACTCCCTCCACACCATCCACTCACCAGGCCACCGCCTCTCGTCCAGCTCACGCATCCAGCATCGGCCGCCTCTGCTTCCTCGCCTCGAACCTGTCCAATATTGATTCAACATTGCCCCTGACCTCGCACACCCGTCCGTCGCCACGCTTTGCCAGCGGTGAGGAATATAAGGAGGAGGTGAGCGTGTGGGACAGTGGGGGTGAAAGAGGGGGCGGCTGTAACATCTCAAAAATATTAAACAAGCTTATCAATTTCTAATCACCCAAGTTTAGGGTTAACAAATACTTTTACTACTAAATTCTATATGAGTGCATGAGTGAGTTGTATTAATATATGAATGCTTGCATTTGCCATGTTTGATTGCTACAAAGGTTAAGATTTAGTTTAAAGATAAATACCACATCATCTAGGTCAATTACAAACAGAATCAAATAAAAGGAAAATCTAAAATAAGGCATATGATCATATGGTCACTTTGCTAATATTAACCACTAGCCCACTTTGGGCATCTATAGTAACAGATTTCTAACAGAAACAATTCTAGTTCTTTTCACCCCTTGCTAGACCAAGTAAAAGTGAACCCAAGTAAACCTTACAAATTTATAGAAACCGTTTTCAAATCTATTTAAGAGGCATTCAAAATTGAATCAAGTGTATGTGCATAGATCACCACTTTTCAAAAACTACTCAAACAACCTCCACTTGGCAATTCCAGGAAACCATAGCATATGATCAGATCACTTACCAAAAATCATTCAAAAATTTAAAAGATGAATTCATGCGGCCATTTAGTCGAACACCTCACAGACAGAGTACAACCTCAACCACTATCTACTGTTTTGATCTATCAATTGATCATCTCTTGTACTGCAATCAACCCATTCAATTGTCCACGACCACCCCAGTACCTGGCCGTGCAGTGGAGCAGCTCACCTTCGCCGTTGCGCGAGTGCAAAGCCGTACCTGAGCGAGGTCATGTCGGTCGAGCATGAACCAGTCGCTGCGCCACCCTCTCCCACGACGCCTAGCTGCTAGCCGTGACCTCACCGCCACCCTCTGTCCACCCGTTGACCATCAGCGAGAAGTGGAGACGCTGGAATCGCCGCGCCCATTTAATCCCCCGCCATGTCGAGAGCACGACGGAGCACCGCAGCCGCCTCACGCACACACGCCGCGCCTCACTCTCTCCGCTCGTACCCGCAGTCACCGTGGCACCAGTGACCTCCCAGACACGATGGCTCACCGCCGCGCACCCCATGACCACTGTACCAAGTGACGAACACCTACGTACCTGAACAGAGCGCCGACGTCGCCCGACCGACTGAGACCGCCCCTTGTCGTGCCGTCACGCGTGTGACGATCGCCGCAGTCCCCCGCATCGACCCATGCCCTCCGCCATGCTTAGCTCGACCTGTAGCAATGTCGCCGGTGAAGCCCAACCATGCCGCCCTGCCTCCGACGCTGGTGTATAAATAGAGGCCACCCCAGACCTCATTCGGCACACCATTCCACTCCCCACTCACCCAGGAACCTCACTAACCCTTCCCCGGAGCAAAGCGAGCATCACGACGCCGGAATTTGGCCGAAGTCCGCCACTACAGTGAAGGAAGGAAGCCATCGATTGGAGCTGCCCCAGGAGCTGCCGCGACCACCCCTCGAACCATCATCGTCTACCACTTCGTTCGCCCCCATCGCCGACCCTAGCTGGAGCCCCGGTGAGTCCCCACCAACCCCCACCGCCGCGTTAGGGTTAGAATCTCGTCGGAGCTGTTCGTCGTAGACGATGAACCTCAGTCGTACATTTCATTCTAATTGTAGGGTTGGGATTGATAGATATCGTTTCGGTTAGAATTAGTCGCTGACGCGTGGGACCGTTCTATCAGCAGCCCGCTGCGCCCACGTTGTGCAGTTGGGCCGACCCATTTCTTTTCTCGCGTAGAGCCCAGAGATTCAAATGGAATTTTGCTATTTAGTTTAAAATCCTATTTCAGTAGCTATATTCAAAATTCAATTCAAAGAGTTGTACTGATCCAAAATGCATGATTCCAATTTTGATAGAAAGGTATTGAAAATATCTAGTCACTCCCATTGGATTCAAACCAAATGAAACTATAGATCACTTATATTAAAAATAACAAGACATAGACTCTTGCCACTTCAAACATTTTTATAAAATAAACTATAAATTCTTTTGAGTTGATTCCAACTCTCAAAAATCACATTTGACAAGATCTACATGAATATGTAAAAACATTTGGATTTTACAGATATTAAACATGGACTAGTATTAAAAGAATGCTATATAGGCATCTCTAGTCACTTTAATATTATTAAATAGTAATATTAAATCTTGTAATATATGCCAACCCTTTTAAATCACATTCCCAAGCATTGAAATATATGGTGAGGACATATCCCATATGATCCCATATTTTAATTGGAGAATATTAAATCTTTAGATTTTTAAATGAGTAGAAATTACTTTTCTAAAATAAGAAGAATAATAAAATGTTAATATTCCACATGATGATTGAGATGATGCTAGATCATCTATGTGAGCCTTTGTGTGCTAAATAGGAGTAGTGAAGTATTGTTTGGTGATTGTGTACCTCGTGTGTATTTATAGACGTTAGTATCAACCCGGCCTACAATGAGGAGGAGTACTTCGAGGAAGAGGAAGAAAACTTCAACGACTGCAACCAGCAAGGCAAGCTAGAACTATGCATGCTATCTATGCAAGCTATCCATGCAAGCTTATCTAGAAAGCTAACTTGTACATATACCATATGCAAACTTTTGAGATGCAACTTTACCAATTCCTAGTTTTACTCCAAGCTTTGCTTTTCCCTTTTATTACCGTTTCTTACATAGTTAATGAATTGTGATTAGTGGAAAATAGGATGGATACCATCAAAATCATAGAACTAGCCATGGATACTTAGACTTGGTTAGCACCCCTCGGTAGTGATACCCTCAACATTAGTGGCTAGTGCTAAGCTAAAACTTGATTACTTTAGATGGGAATACTTGGTGAAAATGATTATGAAAACCTTGGAATGATGATTCATTCTATTGAAATGTTTTGACATGTGTTTGAAACACAATGGCTTGATGATGAAACTGAATGAGGCATGAGCCTTGACTTTGACAAAAACTGATGGTTGGGTTCAGATGTGATACCATTCCAATTTTACCGTACAACCACATTACCTGAGTTGGGTAGGGCTTGACTGGAAGTTTATATGTCTTAGTATGGGTTACCGTGCGGAAGAGGTTGAGCTGAGGCTACCTCGTGATGAATGTCCACCTATGCAGTGCCCAGGATGGCAGATGGCCATGGCTGGGAGGCCAAACTCATAGGGGAGGTGCCTATACTAGGGTGTGTAATTGAAAAGTTAGGATTGATTATCCGCATAACAAGTATGATGATTCAGGGTTATCCCTGACGGATGTATCGATTTTGTGGTGAAAGTGTATCACCTCTGTAGAGTGTCAAACTATTCGAATAGCTATGTTCGCGGTTATGGACAGTTGGAGTGGCGATACTGTTCCGTTGTCAGATGTTTTCAAAATGATTTGTGACTTGAAAGATGACTTTGACTTGACCACAACAGAGTTGTGGACATGAAAACTAGTTTTCCCCCTTAAGTGATGTAGAGAACTAAATTTAGGTATTTACTCTTAAAGTCCTGATGAAATAAACCTGGCTTTTTGCAAACAAAACTAGAGCTTAAGGTTCCTACCAAATTCTACTTTAGTCGTGCTAGTGTTAGTTTGCGAGTACTTAAAGAGTACTCATGGCTTTGTCCCTAGCTATTCCCATGGCCAGACTATGAGGAGGACTACCTGGAAGATGGACAGCAGGAGGTCTACGACAACTAGGATCATCTCCCATCGTCAGCATTGCCTGTGACCCTGAAGACGGAGCCTACTACGTTTACTTTCCGCTACTTTGATTGTATTAAGACTGGATCATGAGATCCTTTATGTGTAAGACCTTTAATATGGTTTGTAATGGATGATGTACTGTGGTACCACTTATGTTATGTCTCGCAAAAATGGTAATCCTGGGATTGCGATGTACGGCATAATAGGCATCTGGATTTAAAAATCCGGGTGTTGACAAGTTGGTATCAGAGCCATCCTGACCATAGGAGACCCTAGTTAGAATGGACGCCTCAAAAACCTAGTTTCAAAACAAAGAAAGTGAGTATTTATAAAAACCTATTCTCATTCTTATCCTTGAGATTCTTTCAAAAAGAAATCACTTGTTCCTCAAAACTCTTACAATTCTACATAAAATTTGACACACTTGATCACCCCACTAACTTACTCATCTTAATTTCTTGTAGATGGAGGTCAAATATAGCAAGTTTTACCAGTTGGGCAATGGAGGACAACTTATCTTTGAGAGGGATTTGGATCAGCTCCCGGAGTATCTTGGACGCCCGCACTCGGAGTTCTTCGGAGCACAGCTCAACGACCAATCCCGAGGGGAGCTACAGTGGCTGGTTGTTGCTGATCTGAGAGGAAAAATGGAGCCACCTCTTTCTGATAAGATTCAGTTCAGCGTAAGGGAGAACAGCTGGCTAGACGGATTAGCCAGGGTAAAGCAAGAAGCTCTTGACATCTGTGTGCACAAAACATCAACCAGATCATCGGCACCCATTTTGCCCACTATGCAAGACGTGACTCTACGGGATAGCCTTTGGCCATGCCGGCACATCCAGAGTTGAAGCATCACGTGGACCACATGGCCTTCAATGTGCACGAGACTCAGAAGGAGTTAGACAATGCCCGTGCTTATGCTAACCAGAACCATGCTGAAGCCGTTGAAAGGAAGGAAACCCTCACCATGCTTGCTAGGGAGCACAAGTCTATTTGTCGCTAGCGTGATAAAAAGGATGGCATCATAGCCCGTCTTCGTTAGAAGATAGCCACCCTGGAGGAGACCATCCATGACCAGGAGATCCAGCTGGAGGAGAAGGAGGAGAAGGGTGAAGATATCCGTGGGGATATTCACTCGTACCTTAGTGATGACAATGACTATCTGGAGCACGTCTCCATGGAGGACAACACTGATGAGGATGATGACGACTTCATTGATGATGAGGAGCCCGACACCCCCGATGATGAGTAGTCGCACCTGAGCACTATCGTAGGTGTGAGTTGTACCCGGTCCCACTGTATCGTAGCTTGTGAGAATGGTCCTTAAGACCATCTGTTTTCTAGTTGTGGTGTGTGTTTGCATTGTGTGCTTAGAATGAATGAATGAGAAGAAGTTGCTAGTTTTCAAAACCCGAGTCATACAAGTTCAAAGCTTTTGAAACAAACCCATAAACCTTAGAAATTTCCCTCTTGTCTCATTATCTATCTCAATCTTCAGATGACTCGCAGTAACCCCAGAGGAAGCAGTTCATCCCAGGACCCAATGCTGCAGATTCTGCAAATGTTAGTTTCTGATTGTCAAGCTGGTAGAGCTGAACGTCAAGCCAACTTAGCCACTCTTCAACAGATAGCCCAGATGGCCCACAATAATCAAGGCCATGGAAACCAAGATCACCATGGATCCAAGCTCAAGAACTTCCAGAATACCAATCCTCCTATGTTTAGCAAGTCAGAAGAACCCTTAGATGATGATAATTGGCTACAGACAATGGAAAACAATCTAGAAGTCGCCGGAGTTGATGCTAATGAGAAGGTGATATTTGCCACTCACTATCAGTCCGGCTATGCAAGATCTTGGTGGAATAGCACTCGTACCATGAATGGAGGTCAAATGATGACTTGGGAGGAGTTCAAGCTCAAGTTCAGTAGGACCCATGTGCCCCCGGGTCTGCTCAATAGGATGAGGGATAAGTTTTGAGATTTGAAGCAAGCCAGGATGACTGTGGTTGAGTACCGTGAAAAATTTATGTCACTAGCTAGGTATGCCCCTGATGAGATTGACAATGAAGCAAAGAAGAAGGAGAGATTCTTGAATGGTCTGCACGATGAGATGCAGACAGTGCTAGTCAACATTCCCTTTGATGACCTTGAAACCTTAGTGGATTCTGCGATCTCAGATGGAAGGCAAGATCAACCAGGCCAGTGAAAACCGCAAGCGCCATATGATGCACCAACTAGGACGCCACCATATCCCGAAGTATTGCCCCAACCCGTCTGCAGGATATGTCCCCAAGGAACAACATGCCACCAATGAACCGTCCGAACTACCCCAATCGTGGCAGAGGAAACCCAAGGCCCGGAGGCCATCATAACAACAACCCCGGCAACCCCAATAACTTCAACTGTGCACCGCCAAAGTCCAACAACAACAATACTGCCCCAAGGACTAGAAGCAATGATGTGCTTGTCGCAGGGAAAGACAAGTCAATGGTCACTTGCTTTGAATATGGAGTCATGGGTAACTACTCCAACGAGTGCCCCAAGAAGCTTGCTGCATCAACCAATGTGACTGCACCTGCCCAACAGCAGCGCCGTGTCCAGCCTGGAAAGAGATTTTCCCCAGGAAACCCGCACAACCGTAATGGCCGTCTGTTCCACATGAATGCTGAAGAAGCCTAGGAAGCGCCAGATGTCGTGCTGGGTATGTTTTCTGTTAACTCAGTTCTAGCAAGAGTGTTGTTTGATTCTGGAGCATCGCACTTGTTTGTTACAGAAGAATTTGCATGCACTAGTAAGATTCAACCAACAACTTTGAAGCATGTTATGATAGTTCAAATACCTGGTTCAACTACCAAAGCTAGAAAAATTTGCAAGGTCGTACCTATCAGAATACATGGGATAGATTTTTATGCCAATCTAATAGTACTTGGAACCAAAGGTCTGAAGTAGTGCTAGGGATGGATTGGATGTTGAAACATCAAGGATTAATCGACTGTGCCAAGAAAGCCATAACCATGACCAGTAGCACCGGAGTATCAGTAGAGCATGTATCTAAGGCATTTCCCCGTCAATTCAAGTGCAACAAGAGTTTAGCCAAGACCAACATTGACCAAGTTAGAGTAGTCTGTGAATACCCCGATGTGTTCCCAGATGAATTGCCCGGTATGCCCCCAGATCGGGATATCAAGTTTATTATTGAACTAGTTCCTAGAACTGGACCCATAGCTCAGAGACCCTATAGTATGAACCCATCTGAATTATTGGAGCTGAAGAAGCAACTTGATGATATGCTGGGAAAAGGTTTGATACAACCAAGTGCATCGCCATGGAGATCACCGGTTTTGTTTGTTGATAAGAAGGATGGTGCCAACCATTTGTGTACGGATTATCGGAAGTTGAATGACGTCACCATCAAGAACAAGTACCCACTGCCAAAGATAGAAGATTTGTTTGATCAATTGACTGGTGCCAGAGTGTTCTCTAAGATTGATTTTAGAACTGGTTATCATCAATTGAAAATTCGCACGAAGGATATCCCAAAGACTGCCTTCACCACCAGATATGGATTGTATGAGTACAATGTCATGTATTTTGGATTAACCAATGCCCCCGCTTATTTCACCTCAGGAATAAGATTTTCATGAACTTTTTGGATAAGTTTGTCGTTGTTTTTATCGATGAAATTCTGATCTACTCCAAGTCAGAAGAAGACCATGAGCAACACCTAAGAACCATCCTTGAAACCCTTAGCGAGCATCAGTTGTATGCCAAGTTTAGCAAATGTTAGTTCTTGTTAAAGGAAGTAGGATTCCTAGGCCATATCTTGTCGGTAGGAGGAGTTGATGTCGATCCTGCCAAGATTAAGGATGTCGAAGAATGGAAAGACCCAACCACCCAAACAGAAGTCCGTGCATTTCTTGGATTATCCAGATATTATCGCAAGTTTGTTGAAGGATTTTCGAGCATCGCAAGGCCAATGACCCAGTTGTTGAAGAAAGATAAGAAGTTTGAATGGACGGACAAATGTGAAGCAAGTTTTCAAGATCTTAAGAAGAGGTTGATTTCAGCCCCAATTTAGATCATGCCCGACATCAAGAAACCTTTTGACGTATATTGTGACGCATCCAAGATTAGTATCGGATGTGTGTTAATGCATGTAACACCCTCAGAATCGGCCCTATGCAAGTCTTAGCGATTCTCGCCAAACCCGCATAGAAACGATTCAAAGGTGCCCACTAGGCACTTTCGTGCGGGTGGAAAACGAAGTAATAACATTACACAACAGTCCTCGATGGGACCCACAGAACAGATATATATACAACATGACTCCATGAGTCAAGAATACAGATATAATATATACAAAGATCCAAATCACCTTGAAAAATGATAGAGCGTCCGACTACGGACAAGATGCAAATGGGGCTAAGAGCCCTGAAGAATAACCAATGGCGTCCATAACCCTGCCCAGGCCAAGCCGGAAGGGTAACCCTGCTAACGACGGCGATCTCAAACCTGCTAAAACAAAAGGGGTGCCGACAAGGGCAAAGGAAAAAGAGGAGCGATCAGTACTGAGGCCAGTACACGGCGAGACTAGAATTCGGCGGTCCTCGCCTACATAGGTATGGTGGACTGAGCGGCAGCGCGGCATGCACTAAACAACCTATAGAGACTCGATACAACTGGCGGCTATCAGATAGGGATAAGAAAGACCTATTCGGAACCATCCTGATACTACCTCCAAACATACCCATCCTGGTATTTCCCCCTCGAGACCAAACGAGGAAGTCAACCGAGGAACTCACACAGTTGGCAGTTTTATTTATTCAGTCATTGTTGCAGCAGTTACTAGTCAGGTATAGATAGTATGAGTCATCCTGATATAATAAGCAGTGGGCAGTTTTAGTTAACCATTCCGTTGTAGTTGCAACACTTACTAGTCAGGTACAATTAGCATGAGATATCCCGAACCCAGCAGTTGTTGGTACTTTTATTTAGCCATTCCGTTGTAGTTGAGCTGATTACTAGTCACATCGGATACAAGTCAAATTATAACAGTAAACTTTAGTTATAGTTGTCTATGATCGAGAACTGTGCTCCAAGTCGTCCATAACCGCGGACACGGCTTTTTGAAAAGATTTAACCCTGCAGGGGTGCACCAAAGTATCCACACGCACTTCGACCCTTTTTGCCAGATCAATTAACATACACCCATCGGTATGTCGGCGGGGCCTAAGTCATGACGTTTCCCAGACCCAAAGCAAGTACATGGGGGCCACCCCACTAAGTCTACCCGCAACGAAGTCGGCCGGTCTCCGAGACGGACTCAGGGTTTGTGTAGCCGGCTGTAAACGACTGGGAACCCGAAAATGAGACTAGGCTTGTCGATACAGCGAAAACGGGTCACGGTCCTAAACAGTACAGTGTGCAGTACCTCGCACAATTTAAATTAAGCAGTAAAGCAAGGCATAAGTACAGGATAGTAAATAAAACCTCAAACTAGTTGTGGCCCCCAGTACAATACTTTGAAATCAGGTACTAATCGATGGGGTGCCCACACATCCCACATGTGGTTAGCGCGCTCGATCTCGGAACAGGTGTCAAGAACTCGGGGTCCTACGGGACACCAGTGAGCGGTCGGAAACCAAATATTGTCTATCACCCACCGGTGCCTCTGCATTTACCTACTTCAATTTTAGTTGTTAAACAATAGTTAAAGCCAAGATCATCTCCAACATTAAACATGCGGCAATACTCCAACAACTGTGGTACTTGACGACACGCAACAGCACTAGAGCAAGCGACTTCGACGCGCAAGTCCAACTATCTACCAAACAACAGGTAATAGGATGTGTCCAAGGCAATATAAGGCTGCAAAGGATATCACGGGCACGAAACTAGAGCATCGCAACACAGATAGCAATAGATCAACAGGAGGGAATAAAGACTATAAAAGTAAGATAGGTAGAAAGGGGGAGATGCTCGCCTGAAAACATTGCCGACGGTTCATCCAAAGGTCGGCGCGAAGCTCACATCAACTCAACGGCCTTATCCGCGAAGAAGCAAAACACTAGAACAAACACCGGATGCACTATTTAAGATTACGGCAGAAGACCGGGCATGATGCATGTATGATGTATGGCATGGCAAAGGTGCGATGCGATTAGATCATATTAAGCGGAACCGAGGCCCCGACAATTAATTATTAGGTTCATGTTGTTTAGATGCCCCCAATTTAAATGTTGTCTTAGCATGGCAAAATATATCACCGGTTCGCTACACAAATTTAAATGGGGTCAATATAAGACTAGAAAAGTCCGCATATGGTCCCCATATTTAATTATGAGGTGAATCGGCATAATGCCCCCAAACCACACAAATATGCATGCGAGATGAGCAATTAATATGCAACAAGAGATAATGTCATATTATTAAAATAATGGGGTCTCGGATGTAGGTCATACATAGGGGACTCGGCGATCTTGGGCTCCGAGGGGTTCGGGGTCGGTCTCAGGGTCCGGATCTGGGGTTCGGTCTCGGCGGGATCATTCTCGGATAACAGAGTAGATCTTGGCGTTCTACGAAGAAGGACTTGGTTCGGTGTCGGCGGCTCATCGGATTTGCCCTGGTCGGTGTCGATCTTGTCGTTGCGAAGATCTTGTCGGGTCTCGTATCGGGTCGGTCTTGGCGTCTGTGTCGAAGATCATGGTGTTCCATGACGGAGAACTTGGTGTTCCGTGGTGAAGTACTTGTCGTTCCGGGAAGAAGAACTTGTCGTTTCGGGTCTTCGGTTCCCCGTTGACGATCTTGTCGCCCTTGAGGAAGATCTTGGGGTCTCCGGCTTGATTGTCGGGGTCGGGCTCGGGTCTCGGCGCCGGGAGATCTTGGTGTCCCGTGTCAGAGAACTTGGTGTTCCATGAAGGTCTTGCATTTCACCGCGGGTTGTCTTGTGCGCTTGTGTCGGTATTGGTAGAGATCATCTTGTCATCGGGACGGTTCTCGGTAGCGTACTCCAGGTGGCACCACATCACTCCATGTGCCCCCAATCTCACCACAAAACACCACACACAAGCAACAGAGAGGAAAATGGATGGCAGGGCCGGGTAAGCCACGGTGCAGAGGGATGGCGACGGACGTGCAGAGACGGTCTACAGGGAGAGCTCGAGGACGACGAGGACCTCGACGAAGGCGGTTTTCCCTGGCGGCAGGAGGAAGGCCGCCGGGCCGAGGCTGGGTCGGCGAGAGGGAGATGCTGATGGGGGAGGGCGACCGGTGGAGGCGGGGCTCGGCAGGGCCGTAGAGCATCGGAGACGAGGCGGGCTCGGAGGGCGGCGGGGCCTCGGCCACTGCGAGGAGATCGACGGGGACACGACGGCGCCGGATGGAGGAGGAAGCGGGGCAGAGGCATGCGGGGCACGGGAGGAAGCGGCTCGGCCCCGGATCATCGACGCGCAGACGGCGACGGCGGGCACAAGCCGCGGCCGAGGCGGAGGGCGCGGTACCGTGCGAGGCAGAGGGCGCGGGACCGCTCGAGGAGGAGGGCGGCAGGAGGAGGAAGCTCGCGGCGGTGGAAGAGAGAGAGGAGGAAGGGGAGGGCGGAGGTGGTGGTGTCGCTTGCGGGCGGCGGCTCGACGGGGACGGGAAGGGCCGGCTAGCGGAGGAGGGACCGCAGCGGCGGCGGCTGGACACAGAGGGGCGTCCGGAGCGGGGCGGAGGAGGCTCGGGTCGATCCGTAGGGAGGCGGCGGTTCGCGGAGGAGGGACCCGGCGGCGCTCGGCAAGAGCGAGGGCGGGCAGGCGGAGGCGGAGGAGGTCGCGGAGAGGGACGCTCGCGGAGGGAACCGCTAGCAACGGCGGCGGCGGGATCTGCGGGATCGAGGGAGGTGAGGGAGGATCAGGGACGGGGGTGGGCCTGCCAAAAGCGAGGCCGGGGAGCGTCGGTGGTTGGTGGGCGTCGGCCACTGCAGGTGGGGCCGGGAGAAGGAGGCGCGTGGGGATGCAGAGTGACCAGGTGGGGTGGTTGGTGGGGCCAGGCGCAGGGGGGAAGCACGAGGCGGTGGGGGGAAAAAGGTTGGTCGGGAGCGGACTAGGTGGGGTGGTTGGCGGCTCGGGTACGGCGGGCTGGGCGGGAAAACGCGGGAGGGGCAGGAGGAGGGGTGAGGTGGTGGCTGGGTGGGTGCGTGTGTGGCATGTGGTGATAGGGTTAGGGGTGTGGGTTGGTGAGGTGGCGAGACGGGGTTGGCCGGGGTGATGTGGAGGGGGCTGGGTAGGATAGAGCTAGGTAGGAAAAAAAAGGTTTGGGTGGTTCAGGGGTAGGTAGGATTTTGTACTGGGGTGGCCGACTGGGTCGGATCGGCCCGGTACGGCTGCCCCCTAAAAATATTTAAATATTTTATTTATTTGAAACAGGGCTTTTGCAAACCGCGGGTAGACAAAACAAAATACCCCGGAGACCCGGGTTTTAATTTCAAATCAAGACGGGGCGTTTAGAAAACAAAAACAGGTTTTTCGAAAATAGTTTTAGATAAACCATGCAAGATGACATGACGATGCTCAAATGCAATGTGGCATGATGACATGAGCATGAGGTCATGATGATGCAATGCACAAAAACAACGCGATTTTCTAGTAGTGGTTTTGCGGGGCGCCACAATGCAAGAAGCCAAAGTCATATCTTATCTATCCAGACAGCTGAAGCAACATGAGCAGAACTACCCCACCCATGACTTAGAACTGGCAGCCGTAGTTTTAGCATTGAAGACATGGCGTCATTACCTTATGGATAACCGCTATGAGATTTATTCAGATCACAAGAGTCTAAAGTATATTTTCACCCAGAAGGAGCTGAATATGAGGCAAAGGAGATGGATAGAGTTAATCAAGGATTATGACCTTGACATTCACTATCACCCCGACAAAGCCAATGTGGTAGCGGATGTTCTTAGTAGATTTCCATGTAGATTAAACACCATGATTAAGGAAGCCCAACCAAGTCTGCATGAGGAGATGGAGAATTTCAGAGTGGAGCTAGTTAGCGAAGGATTTCTAGCTAGCATAGAACTCCAACCCACTTTGATTAGTCAGATAAAAGAGGCCTAGAAAGGAAATGCCAGTATTGATGGAATCAAGCGTCGTATCAGAACAGGGAAGGTACCTGGATTCACCGAAGATGAAGAAGGAGTTCTGTGGTACAAAGGACGTATCTGTGTTTGATGGCCCAAAATATATCAAGCTCGTTGGGGAACCCCAAGAGGAAGTATGATGAGCACAACAACAAGTTTTCCCTCAGTTATGAAACCAAGGTTATCAATCCAGTAGGAGCAAGGAAACACCCCAAAGGTGTTGCTAGCTGAACTTTGGCAGGGCGCACTACCGGTGCCAGCAGCAACGTGGAGACCTGCACAACACAACCACAGAACTCTGCCCCCAACTTACGATGAGGTTGTCAATCTCACCGGTTTTGCTGAAACCAAAGGATTAAACGTATCGAGTGGAACAAAGTAATAGTTTGCAGAAAGTAAACACAGAACAGTAAACAGTTGATTGTAGATTGATGGTAAAAGAAAGGACCGGGGTCCATAGTTCACTAGTGGTGGCTCTCCTTAAGATAGATGACATGTTGGGTGAACAAATTACAGCGGGGCAATTGACAAACATCGAGAAAGCATACAAGCATATACTACTCACCTTGACTCCTTTGAGATTTGCTTGGGCATTACAACATTATACATAGACCGCCATCCAACTGCATCTATGACTAATAATCCACCTTCAGGTTATCATCTGAACCCCCTCCAGTATTAAGTTGCAAGCAACGGATAATTGCATTATGAATTGCGTGTAAAGTAAACAATACGATTGTTCTATAAACAAAGGATTGTTGTTTTCTCCCTAGTAGCAACAGCACATCTAGTACCTTAGAGATTTCTGTCACTTCCCCAGATTAATAGAGGCATGAACCCACTATCGAGCATAAATACTAACTCTTGGAGTTGCTAGCATCTACTTGGCCAAGATAGCTACTAACAACGGAAAGCATGCAAGATCACAAATAACAAAGACATGATAGAATCAATAATCAATCTGAAATAGCATCTCAATATCCATCGGATCCCCGCAAACACAACATGTATGGATTACAAATAGATGATCTTGATCATGAACGGAGCTCACAAGATCTAAACATGATAGCACAAAGGAGGAGAACCAGCCGTCTAGCTACTACATGGACCCGTAGTCCAGAGATAAACTACTTACGCATCACACCAGAGGCTTGCATGACGATGAAAAAGGCCTCCGGAGTGAATTCCCCTCTCCGGCAGGGTGCCGAGAAGAGCTTCAGATCCCTCCTGATCTAGGGATGGAGATGACGGTGGCTACAGACTCTTTCGTGGAATTTTGATCGAGGCCTTAGGGTTTCTGTATCGGAGGCAATATATAGGCGAAAGGAGAGGCCGAGGGGGTGCCTGGGCGGCCAGACCACCCCTTGGCACGGGCCAGGCCTGGCCGCACGGCCAGGTGGTGTGGCCGGGCCCCAACCCCTCTCTGTGTCATATTCTGGCTCCAGGTGTCCCTCGGTGAAAAACTAACTTTGGCTTTTGTCCTGTCCAATTCCGAGAATATTCATTTTCTGACTTTCCTGGAACCAAAAATAGCAGAAAACAGGCAGCTGGCACTATAGCTCTTGTTAATAGGTTAGTCCAAGAAATCATATGAAAATTACTCCAAACTGTGGACAAAATATAAGAAAGTAGATAAAACCAAGCATGGAACATCAAAAATTATGGATACGTTAGCAACGTATCAACATTCCCAAGCTTAACTCCTGCTCGTCCTCGAGTAGGTAAGTGATAAAAAGAAAGAATAATTTTTGAGGTGACATGCACCATCATAAACTTGATCAAAGTATTTGTAAAACATTGATAGCTGGGATCATAGTACTTCAATCAAAACATGAAAGACAAAGTTCTAGCAATAAGACAAAGCAACTAAGTTGCAACATGAAAAGGCACAAACAAAAGATTCATGAATAAAAATGCTTTGCAAGACATTTGTTTGTTTCACATAAAGAAAACATAGCATAGTGGCATTCAGCTTGTCCTTCATAGAGTAGCAAACATAAATGCATAGGACACCTTCAAAGTTCACAAGAGTGACTAGATACAAATATTTTAAAACAAGCAATATCAAAGCTATGCATCAATCAACAAGTCTTGGGACAATGCACATAGAACTAAGAATGGCCACTATGCTCTCAAAGTAGGTGCATAAAGATAGAAGGTGGAGACTCAACATAAAAGTAAAAGAAATGCCTTCATAGAAGGAAGTAGGGATTCAAGTCTCATAAAGAGCTTACAAAAATTATGGTACTTATTAGCTTTCAGCTCTCATTGCCCCTATCATAAGCATCTTGAAGGTGATTAAGGTTAAAGTGACACAACTAAGAGGATATGCTTGACAAGTTATAAGCCGAAATCTCATGCCCCTTACTTACGAAGACTGAACCTCATGCTACTCAACTTTAGTCACAAGTAAGCTCTTATCATTATAAGTACATATGTATCATAGAGAACCGCCAACGGGGTACCCCTTGCACATGATACAGGAGCTATCCCATAATCAAAATGACAAGGCAAGCAGACAATGAGCATCTCGGCGATCTTTTTATTTGCTATTTTCATAGGTTTTTATTGAGGATGCTTCATAGAGTGCTCATTATGGTTATGCTGCAAGTTTCCACCATGATTAGGCATGGCTTAGGCTAGCGGACCAAGCGTTTCTTTAACACAAATACAAACTCCATGATCTTACAAGTTCCCCTTTTATTTCACACCGCCGGGATCCATAAGCAAAAGAACATGATATCAACGGGGTACAAAGTACAGGTGCAATGTTGAAAGCGTTCCCCATGATACATGGTTCTGCTAACTTCAACTTATAAAGCGCAAGCATATACGCAACAAAGATGGATGCAATGGTTCAAGTTTATTAAATGCAAAAAAGTAAAGTGTGCCATCAAGTTCGTGAGAGCTTTAATCACTAGTTTTCTCATAACAAGTTTAATTCGGAAGGTAGACAAAAACATGAATATACTTGGAATAGCATATGCTAATAGGTAGGTATGGTGGACACTTTGGAATAACTTGGTTTTAGGATTTGGATGCGTGATTTGAACTCACACTTGGTTACGGAGGCTAGCAAAATACTGGGAGTGACCAACTAAGAGAGCAATAATGGCCATAATCATGCAAAGAGACAAAACATCATTGATCAAAGCATAAAGTGATACTACAAGTTGAAAACTAAAGGATCATCAAGGCTATGGTGACTTGGGATAGTCATAACATGGTGTGAGCATGTGCCAAGTCAACCCAAATAAAGCATCAAAGGAGAATACCACAATACTATGCTTTAATATGCTAAAACAACGCATGATTCTTCCAAGGCACATTAAGCAATCTCAATTGTTTATAACAAGTCATGATACAGCAAAGAATACTAAGCATAAAGCCAAAACAATATCGAGCATGGCATGACAAAGCATGGGACACAGTCAAAAACAAGCTCTCTTTACCACTTAAGCATGAACTTTCCTACTCTTTTCCAATCCAAACCAAACTATTTGAAAGCTAATGTATGAAAGAGGGGGTCCAACCAATTTATTCAAAAAACTAAGAAAACCAAGCAAACTAAAAACTAAAACAAAAACGAAAAATAAGACGCTCCAAGAACAACACAACTGTGCATTAAACAATAAAAATGAAGCGTTTGGAAGAAACCTGGGATTTTTATTGATGAAGAAGGGGATGCCTTGGGCATCCCCAAGCTTTGACGCTTGTACTTCTTGGATATTTCTTGGGGTGACACGCGTGGCATCCCCAAGCTTGAGCTTTAGTCCATCCTTCATCTCATTACTCATTCCTTCCATACACCTGAAATTTTTCCTTCATACAAAACTTCACACAATCTTTATTAGCAACATTAGTGCACTCAAGATAATAGGTCTTTAGGTTCAGTTCCAACACCAATAAAACTTCCATTAAAACACAAGCTACTGAAGCACTTCCCTCAAAAAGCTCAATTCCCCAAAAGAACTCAAAAAGGAACCCACAAGAAGCAAATGCAAATAAAGGCAGAAATCTATCAAAACAGACCAGTGGGTAAAGACGAATTTTTTCGAAGACCTTCTGTTGCTCAAATCAAAAAGTGTTGAACTAACGAAAGTTAGATAACAACCTGGGGCAGAAGAACAAAAATTCACGCCTCAAAACGACGTACAGAGATTTACACGAATTTTTACGGTGAAGCACAGAAATCTGTTTCGGGACAGCAACTTTCCCAATCATTACTTCTTTGTCATTAGAGGTTACTCTTGGCACAAAAAGCAAATAAAGATAATGAGCGGTTATTAGTGAGGTAATAACTTCCAAGACTCATCTAAAACTTTTGGGTTATCTCCCAATAAGTACTTTTCTTTAACGCCTTTAAGCTAGGCATGATAGTTTGAGAAGATTCTCACATAGGAAATATGAATTGAAGTAAAAGAGAGCATCAAGAAGCAAATTCAAAACACATTTAAGTCTAACCCACTTCCTATGCATAGGAATCTTGTATGCAAATAAATTCACAAAGAACAAAGTGACAGGCATAGGAAGATAAAACAAGAGTAACTTCAAAACTTTTAGCACATAGAGAGGTGTTTCAATACCATGAAAACTTCTATAACCAAATTTTCCTCTCTCATAATAATTTTCAGTAGCCTCATGAATAAACTCAACAATATAACTATCACATAAAGCATGCTTTTCATGATCTACAAACACATAATTTTTATCAAGCTCAAAAATAGTGGGATTAAAATCTTCGAACCTACTTTTAACAATTTTATAACAAGATGACTGATCAATCTCATTTTTAATAGTAGTACAATTAATATTATCAACCAATATAGGACCATCATCTAGAGATTTATTATAAACATTTTCAAAAGAATCCACGGGAACATGACATTCGTCCTCCTTTGGTAAGCATGGGGGACAATCAAATAATGTAAGGGGTAAAGATTTACTCTCATTAGAAGGTAGGGATGGGTAGATCCATTATTCCGCCTCTTGATCATCACTCTCCTTCTCTTTTTCATCCAATGAGCTTCCAGTTCCAGCAATTTCTTCTTCCATAGGCTCCTGCAAGGCATTAGTCTCTTCCATTGGTGGAGAGCATCTATTAAGATGTTCTAGAATATAGCCATTTTCTACCTTGTAATTATCAAAGCAAAATTTAAGTATATCATAAACCTCATATTTATAAGGTGAATCATCAGTATTTTCAAGCAAACTAGCAAGTTCAAATGCACCCTTCCAAGCAATAAATTCTTCAATTTATTCCACATCATAAAAGTCATAATTTCCCTTAACATAAGAAGATATGGTAACATCATCATTATACTCACATTGAAAAGGGAGGTGTTTATACCTCCTACAGCAACAAGATTTATCAAAGCAATAAGTAACATTATAAGTAGAGCACACGTTTATAGCAATGGTATAGAATTTATCAATTTGTTCCCATAAGTGTTTCCCTTTTTGTGACAAGCGATGTTCCTTATAATAATATTTTTGTTCTTCCGTGAACCCACCTTGCCAATAAGATTCAGTTTCAAAGAAACCAACCATTGATAGAAAGCATGATAAAGCAAGACAATAACAGACCAATGAAAATAACAACTATAGTAGGAACTAATTTTTTTGTATTTTTAATAAAGAAAGCAAACTAGTAAAACTAATTTTTTGTGTGTTTTTGATAAAGAAACAAGCAAACAAAACAAAAGTAAACTAAGCAAAACAAAAATAAAAAAGTAAAGAGATTGGTTATGAGGGACTCCCCTTGTGAAGATGTCCTTGACTCCCCGACAACGGCGCCAGAAAAAGAGCTTGATGGCCCAAAATATATCGAGCTCGTTGGGGAACCCCAAGAGGAAGGTATGATGAGCACAACATCAAGTTTTCCCTCAGTTATGAAACCAAGGTTATCAATCCATTAGGAGCAAGGAAACATCCCAAAGGTGTTGCTAGCTGAACTTTGGCAGGGCGCACTACCGGTGCCAGCAGCAACGTGGAGACCTGCACAACACAACCACAGAACTCTGCCCCCAACTTACGATGAGGTTGTCAATCTCACCGGTTTTGTTGAAAACAAAGGATTAAACGTATCGAGTGGAAGAAACTAATAATTTGCAGAAAGTAAACACAAAACAGTAAACAGTTGATTGAAGATTGATGGTAAAAGAAAGGACCGGGGTCCATAGTTCACTAGTGGTGGATATCCTTAAGATAGATGACATGTTGGGTAAACAAATTACAGCAGCGCAATTGACAAACATCGAGAAAGCATACAAGCATATACTACTCACCTTGACTCCTTTGAGATTCGATTGGGCATTACAACATTATACATAGACCGCCATCCAACTGCATCTATGACTAATAATCCACCTTCAGGTTATCATCCGAACCCCCTCCAGTATTAAGTTGCAAGCAAAGGATAATTGCATTACGAATTGCGTGTAAAGTAAACAATATGATTATCTATGAACAAAGGATTGTTGTTTTCTCCCTAGTAGCAACAGCACATCTAGTACCTTAGAGATTTCTGTCACTTCCCCAGATTACTAGATGCATGAACCCACTATCGAGCATAAATACTAACTCTTGGAGTTCCTAGCATATACTTGGCCAAGATAGCTACTAACAACGGTAAGCATGCAAGATCACAAATAACAAAGAAATGATAGAATCAATAATGAATCTAAAATGGCATCTCCATATCCATCGGATCCCCGCAAACACAACATGTATGGATTACAAATAGATGATCTTGATCATGAACGGAGCTCACAAGATCTAAACATGATAGCACAAAGGAGGAGAACCAGGCGTCTAGCTACTACATGGACCCGTAGTCCAGAGATGAACTACTCACGCATCACATCGGAGGCTTGCATGATGATGAAGAAGGCCTCTAGGGTAAATTCCCCTCTCCGGCAGGGTGCCTGGAAGAGCTTCAGATCCCTCCCGATCTAGGGATGGAGATGACGGCGGCTACAGACTCTTTCGTGGAATTTTGATCGGGGCCTTAGGGTTTCTGTATCGGAGGCAATATATAGGCGAAAGGAGAGGCCGAGGGGGTGCCTAGGGCGGCCAGACCACCCCCTAGCACGGGCCAGGCCTGGCTACACGTCTAGGTGGTGTGGCTGGGCCCTAGCCCCTCTCCGTCTCGTATTCTGGCTCCAGGTGTCCCATGGTGAAAACTGACTTTGGATTTTGTCCCGTCCAATTCCGAGAATATTCATTTTCTGGCTTCCTGGAACCAAAAACAGCAGAAAACAGGCAGCTGGCACTAGGGCTCTTGTTAATAGGTTAGTCCAAGAAATCATATGAATAGTACTCCAAAGTATGGACAAAACATAAGAAAGTAGATAAAATCAAGCATGGAACATCAAAAATTATGGATACGTTAGCAACGTATCAGTGTTCCAGCAGATTCAGAGTTAAAACAAGCCATTATGCAGGAAGCCCATGATACCCTTTATTCTATCCACCCGGGAGGAACCAAGATGTATCAGGATCTGAAGGAGCAATTTTGGTGGCACAAAATGAAGAGAGAAGTCGGAAGCTACATAGCCAAGTGTGATATCTGTCAAAGAGTCAAAGAGGAACATCAACGACCCGCAGGACTTTTGCAACCATTGCAGATTCTAGAATGGAAATGGGATTCTGTCGGAATGGATTTTTTCACCGGTTTGCCTACATCTGGTAGGGGAAATGACTATATTTGGGTCGTAGTGGATAGACTATCCAAAGTAGCCCATTTCATACCCGTCAAGACTACCTACCAGAGTTCGAAGCTAGCAGAGTTGTATATCGCTAGGATAGTCAGTTTGCATGGAACCCCCAAGACCATAGTGTCGGATCGAGGAACCCAGTTTACCTCAAGATTTTGGCAGAAGGTCCAAGAAGGATTAGGAACCAAACTGAATTTCAGCACATCTTATCACCCGCAAACTGACGGACAAACTGAAAGAGTCAATCAGATCTTAGAAGATATGCTAAGAGCCTGTATGCTAGAGTATGGATCTAAATGGGAAGATTGTCTGCCTTTCGCGAAATTCTCATATAGAAACGGTTATCAAGCCAGTTTGCAAATGGCCCCATTTGAGTTTCTGTATGAAAGGAAGTGCCGTACCCCCTTGAATTGGTCGCAAGTAGGAGAGAGTCAGATTTTTGGACCAGACATCCTACGCGAAGCTGAAGAGAAGGTTCACAAAGTCCATGAGCACCTCAAGACCGCTCAATCCAGACAAAAGAGTTATGCTGACAAAAGACGTCGAGACCTGACCTTCAACGTCAGAGATTTTGTGTATCTCAAAGTGTCGCCCTTGAAGGGAATGCAGCATTTTCGACTGAAAGGGAAGTTAGCTCCCAGATATATTGGACCCTTCAAGATTTTGAATTGCCGAGGAGAAGTATCATATCAAATGGAACTGCCTAAGGAGATGTCAGTTGTGCATAATGTGTTCCATATCTCGTTACTTCGCAAATGTCTAGAAGTTCCGGAGAAGACTGAAGTTTTCAAGAACAATGATCATAAAGCTATAGATATCGACAATGATCTAACTTATTGTGAAGTGCCCTTCCGTATTTTGGAAGAAGCATTCAGAACCACCTGGACCAGGAGTATCAAGTTTCTCAAGATCCAGTGGAGTAACCACACCGAAGAAGAAGCCACCTGGGAACGAGAAGATTATATTAGGACGGAGTTTCCCAATCTCTTTAGTTTCTAGTTTTTCCTAAATCTCGGGACGAGATTCTGTTTATGGGGGGAAGGTTTGTAACATCTCAAAAATAGTAAACAAGCTTATCAATTTCTAATCACACAAGTTTAGGGTACAAAAACTTTTACTACTAAAATCTATATGAGTGCATGAGTGAGTTGTATTAATGTATGAATGCTTGCATTTGCCATGTTTGATTGCTACAAAGGTTAAGATTTAGTTTAAAGATGAATATCACACCATCTAGGTCAATTACAAACAGAATCAAATAAAAGGAAAATCCAAAATAAGGCATATGATCATATGGTCACTTTTGCCAATATTAACCACTAACCCACTTTGGGCATCTATAGTAACAGATTTCTAACAGAAAGAATTCTAGTTCTTTTCACCTCTTGCTAGACCAAGTAAAAATGAACCCAAGTAAAACTTACAAATTCACAGAAACTATTTTCAAATCTATTTTAGAGGCAATTCAAAATTGAATCAAGTGTATGTGCATAGATCACCACTTCTAAAAAACCACTCAAACAACCTCCACTTGGCAATTCCCAGAAACCATAGACTACCAAGCATATCATTAGATAACTCACCAAAAATCATTCAAAAATTCAAAAGATGAATTCATGCGGCCATTTAGTCGAACACCTCATAGACAGAGTACAACCTCAACCACTATCTACTGTTTTGATCTATCAATTGATCATCTCTTGTACTGCAATCAACCCATTCAATTGTCCACGACCACCCCAGTACCTGGCCGTGTAGTGGAGGAGCTCACCTTCGTCATTGCGCCAGTGCAAAGTCGTACCCGAGCGAGGTCATGTAGGTCGAGCATGAACCAGTCGCTGCATGCCGCGCCGCCCTCTCCCACGACGCCTAGCTGCTAGTCGTGACCTTACTGCCACCCTGCTTTGTCCACCCCTTGACCATCGGCGAGAAGTGGAGACACTAGAATCGTCGCGCCCATTTAATCCCCCGCCATGCCGAGAGCACGATAGAGCGCCGCAGACACCTCGCACACACATGCCGTGCCTCACTCTCTCCGCTCGTACCCGCAGTCGTGGTGGCACCAGTGACCTCCCAGACACGATGGCTCACCGACGCATGCCCCGTGACCACCGTACCAAGTGACGAACACCTGCATACCTGAACAGAGCACCGACGTCGCCCGACCGACTGAGACCGCCCCTTGCCGTGTTGTCACGCGCGTGACGATCGCTGCAGTCCCCCGCATTGACCCATGCCCTCCGCCATGCTTAGCTCGACTTGTAGCAATGTCGCCGGTGAAGCCCGACTATGCCGCCCTGCCTCCGATGCTAGTGTATAAATAGAGGCCACCCCAGACCTCATTCGGCACACCATTCCACTCCCCACTCACCCAGGAACCTCACTGACCCTTCCCCGGAGCAAGGCGAGCATCATGACATCGGAATTTGGCTAGAGTCCGCCGCTACAGTGAAGGAAGGAAGCCATCAATTGGAGCCGCCCAGGAGCTGCCGCGACCACCCCTCAAACCGACATTGTCTACCACTTCGTTCGCCCCCATCGCCGACCCTAGATGGAGCCCCGGTGAGTCCCCAGCAACCCCCACCGTCGTGTTAGGGTTAGAATCTCGCTGGAGCTGTTTGTCATAGACGATGAACCTCAGCCGTAGATTTCATTCTAATCATAGGGCTGAGATTGATATATACCATTTCGGTTAGAATTAGTCGCTGACGCGTGGGACCGTTCTGTCAGCAGCCCGCTGCGCCCACGCTGTGCAGTTGGGCCGGCCCATTTCTTTTCCTGCGCAGAGCCTAGAGATTCAAATGGAATTTTGCTATTTAGTTTAAAATCCTATACAGTAGCTATATTCAAAATTCAATTCAAAGAGTTGTACTGATCCAAATGCATGATTCCAATTTTGCTAGAAAGGTATTGAAAATATCTAGTCACTCTCGTTGAATTCAAACCAAATGAAACTATAGATCACTTATACTAAAAATAACAAGACAGAGACTCTTGCCACTTCAAAAAAATTATAAAATAAACTATAAATGCTTTTGAGTTGATTCCAACTCTCAAAAATCACATTTGACATGCTCTACATGAATATATAAAAACATTTGGATTTTACAGATATTAAACATGGACTAGTATTAAAAGAATGCTATATAGGCATCTCTGGTCACTTTAATATTATTAAATAGTAATATTAAATCTTGTAATATATGCTAACCCTTTTTAAATCACATTCCCAAGCATTGAAATATGTGGTGAGGACATATTCCATATGCTCCCATATTTTAATTGGAGAATATTAAATCTTTAGGTTTTTAAATGAGTAGAAATTACTTTTCTAAAATAAGAAGAATAAGAAAATGTTAATATTCCACATGATGATTGAGATGATGCTAGATCATCTAGTGTGAGCCTTTGTGTGCTAAATAGAAGTAGTGAAGTGTTGTTTGTTGATTGTGTACCTCGTGTGTATTTATAGACGCTAGTACTGACCCGGGCTACAACGAGGAGGAGTACATCGAGGAAGAGGAAGAAAACTTCAACGACTGCAACCAGCAAGGCAAGCTAGAACTATGCATGCTATCTATGCAAGCTATCCATGCAAGGTTAGCTAGCAAGATAACTTGTACATATACCATATGCAAACTTTTGAGATGCAACTTTACCAATTCCTAGTTTTACTCCAAGCTTTGCTTTTCCCTTTTATTACCATTTCTTACTTAGTTAAGGAATTGTGATTAGTGGAAAATAGGATGAATACCATCAAAATCATAGAACTAGCCATGGATACTTAGACTTGGTTAGCACCCATCAATAGTGATACCCTCAACATTAGTGGCTAGTGCTAAGCTAAAACTTGATCACTTTAGATGGGAATACTTGGTGAAAATGATGATGAAAACCTTGGAATGATGATTCATTCTATTGAAATGTTTTGACATGTGTTTGAAACACAATGTCTTGATGATGAAACTGAATGAGGCATGAGCCTTGACTTTGACAAAAACTGATGGTTGGGTTTGGATGCGATACCATTCCAATTTTACCGTACAACCACATTACCTGAGTTGGGTAGGGCTTGACTAGAAGTTTATATGTCTTAGTATGGGTTCCCTTGCGGAAGAGGTTGAGCGTTGGCTACCTCGTGATGAATGTCCACATATGTAGTGTCCAGGATGGCAGATGGCCATGGCTGGGAGGCCAAACTCATAGGGGAGGTGCCTATACTAGAGTGTGCAATTGAAAGGTTAGGATTGATTATCCGCATACCAAGTATGATGATTCAGGTTTATTCCTGACGGATGTATTGAATTTTGTGGTGAAAGTGTACCACCTCTGCAGAGTGTCAAACTATTTGAATAGCCGCGTCTGCGGTTATAGACAGTTGGAGTGTCCATACTATTCTGTTGTCAGATGTTTTCAAAATGATTTGTGACTTGAAAGATGACTTTGACTTGACCACAACAGAATTGTGGACATGAAAACTAGTTTTCCCCCTTAAGTGATGTAGAGAACTAAATTTAGGTCTTTACTTTTAAAGTCCTTATGAAATAAACCGGGCTTTTTGCAAAGACAACCAGGATCATCTCCCATCGTCAGTATTGCCTGTGATCCTAAAGACGGAGCCTACTACGTTTACTTTCCGCTGCTTTGATTGTATTAAGACTGGATCATGAGATCCTTTATGTGTAAGACCTTTAATATGGTTTGTAATGGATGATGTACTGTGGTACCACTTCTGTTACGTCTCGCAAAAATAGTAATCCTGGGATTGCGATGTACGGCATAACAGGCATCTGGACTTAAAAATCCGGGTGTTGACAGCGGCACGGGTAGAGACGCTCCTATACGGAACTACGTGAAGATGTCACATCATCATCACCGCTTTGACTGGACAAATCAGGGATGGATGGCAGAAAAAAGGAATTGAAAAGGAGAATGCACCTCCGCTCCCGAGATCTCCTTCTCACCCCCGCTCCCTCCACCCCATCCACTCACGATGCCACCGCCTTCCGTCCAGCTCCTGAATCCAGCATCGGCCGCCTCTGCTTCCCCGCCTCAAACCTGCCCAGTACCGATTCAACATTGCCCCCGACCTCGCGCACCCGTCGGTCGCCACACTATGTCGGTGGTGAGAAAGATAAGGAGGAGGTGAGTGTGTCGGACGATGGGGGTGATAGAGAGGGGCGACGCGGGTAGAGACACTCCTATGCGGGACTACACAAAGATGTCGTATCATCCTAACCGCTTTGACTGAAAAAATCAGGGACGGATGACGAAGAAAAGGGAATTAAAAAGGAGAAGGATCGTGAGGCATGCGATGACGCGGCGTAGAAAGATTGGCCAGAACCCGGAATCTATAGTAACCGAACAGAAGAATCGTTGAACGGAAAGCGTGGAGCGCTAACAGGCGAGAAACGGTCGCGTTTCATGTCACTTCAACAATTAACATATATGTATTCCTGAAACAAAGTAGAACAAGCTGATTTTGACCCCTCTTAGTCTCTACAACTGAATTTGCTTTTGAACATACCAGAACATGAAAGCGCGCGTTGCCGCGCCCGTCCAACCTATATAAAAATATTGATAGAAATATTTGATAAAATTATTCCAGTTGAAACATTTACTAATAGAATTCAAATCAAAATACCATGATATAGGTGTTGGGGCAGTGCTCAAAACTATAACGGGTACTGCTCACATGGTTTGCTTTCCGTTTTACATTTCTTCATATTAAATGCATGAGAAGAATGATAAGACATGATAAAAAAAAATGAACACAACTCCACCCCGCTTTTAGTGAACATCGAAGGGCATCCCCATCTCTACATTTACTGCGTACAAACCCTCCTACAAGCTAAATCAAGCCTCCAAACCTAATATACCAGGAATTCAAAAAAAAATATTATTGCAGCCTAGTGCCCACAATATTTTCAGAACCAAGTTATTTAATTGTTTTATAGAGATTTTCAGAAGTGCAGACAATTTAAAATGTCATATACTTCAAATCCAATAACTACAGCTTCGGAAGTACATCTTGAAAATTATAGTAGTATGAGATAAGATCTCCAATGCAGAACATACACATGCTTGGGTATTCACTAGCAGAATATTAACAACAGCCGGCCTATAAAATGAATAAATTCAGTGTATTAATCAGCCAAAAAACCATCTAGGGATCATAATGGAGTAATTGCGTGTAACTGATCTAAAATGCACTTAGATTCTACCGAAGTTTAAAGAAAAGGTGGTCATTGGCTTAATATGCTGTACAGCAAAGCTAGCACCCTCACAGCCTGCAAGGGCCTCAGCTTCTTCACCATCTCTACACTTTCTCCAGATTATGCGAGGTAGTAAAAATCACCATCCCAGCATCATCCATTGCCACTATTCCAGCGCTAGCTTCAGCCGTCTCAGGAAAACTGTCTTCAAAACTGATCTTCACTGATCCAAGCTTTTGGTTTTCACCAGAAAAACTTTCTCATATTGGTAGAAGAGCAACAATTATGATTGAATTATCTTCCAGAATAACTTCTGCCTTTCCCAGTAACATCGTCATGTTGTCAGATTTCCTTAAGCTCGATGCCATACTTGAGAAGAATTGAAGCAATACCTTCAAAAAAATAGCCTTTTCCGTGAAAAAAAATCGTTGCACACATGCTAACTCTACTTCATGACAAGGAGGAAAATACCTCAGCAGGGAGTTGGTAAATAATTATAAGAGCCAGTCATGGGCATGAATGCTGCAGAACCCTGTAAGCATAGCCATCCTCAAGTCAGCATCATGCATGTGGGCACCAGGGTGATATGTAAATCACATGTAGATATTTTCTCGGGCGTTTCAATCCATCGTGTTGGTAGTTAACCCATTTATGAAAACAAGAATCAAAGTAATAACATCTCACTACAGTGGTAGTATACACAAACCACATGTGATGCTGAAATTTGTTTTTTTAGATCAATGCTGAAATTTGTTGACATATTTTTCTACTCTGTCCGAAAGACCACGAAACAGAGGTTCTAGGAGACCCAAAGTACACTGCAGTACAGTAATAAACAAATAATAATTAGAGAGTGAACAAAAATGCATGTGAACAAATAATATATTAGTATTTGCGATCCAACAATCAAAAGGACACCATGCTTAATTTTATGCTGAACCAACTCAAGCCTTACGTTGAGCAAAAAAACAAGAGTTCGACAAGATGCAAATTATGCACGGGGTAAGCATACATGAACTTTTTTGCTACTGGAAAATGGTGCAACTATGCAACTGATTCCATACACTAAAAACACAAATTTTTGTTAGAACAATTTAATTTTTGTAGAATATATAAGCTGCAAGTTCAATATTCCCTTATATAGAATATGTTGTTAATCTTACACAAATGAGATACTGATGTGTAGATAACTACAAAAAGGCTTGACTGAAAATATCAGTTGGCTCTATTCGAAGGATGACTTGGCACTTGGACAAGCGTTAACTTAACTATGACTTCCTTATGTAGAATATTTTAAGGAACATTAGAAACAAATAACACAACACTGTCGACTATCTGTAACCATTGCAAAATAGTGTGGCTACATGAGACTGTTAAAGATAGTCAAATAATTTCCATTTTCAGTAATTTTTTTTGTCTTTCTTCAGTAAATCTAACATCAGCTATGGATCTCAGAAATCGCTATGTTAGAGACACAAATATATGTATATTGGTATCTATTGGGAGTTCTTGTTTGACAGTGTACCTCCAGTGTGAAGTTGAACATGACCCGCTAATTATTTGGCTATATTATCCATAAGTGCAGATTCATTCTATTAGAACAAATGGACAATCATTTCATATTGTGTAGTATGTGTTTTCTAACTGGGGCGTCCTGTTGATGCAGATGCATACTTTTGTCCTGCGTAAATACCCTGCACCAAGAAAACTTGATGCACATTAATTACCATGATTAATTTTATTTTACAAAATATTAGATTAAGATTTGATTAGATCCCTCAATTTTTCCTTATAGTTATTAAAAGATTTTTTACAACAATTATTTGAGTCACGGTTTGAATGTTCTGAATATTGGACTAACCTGTAGTACAACCTTTCCTAGTGTTTCAGCTTCTTTTCTTTGCAACGGACCAGATAAGGGCTCCATCTGCACTAATGGCCCTTCTCATAAGAACGGACACTTCCATTTCTTCTCTGCAAAAGTAAGACAACTAAAATATGAGCCCCAGTTCTTCGAACAAAATACATGACGGTATCGCCAAACTTTGTTTTTCGCTACATTCAATTCCCAATTGCAACAACAAAACATTTTAGCCTGTAGAAATCACAACAATTACCTTTGATGGGCGAAAGAAGACGACCATGGGTATCCAGATGTAAGTAGGTGGAAGCGGGGCTGGCTAGATCAACAAGTTTTTACACGCAATTTAACTCTAGGACCATACCTTGGAAGTTGAACCTTGTCATCATAGACCGAACAGTAGCAGCGTGTATGTCTCTTTATGAAAAGTATGTCCATTTGGCTCGACAATGTATATTATCTAAGTTTGAAAACAATAATAACATGTTAGGTAGTATCCAATATACATTCAAGCGAAGCTGGAAGTGTTGATGCACACCACTTAACATTTCTTATTGAGTCATGGGCACAGACCAGTAAAAGTACCACGCTTTACTTCACAAATGGATACTATTTGGTAAATATAGAATATAGTCTATCTGCTTCTTAGTTGTTTCGAGATCAAAGAATTTTAGAAAACTATGAAATCACTATGCTGTTAAGAGAATTGCACATTCCATTCAAAAGAAAACTGAGGTATTAAACATTGACTATGACTGAACAATCTTTAAAACTTATATGGTATTAAATATTAGAAATAAACCCCCGCAAAAAAAACATTAGAGATAAACAACTCAAATGTTGTTAACTATATATAACCATAGAAAAATAGTATAGCTGCATAGAAACGAGAAGGACTGGGAATATAGAGAATTTATTAGAAGAAGCCATAAACATGAAGTATTACCATGATGAATGTGCTTGAATGTTGGGCGACCACCCGCAAATTCCATATGAAAAGCACATGAACAGATCCACTCCTGCAATTACTTTGAGATAACCATAACATTGGATTTTTTGCAATTTTAAAGAGAATTCTAAGCGTACCAGATCAAGTTTAGTTACTTTGAACCTAAGTTCATAATATATATTTTTGCGACAAAGTTCGCAAGAAATAGGAGGAATAATTCGTGGACTAAGAAATTATACAGTAAATTCGTTGCCCTTCCATGCATTAGGAATTTGGGATCCAGACTTCTGTATTTCAAGATTGGAAGGTGGTCTCCCTGCTGATGCCAATCCAGAAGCAAGGGAAGAAAGTAGGATTTTTGGGAGCGGAGTCGTGGTGTCACCCTACCATCGCGGCTCATTCAAGGGGGAGAGATGTGGCGAGGGGTGTAGCAGAGGAGGATACCATACCTGTAGCAGTTTCCCAAGCCCATGGCGGTTGATGAGTCCGAAGAGAGGCGGCCTCGTGGACGCGTGACCGCTAGCCGCCGGCCCCTCGCCATCCCTAGGCGCTGGAGGTAGAATGTTGCCATCGTTGCTCCGATTGCTGTTGAAAGAAGGTTGTACCATCAAATAGTAACCTTCGGCGAGGAGTACATGACTCCCCTCAGGAGATCCCCACTTCGCTGCGTACGCGCCATCCGCACCGTACCGCGCTAGAGGCGGCGCTGCAGAAGAACTGCACGAATTGGGCGGCCTTCTAAATCCACGCAAAACGGAGCAAGATTGGCAACCAGCAGGCATACAACGTTGCTAGCGTCGCCCTCGTTGGTTTCCTTCACCGGCGCAAATCGCTTGCAGAGGTTAGGGGAACGACGGTGAAGCCAGCAGAGATGAAAGGAAAACGGATACAAGGGCTCAACCGCCCATATAACTCTTCGAGGCCTGATTAACCAGGAGTAGCCTAACTCGGTTCGTGGAGTAGCAACCCGATAATGGTTAGCAGGCCCATTTGACGGGATTCTATTAGCGATATTCGACGAAAGAAACCATATTAGCGACTCACTGTGAGGGCTCCTAGCTAGGTGAATTTTACCCTTTCTTAATTAGCATATATCTCGAGAATATATAGATGCTTGTATAAATTGATACATGTTCTACGTTGTTCTATAATTTCTACACGAGTTAACAAAAATTTCAGTGCCCTTGATTTGGAGTATGCTCTATGATTAATGAACAAGCGGATTTCATCGACTAAGTGGGTCCAAAAAAAATCATAACATCTATTTTCATTTTGATGTATAGAAATCATCAAACTAGATTACATATTAGATCTTGCTTTATGTAAACATTCGTGGCAACTTCCAGTCATAACTTCTCTTTTAAATTTTATTGAGCCAGTGAATAATTTGGAATATATCAAGTATAACTCATGCATAGAATTAGTATGTAATCTAGTTGTCTATATTGACTAAACTAATTATTTAATAATCCCACCACTTATAAGTGTTGAATACAAAGTTGTGTGTTCCCTTAGATCTCTGCAATCCAAATAGTTGCAAGCATCGATTTTGAGGCAGTCAACCAAGGTTACCGTGTGACCTTCATAAGTTAGCTTGTTTTGACATCGTCCGTTTTTTACCTTGATCCACTGCTCGATATATTTTTGTTTGAAGTTTGCTCGATGTACCTTTTTATTTACTTAATGAAACACTGGTAGCCCTATGTTGCTTATGAGCTTCAATATGAAATAATGGCCTGCTACTTATGTCTAAGGTCAGATCTCTCAGTTTCAGACATGCCGTAAATGACAATTTATCTACCAATTAAAACACTTAACCCAACACATGCTCGTATATTTAATTTATGGTAACACAAACAAACAAAAATATGTTACTAGCAGTGAATACACATATCTACCACGCTCTAACAAATAGACTGTAGACGACAGGGCGAAGGGCGTATGTCCACCTAGTCAATATAACACTTCGGTTGGTGGAACAGAAGCTCCGAAAACTGGTGCGAGGCAGTTTCTGAGTTTGTACTGTGAGCTGGCTTCGTGGTGGAAATAAGCAGGCCTCCAGCCGGAGACTTCTTTTGAGCTTCGGCTGTCCATGGCCTAGAACCCAGCCCAGAAGCTGAAAAGAAGTCACCCTTAAGTCGATTCGCTCACCCTAGGACTTAGTAGATTGGTATTGACTTGAAGAACAACGAAAGATGAAAAACAAGGACTAGGGCCTAAGGAGATAAAATGTACTCCCTACGTTTAGTAATACTATAGACATTTTAGTTTTGTAAAACGAATGTATCTAGATGTCTTTTAATGTATAGGTTTACTCCCAATCTATAAACAAAAGTAGTCTAGATACATTCGTTTTAAATCTAAAACATCTGATATTTCTAGACGGAGAGAGTAGAACTGGGCAATGCTAGCTAGTTCTATCTAATCGCCATTTGCACTGGTGCCATGTATTTTACATTTTTTTTTTTGCGAAATTCCACCGATCTATTAATAATCATCAAGAGCAGTACAAAGAGACCTAATAGTAATAAAAATTACAAATAGGTCATTGGACCATCTAGCGATGATTACAAATACTAGCACGAGTCGAAGGCGAGCCATCATCCTCGCCCCTCCATCACCGGAGACGGGCAAAGCTTGTCGTAGTAGAGCGTGTTTTAGTAGACAGGCGGGAAGTCGTCGTGCTAAGACCACAAAGGACCAGCGCAACAGAGCAGCAATCATCGCCAATGATGACAACCGTAGAGCGAAAGAGACTGACCTGAAAACAATCCAACAAAGATGAAAACTGACATAATCCTAGGAGATCCGCCGGCCAAACGACTCCACACGCCCTCCATCGGTGCTGGATGCACCACCGGAGCGAGGATAGAGCGGGGAGAACTTTATTCTAACTTCAGGACGTTGCCATCGCCTCAACATCCCGAAAAATACACTAAAAGCAGGCTAATCAAAGAACAAAAATCCTCCCGCCGGCGAGAGGCCGTGGTCCGCCACACCTCCAAGGCCTAGGACCGCCGGAGGCGGAGCCGGTGCTCCGGCGGAGCGGATCGGCGACGTCGTCGACGAGGGGTACGAAATCCTAGATGGGTTTTCTCTCCTCCCCTGGCGGCTGTATACCGGTTCGGTACGTTTTAAAGCTGCAAATCCCTACACGTGAAATGCTGAATATCTGTTTCGCACATTATAATTAGGAAAGATCAAAATAAATACAATGAACTTGGTTTTTCTGGGAGATTGTTCCTTTCGTTTCATTTGTCTATTGCTGTTAAATGTACTGTAGCAGTATTGTCTACTTATAAGAGATCGAAAATGCATGAAACATCAGAGAGTTATTTCTACCACTAACTAAAATATTGTGGCACTTATTTTTACCACCGAATAAAACAGTGACACGGATTATGCTTAGGCTAACTGTACTCAGAAATAGTAGCATGTACTTAGAAACAGATAAGACAATACTGCAAAGACAGCGGGTTACTCACGAGGCAATGATCCAAAGAACAGTGATAGAGTTACGCTCAAAATGAGCTGGCACACAAACATAATTTTGCGCAACATGGTCTGGCTTACAAAAGGATGATTATCATACCATTATCGAATGAGACCAGATTTACAGTCATGAGAGGTGATCTCTGTTAACAGGACCTCTTACTATCAAGGCTCATTAACTAAACCAGGTTGAGTGAAAACAGGTCAAACACGACAGTTTTGCTCGTTTATGTTGGGGGATATTGTTCACAAAGAAGGGCAGCAATGGCAAGGAATGATCAGTAAAATAAGTAACACAGACTGCCCTCCAGGAAGTAGGAAATTTATCAACTTAGCGGCAACAGAACAAATCATGATACCATAGAGATAGATTGTGCTGCGGCAAGTAGTTCTACAAGCCAAAAGGCCCAAACCAACATGCAATAAGTTACTCCCTCCGATCCATATTATTGTTCTCAACTTTATCTAGATTCGGATGTACCTAGTTAATGATTTAGACTAGATTTATCCGAATCTAGACAAAGTTGAGAACATTAATATGGACCGGAGGGAGTACTTCCACAATTCAGAATCCTAACAGCCACCCAGTACTAGTGAAACTAGCTTCCAGACCTTCATGGGCTTAATCTACCTTAGTTCGCCACAGAATTATCAAGTACTGTAACTACCATCTCCAGCATAAGCACCATCATCAAACACAAACTAGCACGGCGTCTCACCCCCAACAACATGAACAGTCTGGCCGTAGTCATGCCTCAACACATAGAAGGGGTCCTCCACTGACATGTCAATGGCGTTCTGAAAGCTCCAGCAAGGGGTGGCGGGGCAAAAACACATATACCTGCCACTGCTTCCACCTGATGACACATTGGCCTCACCACCAGAACCTGACATTGGGCATTCCTCCTCTTCCACATCATCACTGTCACTGCTTCCACCTGATGATTCGTTGCCCTCACCAACGGAACCCGACATTGGGCCTTCCTCCTCTTCCACATCATCACTGTCACTGCTTCCACCTGATGACTCATTGCCCTCACCACTGGAACCTGAAATTGGGCCTTCCTCCTCTTCCACATCATCACTGTCACTGCTTCCACCTGATGACTCATTGCCCTCACCAACGGAACCTGACATTGGGCCTTTCCCCGCTAACACATCATCAAGGCCACTAAATACGCTGCCATGGGTCTTAAGCACCTTACCCTTCGTGAAAATGTAGTGGAGGAACAACGACTCATGCTTCCGGCTATGAAATCCGTGGAGGACGAACGTCTTCAGATGAGAATCGAGGCAATCGCAGGACGCCAGGGACTCCCAAAAATCCGTATCATCCACAATATCAGGTGAACTCGATTGAATGGACTGGTGTTGAGAAAAAGAAAACTTAGTCAGCGTATATCAATCTTGAAATTGCAACCAAGTATCGGTTAGAAGTGCTAGAACTGATATCTATACTCTGACCCTGAGTCTGGAATATAAAGGAATGAACAACGAGCTACTGGAATAAGCTGAGTATTCAGATTAGAAGATGTATTATGAGACAAATACTACCATGATGTGAAGCGTCTCGAGGCGAGGAAAACATCTGAGCAGAGTGGTCAGCATCTTGGCCTCCATGTCATTCCAAAACTGCACCTTGACAGCAAGTATCTTCAAACTTGGCACCATTGCACAAGCTCTCACATTCATCCCCGCCTGCCATTGAGGAAAATTGAACGGTAAGAAATTTATTTTGTTTGATTCATCGGTCACCAAAAAAGAAAATTATTTGGTTGCAGAATCATGTAGTGAATGCTAAGTGCAGAACACGGAAGTTACAAGAGGCAGTTACCCTGATGACAATGCCACCAATCTCGAGTGTGTGGAGCTGGAGGTCCAAGAACCCGAGGACCTCCAGCCTGGGCGCGTGGACAATCTTGATGGGCCTCCGGCCGCCCATGCTGTCGAAGAGCAGGCGCTCCAGGCAGGGGGCATCATCGATGATGACTTCATCAAAGCTGCATTTCCATTCCATCACAACACTGAGGCTGCGGGAGTTGACGCGGAGGCGCGAAGGGCAGTTGTTGGCAATGGCATAGGAGAGGATCTTTAGTTTGGGGCATTGCGCGAGCAAGGCGTCGGCTTCCTTGTCCTTGATGATGGTGTGGAAAAGGCTGAGCTCGTGGAGGTTGGGGAAGGCAGGCGGGTGGGCGGTAGTGTCCGGGAAGGGCCAGCGCCAGAAGCCGATGTAGAGGCGGGTGAGGGAGGCACAGCTGAGGATGTCGTCCGGGAGCGGCATGTCAAGCGGCCAGGGGCGGTTGAAGAGGATGAGGTCCTGGACGTCCTTGGCGGCGAGGCCGGCGACCAGGCGCTGGAGCGCGTACTCCTGCCGGTGGAAGGAGAGGCGAGTGATGCGCACGGCGCGGACGGGGCCCGGGTGAGCGGCCACGCAGCGCGAGACGGCGCGCACGGCGCGGAAGGCGGACATCTCGCGGGACTCGTTGGCGGCCCTGAGGTGGGCGTCGTCGAGGAGGAGCGGGGTCGCCGCCCACACGGAGCGCCAGCGCGTCGACAGGACCATGGTGCGCGCGGCCTCGTTGGTGGGGAGGCGGGAGACGATGTTGCAGAGCAGGTCGTCCGCGAGGCGGCCGATGTGGTCCAGGCCGTCATCCTGCGCCGCCGTAACGACAGCGCCGGCGGCGGCCCGGTCGGAGGAGGTGAGGGAGAAGTGGTCGTCTTCGGAGTCGGAGGAGCCGTCGTCATCGGGCGCGGGGAGGAAGGGCGGGGGGAGGAGGGAGAGGAGGTCGGGGACGATGATTTCGATGCGGTCCTGCGCCGACGGAACCTCCAATCCCAGAGAGTTCAAGTACTCCAAGATTTCGGCGGCGTAGTTCAGAAATGCTTCTCCACCGGCGGCGGCGGCGGCATCCATGGCGGAGGCAGGCTAGGATTTTGCCGGGGAACGGGATCGAGGCCTCACTTTTGAGAGCGGCCTGAAGGAACGAATGGGGTACTCTGCTCTCGGTGAGGAAATGCCACGTAACACCGCATGCTGTGACACCTTTTGCACAGAACCACAACAATAACTATTTTTTCTGCACAGAATACCATATTTTCTGTAATTGTTACACAAAATACTAAATAGGATCGTTAGCTCGTTTGACACATAATTAAGCCCATGGATCCACTGGCAGTGCCTATTTGGACTCGAGTGTGACCGTTGATGTTCCAAAGTTGACCGAACTCTCCACCCAGCGATGGACAAGGCCTAATTGTCCCGTGTCTTTGCAGTCAGCTGGCCGCCCGGCGACGCAGGCCATGAACCAGTCGGTGGTGAAGGAGCGTGCGTCGAACACCTTGGAGAAGTGGTTCATCACCTTGGTGGGAAGGTTGGTGTCCAATGCAGCCACCCGGGTCTACTTCGGCCATGATTGCCCGGCGGAGGAGAGATGCTCCTATCACGACGGCGTAGGGCGAGCTGGCCTGGTTTGACTCAATTAGGCCCCTGGCCCCTCTGACAGTACTTACGTGGACTCCAGCGTGGACCCTGACTAGGACCACCGCCATGGCCAACAATGAACCGTCAGCGTGGCTAGCGAACAGGAGGCAGGCGGTGCGCCTCCATAGAGGCGTTGGCGTGGCCCGCGGAGGAGGTAGTTGGTACAGCGTGAGGAGATGTACGCTAGTAGGGAGGGTACTGGGGACTCCCCGCCAGACGCGTCGTGGACTCCCAGATCGAGCAATAGCGTTCCCCGTAGCCGAGAAAACGAAGACATGGCCGCGGGAGCCGCCGACTGCGATTTACTTGGTGAGCTCGTTCGTGTCCTTATAGAGCAGCGCAGTCTGCGCCGCCCCATGTGCGCCATTCCCCACCTCCACCGCTGCATCGTGGGAGACTGGATGTGTTGGCCGCAGCAGGGCTCCGGCTTGGAAGATCTAGCGATCACCAACTACAGCGCGCGGACGTACCTGGCCAGCTCGCCCTACGCCGTCGTGATAGGAGCATCTCTCCTCCGTCGGGCAATCATGGCCGAAGCAGACTCAGGTGGCTGCACTAGACACAAACCTCCCCATCGAGGTCATGAACCACTTCTCCAAGGTGTTCGGCGCACGCTCCTTCACCACCGACTGGTTCATGGGCTGCGCCGCTGGGCGGCCGACTGACTGCAAAGACACGGGAGAGTTAGGCCTTGTCCGTCGCTAGGTGGAGAGTTCGGTCAACTTTGGAGCATCAGCGGCCACACTCGAGTTCAAATAGGCACTTCCAGTGGACCCATAGGCTTAATTACGTGTCAAACAAGCTAACGACCCTATTTAGTGTTTTCTGCAACAATTACAGCAAAATATGGTGTTCTGTGAAAAAAAAATAGTCATTGTCGTGGTTCTGTGCAAAAGGTGTCCTACCATGTGATGTTATGTGCAATTTCCTCGCTCTGGTTGAACTGGTGGGAATGTGGAATGCCAGTGGACCATAGTTGACAGGTAGTTGCTCTTCATAGTGTTATTATTCTTTTTTCTCTCTTTCATGAAAAGGTGCTGTATGTTTCGTTCATTCAAATCCTGGTTTGGACTTTTCTAGATAATGAAATCCTTGTTGGTTATATAACTCATGTAAAAAATACAACAGCTTACAAATCCAATCACAAGGGCTTGACAAAGGATTTGCCGTCCCCTGTCTTGAAGGGGCGGAGCTAGACTAATTCATGGGTATGCGATGCATACCTAATAATTTTTGCCAAAAATTTCTAGTATCTAAGCTCTTATACACATATACATGTATGATACGGTTCTTTTGCACGTGTTTAACTCAAAAAAAAATATGAAAACGCGACCTCTGGAGATCCCTTCCGTGCAGTGGCGAATCTAGGATAAAAATGAAGGGTGGGCTAAAAAGACACTGACTAAAAAAAATTCACCAAGGCTTGAGATAAACATAGACGATGGAGCATCATTCTTGCGCAAAAAAATATTGTTTTTACTATGAGATAAATTGCTAAACTTGGGGATGTGTCCGAGAAAAACATTCACTTGCTACTCCCTTCGATCCAAATTAATAGACTTAGATTTGTCTAGATTCAGATGTACGTAGGCATATTTTAGTGTCAGCTGAATCTAGACAAATTCGAGTCGATTAATTTGGATCGGAGGTAGTAACAAAAACCATCTCTAAAAGTAGAAAGTGCGATAATTCACAATCCCAAAAGAGTTGGTTTTTATATATCTAGATTACCAAAAGATGAACTACGCTGAAACTCAAGTAAGTGAGATTATTGACTGTACGTTAAACCTTTAGTTATCGTTTAGGATTTAAAATAAATTACAAACACCACTAAGGGACTATATTGCTTCTTTACGTAAATTAATAGACACAATATAGTCTTTTTTTACCATAAGAGCAAATTGACAACTAGATCATCAGGAAGCACCTGGGACTTTTTTTTAGAGAAAAAACACTGAAGACTATGAAACAAAGAGCAGAATTACACGTTTCAGCGGAGAAAAGTAACGCTAGACACGTTGGACTTTTTTTCCAAGGGAGCTAGACATGTTGGACTTAAGTCGTTGCATGCCGCTTTGCCCGAATTAAAGGTCCATAACTATCTCATCCAAATCTTTTGGTCGTCTTCTTCTCCACGGAAACATATGGTACACACTCGTCTCTAATGGTGTCGCCGCTGGATGGGCAAGAAGTGAAATATCTAGCTGGGCATATTCCATCGAAAACGGAGGGTAGGCTCGAGCCTATCGAAGCCACTCTGGTAGATTCGCCCCTGCTTCCGTGTTCAACCTCCGAAACTGGGCTAAAATTCGAGTTGGGCTTCCAGCGAGCCACCCTATGCTACGGTATGGGCTAGTCTTCCACGACCGTTCCAACTCCAGCAACACGAGGAGGAGGTCACGATCGTCTCCACGACACATCATCTTTGCGTCGTACCTGCCTCAGCTCGACGCGCCTCCCGAGTCCCGAGCTCCTCGGCAGTGGACTACTCCGTGCGGCCGTGCCTCTGCCAGTCTGCCTGGCGCCGGCTCGTTCCTTCCCCCGATCAGCGCGCTGCCGGCTGCCGCCCTTATTTTTCTGGTAAGTTGTGATTTAGTTAGGGCAACCACAATCTCAAATTCTTCAATCTCACATAGGGATTTTCAGTACGAGGCCCAGAGGAGCATCAGTGCAGCACCCCTAGACAATCTCATTGCCATATAATTCAGATTTCAAGAAATTCAGCGCTTCAAAACGTGAGTGCGGACAGATTCATTAAATTTTATTTTCTTCTTATTTTCCCAATTGTGATCAGAGGCCGGTGCTGATGCTTACCTTGTTATTTTTTGGTTTGTAGGTCTGAAAAATGAAGAACAAGGAGAAGGAGAAAAAGGGTATTTCTTTGAAACGCTGTGGGATAGAGCTTCAAAGAAATCAAAGATAATTTTCACCTGAAACGCCAACGCCGATTTCTATTGCGGTTGAAAGAGGACTTCTATCAAAGACTATGATGTAAATGATCAAGATGCTATAAAAAGAAGATACATTGCATTGGGGCCATGTCAACCAAGTCAATATAATTTTCCAATAAGTGATATTGGAGGTAATCGCCGCTTTCAAAAGGGAAATCATAGAGTTAAGTAATTTTTTTCATTGTTTTGCAATATAATTTAATTATTGTAGACATTTTCATTACATTCAACAACTTGTAGCTCTATTATTGTTATTGTGAACCTACAAATATTATATTGGTGTGTTGAATTTTTTTACTCCGAATACCCAATATGAAATTTCTGGCTCCGCCACTGCTGTCTTGGACCATGCCACAAAAACCAGATATTATTTATCCACATTATTTTATAAATTGGTATTGGTAGGACGGGTCATTCCACATTATTTTACAAACTGATATTCATAGGAGGGGCCATTCCAATAACTTGTCAGGGTTTTTGTTCTGAGCGATTTTCGTAGACGACCGGTTGGCTCGTGCTCCTATCCAAGGGCATCATCCACGGCAGTGTCGTCCTCTTCTAGCCACCGTGAGCAAGATCATCGGTCTAGGCTAGTGTGTTTTCCTGCCAAGTTGCTTTGTGCGTTTCCTAATCACTATCATCTATGACATCATATAATTGTGATGATTCAGTAAAGTTTTGTCTATTATGGGTCTTTGGGGGTATCTGATCAATGGCTGAATTTGTCTATGTCTTCAACTTATTTATCTTCAGAAAGGGTCACAATTAGTGTAAGAAGCACCATATGTCCCGATGACTTGCATAGCACATCCGTGTGCGTGCTTATTAAAATGCAACTTATATATAAACCAACTTATAATCTTTTGTAGACGTTACACATCTATCCACACAAGGAATATAGATTCATGGAACAAATGCAGAATATACATGGAAACACTATCTTTCTGCCTTTGTTCCTCTTTCAAACATCTAAGTATGCAGCCGTTGTTACCATAGACAGATTTGTTATTCTACTGTTAAAAATGCATACTAAGTCATGGACTGATCTTATGTCAATACCAAGACCCGAGGTAGTAGAATCCTCCTATGTTATCAGAATCGAAGACACGATAACAGACAGCAAAATTGCCCCCATCTGCAAGCCCATTCCTATATCCGGCGCGCTTGACGAAGCACCAGAGGGCACCCTACCGTTGTTCATCCCAGGTTTCTCTGTTGGGCAAGTGTACCTCAAAAATACATTGGCAGATGTATCTTGTAAACACGGATTCAACAAATGTTGTTGCACGTCGTATAGTAGTTCAGTGTCATATTTCAGCTCATAATCAGTGCAATCCTTAGAACAAGTATATGCAAGATGCCTCTCGACGGCGCTTGTACCCTCCATACATACAGGGTCGGCAGATCCTCGATAGACATAATAACCACCCATTATGGATGCAGATCCGATGTTTTTATATACACGAATGGTTTTGAGTGGTGTGTTTCCTCCAGGGGTCCATGGTGGATCGTAAACGACTGGACTCTCATAAACACGCCCCCCGTAGTTTCCTCCCATTGAGATCAGATCAACTTCTTCATATTGATCCTACATATATAGTAGAGACAATATAAAGTCATATGGAAATCAATGATTAATAGTTTGAAAGTGCATGTATCGTATGGTAATCTTGATTGCTTCGATGATATGGAGACAAAGAAATGCTCGCCTCTTTGGCAACATACGGCGTCATTGTGACATCGGGCAGCTTATCGATTGTGCCCAGGATGAGCTGCAGTTGTGGGAGTTGGCAGGAGCCGGAGGTAGAAACCACCCACTGCGAGAGTAGGCTTAGGGTGTGTTCGGGATTGGATCATTGGAGTGAGTTTGTAAAGATAGGTTAATTATTTGCAATTGGCTCTAACTATTCTTGTAACTGTTTTTGCTCCACTTCTAGAAAAATATGGCAAGCTTTTCGCGTGCTCTCGAGAAAAGGAAGTGCATGTATCGGGCAATTAGTACATGATAATCTTTCAGAGAATGTAGTAAATTAGTGGTCAAGCTAGATCCCACAACAAATACACTAAAGTCTCATGATGATATGGAACTACCAAAGCAGATGTACGATTACTACATGCAGGTTTTTTTTGTGAAAATACGGCATACACTTAATAACCAATATAGATATCGCCCTTCACATATTATGATCTTAAAATGTACCTGACCAACATCTGCACAGAAAAGGTGATGCAGGTTGTGGTGCAAATTAAACATCGACAAGTTCAAAACCTGCAATGGACTCTGCCTCCGACAGTCTGGTGCAAATTAAACCCGGGTGGTTCTTTGGTCTTTCAGGGCTTAGGGCGACTTTTTTTAGCTTTTAGGCCAGATATGAGGTCGTGGACCCCTGAAACCCAAAAGAAGTGTCCGGCTTCAGCCCAGCTTGTTTCCACCGAGAAGATGTGATCCTATGTATAGCGAGAAACTGGTATCGACCGGTTTCTGATCAGCTTCCCGAGCTCCCCCGCTAAACACCGAACCGGGTATAGAGGTCAGCCCCTATTCTTGTTCTTATTTAGAGCTGAAGTGGCATTATGAAGGATAATGTTTGGGAAAGAAAAAAAATAAAAGAGACATAACGTTTTACCGCATCGCTAGCTCACGCCAGCCTCTCGCGCATGGCTTGCTCGATGTAAATTGATGTCCGACTGATAAGTTAAGTCCGGTGATACCACCAATAATTGATTCCTTAATATTATGATTTATGAACTTTGTACGTTATTATTATTGTAATCTCATAATAACAAGACATTGTTTTTCATTTTGATATGTACTGAATTATACTATACTAAGAGAACGACATTTTGTAATTGCTTGATCCATTTCTAGCTTATTTTCCACTAAAAACTAGCATACATATGATATTATCACTTATTTAGGGTGGATATATAATTTAGGAACGCTACATACATTTTACAACTCAATATATGAAATAAGCCTAAAAGAAGTCTCTCATATAGTTTCTAGTAGCTTCCTCCTACCACAGTTTCTCCTCACCGTTTTTTATAAGCTGGCTTTCCCGAGGGACTAAACCATGCTTTCCTGAGGGGCTTCTCAGGGGTGGGATGTTAGGACCCCTCTGTTGACCGGTGGAGGTTGCTTAGTTTAGTCCCAGCTCGCCTACGGAAGGAGGCCACACCCAATTTATATGGGAGAGATTCCTTCATCCATTTAGTCTGGACTTTTTGGATGGAGTGAGCTCTCTTCTTATTGTTGGTCTATGTGCGCATAAATGTTTAGAACGTACACTGAGTGTTGGCCTGAGCCGCTAACATCTGGTATCAGAGCTAGCGATCGCCATACCTTCTTGAGTGGCTTCTCAGGGGGATGGGATGTTAGACAGCTATTGACCGGTAGAGGGTACACTAGTTTAGTCCCACCTCACCTACGGAAGAAGGCCACACCCGGCTTAAGGGAGAGATTCCTTCCTCCTTTAGTCCGGGGTTTTGGGATGGAGTGGACTCTCTTCTTAGTATTGAGTTGTGTGCGCATAAATGTCCAGAACATTAGCTGAGTGCTGGGATGGGCCAGGTGAACGCTAACATAAGCAGAAGCCTAAAAGAAGTCGCCCTTAACACGACAACTTTCCATAGTCAAGTTTTGTCTAGCCCTAGTGATGAAAAGACGAGGACGGTGGTGCGTCCTCGGTTCGTGTTAGTGTATATAGTTGCCGCTAGTGGTCTAATGACCTGTTTGTAATTTTATTACTTTTAGTTCTCTTTACAGTGATGTTGATGATTATTACTAGACTGGTTGAATTTCGCAAAAAAAAAAATAGTACTCCCTCCTTTCCAAATTAAGATGCCTATTAGTTTTGGTCAAAGTCAACTTTTCTAAAATTTGACCAACTATCTCTACTACTTCTCTATCTCTACTACTTAAAAAGGACGAATTTCCTTTATTTCCTCCGGTCGCTGATCGTCCAATACTTTTTCAAGACCATTTTACCCTCTCACCAAATCACAAAGTTATCTCTACTACTTAAAAAAGACGAATTTCCTTTGTTTCCTCCGGTCGCTGATCGTCTAATACTTTTTCAAGACCATTTTACCCTCCCACCAAATCACAAGGTTAGAAATAAATTTGTACTCCGCGTACACCGCATCACAAGCACCAACGCATGACCTCCCATGTCCACATCGCCGCCTACCCAGCGCCCGCCGCCACACTGGAGGGCTGCGCATCGCCGCCACACTGGAGGGCTGCGCATCGCCGCCTACCCCAGCGCCTGCCGCCGCCGCGCTGGAGGGCTGTGCATCGCTGCCTACCTCAGCACTCGCCGCCGCACTGGAGGGATGTGCATCGCCGCCTACCGCAGCACCCGTCGCCGCTGTGCAGGAGGGTTGTGCATCGCTGCCTACTCCAGCACCTGTTGCTGCCGCGCTGGAGGGCTGCGCGTCACCTTGAGGGCGAGCGCGCCATGGATGGTGCCTCCATGCGCACAACGAGGTCTCCGATTTTATTTTTCCCTTTCTCTACAGACCCCCTTCCCTTGTGTGGTACAATTAGAGATGTGGCAGCTAGGGTTAGCTCGTTGCCCCTGGCACATGGCGTCGGACGTGGCAGAAGAGCTGGTCGGCCTCGACCTTGCAATGGATGGCCACGGCAAGAACGACGTTCCCGTCCCGTGTGACGGCGAGGATGGAGGCCTAGGAGGAGCGTTGTGGCGCAAGCTCGTGGCTCCACCTTTCCAATTCGCCTCCTCGTTTGTAGCCGCTGCCACTCAATCATTTGCTTCCTTTTAGCATCAACATACACGAATTGGAATACGGAGGCGGGTCAGCGCACAACCGGAGGCAGACAAGTCAGGTGTTTTATCCCTTTTCTCTATAATTGTCGATTTCAATTTATGTCCGATTAGCTAACTATCTGATAATTATCTAATAAAATGTTCAAAATATTTTTGTCTGATCATTCTCCATGAATTAATCGTCCCAGTATATATGCTTTAGAATTAGTTTGCTTCATACGTGCTAAAAAAATAAAAAGTTACTGATGATGAGATGCTCATTCATGTTTAGAAAGAAAGATAAATGATAGCATGGTTTTCAGAAGCCGTCCTCCGCCGTCCACTTCTTCTCAACTCTTTTCGCCGGCGCCGCTCGCGCGTGTCCTCTTGTTCGGCGGCCTTGTCTGCGCGGCTGTGCCTGGCCTGTGCTTCGTGCCTTTGGCCGCACCGTCGACACCGTGGAGCGCGGCGAGGGCACGGTCTCAGCAGCGGAGGATCTCGTCGGCGAGCTCCCGAACCTCGTCGTGCTCCTGGGGCGATGCGGCTCGGGGGCGACCACGGACTCCCGGCCCTGCGCCATCAGTTCATCAACTGCATTGAAATCTCTATCTGGTTCCTCAATGTTTGCACCATCATTCAACATTTGTTCGGATGTGAAGCTTCTTTGGACTGCACATCAGAAATTAGGATCTATATTGCTTGTATTCCACCTTGCAAATCTTAATTTTATAGAAGTATTTATGCTACGATAAATCCATTTTCTTGCTTCGACATGGTTCAAGCAACTTAATTGACAGCATAGTAACACATAGCTAGCGAAAATTTGAAGCCTTGGTATCAAGGTTTGGTTGATGGTTAGTTGTTTATTTTTAGGGAGATGACGTTCCAAAGCACGTATTGCTTCATCCATTTGATCATATAAATTATATCAAGCCAATTTTTAAGCAACAACCTGTTGTATCATCGCATATGTGACCTTCAAGAGAAGGTTCTCACATGAATATATATGCGGTGAACGATTCCTTGATAAAAGGAAGTTGTCGAATGGCTAGACATGAAACTCAACAGGAACATAAGAAAAGCAGTAGTGAGTCAGTGAGAGAAATATGTGGCTTGGGGTTTTCTGTCCTTTTTGCAACAAGGTTTCTTCATCTTATTTTCTTTAGGAGGATGTACAACAAGGTGCTTGCCTTTTTCAAGTGAGTTTGGCTTCTTGATTTTGTCCATTACAACCATGTACCTTAATAATAAGGAACTGCGCCATGAAATCTATCTTTGATAAGGAATAATCAGTTGTGTCTTTACTTCCTATGTAAACATGTTGTACTATTGTTTTTTTCTGAAACTCATTTCAAGTTGAAGGGAATTTTTGAAAATATTTTAATACCTGTAGAAACTCATTTTAAGCTGCATAGCACAATAGGGGTTTATATTTTATTTTTATAGTTACTTTTCCTTAGAGTTAACTTTTGTCCAGATTGGCACTATGTATTTAATAACATAGCTAATGAATTTTAATAGTTACTTTTCAATATGTTTTATAGTTACAGCAAGTTGCTGCTCACACGACAACCATTAGTGACTCCAGCTTTGAAGACCGTGAAAATATAGGAAGCTATTCAAATTTGAGTACCATGAACCCATGACTACTCCTGAAACTACAAAAGTTTTGATGTCGGTGGTTTAGTAGGTAAAATACTTGTGCTGACATAGAATACGTGGTTATGAATAACAAAAAGGTAGACTTTGTGGTCTTATTATTGATCTGATGGTCCAGTGAGCTCTGATGGTGGTTGTTTTGTATCCTTGTATTATAGGTTCTGCGTGAGGGTCCAGAACCCATTCTATGAAGTGGAGAACAGATCTTCCTGCCTGGGCTAATGATGCCGGGGTCAAAGTGCAGGACAAAAAAATTGACAGAGGATGATCTGGCAGGTGAATAAATTTTGATTGAGTATATACACTCTATTTTAATCAAGTATGTGGCACGGTAATGGGCACCCTCACAAATTAGCAAATACAAGTAACATGATCTCACATCTTTCTTATTGCACGCTTCTATAGATTGGAAGTACTAACATGAATATTGTTCATATTAAGTCTTGGCCCTGTATATAGCGTACTGATAGAGGAATAAACTTGTGCCTTACTATGTTGAATTGTAAGGGGCCAGCTGTAAGGAATAAACACGTAGATATCAACCCTTGGATTAGACTGAACAATTCTGTTTGTTTTGCAGGTACCATACTATGTTCATATCTGCTAACTCTTGGCTCTTTTGCACTTTTTGGTTAATGTCAATATCCCAGGTTTGGAGAAGCCATGAAACAAGATGTGGCAACACAAAATGTTTAAGCTCAGAGCATATTAGAGGATCTAGGTTGGCATGGCACAACTGAGGTTTTACTGGAGCGCCTTATTTTTGTACTTAGTCTATTTTTAGAATCTTGTTCGTTTTTTATTGGTGTATTTGAAGTTATGGGCATAACAAGCTCTCAATAGTGTTCCATCAGATACATTTTTTATAGGATGGTAGCCATAGTACATGCTATCGTTGATGGTACTCTTCGGTGCTCCAACCATATATACTGGCAGAGCAGAGCAGACCGGCAGCTCTCAGGTCATTGTCCTCGTGGTCACACCTAAGAAGGGTGGATTGAACATTTTCAAAATCTTGGCAAGAATGAACATGGACACTGTTGCACATTCTGGACTTTACACTGCCATGATACATGCTACTGCTTTGGATTATGAATAGTCATGATTAATATGTAATTATTGTTGACGCAAGGGCTAAAATTTCTCACCGACATCCAAGTTTTGGGTCAATCATGGTTATGAATGCAAGCTTCAATTCTGTTTCTTGCTCAAAATTTAAAATATGGTTGACCAATCTGGTTCCGTTTCTTGCTCAAATTTGGAGAGGAAACATCAACAAAAACCAAAGGGTTAATGGAAGTGAGGAGGGTATGTGTTGAAGATTATCTTAGAGGAAACCCGAGTCCGTCGTGACGTGGATCAAAAGTTCGTACATGTCACGGGTCGATAAGAATACTCTAAATAAATATGAGTACTTTTATTGACTATCTTTAAGAGTTCTTTTATCTATACCACATCTGCATGGCTTATTATCATCATGTCCTCATGCAAACGGAGAGGATAGGATAGCAGAACAAAAGATAGTCTAAAACGGAGGGGATAGGATAGCAGAACAAAAGATAGTCTAAAACGGAGGGGATAGGATAGCAGAATAAAAGGTAGTCTAAAACGGAGGGGATAGGATAGCAGAACAAAAGGTAGTCTAAATTAAATTTTCAAAGACAAATATTTTGAATTGAAAGCACTGAAAATGATAACCGAATTAGGCAAGAAGTGTTCAATATATGCATTATACCAAATGGTTTGGGTGGCTCCATGGTATAGATATTTTTTTCCCGTTGCAACGCACGGGCATGTTTCCTAGTATATAAAAATATAGGAACTTTTGGAATACAAAATACATATAATACGAAAATATATTTCATCATGGTTCTAATAACATTGAGTTTATGTTGTGGATGTTTATATTATTTCATATATACTTGATCAAAGTTTATAAACTTTGACTTTGATAAATCTAATAGGCATCCTAATTTGGGAAGGATAGTATATTGCTTCCGGTGAGTAGCATAGTTTGCTTTGACAAAAAATTGAACTTCGGTTTGCTTTGACAATAGACTGTTTGGTTTACTTGACTTGCAAGGTGAGACGAAATTCGGGAAGGAAAAGAAAACTTGAGACGAACGGCACCGAGTACGTAATAGAAACTGAATTCGTCACGAAACTCACCCCCGCACCCGATTGCCTCAATAAATTTCGCACGGACGCACGCACACACGCCTAAAACCTACTCTCGCCATCGCCCGCCGCAACCTCCTCTGCTCGATTCCCCCCGCCGGCGCCGATTTCCTCGTCCAGGTGAGTACTCTCTCGTCCGTCCTCTCAAACTATCACGCATCCAGTTTCGCCGTTAGTTCGTTTTCCCAGATCCGATTGTGCTTGCTTACTCCGTTCTGGAAGTATGATTCCCGTTTCGTCGATTCACCGATTGTTGCTGCGAACTCGGCATGAGCTAGCCTAGGGTTAGGTGTTCCCGTACAAATAAAAATCTTGGTATCATCAGACTACGGTATGTATCGGGCCGAGTTTGGACTGAATACTGATTCGGCCTAGGTATTTGTTTCTCATGGTGAATAATTTGATCTGCTCCATGGGCGTAGCCAGCCAGCCAGGATACGATTTAGCGTTCGTATCGTATGGTCCCCTGATGTCAGTTTTGGTTGATTGCGTAAGATGAGTTTAGACTGTAGATTAATGATCTTGTATATGTGTGCTTGTTTCTCTACTCTGTTTCCAGCTTGTAGTTCAATTCCGCGAGTACACTTGTGACGATTTCATGTTTCATTGTTTGATTAGTTTGTTGGTGAGCTAAGATCTGGAGCCAAATAGATAACTAGGTATGGTTCATTAACGGAACGGCCATAGCTTTACATACTGAAAAATAAACCAGATCAAATCCCAGGCTGAAACCAGTCTCAGGCAGAACAAAGAGAATAACAGAAACATAGCCAACAGATAGGGTGTCAAGCGGGGCGGGTTGCGGCACAACTTTTTCACTAAGACTTCTCTAATTTTACTAACTTTTGAGACTCTCTTTTGCCTATATTTTGCTTCGCGGGTCGTTATGCGGGTGCCGCTTGCCATCCTACCAACAGAGTAGATAAGTAGGTGTTGTTCTCTTTGCTTTTCAGTTTGAGACACCTTACTTGCCATCCGGGCCATCACTTTCTTCATAGTAGGCTCAGGAGAATTTATGTGAATGTTAGGTATCACAAATTCACAATCATTTGCCTATTTACCGAATGATGAGGAGATGTGTATATCTGTTGGCTTGAGTGCATGTATACTGGCCTAGTTGTTGTTACTTAGTTCAATATCAGTATGAGTGTCGATAGTCTTATTTGGTCGACTGATCAAATTTTGAGAGTTGAACTTCTATGGTTAAGTGTCCTTTGCATATTGCTAGTTCAAGTATTGCCTGTACAATTTGATAGGGGTACTTGTGAGTTCTCATCCTTATGCCACTTAGATAGATATAGGATATTCTTTGCAGTTATAAAGAAGTTGGGTATTATTGTCCAAATGTGAGTGCATTATTATTCCTTGCTTTATGCAGTAACCAAATACTAATGAATGACTGCATGCTATCAAATCTAGAGCAGACTAGACCTAAGTAGTCATTTATGACCCTAAAGCAGAAGAGTTGCCCGAAGCTGCAGTTGTTAGCTCCAATAGGTTTCATTCATTCTTTGATGAACACGCTGATTGTTCTGCATAGGATTTGCTTTTGCATTGCATTGTTTGCAGAGCCATGACCAATGTTAATTTCTAGGAACTATCTGATTTTGTTTCTACTAGCCTGTAGCCACACATGTGCTGTATGAAGTGTTGATTTAGCAGTTTGTGCCATATGAACTGATAGTGTAGTCCCGTGTCCCCTTTCTGTCATGATGATATATGCCCCTGGCTGTACTGTTCTTTTACCTTGTATGAAGAATTGCTAATATCTTTGACTTGTTTTAATCCAGGTAGCAGTGTCTCTTTGCTGCAATCTGGCAAAGTGGAGTTCTTAGAGGTTGAAGCTTCGTTAATGTCAGAACAAGACTCGCTTTACTTAATATCAGTTGGATTGCTGGGAGAGTATTCTCGTACAGCGAGTAAAAGGGATAAGCTTCTTTTCCCCTGCATGCATCAAGAGCCTATTAGGTCATTTGTCACTGCTGAAAGTGAGCCTAGTTCTCTTCAAGGACCAGCAGCTACTGTTGCTTCTGAATTTGGACACGACTGATAGCATCTGGAAGCTTTAGTCAAGATGGCGCTGCAAAACATTGGTGCCTCCAACAAGGATGACCCCTTCTACAGGTACAAGATGCCCAGAATGTTAACCAAGATAGAAGGCCGCGGTAATGGAATCAAGACAAATATCGTGAACATGGTCGATATAGCAAAAGCACTCGCCAGGCCAGCTTTGTACACCACAAAGTACTTTGGCTGCGAGCTTGGGGCGCAATCTAAGTTCGATAACAAGACGGGAGTCTCCATAGTTAATGGTGCTCACGACACCACAAAGCTGGCTGGCCTTCTGGAGAAGTTCATCAGGAAGTATGTCCAGTGCGCTAACTGCCGCAACCCCGAGACGGAGGTCCTCATCTCTAAGAAGCAGACGATCTCTCTGAAATGCGCTGCCTGCGGGTTCCTCTCGGATGTTGACATGAGGGACAAGCTCGCCAACTTCATCTTGAAGAACCCGCCAGAAGAGAAGAAGGGGGGCAGAGACAAGAAGGCTATGCGGAGAGCCGAGAAGGAACGGCTGAAAGAAGGCGAGGCTGCGGATGAGGAGGTGAAGAAAGTCAAGAAGGATGCCAGGAAGAAAGGCGGTTCGTCCAAGGAGACGACTGCCGCCAAAGGTGCTGCCACGAAGAAAAAGACCGGTGGCGGGAGTTCTGATGAAGAACGTACGTCCTCGTCAACTCACAGCGAAGATGCTGACTTTGCAGCTTCTGCAGACGACGACGACGATGATGATGTGGAGTGGCAGACTGACACGTCCGCAGAGGCTGCGCGGAAGCGCATGCAGGAGCAGCTGAGCGCGGCAACTGCTGAAATGGTGATTACGCTTTCCACTGAAGAGACAGAGGAGAGAACGACTCCTTACGATGAACTAGTGGAGGAGATCAAGGCTAGCTTGAGCAACGCTGCCACTGCAGCTGAGCTCAAGGTCGTGCTGTCCTCCTCGGCCCTGCCCGCCAAGGACGTGATGGACGCTCTCTTTGCGGCGCTCTTTCGTGGCGCGGGCAAGGGGTTTGCGAAGGATGTTCAGAAGAAGAAGAAGTACCTTGCTGCTGCCGTGCCCGATGAAGCCGCCCAGCTGCTCCTGCTCCAGGCTATTGGGGCCTTCTGCGGCACGTGCAGCGCTGAGGCCCTGAAGGAGGTGCCTGTCGTCCTCAAGTACCTCTATGATGGAGACGTCCTCGAGGAAGAATCCATCGTGCAGTGGTACGATGAGGCTGTTGCTGCCGGCGAGTGCTCCCAGGCCGCGGAGAATGCCAGGCGGTTTGTGGAGTGGCTCCGGAGCGCCGCGTCTGACGAGGAGTGAGGGGCCGTGCTGTGTGCTCGCGTAGTTCTACGCTTCCCTCCTTTCTACCGTCTACTACTTGCTTTAGGTTGTCTTTTGATTTTGATTGATAGCGTTTCAAGTGTCGGTCGTTTTCTTTTGGATCAGTCTTGGCACTGTCTAATGTCTGCATTATGTAATGGTCTGCATCTACTATGTCCGTCTTCAACTATATTTTAGTAATAAACTATTTAAGTTGGTTTAATTATTTCTCCAAATGCTGTGATATGAAGTTTGATCATATCTGCTGTGATCTCAAAAGAGAATAACTGAACCTGATTCGTTTTCTATTCGTAGATAAGTTTGTTTTGCCGTTGAAATCTTCAGGTTGGGCTCAGGGTTTCTAGTTGCCCCTGCGTATCCAGCAGTATTAATTATGGTTGCATTTACAGTTGGAACAAAGATATCATGGAGTAGTACTGCTTACCTGTTTTAAATTCGACTCTGTGTCTAAACTTACATAGTAAGCAAGTTGCTGAACATTTTAAACAGACCATCTGAGTGTTGTGTGGTGCCCTGTCACTTGTTAGTTCTAGAAAGGAGAAGAAAAATACTGTTTCGGTCATATAGTGCAGGTGGGAAATGACAATGCTCCAAACTGAACAAGAATGAAGCTGGTTCAGCTGAATGTGCATCAACACCATTGGATAGTACTTCCTTCGTTTCAGATTACTTGTCTTAATTTATCGCAAAAAAAATTTACTTGTCTTAAAATTTTCTAGATACGGATATATCTCGACATAATTTATAAGTAGATACTTAGACAAATCTAAGACATTTGAGATAGAAGTATAAAAAGTTTTAGTAAGCTAAAATAGCCTAACAAAATATCTTACTACATCCGTTTCAAAATAAGTGACATAGTTTTGTCTAAATACACATATATCTAGGCATATTTTAGTATGTAGATAAGTGAGAATCTAGATAAAACCATGCCACTTATTTTAGGACGGAGGGAGCATTTATGTTTATTAGAGACGAAAATGTGGAACCTTTAGGGTATCCTCTAATTTAGTCAAGATCGAACAAATAAAGTAGTTTTCTCTAATCCAAATTAGTTGACTTAGATTTTTCTAGATTCAAATATATATAGACTCATTTTAGTGGTAGATACATCCACAAAATCAAATCAACTTAATTTAGATGGGAGAAGTACTGAAAAAGGTACTCCCTCCGTTTTATAATATAAGATGTTTTAGTTTTATGAAGACAATATATCTAGACGTTTTTTAGTGTATATGTTCAGAGAGGTTCACTACAAATCTACACACTAAAAGATCTATAGATACAATAACTTTACAAATCTAAAACGTTTTATATTTTAAAACCGAGGAATAGATAATACTTTAGAGGTTACCCATTTCCATTACTAAAAGACCATCAGTCCACTGCCGCCAGGCACAGTAAACAGCGGTCCACTGGCATCCCACACCCAGAACAAACCCCCATTCCGCGAGGTCTCCGTCCCGTCTCCCGGCAAAACCCTAGCCGGCCTCCGCCGCCGCATCCGCCATGGATGCCGCCCGCATCGATTCCATCGTCCCCCACCTCATCTCCCTCCTCCCCCCGCCCTCGGTCCCCTCCGGCTGGTCCGCTGGCGTTATGGCGGCGCGGGATGACGACGGCCAGGACCACATCGGCCGCCTCCCGGACAACCTGCTCTCCAACATTGTCTCCCGCCTCCCCACCACCAAAGCCGCGCGCACCGTGGTCCTGTCCACCCGCTGGCGCTACCTGTGGGCGGCGACCCCGCTCCTCGTCGACGACGCCCACCTCAGGGCCGCCGACGGGCACCGCGTCTTGCGCGCCGTCTCGCGCTGCGTGGCCGCTCACCCAGGCCCCGTCCGCGCCGTGCGCATCACCCGCCTCTCCTTTCACCGGCAGGAGTACGCGCTCCAGCGCCTGGTCGCCGACCTCGCCGCCAAGAACGTCCAGGACCTCATCCTCTTCAACCGCCCCCGGCCGCTCGACATGCCGCTCCCCGACGACATCCTCGGCTGCGTCTCCCTCACCCGCCTCTACCTCGGCTTCTGGCGCTGGCGCTTCCCGGGTACTACCGCCAACCCTCCTGCCTTTCCCAACCTCCACGAGCTTGGCCTTTTCCACACCCTCATCGACGACAAGAAAGTCGACGCCTTGCTCGCGCAATGCCCCAACCTGAAGATCCTCTCCTACGCCATGGCATCCAACTGCCCTTCACGCCTCCGCGTCAACTCCCGCAGCCTCCGAGTTGTGATGGAATGGCGATGCAGCTTCGATGAAGTCACCATAGATGATGCCCCCTGCCTGGAGCGCCTGCTCTTCGATAGCGTTGGCGACCGGAGACCCATCAAGATTGACCACGCGCCCAGGCTGGAGGTCCTCGGCTTCTTGGACCTCCAGCTCCACACGCTCCAGATTGGTGGCATTGTAATCAAGGTAACTGGCTCTTGTAACTTTTGTGTTGTGCACTTGGCATTCACTACGTGATTGTGCAACCAAATAATGTTCTCGCCGTTTAATTTGCCTCGATGGCAGGCTGGGAGAAATGTGCCACCCTGTGCCATGCTGCCAAATGTGAAGATACTTGCTGTCAAGGTGCGGTTTGGGAATACCATGGAGGCTAAGATGATGCCCACTTTGCTAAGATGTTTTCCTCGCCTCGAGACGCTTCACATCAAGGTAGTATTTGTGTCCTAAGATATCTTCTCATCTCATAATTGTTTTGTCGATTGCAATTCAATAAGATAATATGGGTTTCAGCTTATTCCAGTACCTGTTGTTCATTCCTATATATTCCAGAATCCGGACTCAAAATGTAGTTATCATTTCTAGCACTTTTTTTTGAGAGAGAATTTCTAGCACTTCTAACTGTTGTTGGGAGCAATTTTGGGATTGATATAAGCTGACTAAGATTTTTTTGCTCTACTCCAGTCCATTAGGTCCAGGTCACCTGATGATGTTGATGATATGGATTTCTGGAAGTCTCTGCCCTCCTGCAATTGCCTTGAATATCATCTGAAGACGTTGGTCCAACAAGGATTTCAGGGCCACACACATGAAGCGGGGTTCGTCTGTTACATTTTTAGGAATGGTAAGGTGCTTAGGTCCCATGGCATTGTATATGGTGATATGAATAGTATGGTACTTAAGGGATCAGATGGAAGCAGTTCCAGTGATGACGAGAGCAATGTGTCGTCAGGCGGAAGCAGTGGCAGTGATGATGTGGGAGTGGAGAGAGGGCTGCTGTCAGGTGTTGTTGGTGAGGGCAATGCACCATCAGGTAGAAGAAGCACTGGCAGGTATCTGTTTGATCGCCCCGTCTTCCCTTGCTGGAGCTTTCAGAACGGCATTGACTTGTCAGTAGAGGATCCCTTCTATGTGCTGGGTCCTGTCATTGCCCTGATTAATCTTGTCGACAGTGGGACGGCACGCTAGATTGTGTTTTGGATGATGATGCTTATGCAGGAGATATGTTCACTCGGCAGGTTTACTTTGTGGTGCTAAGGATATGGTAGTTACTTGTTACTACTTGATAATTATGTGGTGAACTCAGAAAGGTAGACTAAGCCCATGAACGTTTGGAAATTTGTTTCACTAGCGTGTGGCACTCTGAGTTCTGTATTGGGGAGACTGTTAGGATTCTGAGTTGTGGGAGTAACTTATTGCATGTTGTTTTTGGCCATTTAGCTTGTGGACTTACCACATGCACAATCTATCTCTATGGTATCCTGATTTGTTCTTTTGCTGCTCAGTTGATAATAAACAATAACCGCAATGGTGAACAAGCAAAATTGTCTTTTTTACCTGTGTTTGCTCAATCTGGCCTACGGATAATGAGCCTTGATGGTAAAAGCTCCTGCTAAACATAGATCATTTGCCCATGATTATAAATCTGGTCTGACTCGGTAAGAGTGCTAATTATCCTCTTGTAAGCCAGATAGGTCTGTAAGCTGCAAAATTATGTTTGTGTGGCAGCACATATTGCGCGTAACTCTTTCACTGTCTTTTTTTTGCATCATTGGCTCGCCAACAAATATTGCTGTTTCTGCCGGCGAGTGCTTCCAGGCTGTGGAGAATGCTAGGCGGTTTTTGGAGTGGCTCCAGAGCGCCGAATCTGACAGTGAGGGGCCGTGCTGTGTGCTCGCGTAGTTCTACGACTACGCTTCCTTTCTACCGTCTACTACTTGCTTTAGGTTGTCTTTTGATAGTGTTTCAAGTGTCAGTCGTTTTCTTTTGGATCAGTCTTGGCCTCTTGGGAGTGTCAAATGTCTGCATTTTTAGTGTTTAAACGCTTGAAAACATTCTGTATGCTCTGCATCTGCTATTGTCCGTCTTCGACTATCTTGTAAATAAACTACTGTACTCGTATTTAAGTTTGTTTAATTATTTTTCTGGATGCTGTGACATGAAGTTTGAGCATATCTGCTGTGATCCCAAAATAGAATAACTGAATTCGTTTTCTAGGAACAGCATAGATAAGTTTGTTTTGCCGTTTATTTAGACGGTATGATCGGAAATCCATCCTTTTTCAGATCGGGCTCAGAATTTCTAGTTGCCCCTGTGTATATCCAGTATTAATTATGCTTGCATTTACAGTTGGAACAAAGATATCATGTAATATTTTCTGTTTTAAATTTACTGCGTCTGTAAATGTATATAGTACCCCCCTCCGTCTCAAATTAGTACATTGACAACTAATTTGAGACGGAGGGAGTAGTAAACAAGCCGCTGAACATATCTTTTCCCCTCAAAAAAATTTGCTGAACATTTTAAGCAGAGCATTTGAGTGTTGTGTGGTGCTCTGTCACTTGTTAATTACAGAGAAGGGAAGAAAAATGTTGTTTCGGACATATATGACGTGTTTGGTAGGGTGGCCGAGGGTCAGCTAGGCTCCGTGGAGAAGATTTTGGCCCGATTGGATGCCTGTCTGTTTTCCATGTTGTGGCATGCACGAACCTCAAAGCACCCCTTGGCTAGACACGCTAGGAATTGCCGATTCGGGTGTTTCCAGCAGCCACGCTCCTCATGTGCTCCCCAAATGCAAAAGGAGAAATTCTTTGCACGGGTGCAGCAACGCATGGAGATGGCTGGAACTGGAGCGCGGCACAGCGAAAAGGGAAAAGTGGGGGCGGAAAGGATTCTGTCACCTCCCACCGATTCCCTTTCTCTATTTCTCCCCCCCCCCAACACACACCCCTCCATTTTGAAATCCACCATTTCCCACATCCCCTTTGAGCTCCATTGTCGGGTCGGAGAGTAGTAAGCGACACACTCATCCCCTATCGGCAGCGACTATAGGACCACCTCTTCGTCGAGTTCTCCTCCACCTCCACCAATGGTTGTAAGTACTCACTCCTCCACTCCCTATAGTTAATACATGTGTGGGTGTAGATCTAGAGCTTGTGTTCATGTGTCGGTATTGTCATGTTAGATCTAGAACTTCTGTTAGATCTTGTGCCTGTGTTGACATTGTAGATCAAAGTTTGTGGATGTAGATCATAGCTGTGCACTGTCATTTTACTTCAAGAGTTTGTGTTAAATTATTGATGTGTACTGCCATGTTAGATCACGAGCTTGTGTTAGTACAAAATTGCTGCTAATGTAATTGTGATGCTCCATTGAGTTCTTGCGATGATGGTACATCATCTTGTTGTTACATTCTTTTGTGACCCGTGTTGAATGTAGGACTCTCTGTGTGACGACTTTACCCAGGCCTTGGTCCCATTTGGCGAGTCGTAGATCCTGTCGTATGTGGATGATTCTCAGCCAGATCCTAAGACTGATGTGCAGGTGCCACAATGCATTGGGACCAACTTCCATGACCCTGTGCAACACATGGTGGAGAAGGTTGTTGCACAGGTTGCTACAAAGATTGCGAGGGATAGGAAGGCTAAGAAGGCGCACAAGGCCGATAGGGCCGAGAAGGCGGTTACAACGAAGAGTACCATGAAATGGTTGCCCTTCATGTACAACTTCGTCCTTGGAAGATGTGCGACATTATCAAGAGCGGTGTCCGACATGATAAGGGTTTCAAGGAGGTCCATTTCACAGCCTATGCAAAGGCTCTGTTCGACCATTGTGGAGTTGATTGTAGCCACACTCATGTGTACAATCACTTTTGGAATTGGAGGTTGAGGTGGCTCAGCAGGTTGATGGATCTTAGTGGTGCTCAATGGTGTGAAAACACCAAGACCATCATCTTGGAGAGTGACCACTATCTCAGGCACATCACGGTACAAAGTACACTAATTTGTATTTGTAGGGGAACCATTAACAATGATTCACAACTAACACACTTTTGCAATCGTAGGATCATTCCAAGAACGCAAAATTCTTGAACGTCCCCATCCCCAACTATGCCAATATGCAAACCATCTTCTCATATGGTTTGGCCACCATCAATTACTCCATGGGCTCAAATTAGCCCCTCGGGACACCTCTAGCAACTCCTGCACCTTATTTTTTGATGATCACAACACCCAGGAGTTGGAGACGGTGATCCTCGATGGCCCTGACAAGCCAGCCGGTGACTACCCTGATAGGACAACTCATGCAGGGAAGAGGAAACAGGGTGCCCTTGCGAAGGACGAGCTCATGGCATTAAGCAACATGGTCTTGATGTAACACCCCGGTCTCTCAGGATCGGTGGCTGTCACTCCTGTCATCTTACTAGGATCACTATACTGGCCCCTCAGACCAACATTTGTCTTTTCAACGCACTTTGTCCTCACTCATGCGCACCCGGGAACTGTTGGGTTCGCAGCATAGGAAACAAAAAAATTCCTACGATGGGAACTATACGCCAAGATCTATCTACTAGATACAAGCAACAAGTGGATATACATCCATAGAGAACTTACCCTCGAAGACAACAAAGCTTTATTAACGAGTTAGAACTCATGGATAATGTAGTCGTACACTTGCTGATCTCAAGATCGTGATGAAGTCTAGCAGGTCCGGCTCCAGCACGTCCATCAGATCCAGCTCCACCAAGTCCAACACCGCAAAGCAGCGATGCATCCGTGATCGCACACACATCCGGTACCCCGACAACCTCCGTCCCTCGCTCCAGCAAAGCAGCGGAAGCAGCAACTCCTTTTCATATAAAGCCACCGGGAACATGTATCTCGCTAATCCGAGACCATGGGGAATAACTAGAGAGGGAGAGAGATCCTTCACGAGGAGGTGTGTGTTGTGAGGAGGAGAGTGGGGCACCCAAGGGCCATGGCATGGCAGCCATGGTGGTGCCCCCACCTCTTCCACATTCATGTGGGTGGAGCTCCCACTCCCATAAAAAGCCTCCACTCAAAATTCCACTCACACATGCATTAAAATTCACCAAATTTAATGCAAGCTCTCATTAAATAAAACTATTTTATTTATTTTATTCAGAATTTTGTTAATTACATTAATTAACAAAAATTCACATAAACCCCCTGCAACATTTCAATATCACATGCAGAACCAATTTCACCAATTTCACCTGAAACAGTTTCGGTGTCTATTGAAATAATTCCAGCGCTTTCTTAAATCTTTATCTGAAACATATTTGCTCCAAATGGTGTCGGTATCCCTTAAGTGTGTCACCATACGGTTCGTGAAGAATGCAGACATGATCGAGACCCCTCTCCGATCAATAATCAGCAGCGGGACCTGGAGATCCGTACTGACTCCCACATATTCAACGATGACTCTTGTGATTGTGTGAACCTTTAATGTCGTAACTAAATCCCTTTGTCTCGTGATATATTACATGTCCGAGATTCGATCATCGGCATCATATACCTAGTTTGATCTCGTTACCGTCATGCACTCTTTTCTCGTTCCCGTGATATAACATTCTAGTGATCACATCACTTGCTTGTAAGCTATTTCAATGTGATATCACCGAGAGGGCCCAAAATATATCTATCCGTCATCGGGATGGACAAATCCTACTCTTGATCCATGAGCCTCAACATAACACCTTCGTAGCACTGAACCCACCTTTATAGTCACCCTATTACGGTGTGACGTTTGATGTTATCAAGATACTCTTCCGGTGTTAGCAATTAACATGATCTCATGGCCTAAGGACTAAGATTACTTCGTATGATGTTATAGCAATATAAACATAATGACTCTGATCGTAATGCTATACTTCAGATGAATGTTCATCACACCATTCCACCAATGTTGTGACCTCGTTATTAACAACATCCAATGCCCATGATCAGGAAACCTTGATCATCTTGTTAATCAACGAGCTAGTTTATATGAGAGGCATTACTAGGAACTTTGTATTTTGTTTATTAAACACACATGTATTAATGTTTCCAATTAATACAATTATAGCATGCAAAATAAACATTTATCATAAACATGGAATAAGATAATAACCACTTTATTATTGCCTCTCGGGCATATTCCCTTCAGTCTCCCCCTTGCACTAGAGTCAATAATCTAGTTTGAAAAACTTTGCGTATTGAACACCTATGGCTTTCTGGTGTTGCATATAAGAGATTGCTAGTGGTTAACATAATCTCCGGATCTGACAGTTTTAGGTCCGTGTGTATTTGCATGTCTTTGCGTCTCTACGCATCACTCATTCTTAAATAAGATGTCATTGTATAAATTTGGTCCTTTGGTGAGACCATTAGTTCGTTCGGGTTAAAATATGTTGACATTATTATCATTACAATATATCTTCAAAGTATTAGCCCACTTTGAACCACACCTAGTTTGATAACAAAATTCTTAACACAAATGCTCTCCTTTGCTGCTACTATAGCAGTCATATACTTAGCCTTTTGTTGTAGTATCTGTCATAATGTTTCAACTTTGGAACTCATCCAAATCCATCATGGAACATCCTTTCCATTACATTGTGCCACCCATAGTCTAAATTGAGATAAATTTAATTTGTATCTTGTGACAAAACTAGTATCAATGTAACACTTTACAATGAACTACCTTTAACTATTTGTCACTTATACATGATATATTCTTAGTTCTTCCAAAGCTCATAAGAATATCTTTACTATCGTCCAATGATCATCTTATGAATCATTCTGGTATGTGCTCATGACATATAGAGCATAGGACATATCTGGATATATACATATCACGGTATAATCGATCAAAATATTCATGTGATTTTACTCACCAAGTGTTAAAACACTTGAATCTTGATACGATCCTTTCCATGCAGCAAGAAACTTTCTTGTTGTTTCCATATTGAACCCTTTCAATATCTCATATATGTACGTCTGGCATAACCATATTAGCGCATCAATCTATCCATATAGACATTAATGCCAAATATTCCGGTTTTGTCCAAGTCTTTCATCGAAATCCTATTTTAATGAAATTCTTAACTTGTGTCAATAAAAGATACATCATTTCCAATTAACAATATGTACTCTGAATAATGTATTGGAAATTTGTCTCAGTGCTCCCACTTAATTTCTTGCAAATGCAAGCATCTTCATCATCTCCGATGAAATTAAACTCCTTTAACATTTTCATCATGGTGAAGATTCCAACTCCGCTATGCTCACTTCAACTATTGAAGTTTGCATGCCCTTTTAGCACCCTTTGAATTAACAAAACCCTTCAGACCGTGTCTTGTACACATCCTAGGTAACCATTCTATTAGACGAACATTGTTTTGTTTGTTCAACTACCATACACCAAATTATATGTAGTGGTTGCTACATTAATCCGTCAAGACTAAATATCGCTATGAAAGATCAAATCTTATCATAGTCAACTCCTTAAACATTGTCGTAAACTCCTTTCCAACATGTCGGCTATTTCATAGATGTTAAACATCCATGTCTATTTCTTTATAGATCCAAACACGACCGTTAGGCTTCATGCCTTTCCGGAGGGTCTTCCAAGTTCAGAAACTTGATTTCTCGTGTATGGATACTATCATGGATTCTATGACTTCTAGTCATTTTATGGAGTCAAGGCCATCATCGCTTCTTTGCATGCAGTCGGTTCATCATTGTCAAAACAATAATGACTTATGTTTCAAATCTTACTATTTGATTCTTACCGACCCACATGGTTCAATAGGAACTCTAATCTCCAAGATCACACCCTTTGTAATCATGGGAGCCATGAGCATTGTGGCTGCCACCGGGACACTTTCCGGTGTTGCACTACTTAGCACATATAACTAAGGTTCAAAAACCTTATCAAAGTTCTATTGTCCTCCCACTTAACTTTTCACGAAAAATTCCTTCTCAAGAAACTTGACATTCTAAGCGACAAACTCTTTGTCCTCGGTGTTGTGGAGGAATTACCAACAAATTCTTTGGGATAACCTACAAAGACGTGCTTATCCGACTTTGGTTGTAAACATTTTACTTATGCATAGCATACCAAAATTTAAGAAAAGACAATTCAGGTTTTATCCCAAGCCATAACTCATATGGTGTCATTTCAATGGATCATGATGGTGCTCTTTTCAGTGTAAAAGCGGTAGTCTCTAAAGCTTTAATCCTTAAAACATAATGGTAGTTTTATAAATGACACCTTTGATCTTACCATGCTAAACAAGGTTTGATTTGATCTCTCGAAAATACCATACTCCTATGGTTTATCGGGAAATGCAAATTCATGGAACAATTCCCGAAATCTTAGGTGTTTTGCTAAACCTGTAACTCAAATATCTTCCTTTATGATCAAATCATAAACTCTTTTATTTTCTTGTTACAATGATTTTTCACTTCATCTTGGAAGTCTTTGAACAATTTTCAAATGTTTCATACTTCTTCCTTATTAAGTAAATATATAGATATATTCACTCAAATTTCTGGAGAAAGCATATGAAGCAAAAAGATCCATCGCATATGGCTACACATAATGGACTATATACATCAACATGCATAATATCCAATAAGTTAGTCATCCGTTCCTCTTTGGCCTATGAACAGAGTTTCAATTATCTCGAGGAAAGTTTCACAAGCATCAATTGATCAAAATCAAAAGACTCCAAAAATCCATCAACATGGAGTTTCTTCATATTTACTTTCCAATATAATTCAAATAGCGATGTCACTTCATAAGTGATCTTCCAATCATTAGTCTGAGGACATTTTAGCAATAATGTTTATGGATGTGATTTCTCCAATTAGACTTGTAAAAGTTCATCCATCCTTTATGGAATACGGTAATTATTTGAACAACCATTGTTCTCGTAATACCGAAACAAAATAAAAATTATTAAAACAAAATCTTGAAGGCTAGGTTTGACGACAACGAAAAAACAATAACACTTTATTTGTTTTCCATGAACATCATCACTTATTCTATTGCCAGTTACTTAGGCCGTTGCAGTTCATGAATTGTGTTGTTCTGTATGACACTTCACACCAACCAATTCGGTATCCAATACCGGTATCTAATACCTCAGAACCACATTGTTTAACAAGCAAGGAGTACAGCCATAACATGTATATCTTCTATATACCTAAGTTGGACATCTCCAACCTTTTATTTTCTACCAAATATTTTAAAGATTCTCTTTCAACAATTTCTTTTAAAAGAATCTATCAACATCAACAGTGGTGTCATTCACATGACACATAGTACAAAGTGCATATAGTCAAATACTAATACCTTTGGACTTGCACTTTGAAGTGGATCACCATCATCAAATGTTTGGTGTTATTTCAAAAATCTATTCTTTAGTAATCTATTAGTGTAGTAAACATTTTACCTACATCTTCTATTCATCCTTATCATGACAACTTTCATGATCAAACTACTATAGCCTATAAGGAAGAATCACGAGTATAATGTTAGTTCCCAAAACCTTTTTGGGAGATCCGGATGCCTAGCATCTCCATCCTTCACAAATTTTCATACAATATGAGAACATGTATTTTGCTAAATTATACTCTATCATAATGCAACCAAAAACATTGTTTCAGATATCACAATATCTTCCACACATGATGGTTTCTGAAACAATTTTTCGGCTCCTAGATAATCTTGACATTAAAACAACTTTTGAATATCAATAATCATGGAGGCAAACATGATACTTTAGATACTAACATTGGAATTCTTACTCTTGATTTAATACTACTTATTAAACTTCATGGAGTAAATAGAGTTTGCTGAAAGTTTGCAATAGGACTTATAAACTTTAAATTGACATTCAAAACAATACGATACTAGTTCGTAAAGTAAATATCTAGAATTCTATAGTTCTATTATCTCAATTAAAACTAAGCATAAGGTAGTGAACAGACGCCAATGACTACAACAAATTATGCATAAGGTAGTGAACAGAACCAATTTCAGCAATTTCACCTGAAACAGTTCCGGTGTCTATTGAAATAATTCCAGCGCTTTCTTAAATCTTTATCTGAAACATATTTTCTCCAAATGGTGTCGGTATCCCTTAAGTGTGTCATCCTACGGTTCGTGAAGAATGCAGACATGACCGAGACCCCTCTCCGATCAATAATCAGAAGCGGGACCTGGAGATCCGTACTGACTCCCACATATTCAACGATGACTCTTGTGATCGTGTGAAACTTTAACGTCGTAACTAAATCCCTTTGTCTCATGATATATTACATGTCCGAGATTCGATCATCGACATCAAATACCTAGTTTGATCTCGTTACCGACATGCACTCTTTTCTCGTTCCCGTGATATAACATTCTAGTGATCACATCACTTGCTTGCAAGCTATTTCAATGTGATATCACTGAGAAGGCCCAGAGTATATATATCCGTCATCGGGATGGACAAATCCCACTCTTGATCCATGAGCCTCAACATAACACCTTCGTAGTACTGAACCCACCTTTATAGTCACCCTGTTACGGTGTGACGTTTGATGTTATCAAGATACTCTTCTGGTGTTAGCAATTAACATGATCTCATGGTCTAAGGACTAAGATTACTTCATATGATGTTATAGCAATATAAACATAATGACTCTGATCGTAATGCTATACTTCGGATGAATGTTCATCACACCATTCCACCAATGTTGTGACCTCATTATTAACAACATCCAATGTCCATGATCAGGAAACCTTGATCATCTTGTTAATCAACGAGCTAGTTTATATGAGAGGCATTACTAGGAACTTTGTATTTTGTTTATTAAACACACATGTATTAACATTTCCAATTATAGCATGCAAAATAAACATTTACCATAAATATGGAATAAGATAATAACCACTTTATTATTGCCTCTCGGGCATATTCCCTTCAGGAACAACTTCTCAGTTGGTCACCCATCCTCAAATTGCTCCAGGCCAAGCACGCTTAACCTGGAGTTCCTTTGAAGATGAACCCTAGAAAAGAAGTTACAACTTGTTTTTATGGGTATCCTATCATCCTATATAGCCATGCGCCAGGATATCACACCTGGGTCGTGAGGGAAGCTGCTCAAGCCATTAGGGACAACAAGCCAACCTACATGCACCCTGACCTCTACAAGGTCGTCATGGACATGGTTGTCTTCTCCGAGAAATCTCTCATGGAGGCTCTGAGCCACCTTGCTGACAACAAGGCCTGGGTGATGGCTCATAGCATGGAAAACAAAAAAAATTCCTATGCGCGAACCACTATCTAGCCAAGATCATCTACGAGATGGTAGCAATGAGTAACTCGCCCTCTAAGACCGTAAGCAGGATTACGTTCCCGATAAAATGTTGTCGGTGAATATGAAGGTGTACATGAGACGATCTCAAGATCGGGTACTCAAGGTGCCACAACTGGCGGCACATCCGTACTTGGTCACACATGCGGCTCGTTGACGTCCTCCACGCCCTCGGTCTAGCGGGGCAGCGGAAGAAGGGATCCGCCATAAACTCTTACTCCACTTCTCTAAGTGTAGACTTCGAACTATTTTGCGGAAGAGCTTCGCTAAGAAATGGCAATGGTGGAGAAACAAGGGAGGGAGAAGAAAGAGGATCAAGTGTCTAAAAAGAAGAGAGGAGGATTTCCACCTTTTATAGGAGAGGAGTGGGGTGCACCGGCCCCTAAAGGTGCCACCTCTCCCTCTTCATGGTGGTTATCCCCTCCATCAAGTAGGTAACCCCCTCTCTTATTTTCCTTTTTAATTGCATGACATTCATAACAATTAAACCACACTTATGGAATTAATAAAACATTTTTATTTATTTAATATTTGTTAATTCATTCAATTAACAAACATTAACAATTACCCCTTGTGTTATTTCGATATTCCAAAACAGTTTCGGCGCTTTTCCAAAATAACCCCTTTGTTGTCCAATAATTTAGTCAGAGTTCCAAATCTACTCAAAACACATCAGCGAACCTTAAGTGTGTAACCCTATGGTTCCTGAATAACATGGACATGATCGAGACACCTCTCTGATCATTAATATTCAGAGGGATCTGGAAATCCGTGATGACTCTCACTCAACGATGAATCTAGTGATCATGTGAACCTTTTTTGTAGTAACCAATTCCTTTTGCGTTGCGATATTTTACTTGTCCGAGATCCAATCATTTGGTATCATCCATACCTAGCTCGATCTCATTGCTGACAAGTACTCTTTTACTTGTTCTGTGATATAACACTCCTTGTGATCAAATCACTTGCTTGCAAGATGTTATCAATGTGATATCATCGAGAGGGCTAGAGTATATTTATCCGTCATCGGGATGGATAAATCCCAATCTTGATCCACGAGTCTCAACTAACACTTTCTAAGTACCCAACGCCATCTTTATAATCACTCTGTTATGGTGTGACATTTGATGGAATGAAAGTACTCTTCCTGTGTTAGTGATTGATGTGATCTCATGGTCTAAGGATTAGTGTTACTCCAAGTGAGATTGATATGGCAATATAAACTTTTATAACATGATCGTATTGCTATACCTTCTGTGGGTGAATGTTCATCACATCATTCTCCAATGACATAACCTTGTTATTAACAATATCCAATGTTCATGATCAGGAAACCTTGATCATCTGTTAATCAGCAAGCTAGTGTAATGAGAGGCATCACTAGGAATCTTTTCTCTGTTTATTAAATACACATGTATTAATGTTTCATGTTAACACAATTATAGCATGAGAAATAAACATTTATCATAAATATGGAATAATATAATAACCACTTTATTATTGCCTCTTAGGCATATTCCCTTCAGTCTCCCACTTGCACTAGAGTCAATAATTTAGTTGAAATTTGCGCATATAAACACCTATGGTTAGTGCTGTACGTACGCATTATTAGTGGTAAACCTAATCTCCAGATCTGACACTTTCAGATATGTATATATTTGCATGACTTTGCGTCTATACGCATCACTCGTTCTCAAATGAGACAACATTGTATAAATTTGGTCCTTTGGTGAGACCTTAGTTCCTTGGGATTTAAAACATGTTGATACTATTGTCGTACAATAGATCTTCATAGTACTAGTCCAACTACACCTAGTTTGTTAACAAACTTCTTGACACAAATGCCTTCCTATGCTGCTATTAGAGCAGTCTTATACTTAGCCTTTCGTTGTAGTATTCGTCACAATACTTAACCTTTTGGAACTCATCCAAATTTATCATGAAACTTTCTTCTATCAAATTGTGCCACCTTAACCTATAGCCTAAATTGAGATAAATTTAATTTATATCTTGTGACTATGCTAGTACCAATGTAACACTTTACAATGAACTATTTGTCTAGTACCAATGTAATACTTTATAATGAACTATCTGTCACATCTACTTATAGAACATATTCTTAGTTCTTCCAAAGATCATAAGAATATATTTACTATCGTCCAATGATCATCTTATTAGTCATCCTGGTATATGCTCATAACATTTAGAGCATATGAAATATCTAGATATGTACATATCATGGTGTGATTGATCAAAATATTCATGTGATTTCACTCACTAAGTGTCAAAACACTTGAATCTTGATTCTTTCACCAAGTGTCAATAACTTGAATCTTGATTCAATCTTTTCCATGTGGCAAGAACCTTTCTCATCATTTCTATATTGAACTTATTCACTATTTGATATATGTACATTTTTCACAACCATATTAGCATCTCAATCTATCCATATAGACTTTGATGTCTAATATTATGGTTTTGCCTAACTTTCATCGAAATCTTAATTTTAATGAAAATCTTAACCCATGTCAAATAAAATATACATCATTTCCAATCAACAATATGTCTTATACACAATGTGTTAGAAATATGTCTCAGTGCTCCCACTTAATTTATTGCAAATGTGAGCATCTTCATCATCTCCAATAAAATTAAAGTTTTTAACATTTCATCATGGTAAAGATTCCAACTCTATGATGCTTACTTCAACCATTGAAGTTTGATGCCTTTTTAGCATCCTCTGATATAATAAAATCCTTCGGATGGTGTCATGTACATGTCCTAGGTAACCATTATTTTATAAGAACATTGTTTTGTTTATTCAACTACCATATAAAAATTGATATATGTAGTGGTTGCTACACTAATCCGTCCAGACTAAACATCACTATGAAAGATCGAATCTTGTCGTAGTCAACCCTTTGAATATTATCGCAAACTATTTTCTGACATGTAGACTATTTCATAGATGTGAGACATCCATGTTTATTTATTTATAGATCCAAATACGACTGATAGGCTTCATACCTTCCGGAGGGTCTTCCAAGTTAGGAAACTTGGTTTTTTGTGTATGGAACTATCACAAATTTTATGGCTTCTAGCCATTTGACGGAGTCAGGGCCCATTATCACTTTTTTGCATGTAGTTGGTTCATCATTGTTAAACTATAATGATTCAATCCCAAATCTTACTATTTGATTGTTTTACCCGACCAACGATGGTTCAATAGGAATTTAGATCTCCCTGACCACAACCTTTGAGGTATGTGAGCCATGAGCATTGTGGCTGCCTCCAGGACACCTTCCGGTGCTGCGCAACTCAGCACATATAGCTAAGGTTCAATAACCTTATTAAATTTCTATTGTCCTCCCACTTAACTTTTCGTGAAAAATCCTTTCTTAAGAAATTTGACGTTTCTAAGCGACAAATATTTTTTCTTTAGTGTTATGGAGGAACACCCAACAGTTATTTGGAACAACCTACAAAGACATGCTCATCTGACTTTGGTTGTAAACATTTTACTTATGCCTAGCATACCAAAATTTAAGAACAGACAACTTGAGTTTTATCCCAAACCGTAACTCATATGGTGTCATTTCAACAGATCATGATGGAGCTCTTTTTGGTGTAAAAGCAGTAGTCACTAAATCTTAATATTTAAACTATAATGGCAATTTTATAAATGAAACCTTTGATCCTACCATGTCAAACAAGGTTTGATTACATTTCACGACCATTCCATACTTCTATGGTGTTTCAAGAAACGCAAGTGTGTGAAACGATTCCTCAATTCTTAGGTGTTTGCTAAACTTGTAAGTGAAATATACTCCTTTATGATCCAATCATAATTTTTTCTTGTTACAATGATTTCCACTTTATGTTTAAATCATTTAAACATTTTCAAATGTTTCATACTTCTTCTTTATTAAGTAAATATACAAATATATTCTCAATTTTTTCAAGAAAGTATATGAAGTTGAAATCCATTGCTCACGACCTATGAAATAGACTACATACATCAACATGTACAATGTCCAATAAGTTAATCGTTCGGTCTTATTTTGGCATGTGAACAAATTTTAAATCTTTTCCAGGAAATTCCCACAAGCGTCAATTTGATACAAAAATAAAAAGACTCCAAAATTCAATCAACATGGAGTTTCTTCATGTTTTTGTTTCCAATATAATTTAAATAGATGTTTCATTTTACAAGTGATATTTTAATCATTTGCCTTGCGACATTTTAGCATTAGTGTTATGGATGTGATTTCTCCAACTAGACTTGTAAGAGTTCATCCATCTTCTATGGAATACGGTAATTATTTGAACAACTATTGTTCTCATAATATCGGAACAAAATAATAATTTACTAAAACAAATCTTGAAGGCTAGGTTTGATGTCAACGAGAAACACAACAACACTTTATTTGTTTCCGATGAACATCATCCCACATTCATTTGCTAGTTACTTAGGCCATTGTAGTTTATGAATTGTGTTGTCCTATGTGACACTTCACACCAACCAATATGTTATCCAATACCTAAGAACCACATTATTTAACAAGAAAAGAATACATCCACAATATGTATATCATCTATATACCTAAGCTAGACATTTCAAGCCTTTTTCTTTCCTACCAAAATTTACCAGATTCTCTTTCAGCATTTCCTTTCCTTATTAGAAGAATCTATAAACATCAAAAGTGGTGTCATACACTTGACACATAGTCCAAATCATGTTAGTCAAATACTAATATCCTTGAACTTGAACTTTTGATGTAGATCACCATCATCAAATGTTTGGTGCTCTTCCAAATTTCATTCCTTTTAGTAATCCTTTTAATGTAGTTAACATTTTACCTACATCTTCTATCCATCCTTATCATGAAAACTTTTATGATCAAGCTACTATAGCTCATAAGGACAAATCTTGAATATAATGTTAATTACCAAAATGTTTTGGGTGATCAGGGCGCCCAGTGTCTCCAACCTTCACAAATTCTCATACAATATGAGAACATGTATCTTACTAAAATTATATTATATCATATTGCAGCCAAAACATTATTTCAGATATCACAATATCTTTCACGGAACCCTCGCGTCTCATGTGTCGCTCCCGCGGCGCATGAGGCGACCCTCGCCACCACCCAAAACCCCCTTCTCTAGAGCCTCCCCCTCCTCGACGCTGTCGTTGATGGCTGCCGGCCGGCCTACAGCGGTGGTGAGGCCTCCCTATCATCTCATGCTTCCCCATCCCCTTCCTTTCTCAGCTAGAGGTTGTTCAGGAGAGAAGGTTACGCATCTAGATCTCGAGGTTAGTGTGTTGTTTCCCGCCATGGCTGCAAGCCTTCTCTCTTGGTGCCCTCGTCATGAGATAGGTGCCGGTGTGGTGGTGTCCGTGGAAAGGCCGCGCATCCTCCAGCGCGGTAGATCTTGCAGTCCAAGGGCGCCTCCATTGATGGCCATCTTGGCTAAATCAGGTGCGGGCTGCCTCGCTGGTAAGGGGCTACAAGACTCCGGTGTCCTCTGAATTTCCAGCCAATTCGAGTGCAACATCAGGGAAGTGTCCCCATGCCTCGATTTGGGAATTGGGTTAAGGCACCTCACCCTTGCTGGTTTGCTTGGATCTGCTCATGCCGCTCCGTCTCTCTCCGAAGTAGATGACTTGTGGAGGCATGTTGGTTGGTTGTGAAGCTACACATGCGTGGAAGCTAGGGTGGTTGGCTGCATGGCTCACGGTTCGTCTCTAGTGTGAGGCAGGTGAGGTTGGTAACACTGGTATGCCAGAGCGGCGGGTCCAGGAGCAGTGGATACGATGGCGACTTGGCGGCAGGCACCGTGCATGTGGTGCTGGACGGCTATCTCTAACCGTGTGGGCGGTGATATGACCTACATGGGTCGGTCTTGGTCGAGAGTACCCTCCCCGGCCAGATATGGGGACCTCGCTTTTCTCTGCCACAGTGTTTGGCAAATGAAACTTCGGAGTGGATGGTGGCCATTGTACCTAGGTGAAAGCCTTGCTCGATGGTCGTCGGCACTGGTGATAGTTGCATCTTCGGATGTTGCTTACCTTCTTGGAGGCGTCGTTGTTGGTACATGGTTTCGCTTACCTCCTCGGGTTTTGGGCGAAAACCTTTGGTCTATCTTTGTGATGCTCCCACCTTGGAGGCGCCACCTTATGAACCCAGGGTATTCTATCCGACATGGTGTGGTTGGTTGGTAGCTCTAGTGGTGCTTTATTTTTGTGGACTTGGCTTCGGTTGGGCGGCAGGCACACTATGTCTCCAGTCATGGCAGTCTCGCTGTCTCTCTCCATTCGTGCTCTAGGGTGAGCTTCTCCAACTTCCGATGGTGCGGTCCTCTTTGATCCAGAGCAAGGGGAAGGGGTCCTCTTCTAAAGTGGAGGTGGTGGGTAGCGTTGGCAAAAATCCTTTCTTGCAGTAGATGTGGTCTTGTCTTCTCCAACGGCATGTCTTCTACAACATCAAGATTTTGCACTGGTGTCTCCTCGATCAAGCGACTCAGTTTTTTCGGCTTTGTTATTTAGCTTTGTTTTTTTAGCTTTTACTCTAACAAAGTTGAATGATGGTATAATCCAAAAGAAAAAAATATAAAGTGGCTTATAAAATAAAGCTAAAAGTGATAGATAAGCTTAACCAAACAACCCCTCAACCTCTTGATATGAATGCTAATAATGCAGCCTAATTTGGGACCTTTTGAAAGAAAAATCCAAAAAATATATATAAATTGAAGCAATGTCTTGCTTTCATAGAGTATTTTGTTATGTGCACTGCCTAGTTTCCATGAAAAAGTATGCTAAAATTTTACAACTTTCGAAGAAACCCGGTTCACAATATGGCGTACCATGCATGAACATTCATGGTTTTCAAACAAGATAACCAAGGTCATGGCAATATGTTTGCCATAGTTTATGATAACGTGTCCATGTTTGGTAGATCGATGCATAACTTCATATTAGCATTTCAAACAATGTTTACAAAAAAGGGGCATCCAAATTCGAAGTTATTTAAAATTGTCCAAGTGACAACAATGGCTTCCGTTGTGAAGCAACTACAAAAACTATATGTGGTTCAAAATCTCACCGCACCAATTTTCTCACAAAGTATAAAAATTTGTTGTATAATGCCCTAGTTTCATGAATTTTCAAGCTTCCAATCCAGGTTTGATGATTTTAACAATTTTATCTTGGTTTAGCAAAAAATGTTCGAATTTTGAACAACAAGCGATGGGAATCTCTACTTCCCATAATTCTGGCTCACTGACATGTGGATCACTTGCATGGTGGGTCCAAAAATTTAGTGTAGGTCGGAGTGGGCGGGCAGGTAAATATTAAAGAAGGGCTAGGAAACACTGATGGGGTGATGCAATTGGGAGAATACAAATTTACCACCTATATCCCTCTGTTATTGCAATGCTCCTCAGATTCTTGTTTCGGGAGAAGGGATAGAAGAGGAATTTTGCATTCTAGAAAGAGGTGAAGCATGTTTGAATGGATGCGCGGGATATTTTAATGGATGGGTACAATGTTTGGGCGTCGTACCAAAATGTTGATGTCGAAGATTCTAGCATACGCTACTCCAGCATAGGGCCTCTCAGATGCGCTGTCACCGTCTAGACCCACACGCCAGCGAGAGTTGCTTCCTAGCATTTAAATGAGTTTCTAGGCATTTGCTGAAATTGTCGAACAATTTAAGGCTTTCAAGAAGATGACCATCGTCCAAAAAAAAGGTGACCAAGGTCATGGAAATAGTTTATGATGACGTGTTCGTATTTGGTAGATCAGTGCATCTTTGCAAATCAACCATTATGTCTGCTTCCAAATTTGAAGTTTGTTTTCGAATTTCCAAGTAAAAACAATGTGTTTTGTTGTGAAGCAACTACAAAGATGATGGCTCAAAATGCCATTGCCCCCTTTTTTCACACAATGTATAACGCCTTTTCAAGCTTCTAGGCTAAATTTGTGCAATAAAATAATTTTTGGGCTGGATGTTTGAATGGGTGGGCGGGATATTTTGGTGCTCTGTCGAAATTTTGAAGTTGAAGCTTTTAAGTTACGCTACTCCCACTTGGGATGTTGTCCCCGTCAGATAGACCCATAGGCCTGTATGCTTTCCAGCATTTAATGAGTTTATAGACATCTACCAAAATTAATGAACATTAATCCAAGGCTTTCAAACAACAGGAGTAGGGATAGAATAGGAATTATGCATTCTAAAAAAAGATGAAGTATGTCTGAATGGATGTGCGGGATATTTGAATGGATGTGTGCGATGTTTGGGTGCAGTACCAAAATGTTGAGGTCGAAGCTTCAAACATGCGCTGCTCTGACGTGGGGCCACTCAGATGCGCTGTTACACTCTAGACCTGCATGCCACTGAGAGTTGCTTTCCAACATTTAAATGGGTTTTTAGACATTTGCTAAAATTATCGAACAACTCAAGGCTTTCAAAAAGATGACCAGCGTCCAAAAAGGTGACCAAGGTCATGGCCATAATTTATGATGACGTGTCCGCATTTGGTATATTAGTGCATTTTGGAAAATCAACCAATATGTCTAGTTCCAAATTAGAAGTTTACTTTTTAATTTCCAAATTTGGCCCCTTTTCGAAAAAAATAGGGACAAAATTAAATATATGTTGAAAGAAAGCCATTTGTTCGCAATGTGCATTAGTTTCGCTGGTAAAACATAAACTTGTATTTTGAGAATTTTTGAATCAATTTTGATCTATGGTGACTGACAGGTGGGCCAATTATATGGTGGTGCCCAAAGCAGGGTAGGTCAGAATTCCCAAAGTTATCCCTCCACCTTCACGTTGTGTAATAACTTCCACCTCCGCCGCCTAGGCCCTCACCCCCTTGCCCACAAAACAGACGCTCTCACGGTCACTCCTCATCACCATCGTACATGAAGAAGCTTTCCCTACCCATCGGTCTTCTTGAGAGGCATCGATGGGCACGTCGATCCCACGGTAGTCCTTGTATCTCTAGCTTTATCTGGTTGACATTTTATTGCCCTTTCACCCGATCTGCCTCCTCAAATACGTAGTTTAATTTTTCCTCAATTTGCATGGTCATAGTTTATTCTACGCTCGATCTGTATTCCTAAATACCTTCGGCCATTTTTGCTGTCAATATGTGTGCTGAAATGCATAGGCATATATAGTTTTTGTACTCTATCTATATGTTTCCTTCTTTTCTTTTAATAATAACCAACCATGCATGTCATAATTAAACAGATGCGCAGATTTTGGATAGAGATTGCTCCATTATGCAGAGCTAAACACATCCTTGGTGTTCTATGATTTATGGGGTTTGTTAGAGCTCATTGTGACAACTCAAAAGTACATTACCCCTGCCAGTTGTGTGTGAATCGTAGGGTGTTGCCTCAAAGTATAGTGGAAGACCATATTTTTACATTTGGGATGCTAAGCACATATGTTAGATGGGTATTTCATGGTGAACCATATGATCCTCCATATGAACCGGGGCAAGCACATCTTTATCATCAAGATCAAGTAGGGGAAGCAGATGTTGATCAACTATATCAACTGACAGAGGCAGCTCCTGAGCATCTAGATCAACTTGGAGAAGGGGAGGAGAGAAAAGGCACAAGCTGCATGAAACAGGTTTCAGTTCTAGTACTACCGCTATGCCAAATGACAAGATATGTCTGTAGAACGACAAATGTTCAGGTTGTTTCTCTTTGATATTTCTCTATAAACGTATTGGTTAATCTACTAATCGTAGAAGCAGATGACCGAAGAGGACTTTGATGGTAATGACGGTGACCTGTTCATGATGAGCCTACACCTGCGGCTATGGATCGAGTACACTGCTTCTGGATGGATTTGATGCAGGGATGCTGATCATCAGGGGTGTACTTTTGGTGTCGTCTGGGTAGTCTCATGACTACTAGCCCATCTGCAAAACTCTTGGTGTGTAGAGCTATTCCATGATTGGTTCGCTACTGTCGTAGTTCTGTAATATGGAGCTACCTTATGATTTTAGGCCTTTGTTAGCAGAACTGTAATTGGAAATTATTCCGTATATTAGTACTCCATCCGACCCAAATTAGTTGACTCAAATTTGTTAAGATACAGATGAATCTAATACTAAATCATGTCTAGATACAACCGAATCTAGACAAATCTAAGTCAACTAATTTGGGTCGGAGGGAGTATATATATGTGTGTTTGTGTGTGTTTCTAGTCTAAAATCCGAGATTATGCTATTATCGGTTCCTAAACAGTTTTTGAGGCCCCAGCGCTGGTGCCCTATGCTGCAACTACCGCCGTCATGTCCTCTGCTAGCCCTTCCCTTCCCTCAATGCTCCATGAGCCGAATTAGCAAAAGGATATATAAGCTTGGATCAATTTGATTCGAAGAGGGGCGATTGTATTTGTCCTTGGAGAGGAACCCAGGAGAACTAGTACTAGTACCAATGGAAGAAGGAGGTTGGCTCGGTCAATTATCTCACCCCTGGATGTGGGACCCGCTTTAACTCACCCCCTCATGTGGGTCCCGCTTGAAATAGCCGTAGGACACCACGTGATAGCTGGGATCAAAAATTAAGGATTCTCTCCCCGCAAAATGTTCCCACCACTGCCACTTAAAAATACTTACTGTAGAAAAAGTGTACTACCCAGCCCTACTACTACTCCCCTGCACATGCCTTTCTACCGATGGTAAGACAAGAAACCACCACTAGCTAGCTCCAATCCAGCAAGCAATTGTTGGAACTAGTGCAACCTCCGACTAGGGAGTTCTTGCTGAAATAGGTGGGTGTATTTGCTCACCTCGAAATCCGGCTTTGCTTAATTTTCTTCTGATTGTCCATTGGGGGTACTATCAGTACTAGGAGTAGTAGTATTCGGTATGCTTTGATTGTGGAGTTATTACTTATTGCTCACCTTGGAATCACCTAATCAGGATAGTTTTCGTCTACTCTGATTGATTGGGTCATTTGGGTGGAGTGGGGGTGGTAGTGGGGATTGGGGGTGGGGGTGGGGGGAGGTGGTACTGATTTCATATGGATTTGGGACCAGGGCATGGTCACCGCTGTTCTGATTGGGGCATTTGGTCGGGTTCAATTTCGGTGTTCTTCACTTCTGTAACCTTTAGTTGCTACTCGTAATGTGCAATGGATTTTGCGTCAGATTCTGTATGGAGAACTATGGGTCAGTTGCGCGCACGATCACTACGGACAGGGATGGTCCCACCAGTTCCCTTAAAAGTTGCCTAAAAAGGTAATGTAGCAGTATATTCATTGTGTTCTTCCATTCTTTCCAATGCTGAAAGTGGTTGGCTGCAACCTGGATGTATCCCTATGCTAAAATTTGTCTTTGTCTGCATCCTGTTTTTGTGGAAGCCTTTGTGACACCATCTCCTTTTCATTTATTGTAGCACGATGGTACATACCTGCGAACGTGCGGTGCTCCAGGTACGACAAATAGGATGGTACCCCCACATGTCGTAGGATCCGGTCAGTACCACTACTCACCAAACAAGCGCAAGACCACTGGCCAGCTGGGAGGGCCCAGCTTAAAGAGAAATGTATTTTTTCTTAATACCCTTATTACCATGGTGCAGTCTGATTTAATTATTATCCGCTTGATGTCATGCATGCTTATGAGATGTTTAGAAACATATGTGTGATTTTATTAATTCTGGTACTATGTTTATGTGAATCCAGATCTGGATCTGTCTAACTGTCTCATACAGTCAGTATATGACTACTATGTATTGTACTACTTCCGTCCCAAGGCTTAAGGCATATATATATATTGAAAAGTCAAGCTACGGAAAGTTTGAACAAACTTTTTGAGAAAACTATCAAGAACTATGATATTATATACATACGACGTGAATATATGTTTTATGATGTATCCAACGGTATATATTTCATATTATAAATATTAATATTTTTTCTAAAAACTTGGTCAAACTTTACATAGTATTGAACTGTTGAGCTATGTTGCTATTTATGTAGATTGAAGGTGCTGTTGCGGAGGCTAAGACTGCTGTAGAGGCTAGTAGATTGCTTATGCCCGCACCAAAAGCGGATATCGTCTACACAACAAGGAAGCGCCAACACAGTACCCGGGTGGGCAGTGACCTCTCTAAGAAGTGAGTATAATTTAGAAATCCACAATTTCACATGTTATGATTTTCCATGTTATTGTTATCAGCTAGTACTATATCTTTACGCTCATCAGAAGTTCACAAAAATCAAATATATTTGTTTTACAGGCAATGGTTTTGTCTTATAATATTAGATTTACTTGCTTTTTACATAATTTAACCTTTCCACTTAATTTCAATCAGTACCACGCACCAGCTGCTCATCCCTTTCTGCTATCCTCCTCTTGTCCAGCTTGTGGATTGAAAGGGGGGCCCTGTATGCCCTTCCAAAGGTAGAGGGAAGAAAAATGGTGCATGGCCACCCTTCGCAAAGGGTACCCATGGTATCAGGTATGGATTCTAAGTGGTTTAGACCGACTTGATGTAAGATCTTGTATCTCACTTTTTTTGTTATCGCCTTACTTATATATCAATTTTCTCATGAACGTTGTCCCTTGTGTCGCTCGCCTCATTATAAACAAGATATTCGGAAATGATAAGTTTCTACTCAGTATAGCAAGGGCCCTAAAGGCATGCGGCAACTATATGATGTTGATGTCTCCCAGACGATGGCCACCACCTATTTGGGTGGCCGAGGTTGGTCCAAGTATGTCCGTGAGAATGGTCTGAAGCAGGGGGGCGAGGTAACATTCAATTTTAGTAAGCCTGGTGAAAGGGAAATGGACGTCGCCTAGAGGGGGGTGAATAGGCGTTTTAAAATTATTACGGTCTAGGCTCTAATAAATGCGGAATAAAACTTAACGTTTAATTTATCAAGCCAAAACCTATATCCACTAGTTTTACTAAGTGCACCAACAACCTATGCTAAGCAAGACAAGCAACAAAGTGATAGCAAGATATAGTACTTCAAGCACGAAGGCTATCACAATGTAAATTGAATAGGTAATGGGCTCGGTTGAGAGATAACCGATGGACGCGGAGACGATGATTTGTTCCCCGAAGTTCACTTCCAAAGAAGCTACGTCTCCGTTGGAGAGGTGCGGGGGCGCAATGTACTTCGAACGCCACAAATGGCTCACCTCGAGGTGTGGTGGCTCGATGCTCACCCAACGCCACACAAGGCCTCACCAAGGATGCGAAGCCACGCAACTCACCGACGCCACAAAAGGCTCACCCTATTCTCCCGTGAGCTCGCCACAAAGGCCTACTCACGTTCCACTATGGGACACTTGAGGGCGGTCACCGAACCCGTACAAGGCTTGGGGAAATCTCCACAACTCAATTGGAGGGCTCCTAAGAAATGCCACAAAGGCTCCACAATGCCACAAAAGGCCAACAAGCTTGGGGAACCTCCACAACTCAATTGGAGCCCTAAGAACAATGCCACAAAGGCTACAAAGCCACAAAAGGCAACAAGGCCACAAAAGGCTACAAGACCACAAAAGGTCAACTATCCAACCACACAATCGTCTAGGGTTCCAAGAACCCAAGAGAAACAATCCCAAGGGATTGAACTCACCGAATCTCCGAGGAGAACTCAAACCTATGCACCAAATGCAAAAGCCAAGTCCTTCACTCTCAAATTCCACCAAAGATACAAAAGCTATTGGGGGAATAAGGGAGGAAGAACACAAGAGGAGAACACAAAACTCTCCAAGATCTAGATCCCAAGGATTCCTTCACAAAGAAGGGATTTGGCTTGGTGGGGCTTGTAGATCTAGATCTCCTCTCTCAAATCCCTCAAAAAGATACAAGAATCATAGGAGGGGGAAGAGGAGAGGGCAAGCTCTTCAAGGTCAACAATGGAGGAGAGAGAAAGCCAAAAACCAAGAAGAACTCAAGTGAGGGGCGAAGGGGAAAGGGGAGCTCCTTTTAAAGGGCTCCCCGATCTGCCTGTTGCCCATAGAATCGCGCACGGCCGGTAGTACCGGTGGGTGGCCGGTACTACCGGTGGAACCCAGCCAACGGTCAGAAAACAGCAAGAGAAAGACTAAAAATGCGAGCCTGGCCGGTACTACCGCCGCTTCGCCGGAACTACCGGTGGCAAGAATATCCTAGCGGTACTACCGCCTGAAAATCCGATCCAAGTTCCGTCAAATAGCGCTAACCAGGCAGAGAGTGTACTGAACCAAAAATGGGTTTACCGGAAGTTGGCCCGGAATTAACACCGGTACTACCGACGGCAAACTGCCCTAGCGGTACTACCGGTGGCCCGCCGGAACTACCGGACAGGCAAAAACATCAGAACCAGAACTGCCACAACTTTTGCATCCGAACTCCAAACGAGATGAAACCAATTTTGTTGGAAAGATAACGACATGTAAAATCCTGCTCCGGCACCTGTTGACCTAAGGAGAAAGAATGGAGGTAGTAACTTAATTTGCTTGTATACTCATCATATCCTTTGATCACTGTCCTATGAGTAACTATTGTATAAGATACCATTTTTCTTGTACACTTCTCATCTACCTCTACCATCCCTGTAGTTAGCTTAGCTACCCCTGATACGTCGTAAACGTATCTATAATTTTTTATGCTCCATGCTTGTTTTATATCACCTTTCTTATATTTTGTTCACACTTTGAGGTAATTTTATACATTTTCTAGAACTAACCTATTGACAAGATGCCACAGTGCCAGTTGCCTTTTTTCTGCTGTTTTTGGTTTCAGAAAAGCTAGTAAAGAAATATTCTCGGAATTGGATGGGACAAAAGCAAAAGTCAATATTTTACCCGAAGCAACACGGAGTTCGAAGGGGAGATGAAGTGGCACACCAGGGCATCCACACCTAGTGGCCGCATGGCCAGGGGCGCGCCACCATGTGGTGTGGGCCCCCTGGATCTCCAACTACCTTGCCCCTTCGCCTATAAAAGTACCCTGGGACAAAAACCCTAGGCACCGGATCAGAATTCCATGAAAAGTTCTGCAACACCGCCACCCCTGAAGAGGAGATTCGGGGGACAGAAGTCGCTGTTCCGGCACCCTACCGGGACAGAGAAGTGCCCCCGGAGCCATCTTTATCGACTCCACCGCTATCTCCATCGCCGTTGCTGACTCCCATGATGAGGAGGGAGTAGTTCTCTCTCGAGGCTAAGGTCTCTGTAGGTAGCTATGTGTTCATCTCTCTTTCTATGCGTGATCTTATTGAGATCATGAGCTTTGTAATCTAGATCTATTCTGCTACTCAAGTGCTTTAATTAATCTCTTCTTATCACCACGTGTGTGAAGTTGATAGTGTGCACACTGTGTGGCACTTAGGCTAAGGTTACAGAAATACTTATCATGATTATAATTTGAGTTGGATGTCCCTATGAGATTGTGGTGTTTGTTGGAATCATCTAGCGCTCAAGGTGATACTGAGGGGTTATCTAGATGGGGAATGCGAACTTTAAGGTGTGTTGTTATAGCCCTACATCGTCCAACCGGAGAGTAGTTCAGGGTAGCATAATGAAGAGAAGATATTTATATAAGAGTGTCCACTAGTGAAAGTATGATCCCTAGGCCTTGTTTCTAAGCATTGAAACACCGTTTACAATCAATCCTGTTACATGTTTGCTTGTTTTCACTCTTATTTCAGATTACAATTACCACTTATAATCATCCATATTACTTGTATTTCACTATCTCTTCGCCGAACTAGTGCACCTATTGATACGTCCATAACGTATCTATAATTTTTGATGGTTTTATAATAATAATATGCTTTTGATACTCATTTTTATATAAAGTTGATGATTTATTTGGACTAACCTAATAATAGTTGCAAAAGTGCACAATGTTCTTGTTTTACACTTTGATGTGTAGGAATTACCAAGAATACAAGTGGAAACCTTGTTTGAGTCAAATTGGGATTTTCTAGAAATCTGTCTCAGAACTCTTTTTGAAGTAGTCATGTTTTGACTCGAAGACGGCGTCAAACAGAAAACTCTTCAACTACAAAGTTGTTGGAAATTTTGGGACAAATGTTCTGGACATAAAATTTAGCTGATTCCGAGTCCGGACGGGCCCAATAGACCCGATTTACTGCAGCCCAAGATGGGGGTTGTAACATCCCAAAACTTTAATCCAAGCTTAACAAGATCAAATCATCCAAAAATAGGGTTAACAAAAACTTTTCCAAATTTAAAATGAAAGCATTCATATGTGTATGCATTTAAAATAGGAGTTGTTTGAATTGCCATGATTGATTGATCCAATGCTTGTAAAATGTTTCTTAGGTGATTTAAACATCATCTACATCATTCCCAAACTTTTCTTAAAGAAAATCAAATAAAAAAGAATTAAAATGAAGGAATGGTCATTTTGGCAAATTTAACTCTCATGCCTACTTTGGCTATTCCTAGTACTCAATTATCAACAGAAACAATTCTTGATCTTTGCACCCCTTGCTAGTACACATAATGAGGTACCAAGGCCCACCTTTTGATCTGCTAAAAACATTCTGTTAACTATTTTAAATGATAGTTTAAATTTGAATCTAATGCATATGCATAGATCACCCCTATTTCAAAAACCATCTATTTGAGCTCCACTTTCAAAACCCTTGCAACCAGAGACTACCTATCACTAGTGGAGATCACTCAAAAATTTTGAACTCAAAATTCAAAACTTTTTCTCTTGCGGCCATTTCATCAAACACTTGGCATGCTTAATCTCACCTCTAATCCTAGCTCACTATTCTGCACAGGGTTTTGCCCCCATTTGATCTCCATTTAACCTCTCTGTCCCCTCTTGGTCTAACCATGCCCTTAGCACCCCTGTCCCATGTCCCTAACCCCCAGGCCAAGCCATGCCGAGCACCAACCCGCCGGCCAAACTTGCCCTCACCCCAGCAGACCACTCCCCCTTCCCTCGCCATGTCTAGGAGGTAGCCAACACCTCACCGCCCCTCTCTGTCCCTTGCCCGAGCCAAGTACTGCCGTGGACCACCGAGGAGAGCCCACGCCCAGTGCCACCGCACCATGCCGATGCCGCCCGCAGAGCACGCTCTGTCCCCGCGTGCACAAGCCGCCGCTCGACCGCAGCCCGTGTCCGCCGCTCCGCCTCGACCTGGAGAACACCCTAGACATCCCTGTTCGCCGCCCAAAGCCTCACAGTCACCGCTCGCCGTGGACACCGCCGCTTCGGCCGTGCAGAGCGCCACCTCGCCCAGACCGCATACCACCACCCCTACGGCCGCATTCACTTCCTAGAGCACCGCCAGGGAACCGCCCATCGATCGCCACCCCCATCCATGCCTCTATGCCGCCGTAGCCATGTCGCCACCATTGACCTCCCATCCCGCTCGGTCTCACCGTCGGGCCTATAAAAGGAGCCCTCCCCGGCCATTCTTCTCCATACCATTCCACTCCCCTCACCTCTCTGAACCTTACCCACCTCTCGCCGGAGCAAGTGGAGCAGTAGCTCGCCGGAATTGGAGCCGGAGCCGCCGCCTCTGGAGGAGAAGGGTGCCATTGATTTTGACCACCCCGAGCTCCGCCGCGACCACGCCTCGCCTCGCCGTCGTCTTCCACTTTGTTTGCTCGCCTCGCTGACCCTGCTGGAGCCCTGGTACGGCCCCAGTAGACCCCAGCTGAGCCCCGCGCCGCAGAGCGCCACTGGGCCGACCCATTTCTTTTCCCGCGCTAGCCCATAGATTCAAATCTGGTTTTTCCTTTTTAGTTAAATCTAGTTTCTGTCCACTAGTGTGAAAATCAATTCAGAGAGTTTTAGGAATCCAAATTGCATGAAACCAATTTTGTCTGAAAGGTATTAAAATGATCTATCCAAGCCCGTTGGATTTAATTTAGTTAGAGTTATAGATCTCTCCTAATAAAAATAAGAAGACAGAAGCTTTTGCAACTTGAAACATTTTTATAAAATCAACCAAGTTAGCTTTTGAGTTGATTCCGACTCTCAAAAATCACAGTTCATCATATCTATCCAAATATGTAATAATATTAAGGTTTACATGCAGTGACTTTGGACTAGTACCAAAATAATGCTATATAGGCATTTCTAGTCACTTTAAATCATTAAATAATGAACTTAAACCAAAGTAATATTGATCCAACCCTTAAATCTTATTCCCACATGTTAGAATATGTGGTGAGGACATGTGTCCACATGATCCCATATTTTGGTGCTGAATATTAAATTTTAGTTAATATTTCAATGACTAGAAATTACTTTTCTAAAATAAAAAGGTTGAAACTATTGAATTAAACTTGTGATGCTTGTGATGATAATAGATCATCAATTGTGTGTTTTAGAATGATACTTAGCCTAGTGAAGTATTGTTTGGTGATTGTCTACTCCCTATGTATTTATAGACGCTAGTACCGACCAAACTTTCGAGGAGGAGGAGTTCTACCAAGAAGAAGAAGAAGAAGAAAACTTCAACCACTGCACCAACCAAGGCAAGCTATTAGTGGCAAGCTAACCCTGCAAAACATACTTTAGCAAGCTATTGTTAGCAAGCTAGAATAAAACTAGATGGTTTAGCAAAGATGCCTTAAGCCTGCTTTGATCACACCCCTTTAACTATTAGTACCCCAAGTCTTATTGACAAGTTTTACCTCCCTTAGTTTACACACAGTTCTTTACCTAATTTTGAAGGTAGCATAAAGAGTATAAAACTTGACCTACTTAGAAACCTTTAGATGTCATTCTATGGCATGAGATTGAAACCATCTTTTCCACCTTAGTGAACACTCTTAACTTAGTAGTTTAGAATAGATCAAAAACTTGGGTCACTTTAGATGGGAACACTTGGTGAAAATGAATTGTGAAAACCTTGGAATGATGAGTCATTCTATTGAGATGATTTGACATGTGTTGAGAGACACAAATGGTTTATGATGATGAAAATGATGAGGCATGAGCCTTAACCCTTTTATAAAACTGATGGTTGGATTCGGATGCGATACAATTCCAAATTTACCGTACAACCACACTACCTGAATTGGGTAAGGCTTAGCTGGAAACTTATATGCATTAGTATTAGTTCCCTCGTGGGAGAGGTTTGAGTTGAGGCTACCTCTCAATGATGTCCACCTATGCAGTGCCCAAGATGACTGATGGTCATGGTTGGGAGGCCATGCTCATAGGAGAGGTGCTTGTACTAGGGTGTGTAAAGGGAAGGTTATGTTTGATTATCTGCATACTAAGTATGATGATTCAGGGTTATCCCTGACAGATGTATCGAATCTTGTGGTGAAAGTGTACCACCTCTGCAAAGTGTCAAACTATTCGAATAGCCGCGTCCGCGGTTATGGACAGTTGGAATGGCCATACTGTTTCGTTGTTAGCTGTTTTCTAAATAACTTGACATGAATGATGAACTTTGACTTGACCCCAACAGGGTTGTGGTGATGATAATAGCTTCCCAACTTAAGTGATTCTAGAACTTTACTTTATTTTTCTTTGCTTCTGAACTCAGCTTAGGTTTCAAATTTAATTTGATAGTTAACTTAGATTCAGTACTTTAACTTAGGATTATACCACTTGTTAGTAGTAGTTTGCGAGTACTTAAAGAGTACTCATGGCTTTTGTCCCTAGCTATTATCATGGCCAGACTATGAAGGAGATTATCAAGATGATGGTCAGCAGGACGGCTATGATAACTAGGACTATCTGCCTTCGTCAGCATTGCCTGTGCCCCTGAAGATGGACCCCACCGCTATGCTATCGTTTATTTCCGCTGCTTGTTGTATTAAAGACTGGATCATGAGATCCTTATTTGTGTAAAACCTTATGTATGGTTTGTAATGGATGATGTCTGTGATATCCAATCCGTTATGTCTCGCAAAAATGATAATCCTGGGATTGCAAGGTATGGCATAACGGGCATCTGGGATTAAAAATCCGGGTGTTAACAAGTTGGTATCAGAGCCATCCTGACCATAGGAGACCCTAGTTAGAATGGACGTCCAAACAAAAACTTAGTTTCAAAACCAAAGTGAGTATTTATGAAAAACTATTTCCTCTCTTATCTGTGTGAACTCATTCTTTCTCAAAAATTCATGTTCCTCAAAATTCTTACATTACTACTTAAAATTTGACACACTTGATCACTTCACTAATTTCCTCATCCTTAATTCTTGTAGATGGAGACTCAGTTCAGCAAGTTTTACCAGTTGGGAAACGGAGGTCAGCTTATCTTCGAGAGGGATCTGGATTCCCTGTCGGAATTACTGGGACGCCCACATCCGGAGTTTCTTGGAGCTCAACTTCCAGGACCCCCAGGAGGAGACCTACAATGGCTAGTCACCGCGGATCTTCGAGGAAGCATCGAAGCACCAACTTCCAGGATAATTCAGTTCTCCGTGAGAGAGAACAACTGGCTAGATGGATTAGCCAGGGCAATGCATGAAGCTCTCGCACGTCTATGTGCCCTCAGCGTCAACAAGATTCAAGGAACCCGTTTTGCCCACTATGCAAGACGTGACTTCATGGGAATGCCGATGGAGATGCCAAGTCACCCAGAGTTGAGGCGTCAAGTGGAGAACCTTGACTTCTTGCTTCATGACAGACAACAGGAACTGGACAATGCCAGAGAGTTAGCCAACCAGAACTGTGCCATCACCGACCAGAAGGCCCAGACTTTCGCACTGCTCGTCCAAGATCGCCAGTCTCTTCGTCGCCAGCATGCAAAGAAGGATCGCACCATCGCCCGTCTTTGCAAGAAGGTGGCCGACCTCGAGAAGACCGTCAAGGAGCAGGAAGCTCAGCTTGCCGCTAAGGAAGAAGATGATGAGGGTGAAGACATCCAGGGAGATATGGATTCTTACCTCAGCAACGATGATGACTTTTTAGAGGAGGATGCTGTGGACTTCTACACTGATGATGAAGACTCCGACTTCATCGACGATGAGTAAATGCACTAGAGCACTGTCGTAGCATGAGTTGTATCGGTCCCATTGTATCGTAGCTTGCAGAATGGTTCTTCAAACCATCTATTTTCCTTTGATTGGTGTGGTGTGTGTTGTATCGTGTGCTTGCTGCATGAATGAAAATGAAGTTAGTTGAAAAACCTGAGTCTAACTCAATGTTTTAGCATTGAAAAACCCAAAACCATGAACCTTAGAATCTCCCTCTTACCCCTATATCTATCTCAATCTTTAGATGACTCGTGGAAACCAAGGAGGGAGCAGCTCGTCGCAGGACCCAATGCTGCAGATATTGCAGAATCTTATCGCGGACCATGAAGCAAGCAGGGCCGAGCGTCAAGCCAACTTACCAACATTGCAGCAGATCACCCAAATGGCTCTCAACAACCAAGGACATGGAAATCAGGATCACCATGGATCTAAACTCAAAAACTTTCAGAACACCAATCCCCCAATCTTCAACCAATCTGAAAACCCATTAGATGCCGATGACTGGTTACAGACCATGGAAAACAACCTCGAAGTTGCAGGAGTAGATGCAAATGAGAAAGTTCTCTTCGCCACCCACTATCTGGCAGGAGATGCAAGAGCTTGGTGGAATAGCATCTGCAATATGAACCATGGCCAGGTGATGACCTGGGAAGCATTCAAGGTCAAGTTCAGCCGCACCCATGTGCCGCAAGGTCTTTTCAACAGGATGAGAGATGAATTCCACGAATTGAAGCAAGGAAGAATGACTATGGTAGAGTACCGTGACAAATTCTTGTCACTTGCCAGATATACACCGGATGAGATTAACACAGAGGCCAAGAAGAAGGAGAGATTCTTAAACGGACTGCATGATGAGATGCAGACTGTCCTCGTCAACATCCGTTTTGATGATCTCGAAGAGCTAGTCGACTCTGCCATTCAGATGGAAGGGAAGATTAACCAGGCAAACGACAACCGCAAGCGCCGTATGATGCAGCAGTCTGGATCCAGTAGTCACCAGAAGTACCGTCACAACCCTTCACCAGGATATGCACCAAGGAACAACCGACCCCCAAATTCTCGCCCAAGCTACCCCAACTGTAGCGGAGGAAATGTGAAGTCCGGAGGAAACAATCACAACTCCGGCAATGCCAACAATTTCAACCGTGCCCCTCCCAAGAGCAACAACAACAACAACAACAACAACAACACTGCACCCAGAACTGGCAGCAATGCTGTACCTGTCATAGTCAAGGACAAGTCCCAGATCACTTGTTTCGAGTGTGGAGTGAAGGGTCACTACTCCAATGAGTGTCCCAAGAAGACTGCCGCCAATGCCCCTGTGAATGCCCCAGCTCAGCAGCAGCGTCGTGTTCAACCAGGAAGGAGATTTGCCCCAGGGAACCCGCACAACCGCAACGGTCGTCTCTTCCACATGAACGCAGAAGAAGCCTAGGAAGCGCCAGATGTAGTGCTGGGTATGTTTTCTGTCAACTCAGTTTTAGCAAGAGTATTGTTTGACTCTGGAGCATCGCATTCATTTGTCACCGAAGAATTTGTATGCACTAGTAAGATTCGCCCAACCAACCTGAAGCATGTCATGATAGTTCAAATCCCCGGTTCAACAACAAAAGCTAGAAAAAATTGCAAAGTTGTACCTATCAGAATACATGGGATAGATTTTTATGCCAACCTAATTGTACTTGGAACCAAAGGTTTGGAAGTAGTACTAGGTATGGACTGGATGTCAAGGCATAAAGGACTGATAGACTGTGCTAAGAAAGCCATCACCATGACCAGTAGTTCTAGAGTAACAGTAGAGCATATCTCCGAAACCTTACCCCGTCAATTCAAGTGCAACAAGAGTGTAGCCCTGCCTACCACTGACCAAGTCAGAGTAGTCTGTGAATACCCCGACGTATTCCCAGATGAATTGCCAGGTATGCCCCCGGATAGGGATATTGAGTTCATTATCGAACTAATCCCCGGAACTGGACCTATAGCCCAGAGGCCCTATACCATGAACCCCTCAGAGTTAGTGGAACTGAAGAAGCAGTTGGATGCCATGTTAGCAACATGCTTGATTCAGCCAAGCACATCGCCATGGAGATCACCAGTGTTATTCGTCGACAAGAAGGATGGAGGCAACCGTCTGTGTACGGACTACAGAAAATTGAATGACGTCACCATTAAGAACAAGTACCCCTTGCCAAAGATAGAGGATCTATTTGATCAGTTGACCGGAGCTCAGGTATTCTCAAAGATTGATCTTAGGACTGGTTATCACCAACTTAAGATTCGTGCAACGGATATTCCGAAGACCGCCTTTACTACTCGCTATGGTTTATACGAGTATACGGTTATGTCTTTTGGATTAACCAATGCCCCTGCTTATTTCATGAATCTCATGAATACGATCTTTATGAATTTCCTCGATAAGTTTGTAGTTGTGTTTATCGACGACATCCTTATCTACTCCAAGTCAGGAGAAGAGCATGAGCAACATCTGAGAATCATCCTAGAAACCCTGAGAGAGCATCAGTTATATGCCAAGTTCAGTAAGTGTGAGTTTTGGCTGAAAGAAGTAGGATTCCTAGGACATATTGTGTCTACCGGAGGAGTCTCTGTTGATCCCACCAAGATCAAAGATGTTGAAGAATGGGAAGCCCCAACCAATCAAACCCAAGTTTGTTCATTTCTCGGATTAGCAGGATATTACCGCAAGTTCGTAGAAGGATTCTCGAGCATAGCCCGACTAATGACCCAATTGTTGAAGAAGGACAAGAAGTTTGAATGGACAGACAAGTGTGAAGCCAGTTTCCAGGAGCTGAAGAAGAGATTGATATCAGCCCCAATTTTGATCATGCCAGACATCAAGAAGCCGTTTGATGTATATTGTGATGCATCCAAGATTGGCCTAGGATGTGTATTGATGCAAGAAGGCAAAGTCATCGCATATCTGTCTCGACAACTGAAGCAGCATGAGCAGAACTATCCAACCCATGATCTTGAGCTAGCAGCCGTGGTTCTAGCGTTGAAGACATGGCGTCATTATTTGATGGGTAATCATTGTGAGATTTACTCGGACCATAAGAGCTTGAAGTATATCTTCACCTAGAAGGAGCTGAATATGAGGCAAAGAAGATGGATAGAGTTAATCAAGGATTATGACCTTGACATTCACTATCACTCCGACAAAGCCAATGTGGTAGCGGATGCTCTTAGTAGATTGCCATGTAGGCTTAACACCATGATCAAAGAGAAGCAACCAATTTTGTATGAGGAGTTGGAGCAGTTCAGGACTGAGTTAGTTAGCAAAGGATTCCTAGCTAGCATTGAACTTCAACCCACTTGGATTAGCCAAATCAAGGAAGGCCAGAAGGGAAATGAAAGTATCGACGAAATCAAACGTCATATTGGTACAGGAAAGGTACCTGGATTCACCGAAGACGAAGAAGGAGTACTGTGGTACAAAGGACGTATCTGTGTGCCAGCAGATTCGGAGCTGAAGGAAGTTATCATGAAGGAAGCTCGTGATACTCTTTATTCTATCCACCCCGGAGGAACAAAGATGTATCAGGATTTGAAAGAGCAATTTTGGTGGCACAAGATGAAAGGAGAGATCGGAAGCTACATCGCCAAATGTGACATCTGTCAGCGAGTCAAAGCAGAGCATCAGAGACCTGCAGGATTGTTGCAACCATTGCAGATTCAGGAATGGAAATGGGATTCTGTCGGAATGGACTTTATCACCGGTTTACCTACTTCTAGTAGGGGAAATGACTCAATCTGGGTCATAGTTGATAGACTGTCCAAGGCAGCCCACTTCATACCTATCAAGACTACCTACCAGAGTGCAAAGCTAGCAGAACTGTATATTGCTAGGATTGTTAGTCTGCATGGAAACCCCAAGACCATCGTCTCAGATCGAGGAACCCAGTTTACTTCAAGATTTTGGCAGAAAGTCCAGGAAGGTTTAGGAACCAAGTTGAATTTCAGTACCGCTTATCACCCGCAAACAGGTGGACAAACTGAGAGAGTCAACCAGATCTTGGAGGATATGCTTAGAGCTTGTGTGCTGGAATATGGATCAAAATGGGAAGACTACCTGCCTTTCATAGAATTCTCATATAACAATAGTTATCAGGCTAGTTTGCAGATGGCACCATTTGAATTCCTATACGGAAGAAAGTGTCGTACCCCTTTGAATTGGTCGCAAGTAGGAGAGAGTCAGATCTTTGGACCCGACATTCTCCGAGAAGCAGAAGAGAAAGTTCACAAAGTCCGTGAGCACCTCAAGACCGCCCAATCTAGACAGAAGAGCTATGCTGACAAGAGAAGGAGAGACCTGACTTTCGATGTCGGAGATTTCGTATATCTCAAGGTTTCACCATTGAAGGGAACTCAACGCTTTAGTCTGAAGGGAAAGTTAGCTCCCAGGTATATCGGACCTTTCAAGATTCTGAACCGCCGAGGAGAAGTATCGTATCAACTGGAACTGCCTGAAGAGATGTCAGCCACCCACAATGTGTTCCATATCTTGTTACTTCACAAATGCTTGGAAGTGCCTGAGAAGACTGAAGTTTTCAAGAACATCGATCACAGAGCTATGGAAATCAACAATGACCTGACCTATCGGGAAGTACCCATCCGTATCTTAGAAGAAGCCTACAGAACCACTAGGACCAGGAGTATCAAGTTTCTCAAGATTTAGTGGAGCAACCATACCCAGGAGGAAGCTACTTGGGAACGCGAAGATTACATTAGGACAGAGTTCCCAGATCTCTTTAGTTCCTAGTTTTCTTTGTAAATCTCGGGACGAGATTTTGTTTAAGGGGGGAAGGTTTGTAACATCCCAAAACTTTAATCCAAGCTTAACAAGATCAAATCATCCAAAAATAGGGTTAACAAAAACTTTTCCAAATTTAAAATGAAAGCATTCATATGTGTATGCATTTAAAATAGGAGTTGTTTGAATTGCCATGATTGATTGATCCAATGCTTGTAAAATGTTTCTTAGGTGATTTAAACATCATCTACATCATTCCCAAACTTTTCTTAAAGAAAATCAAATCAAAAAGAATTAAAATGAAGGAATGGCCATTTTGGCAAATTTAACTCTCATGCCTACTTTGGCTATTCCTAGTACTCAATTATCAACAGAAACAATTCTTGATCTTTGCACCCCTTGCTAGTACACATAATGAGGTACCAAGGCCCACCTTTTGATCTGCTAAAACATTATGTTAACTATTTTAAATGACAGTTTAAAATTGAATCTAATGCATATGCATAGATCACCCCTATTGCAAAACCATCTATTTGAGCTCCACTTTCAAAACCCTTGCAACCAGAGACTACCTATCACTAGTGGAGATCACTCAAAAAATTTGAACTCAAAATTCAAAACTTTTTCTCTTGCGGCCATTTCATCAAACACTTGGCATGCTTAATCTCACCTCTAATCCTAGCTCACTATTCTGCACAGGGTTTTGCCCCCATTTGATCTCCATTTAACCTCTCTGTCCCCTCTTGGTCTAACCATGCCCTTAGCACCCCTGTCCCTTGTCCCTAACCCCTAGGCCAAGCCATGCCGAGCACCAACCCGTTGGCCAAACTTGCCCTCACCCCAGCAGACCACTCCCACTTCCCTCGCCATGTCTAGGAGGTAGCCAACACCTCACCGCCCCTCTCTGTCCCTTGCCCGAGCCAAGTACTGCCGTGGACCACCGAGGAGAGCCCGCGCCCAGTGCCACCGCACCATGCCGATGCCGCCCGCAGAGCATGCTCTGTCCCCGCATGCACAAGCCACCGCTCGACCGCAGCCCGCGCCCGCCGCTCCGCCTCGACCTAGAGAACACCCTAGACATCCCCGTTTGCCGCCCAAAGCCTCACAGCCACCGCTCGCCGTGGACACCGCCGCTTCGGCCGTGCAGAGCGCCACCTCTCCCAGACCGTGTACCACCGCCCCTACGGCCGCATTCACTTCCTAGAGCACCGCCAGAGAACCGCCCATCGATCGCCACCCCCAGCCATGCCTCTACCCCGCCGTAGCCATGTCGCCACTGTCGACCTCCCATCCCGCTCGGTCTCACCGTCGGGCCTATTAAAGGAGCCCTCCCCAGCCATTCTTCTCCACACCTCTCGCCGGAGCAAGTGGAGCAGCAGCTCGCCGGAATTGGAGCCGGAGCCGCCGCCTTTGGAGGAGAAGGGTGCCGTTGATTTCGACCACCCCAAGCTCCGCGGCGACCATGCCTCGCCTGGCCGACCCTGCTAGAGCCCTGGTACGCCCCCAGTAGACCCCCACCGAGCCGCTAGGGTTCGAGCTCGCCGGCGACCTGTTCGTCGTCGACGACGACCCTCAGCCGTTGATCTCGCTTCTAATCCTACAGCCCACAGTGCGCGTACCGTTTCACGTGTTAAGTGCCGCTGACAAGCGGGACCCCCTGCCAGCTGAGCCCCGCGCCGCTGAGCGCCACTGGGCCGACCCATTTCTTTTCCCGCGCTAGCCCATAGATTCAAATCTGGTTTTTCCTTTTTAGTTAAATCTAGTTTCTGTCCACTAGTTTGAAAATCAATTTAGAGAGTTTTAGGGATCCAAATTGCATGAAACCAATTTTTTCTGAAAGGTATTAAAATGATCTATCCAAGCCCATTGGATTTAATTCAATTAGAGTTATAGATCTCTCCTAATAAAAATGAGAAGACAGAATCTTTTGCAACTTGAAACATTTTTATAAAATCAACCAAGTTAGCTTTTGAGTTGATTCCAACTATCAAAAATCACAGTTCATCATATCTATCCAAATATGTAATAATATTAAGGTTTACATGCAGTGACTTTGGACTAGTACCAAAATAATGCTATATAGGCATTTCTAGTCACTTTAAATCATTAAATAATGAACTTAAACCAAAGTAATATTGATCCAACCCTTAAATCTTATTCCCACATGTTAGAATATGTGGTGAGGACATGTGTCCACATGATCCCATATTTTGGTGGTGAATATTAAATTTTAGTTAATATTTCAATGAGTAGAAATTACTTTTCTAAAATAAAAAGGTTGAAACTATTGAATTAAACTTGTGATGCTTGTGATGATAATAGATCATCAATTGTGTGTTTTAGAATGCTACTTAGCCTAGTTAAGTATTGTTTGGTGATTGTCTACTCCCTATGTATTTATAGACGCTAGTACCGACCAAACTTTCGAGGAGGAGGAGTTCTACCAAGAAGAAGAAGAAGAAGAAGAAAACTTCAACCACTGCACCAACCAAGGCAAGCTATTAGTGGCAAGCTAACCCTTGCAAAACATACTTTAGCAAGCTATTGTTAGCAAGCTAGAATAAAACTAGATGGTTTAGCAAAGATGCCTTAAGCATGCTTTGATCACACCCCTTTAACTATTAGTACCCCAAGTCTTATTGACAAGTTTTACCTCCCTTAGTTTACACAAAGTTCTTTACCTAATTTTGAAGGTAGCATAAAGAGTATAAAACTTGACCTACTTAGAAACCTTTAGATGTCATTCTATGGCATGAGATTGAAACCATCTTTTCCACCTTAGTGAACACTCTTAACTTAGTAGTTTAGAATAGATCAAAAACTTGGGTCACTTTAGATGGGAACACTTGGTGAAAATGAATTGTGAAAACCTTGGAATGATGAGTCATTCTATTGAGATGATTTGACATGTGTTGAGAGACACAAATGGTTTATGATGATGAAAATGATGAGGCATGAGCCTTAACCCTTTTATAAAACTGATGGTTGGATTCGGATGCGATACAATTCCAAATTTACCGTACAACCACACTACCTGAATTGGGTAAGGCTTAGCTGGAAATTTATATGCATTAGTATTAGTTCCCTCGCGGGAGAGGTTTGAGATGAGGTACCTCTCAATGATGTCCACCTATGCAGTGCCCAAGATGACTGATGGTCATGGTTGGAGGCCATGCTCATAGGAGAGGTGCTTGTACTAGGGTGTGTAAAGGGAAGGTTATGTTTGATTATATGCATACTAAGTATGATGATTCAGGGTTATCCCTGACAGATGTATCGAATCTTGTGGTGAAAGTGTACCACCTCTGCAAAGTGTCAAACTATTCGAATAGCCACGTCCGCGGTTATGGACAGTTGGAATGGCCATACTATTTCGTTGTCAGCTGTTTTCTAAATAACTTGACATGAATGATGAACTTTGACTTGACCCCAACAGGGTTGTGGTGATGATAATAGCTTCCCAACTTAAGTGATTCTAGAACTTTACTTTATCTTTCTTTGCTTCTGAACTCAGCTTAGGTTTCAAATTTAATTTGATAGTTAACTTAGATTCAGTACTTTAACTTAGAATTATACCACTTGTTAGTAGTAGTTTGCGAGTACTTAAAGAGTACTCATGGATTTTGTCCCTGGCTATTATCATGGCCAGACTATGAAGGAGATTATCAAGATGATGGTTAGCAGGACGGCTATGATAACTAGGACTATCTGCCTTCGTCAGCATTGCCTGTGCCCCTGAAGATGGACCCCACCGCTACGCTATCGTTTATTTCCGCTGCTTGTTGTATTAAAGACTGGATCATGAGATCCTTATTTGTGTAAAACCTTATGTATGGTTTGTAATGGATGATGTACTATGATATCCAATCCGTTATGTCTCGCAAAAATGGTAATCCTAGGATTGCGAGGTATGGCATAACGGGCATCTGGGATTAAAAATCCGGGTGTTGACAGGGGTGACGGAAATCCGGAAAGCTATATAAAGGGAGGAAACCTAATTCGTGGGAGACACCTCCACCCACGAAATTGCAGCCACGAAAGCCACGTTTTTGCCTCCCCCATGGATCCCATCTCCATAGGGAAGGGCTCCCAAGAAGCCATGAAGGAAGGGTGCTAAGGGGCGGTGCTCCCCTGTGATACCGGCGGCGGGGAAGGAGTCCTCCGCGCCGCCGCCTCTTCACCATCTTCACCGCCATCTCCATCGATCTCCACCACCATCTCCATTGCCATTGCTGATTACCATGACGAGGAGGGAGTAATTCTCTCTTGAGGCTAAGGGTTCTACCGGTAGCTATGTGTTCATCTCTCTCTCTATGCATGATCTTATTGAGATCATGAGCTTGTAATCTATAGATCTACCTTGCTACTCAAGTGCTTTAATAGATCTCTGCTCTCCCCATGTGTGTGAAAGTGACAGCGTGCACACCATGGTGGCACTTAGGCTAGAGATTACAAATACTTGTTATGAGTTATATTTGGAGTTGGATGTCTTTATGAAATTGTGGTGTTTGTTCGAACCATCTAGAGCTCAAGGTGACAGTGTGGGGTTATCTAGATGGGAAAGGCTTACTTGAGGTGTGCTGTTGTAGCCCTACCATCGATTAGAGTGTTCAACCGGGGAGTAGTTAAGAGTAGTATCATAAACAGAAGATATTTATATGAGAGTGTTCACTAGTGAAACTATGATCCCTATGCCTTGTTTCTTAGCATTGATACACTGTTTGCTACTAGATCTGTTACATGTTTGCTTGCTTCCATCTTTATTTCAGTTTGCTTTTAGTCTCTTCCACGCCATCAAGTTATTCTCTATCACCATTACCACTTGTAATTATCCATACCACTTGTATTTCACTATCTCTTCGCCGAACTAGTGCACCTATACACCTGACATGTGTATTAGGTGTGTTGGGGACACAAGAGACTTCTTGTATCTTGATTGCAGGGCTGCTTGAGAGGGAATACCTTTGACCACTTCCTCCTTGAGTTCGATAAACCTTGGGTGATCCACTTAAGGGAAAACTTGCTGCTGTTCTACAAATCTCTGCACTTGGAGGCCCAACAACTGTCTACAAGAATAGAAGTGCGTAGACATCAAGCTATTTTCTGGCGCCGTTGCCGGGGAGGTAAGGTAAAAGGTATTCACACCGGAGGATTAAAGAAGAAGAACCTCCCACGACAAACGCCTATTTTCTGGTGTGAGTACTCGAAGTTATTTCCTTTAGATTGTGCAATTTTGTCTTTTTGTTTCTTGTTTTCACTAGTTAGGCTTAATGGAAAACAACAACAAAATTAGAGAGCTTTATAGCATTTATCTTGAGTTAGGACATGAAGTGTTTGAAGAGAAAATTAAAAAACCTATGGAACTTTACTTGCGTGCTAATAGCAATGTTGTTAGTATGAATTCTTTGGACACCATTATTGCTAATGCTATGGAAAAGTCTAAGATTGGGGAAGCTAGTTTTGATGAGCATGATATTTTTAGTCCCCCAAGCATGGAGGAGAAAATTTACTTTGATGATACTATGCCTCCAATATATGATGATTACAATGATGAATATGATATTTTCAGTCCACCTAGTATTGAGGAGGCAATTAATTATGATTACAATATGCCTCCTATATTTGATGATTATGGTGATGAGAATAATATTGATAGATATTTTGTTGAATTCGCTCCCACTATAATTAATAAGAATGACTATGTTTATGTGGAGAGTATTAATTCTTTTATGCATGTGGCTCATGATAAGAATGTTTTATGTGATAATTATATTGTTAATTTTATTCATGATGCTACTGAAAATTATTATGATAGAGGGAAACATGGTTTTATGTATCTCAACAATATTAAGTTCCCCCTTTTATGTTGAAAGTCTTGAAGTTGCACTTGTTTTGCTTTACTATACTTGTTGCTTTGTGCTTTCATGACTTATTCCTTTACAAGATTCCTATGCATAGGAAGCAGGTTAGACTTAAATGTGTTTTGAATTTGCTTCTTCTTGCTCTCTTTTACTTCAATTCATATTTCTTGTGTGAGCATCCTCCCAAACTATCATGCCTAACTTAAAGACGTTAAAGAAAAGTACTTATTGGGAGATAACCCAAAAGTTTTAGATGAGTCTTCAAAGTTATTACCTCAGTAATAACCGCTCCTTATCCTTTTTATTTGCTTTTTGTGCCAAGAGTAACCTCTAATGAGAGAGAAGTAATGATTGGGAAAGTTGCTGTCCCGAAACAGATTTCTGTGCTTCACCGTAAAAATTCGTGTAAAATCTCTGAACGTCTTTTTGAGGCGTAAATTTTTGTGATTCTGACCCAGGTTGTTATCTAACTTTTGTTACTTCAACAATTTTTGATTTGAGCAATATAAGGTCTTCGAAAAAATTCGTCTTTACCTGCTGGTCTGTTTTGACAGATTTCTGCCATTATTTGCATTTGCTTCTTGTTGGTTCCTTTTTGAGTTCTTTTGGGGAATTGAGATTTTTGAAGGAAGTGCTACAGTAGCTAGTGTTCTAATGGAAGTTTATTTGGTGTCACAAGTGAACCTTAAAACCTTTTATCTTGAGTGCACTAATGTTGCTAATAAAGATTGTGTGAAGTTTTGTATGAAGAAAAAATTTCAGGTGTATGGAAGGAATAAGTAATGAGATGAAGGATGGACTAAAGCTCAAGCTTGGGGATGCCACGTGTGTCATCCCAAGACATATCCAAGAAGTACAAGTGTCAAAGCTTGGGGATGCCCAAGGCATCCCCTTCTTCATCAATAAAAATCCCAGGTTTCTTCCAAACGCTTCATTTTTATTGTTTCATGCATAGTTGTGTTGTTCTTGGAGCGTCTTCTTTTTCGTTTTCGCTTTGGTTTTTGTTTTCTTTGGTTTGCTTAGTTTTCTGAATAAATTGGTTGGACCCCCCTCTTTCATACATTGGTTTACAAATAGTTTGGTTTGGTTTGGAAAAGAGTAGGAAAGTTCATACTTATGTGGTAAAAAGAGCTCGTTTTTGACTGTGGCCTATGCTTTGTCATGCCATGCTTTATATTGTTTTGGCTTTATGATTAGTATTCTTTGCTGTAGCATGACTTGTTATAAACAATGGAGATTGCTTAATGTGCCTTGGATGAATCATGCGTTGTTTTAGCATATTAAAGCATAGTATAGTGGTATTCTCCTTTGATGCTTTATTTGGGTTGACTTGGCACATGCTCACACCATGTTATGACTATCTCCAGTCAACATAGCCTTTATGATCCTTTAGTTTTCAACTTGTAGTATCACTTTATGCTTTGATCAATGATGTTTTGTCGCTCTGCATGATTATGGCCATTATTGCTCTCTTAGTTTGTCGCTCCCAGTCTTTTGCTAGCCTCCACAACAAAGTATGAGTTCCACTCATGCATCCAACTCCCTAAACCAAGTTATTCCAAAGAGTCCACCATACCTACCTACTAGCTTATGCTATTCCAAGTATATTCATGCTTTTGTTTACCTTCCAAATTAAACTTGTTATGAGAAAACTAGTGATTAAAGCTCTCACGAACTTGATGGCACACTTTACTTTTCTTGCCCTTAATAAACTTGAACCATTGTGTCTTCTATGTTGTATATGCTTGCACTTATTTGTCGGCAATTAGCAGAACCATGCTTTCATGGGGAACGCTTTCAACATTGCACTTGGTACTTGTACCTAGTTGATATCATGCTCTTTTGTATATGGATGTCGTCGGTGTGAAATGAAAGGGGAGCTTGTAAGTCCATGGAGTTATGTATATGTGTTAGAGAAACGCCTGGGCCGCTGGTCTAATCCATGTTGACTGGTGGAAACCTGCAGCGTAACCATAATGAGCTGTCTATGAAGCATTCTTCTTATAAAAAAAAGAGTCCTATATTGAGAAAAAAAAAGAGAAAAAGAAAAAAAGGGATTATGAAAAGAGGAAAGAGAGAAAAAAGCATCATATTCCCATGGTAAATAAGAAGATTGCTGAGATGCTTGTTGTCTGCTTGCCTTGTCATTTTGATATAGGGATTCTTCCGTATCATCGGGCAAGGGGTACCCTGTTGGCGGTTCTGTATGATACACATATACTTACAATGAAAAGAACTTACCGATGACTAAACTTGAGTAGCATGAGGAGCGACCCTCGTATACAAGGGACATGAGATTTCTGACTTATACTTCGTCAAGCATGTACACGATAGTTTGTTCATTTTAACCTTAATCACTTCAAGATGCTTATGATAGGGGCAATGAGAGCTGAAAGCTATAAGTACCATAATTTTTGGAAGCTCTTTATGAGACTTGAATCCCTACTTCCTTTTACAAAAGCTTTTCTTTCACTATTACATTGAGTCTCCACCTTCTATCTTTATGCACCTACTTTGAGACCATAGTGGTCATTCTTAGTTCTATGTGCATTGTCCCAAGACTAGTTGATTGATGCATAACTTGATGTTGCTTGTTTTAAACTATTTGTATCTAGTCACTCTTATAAACTTTGAAGGTGTCCTATGCATTTAGATTTTGCTACTCCATGAGGGACAAACTGAATGCCACTATGCTATGTTTTCTTTATGTGAAACAAACATACGTCTTTGAATGCATTGTTATTCATGATCTTTGTTTATATCCTTTCATTTTACAACATAGTTGCTATGTCTTATTGTTAGAACTCTATCTTTCATGTTAATGTTTAGAGTACTTTGATCCTAGCTATCAATACTTTTACAATAATGATGATCAAGATTGTGTTGGCTGCGTGTCACCTCAAAAATTATATTGTTTTTATCGTTTACCTATTCGAGGACGAGCAGAAACTAAGCTTGGGGATGTTGATACGTCCATAACGTATCTATAATTTTTGATGGTTTTATGCTAATAATATGCTTTTGATACTCATTTTTATATAAAGTTGATGATTTATTTGGATTAACCTACTAATAGTTGCAAAAGTGCACAATGTTCTTGTTTTACACTTTGATGTGTAGGAATTACCAAGAATACAAGTGGAAACCTTGTTGGAGTCAAATTGGGATTTTCTAGAAATCTGTCTTAGAACTCTTTTTGAATATACTCACGTTTCGGGTCGAATACCGCGTCAAATAGAAAACTCTTCAACTACAAAGTTGTTGGAAATTTCGCGACAAACGTTCTGGACATAAAATTTAGCTGATTCCGAGTCCGGACGGGCCCAATAGACCCGATTTACTATAGCCCAAGATGAGGGTGACGGAAATCCGAAAAGCTATATAAAGGGAGGAAACCTAATTCATGGGAGACACTTCCTGAAGGAAATATGCCCTGAGAGGCAATAATAAAGTTGTTATTATGTATTCCTTGTATATGATAGATGTTTATTTTGCATGCTATAATTGTATTGATAGGAAACATCAATACATGTGTGTTTAATAAACAAAAAGGGTTCCTAGTCATGCCTCTCTTATAGACTAGCATGTTGATTAACAGGATGATCAAGGTTTCCTGACCATGGACATTGAATGTTGTTAATAACAAGGTCACACCATTGGTGGAATGATGTGATGAACATTCATCCGAAGTATAGCATTACGATCAAGTCATTGTGTTTATATTGCTATAACATCATACGAAGTAATCTTTATCCTTAGACCATGAGATCATGTTAATTGCTAACATCGGAAGAGTATCTTGATAACATCAAACGTCACACCGTAACAGGGTGACTATAAAGATGGGTTCAGTGCTACGAAGGTGTTATGGTGAAGCTCATGGATCAAGAGTGGAATTTGTCAATCCAGATGACGGATAGATATACTCTGGGCCCTCTCGGTGATATCACATTAGAATAGGTTGCAAGCAAGTGATGTGATCACTAGAATGTTATATCATGGGAACGAGAAAAGAGTGCATGTCGGTAACGAGATCAAACTAGGTATGGAGATACCGATGATCGAATCTCGGACATGTAATATATCGAGAGACAAAGAGATTTAGTTACAAGCGTTAAAGGTTCTCACGATCACAGGAGTCATCGTTGAATGTGTAGGAGTCAGTACGGATATCCAAGTCCCGCTGCTGATTATTGATCGGAGAAGGGTCTCGATCATGTCTGCATTATTCGCGGACCGTAGGGTGGCACACTTAAGAGTTACCGGACACCATTTTGGAGCACATATGTTTCAGACGAAAGAATTGCAAAGCGCAGGAATTGTTTCAATAGAAACCGGAAATTGTTTCGGGTGAAATTGCAGAAGGTGGTTCTGCATGTGATATTGAAATATGGCAAGGGGCTATATGTGAATGTTTGTTAATTAAAGTAATTAACAAAATTCTGAATAAATTTAATAAAAGAGTTTTATTAAATGAGAGAGCATTAAATTTGGAGAAACTTAATGCATTTAAAGTGGAGAATTTAAAAGGGAATGTGAAGAGGCATTTTAATGTGGAGGAGTTACCACCACATGAATGGGGGAGGTGAGGGGTCACCCCCCATGCGCCGGCTATGGAGAGAGGGGGCACCCCCCCTCCTCCTATAAAAGGCCACCCATTCCCTCCTTCTTCCTCACACCTCCTTGTGAAGGATCTCTCTCCCCCTCTAGAATTATTCCCCCATGGTCTCGAATTAGCGAGATACATGTTCCCGGTGGGATTTCGTCTGGAAGGAGTTGCTGCTTCCGCTGGATCGCTGGAGCGAGGAGGTGGAGGTTGTCCGGTGGCTTGAACGTGTGTGCGAGTGCGGATGCGCTGCTGAGTTGCGGCGCTCGGACTTCCTCACGATCTTGAGATCGGCAAGTGTACGACTACATCAACCACGAGTTCCTACTCGTTAACAAAGCTCGTTGTCTTCGAGGGTAAGTTCTCTATGGATGTATGTCCACCCGTTTGCTTTGTACCTAGTAGATAGATCTTGGCGTGTAGTTCACACCGTAGGAAAATTTTTGTTTTCTATGCTGCAGACCCAACACCTCCACCCACGAATTTGTAGCCACCAAAGCCACGTTTTTGCCTCCCCCATGGATCCCATCTCCATAGGGAAGGGCTCCCAAAAATCCATGAAGGAAGGGTGCTAAGGGGCGGTGCTCCCCTATGATACCGGCGGCGGGGAAGGAGTCCTCCGCGCCGCCGCCTCTTCACCATCTTCACCGCCATCTCCATCGATCTCCACCACCATCTCCATTGCCATTGCTGATTCCCATGATGAGGAGGGAGTAGTTCTCTCTTGAGGCTAAGGGTTCTACCGGTAGCTATGTGTTCATCTCTCTCTCTCTCTCTCTATGCATAATCTTATTGAGATCATGAGCTTGTAATCTATAGATCTACCTTGCTACTCAAGTGCTTTAATAGATCTCTGCTCTCCCCATGTGTGTGAAAGTGACAGCGTGCACACCATGGTGGCACTTAGGCTAGAGATTACAAATACTTGTTATGAGTTATATTTGGAGTTGGATGTCTTTATGAAATTGTGGTGTTTGTTCGAACCATCTAGATCTTAAGGTGACAGTGTGGGGTTATCTAGATGGGAAAGGCTTACTTTGAGGTGTGCTGTTATAGCCCTACCATCGATTAGAGTGTTCAACCGGAGAGTAGTTAAGAGTAGTATCATAAACAGAAGATATTTATATGAGAGTGTTCACTAGTGAAACTATGATCCCTATGCCTTGTTTCTTAGCATTGATACACCATTTGCTACTAGATCTGTTACATGTTTGCTTGCTTCCATCTTTATTTCAGTTTGCTTTTAGTCTCTTCCACGCCATCAAGTTATTCTCTATCACCGTTACCACTTGTAATTATCCATACCACTTGTATTTCACTATCTCTTCGCCGAACTAGTGCACCTATACACCTGACAAGTGTATTGGGTGTGTTGGGGACACAAGATACTACTTGTATCTTGATTGCAGGGTTGCTTGAGAGGGAATACCTTTGACCACTTCTTCCCTGAGTTCGATAAACCTTGGGTGATCCACTTAAGGGAAAACTTGCTGCTGTTCTACAAATCTCTGCACTTGGAGGCCCAACAACTGTCTACAAGAATAGAAGTGCGTAGACATCACCTATACACCTGACAAGTGTATTGGGTGTGTTGGGGACACAAGAGACTTCTTGTATCTTGATTGCAGGGTTGCTTGAGAGGGATACCTTTGACCACTTCCTCCTTGAGTTCGATAAACCTTGGGTGATCCACTTAAGGAAAACTTGTTGCTGTTGTACAAACCTCTGCACTTGGAGGCCCAACACTGTCTACAAGAATATAAGCGTGTGTAGACATCAAGCTATTTTCTCGCACCGTTGCCGGGGAGGTAAGGTAAAAGGTACTCACATCCTCTGGCTACTTAGGTATTTTCTAGTACTGCTGCTGGTGTGTGAGTGCTCGAAGTTATTTCCTCTAGATTCTGCAATTATATCTTTTTGTTTCTTGTTTTTATTTTCACTAGTTAGGCTTAATGGAAAACAACAACAAAATTAGAGAGCTTTTTAGTATTTTTCCTAAGGTAGAACATGAATGGTCTGAAAAGAAAATTAAAAAACCCATGGAACTTTCTTTGCATGCTAATAGCAATGTTATTAGTATGAATTTTTTGAACACCTTTGTTACTAATGCTATGGGAACGTCTAAGCTTGGGGAAGTTAGTTTTTACGAAAATGATCTTTTTAGTTCCCTAGCTTTAAAGGAGAAATTTTTCTCTGATGATACTTCATCTCTCATATATGGTAATTCTAATGATACTTGTGATATTTTAAATCCACATACTAAAAGCGTCCCTTTTAAAATACCTATGGAAATTGTTGAACGTGTTATGAATAACTGTTATTTTGGAGATGGAACTATCCATCCTGGTGATCATTTACTCTTTATACATGAATTATGCGAGTTGTTCAAAAGTGCAGGTATTTCAATGAACCAAGTTAAGAGGAAGCTATTCTCTTTATCACTTAAGGGCAAAGCAAGGGAGTGGTATGAGCTACTAGACGATCCTCATCATTCAGAGTGGAAGGAACTTGATTCTCTCTTTTACTCTAAATTTTATCCTCCTCATGAAATTCATAAAGATAGGAATTATATTCATAATTTTCATCCTCATTATGGAGAAAGTATTGCCCAAGCATGGGGGCTATTGAAGTCACTAATGCTCAAATGTCCCATCCATGAGCTCCCCGGTAATATTGTTATTAATAATTTTTATGCAAGGCTTTCAGGACATTACAAGGACTATCTAGATACTTGTTTAGAGGGATCCTTCACAAGTAAGGAGGTCAAAGCTAAGTGGGATCTTCTTGAAACAATTCAAAGCAATACCGAAGATTGGGATAACGACAAAGGTAAAGAACCAAGTATAACTATGAGTATGATTGCATTAAGTTTATTTTTGTTTTGTTGAGTCTTCGAAGTCATTGCCTCTGTAATAACCTCTCCTTATCCTTTTTGTTTGGTTTTTGTGCCAAGAATAACCTCTAATGAGAGGGAAGTAAGATATGGGGAAGTTTCTGTCTCGAAACAGATTTCTATGTGTCACTGTAAAAAATCATGAAAAATATGAGTACGTCAGATTGAGCTGTAATTCTTTGTGCTTATGCCCCAGGTTACTACCCAACTTTCGTTAGTTTTGCACTTTTTGATTTGAGCAACAAAAGTTTTTTGAAAAAATTGGTCTTTACCTACTGGTCTGTTTTGACAGATTTCTGTCATTATTTGCATTTGCCTCTTAATTGGTTTCTTTTTGAGTTCTCTTGGCTCACTTGAGCTTTTAAAATAAATTGCTACAGTAGCTTATGTTTTAATGGATGATTTACTTGAGTTGAAACTGAACCCAAAGGATTATTATTTTGAATACGCTGGTGTTGCTAATGAAGATTGTGTGATGTTTTGTATGAAGGAAGTTTTCAAGTGTAGGGAGAGAATGATGTGATGAGATGAAGTATGGACAAAAATCTCAAGCTTCGGGATGCCACCCATGTCACCCCAAGAAATATTCAAGAAGTACAAGCGTCAAAGCTCGGGGATGCCCAAGGCATCCCCTTCTTCATCAATAATCTCAGGTCTTCTTTTGAGACACTTTATTTTATTACCTTATGCACTATGTGTTGTTCTTGGAGCATCTTTGTTTTTAGTTTTATTTTGCTTTCTTTGCTGCAATAAGTTAGTTGGATCCCAACACACTTCTTTTGGAGAGATACACACCCCATTATTCATTGCCTAGAACACTCTAGTTTTCACTCTTATTGTTCTGTGAGTGTTCTCCTTTGCTAGCACTGTGTTTAGCTTTAGTTTTTGATTGGTGTTAGAAAAGAGTAGAAAGTTTCATGCTTATCATGGTACAAAAGGAAGCTTGCTTTGACTATGATTTATACTTTATCATGTCATGCTAGATGTTGCTTTGACCATATGCTTAGTGATTATTGTTGTAGCATGACTTGTTTCAAACAGTTGAGATTGCTTAATGTGCCTTGAAAGAATCATGCGTTGTTTTAGCATACAAAAGCATAATATGGTAGTATTCTCCTTTGATGCTTTATTTGGGTTGACTTGGCACATGCTTACACCATGTTAATACCATGAACCAGTCACCTTAGCCTCTATGATCATTTAGTTTTTGACTTGTAATATCACTTTATGCTTTAATTAATAATGTTTTGTTGCTTTGCATGATTATGGCCATTATTGCTCTCTTAGTTGGTCGCTCCTAGTCTTTTGCTAGCCTCCACCTGTACCAAGTATGAGTTCCACTCATGCATCCAACCTCCAAGAAAACCAAGTTATTCCAAAGAGTCCACTATAAATTCCTATGCATGGTTGTTACACCATTCCAAGTATATTCATGTTTTTATCTACCTTCCAAATTAAACTTGTTATGTGAAAATTAATGATTAAATCTCTCACAAACTTGATGGAACACTTTACTGTCTTGCACTTAATAAACTTGAACCATTGTGTCCATCTATGTTGCTTATATGCTTGCACTTTATAAGTTGTGAATTAGCAGAACCATGATACCATGGGGAACGCTTTCAACATTGCACTTATTATTCAGTTGATATCATATTCTTTTGTTTATGGATCCCGGCGGTGTGAAATAAAAGGGGAGCTTGTAAGCTCATGGAGTTTGTATGTGTGTTAGAGAAATGCCTGGGCGGCTAGCCTAAGCCATGCCTAATCATGGTGGAAACTTGCAGCATAACCATACTTAGCATTTTGTGAAGCATCCTCAATAAAAACCTATGCAAATAGCAAATAAAAAGATCGCTGAGATGCTCATTGTCTGTTGCCTTGTCATTTTGTTATGGGACAGCTCTTGTGTCATGAGGCAAGGGGTACCCGGTTGGCGGTTCTCTATGATAAACATGTACTTACAATGACAAGAACTTACTTGTGACTAAAGTTGAGTAGCATGAGGTTCGGTACTCGTAAGCAAGAGGCATGAGATTTTCAACTTATAACTTGTCAAGCATATCTTCATATTTGTGTCACTTTAACCTTAATCACCTCAAGATGCTTATGATAGGGGCAATGAGAGCTGGAAGCTAATAAGTACCATAATTTTTGGAAGCTCTTTATGAAACTTGAAATCTGCTTCCCTTTGCGAAGGGCCTTTCTTTTTACTTTTATGCTGAGTCTCCATCTTCTATCTTTATGCACCAATTGAGAGAGCATAGTGGTCATTCTTAGTTTAATGTGCATTGTCCCAAAACTTGTCGATTGATTCATAACTTTGATATTGCTTGCTCTTAAATTATTTGTATCTAGTCACCCTTATGAACTTTGAAGGTGTCCTATGTTGGAGATATGCCCAAGAGGCAATAATAAAAGTGGTTATTATTATATCTTTGTGTTTGTGATGAATGTTTACATCCCATGCTATAATTGTATTATTAGGAAACACTAATACTTGTGTGTTTTGTAAACATAAAAGAGTCCCTAGTAAGCCTCTTGTTGAACTAGCTTGTTGATTGATAGATGATCATGGTTTCCTGATCATGGACATTGGATGTCATTAATAACAAGGTCATATCATTAGGAGAATGATGTGATGGACACACACCCATAGTAAGTGTAGCATAAGATCAAGTCATTTAGTTCGTATTGCTACAAGCTTTCAAATGCATAGTAACCTAATCCTTCGACCATGAGGTTATGTTAATCACCATCACCGGATGGGTACTTTGATGACATCAAACACCGCTTCGTAACTGGGTGGTTATAAAGGTGTCATTGGGTATTCTGAAAGTATGTGTTGAAGCGCATGGACCAATATTGGGATTTGTCCATCCATATGACGGATAGATATGCTCTGGGCCCTCTCAGTGGAATGTCATCTAGTTAGCTTGCAAGCATGTGACTAGGTCACAAGGGATGACATAACATGGAACGAGTAAAGAGTACTTATCAGTAACGAGGTAGAACTAGGTATGGAGATACCAACGATCAAACCTCGGATAAGTAGAATATCACGTGACAAAGGGAATTGGTTTCGTATGTTAATCGATCACGAAGTCATCGTTGAGTATGTGGGAGCCGTTATGGATCTCCAGATCTCGCTGATGGTTATTGATCGGAGAGGTGTCTCCATCATGTCTGCATATTCACGAACCGTAGGGTGACACACTTAAGGTTCGATGCTGTTTAGGTAGATATGGAATGTGCGTTGGAGACCGAATGTTGTTCGGAGTCTCGGATTGGATCTGAGACATCACGAGGAGATCCAGAAGTGTCCGGAGAATAAGATTCATATAATGGAGATCATTTTCTAGGTTCGGAAATGTTCCGGAGTGTTTATATGGGGGTTCTAGAAGGTTTCGGAATGTTCCGAAAAGTTCCAGAAGGTTCCGTGGACTTTACTTGAAAACCAAGAAAGGAAAAGGGGAGACATGGGGGGAAGGAATCTCCCTCCCCCCTCTCCCTTGTGCACCGGCCCTAGGAGGTGGGCCTAGGGGTGGGAACCCTAGGCCGCACCCCTCCCTCTATATATAGAGGGGTGGAGGCGCCACCCCCCTTGCCCCTCCACTCTTGACCTAGCCGCCTCTCTCCTCCTCCTTCCTTCTGCTCAGGCTTAGGCGAAGCCCTGCAGAATTCTCTACTCCACCACCACCACGCCGTCGTGCTGCTGGGATTCCGTGGAGAGATCTACTACCTCTGCTGCTCGCTGGAAGAGGGAGAGGAAGGTCTGCATCGACTCCGCACGTGTGACCGACTGCGGAAGCGCTGCTGGAACGCGGCGCCGGAAGGATCGTCTACTCGATCTTGAGATCGGCAAGTGATCGTCTACATCAACCACGAGATCCGATCTCGCATAAGGCTTTCGGATCTACAAGGGTTAGTACAGATCTATCTCGGTGCACATGTCTAATAGATTAGATCTTGGCTTTTATCTAGATTAGATCTGGGTTTTGTTTGTTCTTGCGGTAGAAATTTTTTGTTTTCCATGCTACGAACCCATCAGTGGTATCAGAGCCGTGTCTATGCGTAGATCTGTTGCACGAGTAGAACACAATGGTTTTGTGGGCGTTGGTGCTCGTGCCATCTTTTTCTTTCTGTACTTTGCATCTTGCGGTATGGTGGGATGAAGCGGCTCGGGCTAACCTTACATGTCATCGCACATGAGACTTGCTCCACGCTTGACGTGTAACTTTCTTTGCACAAGTGGCTTTGCGGGTGTCTGTCTCTCCCACCATAGTATAGATCCAATTTACACTTTGTACTTGATAGCACTTGTATCAACGTTGTGGTTCAGTTTCGTAGGTAAGATCCGTTCTTATTCAAAAGCCCCAAACCACGTAAAACATGCAAAGAAAATTAGAGGCGTCTAACTTGTTTTTGCAGGGGTTTTGTGATGTGATATGGCCATCATGTGATTGTGATTATATTTGATGTATGCAATGATCCTTGTTGTAATATGGCAACCGGCAGGAGCCTAATGGTTGTCTTTAATTCTGTTAAGACCTGCGTGTCTATTCATCTTGTAATAGCTTTATTCCAAGTAGTTGTAATAGTTGCTAGTGATGATGGACAACCATGAAGCGGCACCACTGACCTTGACGCAATGCTGGTGATGATGGAGATCATGTCCGTGCTTTGGAGATGGAGATCAAAGGCATAAGAAGAAAGGGCCATATCATATCACACTAATTATGAATTGCCTGTGATGTTAATCCTTTATGCATCTTGTATTTCTTAGATCGCGACGGTAGCATTATAAGATGATCCCTCTCACTAAATATCAAGTAATAAAGTGTTCGTCCTTAGTTGGCACCGTTGCTAAGACTCGTCGTTTCGAAGCATCTCGTGATGATCGGATGTGATAGATTCTACGTGTGCATACAACGGGTGCAAGCCATATTTGCACATGCGGAAACTAAGGTTAATCTTGACGAGCCTAGCATGTACAGACATGGTCTCGGAACACGGAATACCGAAAGGTAGAGAATGAATCATATAAATGATATGATGAACATGAAGATTGTTCGCTGATGAAACTACATCTTCTCTCATGAGGATCGGACTTGGTGTAGTGGACTTGGTTCGTGTAATCACTAAGACAATGTGAGGGATGTTGTTTTGAGTGGGAGTTCACCTAGTTAATTTAAGAATTAAAATTGAACTCAATTTATCATAAACTTAGTCTAAACTACTTGCAAATTTGTTGTAGATTATGGCGAACCTCTCCATCAATTTCAATGCGTTCCTAGAGAAAGAAAAGCTTAAGAACAATGGAAGCAACTTCACGGACTAGCTCCGTGGATTGAAGATTGTCCTCAGGGCTGGTCAGTTGACCTATGTGCTCGAAGCACCGCTAGGTGACCCACCTGCAGAAGATGCCACCGATGACGTAAAGAATGTTTATGCCACTCGGAAAAATCATTACTCCACAGTTCAGTGTGCCATCCTGTACGGTTTAGAAACGGAGCTTCAGAAGCGCTTTGAGCACCACGACCCGTTCGAGATCATTAAGGAGCTCAAGCTCATTTTTGAGACTCACGCAGCCATGGAGAGCTATGAGGCCTCCGAAAAGTTCTTTAACTGTAAGATGGAAGAGGGTAGCTCCGTTAGCGAGCATGTGCTCACCATGTCTGGGCACGCAAACAAGCTCCAAGAGTTGGGGATAACGATTCCTAATGAGTTAGGGATTCACTGTGTCCTCCAATCACTGCCACCGAGTTATAAGAACTTTGTGATGAACTACAATATGCACTGCATGAACAAGACGTTGCCTGAACTATCGTCCATGCTGAAAACTGCTGAAGTGGAGATCAAAAAGGAGCACCAAGTGTTGATGGTCAATAAGACCACCAATTTCAAGAAACAGGGCAAGCCTAAGAACAAGGGCAACTTCAAGAAGGACGGCAAGAAAGCTGTCGCACCTGCTAAGAAGCCCAAGGCTGGTCCTAAGCCTGAAATTGAATGCTTCTACTGCAAGGGTGCCGGTCACTGGAAGCGTAACTGCCCCAAGTACCTGGCGGATCTGAAGAACGGCAACATCAAGAAGAAAGGTATATTCGATATACATGTTATTGATGTGTATCTTACTAGTAATCGTAGTAGTGCCTAGGTATTTGATACTGGTTCGGTTGCTCATATTTGTAACTCGAAATAGGAGCTGTGGAATAAGCGAAGACTGGCGAGAGACGAGGTGACGATGCACGTTGGAAATGGCTCCAAGGTTGATGTGATCGCCGTCGGCACGCTCCCTCTGCATCTACCTTCGGGATTAGTTTTAAATTTGAATAATTGTTATTTGGTGCCCGCGTTAAGCATGAACATTATATCTGGATCTTGTTTATTGCAAGACGGTTACTCTTTTAAGTCTGAGAATAAAGGTTGTTCGATTTATATGAGTAATATCTTTTATGGTAATGCACCTGAGATGAATGGTTTATTCTTACTGAATCTCGATAGTAGTGATACACATGTTCACAACATAGATGCTAAACGAACAAAATTGAATGATAATTCTACATACATGTGGCACTGTCGTCTTGGTCACATTGGAGTGAAGCGTATGAAGAAGCTCCATTCTGATGGACTTCTTGAATCACTTGATTTTGAATCACTTGAAAGATGCGAAGCATGTCTAATGGGAAAAATGACTAAGACTCCATTCTCTGGACTAATGGAGCGAGCTACAGACTTATTGGAAATAATACATACCGATGTGTGTGGTCCAATGAGTGTAGCATCGCGTGGTGGATATCGTTATGTTCTCACTTTCACGGATGACTTAAGTAGATATGGGTATATCTACTTTATGAAACATAAGTTCGAAACTTTTGAGAAGTTTAAGGAATTTCAAAGTGAAGTGGAAAATCATCGTAACAAGAAGATTAAGTTTCTGCGTTCTGACCACGGAGGTGAATATCTAAGTTATGAGTTTGGCATGCATTTAAAGAAATGTGGAATACTTTCGCAGTTGACACCGCCGGGAACACCACAGTGTAATGGTGTGTCCGAACATCGTAATCGAACTCTCCTAGATATGGTTCGGTCTATGATGTCCCTTACAGATTTACCGCTATCATTTTGGGGCTATGCATTAGAGACAGACGCATTCACTTTAAATAGGGCACCATATAAATCCGTTGAAACGACACCGTTCGAATTGTGGTTTGGAAAGAAACCTAAGTTGTCGTTCCTTAAAGTTTGGGGTTGTGAAGCGTATGTAAAGAAGTTACAACCTGATAAGCTTGAACCCAAAGCGGAGAAATGCGTCTTCATAGGATACCCTAAAGAAACAATTGGGTATACCTTCTATCATAGATCCGAAGGCAAAGTTTTCGTTGCCAAGAATGGATCCTTTCTTGAGAAGGAGTTTCTCTCGAAGGAAGTGACTAGAAGGAAAGTAGAACTCGATGAGGTTATTGAACCTTCTCTCGGAGTTGAGAGTAGCGCAGCACCGGAAGATGTTTTTGTGCCGCCTGCACCAATTGGAGAGGAAGCTAATGATGGTGATCATGAAACTTCGAACAAAGTTGCTGCTGAACCTCGCAGGTCAACGAGGGTTTGTACCACTCCTGATTGGTATGACCCTGCCTTGAACGTCATGTTGGTGGACAACACTGATGACCCTGCGACGTATGAAGAAGCTATGGTGAGCCCAGATTCTGACAAATGGCTAGAAGCCATGAAATCCGGAATGGGATCCATGTACGAAAACCAAGTGTGGACTTTGGTGGACTTACCGGATGGCCGTAAGGCTGTCGAGAACAAATGGATTTTCAAGAGAAAAACAGATGCTGATGGTAATGTTACCGTCTATAAAGCTCGACTTGTCGCGAAAGGGTTCCGGCAAATTCAAGGAGTTGACTACGATGAGACATTCTCACCAGTAGCGAAGATAAAGTCTGTGAGGATTTTGTTAGCAATTGCTGCATATTTCGATTATGAGATTTGGCAGATGGATGTCAAAACGGCGTTCCTTAATGGAGACATTGAGGAAGAGTTGTATATGGTACAACCCAAGGGTTTTGTCGATCCTAAAGAAGCTGACAAGGTATGCAAACTTCAGCGCTCCATTTATGGACTAAAGCAAGCATCCCGGAGTTGGAATCAACATTTTGATAAAGTAATCAAAAACTTTGGATTTATACAAACTTATGGAGAATCTTGTATTTACAAGAAAGTGAGTGGGAGATCTATAGCATTCCTAGTACTATATGTAGATGACATATTGTTGATTGGGAATGATATAGACCTTCTTAATAGTGTCAAAGCCTATTTGAATAATAGTTTTTCAATGAAGGATCTTGGCGAAGCGGCATATATTGTAGGCATCAAGATCTATAGAGATAGATCAAGACGCCTAATAGCGCTTTCACAAAGTACATACTTGGACAAAGTTCTAAAGAAGTTTAGAATGGAAGAGAGCAAGAAAGGGTTCGTGCCCATGTTGTCAGGTAAGACCTTGAGAAGACTCAAAGTCCAGCTACGACAGAAGATAGAGAGAAAATGAATAATATTCCCTATGCCTCGGCCATAGGTTCCATCATGTATGCCATGCTATGTACAAGACCATATATAGCACATGCTGTTAGTTTGACTAGCAGATATCAAAGTGGTCCTGGAATGGAGCACTGGACAGCGGTCAAGAATATCCTAAAGTACCTAAATAGGACTAAGGATATGGTTCTTTCTTATGGAGGTGATGAACAACTTGTTGTAAACAGTTACACTGATGCTAGTTGGAACACCGATCCAAATGACTCGAAGTCACAATCTGGATACGTATTTATTTTGAATGGTGCTGCAGTGAGCTGGAGGAGTGCCAAGCAAAGCGTTGTGGCGAAATCTTCAACTGAATCGGAATACATAGTTGCTTCGTAGGCTGCACAAGAAGCCATATGGATGAAGGAGTTCATTACTGAACTTGGCGTGGTTCCTAGTGCGTTGGACCCGATGGCCATTTACTGTGACAACATGGGCGCCATAGCTAATGCACAGGAGCCAAGGTCACATAGCAAGCTGAAGCATATCAAGCTACGTTTCCATGCTATTCGCGAGTATGTCCAAGATGGTGACATAAAGATTTGCAAAGTACACACTGATCTGAATGTGGCAGATCCGTTGACTAAACCTCTCCCTAGAGCAAAGCATGACCAACACCAGAACGCCATGGGTCTTAGGTATATTACCATGTAATCTAGATTATTGACTCTAGTTCAAGTGGGAGACTGTTGGAGATATGCCCAAGAGGCAATAATAAAAGTGGTTATTATTATATCTTTGTGTTTGTGATGAATGTTTACATCCCATGCTATAATTGTATTATTAGGAAACACTAATACTTGTGTGTTTTGTAAACATAAAAGAGTCCCTAGTAAGCCTCTTGTTGAACTAGCTTGTTGATTGATAGATGATCATGGTTTCCTGATCATGGACATTGGATGTCATTAATAACAAGGTCATATCATTAGGAGAATGATGTGATGGACACACACCCATAGTAAGTGTAGCATAAGATCAAGTCATTTAGTTCGTATTGCTATAAGCTTTCAAATGCATAGTAACCTAATCCTTCGACCATGAGGTTATGTTAATCACCATCACCGGATGGGTACTTTGATGACATCAAACACCGCTTCGTAACTGGGTGGTTATAAAGGTGTCATTGGGTATTCTGAAAGTATGTGTTGAAGCGCATGGACCAAGATTGGGATTTGTCCATCCATATGACGGATAGATATGCTCTGGGCCCTCTCGGTGGAATGTCATCTAGTTAGCTTGCAAGCATGTGACTAGGTCACAAGGGATGACATAACATGGAACGAGTAAAGAGTACTTATCAGTAACGAGGTAGAACTAGGTATGGAGATACCGACGATCAAACCTCGGATAAGTAGAATATCGCGTGACAAAGGAAATTGGTTTCGTATGTTAATCGATCACGAAGTCATCGTTGAGTATGTGGGAGCCGTTATGGATCTCCAGATCTCGCTGATGGTTATTGATCGGAGAGGTGTCTCCATCATGTCTGCATATTCACGAACCGTAGGGTGACACACTTAAGGTTCGATGCTGTTTAGGTAGATATGGAATGTGCATTGGAGACCGAATGTTGTTCAGAGTCTCGGATTGGATCTGAGACATCACGAGGAGATCCGGAAGTGTCCGGAGAATAAGATTCATATAATGGAGATCATTTTCTAGGTTCGGAAATGTTCCAGAGTGTTTATATGGGGGTTCTAGAAGGTTTCGGAATGTTCCGGAAAGTTCCAGAAGGTTCCGTGGACTTTACTTGAAAACCAAGACAGGAAAAGGGGAGACTTGGGGGGGAAGGAATCTCCCTCCCCCATCTCCCTTATGCGCCAGCCCTAGGAGGTGGGCCTAGGGTGGGAACCCTAGGCCGCACCCCTCCCTCTATATATAGAGGGGTGGAGGCGCCACCCCCCCTTGCCCCTCCACTCTTGCCCTAGCCGCCTCTCTCCTCCTCCTTCCTTCTGCTCAGGCTTAGGCGAATCCCTGCAGAATTCTCTACTCCACGACCACCACCACGCCGTCGTGCTGCTGGGATTCCGTGGAGAGATCTACTACCTCCACTGCTCGCTGGAACGGGGAAAGGAAGGTCTGCATCGACTCCGCACGTGTGACCGACTGCGGAAGCGCTGCCGGAACACGGCGCCGGAAGGATCGTCTACTCGATCTTGAGATCGGCAAGTGATCGTCTACATCAACCACGAGATCCGATCTCGCACAAGGCTTTCGGATCTACAAGGGTTAGTACAGATCTATCTCGTTGCACATGTCTAATAGATTAGATCTTGGCTTTTATCTAGATTAGATCTGGGTTTTGTTCGTTCTTGCGGTAGAATTTTTTTGTTTTCCATGCTACGAACCCATCATCCTATGCACTTATGTTTTGCTATACCATGAGGGACAAGCTAAATACCACTCTTATTATGTTTTCTATATGTGAAACAAACAAACTTCATTTAATGCATTATTATTCATAATCTTTTGTTTGTACCTTTTCATGTTACAACATAGTTGCTATGTCTTATTGTTAGAACTCTATCTTTCATGCTTATGTTTAGAGTACTTTGGTCCCAGCTATCAATGCTTTGCAAATATCTTGATCAAGATTGTGATAGTGCATGTCACCTCAAAAATTATTCTTTTTATCACTTACCTACTCGAGGACGAGCAGGAATTAAGCTTGGGGATGCTTGATACATCGTAAATGTATCTATAATTTTTTATGCTCCATGCTTGTTTTATATCAACTTTCTTATGTTTTGTTCACACTTTGAGGTATTTTTATACATTTATGGAACTAACCTATTGACAAGATGCCACGGCGCCAGTTGCCTGTTTTCTGCTATTTTTGGTTTCAAAAAATCTAGTAAAGAAATATTTTCGGAATTGGACGGGACAAAAGCCAAAGTCAATATTTTACCCGAAGCAACACAGAGTCCGAAGGGGAGACAAAGTGGTGCACCACTGCGGCCACACCTGGTGGCCACGCGGCCAGGGGGCGCCACCAGGTGGTGTGGTCCCCCTGGAGCTCCACCGACCTTGCCCTTGATGACCCACAAGTATAGGGGATCGCAACAGTCTTCGAGGGAAGTAAAACCCAATTTATTGATTCGACACAAGGGGAGCCAAAGAATATTTATAAGACTTAACAACTGAGTTTTCAATTCAGCTGCACCTGGAAACAATCTTGCTCGCAGTAGTTTATCAGTAGCAACACTTTTATAGTAGCAATAGCAGTAGTAAAGTAAAGACAGTAGTAACAATTGCAGTAAACAGTAGGATTAAAGCGTGGTAGGCGTAGGGATGGATGGACGGGAGTTGCATGGACAAGATAATTCATATAGAAATCAAGATATAGGGCATTGCAGATAAATAAGATAAAGCATCCAAGTACTAAATAATCAAAGGCAAGTGTTCCATATATAGTCATACGTGCTCGTAATGAGAACTTGTACGACATCTTTTGTCCTGCCAGCCCGTTTGCAGCGGGGCCTCAAGGGAACTACTGACAATTAATGTGCTCCTTTTAATAGAGCACCGGAGCAAAGCATTAACACTCCGTGAACACACATGATCCTCATATCACAACCATTCCCTCCGGTTATCCTGATTATTGTCACTTCGGGGCCTTTGGTTCCGGACAATAATATGTGTATACAACTTGCAGGTAAGATCATACACAATACTGTCATCATGAATCAATAACATGTTCAGATCTGAAATCATGGCACTCAGGCCCTAGTGACAAGCATTAAGTGTAACAAGTTGCAACAAAGTCAAAAACACTAATAATAGATACTAGGCACCATTCCCTAACAATCTGATGCCATACATGAACGATCTCATACAATCCCTACCATCGCCATAGCCTACAACGGGGGATTACTCACTCATGGATGGGGGAATCATGGATGGTTGATGGAGAAGCAATGATGGTGATGATGGCGATGATCTCCTCCAATTCCCCGTCCCGGCAGGGTGCCAGAACGGAGTTTCTGGTTCCGAATCGCGGTATCTGGTGGTGGTGGCGCAATGGAACTCTATCTAGAAAAACGTCGAACCTCCTGTCTGTTTTAGGCCAGAGGGCTTTTATAGGAGAAATGAGAGGTCGAGGCAGAGACTGAGGAGGCCACACCCCCTCTTGGCGTGGCCTGGCCTGGCCCGCACGGCCAGGGGGTGTGGGCCCCTTGTTGCTCCTCTTCGTCCAGTCTTCTGGCTCCGTGAGTCTTCTAGTTAAATAGGAGTTTTGCGATATTTTCCGGGGGTTTTCTTGAAAGTTGATTTCCTACACAAAAACGAGACACCAAAGCAATTTTGCTAAAAACAGCGTCAGTCCACATTAGTTGTATCCAAATCACACAAATTAGAGGAGAAACAATAGCAAAAGTGTTCGGGAAAGCAGATACGTTTTGGACGTATCAACTCCCCCAAGCTTAGCTTATTTCTTGTCCTCAAGCAATTCAGTCGAAACTGAGTGCGATAAAAGAAACTTTCACGAACACATTTTCTTCATAAGATGTATATATTCTCAGCATATGATCAAATACTTAGGCAATTCATAATAAAGAGTATGCAAATAAGTTTACCTAGTGCCCATGCAAGCTATGAAGAGATTCCAACTCATTAATAATAAGCAACATGGTATATAAGCATATGCAGGATTGTAGTGCTCATAAGAAGATATGATAAAGTGGTGTCTCGCTTGCCTTTCTTTGGAGCAAAACATAAATGCCAAGACACCTCTGAAGTTTAAGTGAAGACTAGAAATAAACTTATCAAAGATACAAGTGTTAAACAACATGTCATAATTAACCGTGTTTTGGAACAAGCACATTACACTAAGAATGACAGCTATACTCTCGGGAAGGTGCTCAAAGTATAAATGGTGACTCAACATAAAAATGAAAGAAAAAGATTTAAAAGTTTGAAAGGCTCCCAAATGCTGAAAGTATGGTACTCATTAGCTTTGAGCTCTCACTGCCCCTATCATAAGCATCTTTAGGTGATTAAGGTTAAAGTGATCAAATATGAGGATATGCTTGACAAGTTATAAGCTGAAAATCTCATGCCCCTTACTTACGAGTATTGTTCCTCATGCTACTTAAGTTTAGTCACAGGTAAGTTCTTGTCATTGTAAGTACATGTGTATCATAGAGAACCGCCAACGGGGTACCCCTTGCCCGATGATATAGAAGATTCCCCATATCAAAATGACAAGGCAAGCAGACAATGAGCATCTCAGCAATCCTTTTATTTCCTATTTCCATAGGTCTCTTTTTTTCTCTCTTTTTTTGTTTCTTTCTCTTTTTTATTTCCTATTTGCATATGGGTTTTTTATATATAAGGGATGCTTCATAGATTGCTCACTATGGTTATGCTGCAGGTTTCCACCATGATTAGGCATGGCTTAGACCAGTCGCCCATGCGTTTCTCTAACACATATACGAACTCCATGAGCCTTACAAGCTCCCCTTTCATTTCACACCGCCGGGATCCATAAGCAAAAGAACATGATATCAACTAAATAAAGTGCAATGTTGAAAGCGTTCCCCATGAGAACATGGTTCTGCTAATTCACAACTTACAAAGCGCAAGCATATATGCAACATAGATGGGCACAATGGTTCAAGTTTATTAAGTGCAAGAAAGTAAAGTGTGCCATCAAGTTCGTGAGAGCTTTACTAACTAATTTTCACATAACAAGCAAACATTTTTATTGGAAGAAAACAGAGCATAATAAATATGCAAGGAATAGCAATAATGCTAATAGGTAGATATGGTGGACTCTTTTTGACAACTTTGGTTTTAGGGAGTTGGATGCACGAGTAAAGTACTCATCACATGTGAAGGCTAGCAATAGAAAGGGAGCGACAATCGAGAGAGCAGTAACTATCATAATCATGCTTGCAACAAAACAAAATTAATAATGGCATAAAAGCGATACAAGAACTCCAAGGCAGAATAAATCATCAAGGCTTAACTGACTTTTTGTTTAGTCATATGCATGCGTAAGCATGTGCCAAGTCGATTCAAATAAAACATTCAGAGGAGGACACCACATTGTCATATCAAGTTATGAATAGAACAATGCAAGCAAACAGTTATATGACATGTTACGAACTAATAATGGATTGGAACTGATCGTAAGCAGGCAAGGACCACTAAGTATCCATTAAATAACATACACCTTACATAAACAGACTAAGCATGCTCAGAATGACGAGTATATGTACAAAAATGAAAACAAATAGAGTTCATACCAGCCTCTTACCACACCTCGAGTTGTCATAAATCATTATTTCCCTTCACTTGTGTGACTTGAATAATAAGATAAATCCAATCTCTAAGGAGTCACTGAGGACCACTGAACCCTGCAACGAACTTTACAAAACCAGAGAAGAACAACAAATATTTTTGGGTTTTTGATTTTTAAAGGCAAGAACCAAAAGGAAGAACAAGCAAAGCGAAATCTTTTTGGGTTTTTCGAATAATCAAAACAAAGCTAAAAGAAAGAAGCAAACCAAGGCAAAAAGATAAAGAAGCAAGCAAAGAGAAATAACGAAAATATTTTTGGTCTTTTTGTGTTTTGGAAAGCAGAAATAAAGCAAGAACAAAGACTAAAAAGAAAATGAAACTTGGATATACAAAGTACCGACTGAACATGATATGTAGATGAGTGTGATGTCGGTATACCTCTCCCATGCTTAGGCTTTTGGCCTAAGTGGGTATCAATCCCAAGCTGGCTAAGATGGAGCACCTCCGTAATATGGCGAAGAAGTGCCTTCGTCCTGATACGAACTCGAGGACGCCCCAATGTAGTGTGCAGAGTAGTCGTAAGAGGGCACATCCCCCTGATGCTGCCCATGGAAACCAAGCAGGCGAGGCTGCTCGTCCACCTCCTCCTTGGAACGCGACCATGGCATCCTCCTAATACTAAACAAAGTGGACTGTGGCAAAGGAATTTCCCTCTCGTCTCTGTCAGTAAACAACATCCTATAAACTATATTCTCGGAACTAGAGTCAGTAGTAACAAAGTGATGTGTTTTCATAGCAGCAAGATCGAGCCTTTGTGGTGCCAACACAGTGTCATTAGGATCAACAGAAAGTTCTAAGGCAGCAACCATGTGTGTGGCAATAATACCCCCATAAATGGGTCCTCTAGCATCTAAGCGACGGGCAATGACATAACAATATTATACTTGGTATCATTATTAAGTGTAGAAGCAAGAAAGGCTAAATGGTAATTAGAAATATTACTAGTGTTCTCCCTACCAAGAATGCTAGTGGCAAGATAATAAGCAAAATATCTAAGAGCTGGGGGTTGAATGTTCCGTATCTCCCCGCGCTGAGCTGTGCGGTCATCGTCATTTGTCACACTTCGGTAGAGCTCCCGCAAATCAGCGGGTCGACCTTGGATCTTATTTACTGTCCCAGTCATGCCTATGCTTATAATGCTAAAAAATCTTTCCAATGGCATGGTAATAGGCATATTATAAATTTTAAACGAAATAGTTGACCAATAAGGGGTGTTAGTGAAATTGAAACTTTCAACGAAAGTTTTGGTGAGCACAACATATTGCTCACTCTCATCCTGCATGTAAGTGGTTAGACCAACCCTCTGAACAAGAAGTAGGAAATCATCAAGGATTCCTGCAGATTGCAAAAAGGCAAAGCAAGGGAAGGTGGATGGATGAGCATCTCCTTCATTGCCAAAGCGTGGTGCAATAAGATCTTCATTATATGATGGCCTAAATTGAGAAGCTGATCTCGAAGGCCTTGCCCTCCTAGGTACGTCCCTCTCAAATACTTCTCCAAAAGTGTGGTTGTTCATCTCTGCTATTCTGAAATTTTAGACAACCATCAGACAAGTGATTGCAAAGTGATTACATAATGAAAGGAACTACTTATAGGAACTTGTAAGAGGCCTAAGCATGCATCAAAACAATTTCTCTAAGCATTGAACAAGCCTATAAGCTCATATAACCTGTCACCTACAGTAGCAAAATACTCAAGATATAATCCACTAAACACAAATCTACTTGGACAAGCGAAGGAGTCACATACCGGAGAACAAATGCTCCAAATCTTAGCAGCACATATGGGCCGAGCAAGGAGATCAAAAATCATGAGCAAGAACAGCAGGAACGCGAGTTTGAGCAATGAAGTGGTGTTTTCTCGGGAGAGAGAGAGAGAAGTGGCAGGAGGGAGAGTAAGTGGAGGGCTAGGGGTGGCCCACACCATGACCAGGCGCGCCCCTGGTGTGGCCGCGCCACCAGGTGGTGTGCCTGCCTAGTGGGGCCCCCTGGGTTACTCCAGGTACTTGTCTGCCCCTTTTTTGACGTAAAAATTTAATATGAATTTTCTAGAATTTTTTGAGACACTTTATTTTTTAGCAATTTTCAGGTATTGATGAATAATTTTGTGGCAGAAAGATAATTTTGGAATGATGCAATAACAAAACAAAACTAAAACTTCAGAAGTTCTAGGACACTCTAATATGCAAGCAACTAGCAATAGAAAAGTAAACTAAGTGAAAGCAAAAATTAAAATGGATAAAATAAAAGTTAGCAAAGATAATCATGGTGAAAACATTGTTTTGTTCATTAAAATCCCTTTGTTAACAAGGTTGATCAGGTCTTGTTACCAAAACAATTTTATATGAAACAAAACTTTGTATTCCACTAAATGATTATATTATCTCAACCTTGATAGCAATGGTCCCAATCATAATAGTTTCATATTTTTCTCGTGGTATGGGACAATATATTTCTCCAACTTGGATGCCCTCAATATTTTCAATTGAATTTAAGCCATAATTCCTATCAATCTTCTTGGGAAAATAGACAGTGTGCTCCTTGTCATTAACATTAAAGGTTACCTTTCCTTGATTGCAATTAATAACAGCTCCTGTAGTATTAAGAAAAGGTCTCCCAAGAATAATAGACATATTGTTATCTTCAGGCATTTCAAGCACAACAAAGTCAGTTAATATCAAGCAATTACAAGCCACTTGAACAGGTACATCCTCACATATACCAACAGGAATAGTAGTAGATTTATCAGCCTTTTGCAAAGATATATAGTTTGGTATTAATTTCTCCAATTGAAGTCTTTTGTAGAGAGAAAAAGGCATAACACTAACTCCTGCTCCCAAATCACACAAGGCAGTTCTAACATAATTATTTTTAAAAGAACATGGAATAGTTGGAATCCCTGGGTCTCCAAGTTTCTTTGGAACCTTACCATTAAAGGAATAATTAGCAAACAAAGTAGAAATTTCCTCATTAGGGATCTTCCATTTATTAGAGACAATATCCTTCATATACTTTGAATAAGGAGGCAATTTAATAGCATCAGTTAAAGGAATTTGCAAAAATAAAGGTTTCATCCACTCACAAAACTTATTATAGTGTTCGTCTTGCTTTGACTTGTGTTTCTTATAAGGAAAAGGCATTGGTTTTTGAACCCACGGTTCTCTTTCACTACCATGTTTATTAGCAACAAAATCTTCCTTAGTGTATGATACATTGCAAACGTATCTATAATTTTTGATGCTCCATGCTTGCTTTATATGTACTTTTTATGTTTTGTCCACACTTTGGAGTATTTTTATACACTTTCTTGGACTAACCTATTAACAAGATGCCACAGTGCCAGCTGCCTATTTTCTGCTGTTTTTGGTTCCAAGAAAGTCAGAAAATGAATATTCTTGGAATTGGACGGGACAAAAGCCAAAGTCAATATTTCACCGAGGGGACACGGAGCCAGAATACGAGACGGAGAGGGGCCATGGGCCACCCACACCACCTGGCCATGCGGCCAGGCCTGGCCCGTGCTAGGGGGTGGTGTGGTCGCCTAGGGCACCCCCTCGGCCTCCCTTTTCGCCTATAAGATGCCTCTGATACAGAAACACTAAGTACCCGATCAAAATTCCATGAAAGAGTCTGTAACCGCCATCATCTCCATCCCTAGATCGGGAGGGATCTGAAGCTCTTCCCGGCACCCTGACGGAGGGGAGAATTCACCCTGGAGGACGTCTTCATCACCATGCAAGCCTCCGGTGTGATGCGTGAGTAGTTCATCCTTGGACTATGGGTCCATGTAGTAGCTAGATGGTTGGTTCTTCTCCTTTGTGCTACCATGTCTAGATCTTGTGAGCTCCGTTCATGATCAAGATCATCTATTTGTAATCATACATGTTGTGTTTGCGGGGATCCGATGGATATTGAGATGCCATTTCAGATTGATTATTGATTCTCTCATGTCTTTGTTATTTGTGATCTTGCATGCTCTCTGTTGTTAGTACATATATTGGCCGAGTAGATGCTAGCAACTCCAAGAGGGAGTATTTATGCTCGATAGTGGGTTCATGCCTCTAGTAATCTGGGGAAGTGATAGAAATATCTAAGGTACTAGATGTGATGTTGCTACTAGGGAGAAAACAACAATCCTTTGTTCATAGAACAATCGTATTGTTTACTTTACATGCAATGCTTAATGCAATTATCTGTTGCTTGCAACTTAATACTGGAGGGGGTTCGGATTGATAACCTAAAGGTGGATTATTAGTCATAGATGCAGTTGGATTACGGTCTATGTATAATGTTGTAATGCCCAATCAAATCTCATAGGAGTCAAGATGATTAGTATATGCATGCATGCTTTCTCGATGTTTGTCAATTGCCCCGCTGTAATTTGTTCACCCAACATGTCATCTATCTTAAGGAGAACAACCACTAGTGAACTATGGACCCCGGTCCTTTCTTTTACCATCAATCTAAAACTGTTTACAGTTTTCTGTTTACTTTCTGCAAGCTTTTACTTTCTTCCACACAATACGTTTAATCCCTTGTTTTCAGCAAAACCAGTGAGATTGACAACCTCACTGTAAGTTGGGGGCAAAGTTCTGTGGTTGTGTTGTGCAGGATTCCAAGTTGGAAAGAACACCTTGGAGGTGTTTCCTTGCTCCTACTGGTTCGATAACCTTGGTTTCATAACTAAGGGAAGACTTGTTGTTGTGCTCATCATACCTTCCTCTTGGGGTTCCCCAACGAGCTCAATATATTTTGGGCCATCAGTGTACTTAGCATTTTTAGTGTTCCTTTCAGGTTCTTCTTCAATTTCTTCTTTATCAGGAGCATCATTTTTCTCATTACCACTCTCAGTTTCAGCACCAGAGACAGATATACTATTAGGAACTTTAGCAGGTTCAGAAGATTCTACAACTGTTTTTATGTTTCTTTTTCTTTCTCTTAGAAGAAGTACCTCTATTTTCAGTTTGTTGGGAATCTTGCTCAAATCTTTTAGGATGACCCTCACAATATAGAGGATCCTAGGTGGCAGTACCACTTCTAGTTCTAATTTCATAAGCATGTTTTTCTTTAGAAGCATTAACTAGCAAATCTTTTTGTACCTTAATAAGCTGATCAATTTGAGTTTGAACCATTTGGAAATGTTTAACAAGCATTTTAACATCATTAGAGGTTCTTTCCATAATATCCCTTACCTCAATAATAGCTCTAGAGTTTTCCATCAAATGATTCTGCACTCTTTTATTAAAATTATCTTGCTTAACAATAAAAATATCAAATTCTCTAAGCATTGATCAAGAGGTTTAGAATAAGGAATGTCACCTTCATCAAAATGTTGGAGAGAGTGTACCTCAATAGTGGATGAGTGGGAGATTGGCTTACATAATTCTTCTATAGGAGGTAGATTCTTCACTTCTTCAACTTTAATACCCTTCTCCTTAAGACATTTCTTAGCTTCCTTCATCACTTCATCATTTAGTTCAATGACTCCCCTCTTCTTTGATGTAGGTGTTGGCTTAGGCACAGTTAACTCAGATGTAGTTGACTTCGGTGTAGTTGGCTCAGGTGAAGTTGACTCAGGTGAAGTCCAGTCATCATAATTCTTACTTATTTTAGCCATTAATTCCTCAGCTTCTTTTGGAGTTCTCTTCCTGAAAACACAATCAGCACAACTATCCAGGTATGTCCTAGATTCTTCAGTTAGTCCATTATAATATATATCAAGAAGCTCATTTTTAGGTAATGGACATCCATGCTGTGCATGAATCAAAGCACAAAACCTTGCCCATGATTCAGGCAATATCTCCTTTTCTCCCTGTTTAAAATCAAAAAGTTCCTGTAGAATGGCATGTCTAGCACTAGGAGGGAAATATTTATGAAGGAAAGTACTAATAAAGCAATCAGGGCTATCAATAGATCCAGGAGGTAAATTATTAAACCAAGCCTTAGCTTCTCCTTTTAGTGAAAAAGGGAAAAAATAGCAACAAAGTAGGTGGGCATCTTAATATCATCAGAAAATAGGCCACTCATGGTAGAAAGCTCAGCCATATGTGCTACAACACTTTCATTCTTAGTCCCACAAAAAGGTTCTTTCTCAATAATGGTTATGTAAGATAAATCAAGAGAGAAATCATAATCTTTATCTTTAATGTTTATGGGAGATGTAGCAAACTTAGTATTAGGAGATAATTTGGGTTTTATAATACGCCTCTCATGGAGACTCTTAATAGCACTTTTACCATGAGTATTTTTACATTCTTTAATAAATTCATCAGTCATTTCTATATATCTGTCTTCAATATCATAGCTCTCTATAGACTCAGGTGAACTGACAGGTGTAGTAGTGTCTTCATTAGGAGTTTCAGTATTTCCAGCTATAGTTCTCGCAATCGTAGCATCTAGGAAAGGACCTAATGAACCACTCTTATCAAGCACAGTAGAAGCAGCATCATAAGTATTAGAAGTTTTAGATTCAGCAGAAGTAGCAGTATGTGTAGCATGTGTATGTGGTGGTGGTGTAAGGAGATTACTCATCACAGATGGTGAATCAAGAGCAACAGAGGTGTTCAGACCTGTACCTCTCCTTGTAGTGGATGGTAATATAGGAACCTTTCCATCATGAGATTTACCCATGATGAATGGATGGCAGCGAACAATAGTGATTCCAAGTGAGCTTGATAAATAGAGCTATGCTCCCCGGCAACAGCGCCAGAAAATAGTCTTGATGACCCACAAGTATAGGGGATCGCAACAGTCTTCGAGGGAAGTAAAACCCAATTTATTGATTCGACACAAGGGGAGCCAAAGAATATTTATAAGCCTTAACAACTGAGTTGTCAATTCAGCTGCACCTGGAAACAATCTTGCTCGCAGTAGTTTATCAGTAGCAACATTTTTATAGTAGCAATAGCAAAGTAATAGCAGTAGTAAAAGTAAAGACAGTAGTAACAATTGCAGTAAATAGTAGGATTAAAGCGTGGTAGGCATAGGGATGGATGGACGGGTGTAGCATGGACAATCCTAAGCATGTGTTCCATATATAGTCATACGTGCTCGCAATGAGAACTTGCACAACATCTTTTGTCCTGCCAGCCCGTTTGCAGCGGGCCTCTAGGGAACTACTGGCAATTAAGGTGCTCCTTTTAATAGAGCACCGGAGCAAAGCATTAACACTCCATGAACACATGTGATCCTCACATCAAAGCCTTTCCCTTACGGTTATCCCGATTATTGTCACTTCGGGGCCTTCGGTTCCGGACAATAATATGTGTATACAACTTGCAGGTAAGATCATAAACAATACTATCATCATGAATCAATAACATGTTCAGATCTGAAATCATGGCACTCGGGCCCTAGTGACAAGCATTAAGCATAACAAGTTGCAACAAAGTCAAAAGCACTAATAATAGATACTAGGCACCATGCCCTAACAATTTGATGCCATTACATGAACGATCTCATCCAATCCCTACCATCCCCATAGCCTACAACGGAGGATTACTCACTCATGGATGGGGGAATCATGGATGGTTGATGGAGAAGCGATGATGGTGATGATGGCCATGATCTCCTCCAATTCCCCGACCCAGCAGGGTGCCAGAACAGAGTTTCTGGTTCGGAATTGCGGTATCTGGTGGTGGCGGCACAACGGAACTCTATCTAGAAAAACGTCGAACCCTCCATCTGTTTTAGGTCAGAGGGATTTTATAGGCAAAAGGAGAGGTCGAAGTGGAGTCCGAGGCGGCCACACCCCCTCCTGGCGCGGCCTGGCCTGGCCCGCGCGGCCTGACCTGGCCCGCGCGGCCAGGGGGTCCGTGAGTCCCGTCTTCTGGCTCCGTGAGTCTTCTGGTAAAATAGGAGTTTTGCGATATTTTCTGGGATTTTTCCTGAAAGTTGATTTCCTGCACAAAAACGACACACCAAAGCAATTCTACTGAAAACAGTGTCAGCCCGCATTAGTTGTATCCAAATCACACAAATTAGAGGAGAAACAATAGCAAAAGTGTTCGGGAAAGTAGATACGTTTTGGACGTATCACCCCTTCGCCTATAAAAGTACCCCGAGACAAAAACCCTAGGTACCGGATCAGAATTCCACAAAAAGTTCCGCAGCACCACCGCCACCGAAGAGGAGATTCGGGGGACAGAAGTCTCTGTTCTGGCACCCTGCTGGGACGGGGAAGTGCCACTAGAGCCATCCCCATCGACTCCACTGCCATCTCCATCACCGTTGCTGACTCCCATGATGAGGAGGGAGTAGTCCTCTCTCGAGGCTAAGGGCTCTACTGGTAGCTATGTGTTCATCTCTCTCTCTATGAGTGATCTTATTGAGATCATGAGCTTTGCAATTAAGATCTATTTTGCTACTGAAGTGCTTTAATTAATCTCTACTTATCCCCACGTGTGTGAAGTTGACAGTGTGCACACCGTGTGGCACTTAGGCTAAGGTTACAAAAATACTTATCGTGAGTATAATTTGAGTTGGATGTCTCTACGAGATTGTGGTGTTTCTTGGAACCATCTAGCGCTCAAGGTGATAGTGAGGGGTTATCTAGATGGGGAATGAGAACTTTAAGGTGTGCTGTTATAGCCCTACATCATCCAACCAGAGAGTAGTTCAGGGTAGCATAATGAAGAGAAGATATTTATATGAGAGTGTCCACTAATGAAAGTATGATCCCCAGGCCTTGTTTCTAAGCATTGAAACACAGTTTACAATCAGTCCTATTACATGTTTGCTTGCTGCCACTCTTATTTCAGATTGCAATTACCACTTATAATCATCCATATTACTTGTATTTCACTATCTCTTCGCTGAACTAGTGCACCTATACACCTGATAAGTGTATTGGGTGTGTTGGGGACACACGAGACTTCTTGTATCTTGCTTGCAGGGTTTCTTGAGAGGGATACCTTTGACCACTTCCTCCCTGAGTTCGATAAACCTTGGGTGATCCACTTAAGGGAAACTTGCTGCTGTTCTACAAACCTCTGCACTTGGAGGCCCAACACTATCTACAAGAATAGAAGCGTCCGTAGACATCAACCCCTCAGAAGGAATCTAACATCAAGTTGCTAGCACCGCCGCCGGTTCTGGGCCTTCTGGCTCCTGCACCAGCCCCTCTACAATTAGTGGCACCATCTCTTGCACCAACACCAGCTACCGCACCGTCACAAGCTCCTTCATCACCCTGGGCAGTGCCTTGTCGGACCATATCCTACACATGTGTCATCACAAGGTCGCACCAGATTATGTTTGTGAGTATATGGCGGCAGATAAATGATACGTTGCTAACGTATCTATAATTTTTGATGTTCCATGCTTGTTTTATATCTACTTTCTTATGTTTTGTCCACACTTTGGAGTATTTTTACACATTTTCTGGAACTAACCTATTAACAAGATGACACAGTGCCAGTTGCCTGTTTTCTGCTATTTTTGGTTTCAGAAAAGCTGGAAAAGGAATATTCTCAGAATTGGACCGGACAAAAGCCAAAGTCGATATTTTACCGGAAGACTCACGGAGCCAGAAGACAAGACGGGGAGGGGCCAGGGGCTGGCCACACCATGTGGTGGCGTGGGTCCCCCTGGCCGCACCACTAGGTGGTGTGGGCCCCTAGTCCACCCTCTGACATCGCCCTTTCGCCTATAAGAAGCCTCCGATGCAGAAACCCTAAATAATCAAGCCTCCAGCCACGAAAATTTCCGTAGCACCGCCGCCACCGAAGGGGAGATTCGGGGGACAGAAAGTCTCTGTTTCGACACCCTGCTGGGACGGGAAAGTGCCCCCGGAGCCATCTCCACCACCATCTCCATCGCCGTTGCTGATTCCCATGATGATGAGGGAGTAGTTCTTCCTCGAGGCTAAGGGATCTAACGGTAGCTATGTGTTCATCTCTCTCTATGCATGGTCATATTGTGATCATGAGCTTTGTAATCAAGTAGATCTACCTTGTTACTCAAGTGCTTTAATAGATCTCTGCTCTCCCCATGTGTGTGAAAGTGACAGCGTGCACACCATGGTGGCACTTAGGCTAGAGATTACAAATACTTGTTATGAGTTATATTTGGAGTTGGATGTCTCTATGAAATTGTGGTGTTTGTTGGAACCATCTAGCGCTCAAGGTGACAGTGTGGGGTTATCTAGATGGGGAAAGTGAACTTTGAGGTGTGCTGTTATAGCCCTACCATGGATTAGAGTGTCCAACTGGAGAGTAGTTCAGAGTAGTATCATGAAGAGAAGATATTGATATGAGAGTGTTCACTAGTGAAAGTATGATCCCTAGGCCTTGTTTCTAAGCATTTAAACCCCGTTTGCAACTAGATCTGTTACATGTTTGCTTGCTTCCATCTTTATTTCAGTTTGCCTTTAGTCTCTTCCACGCCATCAAGCTATTTTCTGGCACCGTTGTCTTTTATCCATACCACTTGTATTTCACTATCTCTTCGCCGAACTAGTGCATCTATACGCCTGACAAGTGTATTAGGTGTGTTGGGGACACAAGAGACTTCTTGTATCTTGATTGCAGGGTTGCTTGAGAGGGGATACCTTTGACCACTTCCTCTCTGAGTTCGATAAACCTTGGGTGATCCACTTAAGGGAAAACTTGCTGCTGTTCTACAAACCTTTGCACTTGGAGGCCCAACAACTGTTTATAAGAATAGAAGTGCGTAGACATCAATAAACTGCTTTGAATGTCTTCTCAAGTTTCACATGATTCAGTGCATTGCTCTTAGTAATTATGCGTCTATCTCTTGCTTTGACTCAGAAATTGCCTAAGAGTGCCACAAAGCAACTCTAGGCCAAACAAAGGGGCACAATAGTCTTCACAATGCAGAGCGCAGGATTGCAAATCAAGGGACGCTATGCCATTAACTCGACTAATGGGCGCTTGGCAGCTACTTCTAGGTGGATCAAGTTCCGGAAAGCAGCTAAACTTACCATTGGAAGAATGGTTAAGTTCGATGTATCTGGCTGTCCTGAATGCCACATGCTATTCATGAACTTCCTAGCCATCTAGAACTTTGGGCGTATGCTATTGTAATTAATTATGTGGTTTTCTTATCTCCACTGATCATATATGGTGGTAAAATTGTGATAAACTTTTGCTGGATTGAAGCTATGACTAGTACATATTGGTATGGTATATCAGTATCTATTGATGGTTCCCTATATGACCAAATATTATGACAATGATTGTGATTCAGTAATCGAGTGTGTTTGGAAAAAAAGGCAAACTGATTGTGTGACATGGTTTTTAGAGCTGAAACAAGAATTGTCGCTCTCTGTACTGCTATTGAATTTAAGTGTTTGTATTGCTGAATCGGTCACTTTGAAATGCTTCTGAATTGGTCAAGTGCCGCTGAATATGAATAAGGAATCTGTTGATATTTTTTTATGTCTTATTATTCTGTACTCCTTAATCTTTCAAATGCTATTGAATTTTTCAAATCTTCTGTCGTTGATGCTAGCTACTTGCTCTAGAGCTTTTTCCTTTGTGTCATCGGAACCGTTGGATGCATTTTGGACAGAGATGAGAGGGTAAAGATATACAACGTGATTTCACCAAGTGAAGTCATTGGATACCAGCCCTGTTTTGGCGCACGTGGTGTGTGTTTTTTAGATATTTTTACATGAATATATGTCAAAAGAATTATTGCTTTTTTCCTCGCACGATGAGGTATATGTTTGAATTCGATGATCCACAACCCAGTGAAATTTGAGATAGGAGCCCATTGACCATAGCCCAAAAACTTTTTAATTTGGCCTTTTTGGCATTGCCCCCACCTCTAAAAAACTTTGCCTACCCATGTTTTTAAGAAACTAATCCAATATGTGGCTTTTTATGAATTCAGGTTCTAGTAGCAATGCCCTTTTATTTTAAGAGAGATAACATGGACACACAAAATATTTTTTAGAAGACTCATACATAGGTTGTAGTACTAATACATGTTTAACGATTCAATTTCTATAAATATCTTTGGTGTAGTGGAAAAACACTCAATTTATGTTTATTTGATTTGATTTGAAGGTCTTTAGTTCGAATCCCCTATGTGTACATATTTATATGTATCTTGGGTTTACATTTCTTTGAGAAAGGGTTTATACATTTTAATATCGCATTACAGAGAGGTTGACATCGTGGACCCACCAGTCTACAGCATCCCTCGAGTTTAATGGCCGGGTTTGAAAAAAGTTAAATACTTGTACAGAGAGGCTGGCATCTAGGACCCACCCGCCAGAACATACATGCTACATCGGGGACCCACAAGCCATAACATACCAGAGAGGCTGACATTGGGGCCTCATCAGCAAGACCTACACGGATGCCACATCGAGCAACGTTGCCAAGGTCAAAATAGCGGACCTGGATGAAAAAAAAAGTCCATCATACGCAGGTTTCACTTACAGAGAGACCGACATGTCGGACCCAGTAGCGCGGCCTTATACAGGTACTGCCTTGAGCAATGTTACCAAGTTCGAAACAGGGAGGTGCGAGCGAGAAAAAAGTCCAGCATGCACACGTTTCTTCTAATGAGAGGCTCACATGGGGGACCCAGTTGCCTGGAAAAACGGCTAATGCATCGAGCAACGCTATCAAGTTCGAAACATGGAGGCACGACCGAGGGCAAAAAATCCATCATACACACATTTCTTCTAATGAGTGGATGACATGTGGGGCCTTGAAGCATGATTAAATGGTAGATGCAGCGAGCAACACTATCAAGTTCGGAACATGGAGGCGCGACCGATGGAAAAAAATTCTATCATACACACGTTTCTTCTAATGAGAGGATGACATGTGGAGTCCAGGAGTTTGATTAAACGATAAATGCATCAAGCAGCACTATCAAGTTCGGAACAGGGTAGCATGAGCGAAGAAAAAAAATCCATCATACACACGATTCTTGTAATGTGAGGCTGACATGGAGGACCCAACATCGTGATTAAATGGCAGATAGATCGAGCAACATTATCAAGTTGAAATTAGGGAGGCAATAGCCAAGGAAAAAATTCCATCATGCACACGTCTCTTCTAATGTGAGGATGACATATGGGACCTAGTATCGTGATTAAACGGCAGATGCATCGAGCAACGCTATCAAGTTCGGAATAGGATAGCATGGGCGAAGGAAAAAATTCCATCATACACATGATTCTTCTAATGTGAGGCTCACATGTGGGACCGAGCAGCCTGACTAAATGGCAAACGATCGAGCAACGTTGTCAAGTTCAAATCAGAGAGGCGCGACCGAAAAGTATGGTCCGCTAGAGACATTGACGTCTGGGACCCACACGCCTCAAAAGACTTCAGCGAGTCAACATCACGCGAGGAACCAAAAATCTTGCTTCTGCCACGCGCCGACCGAGCTTCCTCCATGTTTTTAGTGGTTCCATCATAGTAGAGGGCCGCGAAACCGGGAAAAAAGTTTTCCATCGGCCACGATCGACATGAGAAAATTGTCGCGGAAGACGCGCCTTCTACGACGACCGTCGGGCCAAGTCGTTGTGGAAGGAAACATTTCTTCTAGTGGAAGTTGCCTTGTTGGGCTCCGAAGTTGCCTCATCAGGCAGTGGTTCACCTGAAGAAAGGCCTTCCTCACTCACTGTGCCATCCTAATGGTCTACCGAAGTTGCCTCATCGGGCACAAAATTTTCCTTGTCCAACACCAAAGTGACCTCGTCGAGCATTAACATTGCTCAGTCGGGCACAAGTTGCCTCGTCAGGCTCCAAGGTTGTCTCGTTGGGCGTCAAAGTTACTTTATCAGACACCAAATTTATTTCTGGTAGGCACCAATGTTTCTTTGTCTCACACATAAAATTACTTTGTTGGGCAACAAAGTTGGTTTGTCGGACACCGAATTGCCTCGCACACCAAGTTTGCTTAGTCGGGCACAAGTTATCTTGCCGGGCTCCTAAATTGCCTTGTCAGGCTCCAAAGATGCCTTGTAGGGCTCCGAAGTTGCCTCGTTGGGTCGCGGTTTCCCTATAGAAGGGTGTGGACGACCCACCACGGTAGCGTCATCTTAATGGCCTACCGAAGTTGCATCATCAGGCACATAACTTGCCTCATCAGGAACCGAAGTGGCCTCCCGGGCACCAAAGTGGCCTCGTCATTGATACATTGCAAATGTATCTATAATTTTTGATGTTCCATGCTTGGTTTTATCCACTTTCTTGTGTTTTGTTCCAACTTTGGAGTACTTTTCATATGATTTCTTGGACTAACCTATTAACAAGAGCCACAGTACCAACTGCCTGTTTTCTGCTGTTTTTGGTTCCAAGAAAGTCAAAAAATGAATATTCTCGGAATTGGACGGGACAAAAGCCAAAGTGCCTATTTTTCCGGAAGACATCAAGTGCCAGAATACGAGACGGAGAAGGGCCAGGGAGCCACCACACCACCTGGCCGCGCAGCCAGGCCTGACCCACGCCAGGGGGTGGTGTGGCCGTTCTCGGCACCCCCTCGGCCTCTCCTTCCGCCTATATATTGCCCTCAGGGCGAAAACCCTAAGTTCTCGATCAAAAATCCACGAAAGAGCCTGTAGCCGCCGTCATCTCCATCCCTAGATCGGGAGGGATCTGAAGCTCTTCCCGGCACCCTGCCGGAGAGGGGAATTCACCCTGGAGGCCTTCTTCATCACCATGCAAGCCTCCGGTGTGATGCGTGAGTAGTTCATCCTTGGACTACGGATCCATGTAGTAGCTAGATGGCTGGTTCTCCTCCTTTGTGCTTTCATGTCTAGATCTTGTGAGCTCCGTTCATGATCAAGATCATCTATTTGTAATTCTGCATGTTGTGTTTGCGGGGATCCGATGGATATTGAGATGCTATTTCAGATTGATTATTGATTATATCATGTCTTTGTTATTTGTGATCTTGCATGCTTTACGTTGTTAGTAGCTATCTTGGCCAAGTAGATGATAGCAACTCCAAGGGTTAGTATTTATGCTCGATAGTGGGTTCATGTCTCTGGTAATCTGGGGAAGTGATAGAAATCTCTATGGTACTAGATGTGTTGTTGCTACTAGGGAGAAAACAACAATCTTTTGTTCATAGAACAATCGTATTGTTTACTTTACACGCAGTTCATAAAGCAATAATCTGTTGCTTGCAACTTAATACTGGAGGGGGTTCGGATGATAACCTGAAGGTGGATTATTAGTCATAGATGCAGTTGGATGGCGGTCTATGTATTATGTTGTAATGCCCAATCAAGTCTCAAAGGAGTCAAGATGATTAGTATATGCATGTATTGCTTTCTCGATGTTTGTCAATTGCCCCGCTGTAATTTGTTCACCTAGCATGTTATCTATCTAAGGAGAGCCACCTCTAGTGAACTATGGATCCCGGTCCTTTTCTTTACATACAATCTATAAACTGTTTACTTCTTTGTGTTTACTTTCTGCAAACTTTTACTTCTTTCCATTCGATACGTTTAATCCTTTGTTTTCCGCAAAATAGGGTGAGATTGACAACCTCATCGCAAGTAGGGGACAAACTTCTGTGGTTGTGTTGTGCAGGTCTCCACGTTGCTACTAGCACCGGTAGTGCGCCCTACCAAAGCTCAGCTAGTAACACCTTTGGGGTGTTTCCTTGCTCCTACTGGTTCGATTAAACCTTGGTTTCATAACTGAGGGAAACTTTCTGCTGTGCTCATCATACCTTCCTCTTGGGGTTCCCAACGAGCTCTACATCAACACCGCCATCAAGCATTTTTCTGGGCGCCGTGCATTGAGCCATCAAGCATTTTTCTGGCGCCGTTGCCGGGGAGTCAAGGACATCTTCACAAGGGGAGTCCCTCATAACCAATCTCTTTACTTTGTTGTTTTTGTTTTGCTTAGTTTCTTTTTGCTTTGTTTGCTTCTTCTATTATTCAAAAACACAAAAAAAATAGTTTTACTTGTTTGCTTTCTTATTTGAAAACCCCAAAAAAATGACTACTCTTGAAAACACTAAGTTGTGTGACTTAACTAGAACCAACAACAATGATTTTATGAGCACACCTATTGCTCCACCTGTGCCTAAAGATACTTTCTTTGAGATAAAACCTGCTTTGCTCAATCTTGTTATGAGAGAGCAATTTTCTGGTATTGGTAATGAAGATGCTGCTTCCCATCTAAATAACTTTGTTGAACTTTGTGATATGCAAAAGCATAGGGATATAGATGGTGATATTATTAAGCTGAAATTGTTTCCTTTCTCTTTGAGAGGAAAAGCTAAAGAATGATTGAATTCCTTAACTAGGAATAGTATTGATTCTTGGACTAAATGCAAAGATGCTTTCATTGGAAAATACTATCCTCCTGCTAAGATTATATCCATGAGAAGTGAAATAATGAAGTTTAAACAACTTGATAATGAGCATGTTCTCAAGCTTGGGAAAGAATGAAATCTTTGGTAAAGAATTGTCCTACTCATGGATCGACTGCTTGGATGATCATCCAAACTATTTATGCAGGATTGAACTATTCTTCAAGGAACCTATTGGATTCTGCTGCTGGAGGTACCTTTATGAACATCACTTTGGGTGCTACAACAAAAGTTTTGGACAATATGATGGTTAATTATTCTGAATGGCATACGGAGAGAGCTCCACAAGGTAAGAAGGTAAATTCTGTTGAGGAAAATTCCTCCTTGAGTGATAAGATTGATATTATTATGTCTATGCTTGTTAATGGCAAAGCCCATATTGATCCAAATAATGTTCCTTTAGCCTCTTTGGTTGCTCAAAAAGAGCAAGTTGATGTGAACTTCATAAGAAATAACAATTTTGGCAACAATGCTTATGGTAATAATGCTTATAGGAACAATTTTGGTAACAATAATTATAAGCCATATCCTCCCAACAATGGTAATACTTATGGAAATTCTTACAACAATAATAAGAGTGCTCCCTCTGAACTTGAAGTTATGCTTAAAGAGTTTATTAGTAAACAAACTGCCTTCAATAAAACTATTGAGGAAAAACTCTCTAATGCTGAAAGAAATATAGCATCTTTAGCTGAAGCTCAAACTACTTTGAATAAAATGGCTGCTAAACCTGAAACTAATGAGAATCCCTTTGCAGCTACTAATGCTATACAAGTAAGAATTGATGAAAATGTTAGACTATTAACTGAATTACATGCTAAGTGGGAAAGAGAAGATGAAATTGCTAGAAACATTAGTGTTTCTACTATTACCACCACTAGTGTTGAGGCTAGTAATAGTTCTACTACTCTAGATGATAAATTTGATTTTGATCTTGATGGTTGCAACATCTCTGAAGTTATTAAGTTCCTACAAAAGCTTGCTAAAAGTCCTAATGCTAGTGCTATGAACATGGCCTTTACGAAACACATTACTAATGCTCTCATAAAGATTAAAGAAGAAAAGATGAAACATAAAGCTTATATTCCTATAAAACAAGAAGATGGTTGGGAACCCATAATTAATATGAAAGTGAATGACTTTGATTTCAAAGCTTTATGTGATCTTGATAGTAGTGTTTCTACTATGCCTAGAAGGATTTATGATATGCTTGATTTGCCTCCTCTTGAAGAATGTTATTTGAATGTCCCACTTGATGATAATGCTAATAAGAAACTCATGGGGAGTATTAATGATGTTCTTATTATGGTTAACAATTCCTATGTCCCTGTTGATTTCTATGTTTTGGATGTTGAATACAATGCTTCTTGTCCTATTACTTTGGGAAGACCTTTTCTTAGAACAGTTGGTGCCATCATTGATATGAAAGAAGGCACCATTAAATATCAACTCCCACTCAAGAAAGGTATACAACACTTCCCTAAAAAGAGAGAAAATATTTATTTTGCTTCTCCTATGAAAACAAAATTTGGTCTTAATGCTTCTTCATTTGAGAACACTTGATTCTTTCTTTGCTTCTTATGCCTAACTTAAAGGCGTTAAAGAAAAGTACTTATTGGGAGATAACCCAAAAGTTTTAGATGAGTCTTGGAAGTTATTACCTACGTAATAACCTCTCCTTATCCATTTTATTTGCTTTTTGTGCCAACAGTAACCTCTAATGAGAGTGAAGTAATGATTGGGAAAGTTGTTGTCCCGAAACAGATTTTTGTGCTTCACCGTAAAAATTCGTGAGAGAGCTCTGTATGTCGGATTGAGCTGTAATTATTTGTGCTTATGCCCCAGGTTATTATCTAACTTTCGTTAGTTCAACACTTTTTGATTTGAGCAACAGAAGGTCTTCGAAACAATTCGTCTTTACCTGCTGGTCTGTTTTGACAGATTTCTGCCATTTTCTGCATTTGCTTCTTGTTGTTTCCTTCTTGAGTTCTTTTGGGGAATTGAGATTTTTGAGGGAAGTGCTACAGTAGAGAGTGTTCTAATGGAAGTTTATTTGGTGTTAGAACTGAACCTTAAGACCTTTTATCTTGAGTACACTAATGTTGCTAATAAAGATTGTGTGAAGTTTTGTATAAAGGAAAATTTTCAGGTGTATGGAAGAAATGAGTAATGAGATGAAGGATGGACTAAATCTCAAGCTTGGGGATACCACGCGTGTCACCCCAAGAAATATCCAAGAAGTACAAGCGTCAAAGCTTGGGGATGCCCAAAGCATCCCCTTCTTCATCAATAAAAATTCCAGGTTTCTTCCAAACGCTTCATTTTTATTGTTTCATGCATAATTGTGTTGTTCTTGGAGCGTCTTCTTTTTTGTTTTGGTTTTTCGTTTGCTTTGGTTTGCTTAGTTTGCTGAATAAATTGGTTGTACCCCCTATTTCATACATTGGTTTGCAAATAGTTTGGTTTGGTTTAGAAAAGAGTAGGAAAGTTCATGCTTTTTGGTAAAAAGAGCTCGTTTTTGACTGTGGCCTATGCTTTGTCATGCCATGCTTGATATTGTTTTGGCCTTATGCTTATTATTCTTTGCTGTAGCATGACTATTATAAACAATTGAGATTGCTTAATGTGCCTTGGATGAATCATGCGTTGTTTTAGCATATTAAAGCATAGTATAGTGTTATTCTCCTTTGGTGCTTTATTTGGGTTGACTTGGCACATGCTCACACCATGTTATGACTATCTCAAGTCACCATAGCCTTTATGATCCTTTATTTTTTAACTTGTAGAATCAAGTTATGCTTTGATCAATGATGTTTTGTCGCTCTGCATGATTATGGCCATTATTGCTCTCTTAGTTTGTCGCTCCCAGTCTTTTGCTAGCCTCCACAAAAAAGTATGAGTTCCACTCATGCATAGAACTCCCTAAACCAAGTTATTCCAAAGAGTCCACCATACCTACCTACTAGCATATGCTATTCCAAGTATATTCATGCTTTTGTTTACCTTCCGAATTAAACTTGTTATGAGAAAACTAGTGATTAAAGCTCTCACGAACTTGATGGCACACTTTACTTTTCTTGCCCTTAATAAACTTGAACCGTTGTGTCGTCTATGTTGTATATGCTTGCACTTATTTGTTGGGAATTAGCAGAACCATGCTTTCATGGTGAACGCTTTCAACATTGCACTTGGTACTTGTACCTAGTTGATATCATGCTCTTTTGTATATGGATGTCGTCGTTGTGAAATGAAAGGGGAGCTTGTAAGTCCATGGAGTTATGTATATGTGTTAGAGAAACGCCTGGGCCGCTGGTCTAATCCATGCTGACATGGTGGAAACCTGCAGCGTAACCATAATGAGCTGTCTATGAAGCATTCTTCTTATAAAAAGAAGAGTCCTATCTTGAAAAAAAGAGAGAAAAGAGAAAAAAAGAGATCCTATGAAAAGAGAAAAGAGAGAAAAAAGCACCATATCCCATGGTAAATAAGAAGATTGCTGAGATGCTCGTTGTCTGCTTTCCTTGTCATTTTGATATGGGGATTCTTTCGTATCATCGGGCAAGGGGTACCTCGTTGGTGGTTCTCAATGATACACATATACTTACGATGACAAGAACTTACCGGTTACTAAACTTGAGTAGCATGAGGAGCGGCCCTCGTATACAAGGGACATGAGATTTCTGACTTATACTTCATCAAGCATGTACACCATAGTTTGTTCACTTTAACCTTAATCACTTCAAGATGCTTATGATAGGGGCAATGAGAGCTGAAAGCTATAAGTACCATAATTTTTGGAAGTTCTTTATGAGACTTGAATCCCTACTTCCTTTTATAAAGGCCTTTCTTCCACCATTATATTGAGTCTCCACCTTCTATCTTTATGCACCTACTTTGAGAGCATAGTGGCCATTTTTAGTTCTATGTGCATTGTCCCAAGACAAGTTGATTGATGCATACTTTAATATTGCTTGTTTTAAACTATTGTATCTATTCACTCTTATGAACTTTGAAGGTGTCCTATGCATTTATATTTGCTACTCTATGAGGGACAAGCTGAATGCTATTATGCTATGTTTTCTTTATGTGAAACAAACAAACATCTTGCAAAGCATTGTTATTCATGAATCTTTTGTTTGTGCCTTTTCATGTTGCATCATAGTTTTTTGCTTATTTCTAGAACTTTGTCTTTCATGTTATGATTGAAGTGTTGGGTCCACAGCATAGAAAACAAAAAATTTCCTACGGTGAAAACTACACGCCAAGATCTATCTACTAGGTACAAAGCAAACGGGTGGACATACATCCATAGAGAACTTACCCTCGAAGACAACGAGCTTTGTTAACGAGTAGGAACTCGTGGTTGATGTAGTCGTACACTTGCCGATCTCAAGATCGTGAGGAAGTCCGAGCGCCACAACTCAGCATCGCATCCACACTCGCACACACGTTCAAGCCACCGGACAACCTCCACCTCCTCGCTCCAGCGATCCAGTGGAAGCAGCAACTCCTTCCAGACGAAATGCCACCGGGAGAAGGGCCAGGGAGCCACCACACCACCTGGCCGCGCGGCCAGGCCTGGCCCGCGCCAGGGGGTGGTGTGGCCGCTCCCGGCACCCCCTCGACCTCTCCTTCCGCCTATATATTGCCCTTGGGACAAAAACCCTAAGTGCCCGATCAAAAATCCACGAAAGAGCCTGTAGCCGCTGTCATCTCCATCCCTAGATCGGGAGGGATCTGAAGCTCTTCCCGGCACCCTACCGGAGAGGGGGATTCACCCTGGAGGCCTTCTTCATCACCATGCAATCCTCCGGTGTGATGCGTGAGTAGTTCATCCTTGGACTACGGATCCATGTAGTAGCTAGATGGCTGGTTCTCCTCCTTTGTGCTTTCATGTCTACATCTTGTGAGCTCCGTTCATGATCAAGATCATCTATTTGTAATTTTGCATGTTGTGTTTGCGGGGATCCGATGGATATTGAGATGCTATTTCAGATTGATTATTGATTCTATCATGTCTTTGTTATTTGTGATCTTGCATGATTTCCGTTGTTAGTAGCTATCTTGGCCAAGTAGATGCTAGCAACCCCAAGAGTTAGTATTTATGCTCGATAGTGGGTTCATGCCTCTGGTAATCTGGGGAAGTGACAGAAATCTCTACGGTACTAGATGTACTGTTGCTACTAGGGAGAAAACAACAATCCTTTGTTCATAGAACAATCATATTGTTTACTTTACACGCATGTCGTAAAGCAATAATCTGTTGCTTACAACTTAATACTAGAGGGGGTTCGGATGATAACCTGAAGGTGGATTATTAGTCATAGATGCAGTTGGATGGAGGTCTATGTATTATGTTGTAATGCCCAATCAAGTCTCAAAGGAGTCAAGATGATTAGTATATGCATGTATTGCTTTCTCGATGTTTGTCAATTGCCCCGCTGTAATTTGTTCACCTAGCATGTTATCTATCTAAGGAGAGCCACCTCTAGTGAACTATGGATCCCGATCCTTTTCTTTACATACAATCTATAAACTGTTTACTTCTTTGTGTTTACTTTCTGCAAACTTTTACTTCTTTCCATTCGATACGTTTAATCCTTTGTTTTCTGCAAAACACGGTGAGATTGACAACCTCATCGCAAGTTGGGGACAAAGTTCTGTGGTTGTGTTGTGCAGGTCTCCACGTTGCTACTAGCACCGATAGTGCACCCTGCCAAAGCTCAGCTAGTAACACCTTTGGGGTGTTTCCTTACTCCTACTGGTTCGATTAAACCTTGGTTTCATAACTGGGGGAAACTTGCTGCTGTGCTCATCATACCTTCTTCTTGGGGTTCCCAACAAGCTCTACATCAACACCACCATCAAGCATTTTTCTGGGCGCCGTGCATTGAGCCATCAGTCATGCGCTAACATTGCTCTATCGAGCACAAGTTTCCTCGTTTCGCTCCTAAGTTTCCTTGTCGAGCATCAAAAGTTACTTCGTGGGGCACCAAATTTATTTTGGTGGACACCAAAGTTGCTCTCACGCATAAATTACTTCGTTGGGCACCAAAGTTGGTTTTGTCGGGCACAAAATTTACCTTGTAGGGCACCAAAGTTGCTCAGTCGGGCACATGTTGCCTCGCCAGGCTCTGAAGTTGCCTTGTTGGGCATCAAAGTTACTTCGTCGAACACAAAAATTATTTTGGCGGGTACTAAAGTTGCTTTATCTCTCTATAGTTGGTTTTGTCGGGCACCGTGTAGGGATGGGCACAACTTGCCTTGTCGTGGCCCGAAGTTACCCATCGAGCTCCTAAGTTACCTCGATAGAGCAATGTTGATAAGGACAACATTGCTGACATGGGTATACCCTACAGGTACTCGAGCTTGGTACATACGGTCCAAATACATACAGGCACACGGTGTCGACAAGGCCCGGATGGAGGGACTCGAGTAACCCACGGACTCTCGATTGCTTGAAGGACAAGAAGAAGTTAAAGATAGAAAGTTTGAAGGGGAAAACCCTAACTTGTAACCGACTCGACCTGTTACCTGAGACCTAGCCTATCTATATAAAGGCTAGGAGGGGGCGGCGAGGAGGACACACGCAACCCTAGTTTCCACAACCCTCGCCAGATTTCGTCTGCGCACCATTGTAACTTTCGACTCCCTCGATAATTCCACGAGCAGACAAGCAGGAGTAGGGACCTCTACGAGGCCTGAACCTGGGTAAATCCTTTGTCCCCTGTGTGCTTGTTTGCTAGCCGATAGATGTCTCCAGTGCTCCCTCCTTCTCCAAAACCCAAGTCCATAACAATGGGCATTGATGAGTTAAACCCTCGTTAATTGGCGCCGTCTATGGGAATTGGGAGTGCTGATGTTGCGGCTTCTTCGGCCCCATCAAACGCGATCTACAACTCTGCAACAGCAGAGATTCGCCAGCTTTTCGGCGCCTTCGACTTCACCATCCACACGCCGGCTACTCGCCCAGCCTTCGAATCCGTGGGCGACGGAATCAGCCTGGAGATTGGGAGCTTCCGCTTCCAAGTCGGTCAGATGGGCACGCTTCGCATGCCCGATTAGCCGACGGCACCGGCGATTGCCCCAGCATCATGGTTCCCTCCATCGATCGGTACCCTCAGCGAGCTCAATGCTCCAGTGGCGGTCGAGAGCCTGATCAGCGACAGCAGTCAAGACTCCGATCTAAGCGATCTGGCCACTGAAGATGGAACCTACGATTCCGGATCTGAAAGTTGTGGAAGCAACAGCTTCCTAAATCACTTCATGTGCGCCATCATCAACACGGGCGACACCTCCGCCAACCGCGGCAACAATGGTAACACCGGCAACGGCATCGACCCGCCCAACGCTTCCAACGGCGGCAATGGAGGAGCAGTCGAACCTCCCAGCATAATCAACGAGCAAACCGGCGAACGCGTCGTAATCAGGCTCAACGAGCAAGAGTGGGAATGCTGCCGTGAAGCCCTACGAGGTGCACCTCTACCCTTCGGGTCCCCTCAGGAACTACTGATGGGTTACCACTGGCTCCTAAAAGAAGAATTCAAACGCCAGAAACAAGCAATCGCGCAACTCGAAGCGCGTAAAAAGGCGGCGGACGAGTCAAGCCTTTGTCACGCTGGGCTCTCGTCCTACAGAGGATCCTCCTCAAGAGGCAACGAGTATCTCGCCAGGAAGAGGCAATCGCGGATGGCTCACCTCACTGAACAAGAACGCATAGACGCCGCGAAAGTCCTCGACTTCGGCTCTATGACAGTCGACACGAGAGGCAACGTGGTTCCCAGGACGCCGCAGTGACGGCGGCCACCATGTACCTCCTCAATAACCAGCCACCGGCTGGAGATCCCTGGACGGCCATGCACCGATCTACGATCGCGGGCCTTGGGCTAATCGAGGCCGCCCTCGACAAAGAACCAGTACCAGACCCAAAAAAGGGCAAAGCGTTAGCAAAACGCTACTCCTCGTCCTCGTCAAGCGACGACAGTCACGACCTGTCTCGACAGTGCCGTTCACGACGACACGATTGCGACTATGATGCACGTGACGAGCTCACGCAGCGCAATATCGACAAGTCAAGGGCACGACGTGCTCGGTCGACTGTTTCGGAAGAAGAAGATGGAGAGCTCTGCGGCGCCAGATGCTTCAGCAGATCCATCAGGCAAAAGCGAATGCCTAAAGGGTTCAAACTTCCATCGGAGAACCCGAAATTTGATGGTCTACAGGACCCCAAGGTCTGGTTGGAGGATCACATCTCCTCAGTCAGGCTGCACGGAGGCAGTTGAAGTACCGCCATGCAATGCTTGCAGCTACAGCTACAAGGCGCCGCCCGGGCATGGCTCAATAACCTCCCACGCGAATCCATTCGCAGCTGGGATGAGCTGGTCTACAGCTTCGTACGCAACTTCAAGGGCACATACAAATGCCCCGCTTCAATCGAAGAATTGAGATGCTGCCAGCAAAAATCTAGCGAATCGCTGCACTCTTACATCCAAAGATGGTCCATCATCAAGAACTCCGCAGAGAACATCTCGGAAGACCACGCGATTGATGCATTCAACGGCGGTGTCCGCCGCATGGAACTCAGGGAGGAGCTAGGCCGCTCAAAGCCCAAGACCATCGACCACCTGATGGAGATCGCGAATCGGTGGGCTGATGGGGAAGACTCGTTGAAGAATCGCGTTCACTCTGACGAGGAGGCGGAACTCAAGCGAAGACGCGACCGCCGGAGTAAACGTCATATGCGCGTCTACGATGATCGTGATGACGTCAACATGGTCGCAGCCGGCTACGCCGATAGACGCGACGATAACCGCAACAGCGGATACCGCAGCGGCGGACATCGTGACTCCGGGAAAACCACGCAAGTATGGCAACGCCGCACTCGCGATGAAGCACCCGCGACCTCCATCGAAGATAAACTGTCCGGACCATGCACGGTACACTTCTATATCGACAAGCATGACGGCAAGAGAAAGTCCAGTCACCTCCTCAAGGACTGTTGTGAATTCCTCAAGCTACATGAGGGGTTGGTTCGAATGAACCGCAATGCAGTCGAAAGAGGCTACGGGGCCGCTCCAGGTGCAGTGGCACATGGCGCACCACCACCACCACCTGGGCCACCACTGAACGGAGCTGCACCGGACCAGCATCACGAAGGCGAACCATACCCACGGGCCATGGGTACCATGATGATCCAAAAGGGGCGCCCTTCCAATAGGATGCAGAAGGCCATCACTCGCCAAGTCAATTTGGCCACGCACTCGCCACCATCCACCACTGAGTACCTCAGTGGTAGCGAATCGTGCATTACCTTTGACAAGCGCGACCACCCACCTCAAGTACCTCGACCAGGTCATTGCCCCCTCGTACTCGAGGCACAAATTGGAGGCTTCAACATGAGTCGCGTCTTCATGGATGGCGGAAGCAGTATCAACCTCATATTCGCGAGTACCTTATGAGCAATAAGGATCCCTCTAACTTGCTTGGAGGCATCGGACACAACGTTCCACGGCATTGTCCCAGGAAAAGGTGTATACCCCGTGGGCAAAATCAACCTCGACGTCATATTCGGCACGCCGAAGAACTTCCGACGCGAGCACATCGACTTTGAAGTTGTCGACTGGCCCTCACAATACCACTGCATCCTCGGGTGCGTCGCGTTCGCTAGGTTCATGGCAGTACCCCATTACGCCTATCTGCAGATGAAAATGCCAGGTCCCAACAGCGTCATCACGATCAACAGGAGTTTCGAGCGATCTGACAGTTGCGACAGGGAATTCAACAGAATCTCCCAGTCCTTCGGCATGCAGGAGGAACTCGCGCGATTGAAGGAAACGACAGACAACAGTCTGCCCCCTCTGAGTAGGCCAAGCTCACTTGACCTCTCCTTCGACTCATCTGTGCACACAAAGAAGGTGCAGGTCCATCCATCGGATCCCGCTAAAACGGCCCTCATCGCCAACAACTTGGGTCCCGCATAGGAACTCGCGCTCGTCGAATTCCTCCGTGAGCACTGGGAAAATTTTGCCTGGTGTCCTGCGGACATGCCAGGAGTTCCCAGGGAATTCGCCGAGCACGCACTCAACGTTAACCCCGACATAAGGCCAGTCAAGCAAACAATCAGGCGACTGTCTGAGCCACGCGCACAGGCAGTCGGAATGGAGATCAACAGACTCCTCGAGGCCAAATTCATACGCGAGATCAAGGAAAGCACTTGGCTCGCCAATACGGTGCTGGTGCCAAAAAAGGACACGGATATCCTGCGGATGTGCGTGGACTTCACTTCTCTTAACAAGCACTGCCCAAAAGATCACTTCCCGCTACCACGGATCAATCAAATCATCGACTCCACTGTTGGATGCGAGCGCCTCTGCTTCCTCGACGCCTACTCAGGCTATAACCAAATTCGAATGAAGGAGGAAGACCAGGAGAAGACCGCGTTTACAACGCCCTTTGGCGTGTTCTGCTACAACACAATGCCCTTCGGGCTAAAAAACGCAGGAGCCACGTACCAGAGGTGCATGCAGGCCTGCCTCAAAGAGCAACTTGGTCGCAACATCCAAGTCTATGTCGACGACATAGTAATCAAGACCAAGGAAGAAGCCTCTCTAATCGATGACTTGCGCGAAACCTTCGCCAATCTCGATCGCTACCGGATAAAGCTCAATCCGGACAAATGCGCCTTCGGCGTACCCTCTGGACAACTGCTCGGGTATCTCATCTCCGCGAGAGGGATTGAGGCAAACCCGAAAAAGATAAAGGCCATACTGGCCATGGAGAAGCCAAAGAACATAAGAGGCGTTCAGCAACTAGCCGGGCGAATCGCGGCCCTCAGTCGATTTATCAGTCGAATGGGAGAAAAGAAGCTGCCCTTCTATCAGCTCCTCCACAAAGCTGACAAATTCGAGTGGACAAACGAAGTGCAAGAAGCATTCGAGGACCTCAAGCGCCTGCTATCCACCTCGCCAATATTGGTAACCCCACGAGAAAGGGAACCACTGCTGCTGTACATCGCCGCCACCAACCAAGTGGTTAGCACAGTTCTCGTCGTCGAATGGGCCGAGGAAAACAAGGTCCATGGCGTACAACGCCCGGTATACTACCTCAGCGAGGTCCTCACGCCAACAAAACAGCGGTACCCACACTACCAGAAGCTGGTGTACGGCGTCTTTATGACCGCCCGGCGACTGCGCCATTACTTCCAGGAACACCCAATCGTGGTAGTCAACAACGCCCCATTGGGACATATCCTCAATAACTCTGACGCCACAGGGCAAGTCGCGCTTTGGGGAATCGAGCTGTCTCCATGAGACATCACATACGAAAAGCGCGGTGCAATCAAGTTGCAAGTTCTCCCGGACTTCCTCGTACATTGGATGGAAAACCAACTCCCGGACAAGCCAGATATGTCCTACCTCTGGACAATGCACTTCGATGGGTCCAAGAGGAAAGATGGAGCAGGAGCAGGTGTCGTACTGACATCGCCTCAAGGGGACAAGCTGAAATATGTCCTGCGAATGCAGTTCACAGCCTCAAACAACGAGGCTAAATCCGAGGCCCTGTTACACGGGATGAGGATGGCAAAAGCCTGCGGCGCAAACAGGCTAATCATATATGGCGACTCCAAGCTGGTCGTCAACCAAACAATGCATGAGTGCGACGCACTAAACAACAACATGATCGCATACCGCGACCTCTACGACACACTTGAAGGAGACTTCGATGGCTGTGAGTTGTGACACATAGGCTGCGAAAGCAATGAGGAGGCGGACACACTCGCCAACATAGGCTCCACCTGTGCACCCATACCACCTGGGGTATTTCTCGAGCACATATGCGAACGCTCCATCAAGCCAAAGGCCGCAGAGAAGAAAACAAGCGCAGCAACGGACTCGGGGGCTACGCCACCCAATGAGCCAACAACAATCGATGATTTGGAGCTCGACACAGGACTCGAGGGACCAATGAGCGTCATGATGATCAAACAATCCTGGACGCAGCCGTACATTACATACCTCCTCAGCAAGCGCCTACCGGACGACCTGACAGATGCACAACACATCGCGAGGTGCTCCAAGGCATTCGCCGTTATCAACGATGAACTGTATAAACGCAGCATCATAGGCGTGTTACAGCGATGCGTCTCCCTAGCCGATGGAAGAGCAGTGCTCCTCGACATCCATGAAGGGACCTGCGGGCACCACGCCGGCAGTCGCGCCCTCGTCGCCAAAGCTCTACGAGCTGGATTTTACTGGCCCACGGCCATGCGCGACGCCAAGGATATAGTCCAAAAGTGCAACGCCTGTCAGCGATTCGCGGACAAGCCACACGCACCAGGCGCAGAACTACGGCCTATTCCATTGGCCTGGCCCTTCGCCCAGTGGGGACTCGATATGGTCGGTAAACTTCCAAGGTCCTCGCAAGGAGGCTACGTCTACCTCTTGGTCGCAGTCGACAAGTTCACCAAGTGGATCGAGGCCATGCCAGTGACCAAGCAATCAGGGCACAGCGCAGTCAAGTTCTTCGAGTCCATCGTCTACCGCTTCGGCGTGCCACACAGCATCATCACCGACAACGGAACGAACTTTACATCCAAGGAGTTCCAAGATTTCTGCGAGAACCTGGGGATCAACATTAGCTATGCCTCAGTCGCACACCCGCAGACCAACGGTCAGGTGGAAAAGGCAAACGGGCTCGTCTGCAGCGGCATCAAGAAGCGACTCCTCCGGCCACTCGAACAAGTCGCGGGCTGCTAGCCAAACAAACTGCAATCCGTACTCTGGAGCCTGCGTACAACTCCAAATAGAGCCACTGGCTACACACCATTCTTTATGGTACATGGAGCAGAGGCAGTATTACCCGCCGAGGTACGGTACAGAGCGCCACGCGTAGTCGCCTACAGCGAGAAGGAGTCATCCCTCGCACTCGAAGACTCCGTCGACCTCCTTGACGAAGCAAGAGAAATCGCCGCAGAAAGATCTACGATCTACCAGCAGAACCTACGCAACTACCATAGCAGAAGGCTTCTCCCAAGATCCTTCGTCGAAGGTGACCTGGTCCTGCGACTGAAGCAGCAGGGGCATCTCAAGCTCGAGTCCCCCTGGAAAGGACCATACGTGATTATAGAAGTAATCCCAGGTGGCGCATATCGCCTTCAAGATTTAGAGACAGGAGTCGCATACTCCAACCCTTGGAACGTCGCACAACTGCGACGCTTCTACCCTTAGTCGTTTCTTCTTTACTTTTGCATCGCAAATAAGGCTATTCAGCCAAGGCTACTTAGCTGCACATTGTACTACGTACTGTTCTCCGAATAAATAAAAGCTAAGTGCCCCAAAACTCCGTGCTCTCTTTTCTTTTGTCAACTTTCATACTCGGGGGCTGCGCCACCCTATATACATATGTTCTTCGAACAATAACGCGACATCCTGAGTAGCTGGCACATCAATCGAACCCCTTAACACAAACACAACCCAGCTGCCACGCAGCTGACAGGTTGACAGGGGAAAGACACAAAGATGACCAGGCTAACGAAAAGGACTCGCACAAGTGCAACACACCCTACTCTTATAAAGCTATTTGTATACATTCAACAATAAATTATCTACAAATATACATGAGCTTTACAACACCAGTACACTTATATGCAGGATACATATTTGGCTACCCTTGCAACAGAAGAACATTAGTCTGTTCCTCGAAGAAGTTGACGATTTCCTCGGCTGGACGATCCACCGCTTGATAGTGCGACACCATGTTCCAGAAAGATCCTGCTGGTGGCACCAGTGGCCCAGATGCAATGGCGGCGACATCCACGTCAGGCCTGTGCAAACGCACCACGGAGAGCGCAGCCTTAGCACCAGCCACCAGCTGCTGCCTCACGCACTACGAACCGCGGACATATCTTGAAATTTCGTCAGCAGGGCCAGCAGGCTTGATGGAGTATCATCCAGCGGGAACATCACCTGGTAGATGTTCTTCAAACACGACTGCGACTTCTTCAGAAAGAGCAGCACTCGCGAGGCGCGATCCTGTAGGGTCGCTAACGCAGTCGCACGATCATGATCTACCCAGAAGTATCCACTCTCCTGAAGTTGCTCTTGGGTGAGATCATGAAGGCGGATGGCAATCCTATCCCTCTCCTTCTGCGGACGGCGTGCGCTAACAACTACACGAAGCAGCATCAACAGCATGAGTACAACGTACCATTGCGATTAACTACAAAAGAAAAGACGAGGATGAGCAAACTAACACTTAAACTGGTCGCCTAGTTGTGTCACCTCGCCAAGCAGATATTGCTCGCGAGCGGCAGCTTTTTCAGCCTTCGACTTCCACACGTCCGTGCTACCACGGATCACGGGCAACTCACGCTCCAATTGCTTAACGCGATCACGAAGTCGTGAAAGCAAGGAAAGCTCCTCTACCCTGGAGCAGGATGGTGCCACTGTATCCTCAAGAGATGGCGAGTCCGGGGTTCCCCCCACAAGACCACTTGATGTACCCTACCAAAAATCAAGCCAGAAGCAAAAATAAGGCGACCAACTCAACAGTCAAAAGTAACAGGTGCATTCAGGACCAATAAAAGTATCTACAAACACATTCGCCAACAGGCATGTTCTCCAATCAAAAGAGCAAGTTCACCAGCTATTACAAGGAACTAACTACGGAGCAGCTGGCTTCTTCGACTTCGACGACCTTGGGGGCTTCATCAAGTCCATGGCAGTATCAGATGCCACTGACTTTCCGCCGGCCCCTGAGGCCAAAGTTTTCGCCGCCTTCTTCGCGCGATTGAGCTCCTCCGAATACTTGGCAACAGTGTTTATCAAGGAATGGCCATATTTGGCATAGGCAGTCGCAAAAGGAGTGAATACTGCCTGCTGACCATCCGCGCCAATAGGCATCATCTTCGACACCGCAGAGGGATCCACTTCGACTCCGTGGGCTTGCACCATGGCAAGCAACATGGTCACGCCAGCTGCACGGAGGGAGTTCTTGTACGTGGTAGGCACACCCCCAGCGAGCGACTCCACCAGCTCCTCCACATTGTCAATCAGCTCCGCCTTCGGCATCAGCTCCTCCCGGAGGCGACTCAGGGTGGCCTTGGCTTTGGACAACGTATTTTGGACAGCGGCGCTACGGTCTTCGACCGTAGATACCGCGCCCGCCAAAACGTCATCGCGACCAAGGGCTTGTGGATCAAAACTCAAACCGCCAGCATCTACAACAAAATACGTACACGGATCAAACTCCTAATGCCACCGGCACTACAGAGGAAGAGAAGAACATCAATAAAAATATCTACCAAGTAAAGGTACCTGAGAGGGCCTTGGTGACTGAGAAAAGTTGCTCTTCGAACGACTTCTCCCTGGCTGCAAAGGAGGCACGCAGATCCTCTTCGCGCTTCTGGGCCTCATCACGAGCCGCGATTGCCTCGCGCGCCCCTTCACTGCTGCGGCCAGCGTCTTCTCCAACGTGGCGACATCACGCAGTAAAGCATTATGCTCAGCTACATGGCAGTCAACTTGGCCGTCAGTCGATTATACCAAAATACAGAGAAGACGAAAAATAATAAGTATAGAACACTCACTCTCAACCACGCGGTGGCACGTCTCCAGCATCGCATGCTGGCGACCCATCGCCATCACTTGCTCTGCCACCTGTGCGGCTTCCTTTACAAGGAGCTGTCGCACAAAACAAGGAGTTAGCAGAGGGCAACAAAGGGCGTTGACTGCCAAATTATAAAAAAAAGAAAGATATACTTACATGATCCTCCAGCGACTCCGAAGAAGATTGCTGAACCATCATCCGAGCTACTACTCGATGCTCCCCTACGTGAGGAGAGCTCGAAGAATTGTGCCCGGAGTGGGCCGCCGCCGGAGGAGAAGGAGCACGCCCAACCTCTATCTTGGCCTTTGAGATCGCGACTCCTGATTCCTTAAAAAATTCGACGTCGCTAGACGATGACGACGCCTCTTGACTACAAGGTAAAATCCGCAATCAGAAAGGGCAAAATCCAGGGAAAAGCCAACAAGAAGAAAACAAGCGAAGAACAAATGCACTAGCAAACTTACAAGTCAAATCTGTCAAGATCAAATGTGGCCTCCGTCGACTCCGACGAAGACTCCTTGGGCAATCACATCTTCTTGCGAGAAGACGGTGCCACAGCCCTCACAGGAACGGCGGGAATTGGCGACTCCGCGCCAACAGCCGTGCCTCCTAGAGTGGAAGGAGTCGACACGTCGGAATCCTCGCTACGCGAACGCTTGCGAGTATCCGGACTCTCGGACTCGGGGGCTTCCTCTTCCACATCGGAAGGGACAATCGACTCAGACTGATCCTCTTCCAAAGCTTCACGAGGAATAATCCCCTCAGGGAGGGGAGGCATGCAAGGCGACACCGCCCACTCCTGCATACAAAAAGTAAAACAGATAAGCAACAGAAGACGCAATCGAGAAAATACGCTACTACATGGCACAACCATACCTCAGGAGGAGGATTTGAAGCATCAAAAGGAGGAACGACTGGCTCGTTCGGAAGCACATCCTTGAGGGTATACTTCGTGACCAGTCGCACCCTCTTATCTACCTCACTCGCGGACATGCCATCGGCAGACACGCGAGTGGGATCATCAGCGCCACCCCATTGGAACATGGGATGGACCCTGGCCTGGAGAGGCTGGACGCGACGACGCAGCCAAGTCCTGGCAAGGGTGCAGCCTCCCTCTTCTGCGCCTATGCGACTCTCGAGGTCGCAGACGCGCTGATATAACACGTCTGTTTCCGCAAGTTCGGAAGGCATGATCACGTTCTTCCAAGAACGCATCTTCTTGCAGGGAGTCGCGGGATCGAAGGGCGCGAGTCCAAAGTGCTCGTCCTTGGCCTTCCGATCGCGCACATAGAACCATTTGTCCCTTCATCCCTGGACGGACTTGGTGAGCTTGATATCAAACTAGGTGGCGGATGGGTCAACATGGATTCCGCAACCACCTACGCCATAAACTAAAGAGCCAGATGCGGACTGACGCTTCAATTTAAAGATGCGTTTAAAAAGACCAAAGTGCGGCTCGATTTCGAGCCAGCACTCGCAGAGAGTGGTGAAACAAGTGATGTGGAGGAGAGAATTTGGGGACAGCTGATGGAGCTGGAGCCCATAGAAACAGAGAAGACCCCGAAGAAAGGGGTGAAGAGGCAAGGAAAGACCACGAATGATGAAAGAAAGAAACATCACTCGATAACCAGCGGGAGGCACAGGAATGGTCTCACCGCTGGGGACGCGCGAATCGGCGACTGCTGCAGAGATCACTCCGTCTTGGCGAAGAAGACGGAGATCCGACGCCTTGATAATAGAGGGGCGCCATGCGCCATTGGTCACGCAGGTGCCCGCGACTTTCTTCTTCCCGGCGGCGGCACTGGTGACTGCAGCAGCGGAGCCGCCCTTCTTCTTCGCTGCAGCGAGGGTGGCCGCGGAATCAGCGGCAGCACCTCCTTTCTTCTTCCCCATTGCGCGACGGCGATGAGAATGAAGGAAATAGCTTGGGAACGAACGGAGCTGGTCCAGCATCGTGGGGAAGATGAGCGCAGAGGAAAGCAAGCAAGCAAACGGCAATGGCGATGGCAGCAAGGAAGAAAGAGCACAGATGGGAAATTACCGGCGCAGCATCGCTACTTAATCCCTGGAAGATGCAATCCAACGGCTGACAAAAACCCTATTGGACGCGTGGCACGCATCGCGTAGGACACGTGGCGAAGAGGAAGCGCGAACCGTCCCCCCACTTCTACCATTACACGCGGAAATCGAGGAGGCACAGTTAAAAATAAGATTACGCATGCCCAGTCAAATAAAAGTCAGAAAGTGGGACCCACCGCTCATCACGTCCCGTCAAAACCGCTCACGCGGGCAACTAAGGTCATACAAGCGTCAGCACTGACGTCACCAATCCTATGCAGTGGAAAACTTCGACTATTTTTAGTCCTTGCTGGAGTCTTCGACTCCACCAAGCACTCGGGGGCTACTCCCATAGGGAGCGCTGGCCGCGCACCCTACGACTTTCTTTTTCTTGTTGCAGGAACATGGAAAATCACAAAAGCAAACCCAACCACTCGAAACACAGTTCGATTATGGACATGTGTTACTCCCATAGGGAGCGCCGGAAACAAGCAGGCAAAAGACGACAGCAGTCGCGAAAGTGTTTTAGTACATGTCTGAGTTATCGATTGAACAAGCAAGCAAAAGACGACAGCAGTCGCAAAAGTTCTTTAGTCCCTGCCTGAGTCTTCGACTCAACCAGGCACTCGGGGGCTACTCCCATAGGGAGCGCTGGCCACGCACCCTATGATTATTTGTGCAAGAAAACTGTATGTTGATAACATTCACACTCGAAACTCATGGCGACACCGCCTCATAATTTTCCCCTGCAAAGAGACTGCGTCTCCTGGGTTACCCGAATCGTCTCCGCGATGATAAAGTTCGGATGCCGCGCCTACGGCGTGAAGGTAAGACCTGAATAAGGCCTGGCAACGCATTTAACGGCGCACTACCAGAAACATGTCCGTGCCTACAGGCACGATGAACATGACTTGACGGACGCGTCAAGTGCTCACACCCATATAACTGGAATTCGACTCCTGTAAGACCTCCGCGGCCTGAGTCGAATTACACCAGCACTTTTCCGGATTTGAGTCCGGGGACTCGAATTTGAGTAGATTGCGTTGTTTCACCCTAAGGTGGTTAACTGATACCGATACTTCGGTTATATCAGGCACGTATATCAACAATCCCTATGACGCAAATAAAAGCAATCGAATTGTACTCATTTAGGCACTTGAAGGCTTCAAAAGTCCCTAGTCGAATCTGCGATTCCACTGGGCACTCGGGGGCTACTGACATGGGTATACCCTACAGGTACTCGAGCTTGGTACATACGGTCCAAATACATACAGGCACACGGTGTCGACAAGGCCCGGATGGAGGGACTCGAGTAACCCACGGACTCTCGATTGCTTGAAGGACAAGAAGAAGTTAAAGATAGAAAGTTTGAAGGGGAAAACCCTAACTTGTAACCGACTCGACCTGTTACCTGAGACCTAGCCTATCTATATAAAGGCTAGGAGGGGGCGGCGAGGAGGACACACGCAACCCTAGTTTCCACAACCCTCGCCAGATTTCGTCTGCGCACCATTGTAACTTTCGAATCCCTCGATAATTCCACGAGCACACAAGCAGGAGTAGGGACCTCTACGAGGCCTGAACCTGGGTAAATCCTTTGTCCCCAGTGTGCTTGTTTGCTAGCCGATAGATGTCTCCAGCGCTCCCTCCTTCTCCAAACCCAAGTCCATAACAATGGGCATTGATGAGTTAAACCCTCGTCAAAGAGTGTCGAACCCAATGAGGAGTAGAAGGTGTTGACGAGTGGCTTGGAGCAGGAATTCTCTGTAAATACTTAGTAAACGGATTTTTAGGAGTTTTTGATAATGCGGATAAATAAAGTGCGAGTAAATAAAAGACAACAACAATAAATGCAGCAAGTGGCCCAATCCTTTCTTTAGAAAAGGACAAGCTGATTGTATTACTTAAGATGACCAAACATTCTCGAGGACACACATGAATATTGTCAAGTGCTTTCACTTCATATAGTTGATTAATCTTCTTTAGTTTGATAAGTGTTGTGTGGGTGAACCTGTGCTAATGTACTGACCTTCCTAGGACTAATACATACTTGTGATTATACCCCTTGCAAGCATCCGCAAGTACAAGAAAGTAATTAAGATAGAAACCTAACCACAACTTTAAACTCTGAGATCCTACACTCCCTTGTGCAAAGGTTTCCTAACGGGGGTTCAGGTTTCTGTCATTCCGGCAACCCCTACGATTAGTAGCCAAACATACAATGCATTCCCCTAGGCCCATAAAGGTGAAGTGTCATGTAGTCGACATTCACATGACACCACTAGAAGAATAACACCACAACTTAAATAACAAACTATTGAATCTTTCTCAACACAATTCCACTACTAACAACATGACTTCTCCCATGTCCTCAAGAACTAAACGAACTACTCACAAGACATCATATGGATCAAGATCAGAGATGATATAATAATAAGTAACAATCTGAACATAACAATAATTCAATGGTTCCACTCAATAGCATCAACTACAACAAGTAATCAAGACCGGGAAAATTTCTCCTAAGAACTATGCAAGATTCAACCCAATTGTTACAGCGGTATGAAGTGGTGATGATGGTGCTGGTGGAGATGATGATGGAGATGATAGTGATGATGATCCTGATGAAGTCCAGCTTGATGGTGGTGTTGATGGCGATGATCTCCCCTCTCCGGGAAGGAATTTCCCCGGCAGATTTCTGCTTGCCGAAAAGCTCTTTCTCTCTCTGCAGTTTTCCGCCCCGCAGAGGCAGCAAAATCTTTCTATGGTCGCTCCTCGAGTCTTAGGGTTTCGTGGGGATAATATATGCCAAAGGGGAGAGCTGGAGGTGGGCCAGGGTGGCCACACCACCTGGTGGCGCGACCAAGGGTGGCCCGCGCCAGGGGGTGGTGTGGGCCCCCCGTGGCCCAACTCCGCTCCCCCTTCTAGCATCCTTCGTCTTCTAGAAAAATAGGATTTTCCATGTATTTTCAGGGATTTTTCGATCTTCGCGAATTTTGCCTCCAAGCAGTGCCTTTTCCATCAGAATCCTAACTTCAACGGTCCATCCTCCAAAAGTAATCAACCATGCAAAAAAAGATGAAATAACATAAGTATCATCTATTAATATGAAATATATCAATGAATAATAGTAAATTATGATATAGAATAGTGATGCAAAATGGACGTATCAAGCGCTAACATTGCTCAGTCGGACACAAGTTGCCTCGTCGGGATCCAAAGTTTCCTCATAGGATACCGAAGTAACTTGTCGGGCACACAAGTTTATTTGTCTAAAAGCATAAATTACTTCATTGGGTACCAAAATTGGTTTGTCGGGCACCAAAATTGCCTCGTCGGACACAAAAGTTTCTTAGTTGGGCACATGCTGCCTTTTCGGGATCCGACATTACCTTGTTGTGGTCCGAAGTTGCCTCGTCGGGTTTCGCTTTGCCTGAAGAAGGGTCATCCTCAATCACCGTGGCAGTGATGTCTTAATGGCGGCCTACCGAAGTTGCCTTGTCGGGCATGTAAGTTACCTCACTGAGCGCTAACATTGCTCAGTCGGCCACAATTTGCCTCGTCGGGATCCAAAGTTGTCTCGTTGGGCTCCAAGGTTGCATATTGCTGCTATAAAGTTGCCTAGAATTTCAATAAAGTTGCCTTGTACTACTGTGACGTTTCATTCAGTAGTGGGGAAGTTGCCTACCTTTGAAGAAGCACCTAGAGTTGCAATGCAGGTGCCTTGTGCTGCTGCGAAGTTGCGTTTAGTTGAAGTGAAGTTGCCTACCGTTGAAGTGAAGTTGCCTAGAGTTGCACTGAAGTTGCCTTGTGCTGTTGCAAAATTGTGTACCGCTACTAGGAGGTTGCCTACTACTGATGTGAAGTTGCCTGTAGTTGCACTATAGTTGCCTTGTGCTGCTACGAAATTGCACTCAGTTGTTGGGAAGTTGCCAACCGCTGAAGTAAAAGCACCTAGAGTTGCACTATAAGTTCCTTGTGTTGCTACGAAGTTGCATTTAGTTGTAGTGAAGTTGCCTACCACTAAAATGAAGTTGACTAGAGTTGCACTGAAGTTGCCTTATGCCGTTACAGAATTGTGTAGCGCTACTGTGAGGTTGCCTATGACAACTTTGAAGCTGCCTACTGCGTTGTGAAGTTTCCTGATGATATTGTGAAGTTGTCTACTATTGTATGTGAACTTGTTAAGTGTAATTTCTGAGACTGTCTACCGTTGTTATGTAGTTTCCTACCACTGTAGTGAAGTTCCTATGGGCTATTGTTAAGTTGCCTCTCCAGATTTTCCTGCAACTACCGCATCATAGTTCACAAATGCCTCTCTTGACTTCCTCGAGGTTGCTCTGTACATTCGGCGAAGTACCAGCTATCGTTCGTGTGGATGGGTATGTTCAACTAGACCAAGTTAGGCTCTACTCTACATGTTCAGTTGAGGCGATGTCGTGAAGTTGACTACGTGTTGTTCTGAAGTAGTTTGTTGTTGTTTTTGTGGAGTTGCTAAGTTGTTTCTAAATTTTGCTAAATTGCCTAATGTCACTATAAAGTTGCATATCGGTGTTTTTAAGTTGCAATAAATTGAGAAGTTACGGTGTTAGGCAAAATTGGCAGAATTAAGGAACTATTATGTGGATTTAGGCAACAACCTTACAAAATATACAATAGAGGACTCTTGTGTATACACCGAGGGCTCTTGTGTATATAACGATGTCTCTTGTTTATACAATGAGAAGTGGAAGTACTAAAGTGCAAAACATCTGAACTGATAAGATTTCTTATTCTTTCTCCCATGCGTTCCCGAGGAAAGCTTCTACAGTCGGCAGATCGACAACGGGGAATCGGCAGCGGATCTGTCGTGGAGCGGAGATGCTCGCAGGGGGAAGGCGTGGCGACGCTCGTACGGAAGGTGCACGGTGCTCGCATGTGAAGCGCGCGCTAGGCCATCGGGAGGCGTTGCAGTGCTTGTCCTGTACATGGCCCGGTGCTCGTCGGAGCTGCAAGGAGAGGGACGGGGCACGCCGACAAGAGGTCAAGGGGCAGTGGCTCGTTATCTGGAACGGTGTAGTTACTTTTTTGTCTGTGCGCGAGTGGATATGGTGCGCTCGAGAGGGGCTCACTAGACGTGCCCTTCTTTTAATGACGAGGTCCTTTCCTTCTAAAAAAAGAACTTGGAAGACCACATGTCAAAGAAGAAAAATCACTAGGAAGACCACGGAGTTAAATTCATCGTTCGTAACTGAACTTGTCCGAGAAATTCCATACCTTCATTATACAGGGAGAATATAAATTTATGGTCATTGAATGCACGTCAGAGCTTTACACACGATCACCGCCCTCGCCGTATGGTCGTATTTTCTTACGTAGCGAGGTGAGGGACACAATGTCAGGTAACCTAATAGGGAGATAAGAATAGGCATCTAGAGGAGGGAGTTTTTGGAAAAGTTCCATCCCCTTCCGTAGCTCTCTCAAGTGATCCCCTCTTGGAGATGTGGCCGCACACCCGCCTACTGCTGTCCTAGCCGATGTCGGCTGGCGCCGACACTGACGCACTCCGGCGAGGCTCCGCCTCGACCTTCACCTCGGATTCCCCTACATCTCAACGCCGCACTGTATCGGCTCAAAGCATCCAACAATCGCGTGGTGCACAAGATCCGGAAGCTCATAAATGTGCAGCTGTCTATAGTGCGTCGTCATCAGAGTTAAGCAGCGGGGCGGTGTCGGCATCCCCGATGAATGCACAGTTGTTGGAGATGGGCTCCTGGGCAACCTGGCGTGCAAAGGAGAACACATGTGGTAGAAAAGGTCGTTCTTGGCTCACTGCGCTCGCCGTGCTGCTGTAGCTGTCCACCGGCGAGCCTCTGCATGCACCGCCCACCTGCTCCACTTGTGTGCGGTCGTCGACGAGGTGAGAGGGCACCCGCTGCCCACCTGCTCCACTTGCCGCTCGGCTATTGGGGAGGCCGGAGGGCCAATCTGGCATACAGGTCGGTGGCGATGCAGTGGGAGCTGAAGAGGTAGATAACACTAATGCGATAGAGCGCGTGCCAATAGTCGCTGGTAGGCACGAAGCCCATTGCTTGGTGGAAGAGGAGGTCGCGTACCGCGTCCTTGATGGGGTGATCGGCGAAGGCCGCGCTGGTTAGGAGATCCCACAACATGACGGCCCTGGACATGGCGGACTCTCCCCAGCTAAAGTCGACACCGTTGAACACGAGGCATGGCAAGCTTCGGCGCGAGGCCTAGGGAGGCACGTGAAATAGGAGGGGCGGCGGTCAGCGACGCCGCCAAGGCCGGCACCTGTAACCAAGATGCGCCGGCTAGTGGCTCGTCGGCGAGCCGGTGGGACGGGAGGAGGGGGTGGAGGTGGAAAGGGGATGACAACCTTATCTTTGCCTTTTTTCAATTTAGCCCTATTGATTTTTTATATTTTAAAAATAGTCCCTGTGAATGGTTAAGATGAGATCCACGTAGTGCCACATCAGCAAATACCTACCAGCTCCATTGACCATGTGTGAAGCTCTGATTCATATTCATTAAGATTTAATTGCACCGTACATACAAATAGTTGTCCTCTATGTGCAAACTCACTCAAATAGTTGCAAAACGTGTCCCACTAGTACATGAACTTGACTTCCATGTGAAAAACCCCCATAGCCAATCACAAACTGCCATCTGGCGACTCCAGCGCTGGCCCAATTTTTTTTTTGGAAAACCCCCTAAAGAGGCTTGGTTTCTCCATCCCGTCCCTCACTCTGTACTCACACCCTGCTTTATCTCGACCTCAGAGAGAAATATAGTAGCTAGGGTTGGATATTAGCGGCGACGGCGACCAGTTCGAGAGTAGCGGCGACGGAAGATGGTGGAGTCGAGCGAGGGTTCACTGGAGAGCTCCGGGCACTCTCCTCCACCTGCTCGCGGTAGGCCGCGGTTGAGGGGAAGGCCCCTGGCCCCCGCTGCTGCATCGGAAGAGGAGAGGCGGGTGCGCGGCGGGGTGGCGGAAGAGGAGAGGCGGGTGCGCAGTGCGGCGACAAAAGATGATAGGCGGCTGCACGAATTGGTAGCAGACGAGCTGGCCCACGGGGAAGAGTACAGGGAGAAGTTCATCGCGACTCACATCCTGTATAATGAGGTGTTGCGCCTGCACTTTGCGCTCGCGAAGGATGATGCCGAGAGGCAGCAGTTGGCTGGTGATCCTCCTGATCTCATGAACCAACAGTTTAGCCTGGAGATGCAGCGACGAATTCTCCAGGAAAGGCTTGACGTGAGGAACGGGCCTAGTTCCTCGACACCAAATCCTTGCTAGGCTTTGGTTCTTGATGTGAGTGTTTGCAGGCTTGGTTTTTTTTTACCGTAATCCTATTCAAATTTGATTGATATTTGTTCGATTTTCAATTGAATTTGCTGCTTCATTTGTAGAGAGAAGGGAAGGACAAGAAGATGAACAAGAAGCAATAGCAAATGAATAAGCATCAACAACGTTGAAGAAGAAGCAGTAGCAGCAGTGAAGAAGGAGAAGAAGCAGTACTTGCAGATTAGATGTTCAAGTAGTGCTTGCCAGGCTCTGGTTCTGAAGTAGGTGTTTAAGTAGTACTTGTAGATTAGATGAAGTGGTAGTTCTTGTTTGTAATTTGTGTTGTGAATTTGAATCAAATGAGCATCTTATACTCCTATGTTATGTGTGCACTATGCAAGCAGTACTTGCAGTTTGAAATTTGATGTGAATTTGAATAAAAGGAGCAACTTTTCTCCTATTTTCTGTGTGAATTGTGATGACAATGTGCATTTGCATAGCATTACTTGGTACATTCATGCTAATGACATGACACATCTATGCTAAATTTTGCACAACATTTGTACAACATTACTTGTTCAGACAAATGCCATGAAACATATGTGCTTCCAAAGGTACATAGTGTATAACATCTAGAATTCACACACTTTATTACAACAAAGTTTGTCCAAATAAACTAGAGGAACCATGCAAAATTCTGGAATGTGCTCTACATAGTCCCATCTCCAGGTGCACTTTGTGATAATGGGAATTCATTTAGGAAAGTGTCACATAGGAAGTTTGCAGTCAATGCCTTCACCTCCCAGTCAGCCTTGCAAGTGTGCCTCTTCTCATATGTAGTCACTGTGAATACACCTTGTCTGTTGTCCTTTGTAGCTTTGAACCACCAAGTGTAACCAGGCTTGCACACTGCCTCAATCCTACTTGGCTCATTTCTAATCTTGTTCACTTTGGTTCTGTGACAAACACTGTAGCTTTGCAATGCTTTCCTGCATTCTTTTACATCACTAAACACCATGCCCACTTTAAACTCTGGATTGGTCATGTCAACTATAGCATTGAATATTGAGAAACTGATCTTCAAATGATCAGCAACTTCCACCCTCAGGCTCAAATCCCCATCCTCCAATATAGTGTCATCTTCTAAATCTTGGACATCCTCTTGCTCGTTATGATCTTCAACATCATTGTACACATTATCAGTGAACAAGTCATCATCACCATCTGCTTCAAAGTCACCGTCATACCAATCTTAATCAGCACTAGAATCATCATCTTCAGAGCTTATTACACCTGATGTTCCTACACCTGATGTCACTCTTGTCATAGCAATCACTTCTCGTGAAGATTACCTTGCATTGATAATTATTTTAGGTCTTAAGGTCTTGAGGAAGTTGTTATGATCAAGCAATAAATTCAAAACTTCCCCCTTCTTGACAGCTTTGCACATGCTATATATATCTGCATCTAACTATGCAAACAAGGCCATCAGTAATCTCCTTTCCAGGCAAACACCAGTATACATGGATTCTCCCATCCCTTTGATAATCCATCTTCCTAAGTAACTCATCAATCCAATTGAGTGACCAATCTTCAGTACAACAAAAATCCCAATGTTTAACTAATGTCCCTATGTAATCGAGCTCTCCTCTTAACCCACAAAAGAATCCATTGTGCTAAACAACAACAATAAACAACCTCCCATTGTCACCTGCAAATTCAGAAACTTCTTTATGTCTGTACCGAATTAAGGCATATATTGGAGCATACGAACACCACTAATTCATGAACTAAAAACTAATTCATCAACGTCCTCAAATTCATCAACTAAATCGTACAATGCAGCATACCAGAAACTAGTACCAATAAGTACAGTTTCTGAATTTTCCGAACAGTTTAAGAAATATAGCCACTATGTGGCTATTGAAGCAGGGCACTGGAATTTCATCAAAATCGCAACATTAGTGACTAAAATTCAATGACTTTAAATATTAGGTGTATACCAACTACAAGAACAACTTATTTCACTAGATCAAACAACAAAACTCGTGGCCTCACAAATCCAAGTCGCCACCCCGACGGAGGGGTATGAACTATGACCCTAATCATCACAACTAGGAAACTCTAGCCCTAAAACAATGAAGAACCATGGCCAAATGCAAACCATGGCCGAATCCACCGTTAAAACAATGAAGAGCTGTTGGAATCATCAATGGCCGAATCAGCTGTGGCCGAAGAACCCTCCGGCGACAGAGTCAAATAGCGAAGATGGGAGAGAGAGGCAGGGGTGAAGCGGTGGCATACCGTATTCAGGGGGGTCCGCCATGAACGGGCGGAGCTGGGGGTTTCGGGGGCATCGCTCCTAAATCGACTGCGTCGTCCCACCGGCATGGTCATCATTGTGGTTGAGACGATCGCGAGCAGATGGCGCCTAGACGAGCACGAGACAGGTAAGGACCTACTCGCAATATGTGCAAATAATGGTGGCTATTATGACATCTATCACCGCTCCAAGATCGTCGTGATCTAAATGAGAAACCAAGCCTCTCTAGGGGGTTTCCTAGGAATAGTTGGGCCAGCGCTGGAGTCGCCAGGTGGCAGTTTGTGATTGGCTATGGGATTTTTGCACGTGGAAATCAAGTTCATGTACTAGTGGAATACGTTTTGCAACTATTTGGATGAGTTTATACGAAGAAAACAACTATTTGTATGTACGGTGCAATTAACTCATTCATTAACCGTAAATTTGTATTCTCTATGTCCGATGACTGTATTATCGATGAATTTAACTCAAGATCACGACACGAAGCGCCAGTCAACATCGGTCGTCCACTGGCTGACTGGCATCCCACAAGTCCACCGAGAGCAAACCCCCATTCGCTCTCAGAGAGTGAGGTCTCCATCCCGTCCCCCAGCAAAACCCTAGCCGGCCTCCGCCGCCGCATCCGCCATGGATGCCGCCCGCATCGATTCCATCGTCCCCCACCTCATCTCCCTCCTCCCCCCGCCCTCCGTCCCCGCCGACTGGCCCGCTCGCGTTACGGCGGCGCGGGATGACGGCCTGGACCACATCGGCCGCCTCCCGGACAACCTGCTCTCCAACATCGTCTCCCGCCTCCCCACCATCGAAGCCGCGCGCACCGTGGTCCTGTCCCCCCGCTGGCGCCACCTGTGGGCGGCGACCCCACTCCTCGTCGACGACGCCCACCTCAGGGCCGCCGATGGGCACCGCGTCTTGCGCGCCGTCTCGCGCTGCGTGGCCGCTCACCCGGGCCCCGTCCGCGCCGTGCGCATCACCCGCCTCTCCTTCCACCGGCAGGAGTACGCGCTCCAGCGCCTGGTCGCCGACCTCGCCGCCAAGAACGTCCAGGACCTCATCCTCTTCAACCGCCCCCGGCCGCTCGACATGCCGCTCCCCGACGACATCCTCGGCTGTGCCTCCCTCACCCGCCTCTACCTCGGCGTCTGGCGGTGGCGCTTCCCGGGCACTATCGCCAGCTCTCCTGCCTTCCCCAACCTCCAGGAGCTCGGCCTTCTCCACACCCTCATCGATGACAAGAAAGTCGACGCCTTGCTCGCCCCAAGCTGGAGATCCTCTCCTTCGCCATGGCGTCCAACTGCCCTTCACGCCTCCGTGTCAACTCCCGCAGTCTCCGAGTTGTGATGGAATGGCGATGCAGCTTCGATGAAGTCACCATAGACGATGCCCCCTGCCTGGAGCGCCTGCTCTTTGATAGCGTTGGTGACCGGAGACCCATCAAGATTGACAACGCGCCCAGGCTGGAGGTCCTCGGCTTCTTGGACCTCCAGCTCCACACGCTCGAGATTGGTGGCATTGTCATCAAGGTAACTGCCTCTTGTAACTTTTCTCTTCTGCACTTGGCATTCATTACGTAAGCGATTGTGCAACCAAATAATTTTCTCACCGTCTAATAATTTGCCTCGATGGCAGGCTGGGAGAAATGTGACGCCTTGTGCCATGCTGCCAAGTGTGAAGATACTTGCTGTCAAGGTGCGGTTTGGGAATATCACGGAGGCCAAGGTGCTGCCCACTCTGCTCAGATGTTTTCCTCGCCTCGAGACGCTTCACGTCATGGTAGTATTTGTGTCCTAAGATATCTTCTCATCTGATAATTGTCTGTCGATTGTAATTCAACAAGATAATATGGGTTTCAGCTTATTCCACTACTTGTTGTTCATTTCTATATATTCCAGAATCTGAAGTCAAAATGTAGATATCATTTCTAGCACTTCTAACTGTACTTGGGAGCAATTTTGGGATTGATATACGCTGGCTATGTTTTTTTTTGCTCAACTACAGTCCATTCAGTCCAGGTCACCTGATGATGTTGATGATATGGATTTCTGGAAGTCTCTGCCCTCCTGCGATTGCCTTGAATCTCATCTGAAGACGTTCGTCCTACACGGATTGCGGGGCCATGAGGCGGGATTCGTCGGTTACATTTTTAGGAATGCGAAGGTGCTCGAGTCCCATGGCATGGTGTATGGTGCTAGGAATAATGTGGTAGTTGAGGGATTAGAGGGGAGCAGTTCCAGTGATGATGAGGGCAGTGCTTCATCAGGTGGAAGCAGTGGCAGTGATGATGTGGAAGAGGAGGAAGGCCCAATGTCAGGTTCTGGTGGTGAGGGCAGTGTGTCATCAGGTGGAACCAGTGACAGTGATGATGTGGAAGAGGAGGAAGGTCCAATGTCAGGTTCTGGTGGTGAGGGCACTGCGCCACCGGGTGGAAGCAGTGACAGGCGTCTGTTTGCTTACCCCGCCTTCCCTTGCTGGAGCTTTCAGAACGCCATTGACTTGTCAGTGGAGGATCCCTTCTATGTGCTGGGGCCTGTCATTGCCCGGATTAATCTTGTCAACAGTGGGACGACACGCTAGATTGTGGTTTTGGCGATGTTTCTTATGCTGGAGATATGTTCACTCGGCAGGTTTACTTTGCGGTGCTAAGGATATGGTAGTTACTTGTTACTACTACTTGATAATTCTGTGGTGAACTACTTGATAATTCTGTGGTGAACTACTTGATAATTCCGTGGTTTCACTAGTGCGTGGCACTCTTGAGTTCTGTATTTGGGAAGACTGTTAGGATTCTGAGTTGTGCAAGTAACTTATTGCATGTTGTTTTGGGCCTTTTGGCCTGTACTAGAAGTACTGCTATCCTGGTTTCTTCTTTTGTTTCTAAGCTGATAACTTACCTAGTTCCTGTATGGCCATCTGTATGACTGATCATTCCTGGCCTTTGCTGACCCTTCTTTGCAAACAATGGCCGCCATCATAGACAAGTAAAATTGTCTTGTTTGACCTGTTTTCACTTGCTCATCACTGTAAATCAGGTTCTCATCGGTAAATCTTGCTCTAGTTAATGAGCCTTGATCTTAAGAGCTCCTACTAACTGTAAATCTCGTCCAACTCGCTATCGTATGCTAGTTATCCTACTGTAAGCCACAACTCTTTTCTGTAGGATGGATAGGTGGAAGCTGTATAAAGCAAAGTGCTACGCAAAGTTATGTTTTGTGACATTACATTTTGATGGTAACTCTTTCACTATTGTTGTTTGGACTTTTGATGATTGGGTCGTCACTAGCTCAGTATCTTAGCAGTATGTAAGAGGCTCATTATCCAAAGTTTAAGAGTTGCCGGTTTCTTTGCTTATGTTCTACTACTCTATAACAGAACTGTTTGTTCTAGTCACATTCTCGCAAAGCTTCACCAAAAGTGCTTGGTTTTATCACACTTAGACACACTAACACACATCAGTCTGGGAAGAAAAATGTGGTGAACCCTGGTTATCAACCGAACACATCCGTAGCAGAGCAAGAGACGAGATTTCGTCCAAAACAAAGAAAGAGAGAAAGAAAGAACTGTTGTTCGTTGGCACATTGTTCTATTTAGCACACTACACAACTAACACAATTGACGCGCTGTTTTTCCTGGAGAACTTGGTAACTTCCATTCTGTGGAGGAGACCACATGCTACTGCTCCAGGCTATCGGATCGTTCTGTGGCTTGCCGAGTCCCTGGAGGAGGGTGCCTCTTGTCCCGAACGCCCTCTACGAAGGAGGTGTCTCCAGGCTATCGGATCATGCAGTGATGCATGATGAAGCTGTTGCTGCCGGCAAGTACTCCCAGGCTGTGGAGAATGCCAGGCGGTTTGTGGAGTGGCTCCAGAGCCCCGAATCTGACGGAGGAGTGACAAGCCGTACTGCTTGCTATTACAGTACTTGCTTAAAGTTGTATGTTGATAGTGTTTCAACTGTCAGTCATTGTCATTTGGATCAGTATTTGAAGTGTCGAAATGTCTGCCTTGGTGTTTAAACCCTCGATGTATTAGTTGGTTCTGTGCTTGGTCAGTTAAAAAAATATGTACGGTATTTTGCATCTACTACGGTCTTTTGCACTATTGTCTGTATCACATTGGCTCGTCACTAACCCGCTATATTAGCAGTGTGTATTTCCAGTCTGTTATCGACTCACATTCTTGCAAAACTTCACCAAAAGTGATTGGTTTCAGTTCATCGCTTACATCTCAGTTTAGCCAGAAAAAAATGCGGTGAACATATCTGTAGTAGAGCAAAATTTTCGTCCAAACCAAAGAAAAAGCACCTTTGTTCGTTGGGACATTATTCTATTTATCACTCTAGAAAACTAGCACACTTGATGATGCGTTGTTCCATACTTTGTGATTCCTCAGACACTTGATGCTGGTTTCTCCTTAAGCTCCGTGCCAGTGACTTATTACAGTATTTTAGTCAGTAGTGGAAATAACTTCTGTTATTGTGTATGCATTTTCCATCTCTTACAAGTAGACAGTGCTGCCACACTTGACACCAATAGACAAGGAAAATGAAAGTAACAATCTCCCAGGAAAATCAATGACATTGTATTTATTTAGACCACTTCCTAATAATAATGTACACAATAAATTTATTTTTTCTAAGACAACTACATGGATATATGAAGAAGAGCATACATAACCACCAATGAGTTTATGATGTATCTGCGACAAAGTCTTGTATCACTGTCCGTACTACAACTGGGATTCTCACGGAGTGGGTACTTCCGTCGGACCACGTTAGGCTCCCAAAAGTGTACCCTCCTTGCACACTCTGCTTTGCTGTGAGTGTGACCCTAAATGTCGTGTTACTACCCCCACCTTGGGTGAAACTGATCACGGATGGTTCCACCGACATGATTACCCCCGCTGGAGCCTCAAAAACCGCTTGATAAGTCGCTTCTACCGGCCCAACATTGGTGACAGAGCGCATAACCGTGACGTTGTCCTTGAGGTCTGGCACGGTGATCGAAGGAAGGTTGAGGTTGAGTTGGTATGACTCGCAGTCGTCAACCAATCCCAACGTGCAGTTCAAGAACTTGTTGTACTCTCTCGCATCCACGTCATAAACTAAGCCGGGGTCGACGGCCCTTTCAGGGTTCATGTGGCCACCTCCAAAGTCAAAGGGGTCAGCTAATTTTCTTGGGACCCCCTCTGCTTGGATCGGCATACCGAAACGATCGGTCAATGAAGCTGCAACCAATCCCAAGAAACAATTGAGTTTATCAGATAATGTGATGAGTTATTCAGAATTTTATTAATGTTCTATGCATACATGTGGTGACGATTGCAGACTTTATCATGGCAGGCGACCAGTCTCGGTGAATTGACTTGATCAGTGCGGTCACCGCTGAGACATGTGGACATGCCATGGATGTCCCAGACAGTAACACATAGGAGTCACGTATAGCAGCCAAGATGCCGACTCCAGGTGCAGCTACATCTGGCTGTTCGAAACATGCATAGAGATGAAGTCTTCAATACTCAACCATTTAGGGGGGCTAGACCACAAAGATGGGACATATTTGTGTTGAAATAAGAAACTACTCCCTTTGTTCCAAATAAGAGACATATAAGTTCTGACCAAAGTCAAAAATAATAATATTTGACTTAGCCAGCAGGAAAAATATCAATATTCGAGAATACCTAGTCAGTATCAATAAAGGACAACCATCACGGAATATGTTTTGACAGTGCATATAAATATATGTGATATTGAGGATGTACTTATTTCTATCAATAACCTTGGTCAAACTTTTAAAGTTGGATTTATATCAAATTTATACTCCTACTCTTTCCGTTTTAAAATATAAGATGTTTTAGCTTTTGTGAAAGGGATGTATCTAGACGCATTTTAGTGTGTAGGTTCACTCCAAACCTATACACTAAAATGCATCTGGATACATTTATTTTACAAAAGCTAAAACATCTTATATTATGAAACGGAGGGAGTACTTCTTAGTTGTATCTTGAAACAGAGGAATACTGTACCTTGAGTATGGCGGGAAATGCGACGTTGGGGCCTCTCGACGAGGAAGTGGCGACCCTCGGTGCCGACACCCTGTTCCCAATGACGGTCACCGTGGGCGATACCTTCACCACCGGATTCCTAGCATGGCCACGAGACATACATGAGTTCTTGGACAAGATACCAACATGTGTCCACCTTCTTTCGGACCTCCGATCACCATGCTCTCACCCCGTTCTTGTCCAGTAGGACGCGATTCTATGGGCGATCTCGAAATCCACCAGCACGCAAGGCATAATTCCCTCACACACGTTCAGGTCATTGAGGTTGTTGGCAGCATTTTGCGCAAAGATGAGGCCTTTCGCGCCAGCCTCCACAGTGAGTTTGATGGCGTCGCTGAGTGCTACACGAGGTGGCTTGACCGATGCCTCCCCTGGTGCGTAGCACAAGACAATTTTCCCGGTGACATTGCTTGATGTCAGCGTTTGTACGTCACAGCTACAAGCACATGCATTAACATATCAAGTTCAATGTTGTTAAAAAAAGAATTTATTTGTATCTTTCAGTTTCACTAAATCATGATTGAAAAAGGGTTTTGCTAGCGAGAGATAACTAAATCCCGGTCAACAATTTTAGCCATTAGTTTGCGTTGTGATCCGTGCGATCTACAAGTTGCAAGTGAGTTGTAACTAAGACTTTTTTTTAGTAACACATGAGTTCTAAGTGTGAAAAATGTTCACACAATACAGAATAATGGTATACGAGGTTAACAAAAAATCACATACCAGAAGTCCCATGATAAGGTGAGGCGATTGAGATTTAACTAAACCTTGGTCAATTAAGATCTAGACGCACCCACTAGAAAGAAATGTATCAAGTGTCTGCTCTATTTCATTACCTCCTGGCATGAACAAGGACCTTAAAGTCATTGCTGATCACTGATGCATTGTAGTGTAGAGATTGTCCCTGCGTTTAAAACAAAACATCAAATAATTTACTTTATACGCCACCTATTTGATGACAAAGATCTACAATACAAAATCAACATCAATAGATTCACCGTAGATATATTTTTATAACATACTTAATTAATATTTCCTTCTTCATATTTGGTCAAAGTTAGAAAGTCTTGACTTTTACTAAATTCATATGTAATCTATTTAGGAATGAAGGGAGTTTAAATTTTGCAAGTAATGCCTTTGAATGCTGTACACATGAATTACAATATGAGTTTTTGAAGACAGACGAGAGTAAGTAGAAAGGAAGAGACAAAGAAAAACATGCATTAGTCTTTTCAAATATAAAATAAATGAAGTATAAACTCATGTTGCAAGTCCTATGGAATTGGAGGCATATGACTGCATTCAACATAGAAATTTGGCAAACCCCAATCCTATGTTCCGAATGGCTAGTACTTCTTTAAGGATAAAGATCCTCCAAATGTACATGAAAGTTCTACATTTCAGGCCTGAACAGCCGGGGATGAACACACATGCATTTGCAAGACTGTGCGGCTAGTTAATAATGGAATTTATTTTTGTAATTTAATTTTGCTTAGGTATTTCCGGATTTTTTAGTGTTTTGAGACAAACGTTGTAAGGAACTTCAAAATTATACACATATCGAGAAAAATTATTAAAGTATATTACTCCCCTCAGATCCATAATAAGTATCGTTGATTTAGTACAAAGTCAGTGACAATTATTTTGGATCGGAGGGAGTAGTATCTTTGATAAAAAAAACAGTTAGAGCCTAATCATCTTAAAAAAACATTAAGTTGGTTGCAAGGTGATAGAGATGCTTATGAGTCAGTTAGAGCCTAATCATCTTAGAAAATCAAAAAGTTAGTTGCAAGGTGATAGGGATGTTCATGAGTAGGCTAGGATGTAGACCTAGTAGTATACAAACATGTAATGCGAAATAACAAATTAGCTATTTCTCGAGCAAGTTAGGAGTTCTCATAGGACCGGCCCATATGACACGAATATGCATTCAGACTGCAACTACTATCTCCCGACAGTATTAGGCTTGTTATGCAGGCATGCTGTAGAATTTTTGTGTGTGTTGTTTGCTACAAGTTTGGGCCTATTTGGCTATTTCCCCTTCCTCTCTTTCTAGGCTATGTATTGGGTGCATTTTTTGGGGATGGCCCGGCTTATTCTTCTTGCGATGCTAAATGAAAGATGCATTATAGCACAGAGAAGAAAAAAGCGTAGAAACTCCTTATGTCCATAATAAACAGTAAAAACGATCATCTGAGTCCTCACAGTGCAATCATGGCTCGTGCTAGGATAATTATGGGTTGTCAGGCTATTCCGGTTTCAACCAACATATGCCCCTAATTTGAATTTGAAAATAAACTAAATAAAATATAGACAATGCCACAATTAGTAATACAACCTAAAAAATTGCGCGAAAAATGTTCATGCTTACCACCAATTTTTCTTTGTTCCCTAGGGAAATCAGGGTTGGAAAAGACCGGTCCATAGTGCTAGCGGCAACCGTCGTGACCCATGGCAGGGCATTGTTAACCGTGGAAGGCACGGGTCCATCGTTCCCACCGGAAAAGACGACGGAGATCCCTCTCAACACCGCGTGCAATGACCCAAAGATCTCCACGCCAGCACCACCTCCCAGTGAGAGCGACAGGACATCCACTCCATCGTCTATGGCATCATCAATGGCGGCGAGGATCGCCGCCTCATCGCAACCCGCACCCTCCCAACACACCTTATACACACCCAATCTCGACCGTGGCGCTCCTCCGCGCGCCACACCGGCGCCGAGGCCGCCCCCTTTGTAGCTCACGTTAGACACCTGCCCGCCGGCGATCGTGGAGGCGACGTGTGTGCCGTGGCCGCTGAGGTCCCTTGCCGACATGTAGTTTCGTTTGAGCACCTCATCACTAACACCAGCGCTATACCACCTGGCGCCGATGATCTTCCTGTTGCAGCTCGTGGCATTCCACTCCAGGCCATCCTGGCATACGCCTTTCCACCGCGCCGGCACGGGGCTGTACCGGGCATCATCAAAGCTTTGGGATTCAGGCCATATGCCTGCAACATAAGGATGGAGTAGAGTCACTAGTTGAATATGACGTTGTCCATCTTGATCCTCGCTCTTGTGTTAATTTTCTCTAGTGTTGGATTTGTGGATGGTAATGCAAGCTAACCTGAATCGATCACCCCTATGATGACATCTTCGCCATACTTTGCCTTTTGCAGAAGGCCCTGTTGCTGTGATGGTTGCTGGTAGTAGTCAAGGCCGAGGAAGTCCCAGCTCTGGGTTGTGTGCATTTCATGATAGGTGTTAGGCTTCACACTGAAAACTTCAGGGAATTCTGCACTCCAAACATGGTAATAATTAGATTTAGTCAATCATGCAAATTTTAAGGCCCTCCTAGATAGTTGTATAGACCGTCCCTTAAGAATGACCTAAGAGTTCATTTTAGCTAACCTCGCTGGAGGTACTGCGTATATATGCAGTTAATTAAAGAGTAAATGCATCATACAATGATAGTATATAGTTTGTTATAAGCTTGAAGTACCTATACATGATAAATTTCATCACATGTAAATTTTATTTTATTTTGATAGAGATACTTACATATATATGATGTAATTTATAAGCATTTGATATTCAAAAATAACAATATCTAAACTAGATCTTACGATAACAATCTCGATTTGTTATGGACCTGCAATAACTCTATAAATTCATATTATACTACATGGAATTTATAAATTGCCCCTTATACTCCGTGGAGGTTTCATGTGTTCCTCTTTGAGAACACACTGAACTAATCATGATTTTGTATACCATTGTACTTCGTACATATGTAGTACACATAGTACATCTTTTGTTTGATTCTTCAGACATATATAGTACACAATTGTAGTTATAGTACACAATCCTGAAATACTATTAAGAAGCGACAAGGCATAAAATAGAAACATATCCTTTTCAAAGAATCAGGTGAAACTTACTAGAGTGGATCATTAGCTTACTTTATATCCAATGTAGAGCCAAAATTGAGTTTAATGTTCCTTTGACTTTCTAAGAGGCTTGCAGACTCATGCCACATCATGCAAACGCTAAGTTATTTTTTTTCATTTTTAGAAAAAAAATACTATATCTTAAGAAGTGGCGTTACTTGCAAGTGTCTCTGCTTGAGACTCGGTGAGCATTGCGGCGAATCCAGAAAATCCATGCTTATAACTGTAAACTACCGAATTCCGGGCTTCATCCTTGCTATTGCGAGTAAGAGAGGAGTGTCAAAAGAAGAGGAGCGACCGACGCTTGCCTACTGATAATTATGTGTATATGATTCAAACACGAACTCCGAAAACAGAGGTTAGTATGTCATGGTGCGACGCGGTGACCACCGACGGATCATCGTGCTTCTTCTCCCCCATATACACGATGTAGACCTGGAATTCGCCGCGATACACTTTTGGTAATCGATACCATCACACTAAGAAAAAAATCAAAGTGGGGTCTTGGGAAAGAGGAACATGCTTATCTTACCTTGCTCGACGCGCCCGCCGAAAGAGGCAGCATCGTCACCAGGAGCAGGGCACATGAGAAAGTTGCTCTCAAATCCATGTCTGCCTGACTTCGATCGAGGTTTTTGTGTCCTTATTTGTGTGCTCTCTCGTGTGTTTGTGTTGTATATATAGCACCCATGGATATGCACAGCCGTGGGTGCAAGATGCAAGAACAGTTCAGAAAAGAACGTAGCGTTAGGAGACACGGCACTCGTTGTTGTATCATGTCCTATGGAACACACCGTGCTTTGATCAAGTCCATGACGTACGAGACAACTGCTTCCAAATTTAACATGATACAATATTGAGGTTTCTGATGTAATGATGCTGATGGACTAACGTACATGAATGGATGAAGTTTAGTTGACTTTTGGCACACCAGAACATTCCACGAGAGAAGGTTTTGTTTTGGCTGATTCGTTTATCCACGTGAAAAATTTATAAATGTGTCAATACTCTATTATTCGAGCCGACATACCTCAAGGCCCAATTGCGTTTTACCGCCGCGGACACCCTTCTTTTGACAAACCTCAGTTAATATGGCACGAGGTTCCAAGAATGCTATTAAGATGAAGATGGTCAATCCGGTTGACCAATCCCTAAAACCATAAAAATTTACCATCGACGAGATCTTAGACTCGTTTGCTGGCGTTAGTAGTCATAAATTACACAAAGGACAAGAAAAAAATGCAACTTTTAAGTACAAAACACATGTTGTTATTATTGGGTGTCAATGCTGCATGTATTTCAGATTTTATAGTGTTGTATTGCTTATATTTATAGTCACTATTGTCTCGCCCCCTATGCTCAAATCCTGGATCAACCCCTTCATGGACACCGTTGTTTTGTCAAACCCCTCGTCAATATGGCATGATGTTCCAATAATGCTATTAAGAAGAAGATAGTCGATCCGATTGACCAGTCCCCAAAACCAAGGAAGTTTGATTAATTTATGAAACAGAAAAGACTGCTCGCACACATAGTGATTAATTGACATCGTTATGACTTATCGGATTCCTATGATTGGCATACCTCGTATAGATCTAAGGCCCATAAGAAGTCAAAGATCCCAGAAGAATCTAAAGCCTAGGAACTAGACGTGATGATCAAGGAAGGATCCCAAAGCATAGGTGACATAGTTCAAATTGTAATCCAACCATATTGGACTCCAGGACACGGCCTCTCATATAAAGACTGGTAGAAGCCAACGGGGAGGGCACTTTGTAATCGAATCGTAGCAATCCGCTCAAAGCTAGATCACATCTGACAACTCGACGACTTTGTATTCTCCATCAATAAAGATCAGACAGGCAGGAGAAAGGTTTCCTCTACGAGGACCTAAACCTGGGTAAATCTCGCCTCCCTTATTTGTCTAATAAGCTGAAAAAATCACCGGTGCTCTTTTTTTTTCTAAAATCCAAGTCCATGACTATGAACATTGCCGAGATTACCCCTCGTCAATTGGCGCCGTCTATGGGAAATTTGAACCCTGGAGTCATGAATTCGGTGGCTCCCTCTTCACCAAGCAACAACTCGACGATCAGGGATGGTCAGATCCGTTTGGGCTCCATCGACATCTGTTCGCACCCACCCACCCCTCTCCCGGTCTCCGACAACCTCGACTAGGAGACATGTCTGATGATCGGAAGCCTCAACTTCTGCATCGGATCAACGATATATTTATGCCTCTCGGATCCAATTTATTCGGGTCCGTCGGTACCATTCACAACACCAACCACAACACCAGCATCTTCTGTCGGCTCTACTGGAGGGGCAATCTTGTCCCAACAAACAATCGCGACTACGTCGCGGATCGGGAGGATCTCTCCGATCTAAGCGGTAGAGTCTCCTTCGGTTCCGACAACGAGCTGACACCGGCTCCAGCACTCCACACCACAGACCCGAGCCATAATGAATCGCAAACTCAACGACCATATCGACTACGCAATCAAGAGTGTCGAATAGTACCCAGACACAGACTTGTTAGATTTCACCTGTCTTCATGACTATGTCTCTTACACCTCTGATAGCTGCAACAGCAGCCCACACATGACGCACCACCAGGTGTGCGTGATCATAGAAGCAGCAACGGACGGAGAAACTTCGGAACCACGCGACTCCAACGGCAACCCTATCATCAACACCAAATACTTCGCCATAGAGGATGACGCGGAGGCTCACAAAACTGGGTCGGAGGCACCCATGGACAACCGCGTCGTTCAGGGGCGCAAGAGGGATGGTGCAAACAATGGGAACCGATTAACTGTTCGGACCTCTGCCGAATCCTGGGAAAGGTGTAGTTTTAACTAATTCTAGTTAATGTCTGGCCAATTAGCTTAAAATACATATAGTTATATGGATGCTTAATTGTTGAACGGGCCAAATCCATGATGAGAGCCTACAAATGGTTAATATCATTGACACCTAGGCATAAACAAATTAGACAGATCCTCACGCCTCGTTGCCTGGTCGCACGCACACCTGATGCTATGACCTTTGCCTCAAAAAAAGTTATGACCATGACCAACGAGATATCGATTTACCTAGATTGCGCGGACCTCGCCCTTGCCCAGGACAAAGCAGGTCGCCACTTCTCAGAGCCTCTGATGCTTCGTTGCCTGTCAAAAACCGAGATGACACGACTGCCGACCGCTACTCCGATATCGGTGATGACCATTGTTTCAAACCGCCAGACCTCTTACACCTCGCGGAGCATCTCACACATAAACCTAAGCTATTATTAGATAGTACTCCCTCCGTTTTAAATTATAAGATGTTTTAGCTTTATGAATACAATGTATCTAGATCCTTTTTAGTGTGTAGATTCATCTAGGTTTAGAGTGAACCTATACACTAAAAGGTATCTAGATACACTCCATTCACAAAGCTAAAACATCTTATATTTTAAAACGGAGGGAGTAAATTGCAATAGAATTTGCAACTATTAGTCAACATGTTAATTGGATCGATTAGAGATTATACATTTGTGTACACTCTAGAGTTACATAAGAGGATAGATGTTAAATTGAGCACCCAAATATTGTATGATTTACCTTTTAATGTTCTCAGAGCCTCAGACTTTGTATAATTGTCAGTATTATAAAGAAATTAGCTGAAAATTTAACCATCGATGAGATCATAGACTCGTTGGATGGCGCTGGTAGTCACAAATATTACACAAAGAAAAAGAAAAATGCAACTTTTAAGTACAAAAGACATGTTGTTACTATTGGATGTCAATGCAGCATGTATTTCGGATTTTGTATAGTGTTGTATTGCTTATATTTAGTCACTATTGTCTCCCCCGGGCTCAAATCCTAGATCCGCCCCCGGTCACGAGCTGCAATAGGAACATTATCGGTGCCCGGTGGTATAACGGTGATGTCAGTGATGAAGTGCTCCAACGAAACTACATGTCAGCAAGGGACCTCAGTGGCCACGGCACACACGTCGCCTCGACGATCGCCAGGGGGCAGGTGTTTAACGCGAAACTACTATGCGTACGATTTATGGGGTACGATTTCTGTACTACAACACATCCAATGCTGGTCATGCATGGGACGAGTGTGAATGGATGGTTCATTTGAATCGTCGTAAAAAAATCGGACAAGTTTTGTCGTACGTATAGCAGCGTTGGTGTTTAACGTGAGTTGATCCTATCCTTTGTTTTGCCTGGATGCGGTTTTAGAGCAAAATTTCTAGGCAACCAATTGTCCCTCTATATTCTAATATTTTACTGTGTATGGACATTAGAAGTTTCTCCGCATGTTTCTTCTCTATGCTATAATGCGTCTCTCATTTAGCATCACAAGAAGAATAAACCGGCCATCCAAAAAAAAATGCATCCAATACATAGCCTAGAAAGAGAGAAGGGGAAACCGAGATTTTTTTTTAAACGAGGCAAAAGCTTTGCCTTTCATTGATATAGAAGAAAAGAGTTGGCCCGTTTATAAGAAAAAACTGGCCGAAAAACTATTACAACACAACACCACACGCCAACCCCGAGGCTGCGCTCCAAACGGGTCGACGACCAAGCAGGTCGACACCACACCTCAATGCAACAGGCGGATGCGTAAGACCGGAGCTACCACTCCAAACTACCACGCCGGCCCTAGGGCCACGCCCCGCCAGGCCGAAGCCGAACCCACTCCGCCAGCCACCAAAACAGTCCACATGTCCCTTTGTCCGGTGGACGTCCAAAGCGAGGCCCCAAGAGGCAAAGCGACACCAGAGAGTCGCCCACGCCCGACCCCGCGAGGGATCTGGGGTTTCCCCCGGAGAGCCCAGGCGGAAGAGCATGAAAACACCCGCAACGACGACGACTTCAAGAAGCATGCGGCGCCCACGGGCGTCATCGTCGTCGGTCCCAGCCAGCCGCCAGGACAAGGCTTTCGCCCAGCGAAGAGTCCCAAACCTCACGCCCACCCAACAAGGACCGGCATAAACCACCACACCTCCCCTCTTACCCCAAGTTCCTAACGATCAACAAACATCCACTCCCGCCGCCACGCCTAGACTCCCTGTCGCTGCAATGAAAGCCGTCGTCCGGATCATCACCACTGCCCGCGAGATAGTTGCCGAAAAACAACCAGAGCGAACCTGGGCAGCCGCCACCGCGAAAGGGACAGAAGATCGCCGCCACCGAACATCTCCTTGGAGGTCTAGGTCGAACCCCGAACGAGCCCGCGCCGCCACGATGAGCCATCCGACTACGCGCCCAGGGCCACGACCAGCACCGGCCGCCCCAGCACCAGGGTCAGCCCAGGCGCAGCCTCCACCGTCGACCACCACAGGCATCACCCCTGTGGCCACTCGAAACCACCGTCGACCACAGCCACCATCAGCACTCCAAGGCAGCCAACACACCTGTGCAGCAGCAGCACCACCGCCGTCCCCCAACCTCTGATCGCAGAGCCCCGTGAGCACCGCCATCACCACCCGCACCACGCGAAGGTGAGGAGCCGAGCTGCACCCAGCCACCGGCCACCGAGCACCAAGGGCGTCACCAAACGCCATAGAAGAGGGGGAGCTGACCACCGTCGAAAAAGGGCTCCAGGTCGGGACCGATCGCAGCAGGGCCTGGGCCCGCAGATCTGGCCGCCGCCATCACCGAAGGAAAACCCGGGTCCGCCGCCCCGGTGTCCAGACTCCGCCGGAAGTGCCGCCACGTCCAAGGCCGCCACGCTACACCGGCCGAAGGTCTCACAGTGCCAGAAGGAGGAAGCCCCTGCCACCGCATGTCGAGCGAGAAGACGAGATCCCGCCGCCGCCATTTGCCGCTAGGTCTTAGCCCGGCGTCATCCTCCGGTGGCGGCGGGGGATTGGGGACGGGTGGGGGCTAGGGGCGGCGGCGATTTAGGGTTCGCCTGAGCCGCCCCCTGGAGTGACGCGGGCGTTTTTTAGTTCTTTTAGCGGGACATGTATTGATGACCTATTGAAGCCGAGAAATATGGCCAAATTAGAGCAAACAACATGCACAAAAGTTCTATGGCATGCCTGCATAACAAGCCTAATACACTGTCTTTTTTTAACAGGGTAGGAGTCGCGAAGGACCCCGAGAGCTGCAGTTCATTCCAGAAGCGGTGGGTACAACTTACAGTCAGGCCCCTGACAGGAAAAAATAAAAGCAACAAGGGCCTGAACAATTACAGCAAGGACTGGTATATTGCAAATGTATCTATAATTTTTTATGTTCCATGCTTGGTTTTATCTACTTTCTTGTGTTTTGTCCATACTTTGGAGTACTTTTCATATGATTTCTTGGACTAACCTATTAACAAGAGCCACAGTGCCAGCTGCCTGTTTTCTGCTGTTTTTGGTTCCAGGAAAGTCAGAAAATGAATATTCTCGGAATTGGACGGGACAAAAGCCAAAAATTCTATTTCACCAGAAGACTCCCGGAGCCAGAATATGAGACGGAGTGGGGCTGGAGCCCAGCCACACCACCTGGCCACGTGGGCCGGGCCTGGCCGCGCCAGGGGGTGGTCTGGCCGCCCCAGACACCCCCTCGGTCTCCCTCTTCGCCTATAAGATGACTTCTGACCTAAAAAATCTGGGGGTTCGACGTTTTTCTAGAAAGAGTTCCGCTCCGTCATCACCACCAGATTCCACGAAACAGCACCAGAAACTCCGTTCTGGCACCCTGCCGGGACGGGGAATTGGAGGAGATCATCGCCATCATCATCACCATCGCTTCTCCATCGACCATCCATGTTTCCCCCATCTATGAGTGAGTAATCCCCCGCTGTAGGCTATGGGGATGGTAGGGATTGGATGAGATCGTTCATGTAATGGTATCATATTGGTAGGGCATGGTGCCTAGTATCTTCTATTAGTGCTTTATGACTTTGTTGCGACTTGTTATGCTTAATTCTTATCACTAGGACCCGAGTGCCATGATTTCATATCTGAACATGTTATTGATTCATTATGATAGTATTGTTTTTGGTCTTACCTACAAGTTGTATACACACGTTGTTGTCCGGAACCAATGGCCCCGAAGTGACAGAAATCGGGATAACCGGAGGGAATGGCTTTGATGTGAGGATCACATGTGTTCACAGAGTGTTAATGCTTTGCTCCGGTGCTCTATTAAAAGGAGCACCTTAATTGCCAATAGTTCCCTTGAGGCCCCGCTGCAAACGGGCTGGCAGGACAAAAGATGTTGTGCAAGTTCTCATTGCGAGCACGTATGACTATTTATGGAACACATGCCTAGGATTATCTAATACTTGGATGCTTTATCTTATTTATCTGCAATTGCCCTATGTTCTGATTGTCATGTGAATTGTCTTGTCCATGCAACGCCCGTCCATCAATCCCTATGCCTACCGTACTCAAATCCTACTGTTTACTGCTATTGTTACTGCTGTCTTTACTTTACTGCTGCTGCTACTTTACAATTCCTATTACAAAACTGTTGCTACCGATCAACTGCTGTGAGCAAGATTGTTTACAGGTGCAGCTGAATTGACAACTCAGTTGTTAAGGCTTATAAATATCCTTTGGCTCCCCTTGTGTCGAATCAATAAATTAGGTTTCACTTTCCTCGAAAATACTGTGATACACCCTCTATACTTGTGGGTCATCAAGACTATTTTCTGGTGCCATTGCCGGGGAGAATAGCTTTATTTATCAAGTTCACTTGGAATCACTATTGTTCAAGCTTAGTTTATTTCTGCCTTGTTTGCTTGTTTCTTTATCAAAAATACAAAAAAAATAGTTCCTACTCTAGTTGGTATTTTCGTTGGTCTGTTATTGTCTTGCTTTATCATGCTTTCTATCAATGGTTGGTTTCTTTAAAACTGAATCTTATTGGCAAGGTGGGTTCACGGAAGAACAAAAATATTATTATAAGGAACACCGCTTGTCACAAAAAGGGAAACACTTATGGGAACAAATTAATAAATTGTATACCATTGCTATAAACGTGTGCTCTACTTATAATGTTACTTATTGCTTTGATAAATCTTGTTGCTGCAGGAGGTACAAACACCTCCCTTTTCAATGTGAGTATAATGATGATGTTACCATATCTTCTTATGTTAAGGGAAATTATGACTTTTATGATGTGAAAAAATTGAGGAATTTATTGCTTGGAAGGGTGCATTTGAACTTGCTAGTTTGCTTGAAAATATTGATAATTCACCTTATGAATATGAGGTTTATGATATACTTAAATTTTGCTTTGATAATTACAAGTAAGAAAATGGCTATATTCTTGAATATATTAATATATTCTCTCCACAAATGAAAGAGACTAATGCCCTGTAGGATCTTATGGAAGAAGGAATTGATGAACCTGAAAGCTCATTAGATGAAAAAGAGGAGGAGAGTGATGAACAAAAGGAGGAAGAATGGATTAGCTACCCATGCCTACCTTCTAATGATAGTAACTCTTTATCCCTTACATTATTTGATTGTCCCCCATGCTTACCAAAGGAGGATGAATGTTATGCTCATGTTATCTGTGATAATCCTTTATTTGTGCCTAACTTCGAGATGCATGGTACTAAAGAGTTTTGCTTAGAAATTGTTTATGATAAAGCTCTAGACGATGGGCCTATATTGAATGATCATTCATCGTGTTATAGAATTGTCAAAAGTGGGTTTGAAGCTTTTAATCCCACTATCTTTGAGCTTGATAAAAATTATGTTTTTGTAGAACATGAAAAACATGCTTTATGTGATAGTTATATTGTTGAGTTTATTCATGAGGCTACTGAAAATTATTATGAGAGAGGAAAATATGGCTGTAGAAGTTTTCGTGGTATTGAAACACCTCTCTATGTGCTGAAAGTTTTGAAGTTACTCTTGTTTTATCTTCCTATGCATGTCACTTTGTTCTTTGCGAATTTATTTGCATACAAGATTCCTATGCATAGGAAGTGGGTTAGACTTAAATGTGTTTTGAATTTGCTTCTTGATGCTCTCTTTTACTTCAGTTCATATTTCTTATGTGAGCATCTTCTCAAACTATCATGCCTAACTTAAAGGCGTTAAAGAAAAGTACTTATTTGGAGATAACCCAAAAGTTTTAGATAACACTACTAGGAAACAACCTATAGATAGACAAGATGTTCAGTGGCGCATATGCGAAACCATGCGCCACAGGAAAACATCAGTGGCGCACGAGAAAGCATGCGCCATAGAAGATTGGAAGTTCTGTGGCGCATTCTCCAGAGTATGCGCCACAGAAGATTGGTGGGACCCGCCAGTCAGGGTGGGTTGATCCAAGTTCTGTGGCGCATTCTGAGATATGCGCCACAGAAGTTGCCACTTCTGTGGCGCATATTTTCTCATGCGCCACAGAACATGGAGGGGGGCCCCACCACGGAATCTAATTCACCCAAGTTCTGTGGCGCATGTTCTGATATGCGCCACAGATGTGTTTCACTTCTGTGGCGCATATCCCAACATGCGCCACAGAACTTGGAGGTGGGCCCCACACAGGGAATCTAATTCACCCACTTCTGTGGCGCATATGGACTTATGCGCCATAGAAGTTTTAGCATCTGTGGCGCATTTCCTCCATATGCGCCACAGATGAGGGCGTACAGATCCATGTTAAAAAGGTGACAAAAGCTAGCTTTCTTATCTATCTATCCACCACCACCCATTTCACATCTCTACCTCCTCCCAACTCGTCTTCCTCCTCCCTCACACCCCATCTTGCCCATAGTTTCTCCATTTTCTTGTAACTAAACCTACTTTAATCCATAGATTGGTAAGTGGAAGCTTCGCTCCAACTTCTAGATCTAAAAGTTCCTTATTTTTCTCTCACATCTCTATTTGTTTACTAATTTCCTCTCCACCAACTTGCATTGTAGATCTATTTGTCCACACTCTCTCATCGCGCGGTCTCGTCTCGCTATTATTGTGTCTACTAGGTGAGTACTTGGCCATGAACATGTAGGTGAAGCTTGTCGCGCGGGCGGTGTGTGTGTGTGCGATCCATGGTGAGATGATGCTTGTGTGGTGCATGAATGTTTGCAATGGGAGGAAGTTTTTTGTTGGTTGCTTGTTGTTGTCGGGCCCGGCCGGTGTGGTTGCATGGATGTTTGCCGAAATGTTGATTCATTTCCATTTCGGCAAATTTTTGCACTACCTATGTGTCCTAATTTTAGGAAAGGTCATGCCAAATTTTTTCCGGCTAGCATGCATGCATGTGTGTGTTCATATGGTGTGGTTCTCACCTATACTCTCTGTTTTGACCGCTCAGGAAACCATGGTCCTCACGATGAGCGAAGGTCGAATTGCTAGGTACAAGAAATGCACGAAGGAGGACATGATTCTGAACAATAAGACCATGATAAGATGTCCATGTCGAACATGCAAACTGCAGCGCTGGATCGACCCTGAATCTGGACAATTGGAGGGTCACCTGCTCAGGCGCGGTTTCATGCGCGACCTCAATGAGGCGCCGGCAGGACATGGTGGTGGTCACGAAGACGTGGGCGGGCGAGAAGACGAAGAGTCTACCGGGCATGATCATCATGACGAAGGAGATGCCAGCGGGCATGATCATCATGATGAAGGAGATGCCGGGGGGCATGATCAGCATGGAGAAGGAGATGGCGACGGGCATGATCATGATCATGAAGAAGGAGAAGACGCGAACACACAGACGCTGCGAACTTCGGTCTTGCAGGACCCTCATGTTCAAGAACTGCTCCTCAAGGAGACGAGCAACAAGAAAGCTGCAGCCAGAGAGAAAGCCAAGCTGGCCCAAATGGAGGTAGACGGGATGACTCCATTGTATCCTGGGTGTTGCCCCGAGGATACACGTTTGAGTGTAACGCTCAAGGCTCTGGAGATGAAGGCCGAACACAAATGGACCGATGTGATCTTCAACGCGAACATGGAATACTGGCACGACCGACTTCCTAAGGGGAACACATTGCCAACAAGTATCGAGAAGGCCAAGAAAATCGTGTGCCCTCTCGACCTACCACACATTAAATACCACGCATGCATCAATGATTGCGCACTTTATCGGAACGAGTACGCGGATAGAACCACATGTTCGGTGTGTGGCCAAGGACGGTACAAGAGAGGGAACAAGAAAGTTCCTCGAAAAGTGGTATGGTACTTTCCTATCACCCCTCGTCTGCAGCGATATTTCATAGATCCTAAGGAAACAAAGATCATGCAATGGCACGCGGAAAGAGAAAAACCCGAAGATGATCCAGAGAAGGGCAAGATCCTGACACACCCTTCAGGCGCTAGCCAGTGGAATGCATTAGACATCAAGTTCGAAGAGTTCAGGGGCGATGCAAGGAACGTCAGGCTGGGTATGAGCACCGATGGACTCAATCCTTTTGGAAACCAGAGTAGCACGCATAGCACTTGGCCCGTGTTTGTATGGCCATACAACCTCCCCCCGTGGCTATGCACGAAGCAAAGGTATGTACACATGAGCATTATTATTCAGGGGCCGAAACAACCAGGTATCGATATGATGGGTTCGTATCATGGAAAACAAAAAAATTCTACCACAAGAACGAACAAAACCCAGATCTAATCTAGATAAAAGCCAAGATCTAATCTATTAGACATGTGCAACGAGATAGATCTATACTAACCCTCGTAGATCCGAAAGCATTACGAGATTGGATCTCGGGGTTGATGTAGTCGATCACTTGCCGATCTCAAGATCGTGTGGGCGATCCTTCCGGCGCCGCGTTCCGGCAGTGCTTCCGCAGTCGGTCACACGTGCGGAGTCGAAGCAGACCTTCCTCTCCCCGTTCCAGCGAGCAGCGGAGGTAGTAGATCTTCTCCACGGAATCCCAGCAGCACGACGGTGTGGTGGTGGTGGTGGAGTAGAGAACTCTGCAGGGCTTCGCCTAAGCCTGAGCAGAGGGAAGGAGGAGGAGAGAGGCGACGACTAGGGCTTGGAGTGGAGAGGGCAAGGGGGTGGCGCCCCCACCCCTCTATTTAAAGGAGGGAGGCGCCATGGGAGGGGGAGTCCTAGTAGGACTCCCCTCCCTTCCTTGGCCGACGGATTGGGAGGGGGGAGGAGTCCTCCTCCCCACGACTCCTTGTCTTGCCCCACAAGGACTCCTTGATCCTTTCTTGGTTTTCAAGCAAACTCCAAGAAATCTCCTAGAACCTTCCGGAACATTCCGAAACCTTCTAGAATCCCCATACAAATACTCCGGAACATTTCCTAACTTAGAAAATGATCCCCAATATATGAATCTCATTCTCCGGATAATTCCGGATCTCCTCGTGATGTCCCGGGTCCAATTCGAGACTCCAAACAACATTCGGTCTCCAACACATATTCCATATCTACTTAAAACAACTTCGAACCTTAAGTGTGTCACCCTACGGTTCGTGAATATGCAGACATGATGAAGACACCTCTCCGATCAATAACCATCAGCGAGATCTGGAGATCCATAATGGCTCCCACATACTCAACGATAACTTCGTGATCGATAGAACCATTAACATACGAAACCAATTCCCTTTGTCACGTGATATTCTACTTATCCGAGGTTTGATCGTCGGTATCTCCATACCTAGTTCTACCTCGTTACTGATAAGTACTCTTTACTCGTTCCATGTTATGTCATCCCTTGTGACCTAGTCACATGCTTGCAAGCTAACTAGATGACATTCCACCGAGAGGGCCCAGAGCATATCTATCCGTCATATGGATGGACAAATCCCAATCTTGGTCCATGCGCTTCAACACATACTTTCAGAATACCCAATGACACCTTTATAACCACCCAGTTACGGAGCGGTGTTTGATGTCATCAAAGTACCCATCCGGTGATGGTGATTAACATAACCTCATGGTCGAAGGATTAGGTTACTATGCATTTGAAAGCTTATAGCAATACGAACTTAATGACTTGATCTTATGCTACGCTTACTATGGGTGTGTGTCCATCACATCATTCTCCTAATGATATAACCTTGTTATTAATGACATCCAATGTCCATGATCAGGAAACCATGATCATCAATTAATCAACAAGCTAGTTCCACAAGAGGCTTACTAGGGACTCTTTTATGTTTACAAAACACACATGTATCAGTGTTTCCTTATAATACAATTATAGCATGGGATGTAAACATTCATCATAAACACAAAGATATAATAATAACCACTTTTATTATTGCCTCTTGGGCATATCTCCAACAGTCTCCCACTTGCACTAGAGTCAATAATCTAGATTACATGGTAATATACCTAACACCCATGGCGTTCTGGTGTTGGTCATGCTTTGCTCTAGGGAGAGGTTTAGTCAACGGATCTGCCACATTCAGATCAGTGTGTACTTTGCAAATCTTTATGTCACCATCTTGGACATACTCGCGAATAGCATGGAAACACAGCTTGATGTGCTTCAGCTTGCTATGTGACCTTGGCTCCTATGCATTAGCTATGGCACCTGTGTTGTCAAAGTAGATGGTCATCGGGTCCAACGCACTGGGAACCACGCCAAGTTCAGTAATGAACTCCTTCATCCATATGGCTTCTTGTGCAGCCTCCGAAGCAACTATGTATTCCGATTGAGTTGAAGATTTCGCCACAATGCTTTGCTTGGCACTCCTCCAGCTCACTGCAGCACCATTCAAAATAAATACGTATCCAGATTGTGACTTCGAGTCATTTGGATCGGTGTTCCAAATAGCATCAGTGTAACCGTTTACAACAAGCTGTTCATCACCTCCATAAGAAAGAACCATATCCTTAGTCCTATTCAGGTACTTTAGGATATTCTTGACCGCTGTCCAGTGCTCCATTCCAGGATCACTTTGATATCTGCTAGTCAAACTAACAGCATGTGCTATATCCGGTCTTGTACACAGCATGGCATACATGATAGAACCTATGGCCGCGGCATAGGGAATATTATTCATCTTTTCTCTATCTTCTGCCGTAGCCGGACTTTGAGTTTTACTCAAGGTCTTACCTGACAACATGGGCACGAACCCCTTCTTGCTCTCTTCCATTCTAAACTTCTTTAGAACTTTGTCTAGGTATGTACTTTGTGAAAGCGCTATTAGGCGTCTTGATCTATCTCTATAAATCTTGATGCCTAGAATATATGCCGCTCCGCCAAGATCCTTCATTGAAAAACTATTATTCAAATAGGTTTTGATGCTATTAAGAAGTTCTATATCATTCCCAATCAACAATATGTCATCTACATATAGTACTAGGAATGCTATAGAGCTCCCACTCACTTTCTTGTAAATACAAGCTTCTCCATAAGTTTGTATAAATCCAAAGTTTTTGATTACTTTATCAAAACATTGATTCCAACTCTGGGATGCTTGCTTTAGTCCATAAATGGAGCACTGAAGTTTGCATACCTTGTCAGCATCACTAGGATCGACAAAACCCTTGGGTTGTACCATATACAACTCTTCCTCAATGTCACCATTAAGGAACGTCGTTTCGACATCCATCTGCCAAATTTCATAATCAAAATATGCAGCGATTGCTAACAAAATCCTCATAGACTTTAGCTTCGCTACTGGTGAGAAAGTCTTATTGTAGTCAACTCCTTGAATTTGTTAGAACCCTTTCGCGACAAGTCGAGCTTTATAGACGGTAACATTACCATCAGCATCGGTTTTTCTTTTGAAAATCCATTTGTTCTCGACAGCCTTACGGCCATCCGGTAAGTCACCAGAGTCCATACTTGGTTTTCGTACATGGATCCCATTTCGGATTTCATGGCTTCTAGCCATTTGTCAGAATCTGGGCTCACCATAGCTTCTTCATACGTCGCAGGGTCATCAGTGTTGTCCACCAACATGACGTTCAAGGCAGAGTCATACCAATCAGGAGTGGTACGAACCCTCGTTGACCTACGAGGTTCTGCAGTAACTTCGTTCGAAGTTTCATGATCACCATCATTATCTTCCTCTCCAATTGGTGCAGGCGGCACAAAAACATCTTCCGGTGCTGCGCTACTCTCAACTCCGAGAGAAGGTTCAATAACCTTATCGAGTTCTACTTTCCTTCCAGTCACTTCTTTCGAGAGAAACTCCTTCTCAAGAAAGGATCCATTCTTGGCAACGAAAACTTTGCCTTTGGATCTATGATAGAAGGTATACCCAATTGTTTCTTTAGGGTATCCTATGAAGACGCATTTCTCCGCTTTGGGTTCAAGCTTATCAGGTTGTAACTTCTTTACATACGCTTCGCAACCCCAAACTTTAAGGAACGACAACTTAGGTTTCTTACCAAACCATAATTCGTACGGTGTTGTTTCAGTGGATTTAGATGGTGCCCTATTTAAAGTGAATGCGGCTGTCTCTAATGCATAGCCCCAAAACGATAGCGGTAAATCTGTAAGAGACATCATAGACCGAACCATGTCTAAGAGAGTTCGATTACGACGTTTGGACACACCATTACGCTGTGGTGTTCCCGGCGGTGTCAACTGCGAAAGTATTCCACATTTCTTTAAATGCATGCCAAACTCATAACTTAGATATTCACCTCCGTGGTCAGAACGCAGAAACTTAATCTTCTTGATGTTGCCGTTCTTCAGATCCGCCAGGTACTTGGGGCAGTTACGCTTCCAGTGACCAGCACCCTTGCAGTAGAAGCATTCAGTTTCAGGTTTAGGAACAGCCTTGGGCTTCTTAGCAGGTGCGGCAACTTTCTTGCCGTCCTTCTTGAAGTTGCCTTTTTTCTTAGGCTTGCCCTGTTTCTTGAAATTGGTGGTCTTATTGACCATCAACACTTGGTGCTCCTTCTTGATCTCCACTTCAGCAGTTTTCAGCATGGACGATAGTTCAGGCAACGTCTTGTTCATGCAGTGCATATTGTAGTTCATCACAAAGTTCTTATAACTCGGTGGCAGTGATTGGAGGACACGGTGAATCCCTAACTCATTAGGAATCGTTATCCCCAACTCTTGGAGCTTGTTTGCATGCCCAGACATGGTGAGCACGTGCTCGCTAATGGAGCTTCCCTCTTCCATCTTACAGTTAAAGAACTTTTCGGAGGCCTCATAGCTCTCCACGGCCGCGTGAGTCTCAAAAATGAGCTTGAGCTCCTTAATGATCTCGAACGGGTCGTGGTGCTCAAAACGCTTCTGGAGCTCTGTTTCTAAACCGTACAGGATGGCACACTGAACTGTGGAGTAATAATTTTTCCGAGTGGCGTAAACATTCTTTACATCATCGGTGGCATCATCTGCAGGTGGGTCACCTAGCGGTGCTTCGAGCACATAGGTCATCTGACCAGCCCTGAGGACAATCTTCAGACCACGGAGCCAGTCCATGAAGTTTCTTCCATTGTTCTTAAGCTTTTCTTTCTCTAGGAACGCATTGAAATTGATGGAGAGGTTCGCCATAATCTACAACAAATTTGCAAGTAGTTTAGACTAAGTTTATGATAAATTGAGTTCAATTTTAATTCTTAAATTAACTAGGTGAACTCCCACTCAAAACAACATCCCTCACATTGTCTTAGTGATTACACGAACCAAGTCCACTACACCAAGTCCGATCTTCACGAGAGAAGATGTAGTTTCATCGGCGAACAATCTTCATGTTCATCATATCACTCATATGATTCATGCTCTACCTTTCGGTATTCCGTGTTCCGAGACCATGTCTGTATATGCTAGGCTCGTCAAGATTAACCTTAGTTTCCGCATGTGCAAATCTGGCTTGCACCCGTTGTATGCACACGTAGAATCTATCACATCCGATCATCACGAGATGCTTCGAGACGACGAGTCTTAGCAACGGTGCCAACTAAGGATGAACACTTTATTACTTGAAATTTAGTGAGAGGGATCATCTTATAATGCTACCGTCGCGATCTAAGCAATATAAGATGCATAAAGGATTAACATCACAGGCATTTCATAATTAGTGTGATATGATATGGCCCTTTCTTCTTATGCCTTTGATCTCCATCTCCAAAGCACGGACATGATCTCCATCATCACCAGCATTGCGTCAAGGTCAGTGGCGCTGCTTCATGGTTGTCCATCATCACTAGCAACTATTACAACTACTTGGAATAAAGCTATTACAAGATGAATAGACACGCAGGTCCTAACAGAATTAAAGACAACCATTAGGCTCCTGCCGGTTGCCATATTACAACAAGGATCATTGCATACATCAAATATAATCACAATCACAAGATGGCCATATCACATCACAAAACCCCTGCAAAAACAAGTTAGACGCCTCTAATTTTCTTTGCATGTTTTACGTGGTTTGGGGCTTTCGAATAAGAACGGATCTTACCTACAAAACTGAACCACAACATTGATACAAGTGCTATCGAGTGCAAAGTGTAGATTGGATCTATACTATGGTGGGAGAAACAGACACCCGCAAAGCCACTTGTGCAAAGCAAGTTACACGTCAAGCGTGGAGCAAGTCTCATGTGCGATGACATGTAAGGTTAGCCCGAGCCGCTTCATCCCACCATACCGCAAGATGCAAAGTACACAAAGCAAAAGACGACACGAGCACCAACGCCCACAAAACCATTGTGTTCTACTCGTGCAACAGATCTACACATAAACCTGGCTCTGATACCACTGATGGGTTCGTAGCATGGAAAACAAAAAATTCTACCGCAAGAACGAACAAAACCCAGATCTAATCTAGATAAAAGCCAAGATCTAATCTATTAGACATGTGCAACGAGATAGATCTGTACTAACCCTCGTAGATCCGAAAGCGTTATGAGATTAGATCTCGGGGTTGATGTAGTCGATCACTTGCCGATCTCAAGATCGTGTGGGCGATCCTTCCGGTGCCGCGTTCTGGCAGCGCTTCCGCAGTCGGTCACACGTGCGGAGTCGAAGCAGACCTTCCTCTCCCTGTTCCAGCGAGCAGCGGAGGTAGTAGATCTTCTCCACGGAATCCCAGCAGCACGACGGTGTGGTGGTGGTGGTGGAGTAGAGAATTCTGCAGGGCTTCGCCTAAGCCTGAGCAGAGGGAAGGAGGAGGAGAGAGGCGGCGGCTAGGGCTTGGAGTGGAGAGGGCAAGGGGGTGGCGCCCCCACCCCCTCTATTTAAAGGAGGGAGGCGCCATGGGAGGGGGAGTCCTAGTAGGACTCCCCTCCCTTCCTTGGACGGCGGATTGGGAGGGGGGGAGGAGTCCTCCTCCCCACGACTCCTTGTCTTGCCCCACAAGGACTCCTTGATCCTTTCTTGGTTTTTAAGCAAACTCCAAGAAATCTCCTAGAACCTTCCGGAACATTCCGAAACCTTCTAGAATCCCCATACAAATACTCTGGAACATTTCCTAACTTAGAAAATGATCCCCAATATATGAATCTCATTCTCCGGACAATTCCGGATCTCCTCGTGATGTCCCGGATCCAATCCGAGACTCCGAACAACATTCGGTCTCCAACGCATATTCCATATCTACTTAAAACAACTTTGAACCTTAAGTGTGTCACCCTATGGTTCGTGAATATGCAGACATGATGAAGACACCTCTCCGATCAATAACCATCAGCGGGATCTGGAGATCCATAATGGCTCCCACATACTCAATGATGACTTCGTGATCGATAGAACCATTAGCATACGAAACCAATTCCCTTTGTCACGCGATATTCTACTTATCCGAGGTTTGATCGTCGGTATCTCCATACCTAGTTCTACCTCGTTACTGATAAGTACTCTTTACTCGTTCCATGTTATGTCATCCCTTGTGACCTAGTCACATGCTTGCAAGCTAACTAGATGACATTCCAACGAGAGGGCCCGGAGCATATCTATCCGTCATATGGATGGACAAATCCCAATCTTGGTCCATGCGCTTCAACACATACTTTCAGAATACCCAATGACACCTTTATAACCACCCAGTTACGAAGCGGTGTTTGATGTCATCAAAGTACCCATCCGGTGATGGTGATTAACATAACCTCATGGTCGAAGGATTAGGTTACTATGCATTTGAAAGCTTATAGCAATACGAACTTAATGACTTGATCTTATGCTACGCTTACTATGGGTGTGTGTCCATCACATCATTCTCCTAACGATATAACCTTGTTATTAATGACATCCAATGTCCATGATCAGGAAACCATGATCATCAATTAATCAACAAGCTAGTTCCACAAGAGGCTTACTAGGGACTCTTTTATGTTTACAAAACACACATGTATCAGTGTTTCCTTATAATACAATTATAGCATGGGGTGTAAACATTCATCATAAACACAAAGATATAATAATAACCACTTTTATTATTGCCTCTTGGGCATATCTCCAACACGATATGCATCTGTATCTCGGGCTATTGAGAGAGGAGTTAGCCAGCTTGTGGGAGACGCCAGCCCGTACGTGGGATGCCTACTCTAAAGAATATTTCCATATGAGAGTCGTGTTGCTCACGACCGTGCAGGACTATCCTAGTTACGCATATGTATCGGCTCAGGTGAACCACAGACACAATGCATGCGTCAAGTGCATAGATGAGACACCCCATCTCCAGCTACCAAGGGATCTCAGGTCTTCGAAAACCGTGTTCCAAGGTACTCAAAAGTGGCTCCGCATGGATCACCCATGGAGAAAACGTGGTGACATGTTCAATGGTAAGGACGAGCTCGAAAGAGCCCCGTGTCTGAGGAGCGGCGAAGAAATCGAGGAGCTTTTGAATAATTGGGTAGATTGCCCTGCGCCTGGAAAAAAACGACCAAGGACAAAGCCGTTGCTGGGTGTATGGAAAGCAAGGTCTGTTTTCTGGGACCTGCCGTATTGGAAGGTCCTTCACACTCCCCATAGCCTCGATGTAATGCACATCACGAAGAACGTTACCGAGAGTCTGCTTGGCACTCTACTGAACATGCCGGAGAGGACCAAGGATGGGCCGAAAGCAAGAAAGGACCTTAAATTGCTTGGCATAAAGAAAGATCTTCAGTATCCTGATAGTGATGATGATGATCAGACGGAAGGGACTCAAGGTCGCCGTAAAAGAGTTAAGAAGAATAAGGTGGTGCTTCGCGCTGCCTGCTTCACTCTGAGTCTGGAGGAGCTCGAGCAGTTTTTTAGGTGCCTCTTAGGAGTGAAAGTTCCTCACAGTTACTCGGGGAAGATAAGCAGATATCTGGATGTGGCGAAGAAGAGGTTCAACGGTATGAAGTCTCACGACTGTCACGTGCTGATGACGCAGATACTCCCCGTTGCGATCCGTGGGATAATGGACGAGCATGTCCGTGAGACGTTGTTTGGCCTCTGTAACTTTTTCGACGTCATATCTAGGAAGTCGATCGGTGTGAAGCAGCTCTATAGGCTACAGGAAGAGATCGTGATGATACTATGCGAGCTTGAGATTTACTTCCCGCCCGCATTCTTCGACATCATGGTGCATCTGCTTGTACATGTCGTGGACGACATCATCCAGCTCGGGCCGACATTCTTGCACAACATGATGCCGTTTGAAAGGCTAAACGATGTCATCAAAGGATTCGTTTGCAACAGGTCTCGTCCAGATGGAAGCATAGCCAAGGGTTTTCTGATCTACGAGTGCATCTCCTTCTGCCAGAATTATCTAACCACCGAGAACGAGGATGTTGGAATACTCACAAAGAAGCACCTCGGCAGGCTCAGTGGATATGGTCACCGCGAGGGCTGCCGCTCACTACATGTCGGCATTGATGGTCGACACACTAATTTTGAAAGGGCACACCGAGTCGCGCTACAACACATTGAAGTGGTCGGCCCTTGGGTCGAAGAGCACAAAAGCTTAATCGAGCAGGAGTACGTCGACCAGGGCCGGCCGAGGAAGAAGGGAGATGTAACTAGAGAGCACAACTCCAGCTTCACGGGTTGATTCAAGAAAAGGCAACTGGACAATCCCCCACAGACGCCTTCTACGTTAGATCAAAAACTCATATTCTCCTTGTCGCAGGGCCCAGGGCACAATCTAAGGACCTATCAGTCATACGACATAAACGGTTACAGATTCTACACCGAGGAAAAGGACAAGAATAGTGAATATCAAAACTCAGGAGTAACTATGTTATCCTTTGCTGATGAAGAGACTACTGTGATAGAAAGATTCTACGGAAGGATCGAGGAGATATGGGAGCTCGACTACTGTGGAGAGATCGTACCGATGTTCCGTGTTAGATGGGCCAAGAACGTGGAAAAAGAAGGCCGCTAATTCACCACAATGGTTATACCAGATGCCAAATCAATGAAGAACGCCTCCGCAAAAAATGAGCCTTGGGTACTCGCTAGCCAAGTTGATCAATGCTTTTTTATTACCGACCCGTCAAAGCCCAACCGTGTTGTAGTTAGGAGGGGCAAGAGGAGCATCATCGGAATGGAAGGATCTGTCAACGAGCAAAACTTCGACAAAAACGGTGACCCAAAGATCGAAGAGGAATTCAACAAGTACTTCGACATGCCTACTACTACTAAAGTAAAAAGGAAGACCACACTGCCTACTAAAGATTGTCCATTCACAAGAAGAAATCTCAAAGTGCACGGGCTAAAGTATTCAACCACGGCGAAAAAGGGCAAGAAGATTATGAAGAGACACTAGCTCGACACATCACACGATTGTATATGTTCAGAGAGAGAGTTTTTTGAATAAATATGAATGTTTGTATATGTTCTTGCTTTATTTTAGACATATATATAATTAAAAACACATTACATGATTGTATATATTCGGGGAGAGAGTTTTTTGAATAAATATGAATGTTTGTATATGTTCTTGCTTTATTTTTAAAAATATATAATTAAAAATAGATCTATAATTAAATAGATTTATAATTAAAAATATGTTCTTGCTTTATTTTTAAACATATCTATAATTAAAAATATATTTTAAAAAAATAAAAAAGTGTGAGACAGCCAGGATTCGAACCTGGCTGCCTGGCTGCCCTAGATTTAGAATGGCACAAGCAAACAGCAAAGACCACTAAGGCAAGTGTATGATCTTGTCATACTACCACGCGCGCCGCGTCTTGTACTAAGTCCACAGGTTCTGTGGCGCATTTCGGCAATATGCGCCACAGAAGGCCGAAATGCGTCACAGAATCTGTGGACTTAGCGAAATAAACGGTCCGGCCTTCATTCCCCTTCTCCCCATATTCAGTCACCGCCACGCGCTAGCCCTAGACCTAGACCTCGCTGCAAGAGCCGCCACCGCCGCGCTAGCCCTTGCTGCCGGAGCCGCCACCCCCGCGCCGCCCGGCGAACCAGTGGAGGAGGAGCCGCCCGACGAACCCGTGGAGGAGCCGCCCTGCAGCCCGTGGAGGAGGAGCCGCCGCGCCGGACCCCGCAACCCTCATCGTCGTCAGCCACCGCAGCAAGTTCGTCCCCCCACCCCCCATCCCCAACCCCCACGGTTCGCCCCACCCCCTCCCCCCCCCCCCCCACCCCCACCCCCCTCTGATGCTCTTCCCCTTTCTCTCCCATTTATTCCTAAATGCATTACTTTCCTTGCTAGTTGCACACAAGAGTACAAATCTTTAAGTAGATGCTTGGTCTGACACATTGGTAACTATCTGTATCTTACTCCTATCTTTAAGTAGATGCTTGGTCTGACAAGAGCAACTACTAAATATCTCCCCATGTTTTCTTTCTATAATGTGGTACACAAGGACTGTATTATATAGTACTAATATGGTATAGTTTAAAAGGAGAGCTGGGAAAGTAGGTCAAGTGAATAGAATTATTAGTAACGATTCCACAAATAAAATAGATTAATCTTTAAATAGTGCATCATACTATATGCAGCGACTTTTTTCAAGTCAATGTTTCAAAAATTGAGATGCTAGCTAGCACCATATAGTGCATCATACTATATGCATACAAATTTCAAACATATTTAAAAAGAGAAGACTGGAATCAGCAGTAGTATGAGAGAAGTTATTTGCTAGTCTTTGAGATTGAGTTAACAGATAACACTGGTACTATTTGGACTGGAACGTACTTTCGAGAGGGAAAGAAAAGATGCATAAGTTTTGCTGGAAAATGCAAACCAAGTCAAGAAAAGGATCGAAATTACACCTCTGGGCCATGGTCCAGGATCCCCGATGCCAAAGCTCGACCTGTGGAGGCATGGACTGTCCAGGCTCTTTTCTTTGCGGGGTCTGTTACGAGCGGTGTACCAAAAGCAGTGCAGACAGCTCATCTGTGGGGTGCGGCCCAGCTTTGTGACCCTTGTTCCTTTGCCATAATGAAGATGCAGATATGAATAAGATACAGATAGTTACCAATGTGTCAGACCAAGCATCTACTTCCAGCATGGTGTTTACCTCTGAATAGCTCTTTTTTAAACAGCTACTGTTTAAATAGATACTTTGATACATCTACTGTTTAAATAGCTAGAGCTTTTTTTTTATTTAACCTCTGTCTACTTCAATGCTCATGTATCAGAGTGGGAAATGTGGAGGCATTGCACAGTGCTGGGTTAGCATGTCTGTGTGTGCATGTGTGTGTGCCCATTATCCACCCATTGCATGTCTGTGTGCATGTGTCTGTGTGCCCATGTGTGTGTGTTAGCATGTCTGTGTGTGCACATTGCACAAGCAGGGTGAACCACATTTTTGCCAGAATTAGAGCTCTTATATATATATATATATATCTGTTATACATATCTGTTATATATATCTATTATACATATCTGTTATATATATATCTGTTATATATATCTGTTATGCCAGAATTAGAGCTCGTTATATATATCTGTTATACATGCTGTATGGGGATGATGGTACCTGCTGTTGAAATGTATTGTGGATGATGGATGATGGATATTGGGGTCAATGCATGGGGGATGGGGTCTTTTGTCTTGTAGGGATATATTTCTTCATTTGAGTTGCCCATTTCTCCCGAAGTGTCGATTCATTTCGGGAGAAATGGGCACTCCTAGGTCAAAAAATTAGCACAAGTCATGCCAAATTTTTCGGCCGAGATTTGTGCTAAATTTTTGCCTCTTTTAAATAGAGTAGTGCAAACATGTCGGGCAACAAGGAGTCTGGACCTTCTAAGCACATGATCAGCGTTGAAGAACAAGCTAGACAGGCCAACCAGTCATTCTGGCGGGGGTCCCAACAGGAGGAGGAGGAGGAGGCGATGAGGATGACACCACCACCACAGGAGGAGGCGAACATCGTCAGAGCTGCTAGGGCCAATGAGGGCGGAGATCCTGATTACGAGGGGAACGAAGACGACTACGATGGAACTAGTGAAGGCGGCGGCGAAGAGGATGACACCACCGATGGCGGCGCCCGCACCAATGGCGGCTATAGCCACCACTGACGCTATAAAATGGACTCAATGGGGAAGGAGTATGCGGGAACAGAACATAGGTAACCACCGCCTTAGAAGCGGCGGTTATAGGGGGAAACAGGCCATTTGGGACAAGGAGGACACCGAGCTTGAACGCCTTGGTAAAGACAGCCCTTGGCTTAAAATCACGGACTTGCAGCTTAGGCAATTTGTTCGGGCCCGCTACTACCTGGACAAGGAAACAGGGGAGTTCATCACCGACGATCCGGAGGTGAAGGCATTCGAGAAGAAGCTGGTAAGGAATTTATCGCCGATCTCAAGTCTATTGCGTTCTAATTAAGATAATGAAGTCAAGTATCTAAATGGGTTCACCTTTCCTTGTCTCTGCAGGAGGATGAACTGAACACTACTGCCACAGAGTCGTCCCAGGATTCGACGGAGCCGTGGGACACAGTTTTCAATAGGGCGACCAATGCTTACAAGAAGAGGGACAAGGGGTTGCCGCTGTCCTCAGCTGGTCGTGTGTCCGGCTTCGGTATGAGCATGAAGTTCAAGGAGTACTACAAAGAGGACGCCAAGAAAAGAAGGGAGAGGAAGAACCAGGATAAAGCTGTTGTTGCAGAGCTGAAGATGAAGGTGCAGACACTGGAGGAGAAGGCAGTGGACAAGAAAACGGTGGACAAGTTAGTGGAAGAGAAGCTCCGATAGATGATCCCCCCTGAGTTTTTCGAGGGGCTTACTGCTTGGAATGCGGGAGGTCGACAGGGGCCGATACATCTGCCCAGCTTAAGCGGCAGCAACTCGGGCATCAATGTTACCGTGTCGCCGGACCTGGTGACACCGCCGGCCGTCAACGTCAGGACGCAGCCGCTCATTTTGGTCACACCGACGCCCCCTCCCGCCAAAGATACCAATAAGGCGCAGCCGACGGCGGTGGTGCTTCGTGAGGCACCCGAGCGGGAGATTGCAGATGATGATAGGCCGGCCGCCGACATCAGCCGTGTCTCTACATTAGCCGAGATCCACGCCATCACCAAGGTAACTAATTAGTTAGTGCACGTCATCTCCTTTATGCCTTTGATGCATGACTGTTGCCATCTCATGACGCCCAACAACATGTTTTTGCCTCAGGACACTTCTTGTGTACTCCTGCTTAAAAATGTCGGCGGTGAGTTGAAGGATGTTTCCAAGGGCACTCTTATACAACCGGTGAGCCGCACGATGCACAACAATCCAATGGATGATGACGTGATGAGGGTCAGGTTGGCTCGGGTGTTGCCAGGGTGCGACGACATGGACCCCCCCTTTCAACCTCAGGGAGCCGACGAACACAAGACCCTTGGGAAATGCTACAACTGGCCCTTGACATGGCCAAAGACCCAGATTCGTCTTGCGAGGGGAGCATCAGTGCCACCTCTCGACCGATCATCGCCCGGCCACCACCTCGGAAGCCAGTAGCCGCCATCGTCGCCACCACCAGCCGTCACCATCAACTCTTGGCAGCGTGTGCACCGCCACATGGCAAAGACGTTGTGCTGTAACCGCCGTCGCCCCCGCTACCACCACCACATGATGGCACCCATGAAGATGATGATGAATTGGTCAACGTTGATGACTTCATCAACACCGGTGCCGCCAAAGGATTGTATATGCCTTCTGTGGATGAAGAACCCTTCGCAGCTCGCGACGACCATCAAGCTGGTCAGCCCAATACATGCACGCAGCGCCTGGTCTTCCATGGTCTTTCTCAAGAGACGCCTCCGGCCGCCGATCCACCACAAGAGAAACCGGGATTGGTTTTCAGCCCCAACACACTCCAAAAGGCGACTGATGAGCAGATGGCAGTGGCTGACACTGTTGTGAAGAAGAAGCACTACAGGAAGAGAGGTAATAATAATAATAAGAAGGGTGCGAGCCAGCCTCTTCCAAAGAGGATCCGGGGTCAGAACGCCGTCGTCGTACCATCCACACAATTTGGCTTGCCCCGAGTGCATGTAGCTGGTGATCCGATATTGACTCCGGATATGATCCACATTGCGGTTGGAGCCATGTTAACTTTGCACAAGGGTGTCAAGACACTAGAGGCCCTCCTTCTTAAAGATGAAGATCCAAATTACCCAGTTTTCACGGCCAAGGTGCCATTAGACGTGGGCTTCGTCCATGAACCCCTCGCGGATATATTCTTCATAGCGTTCGAGGACATATTCAAGCTGTTTCTCACGAAACGGCTGGACTATAACTTGGTCCGCCTATACGCGCTCAATCTGGCACTCATGATCAAGAGAGAAAGTATCCCGGAAATCACAATAGTGGATCCCTACTACATGCGGGACAGCCAGTTGGTCGAAGGATCAGAGACACGGACCAAGGCGACGGCGTACCTCGAGAAGTTCATGGTGGACAACAAGAGGAAGGGCACACTTCTTTTGCCTTTCTTTCCCGAGTAAGTACACACACTCTCTCATCGCCACCGTAACTTATGCATTTCTTATAGATTTCTTCCTTTGCTCTTTTTCCAACATTCTGTTCCAATTGTGTTGCACAGAGACAAATACTGCACACTCATCGTCCTTTCCCTGAGGTATTCGCTAGCCACGTATTTCGACTCGGGGAGTTGGACGAAGAAGAAAGACTACACCAGAATAAGGGGTGTTCTCAATGAGGCTCTCGAGGGCTACACCAAGAAGGGATGCACCTTCGTAGATAAGGGGGAATGTATCAAGGATGGCAAACACGTGTTCAAGCACGTGCTCGACTTCCCCTGTGTCAAGCAGTCGACTACTAGTGCCAAGGAGGCCTTCTACGTCCTCCATCACCTTAAAGGCTATGTTCGGGATTGCCAGAACCTAACGCTGCCATCTAGTCTCCGAGGATGGGCCGAAACTTTGGCGAAAATCGATGATGCTGATCTTAGAGAAGACTTCCATCGCATTCAGATGAAGTTGTCACAAATCATCATTGAAGATGTCAACACAAGGGGCGACCCCCTATAATAAGCCAGAGGGTTGAGTAAGAGGGAGATCAAAGAACGCCTCTGTAAGTAGGGTGACACAAGGACGTGGATGACGAAAGAGGGTTATCTACCGTTTCCGAAGCCGAGCGAGAAGAGGAAGTCTTCATCATGATCGATGTGTGCCTCTAGCATGATCCAGTGTGTGTATATTCTTGATGGACGCGTGTTGTATTAGTGTGTGTGTCATAAACTTTACTATCTCGTGGTCGAAATGGTCATTGTTGTTAGACTTAAACTACCTTGTGGTCGTGTTGTCGTTGAACTTATTACTTCTATGATGATCTAACTTTTAGGTTTATGGATCATTTGTTTTATATTCTGTGAACATATATATATATGGATGTGAACCCTTTATTCATTCTTTTCGTTGTATTTTTACTAATATGCCTTGTCGTCTATAGAGATGGTGACAAGGTGGTATGTGGTGTACATGGGTAGGGTTCCAGGAGTCTACGGGGAGTGGGAGGATTGCCACAAACAAGTGAACAAGTTCAGCGGCAACATCTACAAAGAATACGTGACTAGAGAGGAGGCGATAGCCAAGTGGAGGAACCACTTGTGGAAGAAGAACCGGATGAATATATTGGTCGGGCTAATGCTCTTGCTCACCATTATCACAGATGTATTCTATTTGATCCTAGTGTAGGCGGCGGTGGCCACTTCATATTTGTAATGTGAGCTGATATGAATTTTGTATTGGCGCTTGTGTAAAAATTTGGCACTTGACACTATATATGTATCTCGATCGGGATCTAAGTGTTTGTATTATATATATGTCGGTTTTCATGCATCTACTACTTGTGCAATGTATTTTATACTCATCTGAATAAATACTGTATAAATCATGTATAAATACATGATTATACAACAGGAAAGTATTTTACTTTGAATACGTGTTACGCAATCAGTGGCGCATATAATTATATAGTCAGTGGCGCATGGCTTTTCTGTGGCGCATACGTGTAAATACGCCACAGAAGTTATTCCTGTGGCGCATATGAAGAAATGCGCCACAGAAGTCATATCTATATGCGCCACAGGAAGCAGATATCAGTGGCGAGATAACAGTGGCGACTAGGATATACGCCACAGAAGATGTAATTCCATGCGCCACAGAAGATTTGTTTCCTAGTAGTGTAAATCTTGGAAGTTATTATCTTAGTAATAACCGCTCCTTATCCTTTTTATTTGCTTTTTGTGCCAACAGTAACCTCTAATGAGAGAGAAGTAATGGTTGGAAAAGTTGTTGTCCTGAAACAGATTACTGTGTTTCACCGTAAAAATTCGTGTAAAATCTCTGTACGTCCTTTTGGGGCGTAAATTTTTGTGCTTCTGCCCCAGGTTGTTATCTAACTTTCGTTAGTTCAACACTTTTCGATTTGAGCAACAGAAGGTCTTCGAAAAAATTGGTTTTTACCTGCTGGTCTGTTTTGACAGATTTCTGCCATTATTTGCATTTGCTTCTTGTTGGTTCCTTTTTGAGTTCTTTTGGGGAATTGAGATTTTTGAGGGAAGTGCTACAGTAGCTTGTGTTTAATGGAAGTTTAATTGGTGTTGGAACTGAACCTAAAGACTTATTATCTTGAGTGCACTGATGTTGCTAATAAAGATTTGTGAAGTTTTGTATGAAGGAAATTTTTCATGTATGGAAGGAATAAGTAATGAGATGAAGGATGGACTAAAGCTCAAACTTGGGGATGCCACGCGTGTCACCCTAAGAAATACCCAAGAAGTACAAGCGTCAAAGCTTGGGGATGCCCAAGGAATCCCCTTCTTTATCAATAAAAATCTCAGGTTTTTTCCAAACGCTTCATTTTTATTATTTTATGCATAGTTGTGTTGTTCTTGGAGCGTCTTCTTTTTTGTTTTCGTCTTGGTTTTTCGTTTGCTTGGTTTTCTTATTTTGCTTGAATAAATTGGTTAGACTCCCTCTTTCATACATTGGTTTTTAAATAGTTTGGTTTGGTTTGGAAAAGAGTAGGAAAGTTCATGCTTAAGTGTTAAAGAGAGCTTGTTTTTGACTGTGGCCTATACTTTTTCATGCCATGCTTGATATTGTTTTGGCTTTATGCTTAGTATTCTTTGCTATAGTATGACTTGTTATAAACAATTGAGATTGCTTAATGTGCCTTGGATGAATCATGTGTTGTTTTAGCATATTAAAGCATAGTATTGTGGTATTCTCCTTTGATGCTTTATTTGGGTTGACTTGGCGCATGCTCACACCATGTTATGACTATTCCAAGTCACCATAGCCTTGCTGATCCTTTATTTTTAACTTGTAGTATCACTTTATGCTTTGATTAATGATGTTTTGTCGCTCTGCATGATTATGGCCATTATTGCTCTCTTTGTCGCTCCCAATATTTTGCTAGCCTCCACAACCAAATATGAGTTCCACTCATGCATCCAACTCACTAAAACCAAGTTATTCCAAAGAGTCCACCATACCTACCTATTAGCATATGCTATTCCAAGTATATTCATATTTTTGTTTACCTTTCAAATTAAACTTGTTATGAGAAAACTAGTGATTAAAGCTCTCACGAACTTGATGACACACTTTACTTTTCTTGCCCTTAATAAACCTGAACCATTGTGCCGTCTATATTGTATATGCTTGCACTTATATGTTGGGGATTAGCAGAACCATGTTGTCATGGGGAACGCTTTCAACATTGCACTGGTACTTTATACCTAGTTGATATCATGCTCTTTTGTCTATGGATGTCGTCGGTGTGAAATGAAAGGGGAGCTTGTAAGTCCATGGAGTTATGTATATGTGTTAGAGAAACGCCTAGGCCGCTGGTCTAATCCATGCTGACATGGTGGAAACCTGCAGCGTAACCATAATGAGCTGTCTATGAAACATTCTTCTTATAAAAAAGAGTCCGATATTGAGAAAAAGGAGAAAAAAAGAGATTATGAAAATAGGAAAGAAAGAAAAAAGCACCATATTCCCATGGTAAATAAGAAGATTGCTGAGATGCTCATTGTCTGCTTGCCTTGTCATTTTGATATGGGGATTCTTCCGTAACATCGGGCAAGGGGTACCCCGATAGCGGTTCTCTATGATACACATATACTTACGATGACAAGAACTTACCGGTGACTAAACTAGAGTAGCATGAGGAGCGGCCCTCGTATTCAAGGGACATGAGATTTCTAACTTATACTTCGTCAAGCATGTACACCATAGTTTGTTCACTTTAACTTAATCACTTCAAGATGCTTATGATAGGGGCAATGAGAGCTGAAAGCTATTAAGTACCATAACTTTTGGAAGCTCTTTATGGGACTTGAATCCCTACTTCCTTCTATGAAGGTCTTTCTTCCACTTATACATTGAGTCTCCACCTTCTATCTTTATGCACTTACTTTGAGAGCATAGTGGCCATTCTTAGTTCTATGTGCATTGTCCCAAGACTTGTTGATTGATGCATACCTTGATATTGCTTGTTTTAAACTATTTGTATCTAGTCACTCTTATAAACTTTGAAGGTGTCCTATGCATTTATGTTTGCTACTCTATGAGGGACAAGCTGGATACCACTATGCTATGTTTTCTTTATGTGAAATAAACAAACGTCTTGCAAAGCATTATTATTCATGAATCTTTTGTTTGTGCCTTTTCATGTTGCATCATAGTTTTTTTGTCTTATTGATAGAACTTTGTCTTTCATGCTATGATTGAAGTACTTTGATCCCAGCTTTGAATGTTTTACAAATACTTTGATCAAGTTTATGATGGTGCATGTCACATCAAAAATTATTCTTTGTTTTTATCACTTACCTACTCGAGGACGAGCAGGAGTTAAGCTTGGGGATGTTGATACATTGCAAATGTATCTATAATTTTTGATGTTCCATGCTTGGTTTTATCTACTTTCTTGTGTTGTGTCCACACTTTGGAGTACTTTTCATATGATTTCTTGGACTAACCTATTAAAAAGAGCCACAGTGCCAACTGTCTGTTTTCTTCTCTTTTTGGTTCCAGGAAAGTCAGAAAATGAATATTCTCGGAATTGGACGGGACAAAAGCCAAAAATCCTATTTCACCAGAAGACTCCTGGAGCCAGAATATGAGACGAGTGGGGCTGGGCCCAGCCACACCACCTGGCCGCGCGGGCTGGGCCTGGCCACGCTAGGGGGTGGTCTGGCCGCCCCAGACACCCCCTCGGTCTCCCTCTTCGCCTATAAGATGCCTTCTGACCTAAAAACTCTGGGGGGTTTGATGTTTTTCCAGAAAGAGTTCCGCTCCGCCGCCACCACTAGATTCCACGAAACAGCACCAGAAACTCCGTTCTGACACCCTGCCGGGACGGGGAATTGGAGGAGATCATCGCCATCATCATCACCATCGCTTCTCCATCGACCATCCATGTTTCCCCCATCTATGAGTGAGTAATCCCCGCTGTAGGCTATGGGGATGGTAGGGATTGTATGAGATCGTTCATGTAATGGCATCAGATTGTTAGTGCATGGTGCCTAGTATCTTTTATTAGTGCTTTATGACTTTGTTATGACTTGTTATGCTTAATTCTTGTCACTAGGGCCCGAGTGCCATGATTTCAGATCTAAACATGTTATTGATTCATTATGATAGTATTGTTTTTGGTCTTAACTGCAAGTTGTATACACACGTTGTTGTCCGGAACTAATGGCCCCGAAGTGACAGAAATCGGGATAACCGGAGGGAATGGCTTTGATGTGAGGATTGCATGTGTTCATAGAGTGTTAATGCTTTGCTCCGGTGCTCTATTAAAAGGAGCACCTTAATTGCCAGTAGTTCCCTTGAGGCCCCGCTGCAAACGGGTTGGCAGGACAAAAGATGTTGTGCAAGTTCTCATTGCGAGCACGTATGACTATTTATGGAACACATGCCTAGGATTATCTAGTACTTGGATGCTTTATCTTATTTATCTGCAATTTCCCTATGTTCTGATTGCCATGTGAATTGTCTTGTCCATGCAACGCCCATCCATCCATCCCTATGCCTACCGCACTCGAATCCTACTGTTTACTGCTATTGTTACTGTTGTCTTTACTTTACTGCTGCTGCTACTTTACTATTCCTACTACAAAACTGTTGCTACTGATAAACTATTGTAAGCAAGATTGTTTCCAGGTGCAGCTGAATTGACAACTCAGTTGTTAAGGCTTATAAATATTCTTTGGCTCCCCTTGTGTCGAATCAATAAATTGGGTTTCACTTCCCTCAAAAATATTGCGATACACCCCCTATACTTGTGGGTCATCAAGGACCTTGCTGGATACACAGGAAACACAATCAGCTCCTTGGTCCTCTCCACCGGCGAGGAGCCACCAACGTCGGCCACCTTGACGTTGTCAGGACGAACCACTTGACAGTAGGGAGGTGCATATTCCGACGCGAAGATTAGGTTAACGCCTCCAAACTGGAGGTTGAAGAAGCTCTTGCCAACATGGCACACGAGCACAACGAGGCCAACCCTTCAGCCAAAGATAGAAGACGCCAAACTTGGACGCCGCTCGGAGATCGCCGCCATAGCTGTAGCAACATCGCCTGGACACACCATGCCACCCATCCCCCCACCGTCACCCAGGGGCCCGTAGTCGTCGGCCCTCTCCTCATGCCTCTCTCGCCACCATGGCCGACCAAGAGAGGAAGAGTGGACATGCAGCTGCCGACTCGGTGAGGGAGAACCCTGATGTTATGAGCCAAGCAGCCCCAACTACCAGTCCCGACATTGGCTTCCACCGATGGAGATCCATGTGGGAAGATGAACAGCAACCTCCCGGTGTCGCTCGATGACGCCTAGGAGTAACTTGGAAGCACCAGCTCCGCTTGCCGCCGACTAGCACCACTCCTACTCCCCTCGCCACCACGACCGACCAGATGAAGGAGGAGCACCGGCTATTGTGACCAAAGCTCGGCATGAAGCACAACTTTATTATTGGAGGCAATAGCTCTTCCCTTCGAATCCCACTCCACGGGTAGCAGAAGAATCAGCAAGAAGAACTTTAAGTGGCTCCTGATCTGGCTGCTCATACCAGGATCCCTGCCTACCTCTACGGGCAAGCAGCCCAACACTGTCAGCGCACCGAACAACCTAATACTATCCTGTACAAAGCTGGCTTCTCCCCTTAGCCGTCTCCTACCGGCGGTGCCGGCGAGAGAGGCCTTGGCTCTGGCCAGGAGCACGAAGAGGCTCCCAGTACTGTAGCAAGGAGAGAGAGAGAGTTGAGGATAAGAATGAGCCCAACCTAATACATTGTCAGGAGATAGTAGTAGCAGTCTGAAATGAATGCATCTTCGTGTCATATGGCCATATGGGACGGTCCTATGGGAGCTCCACACTTGCTCGACAAATAGCTAATTAGGGATATTAAAACTGAGACAAAGAGGAGGTCTTCCATGAACTGGATGATTTTGACCGTCAGATCATACTCTACCTCTTTTCTGGTCGTTCGATTATTCTGAAACCACGAAGTGGACTGTTGTCACTGCGGACGCTGCTCTGGTGCTCAAATCCTAGGCCTGTGGTTAATTGGGCCTCAACGCACTCAGTAAGGCGTAGTTCTCGCGAGAAGTAGAGTACTCGATACCCGAAACGTCGCCGCCTCCTCTATCCCTAGGTTTTGGCTATTGTCTCTTTCCTCTTCTGCTCATCCCTGCGACCTCCAACGCTGCACATTACCATTCTTCCCCCATGCTTTCTCCTCTAGGTATGGCTACCAGATAACACGGTGAGGAGTGGCGGACTCGCACGCTGGTCAACCTGCGAGATCACCGGCTGAATGGGGGGATTTTTACGGTGGATGTGTATGTGTCGACGACGATACTACGACACGCGATGAAATCGCATTCCCCTGTGCGCGCCTCCCAATCACCACCAGCAAAATCTGAAGGTATTACATCCCTTCTCCGCCCACTCTATTTCCTTCGTTCCATTTTTTAGATCCGATTTGTAAGGATTGATTTGGGTCCTTGCTCCCTTCTCCTAACGTTCTTAATTTTTTCCTTGAATTTCTTTTCGTGAGGCTCTGTACTTTTGACCTTGGTTCCAGGACCATCAGGTTGGTTAATTGGTCGGCCAGATATGGCGCTGCAAAATCAATATGGAGTTTGTTCAGCCCAGCCCATCATAAACAATGGTATGCAATGTTTTTACAGCTCGAAGAACATGCAGATTTTGTACTCTATTTGTATACGATGAAGTTACCTACTGAAAAAATTACAGGTCCAATTTGTACAAGAAATTTCTTTGGTTTGGGATAATGAGGGGTTGGTCCTTTAACGTTGAAGCCTGAAACATGCTGAGACCAAAAATAAACATTGTACTTTCGTATTTCATATATCCAATAGAGATGTTTTTCTGCATCAATAATCAAGATCCATGTACAAACTCCCTTACGTATTATGCTCTTCTCATTATGTTCTATCAAACATGTAATTTTTTTCTCCACTAGACTTTTTTCTGTGGAAATGGATGAACACACAACATATTTTCCCCAGATTTATTTTCACATCTTTTATAGAACCCAATTGAGTAGTTGCTATCATAACGTCACTTTATTTAATTAAAGAAATAGTTTGCATGAATACCACTGCTAATTTTGAAAAAAAAAGGTGGTTTGCTTATTTCAAGTGGCCTCAATTACTTATTGATCTGATATATATAAATGAAGAGTACAAACGGAGGGTTATATGTAATTTCTCGGTGTTTATTCTTCCATGGGCTAGCAGCCATTATAGTTACAGCTGATGAGGTTCTTTTCCAGGTTATGTCTAGAAATGAAATAGGAAGGGTAACAAAAAACTTGGAGGCTGCAAACACTATATACGAGAGCTAAAAGAGAAATTAGTTTGATGTCAATCTCACACTGGGCTGATGCAACATTCTTTGTTCCAGAAAGGATTTGAATATTGAACCATCTGATGTTGCTTTCAGTTAGAAAAATGAAGAAACTATTCAGAGATAAATCACGTTATGGTATAGCTATTTGGCTTCTCTCCCATTTGTGTCACTATTAGCTTTATGTTCGTAGTCCCACCTTCTAATCTTATCTTAACCGTTTTATGGTATTCTATAACTAAAATGCATGCGATATATATGATGTGCACTTTGACAGATATAGTGACATCTAATTTGATCGGGATATAATTCTATACCAAGTTGTAGAAATTTGTGTTTCTAGCGGAAGAATTTATTGACTTCTCCAACCACTATGCTGAATTATAGCTTCTGTTGAGATTGCTCCATTGTCATTTAATTCGTTAGCATCTTGTTAAGTAGGGAACAACTGCATGCTTACAAGTACAATTATTCAGTGAGGAGGCTAAATGGGTGGCAAAGTTTGATCAGTAAATTCAGTTTGCTTTGACAAGGACATTGGGTAAAACTTCTTATAATCCTATGTTTTATGGCACAGAGCTTTTGAGTAACATTAGCGATCCTACAAGTTGAGCATATACAACGATCTTATTGTGTAAAACATACGGAGTACATATATTCCTTATATAAGTTTCAGTTATGAACACTGAATGCGCTAGGTACACAAGCATTGAAACTAGCATTAATGTTGCATGCGGCCTCATTTTCTTGATCACTCTTCATAATGTGGATGTATCGATTAATTCTTATGTAAGTATTTGATTAATTTGTATGTTTAACACTATTTGAAAAAATAATTAACTTACGCTATCAGCATTCTTCACCAGACTAGCTCATGATCATCTGCGGCGGCATGAAAATGGATATGCTGTTGTGGTGGAGCCATTAGAACCGAATGTGCTGGTTCGTTTATTTGAAAAAAAAAAGATGAAGGAGGAAGCTGCAATACAAGAATGGAATCTCTTTCAAACATTAGGTCTTGGTCGATGGTAAATGAAATGTGCTAGCTGGGAATGTCCCTTATTCCTAGCCATCTCTACAAAAAGATATAAGAATTTATGGGCTTATGAGTTATGACCAAATGTGCTGAAGTGGCGCATCCTTATATCTATATGCTCTAATCATTCTATCATCAAAATGACAATGTTTATATTTTATGAACTAACATTTCCATAGTCAAATAGACGGGCGCGGCAACGCGTGCCATCGATGATCTAGTTTGTTATTACTAGGTCTACATCCTAGACTACTCATGAACATCCCTATCACCTTTGAACTAACTTTAATTTTCTAAGATGATTTTGTTTTTGAAAGGGAACGTGGATACATGTCAATCTAGACAAATCACTTATTTCTAGACGGATGGAGTAATAAAAACTCAAATGTCAAATCCATATTCGTAAGGGCTTGGCTTTAACCTGAGTGGCTAGGTTGTACATTCACTTCCGTAACCAAATAAGCTAGGCTCACTTCTTAATTTTAATTTTCTAAGATGATTAGGCTCTAACTGAACTTTAAATCAAATATACGAATATATTTTAATAAATTTTGCTCGATATGTGTATAATTATGAAGTTCCTTCCAATGTTTGTCTCAAGACACTAAAAAAATCTAGAAAGACCTAAGAAAAATTACATTACAAAAAAGAAATTCCATTATTAACTAGCCGCCCAGTCTTGCAAATGCATGTGTTTTCACCCCAGGTAGTTAAGGGCCTTACTCAAATGTAGAACTTTCATAGTATGTACATTTGGAGGATCTTTACCCTTAAAAAAATAGCCGTCCAGAACATAGGATTGGGGTTTGCCAAATTTCTATGTTGAATGCAATCATATGCTTCCAATTTCATAGGAGTTGCAACATGAGTTTATACTTCATTTTATATTTGAAAAGTCTAATGCATATTTTTTTTGTCCTTCCCTCTCTACTTACGCTCGTATATCCTCGGAAATTTATATTCTTTTTCATGTGTACACCATTCAAGGACATTACTTGCAAAATTTAAACTCCCTTCGTTCCTAAATAGATTACGTACAAATTTAGTAAAAGGTCAACTTTCTAACTTTGACCAAATATGTAGAAGAAAATATCAATAAATTCAATATTACTTAAATATATTATAAAATGTATCTATGGTGAATCTACTAATGTTGATTTTGTATTGTAGACCTACGTCCTCAAATAGATAGCGTATAAAGTAAATGATTTGGTCTTTTGTTTTAAATGCAGGGACAATCTCTACACTACAATGCATTATCGGTTATCAGTCCTTGTTCATGCCAGGAGGAGGTAATGAAATAGAGCAGATACTTGATACATTTCTTTATAGTGGGCGCGTCTAGAATCTACTCGATCTTGATTGACCAAGGCTTAATTAAATCTCAATCGCCTCACCTTATCACGGGATTTGTGGTATGTGATTTTTTGTTAACCTTGTAGACCATTATTCTGTACTGCGTGAACATTTTTCACGGTTAGAACTCATGTGTTACTAAAAAAGTCTTATCTACAACTCACTTGCAACTGTAGATCGCACGAACCACAACGCAAATCTAACAGCTAAGAAGTTGGCCGAGATTTAGTTATTTCTCACTAGCGATCAATCACGATTTAGTAAAATTGAAAGATACATTTTTTCTCTAAACGATATTGAATTTGATATGTTACTGCGTGTATTTGTGTCTGTAACGTACAACATCGATCAACGTCACCGGTAAAATTGTCTTGTGCTACGCACTAGGGGAGGCGTCGGTCAAACCACCTCAGCCATGCCATCAAACTTACCCTGGAGGCCGGCGCGAACGGCCTCATCTTCGCGCAGAATGCTGCCAATAGCCTCAGTGACCCGAATGTGTGCGAGGGAATTATGTCTTGCATGCTGGTGGATTTCAAGATCGCCCAAAGAATTGCGCCCTAGTGGAAAAGAACAGGGTGAGAGCGTGGGTGATCGGCGGTCCGAAACATGGTGGATACATACTGGTTTCTTGTCCAAGAACTCATGTATGTCTCGTGGCCATGCTAGGAATCCGATGGTAAAGGTATCGCCCACGGTGACCATTGTTGGGAACGGGGTGTTCGCACCGAGGGTTGCCACTTTCTCGTCGAGAGGCCCCAACACCGTATTTCCCGCCATACTCAAGGTACAATATTCCTCTGTTTCAAGATACAACTAAGAAGTAGGATTATAAATTTGACACAAATCCAACTTTCAAAGTTTGACCAAGGTTATGGATATAAATAAGTACATCCGCAAAATCACAAATATTTATATGCACTTCCAAAAATATTTCGTGATGGATGTCCTTTATTGACACTGACTAGGTATTGTAGATATTGATATTTTTCTATTGACTTAGTCAAAAAAATTACTTTGGTCATAATTTAAATGTCTTGGAACAGAGGGAGTGATTCTTGGAGGTGGCTATTCGGGTCACGGGTGCATTTGCACCCATTGTGAGAAAACAGATTTCGAAATGTTAAAAGATTCAAAAAAAATATCTACGTATATATTTGAATATTATATTTTATGTTTGTTCACAAGTTTTTGGGATGAAAGAACATTCGTGTCCCGTGCAAAAAGAAAATCATGTGAATAGTCCTATTGACATGCCATTTTTTTATTTTTTTATACATGACACATAAAATGTTCTTTCATCCCAAAAACTCATGAACGAACATAAAATGTTTGAATATACATGTAGACATGTTTTTTAATTTTTTTGACATTTTAAAATATGTTTTCTCACAATGGGTGCAAATGCACCCGTGAGCCAAAAAAGGATTTCCAGTGATTTCTTATTTCAACAAAAATATGTTACATCTTCGTGGTATCTAGCGCCCCTAAATGGTTGAGTAGACTTCATCTCCATGCATGTTTGGGGAGTTGGCATCTTGGCTGCTATGTGGGACTCCTATGTGCCATGATGTCCATGGCATGTCCACGTGTCTTTGCGGTCACCGCACTGCTCAAGTCAGTTCACCGTGACTGGTCGCCTGCCATGATCAAGTCTGCAATCGTCACCACTTGTATGCATGGAACATTAGCAAAATTTTCTCTGAATAAGTCATCATATTATCTGATAAGCTCGATTGTTCCTTGGGATTGGTTATAGCTTCATTGGCCTATCATTTCGGTATGTCGGTTCAAGCAGAGGGGGTCCCAAGGAAACTAGTGACCCCTTTGACTTTGGAGGTGGCCACATGAACTCAAAAAGGGCAGTCGACCACGGCTTCGTTTATGACGTGGATGCGAGAGAGTACACCAAGTTCTTCAACTGCACACTAAGATTGGTTGACGACTGCGAGTCATACCAACTCAATATCAACCTTCCTTCAATCACTGTGCCAGACTCAAGGACAACTTCACAGTTATGCGCACTTTCACCAATGTTGGGCCCGTAGAAGCAACTTATCAAGCGGTTTTTGAGGCTCCAACACGGGTAATCATGTTGGTGAAACCATCTGTGATAAGTTTTTCTTTACGGGAATAGCAGGAGCTCACCCGAGGTGGGGTAGTAACGCAGCATTTAGGGTCACGCTCATGGCAAAGCAGAGGGAGCATGGAGGGTACACTTTTGGGAGCCTAACGTGGTCCGACATTAGTACCCTACTTTGTGAGAAGCCCGGTCGTAGTACGGCTAGTGATACAAGCCTTTGTCGCAGATACATCATAAATTCATTGGTGGTTATGTATACTCTTCTTCATGTGTCCATGTACTTGTCTTAAAAAAATAATGGTGTAATGCCGAAATTTTATTTTGTACATTATTATAAAGAAGTGGTCTAAAGAAATACTATGATGTCGTTGATTTTCCCAGGAGATTGTTACTTTCATTTTCCTTGTCTGTTGGTGTCAGGTGTGGCAGTACTGTCTACTTGTAAGAAATGGAAAATGCATACAAAATCAAAGAAAGTTATTTCTACTACCGACTAAAATGCAAGTATTGTCTACTGGCACGCAGGGTAAGGAGAAACCAGTGGAAACTATCAAACAACGCATCAAGTGTGCTAGTTTTCTAGAGTGATACATAGAATAATGTGCCGAAGAACAATGGTGCTTTCTTTCTTTGTTTTGGATGAAAATTTTGCTCCTTGCGCTACTATGGATATGTTCACCGCATTGTTTTTCTTGCCAAACTGATGTGTGTCGAAGCGATGAACTGAAACCTGTCACTTTTGGTGAAGTTCTGCAAGAACACAAGTCGACAACAGACTGGAAATACAGACTGCTATAGCGGGTTAGTTACGAGCCAATGATACAAAAAAAAAAAAAAAATAGTGCAAAAGACCGTACATGATTTCTCAACTGACTCCACACATAACCAACTAATAACTGAGGGTTTAAACACCAACACAGACATTCGACAATTCAAATACTGATCCAAAAGACAATGACTGAAACTTGAAACACTATCAAAAGACAACTCAAAGCAAGTACTGATAACAAGCAGTATGGCTTATCACTCCTCGTCGGATTCGGCGCTCTGGAGCCACTCCACAAACCGCCCGGAATTCTCCACAGCCTGGGAGTACTTGCCAGCAGCAACAGCCTCATCATATATCACTGCACAATGGCTTCTTCCTCGAAGGTGTCTCCTTCGTAGAGGGCATTCAGGACAAGAGGGCACCTCCTTCAGGGCCTCGGCAGTCGGATGTGGTCTCCTCCGCGAAATGGAAGTTACCAACAAGTCGCCCAGGAAAACACCGCCGTCAATTGTGTCAGTTATGTAGTTTGCTAAATAGAACAATGTGCCAACGAACAACAGTTCTTTCTTTCTTTGTTTTGGATGAATTCTTCTCTCCTTGCTCTGCTACGGATGTGTTTGGTTCAGAACAAGAGTTCACCACATTTTTCTTCCCAAACTAATGTGTGTCTTAAGGGATAAAACCGATCACTTTTGGTGAACTTTTGCAAGAATGTGACTATTAGCAGACAGTTCTGTTATAGAACATAAGCGAAGAAATCAGTATCTCTTTCACTTACGATAATGAGCCGCTTACATACTGCTAAGACACTGAGCTAGTGACAAGCCAATGATCCAAAGTCCAAACAATAGCGAAAGAGTTAACAGTAAAATGTAGTGTCACCAAACCTAATTTTGCGTAGCACTTTGCATTATACAGCTCCCACCTATCCTACCGAAAAGAGTTATGGCTTACAAGAGGATAACTTAAAAAAAAACTAGCATACCATTGTGAGTTAGTTACGGTTATGAGCAAGTGACCTTTGTTAACAGGAGCTCTTACACTCAAGGCTCATTAACTAGAGCAAGATTTACCCAAGAGAACCTGATTTACTGTGATTAGCAAGTGAAAACAGGTCAAACAAGACAATCTTGCGTGTTTATGATGGTGACCATTGTTTGCAAAGAAGGGCCAGCAAAAGACAGGAATGATCAGTCAAATATTTAGAACAGATTGCCTTGCCAGAACTAGATAAGTTATCAACTTAGAAACAAAAGAAGAAATCAGGATAGCAGTACTTCACTACTTCTACAAGCCAAAAGGCCCAAAACAACATGCAATAAGTTACTTCCACAACTCAGAATTCTAACAGTCTCCCCAATACAGGACTCAGAGTGCCACATACAGAGAGTACTAGTGAAACTAGCTTCCAGACCTTCATGGGCTTAGTCTACCTTCTTAGTTCTACACAGAATTATCAAGTAGTAGTAACAAGTAACTACCATATCCTTAGCACCGCAAAGTAAACCTGCCGAGTGAACATATCTGCAGCATAAGCACCATCGTCAAAACCACAATCTAGCATGTCGTCCCACTGTCAGACAAGATTAATCCGGCCAATGACAGGCCCCAGCACATAGAAGGGATCCTTCACTGACATGTCAATGGCGTTCTGAAAGTTCCAGCAGGGGGAGGCGGGGCAAAGAGAAATATACCTGACAATGCTTCTACCTGATGCCGCATTGCCCTTACCAACGGTACCACCTGATGACACACTGCCCTCACCAACAGAACCTGACATTGGGCCTTCCTCAACTACCTCGTCATCACTGGAACTGCTTGCATCTGATCTGTCACTATATATGATGCCATAGGAATTGAGCACCTTACCATTCTTAAAAATATAAGAGCCGAACCCCACCTCATGATTCAGGCCATGATATCCGTGATGGACGAACGTCTTCAGATGAGATTCAAGGCAATCGCAGGAGGCAGGGGACTCCCAGATATCCATATCATCAACAGCATCAGGTGACATGGACCGAATGGACTGGAGTTGAGCAAAAAAAAAACTTAGTCAGCGTATATCAATCCCAAAATTGCACCCAAGTACAGTTAGAAGTGCTAGAAATGATATCTACATTTTGAGTCTAGATTCTGGAATATATAGGAATGAACAACAAGTACTGGAATAAGACGAAACCCATATTATCTTCTTGAATTGCAATTGACAAACAATTATCAGATGAGAAGATATCTTAGGACACAAATACTACCATGACATGAAGCGTCTCGAGGCGAGGAAAACATCTGAGCAAAGTGGGCAGCATCTTGGCCTCCATGTTATTCCCAAACCGCACCTTGACAGCAAGTATCTTCACACTTGGCAGCATGGCACAAGGTCTCACATTTCTCCCAGCCTGCCATCGAGGCAAATTAAACGGTGAGAAAATTATTTGGTTGCACAATCACTTACGTAATGAATGGTAAGTGCACAGGCACAGCACAAAAGTTACAGAAGGCAGTATTTCCAGCCCGGGCTCGTGGAGGTTGGGGAAGGCAGGAGGGCTGGCGGTAGTGCCCGGGAAGCGCCAGCGCCAGACGCCGAGGTAGAGGCGGGTGAGGGAGGCACAGGTGAGGATGTCGTCGGGGAGCGGCATGTCGAGCGGCCCGGGGCGGTTGAAGAGGATGAGGTCCTGGACGTTCTTGGCGGAGAGGTCGGCGAGCAGGCACTGGAGCGCGTACTCCTGCCGGTGGAAGGAGAGGCGGGTGATGCGCACGGCGCGGACGGGGCCCGGGTGAGCGGCCACGCAGCGCGAGACGGCGCGCAAGACGCGGTGCCCGTCGGCGGCCCTGAGGTGGGCGTCGTCGACGAGGAGCGGGGTCGCCGCCCACAGGTAGCGCCAGCGGGTCGACAGGACCATGGTGCGCGCGGCTTCGGTGGTGGGGAGGCGGGAGACGATGTTGGAGAGCAGGTTGTCCGGGAGGCGGCCGATGTGGTCCAGGCAGTCATCCGGCGCGGCCGTAATGACAGCGGACCAGTCGTCGTCGGAGTCGGAGGAGCCGTCGTCATCGTGCGCGGGGACAGAGGGACGGGGGAGGAGGGAGATGAGGTGGGGGACGATGGAATCGATGCGGGCGGCATCCATGGCGGACGCGGCGGCGGAGGCCGGCTAGGGTTTTGCTGGGGGACGGTATTGAGACCTCACTTTCTGAGAGCGGCCAAACGAGTGGGGGGTTTGGTCTCGGTGAACTGCTGGGATGCCCCTAGAGTGGACGACCGTTGACTGGTGCCTAGTGGCAGCAGACTAGTCTTGCTTTAACTTTTTTAGTGAAGACTACTGCTAGAGCGACTCCAAAAGCTTTAAAAAAAAACTGTTTTTCTAGATAAGAGGGATAGAATAACAGCTCCAACAGCTTCTCAATACGGTCCTTCCCCGAATTTTTTTAGGTGATCACCATTTTTGTCATCTCCTACATATATATAGACTATATATGGATGGGGACAATTTTTGGATAAGAGGCAACCTACCTAAAACGCACGTAGAAACAGCACAACCGCCCGCGGACTTTCCCCCCGACCTGCCCAACGTCGGCGGCACTCGCCATGGTTCGTTCGGCCTCCACCACCTCTTGTAGCTCCGACGTTGCCTCCACCACTTCCTGTAGCACCCATGATGACTGTAAGAGCATAGATTGTTTTTAGCTAGTTTCAAAATAAGAGTATCAAATTCATAGAGATCTATTGGTTATGATCTTAATGCCCCTCGCCATTATTTATCAAAGAGTGCTTGGAAGCTATCTTTGATTTCAAGTAGGGTTTGAGAGTGTTTCAGTAATAAGTAATGAAAGTAAAAAAAAGAGGTTCGCGATGTAAGGTATTTGGAACTGCAATAAGACTAAAGCATTCTGAGGGAGTGTTGGACCCACAGCTAGCTATTATGTTTAGTCATGATTAGGATATATCTATAATATAATTCATGTATATGTATGGTAGAAGCTTCAAAGTAGATGATCAAAAACAAACCATCTTCTATTTCACCCCTCACAACCAAAGTAGTAAGCTTAGACAAGCCGCCCGCGATTATCTACTATTAAGCGTTACCCTATGGTTATGGATTCGGATCTATGAGTCTCCTCTTATTCTCCCTTGAACACATGAGTTATGATCCAATGTAATATGTCACTTAGCACCTTCACACCACCACATGACTAAGGATAGTTTCTTCCCTTGTCTCGAAGGCAAATATTGTGTGGTTGACTTATACTTATTCATGAACAAACTTATGGACTATCTTTATTTCAATTCATCACTATGCTAGGGTTTCTCCATTTCCCTAAAAACAAGGTAAACTACTCACACATGGAGGCAATCAATATCATCATGGTAATATGAATTGAGTATAAATGGATTTGTGAATACTCGTGCAAATCCACAATAAAGTCTAGGAAACATAACAAGATGAATGTAAATAAGATGAGAGGGTCAATGGTGATGGTGGAGTTGCAGCGGTTGATGGAGATGGTGATGAAGATGATTCTCAAGCCTTCAAGGATCTTCATAACGCTAAGGATCAAAGCCCGATGCGAAGTCCCCCTCTAGATCCCTCTAGATCTCAGATTCGTCTACACCGGGTGGAAGTATTTGAAGAGGTAGCTCCGTTGCCACTCCATACAAGCGCACCATACGGGCGCGCTCTAGCCTATGATTGTGGTGAATGCAAGGGGATCTGCTTCCCATTCTTACCAAGTGCGAGGATATTTATTTATGGGGCTTTATTGGTTTCCAAATAGCATATTTATTCTCATAGTTGACTTCTTCAGTTGATTTATTCATTCACACCTTCGATTCGGATATCCTAGTGAAATACGCATAAAAGGGGTGCGAAAGCGTGGTAAAATACCAAAATCTTACCACTAATCATGCAAAAATATAAGGTAAACATGCTGCAAAAATGCACCCATTAACCCACGTCGCCGTTGGGGCAGACATCAACTCCATAGCTTGCCGGCAGCACCAGCGCACTCACAGTGTTCGGTGAAATGGCTCCAAGGTCCGAAATTTGCACACTTAATTTTCTTTGCTGCATTTTTTGTTAATTAAGAATGTGTATCCAATTTTAGACAAATGCACACTATTTGTAATAGTTTTGGTTGTATAATATGGATTGCACAATATGTCTTGTAGTCATATATGATTTGCAAAGTCTATTTTGCACAATATTCTTAAATTCTATCTAAATGAGAATGTTTATTTGCAAGTAGTATGGATGATTAGTCCGCTCTTAGTTACACGTGTGTTCAAAAATTTGCTCAAAATGGACTATCTCAAGAATTTGCACAAGATGATCCATCTAAGAATTTGCACAAGATGATATTGGTAAGGGAGATGTTGAAGGTTTTGTTGGTGAGGGATATGGTGAGGGTTTTGTTGGTGATAAGTCCATTTTGCATTATCATTTTTAGGACTTATATGTGATGACCCACAAGTATAGGGGGTGTATCGTAGTATTTTTGAGGGAAGTGAAACCCAATTTATTGATTCGACACAAGGGGAGCCAAAGAATATTTATAAGCCTTAACAACTGAGTTGTCAATTCAGCTGCACCTGGAAACAATCTTGCTTACAATAGTTTATCAGTAGCAACAGTTTTGTAGTAGGAATAGTAAAGTAGCAGCAGCAGTAAAGTAAAGACAACAGTAACAATAGAAGTAAACAGTAGGATTCGAGTGCGGTAGGCATAGGGATGGATGGATGGGCGTTGCATGGACAAGACAATTCACATAGCAATCAGAACATAGAGCAATTGCAGATAAATAAGATAAAGCATCCAAGTACTAGATAATCCTAGGCATGTGTTCCATATATAGTCATATGTGCTCGCAATGAGAACTTGCATAACATCTTTTGTCCCGCCAGCCCGTTTGCAGCGGGGCCTCAAGGGAACTACTGACAATTAAGGTGCTCCTTTTAATAGAGCACCGGAGCAAAGCATTAACACTCCGTGAACACATGTGATCCTCACATCAAAGCCATTCCCTCCGGTTATCCCGGTTTCTGTCACTCCGGGGCCATTGGTTCCGGACAACAACGTGTGTATACAACTTGTAGATAAGACCAAAAACAATACTATCATAATGAATCAATAACATGTTCAGATCTAAAATCATGGCACTCGGGCCCTAGTGATAAGCATTAAGCATAACAAGTCGCAACAAAGTCATAAAGCACTAATAGAAGATACTAGACACCATGCCCTAACAATCTGATGCCACTACATGAATGATCTCATCCAATCCCTACCATCCCCATAGCCTATAGCAGGGGGTTACTCACTCATAGATGGGGGAAACATGGATGGTCGATGGAGAAGCGATGGTGATGATGATGGCGATGATCTCCTCCAATTCCCTGTCCCGGCAGGGTGCCAGAACAGAGTTTCTGGTGCTGTTTCGTGGAATCTGGTGGTGGCGGTGGAGCAGAACTCCTTCTAGAAAAACGTCAAACCCCCCTGAGTTTTCAGGTCAGAAGGCAACTTATAGGCGAAGAGGGATACCGAGGGGGAGTCTGGGGCGGCCAGACCACCCCCTGGCGCGGCTAGGCCCAGCCCACGCGGCCAGGTGGTGTGGCTGGGCCCCAGCCCCACTCCGTCTCATATTCTGCCTCCGGGAGTCTTCTGATGAAATAGGATTTTTGGCTTTTGTGGCCCCAGCCCCAATCCAATTCCGAGAATATTCATTTTCTGACTTTCCTAGAACCAAAAACAACAGAAAACAGGCAGTTGGCACTGTGGCTCTTGTTAATAGGTTAGTCCAAGAAATCATATAAAAAGTACTCCAAAGTGTGGACAAAACATAAGAAAGTAGATAAAACCAAGCATGGAACATCAAAAATTATAGATACATTTGCAATGTATCAACATCCCCAAGCTTAACTCCTGCTCGTCCTCGAGTAGGTAAGTGATAAAAAGAAAGAATAATTTTTGAGGTGACATGCACCATCATAAACTTGATCAAAGTATTTGTAAAACATTCAAAGCTGGGATCAAAGTACTTCAATCATAACAGAAAGACAAAGTTCTAGCAATAAGACAAAGAAACTATGTTGCAACATGAAAAGGCACAAACAAAAGATTCATGAATAACAATACTTTGCAAGACGTTTGTCTGTTTCACATAAAGAAAACATAGCATAATGGCATTCAGCTTGTCCTTCATAGAGTAGCAAAACATAAATGCATAGGACACCTTCAAAGTTCATAAGAGTGACTAGATACAAATAGTTTAAAACAAACAATATCAAAGTTATGCATCAATCAACAAGTCTTGGGACAATGCACATAGAACTAAGAATGGCCACTATGCTCTCAAGAAAGTGCTCATAGAATGTGTGGAGACCCATCAAGGAAATGAACAGGTTTTGAAAACTTTGAAAGGCTTCCAAATGCTGAAAGTATGGTACTCGTTAACTTTGAGCTCTCATTTCCCCTATCATACGCATCTTTAAGTGGTTAAGGTTAAAGTGACACAACTAAGAGGATATGCTTGACAAGTTATAAATCAAAGTTTCATGCCCCTTACTTACGAAGACCGATCCTCATGCTACTCAACTTCAGTCACAAGTAAGCTCTTGTCATTGTAAGTATATACGTATCATAGAGAATCGCCAACAGGGTACCCCTTGCACATGATACAGGAGCTATCCCATAATCAAAATGACAAGGCAAGCATAGATTTTTATTGAGGATGCTTCATAGAATGCTCATCATGGTCATGCTGCAAGTTTCCACCATGATTAGGCATGGCTTAGGCTAGCGGCCCAGGCGTTTCTCTAACATACATACAAACTCCATGATCTTACAAGTTCCACTTTTATTTCACACCGTCGGGATCCATAAGCAAAAGAATCATGATATCAACGAGGTACAAAGTACCAGTGCAATGTTGAAAGCGTTCCCCATGATACATGGTTCTGCTAACTTCAACTTATAAAGCGCAAGCATATACACAACAAAGAAGGACGCAATGGTTCAGGTTTATTAAGTACAAGAAAATAAAGTGTGCCATCAAGTTCGTGAGAGCTTTACTAACTAACTTTCTCATAACAAGCAAACATTTTATTCGGAAGAAAACAAGGCATACTTAATATGCACGGAATAGCAAATGATGCTAAAAGGTAGGTATGGTGGACACTTTTTGGCAATATTGGTTTTAGGGATTTGGATGCACGAGTAAAGGATATACTCAGCACAAGTGAAGGCTAGCAATAGAAAGGGAGCGACAAACGAGAGAGCAATAATGTCCATAATCATGCAGAGCGACAAAACATCATTAATCAAAGCATAAAGTGATACTACAAGTTGAAAACTAAAGGATCATAAAGGCTATGGTGACTTGAGATAGTCATAACATGGTGTGAGCATGTGCCAAGTCAACCCAAATAAAGCATCAAAGGAGAATACCACAATACTATGCTTTAATATGCTAAAACAACGCATGATTCTTCCAAGGCACATTAAGGAATCTCAATTGTTTATAACAAGTCATGCTACAACAAACAATACTAAGCATAAAACCAAAACAATATCAAGCATGGCATGACAAAGCATAGGCACAGTAAAAAACAAGCTCTCTTTAACACTTAAGCATGAACTTTCCTACTATTTTCCAATCCAAACCAAACTATTTGAAAACCAAGCAAACGAAAAACCAAAACAAAAACAAAAAAGAAGACGCTCCAAGAACAACACAACTGTGCATGAAACAATACAAATGAAGTGTTTGGAAGAAATCTGGGATTTTTATTGATGAAGAGGGGGATGCCTTGGGCATCCCCAAGCTTTGACGCTTGTGCTTCTTGGATATTTCTTGGAGTGACACGCGTGGCATCCCCAAGCTTGAGCTTTAGTCCATCCTTTATCTCATTACTCATTCCTTCCATACACCTGAAAATTTTCTTCATACAAAACTCCACACAATCTTTATTAGCAACATTAGTGCACTCAAGATAATAAGTCTTTAGGTTCAGTTCTAACACCAATAAATCTTCCATTAAAACACAAGCTACTGTAGCACTTCCCTCAAAAAGCTCAATTCTCCAAAAGAACTCAAAAAGGAACCAACAAGAAGCAAATGCAGAAAATGGCAGAAATCTATCAAAATAGACCAGTAGGTAAAGACAATTTTTTTCAAAGACCTTCTGTTGCTCAAATCAAAAAGTGTTGAACTAACGAAAGTTTGATAACAATCTAGGGCAGAAGCACAAAAATTCACTCCTCAAAAATACGTTCAGAGATTTTACACGAATTTTTACGGTGAAGCATAGAAATCTGTTTCGGGACCGCAACTTTCCCAATCATCACTTCTCTCTCATTAGAGGTTACTCTTGGCACAAAAAGCAAATAAAAAGGATAAGGAGCGGTTATTACTGAAGTAATATTTCCAAGACTCATCTAAAACTTTTGGGTTATCTCCCAATAAGTACTTTTCTTTAACGCCTTTAAGTTAGGCATAAGCAAAAACTAAAATGGATAGAATAGAAGTAAGCAGAGATAATCATGGTGAAAACATTGTTTTATTCAATGAAATCCTTTTGTTAACAAGGTTGATCAGGTCTTGTTACCAAAACAATTCCATATGAGACAAAACTTTGTATTCCACTAATGATTATGTTACCTCAACCTTGATAGCAATGGTCCCAATCATAATAGTTTCAAATTTTTCTCTTGGTATGGGACAATATATTTCTCCAACTTGAATGCCCTCAACATGTTCAATTGAATTCAAACCATAAGTCCTTTCAATCTTCTTGGGGAAATAGACAGTATGTTCCTTGTCATTAATATTAAAGATCAACTTTCCTTGATTACAATTAATAACAGCTCCCGCAGTATTAAGAAAAGGTCTCCCAAGAATAATAGACATATTATCATCTTCAGGCATTTCAAGCACAACAAAATCAGTTAATATCAAGCAATTATGAGCCACTTGAACAGGTACATCCTCACATATACCAACAGGAATAGTGGTAGATTTATCAGCCATTTGCAAAGATATATCAGTTGGTATTAATTTTTCTAGTTGAAGCCTCTTATAGAGAGAGAAAGGCATAACACTAACTCCAGCTCCCAAATCACACAAAGCAGTTCTAACATAACTGTTCTTAATAGAGCAAGGGATAGTTGGAATCCCTGGATCTCCAAGTTTCTTAAGAACCTTACCATTAAAGGAATAATTAGCAAGCAAAGTAGAAATTTCTTCATTAGGGATCTTCCTTTTATTCGAAACAATATCCTTCATATAATTTGAGTAAGGAGGCAATTTAATAGCATCAGTCAAAGGAATTTGCAAGAATAAAGGTTTCATCCACTCACAAAACTTATTATAGTGTTCATCTTCCTTTGACTTGTGTTTCTTATCAGGGAAAGGCATAGGTTTTTGGACCCAAGGTTCTCTTTCACTACCATGTTTCTTAGCAATAAAATCTTCTTTAGTGTATTTAGTATCCTTAGTGTGGTCTTCAGGTTCTTCTTCAACTTTTTCTTCATTAGGAACTTCATTTTCTTCATTACCACTTTCAGTTTTAGCATCAGAGATAGATATACTATTAGGATCTATAGCAGGTTCGGAGGGTTCTACAACAGTTTTATGTTTCTTTTTTCCTTTTCTTATGAGTAGAGCCACTATTTTCAGCTTGTTGAGAATCCTGCTCAATTCTTTTGGGATGCCCCTCAGGATAAAGAGGATCCTGGGTAGTAGCACCACTTCTAGTTCTAATTTCATAAGCATGTTTTTCTTTAGCAGCATTAACTAGCAAGTCTTTTTGCACTTTAACGAGTTGATCTATTTGAGTTTGAACCATTTGAAAGTGTTTAACAATCATTTTAACATCATTAGAGGTTCTTTCCACAATATCTTTCAACTCAGCAATAGCTCTAGTATTTTCCATTAGATGATTTTGCACCCTTTTATTAAAATTATCGTGCTTAAAAATAAAGATATCGAATTCTTCTAAGCATTGATCAGGCGGTTTAGAGTAAGGGATATCACCTTCATCAAAGTGTTGGAGAGAGTGCACCTCGATAGTGGATGAGTAGGGAATAGGCTTACATAATTCTTCTATAGGAGGTAAATTCTTGACATCTGCAGCTTTAATTCCCTTCTCCTTAAGACATTTCTTAGCTTCCTTCATCACTTCATCATTTAATTCACTAACTCCCCTCTTCTTTGATGTTGGAATAGGCACTGGTATAGTAGGTTCAGGTACAATTACTTCAGGTATAGCTAGTTCAGGAGGAGTCCAATCTTCATAGTTCTTGCTTATTTTAGCCATTAATTCCTCAGCTTCCTTTGGAGTCCTATTCCTGAAAACACAATCAGCACAACTATCTAGGTATGTCCTAGATTCTTCGGTTAGTCCATTATAAAATATATCAAGAAGCTCATTCTTAGGTAATGGACTTCCAGATTGTGCATGAATCAAAGCACAAAACCTTGCCCAAGATTCAGGCAGTACCTCCTTTTCTCCCTGTTTAAAATCAAAAAGTTCCTGCAAAATAGCATGTCTAGCACTAGGAGGGAAATATTTCTGCAGGAAAGTACCAATCAAGCAATCAGGGGTATCAATAGATTCAGGAAGTAAATTACTAAACCAAGTTTTAGCTTCTCCTTTTAGTGAAAAGAGGAAAATCTTAGCAACAAAGTAAGTACGCATCTTAATATCATCAGAAAACAAGCCACTCATGGTAGAAAGTTCATTCATATGTGCTACCGCACTTTCATTCTTAGTCCCACAAAAAGGTTCTTTCTCGACAATAGCTATGTAAGATAGATCGAGAGAGAAATCATAATCTTCATCTATAATGTTTATGGGAGAAGCAGCAAACTTAGCAACATGAGACAATTTGGGTCTAATAGTACGCCTCTCAAGGAGACTCTTAGCAGCGCTCCTATCATGGGTGTTTTTGCATTCTTTAATAAATTCATCGGTCATCTCAACATAACCATCTTCAATGTCATAACTCTTACTAGACTCAGGTGAACTAACAGGTGTAATAGTGTCTTCATTAGGAGTTTCAGTATTTCCAGCTATAGTTCTAGCAATCGTAGCATCTAGGAAAGGACCTAATGAACCACTCTTATCAAGCATAGTAGAAGCAGCTGAAGGAAATATGCCCTGAGAGGCAATAATAAAGTTGTTATTATGTATTCCTTATATATGATAGATGTTTATTTTGCATGCTAGAATTGTATTGATCGGAAAGATCAATACATGTGTGTTTAATAAACAAAAAGGGTTCCTAGTTATGCCTCTCTTATAGACTAGCTTGTTGATTAACAAGATGATCAAGGTTTCCTGATCATGGACATTGGATGTTGTTAATAACAAGGTCACAACATTTGTGAAATGATGTGATGAACATTTATCCGAAGTATAGCATTACGATCAAGTCATTATGTTTACATTTCTATAACATCATACGAAGTAATCTTTATCCTTAGACCATGAGATCATGTTAATTGCTAACACCGGAAGAGTATCTTGATAACATCAAACGTCGCACCGTAACAGGGTGACTATAAAGATGGGTTCAGTACTACGAAGGTGTTATGTTGAGGCTCATGGATCAAGAGTGGAATTTGTCAATCCATATGACGGATAGATATACTCTGGGCCCTCTCGGTGATATCACATTAGGATAGCTTGCAAGCAAGTGATGTGATCACTAGAATGTTATATCACGGGAACGAGAAAAGAGTGCATGTCGGTAACGAGATCAAACTAGGTATGGAGATACCAATGATCGAATCTCGGACATGTAATATATCGAGAGACAAAGGGATTTAGTTACAAGCGTTAAAGGTTCTCACAATCACAAGAGTCATCGTTGAATGTGTAGGAGTCAATATGGACCTCCAGGTCCTGCTTCTGATTATTAATATGAGAGGAGTCTCAATCATGTCTGCATTATTCGCGAACCATAGGGTGACACACTTAAGAGTTACCGGACACCATTTTGGAGCACATATGTTTCAGATGAAAGAATTGCAAAGCGCAGGAATTGTTTCGATAGAAACCGGAAATTGTTTTGGGTGAAATTGCAGAAAGTGGTTCTGCATGTGATATTGAAATATTGCAAGGGGTTATATGTGAATGTTTGTTAATTAAAGTAATTAACAAAATTCTGAATAAATTTAATAAAAGAGTTTTATTAAATGAGAGAGCATTAAACTTAGAGAATTTTAATGCATTTAAAGTGGGGACTTTAAAATGGAATATGAAGAGGCATTTTAATGTGGAGGGGTTACCACCACATGAATGGGGGAGGTGAGGAGTCACCCCCCATGCGACGGCCATGGAGAGAGGGGCACCCCCTCCTCCTATAAAAGGCCCCCTCTTCCTCCTTCTTCCTCACACCTCCTCGTGAAGGATCTCTCTCCCCCTCTAGAATTATTCCCCCATGGTCTCGGATTATCGAGATACATGTTCCTGGTGGCATTTTGTCTGGAAGGAGTTGCTGCTTCCGCTGGATCGCTGGAGCGAGGAGGTGGAGGTTGTCCGGTGGCTTGAACGTGTGTGCGAGTACGGATGCGCTGCTGAGTTGCGACGCTCGGACTTCCTCACGATCTTCAGATCGTCAAGTGTACGACTACATCAACCACGAGTTCCTACTCGTTAACAAAACTCGTTGTCTTCGAGGGTAAGTTCTCGATGGATGTATGTCCACCTGTTGCTCTGTACCTAGTAGATAGATCTTGGCGTGTAGTTCTCATCGTAGGAAATTTTTTGTTTTCTATGCTGCGGACCCAATAGTGGTATCAGAGCCTGATCTATGCATAGGTGCTTTGTACGGGTAGTACACATATGTTTATATATGGGCAATGATGATCATGTTATTACATCTTCTATGTATTTTGGATATTGGTGGCATAGTGGGATGAAGCGGCCCGGACCAACCTTACATGTCATCGTACATGAGACCGGTTCCATGACTGACATGCAACTAGTTTTGCATAAGTGGCTGGCGGGTGTCTTTCTCTCCTACTATAGTCAATATCTGATTTACAACGAGTTGCTAATAACTTGGTTATCCTCGTTGTGGTTCATATTCGTAGGTAAGAACGGTTCTATCTCCAAAAGCCCCAAGCCACGTAAAACTTGCAATTGATAAATTAGAGGCGTCTAGTTTAGATCGTTGTTGGGCTAGTGTATTGATATGGTATTGTTGTAAGTAGATGTATGGTAGATACTCTTACAACACATTCAACGTGTAAGTTCCATAGACCTTGGCCTTACACACAAAGGAATGATAGAGATCATACCATGATGCAAATGATAGAGATCAAATGCATGGACCATATCATCTCACTTTACACATTAGATGTTAGCATCTTATACTGCTAGTTTGGCACTTTCTGTAGCATTGTAAGATGATCCCTCATTTAGATATCAAGATAAGAATGTGTTCTTCCTTGAGTATGCACCGTTCTGTGGATCGTGTTTCGAGACATCACGTGATGATCGGGTGTACTCGAATCTACGCTTTCATATGAACGGGTGTAAGACAGTTTTACACACGCGAATACTAAGGTTCTTACTTGGCGAGCCTAGCATGTACAGACATGGCCTCGGAACACGGACCAAAAGGTTAACCATGAGTCATATAGTTGATGTGATGCCCATATAGATGCTCGCCTTTGAAGCTACGCCGACTCACGTGATGATCAGACTTGGTGTAGTGCATTTGGTTCATGTAATCACCAAAAGGACACGAGGGATGTCGTTTTTGAGTGGGGGTTCATTAGTAATTTGGATTAGTTGAACTCACTCTATCATGAACTTAGTCTAAATAAACTTTACAAATTCTGTTGTAGATGGCACCACCTGCTTTTAATTTCAATGTGTTCATGGAGAAAGAGAAACTTGCTGCAAATGGTAGCAACTTCACCAATTGGGCTATGAATTTGAGGATTCTCCTCACTGCTGCACAAAAGCAATATGTGCTAGATGCACCGCTAGGCCCCCCACCAGCTCCTGATGCCCCTGACGAGGAAAAGAATGTCTATGTGACTCGTCAGAAGGACCACAACTTAGTTCATTGCGGCATAATGTATGGGCTAGAGCCAGAACTTCGAAAGCGTTTTGAAAACGACAATGCCTTTGATACCATGGGAAAATTGAAAATGATTTTCGATACCCATGCTGCCATAGAGAGTTATAATGCTACTGAAAAGTTCTTTAGCTGCATGATGGAGGAGAACATCTCCGTTAGTGAGCATGTACTCAAAATGTCTGGGTACGCCGATAAGCTTGTGTCCTCGGGAATAACGATTCCCATTGACTTAGGCATACATCGTGTTCTCCAATCTCTGCCACCTAGCTACTAAAGGAAATATGCCCTGAGAGGCAATAATAAAGTTGTTATTATATATTACTTATACATGATAGATGTTTATTTTACATGCTAGAAATGTATTGATTCGGAAACATCAATACATGTGTGTTTAATAAACAAAAAGGGTTCCTAGTCATGCCTCTCTTATAGACTAGCTTGTTGATTAACAGGATGATCAAGGTTTCCTGATCATGGACATTGGATGTTGTTAATAACAAGGTCACACCATTGGTGGAATGATGTGATGAACATTCATCCGAAGTATAGCATTATGATCAAGTCATTATGTTTATATTGCTATAACATCATACGAAGTAATCTTTATCCTTAGACCATGAGATCATGTTAATTGCTAACACCGGAAGAGTATCTTGATAACATCAAACGTCACACCATAACAGGGTGACTATAAAGATGGGTTTAGTACTACGAAGGTGTTAGGTTGAGGCTCATGGATCAAGAGTGGAATTTGTCAATCCATATGACGGATAGATATACTCTGGGCCCTCTCGGTGATATCACATTAGGATAGCTTGCAAGCAAGTGATGTGATCACTAGAATGTTATATCATGGGAACGAGAAAAGAGTGCATGTCGGTAACAAGATCAAACTAGGTATGGAGATACCAATGATCGAATCTCGGACATGTAATATATCGAGAGACAAAGGGATTTAGTTACAAGCGTTAAAGGTTCTCACGATCACAGGAGTCACCGTTGAATGTGTAGGAGTAAGTACGGATCTCCAAGTCCCGCTGCTGATTATTGATTGGAGAAGGGTCTCGATCATGTCTGCATTATTCGCGAACCGTAGGGTGGCACACCTAAGAGTTACCGGACACCATTTTGGAGCACATATGTTTCAGACGAAAGAATTGCAAAGCACAGGAATTATTTCAATAGAAACCGGAAATTGTTTCGGGTGAAATTGTAGAAGGTGGTTCTGCATGTGATATTGAAATATTGCAAGGGGCTATATGTGAATGTTTGTTAATTAAAGTAATTAACAGAATTCTGAATAAATTTAATAAAAAGAGTTTTATTAAATGAGAGAGCATTAAATTTGGAGAAATTTAATGCATTTAAAGTGGAGACTTTAAAAGGGAATGTGAAGAGGCATTTTAATGTGGAGGGGTTACCACCACATGAATGGTGGAGGTGAGGGGTCACCCCCCATGCGCCGGCCATGGAGAGAGGGGGCACCCCCTCCTCCTATAAAAGGCCACCCATTCCCTCCTTCATCCTCACACCTCCTTGTGAAGGATCTCTCTCCCCCTCTAGAATTATTCCCCCATGGTCTCAGATTAGCGAGATACATGTTCCCGGTGGCATTTCGTCTAGAAGGAGTTGCTGCTTCCGCTGGATCGCTGGAGCGAGGAGGTGGAGGTTGTCCGGTGGCTTGAATGTGTGTGCGAGTGCGGATGCGCTGCTGAGTTGCGGCGCTCGGACTTCCTCACGATCTTGAGATCGACAAGTGTACGACTACATCAACCACGAGTTCCTACTCGTTAACAAAGCTCGTTGTCTACGAGGGTAAGTTCTCGTTGGATGTATGTCCACCCGTTGCTTTGTACCTAGTAGATAGATCTTGGCGTGTAGTTCACACCATAGGAAATTTTTTGTTTTCTATGCTACGGACCCAATAGTGGTATCAGAGCCTGATCTATGCGTAGGTGCTTAGCATGGGTAGTACACATATGGTTGATATGTGGGCGATGATGATCATGTTATTGCATCTTCTATGTATTTTGGATATTGGTGGCATAGTGGGATGAAGCGGCCCGGACCAACCTTACATGTCATCGTACATGAGACCGGTTCCACGACTGACATGCAACTTGTTTTGCATAAGTGGCTGGCGGGTGTCTGTCTCTCCTACTATAGTCAATATCTGATTTACAACGAGTTGCTAATAACTTAGTTATCCTCGTTGTGGTTCATGTTCGTAGGTAAGAACGGTTCTATCTCTGAAAGCCCTAAGCCACGTAAAACTTGCAATTGATAAATTAGAGGCGTCTAGTTTAGATCGTTGTTGGGCTAGTGTGTTGATATGGTATTGTTGTAAGTAGATGTATGGTGGATACTCTTACAACACACTCAACGTGTAAGTTCCATAGACCTTGGCCTTACACACAAAGGAATGATAGAGATCATACCACGATGCAAGTGATAGAGATCAAATGCATGGACCATATCATCTCACTTTACACATTAGATGTTAGCATCTTATACTGCTAGTTTGGCGCGTTTGATAGCATTATAAGATGATCCCTCTTTTAGATATCAAGATAAAAATATGTTCTTCCTTGAGTATGCACCGTTCTATGGATCGTGTTTCGAGACATCACGTGATGATCGGGTGTACTCGAATCTACGCTTTCATAGGAACGGGTGTAAGACAGTTTTACACACACGAATACTAAGGTTCTTACTTGGCGAGCCTAGAATGTACAGACATGGCCTCGGAACACGGACCGAAAGGTTAAGAATGAGTCATATGGTTGATATGATGCCCATATAGATGCTCGCCTTTGAAGCTATATCAACTCACGTGATGATCGGACCTGGTATAGTGGATTTGGTTCATGTAATCACCAAAAGGACACGAGGGATGTCGTTTTTGAGTGGGAGTTCATTAGTAATTTGGATTAGTTGAACTCAATCTATCATAAACTTAGTCTAAATAAACTTTACAAATTCTGTTGTAGATGGCACCACCTGCTTTTAATTTCAATGTGTTCATGGAGAAAGAGAAACTTGCTGCGAATGGTAGCAACTTCACCAACTGGGCTATGAATTTGAGGATTCTCCTCACTGCTGCACAAAAGCAATATGTGCTAGATGCGCCGCTAGGCCCCCCACCAGCTCCTGATGCCCCTGACGAGGAAAAGAATGTCTATGTGACTCGTCAGGGGCATCAGGAGCTGGTGGGGGGCCTAGCAGCGCATCTAGCACATATTGCTTTTGTGCAGCAGTGAGGAGAATCCTCAAATTCATAGCCCAGTTGGTGAAGTTGTGACTCGTCAGGAGGACCACAACTTAGTTCATTGCGGCATACTGTATGGGCTAGAGCCAGAACTTCGAAAGCGTTTCGAAAATGGCAATGCCTTTGATACCATGTGAGAATTGAAAATGATTTTCGATACCCATGCTGCCGTAGAGAGTTATAATGCTACAGAAAAGTTCTTTAGCTGCATGATGGAAGAAAACAGCTCCGTTAGTGAGCACGTACTCAAAATGTCTAGGTACGCCGATAAGCTTGTGTCCTTGGGAATAACGATTCCCATTGACTTAGGCATACATCGTGTTCTCCAATCTCTGCCACCTAGCTACAAGAGCTTCGTGATGAACTATAATATGCAGGGCATGAAGAAGTCTCTTCCCGAGCTTCTGTCAATGCTTAAGTTTGCAGAAGTGGAGATTAGGAAAGAACATCAAGTGTTGATGATCAATAGGACCACCGGTTTCAAGAAGGACAAGAAAGGCAAGCACAAGGGAAAGAAGGGTGGCAAGTCTGTTGCCACGCCTGAAAAGAAACCCCGGGCTGGCCCTAAGTCTGACACCGAGTGCTACTATTGCAAGGGGACTGGCCATTGGAAGCGCAACTGCCCCAAGTATTTGGCGGACAAGAAGTCCAGCAAGGCAAACAAAGGTATATGTGATATACATGTTATTGATGTGTACTTGATTAGTACTCGCAGTAGCACCTCGGTATTTGATACCGGATCGGGTGCTAATATATGTAACTCGGTTCAGGGGCTACGGAACAAGCGACAACTAGCAAGGAATGAGGCCAGGATGCGGGTCGGCAATGGATCAAGAGTTGATGTGATCGCCGTCGGGACGCTACCTCTCCATTTGCCATCGGGATTAGTTATAAACCTAAATAATTGTTATTTGGTGCCTGCACTGAGCATGAACATTGTATCTGGATCGTGTTTGATGCAAAGTGGTCATTCCTTTAAATCTCAAACATTGGTTGTTCGATTTATAAGAATGATATCTTTTATGGTCATGCACCTATGTTGAATGGTTTATTTCTATTGGATCTCGATAGTAATATTACGCACATTCATAATGTTAATGCTAAAAAGATTAAACTTGATGATGATATGTCTACATATATGTGGCCCTACCGTCTAGGTCATATTGGCGTTTAACGCATGAAGAAACTCCATTCTGATGGACTTTTGGAATCACTTGATTTTGAATCATTTGATACATGTGAGCCATGCCTTATGGGCAAGATGACTAGAACGTCGTTTTCCGGTTCAATGGAACGGGCGACAGATCTATTGGAAATCATACATACTGATGTGTGTGGACCAATGAGTGTGTCGGCGCGAGGTGGATATCGTTATTTTGTTACTTTCACGGATGATTTGAGTAGATATGGGTATATCTATTTGATGAAACACAAGTCTGAAACTTATGAAAAGATCAAGGAATTTCAGAATGAAGTGGAAAATCATCGTAATAGAAAGATCAAGTTTCTACGGTCTGACCGTGGAGGAGAGTATCTAAGTTACGAGTTTAGCACACACATGAAAGAGTGTGGAATAGTTTCACAACTCATGCCTGCCGGAACACCACAACGTAATGGTGTGTCGGAACGTCATAATCGTACCTTATTGGATATGGTTCGATCTATGATGTTTCTGACTGACTTACCTCTGTCATTTTGGGGTTATGCACTGGAAACAGATACATTCACTTTAAATCGGGCACCATCTAAATCCGTTGAAACGACACCGTATGAATTATGGTTTGGAAACAAACCTAAGCTGTCATTTCTTAAGGTTTGGGGATGCGATGTTTATGTGAAGAAACTTCAACCGGATAAACTCGAACCCAAAGCGGAAAAATGCGTCTTCATAGGATACCCTAAGGAAACAATTGGGTATACCTTCTATCATAGATCCGAGGGCAAGGTTTTTGTTGCCAAGAATGGATCCTTTCTTGAGAAGGAGTTTCTCGCGAAAGGTGTGAGTAGTCGGAAGGTAGAACTCGAAGAGGTTATTGAACCTTCTCATCATGGAATGGCGAGTGGCGCAGCACCAGAAGTTGTTTCGGAGTTGACTTCACCTGATGAAGAGAGAGCTAATGATAATGATCATGAAACTCTGAAAGAGGACACTACCGAACCTCGTAGGTCAAGCAGGACACGTGCAGCTCCTGAACTGTACGACTATCCTGTTGTGAATTTCATGGTTGATGAAATGGATGACCCTGCAACGTATGAAGAAGCTATGATGAGCCCGGATTCCAATAAATGGCTAGAATCCATGAAATCCGAGATGGAATCCATGTACGAGAACCAAGTTTGAAACTTGGTGGACTTACCTCACGACCGAAAGGCCGTTGAGAATAAATGGATTTTCAAAAGGAAAACTGATGCTGATGGTAATGTGACCATCTATAAGGCTCGACTTTTCGCAAAGGGGTTTCAACAAATTCAAGGAGTTGACTACGATGAGACATTCTCTCCCGGAGCGATGCTTAAATCGGTTAGGATTATGTTAGCAATTGCTGCATATTTCGATTATGAAATATGGCAGATGGATGTCAAAACTGTGTTCCTCAATGGTAAGATTGAAGAAGAGTTGTATATGATATAACCTAAGGGTTTTGTCGATCCTAAGGATGCTAATAAGGTGTGCAAAATTCAGCGATCCATCTATGGACTGAAGCAAGCATCACGAAGTTGGAATCTCCGCTTTGATGAGGTGATCAGAGAGTTTGGATTTGTCCAAACTTATGGAGAGGCTTGTATTTACAAGAAAGTGAGTGGGAGCAATGTGGCATTTCTGATATTATATGTGGATGACATATTATTGATTGGAAATGATATAGATCTTTTAAACAGTGTTAAAAGTTATCTAAACAGCAAATTTTTGATGAAAGACCTTGGTGAAGCATCATATATATTAGGAATTAAAATCTATAGAGATAGATCAAGGCGCCTAATTGGGCTATCGCAGAGTACATACCTTGATAAGATATTAAAGAAGTTTAATATGGACAAAAGTAAGAAGGGGTTCTTACCTATGTTGCAAGGCAAGACATTGAGTAAGACTCAAAGTCCAGCTACGGCGGAAGAAAGAGAGATGATGGATAAGATCCCCTATGCCTCGGCCATAGGCTCTATTATGTATGCCATGCTATGTACAAGACCGGATATGGCACATGCTATTAGTTTGACTAGTAGATACCAATCTGATCCAGGTTCGGAACACTGGATAGCGGTAAAGAACATCCTCAAGTACTTGAGAAGAACTAAGGGTATGTTTCTCATATACGGAGGTGAAGAAGAGCTAGTCGCTAAGTGTTATGTCGATGCTAGCTTTGACACCGATCCGGATGACTCTAAGTCTCAATCCGGATACGTATTTCTCTTGAACGGAGCAGAGGTTAGTTGGAAGACTTCCAAACAACCTGTGGTGGCTAGATCAACAACGGAGGCGGAATATGTTGTTGCTTCAGAAGCGGCGCAGGAGGCAGTTTGGATGAAAGAGTTCATTACGGAACTGGGTGTGGTTCCCAGTGCGTTGGACCCGATGGTGATCTATTGTGACAACAATGGAGACATAGCCAACGCAAAGGAACCAAGGTCTCACAAGAATTCCAAACATATTAAGCGCCATTTCGCTCCATCCGCGAGCATGTCAAGGATGGAGATATACAGATTTGTAAAGTACACACAGACCTAAATGTAGTAGATCCGTTCACTAAAGTTCTCCCTAGGGCAAAACATGATCAACACCAGAACTCCATGGGTGTTAGATTTATCACTATGTGAACTAGATTATTGTCTCTAGTGCAAGTGGGAGACTGAAAGAAATATGCCCTGAGAGGCAATAATAAAGTTGTTATTATATATTCCTTATACATGATAGATGTTTATTTTACATGCTAGAAATGTATTGATTCGGAAACATCAATACATGTGTGTTTAATAAACAAAAAGGGTTCCTAGTCATGCCTCTCTTATAGACTAGCTTGTTGATTAACAGGATGATCAAGGTTTCCTGATCATGGACATTGGATGTTGTTAATAACAAGGTCACACCATTGGTGGAATGATGTGATGAACATTCATCCGAAGTATAGCATTACGATCAAGTCATTATGTTTATATTGCTATAACATCATACGAAGTAATCTTTATCCTTAGACCATGAGATCATGTTAATTGCTAACACCGGAAGAGTATCTTGATAACATCAAACGTCACACCGTAACAGGGTGACTATAAAGATGGGTTCAGTACTACAAAGGTGTTATGTTGAGGCTCATGGATCAAGAGTGGAATTTGTCAATCCAGATGACATATAGATATACTCTAGGCCCTCTCAGTGATATCACATTAGGATAGCTTGCAAGCAAGTGATGTGATCACTAGAATGTTATATCACGGGAACGAGAAAAGAGTGCATGTCGGTAACGAGATCAAACTAGGTATGGAGATACCAATGATCGAATCTCGGACATGTAATATATCGAGAGACAAAGGGATTTAGTTACAAGCGTTAAAGGTTCTCACGATCACATGATTCATCGTTGAATGTGTAGGAGTCAGTACGGATCTCCAGGTCCCGCTGCTGATTATTGATCGGAGAAGGGTCTCGATCATGTCTACATTATTAGCGAACCATAGGGTGGCACACTTAAGAGTTACCAGACACCATTTTGGAGCACATATGTTTCAGACGAAAGAATTGCAAAGCGCAGGGATTATTTCAATAGAAACCGGAAATTGTTTCGGGTGAAATTGCAGAAGGTGGTTCTGCATGTGATATTGAAATATTGCAAGGGGCTATATGTGAATGTTTGTTAATTAAAGTAATTAACAAAATTCTGAATAAATTTAATAAAAAGAGTTTTATTAAATGAGAGAGCATTAAATTTGGAGAAATTTAATGCATTTAAAGTGGAGACTTTAAAAGGGAATGTGAAGAGGCATTTTAATGTGGAGGGGTTACCACCACATGAATGGGGGAGAGGGGGCACCCCCCTCCTCCTATAAAAGGCCACCCATTCCCTCCTTCATCCTCACACCTCCTTGTGAAGGATCTCTCTCCCCCTCTAGAATTATTCCCCCATGGTCTCGGATTAGCGAGATACATGTTCCTGGTGGCATTTCGTCTGGAAGGAGTTGCTGCTTCCGCTGGATCGCTGGAGCGAGGAGGTGGAGGTTGTCCGGTGGCTTGAACATGTGTGCGAGTGTGGATGTGCTGCTGAGTTGCGGCGCTCGGACTTCCTCACGATATTGAGATCGACAAGTGTATGACTACATCAACCACGAGTTCTTACTTGTTAACAAAGCTCGTTGTCTACAAGGGTAAGTTCTCGTTGGATGTATGTCCACCCGTTGCTTTGTACCTAGTAGATAGATCTTGGCGTGTAGTTCACACCGTAGGAAATTTTTTGTTTTCTATGCTGCAGACCCAACAGCTACAAGAGCTTCGTGATGAACTATAATATGCAGGGCATGAAGAAGTCTCTTCTCGAGCTTATGTCAATGCTTAAGACTGCAGAAGTGGAGATTAGGAAAGAACATCAAGTGTTGATGATCAATAGGACCACCGGTTTCAAGAAGGACAAGAAAGGCAAGCACAAGGGAAAGAAGGGTGGCAAATCTGTTGCCGCACCTGAAAAGAAACCTCGAGCTGGCCCTAAGTCTGACACCGAGTGTTACTATTGCAAGGGGACTGGCCATTGGAAGCGCAATTGCCCCAAGTATTTGGCGGACAAGAAGTCCGGCAAGGCAAACCAAGGTATATGTGATATACATGTTACTGATGTGTACTTGACTAGTACTCGCAGTAGCACCTGGGTATTTGATACATGATCGGTTGCTAATTGATGACCCACAAGTATAGGGGGTGTATCACAGTATTTTCGAGGGAAGTGAAACCTAATTTATTGATTCGACACAAGCGGAGCCAAAGAATATTTATAAGCCTTAACAACTGAGTTGTCAATTCAGCTGCACCTGGAAACAATCTTGCTCACAACGGTTTATCAGTAGAACCAGTTTTGTAGTAGGAATAGCAAAGTACCAGCAGTAGTAAAGTAAAGACAACAGTAACAAAAGCAGTAAACAATGGGATTCGAGTGCCGTAAGCATAGGGATGGATGGACGGGCGTTGCATGGACAAGACAATTCACATAGCAATCAGAACATAGGGCAATTACATATAAATAAGATAAAGCATCCAAGTACTAGACAATCCTAGGCATGTGTTCCATATATAGTCATACGTGCTCGCAATGAGAACTTGCACAACATCTTTTGTCCTACCAGCCCGTTTGCAGCGGGGACTCTAGGGAACTACTGGCAATTAAGGTGCTCCTTTTAATAGAGCACCGGAGCAAAGCATTAACACTCTGTGAACACATGTGATCCTCACATCAAAGCCATTCCCCCCGGTTATCCCGATTTCTGTCACTTCGGGGCCATTGGTTCCGGACATCAACGTGTGTAAACAACTTGTAGATAAGACCATAAACAATACTATCATAATGAATCAATAACATGTTCAGATTTGAAATCATGGCACTTGGGCCCTAGTGACAAGCATTAAGCACAACAAGTCGCAACAAAGTCATAAAGCACTAATAAAAGATACTAGGCACCATGCCCCAACAATCTGATGCCATTAGATGAACGATCTCATCCAATCCCTACCATCCCCATAGCCTACATCGAGGGATTACTCACTCATAGATGGGAGAAACATGGATGGTCGATGGAGAAGTGATGGTGATGATGATGGCGATGATCTCCTCCAATTCCTCGTCCCGGCAGGGTGCCAGAACGGAGTTTCTGGTGCTGTTTCGTGGAATATGGTGGTGGCAGCGGAGCGAAACTCTTTCTGGAAAAACGTCGAACCCCTCAGAGTTTTTAGGTCAGAAGGCTTCTTATAGGCGAAGAGGGAGACCGAGGGGGTGCCTGGGGCCACTACACCATGCCTTGGTGCGGCCAGGCCTAGCCTGCGCCTAGGGGGGTGTGGCCAGCCCTTGGCTCTTCTCCGTCTCGTATTCTGGCTCCTGGAGTCTTCTAGAAAAATAGGCACTTTGGCTTTTGTCCCGTCCAATTCCGAGAATATTCATTTTTTGACTTTCCTGGAACCAAAAATAGCAGAAAACAGGTAGTTAGCACTGTGGCTCTTGTTAATAGGTTAGTCCAAGAAATCATATGAAAAGTACTCCAAAGTGTGGACAAAACACAAGAAAGTGGATAAAACCAAGCATGGATCATCAAAAATTATAGATACATTTGCAATGTATCAACATCCCCAAGCTTAACTCCTGCTCGTCCTCGAGTAGGTAAGTGATAAAAAGAAAGAATAATTTTTGAGGTGACATGCACCATCAAAGACTTGATCAAAGTATTTATAAAACATTCAAAGCTAGGATCATAGTACTTCAATCATAACATGAAAGACAAAGTTCTAACAATAAGACAAAGAAACTATGATGCAAGATGAAAAGGCACAAACAAAATATTCATGAATAATAATGCCTTGCAAGATGTTTGTTTGTTTCACATAAAGAAAACATAGCATAGTGGCATTCAGCTTGTCCCTCATAGAGTAGCAAACATAAATGCATAAGACACCTTCAAAGTTTACAAGAGTGACTAGATACAAATAGTTTAAAACAAGCAATATCAAAGTATGCATCAATCAACAAGTCTTGGGACAATGCACATAGAACTAAGAATGGCCACTATGCTCTCAAGAAAGTGCTCATAGAATGTGTGAAGACTCAACAAGGAAATGAACAGGTTTTGAAAAGTTTGAAAGGCTTCCAAATGCTGAAAGTATGGTACTCATTAGCTTTGAGCTCTCATTGCCCCTATCATACGCATCTTTAATGTGGTTAAGGTGAAAGTGAGGTCCAATCTGAGTTATATAATTGACAGACTATAAACTGAAAATCCCAAGTCCCTTGAGTACGAGGGCTGCTCCTCATGCTACTCAACTTTGGTTACCGGTAAGTTCTTGTCATCGTAAGTATGTGCGTATCATTGAGAACCGCCAACGGGGTACCCCTTGCCCGATGATACGAAAGAATCCCCATATCAAGGCAAGCAGACAATGAGTATCTCGGTAATCTTCTTATTTACCATGGGAAAATGGTGCTTTTTTCTCTCTTTCCTCTTTTCGTAAAACTCTTTTTTTCTTTTTCTCAATAGCTCTCTCTCTCTTTTTTTTATAAGAAGAATGCTTCATAGATATCATTATGGTTACGCTGCAGGTTTCCACCATGTCAGCATGGATTAGACCAGCGGCCCATGCGTTTCTCTAACACACATACATAAATCCATGGACTTACAAGCTCCCCTTTTATTTCACACCGACGACATCCGCAAACAAAAAGAGCAAGGTATCAACTGGGTATATATATTTACAAGTGTTGAAAGCATTCCCCGTGACATCACGGTTCTTCTAATCCCTAGCCTATAATTTGCAAGCATATAACTTTCATGGAGAGTTCATAATGGTTCAGGTTTATTAAGTGTAGGAAATAAAGTGTGCCATCAAGTTCGTGAGAGCTTTACTAACTAACTTTCTCATAACAAGCAAACATTTTATTTGGAAGAAAACAAAGCATATTGAATATGAACGGAAGTAGCAAATGATGCTAATAGGTAGGTATGGTGGACACTTTGGAAATATTTGGTTTAAGGGAGTTGGAAACATGAGTAAAATACTCAGTGGGAGTGGGGGCTAGCAATAGTAAGGGAGCGACAATCGAGAGAGCAATAATGGCCATAATCATGCAGAGCGACAAAACATCATTTATCAAAGCATAAAGTGATACTACAAGTTGAAAACTAAAGGATCATAAAGCCTATGGTGACTTGAGATAGTCATAACATTGTGTGAGCATGTGCCAAGTCAACCCAAATAAAGCATCAAAGGAGAATACCACTATACTATGCTTTAATATGCTAAAACAACGCATGATTCATCCAAGGCACATTAAGCAATCTCAATTGTTTATAACAAGTCATGCTACAGCAAAGAATACTAAGCATAAAGCCAAAACAATATCAAGCATGGCATGACAAAGCATAGGCCACAGTCAAAAAAAACAAACTCTCTTTACCACTTAAGCACGATGTTTCCTACCCTTTTCCAAACCAAACCAAACTATTTGAAAACCAATGTATGCAAGAGGAGATCCAACCAATTTATTAAGCAAACTAAGAAAACCAAGCATACTAAAAACAAAAACAAAAAAGAAGACGCTCCAAGAACAACACAACTGTGCATGAAACAATAAAAATGAGGCGTTTGGAAGAAACCTGAGATTTTTATTGATGAAGAAGGGGATGCCTTGGGCATCCCCAAGATTTGACGCTTGTACTTCTTGGATATTTCTTGAGGTGACACGCGGGGCATTCCCAAGCTTGAGCTTTAGTCCATCCTTCATCTCATTACTCATTCCTTCCATACACCTGAAATTTTTCCTTCATACAAAACTTCACACAATCTCTATTAGCAACATTAGTGCACTCAAGATAAATTAGTATTAAGGTTCAGTTCTAACACCAAATAAACTTCCATTAAAACATAAGCTACTGTAGCACTTCCCTCAAAAATCTCAATTCCCAAAAGAACTCAAAAAGGAACCAACAAGAAGCAAATGCAGAAAATGGCAGAAATCTGTCAAAACAGACCAGCAGGTAAAGACGAATTTTTTCGAAGACCTTCTGTTGCTCAAATCAAAAAGTGTTGAACTAACGAAAGTTAGATAACAACCTGGGGCAGAAGCACAAACATTTACGCCTCAAAAAGACGTTCATAGATTTTACACTAATTTTTACGGTGAAGCACAGAAATCTGTTTCGGGACAGCAACTTTCCCAATCATTACTTCTCTCTCATTAGAGGTTACTCTTGGCGCAAAAAAGCAAATAAAAAGGATAAAGAGCGGTTATTACAGAGGTAATAACTTCCAAGACTCATCTAAAACTTTTGGGTTATCTCCCAATAAGTACTTTTCTTTAACGCCTTTAAGTTAGGCGTAAGCAAAAACAAAAATGGATAGAATAGAAGTAAGCGGAGATAATCATGGTGAAAACATTGTTTTGTTCAATGAAATCCTTTTTTTAACAAGGTTGATCAGGTCTTGTTACCAAAACAATTCCATATGAGACAAAACTTTGTATCCCACTAATGATTATGTTACCTCAACCTTGATAACAATGGTCCCAATCATAATAATTTCAAAATTTTCTCTTGGTATGGGACAATATATTTATCCAACTTGAATTCCCTCAACATGTTCAATTGAAATTCAAACCATAAGTCCTTTCAATCTTCTTGGGGAAATAGACAGTATGTTCCTTGTGATTAACATTGAAGGTCACCTTCCCTTGATTATAATTAATAACAACTCCTGCAGTGTTTAAGAAAAGGTCTCCCAAGAATAATAGACATATTATCATCTTCAGGCATAATAGTTTGAGAGGATGCTCTCATAAGAAATAAGAGTTGAAGTAAAAGAGAGCATCAAGAAGCATATTCAAAACACATTTAAGTCTAACCCACTTCCTATGCATAGGAATCATGTATGCAAATAAATTCACAAAGAACAAAGTGACAGGCATAGGAAGATAAAACAAGAGTGACTTCAAAACTTTCAGCACATAGAGAGGTGTTTCAATGCCATGAAAACTTCTACAACCATATTTTCCTCTCTCATAATAATTTTCAGTAGCCTCATGAATAAACTCAACAATATAACTATCACATAAAGCATGCTTTTCATGATCTACAAGCACTAGAGCTTTATTATAAACATTTTCAAAAGAATCCTCAGGAACATAATATTCATCCTCCTTTAGTAAGCATGGGGGACAATCAAATAATGTAAGGGATAAAGAGGTACTCTCATTAGAAGGTAGGCATGGGTAGCTAATTTATTCTTCCTCCTTTTGTTCATCACTCTCCTCCTCTTTTTCATCTAGTGAGATTTCAGGTTCATCAATTTCCTCTTCCATAGGATCCTGCAAGGCATTAGTCTCTTCCATTTGTGGAAAGTATCTATTAAAATATTCAAGAATATAGCCATTTTCGTCCTTGTAATTACCAAAGCAAAATTTAAGTATACCATAAACCTCATATTTGTAAGGTGAATCATCAATATTATCAAGCAAACTAGCAAGTTCAAAAGCACCCTTCCAAGCAATAAATTCTTCAATTTGTTCTGCATCATAAAAGTCATAAATTCCTTTAGCATAAGAAGATATGGTATCATTATCATTATACTCACATTGAAAAGGGAGGTGTTTATACCTCTTTTTGCAACAAGATTTATCACAGCAATAAGTAACATTATAAGTAGAGCACACGTTTCTAGTAATGGTATACAATCTATCAATTTGTTCCCATAAGTGTTTCCCTTTTTGTGACAAGCGGTGTTCCTTATAATAATATTTTTGATCTTCCGTGAACCCACCTTGCCAATAAGCTTTAGTTTTAAAGAAACCAACCATTGACATCAAGCATGATAAAGCAAGACAATAACAAATCAACGAAAATAACAACTAGAGTAGGAACTACTTTTTTTTGTATTTTTTGATAAAGAAACAAGCAAACAAGGCGAAAATAAACTTAGCTTGAACAATAGTGAATCTAGGTGAACTTGATAAATAAAGCTATGCTCCCCGGCAACGGCGCCAGAAAATAGTCTTGATGACCCACAAGTATAGGGGGTGTATCGTAGTATTTCCGAGGGAAGTGAAACCCAATTTATTGATTCGACACAAGGGGAGCCAAAGAATATTTATAAGCCTTAACAACTGAGTTGTCAATTCAGCTGCACCTGGAAACAATCTTGCTCACAGCAGTTATCAGTAGCAACAGTTTTGTAGTAGGAATAGCAAAGTAACAACAGTAGTAAAGCAAAGACAGCAGTAACAAAAGCAGTAAACAATGGGATTCGAGTGCGGTAGGCATAGGGATGGATGGACGGGCGTTGCATGGACAAGACAATTCACATAGCAATCAGAACATAGGGCAATTGCAGATAAATAAGATAAAGCATCCAAGTACTAGACAATCCTAGGCATGTGTTCCATATATAGTCATACGTGCTCACAATGAGAACTTGCACAACATCTTTTGTCCTGCCAGCCTGTTTGCAGCGGGGCCTCTAGGGAACTAATGGCAATTAAGGTGCTCCTTTTAATAGAGCACCGGAGCAAAGCATTAACACTCCGTGAACACATGTGATCCTCACATCAAAGCCAATCCCTCCAGTTATCCCGATTTTTGTCACTTCGGGGCCATTGGTTTCGGACATCAACATGTGTAAACAACTTGTAGATAAGACCATAAACAATACTATCATAATGAATCAATAACATGTTCAGATCTTAAATCATGGCACTCGGGCCCTAGTGACAAGCATTAAGAACAACAAGTCGCAACAAAGTCATAAAGCACTAATAAAAGATACTAGGCACCATGCCCTAACAATCTGATGCCATTACATGAACGATCTCATCCAATCCCTACCATCCCCATAGCCTACATCGGGGGATTACTCACTCATAGATGGGGGAAATATGGATGGTCGATGGAGAAGCGATGGTGATGATGATGGCGATGATCTCCTCCAATTCCCCGTCCCAGCAGGGTGCCAGAACAGAGTTTCTGGTGCTGTTTCGTGGAATCTAGTGGTGGCGGCGGAGCGGAACTCTTTTTGGAAAAACGTCGACCCCCCTGGAGTTTTTAGGTCAGAAGGCTTCTTATAGGCGAAGATTGAGACCGAGGGGGTGCCTGGGGCCACCACACCATGCCCTAGCGTGGCCAGGCCCATCCCGCGCCTGGGGGTGTGTGTGGCCAACCCCTGGCTCTTCTCCGTCTCGTATTCTGGCTCCTGGAGTCTTCTAAAAAAATAGGCACTTTGGCTTTTGTCCCGTCCAATTCCGAGAATATTCTTTTTCTGACTTTCCTGGAACCAAAAACATCAGAAAACAGGCAGCTGGCACTGTGGTTCTTGTTAATAGGTTAGTCTAAGAAATCATATGAAAAGTACTCCAAAGTGTGGACAAAACACAAGAAAGTGGATAAAACCAAGCATGTATCATTAAAAATTATAGATACATTTGCAATGTATCACTAATATATGTAACTCGATTTAGGGGCTATGGAACAAGCGACAACTAGCAAGGGATGAGGTCAGGATGCGGGTCAGCAATGGATCAAGAGTTGATGTGATCGCCGTCGGGATGCTACCTCTCCATATGCCATCGGGATTAGTTATAAACCTAAATAATTGTTATTTGGTGCCTGCACTGAGCATGAACATTGTATCCGGATCGTGTTTGATGCAAACTGGTTATTCCTTTAAATCTGAAAACAATGGTTGTTTGATTTATAAGAATGATATCTTTTATGGTCATGCACATGTGTTGAATGGTTTATTTCTGTTGGATCTCGATAGTAATATTACGCATATTCATAATGCTAATGCTAAAAAGATTAAACTTGATAATGATATATCTGCATATATGTGGCACTGCCGTCTAGGTCATATTGGTGTTAAACGCATGAAGAAACTCCATTCTGATGGACTTTTGGAATCACTTGATTTTGAATCATTTCATACATGTGAGCCATGCCTTATGGGCAAGATGACTAACGCCGTTTTCCGGTTCAATGGAACGGGCGACAGATTTATTGGAAATCATACATACTGATGTGTGTGGACCAATGAGTGTGTCGACGCGAGGTGGATATCATTATTTTGTTACTTTCACGGATGATTTAAGTAGATACGGGTATATCTATTTGATGAAACACAAGTCTGAAACCTTTGAAAAGTTCAAGGAATTTCAAAATGAAGTGGAAAATTATCGTAATAGAAAGATTAAATTTCTGCGGTCTGACCGTGGAGGTGAGTATCTAAGTTACGAGTTTAGCACACAAATGAAAGAGTGTGGAATAGTTTGACAACTCACGCATGCCGGAACACCACAACGTAATGGTGTGTCGGAACGTCGTAATCGTACTTTATTAGATATGGTTCGATCTATGATGACTCTGACTGACTTGCCACTGTCATTTTGGGGTTATGCACTAGAAACAGCTGCATTCACTTTAAATCGGGCACCATCTAAATTCGTTGAAACGACACCGTATGAATTATGGTTTGGAAACAAACCTAAGTTGTCATTTCTTAAAGTTTGGGGATGCGATGTTTATGTGAAGAAACTTGAACCGGATAAACTCGAACCCAAAGCGGAAAAATACGTCTTCATAGGATACCCTAAGGAAACGATTAGGTATACCTTCTATCACAGATCCGAGGGCAAGGTTTTTGTTGCCAAGAATGGATCCTTTCTTGAGAAGGAGTTTCTCGCGAAAGGTGTGAGTAGTCAGAAGGTAGAACTCGAAGAGGTTATTGAACCTTCTCTTCATGAAACAGCGAGTAGCACAGCACCAGAAAATGTTTCGGAGTTGACTTCACCAAATGAAGAGAGAGCTAATGATATTGATCATGAAACTCCAAAAGAGGACACTACCGAACCTCGCAGGTCAAGTAGGACACGTGCAGCTCCTGAACTGTATGGCAATCCTGTTGTGAATTTCATGGTTGATGAAATGGATGACCCTGCGACGTATGAAGAAGCGATGATGAGCCTGGATTCCAACAAATGGCTTGAAGCCATGAAATCCGAGATGGAATCCACGTACGAGAACCAGGTTTGGACCTTGGTGGACTTACCTCACGATCGAAAGGCCGTTGAGAATAAATGGATTTTCAAAAGAAAAACTGATGCTGATGGTAATGTGACCATCTATAAGGCTCGACTTGTTGCAAAGGGGTTTCGACAAATTCAAGGAGTTGACTACGATGAGACATTCTCTCCCGTCGCGATGCTTAAGTCGGTTAGGATTATGTTAGCAATTGCTGCATATTTCGATTATGAAATATGTCAGATGGATGTCAAAACTGCGTTCCTCAATGGTAATATTGAAGAAGAGTTGTATATGATACAACCTAAGGGTTTTGTCGATCCTAAGGATGCTAATAAGGTATGCAAACTTCAGCGATCCATCTATGGACTGAAGCAAGCATCCCGGAGTTGGAATCTCCGCTTTGATGAGGTGATCAAAGAGTTTGGATTTGTCCAAACTTATGGAGAGGCTTGTATTTACAAGAAAGTGAGTGGGAGCAATGTGGCATTTCGAATATTATATGTGGATGACATATTATTGATTGGAAATGATATAGATCTTTTAAACAGTGTTAGAAGTTATCTAAACAGCAAATTTTCGATGAAAGACATTGGTGAAGCGTCATATATATTAGGCATTAAAATCTATAGAGATAGATAAAGGCGCCTAATTGGGCTATCGCAGAGTACATACCTTGATAAGATATTAAAGAAGTTTAATATGGACGGAAGTAAGAAGGGGTTCTTACCTATGTTGCAAGGCAAGACATTGAGTAAGACTCAAAGTCCGGTTACAGCGGAAGAAAGAGATATGATGGATAAGATCCCTTATGCCTCAGACATAGGCTCTATAATGTATGCCATGCTATGTACAAGACCGGATGTGGCACATGCTATTAGTTTGACTAGTAGGTACCAATCTAATCCAGGTTCAGAACACTGGATAGCGGTCAAGAACATCCTCAAGTACTTGAGAAGAACAAGGGATATGTTTCTTATATACGAAGGTGAAGAAGAGCTAGTCGCTAAGTGTTATGTTGATGCTAGCTTTGACACTGATCCGGATGACTCTAAGTTTCAATCCGGATGCGTATTTCTCTTGAACGGAGCAGCAGTTAGTTGGAGGAGTTCCAAACAACCTGTGGTGGCTGGATCAACGACGGAGGCGGAATATGTTGCTGCTTCAGAAGCGGCGCAGGAAGCAGTTTGGATGAAAGAGTTCATTACGGAACTAGATGTGGTTCCTAGTGCATTGGACTCGACGGTGATCTATTGTGACAACAATGGAGCCATAGCCAACACCAAGGAACCGAGGTCTCACAAGAATTCCAAGCATATTAAACGCCAGTTTCACTCCATCCGCGAGCATGTCAAGGATGGAGATATAAAGATTTGTAAAGTACACACGGACCTAAATGTAGCAGATCCGTTGACTAAAGCTCTCCCTAGGGCAAAATATGATCAACACCAGAACTCCATGGGTGTTAGATTTATCACTATGTGAACTAGATTATTGTCTCTAGTGCAAGTGGAAGACTAAAGGAAATATGCCCTGAGAGGCAATAATAAAGTTGTTATTATGTATTCCTTATATATGATAGATGTTTATTTTGCATGCTAGAATTGTATTGATCGGAAACATCAATACATGTGTGTTTAATAAACAAAAAGGGTTCCTAGTTATGCCTCTCTTATAGACTAGCTTGTTGATTAACAAGATGATCAAGGTTTCCTGATCATGGACATTGGATGTTGTTAATAACCAGGTCACAACATTTGTGAAATGATGTGATGAACATTCATCCGAAGTATAGCATTACGATCAAGTCATTATGTTTACATTGCTATAACATCATATGGAGTAATCTTTATCCTTAGACCATGAGATCATGTTAATTGCTAACACCGGAAGAGTATCTTGATAACATCAAACGTCACACCGTAACAGGGTGACTATAAAGATGGGTTCAGTGCTACGAAGGTGTTATGTTGAGGCTCATGGATCAAGAGTAGAATTTGTCAATCCCGATGATGGATAGATATACTCTGGGCCCTCTCAGTGATATCACATTAAGATAGCTTGCAAGCAAGTGATGTGATCACTAGAATGTTATATCACGGGAATGAGAAAAGACTGCATGTCGGTAACGAGATCAAACTAGGTATTTGGATACCGATGATCGAATCTCGGACATGTATTATATCAAGAGACGAAGGGATTAAATTACAAGCGTTAAAGGTTCTCACGATCACAGAAATCATCGTTGAATATGCAGGAGTCAGTATGGACCTCCAAGTCCCGCTTCTGATTATTAATATGAGAGGAGTCTCAATCATGTCTGCATTATTCGCGAACCATAGGGTGACACACTTAAGAGTTACCGGACACCATTTTGGAGCACATATGTTTCAGACGAAAGAATTGCAAAGCACAGGAATTGTTTCAATAGAAACCGGAAATTGTTTCGGGTGAAATTTGCATAAAGTGGTTCTGCATGTGATATTGAAATATTGCAAGGGGTTATATGTGAATGTTTGTTAATTAAAGTAATTAAAAAAATTCTGAATAAATTTAATAAAAGAGTTTTATTAAATGAGAGAGCATTAAACTTAGAGAATTTTAATGCATTTAAAGTGGGGACTTTAAAAGGGAATGTGAAGAGGCATTTTAATGTGGAGGGGTTACCACCACATGAATGGGGGAGGTAAGGAGTCACCCCCATGCGCCGGCCATGGAGAGAGGGGCACCCCCCTCCTCCTATAAAAGGCCCCCCTCTTCCTCCTTCTTCCTCACACCTCCTTGTGAAGGATCTCTCTCCCCCTCTAGAATTATTCCCCCATGGTCCTGGATTAGCGAGATACATGTTCCTGGTGGAATTTCGTCTGGAAGGAGTTGCTGCTTCCGTTGGATCGCTGGAGCAAGGAGGTGGAGGTTGTCCGGTGGCTTGACCGGTGGCTTGAACGTGTGTGCGAGTACGGATGCGCTGCTGAGTTGCGGCGCTCGGACTTCCTCATGATCTTGAGATCGGCAAGTGTACGACTACATCAACCACGAGTTCCTACTCGTTAACAAAACTCGTTGTCTTCGAGGGTAAGTTCTCGATGGATGTATGTCCACCCGTTGCTCTGTACCTAGTAGATAGATCTTGGCGTGTAGTTCTCATCATAGGAAATTTTCTGTTTTCTATGCTGCGAACTCAACAGCAGCATCATAAGCATCAGAAGTTTCAGATTCAGAAGTAGTAGCAGTGTGTGTATCATGTGTATGTGGTGGTGTAACGAGCTTACTCATAACAGACGGTGAATCAAGAGCAATAGAGGTGTTCATAACCGTACCTCTTCTTGTAGTGGATGGTAAAATAGGAACCTTGCCATCACGAGACTTACCCATGATGGATGGATAGAAGCGAATAATAGAGAATCCAAGTAAACTTGATAAATAAAGCTATGCTCCCCGGCAACGGTGCCAGAAAATAGTCTTGATGACCCACAAGTATAGGGGGTGTATCGCAGTATTTTCGAGGGAAGTGAAACCCAATTTATTGATTCGACACAAGGGGAGCCAAAGAATATTTATAAGCCTTAACAACTGAGTTGTCAATTCAGCTGCACCTGGAAACAATCTTGCTCTCACAGTTTATCAGTAGCAATAGTTTTGTAGTAGGAATAGTAAAGTAACAACAGTAGTAAAGTAAAGACAGTAGTAACAAAAGCAGTAAACAGTGGGATTCGAGTGCGGTAGGCATAGGGATGGATGGACGGGCGTTGCATGGACAAGACAATTCACATAGTAATCATAACATAGGGTAATTGTAGATAAATAAGATAAAGCATCCAAGTACTAGATAATCCTAGGCATGTGTTCCATATATAGTCATACGTGCTCGCAATGAGAACTTACACAACATCTTTTGTCCCGCCAACCCGTTTGCAGCGGGGCCTCAAGGGAACTACTGGCAATTAAGATGCTCCTTTTAATAGAGCACCGGAGCAAAGCATTAACACTCCATGAACACATGTGATCCTCAGATCAAAGCCATTCCCTCTGGTTATCCCGATTTCTGTCACTTCGGGGCCATTGGTTTCGGACAACAACGTGTGTATACACCTTGTAGATAAGACCAAAAACAATACTATCATAATGAATCAATAACATGTTCATATCTGAAATCATGGCACTCGGGCCCTAGTGACAAGCATTAAGCATAACAAGTTGCAACAAAGTCATAAAGCACTAATAGAAGATACTAGGCACCATGCCCTAACAATCTGATGCCATTACATGAACGATCTCATCCAATCCCTACCATCCCCATAGCCTACAGCGGGGGATTACTCACTCATAGACGGGGAAAACATGGATGGTTGATGGAGAAGCGATGGTGATGATGATGGCGACGATCTCCTCCAATTCCCCGTCCCGGCAGGGTGCCAGAACGGAGTTTCTGGTGCTGTTTCGTGGAATCTAGTGGTGGTGGCGGAGTAGAACTCCTTCTGGAAAAACGTCGAACCCCCCTAAGTTTTTAGGTCAGAAGGCAACTTATAGGCAAAGAGGGAGACCGAGGGGGAGTCTGGGGCGGCTAGACCACCCCCTGGCGCGACCAGGCCCAGCCCGCGCGACCAGGTGGTGTGGCTGAGCCCCAGCCCCACTCCGTCTCATATCTGGCTCCAGAAGTCTTCTGATGAAATAGGATTTTTGGCTTTTGTCCTGTCCAATTCCAAGAATATTCATTTTGTAACTTTCCTGGAACCAAAAACAGCAGAAAACAGGCAGCTGGCATAGTGGCTCTTGTTAATAGGTTAGTCCAAGAAATCATATGAAAAGTACTCCAAAGTGTGGACAAAACACAAGAAAGTAGATAAAACCAAGCATGGAACATCAAAAATTATAGATACATTTGCAATGTATCAATATGCACTGTTTCGAATCATATTCACCATGATTCATCATTATTTATGCATATTTTGATGATTTACGAGACTTTTCTACAAAATCCCTTTCATTGGTATTTAATTTCTGGGAGGCAGAAAACCTCCATTTTCATGTTTTGTTGTTTCCGGGACCTTTTGGACGTCTAAAATCGTAGGAAAAATACCTGATGAGCTTTTCACCCGGAGAATCAACTTGGGCCAAAGAAGCACGCGAAAGGAGCCCCAAAGGCCAAAAGAGGCCAGAGGGCACGCCCAAGGGGTATGCGCGCCCTACAGACTCTTTTGGGCCTCGAGCATAGTATCGGCTCCTCCTTTTTACAGACACCTCCGTCTCGCCAGAAAACATATGTGATATTTTTCCATGATTTATAGAGACGGCGGTGGAGGTGAAAGTCCTCTTCTACTTTGGGAGAGGGCAGATCCTACTGACCGGAGTCTCTAGTGAGGGGGAAATAGATGCCATCATCACAGCCACCCTCCTAGGCATAAAGTGTGGCCTCTCTAGCAACATCTCTACTAGAACCATCATCATCACCATCAACATCTCCAAGATCCATCTCGTTCTCCTCATAGTTTGTGATTGATTGAACCCCAGATATTGTTTTAAGGGTTATTTGCATGTTTGTGATTGGCATCTTGTCTTTATTTGGTGAAGAGATTATATTTTCAGATTGTATTGTAATCCATATGCCACTGATCCATATCATGTTTTCCACTTGTGAGTGGATCCCCATGTTCCTGAGGGCATATGATGGACTGGCTACGATTTCCATATAATATGCATTGAGTATGTGGTCAAGTTTTTATCCTTTATATTGTTTTATGATGGTTTTATGCAAACATCAACTGCATATTACTTCACCTACATGGGCTCATAGGAGAATACTTTGATGCAATGATAGGGGTTGGAAGGGACGGAATTGACAGAAACCGTTTTCCAATACTTTGAGTTGCATTGGAGGGATTATATGTCGAGGACCAATGAACTTATTGCTATGGTGGGACATTTATGTCTTAATGATTCTTAGATGTTCATGTGAATGGCTCTAGGACCCATCATAAGTGGTGTATTTTTCTCATATTTATGGCTGCACCTAATTTAGGCTCCACCCTAAGGGAATGAAACTTGACAACATATTCACCATATTGTCTAGAAAACTTTATGCTAAGTAAATCCATGCCGCCCTCGGGAATGCTTGTCACATATAAGTTCACACACACTTGAGCTTGTCCTCTTGCATCATAGAGGATTGGGCTTTCTCTCATTGAGAGTATTTACTTATTGCTATTTACTTTCAACACTTTATATTCTTGCAAACTATAAACCCCAAAACACCAAATCTACTGCATTTACTATTATTTTCTTTATCAAACTTGCTAACCAGTACCCTCAGCTCCTCGTGGGTTCGACAACCTTTCTTTATTGAAAAGTACTACAATTGATCTCCTGCACTTGGAAGCCATCAATACACTTTTCTAGCACCGTTGCCGGGGAGCATTTTGCTATTGGTAAGCTGTTTGGTAAGGAAACTTGAAATCTGTTTTTATATTTTTACTGCTATTTTATCATGGCTTTCTCAAACCATAAAGAATTTCAACTCACCTTATTTGAGTACCTTCATAATAAATATAAAGATAAGGTTGAGAGGCGTACTGAACCAAAAGTTGAATATCAAATTCCTATTGGTATTGTCAAAAGATCTAGGGAGTTAAATTTTGCAGGTGATGGAAGCCAAACTACTATGGGGCATTTATATGATATTGAAGAACCATGTTCCCTATTTATACTTGCAGGTATTCATGCGAATGAAGTGAGAAGGAAGCTATTATATTTATCTCTATCTAGTAAAGCTCGTGAATGGTATAGATCTCTGGATGATAAATACCATCTTGATTGGGACAATTTGAAGAAGGCTTTCTATCTTAAATATTATACTCCTAAAGAAGCTTATGATGATCGCTGCCATATTTATAACTTTTTGCCTCATAATGTAGAAAGTATCGGTCAAGCTTGGGGGGAATAAAGGGTCTCCTACGTAAAAATCCTTGTCATGGTATTCCTGAAAGCATTATCTTAATAAACTTTTATGTGAGATTGCCTCAGCGTCATAGGAACTTTCTGGATAATTCTTCTGGAGGAAGTTTCACTAATAAAACTCAAAAGGAGGTAGCAGACTTATTGGAAATTATTTATCAAAATACTGATGCTTGGGATCTCGACAAAGGTAATAAACCAGGTTTGGACTATGAATATTCATGTGTAGAGAATTTCTCTACTTATATATTATTTGAGGAACTTAAGAACATGTTTGGCGTTGACCCTCATGTTTTAGTAGAAATTGCTAAATCTCTTGCTAACCATCTTAACATCCCAAAGAAAGGATTTAATGTATTTGTTGAACCTCTTAAAAATTCTTCATATGTTCCTAAAGTTGTGAAACAGGTTCATCAAGTCTCATATCCTAAGATAATAGAAATCTTTAAAGCTCCTCCTTATCCAAGAAAAGTGAAGGAAAATTTACTCAATACTGTTGCTAATAAGAGTGCTAGAAGATGTCATGAACCATATGAACAAATTCAAGGCCAACATCAAATTTCGGCCATTAAAGAATTGAATGAAGAAATACCTTCTGATGTTTATTTATGTGAAGATTCTACCAAGGTAATAAAAGGTAACACCACTAGAGTTGGGAAACCTATCATATCATGTGCTATTGGGACTTCATGTTATCATGGACTTTGTGATATTGGAGCAAGTATAAGTGTGATTCCATATTCTTTATACCTTGAAATCAAGCCTGATATTGATCTCATCAACATGGAACAGACAGGTATAACTATCCAACTTACTAATAAAGAGTATATTTATCCTCTTGGTATGGTTAGAGATGTTGAAGTGTTAGTTGGAAATATTAAATATCCTACTGATTTCATTGTGCTTGGTTTCTCCCAAGATGTATTTTGTCCTATTATATTTGGTAGACCTTCTTACATACTATTGGTGCTGAAATTAATTTACTAAAAGAGAAAGTATTCATTAAATTTGCTGGTGAAAGACTTGAGTTTAACTTTTCAAAGTTTACTGATAAACATTTAGAAAAGGAAAAATTCTCTAAAAATATAGTGGAGACTCTTGCTTCAGTGGCAGCCGCTTCATCGGACACGATGGAATGATATGTGCTGAATCAAGAGGAGCCATTTGATGATGAAGAGAAAGAAGAATTAGAACAAATACTATCTCAACAGCCATGACAACCGCAATTACATATTCCACCTGATAATCTAGGAGAAGTACCAACACCTAAAGAAGATCCTAGTTTTGAACTTAAACCATGGCCTGAAGATGTGAAATATGCATTCCTTGATGATAAGAAAATATATCCTATTATTATTAGTGCTAACCATTTAGATGAAGAAGAATCAAAATTATTTGAAGTATTAAGAGCTCATAGGCCAGCCATTGGCTATTCACTTGATGACTTGAAAGGTATAAGCCCCACTTTATGCATCCATAAGATTAACTTGTAAGAAGATGCAAAGCCTGTTGTTGACTATCAACGCCGTCTTCGTCCAAGAATGAAAGAATTGGTAACAAAGGAGGTAATTAAACTCATTGAGGCAGGTATTATCTATCCCATAGTTGATAGTAAATGGGCGAGTCATGTTAATTGTGTGCCTAAAAAGGGTGGAGTCACTATGGTTCCAAATGATGAAATGAACTTGTTGCTCAACGTACTGTTACTGGTTATAGAGTGTGCCTTGATTATAGGAAACTTAATAAGGCAACTCATAAATATCATTATCCTTTACCATTCATTGATCAAATGCTTGAAAGATTATCCAAACACTCTTACTTTTGTTATTTAGATGGTTATTCAGGTTTCTCACAGATTTAGGTGCACAAGGATGATCAAGAGAAGACTACTTTTACATGTCCCTTTGGTACTTATGCTTATAGGATAATGCAATTTGGTTTGTGGAATGCTCCCGCTACTTCTCAAAGATGCATGCATGCTATATATGCTAATTATATTGAGAAAATTATGGAAGTATTCATGGATGACTTTTCTATGTATGGTACCTCTTTTGAAAACTTCTTGTTCAATCTTAACAAAGTTTTGCAGTGTTGTGAGGACCACCACTTAGTCCTAAATTGGGAGAAGTACCATTTCATGGTGACAGAAGGTGTTTGATACGTCCAAAACGTATCTACTTTTCCGAACACTTTTGCTATTGTTTTTCCTCTAAACTTGTGTGATTTGGATACAACTGACGCTGTTTTCAGCAAAATTACCTCGGTGTCTAGTTTTTGTGTAGAAAATCAACTATCAGGAAAAATCCTGAAAAATATGCCAAAAATCCAATTTCACCAGAAGACCCGCGGAGCCAGAAGACGAGACGGAGGAGGGCCATGAGGGGCCCACATCACCTGGCCGCGTGGGCTAGGCCAGGCCATGCCTGGGGGTGGTGTGGCCGCCTCGGTCACCCCCTTGGCCTCCCTCTTCGCCTATAAGTTGCATCTTGACCTAAAAACCAAGGGGGGTTCGTCATTTTTCCAGAAAGAATTCCGCTTCGCCGCCACCACCAGATTCCGTGATTCAGAACCAGAAACTCCGTTCTGGCACCCTACCAGGATGGGGAATTGGAGGAGATCATCGCCATCGCTTCTCCATCGACCATCCATGATTCCCCCATCCATGAGTGAGTACTCCCCCGCTGTAGGCTATGGGGATGGCAGGGATTGGATGAGACCGTTCATGTAATGGCATCAGATTGTTAGGGCATGGTGCATAGTATCTATTATTAGTGCTTTTTGACTTTGTTGCAACTTGTTATGCTTAATGCTTGTCACTAGGGACCGGGTGCCATGATTTCAGATCTGAACATGTTGTTGATTCATGATGATAGTATTGTTTGTGATCTTACCTACAAGTTGTATACACATATTGTTGTCCAGAACCAAAGGCCCCGAAGTGACAGTAATCGGGATAACCGGAGGGAATGGCTTTGATGTGAGGATCACATGTGTTCACAGAGTGTTAATGCTTTGCTCCGATGCTCTATTAAAAGGAGCACCTTAATTGCCAGTAGTTCCTTTAGGCCCCGCTGCAAACGAGCTGGCAGGACAAAAGATGTTGTGCAAGTTCTCATTGCGAGCACGTATGACTATATATGGAACACATGCCTATGATTATTTAGTACTTGGATGCTTTATCTTATTTATCTGCAAATGCCCTATGTCTTGATTGCCATATGAATTGTCTTGTCCATGCAACGCTCGTCCATCCATCCCTATGCCTACCGCGCTTTAATCCTAATGTTTACTGAAATTGTTACTACTGTCTTTACTTTTACTATTGCTATTACTTTACTATTGCTACTACAAAACTGTTGCTACTAATAAACTGCTATGAGCAAGATTGTTTCCAGGTGTAGCTGAATTGACAACTCAGTTGTTAAGGCTTATAAATATTCTTTGGCTCCCCTTGTGTCAAATCAATAAATTGGGTTTCATTTCCCTCGAAAATACTACGATACACCCCCTATACTTGTGGGTCATCGAGACTATTTTCTGGCGCCATTGCGGGGAGCATAGCTCTATTTATCATGTTCACTTGGAATCACTATTGTTTGCTGCCATCCATCCATCATGGGTCAGTCTCGTGATGGAAAGGTTCCTATATTACCATCCACTACAAGGAGAGGTAAAGTTCTGAACACCTCTATTGCTGTTGATTCACCATCTGTTATGAGTAAGTTCCTTACACCACCGCATACACATGCTACACACACTGCTACTACTGCTGAATCTGAAACTTCTGATACTTATGATGCTGTTTCTATTGTTCTTGATAAAAGTGGTTCATTAGGTCCTTTCCTAGATGCTATGATTGCTAGAACTATAGATGGAAATACTGAAACTCCTAATGAAGACACTACTACACCTGTCAGTTCACCTGAGTCTAGAGAGAGCTATGATATTGAAGACGGTTATATAGAGATGGCCCATGAATTTATTAGAGAATGTCGAAACACTCATGATAAAAGTGCTATTAAGAGTCTCCTTGAGAGGCGTACTACAAAACCCAAATTGTCTCCTAATGCTAAGTTTGTTGCATCTCCCATAAACATTAAAGAAGAGGATTATGATTTCTCTCTTGATTTATCTTATATAACTATTGTTGAGAAAGAACATTTTTGTGGGACTAAGAATGAAAGTGCTGTAGCACATATGACTGAGCTTTCTACCATGAGTGGCCTATTTTCTGATGATATTAAGATGTGCACCTACTTTGTTGCTAAATTTTTCCCTTTTTCACTGAAAGGAGAAGCTAAAACTTGGTTTAATAATTTACCTCCTGGATCTATTGATAGCCGCTAGAGGACCTATTTATGGGGGCATTATTGCCTCACGCATGGTTGCTGCTTTAGAACTTTCTGTGGATCCTAATGACACTGTGTTGACACCACAAAGGCTTGATCTTGCTCCTATGAAAACGCATCACTTTGTCACTGCTGACTCTAGTACGGAGAGTTTAGTATACATGATGTTGTTCACTGACGGAGACGAGAGGGAAATTCCTTTGCCACAATCCACTTTGTTCAGTATTTACAGGAGACCATGGTCGCATTCCAAGGAGGAGGTGGACGAGCAGCTCCGCTTGCTTGGCTTCCATGGGCATCACTAGGGGGATGTGCCCTCTTACGACTATTCTGCGCACTAAGGTGGGGCATCCTCGAGATCGTATCACGACGAGGGCACCTCCTCGCCATACTATGGAGGCGCTCCATCTTGGACAGCTTGGGATTGATACCCACTTAGGCCAAAAGCCTAATCTTGGGGGGAGGTACACCGACATCACACTCATTTACATATCATGTTCAGTCGGTACTTTGTATATCCATGTTTCGTTCTCTTTTTAGTTTTCGTTCTTGCTTTATTTCTGCTATCCAAAACACAAAAGACCAAAAATATTTTCGTTGTTTCTCTTTGTTTGCTTATTTGTCTTTCTAGCCTTGGTTTGCTTTTTCCTTTGTTTAGCTTTGTTTTGATTATTCGAAAAACCCAAAAAGATTTCACTTTGCTTGTTCTTCCTTTTCGTTCTTGCTTCTAAAAATCAAAAACATGAAAACCATTTTCTGTTCTTCTTTGGTTTTGTGAAGTTCGTTGCAGGGTTTAGCAGTCCTCATTGGAGTTTGGTTTCATGTTATTATTCAAGCCACACAAGTGAAGGGTAATAATAAAGATAATGACAACTTGAGGTGTGGTAAGAGGCTGGTAACGAACTCTATTGTTTTCTTTTTTGTACATATACTCATCATCGTGGGCATGCTTAGTCTATTCATGTAAGGTGTATGTTATTTATGAATGCTTAGTAGTTCTTGCTTTCTTATGATTAGCTCCAGCTTGCTAATGGTTTGTAGCATGTCATATGAATGTTTGCTTGCATTGCTCTATTCATAACTTGGTATGACACTATGGTATCCTCCTCTGAATTTTTCACTTGAATTGACTTGGCACATGCTCACGCATGCATATGACTGAAACAATCATCAGTTAAGCCTCGATGAATTATTTTGCCTCAGGGGTCTTGAATCACTTTCATGCCATGATTAGTCCTGTTTTGTTGCAAGCATGATTATGACAGTTATTGCTCTCTCGTTTGTTGCTCCCTTACTATTGCTAGCCTTCACTTACACTGAGTATGAGCTCTACTCATGTTTCCAAATCCCCAAAACCAATATTGCCAAAAATGTCCACCATACCTACCTATTAGCATCATTTGCTTTTCCATGCATATTTCAGTATTCCTTGTTTTCTTCTGAACAAAATGTTTGCTTTTTATGAGAAAGTTAGTTAGTAAAGCTCTCACGAATTTGATGGCACACTTTATTTCTTGCACTTAATAAACCTGAACCATTGTGACTGTTCATGAAAGTTATATGCTTACAAATTATAGGCTGGGGATTAGCAGAACCGTGCTGTCACGGGGAACGCTTTCAACACCTATAAATATATACCCCATTGATATCATGCTCTTTTGTTTACGGATGTCGTCGGTGTGAAATAAAAGGGGAGCTTGTAAGTCCATGGAGTTATGTATGTGTGTTAGAGAAACGCGTGAGTGGATGGTATCCTCACTGTGCATTAAGCCTTTTTGACCTTTAATTGATTTTCTCTTTATTAAATAATTATGAATAAATGATTAAATCAACATTTAACATTCATTAACATATTATTCAATCTCCGTGGCTATGGAACACCTTCCACCTCCACTCCGTACATCCTCCGGACTTACTGAAACCCTTCCGGTTTTCTCTCTATCATTCTTCGGTGATTCCACCGATCCTGTAAACACTCTCTAAGCATCATCAAGCCCTTAAGCGTGATACCCCACAGTTCGGGAACACTCCAGACATGGTCGGGACACTCCCGCACCAATGATCGACAGAGGGACCTGGATGGCCATGTGACCCCTGTGCGTTCCATGAAGATCTTTCGTCGTTTGAACCGGGACAGTCGTGTCTTATTCCCTTTGTCACTCGATACTTGCACTGCCCGAGATCTAATCAATGACATCATCATGTCGTGTTCAATCTCGTTACTAAACAATGCTACTTGACTCGTTCCGACAACTGATATCCCTATGATCAAATCACACGCTGCGCAGCTATTGGATATAACTTCTCCGAGTGGGCCCTTGAGTATCTTCCTGTCTCATGGACGGACAAATCCTGCTCTTGACATATATTACCTCTACGGTTTCCTCCGAGTACCTGAACACACCTTTATAACCACCATATTACCAGATGGCGTTTGATGCTATCTAAGCACTCTCGAGAGACAGTGATTGATATAGCCTCACGGTCTAAGGAATAGTCTACGAGGATCCATTTCTAATCATCATAACTTGAACTTCGTGACATGATCAGGTCATGATGTTTAGGTTGGGTATTGGTTCATCATCTCATTCTCTGAATGAGATGACCTCATTTCCAACTGGCATAAATGCCACATGATCAGGAAACATGATCATCTATTGACCAATGAACCAGTGACTAGAGTTTCACTAGGAACCCTTGGTTGTTTGTATATCACACGTGTATTGATGTTTCCACTCAATACAGTTATAGCATGATATAAAACTAATCATAAACTATATGAAATATGATAATAGTCCTTACTACTATTTGTCTCTAGGGTATATTTCCAACAACTGTTTTACCAGTGCTGAAATCAAAAGAACAAAAGTTGAACACAAAATTCGACAATGAAAAACGAGACAAGGTTTGAGTCCTGGAATATTTACCTTCAGCCTCATCCCTGGAAACTTTCAATTGGGCATTTTAAAGTCAGAGAGCTCTGATCTGTTTCCGCTTGTTACATACATTCTTCAATAAATCCTGGTTATAGGAATATACTTTTTGTAAGTTAGAATACCCAAAGTCAGAAGTCTACTAAAGACTCGGGCTAATATTTTTACTAATATCAGCATGAGCCTTGGGGGCTATAGTAGTTCGTTCTTTGGCATCCTAAGGAAGCATAAATCTGGATTTTTGTGTCCAGCTTCATGCTTGGGGGCTAGAGGATATGATATGAAATAAAGAAAAGCATGAGTTGGAATTCCAACTTACATATTGTTCACGCGCAAGTTTGTTCAGGCTCGCGTTCACTTCAGAAGTAACCTTCTCGACGAGAGTTAAGGGGGTCACTGGCATAGTTGGAAGCTCACTGGACCTCAACTTCTCGTCGTGAAGACGAACTTGTTCAAGAAGATCAGAGTGCTTGATGTCCTCTGCTTCTTGTGCTTCTTCTTCGGCAGTAATATTTCGGCTTTCTAGACATTGCCGGGCTAGCCGCTGGATTTCATCTACAGATTTCCGAGATAAGCCAAATTTGGCAAGTCCCGGATTGTTCAGGAGATTTTTGGCGAAGGTTTCTACCGAGGGATCATTACCCGAAGAGGGTTCACCCTTATCAAAATCTGAGTCACCCATGGTGACGTCAGTCTGTGATCCGAGGATCACTGACTCTGCTGATTGAGCCGGATCTTCTGCAACGGACGGAGATGGAGTAATCTCTGGCGCTGTAGAAGGATGAGGGGTAGGTGTCAGAGGATCTACGGTAGGAGAAGTCAAAAAAAGCTTTGACTGGCGCAGGGGCTTCGACAAGGCTCCCTTCCCCTTGCCCTTGGTGAGCTGTTTAGCTCTGAGAAGGTAATAGAACATGAAACATTACATCTCGGAAAGAATTAAGACATAAAAGTACAAAGACCTTGTGAAGAAAGATTACCTCTTCACGACATGCACTTCCTTTGTGCTGATGGCTACCGTCGGAGCTTTGCGCTTTCGAGTAATAACATCCAGCAGTGGAACCAACTCTCCTTCATCCTGAGAAAACTTAAGAGGATATCCCTCGACTAGAGCAAGCTCCGACTCAAGGAGGTTGGCAAGCTGAAAAGAAGAGATATCTCAGTATTGTGAAATAATATAAAGATGAGAACATAATACAAGTATTGCTGGAAATTTACTGGCGCTACAGGATTTTCTGATGTATGCATGTCCAGGGACAGCTCCGGAATCTTCCTCTCAATCCACTCCCTTATCAGCCATTTAATCTGGCATACATAATCCTTTGCTGAGTAGGCTTTGGAGCTGATTCAGAGGGAATCCTTCTTTGACGACGTGATGGAGTGCATCAGTCGATCTCCATGATGTTGAAGAGATTAGATCCGGCGTGCCACCCAACAGTGAATTAAGTCGGACCCTCACAAGCCCTTCTGTTTCATCAAAAACTTGATCCGCCTCTTGGCGAGGAGCAGATCATCACTGAGATCTGGAGTGGCATCATCCCAGGATTCTTGAGGCGTGGCGGCTCCATCAACGAAAGCCGGCAATGCAGTAGCTTTGCCAGGAGCAGGGATATCCTTGTGATAGAAAAAAGTGGCCGGACATTATTTGACCGACTCACTAGCCATAATCCGAGGATAGACGCGCTCATGCCTAACCTAAAAACTAATGGTACCGGTAATATAAGGATTACCGGCAGTAATGGAATTTCTCCGGACATGGAAATAATACCGGAAGAGAGTAAGGCTCGGCCTAATGCCGAGATGCCCCTCGCACAAAGATGCGTATGCACTCATCTCTAAGATGGAGTTTGGGGGAGATGATGGATATGAACTACGTAGTGATCTATGACCTCGGAAAAGAAATCTGAGGGAGGAAAACTCAAACCTCTGTCAAGGTGAGTGCCAAAGTGCACTCGCTCGTTGTCGTTTGGGTTGGGGATGGTTTCGCTGAAACCGCTCCGCCAGTCGCCGGCGCGGAGGAGCCCTTCTTCTTCTACGCCGCGGAGCTTGGCGTCATCGAGGACGCACGGGATCCAAACCCCGCGATTGCTCTCCTTCTCCACCATTGTTTTCGTTGCCGCCGTGCCGGAAGATGATGCAGAAGCCATTTTTCTGGTGGGCCGGTGACCTTGGATGGGCGGCGCTAGAGATTTCTAGGGAGTAGAGGAGCTCTGGTTCGTGGGAGGCGTAGGGGAGAATGAAACAACACAAGTTGTTGGTGAAAGGAGAAGAGTAATAGGCTCCTCACCACTTATATCCACTGGCCGCGTCAAAATTCATGTAAACGCTACAGTAAACGTGCCACGCGTCGTGGAAAGAACTGGGAAGCCCCCGCGCAATGATTACGTCGCTTCGATCTCCACACACGCATTGAAATGGTGCCTCGGTTCCGCGAAAGGTGGACCCACCAACGGTCGTGCTGACAGGAAATGTCTGTCAGTGACGTGACTTGACCATGACTAATGCCAGGTTACGTCAGAGACCAAGTTCTGGCTTAGTTTGAATTTCAAGCTGGAAACCCGAATAACGTTTTCATAGGTCCGGCTCATTTGAGAATCGGATCTACTCCTTTCTTTTTTGAAGTTTCAGGAACCCTTCACGATTCTACGAGCCGAAGATCAACCTAGACGATGATGAAATCCGACTTTGGATCATGGAGGCTTCCGGGGGCTGCTATTGGGGATATACCCTCCGGGTATCCTCACTGTGCCTCGCTGACCAGGGTGGCCCACTTCATATTAGAGCTTTGCTTCACGAGCGGCCCAGTCAGAGAGAAGAGATGGAGTCCCGTCCGGCTACGGGAAGGCCCAGAAGACTTACCGACATAGGCCCATAGTGTTACTTGTAGTCCAAGATGTACTCTGTAACCAACTCTTAGTCGTAGCCGGATAGATCTCTCCTGTAAACCCTAGGACGGATATCTATATAAGCTATCCTATGGAGAGCCTTAGGGCACCCAACCCTTACAATAGTCTACAATCTCAACTTGCACAGGCAAAACCCTTGTAACCCATATTCTGGTTCTGCCGTATTACTGGATTGCTAGCAGGAGTAGGATCCGTCCAAAGCCGGCGGATTCAAACCTGGGTAAACTTGTGTGCTCATCGTCCCGGAATACCGTACGTCTCACACCCCTCTCTTCCACACGCCTCAAGGACCCCCTCATGGCGTACATGTCATCAATACGACGACAATAACCATAATGAGCAATCTATGAAGCATTCTTCTTATAAAAAAAGAGAGAGATAGTTATTGAGAAAAAGAAAAAAAAGATGATGAGAAAAGAGGTAAGAGAGAAAAAAGCACCATTTTCCCATGGTAAATAAGAAGATGCTGAGATGCTTATTGTCTGCTTGCCTTGTCATTTTGATATGGGGATTCTTCCGTATCACCGGTCAAGGGGTGCCCTGTTGGCGGTTTTCTATGATACGCATGTATTTACTATGACAAGAACTTACCGGTAACTAAAGTTGAGTATCATGAGGAGCAGCCCTCGTACTCAAGGGACATGAGATTTCCAGCTTATGGTCTATCATGCATATAACTCCTACTGGACCTCACTTTCACCATAACCATTTAAAGATGCTTATGATAGGGGCAATGAGAGCTCAAAGCTAATGAGTACCATACTTTCAGCATTTGGAAGCCTTTCAAACTTTTCAAAACCTTTTCATTTCCTTGTTGAGTCTCCACATATTCTATGAGCACTTTCTTGAGAGCATAGTTGTCATTCTTAGTGTAATATGCTTGTCTCAAAACTTGATTAATTGTGTCATGACTTTGATGCTTGTATCTTTGATATCTTTACTTCTAGTCTTCACTTGAACTTCAGAGGTGCCTTGGCATTTATGTTTGCTCTACAATCAAAGGCAAGCGAGATACCACTCTATCATACCTTTTTATGAGCATTGCAATGTTGCTTATGTTTATGTTTCATGCTACTTACTATTTTGTGTTGGAATCTCTTCATAGTTTGCAATGACCATTAAGTAAACTTATTTGCATACTCTTTATTATGAATTGATTAAGTACTTGATCATATGCCGAGAATATATACATATTATGAAGCAAATGTGTTCGTGAAAGCTCTTTTATCGCACTCAGTTTACAACTGAATTGCTTGAGGACAAGCAATAAGCTAAGCTTGGGGGAGTTGATACGTCCAAAATGTATCTACTTTCCCGAACACTTTTGCTATTTTTTTCCCTCTAAACTTGTGTGATTTGGATAAAACTAACACGGACTGACGCTGATTTCACAAGAATTACCTTGGTGTCTAGTTTTTGTGCAGAAAATCAACTATCAGGAAAAATCCCGAAAAATATGCCAAAAATCCTATTTCACGAGAAGACTCCTGGAGCCAGAAGACAAGACAGAGGAGGGCCATGAGGGGCCCACACCACCTGGCCGTGCGGGCCAGGCCAGGCCATGCCTGGGGGTGGTGTGGCCACCTCGGTCACCCCCTCGGCCTCCCTCTTTGCCTATAAGTTGCCTCTTGACCTAAAAACCTGTAGGGGTTCCGCGCATAAAAACAATAAATTTTACTCTACGCCCCTGAACCCCTAAAGCTGCCAGGACCTATCTATTAGTAATACAGTAACAGGAGGGTCTTTTCGCGAACTTACCCTTGAAGACCTAAAAGCGTTGTCAACGCTCAGGAGAGCGTGGTTGATGTAGACGAGCCGAAGCCGACCTCAAGGTCGTGATGAAGTCCTTGCGCTCCTTCTGGCTCCAACAACTTGAGTGCCTCAAGTGCGACACCTCGCGGGGAGTTACACACGTCCGGTGCCTGACGATGACTCCTGCTTCCCCGATCTAGCAGTAGTTGCGGAAGTAGAGCTCCTGGATCCGAATCCCGCAGCGCGACGACGCTCCGAGGTGAAGATGTCTCTCGCTCGCGCAGTCCAGACTTGGGACCATGGTCACGAGAGAGAGGGGGAGAGAGAAAATATCAATTGGAGGTCCTCCCAAAAGTGGGGAGACCTTTTATTGATTATTGGTGTGTTTTTCTAGGCCAAATACCCTACTATATATAGGGGGAGGGGAGGTACTACCTCCCCCAAAGTCTCGGGGTGGGACTAAAGGAGAGGAGGGGGGAGGAGGTGGCCGCCGGCCACCTAGTGGGCCCTGTGGGGGGGCTAGGCCCAGCCGGCCTCCCCCTTGGCCCCTCCCCTCTCTCCTTTCCCCTAATGGGCCCTCTCCCTCCGGAAATTGGCCCATTAAGCCTTTGACCATTAAATTGATTTTTCTCTTTATTAAATAATTATGAATAAATGATTAAATCAATATTTAACATTCATTCACATATTATTCAATCTCCGTGGCCATGGAACACCTTCCACCTCCACTCCGGACATCCTCCAGACTTACCAAAACCCTTTCGGTTTTCTCCCTTCTTTTCTTCGGTGATCTACCGATCCTATAAACACTCTCTAAGCATCATCAAGCCCTTAAGCCTTAGACCCCATGGTTCGGGAACACTCCAGACATGGTCGGGACACTCCCGCACCAATGATCGACATAGTGACCTGGATGGCCATGTGACCCCTGTGCGTTCCACAAAGATCTTTCGTCGTTTGAATCGGGACAGTCGTGTCTTATTCCCTTTGTCACTCGATACTTGCATTGCCCGAGATCTGATCAATGACATCACCATGTCGTGTTCAATCTCGTTACTGAACAATGCTACTTAACTCATTCCGACAAGTGATATCCTGTTGATCAAATCACACGCTACGCAGCTATTGAATATAACTTATCCGAGTGGGCCCTTGAGTATCTTCCCATCACATGGACGGACAAATCCCACTCTTGACATATATTGCCTCTACGGTTTCCTCCGAATACCTGAACACACCTTTATAACCACCGTTTTACCAGATGGCGTTTGATGCTATTTAAGCACTCTCGGGAGACAGTGATTGATATAGCCTCACGGTCTAAGGAATAGTCTACGAGGATCCATTTCTAATCATCATAACTTGAACTTCGTGACATGATCGGGTCGTGATGTTTAGGTTGGGTATTGGTTCATCATCTCATTCTCGGAATGAGATGACCTCATTTCCAACTGGCATAAATGCCACATGATCAGGAAACTTGATCATCCGTTGACCAATGAACCAGTGACTAGATTTTCACTAGGAACCCCTGGTTGTTTGTATATCACACGTGTATTGATGTTTCCACTCAATACAGTTATAGCATGATATAAAACTTAATCATAAACTATATGAAATATGATAATAGTCCTTACTACTATTTGTCTCTAGGGCATATTTCCAACAGTCTCCCACTTGCACTAGAGTACAAATACACTAGCTGCATTTGTTCTCAATCATTGCCACCATATATCCGTTACCCTGAATATGCTTACTCATGGAAGAGGTTGAGTCTTGGGTCTGTACTTTATAGTCCCAAATCTTTTGCAACTTACTAATTTCACCTTGATTGACATTAATACTTTATCATCACATGATAACATCTATGTGTATGCATCGTCGCTATGGCAGCAGAATGAGGCCTGATTCCAGCAGCCTATAGTGACGTTAGATCAACCTCGAGGGCTTTCTCATGGGCACTGTGCCCTGGGACACATCATTCTACGTTAAAAGTGAACTAGCCCCGCCATAACATTATACAACACTTTAGATGGTACGCTTATCTATTATTATAAATGTATTCAACGAAACACTAGTGCACTCTGTGCAACTTTCGATGTTTTGTTCACCTCGCTTCCTACTTGACTTCGATCAGTATCTACAAGAGTTTCCAACATATTCCCTTATAGCATAACCCTTTATGCTTTAAGATATGTCATCCTTTATGGATTTGGAAAATGTCTCCATAGATCTCTACTAGACACTATGGACAAACTTAGCTCAACGTTCTGTGATTCGAACTTAATCACTTTTAAACGTTCCTTATTTGGATCACATATTATGCTAAGTTATCATCATGGTTTCTAAGATAGAACCTATGTCTTAACATAGTGGATGATGATCATCCATTTCTTTCTTTCAACCATTGATGTTAAACTTAATGCTATTCCTAGTTCGAGTTATTAAGGACTGGTTCCTTAATTAACTTCTATTCTAAAATCCCTTTCAGAATCCCTGAAGGAATACTACATAATATCATAATACACCTATTATCAACTTCTACATCTTATAAATCATTATTTATAAGTACTTGCACTTTCATCCTTAACACGCTTAAGAATTACTCCTATAAGCTCCCACTCAAAATATGTTCCTACATATTTGAGTTTGAGACTCATATTGCTCCCACTCAAAAATATGTCAATCACATATTGTTTCAGGAAGACTTTCATAGCTCCCACTCAATTTTATGCAAATTGCATATCCTCCCACTATTTTGAACAACTTCAAAATTCTTTGATCAAATATCGAACTTGGAGATTTACTATGAGATACTAGTACTTTACTAGTTTTAAATCCACTAGACATTTAGCACACATGAATCAAATTCATTTGAATTCATCCAATACTTGACAAATTATGCTTTTGTCATTCACCCCTTTTTCCTACTATGACTTTACAGTCATTTGGGAAAATTCAAGTAACTCCTTTTACTTATGAGATTCAGCAATGAATTGCTTTCTAATCTCAAAGGAATTTTGCTTTTAGGATTTCTCATAATTCTAGTTTACCATTATTTCCTTAGTAGTTCGTAGGTATGTCATATTCCAAAAATCATGACAAATGATTCACAAATGTCTCCATACAAGATATGGATTTACATTTTGAATCCTACTTCATGTAGTGAAAAACAATAGTGGAGGGAAAAACACAATAATCAAAATCATTGATTCTTTTCTTTCGTGAAGAGAATCATTCAGGAACGTTGTCCGTTGCACTTATCAACACTCTAATGCAGGGTTTTGAATCCTCATCATATTTTCCACTAATTTCCATTTGCTTCATAATTGAGAAACATCACTAGAAGTGAGCTTTCTCAAGAATGTACCAAAATCCAAGCAATACAAGTTTTGCTTTCCTTTTGGTTTCAGCTATGGATTTCGTATTCAAAGTTTCCAATGAATACACTATAAGGACTTATTCACTATTGTTTTGGTTATATCGAATAACCCCAAAACTTCCATTCAAATGTTTCACTGCGTTCTAATTGAGTGCTAACTATTTCTAACTAATGGTCTCTACATCTACACTACAACGATTTGTTTGGTGCCTTCTATTCAACCCCTTTTATATATAATAACATATTGTGATGCTTTGCATTTTAACGTTTCAAAACACTTTGCATTCCACAATTTCTTTTATGCCATTCTTATAAATTTGAATTTCATTACTATTGATCAAATCGTAGTAATTAGATTCTCTTTTATACTTATACCCTTTGTTGATGAAACACTTTGATCAAATCAAATAGTTTCATATTCATGTTTCCTTTGGTAAACTACTTTACACATTTAAACAATCAATTAATGATAATTACCATTTTCGTTAAAACCCCAATACATCGAATATGTATTTACTTTTAACAATTCATTAAACACTTTGTATTCAAGTAATACACGGTGTTCAAGTTATTTTGACGAACTTAGGCATGATTTATATGTGATAAGAAATCGAATGACTTTCACATATTATCACATAACTTTGAATTCAAACAATGGTTTCATTCATTACTGAAATATCATTAAGTTGGTTATTTTTAAACAAGGCATTTTAATGTTTTACAAATGTTCATGCATTATCAATTAGTTTCAAACAGTAAGGATAACTCACACATAATCAAACAAGATATGAACACGAATAGAAATCATTCATAAAAGTAGAACAATTATTTGTTACAAACTGATATTAATAACCATCTCATGAAGTGTGAGACAAACTAAAGAAGTTCAAATCTCTCGATTACATTAATCATCCTAAAACACAAACTAAATGATAAATGTCAAGGGAGAGTGTCGTCGGCCATCATCATCATGCTCGCCATCAACACGCAACGTCACCTCCTCTCCGGCAAGCACCTCTCATGCAGAAGGACCTGTTTTCAGTAAAACAAAACAAGTATCATATATACTTAACACTGCAATGTGTTTGCAAGATTATAACATTTATAAAACTGTATATCAAATATATACCTTTGTCGTTGACGACCTGAGCGACATCTGGTTCAACCAACACATTCCTGAGATGTGTCATGAACCGGTGGAACTCCATTGTTTCCGCATCGCCCCTCATTACGCAAGTCCTGACTTGTGCTTGGTAGCAGCGACCGTAGCACAGCGGCGTTTGCAAAAGAGCCCATAATCCAGACATCCAGGAAGTATGCTGGCCTCATGTACACATCATGCATGTGCTGCAAGTGGTTGTCTAGTGATGAGTTCTCCTCCATCTTAATGGAGAGGAAGTCTCCCATCAGCTCATGCTCCTAGATGCGTGTCTGCTCCACGAAATGTGTCCTAAGCTGTAGCATCACCGAACGAGGGTTGACATCACCCACGAAAGGCCACAGCTCGTCCACCATTCTGAAACGCATCACAACTGAAATATAGGAGGCCATCTCATGATGGAGATAGCGGTCTTTCCGCTCCTCTGGGGTCTCAAGGTCAGTGGGCTGATCCAAATCCATCCCGTCGAGTATGTAGTCGACCATGTCATTCTCGCTAAGGAGAACATGGAGACTGGCAACCCAAATGGAGAAGTTCGATCCATCTAATCTGAGCTTCTCTCCTTCTTGTCAACAGGAAAGGTCCCATCTACATTTATAATTGCAAAAGGAATTTAGACTAAGTTTATAATTAAATGAGTTAATAATAACTCCACTCAGAAACACCTATCCCCAATGAGGGTTCCTAGTGCTAACATGACCCCTATCAGCCACATCTCCCCCGATCATCACGACCATCAATGTGGGTTCAAGGGTGGACGCTAAACGTCGGTCACATCATTCATGCGACTCGTGCTCGATCTTTCGACCATCCGTGTTCCGAGGCCATGTCTGTACATGCTAGGCTCGCCAACTCAACCTTAGTGTTTTTGCTGTGCAACATGGCTTACACCCACTGTATGTGAACGTAGATATGTCTAACACCCGATCATCACGGCCTGCCTCATACCGAAGAACTTTCTTGGTGGTGCACACTAAGGGGGAACACAATCGTTGGTAATTTTAACAGGGATCATCTTATTAGGCTACCGTCGAGTATCTAATACTAGCACACAATAAGACATACAAACAATAACATTGAATGTAAATGCTATGTGATATGGTCCTTCACGTCGTGATCTGCATCCGCCGTCACCGGGTTCTGGCGCCAGGGTTCCGACGCCGTAGACACCAGGGTACCGGTGTCATTTTGGCGTGGTAGTTCATCACCTCCGTGACTATCTACTACTACTTAACAAAAGGTAATCACTTTACCTTTGCCACAACCATATCACAAAGCAACGCCCCCCTGCAAAACAAAGTTAGACGCCTCTACTTTATCTTTGCATGTTTTACGTGGCTGAATGGGCTTTCGCACAAGAACCGTTCTTACCTACGAACTTTCAGCACAATGCTGATCAAGTAATTGTCTCTACTACACCCCTTTCGGGGCCCTCCATTGCAAATGGTATACCAACTAATGCGAGAGAGACAGACACCCCCTAAGCCACTTTATACGGTACAAGCCGTATGTCAAGCATGGACCAGTCTCGCGAATGAACGCGTAAAGTTGGTTGGGGGCCGCTTCATCAAGCATTACTGCGGTATACACATGTACACGTGGGAGGGTAACAACTAGAAGATCAACGCCCACACGCTACATCTTGTGTGTTCTACCCGTACTAGCATTACTACGCATAGATCTAGCTGTGATACCACTGTAGGGGTTCCGCGCATAAAAACAATAAATTTTACTCTACGCCCCTGAACCCCTGAAGCTGCCAGGACCTATCTATTAGTAATACAGTAACGTGAGGGGCTTTTCGCGAACTTACCCTTGAAGACCGAAAAGCGTTGTCAATGCTCAGGAGAGCGTGGTTGATGTAGACGAGCCGACCTCAAGGTCGTGATGAAGTCCTTGCGCTCCTTCTGGCTCCGACGACTTGAGTGCCTCAAGTGCGACACCTCGCGGGGAGTTACTGTAGAAAATATGCCCTGAGTGGCAATAATAAAGTTGTTATTATATATTCCTTATACATGATAGATGTTTATTTTACATGCTAGAATTGTATTGATGCAAAAACATCAATACATGTGTGTTTAATAAACAAAAAGGGTTCCTAGTCATGCCTCTCTTATAGACTAGCTTGTTGATTAACAAGATGATCAAGGTTTCCTGATCATGGACATTGGATGTTGTTAATAACAAGGTCACACCATTGGTGGAATGATGTGATGAACATTCATCCAAAGTATAGCATTACAATCAAAGTCATTATGTTTATATTGCTATAATATCATACGAAGTAATCTTTATCCTTAGACCATGAGATCATGTTAATTGCTAACACCGGAAGAGTATCTTGATAACATCAAACGTCACACCGTAATAGGGTGACTATAAAGGTGAGTTCAGTGCTATGAAGGTGTTATGTTGAGGCTCATGGATCAAGAGTGGAATTTGTCCATCCCGATGACGGATAGATATACTCTGGGCCCTCTTGGTGATATCACATTGAAATAGCTTGCAAGCAAGTGATGTGATCACTAGAATGTTATATCATGGGAATGAGAAAAGAGTGCATGTCGGTAACGAGATCAAACTAGGTATGGAGATACCGATGATCAAATCTCGGACATGTAATATATCGTGGGACAAATGGATTTAGTTACTAGCGTTAAAGGTTCTCACGATCATAGAAGTCATCGTTGAATGTGTAGGAGTCAGTATGGATCTCCAGGTCCCGCTGCTGATTATTGATCGGAGAGGGGTCTCGATCATGTCTGCATTATTCGCAAACCGTAGGGTTACACACTTAAGGGATACCGACACCATTTGGAGCAAATATGTTTCAGATATAGATTTAAGAAAGCGCTGGAATTATTTCAATAGACACCGAAACTGTTTCGGGTGAAATTGCTGAAATTGGTTCTGCATGTAATATTGAAATGTTGTAGGGGGTTTTATGTGAATGTTTGTTAATTAAAGTAATTAACAAAATTCTGAATAAAAATAATAAAAGAGTTTTATTAAATGAGAGAGCATTAAATTTGGAGAAATTTAATGCATTTAAAGTGGAGACTTTAAAAGAGAATGTGAAGAGGCATTTTAATGTGGAGGGGTTACCACCACATGAATGGAGGAGGTGAAGGGTCACCCCCTCCATGCGCCGGCCATGAAGGAGGGGCACCCCCCTCCTCCTATAAAAGTCCACCCCCTCCTCACTTCTCACTCACACCTCCTTGTTAAGGATCTTTCTCCCCCTCTAGTATTATTCCCCCATGGTCTTGGATTAGCGAGATACATGTTCCCGGTGGCTTTATCTGGAAAGGAGTTTCTGCTTCTGTTGCTTTGCTGGAGCGAGGGACGGAGGTTGTCGGGGTACCGGACGTGTGTGCGATCACGGATGCACCGCTGCTTTGCGGTGCTGGACTTGGTGGTGCTGGAGCTGGATCTGATGGACGTGCTGGAGCCGGACCTGCTGGACTTCATCACGATCTTGAGATCGGCAAGTGTACGACTAAATCAACCACGAGTTCCTACTCGTTAACAAAGCTCGTTGTCTACGAGGGTAATTGATTTTTCTCTTTATTAAATAGTTATGAATAAATGATTAAATCAATATTTAACATTCATTCACATATTATTCAATCTCCGTGGCCATGGAACACCTTCCACCTCCACTCCGGACATCCTCCAGACTTACCGAAACCCTGCCGGTTTTCTCCCTTCTTTTCTTCGGTGATTCTACCGATGCTATAAACACTCTCTAAGCATCATCAAGCCCTTAACATGATACCCCACGGTTCGGGAACACTCCAGACATGGTCGGGACACTCCCGCACCAATGATCGACATAGAGACCTAGATGGCCATGTGACCCCTATGCGTTCCACGAAGATCTTTCGTCGTTTGAACCGAGACAGTCGTGTCTTATTCCCTTTGTCACCCGATACTTGCATTGCCCAAGATCTGATCAATGACATCACCATGTCATGTTCAATCTCGTTACTGAACAATGCTACTTAACTCGTTCCGACAAGTGATATCCCCGTGATCAAATCACACGCTGTGCAGCTATTGGATATAACTTATCCGAGTGGGCCCTTGAGTATCTTCCCATCACATGGACGGGCAAATCCCGCTCTTGACATATATTGCCTCTATGGTTTCCTCCGAATACCTGAACACACCTTTATAACCATTGTTTTACCAGATGGCGTTTGATGCTATCTAAGCACTCTCGGGAGATAGTTATTAATATAGCCTCATGGTCTAAGGAATAGTCTACGAGGATCCATTTCTAATCATCGTAACTTTATCTTCGTGACATGATCGGGTCATGATGTTTAGGTTGGGTATTGGTTCATCATCTCATTCTCAGAATGAGATGACCTCATTTCCAACTGGCATAAATGCCACATGATCAGGAAACTTGATCATCCGTTGACCAATGAACCAGTGATTAGAGTTTCACTGGGAACCCCTGGTTGTTTGTATATCACACGTGTATTGATGTTTCCACTCAATACAGTTATAGCATGATATAAAACTTAATCATAAACTATATGAAATATGATAATAGTCCTTACTACTATTTGTCTCTAGGGCATATTTCCAACAAAACCAAGGGGGGTTCGACGTTTTTCCAGAAAGAGTTCTGCTTCACCGCCACCACCAGATTCCGTGATTCAGAACCAGAAACTCCGTTCTGGCACCCTGTCGGGACGAGGAATTAGAGGAGATCATCGCCATCATCATCACCACCGCTTCTCCATCGACCATCCATGATTCCCCCATCCATGAGTGAGTAATCCCCCATTGTAGGCTATAGGCATGGTAGGGATTGGGTAAGATCGTTCATGTAATGGCATCAGATTGTTAGGGCATGGTGCCTAGTATCTATTATTAGTGTTTTTTGACTTTGTTGCAACTTGTTATGCTTAATGCTTGTCACTAGGGCCCGAGTGCCATGATTTCATCTGAACATGTTATTGATTCATGATGATAATATTGTTTGTGATCTTACCTGCAAGTTGTATACACATATTGTTGTCCGGAACCAAAGGCCCCGAAGTGACAGTAATCGGGATAACCGGAGGGAATGGCTTTAATGTGAGGATCACATGTGTTCACGAAGTGTTAATGCTTTGCTCCGGTCCTCTATTAAAAGGAGCACCTTAATTGCCAGTAGTTCCCTTGAGGCCCCGCTACAAACGGACTGGCAGGACAAAAGATGTTGTGCAAGTTCTCATTACGAGCACGTATGACTATATATGAAACACATGCCTATGATTATTTAGTACTTGGATGCTTTATCTTATTTATCTGCAAATGCCCTATGTCTTGATTGCCATATGAATTATCTTGTCCATGCAACGCCCGTCCATGCATCCCTATGCCTACCGCGCTTTAATCCTACTGTTTACTGTAATTGTTACTACTGTCTTTACTTTTACTACTACTATTACTTTACTATTGCTACTACAAAACCATTGCTACTGATAAACTGCTATGAGCAAGATTGTTTCCAGGTGCAGCTGAATTGACAACTCAGTTGTTAATGCTTATAAATATTCTTTGGCTCCCCTTGTGTCGAATCAATAAATTGGGTTTCACTTCCCTCGAAAATACTGCGATACACCCCCTATACTTGTGGGTCATCAATGTTGTTCTTCGACACCAAGTTTCAGGTAGAGGCATTAAAGTGGACTGCGCCAAGATAGAAGCCATAGAGAAGCTACCATATCCTAGGGATATAAGAGGTAAGAAGCTTTCTTGGTCATGTTGGTTTCTATAGAAGGTTTATCAAAGACTTTTCAGAAATGGTTTCTATGAATTTGCCATTTGAAATCATGTGTGGTGCTAGTGATTATACTATATGTGCTGTTTTAGGCCAAAGAGTTGATAAGAAACTTAATGTAATATGCTATGCTAGTAAAACTCTTGATTGTGCCCAAAGAAATTATGCTACAACTGAAAAAGAATTCTTGGTAGTAATTTTTGCAGGTGATAAGTTTAGACCTTACATTGTAGACTCTAAGGTAATATTACACACTGATCATTTTGCTATTAAATACCTTATGAACAAGAAATATGCTAAGCCTACACTTATAAGATGGGTTCTTTACTACAAGAATTTGATATACATATTGTTGATAGGAAAGGAGAGGACAATCCGGTAGCTGATCATTTATCTAGAATGGAAAACATTCCGGTAGAACCTATTCTGATTAATGATAGCTTGCAAATAAACAACTAGCAAATATTAATGTATCTGCTGGTAGAGTAGCTTCACCATGGTTTGCTGATTATGCTAATTTCATTGTTGGAAAAGTTATGCCACCACACTTTACTTCCCAACAAAGAAAGAAATTACTTTATGATCTTAGGCATTATTTTTGGGATGATACATTTCTTTATAAGAAAAATGTAGACAATATTATTAGACGTTGTGTGCCTGAGTTTGAGAAGCAAGCTATCATAAAAGATTGTCATGACAGTCCTTGTGGAGGATATCATGCAGGAGATCGCACCGCTGCAAAGGTATTATAGTCTGGTTTTTACTGGCCTACTTTATTTAAGGATTGTGCTAATTATGTTAAAGCTTGTGATAAATGCCAACGTGTTGGAAATATTGACAAGAGAAATGAAATTCCTATGAACTATTCACTGCCTCTTAAACCATTTGATGCATGGGGATTTGAATTTATTGGACCGCCCCCCCATAACAAACAAAATACTCTCATATTTTGGTTGTAGTGGACTATGTCACAAAATGGGGTGAAGCCATTCCAACAAAAAGTGCAGATCATGCCACAACAATGAAGATGCTTAAGGAAATCATCTTTCCCCGGTTTGGAGTACCTAGGTTTTTAATTACTGATGGTGGTTCTCATTTTATTCATGGAGTCTTTATAATTTTTTTAGCCAAATATGGTGTTAATCATAGAGTTGCATCTCCATATCATCCTCAAAGTAGTGGTCAAGTTGAACTAAGTAATAGGGAAATTAAACTCATATTGGAAAAGACAGTTAATAAAGCTAGGTCTAATTGGCCAACTAAAATTAATGATGCTTTATGGGCTTATAGAACTAATTTAAAAAATCCTATGGGTATGTCTCCTTATAAAATGGTTTATGGAAAATCATGTCATCTTCCAGTGGGATTAGAACATAAAGCTAGATGGGCTATTAAACAACTCAACTTTGATTTTAAAACTGCTAGAGAGAAAAGAATTCTTGACTTAAGCTTATTAGATGAATGGATAAATGAAGCTTATGAAAGTGCTAGACTATTTAAAGAAAAAGTAATTTTTTGGCATGATAAGAAAATAAAAAGGAAGGAATTCAAAGTAGGAGACCAAGTATTATTGTTCAACTCTCGTTTCAAGTTTTCTGTAGGAAAGTTAGCTTCAAAGTGGCAGGTTCCATTCGTTGTGCAGGAGGTGTATCGCTCCGGAGCCATCCGTCTTCATGGAGACTACAACGGTAAACCTCATGTTGCTAATGGACAACGTCTTAAACATTATATTGCAAGACAAACGTTTACCGAAAGGGTTGAAGTAATGAATATCCAAAGTCCGGAGGCCATAATCGCAAAAAATTATCCCTACTAGATATCAAAAATCACCAAAGTCAAGAAAAGGTGCGTAACAATCTCAGAGTATGTTCATATTTTAGGAAAGTCATTATTTTGGAAAATAAATGCGTGTCACGGAAGATTTGGACGAAACAGAGTCCCGATAAGGGAAAGAGACCAGAGGGTGCGCCCTCCCCCTAGCTGGGCGTGCCCTATGTACTCCTTTTCCCTTCTCAAGTCCGTTTCGCCTACGTTTCTTCCTCAGCGCTTCGTCTTACCCTAAAAACCATCAATATATACCTCCCTCTGCCGATCTAATCTTGCACCGAGTATTTTCAAGTGAAACTTGTTTTTCCATCATGTTCTTTCAGCTTTTAGCCATGGCAAGCTTCGGATTCAATCTCAGAGGAGATGACTCCCAGAAGAAAGACGTGGTGAATCACTACCTCGGCTCTGTGGTGGCTCCCATGAAGACCTTGACCTTCAAGGAGGGGGTGCTACTCATGGAGGAGGTGAAGGCCCCCAAGACCATGGGCACCATGGAGGAGAGGCTGCAAGTCTATAATGGGAGGCCCTATCTTTGGAAGTTCAAGGAGTAGGACGCCTATTATGAGGAGAACGACGCCAAGGAAGAAGACCCGGCGTCAAACCTCTAAGCTTGGGGGAGTTCCACCATACTTTATGCTTTTTAGGTATCATATTTGCATCTAGTTTGTGATCATTAGGGAGTTTTTGCCTGCATCCATTAATTATCGTTTTTCCCAGCACTTGAAAAGCTTTTAGAGCATTATCATGTATCCTTGGTTGATTTGTTTTGAATGAAATATAAAGTATGGTGTCATCCATGATTCTTTTCTTTGGGACTTATGGATAACACTCATGCAGATGTGCGCACCATATGTATAAGTTTCACTTACATCTTGCCTTGAACTAAATTAACTTGAGCATGTTGGACAATCATAGAATTACTCAATAAGCTAAACTTGCAAATATGGAAAGATCCATGTAAGGGAAGCAACACTTATTAAAAAATGAGCATTGTGAATTTGTGGTTAGAGAAGTCTTATAAAATAAATAGTTGGAAAGAGGAGGATGACAAGGGGACATGAGATACTCTTCTTCTACTTAGTAATCAACGAGTAAACTGAATGGTTGTCATGGGTATTTCAATACATATGCTCTATGGAAAAGTGTTTGAAAGGTAGGCACCCGAGAATTCAGCTAGCGATGGAAAGTGAAAGGCAAAGGTTGTTTAGAGCATATGACATGATTGAAAGACCCATGAATAAGGTTTATATTGGTTACTAAGAGAGAAAGACCGTTAACTGATGCCATGTAAAAAGTGGTGAAAGTTTTTGACAAAAGTCAAAATAGTCATGTCTATCTGGTTGTTTAAACAATTCTCTTTTCCACTGTTTGTTTTATGAGAAACTTATCTTTATTGCAAAGGCATACCCAAAGGGTAATAAATGCTAGTAAAAATCCATGATAATCTATTTATAAATAGCAAAGTGTATGATAAATTTGATACTTGTTCAATTATCCAACACGCAATGGTTAGTTTTTGTTCAAAAGTAAGGGGTATATGATAATTTCTATCTATGTAGCCCACATTTGCATGGTTGTTAGTTCATATTTGTTTTGGACAAGTGAATATGCATAAGTTGATGATGCCATGCTCGTATTTTCTTGTCAACCATAAGCTCATTGATGAATGGTCATGATCTATTCGCTTATTTGCTCGAGGACGAGCAAAGGTTTAAGCTTGGGGGAGTTGATACGTGCATTTTGCATCATCATTTTTAGGACTTATATGCACTATTTAGAATCATATTCACCATGATCCATCATTATTTATACATATTTAGATGACTTATGGGACTTTCCTACAAAGTCCCTTTCATTGGTATTAACTTCTGGGAGGCAGAAAGAAAGCCTCTTTTTTCATGTTTTGTTGTTTTAGGGACCTTTTGGACATCTAAAAATCGGAGGAAAAATACCTGATGAGTTTTGCACCTGGAGAAGCAACTTGGGCCAAAGAAGCACGGGCTAGGAGCCCAGAAGGACAAAGAGGCCAGAGGGCGTGCCCTACAGGCTCTTTTGGGCCTCGAGCGTTGTTCTCAGCTCCACCTTTTACAAATGCCTCCGTCTCGCCATAAAACCTATGCCATATTTTTCCATGATTTACAGGGGCGGCAGCGGAGGCGAAAGTCCTCTCCTACTCCAGGAGAGGGAAGATCCTGCTACACCGAAGCCTCCGGTGAGGAGGAATCAATGCTATCGTCATCGCCACTCCTCCTAGACGTAGGAGGAGGCCTCTCCATCAACATCTCCACCAGCACCATCATCATCACCATCACCATCTCCAAGATCCATCTCGTTCCCCTCATAGTTTGTGATTGATTGAACCCCAAATATTGTTTTAAGGGCTATTTGCATGTTTCTGATTGGCATATTTTCTTTATTTGATGGAGAGATTATATTTTCAGATTGTGTTGTAACCCTTATGCCACTGATCCATATCATGTTTGCCACTTGTGAGTAGATCCCCATGTTCCTAAGGGCATAGGATGAATAAGCTATGATTTCCATATAGTATGCAATGAGTATGTGGTCAAGTTTTTATCTTTTATACTGTTCTATGATGGTTTTATGTGAACGTCGATTGCATATTACTTCACCTATATGGGCTCATAGGAGAATACTTTGATGCAATGATAGGGGTTGGAAGGGACGGAATTGATAGAAACCATTTTCCAATACTTTGAGTTGCATTGGAGGGATTATATGTCGGGGACCAATGAACTTATTACTATGGTGGGACATTTATGTCTTAATGATTCTTAGATGTTCATGTGAATGGCTCTAAGACCCATCATAAGTGGTGTATTTTTCTCATATTTATGGCTGCACCTAATTTAGGCTCCGCCCTAAGGGAATGAAACTTGACAACATATTCACCATATTGTGTAGAAATCTTTATGCTAAGTAAATTCATGCTTCCCTCAGGAACGCTTGTCACATATAAGTTCACACACTTGATATTGTCCTCTTGTTGCATAGAGGATTGAGCTTTCTCTCATTGAGAGCATTTACTTATTGCTATTTACTTTCAGCACTTTATATTCTTGCAAACTATAAACCCAAACATACCAAATCTACTACATTTACTATTATTTTCTTTTGTCAAACTTTATAACAAATACCATCAGCTCCTCATGGGTTCGACAATCTTTCTTTATTGAAAAGTACTACAATTGATCTGCTACACTTGGGAACCATCATATGGATATGGCGAGGTTTTTGTCAATGATCCAACTCCACAAAGGGCTAGTCGAGGAGCTAATTTCACTAAAAATAAAGATGAGACCTTGTGATGTGCATGGATTTTAATTGGTGCAATCCCATCACCGGGAATGAACAACAAAACATGGCATATTGGGAGCATATCCATGACCATTACCGGCAACGATCTAAGAAAGCCAGGACTATCATTTCCCTACAACACCATTGGTAAACCATCAACTCCGAGTGTTTCAAATTATCCAATTGCTTAGCCCAACTTGATCGTCTCAATCCAAGTGGGACTAGTGTCGTAGACAAGGTGTGCACAAATAATCTTTTTCTTATTCTATAGCAGATAAACTTGTTCTCTTATTCTTATTTGTAGCCAAATAATCTTGTACTCTTGTTCTTATTTGTAGCCAGATAAACTTATTCTATTATTCTTAATGGTATGCACAAATAAACTTGTTCTCTTGTTCTTATTTGTAGCTCAATATTACTCAAAAATTGTTCATGGGAAAACCAAAAAATAAAGGTGGCAAAATGGGCAAAGCTTTCACTTTGTTACATTGTTTTACCATTCTTGGGAGGGAAGAGAAATGGAAGAATCGCCCCTCCAATGAAATTCCAAAAAAAAGGAAGACACACACTACCTATGTTGGAGAAGATTTTGTTGTTGACACCAACGATGAAGGCTCAAGTAGCCCCACTCCTCTCTCTTTGGTCAACAGGAAGAGGCTCGTCGAAGGTAGAAAGAAAGCTAAATAAGCAAGGGCAAAAGGAGGTGATAACATGTACAAGGACTCTTTGGACAACATGATGGTGGTGAGGAAGGAGCTCGCTAGTGTAAGGAGAGAGATGAGGCACAAAGAGATTGAAGAGAGGAAGTTGTTTGAGGAGAGGAAGGTGGCCACCAAGGAGAGGAGGGCGGTGAGCGAGGAGTGCATCTTGAGCTCGAGGATAGGAAGGTTGCAAATGAATAAATGCTCAAGAGGATGGAGCAAGAGCAAAAGCTCACGTTCGTGGACCCCAAGTAGTCTATATGAAAAGGGCCAAGCTTATTGGGAGCTTTGTCGTGACCAAATATTGATGACAAGAGGCTATGGTGGTAATGGCAATGGTGGTGGTGGCATTTGAGAGTGATGGTCTAGTATGCGTCGATGAACTATCTATTTTGTGGTGTTGTTCTATGAACCAATGAACTATCTATTTGTGGTGTCGTTCTATGCACCGATGAACTAATTACTACTTTCCTACTACTTCTATAATTTATGATGCACTTTTATTATGTTGGACTTATAATGTTTCTATTGACATTTTCAATTATGTTGTGTTAATTCAATTGATGTATGTCATATGTGTGAGAGTAGTATAGATAAAAAAAATGTTGCAAACAAGTTTTGGGCAAGATCGTATGGGTAAGCTAGAAAAGCAAAATATGTTTTTCTTACCTATACCTTCTCTCTCATCTTACCCAAATGTTTTTTACTTACCCATATAAATGGGTAAGCTATTGGATTTGCTCTCAGTAGTTTAGTACTCTCTTTTTAGATTCTAAAAAGATGTGCTATTAACAAAGTTGAGTATATTAGAACTTTTTTATATAATGAGGAGGCAAGCTCGACACCCGCCTCTGCCCCCACGCTAGCCTTCCCCCATTCTCCCTACTGCACCCAACCATCCTCTTGATCCTCTGAGATCGATTTCATCATCACCAAGGTCTTCGTTCGCTACAAGGGTGCCCTCCCAGACCACGTCCATTAGGGCCACTTCGTCGTCATTGAGGGGTACCTAGCCGTGCACCTCAAGATCTCCCCCTCCACCTTTTCTTGTGCCACTCCCCTATGCACCACCCATGCCCTAGAACCCCCACCTCTCCTCTCCGCCTTACATGTGACTTCAGTTGCACCCAAGAATGCGTAGGAGGCTCCGTCGAGCTTGCGCAGAGGACATGTAGAAGGGACCGAGCGACCATAGCCCACCCACCTCTCCCATTCACCCTCCGCCTTCGCTCCATCAGAGGTGCGGAGTGGAAGAGGACAAGGTGACGGGGACGGCCAGCGGCGGCGACATTGAGGGCTTGCGAGGGTTGATGGCTCAAAATATATTCGAGCTTGTTGGGGAACCCCAAGAGGAAGGTATGATGAGCACATCAGCAAGTTTTCCCTCAATTATGAAACCAAGGTTATCAAACCAGTAAGAGCAAGGAAACACCTCCAAGGTGTTGTTTCCAACTTGGAATCCTACACAACACAACCACAGAACTTTGCCCCCAACTTACAGTGAGGTTGTCAATCTCACCGGTTTTACTGAAAACAAAGGATTAAACGTATTGTGTGGAAGATAGTAATTTCTTGCAGAAAGTAAACAGAAAACAGTAAATAGATTGTAGATTGATGGTAAAGAATGGACCAAGGTCCATAGTTCACTAGAGGTGATTCTCCTTAAGATAGATGACATGTTGGGTGAACAAATTACAGTGGGGCAATTGATAAACACCGAGAAAGCATACATGCATATACTAATCATCTTGAATCCTATGAGATTTGATTGGGCATTACAACATTATACATAGACCGTAATCCAACTGCATCTATGACTAATAATCCACCTTCAGGTTATCATCTGACCCCCCTCCAGTATTAAGTTGCAAGCAACAGATAATTGCATTAAGCAAAGTGTGTAAAGTAAACAATATGATTGTTCTATGAACACAAGATTGTTGTTTTCTCCCTAGTAGCAACAACACATCTAGTACCTTAGAGATTTCTGTCACTTCCCCAGATTTTTAGAGGCATGAACCCACTATCGAGCATAAATACTCCCTCTCGGAGTTGCTAGCATCTACTCTGCCAAGATAGCTACTAACAACGGAAAGCATGCAAGATCACAAAAAACATAGACATGATAGAATCAATAATCAATCTGAAATAGCATCTCAATATCCATCGGATCCCCGCAAACACAACATGTAAGATTACAAATAGATGATCTTGATCATGAACGGAGCTCACAAGATCTAAACATGGTAGCACAAAGGAGAAGAACCAACCATCTAGCTACTACATGGACCCGTAGTCCAGGGATGAAGTACTCACGCATCACACCAGAGGCAGGCATGGTGATGAAGAAGGCCTCCAGGGTGATCTCTCCCCTCCGGTAGGGTGTCAGGAAGAGCTTCAAATCTCTCCCGGTCTAGGGATGGAGATGGCGGCGGCTACAGACTCTTTGATGGAATTTTTATCGGGTTCTTAGGGTTTTCATCCCGAGGACAATATATAGGCGAAGGGGCAAGGTCGGTGGAGCGCCAGGGGGCCCACACCACCTGGTGGCATGGCTAGGGCTGGCCGCGCCACCACCAGGTGTGGCCATCCTGGCTCCCCTCTTTGTCTCCCCTCCGGACTCCGTATTCCTTCTGGTGAAATATTGAGTTGGGCTTTTGTCCGGTCCAATTCCGAGAATATTTCCTTACTAGCTCTTCTGAAACCAAAAATAGCAGAAAACAGGCAACTGACACTGTGACATCTTGTTAATAGGTTAGTTTCAGAAAATGTGTAAAAATACTACAAAGTGTGAACAAAACATAAGAAAGTAGGTATAAAACAAGCATCGAACATTAGAAATTATAGATACGTTTGCAACGTATCAGGGGTCGGTGGACAGGAAGCTATGCTCACGCTCCTTGTGGCCGAAGCGGCTGTTGAACAATGTACGATTCAATCTAGCATGTCCGGTCCAATACGATTTCTATTCTACTCTAATATTTGAAATTTATGAATATCTTCAGCTTGGAGTAATCCATCTCAATTTGCAGTCCATAAAATGAATTTACCATGTGATCGTTGATTCAGTGAAGGAGGAGATATACTGACGACTGTTTGAATAATATCGAAGAACTACTGCCACCATAGGTGATGTGCACGGAGCTAAAGAACTATGGTGGACTAAGGGGACAGGTGTGGGACTGTTCGATTTATGTCCAATGCTCAGTTTAGAACGTCGATACTAGCTCTGCAATTTGGTCAAGCTAGATTTTTCATGTGCATTGCATCATAGTCGCCGGCTAGGCTTTTAAGTAGTTGAATTACAATCATATCCCCACTCCCCGTGCAAGCTACCATGTAATATCAAATTTCCTTTTTCTATTTTCCAGTTCTTTAAATTAATCAATAAAGCCTTACCAATCGGCTTGTCCTCTAATATCAGATGTAGACAAACGAGGTTTGTATGTCTGTAAGACAATTCCGAGCTGTAGAGACAAAGTGATTTGGTTTGTGTTGGGTCGAGTGCACCACAAAATCATTGAAATAAGGTTGTATTCTCTGCATCAACAAGTCAAATATTGGACAAACCAGTTCTCTTTCATGTTCACATGAGGCTTTTCAGATTTTGTTCCGACATATTAACTTTCATTTACTAATTGAAGTATTAGGTAATAAAACTACTCGATGTTTTATATGGAGAGAATCTGGATGTTAACGTGGTATTTCTTTCCAATGCACTAAATCTCTATCTTCATAGTATATCTAATACTTATGCATTTCAACATTAAACAAAGGTATGATGCTTAACCTCTGAATATTTTGTAACTTTCTTGACATTTATCTGAGCTCCAGACCTGATGTTTTTGCACATATGTTCTGATCAAACAAATTAAGGGAGGATATATTATGCTTGACAAATGATTCCCAGGCCTGATACATGGACATGTAGGCTGTGAGTCATTTTTGAAATATTTATTTTCCTCGTGTTGTTGTTGTTGTTGTTGTCGTGTGCACATGCATAGTTTCTTGTGCAAAGATACCGTCAAACACTTCACTGGGTACCTTGCGCAAAAAAGTACAATTCTTTCAGCCAGAAGCAATAGAGCTCTTGATTATATTATTATGATGGTCAGATATCCTTTCCAGGTTCAGATGTATGCCATGTGTAACCTGGTATTTTTCTATCTTTGTTATTCATTCACAAAGAACATTTTATGGATATTTTGGCTTATTTGTAGTTCCTACCTTTACAGCTTACATTAGCTGCTCATAATATAAACCAATTATCCATTCGACCACAGTAGACTAGCTTCCAAGATCATACTCAATCATACTAGAGTAGGGGATTGGGGTGAACCTGGATTACCGTGGAACCAGGGGGAACAGGTGTAACATTTTAGTTCACCATATCCCCTGGAGATTACATGCAATAAACCCACGTAAACCACCTCTGCAAAACAAGTCCTAAGGGATCAGTTGAATATTGAGATGTGTTTTCTCTCGGTACCAACAACAGAAATGATGGAGGGAATTATACACCGTTGGGGAATTGTCGAGAAGATCAAGGCATACATGGATATGGTGGTTCAACATTGCTTCATGGAGCCCCACGCTTCCTGGGTGTGAGTCAGCGTCATCACCTCTTCAATGTACTCTACCACTGGCCGACACTACTTTGATGAATTTCGATGCTGCTATGTTTGCATCTTCGTGCTGTTATTCTTGAAAATTGGGGAAAGTGTTTATCTGGTTTGAGTGAACTTATTGTAGAGGTCACATCACCAGAGATGGCGGTGGAGTTAGCCACCAGACGAGCAATCTCCTTCGTGCGGACTTAAGGTCACCAAAACTTGACCGTGGCATCAGACTGCTTGTCCCTGATACAGAGGCTCCAAGATCTAGCAATAGATCGCTCGGCATTGGGTGCAGTAGTTGCGCAGATATCATGGTGACAGCCTCTAGCTTTCGGTCCTGCGGTTTCAAGCATATTCCTTGTGGTTTGAATAGTGCACCTATAGCGAACAATATTACATATGTAAACTTTGTAAATACGCACAAATGAAGTCCGACTTGTCATAACAAAACTGAAAAATATAAATATGACCATTACAATATTAAAAAATGGCAAATGCATGAAGAGACAGAGAAAGATGAACGTTGACCATGCTACATAATGTATATGAGGATTCTGTAACTATATTACATCAGCGGTTAACCAGTAGGATATGTTGCCCCATTGCAACGCACAGTCACTTAACTAGTTAAGAAAAATAAAGTATTGCCTTCATCTTGGTGTATTTAGTCATGCACGTAGGCCCAGGATGTCAATTTGACAAAGGTTACGACGTGTACACCGGATCGATGAAATTTTACATTTCACTAATTCTTTCTCCCTGAAAGCACAAACCACTGGTTGGATATCATTTTTGCATATTTCACCAATTTTTGGTCAAATATGTTGCAACTTCCACCAGTTGGTGAGCTAATCAACGATTTAGTCCAGTAAATTTCAAAACTATAGTGCCTCCAAATATCAATGCTCCGACTTATGCGTACAAATTATACAATGATTTGAAAATTGTAGAAAAATAATTATCCATATGGAAATTATGATTTTTTTGTTCGATATACTCTAGGTTGTAATAGGCTTATTTCAGAAGAGACATAAATATTTTATTCAAAATATTTGTTCTATTTATTTTTGCAAAATAACTATTAGTGACACGCTAAACAAATCATAGGAAAATAATTGTTTGTTAATAAATTATGGGTTCTTTCATGAGGTGTAATAAACCAAACATAAATTGATCATCCCTCAGTTTGGAAAAAAATATTCTTCAACAGACATCTTTGAACATTTGGTTATGTCAATGCAAGATCAAACCTTATGTATGGAAAATTTATATTCAAAAACAAGTTCATTACACCCAATAAAGTATTCGTAAATTAAATGTTTGATGAAAAAATATTTTTCTACTATTTAATTAGTATGTAACATTAATTATTTTGCAAAAAAACAAATATTTTTGTGTAAGCATTGATATTTTATATAAAATAATTCTTTTACATCCTAGATGCATCCAAAAAATATTGTAGATAAATTTTTTGCTATCTGATTTTTTAGCATTCTACAATCTCGTGTATGATTCGAAGCGTGCGTGGATTTGCTGCCAAGGGGATAGATGCCCCCATCCAACACCGTATGATGTGTGTTGAGATCCACACGGCCAGCTTGCTGTCAGTTTATTGTTTACCAACGATGGCATAGTAATCGGCGATTAGTGAACACATTGACTGATGTGCGGTGTCAGAAGCCCACATGGATCCGCAATAGGGGCTGGCCACTATTTGGGGCTGGAAAGAAACACAGTGTACTTTGTATCGACGTGTGCAGATTTTTGTGTCGATGCTACTCGGTGGTAGGCAGGTTGTTTTTGTGTCAGAGCTAAATAGTATCATTTTTACTTTTATCTGCATGTGTAGCTAGCATAGCGTATACCATGTTGTGCAATGCAACACATCGCGCATGTCTTCGAAGATGGTCTTTTGGCTCACGGGCGCAAATGAACTTATTATGAAAAATGTATAAAATTTAAAATGACAACAAAGTTTGAACAAAAATTTGTATCGTACATTTGAACATTCTATGTTGATACACATTATTTTTAGAAAAAATAAACATTTTATGTGGCTCACGGAAAAAGAAAAAAATGTTCATGAATGGGAGGCGGTAATTTGGCTCCTAGGTCCAGATGATCTCACTATCAGTACCGTCCATTTGATCATTGAGATCGAGGATGCAGAGGTTTGGACAATGTATTTTGACAGGTCAAAAAGAACCGAAGGAGCTGGAGTAGGAGTCATATTAGTGTCACCGCAAGGTGATAAAATGCGATACGTACTTCAGATGAATTTCGCAAACGCGTCCAACAACGAAGCTGAGTACGAGGCCCTGTTGCATGGTATGCGTATGGCTAAAGCTTGTGGTGCAATTCGCCTCAAACTATTCGGTGATTCCAACCTAGAGGAACTACAAGAAATGAACAAGTGTGACGCCGTCAACGACAACATGATCGCCTACCGCGATCTGTACAGTATTATGGAAGCCCAATTCGACGGGTACGAAGTCTCACACATAGGAAGAGCAAGCAACGAAGAGGCCGACAATTTGGCAAACATCGGATCCTTATGCTTACCAGTACCACCCGAGGTTTTCTGGGAGGAAATAATAGAGTGATATATCAAGGCCAAAAGATCCTCTGAGGTTATAGCACCCAAAACAGGGAAAAAGATCAAGCCGCATAAAGACTCGGGGGCTATACCAGCACACGAAGATATAGAAGAATTCCTTGAGGAAGAGCCAAACGTCGATAAAATCATGATAATAGAACCTACATGGATGCAACCATATATAGCATACATGATGAAGGGAGAAGTCCCTGAGGACGTAATAGAAGCTCGACGAATTACCCAATGATCCAAAGCCTTCAGGATCATCAAGGGAGAACTGTACAAAAGGAGTATTTCGGGTGTCACCCGATGAAGTAAATATCATACGCAAGGACATACATGAAGGAGTATGTGGACATCACGCCAGCAGCCGAGCAATCGTAGCCAAGGCATTCCGAGCGGGATTCTATTGGCTCACAACAGTACAAGATGCAAAGGAGATAGTCAGAACATGTGAAGCATGTCAGCGATTTAAAACAAAACTCAGAGCACATGCTGCCGAACTAGACCCCATACCTCTCGCTTGGCCTTTCGCTCAATAGGGACTTGATATGGTGGGTAAACTTCATAAATCATCCCTAGGAGGACACGTCTTTCTGATCGTAGCAGTCGACAAATTCACCAAGTGGACTGAAGCAACGCCTGTTACCAGCCACGGCGGAACTTCGGCTGTGAATTTCATCAAATCAATAGTATTTCGATTTGGTGTACCAAACAATATCATCATCAACAACAGAACTAATTTAACCTCCAATAAGTTCAAAGAATACTACGAGGAAATGGGTATAAAAGTAAGTTATGCCTCGGTTGCTCACTTGCAAACTAATGGGCAAGTAGAAAAAGCCAATGGCCTTGTAACTACTGGTCTCAAGAAAAGATTGCTAGCACCACTTGACAGAGAAAAAAGAGCATGGGTTGATGAGTTACCGTCTGTTTTATGGAGCTTGCGTACTACTCCAAATAGTTCGACACAAGAAACACCCTTCTTTCTGGTCCATGGCGTTGAAGCTATCCTTCCAGTCGAAGTAACTCACGAGTCTCCACGGGTCACTGAATACGGCGAGGAAGCATCCAGGGAAGCACTTAAAGATGATATTGACACACTTGATGAAGCTTGTGACATTGCCTTACAAAGGGCCACTATATATTAGCAAAACTTGCGCAACTACCACAGTCAAAGATTGCGTCCTAGGTCCTTCGTCGTAGGGGACCTAGTTCTTCGCTTCAAACAGGATGGTCACCAAAAATTGGAGTCACCTTGAGAAGGGCCTTACATCGTTACAGAAGTTATCTCCGGAGGAGCATATCGGCTTTAAGACAAGAAGACATGAGTCAAATACTCCAATCCGTGGAATGTCACACAACAACGGTATTTTTATGCTTAGAAATCTATATTTTCTCGCAATTTAAATTACAATAAGGCCTATGGCCCGGCTTCTCAGCTACAATATTATTCAATAAAGGCCAACGGCCAGGCAAACACGCCAAACCATGTATCTTCGTTTTTAGGTTTTGAATAAGCTGATTCCTTTCTTTATATATTTTTTTCTTTACCCACAAATCAAGAATTTTAAATTTTTAAATTTAGAAAATTTGCAAGAATAGCTCTGATGAAACTAACAAAAAATTATGAGCCTATGTCCAAATACGGACATCCAAACATAGCCTCGGGGGCTACTCCCATCAGGAGCGTTGGCGCGCACCCGATAGAAAACTATATTGTGCATATAAGGTCAACAATTATTTTGATCCAAAGAAATATCAGCATAAGCCTTTGAGTATTACTTCAGGGTATCCTCAAAGGATTACTCCCATCATATGCGACAAAAACAAAGAGCTGATAAACTTCAGCAATTCCATCAGCTAAACAAGATAGTCGATAAAAATTATACAAAAAAATCTTGGATTACGTCCGACGCGATAAAATTCCAAATGTCGTGTCTACGACATGCAGATAAGACCTCGGGATTCGTCCTGTATGGCGTGATAATCGCACAAGAATGCACTCTGCTAGTAACATATCCGTATTGATGATACGATGAAAAATCCTAACAAACGTGTTGGGTATTCGATATAATAAAATTGGAATTCAGTATTCGATAAGACTTTGATGGCTCGAACTGAGTTACATTAGTAAAAATTCAGAGTTTAAGCCTGGAGACTTGAATTTGATGTAGGTCTACAGTGTTTTTTCCCAGAAGCAATTAACTGATTCCCGATCCGTCGGATGCATCAGGCCTGTTTTACCGAATCCATACAAAGCTAGAAAAATAAATATATTTCATAAAATCTCAAATCATAGATACTGAAAACATCTTTGAGACTCAACCCGAATCTACGATTCAGATAGAGTCTGAGGGGGTACTGACATCGGTATGATCACTTGGGTGCTTATGTTTTATTATCCTAGCTGTATAAAGGCTCATGTCCCATGAAGACCCAAGATGAAGGCCCAAGAAGCATCCAACAGAAGTCTTAGTTTAGGTATATAAGGAAATAGAAATCGACATTGTGTTGGTGTTGTAATCATGAATATGTAACCTTTCCGTATATAGTCTCGAGACCCGGCCTATTATATATAGGCTGGGACGAGCACGTGGAGAGGCACCGAAAAAACCTCAAGCAATTTGTAATAGCATTATCCAGCGATAATCAGACGACTTCGACTACCTTGTTTGTCTAACATCCGACGAAATCCCCAGCGTATTTTTTTCGTGAAACCCTAAGTCCATAACTATGGGCATTATTGAGGTTACCCCTCGTCACCAGTATTCATGTTTCCCTCCAAAACAGCCCGACGTTTGGTTCATCGCTGCACACAATAGGCAATAAGTGTTATCCCTCTAATCTAACATACTTGATCTTAATCCCCTCTAATCTACCTAACTATGCCTCCATTCGAGATAAGTTATACATAAAAAAGGTGCCCCTCGATGTTATGAATCCATTGTAGTGAACAATTTGTAATTTCGTTGAGTGTTTGAAATGCTACGTCATTTTCTCTTTTAGAGATTTTTTGAACGAATTTTGTCAAATTCATCACACGTAGTTAATCATTTAAAATTTCTTTGCAAGAGAAGCTTCATTTCATCATTTCGCACGACTTTGATGTTGTAAGTTTTCTGTTTTAACATCGCTATATGAGTAGATCTATGTGTACGTATGTATAATAGGACAATTTAGATCTACATAGTTATGAATGTCAAAACAAAAAACTCACAACATGAAAGTTGTGTGATATTGTGAGGTGAAGCTACACCCCAAAGAAAATTTCAAACGGTCGTCCGTGCACAAAGAATTTGGCAAAATTCATTCAGAAAATATATAAACATGAACACGAAATAGATTTCTAAAAGGTCAACGAAACTAGGAAACGATCGTCGAGATGGATTCGCAACGTCGATTCGCATCTTTTTCATGTACAACTTATCTAAAATCGGTGCATAATTTTTTATATCAGAGTGGATTAAGTTAACCATGTTTATAGAGGAAAGTATAGCTGACTGAGTTGCACCCATGGGGAAGAACTTGCAACCACCAGGCTTGTCCCCGTGGAAACGCCCTAAATCCGTGTTCCCAGCTGGCCTAGTTTTGACCTGCTTTAAGAACCGTGCGATGCATCAATTCTATGCGTCTCAGCTTTCCAACTGGGCTTATTTCTTCCCGCATCATGCAAGAAACGGGCGTCGGCCCAACCAGACATGACCTAAATGAGACGGGCTCTGGCGGTACAACAAATATGCCGGTGGTACAAGTCCGTTGCCATATTTCATGGACTAGCGCCAGAGGAACGGCTGTCTGGTACATGACCATCACTTGCGCGGTGGCCCCAGGCATTGTACAAAAGTGTGATATACTAAGCAATCTAACTTATAGTGGAGGAGGGGGGGTACTATGGTGCTCCACAAAATTCTGATTTGATCAGCTGTCCGATGCAGTAAGTAAATCTCAGCCATTTAGCCTTTTTCACTATGTCGTATCAAAGGCCAACGCAAACAGAAAGTGAAACCCTAGCTAATCTTTCCTCTACAGGCCTCGTCGCCTCGCCTCCCATCGCGCGCCTCGCCTCCCTCAAATCGCATGCCCCTTCCCTTCCTGCCCGCCCTCCTGCTTCTCTTCCATTATCGGCCGTTGCAAACGTATCTATAATTTTTGATGTTCCATGCTTGTTTTATATCTACTTTCTTATATTTTGTCCACACTTTGGAGTATTGTTATACACTTTCTGGGACTAACGTATTAACAAGATACCACAATGCCAGTTACATGTTTTCTGCTGTTTTTGATTCTAGAAAAGCCAGAAAATGAATATTCTCGGAATTGGATGGGACAACAGCCAAAGTTAATATTTCACCGAGGGGAACACGGAGCCAGAAGACGAGACGGAGAGGGGACAGAGGCCGGCCACACCACCTGCCGCGCGGCCAGGCCTGACCCGTGCCTAGGGGTGGTGTGGCCACCTCGGGCACCCCCTCGGCCTCCCCTTTCGCCTATAAGAAGCCTCCAATATAGAAACCCTAAGTACCCGATCAAAATTCCATCAAAGAGTCTGTAGCCGCCGCTATCTCCATCCCTAGACCGGGAGAGATCTGAAGCTCTTCCTAGCATCCTGCCGGAGGGGAGAGATCACCCTGGAGGCCTTCTTCATCACCATGCCTGCCTCTGGTGTGATGCGTGAGTACTTCATCCCTGGACTACGGGTCCATGTAGTAGCTAGATGGTTGGTTCTTCTCCTTTGTGCTACCATGTTTAGATCTTGTGAGCTCCGTTCATGATCAAGATCATCTATTTGTAATCTTACATGTTGTGTTTGCGGGGATCCGATGGATATTGAGATGCTATTTCAGATTTATTATTGATTCTATCATGTCTTTGTTATTTGTGATCTTGCATGCTCTCCTTTATTAGTAGCTATCTTGGCCGAGTAGATGCTAGCAATTCGAAGAGGGAGTATTTATGCTCAATAGTGGGTTCATGCCTCTAGGAATCTAGGGAAATGACAGAAATCTCTAAGGTACTAGATGTGCTATTGCTACTAGGGAGAAAACAACAATCCTTTATTCATAGAACAATCGTATTGTTTACTTTACACACTTTGCTTAATTGTTAACACCGGGATTTTTAATCCTAGATGCCTGTTATGCCATACATCGCAATCCCAGGATTACCATTTTGTGAGACATAATAGATTGGATATCACAGTACATCATCCATTACAAACCATAATAAGGTCTTACAACAAAATAAAGGATCTCATGATCCAGTCTTAGTACAATCAATTAGCGAAATAAATAGCGTAGCTGTGGGGTCCATCTTCAGAGTCACAGGAAATGCTGACGATGGGAGATAGTCCTAGTTATCATAGCCGTCCTGTTGTCCTTCATCTGGTAATCTCCTTCATAGTCTGGCCATAGGAATAGCCAGGGACAAAAGCCATGAGTACTCCTTAAGTACTCGCAAACTATCACTAACAAGTAAGATAGTTCTGTTAGGAATGCTAAATCTAAGTTTAATTGTGAAGTTAAGTTTGAAACCTAAGCTGAGTTCTGAAACAAAGAAAGCTAAAAGAAGTTTGAAAACACCGAAGTGGGAACTTAATCATCATACTCACAACTCTGTTGTGGTCAAGTCATATCACAATTCATTTCATAAGTTGTTTTGAAAACATCTGACAACGGAACAGTATGGCCACTCCAACTGTCCATAACCGTGGACGCGGCTATTCGAATAGTTTGAAACTCTACAGAGGTGGTACACTTTCACCACAAGATTCGATACATCTGTCAGGGATAACCCTGAATCATCATACTTAGTATGCAGATAATCAAACATAACCTTTCCTTTACACACTCTAGTATCAGCACCTATCCTATGAGTATGGCCTCCCAACCATGACCATCTGTCATCTTGGGCACTGCATAGGTGGACAACATTGAGAGGTAGCCTCAGCTCAAACCTCTCCCGCGAGGGAACTAATACTAATGCATATAAACTTCCGGCTAAGCCTTACCCAATTCAGGTATTGTGGTTGTACGGTAAAATTGGAATGGTATCGCATCCGAACCCAACCATCAGTTTTGTAAAAGGGCTAAGGCTCATGCCTCAACAATTTCATCATCATAAATCGTTTGTGTTTCTCAACACATGTCAAAACATCTCAATAGAATGACTCATCATTCCAAGGTTTTCACAAGTCATTTTCACCAATTAATCCCATCTAGTGTGAATCAAGTTTTGGTTTTAGCTCTAAACTACTAAGTTAAGGGTGTTCACTAATGTGGATGCTAAGATCAATCTCATGCCATAGTTTGACATCTAAGTCTAACTAGATAGGTCAAGTTTTATACTCTTTATGCTACCTTCAAACAAGTAAAGGACTTTGTAAAGTAAAGAAAGGTAAAACTTGTAAATGAACTTAGAATAGGTATAAGTTAAAATGGTATAACCAAAGCATGCCTAATGCATCCTGCTTAGGTTATCTACCTTGCAAGGGTTAGCTTGCAATGTTAATGATGGCTTCCCTTGTGCAGTGGAGTGGTTGAAGTTTTCTTCCTCCTCCTCTTGGTAGAACTCCTCCTCCTCGAAAGCTTGGTCGGTACTATCGTCTATAAATACATACGGGATACACAATCACCAAACAATACTTAACTAGTCTACTTAGCACACTAAGGCACACATTTGATGATCTATTATCATCACAAGCATCACAAGGTTTAATGAACTAGTTTCATTCTTTTTATTTGAGAAAAGTAATTTCTACTCATTGAAATTAACTAAGATTTAATATTCTCCAATTAAAATATGGGATCATGTGGACACATGTCATCACCACATATTGTCACATATGGGAATGTGATTTAAAGGTTGTATCACATTTTATTAAGTTTAAGTTTAATAATTAATGATTTAAAGTGACTAGAAATGCCTATATAGCATTATTTTGGTACTAGTCCAAAGTCACTGCATGTAAACCTTAATATTATTACCTATTCAGATAGATATGGTTAAATGTATTTTTTGAGAGTTGGAATCAACTCAAAAGCTATTAGGGTTGATTTTATAAAAATATTTATGGTGCAAAAGCTCCTGTCTTGTTATTTTTACTAGGAGAGATCTCTAACTCTAAAAGATTTAAATCCAACGGGCTTGGATAGAGCTTTTCAGTAGCTTTCCAACAAAATTGGAATCACTCAATTTGGGTTTTTAAAACTCTCTGAATTGATTTTTGAACTAAGGGACAAAATTGATTCTAAGTCTAAATAGAAAAATCTATATTTGAATTACTGGGTCAGCGCGGGAAAGCAAAAGGGCCGGCCCAGTGGTGCTCAGCGGCGCAGAGGGCGACTGACAAGGGGGTCCGCATGTCAGCGACACTTAAAACCCGAAACGGTACGGGGCGATCTGGGCCACGATTAGAACAAGGATCAACGGTCCACGGTCGTCATCGACGACGGACTCATCTCCGGCGAGACTGAACCCTAAACGAACGGTGGGGGTCTACTGGGGACGTACCAGGGCTCTAACTAGTGTGGCGAGGCGGGCAAACGAACTGGTGGATGACGGCGGACTTAGGCGAGGTCGTGGCAGGGGCTGAGGTTGACGGAATCGATGACAACTTCTCCTCCTCTACAACAGCTACCTCCGTTGCAATTCTGGTGAACGGCGGCTCGAGCGGCTCCGGCGAGAGAGTGAAAATGGTCAGTGGAGAGAGCGGAGTGGAATGGTGTGGCGATTGAGGCTGGGGGTGGCCTCCTTATATAGATTCGACGAGGGGACCAACGGGTGTGGGATGGCGTCTCCGGCGAGGGTGGTACAGGGGGCTACTGGCATGGGCGAGGTAGGCGGACGGTTGGTGCCTGCTGGCGGTCAACTACAGCGCAATGGCATGGCTAGGGGCGGTGGCATTTGGTCGGGGGCTTCCCGCGCTCTAGGAGACAGAGGTGGTGGTCGACGCGGCTCCCAGCGACTGTGGGTCGCACGGCGGTGCACGGCCGTGTCTGGCGGGGTGCTGGGGTGATGGCAGAGCTGCGTGCGTGATTTGGTGTCGGGGCTTGGTCTGAGGCGTGCTGGCGGCGATCACGCTCTAGCACGCTCTTGCTGCGCATAGAGAGAAATGGCGGTGAGGCTATGGGGTGGTCCAGGGGATATCTGCGGCCGTGGGGTGGACCATGGGCGGTGGTGAGGTGGCGCCTAACTTCCTGGAGCGGCGGAGAGGGGCTGGCGGTCTCCTGTGCGCTTGGCCGGCGAGCATGGCGTCGGGGCGGCATGGCACTGGCGCCAGGGGCTAGGGGTAGAGGTGGGTTTGGTCTGGTTGGGCCTGGGGGAGACCAAGATGATCAATGCATAGCAATTGGCTTGACAAAAATTGCTCCAAAACAATAATAGTTAGGCCACATTTTGTCTGCCTGCCAACTCTTCGATCAAATGGTCGCATGAAGAAAATATTTGAATTTTGGGGAGATTTTTGGTGGAGTGGTGTAACTTATTCTTGAGCATCTAGGTTTGCTTGGGATTTTGAAATGGAGTTCATTTGAGTAGTTTTTGAGAAAGTGGCATCTAGACATATGAACAAGATTCAATTTTCAAATGTCAATTAAATTTAGTGTTTGAAAGATTTTGGGATGAAACAAAGTGGGCCTTGGTACATCACTACTTGTACTAGCAAGGGGTGCAAAGATCCACAATTTTCTCTGTTTGAAAATGAGTGCTAGGAATAGCCAAAGTGGGCTATGTGATTAAAATGGCAAAAGTGACCATTTGCTTAATTAATTCTTTTTTATTTGTTTTTCTTTGGGATTTGCTTGGGGATGATCTAGATGATGCCTTAGAGTCATTTTACAATCAATAGATCACTCAATCATGGCAATTCAAACAACTCCTATTTTAAATGCACACACTTATGAATGCTTAAAGATTTTTAAATAGAAAAGTTTTTGTTAACCCTAAATTGGGTGGTTTTGATCTTTATCACTTGGATTAAAGTTTTGGGATGTTACAAACCTTCCCCCCTTAAACAAAATCTCGTCCTGAGATTTAAGAAATAAAACTAGGAACTAAAGAGATCTGGGAACTCAGTCCTAATGTAATCTTCTCGCTCCCAAGTGGCTTCTTCTTTGGTATGGTTGCTCCATTGAATCTTGAGAAACTTGATACTCCTGGTCCTGGTGGTTCTATAGGCTTCCTCCAAGATACGGATGGGTACTTCATGATATGTCAGGTCCTTGTTGAAATCAATAGCTCGGTGATCGATGTTCTTGGAAACTTTGGTATTCTCCGGCACTTCTAGGCATTTGTGAAGTAACGAGATATGGAACACATTGTGGACGGCTGACATCTCTTCTGGAAGTTCCAGTTGATATGATACTTCTCCTCTGTGATTCAGAATCTTGAAGGTTCCGATATATCTGGGGGCTAACTTTCCTTTCAGACTAAAATGCTGGGTTCCCTTCAATGGCGAAACCTTGAGATAGACAAAATCTCCGAGATTGAAAGTCAGGTCTCTCCTTCTCTGGTCAGCATAACTCTTGTGTCTAGATTAGGCGGTCTTGAGGTGCTCCCGGACTTTGTGAACCTTCTCTTCGGCTTCTCGGAGAATGTCGGGTCCAAAAATCTGACTCTCTCCTACTTGCGACCAGTTCAAGGGGGTACGATACTTTCTTTCGTATAGGAACTCAAATGGTGCCATTTGCAGACTAGCTTGATAACTGTTGTTATATGAGAATTCTGCGAAGGGCAAGCAGTCTTCCCATTTTGATCCCTATTCTAACACACAAGCTCTTAACATATCCTCTAGGATTTGGTTGACTCTTTTAGTTTGTCCATCGGTTTGCGAGTGATAAGCCGTGCTGAAATTCAACTTGGTTCCTAATCCTTCTTGGACTTTCTGCCAAAATCTTGAGGTAAATTGGGTTCCTCGATCTGATACTATGGTGTTGGGGGTTCCACACAGACTAACAATTCTAGCAATGTACAACTCTGCTAGCTTCGAACTCTGGTAGGTTGTCTTGACATGTATAAAATGAGCTACCTTGGACAGTCTATCAACGATGACCCAGATTGAGTCATTTCCCCTACTAGAAGTAGGCAAACCGGTGATAAAGTTCATTCCGACGGAATCCCATTTCGATTCCGGAATCTGCAGTGGTTGCAACAGTCCTGCGGGTCTCTGATGTTCCGCTTTGACTCTTTGACAGATATCACACTTGGCGATGTAGCTTCCAATTTCTCTCTTCATCTTGCGCCACCAAATATGCTCTTTCAAATCTTGATACATCTTCATTCCTCCGGGGTGGATAGATAAAGAGTATCATGAGCTTCTTGCATGATAACTTGCTTCAGTTCTGAATCTGCTAGCACACAGATACGGCCTTTGTAGCAAAGAGCTCCTTCTTTGTCTTCGGTGAATCCAAGTACCTTTCCTGTACCAATACGACGTTTGATTTTGTCGATACTTTCATTTCCCTTCTGGGCTTCCTTGATTTGGCTAATCAAAGTGGGTTGAAGTTCCATGCTAGCTAAGAATCCTTTGCTAACTAGCTCAGTTCTAAACTGCTCCAACTCCTCATACAAACTTGGTTGCTTCTCCTTGATCATAGTGTTTAGCCTACATGGCAATTTGTTAAGAGCATCCGCTACCACATTGGCTTTGTCGGGGTGATAGTGAATGTCAAGGTCATAATTCTTGATTAACTCTATCCATCTCCTTTGCCTCATATTCAGCTCCTTCTGAGTGAAAATATACTTCAAGCTTTTGTGATCTGAGTAAATCTCACAGCGATTACCCATAAGATAATGACGCCAGGTCTTCAATGCCAACGCTATGGCTGCTAACTCAAGATCATGGGTCGGATAATTCTGCTCATGCTGCTTCAGTTGTTGAGACAGATACGCGATGACCTTGCCTTCTTGCATCAATACACATCCGAGACCAATCTTGGATGCATCACAATACACATCAAACGACTTCTTGATATCGGGCATGATCAATATTGGGGCTGAAATCAATCTCTTCTTCAGCTCCTAGAAACTGGCTTCACATTTGTCGGTCCATTCGAACTTTTTGTTCTTCTTCAGCAATTGGGTCATGGGTTTGGCGATGCTCGATAATCCTTCTACGAACTTGCGGTAATATCCCGCTAATCCGAGAAATGCACGGACTTGGGTTTGAGTGGTTGGGGCTTCCCATTCTTCGACATCTTTGATCTTGGCGGGATCAACAGCGACTCCTTCGGCAGACACAATATGTCCTAGGAGGCCTACTTCCTTCAGCCAAAACTCACATTTGCTAAACTTGGCATACAACAGATGCTCTCTAAGGGTTTCAAAGATGTTGCTCATGCTCTTCTTTTGACTTGGAGTAGATAAGGATATCATCGATAAACACAACGACAAACTTGTCTAGAAAATTCATAAAGATCTTATTGATGAGATTCATGAAATAAGCAGGGGCATTGGTTAATCCAAAAGACATAACCGTATGCTCGTATAAACCATAACGAGTAGTAAAGGCGGTCTTCGGAATATCCGTTGCACGAATCTTAAGTTGGTGATAACCAGTCCTAAGATCAATCTTAGAGAACACAGTTGCTCCAGTCAATTGACCAAATAGATCCTCTATCTTCGGCAAAGGGTACTTGTTTTTGATGGTGACGTCATTCAGCTTCCTGTAATCTGTGCACAAAAGGTTGCCTCCATCTTTCTTGTTGACGAATAACACTGGCGATCTCCATGGCGATGCGCTTGGTTGAATCAAGCCTGTTGCCAACATAGCATCTAGCTGCTTCTTCAATTCCACTAACTCTGAGGGGTTCATGCTATAGGGTCTCTCGGCTATGGGTCCGGTTCCAGGGATTAGCTCAATAATGAACTCAATATCCCTATCCGGGGGCATACCAGGTAATTCATCTAGGAATACGTCGGGGTATTCACATACTACTCGGACTTGGTCAATGGTGGGCAGGGATAGATTCTTATTACACTTGAATTGACGGGGTAAGGTTTCAGATATATGCTCTACTGAGACTCCAGAGCTACTGGTCATGGTGATGGCTTTCTTGGCACAGTCTATCAATCCTTTATGCTTTGACATCCAATCCATTCCTAGTACTACTTCCAAACCTTTGGTTCCAAGTACTATTAGATTGACATAAAAATCTATCCCATGTATTCTGATAGGCACAACTTTGCAAATTTTTCTAGATTTTGTAGTTGAACCGGGGATTTGAACTATCATGACATGCTTCAAGTTGGTTGGGTGAATCTTACTAGTGCATGCAAATTCTTCGGTGACAAATGAGTGCGATGCTCTAGAATCAAACAACACTCTTGCTAAAACTGAGTTGACAGAAAATATACCCAGCACTACATCTGGTGCTTCTTGGGCTTCTTTGGTGTTCATGTGGAAGAGACGGTCGTTGTGGTTGTGAGGGTTCCCTGGGGCAAATCTTCTTCCTGGTTGAACATGACGCTGCTGTTGAGCTGGGGCATTCACATTGGCAGTGGCGGCAATCTTCTTAGGGCACTCATTAGAATAGTGACCCTTCACTCCACACTCGAAACAAGTGATCTGAGACTTGTCTTTCGCTGCCACGGGCACATCATTGCTTCCAGTTCTGGGTGCAGTTTTGTTGTTGTTGTTGCTCTTGGGAGGTGCATGGTTGAAATTGTTGGTGTTGCCGGAGTGATTGTTGTTTCCTCCGGACTTCACATTTCCTCCGCTACGGTTGAGGTAGCTTGGGCGAGACATTGGGGGTCGGTTGTTCCTCGGTGCATATCCCGCTGAAGGGTTGGGACGGTACTTCTGGTGACTGTTGGATCCATCTTGGTGCATCATATGACGTTTGCGGTTGTCGTTTGCTTGATTAATCTTCCCTTCCATCTGAATGGCAGAGTCGACTAACTCTTTGAGATCCTCGAAACGGATGTTAACGAGGACAATCTACATCTCATCATGCAGTCCGTTCAAGAATCTCTCCTTCTTCTTAGCCTCTGTGTTGATCTCATCAGGTGCATACCTGGCTAAGGACAGGAATCTGTCACGGTACTTCACTACAGTCATTCTGCCTTGCTTCAACTCTCTGAATTCATCCCTCATTCTGGTGACTAGACCCTGCGACACGTGGGAGCGGCTGAACTTGATTTTGAAGGCTTCCCATGTCATCACTTGACCATGGTTCATTGTGCGAACGCTGTTCCACCATGCTCTTGCATCTCCTGCCAAATAATGGGTGGCAAAAAGAACTTTCTCGTTGGCATCCACTCCTGCTACTTCTAAGTTGTTTTCCATTGTCTACAACCAGTCATCAGCATCTAGTGGGTTTTCAGACTGGCTAAACATTGGGGGATTTGTATTCTAAAAGTTTTTGAGTTTGGATCCATGATGATCCCGATTCCCATGGTTCTAGTTGTTGTGAGCCATCTAGGCGATCTGTTGTAGTGTTGCTAGATTAGCTTGGCGCTCTGCCCTACTTGCTTCACGGTCTGCAATGAGAGTCTGCAGAATCTGCAGCATTGGGTATTGCGATGAGCTGCTCCCTCCTTGGTTTCCACGAGTCATCTAAAGATTGAGATAGATAAAGGGGTAAGAGGGAAAGTTCTATGGTTTATGGTTTAGGTTTCAAAGCTAAAACTTTGAGTTTGACTCAGGTTTTTGCAACTAACTTATTTTCATTCATTCAAGCAAAGCACACGATACAAACACACACACACCACAACATCAAAGGAAAAACAGATGGTTTTAGGAACCATTCTATAAGCTACGATACAATGGGACCGATACATCTCATGCTACGACAGTGCTCTAGTGCATCTACTCATCATCGATGAAGTCGGAGTCATCATCGTCGGTGTAGAAGTCCACGACATCTTCCTCTAGAAAGTCATCATCATTGCTGAGGTAGGAGTCAATATCCCCTTGGATATCTTCACCTTCCTCTTCTTCTTCCTTTACGTCAAGCTGAGATTCTTGCTCCTTGATGGTCTTCTCGAGGTCGGCCACCTTCTTGCGAAGACGGTCGATGTTGCGATCCTTCTTGGCACGCTGACGGCGAAGAGACTGGCGATCCTGGACTAGCAGTGAGAAAGTCTAGGACTTCTGGGCAGCAATAGCGAGGTTGTGGTTGGCGAGCTCTCTTGCATTGTCCAACTCCTTCTGTTTGTCGTACAGTAGGAAGTCGAGGTTCTCCACTTGGCGCTTCAGTATTGGGTGACTTGGCATCTCGAGCGGCATTCCCATGGAATCATGCCTTGCATAGTGAACAAAGCGGGTTCCTTGGATTAGGTAGACACTAAGGGCACACATATGTGCGAGAGCTTCATGCATTGCCCTGGCTAATCCATCTAGCCAGTTTTTCTCTCTCACGGAGAACTGAATCCTCCCAGATACTAGTGCTTCTATCTTGCCTCGAGGATCAGCAGTCACTAGCCATTGCAAATCTCCTCCTAGTGGTCCCGAGAGTTGAGCTCCAAGTAATTCCAGATGAAGACGCTCCAAGAACTCAAATAGTGCATCCAAATCCCTCTCGAAGATCACTTGGCCTTCGTTGCCCAACTGGTAGAACTTGCTGTATTGAGCTTCCGTCTATAAGAATTTAGGATGAGAAAGTTAGTGATGTGATCAAGTGTGTCAAATTTTTATGTAGTAATGTAAGAATTTGGAGGAACATGAATTTTTTTGAAAGAAAGAATTCCCAAGGGTAAGAGAGGAAATAGTTTTCATAAATACTCACTTTGGTTTTTGAAACTAAGTTTTTGTTCGGACGTCCATTCTAACTAGGGTCTCCTATGGTCAGGATGGCTCTGATACCAACTTGTCAACACCTGGATTTTTAATCCCAGATGCATGTTATGCAATACATCGCAATCCTAGGATTACCATTTTTGTGAGACATAACAGATTGGATATCACAGTACATCATCCATTACAAACCATAATAAGGTCTTACAACAAAATAAAGGATCTCATGATCTAGTCTTAGTACAATCAAGTAGCGGAATAAATAGCATAGCGGTGGGGTCCATCTTCAGAGTCACAGGCAATGCTGACAATGGGAGATAGTCCTAGTTATCATAGTCGTCCTGCTGTCCTTCATCTTGGAAATCTCCTTCATAGTCTGGCCATAGGAATAGCCAGGGACAAAAGCCATGAGTACTCCTTAAGTACTCGCAAACTATCACTAACAAGTAAGATAGTGCTACTAGGAATGCTAAATCTAAGTTTAATTGTGAAGTTAAATTTGAAACCTAAGCCGAGTTCTAAAACAAAGAAAGATAAAAGAAGTTTGAAAATACCTAAGTGGGAACTTAATCATCATAGTCACAATTCATTTCATAAGTTGTTTTGAAACATCTGACAACGGAATAGTATGGCCACTCCAACTGTCCATAACCACGGATGTGGCTATTCGAATAGTTTGACACTCTGCAGAGGTGGTACACTTTCACCACAAGATTCGATACATCTGTCAGGGATAACCCTGAATCATCATACTTAGTATGCAGATAATCAAACATAACCTTTCCTTTACACACTCTAGTATAAGCACCTCTCCTATGAGTATGGCCTCCCAACCATGACCATCTATCATCTTGGGCACTGCATAGGTGGACAACATTGAGAGGTAGCCTCAGCTCAAACCTCTCCCGTGAGGGAAATAATACTAATGCATATAAACTTCTGGCTAAGCCTTACCCAATTCAGGTATTGTGGTTGTACGATAAAATTTGAATGATATCGCATCCGAACCCAAACATCAGTTTTGTAAAAGGGTTAAGGCTCATGCCTCAACATTTTCATCATCATAAATAATTTGTGTTTCTCAACACATGTCAAAACATCTCAATAGAATGACTCATCATTCCAAGGTTTTCACAAGTCATTTTCACCAATTAATCCCATCTAGAGTGAATCAAGTTTTGGTTTTAGGTCTAAACTACTAAGTTAAGAGTGTTCACTAATGTGCAAACTAGATAGGTCAAGTTTTATACTCTTTATGCTACCTTCAAACAAGTAAAGGACTTTGTAAAGTAAAGAAAGGTAAAACTTGTAAATGAACTTAGAATAGGTATAAGTTAAAATGGTATAACCAAAGCATGCCTAATGCATCCTTCTTAGGTTATCTAGCTTGCAAGGGTTAGCTTGCATTGTTAATGATGGCTTGCCTTGTGCAGTGGAGTGGTTGCAGTTTTCTTCCTCCTCCTCTTGGTAGAACTCCTCCTCCTCGAAAGCTTGGTCGGTACTATCATCTATAAATACATACGGGATACACAATCACCAAACAATACTTAACTAGTCTACTTAGCACCCTAAGGCACACATTTGATGATATATTATCATCACAAGCATCACAAGGTTTAATGAACTAGTTTCATTCTTTTTATTTGAGAAAAGTAATTTCTACTCATTGAAATTAATTAAGATTTAATATTCTCTAATTAAAATATGGGATCATGTGGACACATGTCATCACCACATATTATGACATATGGGAATGTGATTTAAAGGTTGGATCACATTTTATTAAGTTTAAGTTTAATAATTAATGATTTAAAGTGACTAGAAATGCCTACATAGCATTATTTTGGTACTAGTCCAAAGTCACTGCATGTAAACCTTAATATTATTACATATTAAGATAGGTATGGTTAAATGTTATTTTTGAGAGTTGGAATCAACTCAAAAGCTATTAGGGTTGATTTTATAAAAATGTTTGAAGGTGCAAAAGCTCCTGTCTTGTTATTTTTACTAGGAGAGATCTCTAACTCTAAAAGATCTAAATCCAACGGGCTTGGATAGAGCTTTTCAGTAACTTTCCAAGAAAATTGGAATCACTCAATTTGGGTTTGTAAAACTCTCTGAATTGATTTTTTACTAAGGGACAGAATTGATTCTAAGTCTAAATTGAAAATTCTATATTTGAATTACTGGGTCAGCGCGGGAAAGCAAATGTGCCGGCCCAGTGGTGCTTAGCGGTGCAGAGGGCGACTAACAAAGGGGTCCGCATGTCAGCGACACTGAAAACCCAAAATGGTACGGGGCGATCTGGGCCACACGATTAGAACAAGGATCAACGGTCCACGGTCGTCGTCGACGACGGACTCGTCGCCAGCGAGACTGATCCTAAACGGCCGGTGGGGCTCTACTGGGGACGTACCAGGGCTCCAGCTAGTGCGGCGAGGCGGGAAAACGAACAGGTGGACGACGGCAGACTCAGGCGAGGTCACAGCAGGGGCTGAGGTGGATGGAATCAACGGCAACTTCTCCTCCTCTACAGCGGCTACCTCCGGTGCAATTCCGGTGAACGGCGGCTCGAGCGGCTCCGGCGAGAGAGGAGAAATGGTCAGTGGAGAGAGGGGAGTGGAATGGTGTGGCGATTGAGGCTGGGGGTGGCCTCCTTATATAGGTTCGACGAGGGGACCGACGGGTGTGGGCTAGCGTCTCCGGCGAGGGCGGTACAGGGGGCTACCGGCGTGGGCGAGGTAGGCGGACGGTGGGCGGTCTGCTGGCGCTCAGCTACGGCGCAATGGCACGGCTAGGGGCGGTGGCATTTGGTCGGGGGCTTCCCCCTATCTGGGAGACAGAGGCGGTGCTCGACGCGGCTCTCGGCGACTATGGGTCGCGCGGCAGTGCACGACCGTGTCTAGCGGAGTGCTGGGGTGATGGCGGAGCTGCGTGCGTGATTTGGTGTCGGGGCGCGGTCTGAGGTGTGCTAGCAGCGATCGCGCTCTGACGCGCTCTTGCTGCGCGTAGAGAGAAAGGGCGGCGAGGCTGTGGGGTGGTCCAGGGGCTATCTGCGGTCGTGGGGTGGACCGTGGGTGGTAGTGAGGTAGAACCTAACTTCCTGGAGTGGCGAATGATGACCCACAAGTATAGGGGGTGCATCGCAGTATTTTCGAGGGAAGTGAAACCCAATTTATTGATTCTACACAAGGGGAGCCAAAGAATATTTATAAGCCTTAACAACTGAGTTGTCAATTCAGATGCACCTGGAAACAATCTTGCTCACAGCAGTTTATCAGTAGCAACAGTTTTGTAGTAGGAATAGCAAAGTAGCAACAGTAGTAAAGTAAAGATAGCAGTGACAATAGCAGTAACAGTGGGATTCGAGTGCGGTAGGCATAGGGATGGATGGACGGGCGTTGCATGGACAAGACAATTCACATAGCAATAAGAACATAGGGCAATTGCAGATAACTAAGATAAAGCATCCAAATACTAGACAATCCTAGGCATGTGTTCCATATATAGTCATACGTGCTCGCAATGAGAACTTGCACAACATCTTTTGTCCTGCCAGCCCGTTTGCAGCGGGGCCTCAAGGGAACTACTGGCAATTAAGGTGCTCCTTTTAATAGAGCACCGGAGCAAAGCATTAACACTCCGTGAACATATGTGATCCTCACATCAAAGCCATTCCCTCCGGTTATCCCGATTTCTGTCACTTCGGGGCCATTGGTTCCGGACAACAACATGTGTATACAATTTGTAGATATGACCAAAAATAATACTATCATAATGAATCAATAACATGTTCAGATCTGAAATCATGGCACTCGGGCCCTAGTGACAAGCATTAAGCATAACAAGTCGCAACAAAGTCATAAAGCACTAATAGAAGATACTAGGCACCATGCCCTAACAATCGGATGCCATTACATGAATGATCTCATCCAATCCCTACCATCCCCATAGCCTACAGCGAGGGATTACTCACTCATGGATGGGGGAAACATGGATGGTCGATGGATAAGCGATGGTGATGACGATGGCGATGATCTCCTCCAATTCCCCGTCCCGACAGGGTGCCAGAACGGAGTTTCTGGTGCTGTTTCGTGGAATCTGGTGGTGGCGGCGGAGCGGAACTCCTTCTGGAAAAACGTCGACCCCCCCCCAAAGTTTTTAGGTTAGAAGGCTCCTTATAGGCGAAGAGAGAGGCCGAGGGGGTTCCTGGGGGGGCCACACCACCCCCTGGCGCGGCCTGGCCTGGCCCGTGCCACTAGGTGGTGTGGCCACCCCCTGGCTCTTCTCCGTCCTGTATTCTGGCTCCCGGAGTCTTCGGGTGAAATAGGATTTTTGGCATATTTTTCGGGATTTTTCCTGATAGTTGATTTTCTGCACAAAAAGTAGACACCAAGACAATTCTGCTGAAAACAGCGTCAGTCCGTGTTAGTTGTATCCAAATCACACAAGTATAGAGGAGAAACAATAGCAAAAGTGTTCGGGAAAGTAGATACGTTTTGGACGTATCAACTCCCCCCAAGCTTAGCTTATTGCTTGTCCTCAAGCAATTCAGTTGAAAACTGAGTGCGATAAAAGAACTTTCACGAACACATTTGCTTCATAAGATGTAAATATTTTCAGCAATGTGATCAACTACTTAGACAGTTCATAATAAAGAGTATGCAACTGAGTCTATTTAATAGTCATTGCAAGCTATGAAGAGAGTCCAACTCAAAAATAATAAGTAGCATGAAGTATAAACGTAAGCAACATTACAATGCTCATAAAAAGGTATGATAGAGTGGTATCTCGCTTGCCTTTCATTATGAATGTCAAGGCACCTCTGAAGTTCAAGTGATGACTAGAAGTAAAAATATCAAAGATACAAGCATCAAAGTCATAACACAAATAATCAAGCAATGGGACAAGCACAAAGAATGACAACTATGCTCTCAAGAAGGTGCTCAAAGAATATGTGGAGACTCAACAAGTAAAAGAAAAGGTTTTGAATAATTTGAAAGGCTTCCAAATGCTGAAAGTATGGTACTCATTAGCTTTGAGCTCTCATTGCCCCTGTCATAAGCATCTTTAATGTGGTTAAGGTAAAAGTGAGGTCCAATCTGAGTTATATGCTTGACAGACTATAAAATGAAAATCCCAAGTCCCTTGAGTACGAGGGTCGCTCCTCATGCTACTCAACTTTATTTACCGGTAAGTTCTTGTCATCGTAAGTATGTGCGTATCATTGAGAACCGCCAACGGGGTACCCCTTGCCCGATGATACGGAAGAATCCCCATATCATAATGACAAGGCAAGCAGACAATGAGTATCTCAGCAATCTTCTTATTTACCATGGGAAAATGGTGCTTTTTTCTCTCTTTCCTCTTTTCATAAATCTCTCTTTTTTCTTTCTTTTTCTCAATAGCTATCTCTCTCTTTTTTATAAGAAGAATGCTTCATAGATATCATTATGGTTACGCTGCAGGTTTCCACCATGTCAGCATGGATTAGACCAGCGGCCCAGGCGTTTCTTTAATACACATACATAACTCCATGGACTTACAAGCTCCCCTTTTATTTCACTCCGACAACATCCGCAAACAAAAGAACAAGGTACCAACTGGGTATATATTTACAAGTGTTGAAAGCGTTCCCCGTGACAGCACGGTTCTGCTAATCCCCAGCCTATAATTAGCAAGCATATAACTTTCATGGAGAGTTCACAATGGTTCAGGTTTATTAAGTGCAGGAAATAAATTGTGCCATCAAGTTCGTGAGAGCTTTACTAACTAACTTTCTCATAACAAGCAAACATTTTATTCGGAAGAAAACAAGGCATATTGAATATGCACGAAAATAGCAAATGATGCTAATAGGTAGGTATGGTGGACACTTTGGAAATATTTGGTTTAGGGAGTTGGGAACATGAGTAAAACACTCAGTGGAAGTGAAGGCTAGCAATAGTAAGGGAGCGACAAACGAGAGAGCAATAGCTGTCATTATCATGCTTGCAACAAAACAACACTACTCATGGCATGAAAGTGATTGAAGATCCTCAAGGCAAAATAATTCATCGAGGCTTAACTGATTATTACAGTCATGTGCATGCGTGAGCATGTGCCAAGCCAATCAAATGAAACATTCAGAGGAGGATACCACGGTGTCGTACCAATTTATGAATAGAGCAATGCAAGCAAACATTCACAAGACATGCTACAAACTATTAGCGAGCTGGAGCTAATCATAGTAAAGCAAGAACTATTAAGCATCCAAAGATAACATACACCCTACATGAACGGACTAAGCATGCCCATAGTGATGAGTATATGTACAACAATGAAAACAAATAGAGTTCGTTACTAGCCTCTTACCTTGCCTCAAGTTGTCATTAATCCTCATTATTGCTCTTCACTTGTGTGGCTTGAATAATAATATGAAACAAATATTCCACTGAGGACTGCTGAATCCTGTAGCAAACTCACAAAACCAAAGAACAATGACAAATATTTTTGGTGTTTTCGATTTTTAAACTAGAACCAAAAGGGAAAAGCAAGCAAAGCAAAATCTTTTTGGGTTTTTCGAATTGTTCAAACAAAGCAAAAAGGGAAAAACAAACCAAGGCAAAAAAGAAGAAGCAAACCAAAGAGAAACAACAGAAATATTTTTGGTCTTCTTGTGTTTTTAGAAAGCAAAAGCAAAAGAAGAATGAAAACTAAAAAGAGAACAAAAACATGAATATACAAAGTACCGACACAACATGATATGAAGATGAGTGCGGTGTCGGCGTACCTCCCCCAAGCTTAGGCTTTTGGCCTAAGTGGGTATCAATCCCAAGCTGGCCAGGATGAAGTGTCGCCGTGGTACGACGAAGAGGTCCCCTCATCCTGGTGCGAGCTCGAGTACATCCCTCCGTAATGCGCGGAGTAATCATAGGAGGGCACATCCTCCTGATGCTGCTCGTGGAAACCCAGCAAGCGAAGCTGCTCATCCACCTCCGCCTTGGAGCGTGACCACGGTCTCCTGTGAACACTAAACAAAGAAGGCTGTGGCAAAAGGATCTCCCTTTCATCCCCGTCAGTGAAAAGCATCCTATATATTAGACTGTCCAAATCAGAAGTAGGAGTGACAAAGTGATGAGTTTTCATAGTAACAAGGTCAAGCCTCTGTGGTGCCAGCATAGCATCATAGGGGTCCACTGAAAGACCTAATGCATTGACTATACGCGAGGCAATGATGCCCCCATAGATAGGCCCCCTAGCTGCTAGGCGACGAGCAATAAGCGAGCCAAGATTGTACCGAGTATCATTGTTGAGTGCAGTAGCAAGGAAAGCTAAATGATAGTTGGAGATATTACTTGTGTTCTCCCTACCCAGTACACTAGTAGCAAGATAATATGCAAAGTATCTAAGAGCAGGGAGTTGGATATTTCTTATCTTTCCGCGTTGCACCACACGGTCATCATCATTGGTCACCCCTCGGTAAAGCTCCAACAAATCAGCGGGTCGCCCTTGAATTTTCTTCACGGTCCCCGTCATGCGTCACCTACAATACTGCAAAATCTCTCCAAAGGCATGGTGAAGGGCATATTATAGATTTTAAAAGAGACAGTCAACTGATAGGATGTGTTAGTAAACATGAAGCTCTCAACAAAAGTTTTGGTAAGCATAGCGTATTGTGCACTCTCATCTTGCATATATGAGGTCAAACCAACCCTCTCAATCAGTAGCAAGAAATCATCAAGAATACCTGCAGCTTGTAAGAAAGTAAAACAAGGGAAAGAGGATGGGTGAGCATCCCCATCATCCCTTTCACTACAAATACGAGTTGCAATGAGATCTTCGTTGTATGATGGCCTAGCCTGAGAGGCTGTTCTTGAGGGCCTCGACCTCCTAGGTGCATCACTCTCAAATATCTCTCCAAAAGTATGGTTGTTCATGCTTGGTATTCTAAAATTTAAACACCTATTAAACAAGTGATTACAAAGTAAATATAATGAAGGATTCTACTCATAGGGACTTGCAAGAGGCCTAAACATGCATCAAAACTATATCTCTAAGCATCAAACAAGCTTACAAGATCTCATAACCAGTCACCTATAGCAGCAAAATACTCAAGATAAAATCCACTAAACACAAATCTACTTGGACAAGGGGAGGAGTCACATACCAAGGAACACATGCTCCAAATTTCAGCAAGAAAGATGGGCTGAGCAAGGAGATCGAAAAAATCGAGAGCAAGCACAACAAGGACGCGATTTTGAGTAATGAACTAGAGCTTACTCGGGAGAGAGAAGAAAGTGGCAGGTGAGAGAGTTAGTAGGGGGCCAGGGGTGGCCCACACCAGGGCATGGCGCCACCTAGGGCTGGCTGCGCCACCATGTGGTGTGCCTGCCTGGTGGGCCCCCCTGGTACCTCCCAGGTACTCCTCTGCCCCTTTTTTCACGTAAAAATTTAATATGTATTTTCTGGAATTTTTCGAGACACTTTATTTTTGAGCATTTTTTAGAAAATAGAAGAATGATTTTTCTGACAGACAGATTTTTTCTTTCTTTTGGAAACATGATGCAAGGACAAAACAAAGCTAGAACTATAGAAGTTCTAAGACACTCTGATATGCAAGCAACTAACAACAAAAAGAAAACTAAACGAAAGCAAAAACTAAAATGCAAAGGGTAGAAATAAACGAAGATAATCATAATAAAAACATTGTTTTGTTCAATGGAATCCTTTTGTTAACAAGGTTGATCAAGTCTTGCTACCAAAATAACTGCAAATGAGACAAAACTTTGTATTCCACTAATGATTATGTTACCTCAACCTTGATAGCAATGGTCCCAATCATAATAGTTTCAAATTTTTCTCTTGGTATGGGACAATATATTTATCCAACTTGAATGCCCTCAACATGTTCAATTGAATTCAAACCATAAGTCCTTTCAATCTTCTTGGGGAAATAGACAGTATGTTCCTTGTCATTAACATTGAAAGTCACCTTTCCTTGATTACAATTGATAACAGCTCCTGTAGTATTAAGAAAAGGTCTCCCAAGAATAATAGACATATTATCATCTTTAGGCATTTCAAGCACAACAAAATAAGTTAATATCAAGCAATTGTGGGCCACCTGAACAGGTACATCCTCACATATACCCACAGGAATAGTGGTAGATTTATCAGCCATTTGCAAAGATATATCAGTTGGTATTATTTTTCAAGTTGAAGCCTCTTATAGAGAGAGAAAGGCATAACACTAACTCCAGCTCCCAAATCATACAAAGCAGTTCTAACATAACTGTTCTTAATAGAGCAAGGGATAGTTGGAATCCCTAGGTGACATGGGTATACCCTACAGGTACTCGAGCTTGGTATATATGGTCCAAATATGTACATGCCCACGGTGTCGCCAAGGCCCAGATGAAAGGACTCGAGTAACCTGCGGACTCTTGATTGCTTGAAGAACAAGAAGAGGCTAAAGATAGAAAGTTTGAAGGGGAAAACCCTAACTTGTAACCGACTCGACCTGCTACCCGAGACCTAGCCTATCTATATAAAGGCTAGGAGGGGGCAGCGAGGAGGACACACACAACCCTAGTTTCCACAACCCTCGCCAGATTACATCTGCGCACCATTGTAACTTTCGGCTCCCTCGATAATTCCACGAGCAGACAAGCAAGAGTAGGGACCTCTACGAGGTCTGAACCTGGGTAAATCCTTTGTCCCCTGTGTGCTTGTTTGCTAGCCGATAGATGTCTCCAGCACTCCCTCCTTCTCCAAAACCCAAGTCCATAACAATGGGCATTGCCGAGTTAAACCCTCGTCAATTTGCGCCGTCTGTGGGAATTGGGAGTGCTGATGTTGTGGCTTCTTCGGCCCCATCAACTGCGATCTATAACTCCGCAACAGCGGAGATTCGCCAGCTCTTCGGCTCCTTTGACTTCACCGTCCACACGTCGGCCACCCGCCCGGCCTTCGAGTCCGTGGGCGACGGAATCAGCCTGGCGATTGGGAGCTTCCGCTTCCAAGTTGGTCAGATGGGCATGCTTCGCATGCCTGATCAGCCGACAGCACCGGCGATTGCCCCGGCATCATGGTTCCCTCCATCGATCGGCACCCTCAGCGATCTCAATGCTCCGGTGGCAGTCGAGAACACGGTCAGCGACAGCAGTCGCGACTCCGGTCTGAGCGATCTGGCCACTGAAGATGGAACCTACGGTTCCGGATCTCAAAGTTGTGGAAGCAACAGCTTCCCCAATCACTTCATGTGCACCGTCATCAACGCAGGCGACACCTCCGCCAATCGCGGCAACGGTGGTAACACCGGAAACGGCACAGATCCACCCAACACTGGCAACGGTGGCAACAGTGGCAACGGCGGTAATGACAGCAACAGAGGAGCAGTCGAACCTCTCAGTATGATCAATGAGCAAACCGGCGAACGCGTCGTGATCAAGCTCAACGAGCAAGAGTGGGATCACTGCCGCGAAGCCCTACGGGGTGCACCTCTGCCCTTTGGCTCCCCACAGGAACTACTGATGGGATATCATTGGCTTCTAAAAGAAGAATTCAAGCGCCAAAAACAAGCAATCGCGCAACTTGAGGCGCGTAAGAAGGCAGCGGACGAATCGAGCCTTCGTCGTGCTGGGCTCTCCTCCTACGGAGGATCCTCCTCAAGAGGCAACGAGTACCTCGCCAAGAAGAGGCAGTCGCGGATGGCTCACCTCACCAAATAAGAGCGCATAGAAGCCGCGAAAGTCCACGACTTCGGCTCTATGACAGTCGACATGAGAGGCAACGTGGTTCCCAGGACGCCGCAGGCCGCGGTGACAGCAGCCACCATGTACCTCCTAAATAACCAGCCGCCAGCTGGAGATCCCCGAACTGCCATGCACCAATCTACGATCGCGGGCTTGGGATTAATCGAGGACGCCCTCGACAAGGAGCCAGTGCCAGACCCAAAAAAGGGCAAAGCGTTAGCAAAGCACTACTCCTTGCCCTCGTCCAGCGATGACAGTCACGATCTGTCTCGACGCCGCCGCTCACGGCGACATGACCGTGACTACTATGCGCGCGACGACCTCACGCAGCGCAAGATCGATAAATCAAGGGCACGACATGCTCGGTCGACTGACACAGAAGAAGAAGATGGGGAACTCTGTGGCGCCAGATGCTTCAGCAGATCCATTAGGCAGAAGCGAATGCCTAAGGGGTTTAAACTCCCATCGGAAAACCCGAAATTTGACGGTCTGCAGGACCCCAAGATCTGGCTGGAGGATCACATCTCCTCTATCAGGCTACACGGAGGCAGTCGAAGTACTGCCATGCATTGCTTGCAGCTACAGCTACAGGGCGCCGCCCGAGCATGGCTCAATAACCTCCCACATGGATCTATTTGCAATTGGGATGAGCTAGTTTACAGCTTCGTGCGCAACTTTAAGGGCACGTACAAGCGACCCGCATCAATCGAAGAGCTGAGATGCTGTCAGCAAAGATCTGGCGAATCGCTGCGCTCTTACATCCAAAGGTGGTCCATCATCAAGAACTCCACGGAGAACATCTCGGAAGACCGCGCGATTGATGCATTCAACGGTGGTGTCCGCCGCATGGAACTCAGGGAGGAGCTAGGCCACTCAAAGCCCCAGACCATCGACCACCTGATGGAGATCGTGAATCGATGGGCCGATGGAGAAGATTCAGTGAAGAATAGCGCTCACTCCGACGAGGAGGCAGAACTCGAACGCAGACGCGACCGCCGGGGCAAGTGTCGCATGCGCATCTACGACGATCGCGACAATGTCAACATGGTCGCAGCCGGCTACGCTGATAGACACGACGATAACCGCAACAGCGGATACCGCGACTCCGGGAAAACCACGCAAGTGTGGCAACGCCGCGCTCGCGATGAAGCACCCGCGACCCCCATCGAGGACAAACTGTCTGGGCCATGCACGGTACACTTCTACATCGACAAGCATGATGGCAAGAGAAAATCCAGCCACCTCCTCAAGGACTGCCGCGAGTTCCTCAAGCTACACGAGGGATTGGTTCGGATGAACCGCAATGCAGTCGAAAGAGGCTATGGAGCCGCTCCAGGCGCCGTGGCACATGGCGCACCACCAACACCACCTTGGCCACCCCCGAACGGAGCTGCACCGGACCAGCACCATGGAGGCGAATCGTACCCACGGGCTATGGGTACCATGATGATCCAAAAAGGGCGCCCCTCTAACAGGGTGCAGAAGGCCATCACTCGCCAAGTCAACTTGGCCACGCACTCGCCACCATCCACCACTGAGTACCTTAGTGGCAGCGAGTCGTGCATCACCTTCGACAAACGCGACCACCCGCCTCAGATACCCCGCCCAGGTCATTGCCCCCTCATACTCGAGGCGCAAATTGGAGGTTTCGACATGAGTCGCGTCTTCATGGACGGCGGAAGCGGCATCAACCTCATATTCGCGAGTACCTTGTGAGCAATGAGGATCCCTCTAACCTGCTTGGAGGTATCGGACACAACGTTCCACGACATCGTCCCAGGGAAAGGCGTATACCCCCTGGGCAAAATCAACCTCGACGTCATCTTTGGCACGCCGAAGAACTTCCGGCGCGAGCGCATCGACTTTGAGGTCGTCGACAGGCCCTCACAATACCATTGCATCCTTGGGCGTGTCGCGTTCGCTAGGTTTATGGCGGTACCCCACTACGCCTACCTATAGATGAAAATGCCAGGTCCCAACGGCGTCATAACGATCAACGGGAACTTTGAGCGATCTGACGCTTGCGACATGGAATTCAATAGAATCTCCTAGTCCTTCGGCATGCAGGAGGAACTCGCAAGACTGAAAGAGACGACAGAGAATAGTCTGCCTCCCTTGAGTAGGCCAAGCTCACCTGATCTCTCCTTCGACTCATCCGTGAACACAAAGAAGGTGCAGGTCCATCCATCGGATCCCACCAAGACGGCCCTCATCGCCAACAACCTGAGTCCCGCATAGGAACTCGCGCTCGTCGAATTCCTCCGTGAGCACTGGGAAATTTTTGCCTGGTGTCCTGCGGACATGCCAGGAGTTCCCAGGGAATTCACCAAGCACGCACTCAACGTCAACCCCGACGCAAGGATAGTCAAGCAAACAATCAGGCGACTGTCTGAGCCACGAGCGCAGGCAGTCGGAATGGAGATCAACAGACTCCTTGAGGAAAAATTCATACGCGAGATCAAGGAAAGCACTTGGCTCGCCAATACGGTGCTGGTACCAAAAAAGGGCACGGATATCCTACGGATGTGCGTGGACTTCACTTCATTAAACAAGCACTGCCCAAAAGATCACTTCCCGCTGCCACGGATCGACCAGATCATCGACTCCACCGCTGTGAGCGCCTCTGCTTCCTCGACGCCTACTTAGGCTATAACCAAATTCGAATGAAGGAAGAAGACCAGGAGAAGACAGCGTTTACAACGCCCTTTGGTGTGTTCTGCTACAACACAATGCCCTTCGAGCTAAAAAACACGGGAGCCACCTACCAGCGGTGCATGCAGGCTTGCCTCAAGGAGCAACTGGGTCGCAACATCCAAGTCTATGTCGACGACATAGTAATCAAGACCAAGGAGGAAGCATCTCTAATCGACGATTTGCGCAAAACCTTCGCCAATCTCGATCGCTACCGGATCAAGCTCAATCCGGACAAATGTGCCTTCGGCGTACCATCTGGGCAGCTACTCGGGTATCTCATCTCCGCAAGAGGGATCGAGGCAAACCCGAAAAAGATAAAGGCCATACTGGCCATGGAGAAGCCAAAGAACATAAGAGGCGTCCAACAACTAGCCGGATGAATCGCGACACTCAGTCAATTTATCAGTCGGATGGGTGAAAAGGTGCTGCCCTTCTATCAGCTCCTCCGCAAAGCTAACAAATTCAAGTGGACCAAGGAAGCGCAAGAAGCATTCGAAGATCTCAAACGCCTGCTATCCACCTCGCCAGTACTGGTGACTCCACGAGAAAGGGAACCACTGTTGCTGTACATCTCCGCCACCAACCAGGTGGTCAGCACAGTGCTCGTCGTCGAGCGAGCTGAGGAAAACAAGGTCCATGGCGTACAACGCCCGGTATACTACCTCAGCGAGGTCCTCATGCCAACAAAACAGCGGTACCCGCACTACCAGAAGCTGGCGCATGGTGTCTTCATGACCGCCCGGCGACTGCGACACTACTTCCAAGAACACCCAATCGTGGTAGTCAGCGATGCCCCGTTGGGACATATCCTCAATAACCCCGACGCCACGGGGCGAGTCACGCTTTGGGGAATAGAACTGTCTCCACGAGACATCACATACGAAAAGCGCGACGCAATCAAGTCACAAGTTCTTCCTGACTTCCTCGTGCACTGGATGGAGAACCAACTCTCGGACAGGTCAGATATGTCATACCTCTGGACAATGCACTTTGATGGGTCCAAGCGGAAAGACGGAGCAGGCGCAGGTGTCATACTGACATCACCTCAAGGGGACAAGCTGAAGTATATCCTGCGAATGCAGTTCACAGCCTCAAACAACGAGGTTGAATACGAGGCCCTGTTACACGGGATGAGGATGGCAAAAGCTTGCGGTGCCAAGAGGCTCATCATATATGGCGACTCCAAGTTGGTCGTCAACCAAACAATGCACGAGTGCGACGCACTGAACGACAACATGATCGCATACCGCGACCTCTATGACATACTCGAAGGAGACTTCGATGGTTGCGAGTTGCGACATGTAGGTCACGAAAGCAACGAGGAGGCAGACGCAGTCACCAACATAGGCTCTACCTGCGCCCCCATACCACCTGGGGTATTTCTCGAGCGCATATGCGAGCGCTCCATCAAGCCAAAGGCCGCAGAGAAGAAAACAAGCGCAGCAACAGACTCGGGGGCTACGCCACCCAATGAGCCAATGGCACTCGATGACTTGGACTTGGACACAGGACTCGAGGGACCAATGAGCGTCATGATGATCGAGCAATCTTGGACGCAACCGTACATTACGTACCTCCTTAGCAAGCGCCTACCGGATGACCCGACGGATGCATGGCACATCGTGCTGCGCTCCAATGCATTCGCCGTTATCAACGGCGAACTGTATAAACGCAGCATCACAGGAGTGCTACAACGATGCGTCTCTATGGCTGATGGAAGAGCAGTTCTCCTCGGCATCCATGAAGGGACCTGCGGGCTCCACGCCGGCAGTCGCGCCCTCATCGCCAAAGCTCTACGAGCTGGATTTTACTGGCCCATGGCCATGCGCAACGCCAAGGACATAGTCCAAAAATGCAATGCCTGCCAACGATTCAAGGACAAGCCACACGCACCAGGCGCAGAGCTACGGCCTATTCCATTGGCTTGGCCCTTCGCACAGTGGGGGCTCGACATGGTTGGCAAGCTTCCAAGGTCCTCACGCGGAGGTTACGTCTACCTCTTGGTTGCAGTCGACAAATTCACCAAGTGGAGCGAGGCCATGCCGATGACCAACTAATCAGGGCACAGCGTAGTCAAGTACTTCGAATCCATCGTCTACCACTTCGGCGTGCCACACAGCATCATCACCGACAACGGGACGAACTTCACATCCAAGGAGTTCCAAGAATTCTGCGAGAACCTGGGGATCAACATCAGCTACGCCTCAGTAGTGCATCCACAGACCAACGGTCAGGTGGAAAAGGCGAATGGGCTCGTCTGCAGCGGCATCAAGAAGCGACTCCTACGACCACTCGAACAAGCCGCGGGGTGCTGGCCAGATGAACTGCAATCCGTACTCTAGAGCCTGCGTACAACTCCAAACAGCGCCACGGGCTACACGCCATTCTTGATGGTGCACGGAGCAGAGGCAGTACTACCCGCCGAAGCACGGTACAAAGCGTCACGCGTAGTCACCTACAGCGAGCAGGAGTCATCCCTCGCACTCGAAGACTCTGTGTATTTCTCTTGAAGAAGCAAGAGAAATCGCCGCAGAAAGATCCATGATCTACCAGCAGAACCTGCACAACTACCACAGTAGAAGGCTTCGCCCCAGATCCTTCGTCGAAGGTGACCTGGTCCTGCGACTGAAGCAGCAGGGACATCTCAAGCTCGAGTCCCCCTGGGAAGGACCGCATGTGATTACAGAAGTAATCCCAGGTGGCGCCTATCGCCTTCGAGATTTAGAGACAGGAGTCGCATACTCCAACCCTTGGAACGTCGCACAACTGCGACGCTTCTACCCCTAGTCGTTTTCTACTTTTTACATCGCAAATAAGGCTACTCAGCCAAGGCTACTTATCCGCACATTGTACCTCGCACTGTTCTTCGAATAAATAAAAGCTAAGTGCCCCAAAACTCCGTGTTCTCTTTCACTTTGTCAATTTTCATACTCGGGGGCTACACCACCCTAGATACATCTGTTCTTCGAACCAATAACGCGATATCCTGAGTAGCTGGCACATCAATCGAACCCCTTAACACAAACTCAACCCAGCTGCAACGCACCTGGCCGGTTGACAAGGGACCAAGAAAAAAGATGGCCAGGCTAACGAGAAGGACTCGCATAGTGCAACGCACCTCACGCTTACAAAGCTGTTTGTACACATTCGATAATAAATTATCTACAAACATATATATGAACTTTACAAAACAAATACACTTATGTGCAGGATACAAATTTGGCTACTATTGCAACAGAAGAACATTGGTTTGTTCCTCGAAGAAGTCGATGATCTCCTCTGCTGGGTGGTCCACCGCCTGATAATGCGGTACCATATTCCAGGCAGATCCTGCTGGCGGTGCAGGCGGCCCAGAGGCAATGGCGGCAACATCCACGTCAGGCCTGTGCAATCGCACCATTGAGAGGGCAGCCTTGGCACCAGCCACCAACTGCTGCCTCACGCACTCGCGAACCGCGGACATATCTTGAAATTTGGCAAGAAGAGCCAGTAGGTTTGATGGAGCGTCATCCAGCGGGAACATCGCCTGATAAATGTTCTTCAAAACCGACTGCGATTTCTTCAAGAAGAGCAGCACTCGCGATGCACGATCCTGCAGGGTCGCCAACACAGTCGCACGATCATGATCTACCCAGAAGTATCCACTCTCTTGAAGTTGCTCCTGGGTGAGATCATGAAGGTGAATGGCAATTCTATCCTTTTCCTCCTGTAGATGGCGTGCGCTAACAACTACACGAAGCAGCATCAATAACATGAGTACAACGTACCGCTGCGACTAACTACAAAGGAAAAGATGGGAATGAGCAAACTAACACTTAAATTGGTCGCCCAGCTGCGTCACCTCGCCAAGCAGATATTGCTCGCGGGCGGCCGCTTTTTCCGCCTTCGACTTCCACACGTCTGCGTTACCGCGGATCAGGGGCAACTCACGCTCCAGCTGCTTCACGCGGTCACGAAGTCACGACAGCGAGGACAACTCCTCTACCGTGGAGCGCGGTGGTGCCACTGTCTCATCAAGAGATGGCGAGTCCTGGGTTCCCCCCACGGGACCACTTGACGTACCCTAGCACAAGTCAATACAGAGGGAAATAAGGCGACCAAATTAACACAAAGGCAAGGGGAACAGATGCATTCAAGATAAGCATAAGTATTCACAAACACACTCACCAGCAGGCATGTTCTTATACCAAAAGGACAATTCATCAACTATTACAAAAAGCTAACTACGAGGCAGCTGGCTTCTTCGACTTCGATGGCTTCGGGGGCTTCATCAAGTCCGTGGCAGTATCAGACGCCTCTGACTTTCCGCCGACCCCTGAGGCCGAAGCTTTCGCCGCCTTCTTAGCACGTTGGAGCTCCTCCGAATACTTGGCAACAGTATTTATCAAGGAATGGCCATATTTGGCACAGGCAGTCGCAAAAGGAGCGAAGACTACCTGCTGACCGTCTGCGCCAACAGGCATCACCTTCGACACCGCAGAGGGATCTATCTTGACTCCGTGGGCTTGCACCATGGCGAGTGACATGGTCGTGCCAGCCGCGCGGAGGGAGTTCTTGTAGGTGGCAGGCACACCCCCGGCGAGTGACTCCACCAGCTTGTCCATATTATCGACCAGCTCCGCCTTTGGCATCAACTCCTCTCGGAGGAGACTGAGGGTGACCTTGGCCTTGGACAATGTATCTTCGATAGCGGCGCTTTGGTCCTCGACTGCAGACACCGCGCCTGCTAGAGCGTCATCGCGACAAAGGGCCTGCGGGTCAAAGCTCAAGTCGCCAGGATCTGCACAGAAAACACACACATGGATCAAACCTCTAGCGCCACCAGCAAAACTCTAGATGTAGAGAAGGACAATAATAAAATATCTACCAGCAAAGGTACCTAAGAGGGCCTTGGAGACTGAGAATAGTTGCTCTTCGAACAACTTTTCCCTGGCCGCAAAGGAGGCACGCAGATCTTCTTCGCGCTTCTGTGCATCATCACGAGCCGCGATTGCCTCGTCGCGCCCCTTCACAGCTGCGGCTAATGTCTTTTCCAAGATGGCAACGTTGCGTAGTAAAGCGTTATGCTCAGCTACATGGCAATCAAAGGTTGACTATCAGTCGACTATACCAAAAAAGGAGAAGACGAAAAAGAATAAGTGTAGAACACTCACTCTCGACTACGCGGTGGCGCGTCTCTAGCATCGCATGCTGGCGGCCCATTGCCATCACCTGCTCCGCCACTTGCGCGGCTTCCTTTACAAGGAGCTGTCGCACAAACAAGGAATCAGAGAGGGCAACAGAAAACACCGACTGCCACACTAAAAAGAAGGAAAGATATACTTACATGGTCCTCCAGCGACTCCGAAGAAGTTTGCTGAACCGTCATCCGAGCAACCATTCGATGCTCCCCTACGTGAGGAGAGCTCGAAGAATTGTGCCCGGAGTGGGCTGCCGCCGGAGGGGAAGGAGCGCGCTCGACCTCTACCTTGGCCCTTGAGGTCGCGACTCCCGATTCCTTCAAAAACTCGACGTCGCCAAAAGATGAAGACGCCTCTTGACTACAAGACCAAATCCACACTGAGGAAGGGCAAACTCCAAGGCAAAGCCAACAAGAAGAAAAAAGAAAAGAATGCGTAAACTCGCAAACTTACCAGTCAAACTTGTCAAGATCAAACGTGGCCTCCGCCGACTCCGACGAAGACTCCTTGGGCAATCGCATCTTCTTGCGAGAAGAAGGTGCCACAGCCCTCACAGGAACGGCTGGAATTGGCGACTCCGCACCAACAACCGTGCCTTCTGGAGTCGACGCGTCAGAATCCTCGCTGCGCGAACGCTTGCGAGTATCCGGACTCTCGGACTCGGGGGCTTCCTCTTCCACATCAGAAGGGACAGTCGACTCAGACTCGTCCTCTTCCAAAGCTTCACTAGGAATAATCCCCTCAGGGAGAGGAGGCATACAGGGCGACACCGCCCAATCCTACATACAGACAGCAAAGATCAGCAAAAAGAACAAGTAAACAACAAAAAAGCAATCCCGAAAATAAGCTACTGCGTAGCACAACTGTACCTCAGGAGGGGGATTCGAAGCATCAAATGGAGGAACGACTGGCTCACTCGGAAGCACATCCTTGACAGTGTACTTCGTGACCAATCGAACCCTCTTATCCACCTCACTCGCGGACATGCCATCGGCAGACACACGAGTGGCATCATCAGAGCCACCCCATTGAAACATGGGATGGACTCTGGCTTGGAGAGGCTGGACGCAATGGTGCAGCCAAGTTCTAATAAGGGCGCAACCTCCCTCTTCTGCGCCTATGCGACTCTCGAGGTCGCAGACGCGTTGATACAGCATGCCCGTTTCTGCGAGTTCGCCAGGCATCACTACGTTCTTCCAAGAACGCATCTTCTTGCAGGGAGTCGCGGGATCAAAGGGCGCAAGTCCAAAGTGCTCATCTTTGGCCTTCTGATCGCGGACATAGAACCATTTGTCCCTCCATCCCTGGACGGACTTGGTGAGCTTGATGTCGAAATAGGTGGAGGATGGGTCGACGTGGATTCCGCAACAACCTACGTCATAAACTAAAGAGCCAGATGAGAGGACTGACGCTTCAATTTAAACAAACGCTTGAAAAGACCAAAGTGTGGCTCGATTCCGAGCTAGCACTCGCAAAGAGTGATGAAGCAGGTGATGTGGAGGATAGAATTTTGGGACAGCTGATGGAGCTAGAGCCCATAGAAACAAAGAAGACCCCTAAGAAAGGGGTGGAGAGGAAAGGAGAGACCGTGAATGACGAATGCGAGAAACATCACTCGAAAACCAGTGGGAGGAGCAGGAATGGTCTCACCGCTAGGGACGCGCGCATCGGCGACTGCTGTGGAGATAACTCCATCTTGGCGAAGAAGACGGAGATCCGACGCCTTGATGATGGAGGGGCGCCATGCACCATTTGTCACGCGGGTGCCCGCGACCTTCTTCTTCCCGACGGCGGCGGCGCTGGTGCCCGCAGCAGCGAAGCCACCCTTCTTTTTCGTCGGGGCGACGTTGGTCGCGGAATCAGCAGCAGCGCCTCCTTTCTTTTTCCCCATTGCGTGGCGGCGATGAGAGCGCAGAAAGTAGCTTGGAAACGAGCGGAGGTGGTCCAGCGTTGTGGAGGAGACAAGCGCAGGGAAAAGCAGAAGAGCAACAGCAATGGCGATGGCAGCGAGGAAGAAAGAGCGCAGATGGAAAATTACCGTCGTAGCGCCGCTACTTAACCCCTAGGAGATGCAATCCAACGGCGCACAAAAACCCTATTGGACGCGTGGCACGCATCACGTTGGACACGTGGAGAAGAGGAAGCACGAACCGTCCCACCACTTCTCCCATTACACGCGGAAATCGAGGAGGCATAGTTAAAATAAAGATTATGCATGCCCAGTCAAATCAAAGACAGGAAGTGGGACCCAACGCTCGTCACGTCCCGTCAAACTCACTCACGTGGGCAACTGAAGTCATACAAGCATCAGCACTGACGTCATCAAAGCTACGCAGTGGAAAAATTCGACTACTTTAGTCCTTGATGGAGTCTTCGACTCCACCAAGCACTCGGAGGCTACTCCCATAGGGAGCGCTGGCCGCGCACCCTATGATTTTTCTTTTCTTGCTGCAGGAATGAGGACAATCACAATCAAACCCAACCACTCGAAACACGGTTCGATTACGGACATGGGTTACTCCCATAGGGAGCGCCGGAAACAATTTCGACTGAAACAAGCAAGCAAAAGACGAGAGTAGTCGCAAAAGTGTTTTAGTCCCTGCCTGAGTCTTCGACTGAAACAAGCAAGCAAAAGACGACAGCAGTCGCAAAAGTTCTTTAGTCCCTGCCTGAGTCTTCGACTCAACCAGGCACTCGGGGGCTACTCCCATAGGGAGCGCTGGTTCGTGCACCCTATGATTATTTGCATAAAACTGTGTGTTGATAACATCCGCACTCGCAGGTCATGGCGACACCGCCTCATAATTTTCCCTACAAAGAGACTACGTCTCCTGGGTCACCCAAATCGTCTCCGCGATGATAAAATTCAGATGCTTCGCTTACAACGTGTAGGTAAGATCTGAATAAGGCCTGGCAGCGCATTTAACTGCGCACTACCAGAAATAAATCCGTGCCTACAGGCACGATGAACATGCCTTGACGGACGCGTCGAGTGCTCACACCCATATAACTGGAATTCGACTCTTGTAAGACCTCCGTGGCCTGAGTCGAATTACGCCAGCACTTTTCCGGATTTGAGTTCGGGGACTCGAGTTCGAGTAGATTGCGTTGTTTCAACCTAAGGTGGTTAACTGGTACCGATACTTCAGTTATATCAGGCACGTATATCAACAATCCCTATGGCACAAATAAAAGCAGTCGAAATGTACTCATTCAGGCACTCGAAGACTTCAAAAAAGTCCCCAGTCGAATCTGCGATTCCACTGGACACTCGGGGGCTACTGACATGGGTATACCATACAGGTACTCGAGCTTGGTATATATGGTCCAAATATGTACAGGCCCACAGTGTCGCCAAGGCCCAGATGAAAGGACTCGAGTAACCTGTGGACTCTTGATTGCTTGAAGAACAATAAGCGGCTAAAGATAGAAAGTTTGAAGGGGAAAACCCTAACTTGTAACCGACTTGACCTGCTACCCGAGACCTAGCCTATCTATATAAAGGCTAGGAGGGGGCGGCAAGGAGGACACACACAACCCTAGTTTCCACAACCCTCGCCAGATTACATCTGCGCACCATCGTAGCTTTCGACCCCCTCGATAATTCCACGAGCAGACAAGTAGGAGTAGGGACCTCTACGAGGCCTGAACCTGGGTAAATCCTTTGTCCCCTGTGTGCTTGTTTGCTAGCCGATAGATGTCTCCAGCACTCCCTCCTTCTCCAAAACCCAAGTCCATAACAATACCTGTAGCTTGTAAGAAAGTAAAACAAGGGAAAGAGGATGGGTGAGCATCCCCATCATCCCTTTCACTACCAATACGAGTTGCAATGAGATCTTCGTTGTATGATGGCCTAGCCTGAGAGGATGTTCTTGAGGGCCTCGGCCTCCTAGGTGCATCACTCTCAAATATCTCTCCAAAAGTATGGTTGTTCATGCTTGGTATTCTGAAATTTAAACACCTATTAAACAAGTGATTGCAAAGTAAATATAATGAAGGATTCTACTCATAGGGACTTGCAAGAGGCCTAAATATGCATCAAAACTATATCTCTAAGCATCAAACAAGCTTACAAGCTCTCATAACCAGTCACCTATAGCAGCAAAATACTCAAGATAAAATCCACTAAACAGAAATCTACTTGGACAAGGGGTGGAGTCACATAGCAAGGAACAAATGCTCCAAATTTCAGCAAGAAAGATGGGCTGAGCAAGGAGATCGAAAAAATCGAGAGCAAGCACAGCAAGAACGCGATTTTGAGTAATGAACTGGAGCTTACTCGGGAGAGAGAAGAAAGTGGCAGGTGAGAGAGTTAGTGGGGGGCCAGGGGTGGCCCACACCAGGGCATGGCGCCACCTAGGGCTGGCCGCGCCACCATGTGGTGTGCCTGCCTGGTGGGCCCCCCTAGTACCTCCCAGGTACTCCTCTGCCCCTTTTTTCACGTAAAAATTTAATATGTATTTTCTGGAATTTTTCGAGACACTTTATTTTTGAGCATTTTTCAGAAAATAGAAGAATGATTTTTCTGACAGACAGATTTTTTTTTCTTTTGGAAACATGATGCAAGGACAAAACAAAGCTAGAACTATAGAAGTTCTAAGACACTCTGATATGCAAGCAACTAGCAACAAAAGGAAAACTAAACGAAAGCAAAAACTAAAATGCAAAGGGTAGAAATAAACGAAGATAATCATAATAAAAACATTGTTTTGTTCAATGGAATCCTTTTGTTAACAAGGTTGATCAAGTCTTGCTACCAAAACAATTGCATATGAGACAAAACTTTGTATTCCACTAATGATTATGTTACCTCAACCTTGATAGCAATGGTCCCAATCATAATAGTTTCAAATTTTTCTCTTGGTATGGGACAATATATTTATCCAACTTGAATGCCCTCAACATGTTTAATTGAATTCAAACCATAAGTCCTTTCAATCTTCTTGGGGAAATAGATAGTATGTTCCTTGTCATTAACATTGAAAGTCACCTTTCCTTGATTACAATTGATAACAACTCCTGTAGTATTAAGAAAAGGTCTCCCAAGAATAATAGACATATTATCATCTTCAGGCATTTCAAGCACAACAAAATCAGTTAATATCAAGCAATTGCGGGCCACCTGAACAGGTACATCCTCACATATACCCACAGGAATAGTGGTAGATTTATCAGCCATTTGCAAAGATATATCAGTTGGTATTAATTTTCAAGTTGAAGCCTCTTATAGAGAGAGAAAGGCATAACACTAACTCTAGCTCCCAAATCATACAAAGTAGTTCTAACATAACTGTTCTTAATAGAGCAAGGGATAGTTGGAATCCCTGGGTGACATGGGTATACCCTACAGGTACTCGAGCTTGGTATATACGGTCGAAATATGTACAGGCCCACGGTGTCGCCAAGGCCCAGATGAAAGGACTCGAGTAACCTGCGGACTCTTGATTTCTTGAAGAACAAGAAGAGGCTAAAGATAGAAAGTTTGAAGGGGAAAACCCTAACTTGTAACCGACTCGACCTACTACCCGAGACCTATCCTATCTATATAAAGGCTAGGAGGGGGCGGCGAGGAGGACACACACAACCCTAGTTTCCATAACCCTCGCCAGATTACATCTGTGCACCATTGTAACTTTCGACTCCCTTGATAATTCCACGAGCAGACAAGCAGGAGTAGGGACCTCTACGAGGCCTAAACCTGGGTAAATCCTTTGTCCCCTGTGTGCTTGTTTGCTAGCCGATAGATGTCTCCAGCACTCCCTCCTTCTCCAAAACCTAAGTCCATAACAATGGGCATTGACGAGTTAAACCCTCGTCACTGGGTCTCCAAGTTTCTTAGGAACATTACCATTGAAGGAATAATTAGCAAGCAAAGTAGAAATTTCTTCATTAGGGATCTTCCTTTTATTCGAGAAAATATCCTTCATATACTTTGAGTAAGGAGGGAATTTAATAGCATCAGTCAAAGGAATTTGCAGGAACAAAGGTTTCATCCACTCACAAAACTTATTATAGTGTTCATCTTCCTTTGACTTGTGTTTCTTATCAGGGAAAGGCATGGATTTTTGGACCCAAGGCTCTCTTTCACAACCATGTTTCTTAGCAATAAAATCTTCTTTGGTGTATTTAGTATTCTTAGTGTGGTTTTCAGGTTCTTCTTCAACTTTTCTTCATTAGGAACTTCATTTTCTTCATTACCACTTTCAGTTTCAGCATCAGAGATAGATATACTATTAGGATCTATAGCAGGTTCAGAGGGTTCTACAACAGTTTTATGTTTCTTTTTCCTTTTCTTACGAGTAGAACCACTATTTTCAGCTTGTTGAGAATCCTGCTCAATTCTTTTGGGATGCCCCTCAGGATATAGAGGATCCTGGGTAGCAGCACCACTTCTAGTTCTAATTTCATAAGCATGTTTTTTCTTTTGTAGTATTAACTAGCAAGTCGTTTTGCACTTTAACGAGTTGATCTATTTGAGTTTGAACCATTTGAAAGTGTTTAACAATCATTTTAACAGCATTAGAGGTTCTTTCCACAATATCTTTCAACTCAACAATAGCTCTAGTGTTTTCCATTAGATGATTTTGCACCCTTTTATTAAAATTATCTTGCTTAACAATAAAGATATCAAATTCTTCTAAGCATTGATCAGGAGGTTTAGAGTAAGGGATATCACCTTCATCAAAGTGTTGGAGAGAGTGTACCTCAATAGTGGATGAGTAGGGAATAGGCTTACATAATTCTTCTATAGGAGGTAAATTCTTGACATCTCCAGCTTTAATTCCCTTCTCCTTAGGACATTTCTTAGCTTCCTTCATCACTTCATCATTTAATTCAATAACTCCCCTCTTCTTTGATGTTGGAATAGGCACCGGAATAGTAGGTTCAGGTACAATTACTTCAGGTATAGCTTGTTTAGGAGGAGTCCAATCTTCATAATTCTTGCTTATTTTAGCCATTAATTCCTCAGCTTCCTTAGGAGTCCTATTCCTAAAAACACAATCAGCACAACTATCTAGGTATGTCCTAGATTCCTCGGTTAGTCCATTATAAAATATATCAAGAAGCTCATTCTTAGGTTGTGGACTTCCAGCTTGTGCATGAATCAAAGCACAAAATCTTGCCCAAGATTCAGGCAATACCTCTTTTTCTCCCTGTTTAAAATCAAAAAGTTTCTGCAAAATAGCATGTCTAGCACTAGGAGGAAAATATTTCTGCAGGAAAGTACTAATCAAGCACTCAGGGCTATCAATAGATCTAGGAGGTAAATTACTAAACCAAGTTTTAGCTTCTCCTTTCAATGAAAAATGGAAAATCTTAGCAACAAAGTAAGTACGCATCTTAACATCATCAGAAAACAAGCCACTCATGGTAGAAAGTTCATTCATATGTGCTATCGCACTTTCATTCTTAGTCCCACAAAAAGGTTCTTTCTCGACAATAGCTATGTAAGATAGATCGAGAGAGAAATCATAATCTTTACCTATAATGTTTATGGGAGAAGAAGCAAACTTAGTAATAGGAGACAATTTGGGTCTAACAGTATGCCTCTCAAGGAGACTCTTAGCAGCGCTCCTATCATGGGTATTTTTACATTCTTTAATAAATTCATCGGTCATTTCAACATATCCATCTTCAATATCATAACTTTCACTAGACTCAGGTGAACTAACAGGTGTGGTAGTGTCTTCATTAGGAGTTTCGGTAATCGTAGCATCTAGGAAAGGACCTAATGAACCACTCTTATCAAGCACAGTAGAAGCAACATCATAAGCATCAGAAGTTTCAGATTCAGCAGTAGTAGCAGTGTGTGTAGCATGTATATGTGGTGGTGTAAGGAAGTTACTCATAACAGACGGTGAATCAAGAGCAACAGAGGTGTTCAGAACCGTACCTCTTCTTGTAGTGGATGATAAAATAGGAACCTTGCCATCACGAGACTTACCCATGATGGATGGATAGCAGCGAACAATAGAGAATCCAAGTGAACTTGATAAATAAAGCTATGCTCCCCGGCAACGGCGCCAGAAAATATTCTTGATGACCCACAAGTATAGGGGGGTATCGCAGTATTTTCGAGGGAAGTGAAACCCAATTTATTGATTCGACACAAGGGGAGCCAAAGAATATTTATAAGCCTTAACAACTGAATTGTCAATTCAGCTGCACCTAGAAACAATCTTACTCACAGCAGTTTATTAGTAGCAACAATTTTGTAGTAGGAATAGCAAAGTAGCAACAGTAGTAAAGTAAAGACAGCAGTGACAATAGCAGTAACAGTGGGATTCGAGTGCGGTAGGCATAGGGATGGATGGACAGGCGTTGCATGGACAAGACAATTCACATAGCAATCAGAACATAGGGCAATTGCAGATAAATAAGATAAAGCATCCAAGTACTAGACAATCCTAGGCATGTGTTCCATATATAGTCATACGTACTCGCAATGAGAACTTGCACAACATCTTTTGTCCTGCCAGCCCGTTTGCAGCGGGGCCTCAAGGGAACTACTGGCAATTAAGGTGCTCCTTTTAATAGAGCACCGGAGCAAAGCATTAACACTCCGTGAACACATGTGATCCTCACATCAAAGCCATTCCCTCCGGTTATCCCGATTTCTGTCACTTCGGGGCCATTGGTTCCGGACAACAACGTGTGTATACAACTTGTAGATAAGACCAAAAACAATACTATCATAATGAATCAATAACATGTTCAGATCTGAAATCATGGCACTCGGGCCCTAGTGACAAGCATTAAGCATAACAAGTCGCAATAAAGTCATAAAGCACTAATAGAAGATACTAGGCACCATGCCCTAACAATTTGATGCCATTACATGAACAATCTCATCCAATCCCTACCATCCCCATAGCCTACAGTGGGGGATTACTCACTCATAGATGGGGGAAACATGGATGGTCGATTGAGAAGCGATGGTGATGGCGATGGCAATGATCTCCTCCAATTCCCCGTCCCGACAGGGTGCCAGAACGGAGTTTCTGGTGCTGTTTCGTGGAATCTGGTTGTGGCGGCAAAGTGGAACTCCTTCTGTAAAAACGTTGACCCCCCCGAAGTTTTTAGGTCAAAAGGCTCCTTATAGGCGAAGAGAGAGGCCGAGGGGGTGCCTGGGGGGCCCACACCACCCCCTGGCACGGCCTGGCCTGGCCCGCGCCACCAGGTGGTGTGGCCACCCCCTGGCTCTTCTGAGGAGCATATTCTGGCTCCTGGAGTCTTCGGGTGAAATAGGATTTTTGGCATATTTTCCAGGATTTTTCCTGATAGTTGATTTTCTGCACAAAAAGTAGACACCAAGACAATTCTGCTGAAAACAGCGTCAGTCCGTGTTAGTTGTATCCAAATCACACAAGTATAGAGGATAAACAATAGCAAAATGGTTCGGGAAAGTAGATTCGTTTTGGACGTATCAGTGGAGAGGGGCTGGCGGTCTCCTACGCCTTGTGCACGCTTGGCCGACGACCATGGTGTCGGGGAGGCATGGCACTAGCTCTAGGGGCTAGGGGTAGAGGTGGGTTTGGTCTAGTTGGGCCTGGGAGAGACCAAGATGATCAATGCACACCAATTGGCTCGACAAAATTTCTCCAAAATAGTAATAGTTAGGCCACATTTTGTCTGCCTGCCAACTGTTCGATCAAATGGCCGCATGAAGAAAATATTTGAATTTTGGGGAGATTTTTCCTGGAGTGGTGTAACTTATGGTTGAGCATCTAGGTTTGCTTGGGATTTTGAAATGTAGTTCATTTGAGTAGTTTTTGAGAAAGTGGAATCTAGACATATGAACTAGATTCAATTTTCAAATGTCAATTAAATTTAGTGTTTGAAAGATTTTGGGATGAAACAAAGTGGGCCTTGGTATATCACTACTTGTACTAGAAAGGGGTGCAAAGATCCACAATTGTCTCTGTTTGAAAATGAGTGCTAGGAATAGCCAAAGTGGGCTATGTGATTAAAATGGCAAAAGTGACCATTTGCTTAATTAATTCTTTTTGATTTTTTTTCTTTGGGATTTGCTTGGGGATGATCTAGATGATGTGTAATTCACCTTAGAGTCATTTTACAATCAATAGATCACTCAATCATGGCAATTCAAACAACTCCTATTTTAAATGCACACACTTATGAATGCTTAAAGATTTTTAAATAGAAAAAGGTTTTGTTAACCCTAAATTGGGTGGTTTTGATCTTGATCACTTGGATTAAAGTTTTGGGATGTTACATTAATGCAATTATCTGTTGCTTGCAACTTAATACTGGAGGGGGTTCAGATTATAACCTGAAGGTGGATTATTAGTCATAGATGCAGTTGGATTACAGTCTATGTATAATGTTGTAATGCCCAATCAAATCTCATAGGAGTCAAGATGATTAGTATATGTATGTATGATTTCTCGGTGTCTGTCAATTGCCCCGCTGTAATTTGTTCACCCAACATGTCAACTATCTTAAGGAAAATCACATCTAGTGAACTATGGACCCCGGTCCATTCTTTTACCATTAATCTACAATCTACTATTTATTGTTTACTGTTTACTTTCTACAAGAAATTACTATCTTCCACACAATACATTTAATCTTTTGTTTTCAACAAAACTGGTGAGATTGACAACCTCACTGTAAGTTGGGGGCAAAGTTCTGCGGTTGTGTTGTGCAGGATTCCAAGTTGGAAACAACACCTTGGAGGTGTCTCCTTGCTCCTACTGGTTCGATAACCTTGGTTTTATAACTGAGGGAAAACTTGCTGCTGTGCTCATCATACCTTCCTCTTGGGGTTCCCCAATGAGCTCGAATATATTTTGAGCCATCACCGATGGCCGCCCCCGTTGCCCGTCCCATCTACCATCCTCCTCCTTGGCTCCCACCTGGCTTGTCTCCCCTTTAATGCAAGCCTATGAGGAGAAGCATCGGAGAGCTTGGGGGCCAGTAGGACAGCGCCCGGCGAGGCTGGCCGGTGGCAGGAGCAACGACGCAGCGCTCCTTCGGGCCCGTTGAAGGGGGTCCATGGGCCGAGGAGGGCAGGGACGTGGGTGGCCTGTAGGGAAAGAGCCCGACGGTCCGATGACGCTGGCTGAAACCTTCGATCCGAATTACAGATGTAGTATAGCTCTTTTTCCTAGTAGACCTAGGTTATTGAATCCTCGGGAAGCAGAAAGCATAGTGAACTTACTTTAATGGACCTTCGGGAGTTTTAGAATTCTTTTTGTGTTATACCGAACCAAGAGTTCGCTGTCTTTTGTTGTTGTCGATGATGGAGAGAGAGGGCCTAGGGATTTCGGTTTCATCTATAGTTGTGCAAGACATCTGATGGGAATAAAAGATAATAATAAAGTATGCATGTAATTGTTAGAGCAAGATAATTATATGTGGACAGTGCATCCATAATTGCTATTGCCTCCGCAACCGCTTATAGCAATAACCTACTAGTCTCATCCATAGGAGAAAGAGAACTAATGATATGCATAGTGACGTCACTGTTAATCCCAAGTAAATTCCTCACATACAGCCGTACTACCCCTTCTATCACTAGTGTTCCCAACCTGCAGATTAGTCATTACGCATACTCCCAATACCTGTCTCAATCCTCGGGGTCTTGGGTACCTGACAAGTCGTTGGATTGAGGCAAGAGAGGATACAATAATCATCATGTCATACAAACTAATACATGATCCCATCTATGATAAATAACATGCACAAAATCTACATGGCTAGGCCGAAGCCCGTAACCCAAAGAGAATTACTCATGCATATAGATGAAATCAACGAACATAAACATTGCAATGGGAATCATGAGATTGATAGCAAATAGTCTTACAATGTTGCCAATCAAAGATGAGATCTACTATTACAAGTGGTGCGATATGGCTATGGAGGTGGAGAAGGGTTTGGAGATTAGATCTAAGTCTATTCCTCCGGCGGCTCTTCGGTGTTGTGGATGCAGGTTTCTGGGGTTCTGGTGGGCAGCTCCTCTCATGTTTCTCATCGCCCGAAGCCTCTTTATATAGGGGTCCCTTCATGAAAGTTCTTATGTTTGACCTAGCAGTGTCGATGGAAACTATACGACCGGAACTATACGGCCAAAATTTTATTCCCGTCGTATAGTTGTTCGTTAAAGCATCTGTCTCCACTTCACGATCCCTAGTATATTCGGGTTGTTGGAAATCTCGTATCTTTAACTTTAATATTGTGATTCCCATCATCAAACGTCATTATCTGCACGGGGAAAAATAGAAAGAAAGGATTGCATACCGCTTTGATCATTAGGCATTAGTGGCATGGGTTTAGAGAGATATTTCATCAAAAATATGAATAATATCCAGTTTAAATGTGGACGTAGATGGCTGAAGGGAATAAGCCCTAAGAGGCAATAATAAAGTTGTTATTATGTATATTCCAAGTATATGATAGATGTTTATTTTACATGCTATAATTGTATTAATACATAAACTTTAATACATGTGTGTTTAATAAACAAATGGAAAGTTCCTAGTAATGCCTCTATTTAAACTAGCTCGTTGATTATCAAGATGATCAAAGTTTCCTGATCATGGACATTGGATGTCATTAATAACGAGGTCACAACATTTGGGAAATGATGTGATGAACATTCATCCGAAGTATAGAATTACGATCAAAGTCATTGAGTTTATATTGCTATAACATCATACAAAGTAATCCTAGTCCTTAGACCACGAGATCATGTTAATCACTAACACCAGAGGAGTATCTTGATAACATCAAACCTCACACCATAAAAGGCTGACTATAAAGATGGCTTCGGTGCTACGAAGGTGGTATGTAGAGGCTCATGGATCAAGAGTGGGATTTGTCCATCCCGATGATGGATAGATATACTCTGGGCCCTTTCGGTGATATCACATTGAGAATAGCTTGCAAGCAAGTGATGTGGTCACTAGAATGTTATATCACAGGAACGAGAAAAGAGTGCATGTTTGTAATGAGATCAAACTAGGTATTTGGATACCGATGATCAAATCTTGGACGTGTAATATATCGTGATACAAAGGGATCAAGTTACTAGCGTTAAAGGTTCTCACGATCATAGAAGTCATTGTTGAATGTGCAGGAGTCAGAATGGATCTCTAGGTCCCGCTTCTGATTATTGATCTGAGAGGAGTCTCAATCATGTCTGCATTATTCGCGAACCGTAGGGTGACACACTTAAGGGTTGCCAAACACCATTTGGAGCATATATGTTTTAGACGAAAGTATTGCAAAGCGCTGGAATCATTTCGATGGAAACCGGAATTGTTTCGGGTGAAATTGAAGAAACTGGTTCTGCATGTGATATTGAAATGTTGCAAGGGGTTTTATGTGAATGTTTGTTAATTAAAGTAATTAACAAAATTCTGAATGAAATTAATAAAATATTTTTATTAAATGATAGTTGCATTAAATTTGGTGGAAATTTAATGCATGTGAGTGGAACTTTGAGGTCATCACCATCTTCGGCGCGCCCCCTGGTCTCTCCACCTCACGCATCGCCGGTGGCAGCATCGAGGTCATGATGGCGGGCTCGGTGGAAAACCGTCGTCCACCTCTGGAGCGCAACGTGGATGGTCGTGCCACTAACTCGCACCTTCCGAACCAGGACCTGATCAATGCGTCCATCGAGCACCTGCGCAACCCATCACCCCCATCGAGGCGGATCCAGCTGCAGCCACAGCAGCCCTGGAGACCACCCTCCGGAACCTTCTGGAGGAAGCTGGCAAGGTGGCGTCCGCCCAACGACGGATGAACACCACCATGCGGGAGTACAACATCGTGCACAGCTTCGCGCGCCTGCCTGGCACTAGCCGCCTGGCCATGCCACAAGGCCGGAACCACGGTTCGGAGATGGATCGCGTCGCTGATCCACATACGCCCGCGATGCAGCCGATCTATAGCACCCCCGCCAAAAATATGAGGGCCGCGGAGGCAGCAGTGGCAGAGCTAAGCCACCTAGAGGGCGAGGAATTGCTCCGTCAGCAGGCACATGTCCAGCTCCTTGTGGTAACGGCGAACAAGCAGCAGGACGAGGCTGAACTCAGCATGGCTGGCAACAGCAGAACCCAACTGGCTCACCGGATGGTGGACCCGACTACAGGTGGTAGCAAGGCATTTTCCCCAAATGGAGCAAGGCAGAGCAACCGCCCTCGCGGTGGATCAGCAGGCCATGGGCACGACGCCCATGACGCGGCAGCTGTTACCAGCAAAAACCGCGAGCCGGTTGACGAAGCCGGAAAAGGCCAAGCGCTCCCCAAGTCCCGCCTATCTGGCCGGCTGGGACCACTCGAGCCAGATGAATAGCAAGATGCGCGTGCGTGAATCGACCTGCTGGTCCGATCACGCGCGCTGGAGGAAGAAAGTCCAGCCGGTCCAAGATGCTTCGGACCGTGCATACGGAACGAACCATTTCCAAAGGGATTTTCGCACACAAGGGATACGCCAAAGTATAACGGCTCGGTCAAGCCGGAGGACTGGCTGGTGGATTACACCACCACCGTAGGCATCGCCAACGGCAACTGCCGAGTAGCAGTACGCTATGCTCCTCTCATGCTTCTCGACTCAGCCAGGACGTGGCTCAACAGCCTCCCCGACAACAGCATCAACGCTTGGGTTGATTTCGAGCAAGCGTTCGTTTGCAACTTCACCGGCACCTACAAGCGCCCAGGCTGGCCTGGCGAGCTTGCTCTCTGCATGCAGGGCCCAGATGAATCTGATCGCTCCTACATCAGGACGAGCATGCAAAACTCCCGTGAGGGGGTACACGAACATCAGGCAGTTGATTTCTTCATCAATGGCTGCAGAGACAGCACTATGCTCAAGCATAAGCTTCGCCGGGTGGAACCCAAAACCATGGCACAAACCATGAAAATCGTGTACAAGTACGCCACGGCCGATGCGGCAATGAAAAGATCCGTCCGGGTGGACGACCAAGGGCAAATAATCGTTGACGTAGCCATAGATCAGTGCTAGCCGGAAGGGAATGACCACAGTTCTAGGCGGCACGACAACCTCCACGGCAAAAGAAAGGACGACCAGCCGGATAACCAATATGGCTCCAGCCAGGTGGCGGTAGTGCAGGAGAATCCGGCTGCAGGCGGAAGCCCAAGACAGAAGCCTAATGACCGGCCTCCGAGGCCCAACTACACCATCGAGTCGATGCTTGATGGACCATTCAAGTTCCATAGTGGGGGCAACAAGCCGGCTACGCATACCACACGCCACTGCACCTGGACGAAGAAGATAGCAGAAATTGCCGGCGCACCAGCTTGACAGGCGCCACCTCCTCCAGCCGGCGGGCCGCTAGGCGATCGCAATAACCAGCGTCAAAGGGAAGATGATGATAACAACTACCCTTGTCAGGTGGGAAACTACCACATCTTCACCATGGAGCCGGAGACCAAGCACAACAAAAGGTGTCGCGAGGCGGAAGTGAACGCAATCGTTCCTCCCGTTCTCCAGTACCTCAACTGGTCGGAGCAAGAAGTTGCATGGAGCTGGAAGGACCAGCTAGCTGAGCTGCCTCACCCAGGCACCTACGTGATGGTTCTGGATCCTATCATTGTCTCTCGGAAGCATTCCTGCAGATTCTCCCGCATCCTCATAGATGGAGGGAGCAGCATCAACCTCCTGTACCGCAGTTCGCTCGACCGGCTCGGTATTAGCGAGTCGTGGCTAGAGCCGTCAAGAACCTCCTTCCACAGAGCCATCCCAGGCCCGTCGCACTCCCCCATTGAAAAATCCGGCTGGACGTCATCTTCGGCACGGAGGACAACTTCCGCCACGAGCCCATCTGGTTCGAGGTGGTGAACCTCTACAGCGCGTACCACGCAATCCTGGGGCGCCCAGCACTCACCAAGTTCATGGCGGTACCACATTACGCGTATCTCAAGATGAAGCTACCAGGGCCCAAGGGCGTCATCACCGTGGATGGTTGCTACAGACGGTCTGTGGAGTGTGCAACAGACGGGTCCAAAATAGCGGAATCCATGATCATCGCGGAAGAAAAACGCATAATCATGCAGAACGTGGCGACCCTGCAGAAGGACATGCCGGCTGGAGAGCCCAAGCCAGCCGGAGAGGCGCAGTTCAAGCCATGTAAGGGCATGAGAAAGATCCTGCTGAACGAGGCTGAGCCAGACAAGTTCGTCCTGGTCAGAGACGGCCTTGATAGCAAATAGGAAAGCGCGCTCGTCGACTTCCTCCATGAGAATCGGGATACCTTCGCATGGTCTCCTAAGGACATGCCAGGTGTTCCGAGGGAGCTCGTCGAGCACTCTTTACATGTCAGGCTATATGCAAATCCGGTCAAACAGTCACTATGCCACTTCGTGGAAGGAAAAAGAAGAACCATTGGCGAAGAGTTCACTCGGCTGCTCGTAGCCGGATTCATCATGGAGGTTTTCCACCCGGAATGGCTGGCAAACTCTGTACTCGTGCTGAAGAAGAACAAAACTTGGTGCATGTGTGTCGACTACACCAGTCTGAACAAAGCATGCCCCAAATATCCATTCGCCCTGCCAAGGATAGACCAAGTGATCGATTCCATGGCCGGCTGCGAGTTGTTGTCGTTTCTGGACGCGTATTCTGGCTACCACCAGATCCGACTGAAACCCGATGATCAAATAAAGACGGCATTCATCACTCCTTACATAGCCTACTACTACACCACACTGCCGTTCGGACTGAAGAACGCTGGAGCAACATACCAGCGCTGCATGCAGAAGTGATTATAGACTCAGATTGGCAGAAACGTACACGCCTACGTCGATGATGTGGTAGTCAAGACCAAGGAGCGCCAGACACTCCTTGAGGATCTGAAGGAAACATTCACCAACCTCCACCGGTTCCAGATGAAGCTGAACCTGGAGAAGTGCGTGTTCGGCGTCCCAGCCGGCCAACTCTTCGGTTTTCTCGTGTCCGAGCGAGGGATCGAGGCGAACCCGGAGAAGATTGGCGCAATCGAGCGCATGCAACCGCCCAAGAACTTGAGAGATGTCCAGAAGTTCACCGGATCCCTAGCCTCCCTTAGCCGGTTCATCAGCCGGCTGGGCGAGAAAGCACTCCCACTGTACCAACTCATGAAGAAGACGGACAAATTCGTCTGGACATCACAGGCGGATGAAGCCTTCCGCGACCTCAAGCGCATGCTCACCTCACCACCTATTCTAGCAGCACCAGCAGCAAAGGAACCCATGTTGATGTACATTGCAGCAACAAACAGGGTTGCCAGTGTGGTGCTGGTGGTGGAGAGGCCGGAAGAAGGAAAGGCGCGGCTGGTGTAATGACCGGTGTATTACCTGAGTGAGGTACTCTCTCTCTCGAAGCAGAATTACCCTCATTACCAGAAGCTGGTGTACGGCGTGTACATGGCTGCCAAGAAATTGAAGCACTACTTCTAAGAACATTCCATCCGGGTGGTGGTGCTAGCGCCACTCTCGGAGATCATCGGCAACAGAGATGCCACAGGCCGGGTAGCAAAATGGTCCATAGAGCTCGCTGCCCACAACATACAGTACAAGCCAAGAACGGCGATCAAGTCTCAGGCCTTGGCAGATTTCCTCGTTGATTGGGTGGAAACACAGTCCCTACCACCTTGCCCTGACTCCATGCATTGGAAGCTGCATTTCGATGGTTCCAATATGTATGGAGGACTCGGAGCTAGAGTGGTCATCACGTCTCCAAAAGGAGATCGGCTAGAATACGTCCTGCAGATCCACTTCCACGCGTCCAACAACGTCGCTGAGTATGAGGCGCTGGTTCACGGCCTCAAGATGGCAAAGGAAATAGGCATCCGACGCATCCTATTCTTCGGCGACTCTGATCTGGTGGTGCAGTAAGTGTCGGGCGATTGGGATGCCAGAGATGCAAACATGGCTCTATATTGTTTCTTCGTACAACAGCTATGTGCATGTTTTGAAGGGTGTGAGTTTCACCATGTTCCTAGGGAAAACAACGAGGCCGCAGACACGCTCGCCCACATCGGGCCAACAAGGCAAGAAATTCCGCCTGGAGTCTCCCTTGAGCACCTGCGCAAGCCATCAATCACGTCGTCTCTCGAATCCGACTCCATAATGTTGGACGCGGACTCGAGGACTGCCGGCTCCAAGACCTCCACGATGGCTGCACCGCACCCGGTGACTGCCGGCTCCAAGACCTCCGCGATGGCTGCACCGCACCTGGGGACTACCGGGTCCAAGATCCCAGCAACGGCTTCGCCGCACCCGAGAAGTGCCGCCTCCAGCCTAGGGACTGCCGGCTCCGCTGCTCCACACGGTTGGCCTCCGGACGAGCCCGACCCGGTCATCCGGGCAGAAGTGAATTTGCTGATGCAGGCGGTATACACCATCAGGGAAACCCCAACATGGGCCAAGCCGTTCATGGATTTCCTGGCCAAAGGAGAGCTTCCCGCAGAAGAGGTAGAGGCAAGATAGGTGAAGCGCAGAGCCAGCGCATACACCATCATCAACAACAAGCTCTACAAGCACAGTGTTGGCGGCATCTATCAACGATGTGTGAGCCAAGAGGATGGAATCCGGCTACTAGTCGACATCCACTAGGGCGAATGCGGACACCACGCATCGTCACGGGCCATAGTGGCAAAGGCATTCTGCCACGGGTTTTACTGGCCGTCTGGGGGCTGGACATGGTTGGCCCTTTCAAGACAGCCAGACCCGGCATGACCCACTTGCTGGTGGCGGTGGACAAGTTCACCAAGTGGATAGATGCAAAGCCGATAAAGAAGCTGGATGGGCCAACGGTGGTCAAGTTCTTCACAGACATAATTGCACGCTTTGGCTACCCCAACAACATCATAACCGACAATGGCACAAATTTCGCCAAGGGACCTTTCGCGCGATTCTGCGGAGATAAGGGCATCCGCCTGGACCTCGCATCTGTAGCACACCCCCAGTCCAACGGGTAGTGTGAGCGAGCAAATGGCCTAGTCCTAGACGGAATCAAGCCTCGGCTGATCGAACCACTGATGCGATCCCCCGGATGCTAGATTGAGGAGCTGCCGGCTGTACTCTGCAGCCTTCGCACCACGCCGAACCGGTCCACCGGCTACACTCCTTTCTTCCTCGTCTATGGGGCAGAGGCGGTTTTATCCATCGACATCGAGTTCGATGCACCCCGCAAATTTCCCTACACAGAGCAGCAAGCCAAAGAAGCACGAGAAGACAGCGTCGATCTCCATGAAGAAGCAAACGAACTGGCCTTTCCAGATCCGCCATCTACCAGCAAAACTTGCACCGCTACCACACCAGCTGGATCCACAACGTCTCGTTTCGCGAGGGCGACCTGGTGCTAAGGCTAGTTCAAGACACCAAGGGGAGGAACAAGCTGTCTCTGCCTTGGGAGGGCCCGTTCATAATCAGCCGGGCACTGCAGAACAACTCATACTACCTCATCGATGCCCGCAAGCCGGAAAAGAACAAGATGGATCGCTCAGGCGAAGAAACTGAACGCCCATGGAACACGAGCCTACTCCGCCCCTTTTACACTTGAGAAAGAAGTGTATGTATCTTACTTTCATGTAATGAACAAGCATGGGAGCCACAGTCTCGGGGACTCCGCAATAAATAAGCAAGTCATGCTGCACAAATTGGTTTTTCGGCTGCATTACTCTAACCCCGGAAGCCAGCGATCCGTCTCGGGGACTCGCCGGTTGGCCCATACGGTGACGCGACCCACGCGTCAAAGTACTGTACACGGTTCCTAGGGCTTCCTGTTCGGTTCTGGCTACAGACCGCAAGCCGGCTGACAGACCTGGCAAGAGCAGAACGCTTGAAGGCCCTTACACGAAAAAGCCACGTGGAAAACAAAAATGTCTGGACGACCCAGTTGCGCTCGCTCGCTCAAAGACAATGACCCAAACCCAAAGTATCGTGCAGTATGCCTACTAAGCTACCCCTTCGACTTCGGCTAAAAGCCAGCAAGGGAACGACATCAAAACTGGCCAATGCTGACTGAGAAAAGGGCAAAGACATTGGATTTGCGTGAAACAACAAAAATTTCAAAACTAGTTAACCTAAGGTTACAGTTCAAACTTGCATATGCTTAACCAGGCAAACAACTTGTTTGTTTCTATGTTTGCATGAGCCAAAGTTTAGTGACAAACACCCAAGACGGAGGCAGGTAGCTTCCAGGCGGCAGTAGAGCAGGTCAAGCAGCTTCGACCCGGCTGTATGCTCCAGCCGGCCCGAACCTCGGGGACTACACCTTGTGGGTGTGGTCGCACGCCCCCACACAGAAACCTGCAAACAAACAACACAAAGGAGCTTCGACCCGGCTGTATTCTCCAGCCGGCCCGAACCTCGGGGACTACACCCTGTGGGTGCGCTCGCGCGCCCCCACACAGAAGCAGACATGCAAAAAAACACAAAGTAAAAGGTGCAAACAAAAGAGCATGAGCAAATATATAGAGGGAGGGGATGCTCCCACAAAAGTTCAATAACCGGAAGATGGACAATTGTTCACACGGCACAAGGAAAATATAAGTGTTTCAAATCACAAATACTCCCGGCATACTGGGGATCAAGTTCACTCGCGGGCAGAAGGGTCGGAGGCATCAGCTAGAGCTCGGCTGCTGGAGAGTCAGTGTGTGGCGCATTCGGGCTGTGATAATATCACTCCATGCCGGCTGGGTCGCTGAAGTCCCTGTCGAGCGCAACGAAGCTCCCGATCATCACGCCATAGGAGCAGATGTCAGGAACCTTGGCGCGAAGCTGGTCATAACTGGTCCCTTGGCGAAATCCGCGGGAAAGGCTCCGCAGATCCACATCCGGGTACCAGGACTTCAGCAGCGCCAGCACCATCTCCGCGTCACCACGAGCCGCCCGCTCTCGGGCCACATTCATGAGGTTCGGAGCGCCCAAAATGCGCTTGGCCAAGACATCCATGGTAGCAGGAGGGGCGGCTTCGGGCCAGATGTAGTCAAAGACCTCGAGAGCAGCAGTGTGAAGCCGGCTCGCCTCCTCGCTGACGACCGTCACTAGCTCCCCCGGGTGGAGATCCCGATCTAGATCCGTCTTAGGAATCTGGCCTAGCGCCTGATCTGTCGCCTCGAGATAATGAGTTGTAGTCAAAAAAAGAAATAGTAATCAGTACTGACTACAAAGGGTAAAACTGCAAAATTGGCTCAAGTCAAGGGCACTTACTGACAATGATCTCAGTGATCTGGCAAAGCTCCATTAGTGTCGCTGCCTCCTTGGCCTTGGAAACCTTGAGGGCATCCGCCTGGGTGGCGTAAAGCTCCTCCAGGTTCTGTTGGGGATATACTTCTGGGTATCCTCACAGTTCCTCACTGACCAGGGTGGCCCACTTCGGGTTAGAGATTTGCTTCATGGGCGGCCTAGTCAGGGAGAAGAGACGGAGTACAATCCGGCTACGGGAAGGCCTAGAAGACTTACCGACATAGGCCCATAGTGTTACTTGTAGTTCAAGATGTACTCTATAACCGACTCTCAGTCGTAGCCAGATAGATCTCTCCTGTAAACCCTAGGCTGGATATCTATATAAGCCGTCCTAAGGAGAGCCTTTAGGGCACCCTCAATAGTCTACAATCTCAACTCGCACAGGCGAACCCTTGTGACCCATATTCCGGCTCTACCGTATTACTGGATTGCTAGCAGGAGTAGGATCCGTCCAAAGCCGGCAGATTCAAACCTGGGTAAACTCGTGTGCTCGCCGTCCCGGAACACCGTATGTCTCACACCCCTCTCTTCCGCACGCCTCGAGGACCCCCTCATGGCGTACTTGTCATCAATCCGACGACAGTTGGCACCCACCATGGGGCAAGTGAGCTTCGGATCTGCGTTCCGAGCAGAATCTACAAGAATTGTAATCGGAGAAACCATCGGCATCGGTCGCATCCTCTACGCTAGCGACATACCTCTCATCGTTCTCGATGAGACCTGGATTCCGGCTAGGGAGGCTATGACTGCCTACACCATCATGTCTTTTGGCGAGAATGATGTTTACATCGGTTTTGCTGAACCTGTCCCACCCACCCCAGAGGTGATGATAGAGGCAGAAGAAATTTCTAGGTCCCCTTTGTCCATGGAGGCGACAGAGTTCCGGATATCAGAAAATCCTAATCCCACCCAGCCCGCACCAGTTGTGGAGATAGTGGAGAAATCCGAGCCTGAAGCAGACCTGGCAGTCCAAGTTGAATCTGGAGTGGCTCTCCCTGGAGAGGCTGAATCCCAGCTCGACCCACCCACTAAAGTCGAAATCCAGGAGGAGCATAACAACAACTACAGTTCCGGCTCTAACGACGCCGGGACGGACATGCCTTTCCTGAGGTACACGCTGTGGCGTATGATAATGCAAAACTCAGGCGTAGATGCAATTCTCGAGACCATCAAAAGTTTCGACGAGGCCGATCGCGAGAGCCACAAGTATCTCAAGAGGCACGCGTCGCACTTCGTTGGATATGTGGGATTCGGATCCGGCAATGCCGATGCTGGAGACAACACCGACTCTATGCTCGAAGCAATCGGAACAAACGCTGACGTACCCGCATCCTCGGATGAGTCAATGACGTCGGCAGATTTCCGAAAGTTCTCCGTGGAATACGATGAGGAGCTTAACTCCACAGCTGCAGCAGAAGGAGAAGAAATGGATGAAGGATCCGGAGAAAACTCTCCCGAAGCGCAGGACAACATGGATCTCGGAGACGATCCTGAGAACCGAATGGCTGAAAGTACCGATCAGAGCTTGACTCCGGGAAACGGGCCCAAAGTCGTCTTTGCTGCCGGCGCCGCCAAGAAGGCAAAGAAGAAGAACAAGAAGAACAAGACCCCGGCAAAAGACCCTCCGGCAGAGGAGGTGATTGCCGAGGAATAAGAGGAAGACTCGGATGGAGCGCTTATCCCAGACAAGCCCAAAAAAGAAGAGTCGATGGATGGACACGTGATCACTGAAGGTGCGCATAAAGTCATTGACGCTGCATTAACCACACCTATTCCTACAGCTGTAGAACTTACTGCTGAAGAACTGGACAAGAAGGCACAGGCCCTAGAAGCGCGTCGTCAAGTATTCCTTGATGAAGCCAAAAACATGGAGGAGGAAAAGAAATGCATGGCATCTACGGAGAAGTACAACTCCAGGCAATACCAGAAAACCAAGAAGCGTCATACTAATGACAACCAATTCCTGCAGATTCACGCCGTCCTTTTCGGAGAAGAAATGGGGAAGCCTCGGAAAGATAGCAAAGGGGATTGGGTGTATCCAACCCTAGTACAGAACATCGTTGCGGCCCGAGAAATTCTATCGGCTAATCCAGGCCCAGAGCAGATCCGGTTGGGCATCAAATTACTCAACAAGGGACTGGAGCAGAAAAAGGTCGCCATGTCTGGAAGTCAAAAGCTGGTCTCTGATTCCGACCAGTGTCGCATAGATCCGGCATGGGCTGACGTAAGACCCTAGCGCGTTCCAGAACAGCACCACCGTTCCGACCGTCGGGAGGACAATTACTCAAGAACCGGATCTTCAGGACATCACCACAAAGCTGCCCACGACTGGTGTAACGTTAACCCAGTTGCGCAGCAAGAAGAAATTGCCGCACTGAATCCGAGGAACCCGCCCCGGCGAGAGTCGAAAGACCGCAGGGACGACGATAAAGAGAAACGTCGGGAGGAGGACCGACAAAGAGTGCCACCTCCTAGACATACTAGCCGTCCGGACGACGGACGAAGGAACGACGGACACCGTGCTGAGACAAGCCGGCAGGGCGCTCGTCACAATGAAGACCCTCCCTGAAACCGGAATAATTCTAGATGGAGGCCGGCGATCACCCGGAAATAACCCAGCTGCTCCACCCTCTCCGCCAAGTCGCCATCATAACGGCTCACAAGGAGGCCAAGGAGGGCGTCGTGGTGGAGGAGGTGGTGGTAGAAGCCGAAGTCCGGCTCCAAGGCATCGCATCCACAGCCGACACTCGGGAAGATCTCTATCCCCGAATGACGCAAGGCACAGGATCAACTCCAATATAGAGGCGCGGCACTACAAAAATGATGATATATACGTGGGACCAAAGTGCGTCGGACCATGCATAAGAGCTACAAGATTCCCGGAAGGATTTGCTATCTTACGACATATCCAAGCCTACGATAGCATTGCTCGGCCAGATACTTGGCTACAAGATTTCTTCCAAGCTTGCTGCATCGCCAAAGGCGAAAACAGCCTGGTCGCAACCCGATATCTCCCACTAATGTTGCAGAAGGCGGCGCGATCCTGGCTCAATGAACTTCCGGAGAACACCATCCACAACTGGTATGACATGCAAAGTGCGTTCTTTCGGAATTTTGATGGCACATACCGGAGGCCTTGTACGGTTGGAGACCTACAGCGTTGCACCCAGAAAGCCGAAGAAACTTGCCGGGATTACCTCGGACGATGGATCGACACCAAGAACTCCTGCAAAGGAGTAAATGACCAAACAACGATTGAAGCTTTCATTGCAGGTCTCCCAATTGGTTTACTACGTCATCGCTTGAAGTGCGACAAAGTCACTGATTTGGGAGAAATAATAGAAACAGCGAGCAAGTATGCAGATGCTGACGATGACGCAGAGGGATTACTCAACGCCCTGGCTATGCCACAGTCAGCAAAACAACCAAAGCACCAAGCTCAGAAGCGCAAAAACACCTCGGAAGAAAAACCCAACACGGAAACGGCAGTGGTTACTGCTACTTTTGGGTCTGGAGGACGAGGAGGATGTGGCGGAGGCCGCGGACACGATCATGGGACTTCGAGAGTTCAAGGTAGAGGAGACCAGCAACCAGGCAAAACCTACTCTTGGGCCGACATTGCCAATAACCCATGTGTGCATCACTTAGACGCCAATGGGGGCTCGTCCCACACCAACGCCGAGTGTCGTTTCAATGACGACATTAAAAGAGATGGCACCGCTGGCTACAAAGCTAAGCGGAAAAAGGGAAAGAAGAATCCCGAAAAAGATAAAGAGACCAAGGAAGATTCCGACATGGAGGAAGCTGATGCTTCAAATCCCAAGCCGGAAGGGAAGAAAAAATTTCTGATCAAGAAAGACACTTACGTCACCTTCCTTGGATCTCAACCAGCAAAGGTCAAGAAAGCAGTTCTACATGAGCTCAATGCAACAGTTCCGGCTGTCCCCCAATTCTTGGACTAGTCGGAGGTGGCAATCACATTTGACCGTGCTGATCATCCGCCTAAGCTACACAGGCGAGGAAAATACGCCTTAATCGTCAATACACTTATTGACGGTTATGGTTTCTCCAAGACTCTCATGGACGGTGGTAGCAGTATTAATATCATGTATGTCGAAATGCTACGCCGGATGAAGATCTCGGAGACTCAACTGAACCATAGCTCTGTGATCTTCACTGGAGTTGTCCCAGGAAGACAACCTAATTCCCTGGGAGAAATTACTTTGGATGTTACCTTTGGAACTCCAAAGAACTATCGGTTGGAGGCACTTTCCTTCGAAGTGGTCCCGTTCAAGAGCGCGTACCACGCTATATTCGGACGTCCGGCTTACTGGGCCTTTATGGCTCGTCCGTGTTACATTTACAATATGATGAAAATTCCAGGTCCCAACGGCATGATCACCATTAGGGGAGACCCAAAGAAAGCGCGAGAGTGCGAGGATGGAAATGATGCCTTTGCTGAAGCTGTGCTGCACGCCCAGGAGTACCAGGAGATCAAGAAGAGCATAGATCTGTCCGAGATGCCTGCAACGAAAAAGGAGGTGACAAAGCCGAATCCGGAGTTCAAGGAATCAGAGGAGACGAAGAAGACTCCATTGAAGGATGATGACCCCTCGAAGGTGACCCAGATAGGTGTAGGCCTAGGTAGCGCATAGGAAGGCGCGCTCGTCAAGTTCCTCAAAGCAAATCGAGATATCTTCGCATGGCAGCCATCTGACATGACCGGAGTACCTAGGGAACTTGCCGAGCACTCTCTAAATGTAAACCCGAACGCTAAACCCGTCAAACAGTCCTTACGACATTTCGGCGATGAAAAGCAGAAGGCAATTGCTAAGGAACTAGCATGGCTCAAGTTAGACGGATTCATAGAAGAGGTCATCCACACTGAGTGGTCAGCCAATCCTGTAATGGTCCCTAAAAAGGACACCACTGATTTAACGATGTGTGTTGATTATACTGCCTTGAACAAGGCTTGTCCAAAAGATCCGTTTGCTCTGCCTAGGATTGATCAAGTTATCGATTCTACGGCAGGCTCGGAACTCCTCTGTTTTCTCGACGCATATTCCGGTTATCACCAAATTCGGATGAAGGAATCTGAAAAAGTCAAAACATCATTCATAACCCCTTTTGGAACCTTCTATTTTGTTACGATGCCCTTTGGGCTGAAGAATGCAGGAGCTACGTACCAACGCAAAATGCAGCATTGCCTCCACAATCAAATCGGACGCAATGTACATGCATATGTGGATGATAATGCGGTGATGTCCAAAAAGAAGGAAACATTGATTTCCGACTTGGAGGAAACGTTCGCCAATCTAGGAAAATACAACATCATGCTTAATCTGAAAAAATGCTTCTTTGGAATCCCAGCCGGAAAATTGTTAGGTTTCATCGTGTCTCAAAGAGGCATAGAGGTGAACCGAGACAAAATCAAAGCTATACTTAATATTTCCAGGCCAACTCACCTGAAGGACGTACAAAGACTAAATGGTTGCATCGCTGTAGTCAGTCGGTTTGTAAGCCGGCTCGGTGAAAGAGCCGCACCATTATACAAACTCCTAAAAAAGACCAAGGATTTTGTGTGGACCGACGAAGCTGAAGCTACACTACAAGACCTAAAAAAAGTACTCTCATCTGCTCCAATCCTTGCTACACTGGAACCACAAGAACCGATGTTGCTTTATCTTGCTGCGACGAATAAAGTCGTTAGTGTCGTCATGGTAGTGGAGAGACCGGAGGAAAATCAGGAACACTTGGTGCAGCGTCCGACTTATTTTGTCAGCGAGGTCCTAACAAAATCAAAACAGCGGTATCCACACTATCAAAAGCTGGCTTATGGTGTTTTCTTAGCATCTCGTAAGCTACGACACTATTTCCAGGAGCATCCAATTACCATGGCGAGAACAGCTCCCATGAGAGATATAATCAACAATAGTGACACCACAGGACCCGTCACCAAATGGGGCATAGAGCTTTCAGCTTTTGATATTGAGTACAAACCTCGGACAACAATTAAATCCCAAATCCTTGCCGACTTTGTTGCTAATTGGACAGAGCCAAAGGAGAATATGACCCTCCCTAAGTCAGAATATTGGACCCTATACTTCGATGGGTCTAAGGCTCGTGGGGGCTCGGGGGCTGGCGTGGTGCTCAAATCACCCCAAGGAGATAAACTTCTATACGTGTTGCAGATCCACTTCATAGCGACAAATAATATTGCCGAGTATGAAGCACTGCTACATGGAATCCAGATTGCTAAGGATATCGGCATCCAACGTTTGATGTGTTACGGAGATTCGGATCTTGTTGCTCAGCAAGTGTCGGATATTTGTAATGCAAATAAACACATGGCAACATATGATACGTCCAAAATGTATCTACTTTCCCGAACACTTTTGCTATTGTTTCTCGTCTAAACTTGTGTGATTTGGATGCAACTAACGGGGACTGACGCAGTTTTCAGCAGAATTGTCCTGGTGTTTACTTTTTGTGCAGAAAATCAACTATCAGGAAAAAATCCCGGAAAATATGCCAAAAATCCTATTTCACCAGAAGACTCCCAGAGCCAGAATACGAGACAGAGGGGGACTGGGCCCAGGCCACACCACCTGGCCGCGCGAGAAAGCCCAGGCTGCGCCAGGGGGTGGTCTGGCCGCCCCAGACTGCCCCTCGGTCTCCCTCTTCGCCTATAAGTTGCCTTCTGACCTAAAAACTCAGGGGGTTTCGACATTTTTCCAGAAGGAGTTCCGCTCCGCCGCCACCACCAGATTCTATGAAACAACACCAGAAACTCCGTTCTGGCACCCTGTCGGCACGGGGAATTGGAGGAGATCATCGCCATCATCATCACCATCGCTTCTCCATCGACCATCCATGTTTCCCCATCTATGAGTGAGTAATCCCCCGTTGTAGGCTATGGGGATGGTAGGGATTGGATGAGATCGTTCATGTAATGGCATCAGATTGTTAGGGCATGGTGCCTAGTATCTTCTATTAGTGCTTATGACTTTGTTGCGACTTGTTATGCTTAATGCTTGTCACTAGGGCCCGAGTGCCATGATTTCAGATCTGGACATGTTATTGATTCATTATGATAGTATTGTTTTTGGTCCTATCTGCAAGTTGTATACACACGTTGTTGTCCGGAACCAATGGCCTCGAAGTGACAGAAATCAGGATAACCGGAGGGAATGGCTTTGATGTGAGGATCACATGTGTTCACGGAGTGTTAATGCTTTACTCTTTGCTCTATTAAAAGGAGCACCTTAATTGCTAGTAGTTCCCTTGAGGCCCCATTGCAAACGGGCTAGAAGGACAAAAGATGTTGTGCAAGTTCTCATTGTGAGCACGTATGACTATATATGGAACACATGCCTAGGATTATCTAGTACTTGGATGCTTTACCTTATTTATCTACAATTGTCCTATGTTCTAATTGCTATGTGAATTGTCTTGTCCATGCAACGCTCGTCCATCCATCCCTATGCCTACCGCACTCGAATCCCACTGTTTACTGCTATTGTTACTGTTGTCTTTACTTTACTACTGCTGTTACTTTACTATTCCTACTACAAAACTGTTACTACTGATAAAATGCTGTGAGCAAGATTGTTTCTAGGTGCAGCTGAATTGACAACTCAGTTGTTAAGGCTTATAAATATTCTTTGGCTCCCCTTGTGTCGAATCAATAAATTGGGTTTCACTTCCCTTGAAAATACTGCGATACACCCCCTATACTTGTGGGTCATCAAGACTATTTTCTGGCGCCGTTGCTGGGGAGCATAGCTTTATTTATCAAGTTCACTTGGATTCTCTATTGTTCGCTGCTATCCATCCATCATGGGTAAGTCTCGTGATGGCAAGGTTCCTATTTTACCATCCACTACAAGAAGAGGTATGGTTCTGAACACCTCTATTGCTCTTGATTCACCCTATGTTATGAGTAAGCTCGTTACACCACCACATACACATGCTACACACATTGCTACTACTGCTGAATCTGAAACTTCTGATGCTTATGATGCTGCTTCTACTGTGCTTGATAAGAGTGGTTCATTAGGTCCTTTCCTAGATGCTACGATTGCTAGAACTATAGCTGGAAATACTGAAACTCCTAATGAAGACACTATCACACCTGTTAGTCCACCTGAGTCTAGTGAGAGTTATGATATTGAAGATGGTTATGTTGAGATGACCGATGAATTTATTAAAGAATGTAAAAACACCCATGATAGGAGCGCTGCTAAGAGTCTCCTTGAGAGGCGTACTATTGGACCCAAATTGTCTCCTATTGCTAAGTTTGCTGCTTCTCCCATAAACATTATAGATAAAGATTATGATTTCTCTCTCAATCTATCTTACATAGCTATTGTTGAGAAAGAACCTTTTTGTGGGACTAAGAATGAAAGTGCGGTAGCACATATGAATGAACTTTCTACCATGAGTGGCTTGTTTTCTGATGATATTAAGATGCGAACTTACTTTGTTGCTAAGATTTTCCCCTTTACACTGAAAGGAGAAGCTAAAACTTGGTTTAGTAATTTACCTCCTAGATCTATTGATAGCCCTGATTGCTTGATTAGTACTTTCCTGTAGATATTTTCCTCCTAGTGCTAGACATGCTATTTTGCAGGAAGTTTTTGATTTTAAACAGGGAGAAAAAGAGGTATTGCCAGAATCTTGGGCGAGGTTTTGTGCTTTGATTCATGCACAGGCTGGAAGTCCATTACCTAAGAATGAGCTTCTTGATATATTTTATAATGGACTAGCTGAAGAATCTAGGACATACCTAGATAGTTGTGCTGATTGTGTTTTCAGGAATAGGACTCCTAAGGAAGCTGAGGAATTAATGGCTAAAATAAGTAAGAATTATGAAGATTGGACTCCTCCTGAACAAGATATACCTGAAGTAATTGTACCTGAACCTACTATACCAGTGCCTATTCCAACATCAAAGAAGAGGGGAGTTATTGAAGTAAATGATGAAGTGATGAAGGAAGCTAAGAAATGTCTTAAGGAGAAGGGAATTAAAGCTGCAGATGTCAAGAATTTACCTCCTATAGAAGAATTATGTAAGCCAATTCCCTATTCATCCACTATTGAGGTACACTCTCTCCAACACTTTGATGAAGGTGATATCCCTTACTCTAAACCTCCTGATAAATGCCTAGAAGAATTCGATATCTTTATTATTAAGCAAGATAATTTTAATAAAAGGGTGCAAAATCATCTAATGGAAAACACTAGAGCTATTGTTGAGTTGAAAGATATTATGGAAAGAACCTCTAATGATGTTAAAATGATTGTTAAACACTTTCAAATGGTTCAAATGCAAATAGATCAACTCGTTAATGTGCAAAAAGACTTGCTAGTTAATGCTGCTAAAGAAAAACATGCTTATGAAATTAGAACTAGAAGTGGTGTTGCTACCCAGGATCCTCTATATCCTGAGGGGCATCCCAAAAGAATTGAGCAAGATTCTCAACAAGCTGAAAATAGTGGCTCTACTTGTAAGAAAAGGAAAAAAGAAACATAAAACTGTTGTAGAACCCTCTGAACCTGCTATAGATCCTAATAGTATATCTATCTCTGATGCTGAAACTGAAAGTGGTAATGAAGAAAATGAAGTTCCTAATGAAGAAAAAGTTGAAGAAGAACCTGAAAACCACACTAAGAATACTAAATACACTAAAGAAGATTTCATTGCTAAGAAACATGGTAGTGAAAGAGAACCTTGGGTCCAAAAACCTATGCCTTTCCCTGATAAGAAACACAAGTCAAAGGAAGATGAACACTATAATAAGTTTTGTGAGTGGATGAAACCTTTATTCCTGCAAATTCCTTTGACTGATGCTATTTGACATGGGTATACCCTACAAGTACTCGAGCTTGGTATATACGGTCTAAATACGTAAAGGCCCACGGTGTCGCCAAGTCCCAAATGAAGGACTCGAGTAACCTACGAACTCTCGATTGCTTGAAAAACAAGAAGAAGCTAAAGATAGAAAGTTTGAAGGGGAAAACCCTAACTTGTAACCAACTCGACCTGCTACCCGAGACCTAGCCTACCTATATAAAGGCTAGGAGGGGGCGGAGAGGAGGACACACACACAACCCTAGTTTCCACAACCCTCACCAGATTGCATCTGCGCACCATTGTAATCTTCGATTCCTCTGATAATTCCACAAGCAGACAAGTAGGAGTAGGGACCTCTACGAGGCCTGAATCTGGGCAAATCCTTGAGTCCCCTGTGTGCTTGTTTGCTAGCCGATAGATGTCTCCAGTGCTCCCTCCTTCTCCAAAACCCAAGTCCATAACAATGGGCATTGATGAGTTAAACCCTCGTCAATTGGCGCCGTCTATGGGAATTGGGAGTGATGATGTTGCGGCTTCTTGGGCCCCATCAACCGCAATCTACAACTCCGCAACAGCGGAGATCTGCCAGCTCTTCGGCGCGTTCGACTTCACGTCCACACGCCGGCCACTCGTCCGGCCTTCGAGTCTGTGGGTGACGGAATCAGCCTGGCGATAGGGAGCTTCCGCTTCCAAGTCGGTCAGATGGGCACGCTTCGCCTGCCTGATCAGCCGACGGCACCGTCGATTGCCCCAGCATCATGGTTCCCTCCATCGATCGGCACCCTCAGTGAACTCAACGCCCCGACAACAGTCGAGAACACGGTCAGCGACAGCAGTCGTGACTCCGATCTGAGCGATCTGGCCACTGAAGATGGGACCTACGGTTCCAGATCTGAGAATTGTGGAAGCAGCAGCTTCCCCAATCACTTCATGTGCGCTGTCATCAACGCAGGCGATACCTCTGCCAACCGCGACAACGGTGGTAATCGCGGTAACAGAACCGACCCGCCTAATGGCAGCAACGGTGGCAATGGAGGCAACTGCGGCAACAATGGCAATCGCACCCCCGTCGATAATGGAGGAGCAGTCGAACCGCCGACCATATTAAACGAGCAAACCGGCGAACGCGTCGTGATCAGGCTCAACAAACAAGAATGGGCTCGCTGCCACGAGGCCCTACGAGGTGCTCCTCTACCCTTCGGATCCCCGCAAGAACTGTTGATGGGCTATCACTGGCTCCTGAAGGAAGAATTCAAGCGCCAAGTGCAAACAATTGCGCAACTCGAGGCACGTGAAAAGGCAGCAGATGAGTCGAGCCTTTGTCGTGCTGGGCTCTCCTCCCATGGAGGATCCTCCTCAAAGGGCAACGAGTACCTCGCCAAGAAGAGGCAATCTCGGATGGCCCATCTCACCGAGCAAGAACACATAGAAGCTGCAAAAGTCCTCGACTTCAGCTTTATGACAGTCGACACACGGGGCAATGTGGTGCCCAAGACGCCGCAGGCTGCGGTGACAGCGGCCACCATGTACCTCCTTAACAACCAGCCGCCGGCTGGAGATCCTGAGCCGCCATGCACCGATCTACGATCGCGGGCTTGGGGTTAATCGAGGCCGCCCTCGACAAGGAGCCAACACTAGAGCCGAAAAAGGGCAAAGCGCTAGCAAAGCGCTACTCCTCGCCCTCATCCAGCGACGACAGTCATGATCTGTCTCGACGTCGCTGCTCACAACGACACGACCGCGACTATGATGCATGCGACGACCTCACGCAACGCAAGATTGACAAATCAAGGGCGTGACATGCTCGGTCGACTGACTCAGAAGAGGAAGATGTGGAGCTCTATGGCTCCAGATGCTTCAGCAGATCCATTAGGCAAAAGCGAATGCCTAAGGGGTTCAAACTCCCATCGGAGAACCCGAAGTTTGATGGTCTACAGGACCCAAAGATCTGGCTGGAGGATCACATCTCCTCCGTCAGACTCCACGGAGGCAGTCAAAGCATAGCCATGCAATGCTTACAGCTATAGCTGTAGGGCGCCGCCCGAGCATGGCTCAACAACCTCCCACGCGGATCCATTCGCAGCTGGGATGAGCTGGTTTACAGCTTCGTGCGCAACTTTAAGGGCACATACAAGCGGCCAGCATCAATCGAGGAGCTAAGATGCTGCCAGCAAAGATCAGGCGAATCGCTACGCTCCTACATCCAAAGGTGGTCCATCATCAAGAACTCCGCAGAAAACATCTCGGAGGATCACGCGACTGATGCATTCAACGGCGGCGTCCGCCGCATAGAGCTCAGGGAGGAGCCGGGCCGCTCGAAGCCCAAGACCATTGACCACTTGATGGAAATCGCGAATCGGTGGGCTGATGGAGAAGATTCGGTGAAAAATCGCGTTCACTCTGACGAGGAGGCAGAACTCGAGCGAAGACGCGACCGCCGAAGCAAACGCCGTATGCGCATCTACGATGACCGCGACGACATCAACATGGTCGCAGTTGGCTATGCCGACAGACGCGATGACAACCACAACAGCGGATACCGTAACGGTGGATACCGCGACTCCGGGAAGACCACGCAAGTGTGGCAACGCCGCGATTGTGACGAAGCACCCGCAACATCCATTGAAGACAAACTGTCCAGGCCATGTACGGTGCACTTCTACATCGACAAGCATGATGGGAAGAAGAAGTCCAGCCACCTCCTCAAAGACTGCCGCGAGTTCCTCAAACTACACAAGGGATTAGCTCGGATGAACCGCAACACAGTCGAAAGAGGCTGCGGAACCGCTCCAGGCGCCGTGGCACATGGCGCTCCCCCACCACCACCTGGAATGCCCCCAAACGCAGCTGCACCAGACCAGCACCAGGGAGGCGAACCCTACCCAAGGGCCATCGGTACCATGATGATCCAAAAAGGACGCCCCTCCAATCGGGTGCAGAAGGCCATCACTCGCCAAGTCAACTTGGCCACACACTCGCCACCATCTACCACTGACAACCTTAGTGGAAGCGAGTCATGCATTACCTTCGACAAACGCGACCACCCGCCTCAAGTACCTCGTCCAGGCCATTGTCTCCTCGTACTCGAGGCGCAAATAGGAGGCTTCGACATGAGCCACGTCTTCATGGATGGCGGAAGCGGCATCAACCTTATATTCGCGAGTACCTTGCGAGTAATGAGGATCCCTCTGACTTGCCTAGAGGCTTCAGACACAACATTCCATCGAATCGTCCCAGGAAAAGGCGTATATCCCTTGGGCAAAATCAACCCACACGTTATCTTCGGCACGCCGAAAAACTTTCGGCGTGAGCGCATCGACTTCGAGGTCGTCGACTGGCCTTTACAGTACCACTGCATCCTTAGACGAATCGTGTTTGCTATGTTCATGGCAGTACCACACTATGCCTACCTGCAGATGAAAATGCCAGGTCCCAATGGCGTCATCACGATCAACGGGAACTTCGAGAGATCTGACAGTTGCGTCAGGGAATTCAATAGAATTTCCTAGTCCTTCGGCATGCAAGAAGAACTTGTGAGACTAAAGGGGTCGACAGACAACAGTCTGCCTCCCCTGAGCCGGCCAAGTTCGCCTAATCTATCCTTCGACTCATCGGTGCACACAAAGAAAGTGCAGGTCCACCCATCGGATCCCGCCAAGACGACCCTCATCGCCAACAACTTGAGTCTCGCATAGGAACTCACGCTCGTCGAATTCCTCCGTGAGCACTGGGAAATTTTCGCCTGGTGTCCTGCGGACATGCCAGGAGTTCCCAGGGAATTCGCCGAGCACGCACTCAATGTCAACCCCGACGCAAGGCCAGTCAAGCAAACAATTCGGCGATTGTCTGAGCCACGAGCGCAAGCAGTTGGAATGGAGATCAACAGACTCCTCGACGCCAAATTCATACGCGAGATCAAGGAAAGCACTTGGCTCGCCAACATGGTGCTGGTACCAAAAAAGGACACGGATATCCTATGGATGTGCGTGGACATCACCTCTCTGAATAAGCACTGCCCAAAGGATCACTTCCCGTTGCCGCGCATCGACCAGATCATCAATTCCACCGCAGGATGCGAGCGCCTCTCATTCCTCGACGCCTACTCAGGCTATAATCAGATTCGAATGAAGGAGGAGGATCAAGAGAAAACAGCGTTTACAACACCCTTTGGTGTGTTCTGCTACAACACAATGCCCTTCGTGCTAAAAAACGCGGGAGCCACCTACCAGCGGTGCATGCAGGCTTGCCTCAAGGAACAACTGGGTCGCAACATGCAAGTCTATGTCGACGACATAGTAATCAAGACCAAGGAGGAAGCCTCCCTAATCGACGATTTGTGCGAAACCTTCGCCAACCTCGACCGCTACCGGATCAAGCTCAATCCGGACAAATGCGCCTTCGGCGTGCCATCTGGGCAACTACTCGGGTACCTCATCTCCGCGAGGGGAATCGAGGCAAACCCGAAGAAAATAAAAGCCATACTGGCCATGGAGAAGCCGAAAAACATAAGGGGCGTTCAGCGGCTGGCTAGGCGAATCGCGGCCCTCAGTCGGATGGGTGAAAAGGCGCTGCCCTTCTACCAGCTCCTCCGCAAAGCTGAAAAATTCGAGTGGACCAATGAAGCACAAGAAGCATTCGAAGACCTCAAGCGCCTGCTATCCACTTCACCAGTAGTGGTGACCCCACGAGAAAGGGAGCCACTGTTGCTATATATCTCCGCCACCAACCAAGTGGTCAGCACAGTGCTTGTTGTCGAGCGAGCCGAGGAAAATAAGGTCCACGGGGTACAACGCCCAGTATACTACCTCAGTGAGGTCCTCATGCCAACAAAACAGCGGTACCCGCACTACCAGAAACTGGCGTATGGTGTCTTCATGACCGCCTGGCGACTACGCCATTACTTCCAGGAACACCCAATCGTGGTGGTCAACGATGCCCCGTTGGGACATATCCTCAATAACCCCGACGCCACGGGACGAGTCGCGCATTGGGGAATAGAATTGTCTCCACGAGACATCACATACGAAAAGCGCGACGCAATCAAGTCGCAAGTTCTCCCTGACTTCCTCGTGCACTAGATGGAGAACCAGCTCCCGGACAAACCAGATATGTCCTACCTCTAGACAATGCACTTCGATGGGTCCAAACGGAAGGACGGAGCAGGTGCAGGTGTCATACTGACATCACCTCAAGGGGACAAGTTGAAGTATATCCTGCAAATGCAGTTCACAGCCTCCAACAACGAGGCTGAATACGAGGCCCTGTTGCACGGGATGACGATGGCAAAAGCCTGCGGCGCCAAGAGGCTCATCATATACAGCGACTCCAAGCTGGTCGTCAACCAAACAATGCATGAGTGCGACGCACTGAATGACAACATGATCGCGTACCGCGATCTCTATGACACACTCGAGGGAGACTTTGACGGTTGCGAGCGGCGGCACGTAGGTCGTGAAAGCAACGAAGAGGCGGACGCACTCGCCAACATAGGCTCTACCTGTGCCCCCATACCACCTGGGGTATTTCGCGAGCGCATCTGCGAACGCTCCATCAAGCCAAAGGCCGCAGAGAAGAAAACAAGCGTAGCAACGGACTCGGGGGCTACGCCACCCAATGAGTCAATGGCACTCGATGACTTGGAGTTGGACACAAGTCTCGAGGGACCAATGAGCGTCATGATGATTGGTCAATCCTGGACGCAACCGTACATCACGTACCTCCTCAGCAAAAGGCTCCCAGACGACCCAACGGATGCACGACACATCACGCGGCGATCCAAGGCATTTGCTGTTATCAACGGCGAACTGTATAAACGCAGCATCACAGGAGTACTCCAGCGATGCGTCTCCACGGCCGATGGAAGAGTTGTTCTCCTCGACATCCATGAGGGGACCTGCGGGCACCACGTCGGCAGTCGCGCCCTCATCGCCAAAGCTCGATGAGCTGGATTCTATTGGCCTATGGCCATGCGTGATGCCAAGGACATCGTCCAAAAATGCAATGCTTGCCAACGATTCGCGGACAAGCCGCACGCACTGGGCGCAGAGCTCTGGCCAATTCCATTGGCCTGGCCCTTCGCGCAATGGGGACTCGACATGATTGGCAAACTCCCAAGGTCCTCACGAGGAGGCTACGTCTACCTCTTGGTCGCAGTCGACAAATTCACCAAGTGGATTGAGGCCATGCCAATGACCAACCAATCAGGACATAGCGCAGTCAAGTTCCTCGAATCCATCGTCTACCGCTTCGGAGTACCACACGGCATCATCACCGACAATGGGACGAACTTCACATCCAAGGAGTTCCAAGAATTCTGCGAGAATCTGGGGATCAACATCAGCTACGCCTCGGTAGCACATCCACAGACCAACGGTCAGGTGGAAAAAGCAAACGGGCTCGTCTGCGGCAGCATCAAGAAGCGACTCCTCCGGCCACTCGAACAAGCCGCGGGTTGCTGGCCAGACGAACTGCAATCCATACTCTGGAGCCTACGCACAACTCCAAACAGTGCCACGGGCTACACGCCATTCTTTATGGTGCACGGAGCCGAGGCAGTGCTACCCTCTGAGGTACGGTACAAGGCGCCACGCGTAGTCGCTTACAGCGAACAAGAGTCATCCCTCGCACTCGAAGACTCCGTCGACCTCCTTGACGAGGCAAGAGAAATCGCCGTGGAAAGATCAATGATCTACCAGCAGAACCTGCGCAACTACCACAGTAGGAGGCTACGCCCCAGATCCTTCGTCGAAGGCAACCTGGTCCTGCGACTGAAGCATCAGGGACATCTCAAGCTCGAGTCCCCCTAGGAAGGACCATACGTGATTACAGAAGTAATGCTAGGTGGCGCCTATCGCCTTCAAGATTTAGAGACAGGAGTCGCATACTCCAACCCTTGGAACGTCGCACAACGACGCCTCTACCCTTAGTTGCTTTTACTTTAGATCACAAATACGGCACTCAGCCAAGGATACTTAGCCACACATTGTACTTCGTACTGTCCTTCGAATAAATAAAGCTAAGTGCCCCAAAAAATCTGTGCTCTCCTTTATTTTTCCAATTTATCTACTCGGGGGCAGCGCCACCCTATATACATCTGTTCTACGAACCAAAACGCGACATCCTGAGTAGCTGGCACATCAATCGAAACCCTTGACACAACATCAACCCAGCTGCAATGCACCTGACAGGTTGACAAGGGACTGAGATAAGAGCATGGCCAGGCTAATGAAAAGGACTCGCATAGTGCAACACACTTCATGCTAACAAAGCTCTTTATACATATTCGACAATAAATTATATACAACATTTATACGAACTTTACAACACGGGTACACTTATGTGCAGGATACAAACTAAGCTACTACTGCAGCAACAAAACGTTGGTTTGTTCCTCAAAGAAGTCGATGATCTCTTCTGCTGGGCGATCCACAGCCTGGTAGTGTGGCACCATATTCCAGGCAGACCCTGCTAGTGGCGCAGGCGGCCCAGCCGCAATTGCTGCAACATCTACGTCAGGCCTGTGCAGTCGCACCAACGATAGAGCAGCCTTGGCACCAGCCACCAACTGTTGCCTCACGCACTCGCGAACAGTGGTCAGGTCTTGAAACTTGGCAAGGAGGGCCAGCAGGCTTGACGGAGTAACATCCAGCGGAAACATCGTCCGATAAATGTTCTTCAAACAAGACTGCGACTTCTTCAGAAAGTGCAGCACTCGCGACGCGCGATCCTGCAGGGTCGCCAGCGCAGTCGCACGATCATGATCTACCCAGAAGTATCCACTCTCTTGAAGTTGCTCCTGGGTAAGATCATGCATACGAATGGCAATTCTATCCTTCTCATCCTGCGGATGACGCGCGCTGACAACTACACGAAGCAGCAAACAGCAGCGTAAGTACAACGCACAATCGCGAGTGACTACAAGGGAAAGATAAGAGCAAGCAAACTAAAACTTGAATTGGTCGCCCAGCTACGTCACCTCGCCAAGAAGATACTGCTCTCGGGCGGCGGCTTTCTCCGCCTTTGACTTCCATACATCTGTGTTCCCACGGAGCACGGGCAACTCACGCTCCAGCTGCTTCATGCGGTCACGTAGTCGCGAAAGCAGCGACAGCTCATCTACCGTGGAGCGCGGCGGTGCCAAAGTATCATCAAGAGGCGGCGAGTCATGAGTTTCCCTCAAAGGATCACTCGATGTACCCTACCACAAGCCAAGATAGAAACAAATAAGATGACCAAATCAACACAAAGACAAAAGATTCAAGTGCATTCAAGACTAGCAAAAGTATCAGCAGATACACTCGCCAGCAGGCATGTTCTTAACAAAGGACATAAACTAGTTAACTATTACAATGCTACTAAGGAGCGATTGGCTTCTTCGACTTCGATGGCTTCAGGGGCTTCATCGAGTCCGTGGCAGTGTCAGATGCCACTGACTTTCCGCCAGCCCCTGATGCTGCAGCCTTTGCCACCTTATTGGCACGCTGCAGCTCCTCAGAATACTTCATGGTCGTGTTTATCAGATGCGGCCCATATTTACCACAGGCAGTCGTGAAAGGAGCGAAGACTACCTGCTGGCCGTCCACGCAAATAGGCATCGCCTTCAACACAGCGGCAGGATCAATCGTGACTCCGTGGGCCTGCACCATGGCAAGTTACATGGACGTGCCAGCCGCGCGGAGTGAGTTATTGAAGCTGGAAGGAACACCCCCAGCGAAAGACTCCACCAGCTCGCCCATGTTCTCGATTAGCTCAGCCTTGGGCATCAGCTCCTCCTGGAGGCGATTGAGAACGCCCTTGGCCTTGGAGAGCGTATCTTGAACGGCGATGTTGCGGTCCTCGACTGCCGAAAGCGCACCCGCCAAAGCGTCGTCGCGGCGGAGGGCCTGAGGATCGAAGCTCAAACCGCTAGCATCTGCACACAAACCAACACATGAATATCAAACATCTACGCCAACGGCAAAACAACAAACAGAGAACAACAATGATATCCAAACAAGGTACCTGAGAGGGCTTTGGCAATCGAGAAAAGTTGTTCTTTGAACAACTTCTCCCTGGATGCAATGGAAGCACGAAGATCCTCTTCGCGCCTTTGCGCCTTGTCACGCCCCTTCACAGCCGCGGCGAGAGTTTTCTCCATGGTGGCAGCGTCGCACAGGAGGGCATTATGTTCAGATACAAAGCAAAAAGGTTTGACTATCAGTCGACTATATGAAAGGAGAAGAAGAAGAAGAAGAAGAAGAAGAAGTGCAGGACACTCACTCTCAACCACGCGATGACGCGTCTCCAGCATCGCATGCTGGCGGCCCATCACAAGCACTTGCTCCGCCAAGTGCGCGGCTTCCTTCACAAGGAGCTATCGCACAACAAAGAATCAGCAGAAGCAATAGATAACATCGACTGCAACATTAAAAGAAGAAAATTTACACTTACATGATCCTCCAATGACTCCGAAGATGTCTGCTGTACCGTCATCCGGGCAACCATTCGATGCTCCCCTGCATGAGGAGAACTAGAAGAGTTGTGCCCAGAGTGGGCCGCCAATGGAGGGGAAGGAGCATGCTCGACCTCTTTCTTGGCCCTTGAGGTTGCGACTACTGATTCTTTCAAAAATTGGACGTCACCAGAAGATGATGACGCCTCTTGACTGCAAAGACAAAATCAACATCAAGAACAAGACAAAAATCCAGAGACGAACCAAAAGGGGCAAAAATAGAGAAGAACAAGTAAACTAGAAAACTTACCAATCAAACTTGTCAAAGTCAAAAGTGGCCTCCTTCGACTCTGACGAGGACTCCTTGGGCAATCACATCTTCTTGCGAGAGGATGGTGCTACGACGCTCACAGGAACAGCAGGGATTGGCGACTCCGCACCAACACCTACACCTTCCAGAGTCGAAGGAGACGACACATCGGAATCCTCGCTGCGCGAATGCTTGTGAGTATCCGGACTACCGGACTCGGGGGCTTCCTCCTCCACATCAGATGGGACGGTCGACTCTGACTCATCCTCTTCCAAGGCTTCATGAGGGATAATCCCATCAGGAAGAGGGGGCATACAAGATGACACCGCCCAATCCTACATACAGACAACAAAATTAGCACAAAGACAAGAAAACAGCAGAGAAGCAATCGACAAACTAAGCTACTGCGTAGCACAACTATACCTCGGGAGGAGGATTAGTAGCATCAAATGGAGGAACAACTGGCTCATTGGGAGCACATCCTTGATGGTGTACATGGTGACCAGCCGAACCATTTTGTCCAGCTCACTCACGGACATGCCATCGGCAGACATGCGAGCGGCATCGTCAGCGCCAGTCCACTGAAACATGGGGTGGACTCTGGCCTGCAGGGGCTGGACGCGACGGCATAGCCAGGTGCGAATGACAGCGCAGCCTCCCTCTTCTTTGCCGATGCGATTCTCGAGGTCGCAGACATGCTCGTACAGCACATCTGTCTCCGCAGACTCGCCAGGCATGAGTACATTTTTCCACGAGCGCCTCCTCGTGCACGGCGTCGCCGGATCGAAAGGCGCGAGTCCGAAGTGCTCCCCGTCAGCCTTCTCATCACGGATGTAGAACCACCTATCCCTCCACCCTTGGATGGACGCTGTGAGCTTAATGTCGAAATAGGTGGCGGATGGGTCGACGTGAATTTCGCAACCACCTACATTGTACACTAAGGAGCCAGAAGTAGATTGGCGCTTCAGCTTGAAGAGGCGTTTGAAGAGGCCGAAGTGTGGCTCGATTCCGAGCCAGCACTCGCAGAGGGTAATGAAGCAAGAGATATGGAGGATAGAGTTCGGGGACAGCTGATGGAGCTGAAGCCCATAGAAACAAAGGATGCCCCTAAAAAGAGGGTGAAGGGGCAAGGAGAGACCGCGAATGATGAATGCCAAAAACATCACTCGAAAACCAGCGGGAGGAGCAGGAATTGTCTCACTGCCGGGGACGCGCGCGTCGGCGACTGCGTCGGACAGCACTCCGTCTTGGCAAAGAAGATAGAGATCCGATGACTTGATGATGGAGGGACGCCACGCGCCATTCATGACGCGGGTGCCCGTGCCCTTCTTCTTCCCGCCGGCAGCGGTGCTGGTGCCCGCAGCGGCGGAGCTGCCTTTCTTCTTTGCCGCAGCAGCGGTGGCCATGGAATCGTCCGCAGCACCTCCCTTCTTCTTCCCCATTGCGCGGCGGCGATGCGACCGAAGGAAGTAGCTTGGAAACGAGTGGAGCTGGTCCAGCGTCGTGGACGAGACGCGCGAAGCGGCTCATCATGTACGATGACTCCAAGCTGGTCGTCAACCAAACAATGCATGAGTGTGACGCACTAAATGACAACATGTTCGCGTACCGCGACCTCTACGACACACTCGAGGGAGACTTTGACGGTTGCGAGCTACGGCACGTAGGTCACGAAAGCAACGAAGAGGCGGACGCACTCGCCAACATAGGCTCTACCTGTGCCCCCATACCACCCGGGGTATTTCGCGAGCGCATCTGCGAACGCTCCATCAAGCCAAAGGACGCAGAGAAGAAAACAAGCACAGCAACGGACTCGGGGGCTACGCCACCCAATGAGTCAATGGCACTCGATGACTTTGAGTTGGACACAGGACTCGAGGGACCAATGAGGGTCATGATGATTGAGTAATCTTGGACGCAACCGTACATCACGTACCTCCTCAGCAAAAGGCTCCCGGACGACCCAACGGATGCACGGCACATCGCACGGTGATCCAAGGCATTTGTTGTTATCAACGGAGAACTATATAAACGCAGCATCACAGGAGTACTCCAGCGATGCGTCTCCACGGCCGATGGAAGAGCTGTTCTCATCGACATCCATGAGGGGACCTGCGGGCACCACGCCGGCAGTCGCGCCCTCGTCGCCAAAGCTCTACGAGCTGGATTCTATTGGCCTACGGCCATGCGTGATGCCAAGGACATCGTCCAAAAATGCAACGCTTGCCAACGATTCACGGACAAGCCGCACGCACCGGGCGTAGAGCTCCAGCCAATTCCATTGGCCTGGCCCTTCGCGCAATGGGGACTCGACATGGTTGGCAAACTCCCAAGGTCCTCACGAGGAGGCTACGTCTACCTCTTGGTCGCAGTCGACAAATTCACCAAGTGGATTGAGGCCATGCCAATGACCAACCAATCAGGACATAGCGCAGTCTAGTTCTTCGAATCCATCGTCTACCACTTCGGAGTACCGCACAACATCATCACCGACAATGGGACGAACTTCACATCCAAGGAGTTCAAAGAATTCTGCGAGAATCTGGGGATCAACATCAGCTACGCCTCTGTAGCACATTCATAGACCAACAGTCAGGTGGAAAAAGCAAACAGGCTTGTCTGCGGCGGCATCAAGAAGCGACTCCTCCGGCCACTCGAACAAGCTGCGGGTTGCTGGCCAGACGAACTGCAATCCGTACTCTGGAGCCTACGCACAACTCCAAACAGTGCCACGGGCTACACGCCATTCTTTATAGTGCACGGAGGCGAGGCAGTACTACCCGCCGAGGTACGGTACAAGGCGCCACGCGTAGTCGCTTACAGCGAACAAGAGTCATCCCTCGCACTCGAAGACTCTGTCGACCTCCTTGACAAGGCAAGAGAAATCACCGCGGAAAGATCAATGATCTACCAGCAGAACTTGCGTAACTACCATAGTAGGAGGCTACGCCCCAGATCCTTCGTCGAAGGCGACCTAGTCCTGCGACTGGAGCATCAGGGACATCTCAAGCTCGAGTCCCCCTAGGAAGGACCATACGTGATTACAGAAGTAATCCCAGGTGGCGCATATCGCCTTCAAGATTTAGAGACAGGAGTCGCATACTCTAACCCTTGGAACGTCGCACAACTGCGACGCCTCTACCCTTAGTTACTTTTACTTTTAGATCACAAATAATGCACTCAGCCAAGGCTACTTAGCCACACATTGTACTTTGTACTATCCTTCGAATAAATAAAGCTAAGTGCCCCAAAAAATTTGTGCTCTCCTTTATTTTTCCAATTTATCTACTCGGGGGCTGCGCCACCCTATATACATATGTTCTATGAACCAAAATGCGACATCCTGAGTAGCTGGCACATGAATCGAAACCCTTGACACAACATCAACCCAGCTGCAACACACCTGACAGGTTGACAAGGGACTGAGATAAGAGCGTGGCCAGGCTAACGACAAGGACTCGCATATTGCAACGCACTTCATGCTAACAAAGCTCTTTATACATATTCGACAATAAATTATATACAACATTTATACGAACTTTACAACACGGGTACACTTATGTGCAGGATACAAACTAAGCTACTACTGCAGAAAGAGAATGTTGGTTTGTTCCTCAAAGAAGTTGACGATCTCTTCTGCTGGGCGATCCACAGCCTGGTAGTGTGGCACCATATTCCAGGCAGACCCTGCTAGTGGCGCAGGCGGCCCAGCCGCAATTGCTGCAACATCTACGTCAGGCCTGTGCAGTCGCACGAACGATAGAGCAGCCTTGGCACCAGCCACCAACTGTTGACTCGCGCACTCGCGAACCGCGGTCAGGTCTTGAAACTTGGCAAGGAGAGCCAGCAGGCTTGACGGAGTAACATCCAGCGGAAACATCGTCCAATAAATGTTCTTCAAACAAGACTGCGACTTCTTCAGAAAGTGCAGCACTCGCGACGCGCGATCCTGCAGGGTCGCCAGTGCAATCGCACGATCATGATCTACCCAGAAGTATCCACTCTCTTGAAGTTGCTCCTGGGTAAGATCATGCATACGAATGGCAATTCTATCCTTCTCATCCTGCGGATGACGCGCGCTGACAACTACACGAAGCAGCAAACAGCAGCATAAGTACAACGCACAACCGCGAGTGACTACAAGGGAAAGATAAGAGCAAGCAAACTAACACTTGAATTGGTCGCCCAGCTGCGTCACCTCGCCAAGCAGATACTTCTCTCGGGCGGCGGCTTTCTCCGCCTTTGACTTCCATACATCTGCGTTCCCACGGAGCACGGGCAACTCACGCTCCAGCTGCTTCACGCGGTCACGCAGTCTGACGTCATCAAACCTACGCAGCAGAAGACTTCGACTACTTTAGTCCTTGCTCGAGTCTTCGACTCCACCAAGCACTCGGGGGCTACTCCCATAGGGAGCGCTGGTCAGGCACCCTATGATTTTTTTCTCTTCTTTTTACAGGAACATGTACAATCACAGGCAAACCCAACCACTCGAAATACGGTTCGGCTATGGACATGGGTTACTCCCATAGGGATCGCCGGAAACAAATTCGACTGAAACAAGCAAACAAAAGACGACAGCTATAACAAAAGTTCTTTAGTCCCTGCCTGAGTCTTCGACTCAACCAGTCACTCGGGGGCTACTCCCATAGGGAGCGCTGGTCGCGCACCCTATGATTCTTTGTACTAAGTACAGTGTGTTGATAACATCCACACTCGAAGTTTATGGTGACACCGCCTCATTTCCCTACAAAGAGACTGCATCTCCTGGGTCACCCGAATCGTCTCTACGATGATAAAATTTCGGATGCCGCGCTTACATCGTGAAGGTAAGGCCTGAATAAGGCCTGGCAACATATTTGCTGCACACTACTAGAAATATATCCGTGCCTACAGGTACGATGAATATGCCTTGACGGACGCGTCGAGTGCTCACACCCAAATAACTAGAATTTGACTCCTGTAAGACCTCCACGGTTTGAGTCGAATTACACCAGCACTTTTCCCAATTCGAGTCCGGGTACTCGAGTTCGAGTAGATTGCATTGTTTCACCCTAAGGTGGTTAACTGATACCGATACTTCGGTTATATCAGGCACGCACATCAACAATCCCTATGACACAAACAAAGCAGTCGAAAATATACTCATTCATGCACTCGAAAGACTTCAAAAAGTCCCCAGTCGAATCTGTGATTCCACTGGACACTCGGGGGCTACTGACATGGGTATACCCTACAGGTACTCGAGCTTGGTATATACGGTCTAAATACGTAAACGCCCACGGTGTCGCCAAGGCCCAAATGAAGGACTCGAGTAACCTATGGACTCTCGATTGCTTGAAGAACAAGAAGAAGCTAAAGATAGAAAGTTTGAAGGGGAAAACCCTAACTTGTAAACGACTCGACCTGCTACCCGAGACCTAGCCTACCTATATAAAGGCTAGGAGGGGCGGCGAGGAGGACACACACACAACCCTAGTTTCCACTACCCTCGCCAGATTGCATCTGTGCACCATTGTAATCTTCGATTCCTCTGATAATTCCACGAGGCCTGAACCTAGGTAAATCCTTGAGTCCCCTGTGTGCTTGTTTGCTAGCCGATAGATGTCTCCAGCGCTCCCTCCTTCTCCAAAACCCAAGTCTATAACAATGGTCATTGATGGGTTAAACCCTCGTCACTATTAAATTGCCTCCTTACTCAAAGTATATGAAGGATATTGTCTCGAATAAAAGGAAGATCCCTAATGAAGAAATTTCTACTTTGCTTGCTAATTATTCCTTTAATGGTAAGGTTCCTAAGAAACTTGGAGACCCAGGGATTCCAACTATCCCTTGCTCTATTAAGAACAGTTATGTTAGAACTGCTTTGTGTGATTTGGGAGCTGGAGTTAGTGTTATGCCTTTCTCTCTCTATAAGAGGCTTCAACTAGAAACATTAATACCAACTGATATATCTTTGCAAATGGCTGATAAATCTACCACTATTCCTATTGGTATATGTGAGGATGTACCTATTCAAGTGGCTCATAATTGCTTGATATTAACTGATTTTGTTGTGCTTGAAATGCCTGAAGATGATAATATGTCTATTATTCTTGGGAGACCTTTTCTTAATACTGCAGGAGCTGTTATTAATTGTAATCAAGGAAAGGTGACCTTTAATGTTAATGACAAGGAGCATATTGTCTATTTCCACAAGAAGATTGTGTTGGGTCCGCAGCATAGAAAACAAAAAATTTCCTACGATGTGAACTATACTCCAAGATCTATCTACTAGGTACAAAGCAACGGGTGGACATACATCCAACAAGAACTTACCCTTGTAGACAACGAGCTTTGTTAACGAGTAGGAACTCGTGGTTGATGTAGTCGTACACTTGCCGATCTCAAGATCGTGATGAAGTCCAGCAGGTCTGGCTCCAGCACGTCCATCAGATCCAGCTCCAGCACCACCAAGTCCAGCACCGCAAAGCAGCGGTGCATCCGTGATCGCACACACGTCCAGTACCCCGACAACCTTCGTCCCTCGCTCCAGCAAAGCAGCGGAAGCAACAACTCCTTTCCAGATAAAGCCACCGGGAACATGTATCTCGCTAATCCGAGACCATGGGGAAATAATACTAGAGGGGGAGAGAGATCCTTCACAAGGAGGTGTGAGTGAGAAGTGAGAAGGGGTTGACCTTTTATAGGAGGAGGGGGGTGCCCCTCCTTCATGGCCGGCACATGGAGGGGGTGACCCTTCACCTCCTCCATTCATGTGGTGGTAACCCCTCCACATTAAAATGCCCCTTCACATTCTCTTTTAAAGTCTCCACTTTAAATGCATTAAATTTCTCCAAATTTAATGCTCTCTCATTTAATAAAACTCTTTTATTATTTTTATTCAGAATTTTTTTAATTACTTTACTTAACAAACATTCCCATAAAACCCCCGCAACATTTCAATATTACATGCAGAACCAATTTTAGCATTTTCACCCGAAACAGTTTCGGTGTCTATTGAAATAATTCCAGCGCTTTCTTAAATCTTTATCTGAAACATATTTGCTCCAAATGGTGTCGGTATCCCTTAAGTGTGTCACCCTACGGTTCGCGAATAATGCAGACATGATCGATACCCCTCTCCGATCAATAATCAGCAGCGGGACCTGGAGATCCATACTGACTCCTACGCATTCAACGATGACTTCTGTGATCGTGAGAACCTTTAACGCTAGTAAATAAATCCCTTTGTCCCGCGATATATTACATGTCCGAGATTCGATCATCGGTATCTCCATACCTAGTTTGATCTCGTTACCGACATGCACTCTTTTCTCGTTCCCGTGATATAACATTCTAGTGATCACATCACTTGCTTGCAAGCTATTTCAATGTGATATCACCGAGAGGGCCCAGAGTATATCTATCCGTCATCGGGATGGACAAATCCCACTCTTGATCCATGAGCCTCAACATAACACCTTCGTAGCACTGAACCCACCTTTATAGTCACCCTGTTACGATGTGATGTTTGATGTTATCAAGATACTCTTCCGGTGTTAGCAATTAACATGATCTCATGGTCTAAGGATAAAGATTACTTCGTATGATATTATAGCAATATAAACATAATGACTTTGATCATAATGCTATACTTCGGATGAATGTTCATCACATCATTCCACCAATGGTGTGACCTTGTTATTAACAACATCCAATGTCCATGATCAGGAAACCTTGATCATCTTGTTAATCAACAAGCTAGTCTATAAGAGAAGCATAACTAGGAACCCTTTTTGTTTATTAAACACACATGTATTGATGTTTACGATCAATACAATTCTAGCATGTAAAATAAACATTTATCATAAACATGGAAGAAGATAATAACCACTTTATTATTGCCTCTCGGGCATATTCCCTTCAGTCTCCCACTTGCACTAGAGTCAATAATCTAGTTTGAAAAACTTTGCGTATTGAACACCTATGGCTTTCTGGTGTTGCATATATGCTATTGCTAGTGGTTAACATAATCTATGGATCTGACAGTTTCAGGTCCGTGTGTATTTGCATGTCTGTGCGTCTCTACGCATCACTCATTCTCAAATGAGATGGCATTGTATAGATTTGGTCCTTTGGTGAGACCTTTAGTTTGTTTGGCTCAAAATATGTTGATATTATTGTCACACAATATATCTTCATAGTATTAGCCCACTTTGAACCACACCTAGTTTGATAACAAACTACTTAGCACAAATGCCCTCCTTTGCTACTACTATAGCAGTCATATACTTAGCCTTTTGTTGTAGTATCCGTCACAATATCTCAACTTTGGAACTCGTCCAAATCCATCATGGAACATCCTTTCCATTACATTGTGCCACCCATAGTCTAAATTGAGATAAAGATAATATGTATCTTGTGACAAAACTAGTATCAATGTAACACTTTACAATGAACTACCTTTAACTATTGGTCACTTATACATTATATATTCTTAGTTCTTCCAAAGCACATAAGAATATCTTTACTATTGTCCAATGATCATCTTATGAATCATTCTGGTATATGCTCATAACATTTAGAGCATAGGACATTCTGGATATATACATATCATGGTATAATTGATCAAAATCTTCATGTGATTTTACTCACCAAGTGTTGAAACACTTGAATTTTGATACAATCCTTTCCATGCAGCAAGAACCTTTCTTGTTGTTTCCATATTGAACCCTTTCAATATCTCATATATGTATGTCTGGCACAACCATATTAGCGCCTTAATCTATCCATATAGATATTGTTGCCTAATATTCCGGGTTTGCCCAAGTCTTTCATCGAAATCTTATTTTAATGAAATCCTTAACTTGTGTTAATTCAAGATACATCATTTCCAATCAACAATATGTCCTCTACATAATGTATTAGAAATATGTCTCAGCGCTCCCACTTAATTTCTTGCAAATGCAAGAATCTTCATCATCTCCGATGAATTTAAACTCTTTTAACAGTTTCATCATGGTGAAGATTCCAACTCCGCTATGCTTACTTCAACTGTTGAAGTTTACATGCCCTTTTAGCACCCTTTGAATTAACAAAACCCTTCGGACCATGTCATGTACATGTCCTAGGTTACTGTTCTATTAGAAGAACCTTGTTTTGTTTATTCAACTACCATATACCAAATTATATATAGTGGTTGCTACATTAATCCGTCAAGACTATATATCGCTATGAAAGATCATATCTTGTCATAGTAAACTCCTTGAACATTGCCGTAAACTTCTTTCCGACATGTCAACTATTTCATAGATGTCAAACATCCATGTCTATTTCTTTATAGATCCAAACACGACCGATAGGCTTCACGCCTTTCCGGAGGGTCTTCCAAGTTCAGAAACTTGTTTTCTCGTGTATGGATACTATCACGGATTCTATGACTTCTAGTCATTTTATGGAGTCAGGGCCCATCATCGCTTCTTTGCATGTAGTCGGTTCATCATTGTCAAAACAATAACGACCTGCTTATCAAATCTTAGGTGTTTTGCTAAACCTGTAACTCAGATATCTTCCTTTATGATCAAATCATAAACTCTTTTATTTTCTTGTTACAATGATTTTCCACTTCATCTTGAAAGTCTTTGAACAACTTTCAAATGTTTCATACTTCTTCCTTATTAAGTAAATATACATATATATTCACTCAAATTTTCGGAGAAAGCATATGAAGCAAAAAGATCCATCGCATATGGCTACACATAATGGACTATGCACATCAGCATGCACAATTTCCAATAAGCTAGTCATCCATTCCTCTCTAGCCTATGGACGGAATTTCAATTATCTCGAGGAAAGTCTCACATGCATCAATTGATCAAAATCAAAGGCTCCAAAAATCATCAACATGGAGTTTCTTCATGTTTTCTTTCAAATATAATTTAAACAGCGATGTCACTTCATAAGTGATCTTTCAATCATTTGTCTTGTGACATTTTAGCAATAGTGTTTATGGATGTGATTTCTCCAACTAGACTTGTAAAAGTCCATCCATCCTTTATGGAATACGGTAATTATTTGAACAGCCATTGTTCTCATGATACCGGAACAAAATAACAATTATTTAAACAAATCTTGAAGGCTTGGTTTGATGACAACGAAAAACACAATAACACTTTATTTGTTTTTGATGAACATCATCACTCATTCTCGTGTTGGTTACTTAGGCCATTGTAGTTCATGAATTGCGTTGTCCTGTATGACACTTCATACCAACCAATCCGGTATCCAATACCGGTATCCAATACCTAAGAACCACATTGTTTAACAAGCAAGGAATATATCCATAACATGTATATCTTCTATATACCTAAGTTGGACATCTCCAACCTATTATTTTCTGCCAAATGACACGTGTACGGCCAGATCTATCGTTGGCGTTAGGTCTTCTCGATGGACGGCCAGCGTGCCTCGTCTTCGCTGTTATAATCCCTGGTGAAATCGTGGTTTGTTTTTCACTGCACCAGTTCATCTGTTCAATGTTTCCTTGTCCTTGAGCGATTCTTGCTGCGCGTTGAGAGTTTTCTCCACATTTCCTTTGTCTTTCTTCATGGGCAACGCCACCACCGCCGTAGCGCCATGGGGAAAAAGAAGTCTTCATCTGTAGTTGGGACCAGCGCCGCCGGAGGCAAGAAGGGCACCGCCACTGCTCGCGTCACCGATGGTGGCTGGCGGCGATCAGAAACGCGGGAGAGCGATCTCCGCAAACTGCGCGAGCGGAGCCTGATTCCGCAAGACACGACGGCCGTGCGACTCCCCGGCAATGAGGTAATCCCCCGTCCCCCATCTGGGTATCGGGTTATGTTTGTTGCCTTCATGATTCGCGGGTTTTCTTTTCCGGTCCATGAATTCCTTCGTGGACTGCTCTTTTTCTATGGGGTTCAACTCCATCATCTGTCTCCCAACTCCCTTCTCCACATTGCGTGTTTTATCACGCTTTGCGAGTGTTGGCTTGGCATTGAGCCGCACTTTGGCCTCTTCCGGAAGCTTTATTCCGTGAAGAGGCAGTCTGGTTCAGATGGTGTGTATCCCATTGGGGGTTTCATCATCTCCCTCAGTCCCAATGTGCAATTCTTTTCTTTTTCCATGTCTGAATCTGTCCAGTACTGGCGGAGGAAATGGTTTTACATCCGTGACTCCGTACTTCCTGGGCAAGATTTTGGTCTCGTTCCTTTTCACCCCTCCCAATTGATTGAGAAGAAAAGATCCTGGAAGAACCAAATCTTAGACGGTGAGGTGGCGGAGATAGAGGCCCTATACCGTCGTGTGGAGGAGCTCCAATTGATTCCTGAGAAGGAGGTGAACGGTGTCGACATCATCCGGACATTTCTTGAGCGTCGGGTGCAGCCGCTCCAAGCGAGGGCGCACCCGATGTTCCTTTACTCTGGGCGCCATGATCCGACGAGGGTTTCGAGTGAGAAGATCTCCGAGGTTGAACTTGACAAGGCTCTTCGCGCGCTGTTGAAGTTCAAGGCCGACGAAGAAATTCCGGGGAAGTCTTTGACTCCTCCCTTTTCTTCGACGTTGGTCGTACCGAAGGTGTAGATTTGCGCACGTAGTGCTTACCTTTTGTTTTTGTCAGCTGTGTACTTTGTCCTTTGTCCTTTGTTTGCTAACAAAGTTCCTTTTCCTTTTGCAGAGCTTCAAAGTGCCGGGCATGGCACCACCGTTGCCCGAGAGGTATCCGAATGCCCCGGATAATGAAGTGGTGGATTCCGTGTCCGAGCTACCGTCAGCGCGATCCCCAGCGGAGGATGTCGACGAATCGAGTGAGGACCATTCGCTCGAACGATCACGGAGCTCTAGCGAGTCGTCGGATGCCTCGACTCCTCCGACTCCCAGAAATCCTCTGGGCCTTGAGCGTCATGATGATGTTCAGGGGGTTCTTCCTCTCCTCTTCCTGCCATTCCTGTGCGGGCTGTTGCTCCGCACCCGCCAGCAAAGCGGAAGAAGGAAGAAAAGAAGGAGGAGAAGAAGGAAGAAAAGAAGGAGGAGAAGAGGGCCCGAAGGGCTTCTCCTATCTTCGACATGAGCGTGTTGGGCTCGTAAGTTTTCTTGTTGCCACTGTTGCCCTTTGTTCCCTTGTTATTCTTGCACCTGTGTTGATTGGTTTGTATGCAGGCAATCCTCCGACGGCTCTAGTGATGGTGCGCGCGAGATGATGGGGGAGTCGAACATTGCGTCGCCTCCTCCTCAGACGGTGGCGACTTCGGGTGGCGCCGCTCCGGATCCTCCTGTGTAGGAGAGGCTGATGGTTGCGCCTCAGAATTTCGCAGGCGAGCATGCGGGTTCGCCTTCGGAGCACGTAAGTGTTTCTGCTTCATGTCACGGGGGGAGCCCCCGAGCGTCTTCGTGTGCTGATGTTGTTTTTGCTTCTTTGTTTTGGGCGTAGCCCCCAAGTCCTGTGCTTACTGCTATTGCCTTTTTCTGCAGCCTTTTGTCCAAGAGGCCAAGCGGCTGGTGGAGGAACGCCTGACGCTGGAGGCGAAACTATGGCAGCTTCAAGGTATTCGTCTGCCTTGTAGTACTTCTCTTGCTTATCCTGGTCCTGTTCGTTGACACTTGCTTGTTGTAAATGCAGAGGAGCATAACGACTCTCTCCGTGAGGTTGATGCTCTGAAGAAGAGACTTGGCCAATTGGAGCAGAAGGTCGAAGCTGCCGCTGATGCGAGAGAGCGTCTTGAGCTGGAGCTGACGAAGGCAGCCGAAGCGAAAGAGCGTCTACAGCAGGAGGCCGCAGATCGTGAGGAGCAGCTGGCCACCGTTGCGGCTGCTCGTGAAAAAGGGGTGGCGGAGAAGCTCATGGCTGCTACCAAGGCTATTTCGGGTGAGCGTTAGCTTTTGTACTTGCTCCTTTTTCTGCGGATCTTCTTCTATGTTGCCTTTCTTCATGTTTTCTTCTTTTTGTCTCAGATGCTGCAGGCATCGAGTTCGACCGTGGTGCTCTGGAGCACGGGAGTGCTCTAGATGATGCCACTGTAGCGGTCGAAGATCGCTGCAGCACCGTCGTCAACTCCCTCGCTAAGGCGAAAGAGGTCCTTGGTCGCTTCTACCAGGAGCTCTTCCCGAAGGGCGCATCCCTTGAAGACGTGGGTGCCCTGGCAGAGGCTCTGTCATCCGAAGCGCCTGCAGCATACAAGCGCAAGCAGAAAGGCATCGGCGCGTCCGTCGGGCTGGCGATGGCCATGGCGGCTGGGGAGGAGCTGGACCTGCCCCAGATTACTTCTCGGATGCCTACAGCTGCGGATGGATCCGAGGTAGCCTTCGCCGCCTACTCCGCTCGCTGCAGACGATATGGGCCCAAGCTTATTGACTTGTTGTCTGAGTACGCCTTGCGGCAGCAGGGCGAGGCCAAGGCTAGGCAGTCTGGTTCTGAGGCGACTCAGTGCCCTCCGCCTTAGGCGTACTAGACGTAGGGTAGCTTGTAGTCTGTTTTTGTTGTAAATATCTTTTGTAGTACCATCCTTGTGCCACGTAGTGGCTTTATATACTTTAATGAATTTCTCCGAGTTGTGCTCTTATCCTTGGCTGAATGTCTGTGTGCCTTCTTTTTTCTGCTGCTATAGGTTCCTTCAGGTGCTGACCCAGTTGACACTTCATCCGAAAGGCCCTTGCGAGCATCATTGCATGATTCCTCGCAGCTCGCTTTTCTTCGAGATCGCGTGCGCAGCTTAGAGAGAGATTTGCTTGGGTTACGTGGTCACGCTGACGTTTGGAAATCCAAAGCAGACCGTGGTGCAGCCAGAGAGGAGTATTTGATGGCGGAGCTGGGTCGGCTGTCCGAGCAGCTGCAGTGTAAGTTGATACTTCTTTTGGGCTGTAGCTCAGTTCTTCGGGTGAGCCTGCTGGCCTTACTCTTGTTTTGTGCGGTTGTCGCAGGTGCCAATCTTGCTCCGAGGGAAGAAAAGGAGCGTATTGCTGTTCGAGTGAATTGCTTGACTCAACAGGATATGGAGGCCGGCAGCTTCTTCTGGATGGATCGTGATCGTGCCATAGTTCTGGCGACGGTGCAGGATCGCGTCTACCAGGTTTCGCGGGTGCTCCGCCAGGTGCAGACATCGCTTTCCTCGGTGCTGCACGTCATGTTTCCGTTGGATGCTGTGCCAACGACCCTTGCAGGTCTTTTGACGAAGTTTCGGAGTGCCAGCAATGTCAAGGAGCTGGTGCGGCAGCAGCTCGTCGCAGGGGTGAAGGCTGCCTTGTCTCTTGTGAGGGTGCACCGCCCTGATGTAGATTTAGCTGTTGTGGCGACTGGGCCACCTCCTCGACCAGATGGTGGTGAGTGGAATATGCGTCCGCATTACGCAGCTGTAAGGCAGTATGCCGAACAAATTGTAGATTTGTTTGAGCAGCGTGCTCAGGTTATTCTTCAGAGTAGGTAGGACCTGAAAATAAACAGATAGATGTAAAATTTGTATATGGCGGTTGGGCGTGTATGTGCCCTTTGTTGTAAAGGTTTGCTTGTTAGCGAGCACGCAGTGCTTTGATTTAGTACGTTCCCTTTTCGTTTGCCTGACGTGGTCAGCTACTCAGGTGTACACGTTTTGTCCTCAGTCGATGAAATCGTGAGGTGGGGGGAGCCCCCGAGTGCGTATGTAGCATGTAGTAAAGTTGCAGAGAAATAGTCAACCGAAGGTTGGGGCGAGACACTTAGCTTTATTTGCATCGTAATGGAGGAGGTACATGGTTCGGCTGAGTAGCCTTGGCTGTAAGCCTTATTGAAAGTAAAGGGGGGTAGGTCGCTACGGGTAGAATCGTCGCAGGTGCGAGACGTTCCATGGGTTGGAGTATGCGACTCCAGACTCCATGTGCTTGAGGCGATAGGCGCCACCTAGGATGACTTCGGTGATGACATAGGGTCCTTCCCATGGTGAATTGAGTTTGTTCGGTCGCTTTTGCTTGAGTCGCAAGACGAGGTCTCCTTTGACGAAAGACCTTGGGCGCAGCCGGCGGCTGTGATAGTTGCGGAGACTCTGCTGGTACACCGCTGATCGAGCGGCTGCTATATCCCGCGCTTCATCGAGTGTGTCGACGGCGTCTTCGAGTGCAGCCGTGGATTCGGCTTCGCTGTAAGCGACGACTCGTGGAGCCTGGTGGCGTACTTCGGCTGGAAGCATTGCCTCGGCTCCGTGCACCATGAAGAACGGTGTGTAGCCAGTGGAGCTGTTTGGCGTAGTCCGTAAGCTCCACAGGACAGACGGTAGTTCTTTCGTCCAGTTTCCAGCTTTGTGCTCGAGTGAGCTCATGAGGCGTTTCTTGATGCCGGCGCCGATTAGGCCGTTGGCCTTTTCCACTTGCCCGTTTGTTTGCGGGTGTGCCACTGAGGCATACGTGATATTGATCCCGAGGCCTTCGCAGAAGTCCTGGAATTCTTCGGAGATGAAGTTCGATCCGTTGTCGGTGATGATGCTGTGCGGCACGCCGAACCTGTAGACAATGGATTCGAAGAATTTGACGGCGGTTTTGCCCTTCTGGTTGGTGACTGGCATGGCCTCGATCCACTTGGTGAATTTGTCGACTGCGACCAAGAGGAAGACGTGTCCTCCCTTCGAGGATTTTGGCAGTTTGCCGATCATGTCAAGGCCCCATTGAGCAAAAGGCCAAGCTATGGGTATGGGCCTAAGTTCGGACCCAGGTGCGTGCGGTTTGTCGGCGAACCGTTGGCACCCGTTGCATCTTCGGACGATGTCTTTCGCGTCGCTCATGGCCGTTGGCCAGTAGAATCCTGCTCGCAGAGATTTGGCGACGAGGGAGCGGCTACCTGCGTGGTGGCCGCAGATGCCCTCGTGGATATCTTGGAGTATGGCTTTGCCGTCATTGATGGTGACGCACCGTTGTAGTACGCCCGTAATGCTGCGTTTGTACAGCTCGCCGTTGATGATGGTGAAGGCTTTTGACCGACGAGATACGCGTCGGGCATCTGTCGGGTTGTCTGGCAATTCTCCGTTTATCAGGAACTGGAGGTATGGACGTGTCCAAGTTTCTTTGACTGCCATGACCTGCATCAGGTTGACCATGGCGACTTCGGTATCCAACTTTTTGGGTCCTTCATGACCTTCGGGTAGCGTAGCCCCCGAGTGTTCTACTTCTTCGGGTGATCCCTTGGGGAATTTCCGCTTGATGGATGGCACGCAGATCTGTTCGAGGAACACACCTGGTGGTACTTTTGCGCAAGTGGAGCCGATGTTGGCGAGTCTATCGGCCTCCTCGTTGCTCTCTCTTCCAACGTGCCGAAGTTCGCAGCCGTCGAATTCTCCTTCGAGTGCGTTGTATAGCGCGCGGTACGCGATCATGTTTTCGGCGTGGGCGTCGCACTCATTCATTGTCTGCTGTACGACAAGGTTGGAGTCACCGTAGATGACCAGGCGCGTTGCGCCGCATATTTTTGCCATCTTCATGCCGTGGATGAGGGCTTCGTATTCGGCCTCGTTGTTGGAGGCTCTGAATTTCATCCGAAGGACGTACTTCATCTTGTCACCTTGCGGGGAGGTCAGTATGACTCCTGCCCCTGCTCCGGCTTCGCGTTTGGAGCCGTCAAAATGCATTGTCCAGGACTGCGACATGTCTGGGGTGTCAGGCAGCTGCAGCTCCATCCAGTGCACCAGGAAGTCCGGAAGGACTTGAGATTTGATTGCGTGTCGCTTCTCGTAGATGATGTCCAGGGGTGATAGTTCAATGCCCCAAAGGGCCACGCGTCCTGTGGTCTCTGGGTTATTCAGGATGCTGTTTAGGGGTGCCTCGTTGACGACCATCACCTGATGCTCCTGGAAGTAGTGGCTCAGTCGTCGAGCCGTCATGAACACGCCGTAGGCCAGCTTCTGGTAGTGCGGGTACCGCTGTTTTGTTGGAGTGAGAACCTCGCTGAGGTAGTAAATTGGGCGTTGTACCCCGTGGGTCTTGCCTTCTTCGGGTCGTTCGACCACGAGTACTGTGCTGACCACCTGGTGTGTGGCTGCTATGTACAGCAACAGGGGCTCGCGCTCTTTTGGCGTGACCAAAACGGGCGAGGTGGAGAGGAGCCGCTTGAGGTTTTCGAATGCGTCGTTGGCTTCTGGTGTCCACTCGAACTTGTCTGCCTTGCGCAGCAGCTGGTAAAATGGTAGGGCCTTCTCGCCCATGCGGCTGATGAACCTGCTTAGTGCCGCTACTCGCCCCGCGAGCTGCTGAACGCCCTTGAGGTTTTTCGGCTTCTCCATTGTCATGATAGCTTTGATTTTCTTTGGGTTCGCTTTGATCCCTCGTTGAGAGATGAAGTACCCGAGCAGCTGACCCGAGGGGACGCCGAAGGCGCACTTTTCTGGATTGAGCTTGATCCTGTAGCGATCAAGGTTGTCGAACGTCTCGCGGAGATCGTCGATAAGTGTTCTTGCCTCCTTGGTTTTTATGACTATGTCGTCGACATAGACTTGGACGTTGCGACCGATCTGGTCCTTGAGGCAGGCCTGCATGCATCGCTGGTACGTGGCACCCGCGTTCTTTAGCCCGAAGGGCATTGTGTTGTAGCAGTATACTCCGAACGGTGTGATAAACGCCGTTTTCTCTTGATCTTCGACCTTGAGTCGAATCTGGTTATAGCCTGAGTAGGCGTCGAGGAAGGAGAGTTTCTCATAACCTGCAGTCGAATCGATGATCTGGTCGATCCGAGGAAGAGGGAAGTGGTCCTTAGGGCAGTGTTTATTTAGTGACGTGAAGTCCACGCACATCCGCAGGATGTCCGTGTCCTTCTTCGGGACCATCACCGTGTTTGCCAGCCACTCGCTTTCCTTGATTTCCCGGATGAAGTCTGCTGCGAGTAATCTGTTGATCTCCTTGTCGATATCTTCGGCTCGTGGCTCCGACAGTCTTCGGATGGACTGCTTGACTGGCTTGGTGTCTGGGAATACATTGAGTGCATGCTCGGCGAATTCCCTGGGAACTCCTGGCATGTCCGCAGGACACCAGGCGAAGATTTCCCAGCGCTCACGGAGGAATTCGATGAGCGCGCCTTCCTATGCGGTGCTGAGGTCGTTGGCAATCAGCGCCGTCTTGGAGGCATCCGTTGGATGGACCTGCACCTTCTTGGTGTTGATGGTGGAGTCGAAAGACATGTCAGGTGCGTTCTGCTTTGTGACTGGGGGTAGCCCATTGTCCGTCACCTCGCGGAGCCTTACAAGCTCATCTTGCATGCCGAAAGACTGGGAGATTTTGTTGAAATCCCTGTCGCATTGGTCCGATCGGGTGAAACTCCCGTGGACTATGATGACGCCCCTTGGTCCTGGCATCTTGAGTAGTAGGTATGCGTAGTGTGGGACGGCCAGGAACCTTGCGAATGCTACACGTCCTAGGATGGCGTGGTATTGCGACGGCCAGTCCACCACTTCGAATTCTAGGCGCTCCTGCCGAAAGTTGTCCGGCTTCTCGAAGATGACGTCGAGCCCTATTTTGCCCAGGGGGAAGATGCCCTTCCCTGGGACAATGCCGTGGAACATTGTGTCTGATTATTCCAGACTGCATTGCGGGATCCGCATAGCTGCTAGAGTGCTTGCGAACATTAGGTTGATGCCGCTGCCGCCGTCCATGAAGACGCGACTCATCTCGAAGCCTCCGATCTGCGCCTCCAGCACCAGGGCAGCATGACCTGGGCGAGCGATCTGGCAAGGGTGATCCGCGCGAGTGAATGTGATGCAGGACTCCGATCCGCTGAGGTACTCAGGGATTGCAGGCGGAGTTGCCACGGCCATGTTGATTTGTCGGGTGATTTTCTTCTGCACCCTATTTGTGGGGCGTCCCTTCTGTATCATATTGAGTGCTCCTTTTGGTGGGGGTTATGCGACCCCGGCGTTGTTGTGCGCTGGTGCGACTGGTTGATTTGGGCCTCCAATAGGCGGCGGTGGAGGAGCTCCGTGTGCTATTTCACCTGGCGCAGGTGCGTTTCCGAACGCAGGAATTGGAGCTTGTTGCCTCATCTGCATCATGCCTTCGCTGAGTTTCTGGAACTCGCGGCAGTCCTTGAGCATGTGGCTAGCTTTCTTTTTGCCATCTTGTTTGTCGATGTAGAAGTGGATGGTGCATGGACCTGAAAGTTTGTCGAATGCTGAGGGTCCGTTGTCGCGGTCGCGGCGTTGCCACGACTGCGTTGGTCGTCCGTTGTCGCGAAAGTTTCCGCTGCGGTATCCTCCGCTGTTGCGGCTGTTGTCGTTACGGCGGTCGGCGTAGCCGGCTGCGACCATGTCGGGTCCGTCGCGGTCCTCGTAAACGCGCGATCTCCTCTTGCTGCGGCGTTCGCGTCTTCGGCCGTAGTCGTCCTCTTCATCTGATTGCGCCCGCTGGATGCAATCTTCGCCGTCTGCCCAACTGTTGGCGATTTCCATGAGCTGGTCGAGTGTCTTGGGCTTTACATGTCCAAGTTTCTCCTTGAATTCTGGGCGTTTGAAGCCGTCCCTGAAGGCGTCGATGGCCCGCTCTTCGGAGATGTGTGCTGCGGAGTTCTTGGTTGTAGACCAGCGTAGTATGTACGAGCGAATAGATTCACCCGTTCTCTGAGTGCAGGCTCGCAACTCTTCGATTGAGGCGGGCCTTTTGCTGGTGCCTTTGAAATTTCGGATGAAGCTATAAGCGAGCTCCTCCCAGCTTCGGATGGATCCTGATGATAGGCTGCTAAGCCAGACCCGCGCCGCGCCTGTTAGCTGCAGCTGAAGGCATTGCATGGCGGTTTGTTTGTTGCCTCCGTGAAGCTTAACGGATGACAGATGGTCACTAAGCCAGGACTTTGGATCTTGCGTGCCGTTGAACTTCGGAGTATCCGAAGGAAGCTTAAAGTTGCGTGGCATCTGTGTTCGTCGGATGGATCTGCTGAAGCATCGAGCCCCGCAGAGTTCTCCTTCGTCTTCATCCATCTCAGGTTCAGACAAAGCATGCGCGTTTGGCGCGTGCTTTATCGATCTTGCGCTGTGTAAGCTTGTCTCTGGCGTCGTAGTCGCGTTGATGGCGGTGCGAGCTTTTCTTCCTTCGAGGAAGATCGTGTTCCTCTTCATCTTCGGATGAGGGAGTGGGGCTCCGGTCACGCCTGGCCGAAGCTTTCTTCTTCGGCTCCGTGGGAGCGTCTTCGTGGAGCGCAGCTCCGATTAGTCCTAGTCCGGTGAGTGCGGATCTATGCATGGCCCTTTTCGGGTCCCCCTCCGGAGGTGGGTGAGCCGCGAGATACGCAGTGGCTGCCATGATCGCAGCTTGTGGCGTCTTCGGGATGATGTTGCCGTCGGCGTCCATATCCATGAACGATGTGTGGAGAGTTCAGGTCACGTCATGCCGCTCCTTCGGGTCCATGTTTTCCATCCGAGAGTGGTGCTTGTTTCCCTGGTTTCCGTTTGTGCTAGAGCCGGGTCCCATGGCGGAGAGCGCAGCTCGTCGCGCACTGGACTCAGAGGCTGCTTTCTTGCATTTGTCGAGCGTCTCCTGCATCTTGACTTGCTTCTTGTGCTCCTCGATGAGGAGGTAGTGGTATGCCATCAGCAGATCGCGTGGGGAGTCCAGAGGTAGGACTATTTCGCCTGCGACGGCGCGGCGTGCTTCGACCCATCCTTCTTTGCTAAGTTGGATGAGGTGGCCCCTGTTGTCCCTGTTTTCGCCGTTTCTGTCCTGCGGGTTGGGGTTGGGCGGCGGGTTAGGCGTTTCCTCGTCGGTTTGGATGATTGCGGCGCACAAATAGCGCCTGCAGATTGGTTGGCTGCTACCGCAGCTTTCGGATCCGGAACCGTAGGTCCCTTCATCCGAAGGTGGATCGCACAGATCGGAGTCGCAGCTGCTGCTGCTGTAGAACTCATCTGTTGATGGTGACGTGCGTAGCACGGGGTGTGGAGCCCATGAAGCGGGCCTGATCGGCGGCACGGGCACCCGCTCAGGGAGGCGGAGGGTGCCAGTTCGTCCCACCTGGAAGCAGAAACTCCCGAACAAGATTTCGAGTCCGTCGCCTACGGGCTCAAAATCCTTCATGGTATCCGGCGAGTGGGCGGTGAAGTCGAAAGCGCTGAATAGGAGGTGATTCTCCGTCGTCGCGGAGTTGTAGATCGATCGGGTCGGAACCGTCACGACCGCACAATCAGTAGCCCCAATTCCCACAGACGGCGCCAATTGACGAGGTTTAATCTCTTCAATGCCCATTGTTACGAACTTGGGTTTTGGAGAAGATGGGGATGCTGGAGATCGTGGCACGGTTAAAAGACAAGCAACCAGGGGACACGAGATTTACCCAGGTTCAGGCCCCCGGAGGGAAAACCTACTCCTGCTTGTCTGCTCTTTGATTACGGCGGAACCGAAGGTTACAGGGTGCGCAGATTCGATCTGGCGTGGAGGTGTGTATGTCGTAATCTAGTAGGTGCCCTCCTCGTTGGACCCTCCTAGCCTTTATATATGAGGAGGCTAGGTCTCGGGTGCCGATACGAGTAGGTTACAAGTTGTATTCAAACTCTAGTCTTGCTCTTCAAGGATCCGAAGGCGTCATGGGCCTAGGCCACCCAAAAATCTTCATGGCCGGCGTATATTTGCCGTGGGCCTTCCTTGGGCTGGACTAGGTATGCTGAAGTTACGTACCCGTAGGGTATAACCATGTCAGAAATTGTTCAACATTTTTGTGGCAACACACAAAGCATCAATATCCAATAGCAATGAAACATGATTGTCACAAGGTGAAAGAATACCATTAACATGCTTGCAAGCAAACCATAGGAAAGAGCAATTTATCAACATGAAAGATGCAAAGCATGCAAAAGGTATCAAAGCTGGGTTCGATCTTGAACTCACTTGGGGGATGCTCTCTAGAGCTCTTTTTGTCAACTCGTGCTCAACCGAGGTTGACATTCTTGTGCGGGTACCTACACACATCATAGATAAAAGGAAGAATGTGTGTGCATGGTAGAGAAACACATCATCCATCATGACGTATCTCTTCTTGTGCACATCACCATTAGTGTCAAGCAAGTGTAACATAGGTGCATGGTGAGTATGCAAACGGTGAACATGCTTATCATGGCAATCATCAAAATCTCCAAAATTTGAGAAAGCTATGGGGGCCATCTCAATATAAACCATATGAGAATTATTGTTGCAAGCAAAACAAGTGAAAGAGCAATTATTCAACTTATTGCAAGCAACGGGAGAGATTGTAAAACATTCATGACAAAGCATGGTCCGAGGGGTACCATTGGTAACATCATTGCAAGCAAAACATTGGAAAGAGAAATTGTTCAACAAAGTGCAAGCAATGATATCATCAACGTAACGTTTAGAGCATGGCATGTCTATGGCAACATCATCACAATCAAATAATTTCACATGCTCAACATTATGCGAATGCAAAGTATCACATGGAAAAATCAATGAAGCATATGTGATATCACAAACATCATCCATAGCATGCCAATCATCACAAGTCATCATGTCCACTAGTGCGATCATGGCATCATCAGCACCCGTATTCTTACCTTGTTCATACCACTCATATGAAGTGGGTGTTGTGGTAGAATTGGCCTCCATGTGGGCGACTTCTTCATCCAATATGGGGATGGCATCATCTTCATCCACCATGTACATCTTCTTGGTAGGAGGCATCATCATCTCCAAGCTTGGCGCTTCTTGATCCATGGAACCTAGAACATCATGAGAAAACACACTAGAGGTAGAGGGTAAGTCGTTAGAAGTCAAAGTGGTCTCACATGACCTATCAACTACCACTCTCAACTCACTCAGTGTATCACTCATGCCCTCCAAGTGGAAGCACTCAATCTCACGTATGGTGGAGTCGCTCATCTCACTCTTGCTTTCACTCAAGTGGGCTAAGTGGCTCTCATACTCACAAGGGATTGGTACCACATCATCACTCAAGCATGTAGGGGTAGGCTCGGTTCTCTCATCTCCATGCTCCTCCTTTGGTGAAGGGAAAGTCCCATGCTCACCATTCTCGACCTTGTCGTCACCATCTTGTGGTAGTGGTGGAAGTAGGCTCGTGTTGTTGTCGAGAGCGGTGCTCGGATCGACTTCATCACATATGTGGCCTTGGATTCCTCCATCTTGAAGTGTAGACTCTTGGCGTGAAGCTTGATGGCATGGAGGAGAGCTTGCTCTTGGTGCCCTTTTGGTGGTGGCACTAGTAGTTGAAGGCGCCTTATGATGGTGTCGACGGAGGTCATTGGCGTGCCTTGCCAAAGGTTGATGTAGATGGCGCACTTGGTCATCCACGTGATGCTCGCGACGATGCTCCTTGTCCTTGGCACTCTTCTTGGTGAGGCGTTGTAATGAGCACAAAGCATCATTAGTCTTGGCCATCATGCTCATGGTTTTGGCGAAGTTGTTGTCCATGTCGCTCTTGAAGTTGTTGAGGGAGCTTTCGAACTTGTCCATGTGGTGGTGGACCTTAGTGCTCTCGAGGTGGCTCCCTCTTGGTCGATGCGACTTGAGGAGCTTGTCGTTGTCGTTCTTGAAGTCTTCCATGCTTGGGGAGTTATTGTTGTTGTAGAACTCCATATCACCCAAGCATGTGGAGCCATTGTCGGTGTAGTGCTCCATCATGTCATCCATGCTTGTGGAGGCGTAGGCATGGTGGCTCATCGTGGATTCTTCATAGATATCATTCTTGGTTCCAGAGTCCCTAGACATGTTTCACAAGACCAAGTGGTGTATATGGAAGTGGTAGGAGGGTTAGGGATGCAACGTCAAACCTTACTTTACCTTGGAAGATAGTATCGTGCAAGTGGCAACACTTGAGAGCAATCAAAACCAAGCAAAGTGAAGTTCACGGGGAACACCAAAACCAACTAACCACTAAAAAAACACACACACACAAAGCTTAAGGTGGATAGGTATGGAAGGTGGCGTGTCCAAGAACAATCCGAAATCAAGATATTGTAATGGCAAGTAAAGAACCACGATGATCATAAAGCAAAACAAGTCAATCCACAAGATAGGAAATATGTACAAGGAAACACACACGGTGGGATAAATGGGACTTGCGCGACGGAGAAAGTGAGCTAAGAACCAAATGATTACCTAGCGAAGACTATAAGCTCGTGTCACACAAGTGCAAGGAGAGACGCTAGTTCGATTGCAATAAATTGGTGGGCTACAAGATATGCACAATAAGTACCACCTATTTGATGTTCATCGAGCTTGCGCTTTCTATTCTATGAGGCACTTGTTTCTTTCTTTCTCTTTTTCTTCTTTTTCTCTTTTTCTATTTTTTTCTCTTTTTCTTTCTTTTTTTCACTTGCCTCTTCCTTGTGCCAACAACTATACAAGATAACTATATGAGATAGTGCGCTCACAACTTTTGCTCGGAATTCTACAAGGTATCAAATGTGCATAGCCCAAGCAATTATAGGAGGAACTAGTCTCAATAGGTGTTTGTTGAATGCAAAGATAGTGTGGCTCACAAAGGGATGCAAGTGGGGAGAAGTCGCGGATTTTTTTATACCTTTCTTCGCCGATCTTCACCCTTTATTGGTGGATTCCGCCTTGCTCACGGAATTTGGATGGAGTAGATAGCATGAACCATGGATATTATGATGTAGAGCTCCTTCTCCTCTTCAAAACGAGCTAAAGAACACCAAAATCCGAGTTCGTATGCAAAATTTATGCTCAAAACCGTGAAGCAGATTTTTCAGTCAGCAGGGGGCGGACAGTCCGGTGCGCACAGGCCGGACAGTCCGGCCGGGGCGGAGATTCCGGTCAATTTATGCCGGATACTCCGGTGGGGCGGATACTCCGGTCTGTTTTGGCCGGACAGTCCGGTCCGGTCGATCCAGAAGTTCCAGAACACGAACGGGACAAGTTTTGGCGGAAAAACTCGAACCAAAACCTCAAATTGATGGGGAAAACAAGGAATTAAGCCATGGGAACGCAGGGGAAGGTATATCAACAAGTTTAGCAAGTAATCCACGGATCAAAACCTACCAAAATGCAATCAAAGCACAGATCGATCCAAAACATGAAATTGGGGCTATTTTTTGGGGATTTCGAGTTTATGGGGCAAAAGACCAAATCGAGGAGAAATCTGTGGAAACCAAAAGCTGCTGATACCAGATGATGAGGGCAAACCTCTAGGGTGGCCCGATATTCACGGATCTCGTGGTCAAATCGGTGAGAAAGCGAGGGGAAAGGGAGAAGGTAGCGGAAGCGGACGCACACCTCGCGAAGAACACGATGAACACACGCAAAACACACACGATACAAGGCCGATTGCTCTCACCGGTGGCCTCCGGTCCGATAGAATCCTCGCAAGGAAAGATCGGTCAACGTGCTCCCGTCAATCCCAAGCGGAGAGGGAAGAACACCTTGGAGAGGGTCTTGATGTCTTGGCAAAGGGACACCAATGCCAAGGCCTTGTACAACGAGGGAGGCGCGATGCAAACTCCAACGAGGTGGTGACGATAGTCGATCCCCTTTGGTAGAAGGGGATGAGGCAAAACTAGAGATTCCACAAAGGGGTTTTCTTTAGTCTATCATTTATGCCTAAGGGATACATGAGGGGGTGGGGGCTCTATTTATAGGCCAGCCACAAGTTCAGGGGTAGTTTGGGCATAAAACTAGGGTTTGGTGCGAAATAGAGGGGTACATGGGCCAAGGGCCCAGCTGTTGGCTTGCAGGCCCATCACTTGGGCCGGACAGTCCAGGTCGGAGTAACCGGACAGTCCGGGGTAGCCGGACACTCCGGGTAGTGTCCGAACTGGCCTTCTGAATGTCCACGCCAGGTTGGGGCTGGGGCAGGCCGGACACTCCGACCGAGTCGCGCCGGACACTCCGGCTGGATTCGGGCGGACTCTCCGGGGAGATGACGGTGGAGACTCTCGTTCTGGAGCTGGCTGCTCATGGTCCATCTTCTTGGTTGACTTGGGGACGATCTTGGGGACTTGGCGTTGTGGATGTAGTAGCGTCCGCAGGACGGGCTGCATCAAGGAAAGCGGACCGCTTGCTGTCCGGACCATTCATCCTAGGGTTTCCCCCGGCACCCGGACCATTCATCCTAGGGTTAACCATAATCAGTTCCTTAAGGATATTTCGTTACATGCCGTTGCAGTAGTCTGGCGCACACATATAGCAACTGCTAGTTACTTTTGCCAAAAGCACGCATCAGCTGCTCGCGTTAAGAAAACCTCTCTGCTCTCACGACCTGTTGTCGGCATTGAATAAAATACCCTATGACCAACATTGCTAAACAATCCAAGACCAAAACCTTTTGCCTTCATGGCCACATACGATCTCTAAACTTTCAGAAATACTCTAAGATTTCACAATTTGTATTTCTAATCCACCTACCCAAATAAAATTAACCACTGACAAACAAACAGGGAGAGCAAAATGACTGGGACCCATCTGTCAAAACACTCAAATAAATTAAAGGGGTAAAAATTGGCACAAGTTTTGCTAAATGGGGTAATTAGGATGAAAATTTTCTAAATATGGTAATTAGCATAAAAAACATGAAACTAAAGGGTAAAAACTAGAATTTACTCGAAAAATAAACTGGTTACACTGTGGAGTGTCACATTGGAAGAAACATGTTCCTCTTGAAGATGTACTCATGCACTTTTAGTTTAGGCATGAACGGGCCATGCTTCTTGGGGATAAATAGCAGATTGCTGAAACTAACACGTCAAAAATTCTTGGATACCATTCTTTTTTTTCCTTTTTTTTTTTGCTTGGAGATACCATTCAAAAGAATAAATGCTTGAAGATCGAACAGCTAGCAAAGTGCACGCAGCTGGCCAATTGACTCATTCCTGGCATAGCCTGATCCAATTGAATCATTGGTGAACACCTATGAACACAAATAGTTATTGTTTTATTTGTACCCTACTGCCATCCGTACTTTATCTGGCGCTTTCATTGGACCGTACCTTACCCTGCAAACTCATCCACGGAGAAGACAACATCTTTGTTCGATCTCTTTCTCGTCTTCTTGCATGTCTAAACCCCTAGTGTCATCCGTACTAGCTCGCGCCACTCATTCGACCGTGCGTACCCTTCGTCTCATCCACGAGCAAAACTACGATATGTTCTCCCGATCATACGTACCCTTTCGTCTCTTCGGCTAGCCACTCTGTCATGCTATCAGCAGCTAGCACCGTCGCCAACGCACGAGCTCGATCGATAATTTCTATGCCTCTTTTATTCGGCCCCCTTCGAAAAAGGGTTTCTCTTGTTGTAGCCAATGAGTGCCTTGGCAGACCTCCTTGATTTGTGTACATTAATCTCCACTGTGTGCTTCCGTAAGGTTAATTATAACTATATCGATTTTTTTTGGGTTTGACACGAGTTTGTAACCTATTGCTAGAGTGAAGATTCGCTACACATGGAGTAGCTCGGGTTCCAGGTGAATTGGACTAATTTTTTTTCCTCCCACACAAGGCGTACTCGCTTTGAAAGTGAATTTACCTCCAGTAGGATAGTTTAGGTAGGAGTACTTATATTCGAGTAATTTTTCTTTCTGAGGAACCACATGCAAGTAGTACCTGGCCAGATACATTTTGCTAGTCGGTGAATTTAAAACGCAAACATGCATGTTCTCCTTGAAAGATGGATTCCTGGACTTTAGCTATGGGCGCTTTTTCGAATAGACCGGATTACTGAAGTTGAAACAGCTAGCAAAGTACAGCTAGCTAGCTAATTGACTCATTCATTCTTACAAGAAGTTAAACAGGTAATTTTCTACGCGCCCCGCCCTTCTTTTTCAGCCCCTTCGAAAAAATTAAAGGTCTCTCTTGTAGCCAATGAGGATATATATACATATAATACAGGCATCACCGTCTAGGCGTTTTCTTCTTTTGTGTAGATTACCCCACTAGGCATTCCGTGAGGTTTTGTAGTTCTCTCTTTGATTCACATAAATTTTACAAATAAATATGAGAATAATTTCACTAAAGCAACCAGAAACATGTTCCTCTTGAAAGATAGTAGATACATAAATTTTAGTTTACGCACGAACAGGCCATTCTTCTTCCGAAAAAATAAAACATTGCCGAAACAAACACATCAAAATTGCTTGGAGATACACCATTCAACAAAAAAAAAATGCTTGGAGATCGAACAGCTACAAAGTGCATCCAGCTGGCCACCAATTGACTCGTTCATGCCACACCATATTAAATAAGATAAATGTTGAACTGTGTATAATCCTGGCACCATAGCTAGCCTGATCCGAATAACTAATCGGAATCATCGGTGAACACTTATGAACACAGACAGTTTTTTGTTTGCACCCTAGTGTCATCCGTAGTTTTGTATGGCGTGTCCATTCATCCGTACATTACCCTTCAAACTCATCCACGAAGAATAATCCATTATCTTGTTCAGATCGTGCCATCCCGTCTTCTTCCGCGCGCAACTCTGTCATCAACGTCGCCGCTGACGCAGAAGCTCGATCGGTAATTTCTACACGCTCCTTCTCCTTCGGAAAGGCCTACCATCCGAATATTAAATTAACTTTAAAAACATCTCTTGTTTGTTAGAGAAAAATAACTAATTCCCATAGAAACCGAAATAGTAATATTTTTTATGAAATTCATGCAAACCAAAGATATATACTCACCCCATGGAATGCATAGTGGAAATCAATCTACACAAAACAAGAAAATGCCTGAGGCCTTTCCAAAGAAAAAACCGGATTACTGAAACAGAAACATCAAAACTGCTTGAGGATCGAATAGCTAGCAAAATAAGTTACAGCTAGACTCATTCATGCCTCAAGATATTAAATCAGATGATCACAAAAACATATTAAATTAGATAAAAATTTAACTGTATATCATCATGGGCTTCCTGGCCCCCTATGCTAGCCTGATCAAAGTAACTGGGCGACAGAACACGTATGAATACAAACCATTGACACGATACAATGTTTTACACTAATTTCACGGACAGAAAGACCATGTGTCTGCGCAATGAAGTTGTACATATTTCGATGGTGTAGTGTGATGGTAAGTGATCGAGGCGGAGGGCGATGGAAAGCAACTCAAGTGACAAGTACACAAAAGTTCGACGCATGGATGAATTCAAGGCGGTGAAGAATATTTTTGAAGGTGGAGCTTGTTGTGTTTGTGTCAAACATTCTGTATAAGTCGAAAGTTGCATTTTTTACTGTTGTAACTAGTGTTTATGTATGATAAAACCGTGTGGGAGTCGAACACTTAAAGCCTTATCCTCCCACATGAGGTAAAAGATACCACACAATTTAATCAACGGTGAATATAGATAGCGAAGACACATAAGGGGGAGCCGTTGGTGTTGCGTATCACCTATAACTTTTTTATTAAAAAGCTAGAGGATGCTTAAACTTATATTTTCAAGATTTTTTACAACGCACTTTACAACCTGATGGGCCTGGAAAAAAATGTGGTTCATGTCCCGGGAAGAGCGAAGTTCGCCGAACCTTGTTGACAAAGCTGCATGGTGGTTATCATCCTTCTAAGGTACTGTCTGATCCTCTCTAGTTCAATCAAATGGATTAATATCCTCAAAAGTCGTGTAATTTTATAAAAAAATAGTTCATTTTATTATATACTAAAGATATGACTATAAGATACCCTGAGGTGAACCAATTAGGATCCTTAATTTCATGGTACTCGGGGCAGATCGGTCATGTGTATAAAACGATAAAAAATTAGATTGAATCTTTTTTCTTGAATATACCCTGAAAGGGATACATTAGTGACATAGAAGAAACACCTAGTCGGCCGAAACAACCCCAAAAATGACTACAACTCAACACCACACAATACACGGCTTATAACACAAACCCAAGACAAATGACTATGAACACTCGCCTTGCGCCGTCACTACCAGGAAGGCTCTGGGCGGAGCATAGAGGCCCCGGACCGTGTCACGTCCGAAGATGGAGACCTTGGTAGATTGCCTCCGGGATCAACATACTGCACACTCAGTAAGCACTTACATTTGAACCATGCAAACAGAGGTAGATATGCATCTTCCAAAATTGAGGACCTACTTGAATTGAGCTGGTGTTGAAAAGCAACCCCCCTCCTGCTCCTTTGTCAGTATTACTCCCAGAAATATAAGACATTCTAGTTATGTATCTAGACGCTTTTTAGTGTATAGGTTCTCCGAATCTCTACGAACCTATACACTAAAAGATGTCTAGATACATTCGGTTCACAAACCTAAAACGTCTTATATTTCTAAACAGAGGGAGTACAATATAGGCACGTAAGGACGAGCTCGAGAAAACTGGATCATGCACGAAGTGGTGCCGTACTTCCGTATGTGCATGACCTATACAAGTACAACAGCTGAGGCAAGAGCAGAGATTGGCTGGGACCTGCAAAGATACTCCACCTAACCCATATATAGTGGCGCTCCACCTAACCCATATATAGTGCCATCCGTACCTCGCGCCACCCATTCGACCGTACGTCCACGACGAAAACTGCCATATCTTCTCCCTATCTTTCGTGCTGTTCCTGCCACTCTGTCATTGTCATCTGCGCGTCGATCTCCGCCAAGGCACGAGCTCGATAATTTCAACGCGCCTTCTCTTCAACTCCCTTCGAAAAAGGTTCCTCTACTGGCCAATGAGTGCCTTGGCACATCTTCCTGATTTTTTATTCACAAAAAAAAAACTTCACTATGCATTCCGTGATGTACTATACGAACTCCTTAGTTTTTACACGGATTTTACTTCCTCCGGTTTTATACAAGGACGCTATCAAAATAACCACTAACACTAACTGACACAAAATCTATTAGGCCTTTTACAATGCACGGTATCTTCGCATGTTATCATAGACATAATAAATAATTAAGAGACAACCTCTATAATAGGGTGTCTCTTAGGAGTTGTTTCTACATTTAATAAATTTTGTGACATGTAATATGTGATTGGAACTAGCCATTATTTTTGGCTATGGTACCGTGCAAAGATTGTATCTTAGCTAAGATACAACACCACTCTCTTCCTTTATTAACTATAGTGCCATGTAGACAAAATGTCTATGATACCGCGCTAAGATACTACCCTTGTGAAGGCATTAGGCTAGCCCTAGTGGCTGTACCATAAAGAGTATCATGCATGCCAACTAGGCAAAAATCTGATGTGGCACCACAATTAATAAAAAGAGAGTTGTTAGGAGTATCATATCATAGCACGTGAAACTAGGTAATTTAATGACAATACATCTCATACACACAATTGCATTGAGATTGTAGAAAAATTAAATACAATGGTACTATGATACTACTAGATGATACTAACCACTAGAGAGGTAGTATCATACACTAGTATCATATGCATGATACTAGTAATATGATACTCTCACTGTGACCAGCCTTAGATTTCCACCTCGTAGAATGATACTCAAAAATATAGATATTGTATGCAGCCATAGAGAAAGAGGCACCATGTGCAACATATTTAATTAGCCCGAAACATGAGAAAATTTACAGATAATTAATCGTGCAATTTATTAGTGGGTTGTGCTTTCTTGCTACTTACATGAGACAGTTCACAGCTCATAGCTCCACAGTTCATAGCTCGTCGTTCACAGCTATCTCGCACCCCTCGCGTGCGGCCCCCAAGGCGCCGCCGGGGAAAGATCCAACCGCGCCGCCCCGTCGCACCCTCTCCTGTGCCTCTTGCCGCTGCTGCCGCTGGCCCTAGCCGCGGTGGCAACAGGCTCGGCCGACGAAGATTGTCCTGGGCATGGTGGGTGCTGTTGACGGCCGCCGGGGCTGCTGGGGCGGGAACGATCGGCGCGTCGACGAGCGGTGATCAGGGCGGCGCCCCTGGCCGGGGTGGTGGCGGAGGTCCTCCTAGGCGGTGCTTGACCGTGTTGGGGATTGGGCTTCGGATCAGCATGGAATGAACCCTAGATCTCTGATCCAGGTGGTTCTCTTATCGTCTCCGCTTATCTACTCGCCATGTCGTGGCCGGATCTAGTAGAGGGCCGATCCTGCGTTGCCGCCTCCTTGCACGTTGTTGGCCATGGCCATCGATTGGGCTTGGTGAGGCAGATCCTGTAGGTTGCCAGCTGGTGGCGTGGGGGATGCTGGCCTTGCTTCGAATAAATGGTGTCTGGTCCTAGGATCCCTCCCACGCCAAGACGAGGATCTACTGGATGATGGTCTCCCTCCCTCTGGCTAGAGTGTCGAGTTCTAGAAGGCTCCGCTGGTGAACTCCAATGGACAACATGCCAGAGTTCGCCGGATTGGATGGGTTTCGGTCGCGCACAACCATGTTTTTACTGACCGTTTGGTTTCAGCGAAAGCGACGCGAAGCTTTGCAGTCTGTTGCCATCAAGGACATGTCTTTAGTCCCATGATGAAGTCAGTTGCGGATAATGACATGGAAGCCGAGGTCTAGGAACTGCTAATGATGGTTTGAATCCTGGTGGCGTTGAGGTTTTGGCTTGGTGATCTGGGTCTTGGAGCAGCGACATCGTGAAGTGGGGGCGATAGTATAGGAGGATTCTAGAGTTCAAACTTGCAGGGTGAAAATCCAAGGTCTGGTCTTAATTGGTTGTGTCTGGCAATGACCTTGTTGGAGACATTGTTTTGTGAGAGTGAACATTCTCCGGGGCTAAAACCCATGATCGTTGATCAGGGCGATGGCAGTGCTTGTGCACCGTTTCCTTCTTGAAGACGTCGTTTTTGGAGAGGATGGATTTCTGGTGCTATTTCGGTGGTGTTTAGTCCGCTGTTGTAAGGCATAGATCGCTGTAGCGGGACTTTTTTTCTGTAATTCTTTTTTTTTTGGTTATGTACATCCGTAATGTCAATAGAATAATGCGTTGTTGCAGAGACTGTGTAATTGGTATCTCACGATATTAATATATGCTCCTTTTCAAAAAAAAAATGAAATTTGAGTTTGTGTCATTACATACAAAAACAGGGCATTACACAAGATAGCTCGGTTTCTATGTGAATTGGACTTTTTCCCCCTCCCACACAATGCCACAAAGACGGGCCACGAAAGTGAATTTAACTCACATACATTCTGTTGGTCGGTGAATTTTAAACGCAAACATGCATGCTCTCCCTGAAAGATGGATTCCTGGACTCTTAACCTAGCTCCAGGCCATGCTTCTTTCGAAGGACCGGATAACCGAAACTGAAACAGCTATATCACATAGTCATTCATTACCACAATAAGTTAAATAGTATAGACATATTGAATTGAATCATATCCTAGCCTACTACCTGGAACCAAATCGCTAACCGGAATTAATAAAGCGCACACATATAATATGAACACAAACCATTGACTCCATATATATGTTTAAACTGTCAAGCACAACCGCTCCGAGAGCGCTGGTGGAATATTAGTAACACTAGCACAATAATACCCGTCCATTATTGGTACACATTAACAAAACTAGTGAGGGATGCACTATAGTACGCCCCACCACCATCGCCGATGTTGTCATCGTGATGCAATGATCGCTGCATCGACTCGACTCGATTCAGGATATGGCCGAGCAGGGTGCATCGCGTCCATACGTTGTCATGAATGAGGTTTGCTTGCGCTATGCAAATCCCGTACTACCAGGTCAATGTACAATGCAAGATGCTCGAAGAGATAACTAGGCACCTCTCTTATACAGATAAGCGTTGATGATGCTTAAGAAAAACTTGGGTTTATTTTCTTAAGCACTCCTCTCGGCCCCATGCATTGTACATGGCATTAAGTGTACATTTGTTCCATTTCTGCCAAATCAACATATCCACACTCTAATCCCAAACCGCTTGCATTGCGATAAAACATGTGTAATAAAAGGTGGGCATTCCCTCGACGACACCAATTTCCCATGTTTCGTGTAGCCGAAAGATTTACACACAAGTGCCAGCAAAAAGCTGATGCATGAGGACATCTACAATGTGAGATGGTTAGAGAGGTGGTTAAGAAGATGATAAACCAGTGTTTTCTCAAGCATGAGTTCCTGTTAATGAACAAGGCGACTCAATCAGTACACGTGGCCATGTGGCATATATACACAAATATTTCGTACGCGTAGCAATCAGTGGGTTAGTTTCCAAGCGTATATACAAAATTGCACACTTGCTACAAGGCTCCAGCTGTGAAGACTCCCAGGAACAAGGCCCAACCAACCCACCCACCCCGAGCCGCCATAGTATATCTACACATGCTGCCCGCCCAAGAACCCCAAGCCCTCACATGCTTTGATCCCTCCCCCTTCCTCCTCCTCCTCAACCTCCTCCTCCTCCTCCTCTTAATCCCCTCCCCCTGCGAGCTTCTTGGAGAGCCAAGATCGCACCCATCACCAACCACTCTCCCTGCTCAAGTTCTTGGCTTCTCGCACACCCGCGGTTTCTTTGCACGGCCAGGCGCGCGCGATCTTTGCTCTTTTTCTAGCTAGAGGCGGCGGCAGGCAGGCGCTATGATGATGATGGGGTACTTCCGGGCGCCGAAGCTGGGCGGGAGGAAGTCGTCGTCGACGTCGCCGGAGAGGGACGGCCTGCTCCTGGACGGCGAGGCGACCGCCGCCGGCACGACGGTGCCCAAGGGGTACTTCGCGGTGTACGTGGGCGCGGAGGCGCGCCGGTTCGTGGTGCCCATGAGCCTCCTCTGCCAGCCGGCGTTCCGGGCGCTCATGGAGCGCGCCGCCGAGGAGTTCGGGTTCGGCCAGGCCGGCGGCCTCCGCATCCCCTGCCGCGAGGAGGACTTCGTCGCCACCGTCGCCGCGCTCAGGACCGACGAGTCCAGGCAGCGCCGCCGGAGCGCCGCCGGCAGGAGGAGCACCTCCGTCAACTGGTGATCGAGGCCTAGCTGATCGCCGTGCGACGGGTCACGTACGCACGGTGGCAAGTGGCATGGGAGAAGCATTTTTGTTGCCTTGGTCGTTTGGATGATCCATGACAGCCATCCGTCCGACTCCGGCTAGTTTTGGTTTTCACACACGATGATTTGTCTGTGATGGAGCACTAGGTAGATCGATGTTCTCGTTCGACTCTGGAATAATTGTGTTCTTGCGGCGAGGGCTTAATTATGTTCTTGTGAGGGCTCTGAAATTAATTGACGGATGAATGATGATCTGATTTCGAGTTTCAAAAAGAAGATGGTTCATCATTACATGCCTGAATGTATCCATTCCCTCCTCTGGTCCTGGACCTCTTGGTCCTCCGGTTGATCAGAATGATCTGACCATATTTTGTTATGCATATCAGCAATGAATTTAGTTGAGTTAACAACGAATTTGCAATGTATAATTTGGTCGCCACAAAGATCATTGGAATCGAAAATATGGCCGGCCCGGCGTGACACTGACATTTGGTTATTGGGCCCACATGCCAGCCTCACATGCGATGCTGTCGAGTTGTTTTCTCATTGATAACTCAGTCTGGATGATCACAACAGTTTGGACTTTGGACTAAATACTGTTTTTCCATTTGTACTTAAGAGAATATTTTTCTTTAATATGTTCGCTATGGATGGATGAACAGCACTCTGTCCAAATAGACCTTCCAGCTGGAATTTTAGACCAGGCAATGGAAGCTGAGAAACTGCACTCGGGTCTAGTTTTTGTTATCTGTTCAGAATGTTCTCAAATCTGCTCAGCAACCAGAAGTCCAGAATAACAGTTTGTAACAAGATACCTGTAGCTGGTAACACTGAATCAGGCGGTAAAGTGGACCACCATGAGAACTGCTGAGAAGCATGTCACCCACGGGCCACCAATTATTATTCGAAAGTGGAGACCTACTACCTGCATGTCGAGCTGCGGCAACAAGAATATGCTGCGGAGCCTCTGAAGGGAGTCGATTTGGAGGATGCGCATACCACCAAATAAATATGAGCACTCCACCCATGAGTTTGTTCCAAACTTCCATTTGATCATCGAGGTGTTCGAGCGAGAGTTGGGTGAATTGACAGGAGCCGTAAGAATCCTGTAGTAGTGTTTCTCGAAGTTTTCGCCAAATCGAAGTTGGGGAGTTTTCACATTGGCACCTCAGTACAATCATCAAGGAGGCAAATGGTCCCTATCAGAGAAGATAAGGTACCCATATGAGCAGCCCAAATAGCATGCTGAATTTGGAACATTTTGCGGTGCAAAACATCAAGGGGAGGGACAAAGTTCTCTTGGCAGGATCGGCAAGCTGACATTTGCATTCCGACAGAAGGAGGATGCCCTCACATCGATGAGCGTAACCGATATCCGTTTTGAGGTGGGAACTTGGAGTCATATATGGATGGAAAAGGACGCGCCAAGAGCGGCACGATGGCGGTGAAAGCCAGGAAGTCGTGAAATGAGCTCAGGAGAGCAAATGATTTGCCCAAGCATGGCGTCCAGGAGGTCTCATGGGGTTAATTCATACAAAGAGGATGAGGTGGATCCCAGGGGCGGCCTCCCAGCAACTGCAACTTCTCTGTCACAGAAAATTCATGACTATGATTCGGAATAAGGAATTAGAATAGAGCAAAAGATCTGACTGATGAACTGTTACACATGCACGACATTCAAGCAAGCAACGGTGATTTGTTGCTGAACGCTCTACACATATCTCAAGTATCATGACAGATAGGGTTTCTTAGTTCAGTATCCTCAAAACGAAAACATGAAGTATTGCAGGAAGTCAATCAAATCAGGAGTAACGTTAAATCTATCGCCTATATGAAGAATAGTGATCTCAAGTTCTCGGTGCATCAATTGATTCTGGTACCCAAAAAGAGATCACAAGCAAGGTTTATGGCTAAGGATGCGCGTGCAGACTTGGGCCTGAGAGCGGCGGTCGGCGGTGGCAAGAACCCTGCTGGTGCATTCGATGAAGAAAGACAACATCTGTAATTATTTATGTGTGCGTGATAATACAATGGCTGTTGTTTTCTGAAAAGAGAAACTTGCTGTACATGTTAACATCAAATTGAGTAAAGAACAAAGATAGTGTCGGAAATTTGTGACATATGTATAAATGTTTAAACCATGCGAGCAAAAACATCATACAAAGTTAGTGCTGTTTGCGTTCTGCATCTTTCTAGGTAAAAAACAGCATTGTGAAAGCAAAAGGAGTTGAGTTCACGGCAAGAAAGGGGAAAAAGAAAGAAGAGATGCACATGTCCACATGCCACACAGTACACATGAAGACGGAAGAACAGATCAAGGAACACATGCACATGAATGAGCATAGATCATGAACAACTTTGCCAGGTTTGGAACCACTGTTGGCATAACCAGAATGTGATTCTCTTATTCAGCATACAAACTCAACTCCAACCAAGCTTCAATTCAGGAGACCACTGTCCAGAGTCAATACAGATTAAACTGTATGCTTGTACACAATATATTGAGGACAAGTCAAGAAAACAGCACACAAAAGAAATGGGCTGGCAAAAAACAACCAGCAACTCTACGGTGATCGACGATTGATCACTGGCCTGTACCATACACCAAACTCGGCAACACCCATAGGCTCTCTAACTGAGTGCAGTGGCCGTAACCTGAAAGACCATACACGGAGTGGCCGGGGATAGTTGCGCTGGGCACCGTCTGACCAAGTTCGACCGGGGTCCACTGTTCATCAGAGCCCTCTAATGTGCTCGAGACATAGATGGTGTTACTCTTTCCTCCCCATCTTTCGGGGCTCATGCATGAAAATGTAGGGGTCCTCCTATCTATGCCAACAAAGAGAGCACAGTTCTCCAACTTCTCCAACTTCACCCGCTTTGCTGGTTTGACTGAAAAGTCGAGGCGGAACACTTGAAAGGTGCCGAAGAAACGATCATACAATTCGTCATGTGTTGGTGAGAGGACAACCATGAGAAGCGTGTCACCACAGACCACCAGCCATGGCTTGTTGTCATACCGACTAACAGTCATGCCCTTTGTCCCAAAATCTTCTACTTTCTCCATGCTGAACTGAGGTGACAATCGTATGATGTGGAGTCTTTGAGAAAAATCCATGGCAAGAATCTGACCTTTGAAGAGCAGAATCTGCAGGATGCGTTCTTGACCGAGCCCCAGAGGGTGCTCTGACCAGGAGTTTGCTCCAAACTGCCACTGGAACATGGACGTTTTGGAGCAAAGGAGGAGGCACGAGTTGGGTGAACTGAGTGGAGCCGTAAGGATGCCAAAGTAGATTTCAAGGTTACTGCAGAATTCAATTTTGGGAGGATTCACCTTATTACCAGTGTACACATCAGCAAGCAGGCAGTGCTCCCCATAGGAGTAGATAAGATACCCATATGAGCATCCCAAAAATAATAGGCAATTTGGACTGTTTCTGGGTGCGGAACAGCGATGGGATATCTCTCTCTTGGAATGATCACCAAGCAGCCATTTGCAATTGTGTAAAAGACTGAACGTATCATTGTTGCCCCGTTGACAGGTAGAGCGAAAATCTATTTTGAGGTGGAGGGGTGGGAAGGTGAAGGTATATACAGATGCGAAGGAAGAGGCTGCAACGCGCCAAGGGCGGCCGGTACCAGTAAAAGCAAGGAAGTCATGGAATGAGCCCAGGCGAGCAATGATTTGGTGAATCAGGCAGTCCAAAAGATCAGCCCATATGTGAGATACAGACGATGTTGAGGAGGTAGAGCACAAGCCATGGCACATTTTCTTAGAGGGGCTCCTTAGCACGGCAGCTTCTCTGTCACACAGAGAAAACAAGACCAGTGGATCAGAACAAAGAACTCAAAGACAACAGAGACATAACTAGCAAACTGTTAGCAATGCTGTAGGCTCTTGCTACAGTACCACATACAAGGCAAACAACTTTTATTCTATTTTCTACCTATCTTAATATATAGGCTCGCTATCGCGAGTTCCAGAACAAGCTAAACTTTTCAAATATGATATGATATATATATATATACAAACAAGGTAAACTTCAATGAGGTTAAGCCACACTAGAAACACCTACAACATGATATTTTTTAGATCTTCTATGTGTCAAACAGATATATATCAGTAGCATGACATTTTCTTCAAATGGGGGGGGGGGGGTGCTTTGTAGTGTATTCGATGGCTGAATAAAATCAAGTTATGAAAATATTCATCTTATAACATAAAAAAATTCCCCTCTGTCTGAGCAGATTCTGAAGATATTTTCAAATGCCAGTGTCACTATAATTAAAGTAGCCCAAGTGTAGCAAAGGGGACTCTGCACTTGTAAAGCAACTATACATGAAATTGTGCAAGTAAATCAATCATATTTCAGCGCTGCAATTCAAGTTTTCAACAGTTCAGTCAGTGTCACCATAAATCATATCTGAGACTGCATTATATATATTCATATCAAACCATAACAATGAGCATTGATCTTCTTGATCAATTTTTCAGAAAAAAAGGTACCATAATTAATGCCAGCACCATGAGTAAGAAGTAAGAACGACCCACATGAGAGTACTAACTGGTGCATCAATTGAACATGGTTTCTTGCTGACTACTCCAGATCATATCCAACTCTACAAAATTGAACTAAGAAGAGAAGTTGGAGAAGCGGTCTGTTTGGTTATGGTGTGAGCTTGCATACCTAGGGCTTGGTGGCGCCGGCGGCCATGTCTCCGCCTGCGGCGGCAGCGCGCTTCCGCGACGGCGGCGTCGGGCGCTTCCGGCCATGTGTGCTCAACCGCGTCCTTTCGAGACGGTGGCTCCGTATGGCCGCCTCGATCGCCGAGGAGGAGACCGGGGCGGTGGTGCTTCCGAGCCGAGGATGTAATGAAGAGAAAAAAAAAGAGGTAGGGGCTGGCGGGCTACCCTTGCAGGGCCGCACTTGGCTGCCTGGGTCAGCTCACTTTTTATTTTCTTTTTCCTTTTTATTTTATTTTCTTTTTCTCATTTCTTTTATTTCTTTCATTAAAAGTGTTTTATAGAGTCAAATAAATTTCTATAAAATTTAAAAACTCATGTGTTTGATATAAAATAATAATATAGCTTATTTTTTACAACCTAATTTTTGGATAACAATTTTATTACGATCATGACATTATGGCTATACGGGATAATTTCATAAAGGTGCATACCAAAGAATTTTGGAAAAATTTCCAAACATAAAACTAGTTTTATTGGACATAGATAACACTATTTAAATCCAATATATAGTTTTACAAAAAATTATATTGTGCATTTTGGCCAAATATGGCTACTTATGCATTACCAACTATTTTTAGAGTTTTATGTGGTGTCCCAAAACAGTTCAAACAATATCCCAGAAACATTCAAATAAATTGTTCCATTATAGAACATATTAGAACCATTTTAGTCTCCAAATGAAAACAAAAAATTCATATTATCTTCTCTCTATTGGTTTTCCATAAATTGGAAATCATCATTAATATTCTCAAAAACCCAAAATAGATTAAAATAACATGGAATAAAATTTTCTTTAGCTGATCACTTATAGTTGGAAATATCATATTATTCCATCTCTTGTGAATCATGTGTTTGGAAATATCCAAGTAATCAAATAAAAAATGTAATACCCAAATGAGGAATGTCCAACATTACTCCACCATAGTTTGGAGAAGTCCTTTCATTACCTCTCTTTTATAAATTCAAGTATGGTTCGATAATGTTTTAAATGCCACTCAAATCTGATGATTGGAAACAAATCAAGTAAAAACAAGTTGGATTTGTATAAAGATTTCTCAACCAAGATTTATAATTTGGATAGTCATATTAATCCACTCATTTTTAATGTTTTTAGCATGATTCAGAAAAGCTTGAACAACACCACAAAAGTTTTAGTTTCTTCCAAAATCTAACAAAATCGCGCTAGTCGATCAACTTATCTAATTAATTTAATATGTCAAAACTCAGAAAATTCTGGGATGTTACAAACACAAGTCTAAAACATTTGAGAAGTTCAAGGAATTGCAGAGTGAGGTAGAAAATCATCGAAACAAGAAAATTAAGTTTCTATGATCTAATCACAGAAGCGAATATTTGAGTTTCCGAGTTTAGTATGTATTTGAAGAAATGTGGAATTGTTTCACAACTCACGCCACTTGGAACACCACAGTAATGGTGTATATGAACGTCGTAATGGAACTTTATTAGATAATAAGGTGCGATCTATGGTGTCTATTTCCTATCTACCATTGTTATTTTGGGGTTATGCATTAGATATTGCCGCATTCATGTTAAATAGGCCACCATCCAAATCCGTTGAAATGGCTGCGTATGAATTATGGTTTGGAAAGAAACCTAAGTTGTCATTTCTTCAAGTTTGGAGATGCGACGTTAATGTCAAAAGGCTACGACCTAATAAACTTGAACCCAAGTTGAAAAAATATGTCTTCATAGGATACCCCAATGAAACGATTGGGTACACCTTCCACCTTCTATCACAAATCCGAAGGCAAAGTGTTAGCCACCAAGAACTAGAACCTTTCTAGAGAAGGAGTTCCTATCAAAGGAAGTGAGTGGAAGGAAGGTAGAGCTCGATAAGGTTTACCAAACCTTTTCTTGAGATCGCGAGTAGTGCAGCATCGAAAGTCACTCCCATGCAGCCTCCGCGTTTTGAAGAGGATGCAAATGATAGTGATCATGAAGCTTCGTACGATGCTACTACTAAAAGTTGTAGGGTCGCCTAGGAAACGTACTGATCCTGAATGGTACGGGAATCCTATCATGACTATTCTGTTGTTGGGCAATAGTGAGCCTACGGACTATGGAGAAGTGATGATGGTCCCAAACTTTGGTAAATGGCTAGACACCATGTAATCCGAAATGGAATCCATGTACGAAAACTATGTACAGACTTTGGTGGACTTACCGAACTACCACAAGGCCGTTGAGAACAAATGGATATTTAAGAAGAAAACAGACGTTGATGCTAACGTTACCGTCTATAGAGCACGACTTGTCCCCCGTATGGTAATGATCCTACTTCCCGCTAGATGTATTAATCTGGATGAGTTTACAAGGGTGGTGAACTCGGCATCTAGGCAGCGAGTCACTTTTAAGGGATGTATCAGAGCGTATATGCGTAGAGAGTACCCTAGGGAGGTTTATATAGTGCTACCTCGATAGGGTTTACGTGGATAACATCGAATTAGTTAATGATTCGATGAGTTTGACCTGATCCTACTGGGCCTAGCTATGCTTCTGGGCCTTCTGTTTCCGGTCGCCATGCTTCTTAGTCATAGGTCTTCCAGTCATCGTGCTAGTGAGCACACCCATCGTGGGCTTGGCTAATTGAATCCACCTTCTGAGTATACCTCGATTTTCATATCCCATCATTGAATGTAGGAACCACTATGGACACACCCGGTCCCGTTAATGGTTATTGACCTGAGAGGTATCTCGATCATGTCTATATGTTCTCGAACCCTAGGGTCACAAGCTTAACGCTTCAGTGTCATTGGGTTTCGTCGACATAATTTTCGGTGTTATCGTATACTGATTCGGAATCTCAGATGGGATCCAAGATATCACGAGGAGCTTCGGAATGGTCCGGAGGCAGAGAAAAACTATAAGGTTGTAGGTTTCCATTCCATGATTAATTCGTGATATTTTCGAAATCTTTTCGGATTGATCAAAAAGGTTCTGGAAGATTCTGGAGTAGGCCCCACAACCACCAAGGCACATGCGCCCCACAAGGGGAAACCCTAGATGCCTTCTAGAAGGGGGGACTGTTGGGTTTGCAACATAGAAAACAAAAAATTCCTACGATATGATCAACTTGAAAGGAGTATGCCCAAGAGGCAATAATAAAGTGGTTATTATATTATTCCATGTTTATGATAAATGTTTATTTCTCATGCTATAATTGTCTTAACCGGAAACATTAATACATATTTGTTTAATAAACAAAGAAAAGATTCCTAGTAATGCCTCTCATTACACTAGCTTGTTGATTAACAGTTGATCAAGGTTTTCTGGTCATGATATTATATGTTTTTAATAACAAGGTCATGTCATTGAAGAATGATGTGATGAGCATTCATTCATAGTAGGTTTAGCAGTACAATCATATCTTCAAAGTTTATATTGCTATCTCACTCTAAGTAACACTAATCCTTAGACCATGAGATCACGTCAAACACTAACACTAGAAGAGTATTTTGATTCCATCGAATGTCACACCATAACAAGGTGATTATAAAGATATCGTTGGGAACTTAGAAGGTGTTAGTTGAGGATCGTGGACCAAGAGTGGAATTTATCCATCCTGATGACGGAGAGATATACTCAAGTCCCTCTCGGTGATATCACATTGACACAGCTTGCAAGCATGTGATTGGATCACACAAAATGTTATATCACGAGAATGAGAAAAGAGTACTTGTCGGTAACGAGATCGAACTAGGTATGGATTATACCAAATGATCGGATCTCGGACAAGTAAAATATCGCGAGACAAAAGGAATTGGTTACTACAAAAAAAGGTTCACGCGATCACTAGTTCATCATCGAGTAAGTAGGAGTCATTATGGGTCTCCAGATCCCACTAATGATTATTGATCGGAGAGATTATCGATCATGTACACTTAGTTCACGAACCGTAGGGTGACACACTTAAGGCTCGTCGATGCATTTTAGTGGATACAGAACGTAGGAGAAAATACTGGACAACACAGAAACTATTTTGATAAAACTACCGGAATAGTTTCGGTGTATCAAAATATTGCAAGGGAACGAATTTTCAATGTGTTTATTAAATGAAGTTCATTAAATGAAGTATCATTAAATAAAGTGTTCATTAAATTGCATAGCATTAAACCAAGTGAATTAAAGTGCTTTAATGGAAAGACCTTTGGTTCTTTTAGTGGAAATTTAATGGGAGAAAATGACCTTGATTATTTGTGAGTGGAGAGTCCACTAGTAATCAAGAGGGAAGAGGTGGGGGCACCTCCTTTGTACGCCGGCCATGGGAAGGGCATGCCCCTACCCCTATAAAAGGAGGTGGTGGAGACCCTCTCCTCTCACTCATTCCATTCCCTCTCATATGCCCTTTGGTTGGCATCTTCTCCCCCTTGCTAGTTGTTCCACTATCATGAGTATGGTGCTTAGGCGAAGACCTTATCAAGATCTTCTCCACCACCATCACCACCATGTCATAGTGATTCCAGAGTTCCCGAGGATCCACTACTTCTGCTGCCCAACTAGAGCAAGGGATGGAGGTCGTCGTCGTGCTAAACATGTGACCGATTATAGAGGCACTACCCGTTTGTGGCGCTGATCGTCTTCGCGTCCTTGAGGACGGTCAAGTACATTCTGCATCAGCCAAGTTTGTTTGCGAGAACATTATCTCGCTTTTGGTCTTAGAGAGTGAGTCCTTTTGAAACAGTTACATGTATCGCCTACATTTGATCTTGGCAGTTGCAACTGTAGGAATTTTTTTGTTTTCTGTGCAACGAACCCCATCAGTGGTATTAGAGCTATGTCTATGCGTAGATGCTTTGTATGTTTAGAACACATGGAGATGTGGATGTTGATAATCATGTTATTGCATACTTTGATGTATTTTGCATCATGGTGGCATGTTGGGATGAAGCGGCCTAGACTAACTTTACATGTCCGCGTAGATGAGACTTGTCCCACGCTTGACATGTAACTTGTATTGCATAAGTGGATTAGCGGGTGTCTGTGAAGGGGTTCCATGGCAGAAAACAAAAAATCCTACATTGGAATGCCCAGACACCCAGGATCTATCTATGTAGTAATGCAGTAACAATCATGCGTATAGAATACATACCCTTATAGACCATACGCGGTTAACGTTCCGAGAGGAACATGGTTGAAGTGTAGGGTTCTGAGGCAGAAAACAAAAAAATTCTAACTATGTGAACACTAATACCAAGATCTATACTATGTAGGCATAAGTATCGGAAAGGAGAAGACGGTATCCATACCCTTGAAGACCGAGGAACTCCTTACGCAGGAAGGCGTATGTTGATGAAGATGAGCAGCTCCAAGCGCCCCAAGTGTGGCGCGTCTAAAGTTCTACACACCTTCGGTGTAGGCGATGTCTTCTGGGCTCTGATCCAGCTGAGAAGCAAAAGAAGAAAGATGTCAGACTGAAGATCACACAACGATAGTGTTAAGGTGAAGAACTCAAGTATCTCGAGGTCCTCTCCAATATTATGGAGAAATCCTCAAGGAAATAAGAGAGAGAGAAGAGAGAATGGGATGGTTTCCAAGGGGAGGGGGTGACCCCTATATATAGTGGCAGGGGAGGGGCACCACCCAAGGGGCAGGTGGTGTGGGACTAAACCCCACAGCCGCCAGCCACCAGGGGGATCCGCCGGCCCTAGGTGGGCCCCACGTGGGGAGCCCACTAGGGTTTGGCCGGCTGACCCTCCTCCTTAGGCGCCTTGCCCTCTTGGGCCTCCACTCCGGGTGAGGCCCATTAGCAAAGGGTTGCCTATTAAAATAAAATAAAAATATATTTTTTAATATTAATTCAACTAATTAATATAAAACACATATATTATTATATCCTTCACTCCAGGACTCCTTCCGGACCCCTCCGATCATCATCGGGTGTTACACAGAACTATTCCGGTTTCTCTCTCTCTCATTTCTCCTATGGTGCCATATCAATCCCTATGCATCCCTACCCTTAAGAATGACACGCTTCAGGTTTAGAAACACTCCGGACATGATCGAGACCTCTCTCGTATCAATGATCATCAGCAGGACCTGGATGCCCATGATGACCCCCCGTGCATTTCATGAATCTCATCGCTTGGACCTTCAACGTCGCGTCCTATTCCCTTTGCCACTTGATACCTAGTTCATCCGAGATTTGATCTTTAGTATCTCCATACCTTATTCGATCTTGTTACAGATGAACTTGTTTACTCATTCATATGTCGTTGCATTCTATGACCTAGTCACATGCTTGCAAGCTTCATTAATGCAAGGTCACCAAAATGGCTATGTGTATCTATCTGTTACTTGGATTGGCAAATCCTGGTCTTGATATGTACTCTTCTACGTGTTCCTTTGGGAAACCTGAGTGGCACCTTTTTTATCACCATTTCATAGCTTTATACTTGATACCATCTAAGCTCCTTCCAGTAATGGTGATTTGTATTGTCTCACAGTCTAACGATCAGGTTGTGAGGTTTTCTTTGTTATCATTAATGATGAACATTTGTAACTAGATATCATTATGATATCACTATTGGGTGTTTGTCTATCACATAATTCAACCAATGACATGACCTTATTGTCAATTGGCATTAATGCCCATGATCTCGAAACCCTAGATCATCCACTTGACCAATGAGCTTGTTTGCTAGAGGTAACTAGACACACAGTTTGTTTACATACCACACATGTATTAATGTTTCATATTAACACAGTTATAGCACGGTATGAAACGTATTATGAACATACAAGATATGTATCAAATAAAACACTTTATTATTTGCCTCAAGGGCATATCTACTTCAGTCTCCCACTTGCACTAGAGTAAAAAATAATCTAGTTTACATTAGGCAATAATCTAACACCAATGGCATACGGTGTTGTTCATGCTTGGCTTGTAGAAGACCTTTATTCAGAGGATCTGCAACGTTCATATCTGTGTGTACTTTGCAAATCTTGAGTTCACGTTCATCAACATTTTGACAGATGGTGTGAAAACGTAGCTTGATACGTTTGGTCGTTGCATGAATTATTAGTTCCTTTGCATTTGCAATGGCACCTATGTTGTCACAATATATCATCATGGGGTCTTGCGCACTTGGAATGACTCCCAGTTTGCTGACGAAATTCCTTAGCCAAACAGCTTCAACAGTTCTGATGTATTCCGGCTCCATTGTAGATTGTGCAACTATTGGTTGCTTCTTGCTCTTCCAGCTTACCACACCACCATTCACCATAAAAACATATCCTGTCTAAGACTTTGATTCATCAGGATCTATGTTCTAGCTCGCATCCACGTAACCAGTTATGTTCAGAGCTTCTGTAGGGGTTACGCGCATGAAAACAATAAATTTTACCCTACGCCCCTGAACCCCTGATGCTGCCAGGACCTATCTATTAGTAATACAGTAACGGGAGGGGCTTTTTGCAAATTTACCCTTGAAGACCGAAAAGCGTTGTCAACGCTCAGGAGAGTGTGGTTGATGTAGATGAGACGAAGCCGACCTCAAGGTCGTGATGAAGTCCTTGCACTCCTTTGGCTCCAACGACTTGAGTTCCTTAAGTGTGACACCTCGCGAGGAGTTACACACGTCCGGTGCCTGACGATGACTCCCGCTTCCTCGATCCAGCAGCAGTTGCGGAAGTAGAGCTCCTGGATCTGAATCCCGCAACGCGACGACGCTCTGCGGTGAAGATGTCTCTTGTTCGCGTAGTCCGAACTTGGGACCACGGTCACGAGAGAGAGAGGGAGAGAGAGAAAATATCAATTAGAGGTCCTCCCAAAAGTGAGAAGACCTTTATTGATTATTGGGTTTATTTATCTGGCTAAATACCCCCACTATATATAGGGGGAGGGGAGGGGAGGGGAGGTACTACCTCCCTCAAAGTCCCAGGGTGGGACTAAAGGAGAGGAGGAGGAGGGGAGGCCGCCGGCTAGACCTAGTGGGCCCTATTTGGGGGGCTTGGCCCCGCCGGCCAACCCCCTTGCCCCTTCTCCCTCTCTCCTTTCCCTAATGGGCCCTCTCCCCTCCGGAATTGGCGCATTAAGCCTTTTGACCTTTTAAATTGATTTTCTCTTTATTAAATCATTATGAATAAATGATTAAATCATTATTTAACATTAATTCACATATTATTCAACCTCCGTAGCTATGGAACACTTCCACCTCCACTCCAGACATCCTCCAGACTTACCGAAACCCTTCCGGTTTTCTCTCTACAATTCTTCGGCGTTTCTTCCGATCCTATAAACACTCTCTAAGCATCATTAATCCCTTAAGCGTGATACCCCACGGTTCGGGAACACTCCAGACATGGTCGGGACACTCCCGCACCAATGATCGACAGAGGGACCTGGATGGCCATGTGACCCCTGTGCGTTCCACGAAGATCTTTCGTCATTTGAACCAGGACAGTCGTGTATTATTCCCTTTGTCTCTCGATACTTGCATTGCCCGAGATTTGATCAATGAAATCACCATGTCGTGTTCAATATCGTTACCGAACAATGCTACTTGACTCATTCCGACAAGTGATATCCCTATGATCAAATCACACACTGCGCAGCTATTGGATATAACTTCTCTGAGTGGGCCCTTGAGTATCTTCCCGTCACATGGACGGACAAATCCCGCTCTTGACATATATTGCCTCTACAGTTTCCTCCGAGTACCTGAACACACCTTTATAACCACTGTATTACCAAGTGGCGCTTGATGCTATCTAAGCACTCTCGAGAGACAGTGATTGATATAGCCTCACGGTCTAAGGAATAGTCTACGAGGATCCATTTATAATCATCATAACTTGAACTTTGTGACATGATCGGGTCACGATGTTTAGGTTGGGTATTGGTTCATCATCTCATTCTCAGAATGGGTTGACTCCATTTCCAACTGGCATAAATAACACATGATCAGGAAACATGATCATATGTTGACCAATGAACCAGTGACTAGAGTTTCACTGGGAACCCCTAGTTGTTTATATATCACACGTGTATTGATGTTTCCACTCAATACAGTTATAGCATGATATAAAACATAATCATAAACTATATGAAATATGATAATAGTCCTTACTACTATTTGTCTCTAGAGCATATTTCCAACAGTCTCCCACTTGCACTAGAGTACAAATACACTAGCTGCATTTGTTCTTAATCATTGGCACCATTTATCTGGTACCCTGAACATGCTTGCTCATGGAAGAGGTTGAGTCTTGGGTCTGTACTTTATAGTCCCAAATCCTTTGCAACTTACTAATGTCACCTTGATTTGCATTAATACTTTATAATCACATGATGACATCTGTGTGTATGCATCATCGCTATGGTAGCAGAACGAGGCCTGATTCCAAGAGCCTACAGTGACTTTAGATCAACCTCGAGGGCTTTCTCATGGGCACTGTGCCCTGGGACACGTCATTCTACGTTAAAAGCGAACTAGCCCCGCCATAGCATTATACAACACTTTAGATGGTACCCTTATCTATTATTATAAATGTAACCATCAAAACACTAGTGCACTCTGTGCAACTTTCGATGTTTTGTTCACCTCGCTTCCTACTTGACTTTAATCGGTATTTACGGGAGTTTCCAATATATTGCCTTATAACATAACCCTTTATGCTTTAAGATATGTCATCCTTTATGGATTTGGAAAGCATGTCTGCAGTTCTCTATTAGACACTGCGAACAAACTTAGCTCAATGTTCTGTGATTCAAACTTAATCACTTTCAAACATTTCTTATTGGATCATATATTATGTTAAGTTATCATCATGGTTTTCTACGATAGAACCTATGTCTCAACATAGTGGATGATGATCATCCTTTTCTTTCTTTCAACCATTGATGTTCAACTTAATACTATTCCTAATTTGAGTTATTAAGGACCAGTTCCTTAATTAACTTCTATTCTGAGACCCTTTTTAGAATCCCTTAAGGAATACTACATAATATCATAATACACTTATTCTCAACTTCTACACCTCATAAATCATTATTTATAAGTACTTGCGCTTTTATTCTTAACACACTTAAGAATCACTCCTACATGCTCCCACTCAAAATATGTTTCTAACACATTTGGGTATGAGTCACTACTCTCACTCAAACTATGTTCCTACATATTTGAATTTGAGACTTATATTGCTCCCACTCAAAAATATGTCATTCACATATTGTTTTAGGAAGACTTTCATAGCTCCCACTCAATTTCATGCAAATTGCATATCTACTCACTATTTCGAACAACTTCAAAATCTTTGATCAAATATCAAAATTTGTAGATTTACTATGAGATACTAGTACTTTTACTAGTTTTAAATCCACTAGACATAAAGCACACTTGAATCAAATTCATTTGAATTCGTCCAATACTTGACAAATTGTGCCTTTGTCATTCACCCCCTTTTACACTATGGCTTTGTAGTCATTTGGGAAAACTCAAGTAACCCCTTTTACTTGTGAGATTCAGCAACGAATTGCTTTCTAATCTCAAGTGAATTTTGCTTCTAGGATTTCTCATAATTTAGTTTACCATTATTTCCTTTGTAGTTTGTAGGTATGTCATATTCCAAGAATCATGAAAAATGATTTACAAATGTCTCCATACAATATATGGATTACATTTTGAATCCTACTTCATGTAGTGAAAACACTAGTGGGAAAAACACAATGATCATTATCATTGATTCTCTCCTTTTGTGAGGAGAGTCGTTCAGGAACGTTTTCCGTTGTGTTTCTCAACACTCTGATGCAGGGATATGAATCGTCATCTTTTTTTTCACTATCTTCCATCTGCTCCATAATCGAGAAATATCACTAAAAGTGAGCTTTCTCAAGAATGCACCAAAATCCAAGCAATACAAGTTTTGCTTCTCTTTTGGTTTTAGCTATGGACTTCGTATTCAAAGTTTCTAATGAATACTCTACAAGGTCTTATTCGCTATTGTTTTGGTTATATCGAATAACCCCAAGACTTTTACGACAATCCATACTAGACATGGAGCCACTTTCACGAATTCAAATGGTTCACTACATTCTAATTGAGTGATAACTATTTCTAACTAATGGTCTCTACATCTACACTACAACAATTTATTTGGTGCCTTCTATTCACCCACTTTGATATCTAATATCATATTGTGATGCTTTGCATTTTGATGTTTCAAAACGCTTTGCATTTCACAATTTATTTGATGCCAATCTCATAAAGTTGAATTTCATTACTATTGATCAAATCATAGTAATTAGATTCTCTTTTATATTTATACCCTTTGATGATGAAACACTTTGATCAAATCAAATAGTTTCATATTCATGTTTCCTTTAGTAAACTTCTTTACACTTTTAAACAATCGTATAATGATAATTACCATTTGTCAAAACACAACACATTACTTTTAACAATTCACTAAAACACTTTCTATTCAAGTAATACACGGTGTTCAAGTTATTTTGCCGAACTTAGGCATGATTTATATGTGATAAGAAATCGAATGTCTTTCACATATTATCAACATAACTTTGAATTTAAACAATGGTTTTCATTCGGTAATGAATATCATTTAAGTTGGATATTTTAAGGCATTTCAATATTTTACAAATGTTCATGTATTATCAATTAGTTTCTAAGAACAAGGATAATTCACATATAATCAAACAAGATATGAACACAAATAGAAATCATTCATAAAAGTGGAACAACTGTTTGTTACAAACTCATATGAATAACCGTCTCACAAAGTGTGAGACACATTAAAGGAGTTCATAATATTTTGATTACAATAACTATCCAAAACATAAACTAAATGATAAATGTTGAGGAAGAGCGTCGTTGGCCATCATCATCATGCTCGCCATCAGCACGCAACGTCACCTCCTTTCCAGCAAGCACCTCTCATGCAGAAGGACCTGTTTTCAGCAAAACAAAACAAGTATCAAATATACTTAACACTGCAAATGTGTTTGCAAGATTATAACATTTATAAAATTGTATATCAAATATATACCTTTGTCATCGATGACCTCTCCGGTGATTGGTTCAACCTTTATGTTCCTGAAACGTAATATGAAATCTTGGAAATCCAATGTTTCCGTAGCACCACTCATGATGCTACTCCGGACATGTCCTTCGTAGCTGGGAGGCAACGATCGAAGCAGTACGCCTGTCACAAACGGATCATCCATCCAGTAATCCATGAAGTGAACCAGTCTCGTGTGTGCATCAAGCATGCGCTCCAAGTGACCCTTCAGACATGTATGCTCCTCCATATGTATGGAAAGGAACTCTCCAAGCAGGTCATGCTTCCACATGCGCACTTGGCCTATGAACTCTGATCTCAACTAATCCACCATTGAATATGGATCAAGATCACCCATGAGCGGATGGAGTTCATCCACCATCCTGTAACGCATTATTATCTGAATGTAGGTGGACATCTCTTGACGATAGTAGCGGTCTGCCAGCTCTTGTGGGGTCTCATAGTGGCCTGGCTCAGTCAAATCCATCGTGCGACGTATGTAGTCTACCACATGATTCCTAGTAAGGAGATCATTCAGGAGCACAAGCCAACTAGGGAAGTTGGATCCATCAAGTCTAAGTTTCTCACCCTTTACCCATTCCTTAATGACAAAGTAAGATTCACGGTGAGCCATCTCTCATTTATAATTGCAAAAAGGAATTTAGACTAAGTTTATAATTAAATGAGTTAATAATAACTCCACTCAGAAACACCTATCCCTAGAAGGGTTCCTAGTGATAACATGACCCCTATCAACCACATCTCCCCTGATCATCACGGCCATCAATGTGGGTTCAAGGGTGTACGCTAAACATCGGTCACATCATTCATGCGACTCGTGCTTGATCTTTCGACCATTCCTCTGTACATGCTAGGCTCGCCAACTCAACCTTAGTGTATTCGCTGTGCAACATGGCTTACACCCACTGTATGTGAACGTAGATATGTTTGACACCCGATCATCATGGCCTGCCTCATACCAAAGAACTTTCTTGGTGGTGCACACTAAGGGGGAACACAATCATTGGTAATTTTAACAGGGATCATCTTATTAGGCTACCGTCGAGTATCTAATACTAGCACACAATAAGATATACAAACAATAACATTGAATGTAAATGCAATGTGATATGGTCCTTCACGTTGTGATCTCCATCCGTCGTCACCGGATTCCGGCGCCAGGGTTCCGGTGCCGTAGACACCAGGGTACCGGTGTCATTCCGGCATGGTAGTTTGTCATCTCCGTGACTATCTACTAATATGTAACATAAGGTAATCACTTTACCTTTGCCACAACCATATCACAAAGCAACGACCCTTGCAAAACAAATTAGATGCCTCTACTTTATCTTTGCATGTTTTACGTGGCTGAATGGGCTTTCGCACACGAACCATTCTTACCTACGAACTTTTAGCACAATAGTGATCAAGTAGTTGTCTCTACTGCACCCCTTTCGGGGTCCTCCGTTGCAAATGGTATACCAAGTAATGCAAGAGAGACAGACACCCCCCTAAGCCACTTTATATGGTACAAGCCGTATGTCAAGCATGGACCAGTCTCGCGAATGAACGCGTAAAGTCAGTTGGGGGCCGCTTCATCAAGCATTGTTGCGGTATACATAAGTACACGTGGGAGGGTAACAACTAAAAGATCAATGCCCACACGCTACATCTCGTGTGTTCTACCCATACTAGCATTACTACGCATAGATCTAGTTCTGATACCACTGTAGGGGTTCCGCGCATGAAAACAATAAATTTTACCCTACGCCCCTGAACCCCTGATGTTGCCATTACCTATCTATTAGTAATACAGTAACGGGAGAGGCTTTTCGTGAACTTACCCTTGAAGATCGAAAAGCGGTGTCAATGCTCAGGAGAGCGTGGTTGATGTAGACGAGCCAAAGCCGACCTCAAGGTCGTGATGAAGTCCTTGCGCTCCTTTCGCTCGAACGACTTGAGTGCCTCAAGTGCGACACCTCGTGGGGAGTTACACACGTCCAGTGCCTAAAGATGACTCCTGCTTCCCCGATCCAGCAATTGCGGAAGTAGAGCTCCTGGATCCGAATCCCGCAGTGCGACGGCGCTTCGTGGTGAAGACGTCTCTCATTCGTGCAGTCCGAACTTGGGACCACGGTCACGAGAGAGAGAGGGAGAGAGAGAAAATATCAATTAGAGGTCCTCCCAAAAGTGAGAAGACCTTTATTGATTATTGGGTGTATTTATCTGGCCAAATACCCCCATTATATATAGGGGAGGCGAGGTATTACCTCCCTCAAAGTCTCGGGGTGAGACTAAAGGAGAGGAGGGGGAGGGGAGGCTGCCGACCAGCCCTAGTGGGCCCCACGCGGGGGGCTTGGCCCAGCCGGCCAACCCCCTTGCCCCTTCTCCCTCTCTCATTTCCCTAATGGACCCTCTCCCCTCCGGAATTGGCCCATTAAGCCTTTTGACCTTTTAAATTGATTTTCTCTTTATTAAATAATTATGAATAAATGATTAAATCATTATTTAACATTCATTCACATATTATTCAACCTTCGTGGCTATGGAACACTTCCACCTCCACTCCGGACATCCTCCGGACTTACCAAAACCCTTCCGGTTTTCTCTCTACAATTCTTCGGCGATTCTTCCGATCCTATAAACACTCTCTAAGCATCATCAAGCCCTTAAACATGATACACCACAGACCGGGAACACTCCAGACATGGTCGGGATGCTCCAACACCAATGATCGACAGAGGGACCTGGATGGCCATGTGACCCCTGTGCGTTCCACGAAGATCTTTCGTCGTTTGAACCGGGATAGTCGTGTCTTATTCCCTTTGTCTCTCGATACTTGCATTGCCCGAGATCTGATCAATGACATCACTATGTCGTGTTCAATCTCGTTACCGAACAATGCTACTTGACTCGTTCCGACAAGTGATATCCATGTGATCAAATCACACGCCGCGCAACTATTGGATATAACTTCTCCGAGTGGGCCCTTGAGTATCTTCCCGTCACATGGATGGACAAATCCCGCTCTTGACATATATTGCCTCTACGGTTTCCTCCGAGTACCTGAACACACCTTTATAACCACTGTATTACCAAGTGGCGCTTGATGCTATCTAAGCACTCCCGGGAGACAGTGATTGATATAGCCTCACGGTCTAAGGAATAGTCTACGAGGGTCCATTTTTAATCATCGTAACTTGAACTTCATGACATGATCGGGTCATAATGTTTAGGTTGGGTATTGGTTCATCATCTCATTCTCAAAATGAGTTGACTCCATTTCCAACTAGCATAAATGCCACATGATCAGGAAACATGATCATCTGTTGACCAATGAACCAGTGACTAGAGTTTCACTAGGAACCCCTGGTTGTTTGTATATCACACGTGTATTGATGTTTCCACTCAATACAGTTATAGCATGATATAAAACTTAATCATAAATTATATGAAATATGATAATAGTCCTTACTACTATTTGTCTCTAGGGCATATTTCCAACAGCTTCGTCACTACCTCCATAGACTAGGAACATATCCTTTGTTCTCTTGAGATACTTTAGGATATTTTTCACAACTGTCCAATGATCCACTCCTAGATTACCTTGGAACCAGATCGTCAAACTAAGAGCCAATGCCACATCAGGTCGAGTACTCATCATTGCATACATGATAGAGCCTATGGCTGAGGCATAGGGGATGTTGGGCATCTTTTCTCTATCAGTGTCTGTTGCTAGACATATAGTCAAACTCAATGCGCTACCACTCGTTACAGGCACAAAACCTCTTTTGGCATCTTCCATTTTGAACTTCTTCAAAATCTTCTCAAGGTAAGTTCTCTGACTTAATGCAATTAGGTGGCTCGACCTATCTCTATAGATCTTGATGCCCAATATATATGCATCTTCACCTAAGTCCTTCATGGAAAACTGACTACTCAGATATTCTTTTACGCTCTCTAGAAGTTCCACATTATTCCCAAGCCGTAGTATGTCATCCACATATACTACTAGGAATACCACTGAGCTCCCACTCACTTTCTTGTAAACATAGAACTCCTGTTGATTTTAGACAAATCCGAAATTCTTGATCACTTGATCAAAAAGTCAGTTCCAGCTCCGAGATGCTTGCTTAAGTCCATAAATGGATCGTTGAAGTTTGCATACTTTCCTAGCATCTTTAGGATCAACAAAACCTTCGGGTTGCATCATATATAACTCTTTATCAATGTGTCCATTGAGGTACGCGGTCTTGACATCCATCTGCCATATTTCATAATCGAAATGTGCAACAATTTTTAGTAGAATCCAGAAGATTTCAGCATCGCTATAGGAGAGAAGGTCTCATTGTAGTCAACTCCTTGAATTTGTTGAAAACTCTTTGTGACAAGTTGAGCCTTGTGGATGGTCACATTACCATCCGCATATATCTTTTTCTTAAAGATCCATTTATTTTCCACGGCCTAGCGACCTTCCAGAAGATCAACCAAGGTCGAATCTTGGTTTTCGTACATGGATCCTATTTCGGATTTCATGGCTTCTAGCCATTTATCGGAGTCAGCACTTTCCATTGCTTCTTTATAGTTTGCAATTTTCTATTTATCATCCAAGATGATAGTCATCACAAGACTACTGTACCAATTAGGAACTGCACGTACTCTTGTAGACTTACGTACTACAGGTGCTTCGATGTGGTTGCTTTGATCATTATCATTTGATTCTTCCACCGTGATGGAGGGCAGTCCCGGAACAACTTCCGTTGCGCTACTCGGTATTTGGTGAGAAGGATTGATGAGTGCATAATTGCATCATGTTTTATATTATTATGTTGCATTGTAGTTGTAGGATCTTGGTATTTTACGGCGTCCGCGTGCATATTTTATGTCTATTTTCACCAGGATCAGGACAGATGATGGATACAATGGACACAATTCTTAGAGCAGTTGTATTGGAGAGAAAAAGGAGTTAAAAACAACATAAATCGCTTATTTGGGAAATATCAATAACACCAGAAGAAAACCCAAAGAGATCGAGGCATCTAGAAGGTTTAACAACCAACTATACGGCGGGAATTAATTTTCTGGCCGTATAGTTCCTGCCGTATAGTTGGCGCCGCCACTGCCTCCTTAAATAGTTTCACCCCGGGCAAGTGGATCGGAGAGATGACATACAGAACATCCAGAAATCGCCAAAACCTCACCTCTAGAAGGCATCTGGAGGGGGAACTCATCCACCGAGGATCCATCTTTGCCCTGCGCAGATCCAGGAGGCTAAGGCATCGATCTTCATCATCAACCGCTGCATCACCACCATCTCCATCCATACCATCTACATCTTGTCTAGATCTTGTTGTAATTTCCGTACTCGTTGTGGATTTATACAAGTACTATTCATCTATGATAGATTCCATTGTTATTGCTGATGTTGATTGCCTCCATGTCTGAGTAGATCATTATTTCTTGGGAAGATGGAGAAACCCTAGTATGAGATTGAAATAAGATAAATTTTATCATGATATTCATCGTTGTGACCATGTGTTAGATTGTCTTCATCTTGATGTTGGGAGAAGTGGACCTCTCAATATTCGCCTCTTATGGGGACTTGATGGATGGAACTACTTGTTGGTAGACAGAGGTGTGTTAGCACTTACAATGACTATAAAGCTGTTGGCACCCCTTACGTATAAACTTGGGAACCGAGGAAACTCACGGAACACTATCCATGCCATGGGATATGTCCTAGGGGATTAAGTCCCTTAATAGCGCAGTAATTTGATCGATGTCGATTGTTGACTTCTATGGTTATGAGGATGATGTGAGAAGTGTTTGCTGCCTATTTGTCCAAATACGGAGTTCCTCCCACACATACATAGTTGAGAATGTTCATGATAATAATATTTACCTTAGTTCTTTATAATGCTAGAGGTGTATCCGCTACTCCCTGAGAATGCCTTTTTCCCATTACAGTTTAAAATCTCTTTTACTTATGCGATACTTACTTTCTGTGCTCAGTTGTTTTACTTTACTTATTGTTCTCTTATACCAAAAACCCAAAACACCTTTTTACACAACACTCGCATTTTATCTTGTTACTTATAACTTTATTTAGCATTTCTATTGTAGTATTTAATTCAAGAGTTATTAGACTTCAGACTCCTGCTCCCTGTGGGATCGATATCTTTATTTCGAAACTAGCTACAAACGATTTGTGCACTTGCAGTCATCAAGGATCAAAAACCTCATCTAGATCAATCTTCCTCCCACTAACTCCTTTAGCGAGAAACTCTTTCTCAAGAAAGGTATCGTTCTTGGCGACAAATTTTTTGCCTTCGGCTTTGTTGTCGAAGATATACCCAATGGTTTCCCTTGGGTAACCTACAAAGGGGTATGAGTTTGTCAGGCTATAGTTTCTTGACGTAAGCCTCACAGCCCCAAACTTTCAAGAACGACAACTTTGGCTTCTTGCCATTACATATCTCATATGGGGTTATCTCCACGGATTTGGACGGTGCTCTGTTTAAAATAAAAGCGACAATTTCTAATGAATATCCCCAAAACGATATGGACAAATCAGTCAAAGACATCATGGACCTCAAACTATCTAATAGAGTGCGGTTACAACGTTCCATTGCGGGGTTCTAGATGGCGTAAGCTATGGTACGATGCCACAGTCCCTCAAGTGCATGCCAAATTCATAACTCAAATACTTGCCTCCATGACCGGATCGTAGATGCTTGATTTTCTTGTTAAGTTGGTTCTCTACTTCCTTCTAAAATTCCTTGAACTTTTCAAAGGTTTCATATTTGTGCTTCATCAAGTAGATATACCCATATCTACTTAAATCGTTAGTAAAGGTAACAAAATAATGATAACCATTGCGTGTTGAGACGCTCATTGGACCACACACATCTGTATGTATGATTCCCAATAGGTCTGTTGCCCACTCTATTGTGTCGGAGAAAGGCGTCCTAGTCATCTTTCCCATAAGGCAAGGCTCGCACGTATCAAGGGATTCAAAATCCAATGATTCCAAGAGTCCATATGAAAGGAGCTCCTTCATGTGCTTTACGCCAATATGACCAAGAAGGCAATGCCATAGATACATGGTATTATCATCGTTATGTTTGCAACGTTTAGCATCAACATTATGCATGTGAGTATTGCTATCAAGATCCAACAAGAATAAACCATTACACACAGGCGCATGAACATAGAAAACATCATTCATCGAAATAGAACAACCACTTGTTCCAGAATTAAACAAATAATGATCTTTCAATAAGCAAGATCCACTCACAATATTCATACTTAGTGCGGGTACATAGTAGCATTTATTCAAAACCAAAATCAATCCTAACGGAAAACGTAGAGGTAGAGTGCCGACAACCACCACATCAACATTTGAGCCGTTGCTGACGCACATCATCACCTCGTCCTTCCTTAGGCGCCTCTTACTCCGCAGCTCCTGGTGAGAGTTACAAATGTGAGCAATAGAACCAATATCAAATACCTAGGTGTCACTCCTGGCGCTAGTAAGGAATACATCTATAACTTGTACATCAAATATACCTTTGTCTTTGGCGGCTAGCTTGCCGGCTTTCTTGTCCTCAAGGTACATGGGGCAGTTGCGCTTCCAGTGCCCATCCCCTTTGTAGCAGAAGCATGTGACGTCGGGCTTAGGACCGGGCTTGGCAGCCTTAGATGTGTTGGAAACATGTTTTACATCCTTATTAGGCTTCTTGCCCTTGCCCTGGCTTCTTAAATTTGGTGATCTTATTGACCATCAACACCGTGTGCTCCTTCTTGATTTCAACCTCAGTAGTTTTGAGCATGGAAAACACCTCAGCAAGGGTCTTAGTCATCCCTTGCATGTTGTAGTTCATCGCAAAGCTCTTGTAGCTAGGGGTAGAGAGTGCAGCACCCTATCAATCATGAGATCTTTCAGGATCTTGCAACCCAGGGCATTCAAGCGTTTGACGTATCTAGACATCTTAACTATGTGATCTCTTATACTATTGTGCTCTTCTATCTTAGCGGAGAAGAAGAGCTCAGAAGCATCATACCTCTTTGCCCGATCCTGTGGAGCAAAGAAAACCTTGAGATCTTCAATGATCTTGAAAGCATTCATCTTCTGAAAACACTTTTGAAGCACCGGCTCCATGGCATAGAGCATTCCACTCTAGATGAGGGAGAAACCAACGCCTTGGACTTCTAGACTTCTTTTCGTCCTCAGAGGCGGTTTCTGTAGGCTTAGCGGGGAGCGCAGCCTCGATGACATAAGTCAACTTGTAGGGGACTAGGAGGATCCTCAGATTGCGGTACCATGCGATGAAGTTGGTTCCATCAGTTTCCAGCTTGTCCTTCTCTAGGAATGTGTTAAGGTTGAAGGTGGGTGGACGAGACATCTATAATGGATTTGCAAAGTATTTAGACCATGTTCATAATATTGAGTTCAAGTTTTAATTTATGCTATTAAACTAAAAAAGGAACTCCCACTCAAACAAACATCCCTCAATTCGTTTGGTGATCACACAATCCCAATCTACTACACCACCCCCGATCTTCATGGCCGACAGTGTAGTTTCAAATGTAGACATTCTCAATGTCCATCAAATCACATGTGACTCATGCTCGACCTTTTGGTCTCTTGTATTCCGAGGCCATGTGTGTACATGCTAGGCTCGCCAATTCTAACTTGTGTGTATAGCAGTGCAACATGGCTTATACCCACTGTATGTGAACACAGATATGTGTGACACCCAATCGTCACAGTGTGCCTCATAACATAGAACTTTCTTGGTGGTGCACACACAGATAGGAACACTATAATTGGAATTATGTGAGGGATCATCCTATTATGCTACCGTCGTATATCCTAATACACAAGCACAATAAGATGCAAATAGAATACTTCAAAAGTATGGCGCCATGACATGGTTGCATCGCCTTGATCGCCATCGAGAGCTCCAATGAAAGCGTTTCATAAACTTACCATTACCATGTCATGACACACACACCCCTGCAAAATAAATGTAGATGCCTCTACTTTATCTATTGCAGGTTTTACGTGGCTTTGGTCTTTCGCGGTAGAACCCCTTTCCACCTATGAACGTAGAGCCACAACATGGATTTAATGATTACCATTTTTTTCCTTTTCAGGGCCCTCCGATGTAAATGCCATATCAACTACTTTAGAGAGATAAAGACCCCCCAAAGCCACTTTCTTGTGGAGCAGTCTCGTGAATCACCACGTAATGTTGATTGGGTGTCGCTTCATCAAACAATACCGTGATATAAACAAGTACACGAAAGAGGGTAGCAACTAGAAAATCAATGCCCACATATTGCTATGTGTTCTATCCATACGACATGCCTACCCATAGACCTACTCTGATACCACTGTAGGGTTCCAAGGCAGAAACCAAAAAAAATCTAGCTACGCGAACACTAATACCAAAATCTATACTATGTAGGAATAAGTAACGGAAAGGAGAATATGGTATTCATACCCTTGAAGACCGAGGAACGCCTTATGCATGAAGGCGTATGTTGATGAAGATGAGCATCTCCAAGTGCCCCAAATGTGGCACCTTCGAAGTTCTACACACATCCATTGTAGGCGATGTCTCCTAGGCTCTGATCCAGCCGAGCAGCAAAAGAAGAAAGAAGGTGAAGAACTCAAGTCCCTCGAGGTCCTCTACAATATTACGGAGAAATCCTCAAGGAAATGAGAGAGAGCAAAGAGAGAATGGGATGGTTTCTAAGGGGAGGGGTGACTATATATAGTGGGAGGGGAAGGGCACCACCCAAGGAGAAGGCGATGTGGGACTAAACCCCATAGCTGCCGGCCACCAAGGGGGAGCCGCCAGCCCTAGGTGGGCCCCACGTGGGGATCCCACTAGGGTTTGGCTGGCTGGACCTCCTCCCTTAGGCGCCTTGCCCTCTTGGGCCTCCCCTCCGGGTGAGGCCCATTAGCAAGGGCTGCCTATTAAAATAAACTAAAAATATATTTTTAATATTAATTCCACTAATTAATATAAAACACATATATTTTTATATCCTTAACTCTGGAACTCCTTCCGGACCCCTCTGATCATCATCGGGTGTTACATAGAACTATTCTGGTTTCTCTCTCTCATTTCTCCTGCGGTGCCGTATCAATCCCTATGCGTCCCCACCCTTACGCATGACACCCTTCGGGTTCAGAAACACTCCCGACATGATCGATACCTCTCTCGTATCAATGATCATCAGCGGGACCTGGATGCCAATGATGACCCCATATGCGTTTCACGAATCTCATCACTTGAACCTTCAATATTGCATCCTATTCCCTTTGCCACTTGATACCTAGTTCACCCGAGATTTGATTTTGGTATCTCCATACCTAGTTCAATCTCGTTACCGATGAACTTTTTTACTCGTTCCCATGTCGTTGCGTTTCGTGACCTACTCACACACTTGCAAGCTTCATTAATGCAACATCGCCGAGATGGCCCTATGTATCTATCTATTACTTGGATTGGCAAATCCTGGTCTTGATATGTGCTCTTCTATGCATTCCTTTGGCAAACCTGAGTGGCACCTTTTTTATCACCCTTTCACGTCTTGATACTTGATACCATCTAAGCTCCCTCCAGTAATGGTGATTTGTATTATCTCACGGTCTAAGGATCAGGTTGCGAGGTTTCTTTGTTATCATTAATGATGAACATTTGTAACTAGATCTCATTATGATATCACTATTGGGTGTTTGTCTATCACATAATTCAACCAATGACATGACCTCATCGTCAATTGGCATTCATGCCCATGATCTCGAAACCCTAGATCATCCACTTGACCAATGAGCTAGTTTGCTAGAGGTAACTAGAGACACGGTTTGTTTACATACCACACGTGTATTAACATTTCATATTAACACAGTTATAGCACGATATGAAATGAATTATGAACATACAAGAGATATATCAAATAAAACACTTTATTATTTTGCTCTAGGGCATATCTCCTTCATGAAGTAGTCATACTCATTGCCGACCTCAAGGTCATGAAGCTCCTCGCAGGTAACCCCTCGCAAATCTGGCTCACGACAACCAAGATCCACAAATGGAAGATCCTCGAGGTTTTGTACACATACGGTGTAAATGACGACCTCAGGTTCCCTGATCCCTGTCGGTAGTGCGGAAGTAGATCCCCTGGCTGGAATCTCTACAGCGCAACAACGTGTTTTAGGTGCGTCGTCTCTTGCAGGCGCCATCCTTCCTGGAGCGGCTCCATCATGAGAGGACAACGAGAGAGGGAGATTTCCCTAGGGAAGTGCAAATACGTTTATTGGTGTGTTTAATCCCACCCATGGGCAGCCCTTTATATAGGTGGAGGAGGGATACTCCCTCCATTGGGTTTTCCATGTGGGACTAATTAAAAGACAAGGAATAAAGAGGGAGGAGGGGCTAACTGGCTGGGCCTACCAAGCCATCCCAATAGCTACCGCAGCCTAGCTGGCGGACGGGTGGGCCGGTGCCCCCCTCCTACGGCCCAGCTCTCAGCGCATGCGGCGGCAGCGGCTGCAGCCATCGCCCCACTGGGGCGGCGCTTCCCCTCATGGTGCACTGCGTGTGCGAGGCCCATCAGCGATGGTGGGGCGAGGTAGAGTGAAGGGAGTGGCCCGGATGGGCCGGCTTGAGGCCCACTAGCACCTGGTGATGTGCCTGCCCGGGTGGGTTTGCTCGCCTGCAGCCTGCACGCAATAGCCCATTCGCTGCCGCCTACCCCATGCGAAGCACCCGCCCGCCCTGTATCTCACATGGGCCGGTCAAATACGGCCCAACTCGCTTGAGCTACTATTTTCTTTCCTTTTTCAGGGTGACTTCCTCCTGGGCCAATTCCCTTCGGGGTTTTGGCCTATTGAGAAAGTTGCCCTATAAAATTTAAATTAAATATTTATTTAATATATATTAATTCATAATTAACATATAATAAATGCATATTTACCCGAAACACTTTTCGGTCCCTTTTCCTTTTTGTTTCTCTGAACAACTTCAGATATTTTCTCTTCGGAACGATTTCGGATTTCTCTCTACTGTGATTCCATGTTACAGAAGATCTCTAGCTCATCGTACCCTTAAGTGTATTTCCCCAACGACACAAGGAACTTCATAGACATGATCGATACACCTCTCATATCAACAATCATTAGCGGGACCGGGATGTCCATAATGACCCCTATGCATTCCACGAAGACGATGTCGTTTGAGCCGTCGACCCTCGAGTCTAATTTCCTTTGTTTCTTTGATACGAATTGTTCGAGATCTGATCATCATTATCATATATCTTGTTCAATCTCGTTACCGACAAGTTCTGTTTTACTAGTTCTCATGATATTCCATCCCCGTGACCTAGTCACATGTTGTCGACATTATGGATGTAATCTCACCAAGCCGGCCGTGTGTATCTTCCCGTCACACGGGTGAAAAAATCCCGATCTTGATAAAATAGGCCTCAACTATTCCTCTGGAATACCTAACGTACACCTTTATGGACACCCATTTATAGACATGATAGTTGATGTGATCGAAGCAACCTCAGGAGATAGTGATTAATATGATCTCACGGTCTAAGGAGAAGAAAACTATGCTTCTAACTATTGCAATGATGAACCTTATGACTTAATCGTTCTGCAATAACTATCTCTGGGAAATGTCCATCATATCATATATGACTCCGTTATCAACTGGCATAAATGCTCCATGATTAGGAAACCTTGATCATTAGTTGCCCAATGAACTAGTATAAATAGAGGCTACTAGGGACTGAGTCTGTTTCATACCACACCTATATCAATGTTTCCACTTGATACATTTATAGGATAATATGAAACTATTACGAACTAATTGAGATATTATAATAAAAATCATTTATTATTTGCCTCTAGGGCATATCTCCTTAAGTATCCTAGTTGCACTAGAGTACAAATAATCTAGCTTGTAATCGCTGCTAGTGATAACATCATATGACTGTATGAACAAGCATCCTTGCTCATGGAAAACTTCATGTCCTTGATCTGTTTTACCAAATTTGTATGTCCTTTTGCAAATCGCTAATGTCTTCCTAATTTTTCCATTTATACCATTATCCCATAATGTGTCGAAGTATTCGTGTTGGCGACAGAGTGATACTTTTGTTTCTAGTGTTTACAATGACGGTTGATCAGTCAAATGAACTTTCACTGTTGTCATGTGAACATTGGAAACCACTCAGCATAAGTCAAACTTCTTTATCCAAACCACTGTAATAACCACTTCAGAAGTAGCCATATACTTCTATATCTATATAGATCCTAATCGATAGTGCATAGAATGCAACTTTGATGTCTATTCTTGCTCCTTACGAATTAAGAGTAAACTTAACTCTGGTTCGATGATTAACTCATGGAATCACTTCAAGACATGCTCTTATAACTAAGAACTTGTTCTTCTAACTAGAACCTCGGGTCACATTATGTCGAGTATACAACATGGTTTTCATGGAAGAACCTATGAATTGGCATAGAACATGCAACACATCTCTTTCTTTATTTTAACCATTTGGATGTAGTACTGAGCTTAACTCAATGCTTCATCTCGATATATAAGAAAGAACTATTTTATTGTCTTATACAATTCTAAACTTCTTCAGAATCTTATCTAGGGTATTCTGAACTTCTTCAGAATCAAGTCCATAAGCATTTTGACTCTAATGTTTTATTAAACCTACCAATCAATCTCAATAGATTTCATTGTTAAATAATCTATTCAACTTCATCCATAGAATATTTACTAACTTAAATATTATTATTAATACCAATTACATCATTCATATATGTCCTCCACATATATCATAGGGATTTCTATTTTCGTGTCCTCGGTTCCTTAGTTGTACTTATTTTTCCCCAGCCTCTTAACTTTTCCTCACTTTTGCCCATCTCCTTCTACGAAACTCTCACATGGTCTGAAAAATTGTTGTCCGTCAGCCTTGCCGTTACATGCTGACAAGTGGGCCGCGTTCAGTCGGTTCCCGTAGTGGACCATCGCCGTTACATGCTGACAAGTGGGGCCGCATTCTTCGGGTCCCGTAGTGGACCCTTGCCGTTACATGCTAACAAGTGGGGATGCATTCAGTCAGTTCCCATAGTGGGCACCTCTCTCCACTTATCTAGATCAACATGGGACACACAGCTTATCCACGTGAGCACCGGACCCACAACTTACCTAGGTTGGTGTTGCAAGATGGGACCCTGAGCCACCCACGCGCCCGCACCCGTGCCGTTGCCTCCCCTTTCTTATTCTTCTCCGGCAACGCTGGCCCTTCTATGGCTACGGTGGACCTTTGTCTAGCTTCACTTCGGCCTCCCGTTCATCCTGGCCACGGTATGGTGCCGTCCCATTAACCTGTATGAAGGATGACAATGGCAACCGTGCACAGGGAAGGTTAGATCTCGCACCAAAATGTTCCGATTAGACGGGGGCGCTTGCTGTGGACAATCAATTGGCGCAACTCGGGAGAACAATTGGGCGCGCGCTTGCTGTGGAGAATGAGGGCAGCAAGCCGTTATGATGATTTAATTGGTTTGTCGAGTTAATGTCTCGGCTGCAATCAAGTGAATCTATGATGTGGAAGTCAAACTTTGAGATCTAGGGAGATGGATGTATAAGAAATAAGAGAATGACACAACTCTTGAACACTTTCAAATTAAAAAATATACAACTATTAATGTGAAAGAGTGTTTATAATTGACACAACTCTTGAACACTTTCAAATTACAATTTGGACATGATAATGTTGTCCTAGGAAAATCTTGAGAGTTTACCATTTTTAGAGCGTGAAAAGTGATCCCTAAACTAAAATCTTTATGCCTCGTGCATATACGAAAATTATACACCTTCGAACACTGTGAAATCGCACTTACGACATGATAATGTTGTGCTAAGAAAATCTCAAGAGTTTATCATTTTCACGGAGTGAAATGTTACTTGGATATACGAAAATTATACACCTTTGATCACCGTGAAATCGCACTTAATACATGATACTAATGTGCTAACAAAATCTTGAGAGATTATCATTTTTATATAGTGAAATGTAATGCATAAACTTGCATATACGAAAACTATACACCTTTGAACTCTTTGAAATCGCACTTAGGACATGATAATGTTGTGCTAATAAAATCCTGATCATTTATCATTTCCATGGAGTGAAATATAATGCATAAACTTGCATATACGAAAATTATAAACCTTTGAACACTGTGAAAACGCACTTAATACGTGATAATGATGTGCTAAAATTTTTTTGAGATATTATCATCTTCTCCCCCATTTTTATAGAGTGGAATGTAATGCATAAACTTGTATATACGAAAATTATACACATTTGAACTCTTTGAAATCGCACTTAATACGTGATAATGTTGTGCTAAGAAAATCTTGAGAGATTATCATTTTCATAGAGTGGAATATAATGCACAAACTTGCATATACGAAAATTATACACCTTTGAACACTTTCCCTTGAAATTATATTCAAAATCATTTGTTTATGGAGTTAAAGTACCGGTGACAAACTTGTTATTTTGCATGGATAGACGGGTGCCCCCGACAGATATAGGGGTTATCCTATCCGCTAGATCACAGATGATCAACGGTTGGTGGGCACGATCCGCGTGACAACTATCTTAACCAATCAGAGCGTAGCAGCCAAGATGAGCACATGTGTGAGAGTTTGTTACTAAGAGAGACAGGGGAAAACTGAGTAGAACTTAAAAGCCAAGGGCAAAACTGAGTAGAACTTAAAAAATAGGGGCAAAACTGACATAGGGATTCAAATAGAAAATAAAAAGAGATTTAAAAACTGGAAAATGCGTCTTTTATACAGTAAAATGCATCTTGGCATACATCAAACTATTTGCAATTCAAATATACACCATTTTGACAATTATTGCCTCATTCAGACAAACTATGTTTTGGGGAGGGATGTTTTGGGAAGAGGCATGAGTAGAAAGCCATGAACCTTCATAGATAGTAGGTGATTTGAGAAGTGGTGATTTAGGTTAAAACTTGATTTCTATACATTTCTTATGGTGGCAGGTCACATAATAAGACTCCCTGGGTAGATGCCACTATGTTTTGATTTTTTTGAATTTGTTGTGCATAAAATGACTCAATTAGCTAGCTAAAACCCATTCGTTGACTCTCTATTGACCAACCATCGGAGGGTAAAACTGAGTATATTGCACATGGCAGTGTTAGTACTGGAGGGAAAAACTGAGTACAACCATATTTCCAGTGTTTCACTCGAGGGTATAACTGAGCACAACTAAGTCGCTAGGTTTATACATGAGGGAAAAAATGTGACTCACGGTACGCTTGTCGTGGTGCACGAGGCGGTAGAGGACATGTGTGCCTGTGCACGGTGCAGTAGCATACGCGGTTACGCGGTGCATGGTGGTGCAACGAAATATCCCTTCCCTTTTCCTTTATAAAGGGCTCCACACTCTCACTCATCACTCACTTGCTCACTCACGCAAGCGTCTCCACTGTCCCATCACGTTTTGCAAACCCCCAAGAAAACCCCAACCACGTCGGTGATGGAGAAGAATGGCACGGTGGCCATCGTCGTCTCCAAGAACACCGACGAGGAGGCTCCCGTACCCATACAGGCCCTCGTTGAGGCATAGAAGGCAGTCCCCATCCAAACCCCCGTCCGCGCTTCCTTCGTAGTCGCCGGCAAGGAGCCCCCCGCCAGTCTCGGGCAGATCCCGCTCGGCTAGGACCCCTACGAGGAGGATGATTACATCATGCTGGAGAACACCTACAACACCAGCATCGCGACCCATGGTCGGAGGTAACTAGGGTTTTCTCCCTTCCCTTGTTCTTCCCCCATTCCCATCATTGGATGCTAGATCATATGTTATTACGGTTCGGCTGTTCGTATTTTCAATCATTGGATGCTAGGTATTTTACACTAGCTAATCCTCTTGTGTTAGATCTCGTATTTTGATAAATCCCCCTGTTCATATTCAATCTTATTTTATTTGTCCTCTGAGTTGCAGTTAAGGGATTCCCTAGTTAGTACTAGCGCCGATCTGTAGTTGGGATCAATATTTGATTTGGTTTGAGGTTTGGAGATTGGGGAATAATCAGGGGATCTGAATCGGTTAATTTATGCAAATAATCAATCCTGATAATCAAGGTATCTCAATCATGTCCTTATTGCACTCTACTTTTTTCCCAACAGGAGGATAACAACAACTTCTGTAGCGATGATGAGTCCAAGGACACCAAGACTCGTCAGGTGCTGAGAAGGCTGAAGTCCGGACAGTACGACAACTTCTTCACCGGCGACGTCTACAGATGCCCCTTCTACACCAGGAGGAGCCTGACCACCGACTTCAACTCCCTCGTGAAGAATGCCGAGGACACGAGGACCTGCGGCGAGTCTGTGAACGTCCACGGCTTCAGAGCCAAGCACCAGGCGCTCGGTTTTCACCTCCGCAACCTCTAGAAGGTGGCCATCGAGGAGGGTTGCATGCCCCGATCTAGCCCAAGGCACCCAAGGTCAAGGAACTGGGCAGCAAGAAGTGGAGGAGGCGCCTAAGGGAGGAGACTGAGGCCCTCCTGGTGGAGGCCATGAGGGGCCACTGATCTTGTGATGCTACTGTAAAGCAGCTTCTTTTGTATTGTATGTGTTAAACTTGTCCACTGCTGCTCCTGAGTAACCTAATTGTCGAACCTCGTTAAGTACCATACTATATATCCTATACTAGCTGCTTTATCTACATCTGCTATATATCCCATATTAGCTGCTTTATCTATATCTACTATGTTTACTGAATGTATTTATGGTGCTGGTTAGATTTTCTACTCTAGATTTGCTACCAGATTGGAAAAAAACAAGGGCCAAAAGGAACAATGAATGAAGAGAGAAGCTGCTCTAGATTCACTACCTTTTTGGGCAAAAAAACACAACTATTAGCGAGAGAGAGGGGGAAAAGGCGCTCTTAAAAAGGCCAATCATAAAAATAAAAAAATAAACCTTCCAATTTAGGCGATAGGGCACATGTAACCACCAAACGTGCAACACATGGTGGCACACCACATCCCGTATAACACGTTCCCAACAAACCGGCCCCACGTAGTCCCACATGGCGTGGCCCCACACGTCATCATAACACGTTCCTAACCAACCGTCCCACGTGGTCCCACACCATCCGGCCCCACATGTCAACCAACGGTCAACCTGACGACAGCTGCCATTCGAGCTCTTTGATGAGTTTCCGAGAAGGAGATGGGCAAAAGTGAGGAAAAGTTAAGCGGCTGGGGAAATCTAAGTACAACTAACGAACTAGGGGCACGAAAATAGAAATCCCTATATCATAATGGTGTCATGCTCCCACTCAAATATATCACCATATATGAGATCTAGGGATTTCACTTAGGTCCCACTCAAAATATGTCTCCTACATATTTCAGTCAAGCCATTTTGCTCCCACTCAAATGCAGGTGCTCTCAACAATCTTGGACATTCCAAAATTCTTTGATCATCATCAAATTGACAATTCTAGCTACGATATTTCAGCGTCCATATGGTTTGACAAAATCTTCTTGGTGTATCAAATACAACCCTTTCTTCAATCTTGTCATTGAAGATCATGCAATTTTACCAAACTATACCACCAATTCTCGGATTGGAGTAATTGTTGTTGTAAATCCGATAGACTCAAGCACTTCTACACACTATAGTCAATCCTTTGAATTTGTCTGCTTTGTGACAAATCGTGCTTTTAAGTCTTTCTTTAAGTTTTATTTCTTTCTTATGACTTTACAGTCCTTTGAAAATATTAAGTAAACATCTTTACTTAATACGATCAAGTAACATATTACTTTTCCATCTTAAATGTAACTTAATATAGGATTTATTACTCCTAGTCATTTCTCGCACTTAGGTCCATCACGCTTCTTCGTAGTTCGTAGGTATGTCTTGTTCAATCAAGAACACAAGTGAATCGATAATATAATTCTACAAAATTGCAGAATGTATTATTGAATCCTAATTACCCTAGTAAAAATATTCATCTGAAACTTTATGATCATTCTCATTAGTTTCTCCTCATGTAGAGTTTTGGCCTTCCCAGAACATATTTTGCTGTGCTACTCTTTATTTCGGATGCAAGGTCAAATACCTTGTTTATGATTTTACTTTCTTCCACCCGTATATTTGTCAAGCACTTGTTTCTTGAAAAAACACAACACTTAGGACAACAACAAGATTGCCCTTTGTGGAATATGTATTCATAATACACTACAAAGATTTGTTTATTTGCCACGATTTCAAACTATTGAAATCTCTAGAAACTCGAATGTGCCATAGCTTCTTATGGTGTTGTTTCTACGAATATTTAGATGTTCCTTGTATTTCAAATGAGTGTTTGCTTATTTGACCTCTAACTCTAAAGGACAACTATAACCCTGTAAGAGATAATTTGAGACCCTTTGTATCCAATACAATATGATTACGATATTCAGAAAATTCAATACACTTTGAATTTGTCCAATTATCATAATTTGTGAAACATCTTTCACAAGTCCTTTTATACTAACACTTAACTTGATACTTAGTCATTTCGATCAAATCGAAGAGACTCTATATTCTTGGTAATTTCAATATCCTCCTTCATCCTGAAATCATTTGAGCAATTCAAATAGTTTCAACTTTGTGTTTCATTAAGTAAATACACATATGTACTTAAACTCACCATTAAGTTCATAAAAAAATGAATTCCACTATTTGTTGAAAATACAATACATCATATGTATAAAATTCAACATTTCTTCGCATATCACCATTTTACTAGAATGCAGAGTTTTAGTCACTCTGCCCAAGAGCCATGGTTTTGCAAAGTCTATAGATTAAATCTAAGACCCTAATTTTCACTCAACATGAAAAACATGCAATAACCAAAATGACTAAAATGATAGTGTTATTCAATATTTAAACTCAGATATCTTTTAGCAATACTCAACCAGACAATCTTGTTTTCACAAACTGGACAAGTATCGAATACTTTGTAAACTGCAACAAGTTTTGCAAGAATAGCATTTATACTTTGTATATCTAACATATACCCTTTTCATCCATGACTCCCACTATGATCAAACCCTTTGAGAGTTCTTAACTCTGTCATGGACTAATGAATGTGAACTATTCGTGTTTCATGATATAGCCCCTAATGACATCTTTGTGATCGGGAAGAAGCGAATTGCAACGACCCATTTTCCACAAAATTGTCCATAGCCCACATCGAACGTGTGGCGTTCATGACACTACTGCAAGGTCACTAAGTGATTCTCCAAGATTCATTTTCTTCCATCCTGGAAGGAAACTCATCCAACGGCTCATACTTTATGTGCCTAATCTTAAAACACAATCATGGTCTAGCCAAGCCTCCATAGAATGGACCATAGTTTCATTGGATGGTAATGGAGAAAACACACAATATCAACAATGGAGCAGAGTCCATTGGATGAATTTTGCGGATTCATCGGACTATCTCCTAATGGTCCTAGTATCAAGAAGAGAAGATCATCTACTACGAGGATATACCTCAGGCATGGGTATTAATCTAGGGATTTCTATCTTCATGCCCCTGGTTCGTTAGTTGTACTCAATTTTCCCCAGCCACTTAACTTTTCCTCACTTTTGCCCCTCTCCTTCTCGGAAACTCATCTAAGAGCTCGAATAGTAGCTGCCGTCAGGTTGACCGTTGGCTGACGTGTGGGGTTGCACGGTCTGGGATCACGTGGGTCCGTTTGGTCAGGAACGCATTATGCTAACTTGTGGGGTCGTGCCATGTGGGACTGCATGGGGCTGATTTATGGGGAACGTGTTATGGGGGACATGGTGTGGGATCATGTGGGGTGCGTTTGGTGGTTACGTGCGCCCTGTCGCCTAAATTGGAAGTTTTCTTTTTTGTTATTTTTATGATTGGCCTTTTTAAGAGCGCCGTTTCCCCTCTCTCGCTAACAGTTGTGTTTTTTTCCCAAAAAGGTCGCGAATCTAGAGCAGCTTCTCTTTTCATTCATTGTTCCTTTTGGCCCTCGTTTTTCCCTAGTCTGGTAGCAAATATAGAGCAGCAAATCTAACCAGCACCATAAATAAATTCAGTAAACATAGCAGATGTAGATAAAGCAGCTAATATAGGATATATATAGTATGGTACTTAACGAGGTTCGACAATTAGGCTACTCAGCAGCAGTAGCAGACAAGTTCAACACACACAAGACAAAAGAAGCTACTTTACAGTTGTAGCAGTAGCACAAGATCAGTGGCCCATCATGGCCTCCGCCAGGAGGTCCTCCGCCTCCTCCCTCTGGCATCACCTCCACTTCTTGTTGCCCAGTCCCTTGACCTTGGGTGCCTTGGGCTTGATCGGGGGCATGCGACATTCGTCGATGGCCACCTTCTAGAGGTGGCAGAGGTGAAGACTGAGCGCCTGGTGCTTGGCTCTAAAGCCGTGGACATTCACGGACTCGTCACGGGTCCTCACGTCCTCGACATGCTTCATGACGGAGTTGAAGTCGGTGGCGCAGAGCCTCCTGGTGGTGTAGAAGGGGCACCTGTAGACATCGTCGGCAAAGAAGTTGTCGTACTGGCTGGACTCCAGCCTCCTCAGCACCTAACAAGTCTTGGTGTCCTTGGACTCGTCGTCACTGCAGACGTCACTGCTATCCTCATGTTGGAAAAAACAATAGAGTACAATAAGGACATGATGGAGATACCTTGATTATCGGGATTGATTAGTTGCATAAATTAACCGATTGAGATCTCCTGATTATTCCCCAATCCCCATATCTCAAACCAAATTGAATATTGATCCCAACTATAGATCAGCGCTAGCTTAACTAGGGAATCCGTTAATTGCAACTCGGAGGACAAATAAAATAGGATTGAAATACGAATAGGGGGATTCATCGAAATACGATATCTAACACAAGAGGATTAGCTACTATAAAAATGCGAACAGCCGAACCCTAATAACATACGATCTAGCATCCAACGATGAGAATGGGGAAAGAACAAGGGAAAGGGAGAAAACCCTAGTTACCTCCGACCATGGGTTGGCGATGCTGGTGTCATAGGGGTTCTCTGGCCTGATGTAATCATCCTCCTTGTAGGGGTCCTAGCCGAGTAGGATGTTCCCGAGACCGGCGGGGGCCTCCTCGCTGACGGCTATGGAGGAAGCAGGGACGGGGGTCTGGACGGGGACGGTGGCTGCCTTTGATGTCTAGACGGGGGCCTCCTCGCCAGCGGCCTTGGAGGGGATGATGGCCACCGCGTCGTTCTTCTCCATCGCCGGCATGGTTGGGGTTTTCTTGAGTGAGTGAGTGATGAGTGAGAGTGGGGAGGTCTCTATAAAGGTGAAGGGAAGGGACGTTTCGTTGCACCACGTGCACCGCATAACCGCGTACGCTACTGCACAGTGCACGGCCACACGTGTCCGCTACCGCCCTGTGCACCACAACACACATACTGTGAGTCATGTTTTTCCCTCGTGTCTAACCCTGGCGACTTAGTTGTGCTCCATTATACCCTCGAGTGTAACACTAGCAATTTGGTTGTAATCAGTTTTGGCCTCCAGTACTAACACTGCCGTGTGCAATATACTTAGTTTTACCCTCCGATGGTTGGTCAATAGAGAGTCAATGAATGGGTTTTAGCTAGATAATTGAGTCATGTTATGCACAACAAATTCAAAAAGATCAAAACATAGTGGCATCTACCCACGGATCTTAATGTGTGACCTGCCACCATAAGAAATGTATAGAAATCAAGTTTTAACCTAAATCACCACTTCTCAAACCACCTAATATCTATGAAGGTTCATGGATTTCTACTCAAGCCTCTTCCCAAAACATCCCTCCCCAAAACATAATTTGTCTGAATGAGGCAACAATTGTCAAACTTGTGTATATTTGAAATGCAAATAGTTTGATGTATGCCAAGATGTATTTTATTGTATAAAAGAAGAATTTTCCATTTTTAAATCTCTTTCTATTTTCTATTTGAATCCCTTTGTCCGTTTTGCCCTTCGTTTTTAAGTTGTACTCAGTTTTGCCCTTGGTTTTTAAGTTCTACTCAGTTTTCCCCTCTCTCTTGGTCACAAACTCTCACACATGTGCTCATCTTGGCTACTACACGTTGATTGGTTGAGATAGTTTTCACGCGGATCGTTCCCACCAACCGTTGATCCTCTGTGATCTAGCAGACATGATAACCCCTATATCTATCGGGGGCACCCCTCTATCCATGAAAAATAACGAGTTTGTCACCGGTACTTTAACTCCATAAACAAATGATTTTGAATATAATTTCAAGGGAAAGTGTTCAAAGGTGTATAATTTTCATATATGCAAGTTTGTGCATTACATTCCACTCTATGAAAATGATAATCTCTCAAGATTTTCTTAGCACAACATTATCACGTATTAAGTGCGTTTTCAAAGAGTTCAAATGTGTATAATTTTCGTATATGCAAGTTTATGCATTACATTCCACTCTATGAAAATAGGGGAGAAAATGATAATATCTCAAAATTTTGTTAGCACATCATTATCACGTATTAAGTGCGTTTTCACAGTGTTCAAAGGTTTATAATTTTCGTATATGCAAGTTATGCAATATATTTCACTCCATGGAAATGATAAATGATCAGGATTTTATTAGCACAATATTATCATGTCCTAAGTGCAATTTCAAAGAGTTGAAAGGTGTATAATTTTCGTATATGCAAGTTTATGCATTACATTTCACTATATGAAAATGATAATCTCTCAAGATGTTGTTAGCACATCATTATCACGTATTAAGTGCGATTTCACGGTGATCAAAGGTGTATAATTTTCGTATATCCAAGTTTATGCATAATATTTCACTCTGTGAAAATGATAAACTCTCGAGATTTTCTTAGCACAACATTATCATGTCCTAAGTGCGATTGCACAGTGTTCAAAGGTGTATAATTTTCATATATGCACGAGGCATAAATATTTTAGTTTAGGGATCACTTTTCGCGCTCTAAAAATGGCAAACTCTCAAGATTTTCTAGGACAACATTATCATGTCCAAATTGTAATTGGAAAGTGTTCAAGAGTTATGTCAATTATAAACACTTTTTTACATTAATAGTTGTATCTTTTTTTTTAATTTGAAAGTGTTCAAGATTTGTGTCATTCTGTTATTTCTTATACATCCATCTCCCTAGATCTCAAAGTTTGACTTCCACATCATAGATTCACTTGATTGTAGCCAAGAAATTAACTCGACAAACCAATTAAATCATCATAACGGCCCGCCGCCCACATTTTCCACAGCAAGCGCGCACCCAATTGAGCTCCCGAGTTGTGCCAATTGATTGTCTACAACAAGGGCACGGTTGCCATTGTCATCCTTCATACATGTAAACGGACGGTACTATACTGCGGCCAGGACGAACGGGAGGCCGAAGTGAAGCTATTTGAAGGGTCGCCGTCGCTGTAGAAGAAGAAGAAAGGGGGGCAACGACACGGGCGCGGGTTCGAGGCTGGATCGGGGTCCCATATTGCAATGCTAACCTAGGTAAGCTGTGGGTTCGGTGCTCACGTGGATAAGCTGTGGGTCCCATGCTGATCTGGATAAGTGGAGAGAGGTGTCTACTACGGGAACCGACTGAACACGGCCCCACCTGTCAGCATGTAATGGCAAGGGTCTACTAGGGGACCCGACAGAATGTGGCCCCACTTGTCATCACGTAATGGCGAGGGTCCACTATGGGACCCGACTGAACATGGCCCCACTTGTTAGCACGTAATGGCAAGGCTGACGGACGGAGAGTTTCAGACCATGTGAGAGTTTCATACAAGGAGATGGGCAAAAGGGAGGAAAAGTTAAGCGGCTGGGGAAAACTGAGTACAAGTAAGGAACCGAGGGCACGAAAAAAGAAATCCCATTAATCTATGAAGTTGAACTCTTTCTAAAGTTTCATTACAACAAGAAAATTCCCATGGTCGCAAGGACCTAAATGGGATAAGTCGAGATCTACTAAGATATTTGCAAAAAGACATCTAGACTAAGTTCATAATATGAGTTTAATTCTATAATTGAGCTCCCACTAAAATTGTCATCACCTAGACGATTTTAGTAATCACATGATCCCTTTACACCAAATCATCCCCAATCACCATAGCCTTTGATTCAGCTGCCTGGGTGGACTATATCCATCGATCACATCAACCATGTGACTCGTGCTCAATCTTTCGATCTCCCGTGTTCCGATGCCATGTCTGTACTGATGGGTTCGTAGCATGGAAAAACAAAAAAATTCTACCGCAAGAACGAACAAAACCCAGATCTAATCTAGATAAAAGCCAAGATCTAATCTATTAGACATGTGCAACGAGATAGATCTGTACTAACCCTCGTAGAACCGAAAGCGTTACGAGATTAGATCTCGGGGTTGATGTAGTCGATCACTTGCCGATCTCAAGATCGTGTGGACAATCCTTCCGGCGCCGCGTTCCGGCAGCGCTTCCGCAGTCGGTCACACGTGCGGAGTCGAAGCAGACCTTCCTATCCCCGTTCTAGCGAGCAGCGAAGGTAGTAGATCTTATCCACGGAATCCCAGCAGCACGACGGTGTGGTGGTGGTGGTGGAGTAGAGATTTCTGCAGGGCTTCGCCTAAGACGGAGCAGAGCGAAGGAGGAGGAGAGAGGCGGCGGCTAGGGTTTGTTATGGAGGGGGCTGGGGGTTGGCGCCCCCTCCCCTCTATTTAAAGGAGGGAGGCGCCATGGGAGGGGGAGTCCTAGTAGGACTCCCCTCCCTCCTTGGCCAGCGGATTGGGAGCGGGGAGGAGTCCTCCTCCCCCCATGAATCCGTGTCTTGCCCCACAAAGACTCCTTGATCCTTTCTTGGTTTTCAAGCAAACTCCAAGAAATCTTCTAGAACCTTCCAGAACATTCCGAAACCTTCTAGAATTTCCATACAAACACTCCGGAACATTTCCTAACTTAGAAAATGATCCCCAATATATGAATCTTATTCTCCGGACAATTCTAGATCTCCTCGTAATGTCTCGGATCCAATCCGAGACTCCGAACAACATTCGGTCTCCAACGCATATTCCATATCTACTTAAAAACAACTTCGAACCTTATGTGTGTCACCCTACGGTTCGTGAATATGTAGACATGATGAAGACACCTCTCCAATCAATAACCATCAGCGGGATCTGGAGTTCCATAATGTCTCCCACATACTCAACGATGACTTCGTGATCGATAGAACCATTAACATACGAAACCAATTCCCTTTGTCACGCGATATTCTACTTATCCGAGGTTTGATCGTCGGTATCTCCATACCTAGTTCTACCTCGTTACTGATAAGTACTCTTTACTCATTCCATGTTATGTCATCCCTTGTGACCCAGTCACATGCTTGCAAGCTAACTAGATGACATTCCACCGAGAGGGCCCAGAGCATATCTATCCGTCATATGGATGGACAAATCCCAATCTTGGTCCATGCGCTTCAACACATACTTTCAGAATATTATAACCACCCAGTTACGAAGCGGTGTTTGATGTCATCAAAGTACCCATCCGGTGATGGTGATTAACATAAGCTCATGGTCGAAGGATTAGGTTACTATGCATTTGAAAGCTTATAGCAATACGAACTTAATGACTTGATCTTATGCTACGCTTACTATGGGTGTGTGTCCATCACATCATTCTCCTAATGATATAACCTTGTTATTAATGACATCCAATGTACATGATCAGGAAACCATGATCATCATTTAATCAACAAGCTAGTTCCACAAGAGGCTTACTAGGGACTCTTTTATGTTTACAAAACACACATGTATCAGTGTTTCCTTATAATACAATTATAACATGGGATGTAAACATTCATCATAAACACAAAGATATAATAATAACCACTTTTATTATTGCCTCTTGGGCATATCTCCAACATGTACATGCTAGGCTCGCCAATTCAACCTTAGTGTATTCGATGTGCATACATGGCTTACACCCACTGTGTGCAAACGCAAAGATGTCTAGTACCCGATCATCACGTCCTTCTTCATAACTGTGAACTTTCTTGGTGGTTGCACACTAATGGGAGAACACTACATTGGTATTAATAGGTATGATCTTATACGATGCACCTGTTGGTATCTAATACTAGCACACAATAAGATGTAACAGGTATCAACATCACATGTATATTGTGATATGATATGGTCCTTCTTGCATCTTGATCTACATCGAGTGCTCCCTCATGATCTGCATCTTGCCACCGGTTTGACGCCAAGTCCATGACACCACCAGTTGGTCGTCCATTGTCACGATGACTATTACTAAACTACTTAGTAATAGGAAAAATAAACTACTTTACCTTTTAAATGACCAAACCATATCAAATCACAATCCCTCCTGCAAATAAAGTTAGACATCTCTAATTTATCTTTTCCAAGTTTTATGTGGCTGTTAGGGCTTTCGCAATAGAACGTTTCTAATCTACAAATCTTTCCAACCACAACATGGATCTAGAAGTTGTCTCTACTACACCCCTCTCGGGGCCCTCTGTTGTAAATCCTATATAAACTATTGAATAAGAGACATACACCTGCTAGCCAGTTATACGGTACAAGCTGTATGTCGAGCGTGGAACCAGTATCGCATAAGATTACGCGTAAGGTCGGTCTAGGCCGCTTCATCAAACAATGCCATGATATAAACAAGTACACGTTAGGGGTACTTGTCATACAACATTCCTACATTGGAAGTGCCTCAGAGAATACTTGCCATACAACATTCCTACACATATATTGGCTAAAATATCAATGCCCACACAATCCACGTGCGTACTAGCCATACAACATTCCTACACATATATTGGCTCTGATACCACTGAAGGGGTTCCATGGCAGAAACAAAAAACCTACATTGGAACGCCCAGACACCCAAGATCTATCTATGTAGTAATGTAGTAACGACCATGCATATATAATACATACCTTTGTAGACCGTACATGGTTAACATTCTGAGAGGAACATGGTTGAAGTAGTCGTACTCGTACCTGACCTCAAGGTCACAAAGCTCCTCGCAGGTCACCCCTTGCTCCATCTTCGTCGTGCAGCAACTCCGGATCACGACATCCAAGATCCACAAATGGCAGATCCTTGAGGTTTCATACACATACAGTGTATGATAATGACCTCTAGCTCCCTGGTCTCTACCGGGAGTGTGGAAGTAGATCCCTTGGTTGGAATCCCTACAACGCAACGGCGAGTTGCAGGTGTGTTGTATCTTGCAGGTGCCATCCTTCCTGGGACAACTCCATCACGAGAGGACAACGATAAAGAGGGATTTCCCTAAGGAAGTGCCTTAGAGAATAATTTTTATTGGTGTGTTTAATCCCACCCATGGGCACCCCTTTATATAGGTGGAGGAGGGATACTCCCTCCATTGGGTTTTCCATGTGGGACTAATTAAAATACAAGGAATAAAGAGGTAGGAGGGGTTAGCCGGCTAGGCCTATCCAAGCCGCCCAGCAGCAGCCGTAGCTCCACAACAGCCTGGCTGGTGGCCGGGTGGGCTGGCGGGCCTCATGACCTAGCTTGTACCACCTGCGATGGCAGTGGCTGCAGCCAGTGCCCGGGTTGGCAGGCGCTGCCACCACGGCCCACTGCACGTGTAAGGCCCAGCATCGGTGGCGGGGTGAGGTGGAGCGGAGGGTGATACGGCCCGACCTATGATCGTTACCATATCATGCTATCCAACTTATGCCAAGTCGTCATGGACTTCGGAGGTGAATACCATCCTCTATGTCAGCCCACTTTCTACCCTATTGAATGACATACTACTTCATACTCTGTCCCATGATGATTATAGGTTCACACCGACAAGTAGGGAGGCAAGGGACGAAGCCTAGAGCCTCAAGACCGACGTCACAGAGGCTGGGAAGAGGATGAGGAAGAAGACTAGAGAAGTCGGTTCCATGACCGGCGCCACCAGAGCACCTGCTAAACAAGTTGGCGCCAGACCCAGCTGAATCAACTCAAATCGGCGCCCTACCAAACTGCACCTCTATCTACTGGTTCATGTGCCCATGGCCAAACCGGCGCCACGCCGTCCAATCTAGCGCACCAGCCGGCACCGCCGGACTTACTGCTGGATCTGCACTATCTGCGCATAAATTTGGATTTGATGCCCTGGATTATTCGCTTTACCTACCGTTTTTCCTAGTTTATCCCCAAACTACCCCTTGTTTAGTGGCTGCCTATATATAGAGCCCCCACCCCCTCATTTATCCCTAAGGCATAGATGATAGACTAAAGACAACCCCGTTTGTTGAATCTCTACTTTTGCATCATTCCCTTTACCAAGGGGGCTGACTATCGTCACCAACCTCGTTCGAGGTTGCATCGCGCATCCATCATTGTACAAGGCCTACGTTTGCGAGTGCGTGAGCATAGTTTTCAAGATCCTCTCTAAGGTGTTCTTCCCTCTCCGCTTGGGATTGACAGGAGCACATTGACTGACCTTTCCTTGCAAGGATTCTATCGGACTGGTGGACGCCGGTGGGAGAAATTGGCCTTGTATTGTGTTGTGTTTGTGTGTGTTCATCGTGTTCTTCACGAGTGTGTGTTCGCTTCCACTACCTTCTCCTCTTCCCTCGCTTTTCCCATCGATTTTACCATGAGATCCATGAAGATCGGGCCACCCTTGAGGTTCACCCTTATCATCTGGTATCAGCAGCTTTTGGTTGCCAAATATTTTCTCATCGATTTGGTAGTTTCCCCATAAGTTCAAAAATCTCACCAAAAATAGCCCCAATTTTGTGTTTTGGATTGATTTGTGATTTGAGTGAGTTTTGGTAGGTTTTGATCCGTGGATTACTTGCTAAACTTGTTGATCTACCTTCCCCTGCATTCCCATTGCCTAATTCCATCATTCACTCCTTAGATCTAGAGTTTTCCATCAAGGTTTTCCATAGAATCGTGAATTTTGAGTTCACAAACTGGTTCAAGCAGACAATCCATAACCGTCGGCCCCACTGCTAAACAATACGACACCAGGTCCGGTGCCACCAACTCATTCTGGTGCCTCGCTGAAAGTGCTCTCTATCTATCATTTCGGCGCCACCGAGTTCATTCCGTAATTTGCCAATTCATTCCGGCATCAGGCCTGGCGCCACCAATTTTCCCACCAACACCTTCAGCTCCGCACTCATTTTGAGCATAACTTTTGCATTCAAACTAGGATTTTGGTGTTCTTTAGATTGTTTCAAAGAGGACAAGGAGATCTAAATCATCATCCATGTTGTTCAGGCTATCTACTCGACCCAAATTCCATGGGAAAGGCGGAATCCAACAATAAAGGGCGAAGATCAGCAATGAAAGGTATAAACATTTTGTGACTTCTCCCCACTTGCATTCCTTCGTGAGCTACACTATGTTTTCGACCAACAAACACCTATTGTGACTATTTCCTTCTATGATTGCTTGGGCTATGCACATTTGATACCTTGTAGAATTCCGAGCAAAAGTTGTGAGCGCGCTATCTCATATAGTTAACTTGTATAGTTGTTGGCACAAGGAAGAGGCAAGTGAAAAAAGAAAGAAAAGAAAAAAGAGTGAAAAAATTGAAATAGAAAAAGGAAAAGAGAAAAAGAAAGAAAGAAACAAGTGCCTCATAGAATAAGAAGCACGAGCTCGATGAACATCAAATATGTGGTACTTATTGTGCATATCTTGTAGCCCACCAATTTTTTTGCAATCGAACTAGTGTCTCTCATTGCACTTGTGTGACACAAGCTTATAGTCTTCGCTAGGTAATCATTTGGTTGTTAGCTCACTTTCTCCGCAGCACAAGTCTCATTTATCACACCGTGTGCGTTTCCTTGAACATATTTCCTATATCTTGTGGATTGACTTGTTTTGCTTTGTGATCATTGTAGTTATTTACTTGTCATTACAATATCTTGATTTTGGATTGTTCCTTTGACATGCCACTTTTCATACCTATCCACCATAAGCTTTGTGTGTGTATGTTTCTTAGTAGTTAGTTGGTTTTGGTGTGCCGTGCGAACTTTGTGTTAGTTGGTTTTTATTGCTCTCAAGTGTGGCCACTTGCACGATACTATCTTCCAAGGTAAAGTAAGGTTTGACGTTGCATCCCCAACACCCTCTACCACTTCCATATACACCACTTGGTCTTGTGAATCATGTCTAGGGACTCCAGAACCGAGGAGGATATCTATGAAGAATCCATGATGCGCCACCATGACTATGACTCCACAAGTATACAGGACATGACAGAGCACTACACTGACAATGGCTTTACATGCTTTGAGGACCCGGAGCACTACACCTATGACGACTCCACATGCATGGAAGACATGGAGCACAACATCAACTATGGTGCCTCAAGCATGGAAGACTTGGAGCTCTACACCGACAATGGCTCCTCATGCATGGAGCACTACACCAACAATGGCTCCACATGACTGGGTGATATGGAGTACTACAACAAAATTACCCCCCAAGCATGGACGACTTTGAGTGCGACATCGATGACGCCTCTCCAAGCATGGAGGACATGGAGAACTTCGTCATCGTCTTTGATGGCTCTTCCATGAGCCATGAAGAATTCCTCCACTGATACGTCCATTTTGCATCACTATTCTATATCATAATTTACAATTATTCATAGATATATTTCATATTAAGAGATGATAATCATGTTATTTCATCTGTTTTTCCATGGTTGATGACTTTTGGAGCATGGACCGCTGCAGTTAGGATTCTGATAGAAAAAGGTGCTATTTTGAGGCGAAATTCGTGAAGATCAGAAAATCCAGGAAAATACATGGAAAATCCTATTTTTCCAGAAGATGAAGGAAGCCAGAAGGGGAGGCTGAGATGGGCCACAGGGGGCCCACACCACCCCCTGGCGCAGGCCACCCTAGGTCGCGCCACCAGGTGGTGTGGCCGCCCTGATCCACCCCTGGCTCCCCCCTCTGGCGTATATTATCTCCACGGAACGCTAATACCGGAGGAGCGACCACAGAAAGATTCCACCGCCTCTACGGGGCGGAAAACACCGAGAGAGAAAGATCTCTCCAGTAGATAGAATTCTGCCGGGGGGATTCCTTCCCGGAGAGGGGAGATCGTCGCCATCAACACCATCATCAAGCTGGGCTTCATCGGGATCATCATCATCATCATCACCACCATCATCACCACCAACACCATCATCACCACCTCCATACCGCTATAACAATTGGGTTGAATCTTGCATAGTTCTTAGGGGAAACTTTCCCGGTGTTGATTACTCTTTGTAGTTGATGTTATTGAGTGAACCGTTGAATTATTGTTTATGTTCAGATTGTTATACATCATTATTCCATCTCTAATCATGATCCATATGATGTCTTGTGAGTAGGTCGGTTTGTTCTTGATGACATGGGAGAAGTCATGTTGTTAGTAGTGGAATTGTGTTGAGAAAGATTCAATGGTTTGATATTTAGGTTGTGGTGTACTTCTTATAGTGGTGTCATGTGAACGTCGACTACATGACACTTCACCTATATGGGCCTAGGGGAATGCATTGTGTATTTGGCTACTAATGGTAGGGGTTGCCGGAGTGACAGAAACCTGAACCCCCGTTAGGAAACCATTGCACAAGGGACGTCAGGGTCTTAGAGTTTAAAGCTATGGTTAGGTTTCTACCTTAATTACTTTCTTGTACTTGCGGATGCTTGCAAGGGGTATAATCACAAGTATGTATTAGTCCTAGGAAGGTCGGTACATTAGCAGAGGTTCACCCACACAACACTTAGTAAACTAAAGAAGATTAATGAACTATATGAAGCGAAAGCACTTAATGATATTCCCATGTGTCCTCGAGAATGTTTGGTCATCTTAAGTAATACAACCGGCTTGTCCTTTGCTGAATAAAGGATTGGGCCACTTGCTGCATTTATTCTTATTGTCTTTTATTTACTCGTACTTTATTTACTTGCATTATCAAAAACCCCTAAAAATCCGTTTGCTAAGTATTTACAGAGAATTCCTGCTCCAAGCCACTAGCCAGCACCTTCTGCTCCTCGTTGGGTTCGACACTCTTACTTATCAAAAATACTGCGATACACCCCCTATACTTGTGGGTCATCAAGACTATTTTCTGGTGCCGTTGCCGGGGAGTGAAGCGCTATTGGAGAGTGGAATTGGTAAAGGAAACTTCTACTGTGAGTATTGTTTACTTCTGTTAGTTGCTTTATTTTCATTATGGATAATTCGCTGAGTTTCTTATTTCGTAATGCTACTACCACTACTAAGGTAGTAGATGAACCACCACCTGCTGAGAATGATACTTTTAAAATACCTACAAGAATTATTGATCATGTTATGGATAACTATTATGTTGGGGATGGAACTGTCCATCCCGGTGATCATTTGCTCTTTATACACGAATTATGCGGGTTGTTCAAGTGTGCAGGTATTACAACCGATCAAGTCAAGAAGAAGTTATTCTCATTATCACTGAAAGGAAGAGCTGAGGAATGGTATAAGCTGCTGAAGAATGGTCAATCTCTTGAATGGGAGGAAATAGTACCTCTCTTTTATTCAAAGTTTTATCCTCCTACTGAGATTCATAAAGACCAGAATCAAATATACAACTTTTGGCCTCTTGATGGAGAGAGTACAACTCAAGCTTTGGGGAGATTGAAGTTACTAATGCTCAAATGTCCCATTCATGAGCTCCCCAACAATATTATTATCAATAAATTTTATGCAAGTCTTTCTCTTCATGATAAGGATTTATTGGATGCCTCTTGTGCTGGATCATTCACTCGCATGGAAGAAGAAGGTAAAAGGGATCTTCTGGACCGTATTCAAGACAATGCTGAAGCATGAGAGAATGACAAAGGAAGAAAGTCAGGTATAAATTATGATTATGAATGCATTGAATCTTTTATGGGAACTGATGACTTTCAAAATATTAAAAATGCTTATGGTCTAGACTCTCAAGCTATTGCAACTTATTTTAAGGCTTTTGCTTCCTATATTGAAGTTCCTAAAAAGAAGTGGAATAAGTATCATGAACCATATAAAGATGTTTCTAAGTGTGTTCCTGCAAGGAATACTGATGTTTATACTGCTAATCATGCTTTACCTGAACCTTACATTGAGAAAATCCCTTTCCTAGTTAAGATAAAGGAACATTCTATGATAGCTAGTATGGTTAATGAAAGTACAAATAAAGTTGTTGAACCTGATAAACAAATAAATGTTGAACCTATAATAGCAAATGTGAAAGACTTTGTCACTAAATATGTAGAAGAGGGACACACTATACTTTGTAAGGATATCCCTAATATTGTTTCACAAAGTAGTGTTATGAGAGCTAGTGTCCCTGTGTTTTCTGTAAGGATAAGTGATCATTGCTACAACGGTTCTTGTGATAGTTATATTATTAAGTTTATGCATGATACTGAAAGTTATTATGAAAGAGGGAAGATTGTTCTTATGCATCTCAATAATATCAAGTTTCCTCATTTTATGCTGAAAGTTTTTATGTTGCACTTCTTTTGCCTTCCTATGCTTGCATCTTCTGGTTTCAACAACTTGTTTGTTTATAAAATTCCCTTGCATAGGAAGTGGGTTAGACTTAAACATGTGTATTTTTGCTTCTTAATGCTCTCTTTCACTTTAATTCATATTCTTATGTGAGCATCATTGAAATTATCATGCCCATCTTAATGGCTATAAAGAAAGAGCTTTTTGGGAGACAACCCAATTTATTTGTGTTTTCAGTATGTTTTTGTTTATTTGAGTATTGGAAGTTATTACTCTGGTAATAACCTATCCTTATCCTTTTTGTTTGGTTTTTGTGTCAAGATCAACCTCTAATGAGAGAGAAGTAAGATTTGGGGAAGTTGCTGTCCCGAAACAGATTTTTGTGCTTCATCGTAAACATTCGTGAGAGATCTCTATAGGTCGGATTGACCTGCAATTTTTTGTGCTTCTGCCCCAGGTTGTTTTTTAACTTTTTTTATTTTTGCACTTTTTCATTTGAGCAACAGAAGAGTTTCGAAAAAATTGATCTTTACCTGCTGGTCTGTTTTGATAGATTTTGCCACTCTTGCATTTGCTTCTTTAATCGATTTCCTTTTTGAATTCTTTTTGGGTTTTCAGAAGAAGTTGCCTTAGTAGCTTATGATTTGATGGATTTCAGTTAAAATTTAACTTAAAAGGTTTATTACCCCGCTTACACTAATGTTGCTAATGAGAATTGTGTGAAGTTTTGTGTGAAAGAAATTTCCAGGTTATTGGAGGAAATGGTGTAATAAGAAAGGTTTCATGACTCGAGCAATATGAGTATGAATATGAATATATTGATGTTATTCAAGTGGTGACTCCAGAAGAATCTACTAAATGCCAAATTCAGAGACCTGCAGAGTCCATTTTTGAATAGATAACAGTTCTAGTAAGAAAAGTTCCGCGAAAATTCTGTCCAGTTATATTTTTGAAATTTTTATCCGACAAGGAAAGCTACAAAGCGAAAGAGGTATGGAAACGGAGCCAGGTTGGCTCACACCACCCCCTGGCGCGGGCCCCCTGGCCGCGCCAGCAGGTAGTGTGGCCGCCCCGGACTCCGTCTCCGACCCGTTTTCTCCCAGTACATTCCTTTTGTTGTAAAATTTCGTAATATATAATCCCCCGGATCCCCCGAGGTTCATATATCGTGTTCTCCTTGTGTTTTCTTTTCGACCTGTTTCTGCCAGGAACTATTCTTGAAAGATAGAAGCACAATGGTGTCCGCCAAGGATAAAGGAAAGGAGCCTATGGAGGAAGATCCCCAGGACCCCGGGCAGGAGGAGGAGATCAAGAGTGAAGATGAAGAGGAGGCAAAGCAAAGCCAACACCCGCACACCGGCACTACCATTGCAAGCATTAGAGTGTTGGCAAGATCTGCCAGGGTCAGAAGGACTGCACGGATGTCAACTGGAGGGAAACCTCCGTGTCACTGTTTGGCTCCACGATCACTTCCCCCACGCACCAAGAATCCTTTCCATGTCCTTATCCATGAGCATCAATACCATAATATGCCCAAGGGGAAACTACCCTCCAATTGGGATTTGCCTCGTTCTAGCCATGCAGGAAAAGAAGACTTCAAGGAGGAAGAGTGGGGAAAGAATCGCAAGAGCTGGAATTCTCAACCTGACATGATCATGAGCCGCATTGAGCAAAACTCACAGTTGATTCATAATCTCACCTTCAAGTTTGAGGACTTGGGGAAACTAATCAAAGAGCTCATCGAGAGAAAACCACCACAACCGAAGGAGTAATTCGTCATCAGGTTTTGGCATCCCCTTGGTTTGTTCCAAGCTTGGGGGAGTGCCACGGTATCACATCACTATCTTCTATCTTTTTACCTTTTTAGTAGAGTCATATCATGAATAGAGAAGTTATCATGTAGGATGGTTTGCATTATGCAAGAATCCCCCTCTCATTAGATATTAATGAGAAGTTCTATCATTTACTCTTTTTGCATATCTTATTTTAGTTTTCAATTCATGGTTATATGATTGACCTTGTTGTTAGTATTGGTATCACTCTGGGATCATGGAGTTAATTTAGTTGGTTTTGGCAAACCTGGCTCGGTCAATAGCAACACTATTTTGAGAATTGAATGAAAAAGATAAAAAGTACTCTAAAGAAATATAATTTCATCATCTTTCTTTCTTGATTTGCTCATAAGTTTAGTATTCTCTAGCTAAGATCTTTTGTGCTTCCAAGGAAGATCGCATGTTTTGTTTCCATCACTTGTATGTTTGTTTGTTTCCTTCAATTCTTATGCTTGCTACCTAGCCTTGCTAGCCAAAAACCTGTACTGAGAGGGAATGCTTCTCGTGCATCTAATCCTTGAACCAAAACCTATGCCATTTGTGTCCACCATACCTACCTATTAGCATTATTCCTATTCCAAGTAAATTCTTGTTTTTATCTATCTTCCAAATTAAACTTGTTATGAGAAAATTAGTGATTAAAGATCTCACGAACTTGATGGCACACCTTATTTTATTGCACTTAATAATCTTGAACCATTGTGTCCATCTTTGTTGCGTATATGCTTGCGCTTCATAAGTTGAAGTTAGCAGAACCATGTATCATGGGGAACGCTTTCAACATTGCACTTATATCTCGTTGATATCATGATTATTTTTCTTATGGATCTCGGCGGTGTGAAATAAAAGGGGAACTTGTAATATCATGGAGTTTATATGTATGTTAGAGAAACTCCTAGGCCGCTAGCCTAAGCCATGCCTAATCATGGTGGAAATTTGCAGCATAACCATAATGGTGAAGGAAATATGCCCTGAGAGGCAATAATAAAGTTGTTATTATGTATTCCTTATATATGATAGATGTTTATTTTGCATGCTATAATTGTATTGATCGGAAACGTGTGTGTTTAATAAACAAAAAGGGTTCCTAGTTATGCCTCTCTTATAGACTAGCTTGTTGATTAACAAGATGATCAAGGTTTCCTGATCATGGACATTGGATGTTGCTAATAACAAGGTCACAACATTTGTGAAATGATGTGATGAACATTCATCCGAAGTATAGCATTACGATCAAGTCATTATGTTTACATTGCTATAACATCATACGAAGTAATCTTTATCCTTAGACCATGAGATCATGTTAATTGCTAACACCTAAAAAGTATCTTGATAACATCAAACATCACACCGTAACAGGGTGACTATAAAGATGGGTTCAGTGCTACGAAGGTGTTATGTTGAGGCTCATGGATCAAGAATGGAATTTGTCAATCCCGATGATGGATAGATATACTCTAGGCCCTCATGGTGATATCACATTAAGGTAGCTTGCAAGCAAGTGATGTGATCACTAGAATGTTATATCACGGGAACGAGAAAAGAGTGCATGTCGGTAACGAGATCAAACTAGGTATTTGGATACCGATGATCGAATCTCGGACATGTATTATATCATGAGACAAAGGGATTAAATTACAAGCGTTAAAGGTTCTCACAATCATAGAAGTCATCATTGAATATGCAGGAGTCAGTATGGATCTCCAGGTCCCGCTTCTGATTATTGATCTGAGAGGAGTCTCAATCATGTCTGCATTATTCGCAAACCATAGGGTGACACACTTAAGAGTTACCGGACACCATTTTGGAGCACATATGTTTCAGACGAAAGAATTGCAAAGTGCAGGAATTGTTTCGATAGAAACCGGAAATTGTTTTGGGTGAAATTGCAGAAAGTGGTTCTGCATGTGATATTGAAATATTGCAAGGGCTTATATGTGAATGTTTGTTAATTAAAGTAATTAACAAAATTCTGAATAAATTTAATAAAAGAGTTTTATTAAATGAGAGAGCATTAAACTTAGAAATTTTAATGCATTTAAAGTGGGGACTTTAAAGGGGAATGTGAAGAGGCATTTTAATGTGGAGGGATTACCACCACATGAATGGGGGAGGTGAGGGGTCACCCCCCATGAGGCGCCGGCCATGGGGAGGGGCACCCCCTCCTCCTATAAAAGGCCCCCCTCTTCCTCCTTCTTCCTCACACCTCCTCGTGAAGGATCTCTCTCCCCCTCTAGAATTATTCCCCCATGGTATCGGATTAGCGAGATACATGTTCCTGGTGGCATTTCGTCTAGAAGGAGTTGATGCTTCCGCTAGATCGCTGGATCAAGGAGGTGGAGGTTGTCCAGTGGCTTGAACGTGTGTGCGAGTATGGATGTGCTGCTGATTTGCGGCGCTCAGACTTATACACGATCTTGAGATTGGCAAGTGTACGACTACATCAACCACGAGTTCCTACTCGTTAACAAAACTCGTTGTCTTCGAGGGTAAGTTCTCGATGGATGTATGTCCACCCGTTGCTCTATACCTAGTAGATAGATCTTGGCGTGTAGTTCTCATCGTAGGAAAATTTTTGTTTTCTATGCTGCGGACCCAACAGTGGTATGAGATCCTGATCTATGCGTAGGTGCTTTGCACGGGTAGTACACATATGTTTATATGTGGGCGATGATGATCATGTTATTGCATCTTCTAAGTATTTGGATATTGGTGGCATAGTGGGATGAAGCAGCCCGGACCAACCTTACATGTCATCGTATATGAGACCGGTTCCACGACTGACATGCAACTAGTTTTGCATAAGTGGCTGGCGGGTGTCTGTCTCTCCTACTATAGTCAATATCTGATTTACAACGAGTTCCTAATAACTTGGTTATCCTCATTATGGTTCATGTTCGTAGGTAAGAACGGTTCTATCTCCGAGAGCCCTAAGCCACGTAAAACTTGCAATTGATAAATTAGAGGCGTCTAGTTTAGATCGTTGCTGGGCTAGTGTATTGATATGGTATTGTTGTGAGTAGATGTATGATAGATACTCGTACAACACATTCAACGTGTAAGTTCCATAGACCTTGGACTTACACACAAAGGAATGATAGAGATCATACCACGATGCAAATGATAGAGATCAAATGCATGGACCATATCATCTCACTTTACACATTTGATGTTAGCATCTTATACTGCTAGTTTGGCGCTTTTGGTAGCATTGTAAGATGATCCCTCATTTAGATATCAAGATAAAATGTGTTCTTCCTTAAGTATGCACCGTTCTATGGATCGTGTTTCGAGACATCAGGTGATGATCGGGTGTACTCGACTCTACGCTTTCATACAATGAGTGTAAGCCAGTTTTACACACGCGAGTACTAAGGTTCTTACTTGGCGAGCCTAGCATGTACAGACATGGCCTCGGAACACGGACCGAAAGGTTAAGAATGAGTCATATAGTTGATATGATGCCCATATAGATGCTCGCCTTTGAAGCTACACCGACTCACGTGATGATCGGACTTGGTGTAGTGGATTTGGTTCACGTAATCACCAAAAAAGGGACGAGGGATGTCGTTTTTGAGTGGGAGTTCATTAGTAATTTGGATTAGTTGAACTCACTCTATCATAAACTTAGTCTAAATAAACTTTACAAATTCTGTTGTAGATGGCACCACCTGCTTTTAATTTCAATGTGTTCATGGAGAAAGAGAAACTTGCTGCGAATGGTAGCAACTTCACCAACTGGGCTATGAATTTGAGGATTCTCCTCACTGCTGCACAAAAGTAATATGTGCTAGAGATGCCGCTTGTCCCCCCACCAGCTCCTGATGCCCCTGACAAGGAAAATAACGTCTATATGACTCGTCAGGAGGACCACAACTTAGTTCATTCGGCATACTGTATGGGCTAGAGCCAGAACTTCGAAAACGTTTCGAAAATGGCAATGCCTTTGATACCATGGGAGAATTGAAAATGATTTTCGATACCCATGCTGCCGTAGAGAGTTATAATGCTTCTGAACGTCGTAATTGTACTTTATTGGATATGGTTCGATCTATGATGCCTCTGACTGACTTGCCACTGTCATTTTGGGGTTATGCACTGGAAACCGCTGCATTCACTTTAAATAGGGCACCATCTAAATCCGTTGAAAAGACACCGTATGAATTATGGTTTGGAAAAAAACCTAAGCTGTCATTTCTTAAAGTTTGGGGATGCGATGTTTATGTGAAGAAACTTCAACCGGATAAACTCGAACCCAAAGCGGAAAAATGCGTCTTCATAGGATACCCTAAGGAAACGATTGGGTATACCTTCTATCACAGATCCGAGGGCAAGGTCTTTGTTGCCAAGAATGGATACTTTCTTGAGAAGGAGTTTCTCGCGAAAGGTGTGAGTAGTCGGAAGGTAGAACTCAAAGAGGTTATTGAACCTTCTCTTCATGAAATGGCGAGTAGCGCAGCACCGGAAGTTGTTTTGGAGTTGACTTCACCTAATGAAGAGAGAGCTAATGATATTGATCATGAAACTTCGAAAGAGGACCGAACCTCGCAGGTCAAGCAGGACACGTGCAGCTCCTGAACTATACGGCAATCCTGTTATGAATTTCATGATTGATGAAATAGATGACCCTGCGACGTATGAAGAAGCGATGATGAGCCCTGATTCCAACAAATGGCTAGAAGCCATGAAATCCGAGATGGAATCCATGTACGAAAACAAGGTTTGGACCTTGGTGGACTTACCTCACGATCGAAAGGCCGTTGAGAATAAATGGATTTTCAAAAGAAAAACTGATGCTGATGGTAATGTAACCATCTATAAGGCTCGACTTGTCGCAAAGGGGTTTCGAAAAATTCAAGGAGTTGACTACGATGAGACATTCTCTCCTGTAGCGATGCTTAAGTCGGTTAGGATTATGTTAGCAATTGCTGCATATTTCGATTATGAAATATGGTAGATGGATGTCAAAATTGTGTTCCTCAATGGTAATATTGAAGAAGAGTTGTATATGATACAACCTAAGGGTTTTGTCGATCCTAAGGATGTTGATAAGGTGTGCAAACTTCATCGATCCATCTATGGACTGAAGCAAGCATCCCGGAGTTGGAATCTCCGCTTTGATGAGGTGATCAAAGAGTTTGGATTTGTCCAAACTTATGGAGAGGCTTGTATTTACAAGAAAGTGAGTGGGAGCAATGTGGCATTTTTGATATTATATGTGGATGACATATTATTGATTGGAAATGATATAGATCTTTTAAATAGTGTTAAAAGTTATCTAAACAGCAAATATTCGATGAAGGACCTTGGTGAAGCTTCATATATATTAGGCATTAAAATCTATAGAGATAGATCATGACACCTCATTGGGCTATCGCAGAGTACATACCTTGATAAGATATTAAAGAAGTTTAATATGGACGGAAGTAAGAAGGGGTACTTACCTATGTTGCAAGGCAAGACATTGAGTAAGACTCAAAGTCCGGCTACGGCGGAAGAAAGAGAGATAATGGATAAGATCCCCTATGCCTCAGCCATAGGCTCTATAATGTATGCCATGCTATGTACAAGACCGGATGTGGCACATGCTATTAGTTTCACTAGTAGGTACCAATCTGATCCAGGTTCGGAACACTGGATAGCGGTCAAGAATATCCTTAAGTACTTGAGAAGAACTAAGGATATGTTTCTTGTATACGGAGGTGAAGAAGAGCTAGTCGTTAAGTGTTATGTCGATGCTAGCTTTGACACTGATCCGGATGACTCTAAGTCTCAATCTGGATACGTATTTCTCTTGAACGGCGTAGCAGTTAGTTGGAGGATCTCCAAACAACCTGTGGTGGCTGGATCAACGACGGAGGCGGAATATGTTGCTGCTTCAGAAGAAGCGCAGGAAGCGGTTTGGATGAAGGAGTTCCTAACGGAACTAGGTGTGGTTCCTAGTGCATTGGACCCAATGGTGATCTATTGTGACAATAATGGAGCCATAGCCAACGCCAAGGAACCAAGGTCTCACAAGAATTCCAAGCATATTAAGCGCCGGTTTCACTCCATCTACGAGCATGTCAAGGATGGAGATATAAAGATTTGTAAAGTGCACACGGACCTAAACGTAGCAGATCCGTTGACTAAAGTACTCCCTAGGGCAAAACATGATCAACACCAGAAGTCCATGGGTGTTAGATTTATCACTATATAAACTAGATTATTGTCTCTAGTGCAAGTGGGAGACTGAAGGAAATATGCCCTGAGAGGAAATAATAAAGTTGTTATTATGTATTCCTTGTATATGATAGATGTTTATTTTGCGTGCTATAATTGTATTGATAGGAAACATCAATACATGTGTGTTTAATAAACAAAAGGGTTCCTAGTTATGCCTCTCTTATAGACTAGCTTGTTGATTAACAAGATGATCAAAGTTTCCTGGTCATGGACATTGGATGTTGTTAATAACAAGGTCACAACATTTGTGAAATGATGTGATGAACATTCATCCGAAGTATGCATTACGATCAAGTCATTATGTTTATATTGCTATAACATCATACAAAGTAGTCTTAGTCCTTAGACCATGAGATCATGTTAATTGCTAACACCGGAAGAGTATCTTGATAACATCAAACGTCACACCGTAACAGGGTGACCATAAAGGTGGGTTCAGTGCTATGAAGGTGTTATGTGGAGGCTCATGGATCAAGAGTGGAATTTGTCAATCCCGATGATGGATAGATATACTCTGGGCCCTCTCGGTGATATCACATTAAGATAGCTTGCAAGCAAGTGATGTGATCACTAGAATGTTATATCACGGGAACGAGAAAAGAGTGCATGTCGGTAATGAGATCAAACTAGGTATTTGGATACCGATGATCGAATCTCGGACATGTATTATATCATGAGACAAATGGATAAAATTGCTGACGTTAAAGGTTCTCACGATCACAGAAGTCATCGTTGAATATGCAGGAGTCAGTATGGATCTCCAGGTCCTGCTTCTGATTATTGATCTGAGAGGAGTCTCAATCATGTCTGCATTATTTGTGAACCATAGGGTGACACACTTAAGGGTTGCCGGACACCATTTAGGAGCACATATGTTCCAGACAGAAGGTTTGCAAAGCGCAGGAAATGTTTCGATAGAAACAGGAATTGTTTCGATAGAAACCGGAATTGTTTCGGGTGAAATTGCAGAAAGTGGTTCTGCATGTGATATTGAAATGTTGCAAGGGGTTTTATGTGAATGTTTGTTAATTAAAGTAATTAACAAAATTCTGAATAAAATAAATAAAAGAGTTTTATTAATTGAGAGTTGCATTTAATTTGGTGGAAATTAAATACATGTGAGTGAGATTTTGGGTGGAGGCCATGTTTATGTGACTGGAGGTTCACCAAATGAATGAAGGAGGGGAGGAGTCCCCCCCCCTCATGCACCGGCTATGGGAGGGGAGGGGTCTCCCTCCCTCCTATATAAAGCCCCCCTCTCCCCTCTCACAAACCACACCTCCTCGTGAAGGATCTCTCTCCCCCTCTAGATATTCCCCCATGGTCTCGGATTAGCGAGATACATGTTCCCGGTGGCCTTGCGTCTAGAAGGAGTTGCTGCTTCCGCTGATTCGCTGGAGGGAGGAGATGGAGGTTATCCGGTGGCTTGAACGTGTGTGCGAGGACGGATGCGCTGCTGATTTGCGGCGCTCGGACTTCCACACGATCTTGAGATCGGCAAGCGTATGACTACATCAACCACGAGTTCCTACTCGTTAACAAAACTTGTTGTCTTCGAGGGTAAGTTCTCCAAGGATGTATGTCCACCCGTTGCTCTGTATCTAGTAGATAGATCTTGGAGTATAGTTCTCATCGTAGGAAATTTTTTGTTTTCTATGCTGCGGACCCAACAGCTCCTGAACTATACGGCAATCCTGTTATGAATTTCATGATTGATGAAATAGATGACCCTGCGACGTATGAAGAAGCGATGATGAGCCCTGATTCCAACAAATGGCTAGAAGCCATGAAATCCGAGATGGAATCCATGTACGAAAACAAGGTTTGGACCTTGGTGGACTTACCTCACGATCGAAAGGCCGTTGAGAATAAATGGATTTTCAAAAGAAAAACTGATGCTGATGGTAATGTAACCATCTATAAGGCTCGACTTGTCGCAAAGGGGTTTCGAAAAATTCAAGGAGTTGACTATGATGAGACATTCTCTCCTGTAGCGATGCTTAAGTCGGTTAGGATTATGTTAGCAATTGCTGCATATTTCGATTATGAAATATGGTAGATGGATGTCAAAATTGCGTTCCTCAATGGTAATATTGAAGAAGAGTTGTATATGATACAACCTAAGGGTTTTGTCGATCCTAAGGATGTTGATAAGGTGTGCAAACTTCATCGATCCATCTATGGACTGAAGCAAGCATCCCGGAGTTGGAATCTCCGCTTTGATGAGGTGATCAAAGAGTTTGGATTTGTCCAAACTTATGGAGAGGCTTGTATTTACAAGAAAGTGAGTGGGAGCAATGTGGCATTTTTGATATTATATGTGGATGACATATTATTGATTGGAAATGATATAGATCTTTTAAATAGTGTTAAAAGTTATCTAAACAGCAAATTTTCGATGAAGGACCTTGGTGAAGCTTCATATATATTAGGCATTAAAATCTATAGAGATAGATCATGACACCTCATTGGGCTATCGCAGAGTACATACCTTGATAAGATATTAAAGAAGTTTAATATGGACGGAAGTAAGAAGGGGTACTTACCTATGTTGCAAGGCAAGACATTGAGTAAGACTCAAAGTCCGGCTACGGCGGAAGAAAGAGAGATAATGGATAAGATCCCCTATGCCTCAGCCATAGGCTCTATAATGTATGCCATGCTATGTACAAGACCGGATGTGGCACATGCTATTAGTTTCACTAGTAGGTACCAATCTGATCCAGGTTCGGAACACTGGATAGCGGTCAAGAATATCCTTAAGTACTTGAGAAGAACTAAGGATATGTTTCTTGTATACGGAGGTGAAGAAGAGCTAGTCGTTAAGTGTTATGTCGATGCTAGCTTTGACACTGATCCGGATGACTCTAAGTCTCAATCTGGATACGTATTTCTCTTGAACGGGGTAGCAGTTAGTTGGAGGATCTCCAAACAACCTGTGGTGGCTGGATCAACGACGGAGGCGGAATATGTTGCTGCTTCAGAAGAAGCGCAGGAAGCGGTTTGGATGAAGGAGTTCCTAACGGAACTAGGTGTGGTTCCTAGTGCATTGGACCCAATGGTGATCTATTGTGACAATAATGGAGCCATAGCCAACGCCAAGGAACCAAGGTCTCACAAGAATTCCAAGCATATTAAGCGCCGGTTTCACTCCATCTACGAGCATGTCAAGGATGGAGATATAAAGATTTGTAAAGTGCACACGGACCTAAACGTAGCAGATCCGTTGACTAAAGTACTCCCTAGGGCAAAACATGATCAACACCAGAAGTCCATGGGTGTTAGATTTATCACTATATAAACTAGATTATTGTCTCTAGTGCAAGTGGGAGACTGAAGGAAATATGCCCTGAGAGGAAATAATAAAGTTGTTATTATGTATTCCTTGTATATGATAGATGTTTATTTTGCGTGCTATAATTGTATTGATAGGAAACATCAATACATGTGTGTTTAATAAACAAAAGGGTTCCTAGTTATGCCTCTCTTATAGACTAGCTTGTTGATTAACAAGATGATCAAAGTTTCCTGGTCATGGACATTGGATGTTGTTAATAACAAGGTCACAGCATTTGTGAAATGATGTGATGAACATTCATCCGAAGTATGCATTACGATCAAGTCATTATGTTTATATTGCTATAACATCATACAAAGTAGTCTTAGTCCTTAGACCATGAGATCATGTTAATTGCTAACACCGGAAGAGTATCTTGATAACATCAAACGTCACACCGTAACAGGGTGACCATAAAGGTGGGTTCAGTGCTATGAAGGTGTTATGTGGAGGCTCATGGATCAAGAGTGGAATTTGTCAATCCCGATGATGGATAGATATACTCTGGGCCCTCTCGGTGATATCACATTAAGATAGCTTGCAAGCAAGTGATGTGATCACTAGAATGTTATATCACGGGAACGAGAAAAGAGTGCATGTCGGTAATGAGATCAAACTAGGTATTTGGATACCGATGATCGAATCTCGGACATGTATTATATCATGAGACAAATGGATAAAATTGCTGACGTTAAAGGTTCTCACGATCACAGAAGTCATCGTTGAATATGCAGGAGTCAGTATGGATCTCCAGGTCCTGCTTCTGATTATTGATCTGAGAGGAGTCTCAATCATGTCTGCATTATTTGTGAACCATAGGGTGACACACTTAAGGGTTGCCGGACACCATTTAGGAGCACATATGTTCTAGACAGAAGGTTTGCAAAGCGCAGGAAATGTTTTGATAGAAACAGGAATTGTTTCGATAGAAACCGGAATTGTTTCGGGTGAAATTGCAGAAAGTGGTTCTACATGTGATATTGAAATGTTGCAAGGGGTTTTATGTGAATGTTTGTTAATTAAAGTAATTAACAAAATTCTGAATAAAATAAATAAAAGAGTTTTATTAATTGAGAGTTGCATTTAATTTGGTGGAAATTAAATACATGTGAGTGGGATTTTGGGTGGAGGCCATGTTTATGTGAGTGGAGCTTCACCACATGAATGAAGGAGGGGAGGAGTCCCCCCCCCTCATGCGCCGGCTATGGGAGGGGAGGGGTCTCCCTCCCTCCTATATAAAGCCCCCCTCTCCCCTCTCACAAACCACACCTCCTCGTGAAGGATCTCTCTCCCCCTCTAGATATTCCCCCATGGTCTCGGATTAGCGAGATACATGTTCCCGGTGGCCTTGCGTCTGGAAGGAGTTGCTGCTTCCGCTGATTCGCTGGAGCGAGGAGATGGAGGTTATCCGGTGGCTTGAACGTGTGTGCGAGGACGGATGCGCTGCTGATTTGCGGCGCTCGGACTTCCACACGATCTTGAGATCGGCAAGCGTATGACTACATCAACCACGAGTTCCTACTCGTTAACAAAACTCGTTGTCTTCGAGGGTAAGTTCTCCAAGGATGTATGTCCACCCGTTGCTCTGTATCTAGTAGATAGATCTTGGAGTATAGTTCTCATCGTAGGAAACTTTTTGTTTTCTATGCTGCGGACCCAACAGTTCTTACCTATGTTGCAAGGCAAGACATTGAGTCAGACTCAAAGTCCGGCTACGGCGGAATAAAGAGAGATAATGGATAAGATCCCCTATGCCTCGGCCATAGGCTCTATAATGTATGACATGCTATGTACAAGACTGGATGTGGCACAGGCTATTAGTTTGACTAGTAGGTACCAATCTGATGCAGGTTCGGAACACTAGATAGCGGTCAAGAACATCCTCAAGTACTTGAGAAGAACTAGGGATATGTTTCTTATATACGGAGGCGAAGAAGAGCTAGTCACTAAGTGTTATGTCGATGCTAGCTTTGACACCGATCCGGATGACTCTAAGTCTCAATTCGGATACGTATTTCTCTTGAACGGAGCAGCAGTTAGTTGGAGGAGTTCCAAACAACCTGTGGTGGCTAGATCAACGACGGAGGCGGAATATGTTGCTGCTTCAAAAGCGGCGCAGGAAGCGGTTTGGATGAAAGAGTTCATTACGGAACTAGGTGTGGTTCCTAGTGCATTGGACCTGATGGTGATCTATTGTGACAACAATGGAGCCATAGCCAACGCCAAGGAACCGAGGTCTCACAAGAATTCCAAGCATATTAAGTGCCGGTTTCACTCCATCCGCGAACATGTCAAGGATGGAGATATAAAGATTTGTAAACTACACACGGACCTAAATGTAGCAGATCCGTTGACTAAAGCTCTCCCTAGGGCAAAACATGATCAACACCAGAACTCCATGGGTGTTAGATTTATCACTATGTGAACTAGATTATTGTCTCTAGTGCAAGTGGGAGACTGAAGGAAATATGCCCTGAGAGGTAATAATAAAGTTGTTATTATGTATTCCTTATATATGATAGATGTTTATTTTGCATGCTATAATTGTATTGATCAGAAACGTCAATACATGTGTGTTTAATAAACAAAAAGGGTTCCTAGTTATGCCTCTCTTATAGACTAGCTTGTTGATTAACAAGATGATCAGGGTTTCCTGATCATGGACATTGGATGTTGTTAATAACAAGGTCACAGCATTTGTGAAATGATGTGATGAACATTCATACGAAGTATAGCATTACGATCAAGTCATTATGTTTACATTGCTATAACATCATACGAAGTAATCTTTATCCTTATACCATGAGATTATGTTAATTGCTAACACCTGAAAAGTATCTTGATAATATCAAACATCACATCGTAACAGGGTGACTATAAAGCTGGGTTCAGTGCTACGAAGGTGTTATGTTGAGGCTCATGGATCAAGAGTGGAATTTGTCAATCCCGATGACGGAACGATATACGCTGGGCCCTCTCGGTGATATCACATTAAGGTAGCTTGCAAGCAAGTGATGTGATCACTAGAATGTTATATCATGGGAACGAGAAAAGAGTGCATGTCGGTAACGAGATCAAACTAGGTATTTGGATACCGATGATCGAATCTCGGACATGTATTATATCATGAGACAAAGGGATTAAATTGCTAACGTTAAAGGTTCTCACGATCACAGAAGTCATCGTTGAATATGCAGGAGTCGGTATGGATCTCCAGTTCCCGCTTCTGATTATTGATCTGAGAGGATTCTCAATCATGTCTGCATTACTCTTGAACCGTAGGGTGACACAATTAAGAGTTACCGGACACCATTTTGGAGCACATATGTTTCAGACGAAAGAATTGCAAAGCGTAGGAATTGTTTCGATAGAAACCGGAAATTGTTTCGGGTGAAATTGCAGAAAGTGGTTCTGCATGTGATATTGAAATATTGCAAGGGGTTATATGTGAATGTTTGTTAATTAAAGTAATGAAAAAAATCTGAATAAATTTAATAAAAGAGTTTTATTAAATGAGAGAGCATTAAACTTAGAGAATTTTAATGCATTTAAAGTGGGGACTTTTAAGGGGAATGTGAAGAGGCATTTTAATGTGGAGGGGTTACCACCACATGAATGGGGGAGGTGAGGGGTCACCCCCCATGAGGCGCCGGCCATGGGGAGGGGCACCCCCTCCTCCTATAAAAGGCCCCCCTCTTCCTCCTTCTTCCTTACACCTCCTCGTGAAGGATCTCTCTCTCCCTCTAGAATTATTCCCCCATGGTCTCAGATTAGCGAGATACATGTTCCCGGTGGCATTTCGTCTAGAAGGAGTTGATGCTTCCACTGGATCGCCAGAGCGAGGAGGTGGAGGTTGTCCGGTGGCTTGAACGTGTGTGCGAGTACGGATGCGCTGCTGGTTTGTGGCGCTCGGACTTCCACACGATCTTGAGATCGGCAAGTGTACGACTACATCAACCACGAGTTCCTACTCGTTAACAAAACTCGTTGTCTTCGAGGGTAAGTTCTCGATGGATGTATGTCCACCCGTTGCTCTGTACCTAGTAGATAGATCTTGGCGTGTAGTTCTCATCGTAGGAAATTTTTTGTTTTCTATGTTGTGGACCCAACGAATGGGCACTCTATTAAGCATCCTCAATAAAAACCTATGCAAATAGCAAATAAAAGGATCGTTGAGATGGTCATTGTCTGCTTGCCTTGTCATTTTGATTATGGGATAGCTCCTATATCATGTGCAAGGGGTTCCCGGTTGGCGGTTCTTTATGATACATATGTATTTACAATGACAAGAGCTTACTCGTGACTGAAGTTGAGTAGCATGAGGTTCGGTACTCGTAAGTAAGGGGCATGAAATTTCAACTTGTAACTTGTCAAGCATATCCTCTTAGTTGTGTCACTTTAACCTTAATCACCTAAAGATGCCTATGATGGGGGCAATGAGAGCTGAAAGCTAATAAGTACCATAATTTTTGGAAGCTCTTTATGAAACTTGAAATCCCTGCTTCCCTCTACGAAGGGCTTATCTTTTACTTTTCAGTTGAGTCAGTAAGCCTATTCCCTTCTTCCTCAGCAAGCATTTTGAGTTGTTGTGTTTCATTCATTCATATGATGATTTATTCAATCATGTTTCTTATGTTCCTTGTTTTGCACTTTGCTCTTATCCTGGTGATTACTACTTTGAAAGCTATCTTTGAAAACCTGTTATTGGTGAACTCTAGCAAATTGTCAACTATTCTTCGACCAAGAGCTAAGTTTGCCATTACCAATTATGATTTACTTTATGTATCTTTATTGTGTTTCCTTTACTTATTGCAAGTTAAGTTATATAATAGTGAGTTGTCTTCTATTATGATTTATGTATTGATGAATGTGATGCTTCTTGTTTGTATTCTTTTATCGACTCTTCACTCGATAAACCTGAGGTCATGTTTATTGAGCTCAGTTTTCGCTTGGGGACAAGCGAAGTCTAAGCTTGGGGGGAGTTGATACGTCCATTTTGCATCACTATTCAATATCATAATTTACTGTTATTCATTGATATATTTCATATTAAGAGATGATACTCATGTTATTTCATCTATTTTTGCATGGTTGATGACTTTTGGAGCATGGATCGTTGCAGTCAGGATTCTAATGGAAAAGCTGCTGTTTTGAGGCGAAATTCATGAAGATCAGAAAATCCTGGAAAATACATGGAAAATCCTATTTTTCCAGAAGATGAAGGAAGCCAGAAGGGGAGGCAGAGATGGGCCACAGGGGGCTCGCACCACCCCCTGGCGCGGGCAACCCTAGGCCGCGCCACCAGGTGTTGTGGCCGCCCTGGTCCACCCCTGGCTCCCCCCTCTGGCATATATTATCTCCACGGAACCCTAATACCGGAGGAGAGACCACAGAAAGATTCCACCGCCTCTGTGGGGCGGAAAACACCAAGAGAGAAATATCTCTCGGGCAAACAGAATTCTGACGGGGGGAATTCCTTCCCAAAGAGGGGATATCGTCGCCATCAACACCATCATCAAGCTGGACTTCATCGGGATAAATATCATCATCACCACCACCATCATCACCACCAGCACCATCATCACCACCTCCATACCGCTGTAACAATTGGGTTGAATCTTGCATAGTTCTTAGGGGAAACTTTCCCGGTGTTGATTACTCTTTGTAGTTGATGCTATTGAGTGAACCGTTGAATTATTGTTTATGTTCAGATTGTTATACATCATTATTCCATCTCTGATCATGATCCATATGATGTCTTGTGAGTAGTTCGGTTTGTTCTTGAGGACATGGGAGAAGTCATGTTGTTAGTAGTGGAATTGTGTTGAGAAAGATTAAATGGTTTGATATTTAAGTTGTGGTGTACTTCTTATAGTGGTGTCATGTGAACATCGACTACATGACACTTCACCTATATGGGCCTAGGGGAATGCATTGTGTATTTGGCTACTAATCGTAGGGGTTGCCGGAGTGACAGAAACCTGAACCCGCGTTAGGAAACCATTGAACAAGGGACATCAGGGTCTTAGAGTTTAAAGCTATGGTTAGGTTTCTACCTTAATTACTTTCTTGTACTTGCGGATGCTTGCAAGGCGTATAATCACAAGTATGTATTAGTCCTAGGAAGGTCGGTACATTAGCATAGGTTCACCCACACAACACTTAGTAAACTAAAGAAGATTAATCAACTATATGAAGCGAAAGCACTTGACGATATTCCCATGTGTCCTCGAGAACGTTTGGTCATCTTAAGTAATACAACCAGCTTGTCCTTTGAATAATGGATTGGGCCACTTGCTGCATTTATTCTTATTGTCTTTTATTTACTCGTACTTTATTTACTTGCATTATCAAAAAACCCTAAAAATCCGTTTGCTAAGTATTTACAGAGAATTCCTGCTCCAAGCCACTAGCCAGCACCTTCTGCTCCTCGTTGGGTTCGACACTCTTACTTATCGAAAATACTGCGATACACCCCCTATACTTGTGGGTCATCATCCACTGCTTGGAGATGGAAGACTACTACGCCAAGCAAGCGGAGGCACATCATCAAGAAACCATGACCTTCAAGGCCAAGCATGCCACACCAAAGGGCACCACCTACTTCGATGATCCACCTCCAAGGCGTTAAGTGCCACCACCTACATGGCGACATGTGCCACCATCTCCAAGGCGTCATACGCCATCACCTCCAAGCCATCAAGCGCCACCATCTCCAAGGTGTCAAGCGCCAACATCTCAAAGGCGCTAAGCACCAACATATCCAATACATCAAGCACGGTCTCCTCCAAGGCATCAAGTGCCACCTACTCCAAGAAAAATGGCGCCCCAACATCATCTTCCACAAGAGGTGCCACAAAGCAAGAATTTTCATCGACATACATCCTCTCGGGATCACGCCAACATCAAGAGGATACAAGACGTCGTCCAAGGAATCTTCGCCACCTCGAGAGCGCTAAGTTCCAAAATAAATTAGAGAAGTTGAAAAGCAACCTCGCCAAGATCAAGAAGGACATGGAAGACAACCTCGCCAAACTTAACGAGTCAAGCTCAAGAAGGCACCATAAGCACGAGAAGAGTGCCAAGGAAACTGATCATCATCGTGAGCGTCATGTGGATGACCAAGTGCGCCACCTACATCAACCTTCGGCAAAGGCACGCCAATGATATCCGTCGACACCATCATAAGGAACCTTCCACACTACTAATGCCACAACCAAAACTGTAATAAGAGCAATCATTCTTCCACGGCATCAAGCTTCAACACCCAAACTTGACGTCCTATATGACGCATGCAACTTCATGTATGAGGAGGACGAAGAACTCTAATTCGCCAAGTTGGACGAGTACATCAAGAAGATGTCTATACAAGCCAAGGTGGGCACGGAAAAGGATGAGCAAGCTCCAAGTCAAGATTCTACACTTCAAGATGGAGGAAGACAAAGCCACATATGTGATGAAGTCGATCCGAGCACCTCTCTTGACAACAACATGAGCCTACTTCCACCACTACTACAACATGGCAACAAGACGGTCGAGCGTGGGATTTTCCCTTCAACCATGGAGGCAAGTGAAGGGAATATGCCCGAGTGGCAATAATAAAGTGGTTATTATTTGATTCCATGTTTATGATAAATATTTATTTTGCATGCTATAATTGTATTAATTGGAAATGTTAATACATGTGTGTTTAATAAACAAATAAAGGGTTCCTAGTTATGCCTCTCTTATAAACTAGCTCGTTGATTAACAAGATGATCACTGATCATGGACATTGGATGTTGTTAATAACGAGGTCACAACATTGATGAACATTCATCCAGAGTATAGCATTATGATCAAAGTCATTGTGTTTATATTGCTATAACATCATACAAAGTAATCTTAGTCCTTACACCATGAGATCATGTTAATCACTAACACTAGAAGAATATCTTGATAACATCAAACGTCACACCATGACAGGGTGACTATAAAGGTGGGTTCAGTGCTACGAAGGTGTTATGTAGAGGCTCATGGATCAAGAGTGGGATTTGTATATCCCGATGACGTATAGATATACTATGGTACCTCTCGGTGATATCACAATGAAATAGCTTGTATTTCTAAAAAAGCTTGTAAGCAAGTGATGTGATCACTAGAATGTTATATCACGGGAACGAGAAAAGAGTACATGTCGGTAACGAGATCAAACTAGGTATGGAAACACCGATGATCAAATCTCGTACATGTAATATATCACGAGACAAAGGGATTTGGTTACAATGTTAAAGGTTCACACGATCACTAGAGTCATCGTTGAATGTGTGGGAGTCAGTACGGAACTCCAGGTCACGGGACTGATTATTGATCGGAGAAGGGTCTCGATCATGTCTGCATTATTCACGAACCGTAGAGTGACATACTTAAGGGATACCGACACCATTTGGAGCAAATATGTTTCAGATAAAGATTTAAGAAAGCGCTAGAATCATTTCGATGGAAACCAGAATTGTTTCGGGTGAAATTGTAGAAACTGGTTCTGCGTGTGATATTGAAATGTTGTAGGGGTTTTATGTGAATGTTTGTTAATTAATATAATTAACAAAATTCTAAATAAATAAATAAAAGATTTCTATTAAATGAGAAATTGCATTAAATTTGGTGGAAATTTAATGATTTTGACTAGAGAAAATGGAGGGGCATTTGTGTGAGTGGGAGCTCCACTCACATGAATGGAGGAAGAGGTGGGGGCACCACCTTGGGCGCCGGCCAAGGCCTTGGTGCTGCCCCCTCCTCTTATAAAAGGCCCCCTCCTCATTCCTTCTCACTCACACCTCCTCTTGAAGGATCTCTCTCCCCCTCTAAAAATTATTCCCCATGGTCTCAGATTAGCGAGATATATGTTCCCGGTGGGTTTATCTGGAAAGGAGTTGCTACTTCTGCTGCTTTGCTGGAGCGAGGGACGGAGGTTGCCGGGGTACCGAATGTGTGTGTGATCATGTATGCACCGCTGCTTTGTGGTGTTGGACTTGCTGGTGCTAGACCTGCTGGTGCTAGACCCGCTGGACTCGCTAGACTTCATCATGATCTTGAGATCGGCAAGTGTATGACTACATCAACCATGAAATCAGTTTCGTTAGCAATTCTTTGTCTATCTTCAAGGGTATGTTCTCTATGGATGTATATCTACCCGTTGCTTGTATCTAGGTAGATAGATCTTGGTGCTTAATAGTTCCCATCATAGGAATTTTTTGTTTTCTATGCTATGAACCCACCAATGGTATCAGAGACAGGTCTATGCATAGATGCTTTGCACGGGTAGAACACATATGAGTATGTGGGCGTTGATGATCATTTTATTGCATCTTCTATTTATTTTGGATATTGGTGGCTGACGAGGGGTTAACTCATTAATGCCCATCACAGATGGACTTAGGTTCGAGGAAGTGGGGAGTGCTAGAGGCATCGATCGGCTAGCAAACAAGCACACAGGGACACAAGGTTTACCCAGGTTCAGGCCTTGTAGAGGACCCTACTCCTGCTTGTCTGCTCTTGGAATTATCGAGGGAGTCGAAAGTTACAGGGGGTGCGCAGATGCAATCTGGCGATGCTGTGGAAACTAGGGTTGTGATTGTCCTCCTCGCTGCCCCCTCCTAGCCTTTATATAGATAGGCTAGGTCTCAGGATAGGAGGTCGAGTCGGTTACAAGTTAGGGTTTTCCCTTTAAACTTTCTATCTTGAGCTCCTCGTGTGCCGCAAGTAGTCGGAGTCTCCTTGGTCACTCGAATCTTAATTGGGCCCTAGTAACGTCATGGGCTTCCTCTAGCCTGGATCGTATATGCTGATCTTAAGTACCTGTAAGGTATGCCCATGTCAGTGGCATAGTGGGATGAAGCGCCCCAGACTAACTTTACATGTCCTCGCACATGAGACATGTTCCATGCTTGACATGCAACTAGTTTTGCATAAGTGGCTAGCAGGTGTCTGTCTCTCCTACTATAGTCAATATCTGATTTACAACGAGTTGCTAATAATTTGGTTATCATTGTTGTGGTTCCATGTTCGTAGGTAAGACCAGTTCTATCTTCAAAAGCCCTAAGCTACATAAAACTTGCAATGGATAAATTAGAAGCGTCTAGTTTAGATTGTTGATGGGCTGGTGTCATGATATGGTAATGTTGTAAGTTGATGTATAGTTGATACTCTTACAACACACCTAACGTATAAGTTCCATATACCTTAGCCTTACACACAAAGGAATGATAAAGATCATACCACGATGCACATGATAGTGATCAAGTGCAAGAACCATATCATTTCACTTTATGCATATGATGTTTGCATCTTATATTGCTTGTTTGGCATTTTTAGTAGCATTATAAGATGATCCCTCTTTTATATATCAAGATAAAAATGTGTTCTTCCTTAAGTATGCACCGTTCTATGGATCGTGTTTCAAGACATCACGTGATGATCAGGTATACTTGACTCTACACTTTCATACAACGGGTGTAAGATAGTTTTACACATGCGAGTACTAAGCCTCTTACTTGGCGAGCCTAGCATGTACAGACATGGCCTCAGAACACGGACCGAAAGGTTAAGCATGAGTCATATAGTTGATATGATGCCCATATTGATGCTCGCCTTTCAACTACACCGACTCAGGTGATGACCGGACTTGGTGTAGTGGATTTGGTTCATGTAATCACTAAAAAGACACGAGGGATGTTGTTTTTGAGTGGGAGTTCATTTGTAATTTGGATTAGTCAAACTCAATTTATCATAAACTAAAATCAAAGTGAATTTGCATAATTTGTTGTAGTCATTGGCATCTTTTTACTACCTTGTGCTTAGTTTTAATTGAGATAATAGAACTATAGAATTTTGGGTATTTACTTTATGAACTGGTATCATATTGTTTTAAGTGTCAATTTAATGTTTAAAAGTTCTATTGCAAACTTTCAGCAAACACCAAGTTTAATAACAAGTATTAAACCAAGAGTAACAATTCCAGTGTTAGTATCTAAAGTATCATGTTTGCCTCCATGATTCTTGATATTCAAATGTTGTTTTAATATCGAGGTTATCTGGGAGCTGCAAGAATTGTTTCAGAAACCATCATATGTGGAAGATATTGTGATATCTGAAACAATGTTTATGGTTGCAATATGATAGAGTATAATTTGGAAAAAATACATGTTCTCATATTGTATGAGAATTTGCGATTGTTGGAGATGATAGACACACCCTAATCTCCCAAAAAGGTTTTGGAAACTAACATTATACTCAGGATTCATCCTTATAGGCTATACTAGCTTGATCATGAAAGTTGTCATGATAAGGTTATAGAAGATGTAGGTAAAATGTTTACTACACTAATAGATTACTGAAGAATGGATTTTTGAAAGAACGCCAAACATTTGATGATGGTGATCAACTTCAAAGTGCAAGTCCAAAGGTATTAGTATTTGACTATACACGCTTTGGACTATGTGTCATGTCTATGGCGCCACTATTGATGTTGATAGATTCTTTAAAAAAAGGAAATGCTTAAAGAGAATCTATAAAATATTTGGCAGAAAAGAGAAAAGACTGGAAATGTCCACCTAAGGTATATAGATGATATACATGTTATGGTTGTATTCTTTGCTTGTTAAACAATTAATGTGGTTCTTGGGTATTGGATACCAAATTGGTTGGTGTGAAATGTCATACAGAACGACGCAATTCATGAACTACAATGGCCTAAGTAACTATCAAGAGAATATGTGATGATGTTCATCGAAAACAAATAAAGTGTTATTGTGTTTCTCGTTGACATCAAAGCTTGCCTTCAAGATTTTTTTAAATAATTTTTATTTTGTTCCGGTATTATGAGAACAATGGTTATTCAAATAATTATTGTATTCCATAGAAGATGGATGACCTTTTACAAGTCTAGTTGGAGAAATCACGTCCATAAAAACTAATGCTAAATTGTCGCAATACAAATGATTGAAAGATCACTTACAAAGTGACATCACCGTTTAAATTATATTGGAAAGAAAACATGAAGAAACTCCATGTTGATGGATTTTTGGAGCCTTTGATTTTGATCAATTGACGCTTGTGAGACTTTCCTCGAGATAATTGAAACTCTGTTCATAGGCCAAACAGGAAAGGATGACTAAATTATTGGACATTGTGCATGTTGATGTATATAATCCATTATGTGTAGCCATGTGCAGTGGATCTTTCGACTTCATATGCTTTCTCCAAAAATTTGAGTGAATATATCGGTATATTTACTTAATAAGAAGTATGAAACATTTGAAAATTGTTAAAAGACTTTCAAGATGAAGTGAAAAATCACTGTAACGAGAAAATAAAGAGTTTATGATTCGATCATAAAGGAAGATATTTGATTTACATGTTTAGCAAAACACCTAAGATTTGAGGAATTGTTCTATGGATTTGCATTTCCCGATAAACCTTAGCAGTATGGTATGTTTGAGAGATCAAATCGAGCCTTGTTTGACATGGTAAGATCAAAAGTGTCATTTATAAAACTGTCATTATGTTTTAAATATTAATGCTTTATAGACTACTGCTTTTACACTGAAAAGAGCACCATCGTGATCTGTTGAAATGACATCATAAAGGTTATGGTTTGGGATAAAACCTGAGTTGTCTTTTCTTAAATTTTGGTATGTTGTGCAGAAGTAAAATGTTTACAAACAAAGTCGGATAAGCACGTCTTTATAGGTTATCTCCAAAGATTTTTTTGGATATTCCTCCATAACACTGAACACAAAAGAGTTTGTTGCTTGGAACGTGAAGTTTCTTAAAGAAGGAATTTTCACAAAAGTTAAGCTGGAGGACAATAGAACTTTGATTAGGTTGATGAACCTAAGCAACATGTGCTAAGTAGCACAACGCCGGAAAGTGTCCCGGAGGCGGCTAAAATGCTCATGGCTCCTGTGATTACAAAGGTTGTGATCTCAAAGATCAGAGTTCCTATTGAACCATGTGGGTCGGGTAAGAATCAAATAGTAAGATTTGAAATAGAAGTCGTTATTGCTTTGACAATGATGAACCGACTGCATGAAAAGAAGCGATGATGGGCCCTAACTCCATAAAATGACTAGAAGTCATAAAATCCGTGATAGTTTCCATACACGAGAAATCAAGTTTTTAAACTTGTGGAAGACCCTCCGGAAAGGCATGAAGCCTATCGGTCGTGTTTGGATCTATAAAGAAATAGACATAGATATTTGACATCTATGAAATAGTCGACATGTCGGGAAGGAGTTTACGACAATGTTGAAGGAGTGGACTTTGACAAGATTTGATCTTTCATAGCGATATTTAGTCTTGACGAATTAATCTAGTAACCACTACATATAATTTGGTATATGGTAGTTGAACAAACAAAAAATGTTCTTCTAATAGAATGGTTACCTAGGACGTGTACATGACATAGTGCGAAGGGTTTTGTTAATTCAAAGGATGCTAAAAGGGTGTGCAAACTTCAATGGCTGAAGTGAGCATAGCAGAGTTGGACTCTTCACCGTGATGAAAATGTTAAAAGAGTTTAATTTCATCAGAGACGATGAAGATGCTTGCATTTGCAAGAAATTAAGTGGGAGAACTGAGACATATTTCTAATACATTATGTAGAAGACATGGTGTTGATTGGAAATGATGTATCTTTAATTGACACAAGTTAAGAATTTCATTAAAATTGGATTTCGATGAAAGACTTGGGCAAAACTAGAATATTTGGCATCCATGTCTATATGGATAGATTGAGGTGCTAATATGGTTATGCCATACGTACATATATGATATATTGAAAGGGTTCAATATGGAAACGACAAGAAAGGTTCTTGTTGCATGGAAAGGATTGAATCAAGATTCAAGTGTATCGACACTTGGTGAGTGAAATCACATGAATATTTTGATCAGTAATACCGTGATATGTACATATATAGATATGTCCTATGCTCTAAATATTATGTGCATATACCAGAATGATTCATAAGATGATCATTAGACAATAGTAAGGATATTCTTACGATATTTGGAAGAACTAAGAATATATTTATGTAGAGGTGACAAATAGTTACAAATAGTTCATCGTAAAGTGTTACATTGATACTAGTTTGTCACAAGATACAAATTAAATTTATCTTAATCTAAACTATGGGTGGCAAAATGTAAAGGAAAGGAGGTTCCATGATGGATTTGGATGAGTTCCAAAGTTGATACATTGTGACGGATACTACAACAAAAGGCTAAGTATATGACTGCTATAGTAGTAGCAAAGGAGGGAATTTGGTTAAGTAGTTTGTTATCAAACTAAGTGTGGTTCACAGTGGACTAGTACTATGAAGATATATTGTGCGACAATAATATCAACATGTTTTAACCCAAAGGAACTAAAGGTATCACCAAAGGACTAAATTTATACAATGCCATCTCATTGGAGAATGAGTGATGCGTAGAGATACAAAGACATGCAAATACACACGGACCTGAAAGTGTCAGATCCGGAGATTATGTTAACCACTATCAAATGCGTATATACAACACCAGAAAGTCATAGGTGTTGAATGTGCAAGTTTTTCAAACTAGATTATTGACTCTAGTGCAAGTGGGAGACTGAAGGGAATATGCCCGAGAGGCAATAATAAAGTTGTTATTATCTTATTCCATGTTTATTGCATGCTATAATTGTATTAATTGGAAACGTTAATACATGTGTGTTTAATAAACAAATAAAGGGTTCCTAGTTATGCCTCTCTTATGAACTAGCTCGTTGATTAACAAGATGATCAAGGTTTACTAGTCATGAACATTAGATGTTGTCAATAACGAGGTCACAACATTGATGAATGATGTGATGAATATTCATCCGAAGTATAGCATTACGATCAAAGTCATTGTGTTTATATTTCTATAACATCATACGAAGTAATCTTAGTCCTTAGAACATGAGATCATGTCAATCACTAACACTAGAAGAGTATCTTGCTAACATCAAACGTCACACCATGACATGGTGACTATAAAGGTGGGTTCAGTGCTACAAAGGTGTTATGTAGAGGCTCATGGATCAAGAGTGGGATTTTTCCATCCCGATGACGGATAGATATACTCTGGTCCCTCTCGGTGATATCACATTGAAATAGCTTGTAAGCAAGTGATGTGATCACTAGAATGTTATATCACGGGAACAAGAAAAGAGTATATGTTGGTAACGAGATCAAACTGGGTATGGAGATACCGATGATCGAATCTTGGACATGTAATATATCGCGAGATAAAGGGATTTGGTTACAATGTTAAAGGTTCACACAATCACTAGAGTCATCGTTGAATGTGTGGGGGTCAATACGGATCTCCAGGTCCCACTATTGATTATGGATCAGAGAAGGGTCTCGATCATGTCTACATTATTCACGAACCATAGGGTGACACACTTAAGGGATACCGACACCATTTGGAGCAAATATGTTTCAGATAAAGATTTAAGAAAGCACTGGAATCATTTCGATGGAAACCAGAATTGTTTCGGGTTAAATTGCAGAAATTTGTTCTGCATGTGATATTGAAATGTTGTAGGGGGGTTTTATGTGAATGTTTGTTAATTAATGTAATTAACAAAATTCTGAATAATAAATAAGTAAAAGAGTTTTATTAATTGAGAGATCGCATTAAATTTGGTGGAAATTTAATGATTTTGAGTGGAGAAAATGGAGGGGCATTTGTGTGAGTGGGAGCTCCACTCACATGAATGGAGGAAGAGGTGGGGGCACCACCTTGGGCATCAGACAAGGCCTTGGGTTTACCCCTCCTCCTATAAAAGGCTCCCTCCTCCCTCCTTCTCACTCACACCTCCTCGTGAAGGATCACTCTCCCCCTCTAGAAATTATTCCCCATGGTCTCGGATTAGCGAGATGCATGTTCCCGGTGGCTTTATCTGAAAAGGAGTTGCTTCTTCCACTGCTTTTCTAGAGCGAGGGATGGAGGTTGTCGGGGTACCCGATGTGACATGGGTATGCCCAACAGGCACTCGACTAGAGCCTACCTGGTGCGGCTCGACGGAAGGCCCACTCGACGAATTGCCAAGGTCCATGACGCCTATGATGGTTTGAGTGGTATGAATCCCATATGGACACGGACTCCCAAACGCACAAGACAAGGAAGTCTCAATACTAGAGTTCTAATCTAACTTGTAACCAACTCGTATTGGTACCCGAGACCTAGCCTCCCCATATATAAAGGCTAGGAGGGTCCAACGAGAAGGCAACTTCTCCCACGCTATGCCACAATAGACAATAGATCTAGACAACATACGTTAGATCCAATCTGTGCGACACCGCCCTCGGCGACCTTGTAATCCTTCGGATCATCATGAATCAAGAGCAGACAATCAGGAGTAGGGTCCTCTACGAGGCCTGAACCTGGGTAAACCTTGCGTCCCTGTGTGCTTGTTTGCTAGCCATACCGAGATCTCCAACGCTCCTCTCTTCTCCAAAACCCAAGTCCATAACAATGGGCATTGATGAGTTAAACCCTCGTCACGATGTGTGTGTGATCATGGATGCACCGCTACTTTGCGGTGTTGGACCTGCTGGACGTGCTGGTGCTGGACCTGCTGGACTCGCTAGACTTCATCACGATCTTGAGATCAACAAGTGTATGACTACATCAACCACGAAATCAGTTTCATTAACAATGCTTTGTCACTCTTCAAGGGTATGATTTCTATGGATGCATATCCACCCGTTGCTTGTATCTAGGTAGATAGATCTTGGTTCTTAGTAGTTCCCATCGTAGGAAAAAAATGTTTTCTATGCTGCGAACCCAACATCAAGCAATGCCCATCTTATGGCATCCAACCTTGAAGGCTATAGAGTTGAGAATAGTGAGCATGGGATTTTCCCTTTACCAAAGGAGGCGCATGGAGTTGAGCAAATTGAGCCTATCCCTATATGCTTGAGTGATGATGTGGAACCAACCCCATGTGAGTATGAGATCCACTTAGCCCACTTGAGTGAGAACAAGAGTGAGATGAGTGACTCCACCATACGTGAGATTAAGTGCTTCCACTTGAAGGGCATGAGTGATACACTTAGTGAGTTGAGAGTGGTGGTTGATAGGTCATGTGTGATCAATTTGATTTCTAACCACTTGCCCTCTACCTCTAGTGTGTTTCCTGATGATGTGCTAGGTTCCATGGATCAAGAAACGACAAACCTTGAGACAATGATGCCTCCCACCGAGAAGATGTACATGGTGCATGAAGATGATACTACGCCATGGCCACATCAAGAAGATGAATTCGCCCACATGGAGGCCAATACTACCACAACACCTACTTCATATGAGAGGTATGAAAAAGGTAAAAATAAGGGTGTTGATGATGCCATGATCCCACTAGTGGACATGATGACCTGTGATAATTTACATGCTATGGATGATACTTGTGACATGACATATGTTCCACCCTTATTCCCACCATGTGTTGATTTTTTCTATGCATCATGATGACCATGTGGAATCCTTTTATTGTCATTATATTGCCATAGATATGCTCTAGACGTTATGTTGATGACATCATTGCTTGCACTTTGTTGAACAATTTCTCTTTCCAATGTTTTGCTTGAAATGATGATAAAAAAAATATCTCGTAGATCATGCTTTGTCATGGATGTTTTACAATTTCTCCCATTGCTTGCAATAAGATGAATAATTTCTCTTTCACTTATTTTGCTTGCAACAATACTTATCATATATATATGCTTCCTATTGAGATTTCCCCCATAGCTTTCCCAGCTTTTGGATATATTGGTATTTGCCATGATAAGCATGTTCCCCACTTGCATACTCACCGTGCATCTATTTCACACTTGATTGACACTAATGGTGATATGCACAAGAAGAGATGTGTCATGATGGATGATGCGTTTCTATACCATACACACACATTCTTCCTTTTGTGTATAATGTGTGTAGGTACCCGCACTATAATGTCAACCTCGGTTGAGCACGAGTTGACAAAAAGAGCTCTTGAGAGCATCCCCCAAGTGAGTTCAAGATCGAACCCAGCTCTGATACCTTTTGCATGCTTCACATCTTTCATGTTGAAAATTGCTCTTTCCTATGGTTTTCTTGCAAGCATGTTGATGGTATTCTTTCACCTTGTGACAATCGTATTTCTTTGCTATTGGATATTAATTCTTTGTGTGTTGTAACAAAAATATTGAAAAATTTCTCTTTGCGATGTTTTGTGTGCAACCATAATGCTATTATGAGCATGTATTGTAATGAGAGCTTCAAAGTATCTCATACAGTTGTTGCAACAAACATAAAGAACATTTTCTTTTTCATATGGTTTGTTTGCAAACATGTTGTTTTTTCTTCCGCTTGTGATACTCATATCCCCATGATAGTTGTTTTTGATGATTTGTGTGTGGCACCCAACATATTTAACAATTTATCTTTCCAATGGTTAGTTTGCACACATAATGGATATCCTTCCTCATGTGTTTTTGCCAAATTCTCCTATTCTTGCATCAAATATGTTGATCAATATTTTATTAAATTGCTTTGTGTGCCACACTACAACATTATATGGAGTTTTTGAGTTTCCACATTTGGATGAGGTTCAAACGATTTCCATCCACATTGACCTTGCATATGCATTCCATTTGCTATACATGTATTGTGTTGATAGTGTTGTGAACAAGAACTAACATGCCACAAATGACATGCTCCTCTATCACACACGAAAATATTTTGCTTGGTCTTTGTTGTGTGAAGGTACAATTACATACGCGTCAACCTCTGTGGACGAACTCTAGAGAGTTACCTATGGCTTCCCTTCATTGAGCTATCTCTACACCATAAGGTGACTTCCTTCTACTTGAAGACTCATGATATAATCTTCATGAATTGGCTACTCTTTGAGTGTTGCTTCGCTTTTGTTGTGAGCTTTGTAGGCTTCATGGAATGTGAAGGAACATTGAAGTGTTGTCAAGTCAATCTTATCGAGTACGACTATATGGTGAACCCTAGGATCAAGAATTTATCTCGACCTATTCTATTTTGCGATGATCATGTAGAGTCAAGGACGACTCTTTTTGAAGGAGGGAGATGATACAGCCCGACCTACGGTCGTTACCATATCATGCTATCCAACATATGTGAAGTAGTCATGGACTTCAAAGGTGAATCCTATCCTCTATGCGAGCCCGCTTTCCACCCTATTGAATGGTATACTACTTCATACTCCATCCCATGATCATTATAGGTTCACACCAACAAGTACGGAGGCACGGGAAAAAGCCTGGAGCCTCAAGCCCGACGTCACAGAGGATTGGAAGAGGATAAGGAAGAATACTAGAGAAGTCGGCACCACGACCGGTGCCACCAGACCACCCGCCTAACGAGTCGGCGCCAGACCCGGCAGAATTGGCTCAAGTCGACGCCCCGCCTAATTGCACTTATGTCTGCCGGTTTGTGCGCCCACGGCCAAACCGGCGCCACATTGACCCATCTGGCGCACCAGCCAACACCGCCCAACTTACCGCCAGATCTGCACTATCTGTGCATAGATCTGGGTTTGATGCCCTAGAATATTCCTTTACCTACCCCTTTGCCTAGTTTATCCCCAAACTACCCCTTGTTTAGTGGTTGGACTATATATAGAGCCCCCACCCCCTCATGTATCCTTGAGGCATAGATGATAGACTAAACACAACCCCCTTTGTGGAATCTCTAGTTTTGCCTCATCCCTTTACCAAGGGGACCGACTATCATCACCAACCTCGTTAGTGTTTGCATCATGCATCCATCGTTGTACATGGCCTATGTTTATGAGTGCATGATCATAGTTGTCAACATCCTCTCCAAGTTGTTCTTCCCTCTCTGCTTGGGATTGACGGGAGCACGTTGACTGATCTTTCCTTGCGAGGATTCAGTCGGACCGGTGGTCACCGAAGGGAGCAAATGGCCTTGTATCATGTCATGTTTGCGTGTGTACATTGTGTTCTTCACGAGGTGTGTGTTCGCTTTCTCTACCTTCTCCCTGTCCCTCACTTTTCCCATCGATTTGACATCGAGATCTGTGAAGATCAGGCCAACCTTGAGGTTCACCCTTATCAGAGGGAGTGGCCTAGGTGGGCCGACTCGAGGCCCACCAGAACCTAGTGTAGCGCCTTCCCGGGTGGGCTTGCTCGCCTGTAGCCTGCGAGCGGTATCCCATTGGTTGCCGCACGCGCGGCGCGGAGCACCCGTCCGCCCTCTATCTCGCATGGGCCGGTCAAATACGGCCTAGCTCGCCTGAGCTGCTGATTTCTTTTCTTTTTAGGGTGGCTTCCTCCTGGGCCAATTCCCTTCGGGGTTTTGGCCTATTGAGGAAGTTTCCCTATAAATTTTAAATTAAATATTTAGTTAATATATATTAATTAATAATTAACATATAATAAATGCATATTTACCCGAAACACTTTTCAGTCTCTTTTCCTTTATATTTCTCCGAACAACTTCAGATCTTTTCTCTTCGGAACGATTCCGGCTTTCTCTCTGCTATGATTCCACCTTACATAAGATCTCTCGCTCATCATACCCTTAAGTGTATTTCCCTAACGGCACGAGGAATGTCACAGACATGATCAAGACGCCTCTCATATCAACGATCATTAGCGAGATCGGGATGCCCATAAAGGTCCCTATGCATTCCACGAAGATGATGTCGTTTGAACCGTAAATGTTGTTTCCAATTCCCTTTGTTTCTTCGATACAACTTGTCCGAGATCTAATCATCAGTATGATATGTCTTGTTCAATCTTGTTACTGACAAGTTCTGTTTTACTAGTTCCTGTGATATTCCATCCCGTGACCTAGTCACATGTTGTCGACATTATGGATGTAATCTCACCAACCCAGCCGTGTGTATCTTCCTGTCACGCGGGTGAACAAATCCTGATCTTGATAACATAGGCCTCAACTATTCCTCCAGAATACCTGACATGGGTATGATTATTCAGGTTCTTATAATTGGCTACCCTACATTGGGTAAAAAGGCCTACGGCCCATGAAGATTCCAGATAACAGCCCAAGGAAGCAACCGACAAATACTTTGATTGTATTAGGAAAGAAACCACGAACCGACATTGTGTTGGTATTGTAATCACGCGTGTATGAAACCCATCCGCATACGGCTTTGAGACCCAGCCTATTATATATAGGACGGGAGAAGCCCAAGTGAGGGTACCAAAATCTAGAGGACAACTTGTATAGTGTGTTTTCTCAATATTCGGGCGACTTTGATTCCATTGTTTCCCTGACATCCGACGAAATCCCCAGCGTTCTCTTTTCCACGAAACCCCAAGTCCATCACCATGAGCATTGCCGAGGTTACCCCTCATCAATTGGCGCCATCTGTGGGAAACTTGAACGCTGGAAGCATTGATTCAGCGGAACGCTCTCCACCAAGCATCAACTCGACGAAAGAAAATCCACACCCGCCCACCCTTGTATTGGTACCCGCCGATTTCAACGGTGGATCCGATCAAATCATTAGAAGCCTCCACTTCCAAGCAGACAGCATGCAAGAATTACAACCTTCTGCCCTGATCACATCAGAACCGTCGGTGGGAAAGGCTACACCCATAGCAGTACCAGCATCGCCCGTTCAATCGTCCACAGACATCACATCACAGATCGAAGCAGGAGAAGAAGGTCACCAGCCAACCTCACCACATGAAGCAAACCCAACAAACTTAGAACCCGAAGAAAGCAGTGAAAACATCGACTTTGAAGAAAGGATGGCGGAAATTTATGCAGAACTACGATCTCGGAGTACTACCAACACACTCGTAGAAGCAAAAGATGACGCCATCATGCCACACATAACACGCCACCAAGTGTACATGATCAACGGAGATACCTCAACACCACGCGACAAAAACGGTAATCCTATCATCAACCCCGATGATATTTTATCAGATGACCATGCAGGAAACCACAACAATGAAGGAGAGCACGGAAACGGAGGAGAACACGGAAACGTAGGAGAAGCAGCAGATAATCACATAGTCCAAGGAGGAGGCAGAGAACCTCACACAGGAGAGAGACAAGGACTTCGGCTACCAGCGTCGGCATGGCAAAAAGCAAGGGAGGCAATTTCGGGAGCAGTCCCAATGACAGCGGATGCTTCGCATGAGGATCTATTGGCATACCAATATCTGCTCCACCTCAAGAAGAGAGACCTACTCCGGATGCAAAGATAGCTCAATGAAAGAAAAAGGTTAGCCAATGAATCCAGTTTACGACAGGCTCAACTAAGCTCTACTCGAGGGTCAAGGAGTGTGGCAGGAGCAGCACCACCAAGAAGGGCGACATCTTGACTACAGAATATCCCCGAAGCAGAAAGAAGTGGAATTATCCGAGATCTCGACCTATCATTGATGCCAATTGATCAAGCAGGAAATATCAAGGTAAAAACAGCTCAGGCAGCCATTATGGCCGCACAAACATATCTGATCACCACTCAACCCGCACCTGACGATCCACGCGCAGCCCTTCACCGCTCCGCCCTGATGAACCTCGGCATGGTAGGAGCCTCACTCGCGGAAGCAGAACAAGGACTCACACAAAGATCCCCACGCCATCACAACAGTCCTCGCCAAGTAGGACACACCCAGCGATCTCGATCACCACACTAGGCGCACCTCGTAGGATCCAAGCCATGAAGCAATACAAGAAACGACAACACCCAGCATAGGAGCAGTGGACCCAGAGAAGAAAGCTGCACCCGATGATATCAAGATGGAGATGACGAAGATGACCATGGGCTATGCGGGGACAGCTGCTTCATGCAGAGGATTCGCAAAGCCTCAGTACCCAAGGACTTCAAACTTCCACACGACCGACATAAATACGATGGACTCCAGGAACCCGAAGCTTGGTTAGCAAACTATCTACCCACCATCAAATTATAGGGTGGGTCCACAACTACCGCAATGCAAAGTCTACAACTACACCTCACCGACGCTGCAAGATCATGGTTGAAGGAGTTACCCGAAGATTCAATTGGTACCTAGAACAATCTAGAAGATAAATTGATCCGACATTTCCATTCTATGTTCAAACGATCAGCATCCTTGGAGTAGTTGCGAGCATGCAAACAAAAATCTGGAGAGTCAATAAGAGCGTTCATATAGCGGTAGAATATCATCAAAAACTCAGTTGAATCCATATCCGACGAAAGGGCCATCGGCGCCTTCAACGATAGCCTCCGCCGCCGAGAATTCATAGAAGAACTGGGTCGAGTTAAACCAAAGATGGTATCACAGTTAATCGAAATAGCAAACCGCTAGGCTGATGGACAGAACACGCTACATAATAAGCACGCGCGGTCACTCGAGGAAGATAGGGATAAACGTGGCAATGACAGAAGAAGAAGAAACAACGATGGAAACATGGGACTAAGTTACGTTGCAGCAGGTTTTTCGGGTGAAGGTAACAATAGAAGCAACGACCACAATGGCGGATACCGCCAAAACAGGGACGGCGTCGGAGGAAGCCAGTCCGCACAACGGTATCCGCCAAGAGCATGAGACCCACCTATGTCCACAATACAAATGCTGGAAGAGCCCTGTAATATGAATTTTTACGTCGACTCAGTAGGTAGATGATAATCCAATCACCTGATGAAAGACTGCCGAACATTCCTGAAGATGCAGGAGTTGTGCAATGCAAAGGCAGCCGAAGCGGCAAATCGAGGATACACATCCACGCCTGGTGTACTAGCCATCGGTGCATCACCACTAGTTGCACCAACACAAAACTCAAACAATCAAAACAACGAGTACCCCAGATCAAAAGGAGCAATGTCTATGATTCAGAAAGGGCGACCACCCAACAGAATTCAGAAGCTCATCACAAGACAAATGAATATGGCGGAAAAATTAATATTAGCTGCACCCGAATATCTCCATTGGTCGGAGCAAGAAATCACATTCAGTAGAGCTGATCACCCACTCCGGGTCCCACGACCAGGTCATTCAGCCCTGATAGTCGAAGCACAAATTGGCGGGTTCGATATGAGCAAGGTCTTCATGGATGCAGGAAGTAGCATAAATCTGATCTACGCAAAAATGTTGAGAACAATAGGCTACCCCCTGGATAATCTCGATCCAATAGAAACCTCTTTCCATGGAATAGTACCAGGTAAAGCCAAAATCCCTTTAGGCAAAGTTTTTCTTCACGTTGTTTTTGGTTCCAAGATAAATTTCAGGCGAGAAAGACTCGAATTTGAAGTCATGGATTGGCCATCACAATATCATGCAATCTTGGGACGACCAGCCTTTGCACGATTCATGGCAGTGCCACATTACGCATACTTAGTAATGAAAATGACAGCACCAAAGGGAATTATCATGATACAAGGAAGCTTCACACGTGCGGACAGCTACGATCGAGAGTTCAACAAAAAAATTGAATCTTTCAGGATGGCAACGGAGTTCGAGCAACTCAAAAGTTCAGCGAACGCATAACCTCTAGAAGTAACATGGGTCAATCCCGATCAGGCTTTTGACACGACAAAATACACAAAAGAAGTACAGATCCACCCCGCCGACCCGATGAAAACAACATTCGTGGCTTCTAACCTTGATCCCGCATAGGAAAGCGCGCTCATCGAGTTCCTCCGTGAGCACTGGGAGATTTTCGCATGGCTACCTTCTGACATGCCGGGAATCCCCAGGGAACTCGCTGAGCATGCATTAAATCTAGATCCAAAGGCGAAGCCAGTAAAGCAACCACTTCGACGCTTCATAGAACCAAAGCGCAAGGCCATTGGAAAGGAGCTCCATCGCCTAACCGATGCCAATTTTATCAAAGAATTAACGAAATTAGAGTGGCTCGCAAACCCAGTATGTGTTCCAAAGAAAAACACTACAGAACTTCGGATGTGCATCGACTTTACTGCACTAAACAAACATTGTCCAAAAGACGACTTCCCATTGCCGCGAATCAACCAAATCATCGATGCAACCTTGGGATGCGAAGGTCTTTCTTTCTTGGATGCTTACTCAGGATACCACCAGATCAGGATGAAGGAAGAAGATCAGGAGAAAACGGCGATTATCACGCCTTATGGCGTATTCTGATACACAATAATGCCGTTTGGCCTCAAGAACACTGGAGCAACATATCAGCGGATGATGCAGAAGTGTCTGGGAATCCAAATAGGCACAAACGTGCAAGTGTATATTGATAACGTCATAGTTACCACAGGTCAAGGATGTACGCTGATCAAGGACCTAGAAGAAACAGTCAGAAATCTCGATAGGTTTAGCATCAAACTGAATATGAAGAAATGTTCCTTTGGAGTCCCGGAAGGGCAACTCCTCGGATATTTGGTATCAACTAGAGGAATCGAGGCTAATCCCGAAAAAATACAAGCAATCCTCACAATGAAGAAGCCAACAAATCTACGTGGTGTATAGCAGTTGGCAGGACGAGTGGCGGCACTAAGTTGTTTTATTGCACGATTAGGAGAAAAAGCGTTGCCATTCTACGCCCTCATGAGGAAATCAGAAAAAATCGAATGTAAGGAAAAATCTCAGCATGCCTTTGAAGATCTTAAAAGAACACTTTCAACATCTCATGTCATCGTGTCACCAAAATAGAAGGAACCTCTGATCCTTTATATTGCTGCCACACATCAGGTGGTCAGCACGGTCCTGGTTGTAGTGCAGCCTGAAGAAGGAAAGACCCACAGCATGCAGAGACCAGTTTACTTCCTGAGCGAGGTTTTATCACCATCTAAACAAAGGTACCCACACTACCAGAAACTAGCATACGGGGTATTTATGACAGCACGAAAACTACGCCACTATTTTTCGGAGCACCCAATCGTAGTGGTCAACGAGGCACCTTTGTCAAGCATCCTCAACAATCCAGAAGCAACTAGGCGTGTTTCTCTATGGGGCATCGAATTATCCCCTCGGGATATCACTTATGAAAAGCGCAAAGCAATTTAGTCACAAGTTCTGCCGGATTTCATCACAGAATGGACGAAATTGCAATGCGCGGGTCCACCAGACATTTCTAGCACCTGGACAATGTACTTTGATGGATCAAAAAGAATGGAGGGAGAAGGAGAAGGAGTCGTATTAATATTACCTCAAGGCGACAAAATGCGCTATATTCTTTGGATGAGCTTTATAAAAACATCCAATAACGAAGCGGAATACGAGGCCCTGTTGCATGGCATGCGGATGGTCAAAGCTTGCGGTGCAACTTGCCTCAAAATCTTCGGAGACTCCAATCTTGTGGCACAGCAGGCAATGAAAAAATGTGATGCTGTCAGCAAAAATATGGTTTCTTATCGCAACTTATATAGCATCATGGAGGCTCAATTTGATGGGTGCGAAGTACCACGTATAGGAAGAGCAAGCAATGAGGAAGCCGACAATCTAGCAAACATCAAATCATTGTGTTTACCAATACCACCAGGAGTTTTTTGGGAGGAGATAGTGGAGCGATCGATCAAAGCGAAAAGAGTCTCCGAGGTCGTAGCACCAAAAACAGGGAAAAAGAAGCATCCGCAAAAAGAGTCAGGGGCTCCTTCAGAAACCAAGAACATAGAAGAGGCCATCGAAGAAGAAGAACAAGAAATCAAAGAGGTAATGCTAATTGAACCAACCTGGATGTAGCCGTATATAGCATATACGACTAAGGGGGAGCTACCAGAGGATGTGATAGAAGCTCGGCAAATCACCCGACGATCGAAGGCTTTTAGGATAATCAAAGGAGAACTATACAAAAGAAGTATTTCGGGTGTGTTGCAACATTGCGTAACACCCGAAGAAGGAAAAATTAAACTAAAAGATACACATGAAGGAGTCTGTGGTCACCATGCTAGTAGCCGAGCAATTGCTGCAAAAGCATTCAGGGCAGGATTTTATTGGCTCACTGCAGTACAAGATGCAAAAGACATTGTCAGAACATGTGAAGCATGTCAACGATTCGCAACAAAGCCTGGAGCACCCGCCGCTGAGCTGAACCCCATACCCTTGGCTTGGCCTTTCGCTCCGTGGGGACTCGACATGGTGGGAAAACTTCACAAATCATCGCCAGGAGGACACGTCTTTCTGTTAGTAGCAGTCGCCAAATTTACTAAATGGATTGAAGCAATGCCTGTCACCACCCAAGATGGAACTTCGGCTGTGTATTTTATCAAATCCATAGTATTTCGGTTTGGCGTACCGAACAACATCATCATGGATAATGGGACCAACTTCACTTCTAATGAGTTCAAGGAGTACTGCCAGGAGATGGTCATCAAAATAAGCTATGCTTCGGTAGCTCACCCGCAAACAAATGGACAGGTCGAAAAAGCCAATGGACTAGTTACCACTGGACTCAAAAAGAGACTACTAGCACCACTTGACAGAGCAAAAGGAGCATGGGTGGATGAATTGTCATCCGTGTTATGGAGTTTACGTACAACTCCAAACAATTCAACACAAGAGACACCTTTCTTTTTGGTCCACGGTGCGGAAGCCGAGCTTCCAGTTGAGGTATCACATGAATCGCCAAGAGTAGCTGCATATAATGAAGAGGAATCAAGAGAAGCACTTGAAGATGATGTGTATGCGCTTGATGAAGCTCGAGACGAAGCCCTCCAAAGAGAAACTATGTACCAGCAAAACCTGCACAATTACCATAGCAGAAGATTGCGGCCTAGGTCCTTCGAAGTAGGGGACCTAGTTCTTAGCCTCAAACAAGATGGCCACAAGAAGCTAGAATCGCCATGGGAAGGACCATACTTAGTCACAGAAGTTATTCCTGGAGGAGCATATCGACTACAAGATAAGAAGACAGGAGTAAATTACTCAAATCTGTGGAATGTAGCACAGCTACGACGCTTTTATGCATAAGATTATTTGCAATATGATAAGAGCCCTAGTTCAGCTTACTAAGCCAAGATGTCCAGGAGAAAAGGCTAAAATAGCCATCCGCTCAAAAAATAATGTACCGTCGATTTTCGCCTTATATATAAAGAGATAGTTATTTGTATCTTAATTTTTTTCCAAAGATCAATGCTTTCCATCAAGCTAACAACAACTATGAGCCTATGTCCAGATATAGGCATCCGAACATAGCCTCGGCGGCTACTCCCATCTGGAGCGCTAGCGTGCACCCAATAGAAATTCCGTTGCGTATGAAGTGCATTGACAAATTGCAAAAACCTTTTCAGTTTTACACTAGTGTATCCTCAAAAAGGTGTTACTCCCATCGGGAGATAGTATAAAATAATAAAACTATCTGATATAATCAGAAAGATTGGCGTCCCAGCAGGCCAACCGCTGATAAAGCTAAAAACCTCGGATCACGCTCAGACGTGGGAAAAAATCTGAATGCCATGTTCAGAAACATGAAGGTAAGACCCTAGGATTCGTCCTATGTGGCCTGGTAATCGCACAAGAATGCGCTCTGCTAGTAAAAAATTCGTATCAACGATACGATAAAAAATCCCGACGGACACGTTGGGTACCCGATAAAAATAGAAACCTGAATTCAGTATTTGGTAAGACCTCAACGGGTCGAACTGAATTACGCCGGTTACAAATTCTGGATTCGAGCCTGGGGACTTGAATTTGATATAGGTCAAACTTGTTTTACCCAGGAGCAATTAACTGATTCCCGATCCGTCGGAAGCATCAGGATCATTGTACCAAATCCCTACAAAATATAAAAAAGCAATAAAAGTAAAGGAAAAGGAAACTTTGAGACTCAACCTGAAATTGCGGTTCAGGCAGAGTCTCGGGGGCTACTGGCATGGGTATGATTATTCGGGTTCTTATAATTGGCTACTCTACATTAGGTAAAAAGTCCTATGGCCCGTGAAAATTCTAGATAACAACCCAAGGAAGCAACCGACAAAGACTTTGATTGTATTAGGAAAGAAACCATGAACCGACATTGTGTTGGTATTTTAATCACGCGTGTATGAAACCTATCTGCATACAGCTTTGAGACCCGGCCTATTATATATAGGACGGGAGAAGACCAAGCGAGGGTGCCAAAATCTAGAGGACAACTTGTAATAGTGTGTTTTCTCAATATTTAGGCGACTTTGATTCTATTGTTACCCTGACATCCGATGAAATCCCCAACGTTCTCTTTTCCACGAAACCCTAAGTCCATCACCATGGGCATTGCCAAGGTTACCCCTTGTCACACACCTTTATGGCCACCCATTTACGGACATGACAGTTGATGTGATCAAAACATACTCGGGAGATAGTGATTAATATGATCTCACGATCTAAGGAAAAGGAAACTACGCTTCTAACTATTGCAAAGATGAACCTTGTGACTTGATTGTGCTGTAATAACTGTCTTGGAGAAATGTCGATCATATCATATATGACTCTATTGTCAACTGGCATAAATGCTCCATGATTAGGAAACCTTGATCATCAGTTGTCCAATGAACTAGTATAAACAGAGGCTATTAGAGACTGAGTTTGTTTCATACCACACTTGTATCAAGGTTTCCGCTTGATATAGTTATAGCACAATATGAAACTATTACAAACTAATTGAGATATGATAATAAAACCCATTTGTTATTTTCCTCTAGGGCATATCTCCTTTAGTTTGTCTCTCCCATCATAGTCATGATCTAATAACTTGATTATCACCGTTGTGGTTGAAGTTGTACGTAGAACGGTTCTTTCCTAGAAAGCCCATAACCACGTAAAATATGCAAAAATAAAATAGAGGCATCTAACTTGTTTTTGCAGGGCATGTGATGTGATATGGTCATTGATACAAAAATTGTTGTATGCAATGAGATTTATTTTAAGTTAAACAACCAGAAGGAGCCGTATGGTTGTCTTTTTTCCTTTTATGGCATGTGTGATATATATATATATATATATATCCATAAGATATATTGTAATGGTGGAATACGACCATGATGGAGGCACCATGGACCTTGGTGCCACGCTGGTGAAATGATGGAGATCATACCATGACGCACAAGATGGAGATCGAATGCGAGAAGGACCATATCATATCACATTATTCTTGCATGTGATGTTTATATTTTGATGCATCTTATATTGTATTGATTTGATCGCCACTGTAGCATTATAAGGTGATCCCTCCCACTAAATATCAAGACAATAATATGGTCTTCCTTAGTATGCACCATGAAGAAAGTTCGTCATTTCAAAGCACCATGTGATGATCAGGTGTGATGGACTCTATGTTCCAGCATACAACGGGTGTAAGACAGTTTACACACGTGAATACTAAGGTTCTACTTCGAGAGTCTAGCATGCATATACATGGCCTCGGAACATGAACCGAAAGGTCGAGTCATATGAATGATATGATGTCTATATGATGCTCGCCATTGCAGCTGCACCACCTCACGTGATGATCGGACGTGGTGTAGTGAATTTGGTTCATGTAATCACTAAAAATGACTAGAGGGATGTCATTTTTGAGTGGGAGTTCATTTAGTAATTTGGATTAATTTGAACTCAAATTATCATAAACTAAATCAAAGTGAATTTGGATAGTTCGTTGTAGTCATTAGCATTCATTTACTAACTTGCTTTTAGCTATAATTGAGATAATAGAACTATAGAATTCTATAATTTTACTGTACGAATTGGTATCGTATTGTTTTATGAGTGTCAATCTAAAGTTTAAAGTACTATTGCAAACTTTCGGCAAAACCTCACTTACTCTGTGAAATTCAATAAGTAGTATTGAATCAAGAGTAACAAATTCCAGCGTTAGTATCTAAGTATCATGCTTGCCTCCATGATTCTTGATATTGAAAAATTATTTTAATATCAGCGTTATCTAGGAGCTGAAATTATTTCAAAAACCATCATGTGTAGAAGATATTGTGATATTTGAAACAATACTTTGTTGCAATATGATAGAGTATAATTTAATAAAATACATATTCTCGTATTGTATGAGAATTTACAAAGGTTAGATACGCTAGGCATCCTGATCACCCAAAAAGTTTTGGGAATTAACATTATACTCGCGATTCTCCTTTATAAGCTATAGTATCTTGATCATGAAAGTTGTCATGATAAGAATGAATAGAATATGTAGGTAAAATGTTTACTACATTAAAAGGATTACTAGAAGGAATGAAATTTGGAAGAGAGCCAAACATTTTATGATGGCGATCTACATCAAAAGTGCAAGTCCAAGGATATTAGTGTTTGACTAACATGATTTGGACTATGTGTCATGTGTATGGCACCATTATTAATGTTGATAGATTCTTTTAAAAAGGAAAAAAGGAAATGCTAAAAGAGAATCAGGAATATTTGGCAGAAAAGAAAAGACTGGAATGTCCATCTTAAGTATATAGATAATATACATGTTATGCGTCTATTCTTTTCTTGTTAAACAATGTGGTTCTTGGGTATTAGATACCGAATTGGTTGGTGTGAAAATGTCACACAGGGCAACACACTGCATGAAATACAATGGCCTAAGTAACTAGCAAGAGAATATGTGATGATGTTCATCGAAAACAAATAAAGTGTTATTGTTTTTCTCATTGACATCAAAGCTTGCCTTCAAGATTTGTTTTAATAATTGTTATTTTGTTCCGGTATTATGAGAATAATGGTTGTTCAAATAGTTACTGTATTCCATAGAAGATGGATGAACTCTTACAAGTCTAGTTGGAGAAATCACGTTCATAAACACTAATGCTAAAGTGTCACAAGAAAAATGATTCAAAGATCACTTACGAAGTGAAATCACCGTTTAAATTATATTGGAAATAAAATATGAAGAAATTCCATGTTGATGGATTTTTTGAGTCTTTGATTTTGATCAATTGATGCTTGTGAGACTTTCTTGGAGATAATTGAAACTCCATTTAAAGGCCAAAGAGGAACAGATGACTAACTTATAGGACATTCTGCATGTTGATGTATATAGTCCATTATGTGTAACCATGTGTAGTGGATCTTTTAACTTCATATACTTTCTTCGGAAATTTGAGTGAATATATGTGTATATTTACTTAATAAGGAATAAGTATGAAACATTTGAAAATTGTTCAAAGACTTTCAAGATGAAGTAGAAAAACATTGTAATGAGAAAATAAAGAATTTTATGATTGGATCATAAAGGGAGATATTTGAGTTACAATTTTAGCAAAACAACTAAGATTTTAGGAATTGTTCCATGGATTTGTGTTTTCGATAAAACCATAGAGTATGGAATTTTTTAGAGATGAAATCAAACCTTTTTTGACATGGTAAGATCAAAGGTGTCATTTATAACAGTGCCATTATGTTTTAAAGATTAAAGCTTTAGAGAATACCGATGTTTACACTAAAAAGAGCACCATCGTGATTCGTTGAAATGACACCATATGAGTTATGGATTGGGATAAAACCCAAGTCGTCTTTTCTTAAAATTTGGTATGCTGGGCATAATTAAAATGTTTAAAACCAAAGTTGGATAAAAACGTCTTTGTAGGTTATCCCAAAGAAATTGTTGGTTATTCCTCCATACACGGGAGACAAAAGTGTTTGTGGCTTAGAACGTCAAGTTTCTTAAGAAGGAATTGTTTCACGAAAAGTTAAGTGGGGGGACAATAGAACTTTGATAAGGTCATTGAACCTTAGCTATATGTGCTGAGTTGCATAGCGTCGGAAAAGGTCCTGGAGGCGGCTACAATGCTAATGGCTCGCATGCCTCAAAGGTTGTGGTCACGAAGATCTAAGTTCATATTGAACCACGTAGGTCGGATAAACAATCAAATAATTATTGTTTGACAATAATAAACCGATTACATGCAAAGAAGTGATGATGGGCCCTGACTCCATCAAATGACTAGAAGTCATAAAATCCGCGATAGTTTCCATACACGAGAAACAAGTTTCTGGACTTGGAAGACCCTCTAGAAGGCATGAAGACTATCGGTCGTGTTTAGATCTATAAATAAATAGACATGTATGTTTTCACATCTATGAAATGGTCGACATATTGTTAAAGGAGTTTTACAATTATGTTCAAGGAGTTTACTATGACAAGATTTGATCTTTCATAACAATATGTAGTTTGGATAGATTATTGTAGCAACCACTACATATGTCAATTTTGGTATATGGTAGTTGAACAAACAAAACAAAGTTCTTATAATAGAGTGGTTACCTAGGATGTGTAGATGACACGGTCCGAATGGTTTTGTAAAATCAAAGGATGCTAAAAAGGCATGCAAACTTCAATGGTTGAAGTAAGCATCACAGTGTTGGAATCTTCACCATGATGAAAAATATTAAAAGGTTTAGTTTCATCAAGAGACCATGAATATGCTTGCGTTTGCAAGAAATTAAGTGGGAGCGCTAAGACACGTTTCTAATACATTATGTAGAAGACATGTTGTTGATTAGAAATGATGTATCTTTTATTGACACAGGTTGATAATTTCATCAAAATTAAGATTTCGATGAAAGACTTAGGCAAAACCAGAATATTAGACATCAAAAGTCGATATGGATAGATTGAGACGCTAATATGGTCATGAAAAATGTACATAGATGAAATATTGAATGAGGTCAATATAGAAACGACAAGAAAAGTTCTTGCCACATGGAAAAGATTGTATCCAAGATTCAAGTGTATTGACACTTGGTGAGTGAAACGAGATTCAAGTGTTTTGACACATGGTGAGTGAAATCAAATATACCATGATATTTACATATCCAGATATGTCATACGCTCTAAATGTTATGAGTATATACTAGGATGACTCATAATATGATCATTGGACAATAGTAAGGATATTCTTATGATATTTGGAAGAACTAAGAATATATCATGTATGTAGAAATGACAAATAGTTCATTGTAAAGTAATACATTGATGCTAGAAATATAGTTCATTGTAAAGTGTTACATTGATACTAGACAGATAGTTCATTGTAAAAGTGTTACATTGATACTAGTTTTGGCACAAGATACAAATTTAGTTTATCTCAATTTAGGCTATGGGTTTAGGTGGCACAATTTGATGAAGAAAGTATTATGGCGGATACTACAACGAAAGGATAAAGTATAAGACTACTCTAGTAGTAGCATAGGAGGGCATTTGTGTCAAGAAGTTTGTTATCAAACTAGGTGTAGTTACAAGTGGGCTAGTACTATGAAGATCTATTGTACGACATAGTGTCAACATGTTTTTAGCTCAAGGAACTAAGGTCTCACCAATAGAATTAAATTTATACAATGCCATCTCATTTATGAATGAGTGATGCATAGAGACGCAAATACATGCAAATACACACGGACCCGAAAGTGTCAGATCCGACGATTATGTTTACCACTAGCAAACATGTATATACAACACCAGAAAGTCATAGATGGTTAATGTGCAAGTTTTCAAACTAGATTATTGAATCTAGTGCAAGTGGGACACTGAAGGGAATATGTCCGAGAGGCAATAATAAAGTGCTTATTATCTTATTCCATGTTTATGGTAAATGTTTATTTCTCATTCTATAATTGTGTTAACCAAAAATGTTAATACATGTGTGTTTAATAACAAAGAAAAGGTTCCTAGTAATGCCTCTCATTACACTAGCTTGTTGATTAATAACAGATGATCAAGGTTTCCTGATCATGACATTGGATGTTGTTAATAACAAGGCCATGTAATTGGAGAACAATGTGATGAACATTCACCCAAAGTAGGTTAGCAATACGATCATGTCTTCAAAGTTTATATTGCTATGTCACTCAAAGTAACACTAATCCTTAGATCATGAGATCACGTCAATCACTAATGCTAGAAGAGTACTTTGATTCCATAAAACATCACACTATAACAGGGTAATTATAAAGATGTTTTTCGGTACTTAGAAAGTGTTAGTTAAGGCTCATGGATCAAGAGTGAGATTTTTCCATCCTGATGACGGAGAGATATACTCAGGGCCCTCTCGGTGATATCACATTGACACAGCTTGCAAGCATGTGATTGGATCATATCGAATGTTATATCATAGGAACAAGAAAAGAGTACTTGTCAGTAATGAGATTCAACTAGGTATGGATGACACCAAATGATCGGATCTTGGACAAGTAAAATATTGCGAGACAAAAGGAATTGGTTACTATGAAAAAGGTTCACGCGATCACTAGTTCATTGTTGAGTAAGTGGGAGTCGTTATGGATCTCCATATCTTGTTAATGATTATTGATTGGAGAGAGTCTCGATCATGTCCACTTAGTTCACGAACCGTAGGGTGACACACTTAAGGCTCATCGACGCATTTGAGTGGATACAGAACGCATGAGAAAATACTGGACAGTGCATAAACTATTTTGATAAAACTACCGGAATAGTTCCAGTGAATCGAAACATTGCAAGGGGATTAATTTTTAACGTGTTTATTAAATAAAGTACTGATGACGGGAAAATGGGGCGACAGAAAATACTCGCGTTCGTGTCATAGAGACGGATAGAATATAAATTTAAATGTGCGCGTATATAAATAACAAATATCAAAGATTACAGTCCATACTTCCGAAACTCATGCATTTATATAGAAATTCTGTTAATTACGTCTCCAAAGAGAAAACCCCTGATTAAGAATTCCAATATTTCTATTACATAGGATTACATCATGACTATTACAAAAAGACAAAATAAAAAATCTTCTCGTGGTCGATGACGAACTCCAGCTCCGGGAACTTGAAGTTTATTCATGTGCATATATATAGTGTAAACTATGGGTGTATTTATAATTTTTTTCACTAACTTGTTTGGAAGTATCTTAGATATAGTATATGAACATACTCAAACAGATAAAGTATTACAAATACTTCCGTAAGGTAGTATATAAGACGTGGGTGTAGTTACACCCGGGAGTAAGAAGTATTTTTCCTATATATATATATATATATATATATATATACATATATATATATATATACCCTATTCAGCACCCAGGGTGCAGAATAGTTATTTTGCACCCCACATATTTTTATGTTCTCACATTCAAAAAATTATGTTTTGTATGCTAATAATTATGTTCATATTTATTAGAAATGCAAAAAAATCGACATAAAAATACAATTTTTCAGTCATTATAGTGTAAAATACATAGAAAATATGCATTTTATGTCGTATTTTTATACGATATGTAAACAATTTTTTTTACGATATGTCTAAATTTTTTTATGTTCTTCTTGACTTCTGAGGTAAAAAAAATTTACGTGACGTAAAAATCATGTACGGTTTGAAAGATAGAGGGTGGATGGAGAATAACTATTCTACATCCTGAGTGTCAAATAGCGCCACTATATATATATATATATATATATATATATATATCATTTGGCATATTTTTCTAGCGTGCTTCATTTGTTTCACCACCGCATACGCATAGTGTAGTAATGCAGATTTGATTTAGCTAGACATGTTAATTTCATCCTACGTTTGATACATAGGACACGTGCACTTGCACTAGTATTAGCAGTACAAGATGTATTCATGTATATATGGAATATTCTATTTATTTTTGTCGGCTTCCAACATGGATTAATTTGTGAGGTTGGTTAATTGTGATTAACCGACTTGAGAGCATCAGGAACGATGCATGCAATTTTGGCCATAGCACATGTACAAGACCTTTCTACATGCATGCCTACACATATTTAGCTTTTCATATTTATTTTAGTACTAAATGGATGTAGTACAGATTGATCTTGGAACCGATTTTATTTTGGATCATTCACACACCACCTGGACATGCATATTTTAATCTCTCACTTGTATTACTACTAACATCGCGTAACACTAATTGATGTCCGCGAGCAGCGTAACCAAGGGGAGTTTTTATGACACGATTTGATAATTTTGAAACTAGCCTACAATGTGATATGAGGAAGTTTCAAAGGAATTATATGCAGCAAGGGAATTTTGTATGACATGATTTAGTGATTTAGCCTATAATATGATGTGAGGCATATTTTATTATGGTTTATTTCACTTGTATTACTACTAGCACCGCATAGCCATAAATGCATGCGAGAAGCGTAACCAAGGTGAAGTTTTATTTTCTTCATGTTTGTATTACTAATATATCATAACATAAAATGCCTGTAGCGTAATCGAACAAGAAGTATATCTTATAATTTAGTTAGCATATTCGTATGTATATTTTCCGCAAGCATAACGCTATGCCAATTTCTACTTATTTTGGCTTATATCCTACTCAAAGGAATGATATCTTATTTCATTTGTACTTGTTCATATCCATTTTTAAGACTGGCCTAAGAGGATTTTTATGAGATCTTTGTACCAATATAATTCTCTAGATTTGTTTCCACGTATAGGGACCGAACCAAGGAACGGGGCTTATGCGGCCCACGTTTCATCCTGGTTTGTATCGCTAAAGGGACCAAATCAAGAGATGAACACCAAGAACAAATATATGCAAATATTCTCCTTGGCTTGTACCATGATGGCCGAACCAAGGGGGACGATTTCAAAGAAGATGAAAAGAGCTCTTCATTTTTTAGTAGATGTGAGCAAGCTACTTGGTTTGTACCCATGGCCTAACCAAGTGCATGATTTTTTTAGTAGATATAAGAGAGCTTCTTTGGTTTGTACCCATGGCCAAATCAAAGGCTAAAGAAGAAGATGGAGATGGAGGCCCTTTGGTTTGTACACACGGCCAAACCAAAGGTCAAAGAGAACCCATGAATCCCACCTTGCCTTGAACACCAAAGTGCTGATTGTTTTCTTCTTGTCTTTGCTTCTTGTTTGCCTTGTGTATTTGCTGTGCTATGAACAGATGGAAGGGACGGAGTATGTCCGGCCGGGGATGTGCATGTGTGATGATGGAGTCTAGTCTGAGCGATGATGTGTGAGCGATCTCTGATGCTATCTCTCCTTTTTTTTGCACAGGGCCCGTCTCCTATTTATAGAGTGTGGGGGGCTTCGTGCGTCTCCCGCCAGCAGGTCACGATCGGGGAGAACGTGGGGAAGTGGTTGGTTGCAACACGCACGCACCAAGCTCGGCTCGATGGACCCAGTCACCGGAAGAATTTGAATTCCTTGAGCACTCTATGGAACCGCATGCATATGGGCCATGGCCTGCTAATTGCTCTATTATTATAAGTTAATGGTGCATGGTGCCGCTAATCCATGCGTGCATGGGCTTTTGGTGAAGTCAGTACGTTTATTATTTCATTAATCGTTGTACTCATTTAATCCAATGGCTCCGTGCTGTTTTTTCCAAAGAAGTTCCATGCGAATCACTTAAGCATTTTTTGGTAGCTTAATTTAACGGGTACCAAATTTATTCATCCATGGAGAAAAATATGTGTGCATATATAATATTCATATTAATAATTTTAATGTGTTACTCGCACTTTGTCACGCACTAATATTTGCGTCCGGCAATTTATCTCGGTCGATCCTCACCGCTGGTTCTTTGAAATATTTTTTTATCATTATTTTGAATTTACGCCATTCTTTTTATTATAACGGAATTTTGCTGTTCGAATAATTTAATAATATTCTTTGATGTATTTTCCACACTATTATTTTCTTTGGACAAAATCGATGTCAACAAGTACTCATTAAATGAATTGTTCATTAAAATGAGTAGCACTAAACTAAATGAATTAAAGTGCTTTAATGGAAAGACTTTTGTTTTTTGAGTGGAAATTTAATGGGAGAAAATGGCCTTGATTATTTGTGAGTGGAGAGTCCACTAGTAATCAAGAGGGAAGATGTGGGGGCACCTCCTTTGTCCGCCGGCCATGGGAAGGGGATGCCCCCTCCCCCTATAAAAGGAGGTGGTGGAGACCCTCTCCTCTCACTCATTCCATTCCCTCTCATATGCCCTTTGGTTGGCATCTTATCCTCCTTGCTAGCTATTTCACTATCATGACTACGGTGCTTAGGCAAAGCCATTCTCAAGATCTTCTCCACCACCATCACTACCATGTCATAGTGATGTTGGAGTTCCCGATGATCCACTACTTCTGCTGCCCAACTAGAGCAAGGGACAGAGGTCGTCATCGTGATGAACATGTGACCAATTACGGAGGCATTGCCCATTTGTGGCGCTGATCATCTTCGCGTCCTTGAGGATGATCAAGTACATTCTACATCAACTATATTTGTTTGCGGGAACGTTATCCCACTTTCAGTATTCGAGTGTGAGTCCTTCTAAAATTGTTATAAGTATCACCTAGATTCGAGCTTGGTAGTTGCAACCGTAGGATTTTTTTTGTTTTTTGTGCAACGAACCCCATCACAACTAAGCACCAAGATCTATATATCTAGATACAAGAAACGGATGGATATACATCCATAAAGATCTTACCCTTAAAGACCGAAAAGCTTAGTTAACAAAATCTGATTTTGTGTATGATCTAGTCGTACACTTGCCGATCTCAAGATCGAGTTGAAGTCCAGCACCGCAAATTAGCAGCACATCCTTGATCGCACACTCATTCAGCACCCTGACAACCTCCGAGTCCTTGCTCCAACAAAGCAGCGGAAGTAGCAGCTCCTTCCAAAGCAACCACCGAGAACATGTACTTTCACTAATCCGAAGCCATGGGGAATTTACTAGAGGGAGAGAGAGAGATCCTTCAAGAGGATGTGTGAGAGTGGAGTAGGAGGAGAGCTCCTTTTATAGGGGATAGGCATCCCCAAGTCCATGGCCGGTGGCCAAGGTAGTGCCCTGTAACATCCCAACATTAGAGCTTAGAAATAAGCTGAACACAGGTGTGTGCATTGCATTCATGCATAGAAAATGCGGATAATTTTCGCGCTTTTAAATAAAACTTGTCAAAGTGATTGAAGCTTCTCTTAACTTGGTGGAACTGAAGTAGATCATCAAGTTGACTGCGATAAGTTTCAATGTGACCTTTGTTAAAAACCTTATTTTGGGTAATATAGTTTAATCTAAGGGTAAATCAAATGTAATAAAACTAAGTCACAACACACTATTTAATAAGGTGTACTTGATCTTCCAAAGATCATTACATGGTATTCTATACCACAACTCAAGGATGAATACTTAATGTTCTAAATATGATATCAAGGTATTATCTACCACAAACCTTGAATAGCAAGTTAAGTACATAACTTAAGTAAAGAAACTCTATAACTAAATCTTGAAACACTTGTTTGCCATAGTTACTCTTACCATGAGTATCATGGTAGTTCTTAAACATTAACTCTTGTCATAGATAGAGTAGAAAGGAGGTCAAGCCAAGACCATCCAGCATATACTCTTAATATGATATTAAGAGGTGAGATTCCTATTTGACCAAGTCCTAGTGTCAATGGATCATCACTATTGAGTGATCAATTCTTGACCTAGAACTTATTGACTCATAGCCTTTGACTTATTGTGTTGACCTTCCAAATACCTTAAGTAAGTAGCTAGTAATTGAGGAGATATGAGGAAGCTAGTAGTATTAGTACATTAGACAACAATCTTGTTAGGACAAGTGGATATAGACTTAGAGTAAGCTTGCTTAACAAGATAAGTCTATAGAGAGACTAATACAAGTTTACTACTTAGTTGAGTATAGATCTTGATCAAACAATTAGAAGCCTAAGCTTTGTATGATCAAAGGATGGTGGTCATTATTCTCAAGTCACTTGAGAATAGATGATTAGGTGTTGAAGAAGAGTTATGAATATACCAAGTTAGGCAAGTCCTAGTAAGTTGAATCATCTAGCTTGATCATTAGAAGTTAAGCTATAGTATGATGAAGTTTATGACATAAGTTGTAGGAGTAGTTGGAAGTATACTAGGAACCAAGGTAATACAAGAACAAACTTGTATTGGGGAGAGTAGTACCATACATATTCTACAAGATTGATATCCTTTGTTATTTATAGTGAGAACTATAATCTTGTAAGCCTTGGAAGAAGTTGCAAGATGAAGTTAAGGAAGTTAATAGATGGAGTTAGAAGTAGCTACATTGATAGGTGAATCAATGGTAGTTAATTAAGAGAAGTTATATACTAGGAGTAAGGATGGAGTAACGTTGAAGTGGCATGACCATGTCATCATATGATGATGGATATGGTGGAGTCAGATGATTTTCTTATTCAGGAAGATGTGATCTTTGTGAATAAGATAAGAAAGATTTATAGAGTATATTTAGGAAAGGAATTCCTTATCTCAAGATATCCTTAGTGAGGTATTAAGGTAAGGATTCTTTAGAAGCCTTAACCCAGATCTTATCAACCCATGACAGACCCCTATCTACCTCATTGTCCAAAAACCTAGAATGATAAAATTGTCATGATCATATTACTAAGTAATTCCAATATCTCACTCTATGTGGAGATATCAAACCCACTCATAGATTTAGAAATAGTATCCCTAAACCTTGATCCTTGTTCCTACCTATAATTGAATATGGGTTATTAAAACCTCTTAAACCCTATGTACCTATATTTGAATAAATCGTAGTATTTCTCTATTCATAATTGTTATTGATTCATCATTTCCTAACCAAAAGTGTTCTATGGTAATTCTAAATTTTACAAACCAAGTAGAATTGGAATTGGCAAATTCCCAAGTTTGGAGAACTATGGAACTTATATCAACCCATTAAAAACCACAAAGCTTAATTCCTCACAATGTATTTAGATAAATCTTTTATGAAGATAAGTGAGAACAAGATTCTATGTACATGGATACACATTTCAAACAAGTACCACTAAGATTGCCAAGTGAAATCAGAATCATATTTGTGAAATATTATTAAAAGAAGAAAATCCTAAAACCCAAATTTCTATTAATATTTCTTAATAGAAAGAACCCTTCATATAATTAGGGATATTTTATACATAACTAAAGAAAATAAGGAGCAGAGGGTCATACTTGCTCTAGACAATGCTACTCTTGACCTACTATATCTCTGAATATTTAAAACTTTGTAGAAAGATATATTTGAAATAAAATGGTGAAAAACAGAAATAAAAATGGAAATAGAAAAGGAAAAAAGGGCAGTAGAGCCAGCAGCCCACGGCCCAGGTCGTCTTTGTGCTACCTGTTGCCCTTCATGCACCCTCCAGAGTGTCCCGCTTGCTCGGCCAAATCCCAGTACCAGCCCGGCCCAAATAACATTTCGTCGAGCTTATCGTCATCGTCCACCTCTCGCGGTCACCGAAGCAGCTGTGTGGCACGAGCGCCGCCACTCGCCGGCGTCAAGATTCGCGTTGTCGGCACTCGGGGAGGATAAGGAGGCCACGCAGATGCCCTCGCTCGTCCTCATCCACTTCCTCTCACACTCGCTCTCCCTCCATCTCCCCCTGTCTCTAATTCCCACACGGTAGAAACCCTAGCTGGCCAGAGCCAATCATCGTCGTCGGTAGGGGTCGTCTCAAAGACCGTGGAGTGGTCATGAAGAGGCGCCATCGCGCATAGATCATCTGAGAAGAACGCAACGCTAAGGGGAGCTCAGAGATGATCGATTTTTGCTGTTCCCTTTCTCTAGTGATCGTCGGAGTCCACGGAGAATAGGCCGTACCAGAGCCATCGTTCTCATCAACCACCGCGACAGCATCAGGGTGAGCTACCGGTCCCTATGGACCTTTCCAATCTCTTCCTTTCGTCCTGCATCACCGTCGCGCCGTAGACCGCCGTGCGCCGCCACTGGCCACCGTCAGTCGCCATCTCAACCAGTGCTCCGGTGACCCAGAAGTGGTGTCGCCACCACTAAACTGCTCAGCGTGCTCGTCCGCATCCAACACAACCCCTCTCGCGAGCCGGGGTAGTTAGGGTTGCCGCTGGTGACCTCGATCTGGTGGTAGAAGCCGTCGCTGACGTCATCATGACGTCATGCCGATGTCATCCCTGCCACCTCAGCAAGTTTGACCCGGTCCTTGCCATGTGGCAAGTGACGTGGCCCGGACCCGCTTGTCATTGAAACTGGGTAGAAATAGGATTAGTAACAAAAGTTATTGTACCGGTCTAAGCTAACGTGGATGATGACATGGCCACGGGCCCATTAGTCAATGTCTGTGGCTAGGTTAGATAGCAGTGTAAAAAAAGATTTTCTGTTTAAACGTTTAGATAAAACAATATAAGTCTAAATATAATATATTTTAAGAATTTAGGAAAATAGTTAAATTTTATAAATTGAATATCTTTTGTTTTATAATTCAGAAAATGTATATAATATATCAAAATATTCAAAAAATAAAATCTATAATTTAACTTTATTAACAAACATTATTGTGTTAACTATTTAAATAAATATTATTTAATAAAGATTTTATAAGTAATAATACTTTGAAAATTCATATTTTAATATTGGTAAATGAGAAAAATATAAATAATATACCAAAATTCTTATAAAAACAAAATCTATATTTACCAACTTGTTTCAATTATTTTTGTATTCCTTAACTATTATTTATTATTTGTTTAGTATTTATAAAGTGAATAAACTTATAAAAATCATATCTTATTATTTAAAAGTCACAAAAATACTTATAATATACTAAAATGATCACAAAAGTAAAATCTACACACTAAAAATATTAACTCATACTTTTGAAGTAAAATAAAAGGTAAAGGTCTAATAAATCTTATTTAAAACCTTTTCTTTTATTTTAATTCATTAAAAATATATAAATACTTACTATTACCTTTAGCATTATTTGTTTAAAGTTTAAAAGTGTAATAATAAATGCAAGCTATGTTTAAATAAAGTTAAGATAGGTCTAACCCATTCAACTTGTACTCACTAAAACTACCATTTAAAATTAAGTAAGTTTTACCCTCCAAAAATATTTTATCAATTATAAAATCAACTAAAATAGTATATTCAATTGTTTATCACAAGAATCCTATGCAATTGTAACATAACCAAACTTCTATTTACTAATTCCTTCACCAGTTTCAGAAAACCACTCAAAGATTTAAACCAAACTCCAAAGTAATTGAAGTAATATCTATTATTTACTTATTAAGTATAACCATTGATTTTAAAATAGAAAGGTAAATGCATCCACTTATGCTATGGTTTTTTAAAGTAGTGATGTCTTCCTTTTTAATAATCTTAGCTAATAAGAAAACCATAAGGTGTTAACTTTAAGTTTGGATACTTTTTACTTTGTAAAAATAATCTTTCCTCAAAGCTTATTCGTTTAAGAAACATTGAAAGTAATCCTTGAACACCTATTGACGAGGGTTTAACTCGTCAATGCCCATTGTTATGGACTTGGGTTTTGGAGAAGGAGGGAGCGCTGGAGACATCTATCGGCTAGCAAACAAGCACACAGGAGACAAAGGATTTACCCAGGTTCAGGCCTCGTAGAGGTCCCTACTCCTGCTTGTCTACTCGTGGAATTATCAAAGGAGTCGAAAGTTATAATGGTGCACAGATGCAATCTGGCAAAGGTTGTGGAAACTAGGGTTGCGTGTGTCCTCCTCGCCGCCCCCTCCTAGCCTTTATATAGATAGGCTAGGTCTCAGGTAGCAGGTCGAGTCGGTTACAAGTTAGGGTTTTCCCCTTCAAACTTTCTATCTTTAGTTTCTTCTTGTCCTTCAAGCAATCGAGAGTCCGTAGGTTACTCGAGTCCCTCCATCCGGGTCTTGGCGGCACCGTGGGCCCGTATGTATTTGGACCGTATATACGAAGCTCGAGTACTTGTAGGGTATACCCATGTCAGTAGCCCCCGAGTGTCCAGTGGAATCGCAGATTCAACTAGGGACTTTTTGAAGCCTTCGAGTGCCTAAATGAGTACATTTCGATTGCTTTTATTTGTGTCATAGGGATTGTTGATATATGTGTCTGATATAACCGAAGTATCGGTATCAGTTAACCACCTTAGGGTGAAACAACGCAATCTACTCAAATTTGAGTCCCCAGACTCGAATCCGGCAAAGTGCTGGTGTAATTCGACTCAGGCCGCGGAGGTCTTACAGGAGTCGAATTCTAGTTATATGGGTGTGAGCACTTGACGCGTCCGTCAAGGCATGTTCATCGTGCCTGTAGGCACGGATATGTTTCTGGTAGTGCGCAGTTAAATGCGTTGCCAGGCCTTATTCAGGTCTTACCTTCATGACGTAGGCGCGGCATCCGAATTTTATCATCGCGGAGACGATTCGGGTAACCCAGGAGACGCAGTCTCTTTGTAGGGGAAAAATTATGAGGCGGTGTCGCCATGAGTTTCGAGTGTGGATGTTATCAACACACAGTTTTTTGTACAAATAATCATAGGGTGCGCGACCAGCGCTCCCTATGGGAGTAGCCCCCGAGTGCCTGGTTGAGTCGAAGACTCAGGCAGGGACTAAAGAACTTTTGTGACTGCTGTCGACTTTCGCTTGCTTGTTTCAGTCGATGACTCGGGCAGGTACTAAAACACTTTTGCGACTGCTGTCGTCTTTTGCCTGTTTGTTTCAGTCAATGACTTAAGCAAGTGCTAGAATACTTTTGCGACTGCTGTCGTCTTTTGCCTGCTTGTTTCTGGCGCTCCCTATGGGAGTAACACATGTCCATAATCGAACTATGTTTTGAGTGATTGGGTTTGCTTTTGTGATTGTCCATGTTCCTGCAATAAGAAAAAGAAAAGTCATAGGGTGCGCGGCCAGCGCTCCCTATGGGAGTAGCCCCTGAGTGCTTGGTGGAGTCGAAGACTCCAGCAAGGACTAAAAATAGTCGAAGTTTTTCACTGCATAGCCTTGGTGACGTCAGTGCTGACGCTTGTATGACCTTAGTTGCCCGCGTGAGCGGTTTTGACGGGACGTGACGAGCGATGGGTCCCACTTTCTGACTTTGATTTGACTGGGCGTGCGTAATCTTATTTTTAACTGTGCCTCCTCGATTTCCACACGTAATGGTAGAAGTGGGGGGACGGTTCGCGCTTCCTCTTATCCACGTGTCCTACGCGATGCGTGCCACGCGTCCAATAGGGTTTTTGTCAGCCGTTGGATTGCATCTCCCAGGGGTTAAGTAGCGATGATGCGGAGGTAATTTCCCATCTGTGCTCTTTCTTCCTTGCTGCCATCGCCATTGCCATTTGCTTTTCTGCTTTCCTCTGCGCCCATCTTCTCCACGACGCTAGACCAGCTCCGTTCGTTCCCAAGCTACTTTCTTCGCTCTCATCGCCGCCGCGCAATGGGAAAGAAGAAGGGAGGCGTTGCCGCTGATTCCGTGGCCACCCTCACTGCAGCGAAGAAGAAAGGTGGCTCCGCTGCTGCGGGCACCAGTGCCGCCGCCGTCGGGAAGAAGAAGGTCGCGGGCACCCGCATGACCAATGGCGCATGGCGCCCCTCTATCATCAAGGCGTCGGATCTCCGTCTTCTTCGCCAAGACGGAGTGATTTCTGCAGCAGTCGCCGATTCGCGCGTCCCCAGCGGTGAGACCATTCCTGTGCCTCCCGCTGGTTATCGAGTGATGTTTCTTGCATTCATCATTCGTGGTCTTTCCTTGCCTCTTCACCCCTTTCTTTGGGGTCTTCTTTGTTTCTATGGGCTCTAGCTCCATCAGCTGTCCCCAAATTCTCTCCTCCACATCACCTGTTTCATCACTCTCTGCGAGTGCTGCCTCGAAATCGAGCCACACTTTGGTCTTTTCAAGCGCATCATTAAATTGAAACGTCAGTCCGCATCTGGCTCTTTACTTTATGACGTAGGTGGTTGCGGAATCCATGTTGACCCATCCGCCACCTACTTCGATATCAAGCTTACCAAGTCCTTCCAGGGATGGAGGGACAAATGGTTCTATGTGCGCGACCAGAAGGCCAAGGACGAGCACTTTGGACTCGCGCCTTTCGATCCCGCGACTCCCTGCAAGAAGATGCGTTCTTGGAAGAACGTGATCATGCCTTCCGAACTCACGGAGACAGATGTGTTATATCAGCGCGTCTGCGACCTCGAGAGTCGCATAGGCGTAGAAGAGGGAGGTTGCGCCCTTATCAGGACTTGGCTGCATCGTCGCGTCCAGCCTCTCCAGGCCAGGGTCCATCCCATGTTCCAATGGGGTGGTGCTGATGATCCCACTCGCGTGTCTGCTGATGGCATGTCCGCGAGTGAGGTAGATAAGAGGGTGCGACTGGTTACGAAGTACACCCTCAAGGATGTGCTTCCGAACGAGCCAGTCGTTCCTCCCTTCGATGCTTCGAATCCTCCTCCCAAGGTACAGTTGCGCTACGTAGTAGCTTATTTTCTCGATTGCGTTTCCTATTGTGTTTGCTTATCTTTACTTTTTGTATGCAGGAGTGGGCGGTGTCACCTTGCATGCCTCCCCTCCCCGAGGGGATTATTCCTCGTGAAGCTTTGGAAGAGGACGAGTCTGAGTCGACTGTTCCTTCCGATGTGGAAGAGGAAGCCCCCGAGTCCGAGAGTTCGGATACTCGCAAGCGTTCACGTAGCGGGGATTCCGACGCGTCGACTCCTTCATCTCCAGGAGGCACGACTGTTGACACGAAGTCGCCAATTCCAGCTGTTCCTGTGAGGGCTGTGGCACCGTCTTCTCGCAAGAAGATGCGATTGCCCAAGGAATCTTCGTCGGAGTCGACGGAGGCCACTTTTGATCTTGACAGATTTGACTGGTAAGTTTGCTAGTGCATTTATTCTTCTCTTGTTTTCTTCTTGTTGGCTTTGCCCTAGAGTTTGCCCTTTCCGAGTGCGGATTTTGTCTTGCAGTCAAGAGGCGTCGTCATCTTCTGGCGACGTCAAATTTTTGAAGGAATCAGGAGTCGCGACCTCAAAGGCCAAGATAGAGGTCAAGCGTGCTCCTTCTCCTCCGGCGGCGGCCCACTCCGGGCACAATTCTTCGAGCTCTCCTCACGTAGGGGAGCATCGAGTAGTTGCTCGGATGACGGTTCAGCAATCTTCTTCAGAGTCGCTGGAGGACCATGTAAGTATATCTTTCTTTCTTTTATAATTTGGCAGTCAGCGCCCTTTGTTACCCTCTACTGACTCCTCGTTTTGTGCGACAGCTCCTTGTAAAGGAAGCCGCGCAGGTGGCAGAGCAGGTGATGGAGATGGGTCGCCAGCATGCGATGCTGGAGACGCGCCACCGCGTGGTTGAGAGTGAGTGTTCTATACTTATTCTTTTCGTCTTCTCTGTATTTTGGTATAATCGACTGACAGCCAAATTTTTGACTGCCATGTAGCTGAGCATAATGCTTTACTGCGTGATGTCGCCACGTTGGAGAAGACGCTGGCCGCAGCTGTGAAGGGGCGCGACGAGGAAATCGCGGCTCGTGATGAAGCCTAGAAGCATGAAGAGGATCTGCGTGCCTCCTTTGAGGCTAGGGAGAAGTTGTTTGAAGAGCAACTGTTCTCAGTCGCCAAGGCCCTCTCAGGTACCTTTACTTGGTAGATATTTTATTGATGTTCTTCTCTTCCTCTGTAGTGCCGGTGGCATTAGAAGTTTGATCCATGTGTGTATTTTGGTGTAGATGCTGGCAGCTTGAGTTTTGATCCACAAGCCCTTGGTCGCAATGACGCTCTGGCGGGCGCGGTATCTGCGGTCGAAGATCATAGCGCCGCTGTCCAAAATACGCTGTCCAAAGCCAAGGCCACTCTGAGTCGCCTCCGGGAGGAGCTGATGCCGAAGGCGGAGCTGGTCGACAATGTGGAAGAGCTGGTGGAGTCGCTTGCTGGGGGTGTGCCTGCCACGTACAAGAACTCCCTCTGCGCAGCTGGCGTGACCATGTCACTTGCCATGGTGCAAGCCCACGGAGTCGAAGTGGATCCCTCTGCGGTGTCGAAGACGATGCCTGTTGGCGCGGATGGTCAGCAGGTAGTATTCGCTCCCTTTGCGACTGCTTGTGCCAAATATGGTCATTCCTTGATAAACACTGTTGCCAAGTATTCGGAGGAGCTCAATCGCGCAAAGAAGGCGGCGAAAACTTCGGCCTCAGGGGCCGGCGGAAAGTCAGTGGCATCTGATACTGCCACGGACTTGATGAAGCCCCCGAGGTCATCGAAGTCGAAGAAGCCAGCTGCTCCGTAGTTAGTTTCTTGTAATAGCTGATGAACTTGCTCTTTTGATTGGAGAACATGCCTGTTGGCGAATGTGTTTGTAGATACTTTTATTGATCCTGAATGCATCTGTTACTTTTAACTTTTGAGTTGGTCGCCTTATTTTGCCTCTGGCTTGATTTTTGGTAGGGTACATAAAGTGGTCCTGTGGGGGGAAACCCGTACTCGCCATCTCTTAAGGATGCAATGGCACCACCACGCTCCAGGGTAGAGGAGTTGTCCTTGCTTTCGCGACTTCGTGATCGCGTGAAGCAACCGGAGCGTGAATTGCCCGTGATCCACGGTAGCACGGACGTGTGGAAGTCAAAGGCTGAAAAAGCCGCTGCCTGTGAGCAATATCTTCTTGGCGAGGTGACGCAACTGGGCGACCAGTTTAAATGTTAGTTTGCTCATCCTCGTCTTTTCCTTTGTAGTTAATCGCAATGGTACGTTGTACTCATGTTGTTGATGTTGCTTCGTGTAGTTGTTATCGCACGCCGTCCGCAGGAGGAGAGGGATAGGATTGCCATCCGCCTTCATGATCTCACCCAGGAGCAACTTCAGGAGAGTGGATACTTCTGGGTAGATCATGATCATGCGACTGTGTTAGCGACCCTGCAGGACCGCGCCTCGTGAGTGCTGCTCTTTCTGAAGAAGTCGCAGTCATGTTTGAAGAACATCTACCGGGCGATGTTCCCGCTGGATGATGCTCCATTAAGCCTGCTGGCTCTTCTGACCAAATTTCAAGATATGTCCGCGGTTCGCGAGTGCGTGAGGCAGTAGTTGGTGGCTGGTGCCAAGGCTGCCCTCTCTGTGGTGCGTTTGCACAGGCCTGACGTGGATATCGCCGCTATTGCCTTTGGGCCACCGGTGCCACCAGCAGGATCTTCTTGGAACATGGTGCCGCACTATCAAGCGGTGGATCGTCCAGCCGAGGAGATCGTCGACTTCTTCGAGGAACAGACTAATGTTCTTCTGTTGCAAGGGTAGCCAATATGTATCCTGCACATAAGTGTACTGGTGTTGTAAAGCTCATATATATTTGTAGATAATTTATTGTTGAATGTATACAAATAGATGTATAAGCGTGGGGTGCGTTGCACTTATGCGAGTCCTTTTCGTTAGCCTGGCCATCTTTGTATCGTTCCCTTGTCAACCTGTTAGGTGCGTTGCAGCTGTGTTGAGTTTGTGTTAAGGGGTTCGATTGATGTGCCAGCTACTCAGGATGTCGCATTTTTGTTCGAAGAACATGTGTGTATAGGGTGGCGTAGCCCCCGAGTATGAAAGTTGACAAAAGAAAGGAGAACACGGAGTTTTGGGGCACTTAGCTTTTGTTTATTCGAAGAACAGTACGTAGTACAATGTGTGGCTAAGTAGCCTTGGCTGAATAGCCTTATTTGCGCTGCAAAAGTAAAGAAGAAACGACTAAGAGTAGAAGCGTCGCAGTTGTGCGACGTTCCAAGGGTTGGACTATGCGACTCCTGTCTCTAAATCTTGAAGGCGATAGGCGTCACCTGGGATTACTTTTGTAATCACGTACGGTCCTTCCCAGGGGGACTCGAGCTTGAGATGCCCCTGCTGCTTCAGTCGCAGGACCAGGTCACCTTCGACGAAGGATCTTGGGCGAAGCCTTCTGCTATGGTAGTTGTGTAGGTTCTGCTGGTAGATCGTAGATCTTTCTGCGGCGATTTCTCTTGCTTCGTCAAGGAGGTCGACGGAGTCTTCGAGTGCGAGGGATGACTCCTTCTCGCTGTAGGCGACTACGCGTGGCGCTTTGTATCATACCTCGGTGGGTAGTACTGCCTCTGCTCCATGTACCATAAAGAATGGTGTGTAGCCGGTGGCGCTGTTTGGAGTTGTACGCAGGCTCCAGAGTACGGATTGCAGTTCGTTTGGCCAGCAGCCCGCGGCTTGTTCGAGTGGCCAGAGGAGTCGCTTCTTGATGCCGCTGCAGACGAGCCCGTTTGCCTTTTCCACCTGACCGTTGGTCTGCGGGTGTACTACTGAGGCGTAGCTGATGTTGATCCCCAGGTTCTCGCAGAAATCTTGGAACTCCTTGGATGTAAAGTTCGTTCCGTTGTCGGTGATGATGCTGTGCGGCATGCCGAAGCGGTAGACGATGGACTCGAAGAATTTTACTGTGATGCGCCCTGATTGCTTGGTCACTGGCATGGCCTCAATCCACTTGGTGAATTTGTCGACTGCGACCAGGAGGTAGACGTAGCCTCCTTGCGAGGACCTTGGAAGTTTGCCGAATCGCTGGCAAGCATTGCACTTTTGGACTATGTCCTTGGCGTCGAGCATGGCCGTGGGCCAGTAAAATCCATCCCGTAGAGCTTTGGCAACGAGGGCGCGACTGCCGGCGTGGTGCCCGCAGGTCCCTTCATGGATGTCGAGGAGGACTACTCTTCCATCGGCTAGGGAGATGCATCGCTGTAACACGCCTGTGATGTTGCGTTTATACAGTTCTCCATTGATAACGGCAAACGCCTTGGAGCGTCGCGCGATGTGTCGTGCGTCTGTCGGGTCATCCGGTAGGCTCTTACTGAGGAGGTACGTAATGTACGGCTGCGTCCAGGATTGTTCGATCATCATGATGCTCATTGGTCCCTCGAGTCCTGTGTCGAGCTCCAAGTCATCGATTGTCATTGGCTCATTGGGTGGCGTAGCCCCCGAGTCCGTTGCTGCGCTTGTTTTCTTTTCTGCGGCCTTCGGCTTGATGGAGCATTCGCATATGCGCTTGAGAAATACCCCAGGTGGTATGGGTGCGCAGGTGGAGCCTATGTTGGCGAGTGCGTCCGCCTCCTCATTGCTTTCGCGACCTATGTGTCGCAACTTGCAACCATCGAAGTCTCCTTCAAGTGTGTCGTAGAGGTCGCGGTATGCGATCATGTTGTCATTTAGTGCGTCGCACTCGTGCATTGTTTGGTTGACAACCAGCTTGGAGTCACCATATATGATTAGCCTCTTTGCGCCGCAGGCTTTTGCCATTCTCATCCTGTGTAACAGGGCCTCGTATTCAGCCTCATTGTTTGAGGCTGTGAACTGCATTCGCAGGACGTACTTCAGCTTGTCCCCTTGAGGCGATGTCAGTATGACACCTGCTCCTGCTCCATCTTTCCTCTTGGACCCATCGAAGTGCATTGTCTAGAGGTAGGACATGTCTGGCCTGTCCGGGAGTTGGTTTTCCATCCAATGTACGAGAAAGTCAGGGAGAACTTGCGACTTGATTGCGTCGCGCTTTTCGTATGTGATGTCTCGTGCAGACAGTTCGATTCCCCAAAGCGTGACTCGCCCTGTGGCGTCAGGGTTATTGAGGATATGTCCCAATGGGGCGTCGTTGACTACCACGATTGGGTGTTCCTGGAAATAATGGCACAGTCGTCGGGCGGTCATAAAGACGCCGTACGCCAGCTTCTGGTAGTGCGGGTACCGTTGTTTTGTTGGTGTGAGGACCTCGCTGAGGTAGTATACCGGGCGTTGTACGCCGTGGACCTTGTTTTCCTCGGCCCTTTCGACGACGAGCACTGTGCTAACCACTTGGTTGGTGGCGGAGATGTACAGCAGCAGTGGTTCCCTTTCTCGTGGAGTTACCAATACTGGCGAGGTGGATAGCAGGCGCTTGAGGTCCTCGAATGCTTCTTGCGCTTCGCTGGTCCACTCAAATTTGTCAGCTTTGCGGAGGAGCTGATAGAAGGGCAGCGCCTTTTCTCCCATTCGACTGATAAATCGACTGAGGGCCGCAATTCGCCCGGCTAGTTGCTGAACGCCTCTTATGTTCTTTGGCTTCTCCATGGCCAGTATGACCTTTATCTTTTTCGGGTTTGCCTCAATCCCCCTCGCGGAGATGAGATATCCGAGCAGTTGCCCAGAGGGTACGCCGAAGGCGCATTTGTCCGGATTGAGCTTTATCCGGTAGCGATCGAGATTAGCGAAGGTTTCGCGCAAGTCATCGATTAGAGAGGCTTCTTCCTTGGTCTTGATTACTATGTCATCGACATAGACTTGGATGTTGCGACCAAGTTGCTCCTTGAGGCAGGCCTGCATGCACCGCTGGTATGTGGCTCCTGCGTTTTTTAGCCCGAAGGGCATTGTGTTGTAGCAGAACACGCCGAAGGGCGTTGTAAACGCGGTCTTCTCCTGGTCTTCCTCCTTCATTCGAATTTCGTTATAGCCTGAGTAGGTGTCGAGGAAGCAGAGGCGCTCGCATCCAGCAGTGGAGTCGATGATTTGATCGATCTGTGGTAGCAGGAAGTGATCTTTTGGGCAGTGCTTGTTTAGAGAAGTGAAGTCCACGCACATCCGCAGGATATCCGTGTCCTTTTTTGGCACCAGCACCATATTGGCGAGACAAGTGCTTTCCTTGATCTCGCGTATGAATTTGGCCTCGAGGAGTGTGTTGATCTCCATTCCGATTGCCTGTGCCCGTGGCTCAGACAGTCGCCTGATTGTTTGCTTGACTGGCCTTGCGTCGGGGTTGACATTGAGTGCGTGCTCGGCGAATTCCCTGGGAACTCCTGGCATGTCTGCAGGACACCAAGCGAAAATTTCCCAGTGCTCACGGAGGAATTCGACGAGTGCGAGTTCCTATGCGGGACTCAAGTTGTTGGCGATGAGGACCGTTTTAGCGGGATCTGATGGATGGACCTGCACCTTTTTTGTGTGCACAGATGAGTCGAAGGAGAGGTCAGGTGAGCTTGGCCTACTCAGGGGGGGCAGACTGTTGTCTGTCGTTTCCTTCAATCGCGCGAGCTCCTCCTGCATGCCGAAGGACTGGGAGATTCTGTTGAATTCCCTGTCGCAACTGTCAGATCGCTCGAAACTCCCGTTGATCGTGATGACGCCGTTGGGACCTGGCATTTTCATCTGCAGGTAGGCGTAGTGAGGTACTGCCATGAACCTAGCGAACGCGACGCGCCCGAGGATGCAGTGGTATTGTGAGGGCCAGTCGACAACTTCAAAGTCGATGCGCTCTCGCCGGAATTTCTTCGGCGTGCTGAATATGACGTCGAGATTGATTTTTCCTAGGGGGTATACGCCTTTTCCTGGGACGATGTCGTGGAACGTTGTGTCCGATGCCTCCAAGCAGGTTAGAGGGATCCTCATTGCTCGCAAGGTACTCGCGAATATGAGGTTGATACCGCTTCCGCCATCCATGAAGACGCGACTCATGTCGAAGCCTCCAACTTGCGCCTCGAGTACAAGGGGGCAATGACCTGGGCGAGGTACTTGAGGCGGGTGGTCATGTTTGTCGAAGGTAATGCATGACTCACTACCACTGAGGTACTCAGTGGTGGATGGTGGCGAGTGCATGGCCAAGTTGACTTGGTGAGTGATGGCCTTCTGCACCCTATTGGAGGGGCGTCCCTTTTGGATCATCATGGTACCCATGGCCCGTGGGTATGGTTCGCCTCCGTGGTGCTGGTCCGGTGCAGCTCCGTTCGGGGGTGGCCCGGGTGGGGGTGCGCCATGTGCCACTGTGCCTGGAGCGGTTCTGTAGCCTCTTTCGACTGCATTGCGGTTCATCCGAACCAACCCCTCATGTAGCTTGAGGAACTCGCGGTAGTCCTTGAGGAGGTGACTGGACTTTCTCTTGCCATCATGCTTGTCGATGTAGAAGTGTATCGTGCATGGTCCGAACAGTTTGTCTTCGATGGAGGTCGCGGGTGCTTCATCGCGAGTGCGGCGTTGCCATACTTGCGTGGTTTTCCCGGAGTCGCGGTATCCGCCGCTGCGGTATCCGCTGTTGGTTATCGTCGCGTCTATCGGTGTAGCCGGCTGTGACCATGTTGACGTCATCGTGATCGTCGTAGACGCGCATACGACGTTTACTCCGGCGGTCGCGTCTTCGTTCAAGTTCTGCCTCCTCGTCACAGTGAACGCGATTCTTCAATGAATCTTCCCTATCGGCCCACCGATTCGCGATTTCCATCAGGTGGTCGATGGTCTTGGGCTTCGAGCGGCCTAGCTCCTCCCCGAGTTCCATGCGGCGGACACCACCATTGAATGCGTCAATCGCGCGGTCTTCCGAGATGTTCTCCGCGGAGTTCTTGATGATGGACCATCTTTGGATGTAAGAGCGCAGCGATTCGCCAGATTTTTGCTGGCAGCATCTCAGTTCTTCGATTGAAGAGGGGCGTTTGTACGTGCCCTTAAAATTGCGCACGAAGCTATAGACCAGCTCATCCCAGCTGCGAATGGATCCACGTGGGAGGTTGTTGAGCCATGCCCGGGCGGCACCCTGCAGCTGTAGCTGCAAGCATTGCATGGCAGTACTTCGATTGCCTCCGTGCAGTCTGACGGAGGAGATGTGATCCTCCAGCCAGATCTTGGGGTCCTGCAGACCGTCAAATTTCGGGTTCTCTGATGGGAGTTTGAACCCTTTAGGCATTCGTTTTTGCCTGATGGATCTGCTGAAGCATCTAGCGCCGCAGAGCTCCCCATCTTCTTCTTCTGAGTCAGTTGATCGAGCACGTCATGCCCTTGACTTGTCGATCTTGCACTGCGTGAGTTCATCGCGTGCATCGTAGTCGCGATCGTGTCGCCGTGAACGGTGGCACCGAGACAGGTCGTGACTGTCATCGCTTGACGAGGGTGAGGAGTAGCGCTTTGCTAACGCTTTGCCCTTTTTTGGGTATGGTACTGGTTCTTTGTCGAGGGCGGCCTCGATTAGCCCCAGACCCGCGATCATAGATCGGTGCATGGCCGTTCGGGGATCTCCAGCCGGTGGCTGGTTATTGAGAAGGTACATGGTGGCCGCTGTCACTGCGGCATGTGGCGTCCTGGAAACCACGTTGCCTCTCATGTCGACTGTCATAGAGCCGAAGTCGAGGACTTTCGCGGCGTCTATGCGTTCTTGCTCGGTGAGGTGAGCCATCCGCGATTGCCTCTTCCTGGCGGGATGCTTGTTGCCTCTTGAGGAGGATCCTCCGTAGGAGGAGAGCCCAGCGCGACGAAGGCTTGACTCGTCCGCCGCCTTTTTGCGCGCCTCGAGTTGCGCGATTGCTTGTTTCTGGCGCTTGAATTCCTCTTTTAGAAGCCAGTGGTAACCCATCAGTAGTTTCTGAGGGGACCCGAAGGGTAGAGGTGCACCTCGTAGGGCTTCGCGGCAGCGTTCCCACTCTTGCTCGTTGAGCCTGATCACGACGTGTTCGCCCGTTTGCTCGTTGATTATGCTGGGGGGTTCAACTGCTCCTCCATTGCCGCCGTTGCCGCCGTTGGCGGCGTTGGGCGGGTCAGTGCCGTTGCCGGTGTTACCACCATTGCCGCGATTGGTAGACGTGTCGCCTGCGTTGATGACGGCGCACATGAAGTGGTTTGGGAAGCTGTTGCTTCCACAACGTTCAGATCCGGAACCGTAGGTTCCATCTTCAGTGGCCAGATCGCTTAGATCGGAGTCGCGACTGCTGTCGCTGACCATGTTCCCGACTGCCACCGGAGCATTGAGCTCGCTGAGGGTGGCGATCGATGGAGGGAACCATGATGCTGGGGCAATCGCCGGTGCTGTTGGCTGATCGGGCATGCGAAGCGTGCCCATCTGACCAACTAGGAAGCGGAAGCTCCCAATCGCCAGACTGATTCCGTCGCCTACGGACTCGAAGGCCGGGCGAGTGGTCGGCGTGTGGACGGTGAAGTCGAACGGGCCGAAAAGCTGGCGAATCTCCGCTGTTGCAGAGTTGTAGATCGCGTTTGATGGGGCCGAAGAAGCCGCAACATCAGCACTCCCATTTCCCACAGACGGCGCCAATTGACGAGGGTTTAACTCGTCAATGCCCATTGTTATGGACTTGGGTTTTGGAGAAGGAGGGAGCGCTGGAGACATCTATCGGCTAGCAAACAAGCACACAGGGGACAAAGGATTTACCCAGGTTCAGGCCTCGTAGAGGTCCCTACTCCTGCTTGTCTACTCGTGGAATTATCGAAGGAGTCGAAAGTTACAATGGTGCGCAGATGCAATCTGGCAAAGGTTGTGGAAACTAGGGTTGCGTGTGTCCTCCTCGCCGCCCCCTCCTAGCCTTTATATAGATAGGCTAGGTCTCAGGTAGCAGGTCGAGTCGGTTACAAGTTAGGGTTTTCCCCTTCAAACTTTCTATCTTTAGTTTCTTCTTGTCCTTCAAGCAATCGAGAGTCCGTAGGTTACTCGAGTCCCTCCATCTGGGTCTTGGCGACACCGTGGGCCCGTATGTATTTGGACCGTATATACCAAGCTCGAGTACCTGTAGGGTATACCCATGTCACCTATTTAAAACTCTAATGGAATCTTAATCTTGTTTAAGAAGTATTTCAGATACCATATCATTTGAGTGCTTTACTATTGCATATTACTTGTTATATTTACTTGTTGTTTCACATGCACTCTCACAATCCTTAATAAGAAGCACAAGTGTGAATCTGCTATAAAAGTGCAACACATTCTAAAGAACTCATTTCCAGTTTCCAAACCCTAGATTAGATACGACTATTCCAGGGATTCGTGTTTATCAATACATTACTTATGCATCGTTGCATCTTGCTTCTTTAAACATTAGTCCTTACTGGACCAATGATGCTATTTACAGAATTTGGATCTTCTATTGTCTTGAAGACCGTGAGTGCATAATCTTGTAATCACAAAAGGCAAGTTCACAACTTGCTCATGTCCTTTGATTATTTTCTATCAAATGCTTGTAACTCAACTGTGTCATCACCTGCATTTCAAAAAGGTCAGAAAACAATAGTTTCATAATAATATGATTATGGATTATTTACCAAATGGTAATAATCTACTGATACAGTTCCAGTGGTAAAGGAACATAATATCTAGGAATTAACAACCAATGTCGCCAGTGATTCTAGCGCCGTATATTACGCGTTAACCATAAGACTTGATGGGAACGTCAGTTGTATCTTCTTCCTTTCATATGGAGGCAAGATGACCTTATCGTGACGTTGGGATTCCTGGTGTGGATCCAACATATGGGTGGGCACCCTTAGGCCCCACGATTTTGGTGTCTAGATTATCTATGAGTGGCTGCCGGAGGTATAGTCAGACCTTTATGGAGCTTGCCAGGGGCATCACCATCTCATAGAGTCTTCGGGAACTCACCAGGGTTATAGCTTGCCCTAGTTGGAGGCTTAACGGAGGTGGAGTCAGCCCTGGAGGATCGTGCAGACATATGGGGTCACGGAGAGGGCAGTGATTGGCTTGGATCTTAGACTGGGCCCCATACCAAGGAAGTATGGACAAGGTCATGACTTGGTTGTGCAACAAGGCTAAGGTCTCTTGTGGGAAAAGTGACGCACCTCTATAGAGTGTAAGAATTGTGACATGTTACTCCCTGTTCCGGGAAGGAGCTACGAACGCGGCAGGAAAGGAACTCCATGAAGTTCTGGTCAACCTGTAAAGGTTGTCGGACATAGTTTTCAGAATAAAAGCAACCTTTGAAGAAATGTTTACGAAAACCTGCATTGCCTGCGACCTATAGTCTGTGGCTGTAGAGATAGTGCATCATACACTCCTTTTTAGTGAACTTGCTGAGTACGCTCGTACTCAACCGTACCTTCTTAACCCTTGCTAGGTTCTAAGCCATTGAAGACGATGTCAGCATCAATTTCTGCTCAAGAAACCATCATCGACAACTCAAGTCCTTCAATAAAGTCAATGAAGTCAACATATACATCATCTGAAGTGAAGATAAAGTGTCGGTTTAGATAGGAGTAGATTCTCTAGCCATAAATCCTATTTCTGTAGAGGATTGCAATAACAGCAAAGGCAAGCCAAATAGTTTAGATGCTAGTCTTAGTTACTAGATATTTCTAAGTTATTACTTCTGGTTCTTTGTAAAAAGTTCTTTCTCTCTCTTTAACCTAGAGTGTTCTATGGATCTTTTGTAAAGAGTCAAGTTGTAATCTATAGTCATGTCTTGGACCTACTGTGTTTCTGTTGTACCACTCTGAGGGATGTAATACTAGTGAACGGTGTTATGTCAACGACTATAGTGTACTACATCATGTAGTGGTATGTTGGGTCACCGTAGCTGGTATCAGAGCATATGCTTTGACCTTAGGATTAAAACCCTTTTAGGAAGATCTGTAGGTTGGATAGTGACTGTAGGAAGCCATCTTATCTAAACCAAGACTTGTGATGAGTATCCACTTGAGGATAAATCTTGTCACACTTAAGTAGATTTTCTTATCATCTTTCTTAAGGATTAGTTATATGTATTCTCTAGAGAAATGCCATTTTAGTATCATTCTAAATAGGTATAACACCACTGTGATATCTTAAGTGAGTTAAAATATCAAGTAAGATTAGGACTAAGATCGGGATACCATGTGGAGTAGTATTAGTGATGGAGTCTATATTTAGAATCCATGTGAAGCAGCAGAACCTTACCACTAGTTGATACCACTATATCACCTTAAGTAGACCATCAGAGTGTGTATAGATACAAATGGAAGTAAATCATGTGGCATCCACTTGATATTTCCATGTGATGGAGTATAATTTTGTAAAGAATCATTAATAGTAAGCCAAGAAGAAGAGTTTTCATGGTAAGATTAGCTCTTTAATCATGATGACTAGGTAAATCTTGACAAGTTCATGGTGAGAATCGCTCCGAGACCATGATAAGTCTGTAATTAGGACAAGTATTTGGTAACTAATCTAGTAATAACAGTAAGTAAAGAATAGTGTAGATCTATGATAGAAGTCATAGATGTCATAATGTTACGCTAATTTTTGGATTAAGGTAGTAACTACAAATTTTTTAGTAGCTTTGAGAGATCATGTGAGGATAGTTTACGATAGAATGATAGATTGGTAGTCTTTAGTAGTCCCGAAAGAAAAGTAAGAGGTTAGTCAGAACCAAAGTGAGACAACTTTGCTCAAAACTATCCTGTTGCACCTGAGCAATTTAGGTAAATATTGAGACAAAGAGTAGTTTAACCCTTAAGTGCTAAGTATCACGGTGTAAACCTATAATAGGAGGTGTCATATACTACACAGCTAAGCCTGAATTCTAGAGGTACTATACTCAACTATTATATTCCGGGCTTAGAATGATGTGTGTTATATGTACCACATTTGGATTTTTGGTTTTTCTTGCATCTTCTTGATTGAATAGATCTGTGCATGAAGTTTGACTTGATGTGCAAATGCATGTTGCATCATCAAGTTATTACTTGATGTTATAGACCTAGATAGAAAAGGGAATTCGTGTAAGGGAGTGACGAGTTCCGAAGATCAAGATGAAGACTTGCATAAAGAAGGAAGCTGAATCTATGGAGTATCAACACTATTTTGAAGGATGGATTAATCCCAACTTATTATTAGCTAGCAATAAGAAGGATTATTAGTGTAGAAAAAGGGGGAGAGCAACATGAAGGATGAATTTAAGTTCACTAAAGATGGGTGATGTTGCTAAGAAGCTAATGAAGTAGTTGTACCAGGTTCATGGAAGTATCATGAATTAGTGCAAAGAAGAAGTTTTGGAAGAAAAGTGGTATTCAAGCTTTGGCAACTCAGAGAGAATGCTAGTAGTAAGTCCAGAAACCGTAGGGTAATTTGTACACCTAGGAGGATCCGTAGTTGCTATCCGTAGCTGGTATCCTAGCGGTTTAGCTAATTAGCATCTTTGTGTGATTTAAAGAGTATAAAACTTGGCCTCAGTTATGTTAGACCTAAGGAGTATAGAATTTAAGCGAAACAACTTTCGAGACGCTTCGTGAAATTGGGCTTGCCAAAGCGAAAATGTCCAGAAGGTTAGAAGTAAGACAAATAGTGTCGGAAGATTCATTTCGGAGATCCACAACTATGCGGGTGTACTGCAAATTCGTTCATGAAGCCTTATAGAGATAAAGTATAAGCTAGACAAAGACCAATATCCTTACTATCGAGTTGATGGATGCTATACATGCAAATTACAGACCATTAGGAAACCCCAAGGGGAGAGTAAACAATAAACACTAAAGTACTGTTGTCTAACTTTCTGACTGAGGTTGGAGAAGAAGTACTAAACTATGATGAGATTAAGCCTTATTCTCATAAGGTTATAAGAAATCATCTGTATAAGCATATTCTCTAGAGTATGTCTAGATGAAAGATCAAAGGAGATATAATAGATTAAACCTAATGGACTAGTTACAAAGGGAAACAGCTGGTAAGTTATCCTTTAGTGTAAAGAGAGTATTCTAAAATATACAGGTGTAATGTAATAGGAAAAACCAGATTGGGATGGACAAAATGTGTCCACAACCAATTCTAGATAAAACTTTAAAGACATAACCCAGGGGATTGTAGTAGAAGGAGTTATACTACATATAGAAAATGATAGTGGATATTGTCGGAATGAAGATGATTTAAGGAAAAAGATCTGGATACGGCATACCACAATTATCCCCATTGGTGATTACCATGGAGTTGAGAAATGGTGTGATCAATACAAGTCAACTCCTCATTCCAAAACGCAAGAGAGTACAAACTTCGGGGACGAAGTTCATTTTAAGGGGGAGAGTTTGTAACATCCCAGCATTAGAGCTTAGAAATAAGCTGAACACAGGTGTGTGCATTGCATTCATGCATAGAAAATGTGGATAATTTTTGCGCTTTTAAATAAAACTTGTCAAAGTGATTGAAGCTTCTCTTAACTTGGTGGAACTGAAGTAGATCATCAAGTTGACTGTGATAAGTTTCAATATGACCTTTGTTAAAAACCTTATTTTGGGTAATATAGTTTAATCTAAGGGTAAATCAAATGTAATAAAACTAAGTCACAACACACTATTTAATAAGGAGTACTTGATCTTCCGAAGATCATTACATGGTATTCTATACCATAACTCAAGGATGAATACTTAATGTTCTAAAGATGATATCAAGGTATTATCTACCACAAACCTTGAATAGCAAGTTAAGTACATAACTTAAGTAAAGAAACTCTATAACTAAATCTTGAAACACTTGTTTGCCATAGTTACTCTTACCATGGGTATCATGGTAGTTCTTAAACATTAACTCTTGTCACAGATAGAGTAGAAAGGAAGTCAAGCCAAGACCATCCAGCATATACTCTTAATATGATATTAAGAGGTGACATTCCTATTTGACCAAGTCCTAGTGTCAATGGATCATCACTATTGAGTGATCAATTCTTGACCTAGAACTTATTGACTCATAGCCTTTGACTTATTGTGTTAACCTTCCAAATACCTTAAGTAAGTAGCTAGTAATTGAGGAGATATGAGGAAGCTAGTAGTATTAGTACATTAGATAACAATCTTGTTAGGACAAGTGGATATAGACTTAGAGTAAGCTTTCTTAACAAGATAAGTCTATAGAGAGACTAATACAAGTTTACTACTTAGTTGAGTATAGATCTTGATCAAACAATGAGAAGCCTAAGCTTTGTATGATCAAAGGATGGTGGTCATTATTCTCAAGTCACTTGAGAATAGATGATTAGGTGTTGAAGAAGAGTTATGAATATACCAAGTTAGGAAAGTCCTAGTAAGCTGAATCATCTAGCTTGATCATTAGAAGTCAAGCTAGAGTATGATGAAGTTTATGACATAAGTTGTAGGAGTAGTTGGAAGTATACTAGGAACCAAGGTAATACAAGAACAAACTTGTATTGGGGAGAGTAGTACCATACATATTCTACAAGATTGATATCCTTTGTTATTACAGTGAGAACTATAATCTTGTAAGCCTTGGAAGAAGTTGCAAGATGAAGTTAAGGAAGTTAATAGATGGAGTTAGCAGTAGCTACATTGATAGGTGCATCAATGGTAGTTAATTAAGAGAAGTTATATACTAGGAGTAAGGATGGAGTAATGTTGAAGTGGCATGACCATGTCATCATATGATGATGGATATGGTGGAGTCAGATGATTGTCTTATTCAGGAAGATGTGATCTTTGTGAATAAGATAAGAAATATTTATAGAGTATATTTAGGAAAGAAATTCCTTATCTCAAGATAAGGATTCTTTAGAAGCCTTAACCAAGATCTTATCAAGCCATGACAGACCCATGTCTACCTCATTGTCCAAAAACCTAGAATGATAAAATTGTCATGATCATATTACTAAGTAATTCCAATATCTCACTCTATGTGGAGATATCAAACCCACTCATAGATTTAGAAATAGTATCCCTAAACCTTGATCCTTGTTCCTACCTATAATTGAATATGGGTTATTAAAACCTCTTAAACCGTATGTACCTATATTTGAATAAACCATAGTATTTCTCTATTCATAATTGTTATTGATTCATCATTTCCTAACCAAAAGTGTTCTATGGTAATTCTAAATTTTACAAACCAAGTAGAATTGGAATTGGCAAATTCCCAAGTTTGGAGAACTATGGAACTTATATCATCCCATTAAAAACCACAAAGATTAATTCCTTACAATGTATTTAGATAAATCTTTTATGAAGATAAGTGAGAACAAGATTCTATGTACATGGATACACATTTCAAACAAGTACCACTAAGATTGCCAAGTGAAATCAGAATCATATTTGTGAAATCTTATTAAAAGAAGCAAATCCTAAAACCCTAATTTCTATTAATATTTCTTAATAGAAAGAACCCTTCATATAATTAGGGATATTTTATACATAACTAAAGAAAATAAGGAGCAGAGGGTCATACTTGCTCTAGACAATGCTACTCTTGACCTACTATATCTCTGAATATTTAAAACTTTGTAGAAAGATATATTTGAAATAAAATGGTGAAAAACAGAAATAAAAATGGAAATAGAAAAGGAAAAAAGGGCAGTAGAGCCAGTAGCCCACGGCCCAGGTCGTCTTTGCGCTACCTGTTGCCCACGTGCACCCTCCAGAGCGTCCGGCTCGCTCGGCCAAAGCCTAGTACCAGCCCGGCCCAAATAACGTTTCGTCAAGCTTATCGTCGTCGTCCACCTCTCGCAGTCGCCGAAGCAGCTGCGTGGCGCGAGCGCCGCCGCTCGCCGGCGTCAAGATCCGTGTTGTCGGCGCTCGGGGAAGATAAGGAGGCCACGCAGATGCCCTCGCTCGTCCTCATCCACTTCCTCTCACACTCGCTCGCTCTCCATCTCCCTCTGTCTCTAATTCCCACACTGCTGAAACCCTAGCTGGCCAGAGCCAACCGTCGTCGTCGGTAGGGATTGTCTCAGAGACCGTGGAGTGGTCGAGAAGAGGCGCCATCGCGCGTAGATCATCTAAGAAGAACACAACGCCAAGGGGAGCTCGGAGATGATCGAATTTTTTCGTTCCCTTTCGCCGGTGATCGTCGGAGTCCGCGAAGAATATGCCGTACCAGAGCGCCATCGTCGGCATCCACCACCGCGACAGCATCGGGGTGAGATACCGGTCCCTATGGACCTCTCTAATCTCTTCCTTTCGTCCTGCATTGCCGTCGCACCGTAGACCGCCGTGCACCACCGCTGGCCACCATCAGTCGTTGTCGCAACCAGTGCTCCGGTGACCTAGAAGTGGTGTCGCCGCCACTAAACTGCTCAGTGTGCTCGTCTGCATCCAACACAACCCCTCTCGCGAGCCGGGGTAGTCAGGGTCGCCGCCGGTGACCTCGATCTGGTGGTGGAAGCCGTCGCGGACGTCACCACGACGTCATCCTTGCCACCTCAGCAAGTTTGACCTGGTCCTTGCCATGTGGTAAGTGACGTGGCCCTGGACCCGCTTGTCATTGAACCTGGGTAGAAATAGGATTAGTAACAAAAGTTATTTAAGTAGTCTAAGCTAACGTGGCTAATGACGTGGCCACGGGCCCATTAGTCAGTGTCTATGGCTAGGTTAGATAGCAGTGTAAAAAAAGATTTTCTGTTTAAACGTTTAGATAAAACAATATAAGTCTAAATATAGTATATTTTAAGAATTTAGGAAAATAGTTAAATTTTATAAATTGAATATCTTTTGTTTTATAATTCAGAAAAATGTATATAATATATCAAAATATTAAGAAAAATAAAATCTATAATTTAACTTTATTAACAAACATTATTGTGTTAACTATTTAAATAAATATTATTTAATAAAGATTTTATAAGTAATAATACTTTGAAAATTCATATTTTAATATTGGTAAATGAGAAAAATATAAATAATATACCAAAATTCTTATAAAAACAAAATCTATATTTACAAACTTGTTTAAATTATTTTTGTATTCCTTAACTGTTATTTATTATTTGTTTAGTATTTATAAAGTGAATAAACTTATAAAAATCATATCTTATTATTTAAAAGTCACAAAAATACTTATAATATACCAAAATGATCACAAAAGTAAAATCTACACACTAAAAATATCAGCTCATACTTTTGAAGTAAAATAAAAGGTAAAGGTCTAATAAATCTTATTTAAACCCTTTTCTTTTATTTTAATTCATTAAAAATATATAAATACTTACTATTACCTTTAGCATTATTTGTTTAAAGTTTAAAAGTGTAATAATAAATGCAAGCTATGTTTAAATGAAGTTAAGATAGGTCTAACCCATTCAACTTGTACTCACTAAAACTACCATTTAAAATTAAGTCTTACCCTCCAAAAATATTTTATCAATTATAAAATCAACTAAAATAGTATATTGTTTATCACAAGAATCCTATGCACTTGTAACATAACCAAACTTTTATTTACTAATTCCTTCACCAGTTTTAGAAAACCACTCAAAGATTTAAACCAAACTCCAAAGTAATTGAAGTAATACCTATTATTTACTTATTAAGTATAACCATTGATTTTAAAATATAAAGGTAAATGCATCCACTTATGCTATGGTTGTTTAAAGTAGTGATGACTTCCTTTTTAATAATCTTAGCTAATAAGAAAACCTTAAGGTGTTAACTTTAAGTTTGGATACTTTTTACTTTGTAAAAATAATCTTTCCTCAAAGGTTATTCTTTTAAGAAACATTGAAAGTATTCCTTGAACACCTATTTAAAAACTCTAATGGAATCTTAATCTTGTTTAAGAAGTATTTCAGATACCATATCATTTGAGTGCTTTACTATTGCATATTACTTGTTATATTTACTTGTTGTTTCACACGCAGTCTCACAAGCCTTAATAAGAAGCACAAGTGTGAATCTGCTATAAAAGTGCAACACATTCTAAAGAACTCATTTCTAGTTTCCAAACCCTAGATTAGATACGACTATTCTGAGGATTCACGTTTATCAATACATTACTTATGCATCGTTGCATATTGCTTCTTTAAACATTAGACCAATGATGCTATTTACAGAATTTGGATCTTCTATTGTCTTGAAGTGAAGATAAAGTGTCGGTTTAGATAGGAGTAGATTCTCTAGCCATAAAACCTATTTCTGTAGAGCATTGCAATAGCAGCAATGACAAGCCAAATAGTTTAGATGCTAGTCTTAGTTACTAGATATTTCTGAGTTATTACTTATGGTTCTTCTTTGTAAGAAGTTCTTTCTCTCTCTTTAACCTAGAGTGTTCTCTAGATCTTTTGTAAAGAGTCGAGTTGTAATCTATAGTCATGTCTTGGACTTGCTGTGTTTCTGTTGTACCACTCTGAGGGATGTAATACTAGTGAACGGTGTTTCATTGGTGTTATGTCAACGACTATAGTGTACTACATCATGTAGTGGTATGTTGGGTCATTGCATGCCCCCCACCTCTCCCTCATTCATGCGGGTAGATGCTCCACTCACATCAATTTCACCCCACTCACAATTCCACTGACATACATTAATTTTCCACTTTAATGCTATTTCTCATTTAATAAAACTATTTTATTTATTTTATTCAGAATTTTTTAATTACTTTAATTAACAAACATCTGCATAAAACCCCTTACAATACTTTGATATTATATCTAAAACCATTTTCAGCAATTTGACCTGAAATAATTCCAGTGGCCATCGAAATAAACCTGGCGCTTTCAAATGCTTTCTCTGGTATTATATCTGCTCCATTTGGTATCGGAATACCTTAAGTTTGTCACCCTACAGTTCCTGAATAATATAGAAATGATCGAGATGCCTCTCCGATCAATAATCAGCAACGGGACCTAGAGATCCATACTGACTCCCACACATTCAATGATGACTCTAGTGATCGTGAGAACCTTTGACGTCATAACTAAATCCCTTTGTCTCACGATATATTACATGTCCGAGATTCAATCATCGGTATCCACATACCTAGTTTAATCTTGTGATCGACAAGTACTCTTTTCTCGTTCCCGTGATATAACATTCTTAGTGATCTTATCACTTTCTTGCAAGCTATGTCAATGTGATATCACCGAGAGAGCCCTGAGTATATCTCTCCGTCATCGGGATGGACAAATCTCACTCTTAATCCATGAGCCTCTACATAACAGTTTTGGAGTATCTGAACCCATCTTTATTTTCACCCTGTTGCGGTGTGTCGTTTGATGTTATCAAGTTACTCTTTCGGTGTTAGTGATTGACATGATCTCATGGTCTAAGACTAAAGTTACTTCGCATAATGTTATAACAATGTAAACATAATGACTTTGATCGTATTACTATACTTTGGGTGAATGTTCATCACATCATTCTACCAATGTTGTGACCTTGTTATTAATAACATCCAATGTCCATGATCAGGAAACCTTGATCATCTTGTTAATCAACGAGCTAGTTTATATGAGAGGCATAACTAGGAACTCTTTATTTGTTTATTAAATACACATGTATTAGCGTTTCCAATTAACATAATTATAGCATGAGAAATAAACATTTATCATGGAATAAGATAATAACCACTTTATTATTTCCTCTCGGGCATATTCCCTTCAGGCACTTGGGGGGCAAGTCCCCCCTTGGAGTCTGCAGGCCCTAGGGGCTTGGAGGAGGGGCCAAGGCTCTCCTGCCTATATAAAGGGCGGGTGGAGGCGCCCCTTCTAACCATGGGTGCCACCGCTCTCTCGCCCTCCCTATTCTCCTCATAAGTTGCCTAGCGCTTCTCTCTCTATCGGGCTGCAAGCCGTGCTGCAACTCCACACTAAATCCACAAGCAATGCCATTTTGTTGTCGGGATCTCGTGGAGCTCTTATCTCTCTCTATCGGGATCAAGAAGAAGGAGATGCCATCAAGTCGGAACATGTGGATACTGCAGAGCTGTTGTCGGATCCAAGGACTTCATCGGTTTGAACCGATGGAAGTGAACGACTATATCATTCATGATCTCTAGATCATTAACCACTTGTGTTTTTCGAGGGTAAGTAGATTAGATCTATCTTCTCGTTACATACATCTTGTAGATCCAATTTTGCTAGGTTTTCTCCTTGCTATTCCGTAAGAATTTTTTATTTTTCATGCAATGAACCCATCACAATTAACTGAGTAATAGACGATATTATTGACAATTACCTCACTAGTGGGTGTCACTGATGTTCTGAAATGTGGTACATTCCCCATTTAGAGCGGCAAACAACATAACATCATGAGCTTCAACATTATGAACATGAGCCAGATTTAATCACCGGGCAGATCATTAAAATATCATATAAGCATGCAATAGAAGGTCCTTGGTACATTTTGCTCGTCATTAAGCACTACCGTCGAAGCTTGTGTCTTTTCACGGGCGGGTGGCAACAATCGACGATGGCGCGAGGCAACCGAGCGGTGTAGTGTTGCAAAGTTGTTGTGCAGGCAGAAGACAATGTTGTTGGGCGGCGTCTGGCTGGCGCGGTGGTGACACAAGGCATGCATGCGCAGGGTGAGGGGGGCCGATTTCGTTTAGCTTTACTTTTTCTACTACGAGAATTGCGTGATTATAGGGGGCGCGGGATTGGAGGTCGAATTTCCTCTGCTGAACGCTCTAACACGGATGAACCGATGAATGCAACAACAATAGCTTTGGCAAACAAAAACAAAACTTTGGCAAAAAAAAGGCTGACGTGGCATTACGAGTTGATGACCGGGCCGATGCGGTGACGCGTCCGCGGGTGTACTTTGAGCAAAACAACCGACATAGATAGAGGCGGCGAAGAAAATCGACACCGCCAACCGTCTCCGCCTATATATACCCTCCACCTCGTCCGTATATAACCACCCCGATTCGAATTTCTCCCCCCCTTCCCGAACTCGAGGCCTCGCTCGCCGTCGCAGATCCGAACCACCTCGCCCTCCGGCACCCGCGCAGACCGCCGGCGCGCGCACGCGGTAAGCGCCTGCCTGCCTCCCTCCCCGCGCGGTTCGATTCGTGAGCTTTTTAGGCGGTCGGGGTTTTTTTGGTTGCCGCGGGAGGGAGGTGGGGGAACCCGCCCGCCGGGTTGGCGGGTGGCGTGATGCATCTGTTTTGGGGATCCGGGCCGTACGGACGCCGGCGAGGTGAGGCGACGGGTTGATCGATTTCAGCAGGGGTGGAGCGAAGTTCAGTTCGCGTCTGTTAGCAAATCTGATTCGTGAAAAATCGTCCAAATAATCCGTGCGTCCGATCGGCAGTCGGCACAGGGCGTCTTAACTGAAACTGTTGTTGCCGTTCTCAACTCTGAATCTCTGATACCGTGCAGTGGCCTGAAAGGGATCAGGGATGGCCGCCGCCTTCGAGATGTACCGGCGATCCGAGATCGGCATGAGGCTGAAGGAGACGCTGGACGAGATGGTCTTCAGCGGCGTGCTCACCCCGGAGCTCGCCATCCGGGTCCTCCTGCAGTTCGACGAGGTACCGGGCGCTAACTGACAGGGCCATATGTATAAACTGCGATGAGTCCCGTCCGTTGTCTTGACCAGCTCGCCTTGTTTCTAGTCCATGAGCGCCGCGCTGGAGAAGACGGTGACGAGCAGGGCCGTCTTCAAGGTACGATACAGAACCCCATCTCTCGTTGGCGACAGGCTTGTCTGGGCAAGAAACCTGAACTTGCTTTACTACCAGCCAGTGTAGTGTGTAGATGCTGATTAAGTTGTCGTTGCACGCTTCTGAATTTTCGGTGCCTTACTTTACATGTAAATGAATGAAATAGTACTAGTATATTACTTACTTTAGGAGCAGATTTCTACAAATTAAGAGAATATATCTGGTAAAGAAATAGTAGTACCAAATTCCAGGTTAAACGTTGCGGTGAGAAGAGAATACATTCAACAATACTAGTATTAATTCCCAGATATTTTAACACCTTTTGATTGCTTTGTAGTATCAGGGATGAACCTGTCAGCATGCAAGTATGTGGATTTTCCTGTCCTGTTCCTAACTTATATTTGGATCTACTGGTAATTTAATGTTTATTTTGCTGCCGATTGTTTTGCGCAATCATTTCCATGTATTATTCAAAAGTTTTTCAAACTTTTTGAGAACTTCCACTGTGTTGATACCATGTGTAATGGCATATCCGCATTACTTACCGGAGTGAAAAAAAAACTGTTCTGCTGTATCCGAACCAGGAAACAATTCCGGTAACAGCATTCCTATTTTTTGCATGGCCTAGTATCATGCCTCTAGATTAGGTTTTTTATTACTGAAAAAACAATACTTCCACATGGCTATAGCTTCACTCAACTTGTTCTCCCTAGTAATTCCAGTCAAAATTCACAACACCCCAACCCTCTACCAAGACTAGCATCTGAATCCTCATCTCTCGGTTGCAAGATGTTTCAGCTAGTCGTTGTCTCGTGTTTACCGCAATTATACTAAGCCTACATATGTTGTTGCAGAACCAATGTAATCACATTTCCATCCAACAATCGATTTGCATTTAGATGATGGTCTCCCTCTTGTCTTGGCAGGGCCATCTGCGCACCTACAATTACTGCGACAACGTCTGGACTTTCAACCTGAGAGACGTGACGTTCAGGAACGAGGAGATGACGCAGAAAATGGGCAAGCTGAAGATCGTGGCCTGTGATTCCAGTTTGTTGAAGCCCAAGGACTGAGGTGCCTCCACAACAGTACTGTTGCAGTAGTAACTTGCGAGGAATACATGGACAGGATCGCATGTCTTGATGTATTCTACTTTTGAGTTTTGACTTTTGAGAGAGAGCTAAGATACCGAAACACAACTGCAGCCTAGAGGATACACAGGACAGCTCTAGCATTTTGGGAATACAAATCGAACACTCTGACAGCTCTGGTAGCTAAGAGATGATTTATCAGAAAGAAAAATCGGACCTTTACATTAAGGAACAGACCAATACATTCCACTTGATCATTGTAGTTAACACATGGAAGGAACAAACATGTATTTACATAATCATTAGTACTAGAAAACATGCTTTTGATCTGTCAATATGGCTGACCTGATGGGCATCATATTGAACAATAGACCAACATTGTTACTTCATCAGTTTATTACAAACGAAATTATTACATGGCCACAAACAATAGTGCGACCTAGATATAAATTATTTGTCCTTATGTTGTTTAATCGAGCATTAATTTTTGTATGTATGGCAATGTATGCTTTCCATGCACCCTATTTTGAGCCGCAGCGGGCAATTGGGCCTCCCCGGATAGTCACCCAGTTTCTTTTATTTCTTTTCTATTTCTGTTTTCTTCTCTTCCTTTTCAGTTTACCATTTTATTTTAAAAAAAATGCGTAAATTTGAAAATTATAGTCACCCAGTTTCTTTTATTTGTTTTTTCTTTTTCTGTTTTCTTCTCTTCCTTTTCAGTTTACCATTTTATTTTAGAAAAATGTGTAAATTTGAAAATTATTCAGATTTGAAAATTGTTCATATTTCAATTTTGTAAAAATGTTCACATTCGGAAAATGCTTATTTTTAAATGTTTGGATTTGAAAATTGATCAGAAAATGTTTAGATTTTTTGAGTAAATGATTTAAAAATATTCAAGTATTGAAAAAGTTCAAATTTAAATAGTGTCCATATTTCAAAAAAATCATTTAGTTTTTGAAAGAGGCAAAAGAAAAAGAAAAAAGGAAAAAAGAAATTGAAACTTCATGGAGGGCCGGCCCAACACACCAGCCAGAGTGTATGATGTATGCGCATCGCCAAGGGTCCCACACGAAAAAAGTTCTGCATTTTGATATGCTCCATGCTTATGCCCTATGTGCAACTTCTTCCCTATAACCCATTTAACATTTTGGCCCAAGATACTTCATCAAGTTACGCATCCAATGAGCCCAATGACCCTTTGGTTACCCAAACTCATCAATCCTCCCCGTTTCCCCGCCATATGCAAACCTAGAAGAAGTTCCATGCAACCCACAGTATGACATGTGCATGTAGCGTGCACCATGAGGCTAGTTGTATATAATGTGGGGAACAGTTGATGGAGAGACCGAGGTAGGGATGTGATGCATGTAAAATACATCCATGAACTTTGTCGTTTATTGTATCAAAATCATTATTATTTTGCAACATTATTATATTTATTAGGACTAACCTACTAATAGTTGTAAAAGTGTACAAGTTCTTATTTTAAAATTTGTTGTGTAGGAAATACACAAATATGGAAGGAAACCGTGCACTATGGAGAAATCTGGAAATTCCTGGAACCGGTCCCTGCAGAACTCTTTTCGAAGATTGTCATAAACGACCCCGAAGATAACGTCTAATGGAAAAGGTGTAAAAAGGAAAATTGTGAGGAATTTTATGCGCAACAATTTAGATATAAAATTCGCGCTAATCGTAGTTCGGGTGCATTTTTATAGCCATATTACTATGGAGGACAGAAGCATTCGGGACTCCAAAAATATATGACATGGTTGACTCAAACTCCTTCCATCTTTGATGATTTTGGTCCAACCACAACTTGATGGACTCATTAAGGACGGAGGGAAATCCTAGGAATGTTCTAAAGATGCCCAAGAGCCCTTGGATTCAAGGGGCATCCATCATATGACCAAGATTGCATCTCCACCACTATATATTGAGAGAAAACCCTACTTTTCGAGGCATCCACCCATAGCCACAAAATTCCCCCTCCTTGGCAGCCCCCAAGGAGGGGGAGGAGCTCCTCAAAATCAGCACCATCTCCAAGGAAGAAGAAAGGGCAAGGGACCTCTGCCCCCAAGGGCAGCCGCCGCCTCCCCGACGCCAGCACTGCCTCCTCTCCACGCCGGCACCACCTATCCCCCTTGGGGAGGCTTATCTCCATCACCATCTACTGCAACATCCCATCATCCCCCACTGTAATCTCTTGGAAAACATGATGTATGATGCAATATATTATTTTCCCATGTCTATTGTATGACTATGTTGAGGTTTGAGTAGTGAATTATTATGGCAATTGTGATCTAGTGTGTTTTGGTTGCATAGAAGTATATGTTATCTTCTATGATGATCTTGATGCACTAACATATGAGTGCACACATATGTTGGGGGTGCACAAGGTTGTCACCGTTTTATGTTGATAGGATGAGGGATAGACGGAGTTTGACAGAAGCCGAATCCCAAGTCTTAGAAATATACATGGTATTAATTCATGGTTAATCAACAAGGGTATTATCATGGGAACCTTAGATCTAAATGCGGTTGTTGGAGTTTATGTCTTAATATTCCCTTGTTTGTTTTTTTGGCCTCGGGATCAATCACTAGTGGTGTATTTGCTTGTATCTATGGCTACACCTAGTTATGGATCCTCCTAGAAGAAACAATAAAAAGACTATATATGTGCTTCACTAATTGTGACAACCAAATGAATGGAATAGCAATTTGCCTAAACATTTGCTCCAATAGATTATACACATCCATTCCACTAGCTCCACTTCATTTGCATTATTTTACTTATAGTATTTATTTTAATTACTTTATTGTTTTCTAGTTAATACCAAAAACAACCACACACACACACACTTTAGATCCTAGCTTTTCATAGAAGTCCATATAAGTGGGTTATAGGGCTTTAGAGAATAGATAGTTTACCTTCAACTCCTCGTGGGTTCGACACTCAAATATTTATCGAATTGTACTACGGTGATCCCCTGCACTTGGGGGTTATCAGGATGCGACAATGGTCTTCTGTGTGATCCGATCCATTCATTTCATTGTACGACTCAAGATGTGTGGACGAGGGAGTGAAGGGAAACGAAACTCTCAATTTATTATAAGTAGTAGATATTTTATTATCCCAAGGTTCTAGCAAAGTTCATCATGCACCACAGCCGTCCGAACACATACCCATCCAATAAACCCCTCCTCTCTATATCATGTGTGAGACACACGACCTCTGACATGATAAAGGGTACCGGGGATGGAATAGTAGCGACGGCGGTGCTTCAACCACTTGAGTGTGAAAATTTGGACAGGAAAATGATGTAATTGTTAGGATCCATAGGATCAACTAGCTCAATATAAGAGCCACATAAGAGGGATTAGATGGTGTGTACCTTGATCTGGAGGTCCTGCCATGGCCTCCTCTTCCTCCTCTTGACCTAAAACTAATTTATATGATATGTGAGTAGTTCTTCCTAGTGTTGTGGGTGCTAGCTTGATAAGTGAGCAGGGGAGAGTGAGAGAGAGAAGAGCACGGCCGAATGAGGTGTCCGTCTCAACTCTAACCCTAAGTCCCCTATTTATAGCACCTGCACTAGGGGAACCAACACCTTAGGATGGACGGTCATGATGCCCTGATCAGGTCATCCAATGGTTGGTAATCAACAACCCCTAAAAGCCATTAATTTGACTTATTTGATCACATAAAACTGTAGATCACTTATATATCCAACATTCTCCCCCTTGTTCATAAGGATAAACTTTATAAGCACATTTCTCAACAAAATAGCATATGAGACAACAGAATTACAACGGTCATATAGTACCACAGAACCCAGTTTCTACAATACACCATTTTATTTCAAAACAAAACTTACGAGCTCAGCTCTTTGTTGAAACTTATACATAGACAATAAATTGCAATGGTCAGTTAAGTACCATTGAACTAATTGACTACAGTATATCATTCTATCAAAGAGAAGAACCCTTCTTAGACTTATGGGGAGATGGTGTCATAACGGTCCCAATTCCAGGATCAAAAGCTTTCTGCCAATCCCATGCTAGCAACATGTTCTTTGAACATACTGGGTGGCAGGCCTTTCATGAGTGGATCCGCTAACATTGTGTTAGTCCTTATATGCTTCATACTTATTGTCTGATCCTAGATTCTATCTTTCACAAAATGGTACTTGATGTCAATGTGTTTGGCAGCACCACTTGACTTGTTGTTACTCGAGTAGATCATTGTGGGTTGATTAACACATAAAAGAGTGAGTGGCTCAGATATACTATCAATCACCCTTAAACCCAGAATGAAATTCTTCAGCCATACTGCCTACCCGGTTGCCTCATAACATGCCACAAACTCTTCCTGCATTGTTGACGATGTAGTAACACTTTGCTTGGTGCTTTTCCAAGTAGCTCCTTCTGCTACGGTGAAAATATAACCCGATGTGGATTTCTTAGTGTCAACACACCCCGCAAAATCAGCATATGAATAACCCACCACCTCGAGGTTATCAGTTCTCTTATATGTGAGAATGAGGCCTTTGGTGCCTTGCAAATAACGCAAAGCTTCTTTAGCAGCCTTCCAGTGATCCAACCCTAGATTAGACTAATATCTGCCAAGCATTCGGTTATGAATGCTAAGTCAGGGCGAGTGCACACTTGTGCAGACATCATACTTCCAATAATTGAAGCATAAGGAATTGACTTCATCTGCACATATTCATAATCATTACTTGGGCACTAGAAAGTCCCAAACTTATCGCCCTTGACAATAGGAGCAGGCGAGGCTGAGCACTTATGCATATTGAACTTTTTGAGTACCTTCTCAATATACTCTTTTTGTGATAGCCCCAAGATTCCTCTGGATCTATCTCAGTGAATTTGAATGCCTAAGACATAAGCGGCTTCACCGAGATCTTTCATATCAAACTTTGAAGAGAGAAACCTTTTAGTTTTTAGCAGCATATTCTTATCATTATTGGCTAAGAGTATGTCATCGACATATAGTATCAAGAAGACAAAATTGCTCCCCCTGAACTTCACATAAATGCAATTGTCCACTCCATTCTCTTTGAAACCAATATCCTTTATGACTTGATCAAACTTGAATTACCATTGCCTTGAGGCTTGCTTTAATCCATAAACATCCTCCCCTTCCATAACAAAACCTTCTGGTTGAGCCATGTAAACATCCTCATGTAAGTCACCATTCAGAAATTCCATTTTGACATCCATCTGATGCAACTCCATATCATAATGAGCCACAAGAGCCATAATAATTCTGAAAGAGTCCTTGGAAGATACAGGTGAAAAAGTCTCATTATAATCGATACCTTCTCTTTGAGTGAAGCCCTTAGCCACAAGCCTTGCTTTGAACCTTTCAATATCACCTTTAGAGTCACGTTTGGTCTTATAGACCCATCTACTGCCCATAGTTTTGGCTCTTTCAGGGATTTCTAGTAAGTCCCAGACATCATTAATGCTCATGGACTTCATTTCATCTTTCCATAGCATCAAGCCACTCTGATGAATGATCACTTTGTATGGCTTCCTTAAATGATGCAGAATCATCATCCAACATTGACTCATTCATATCCTAACTCATATAAGTGACATAATCACCATAAATAGCGGACTTTCTAGCCTGCTTAGACCTTCTGAGAGGTACATTATTTGGTACCTCAACCACAACTTCAGGCTGCTGAGAATCTTCCGTAGAAGTATCATTAGGTATGGACTCTGACGGAGTTACTGGTATCTTAGCAGGGGTAGGATTAGTAGTCCTTTCAACTAGAGGTGTAACCTCAACATGAACATGAAACATTGGCTCTTAGATCACAGGGATCGGAACATAATCCCGTTTCTCCTCCAAGATTATTTCCCTGGGAGTCATGCTCCCCCTCATCATATCACTTTCCAAGAACACATCATGTCTTGTTTCAACAAACTTAGTGAATTGCTTTGGACAAATAAAAACGATATGCCTTAGATTTGTGAGGATAACCAATGAAGTGGCAGATGATAGTCTTGGGGTCTAAATTTCCCATAATTGGATTGAAAACTGTTGCCTCAGCAGGATAGCCCCACACATGCAAATAACTCAGGGTAGGTTTCCTCCCAATCCATAATTCATACGGCATTTTCGACACCGATTTGCTAGGAACCTTATTAAGAATATGTACAATTGTCTTTAGAGATTCTATCCATAAACCAAGCGCCAAAGTGGAGTGACTTAACATACTTCGTACCATGTCCATAAGAGTATGATTCCGCCTTTCAGCGACTCCAATTTGCTGAGGTTCACCTGGTGCTGAATACTGAGCAACAATACCATTTTCCTGTAGGAACTTAGCAAAAGATCCAGGAACTTGGTCATAAGTAGTGTGTCTACCGTTGTAATCACCACCACGATCAGACCTTACAACTTTAATCTTTTGACCAGCTTGATTCTCAACTTCAGCTTTAAATATCTTGAACTTTTCTAATGCCTCAGATCTTTCTTTGATAGGATAGATGTATCCAAAATGGGAGAAGTCATCAGTGAATGTTATGAAGGAATCAAAACCATCCATTGATTTCACATTAAAAGGACCACAAATATCCATGTGAACAATTTCTAAAAGTCGTGTGCTTCGATTTGCACCTTTCTTGATTCTCTTAGCATATTTCCCTTTGATGCAATCAATACAATGATCCAGATCCGCATCTGAGAAATCCAAAGGATGAAGAACTTACTCCTTAATGAGATGCTCAATTCCCCCCCTCGAAATATGGCCTAGATGATAGTGCCATAGTATCGAAGAAGTCTCATCATCATCGCGCTTACACTTGGTACTAACATTCACACTTGAAGAGGCATCAACTTCATTTATGGAATCACTTAAGGAAACAAGATAAAGTTTGTATTGTCGGAAGGCAAGACCAACATTATTATTGTCAAACATAATTATACATTTCTTGTTTCCAGAGTCACAGTAAAACCATCATCATCTAAGCATGAGACGGACACAAGGTTTCGTATCATAGATGGTACATAAAGTACATTACGTAAATGAAGCATAAAGCCGCTATGGAGCGTAAGTGAGAACTCTCCAATAGCCTCAACCTCTGCCTCCACACCATTAGCAACTCTGATGGTTCTTTCCCCTCTTCTTAGGGTCTTCTTCATATCGAATCCTTGTAAGAAGTTTGCAACATGAATTGTTGCACCTGAGTCAACCCACCATGTATTGGTGGCATAATTAACATAAAGGGATTCATCAATAAAGGTTATAATATTAGTACCTTTCTTATTGAGCCATTTCATGAACCCAATACAATCCCTCTGAATGTGTCCCCTTTTTCCACAAAAGAGACATCCATTAGGATCTTTACCATCAGCATTAGGGTGTGCATCTATATTAGGAGCTCCGTTAGGATTCTTTTGCTGAAAGAACTTAGAAGATTGCCCTTTATCTTTAAACTGAGTAGGCTTGGGCTTCATAAACTTTTGATTTTTCTTCTTCTAAGAGTGCTTGAACTGGTTGACATGATCAACTCATCCAGCTTTAATACTTTCCTCTTCTTGTACACGTCTGGCCATCATTTCATCTATGCCCCATTTAGAATCCATCGCATTGTAATTGATGGTAAACAGAGAAAACTCTGTGGGCAAGGATGACATAATAAAATGGACAAGGAAACCTTCAGATATTTACATTTCCATTGTCTTAAGTTTAGTGGCCATGTTAATTTTCCTCATGATATGCTCTCTCGGATTCCTAGTTGGATCATACCTTTCATCAATAAGCCTTCTAATGAGACTTGTTGCATAAATTTTGGATGATCCCTTAAACTGGTCCTCAATCTTTCCAAGATAACCCTTGGCAGTCTGAGAGTCTGGAATAGCTCCCCTCATACTTTGAGTGATGGAGCCATTAATAATCATGAGACACTTACGATTTGAATCCTCCCACTTAGTTTTCTCATCATCATAAACCCTTTTCAGGGCATCATAATTATCATCACCTTTAGCAGGTGCTATAGGAGGATCCTTAAGGAGGGCATAATCAATATTCAGCAAAGCTAAAGTGATCTCAAGATTCTCCTTCCAAGTACCAAAATTGCTACCAATCAACTGTTCCATGCCATTAATAATACCAACAATTTGAGAGGCATTAGATGCTGCAAAACAAAACAAATGCTTTGAGTAAGCATAATCATTTTATACTCCTTTTATCAATCTAGTCTACATCAGCTTTGGCTAGAAATATACATGATTAATAAAATTTTGTGATCAAAACATCTGCCAATTAGCTTTGGACAGAATGATAGGTATAAGCCACACTTAATTAAATCCTCCAACATATAGAATTCTTTCATCAATCTGGAACACATCAGCTTTGGCCAGAAGTGAACCAAACCAATATCATGGTCAAAAAGTCCATCAATTAGCTTTGGCCAAAATGATAGATAAAAGCCATGCTTAATTTGAGGATTTCCAACTTTATTTTGTAGCAAAACATTATTATTACAATTTATTTGGAAATCAACACAAAAGAAACAACTAAGTATGATAAAACACATTAAAACTGCTTAGGTATGAAATACAATTGCATGACAAAAGAATAAAATGTCACACAATCATATTATAATTGGCATAATGAAATATGCCCAAAATTTTAGCCCCAAAACTTATTTATATATGCTCTAACTTATAAACATTAACCCTTAAAAATTATTCATTATTTGGGCCCAAAAACCCCTTTATATGTAAATTTTAAAGGAAAACTTCTAGACTGGGCCGAATATGGCCTAGCCCGACTCCCCCTCATCCCCTTCTACAGCCCACCTGGCCCATTAGGCAGCCAGTGTTGCGGCCCGTTGGATGCGATCCAATGGTGGAGGGCACGCCAGGTCAGAACAAAACCGACGCGCAACGACGCCCCCGCGAACCCTAGCCCCTATTTCCCCCTCCCTCTCTCCTCTGCCTCCCGACGCGATAGGAGCAACGCGGCCTGGCGGAGCCGCTGCAGTGGATAAAAGAGATGGCGACAACGTCGACCAGCCCCCCTCGCCGGAGCTGCGTGCAGCTTTGGCTAGCGCGCACCTCCGTCGAGCGGCTCTAGGCGGCGCCATTTGTGAGTAGACGGCACACACGGGCGTCCCTGCGTCGGTGTCGGCTACCTCACCAAGGTCTGGCACTACAGTGGGCCACAATGCTGTCAAGCGCATGAGGAAGCACCGCTACGGTCCGGTACGGTGGACGACAGAGCGGCTCAGGTACAAGCCCGAGCACACCTGTCGGCTAAAGAGGCTAGCTTCGGCGCTGCTATGGCCAACGATGGCGATGAGGCCCATAAGGTAAACTTCTAGCACCCATTAGATCATTAGATTAGGATTAGGACCCCTTAAAAAGGGAATTAGGGTTAGGGTTCCTACAATTTGGGAATTAGGGTTAGGGTTCGTCAGAAATTGGGGAATTTAGGGTTAAGCTTCTTTGATTCGATGAACTAGGGTTAGGGTTCTTTAGAATTTGGGGATTTTCGATTAGGGTTTGCACTAAAACTTCAATCCCCACATCAGACTTGCATAAATTGGAATCCCAGGTCAATTACTTCACAACTAGGGCTAAAAATTAGAGAATTTAGGGCTAAAACATCAACCTTATTCAGTTCTGAAGCAAGAACTTGATCAAAATCAGAGCTCCAACAACAACAACTTGATCTTGAGCTTGAAACTTAATATCAACATCAAAAACTTGATCAAAAACAGAAAGAACAAGCTCACTTAATCTTATTAAAAGCATAAAAGGGCTCAGACTTAGAGCTAGAGGCTATGATACCACTGTTAGGATCCATAGGATCAACTAGCTCAAGATAAGAGCCACACAAGAGGGATCAGATGGTGTGTACCTTGATCTGGAGGTCTTTCCATGGCTTCCTCTTCCTCCTCTTGACCTAAAACTAATTTATATGATACTACCTCCGGCCCAAGGCTTAAGACCTATAATTTTTTGAAAAAGTCAAACTATATAAAGTTTGACAAAGTTTTTAGAAAAAAATATTAATATTTACAATATGAAATATATACCCTTGGATACATCATGAAACATATTTTCACGTGGTATCTATATAATAATATAGTTCTTGATAGTTTTTTCAAAAAGTTTGGTCAAACTTTCCATAGCTCGACTTTTCAAAAAAAGTATAGGCCTTAAGCCTTGGGACGGAGGGAGTATGTGAGTAGTTCTTCCTAGTGCTGTGGGTGCTAGCTTGATTAGTGAGTAGGGGAGAGTGAGAGAGATAAGAGCACAACCGAATGAGGTGTCTGTCTCAGCTCTAACCCTAGCTCCCCCATTTATAACACATATACTAGGGGAACTAGCACCTTAGGATAGACGGTCAGGATGCCCCTGATCACGGCATCCAGTGGCTGTTAATCTTTCTGAAAGCCGTGTCCGCGGTTATGGACGACTTGGAGCACAGTATCTCGATCATAGACAAGCATAACTAAAGTAGTGCTATAAATTTGACTTAATATGTGACTAGTAATCAGCTCAAGTATAATGGAATGGATAATAAAAGTGCCAACAACTGGTGGAACTGGTGTGTATCGTGACATGTTATACATGCCTAGTAAGTATTGCAACTCCAATGGAATGAAATAAAAGTGCCAACAACTGCTGGGTTTGGGATGTCACATGCTAATTGTATCTGACTAGTAAGTACTGCAACTACAATTGAACGGTTAACTAAAACTGCCCACTATTTATGCTTTAGGATGACTCATGCTATCTATATCTGATTAGTAAGAGCTTCAACTATAACGGAATGAGTAAAACTGCCAACTGTGTGAGTTCCTTGGTCCGACTTCCTCGTTTGGTCTCGAGGGGGAAATACCAGGATGGGTATGTTTGGTGTTAGTATCAGGTAGGATCCGAATAGGTCTTTCTTACCCCTCTCTGATAGCCGCCAGTGATACCGAGTCTCTATAGGTTGTTTAGTGCCGCTGCACTGCCGCTTCAGTCCACCATAACTATGTAGGCGAGAGCGGCCGAATTCTAGCCTCGCCGTGTACTGGCCTCAGTACTGATGCTCCTCTTTTTCCTTTGCCCTTTGTCGGCACCCCTTTTGTTTTAGCAGGTTTGAGATCGACGTCGTTAGCAGGGTTACCCTTCCGGCTTGGCCTGGGCAGGGTTATGGACGCCATTGGTTATTCTTCAGGGCTCTTAGCCCAATTTGCATCTTGTCCGTACTCGGACGCTGTATCGTTTTCAAGGTGATTTGGATCTTTGTATTGTATATCTGTATTCTTGACTCGTTGAGTCACTGTTGTATATATATATCTATTATGTGGGTCCCATCGAGGACTATTGTGTAATGGTATTACTTCGTTTTCCACCCGCATGAAAGTGCCTGGTGGGCGTCCTTGAATCGTTTCTATGCGGGTTTGGCGGAAAGGGCTAAAACTTGCATAGGGCCGATTCGAGGGTGTTACAGAGTGGTATCAGAGCTCAGCAGTTATGATACCCCATAAGTCCAGCCTGTAGGATAACCTAGCTAACGGCCGAAGTAGAGTGTCAAAACTATTTGGCAAAAACGGTTGGATAGATCTGATTAGGTCTGCTTTTACTCCTTACCCCTCTGCTATTCTCCTCTTACCTATGCGTGTTTTGATTCTACTCTCATCTTTTCTTCGAGTCCAGGAATTCTCGTGGTGGGGTTCCCATCGTACCTTCAGGGTTTTGCTTCCTCCTTTGGTAACGGTGCTTCTACATCCGGTCTTCATGCTATCTGAGGAATCCGTCTTCTGTGGTACCATTCTTTGTTCCTTGTGTGTTCCTTCCGGTGTTTTCCGACGCGACGACATCATCTACGCCAGATCCGATGCAGAACCTGCATCACTCCTTTGTTCCGAACCTCGTTTGTCGAGATCTTCAGTCTAAGTCCGAGAGTTGGTTGCATAGTTCGCCGGACCATGAGGCGGATCTCGAGGGCGAGATCCCTTGTTAGTGGTGTCGAATTGTGGCGCCCCGCTAAAACCACTACTAGAAAATCGTGGTGTTTTTGTGCATTGCATCATCATGACCACATGCGCATGTCATCATGCCACATTGCATTTGAGCATCGTCATCATCATGCATGGTTTGTTTAAAAACTATTTTCGAAAAACCTAATTTTGTTTTCTAAATACCCCGTCTTTAATTTCAAATCAAAGACCCCAGTCTTCCGGATTATTTTTCTTTTGTCTAAAAACGGTTTACAAAAGCCTTTTTAAACATAATTAAATTTTATGTTTTTTTAGGGAGGCAGCCAGCCGGGCCCAAAAGCCCAACCGGCCACCCCCATCCTACCTACCCTAAAACCTAACCTAAACACAGCACGCACACACCCTGCTCCTGACCGACCCACACCTCCTCTGCACATCCCGCATGCCACCAACCGCCCACCACCCAACTCGCCACCACCCCGCTCCCGCTCCCTGTCAACCGGTCCCACCTCCCTGGTCCCACCACCACAGCGCGCACCCAGCCCTTCCCTGCCTGCCTGGCCCCACCGTGCCGCTCTCGCTCGCTCAGTTCCATCCCCGCTCTTCCCTCGTCCCACCCGACGCGTGCCCCATGCGAGTCCCCTACTACCTCGTGATCCCCTCGTCCCCACCTACCGCTCCCCGTCGCCGCCGTGGTTACCCCTCCTCCTCCCGAGATCGACCTCGCCTGGCCTTCAACCTTGTTTGCCCTCAGCTCGTCCCCGTCTTCCTCGATGCTGGCGCCCCGTCCTAGTGCACCTCTTCTCTACGCTGCCTGCACCATGTCCTCACATCCGCCGTCGCCCCGTCTCTGGTCCCCGGCCGCGACCACGCCGACAACCTCCTCGCCAAGCTCCGCCTCGTCGATCCCGCACAGCCCGCGCCTCCACCCTCTGCGCGCTCACCGACCCCGCCTATTCCTCGCGCAGCGGCCGTCTGAGCTCGCCCGGGCGCCCTCGCCCTCCCTGCGGCCTTCCTCCACCTCGTCGTGCCCTCTCTTCTCCTCGCCCTGCCTCGTCGGAGCCCGGTCCACGAGCCGCCATGCCGCGCCCCTGCAACGCCCCATCCCCGCGTGTGGATGCCCTCCTCCTCGGTCAGCGAGCATGCACCTGCTGCCCCTCGTCTCGAGCCGGGTCTCACTCACCCCTGTTGTCCTCGTGTCGAGCCCGGCATCCCCGCGTCGCCTGTCGCCTTGTTTTTTTCTAGGCTTCCTCGGCTCCCAGCTCAACCACGACCGCCCTCTGCTTTTGTCAGACAGTGTGCCGCTGCCGTGCGCTTGTCCTCATCGTGGCTTCTATTCCGCGTGTCATCGCCCTCGTCCATAGGAACATGTTCGCCAAGCAGCCGCATCTCTTTTTTCCTTCAGAGAATGCCCGTGCAGATGAGGTGCAGGTGGATGCCGTAGTGGTGTGCTACATCAGTGTGGATGCATGTGAATGTGATGTTGGAGGCACAGTGTTCGCCCAAAAGACTGACAAGATCTTCGACATGGGGCTTCAAGCCACTTTTGCACAAGTACACAGAGAACTCCTTCCAGGAGCACCAAGAACCCCTACACGAAGACAGAACCCGAAAGTGGAACTCCAAGTTCTCCTTCCGGATCCGAAGACCGATCCTTCGAACGGCAAGTTCTCCGACCCGGGACCCGAATGACAAGACCTCCTCCTGAAGACCGAACCCCGTGTATCGACATGATCTTCTTCATGGACCCCAAAGACCCCGATCCCGAAGCCGAGAACCTCGACAAGATCTTCGCGACGACAAGATCGACACCGACCAGGGCGCATCCGACGCACCCTGACGCCAACCAAGTCCTTCTTCCCGAAATGCCAAGCTCTCCTTCTGTTGTCCGAGAATGATCCCATCGAGCCGAACCCCCGATCTCGTCGAACCCTGAGACCGAACCCCGAACCCCCGAAATCCAAGATCTTCCGAACCCAGATGTGTGAACCTTTTTCCCGAGCCCCTATTTTTATAAATGCTATATATAAAAAACTTGATGCATATTAATTGTTCATGCATGCATATCTGTCTGTGGTTTGGGGGCATTGTGCCGATTCACCTCATAATTAAATATGGAGTGTTTATGCGGGATACCTTTGTCTTATTCCGGACTCCATTTAATTTGTGTAGCGAATTGATGCCATGTTTTGTCTTGTTAAGACAACATTTAATTTGCTGGGCTTCTAAATAACTTGAATCTATTAATTAAATGTTGGAACCCCGGTTCCGCTTAATATTGCCTAATTGCATCGCATTTGTGCCATGCCATGCATCATATCATAAGCATGCCGGATCTTCTGCCGTAGTATTAAATATTGCACCCGGTGTTTCTTCTAGTGTTTGCTTCTTCGCGGATTAGGCCGATGAGTTGATGCGAGTGTCGACAAGTTCTCCGGATATGATCTGTTGGCAGTGTTTCCCAGGCGAGCATCTCTCCCCCTTCTACCTATTTTGCATTTATAGTCTTTATTTCCTCCTGTTGATCTATTGATATCCGTGTCGCGATGCTTTAGTTTCCTTGCACCAGTTATATCCCATGCAGCCTCTATATTGCCATGGACACCTCCTAATACCTGTTGCTTGGTAGATAGCTGGCCCTGCGAGTCGTAGTTGCTTGCTCAGGTGCGGTCTCGTGTTATCGAGTACCACAGTTGTTGGAATGCTGGCAGATGGTTATGGTGGAGATGATCATGACTTTAAATACAACTATTAAAATGCTAGATATAACTAATGCAGAGGCATCGGTGGGCAATAGATGTTATTTGGTTCTTCCACGCTCACTTGTGTCCCGTAGGACCCCGAGTACTTGATACATGTTCCTTCACTATTCGCACTATCCACATACGGGAGAGTCTATGAATCCCCCTTAGCCAGAGCTTGATTCATTTCTTATTTCTTGGGGCCACAAAGTATTTTGGGGCTTTATTACTATCCTGTACCTATGCCATGCTTTACTGCTTTATTTATGATTGTGCGTGGAGCACCTGTACTGTTTTGGAACATGGAATGTTTTCGCGGTATCGACAAGCCCAGTCACACTTTCGGGTTCCCAGTCGTTTACAGCCATTGACACAAACCCTGGGTTCGTTCCGGAGCCGGCCAACTTCGTTGCGGGTAGCTTAGTGGGGTGGCCCCCTGAAATATTTTATGAATACTGTGATTGCTTTGTCGTGAAAGCCTCGTTAGGTTTTGATTTGGTTTTTCTGAGGTCGATCGTGTGTGTGTTGCTATTTGTGCACCCCTGCAGGGTAAATCTTTCTGAAAGCCGTGTCCACGGTTATGGACGACTTGAAGCACAGTATCTCGATCATAGACAAGCATAACTAAAGTAGTGCTATAAATTTGACTTAATATGTGACTAGTAATCATCTCAAGTATAATGGAATGGATAATAAAAGTGCCAACAACTGGTGGAACTGGTGTGTATCGTGACATGTTATACTTGCCTAGTAAGTATCGCAACTTCAATCGAATGAAATAAAAGTGCCAACAACTGCTGGATTTGGGATGTCACATGCTAATTGTATCTGACTAGTAAGTACAGCAACTACAATTGAACAGTTAACTAAAATTGCCCACTATTTATGCTTTAGGATGACTCATGCTATCTATATCTGATTAGTAAGAGCTTCAACTATAATGGAATGAGTAAAACTGCCAACTGTGTGAGTTTCTTGGTCCGACTTCCTCGTTTGGTCTCGAGGGGGAAATACCAGGATGGGTATGTTTGGTGTTAGTATCAGGTAGGATCCGAATAGGTCTTTCTTACCCCTCTCCGATAGCCGCCAGTGATACCGAGTCTCTATAGGTTGTTTAGTGCCGCTGCGCTGCCGCTTCAGTCCACCATACCTATGTAGGCGAGAGCCGCCGAATTCTAGCCTCGCCGTGTACTGGCCTCAGTACTGACGCTCCTCTTTTTCCTTTGCCCTTTGTTGGCACCCCTTTTGTTTTAACAGGTTTGAGATCGACGTTGTTAGCAGGGTTACCCTTCCGGCTTGGCCTGGGCAGGGTTATGGACGTCATTGGTTATTCTTCAGGGCTCTTAGCCCAATTTGCATCTTGTCCGTACTCGGACGCTGTATCATTTTCAAGGTGATTTGGAGCTTTGTATTATATATCTGTATTCTTGACTCGTTGAGTCGCTGTTGTATATATATCTGTTCTGTGGATCCCATCGAGGACTGTTGTGTAATGGTATTACTTCGTTTTCCACCCGCACGAAAGTTCCTGGTGGGCGTCCTTGAATCGTTTCTATGCGGGTTTGGCGGAAAGGGCTAAAACTTGCATAGGACCGATTCGAGGGTGTTACACCTTGGGATTTGCAGTCATTCCATTAGTTCGCGTGCGGGCAGCGGTAATGTTCATAGGCACGCCCTTTCCGCTCCTTCGATTCGCGGTACAAATAGTCCCATTCGTCTATCTTTTCCTCTTATATCTTCTTTTTCCTGGTCCATTTGGTTCGATGGTTGCTTCAGATGGCCTGGCTATCTTGCTAGACTGAGTTGATCTCGCTTCAAGTCACAAATTGTGGTATTTAGTGTTTGGAGGACCGATTAATACCGGGAAGATTCACGTGGTGTTATTAGCCCGTGGGAGCAACTCCATCTCCACAACGCCTATGCTAAGGTGATGTTTCGAAGTTCGCTCACCCTCTCTGAATCTCTTCAGCTCCAATTTCCTCTCAGAACTCCTATTCTGATCATGAATGTCTCATTTTACTTGGTAACTTGTCCACGAGGGCAGCTCAAGGGATACACAAAATTGAGTTATTGGATATAATTTGTTGCCATATGCTGCTGATTGCTGATTCTGGAGGTGTTATAAATTATCTCTTTTGATTGTTGCACGAAAAAAAAAGATATGATGAAAGCAGACAGGGTGCTGGAATAATTTAATTTGCACTGTCTTATGGAACAAGAGAAGTGCATACTGTAAGATGTGATTGATTAACTCATGAAAGGACGATGGGCTTTTGGTTTTTTTCCAACCTCGGGTGTTTTGGTTCTTACAGGTTTATTGTTTGATGGGAAATATACAAGGGGCAGAGGACCTATGAGAGTTCATATTCAGGTCTTTGATTTGCTTCTCCTTGGCTTTGACTGTCACTACTCCATTGAGTAGATATTGAGTAATGATTTTGATTTTGAGCATGCACTTAGTATGCTTCGAGACTACTATAAACATGTGTGTACTTATATATAAATAATACACTAATGACTATGTTCTTTGTTCTGCAGCTGAACAGAAAATGTTCACATGCTATGAAAAAATGATACTCCATCCGTTCACTATATAAGACCTTTTAAATATTTTAAAATAGACAAGATTCAGACTAAAATAAGTAAACCTAAACAATAAAACATGTCTAGATACTGTCTTACATTAGTGAACAGATGTAGTACGTCGTGTCCATATCAAAGGTGATGCATGAGCTTGTGTTTCTATTTATTATGCAGGTTCAATTTGTTACAATGAGAAATCTCTTCTGGCCTCACTGTGCATCCATGATCAGGAGGTATTCACATACGCCGAGGTGCCATCATTCCAGACATCATGGTGATTGTCAGTGGGTGAACAATGGACGTTGCTTTGAGGGGAAATAAGGCACCCGGTTTCAATGGCGAGTTAGTGACACTCTTGAGAGAACCGACCAGACATAAGCTGTCATCACACTTCTAAATGGCACTCTGACGAAGGATTACTGAGTTCATAATGGCAGCTTTCGTCCTAGCAATCGAACATGAGCTGCTGGCGGCACCGAGGCTGAGAAGAATCAGCGGGCGTTGAGTAAACGTGGGGACTACACAAGTTCCCCTGCCTATTTTATCTTGAGACATTGTGATTTAAATGCGTAACTACTCTGGCCTATATTTTGTTATTTGCTCTGAACAATGGAAGCATGTAATATCGAGATGGTTACTTATTTTAGCTATTAACTGTTCAAATTTCAGGTTGAAAAGCAAAATTTATTGGTTTAAAAAATTCTTTGAATCAGCTTGTTTGTGAGCAAACATATGGCTTTCAAGCATGTCGTTATGTCATATTTGAAACTCCGTAACTTTGGAAGCACATTGAACCTCAAAAAAATAGCGTAAAGTAAAGATTAGTTTGTTGGACTCTAAACACAATATTACTCTTTTCGAAAGGCACATCTTTTATAATTGGCACATCTTTTATAATTGGCTCTCACTCCGTTCATATGTTATTCATGCTTATGTCCAGTTCATATATGCACACTGTATCTCAAGATAACCTTTTCGTCACCAACGGTAATTGAGAAATGCGACAACAAGATACATATGACGCATGCAAATTTTGTAACAACGATATTGATTATCGGAACTTCGGAATATCAAGACATAATACATGTTGAAGCTTGGTTGGAATGTCATCCAAAGGCTGCATAGCATGGAAATGAAAATTTTAGTGTGGATACCTGATCTGATTTGCCACCAGGATGACACAAGTCTGTCATCGAAACATCTGACGTTGGTTAGATCGGATATCCTAAATCACCATATTGATCGAATGTCTTTACAACTCTGTTTGCATGTTTATTTGTGCAATCTTACCTATAAATATTTAACAACCCTAGAATTATGAACAAATATATCCCATCTAAACTGAGGCATGTGTATTATGTAATTCAAACTATTGAAAAAAGAACATGATATGTATCCTATCTTTTATTGTAATTCGTATTTTCTAAAGTATCATATCTTTAATCTATTAAAATGGACGGGCGAGGCAACACACCCTTCGTGTTCTAGTATATACAACAGTAACATGTTGAATGATCTCACCATATATATTTTTTAAACTTAACTGGTTATTTGACATGCATATGATATACGACATCTTTCTTTCTCTTGGACTATTAATATTCTTTGTATCAAGGTACATGTGCCTAGAAGCAATTGAGGCATGAGAGGTACTAGTCTAAAGCATCCAAAGATCGAGGGAGTCCATGTGTGAAGGAGCAATTTAACAAGAGATTCCTTACTAAGTTAAAGCATGGGCATCCATGGGGGTTTTGTAAGGACTCTGAAACTAACACATGAAAGTTGCCCCTATATTTAAAAAAGCCCCCTATGTCAGAATGAATAAAGTGAGATTAGCATTATATGGTGAGTCTGCTCAGTACCATCAGTGCAAAGATAACTGGAATCAGGAAGTGTCATCGATTTGTCCCTCACATGTGGTCTCACATTTTAGCAGATTTTCCTCTTCTTCTGTCTGTTCAGTCAAATATGAACAGCCACCGTCCAAATGGAAATTCCATCTAGCATTCAGGCTAGGCTCTGCAAGCTGGAGAAGCCACACTCCCATCTATTTTTGTTATCTGTTTAGAATGTTCTCCAAATTAGCTCAGAGAACAGAATAACATGGACCGCGTGTCTATTTTCTAATAAGATACTTGCAGATGGCACAGTTAAACCCCACAATTCCTAGAGAGAGAGAGAGGACTTCTATCCCCTTTCTTTCAATTTTCCTTTTCGAGAATTCTGAAAGCGCATTGTGCACGAGTGCCGTCATCGCCAGTGGTGAAGCACATGGGTCGGAGAACCGTGTTCATCACCAGAGCGGTGGTGGCAAAGATGTGGTATGAAAGAGGACAACGGGTGCAGAAGAGTTGCGGCGGTTCGATCACTAGAGCCGAAATATTGTATAGTACAAGGAGCAATTATGTATTGAAAAATCTTAGCATGTGTCTTTTCCTTCAGTCACTGCTCTTGCCATGTGTAACTGTACTGGTTTTCTTTTTTCTGGAACTCTCATTTATGTCTTTGAAAGTACAGTGTACGCCAGTACATGATATTCTGTTGATCATGGAGGTACATGTATCAGGAAGCAATTGAACAAGAGATACAGCACTCGAATCTATTTTATGATTACGTGTGCAGAACGTTCTCCAAGTTTGCTCAGCAGCCAGAATAACAGTTTGTAATAACCAGAAGTACTTGTAGGCTGTAGCTGGCAATACTGAAACAGGTGGCATAATTAAACCCCACAGTTCCAAGAGACGGGGGAAATTAGCAGAAGAAATTGCCAACACAAACATAATCTCAAATATTGATCAATAGTCTCACCATGTGTTTTTTTCTTCGAACACAAACCAAAGTGTGTCACTGTATTAGCAGAAGAAATTGCCAACATGATGTATACAAGCGAAAGAAAACCACTAAAACAGAGAGAAAAAAAAAGGAAAAACAGAGAAGAACTGTACAAGAACAGGCACTTGCCAGCTGGTCAGGCCAAAAACATCAGGTGGCCGGGCAATGCATGTTGTGGCAGCTGCCTAAGAGCCTTTGCACCTGCCAGCATCCAGAGCTTCGCTTCGACCAGGCTCGAGTGCACCAGGTCGATCGCAGCGATTTCCTGATGCCCCATTGGGCACACAGTCATTCCGAAGTCTCCAGATGCGCCACATTGTCAGGATGGCAAAGCTATTTTATGCCTTTGAGCATGCTCGAATTGACTCGAAGCTGCAGCTTCGAGAAGTACAGATGTGTTTTTCTGAAGAAATCACTGATTTGGTGAGAACCATGTGTTTTTCATCATCAAACCAGTTCATTCGCCATGTGTAGAATGCACAACATCTTTCTTTCTTCTGAACTATTAATATTCTGTATATCAAGGGAATCCATGTGCGAACTGTGAATAAGCAACTGAGCATGAGAGGTACTAGTTTTAAAGCAATTCGCAAAAGAAAAGGGTATTAGTTTAAAGCATCCAAATATCAAGAGAGTACACGTGTGAAGGAGCTAATTAACAGGGAATCCATACTAAGTTAAAGCATAAGCATCTCTGGAATTCTTGTAAGGATCCTGAAACTGATACATGAAAGATCATCACATTTCATTACATTACATTGCACAATACATCCCTGAAACCACTCAAGCTCTGGTTCATCAGAATATCTGAGATGCATATTGATATTTAGTTACTCATATCAATTACATTGAGATTAGAATTATAATATGGTGAGTTTGATGGGTATACCATCGGCCTGCCGCAAAGATGACCGGAATCGAGAAGCTTCGATGACATGTCGCTAACATGTGGCCTCCGCGCCCACTTATCAGCGTGTGATGGTACCGAGTTATTTTTTCTTGAATACACAGCCTTGATGATCACCCACTGAAGTCAAGTCTTTTCCTCTACATCTAAAGAAATATCCTCTCCTCTTTGCCTGTTCACTCATATTTGAAACAGATTCTGTCCAAATGCAACTTCCAGCCAGCATTCAGGCTAGGCACTCCAAGCTGGAGAAACTGCACTCTCATCTGTATTTTGGTTATTACCTGTTCGGAATGTTCTCAGAAACCAGAAAGCACAACATGGACCTAGCAGGCTCCATTTTCTAACAAGAAACTCTCAGCTGGCACAGTTAAACCCCACAATTCCTAGAGAGAGGACTTCCATCAACTTCACTTTATTTTATCTCTTTAAGAATTCCAAAAGCGCGGTGTGCGCGAGTGCCATCCTTACCACCCTCGAACCACCGAGTCCTTGCCAGAGCCCTGGTGATGAAGATGAGGAGGTATGGAACAGGGCACCGGACATGGAAGAGTAGTGGCAGCAGCAGTTTGACCACTAGAGCAGAAATATTTAAGATGACAAGGAGCTAATATAATCTTAGCATGTTTTTTTCTTAATTTAGATCACTTGCCATGTGCAACTGTACGGCAATTTTTTTCTCTGGAACTCTCATTTAGGTCCTAAAAGTACAGTGTAGGACAATACATGATATTCTTTAGATCATGGAAGTACATGCCAGGAAGCAATTGAACAATAGATGTACTAATTCAAAGCAGATCCAAATATCAAGGCATTCCCATGTGTACTCCCCTGGAATTATTGCATATATTTATTGAATGGTTATTCTCAGCCAGGCCAGAGCCATTGGATGTTGATTTGCATGGGTTGAACTTCCCTAATAATAGATTACATGTTCTGAACAGAAACTTGAATATCAAGGGAGACATGGACTTCCCCAAGAAAGCTAAACTTCTGAGTTCACATGGAACCGAAGGCAAAAAATAAGTGAATTACTATAATGCAGGATTTTACCTAAGATATCTGATAATATCCTTCGTTTTTACTCAAAAGAATGTGACTCCTTCACTTCACCCTCTTATAAAACCCGCCAAGCTCATCGAAGCTCATAGATAATGAAATTAACTCTTCTTCCCTCTTCTTCTCCTTAGAAGAGTTATAAGAACCAAGAATGGAACAAATGGACAACGGAAAAAAGGAGAGAACATCATATGCACAGGAGCTCACGCTCCGAGGAACAGTAGCACGGAGGCTCCTCCTTCCTTCCCACCAGCCTCAGGATGCCCTCGAACACCTCGACGTCGCAGGGGATCCTCAGTGCACCCTCGTGCCGGAACCCAAACTCCTCCTCTGCCTCCCGGAGCAGCTCCTCGAACGCCCAGTGCCCGAGGTACTCCGTGGGGATCACGAACCTCTTCATCTCCTCCCCGACGCACACGGCGAAGAAGCCCTTCGGGACGCCAGCAGCACCACCGCCGCCACTGTGCTTACTGGCTTTCGGCGCAAGCGCGAGCCGCTTCCACTTCCTGAGGAGCTGCTGCAGCCGCACAATGTCTCTGATCTTGTTGCTGCTCGCCCTGCCGTGCTCCCCCATTGCCAGTGTTGGTCTCTCTTGTCTTAGGCTGCTGCTGCGGGTGTCTCCTGGGCTTCTGCAAAGACTTATGAGGGGCTGACAATATATAGGAGGTTGGATGAGCGCTCAGTTGCAGATTAGCGTGTTCAACGGGTTAGCTCTAATGTTCTAATCAGTGGTTTGATACGAGGCTTTGTTTAAGTTTGGGAGCTCCATTTTATATGTTCTGCTCTTAGGATGATAAACTAATGTAAAGCGAAACATCAGGCACCACTAGTTGCGCAGTACCTGCAACTTAACAGTTAGTTAGAAAATGAAGTGCACACTCCGAATGACTCTACTCCCTTTTGCAGTGAAATCGGAATCTCTCGTTTCCTTCTACTTCATTGGTTTGACATGTGTATGCATGGGAGAAGGTAATCTTATCAGCATGCTGCCCTAAAAAAGAGAGAAAGAAAAGGTAAAAAAGATAAACATATCATCATGAAGAAGTCAGCACATATGACAATTTGGCTAATTTCTGAAGAAAGTAAAACTAGTGGCTGCTACTAGGGAGTAGGGACTAGAGTATGTTTGTTCCATATCAATTGCATCTAGTCCAAGTAAAAGGAAGGAAGTGTTAAGTGTGAAACTGATGAAAGATTCTAGACGTTTTGGACACAAGCACTGGATTTTATTCTATAGTTCCGAAGAGGTTGTTCTTTCAATATCATCTCAGAACCTGACCCCTGGAAGAGAGCAAGTGTGATCCAACTGATAGGAAGATTCTCCTCCCTCCTAATGATGAGCAATCAGCACCAGCTCTACTCTGCTTATCTGAACAACTACCAGAATGATTTGCTTCAATCTCATCATTGCCGCAAGCTAAAAAACACTTCTTGTACTGGAAAAGTACGCCTCTAGTCCTAGCTTTAGGTAGCAGCACAAACTACCCGTCTAGTCTAGCAGGTTTTAGTGTTTGACTCTGAAACCAAAATGTGTCTGCAGTCTGCTTACCCAGCAATATATATTAACAGGTTTAGACCATGCACTTCTCTTTTTTCTTTCTGATATCATGGAGTCATTTGGGGGTTATTGCGTCGATATCAGTGCTCAAACTTTACAATATTTTGCAACCCAATAATTTCTTAGCTCCTGAAAGCCCAGTTCCACATCATCCACATCACCTGAAAAAGAAAACTGAGAGGCTTTCTGAGTTTGAATTTTTGGGAACAAAACAGAACAATGTACACCGTTGATAATTTGAGCGATTTCTGCTTCCAAGAGGACATGAAGAATGACAAGTCATGTTTCTAGCGGTAAACTAACAGGAATTCTATGCATGTTACCCAAAACACATATCGGCACAACGAATTACTCCCATACAATCAAAATATTTCCGTTTAAATGACAAAGAACCAAAGGCAGATGACTCTTAAACATCTGATTACATACATCACATACCTTCAAACTAGAGATAATATACATGACTCAGATGGCTTTCTGTTCAGGCCTGTCTACGACTCGTCAGAGCTTCTTTCAGGTACAACAGGACACTACCTGCATCTGAACTTAAAGCAATATTTGGTTCTCTACTCCACACATCTTAAACAAAGAGAAGAATGCTGTCAGAATCGAGGACACAAATTAACATAAGCAAAGAAGTCTGCTTCTGCGGTGCAGAAATTGTTGCATCAGATGCATAACTGAAGTAACTGTTGCTCCCATCTTTCTGAGATGATATGTCATGCACATGGCAACTGAAAACATGGCATCTGAGCAGATCAAGGCGACATGTACTATAGAAAAACAGAGATCAGACTGCAGTTGGCTGCACATGCCATTGGTCACAGCTAGCTGACACAAATCACCTAGATCCGGCACACAGTACCTTGCTCGGTAAGCGGGCTTGGACAGTAGCACTGGCACATGTTTGGAGATCATTTCCATACTCGAGATAATTACTAATAGCCTGCAAGATGACATCCGTAGTTCAAATTCTTCTACAGCTACAAAGTGGTTAAAGTATGAAGGATGCTTTCTTTGGGGAAAAACCAAGTCATGCAGAAAACACATAGGATGGATGTGTACAGTGATGATGATAACAATCTCTTGACATATCATTTTTTTACTACAGTAACTATGTATTCAGCTGTTAATAAAAGTAACATCACTATTACGCTGATAGGAAACTATAAAAGGCACCTTGCATTGTGTACTTTGACTGACAGAACCATAATGTATAAATAGAATTTTAAACAACACTACATAGTCACTTTCTGCAGTCAGACCTACCAAATCTACGCAACCAACTAATCAGGAAACTTTATGGTCCAAGACAAGCACACACACACAATGATTACCATGACAGGGACAACATACTGCTCATAAGAGCTTTGTAAAGAGGACAATTTAGATTTAGCTTCATCCATGCAGACATATTTCTTTCTGTGGCTTAAAATACAGTTCAAGTTAGACAGCTGTATTTGTACTCTGTAGTTCCTTCCATGAACATATAATATCTATGCGTCAGAATAGAGTTAAAGCACCGTACTGACACCTTGTAACAAGACAAACGATGAAGCATGAACTATGAGTTGTGAAATAATATCAGACGAACCGAAATTTCTCACGGAAAGTTGATATTCTTGACGATACAGGAAGAGTACCTGGTAGTCTCACAGGAGACTCCTCAGGGCAGTGTTGTTAGAAAGTAATAGCAGCTTCTTTGATATCCTGTTATATTCCATATGCTAATTTCTTCACACAAAAAAGATTTCAAATGCGATAAATAAAGCTGAAGAAGAGAACTAGGATGACTTTTCAGGCTGGGCAGATGGATAAGGCAAAAGTGTCTCACTTCCATTGAAAAAAAAAAGCAGTGTTGCTAAGAGATATAATGAACACAAAAAGTTCAGATAGAGCTTCCTGAAAATTCATGCATAAGAGTTCTTGAGTGTGATTAGCATGTTTTGATTCTTGTTCCTGCATTTTGACAAAGCCAGCGCATGTAAACTATGTGGCAAACTTAATCACTTCCATGGAGCACCTGTTATTTTTTAACTAATTGTGGAACCTTCTTGAAGGTAGAAGTCAGACTGTAAACACACAAGATGCACGAGTGTCAACTATCCCAAGCAAGAAGCAACACAATAGTATTTCCAGTCAAGAATATGCCTCTTAATCCAAGCATAAGAATCTTCGCTAGATACTACTATACTTCGTAATCCCAAGTTATTTGGCTGTCATTTCTTTTGACTCCATCTTTGATATCCTAATGATTTAAATGCAAGAAACTAGCAAAAAAATAAACTGGTAACAAGATAGACTGGAAACAAATACAAAGAAGTTGAGCAAGTGTTTACAAAATTTCATATTATTCTAACCACCAAGCAACAAACAAACATCAGATTTTTTTTGGCAGTGCGCTTTCAGCAGCAAGAAGAAACTAGAAACATTATCAGCTCAAACTTTTTCGATATATGATATTGTAGCACAAGCACACACTGTTAGAGTGTGCGTAGTACATTGGGTCCATAACACCATTCCACAGCAGAGATGCTGTTGGAATTGAAACGAAATTCCAACATATCTCACTGAGCAATCAGGCAAATGTCCTCATACTCGATTGCCTTTTAACAACATACAAGTATGAACATTTCCAACTGTATGCCCTTTGCAACGTTAATGCAAGACGACAAAGCCAGAGCATATAAACTATGCTGCGAACTTAATCACTTCAATGGAGCACCTGTTATTTTTAACTACTTTTTGTACCTTTCTTGAAAGTAGAAGTCAGACTGTAAACACACAAGATGCATGATTGTTAACTGTCCCAAGCAAGAAGCCGCAATAGTATTTCCAGTCCAGAATATGCCTCTTAGACTAGCAAAACCATACAACAAGGATAGGAATCTTAGCTAGATAGTTCTATATTTCCTAATCCAAAGTTTATTTGGCTGTCATTTCTTTTAACCCCATCTTTGCTATCCCAATGGATTGGTCAATCATACAAGAAACAACAACAACATCATCAAAGCCTTTTCTCAAGCAAGTTGGGGTAGGCTAGATATGAAACCCAACAAGATAGATTGGCAATAAAATAAAGTAGTAACAAGATAGACTGGAAACAAATATGAAGAAGTTGAGCAAGGTTTACAAAATTAGCATATTATTCTAACCACCAAGCAACAAACAAACATCAGATGTTTTTTCTTTTGCAGTGTGCTTTCAGCAGCAAGAACGAACTAGAAACATTATCAGCTCAAACTTCTTCATATTCTAGCACAAGCGTTAACTGCATATACACTGTCAGGGAACTAACAGTGTGGGTTGTACATTTGGGTCCATATCTCCATTCAACAGCAGAAATGATGTTGGAATTGAAATGAAACTTCATGATATCTCACTGAGCAATCTTGCAAATGTCCTCATACTCGATGGCCCTGAGAACTTTCCCATCATAGAGGCCCTTCTCAACCTGCAATTTGGCACTGAATCTCTCAGTGTCCACTGCGAGCAACCTTGCGTTCGATCCTCGGTAAGCCCCATTAACAATCCGCACCAGCCCACCAATCTGTGGGATCACAGTCTCAAGCTCATCTTGGTCGACCCTGAGAACATGCTTGCTCTCCAGCATCTCAATCTCCCCGACATACTTATCAATCACCCTCTTCACCAATCCCTTCTGCTTGTAGTACCCCTTCTCAGCCAGTGATTTGCTCATCACCTTGACCACGATACCAGGGCACAGCCAGTAGTCCTTCCGGTTGCTCCTCTCCTTAGCCTTCTCCTCCTCCTTCATCAGATCCTCGATTGCCGACCTTCTCGTATCCGTTGCTTTTCCAGCATCTTTTACCTTTTTGTTGGCCACCTCCTCCTCTTCCTCGAAGCCAAATTTCATCTTTGGCTTATCATCAAAAGGGTTAACCTTCGGCGCAGGCGCAGCCCGCTGGAGTGCAATCGCAATCTTCGCTGCTGGCTTGTTGGTGATCTCTTTCGCATCCTTCTCTTGTCCTTCATCGTCATCATCAGAGCCTGAATATTCATCCTCGCTACCAAGGTCATCATCATCCGCGGCATCATCTGCATCGGCATCACCCTCATCGCCATCAGCCTTAGCCACGGATCGCTGGGCACGCTCGATCTGCCGGGCAATCATGAGCTCCTGCCTCTCGTCATCGGCAAGGTCAGACTTGACCCTCTTGCGCTTGAGCCTGGCCTTGATGGCCTGCTCGGAGTCCCTGTCGATGTATGTGATGAACCAGCCCTTGGGCGTGTCCTCCACCTTGGCGTGTCCCTCTTTGCCGAGGAACTTGACGAACTCGGTGAGCGTCTGCCAGCGGGTGGAGTTCATGTGCACGTGGTGGCGGTCGGCGATGAACTCGTTGTAGATGACGGTGGCGGCGACGCGGGAGCTGCGGTGCGCGCGGCGGAGCAGGGTGAGGAACTCCTCGAGGAACTCGTCGGAGAAGCCCTCGACGACGCGGTCGGGCGCCTGGCCGAAGATGGCCATCTGCCGCTGGTGCGACTCCGACATGCAGTGGCACTTGAAGCCGTTCTCGTCCCGGCACTGCTTCTGGCACATCTGGCAGTACCACCGCAGCTTCTGCAGCCCCTTGGCCTTGATCCGGTTCGCGATCGCCTTCGGCGTCAGGAAGTCGCTCTTCCCCATCACGCCGCCGCTACCGCTGCCGCCGGGGAGGTTTGTGACGCGTTGCGAGGTGCGCGGAGAGAAGAGGCGGGGCTTCGGGTCGGCGACCGGCGGCGGCTGCGGCCGGAGAGATCGGGGAAGAGTAGTGGTGGATTGGGGATTTGGGGTCAGGGAGTTGGTTTGGGGTCGTTGGAATTTGGAGGGCTTATTTGTGAATCAGCAAGCAGACCACGATGAAGACACTCCGGATAAAATTCTTCCAAATAATTAATTTTTCTGTCAATTTCTTTTCGAATTTGGATTTTGATTCGAGTCGGTCTGATTTAAGTCGGTTCATTCCGTCTGTGAAAAATAAGACGGTTCCTGATTTTCCCCAAACTGACGGTCCAGATCGTTCTTTGGCCGAACTGACGACCACGATTACTCCCAGAAGCACGTTCGATCTCGGCCCCATATACATGAGGTGGTTTGCCCGATCCAAAGCCCAAACCCGTTTCTTCTTCCTCAATCTCGCCTCGCTCCCAATCTCTCTCGCGAAACCCTAGCCCCGCGCGGCCGCCATGGACGGGATCGACGCGGAGCTCGCGCGCGCGCAGGACGAGCGCAAGAAGCTGGAGGAGGCCCTGGCGGCGGGCGCGCCCATGGGCGTCGCCTCCGTCACCTTCGACAAGGACCTCTACGGCGGGGGCGGCTCGGGCCCCGACCGATTCGCCGGCTACGACACCTCCATCCCGGCCTCCGAGGACGACGCGCCCGAGGACGACAGCGCCGAGCCCGCCGCGGTTAACCCGGCCGTCCGCCGCCTCGCGTCCTACACGGGCCACGCTCTCGCCGCCGCCGACATCCCCCGGTCGGCCGACGACGACGGGCTCCCCGCCAAGAGGTCCCAGCGCATCATCGACCGCGAGGACGACTACCGCCGCCGCCGCCTCGACCGCATCATCTCGCCCGAGCGCCACGACCCCTTCGCTGCCGGTGAGAAAACCCCGGACCCCTCCGTCCGGACCTACGGTGACGCCATGCGCGAGAGCAAGGTGCAGCAGGAGAAGGAACACGTGCTGCGCGAGATCGCCAAGAAGAAGAGGGAGGAGGAGGAGAAACCCAAGGAGAAGAAGGCTGCTGCGCCTGAGCTGCCGCCAGCCCCGGCGACCAAGCGGCGCAACAGGTGGGATCAGTCTCAGGACGGTGATGCTGCTGCTGGGACCAAGAAGGCCAAGACTGCCTCAGACTGGGATGCACCTGACGCAACTCCTGGGATTGGACGCTGGGACGCCACCCCTGGCCGCGTTGGAGATGCGACACCCTCTGTGAGGAGGAACAGATGGGATGAGACACCGACTCCAGGGAGGATGGCTGATGCAGATGCGACTCCCGCAGCTGGTGGCATTACTCCAGGAGCCACCCCTTCTGGGGCATGGGATGCTACTCCTAAGCTGCCTGGTGGGCTTGTCACACCGACTCCCAAGAAGCAGAGGTCGCGGTGGGACGAGACACCGGCGAGTATGGGGAGTGCAACGCCTGGTGGCACGGCAGCGACGCCTGTGTCTTACACTCCTGGACAAACGCCGTTCGGAGCAGAAGGCATTGCAACGCCAACACCTGGCCACCTTGCTCATGGCGCGATTACCCCGGAGCAGTGGCAGCTCATGAAGTGGGAGCGGGACATTGAGGAGCGGAACAGGCCTCTCACTGATGAGGAGCTTGACGCCATGCTCCCGCAGGAGGGTTACAAGATTCTTGAACCTCCAGCTTCATACCAGCCCATACGCACCCCGGCAAGGAAGCTGCTTGCTACGCCAACACCAATGACCACACCACTTTATAATATTCCAGAGGAGAATCGTGGGCAGCAGTATGATGTGCCCAAGGAGATGACTGGTGGGTTGCCAGACATGAAGCCTGAAGATTACCAGTACTTTGGACCACTGCTGAATGAGGATGACGAGGAGCAGCTAACACCAGAGGAGCAGAAGGAGAGGAAAATCATGAAACTCCTGTTCAAGGTTAAGAATGGCACACCCCCGCAGCGAAAGACAGCACTTCGGCAGCTCACAGACAAAGCACGGGAATTCGGTGCTGGTCCTCTGTTCAACAAAATTCTTCCATTGCTCATGCAGCCTACACTCGAGGACCAGGAGCGGCATCTCCTGGTGAAGGTCATTGATAGGGTGCTGTATAAACTGGATGAGCTGGTCCGTCCATTTGTGCACAAGATTCTGGTGGTTATTGAACCACTTCTGATTGATGAGGATTACTATGCTCGTGTTGAGGGAAGGGAGATTATCTCAAACCTGAGCAAAGCTGCTGGTCTTGCTACAATGATTGCCGCCATGAGACCAGATATTGATAACATTGATGAATATGTGAGGAATACAACTGCTAGGGCATTCAGTGTGGTGGCTTCTGCTTTGGGTATCCCTGCCCTCCTCCCATTTTTGAAGGCTGTCTGTCAGAGTAAGAAGTCATGGCAAGCTCGGCACACTGGTATCAAGATTTGTCAGCAGATTGCTATTCTGATGGGCTGCGCTGTTCTGCCTCACCTCAAGAACCTAGTTGAGATTATTGAGCATGGTCTAAGTGACGAAAACCAGAAAGTACGGACGATCACTGCCCTCTCTCTTGCTGCACTTGCTGAAGCTGCTGCACCCTATGGTATAGAAAGTTTTGATAGTGTGTTGAAGCCTCTCTGGAAGGGTATCAGATCTCACCGTGGAAAGGTCCTCGCTGCCTTCTTGAAGGCTATCGGTTTCATTATCCCTCTTATGGATGCTCTGTATGCCAGTTACTACACGAAGGAGGTGATGCAAGTCCTAATTAGGGAATTCCAGTCACCAGATGAAGAGATGAAGAAGATCGTCCTGAAGGTTGTTAAACAGTGTGTCAGTACAGAGGGTGTAGAGGCTGATTATATCCGGAGTGACATCCTTCCAGAATTCTTCAAACACTTCTGGGTCAGGAGGATGGCTCTAGATCGTAGGAACTATAAGCAACTTGTGGAAACAACTGTGGAGATGGCAAACAAGGTGGGAGTTACTGGTATCGTTGGTAAGATTGTGGAGGATCTGAAAGATGAAAGTGAGCCTTACAGGAGAATGGTGATGGAAACAATTGAGAAGGTGGTGGCTAATTTGGGTGCCTCAGATATTGATCCTCGTCTAGAGGAGCTGCTTATTGATGGCATCCTGTATGCTTTCCAAGAGCAGACAAGTGATGATGCAAATGTCATGCTTAATGGTTTTGGAGCTGTTGTGAATGCACTTGGCCAGCGGGTCAAGCCTTACCTTCCTCAGATATGTGGTACCATCAAGTGGCGGTTGAACAACAAGAGTGCAAAAGTTAGGCAGCAAGCTGCTGACTTGATCTCAAGGATAGCCATTGTGATGAAGCAGTGCCAGGAGGAGCAGCTTATGGGTCACCTGGGTGTTGTGCTGTATGAGTACTTGGGAGAGGAGTATCCTGAGGTGCTGGGTTCAATTCTCGGAGCTTTGAAGGCTATTGTGAATGTTATTGGTATGACCAAGATGACACCGCCTATCAAGGATCTACTTCCTCGGCTGACCCCCATCTTGAAGAATAGGCACGAGAAGGTCCAAGAGAACTGCATTGATCTAGTTGGCAGGATTGCTGATCGTGGAGCAGAATTTGTACCAGCTAGGGAGTGGATGAGGATTTGTTTTGAGCTGCTGGAAATGTTGAAGGCTCACAAGAAGGGCATCAGAAGAGCTACTGTGAACACATTTGGTTATATTGCGAAGGCAATTGGGCCACAGGACGTGCTGGCCACTCTGTTGAATAACTTGAAGGTGCAGGAGCGACAGAACCGTGTTTGCACCACTGTAGCAATTGCTATTGTTGCTGAAACTTGCTCCCCTTTCACAGTTTTGCCTGCCCTCATGAATGAGTACCGTGTTCCGGAGCTCAATGTCCAGAATGGTGTTTTGAAATCTCTCTCATTCCTCTTTGAGTATATTGGCGAGATGGGCAAAGATTACATATATGCTGTCACTCCCTTGCTTGAAGATGCTTTAATGGACAGGGATCTAGTTCACAGGCAGACTGCTGCATCTGCTGTTAAACATATGGCCCTAGGAGTTGCTGGCTTGGGCTGTGAGGATGCTCTTGTCCATTTGCTTAACTTTGTCTGGCCCAATATATTTGAGACGTCTCCTCATGTCATAAATGCTGTCATGGAGGCTATTGAGGGAATGAGAGTTGCTCTGGGTGCAGCTGTGGTTCTGAATTATTGCCTCCAAGGACTCTTCCATCCAGCAAGGAAAGTGCGTGAAGTGTATTGGAAGATCTACAACTCACTGTATATTGGTGCACAAGATGCACTTGTTGCTTCTTATCCTGCACTGGGTGATGATGGAGACAATATCTTCAGCCGTCCAGAGCTAGCCATGTTCATCTGATTAACGTGAGTCTTTTCTTATTATATATTTCTTAACTCTTAATGCAGTATGTACACATTAAATTTTCTGCTTTAAGATTTGAAATAAATTTGTAAGTTTGAAATGTTGGATCATGCATTTCATGTTTACTAGCTTTGGGTTGATCAATTCCTCCTATCTGCCAGTTCCCTTTTAGTTTTACCACTGCTATTGAGTTCTCATTACTTTGTGATGTTCCTGACTAAATTTACATCCTGAACCCAGGGGCACCAGATGCCCTTAGAGCGATTATTAACCTGTTGGAGTGATGTTCACTTAGAAACATTAATTGATTTTCTGTTAACATTCATGGTATCATTTGCTTTTATAATAAGTGGCTTTTTAAAAACTATACTGGTTTAATGTTTAGGTATGGATAAATAATAATTGCACTACTAGGAGATTTGGAACTCCTTGCCCCCAGTCAGCGAGTCAGGCCACAGGTCATTTTAGCATTTGTGCAGTAGCAACTGGTGTTGTTTCCATTTTTCTTTTCACAATTTGTTGTATGTTCTGCTTTCTACTCTCTACAAAAGAAGAATCTGATATGTGATAAACGCATTGGCAGGCAGGATGTGCATGTCCATGTATCTACATCCATATGCATCAATGCATGTGGAGCTTGAACTGGGGTTGTATTTGAATTAGAGCTCGCATTTAATTACTCGGTGTTACTTGTTGTCATGTTGTGATATCTATTGAAGCTGCATTCTCTGTATTTGCAGGCTTGTTCCTTCCTGAAGGGGGTGCAATCTTTAAGAAATGCTCTTTTTATCCTGGTCTACCATACTACTAAACTGTTTCCTTGATCTGAGGCACTAACCGTTTCCGAAACTGTTGTGCTTTTCAGGGCGTCCGGTCCAAGTATGATGCTGAGGAGTCTATCTGGTCTGAAGACCGGTCAGAGTAGCTGAGAATGTAACATAGTCCTGTTTTGAAGAAAGACAAGCATGGCATCGATATCGTCTTACGTTCATGTAATATTGGTTACAGCTGTTCTCAAAACTTTGTGTTAGTGATGGTTTTGTAACTCTGTAAATCGTCGAGGTGTGTACTGTTACTGTTCTGCAACATGATTATGCATCGAACATTTTGCATAGCTCGTGTTATTTCCATGGTGATTACTTACATCTGGTGTATGCCTGAATCATATTTCAGATACTAGTGTTTTTTGAGTATGCTGTGTTTGTACTCCCTCCGTTTCAAAATATAATATGTTTTAGCTTTGTGAAAGGAGTGTATCTAGACTCTTTTTAGTGTCCAGGTTCACTCCAAATCTAGATGAACCTAGATACTAAAAGAGGTCTAGATACACTTCATTCACAAAGCTAAAACATCTTATATTTTGAAACGGAGGGAGTATTTCACAAGTGTTTTGCGTTGGGCATGCCTTTGCTTGAACCATCCCCAGTAGAAGGTTGCTTCTTTGCTATCAGGGAAATCAGCAATGCTTGTTCCAGTGCTAGTGTGCCGGGAAAAAATAAGACGGATTAGTATCCTTGGATCAGATACCGTGTCCGAAAAGAATTATAATGAATTTGGTGGTTTCTTTTAGACCCAGTTTACTTGTTTTTATAATTCTGTTTATATTTTCTTGGATATGAATGTGTAATTTAGGCACAAGCATCAGAGCAACTCAACACATACTGTAAAAATCCCTTTAAAAATCCGGCATTTTTGTATTTTTTGGACTATATTTTGCGACTGAATAGATCCCCTAAACCGGGCAAGCCCTTAAAAAAATACCGACTAGGCTGACATATGTTCCATACCGACTAGGCTGATATATGTTCCATTCGGAGGGGGATTTAGGGTGAACAAACTGGCCATCTAACCTGATGTCGTCTCCTAACTTCCTTTGCCACCAGAACCCCATCTACATCTCCATCTGCAACTCCACCCCATCTCCATCTGTCGATTCCAAGCTATTCTGAGGAAATCCTACCACCTGAGATCTGGAACCCCGAGGCATGATGAAGTCGGTGCAGTGCCGTGGTGATTCCCCCTTTGCCCCCTTGCGGCGACCGTGGCACTCCCGCGGGCCGCGACACCCTCTCACCGATGAGGAGCATCGACGTCTTGTTCGCTCGGAGGCCGTGAGGAAGCGCGCCGCTGGACCAACATCGGTCTAGTACCAGCGGAGGCCTTCCGTTGCGATGCCCATGACGCAGAGGGAGGGGAAGCTCGAGCGACGCCTCTCGCCAGGCTCCCTCTCCCCAATGGCTGCCCTTCGACACCGACCAGGGGTACGTCTCCGACGAGGAGTATGTGCCCTCCACCGACGAGTTGTCAGGGAACAAGGTCATGGCGATCGATTTCGTTGCCAATGACGAAGACAAGGAGTGCACGATGGCTACTGTGATGTGCCGCTCTAGCCGAGACCACACCATGGAGATGACACGTCAATGCGAAGAAGAGCGCCACAATGCCAAGATGCTGCAGGCGGCCATCAAGAAAGAGAAGGAGCTCTTGACGCGATGCGTGAAGAGGAACTGAAGTGAGCAGAAAACCTAGAAAAAGAAATACCCTAGTTGTCGCCTTCTCTGTCCAATATCAACGGGTCCCTACCTTTCTACTTACCGTTCTGACGACATGAGATGGTAGGGATGTTGGACATGCGCTGGGCAGTATAGTTGGGTCCCAAAATTTAGGTTCTGTCGAGAACAAAGTTACAAAGCTATGGGGACGTTGTATAACAAGAATAGAATTTTCCCGTCTACTCGCCCACCTCGCAGGCGGTACCACCTCATTGGCGGCAATCTTGCATGTGGTGTCGAGGAGGGCAATGAATCGTCTAGTCGTTACTCCCTTGGATAGGTAAATCTTGTAACCTCATATTCTCTACGTGTGTTTCAGGGTTTGGTATTAAAATATTTACTAAATGGTTTAACTATGATGACTTCAGAAGGGGACTACACGCGAGACACCTTCTGAGACCGAGATACTCGTGACTCCCCTCCTCCCGGCCCCTGCTCGGGGCGGGCTCCCCTGCAGGCGCTTCGCCCCCGCCCCCCGCCTCGTCCTCCTCTCCCACTGTCGACAGTGGGCGCCGTCCGGGCGGCGCTCGCGGTGTGCCAGCGACGGCGGCGGCTCCTCTCCCCGCGCGCGAGCACCTCTGCCAGGGGTGGCGGCTGGCGGCGGTGTTGCTCGGCCGGCAGCGATCTAGCGGACCTGGGCGACATGGCGGCGGGGTGCTGGCCTTGGCAGCGGGCACCTCTAATGGCTGGCGATTCCGACCTAGATCTGGGCCCTTTGGGCCTGATCTGGGTTTGAGTGGGCTGGTTCGAGCAATGGTGCCTCTGGCAGACTGAGGAGCGCCTTGGGACGGGGTGCCAATACCATGCCTTCTGCAGCGCGGCGGTGGAGATTCATGGGCCCTTCTGGCCCGACCGGACCTATGGCTTCTTCGAGGGTAGCGGTGTGATGGCTCAAGAAATGTAGAGCTCGTTGGGAACCCTAAGAGGAAGGTATGATGAGCACAGCAGCAAGTTTCTATCAGTTATGAAACCAAGCTTATCGAACTAGTAGAAGTAAGGAAACAACTCCAAGGTGTTGCTAACAACTTGGAATCCTGCACAACACAACCATAGAACTTTTCTCCAACTTATAGTGAGGTTGTCAATCTCACTGGTTTTGCTGAAAACAAAGGATTAAACGTATAGTGTGGAAGATAGTAATTGCTTGTAGAAAGTAAACAGTAAACGATAAATAGTAGATGGTATAATGGTAAAGGAATGGACTAAGATCCATAGTTCACTAGAGGTGTTTCTCCTTAAGATAAATAGCATGTTGGGTGAACAAATTATAACAGAGCAATTGACAGATTGAGAAAGCATAACAATGCATATACTAGACATCTTGACTCCTATGAGATTTGATTGGGCATTATAACATAATACATAGACCGTAATCTCACTACATCTATGACTAATAATCCACCTTCAGGTTATCATCCGAACCCCTTCTAGTATTAAGTTGCAAGGAACAGATAATTGTATTAAGCAAAGTGTGTAAAGTAAACACTACAATTGCCTCATGGACAAAGGGTTGTTGTTTTCTCCCTAGTAGCAACAACACATCTACAATCTTAGAGATTTCTGTCACTTCCCCACATTACTAGAGGCATGAACCTACTATCAAGCATAAATACTTCCTCTTGGAGTTACAAGCATCTACTTGGCCAAGATAGCTACTAGCAACGGAGAGTATGCAAGATCATAAATAACATAGATATGATAGAATCAATAATCAATCTGACATAGTATCTTAATATCCATCGGATCCACACAAACACAACATATAGGATTACAAATAGATGATCTTGATCATGAACGGAGCTCACAAGATCTAAACATGATAGTACAAAGGAGGAGAACCAACCATCTAGCTACTGTATGGACATAGTCCAAGGGTGAACTACTCACGCATCACTCCGGAGGTTGGCATGGTGATGAAGAAGGCCTCCAGGATGATCTCTCCCCTCCGGCAAGGTGCCGGGAAGAGCTTCAGATCCCCCCGATCTAGGGATGAAGATGGCGGCGGCTACAGACTCTTTCGTGGAATTTTGATCAGGTACTTAGGATTTCTGCATCGGGGTACTTTTATAGGTGAAGGGGAAAGGTCGGTGGCCGCCCGAGGGGCCCACACCAGGGCCTGGCGCGCCCAGGGGGCGCGCCACCCTATGGTGTGGCCACCTCGTGGCCCCACTTCGGCTGCCCTTCGGACTCTGTGTTCCTTCTAGTAAAATATTGACTTTGGCTTTTGTCCCGTCCAATTCCAAGAATATTTCCTTACTAGCTTTTCTGAAACCAAAAACAGGAGAAAACAGGCAACTGGCACTGCGGCATCTTGTTAATAGGTTAGTTCTAGAAAATGTATAAAAATACCTCAAAGTGTAAACAATACATAAGAAAGTTGATATAAAACAAGCATGGAGCATCAAATATTATAGATACGTTTACGACGTATCAAGCATCCCCGAGCTTAACTCATGCTCGTCCTCGAGTAGGCAAGTGATAAAAAGAATAATTTTTGAGGTGGCATGCACCATCACAATCTTGATCAAGGTATTTGTAAAGCATTGATAGCTGGGATCAAAGTACTCTAAACATGAGCATGAAAGATAGAGTTCTAACAATAAGACACGGCAACTATGTTGTAACATGAAAAGGTACAAACAAAAGATCATGAATAACAATGCATTGAAAGACGTTTTTTTGTTTCACATATAGAAAACATAATAAGAGTGGTATTCAGCTTATCCCTCATGGTATAGAAAAACATAAATATATAGGACACCTTCAAAGTTCATAAGGGTGAGTAGATACAAATAATTTAAGAAAAAGCAATATCAAAGTTATGAATCAATCAACAAGTTTTGGGACAATGCACATTAAACTAAGAATGACCACTATGCTCTCTCAATTGGTGCATAAAGATAAAAGATGGAGACTCAACATAAAAGTAAAAAAGAAAGGCCCTTCACAGAGGGAAGTAGGGATTTCAAGTTTTATAAAGAGCTTCCAAAAATTATGGTTCTTATTAGCTTTCAGCTCTCATTGCCCCTATCATAAGTATCTTGAGGTGATTAAGGTTAACGTGACACAAATATGAGGATATGCTTGACAAGTTATAAGTTGAAAATCTCATGCCCCTTGCTTACGAGTACCGAACCTCATGCTACTCAACTTTAGTCACACGTAAGTTCTTGTCATTGTAAGTACATGTGTATCATAGAGAACCGCCAATGGGGTACTCCTTGCCCCATGACACAAGAGCTTTCCCATATCAAAATGACAAGGCAACAGACAATGAGCATCTCAACGATCTTTTTATTTACTATTTGCATAGGTTTTTATTGAGGATGCTTCATAGAATGCTCACTATGGTTATGCTGCATGTTTCCACCATGATTATGCATGTCTTAGGCTAGCCGCCCAGGTGTTTCTCTAACACACATACAAACTTCATGAGCTTACAAGCTCCCCTTTTATTTCACACCGTCGGGATCCATAAACAAAAGAACATGATATTAACTGAATAATAAGTGCAATGTTGAAAGCATTCCCCATGGTATCATGGTTCTGCTAATTCACAACTTATAAAGTGCAAGCATATAAGCAATATAGATGGACACAATGGTTCAATTTTATCAAGTGGAAGAAAATAAAGTGTGCCATCAAGTTTGTGAGAGCTTTAATCACTAACTTTTACATAACAAGTTTAATTTGGAAGGTAGATAAAAACATGAATATACTTGGAATGGTGTAACACACCATGCATAGGAATTTATAGTGGACTCTTTGGAATAACTTGGTTTTCTTGGAGGTTGGATGCACGAGTAGAACTCATACTTGGTACAGGTGGAGGCTACCAAAAGACTGGGAGCGACCAACTAAGAGAGCAATAATAGCCATAATCATGCAAAGCGACAAAACATTATCAATTAAAGCATAAAGTGATATTACAAGTCAAAAACTAAATGATCATAGAGGCTAAGGTGACTGGTTCATAGTCTTAACATGGTGTAAGCATGTGCCAAGTCAACCCAACTAAAGCATTGATGACCCACAAGTATAGGGGGTGTATCGCAGTATTTTCGATAAGTAAGAGTGTCGAACCCAACGAGGAGCAGAAGGTGCTGGCTAGTGGTATGTGATACATTGCAAATGTATCTATAATTTTTGATGCTCCATGCTTGGTTTTATCCACTTTCTTGTGTTTTGTCCACACTTTGGAGTACTTTTCATATGATTTCTTGGACTAACCTATTAACAAGACCCACAGTGCCAGTTGCCTGTTTTCTGCTGGTTTGGGTTCCAGGAAAGTCAGAAAATGAATATTCTCGGAATTGGACGGGACAAAAGCCAAAGTGCCTATTTTTCCAGAAGACTCCAGGAGCCAGAATACGAGACGGAGGAGGGCCAGGGGATGGCCACACCCCCCTAGGCGCGGGCTAGGCCTGGTCGTGCCAGGGCATGGTGTGGTGGCCCCAGGCACCCCCTCGGTCTCCCTCTTCGCCTATAAGAAGCATTCTGACCTAAAAACTCAGGGGGGTCAACGTTTTTACAGAAGGAGTTCCGCTCCACCGCCACCACCAGATTCCACGAAAAAACACCAGAAACTCCGTTCTGGCACCCTGCCAGGACGGGGGAATTGGAGGAGATCATCACCATCGCTTCTCCATCGACCATCCATGTTTCCCCCATCTATGAGTGAGTAATCCCCCGCTGTAGGCTATGGGGATGGTAGGGATTGGATGAGATCGTTCATGTAATGGCATCAGATTGTTAGGGCATGGTGCCTAGTATCTTTTATTAGTGCTTTATGACTTTGTTGCGACTTGTTGTGCTTAATGCTTGTCACTAGGGCCCGAGTGTCATGATTTCAGATCTGGACATGTTATTGATTCATTATGATAGTATTGTTTTGGTCTTATCTATAAGTTGTATACACACGTTGTTGTTCGGAACCTATGGCCCCGAAGTGACAGAAATCGGGATAACCGGAAGGGAATGGCTTTGATGTGAGGATCACATGTGTTCACGGAGTGTTAATGCTTTGCTCCGGTGCTCTATTAAAAGGAGCACCTTAATTGCCCGTAGTTCCCTAGAGGCCCCGCTGCAAACGGGCTGGCAGGACAAAAGATGTTGTGCAAGTTCTCATTGCGAGCACGTATGACTATATATGGAACACATGCCTAGGATTGTCTAGTACGTGGATGATTTATCTTATTTATCTGCAATTGCCCTATGTTCTGATTGCCATGTGAATTGTCTTGTCCATGCAACGCCCGTCCATCCATCCCTATGCCTACCGCACTCGAATCCCACTATTTACTGCTTTTGTTACTACTGTCTTTGCTTTACTATTGTTGTTACTTTACTATTTCTACTACAAAACTGTTGCTACTGATAAACTGCTGTGAGCAAGATTATTTCCAGGTGCAGCTAAATTGACAACTCAGTTGTTAAGGCTTATAAATATTCTTTGGCTCCCCTTGTGTCGAATCAATAAATTGGGTTTCACTTCCCTCGAAAATACTGCGATACACCCCCTATACTTGTGGGTCATCAAGACTATTTTCTGGCGCTGTTGTCGGGGAGCATAGCTTTATTTATGAAGTCCACTTGGATTCACTATTGTTCAAGCTAAGTTTATTTCTTCCTTGTTTGCTTCTTTCTTTATTGAAAATACAAAAAAAGTAGTTCCTACTCTAGTTGTTATTTTCGTTGGTCTGTTATTGTCTTGCTTTGTCATGCTTGTTGTCAATGGTTGGTTTCTTTGAAACTGAAGCTTATTGGCAAGGTGGGTTCACGGAAGATCAAAAATATTATTATAAGGAACACCGCTTGTCACAAAAAGGGAAACACTTATGGGAACAAATTGATAGATTGTATATCATTGCTAGAAACGTGTGCTCTACTTATAATGTTACTTATTGTTGTGATGAATCTCGTTGCAGAAAGAGGTATAAACACCTCCCTTTTCAATGTGAGTATAATGATAATGATACCATATCTTCTTATGCTAAAGGAATTTATGACTTTTATGATGCGGAACAAATTGAAGAATTTATTGCTTGGAAGGGTGCTTTTGAACTTGCTAGTTTGCTTGAAAATATTAATGATTCACCTTATAAGTATGAGGTTTATGGTATACTTAAATTTTGCTTTGATAATTACAAGGATGAAAATGGCTCTATTCTTGAGTATTTTAATAGATGCTCTCCACAAATGAAAGAGACTAATGCCTTGCAGGATCCTATGGAAGAAGAAATTGATGAACCTAAAATCTCATTAGATGAAAAAGAGGAGGAGAGTGATGAACAAAAGGAGGAAGAATGGATTAGCTAACCATGCCTACCTTATAATGAGAGTAACTCTTTATCCCTTACATTATTTGATTGTCCCCATGCTTACTAAAGGAGAATGAATGTTATGTTCCTGAGGTTTCTTTTGAAGATGTTTATGATAAAACTCTAGTGCTTGTAGATCATGAAAAGCATGCTTTATGTGATAGTTATATTGTTGAGTTTCTTCATGAGGCTACTGAAAATTATTATGAGAGAAGAAAATATGGTTGTAGAAGTTTTCATGGTATTGAAACACCTCTCTATGTGCTGAAAGTTTTGAAGTTACTCTTGTTTTATCTTCCTATGCTTGTCACTTTGTTCTTTGTGAATTTATTTGCATACGCGATTCCTATGCATAGGAAGTGGGTTAGACTTAAATGTGTTTTGAATTTGCTTCTTGATGCTCTATTTTACTTCAACTCATATTTCTTATGAGAGCATCCTCTCAAACTTTTATGCCTGAAGATGATAATATGTCTACTATTCTTGGGAGACCTTTTCTTAAATACTGCAGGAGATGTTATTAATTGTAATCAAGGGAAGGTGACCTTAAATGTCAATGACAAGGAACATACTATCTATTTCCCCAAGAAGATTGATAGACTTATGGTTTTGAATTCAATTGAACATGTTGAGGGCATTTAAGTTGGAGAAATATTATGTCTCATACCAAGAGAAAAATTTGAAACTATTATGATTGGGACCATTGCTATCAAGGTTGAGGTAACATAATCATTAGTGGAATACAAAGTTTTGTATCATATGAAATTGTTTTGGTAACGAGACCTGATCAACCTTGTTAACAAAAGGATTACATTGAACAAAACAATGTTTTCACCATGATTATCTGCGCTTACTTCTATTCTATCCATTTCAGTTTTTCCTTATGCCTAACTTAAAGGCGTTAAAGAAAATTACTTATTGGGAGATAACCCAAAAGTTTTAGATGAGTCTTGGAAGTTATCACTTCAGTAATAAACGCTCCTTATACTTTTTCTTTGCTTTTTGTGCCAAGAGTAACCTCTAATGAGAGAGAAGTAATGATTGGGAAAGTTGCTGTCCCGAAACAGATTTTTGTGCTTCACCGTAAAAATTTGTGAGAGAGCTCTATATGTCGGATTGAGCTGTAAGTTTTTGTGCTTCTGCCCCAGGTTGTTGTCTAACTTTCATTAGTTCAACACTTTTTGATTTGAGCAACAGAAGGTCTTCGAAAAAATTCGTCTTTACCTGCTGGTCTGTTTTGACAGATTTCTGCCATTTTCTGCATTTGCTTCTTGTGAGTTCCTTTTTGAGTTCTTTTGGGGAATTGAGCTTTTTGAGGGAAGTTCTACAGTAGATAGTGTTCTAATGGAAGTTTATTTGGTGTTATAACTGAACCTTAAGACCTATTATCTTGAGTGCACTAATGTTGCTAATAAAGATTGTGTGAAGTTTTGTATGAAGAAAAAATTTCAGGTGTATGGAAGGAATGAGTAATGAGATGAAGGATGGACTAAAGCTCAAGCTTGGGGATGCCACGCGTGTAACCCCAAGAAATATCCAAGAAGTACAAGCGTCAAAGCTTGGGGATGCCCAAGGCATCCCCTTCTTCATCAATAAAAATCCCAGGTTTCTTCCAAACACTTCATTTTTATTGTTTCATGCACAGTTGTGTTGTTCTTGGAGCGTCTTCTTTTTCGTTTTTGGTTTGGTTTTTAGTTTGCGTGCTTTGCTTAGTTTGCTGAATAAATTGGTTGGACCTCCTCTTTCATGCATTGGTGTTCAAATAGTTTGGTTTGGTTTGGAAAAAAGAGTAGGAAAGCTCATGCTTAAGTGGTAAAGAGAGCTTGTTTTTGACTGTGGCCTATGCTTTGTCATGCCATGCTTGATATTGTTTTGGCTTTATGCTTAGTATTCTTTGCTGTAGCATGACTTGTTATAAACAATTGAGATTTCTTAATGTGCCTTAGATGAATCATGCGTTGTTTTAGCATATTAAAGCATAGTATAGTGGTATTCTCCTTTGATGCTTTATTTGGGTTGACTTGGCACATGTTCACACCATGTTGTGACTATCCCAAGTCACCATAAGCCTTTATGATCCTTTAGTTTTCAACTTGTAGTATCACCTTATGCTTTGATCAACGATGTTTTGTCGCTCTGCATGATTATGGCCATTATTGCTCTCTCGTTTGTCGCTCCCTTACTATTGCTAGCCTTCACTTACACTGAGTGTTTTACTCATGTTTCCAACTCCCTTAAACCAAATATTGCCAAAGTGTCCACCATACCTACCTATTAGCATTATTTGCTACTTCCGTGCATATTCAATATGCCTTGTTTTCTTCTGAATAAAATGTTTGCTTGTTATGAGAAAATTAGTTAGTAAAGCTCTCACGAACTTGATGGCACACTTTATTTTCTTGCACTTAATAAACCTGAACCATTGCGTCCTTCTTTGTTGCGTATATGCTTGCGTTTTATAAGTTGAAGTTAGCAGAACCATGTATCATGGGGAGCGCTTTCAACATTGCATTGGTACTTAGTACCTCGTTGATATCCTGTTCTTTTGCTTATGGATCCCGACGGTGTGAAATAAAAGGGGAACTTGTAAGATCATGGAGTTTGTATGTATGTTAGAGAAACGCCTAGGCCACTAGCCTAAGCCATGCCTAATCATGGTGGAAACTTGCAGCATAACCATAATGAGCATTCTATGAAGCATCCTCAATAAAAATCTATGCACATAGTAAATAAAAAGATCGCTGAGATGCTCATTGTCTGCTTGCCTTGTCATTTTGATTATGGGATAGCTCCTGTATCATGTGCAAGGGGTATCCTGTTGGTGGTTCTCTATGATACGTATATACTTACAATGACAAGAGCTTACTTGTGACTGAAGTTGAGTAGCATGAGGATCGGTCTTCGTAAGTAAGGGGCATGAGACTTCGATTTATAACTTGTCAAGCATATCCTCTTAGTTGTGTCACTTTAACCTTAACCATTTAAAGATGCTTATGATAGGGGAAATGAGAGCTCAAAGCTAACGAGTATCATACTTTCAGCATTTGGAAGCCTTTCAAACTTTTCAAAACCTTTTTATTTCCTTGTTGAGTCTCCACACATTCTATGAGCACTTTCTTGAGAGCATAGTGGCCATTCTTAGTTCTATGTGCATTGTCCCCAGACTTGTTGATTGATGCATACCTTGATATTGCTTGTTTTAAACTATTTGTATCTAGTCACTCTTGTAAACTTTGAAGGTGTCCTATGCATTTATGTTTGCTACTCTATGAGGGACAAGCTGAATGCCACTATGCTATGTTTTCTTTATGTGAAACAAACAAACGTCTTGCAAGGCATTGTTATTCATGAACCTTTTCATGTTGCATCATAGTCTCTTTGTCTTATTGCTAGAACTTTGTCTTTCATGTTATGATTGAAGTACTATGATCCCAGCTTTGAATGTTTTACAAATATTTTGATCAAGTCTTTGATGGTGCATGTCACCTCAAAAATTATTCTTTCTTTTTATCACTTACCTACTCGAGGACGAGCAGGAGTTAAGCTTGGGGATGTTGATACATTGCAAATGTATCTATAATTTTTGATGCTCCATGCTTGGTTTTATCCACTTTCTTGTGTTTTGTCCACACTTTGGAATACTTTTCATATGATTTCTTGGACTAACCTATTAACAAGAGCCACAATGCCAGCTGCCAGTTTTCTGCTATTTTTGGTTCCAGGAAAGTCAGAAAATGAATATTCTCGGAATTGGACGGGACAAAAGCCAAAGTGCCTATTTTTCCAGAAGACTCTAGGAGCCAGAATATGAGACGGAGGAGGGCCAGGGGCTGGCCACACCCCCTAGGCGTGGGCTAGGCCTGGCCTCGCCAGGGCATGGTGTGGTGGCCCCAGGCACCCCCTCGGTCTCCCTCTTCGCCTATAAGAAGCCTTCTGACCTAAAAACTCAGGGGGGGTTCGACGTTTTTCCAAAAGGAGTTCCGCTCCGCCGCCACCACCAGATTCCACGAAACAACACCAGAAACTCCGTTCTGGCACCCTGTCGGGACGGGGGAATTGGAGGAGATCATCGCCATCAACCATCCATGTTTCCCGCATCTATGAGTGAGTAATCCCCCGATGTAGGCTATGGGGATGGTAGGGATTGGATGAGATCGTTCATGTAATGGCATCAGATTGTTAGGGCATGGTGCCTAGTATCTTTTATTAGTGCTTTATGACTTTGTTGCGACTTGTTGTGCTTAATGCTTGTCACTAGGGCCCGAGTGCCATGATTTCAGATCTAGACATGTTATTGATTCATTATGATAGTATTGTTTTTGGTCTTATCTACAAGTTGTATACACACGTTGTTGTCCAGAACCTATGGCCCCGAAGTGACAGAAATCGGGATAACCGGAAGGGAATGGCTTTGATGTGAGGATCACATGTGTTCATGGAGTGTTAATGCTTTGATCCGGTGCTTTATTAAAAGGAGCACCTTAATTGCCAGTAGTTCCCTAGAGGCCCCGCTGCAAACGGGCTGGCAGGACAAAAGATGTTGTGCAAGTTCTCATTGCGAGCACGTATGACTCTATATGGAACACATGCCTAGGATTGTCTAGTACTTGGATGCTTTATCTTATTTATCTGCAATTGCCCTATGTTCTGATTGCTATGTAAATTGTCTTGTCCATGCAACGCCCGTCCATCCATCCCTATGCCTACCGCACTCGAATCCCATTGTTTACTGCTTTTGTTACTACTGTCTTTGCTTTACTACTGCTGTTACTTTACTATTCCTACTACAAAACTGTTGTTACTGATAAACTACTGTGAGCAAGATTGTTTCCAGGTGCAGCTGAATTGACAACTCAGTTGTTAAGGCTTATAAATATTCTTTGGCTCCCCTTGTGTCGAATCAATAAATTGGGTTTCACTTCCCTCGAAAATACTGCGATACACCCCCTATACTTGTGGGTCATCAGTATGGATCAGGAATTCTCTGCAAATACTTAGCAAACAGATTTTTAGGGGTTTTTGATATAGCAAGTAAACAAAGTACAAGTAAATAAAAGACAGTAGGAATAAATGCAGCAAGTGGCCCAATCCTTTATGCAGCAAAGGACAAGCCGGGTGTATTACTTAAGATGACCAAACGTTATCGAGGACACATGGGAAGACTGTCAAGTGCTTTCGCTTCATATAGTTGATTAATCATCTTTATCTTGCTAAGTGTTGTGTGGGTGAACCTGTGCTAATGTACCGCCCCATCCAAGACTAATACATACTTGTGATTATACCCCTTGCAAACATCCGTAAGTATAAGAAAGTAATTAAGGTAGAAACCTAACCACAGCTTTAAACTCTAAGACCCTTACGTCCCTTGTGCAATGGTTTCCTAACGGGGGTTCAGGTTTCTGTCACTCCGGCAAACCCTACGATTAGTAGCCAAATACACAATACATTCCCCTAGGCCCATATAGGTGAAGTGTCATGTAGTCGACGTTCACATGACACCACTAGAAGAAGTACACCACAACTTAAATAACAATCTATTGAATCTTTCTCAACGCAACTCCACTACTAACAACAAGACTTCTCACATGTCCTCAAGAACAAAATGAACTACTCACAAGACATCATATGGATCATGATAAGAGATGGAATAATGATGTATAACAATCTGAACATAAACAATAATTCAATGGTTCACTCAATAGCATCAACTACAAGGAGTAATCAACATCGGGAAAGTTTCCCTATGAACTATGCAAGATTCAACGCAATTGTTACAGCAATATGGAGATGGTGATGAGGGTGCTGATGGTTATGATGGTGGTGATGATGATGATGATCCCGATGAAGTCCAGCTTGATGGTGGTGTTGATGGCGACGATCTCCCCTCTCCGGGAAGGAATTCCCGCGGCAGAAATCTGTCTGCCAGAGAGATCTTTCTCTCTCAGTGTTTTCCGCCCCGCAGAGGCGGCGAAATCTTTCTGTGGTAGCTCTCCGAGTCTTAGGGTTTCGGGAGGATGATATACGCCAGAGGGGAGAGGCTGGAGTGGGCCAGGGTGGCCAACCACCTCCTAGCGCGGCCTAGGGCTGCCCGCGCCATGGGTTGGTGTGGGCCCCCTGTGGCCCATCTCCACTCCGTCTTCTGGCTTCCTTAGTCTTCTGGAAAAATAGGATTTTCCGTATATTTTCCCAGATTGTCTGATCTTCGCGAATTTTGCCTCCAAACAACACATTTTCCATCAGAATCCTGACTGCAGTGGTCCATGCTCCAAAAGTCATCAACCATGCAAAAATAGATGAAATAACATAAGTATCACCTCTCAATATGAAGTATATCAATGAATAATAGTGAATTAAGACATAGAATAGTGATGCAAAATGGACGTATCAACTCCCCCAAGCTTAGACTTCACTTGTCCCCAAGCAAAACTGATCTCAATAAACATGGCCTCAAGTTTATGGAGTGAAGAGTCGATAAAAGAATACGGACAAGAAGCATCACATTCATCAAATACATAGATCATAATAGAAGACAACTCACTATTATATAACTCAACTTGTAATAAGTAAAGGAAACACAATAAAGATACATAAAGTGAATCATAATTGGTAATGGCAAACTTAGCTCTTGGTCGAAGAATAGTTGATAATTTGCTGGAGTTCACAAATAGCTGGTTTTTCAATGATAGCTTTCAAAGTAGTAAACATCAGGATAAGAGCAATGTGCAAAACAAGGAACATAATAAACATGATTGAATAAATCATCATATGAATGAATGAAACACAACAACTCAAAATACTTGCTGAGATAGAAGGGAGTAGGTTTACTGACTCAACTACAAAGTAAAAGAAAAGCCCTTCGCAGAGGGAAGCAAGGATTGCAAGTCTCATAAAGAGCTCCCAAAAATTATGATACTTACTAGCTTTCAACTCTCATTGCCCCTATCATAGGCATCTTTAGGTGATTCAGGTTAAAGTGACACAACTAAGAGGATATGCTTGACAAGTTATAAGTTGAAATCTCATGCCCCTTACTTACGAGTACCGATCCTCATGCTACTCAACTTCAGTCACGAGCAAGCTCTTGTCATTGTAAATACATGCATATCATTGAGAACCGCCAACGGGGTACCCCTTGCACATGACACAGGAGCTATCCCATAATCAAAATGACAAGGCAAGCAGACAGTGAGCATCTCAGCGATCTTTTTATTTTCTATTTGCATAAGTTTTTATTGAGGATGCTTCATAGAATGCTCACTATAGTTATGCTGCAAGTTTCCACCATGATTAGGCATGGCTTAGGCTAGCGGCCCAGGCGTTTCTCTAACACACATATAAACTCCATGATCTTACAAGTTCCACTTTTATTTCACACCGCCGAGATCCATAAGCAAAAGAACATGATATCAACTAGGTACAAAGTACCAAATGAAGTGTTGAAAGCGGTCCCCATGATACATGGTTCGGCTAACTTCAACTCATAAAGTGCAAGCATATACGCAACAAAGAAGGACCCAATGGTTCAAGTTTATTAAATGCAAGAAAGTGAAGTGTGCCATCAAGTTTGTGAGAGCTTTAATCACTAATTTTCACATAACAAGTTTAATTTGGGAGGTAGATAAAACAAGAATTTACTTGGAATAGCAATAATGCTACTAGGTAGGTATGGTGGACACAAATGGCAAAGGTTTTGGTTTAAAGGAGGTGGATGCACGAGAAGAATACCCTCTCAGTACTGGTTTTTGGCTAGCAAGGCTGGGTAGCAAGTATAAGAGTTGAAGGAAACAACCAAACATACAAGTGATAAAGACAAACATGCAATCTTCCTTGGAAGCACAAAAGATCTTAACTAGAGAATACTAGACTTATGAGCAAATCAAGAAAGAAAGACGATGAAATAATTTTTCTTTAGAGTACCTTTATCTTTTTCATTCAACTCTCAAAAAAAAGTGTTGCTACTGACCGAGCCAGGTTTGCCAAAACCAACTAAATTAACTCAATGATCCCAAAGTGATACCAATACTAACAACAAGATCAATCATATAACCACGAATTGAAGACTAATATAAGCTATGCAAAAGAGTGAATGATAGAACTTCTCATTAATATTCCATAACGGCAACTCACACTAAGGGATACATATCTAACGAGAGAGGGGACACTTCCATAATGCAAACCATACTACATAATAACTCCTCTATTCATGATATGACTCTACTAAAAAGGTAAAAAGATAGAAGATAGTGATGTGATACCGCGGCACTCCCCCAAGCTTGGAACAAACCAAGGGGATGCCAAACCTCATGACGAGTTACTCCTTCAGTGGTGGTAATATTTTCTTAGTTGACGTGAGGAAATCTTCCAGCATCTTGCGAAGCCTATTATTCTCCCATTGAAGCATGTCCACCTTCCTCCTCAAGTCTCGGTACTTATCGCAGAACTCCTTAGTGACTCGTAGGGCTTCCGTTGATGCAGGGCAAGAGACTAAAGGTACCAGCCCCTGCTTGGGGTCTTGGAGATCTTCCTCCATAGGCTCCTTCCCCTTATCCTTGGTGAACACCATTGTGCTTCTAAACCTTCAAAGAGTATGTCCTGGCAGAAATAGATCGAAACAAAAACACGACGAAAACATGATATACGGACCTCGAGGGATCCGGGGGTTATATATTACGAAGTTTCATATCAAAAGGAAGGTACTAGGTGAAAACGGGTCGGAGGCGGAGTCTGGGGTGTCCTCACAACCTAGTGGCGCGGCCAGGGGTGGGCCCGCGCCACAGGGTGGTGTGGGCTACCCCGGCTCCGGTTCCGTCCCTTTTTCGCTTCATAACTTTCCTTATCGACTAAAAACTGCAGAAATATAGTTGTATTGTATTTTCGCGGAACTTTTCTTACCAGAACTGTTACCTATTTCAAAACAGACTCTGCAGGTCTCTGAATTTGGTCCTCGATGAATTTCTCTGGAGTTATAACTTGAAAGGCATCAACATCTTCATTGTAAGAATCTCCAGCAATATAGTGTTTGAGTCGCTGTCCATTCACTACTTGTGTAGTATTATCTTTTAGAGAAGAAATTTTTATTGCTCCTGAACGGTATACTTCTTCAATGATGAAAGGTCCTTCCCATTTTGATAGTAGCTTACCTGCAAAAAATCTGAGACGAGACCTATACAATAGAACTTTCTCACCAACATGAAATTCTCTCTTAAGCATTCGCTTGTCATGCCATCTTTTAACTTTTTCCTTAAAGAGCCTAGCATTCTCATAGGCTTCACTCCTCCATTCATCTAAAGAACTTAAGTCAAATAACCTTTTCTCACCAGCGAGCTTACAATCTCTATTTAGTTCTTTCACTGCCCAGTAAGCTTTGTGTTCTAATTCTAAGGGCAGGTGACAAGCTTTCCCATAAACCATTTTAAGGAGACATTCCCATAGGATTTTTGTAAGCAGTTCTATAAGCCCATAAAGCATCATTCAACTTCTTAGCCTAGATTTTTCTAGACCTATTAACAGTCTTTTGCAAGATAGATTTAATTTCTCTATTTGATAACTCTACTTGCCCGCTAGTTTGGGGGTGATAAGCTGAAGAAATTCTATGATTAACATCATATTTAGCAAGGGTCTTCCTAAAACCACCATGAATGAAATGAGAACCCCCATCAGTCATGAGATACCTAGGCACCCCAAACCTAGGAAAGATAATATCCTTAAGCATTTTTAGAGAAGTCTCCCCGTCAGCACTCTTTGTAGGAATGGCTTCTACCCACTTAGTAACATAGTCAACGGCAACAAGAATATGAGTGTAGCCTTTCGAAGGAGGGAAAGGACCCATAAAATCAAATTCCCAACAATCAAAAGGTTCAATAACTAGAGAGTAGTTCATAGGCATTTCATTGCGTCTAGAAATATTACCAACACGCTGACATTCATCACAAGATAAAACAAATTTTCTTGCATCTTTAAAAAGGGTAGGCTAGTAGAAACCTGATTGTAGTACCTTTTGTGTAGTTCTATCTCCTGCATGATGTCCTCCATAGGCACTACCATGACATTTATGCAATATCTCCTTTTGTTCATATTCTGGAACACATCTTCGCATAATACCATCCGCTCCTTCTTTGTATAAGTGTGAGTCATCCCAAAAATAATGCCTCAAATCATAGAAGAACTTTCTTCTTTGCTGAGCTGTAAAAGTTGGAGGCAAATACTTGGAGACAATAAAGTTAGCATAATCAGCATACCAAGGGCTTCCTCGCGAGCTCACCCCTACTGCAGCTAATTGTTCATTTGGGAAACTATCATTAACAGGCATAGGGTCAAAAGAGATGTTTTCCAAATGAGATAAATTATCAGTTACAGGGTTTTTAGCACCCTTCCTATCTACTATATGTAGATCAAACTCTTGTAAAAGCAGTACCCATCTAGTAAGCCTAGGCTTAGCATCCTTCTTCGTCATAAGATATTTAATAGCAGCATGATCAGTATGAATGGTTACTTTTGAGTCCACAATATAGGGCCTAAACTTATCACAGGCAAAAACAACAGCTAGAAATTCCTTTTCAGTAGTGGCATAATTCCTTTGAGCAACGTCTAGAGTCTTACTAGCATAATGGATAACAATTAACTTTTTATCAATACGTTGCCCAAGGACAGCCCCTACAGCAAAATCACTAGCATCACACATTATTTCAAAGGGTAAACTCCAATTAGGTGGTTGAACAATAGGGGTTGTAGTTAAAGCCTTCTTAAGAGTTTCAAAAGCTTCCCTACAATCATCATCAAAAACGAAGGGTACATCTTTTTGAAGAAGATTAGTGAGAGGTTTTGATATCCTAGAGAAGTCTTTAATAAACCTCCTATAGAAACCAACATGACCAAGGATACAATGAATACCTTTGATGTCTCTTGGACATGGCATCTTCTCAATTGCCTCAACCTTAGCTCTATCAACTTCTATGCCTCTTTCAGAAACTTTATGCCCAAGAACAATCCCTTCATTAACCATGAAGTGGCATTTATCCCAATTAAGAACAAGATTAGTTTCTTCACATCTCTGCAAAACTTTATCAAGGTTGTGCAGACAATTATCAAAAGAAGTTCCATAGACAGAAAAGTCATCCATGAACACTTCTACAATTTCCTCACAAAAACCATCAAAGATAGCAGACATGCACCTTTGGAAAGTAGCAGGAGCATTACATAAACCAAAAGACATACGTCTATAAGCATAAGTTCCATAAGGGCAAGTAAAAGTAGTTTTTTCTTGATCTTGTTGTTTAACAGCAATTTGAGAGAAACCAGAATAACCATCAAGAAAACAAAAATGGGTCTTTTTGGACAACCTTTCCAACATTTGATCAATAAAAGGAAGCGGGTACTGATCTTTCTTAGTAACTTTATTGACTTTCCTAAAATCGATGCACATCCTATAGCCTACCACTATTCTTTGAGGAATAAGCTCATCATTATCATTAGGGACAACGGTAATACCTCCCTTTTTAGGAACACAATAAACAGGACTAACCCATTCACTATCAGCAATAGGGTAAATAATACCAACATCAAGGAGTTTCAATACCTCATTCCTTACCAATTCCTTCATCCTAGGATTTAAACGTCGTTGGTGCTCCACTACTGGCTTCGCATCTAGTTCTATGTTGATAGAATGCTGACATATAGTAGGTGAAATCCCTTTTAAATCATCCAGAGTATAGCCCATAGCTCCTCGATGTTTCCTCAAAACTTCCAATAAACTTTCTTCTTCCTTCCCTGAAAGTTTAGCGCTAACAATAACAGGATATATCTTTTTATCATCAATATAAGCATATTTAAGATCATCAGGGAGAGGTTTTAGATCGAAAACTGGATCCTTTTTAGGTGGCATCGTGGTACCCAAGTCTTCTATAGGCAAGTCATGCTTAAGCATCATAGGTTGATCACGGAGAATCCTGTCAATCTCCTTCCTTTCTTCCATGAAGATTTCACTTTCACGATCTTCCATAAATTGCTGCAAAGCATTGTTAGGAGCAAGAGAAATAGAAGCAAGTTGTTCAACCCTAAAATCCTCATTATGGGTTTCCTCTTCGCAAGGTTCTTTAGCAAATTTCGAAAAATTAAACTCATAAGATTCCCCATCAAACTTAGTCAAGATTTTCTCCCTCTTGCAATCAACAATAGCTCCACAAGTACTCAAGAAAGGTCTACCAAAAATGATAGGGTAGGTTTTACTAGCAGCAGAACCAAGTACTAGAAAATCAGCAGGGTACTTAATCTTACCACAAAGAACTTCCACGTCTCGTACAATACCAATTGGAGAGATGGTCTCTCTATTAGCAAGGTGAATAACCACATCAATCTCTTCCAACTCGCAAGGACTAATTTCATGCATAATTTCTCTGTAAAGCTCATAAGGAATAGCACTGGAACTTGCACCAATATCACATAAACCATAATAGCAATGATCACCAATTCTAACAGAAAGCATAGGAACACTAGCCTTTTTAGTTCTATTGGGATGTGAAACAATATTAGAAGCATCCTCACAAAAGACTATGTGCCCATCTTCTACGCTTTTAGTGACAAGGTCTTTCACAATTGCTACCACAGGTTCAATGTTTATTTGTTCATCAGGTTTTACAGTTATTTTTTCACTTTTGGTGATTACATTAGTTATCATAGGATGGTCCTTTACCTTTTCGGGGAAGGGAATCTTCTTGATATAAGGTTCGGGTAAGATGGGGTCAATAATGCAATACTCAGCACTTCTAACAGGAGCATAGTCAACAATATCTTTGTAAGGTGCATGGTATTTGTTCCATCCCCTTTTTGGAATTTCGATATAGGAAGCAAAAGCTCTAAATCAATTCGTAATAACTTGCAAATCAAGACCATAAATATTACTAATATTTTGAAAGTCATCGGTTCCCATAAAAGATTCAATGCATTCATAATCATAATTTATACTTGACTTTCTACCTTTGTCATTCTCCCAAGCTTTAGCATTGTCTTGAATATGGTCCAGAAGATCCCATTTAGCTTCTTCTTCCATGCGAGTGAATGATCCAGCACACGAAACATCCAATAAATCTTTATCATGTAGAGGGACCTTGCATAAAAGTTATTGATAATAATATTGTTGGGGAGCTCATGAATGGGACATTTGAGCATTAGTAACTTCAAACTCCCCCAAGCTTGAGCTGTACTCTCTCCATCAAGAGGCCAAAAGTTGTATATTTGATTCCGATCTTTATGAATCTCACTAGGAGGATAAAACTTTGAATAGAAGAGAGGCACTATTTCCTCCCATTCTAGAGCTTGACAATTCTTCAGCAGCTTATAACATTCCTCAGCTCTTCCTTTCAGTGATAATGAGAATAACTTCTTCTTAACTTGATTTGTAGTAATACCTGCACACTTGAACAACCCGCATAATTCGTGTATAAAGATTAAATGATCACCGGGATGGATAGTTCCATCCCCAACATAGTAGTTATCCATAACACGATCAATAATTCTTGTAGGTATTTTGAAAACATCATTCTCAGGAGGTGGTGGCTTATCTACTACCTTAGCAGTGGTAGTAGCATTACCAAATAAGAAACTCAGCAAATTATCCATAACAAAAATAAAGCAACTAACAGAAGTAAACAATACTCACAGTAGAAATTTCCTTTACCAGTTCCACTCTCCAATAGCGCTTCACTCCCCGGCAACGGCGCCATAAAATAATCTTGATGACCCACAAGTATAGGGGGTGTATCGCAGTATTTTCGATAAGTGAGAGTCTCGAACCCAACGAGGAGCAGAAGGTTCTGGCTAGTTGTATGGATCAGGAATTCTCTGCAAATACTTAGCAAACGGATTTTTAGGGGTTTTTGATATAGCAAGTAAACAAAGTACGAGTAAATAAAAGATAGTAGGAATAAATGCAGCAAGTGGCCCAATCCTTTATGTAGCAAAGGACAAGCTGGCTGTATTACTTAAGATGACCAAACGTTCTCGAGGACACATGGGAAGACTGTCAAGTGCTTTCGCTTCATATAGTTGATTAATCCTCTTTAGCTTGCTAAGTGTTGTGTGGGTGAACCTGTGCTAATGTACCGCCCCATCCAAGACTAATACATACTTGTGATTATAGCCCTTGCAAACATCCGTAAGTACAAGAAAGTAATTAAGGTAGAAACCTAACCACAGCTTTAAACTCTAAGACCCTTACGTCCCTTGTGCAATGGTTTCCTAATGGGGGTTCAGGTTTCTGTCACTCCGGCAACCCCTACGATTAGTAGCCAAATACACAATGCATTCCCCTAGGCCCATATAGGTGAAGTGTCATGTAGTCGACGTTCACATGACACCACTAGAAGAAGTACACCACAACTTAAATAACAATCTATTGAATCTTTCTCAATGCAACGCCACTACTAACAACAAGACTTCTCACATGTCCTCAAGAACAAAACGAACTACTCACAAGACATCATATGGATCATGATCAGAGATGGAATAATGATGTATAACAATCTGAACATAAACAATAATTCAATGGTTCACTCAATAGCATCAACTACAAAGAGTAATCAACACCGGGAAAGTTTCCCCTATGAACTATGCAAGATTCAACGCAATTGTTACAGCAATATGGAGATGGTGATGAGGGTGCTGATGGTGATGATGGTGGTGATGATGATGATGATCCCGATGAAGTCCAGCTTGATGGTGGTGTTGATGGCGACGATCCCCCTCTCCGGGAAGGAATTCCCCCAGCAGAAATCTGTCTGTCGGAGAGATCTTTCTCTCTCGGTGTTTTCCGCCCCGCAGAGGCGGCGGAATCTTTCTGTGGTCGCTCTCCGAGTCTTAGGGTTTCAGGAGGATGATATACGCCAGAGAGGAGAGGCTGGAGTGGGCCAGGGTGGCCACACCACCTCCTGGCGCGGCCTAGGGCTGCCCGCGCCATGGGGTGGTGTGGGCCCCCTGTGGCCCATCTCCACTCCGTCTTCTGGCTTCCTTAGTCTTATGGAAAAATAGGATTTTCCATATATTTTCCCGGATTTTCAGATCTTCGCGAATTTTGCCACCAGAATCCTGACTGCAGCAGTCCATGCTCCAAAAGTCATCAACCATGCAAAAATAGATGAAATAACATAAGTATCACCTCTCAATATGAAATATATCAATGAATAATAGTGAATTAAGACATAGAATAGTGATGCAAAATGGACGTATCAAGCATCAAAGGAGAATACCACAATATTATGCTTTTGTATGCAAAAACAACGCATGGTTCTTTCAAGGCACATTAGGCAATCTCAATTTTTGAAACAAGTCATGCTATAGCAATAATCACTAAGCATAAGGTCAAAGCAATATCAAACATGACATGATAAGGTCTAGGCCACAGTCAAAACAAGCTCCTTTTGTACCACTTATAAGCATGAAGCTTCCTACTCTTTTCCAACACCAATTAACTTATTTGAAACAACATATGAATGCCGGGGTCCAACCAATTTATTTAATCAAACCAAACAAAATAAAACTAAAAACAAAAACAAAGACGCTCCAAGAACAACACAATTGTGTATGAAACAAATAAAAATGAAGTGTTTTGAAAGAAAGCCTGAGATATTTATTAATGAAGAAGGGGATGCCTTGGGCATTCCCAAGCTTTGATGCTTGTACTTCTTGAATATTTCTTGGGGTGACATGTGTGGCATCCCCAAGCTTGAGCTTTTGTCCATACTTCATCTCATCATATTATTCTTCTCTACACTTGAAAATTTCCTTCATACAAAACTTCACACAATCTTCATTAGCAACATTAGTGTATTCAAGATAATAAGTCTTTGGGTTTAGCTTCAACACAAGTAAAACCTCCATTAAAACACAAGCTACTGTAGCAATTCCTTCTAAAAGCTCAAGTGACTGATGGCTCAATGCACGGCGCCCAGAAAAGTGCTGGTGCATGGTTGATGTAGAGTTCGTTGGGAACCCCAAGAGGAAGGTATGATGAGCACAACAGCAAGTTTCCCTCAGTTATGAAATCAAGGTTTAATCGAACCAGTAGGAGAAAGGAAACACCCCAAAGGTGTTACTAGCTGAGCTTTGGCAGGGCGCACTACCGGTGCTAGTAGCAACATGGAGACCTACACAACACAACCACAGAACTTTGTCCTGAACTTGCAATGATGTTGTCAATCTCACCGTGTTTTGCAGAAAACAAAGGATTAAACGTATCGAATGGAAAGAAGTAAAAGTTTGCAGAAAGTAAACACAAAGAAGTAAACAGTTTGTAGATTGAATGTAAAAGACAAGGACCGGGATCCATAGTTCACTAGAGGTGGCTCTCCTTAGATAGATAATATGCTGGGTGAACAAATTACAGCGGGGCAATTGACAAACATCGAGAAAGCAATACATGCATATACTAATCATCTTGACTCCTTTGGAACTTGATTGGGCATTACAACATTATACATAGACCGCCATCCAACTGCATCTATGACTAATAATCCACCTTCAGGTTATCATCCGAACCCCCTCCAGTATTAAGTTGCAAGCAACAAATTATTGCTTTACGAATTGCGTGTAAAGTAAACAATATGATTGTTCTATGAACAAAGGATTGTTGTTTTCTCCCTAGTAGCAACAACACATCTAGTACCTTAGAGATGTCTGTCACTTCCCCAGATTACCAGAGGCATGAACCCACTATCGAGCATAAATACTAACTCTTGGAGTTGCTAGCATCTACTTGGCCAAGATAGCTACTAACAACAGAAAGCATGCAAGATCACAAATAACAAAAACATGATAGAATCAATAATCAATCTGAAATAGCATCTCAATATCCATCGGATCCCTGCAAACACAACATGCAGAATTACAAAGAGATGATCTTGATCATGAACGGAGCTCACAAGATCTAAACATGAAAGCACAAAGGAGGAGAACCAGCCATCTAGCTACTACATGGATCCGTAGTCCAAGGATGAACTACTCACGCATCACACCGGAGGCTTGCATGGTGATGAAGAAGGCCTCCAGGGTGAATTCCCCTCTCCGGCAGGGTGCCAGGAAGAGCTTCAGATCCCTCCCGATATAGGGATGGAGATGAGGGCGGCTACAGACTCTTTCGTGGATTTTTGATCGGGTACTTAGGGTTTTCGTCCCGAGGGCATCTTATAGTCGGAAGGGGAGGCCGAGGGGGTGCAAGGGGCCACCACACCACCCCTGGCACGGGCCCAACCTGGCCACGCGGCCAGGTGGTGTGGCCGGCCTCTGGCCCCTCTCCGTCTCGTATTCTGGCATCTGACGACTTCCGGAAAATAGGCACTTTGGCTTTTCTCCCGTCCAATTCCGAGAATATTTATTTTCTGACTTTGCTGGAACCAAAAACAGCAGAAAACAGGCAGCTGGCACTATGGCTCTTGTTAATAGGTTAGTCCAAGAAATCATATGAAAAGTACTCCAAAGTTGGAACAAAACACAAGAAAGTGGATAAAACCAAGCATGGAACATCAAAAATTATAGATACATTTGCAATGTATCAACATCCCCAAGCTTAACTCCTGCTCGTCCTCGAGTAGGTAAGTGATAAAAAGAAAGAATAATTTTTGAGGTGACATGCACCATCAAAGACTTGATCAAAGTATTTGTAAAACATTCGAAGCTAGGATCATAGTACTTCAATCATAACATGAAAGACAAGGTTCTAGCAATAAGACAAAGAAACTATGATGCAACATGAAAAGGCACAAACGAAAGATTCATGAATAACAATGCTTTGCAATACGTTTGTTTGTTTCACATAAAGAAAACATAGCATAAAAGTATCCAGCTTGTCCCTCAATAGAATAGTAAATATAAATGCAAAGGACACCTTCAAAGTTCATACGAGTGACTAGATACAATAGTTTAAAACAAGTAATATCAAAGTATGCATCAATCAACTAGTCTTGGGACAATGCACATAGAACTAATAATGGCCACTATGCTCTCAAAGTAGGTGCATAAAGATAGAAGGAAGTAGGGATTCAAGTCTCATGAAGAGCTTCCAAAAATTATGGTACTTATAGCTTTCAGCTCTCATTGCCCCTATCATAAGCATCTTGAAGTGATTAAGGTTAAAGTGAACAAACTATGGTGTACATGCTTGACGAAGTATAAGTTAGAAATCTCATGTCCCTTGTATACGAGGGCCGCTCCTCATGCTACTCAAGTTTAGTTACCGGTAAGTTCTTGTCATTGTAAGTATATGTGTATCATAGAAAACCGCCAACGGGGTACCCCTTGCCCGATGATACGGAAGAATCCCCATATCAAAATGACAAGGCAAGCAGACAACGAGCATCTCAACAATCTTCTTATTTACCATGGGAATATGGTGCTTTTTTTCTCTCTTTCCTCTTTTCATAGTATCTTTTTTTTCTCTTTTCTCTTTTTTCTCAATATAGGACTCTTTTTTATAAGAAGAATGCTTCATAGACAACTCATTATGGTTACGCTGCAGGTTTCCACCATGTCAGCATGGATTAGACCAGCGGCCCAGGCGTTTCTCTAACACATATACATAACTCCATGGACTTACAAGCTCCCCTTTCATTTCACACTGACGACATCCATATACAAAAGAGCATGATATCAACTAGGTACAAGTACCAAGTGCAATGTTGAAAGCGTTCCCCATGAAATCATGGTTCTGCTAATCCCTGACAAATAAGTGCAAGCATATACAGCATATAAGACACAATGGTTCAAGTTTATTAAGGGCAAGAAAAGTAAAGTGTGCCATCAATTTCGTGAGAGCTTTAATCACTAGTTTTCTCATAACAAGCTTAATTTGGAAGGTAAACAAAAGCATGAATTTACTTGGAATAGCATAAGCTAGTAGGTAGGTATGGTGGACTCTTTGGAATAACTTGGTTTAGGGAGTTGGATGCATGAGTGGAACTCATACTTTGTTGTGGAGGCTAGCAAAAGACTGGGAGCGACAAACTAAGAGAGCAATAATGACCATAATCTTGCAGAGCGACAAAACATCATTGATCAAAGCATAAAGTGATACTACAAGTTGAAAACTAAAGGATCATAAAGGCTAAGGTGACTTGAGATAGTTATAACATGGTGTGAGCATGTGCCAAGTCAACCCAAATAAAGCATCAAAGGAGAATACCACTATACTATGCTTTAATATGCTAAAACAACGCATGATTCATCCAAGGCACATTAAGCAATCTCAATTGTTTATAACAAGTCATGCTACAGCAAAGAATGCTAAGCATAAAGCCAAAACAATATCAAGAATGGCATGACAGAGCATAGGCCGCAGTAAAAAATAAGCTCTTTTTACCACATAAGCATGAACTTTCCTACTCTTTTCCAAACCAAATCAAACCAAACTATTTGCAAACCAATGTATGAAAGAGGGGGTCCAACCAATTTATTCAGAAAACTAAGAAAACCAAGCAAACGAAAAAGAAGACGCTCTAAGAACAACACAACTATGCATGAAACAATAAAAATGAAGCGTTTGGAAGAAACTTGAAATTTTTATTGATGAAGAAGGGGAATGCCTTGGGCATCCCCAAGCTTTTATGCTTGTACTTATTGGATATTTATTGGGGTGACACGAGTGGCATCCCCAAGCTTGAGCTTTATTCCATCCTTCATCTCATTACTCATTCCTTTCGTACACCTGAAAATTTTCCTTCATACAAAACTTCACACAATCTCATTAGCAACATTAGTGCACTCAAGATAAATAAGTCTTAAGGTTTAGTTATAACACCAAATAAACTTTCATTAGAACACTATCTACTGTAGCAATTCCCTCAAAAATCTCAATTCCCCAAAAATACTCAAAAAGGAACCAACAAAAAGCAAATGCAGAAAATGGCAGAAATCTGTCAAAACAGACCAGCAGGTAAAGACGAATTTTTTCGAAGAACTTATGTTGCTCAAATCAAAAAGTGTTGAACTAACGAAAGTTAGATAACAACCTGGTCCAGAAGCACAAAAATTCACGCCTCAAAAATACATTCAGATATTTTACAAGAATTTTTATGGTGAAGCACATAAATCTGTTTTGGGACAGCAACTTTCCCAATCATTACTTCTCTCTCATTAGAGGTTACTCTTGGCACAAAAAGCAAGTAAAAAGGATAAGGAGCGGTTATTACTGATGTAATAATTTCTAAGACTCATCTAAAACTTTTGGGTTATCTCTTAATAAGTATTTTTCTTTAACGCCTTTATGTTAGGCATAAGAAGCAAGAAAGGATCAAGTGTTCTCAAATGAAGAAGCATTAAAACCAAATTTCTTGCCCTTACCTCTCTTACTTTTATTCTTAACCTTGGGGAAAATATGATTGTTTGGTGGAGAAGAAAGGTGCATGGTCCCCTTTCCCACATCTATTATTGCTCCAAGGAGTTCTAATAGGGACCTTCCAAGTGTAATTTGTCCTTTTCCTGCACATTCAATAACAAGATAATCAGTAGAAAACATTTTCCCAAGGATCTTTGTAAACACTCCTTCAGCTATTCCAATAGGTAATATGATAGCATTATTAGCAAGAGATATTTCTTTTCCTCCTTTAGTAAGCCCCCAAAGATTCAAAGATTCATAAATATCTTTGGGCATAAGACAAAATTCAGACATGATATCACAGCGAGCTTGAAAAGTTTCAGTGTTTATCTCAATCTTTACTATAGGGAGCCACTTTGATGGTTCATAATTTATTGGGACATAATTGTGATGCTCCCTAAGCGTATTATAGCAATCTTTTAAGCTAGTAGTGCTAGTCTTAAGAGTGTTCAATCTAGCAAATATTCTTGCGAAAGAAATTTCAGTTTGGCTAGGCAAGTTGTAAGTGAGGATCAATTTCTTTATAGCATTTATAGCATCATCCTCATTACATTGGAGGAAATCTCCTCCCACAACAGCATCTAAAGCATATCTATAGCAAAGAGCAATTCTAAGGTAAAAACTATTAAGGAAAAAGCTTTGAGTCATTTTAGGCTCAGTTTTTTCATGTAGATCAGAGATTCTAGACCAAGCTTCCTTAAAATATTCCTCAATTCCTTGTTTAAAAGTGAAAATCATTTCCTCGAGTGACATAGTGATTGGAGCAAGGCTAGACATAGTGGCAACTCAAGATAGGAACTAATTTTTGTGTGTTTTCAAATAAGAAAGCAAACTAGTAAAACTATTTTTGTGTGTGTTTTTGATAACAAAACAAGCAAACAAAGCAAAAAGAAACTAAGCAAAACAAAAATAACAAAGTAAAGAGATTGGTTATGAAGGACTCCCCTTGTGAAGATGTCCTTGACTCCCCGACAACGGCGCCAGAAAAATGCTTGATGGCGTGTAGTTGATGTGGGAGCTTCTTTTTCTTCGTTCCCCGGCAACGGCGCCAGAAAAATGCTTGATGGCTCAATGCACGACGCCTAGAAAAGTGCTGGTGCGTGGTTGATGTAGAGCTCGTTGGGAACCCCAAGAGGAAGGTATGATGAGCACAGCAACAAGTTTCCCTCAGTTATGAAACCAAGGTTTAATCGAACCAGTAGGAGCAAGGAAACACCCCAAAGGTGTTACTAGCTGAGCTTTGGCAGGGCGCACTACCGGTGCTAGTAGCAACGTGGAGACCTGCACAAGACAACCACAGAACTTTGTTCCCAACTTGCGATGAGGTTGTCAATCTCACCGTGTTTTGTGAAAAACAAAGGATTAAACGTATCGAATGGAAAGAAGTAAAAGTTTGTAGAAAGTAAACACAAAGAAGTAATAAGTTTGTAGATTGAATGTAAAAGACAAGGACCGGGATCCATAGTTCACTAGAGGTGGCTCTCCTTAGATAGATAACATGCTGGGTGAACAAATTACAGTGGGGCAATTGACAAACATCGAGAAAGCAATACATGCATATACTAATCATCTTGACTCCTTTGGAACTTGATTGGGCATTACAACATTATACATAGACCGCCATCCAACTGCATCTATGACTAATAATCCACCTTCAGGTTATCATCCGAACCCCCTCTAGTATTAAGTTGCAAGCAACATATTATTGCTTTACGAATTGTGTGTAAAGTAAACAATACGATTGTTCTATGAACAAAGGATTGTTGTTTTCTCCCTAGTAGCAACAACACATCTAGTACCTTAGAGATTTCTGTCACTTCCCCAGATTACCAGAGGCATGAACCCACTATCGAGCATAAATACTAACTCTTGGAGTTGCTAGCATCTACTTGGCCAAGATAGCTACTAACAACGGAAAGCATGCAAGATCACAAATAACAAAGACATGATAGAATCAATAATCAATCTGAAATAGCATCTCAATATCCATCGGATCCCCGCAAACACAACATGCAGAATTACAAATAGATGATCTTGATCATGAACGGAGCTCACAAGATCTAAACATGAAAGCACAAAGGAGGAGAACCAACCATCTAGCTACTACATGGATCCATAGTTTAAGGATGAACTACTCACGCATCACACCGGAGGCTTGCATGGTGATGAAGAAGGCCTCCAGGGTGAATTCCCCTCTCCGACAGGGTGCGGGGAAGAGCTTCAGATCCCTCCCGATCTAGGGATGGAGATGACGGCGGCTACAGACTCTTTCGTGGATTTTTGATCGGGTACTTAGGGTTTACGTCCCGAGGGCATCTTATAGTCGGAAGGGGAGGCCGAGGGGGTGCCAGGGGCCACCACACCACCCCCTGGCGCGGGCCTAGCCTGGCCGCGCGGCCAGGTGGTGTGGCCGACCTCTGGCCCCTCTTCGTCTCGTATTCTGGCATCTAATGACTTCTGGAAAAATAGGAACTTTGGCTTTTGTCCCGTCCAATTCCGAGAATATTCATTTTCTGACTTTCCTAGAACCAAAAACAACAAAAAACAGGCAGCTGGCACTGTGGCTCTTGTTAATAGGTTAGTCCAAGAAATCATATGAAATGTACTCCAAAGTTGGAACAAAACACAAGAAAGTGGATAAAACCAAGAATGGAACATCAAAAAATATAGATACATTTGCAATGTATCAGTGATCAAAGAGAACTCAAAGAGAAAGAGATTAAGAGGCAAATGCAAATAATGGCAGAAATCTGTCAAAACAGACCAGCAGGTAAAAACCTATTTTTTCGAAGACCTTCTGTTGCTCAAATCGAAAAGTGCTAAACTAACGAAAGTTAGATAATAACTTGGGACATAATCACAGAAAATTATAGCTCAATGCGATGTACAGGGATTTTTAACGATTTTTTTATAGTAAAGCACAAAAATCTATTTCGGGACAGCAACTTTCCCAAGTCTTACTTCTCTCTCATTAGAGGTTATTCTTGGCACAAAAACCACACAAAAAGGATAAGGAGAGGTTATTACTGAGGCAATAACTCCCAAGCCTCAACAAAATAAAAACTTACTGAAAGTAAAAATAATTTGGATTATCTCCCAATAGTGCTTTTCTTAAACGCCTTTCAGCTAGGCATAGGAGCAAGATTCAAGTATTTTCGAATGAGGAAGCATTAAGATCGATACCAGAAATATCTTCAACAAGGCAAGGTATCTCATCCAAATAAGTTCTAGAGGATCCTCTCTCAATACTCTTGGGTTCACTATTTTCATCAAACGGGTTTTCAGGAACAATCCAATCAAAATTCTTTTCTAAGGCTTCATGCATTTCTACAAGTTTAAAAGGTATTGGTATTTTAATTTCCTCTCCATTTTTGGGTTTGGTTTTGTCCAACTTTTCTAGTGTACCAATAACATCTACACATGAGCCTAGCATATTAAAACGATCAAAGACCTTTCTAGCTTCCTTAGCAACATCATTGAATTCTTTAAGCAAAGTTTCTAGAATAAAATCTCTCCTTTCAGTATCCTAAATATCTTTAAGTTTAAGAAACATTACTTGCATCATGGGGTTAAGGTTAACAAACCTAGCCTCCGACATGTGAACTAAAGAAGCTGCAGCAATTTCATAATTTGGAGCAAGTTCTGCTAAGGATCTATCCTCAATATCCTCATGCTTGCTAACATGATTAAATAATTCTTCAATATTATCTTTCCCAATTATAGAGCCACTACCTATTGAAAGGTCTTTCAGGATGAACTTAGGGATCAACATGGTGAGCTAAGAACAAGGTGACAACTACAGAAAGAACTAATTTTTTTGTGTTTTTGATAAAAAGAAGCAAACCAGTACAACTATTTTTTTGTGTTTTTGATAAAGAAACAAGCAAACAAAGCAAAATAAACTAAGGAAAACAAAAACAAAGTAAAAAGATTGGTTGTGAGACTCCCCTTGCAAGAATCTTCTTTCTCCCTAAAAATGATTGACGAGGAGGAAGAGATTGAAGCTGTCCTTAACTCCCCGACAACGACGCTAGAAAAGTGCTTGATGGCTCAAGATATGTAGAGCTTGTTGGAAACCCTAAGAGGAAGATATGATGAGCACAACATCAAGTTTCCCTCAGTTATGAAGCCAAATATATCGAACCAGTAGGAGTAAGGAAACAACTCTAAGGTGTTGCTAACAACTTGGAATCCTGCACAACACAAACCACAGAACTTTGCCCCAACTTACAGTGAGATTGTCAATCTCACTGGTTTTGCTGAAAATAAAGGATTAAACATATAGTGTGGAAGATAGTAATTGCTTTCAGAAAGTAAACAGTAAACGATAAACAGTAGATGGTATATCAATGGTAAAGGAATGGACTGGGGTCCACAGTTCACTAGAGGTATTTCTCCTTAAGATAAATATCATGTTGGGTGAACAAATTACAGTGGGGCAATTGTCAGATTGAGAAAGCATAATAATGCATATACTAGACATCTTGACTCCTATGAGATTTGATTAGGCATTACAACATAATACATAGACCGTAATCCAACTACAACTATGACTAATAATCCACCTTCAGGTTATCATCCGAACCCCTTTTAGTATTAAGTTGCAAGCAACTGATAATTACATTAAGCAAAGTGTGTAAAGTAAATAATACAATTGCCCCATGGACAAAGGATTGTTGTTTTCTCCCTAGTAGCAACAGCACATCTACAACCTTAGAGATTTCTGTCACTTCCCCAGATTACTAGAGACATGAACCTACTATCGAACATAAATACCACCTCTTGGAGTTACAAGCATCTACTTGGCCAAGATAGCTACTAGCAACGGAGAGCATGCAAGATCACAAATAGTATAGACATGATAGAATTAATAATCAATCTGACATAGTATCTCAATATCCATCGGATCCTCGCAAACACAACATATAGGATTACAAATAGATGATCTTGATCATGAACCGAGCTCACAAGATCTTAACATGATAGTACAAAGGAGAAGAACCAACCATCTAGCTACTATATGGACCCATAGTCCAAGGGTGAACTACTCACGCATCACTCCGGAGGCTGGCATGGTGATGAAAAAGGCCTCGAGGATGATCTCTCCCCTCCGGCAGGGTGCCAGGAAGAGCTTCGGATCCCCTTGATCTAGGGATGGAGATGGCGGCAGCTACAAACTCTTTCATGAAATTTTGATCGGATACTTAGGGTTTCTGCATCGGGATACTTTTATAGGCGAAAGGGCAAGATCGGTGGCCACCCGAGGGGCCCACACCAGGGCCTGGCGCGCCCAGGGGGGCGCGCCACCGTATGGTGTGGCCCCACTTCGGCTGCCCTTCGGACTCCGTGTTCCTTCTGGTAAAATATTGACTTTGGCTTTTGTCCCGTCCAATTCCAAGAATATTTCCTTACTAGCTTTTCTGAAACCAAAAACAGCAGAAAACAGGCAACTGGCACTGCGGCATCTTGTTAATAGGTTAGTTTCAGAAAATGTATAAAAATACCTCAAAGTGTAAACAAAACATAAGAAAGTTGATATAAAACAAGCATGGAGCATCAAAAATTATAGATACGTTTACGACGTATCACAGCGGTGGAGCCCTACGTGTAGCAACATGGCGGCAAGGACTTTACGAGCTCACCCAGGGCTAGGTCGGGCCTCCTCGGCCTGGTGTGTCCTCGCGGCTGCGTCTGGTTGGCACCAGCCATTGGCGGTGGAGGAAGTCATCTAGGTGGCTTGGCATCTGCCGCCCTCCGGTTGCTTGTGGCTTGGTGTGCTCGAGCCACGGCGTCCGGTCGGTTACCATTTCTAGCGGTGGAGGTTGCTCCCTCCCGCGTGGTGGTGGTACTGCTGACCCTTACCCTCGGCTGCTCCCTTTCAGTCCATTCGACCTCGCAGCGGGTGTTGTGATGCGACGACGATGATGATGGCAAGACCGTGGTGGCGCATGTTGGTGGGCGGTGTGGTTGGGGGTGTGCTCCGGCTTGCCCAGGATTGGGGTTTTGGGGTCGGGCGAAATCCATGTCGGCCTTGCCGGCCTCGACGCGGTGACGCCTGCGGGTGCCACCGTCCTTCCTGAAGGGCGTCGGGTGTTCCTTTTCCTATCTCTGCAGCGTACCGGGGGAAACTCTAGGACTAGTGCGGACAACAGCTCGTCATCGTCGCGGTCCTTTTTGGAGGTGTTGCTTGGTACGAGGCGCGTCGGAGTGCGAGGAGTGTGGTGGTCATCATCCGGTAGATGCAGCGGTTGCGTGTCAACGTCGTTTTCGTCGTGTCGTCGTTGTCGGCATTGTTTTCTCTTTTTCTTTCTTTTTTCTTTCCTCTGGGCTTGCTTTGTACTATTTGTCCCAGCAGTTGACTCGTTTGTATCGGTGGTTTGCTATATTAATATAGCGGGACGAAAATCTAATTCGAGAAACTACGATGGCTTCCACTTTAGAGCGCTTGTCCTTATATATGTACATCAACTTTCTTATTGTCATCAAAATCAACAAAGTCGGTTTGGCTGCGGTAGCGACATCGACGCATCGTCGGCCTGTTTTTTCCAAGCCCCTCGATGTAATTTTAATTGGCTCGTGCTTTGTACTTGACTGATTTCTTGCAAAAAAAAACAAAAAAAAAACAGAAGCGAGCGGCCGTGACACGGTCTCGCCGACCGCCAGTTCTGACCGGACCGAGCTGGTCCTCTGGTCAGTGACCAACCGCAGCCACCCAAAACCGAAGCTGCGTCCCAGCCAAGCCAGACAGAGGCCACGCACGCCGCGCTAGCGCTAGCGCAACGAACATCCCCCGCACGGCCGGTTCGCGCCGTGTCTCCGACTCCACGTCTTTCCCTCCGGATCGGCTCGGCTCGCCCCGGCGGCACCGGCCATGGCGACCTCCTCCGCGGCGCTGCTCACGGGGGAGCGGCTCGTCGTCTTCCTATTCGCCGCGCGCGTCGCGCTCGCCGCCCCGGCCGGCCTCGCGGCCCCGCTCGCGCTCCTCGCCGCGGCCGCCCTGGCGGTCGAGCTCGCCGTCGACCGCTCCGCCTCCGACCCTTCCTCACCGTTCCGACGGTTCAGAACGAGGTACCGCCGTTCTCCCTTGCCTCGTCCCCGCAGATCGTTAGACTGGGAAAAATTGCTGGTGATTTGGACATTTGGTTACCCGAGCGAATTCTTCACGGTGCAAATTTGGTCTCGTTCTCACCCCCCGCCGAGGAGCACGTGTAGAATGAGCTGCGCTTGCTCGAATTGGTCAGAACCATGGTCGCTAGCTGCCTCATTCCGTGGCTTGACAACAATTGGGGAATAAATTGGTGGTCCAGTTAGGGCATTAGCAGAATTGTAGCTGAATCCTTTGTCGAATTGTTGATTTAGGAATTAGCGTACAGCAGAAATACTTCTAGATCTTGGTTTAGTGGCTATGTGGTTCAGCAGAATGTAAATGGTCAGCGTTGTTTGATGGTTTAGATATGAACAGTGTATGTTTGCTGTTAATATTGTTTCCACTGTTGCTTAGTAACTCTTGTAGAATGGGACATTGAGATTCATTTAGGTACTATGATGAGTTACACCAGGCTGCAGCCTTTACTCTTGTAGCTACATTGTGTTTGAGTTGTGCAGCTACTTAATATTATCGCCTCTTCTGCCATCTACAAAATAATATCATACCTAGCGCTTGGCGTCTGATGTATATATATGCTCCAGGCCAGGTGCTTCGTCGGGTATTCTTCTTGGAGCCACTACGCTGCCTTGTGTCATGCTTGCACGGTTAATTCAACTTTCGAGGATCTCACCGACAGATCCTAATGGGCCAGAAGGTATACATCTATTTTATCATTCTTCATCAACAATTAAACGAGTCAGCCATCTTGTGAATTGTATTTAATTTCTATAACCTGGCCTCCTGCGCTTTTCTGTGATGCATACGGTTCACTAAATGTGCATCTTTCTGTTTATGTGACCAGAATTCGCATACCTCGAAATGCAGTACTGGGCAGTATCGATCAGTTGCCTCAGTGTGCTAGCTTTCTTCATTTGGCATCTACGCCAGTCTGCTGACAATGAGATTTCTAAAACTTTGAGATATGGTACATTGGTGGTAGTTTTATATCTCATGACATTCTTGTTCTTCTTCCTACTAAAAACTGATGGAGGTAATATGCAATACTTTATCTGCATTCAACAATAAACACCCCTTGTTTTTAAACTAATTCAGTATTACTGATAACAAGAGATTCACAAACTTATCTATGCTTCATTTTACTGTAGGTCTGTTAACAATGGCAAAAAATGGCTATTTGCTCTGTCATGGCCTGGCTGCTGTAATCTTAATCAAGCACATTCTCGAGAAGTTCCCTTCATGTTCATCTTTTGGTTTGTACCTGAAGTCTAAGATGTAATTAGATCTTTATTTCTCTTGTAATTAGCACATGCTAACAGGCATTTATACATAAGTACATATCGGTGCAGAAATACATATGCATATAAGAAAGATTGCAATTGCCCCCCACTTTGTTTAGTGTCCTTTGCATGTAATGTGAGCCATTTTGTGTGGTTCTTGTTTACTGGTGATTATTTTAGTATATATGTCTTTCATTGCCTTGGAAGTGCCACTTTTCCCCCCATTTACTTACTCAGCCCGTAAATTCCAGGGGAGGCACTTTTGGTATCAAGTGGTCTCGTCCTTTACTTTGGTGATATGCTGGCTCATACTCTTTCAAAGGTAGGACTTATTCCTAACTATATGTTCTCCATAAAAGGAGAAAATCTGATGGCTTTTTTCTTATCTTAATTGTGTGGCAGATGGAGTTCTCTGCATCATCAGAAGCACTCATTCACACACCTGGAACTCGAAGCGAGATAGCCACAGTTATTCAGGTAAAGTTTCTCTTATTTTTAAAGTCTGGCTTGATCTTATAGTGTGTTTTAGGAACAGAGACTAGCTCAGTTTGTGCCTATTTTTTTTGTTTCAGTGAAAATTGACCCAGTTCCAATTAGGTAATTTAAAGGAAACTTTATATTTTTTATATATCTCCCTTCTTTTGTCAGGGGATTTTGCTTGGAATTTTTCTACTTCCCTTGTTGTACAAATGTTCCCTTAGAGTTTGGGTTTACTTTCGAACACAAGCAGTTGAGAATCAGGCAGAGAAAAGAATATGTTCTGTTGTATTTTATGTCTCATTGTTGGTGGCTTTGCTGATGTTAGTGCCATCATGGACACGCCTTATCGGTCTCGAAGTGCATCCGTTTGTCTGGTAAGTATCGCTGTTTGCCTTTCATGTGAAGATAAAAGTATGCTCGTTATCATCAGTATATTAAATTTATTATTGTAAATTTGCACTTTGTTCTTTCTCATAAAATCTTCTCCTTATCTCATAGATAGTTATGTTCTGTTTGCTTAACTCTTCATTATTTCACAGGGTTCTTAACTATATGTTCACTAATTCACATGAACGGCTTTCTTTATGTGCATACTGGATATGTGTGATATATGTATCAATTAGAAGGTTCTACAGTATTTCAAAGCAAAGCAAAACGGAAAGGATTCTTTTGCGCAAGTACTATCATCTTGTTGCTGTCTTGATTTTCTCTCCTGCTGTTATATTTCAGGTAATGTACGTCTTTCAATATTTATATCCCGTCAGAACATTCAGAGATTATTTTGGTCATTTTATTCTATATTTTGCAGCCTGCTTTCTTGGACTTGGCATTTGGTGCAGCGTTTGCAGTTTTCTTAATACTGGAGATGATTCGTGTAAGAATCTTTTAATTTCCTCGTGTTCTTCCTGAGTCCCTTCCCTTTTTTCCTTCAGCAGTATCTGTTATTCCAAGTTTGCTCATTTCTCCCTCAAAATTATGCCATCAGGTTTGGGAAGTATATCCTCTTGGTCGTACTGTACATCAATTCATGAACGCCTTCACTGATCATCGTGATTCTGAGATTCTCATTATCAGGTAAGTGCTTTGTCTTTTATCTTCCATACTTTATATCTCTTCATATTCTATTTTAGGATGACACTCCAATTGTTTTGTTTTCAGTCATTTCTCACTCTTACTGGGATGTGCACTTCCTAAATGGATGTCATCAGGATTTAATGACCGACCACTAGCCCCTTTTGCTGGAATTCTCAGCTTGGGAATAGGTGATACAATGGTATGTCCAATGTTCAATAGTCTGTTAACATCTTGTACTGTTTGTCTGTTTTATCTGATAAAAAATTCTCCTATCTGTACCTAGGCATCAATGATAGGTTACAAGTATGGTGTCCTAAGATGGAGCAAGACAGGAAGTGAGTTTGTTCGTAATTATTTCTTGGTCCTCCTTCCATACTTGCTCCCTGATCACTTACGCATGTTTTCCTGAAATGTCAGAGAAAACAATTGAAGGCACGGCAGCAGGCATTACTTCTGTACTGGCAGCCTGCTCAATTCTGGTGTCACTCTTAGCATCAAGCGGATACATTCTTTCACAGGTTTGATCCTTTAATTTATTTCACCAAAGTTTCCGAAGCTTTATGCTAGAACATGCAACCTAAGATTAAATTGCTACTAACCATTTTTCTCATGTTGACACAGCACTGGTTGTCCCTTTCGGTCGCGGTGACATTGAGCTTGTTACTGGAAGCATATACGACACAACTCGATAATGCTTTCATACCCCTTGTATTCTATAGCCTTCTATGTCTATAACTTCATAGGAACCTGTTGTACATCTAACTGACCATGAGGTCCTCTTTTTGCTTACTACTAATATATGTATATAGTGTGTAGCAAGCAATAGTATAGTCATCTGGTCTCATTGCCTCCTGTTCTCATTTGTACCACCTCTGATTCAATACACTGGGTTTAGTTTTAGCAATAAAAGAATGAGAATTAGGGAATACTTCAGTAGAGGGCATCTTTGGCATAGTTAACTGTAAGTTCTAAGGTGTAACTGTAACAGCTTATGTTCAAAGTGGTTCCATTCCTTTTTTGATCTTCTGTTAAGTGCATCAGAGCTCCAGCTGTATGGAGTAATGACGACTTTAGATTATGTTCATTCTGTTTCAAAATCGATGATTTGCCAATAATGTTTTGTGCTGAGAAATGGAAGCAGCATGCGAAGTCAAGACATCATATTTTCTAAGAAAGAAGGTAGAGGTTCTTTACAAACTAGGCAATATGCTCACAAGCTCATATTGAGAAGGAAAATGCAGAAAGAAGCTGATGCCGCCTGACGGTCTTCCCCTGTTTATTCTCCAGGTCATGCTATTCCCCTGGATTTTGCATGCCTATTGGATGGCCATCAGGTATTTTTGCCTTCTGAATACCAACACCTGTTTGATTCTTTCGAGCACCTGGAGTAGCGAGGCATTCATATTCTGAGCAGCACTGTTGGCATGGCGTGTTGAACAGGACCAGGGACACTTGGATACAATGACAAATACTTGTTATTTAGGAACGAGCAACAAAAATTGATCAATTGAACAGTAACACAAAAATGTCCAACGACTTGTACCAGTGCACAATGAGAAAGAATATCCAATAAAACATGAGCCTACAAAGCTAGTTATTCAGTCACTTGGAACCCTAGAAGAATTATGCAATTCTTGCAAACGGGCAGTAGGAGTGCAACAGTGCGATGGGTTGTGTTCTTCAGCTACTTTACCCAGCCTAGCAAGCAAGTTGGTCACCTGGTAACCGTTTTTGTCTTAACTCGGGCTTTGCCCTTAGGCTTGGCTTATCTGGCATGCTCTTGTCGAGCTTAGCAAATTGAGTAGCAGTGCTGAAACCAAAAACCTCGTACCCTGCAAAGAATACAATTTATAGGTTAAAACATTGCATTAATTTACAAATATAGAACTGTATCATACCATGATCGACTATATTAACTCTTTCATTCCATTACAATGATAATGTACCATGTTAAGAAAATGCATATTTGAATAAGTTATGCACTTTGCAACCTTCAATAGTTCAGAGTCATGAATCACATCATCTATATCTAATGAAATGCATATGGTATGCACTACTTAGGGTTGCAAGTGCGGGCCCGCATGAGCCCGCGAAATAAGACGTTTAGTGCAAACTAAATTGCATGTAGCGATCAGAATCAATCTTCAATGTCTACTACTCCCTCCATTTACAATTACCTCGTGTTCTGAATTTAGTCAAAATCAAAATTTGCAAAGTTTGGTCAATAATATAAGAAAAAAAACATCAACATCCATGATTCCAAATGTATATAATATGAAAATATGGTTTATGACAATTCTAATACAATAGTATTTTATTATTAATATTGATATTTTCATCTAAATATATGGTTAAAATTTACAAAATTTAACTTTGACTAAACCCAGGATGCGAGATAATTGTGAATGGAGAGAGTACGTGTAACTGAGCTCAGGCAAATAGCTGCCCGCGAACCCGCCCCGCTTGCAGCCCTAGCACTACTCTCTGCTTACCAGATGGATGAAACCATCGCCATGCAAATTCCGGATGCATCCCAAACCTACTGCCATAGTGGTGGAAGGGACAATGAGGGATGTGTTGAATACATTCTAGAGCCATGTAACTTATCTGCTATGTGGTATGGTTCGGTGGTACTCCCTCCGTTTCAAAATATAAGATGTTTTAGCTTTATGAAGGAGATGTATCTAGACTCATTTTAATGTGTAGGTTCGGAGTGAACCTCTATGAACCTATACACTAAAAGTAGTCTAGACACATTTTCTTTACAAAGCTAAAACATCTTATATTACGAAACGGAGGGAGTATTTATATTCAGGCATTGCTATGAGTTACTATAGTCCCTTCTTGCCTTAGCTCTCTTACCTACTTGCACTTAATGGATTCAACGGAAATGCTGGAGCTAACTCATTTATGCAACCAATATATCATTAATTGAGATATATATTATCATTAATTGAGATATATATTCTGGCAGTGACATTTGATTGTCTTATATACACTACCAACCCTCCTTTACTATTTGATCATTGTCGTTGGTCCTCATCGATTCGTATGATTCCCAAAACACCATAGTAAGATAATCACAAGATTGGAGCATCATTGACCTGTTGAATGCCCAGGGATTAGAAACTGGATGAATTCACCAAACAATGTTCGACACCATTGGGAAAGAAATGCCATGTAACGAGAGGGCCGAGTGAATGAAAAATTTCCTCCAACATAGAGTACTGACTTCTTTTGAGCTTGTGATTCTAGAGAAGCTAGATTTTAGAAGATTGTGGGGAGAAGCTCACAAAATCTGGTTCCTTTCATTTTTTTTGGTTTCTAGACATTTGGCTTGTTTAATGTGTTGAGTTGTGAAATGTCTATAACGTCCCTAAATTTCACGTATATGCTAGTTTTTAGTACATAATGAGCTAGAAATGAATAAATACGATTATAAAATAGTCAAATGAGGTGATACCATTAGTTGTATAATTCATTACATCCTCAAAATAAAATAAAAGTCTTTTAGTGATAGCGCAATTACAATTAGAATAACTCCTCAGGCAACTAAACTTTTAACAATTCTCTATCACGTCGCACCCATGACGGTATCAGAAGAAGGTGAAGTGTTCCCCCCGACATAAGATGCACTATCCTCATGGATATATGAGGATCGGTCAACCGTGTTGAAATGGTCATCATATAGATTACTATCACGAATGAAGTTATGCAAACACATGCATGCAGTGATGATCTTCGATTGCGTCTCTTCTTCAAGATAAAATGGTATAGAAAGCAAAATACGCCACTTCATCTTCAGAACGCCAAATGCTCTGTCAATGGCTTTTTGCATATATGAGTAAAGATGGTTGAATTTCTCCAGCATGTTCTGTGGAGGTGCACCTTGAAATTCTGGAACATGGTATCGCTACTCTTTAAATGGGGCGAGGTAACCACTTCTATTGGGATATCCAGAGTCGACAAGATGGTAGTTTTCTGCGGGTAGCAAAAACATGAAAACATAAATGTAACATTTATGAGCATATATTTTGTGTGCATACTACATATGCAAAAATATTACCATGAGGAGGGTGTGGATAATTAGCGAATCTAGGCCGAGCATCGGTCCATACACGGTTATTAGGTCCATACACGGTTTTCATGAGCAGATTCAGGTCATCTAGGAATATCAAATGTGAACCTCAAGTCAAAATCGCAAATTGCAAGGATCGTTCTGACTTGTGTAGCCTTTCTTGTTAGTGTATTTTATCTTGTCCTTCTCAGCAACTAAGACAGAAATATGTGTTCCATCAATTCAACAAGTGCGCGAGGGAGGAGCGGGAGGCATGCGCACTAGGAGGCAATGAGGAAATCATGTATGAGCAAGAGAGAGAGAGATGGCGCACCAAGAATTACATGTTTAAGGTGTTCCATGACGTTTGGACTGCGTGCCAGTAAGGCCGAACCCATATATGGGTCGGTATGTATCAGTTTGAGTCGAACCAAGTCAGTTTGAGCCAAAATATGGCTGTTTTTAGGCCTGTTTAGAGGGGAGGACGTCCCAGCCCTCATATAAACCTCCGTACCCGTCACAAGTTAGGGTTTAGACCACGTTAAAATATTTTGGAGTTGATTTTTTCATAGAACCTCTTAAATTACCCTGTGTTCAAATTCTACAACTATAATTGAGTGTGATCTGTTGTTCCATTGGGAATTAGTAGATTGCATACTACCGTTTGTGGTCACGGCTGCGTGCGCAAGAGCGTGGTGTTGTGAATATCCTACAAGGTTCGAGAGCTGTTGCATTGGCATCAGGGATCAAGCGGGAGAGTTCATAGCTACAGGCTAGTTATCTATCATCCAACCATCATCACCGCCATCCTCTTACTGAGAAGATTGGGCCACCCCATATCATCTTGGTAGCTAATGAAAACGGCCATAAAACGCGAAAACGACGAATGTTTGGTCATAACAATCAAAAATGTATCGGGTCTACCGAGCCTTGCAAATCGGCCTAAAACCCCAAAACTATGGGCAATAACTAAAGAAAAAGGCCATAAAACATGAAAACAATGAGTTTTGGTCATATCTCTCAAATATGTACCGGGTCTTACGGGCCATGCAAACTCGCCCTAAAACCCCAAAACTATGGGCAATAGCTCATGGAAACGTCCATAAAATGTGAAAACGATGGGTTTTTGGTCATATCTCTCAAACATGTATCGGGGCTTATGGGTCATGCAAATCGCCCTAGAACCCCAAAATTGTGAGAAATAGCTCATGAAAATGGCCATAGAACATGAAAACAACGAGTTTTTGATCATAACTATCAACACATGTATCGGGTGTTATGGTCATTGAAAATCTCCCTAGAACCCCCAAACAGTAGGCAATAGCTCATGAAAACTGCCATAAAACTCGAAAACGACGAATATTTGGTCATAACTCTCAAACATGTATCGGGTCCTACGGCATTGTAAAGCACCCTAAGATCATGAAAACGGCCATAAAATTCGAAAACGATGAGTGTTTGGTCATAACTGTCAAAAATGTATCAGGTCTAACGAGCCTTGCAAATCACCCTAAAATCCCAAAACTATGGGTAATAACTCAAGAAAACGGGCATAAAACACGAAAACAACAAGTTTTTGGTCATAACTCTCAAACTTGTATCGGGTCTTACGGTCGTCGTAAATCACCCTGAAACCTAGAACTATGGACAAGAGATCATGGAAACGGGCATAAAACATGAAAATGACGAATTTTTCTCATAACTCTCAAACATGTATTGGGTCTTAAGGTCATTTTAAATCGCCCTGAAACCTCAAAACTATGGGTAATAGCTCATGAATACGTCGATAAAATGCGAAAACTACGATTTTTTGGTCATAACTCTCAAACTTGTATGGGATCTTACGGTCATTGTAAATCACCTTGGAACCCCCAAACTGTGGGCAATAGCTTATGAAAAAGGCCATAAAACACGAAAACAACGAGTTTTGGTCATATCTCTCAAATATGTGTCGGGTCTTACGGGCCATGCAAACTCGCCCTGAAACCCCAAAACTATGGGCAATGAGAATATCATTTTGTGGCCCGAAAGTTGGGGTGGCCAGGCAACGCGGTACCCGAGTTCCCTGATATCAGCCGCGGTGACTAAAGTTGGCGTGCCAAATACTCAGAGGGTCTTTTTCGGCACGAATTCAACTTTACGTTTCAATACAAAAAAATCAGGCTAACGGCCGTCAAGTTGGGCCCCCCTGTCAGCTTTTGCCGTTATGTCGCTGCCGTCGTCGCTGCCATGTAGGCTGCCATGTAGGCTTGCAGCGTTGGCGCATGCATCCTTTACGCGTCTTCTTCTTCCTCCGGGGCGGCAATCTGTGGTCGCGGCCATGGCGCGGAGCTAGGACTTGGACAAACCTGCTTGGCCTGTTCTCCTCCCCATCCCGAATCGGAGCTCGTCCTCACCATGACCGCACCATTGGCACGACGTGGGGGACGGGAATTCATTCCCGGGTGAGATCTGTCACCATGCCGACCATGCTCGGTCCTGTTGGTCTCCTCCAGAATCCGAGCTCGCCGTCGCCGTGGTCGCACACGGACCAGCCACGGCGCCTTCCTCTCCATACCCCAAAGCCACATCCACCCAGTTCGGCACAATGCCAACAAGGTGAAAATGCATCAAGTTTTCTTCTTGTGATTGTAGAAAAACATGTATGTACCGTGGCCGTAGCATACTCTAACAATGTACACATATATTGTTTACTAGATTTTCATTTGAAATTAGTAGCTCCGTGATGACGAAACATAGAGAACCTAAATGGAATGACGATGACGACCATGTTCTGTACTTTGCATTGCATCAACAAGTGCTCGTTGATGAAGCAAGTTACCAAGAGAGTGGAGTTCATCAGCCATTACCAAAAAATATGTGAACAAATCAATGAGCGATTCAATGCAAATAAGCGCAGAAAAGCTAGATCCATGTCATCAATCATCAATAGGTGGCACATTCTAGTGATGCGTTCAAATGCGTACACGATGTATCATTTGCTTGTAGTGGTTGTTATCCTAAGCAAAAATGTCTGGTATGCACATTACATTTGTATGTTCTATGCTGCAATTCTGTTGTTATGGGCGTGGAAAGAAAATCTGGGCTTCACTGAATATTACATAGTTAGGCCTAACTTAGTCTTACACAAATAAGCACATCTTAGTCTTTACACACATAAGCGTAACTAATGATAAAGATAAAGACAAATGGTTCATCGGATCTGCCAGTATGAGCACTAGGTCCCTAGAGCTGGTGGTATCGTCGGAACAAACTAGAATGCTACGTTTGGCCGTCTTTCATTCTCCTTCAAATAGTACGACCCCACTAATGAGCCAATTGTAGGCCCCCTCCCCCCGACGTGGATTCGGCTCTAGGTCGGATCTGGAGTGTCAACATGATAGGCGCGTGAGTGTGCAGCAAACACACAGTCTGCTATCAACACTGGAAGTGCTGGCACCTCAGCAACAACACCAACATGTTCTTCCTAGACTCTGGCAGCAGCCTCAGCAGGTATTTTGTTAGCTTCACCAGCAACAACATTAGCAAGTATTTCGTCAGCTTCACCAGCAGCAGCATCACCAAGTATTTCGTCAGCTTCACCAGGAGCAGCAACAGCTAGTTCTTCGTCAGCTCCACCACCACCAACACCACCACCACCACCAGCAGCAACAGCATCAAGGGCCAGGGCTGCTCGAGCAATTACAGGTTCAACAGCTCCAGGGGCTCCGACAAAGAAAGGGTAGTTGATCTCAAGAAACACAGATTGTCCCTTCAAATTGTTGACTCTGCTCCAGACTTGCTCTACTGGGTCTTCGGATGGGCATGCGGACCTCGAGAAAACGTGACAGCGCAGCAATGGGTATGAAGAAAGTTGTGTCCCCATATGTTCTAGTGTATCACCAACGCTGTTTAGTGCTCCCCTGATATGAATCCACAAGAGTTCATCATCCTGTTCCGTGTTGTCTCCGAGAGGTGCCAGGAACCAGCGCCGTGTCCCAAGTTCAGCATCTGCTACTGCATCTTCGATGACCGGAGCTGGAATGATGCGCGGGGCTGCGTGGGTACCTACGTGTTACTAACAGTCAGTAAGCAGAATTTTGAATGGGATTTTACATGCTATATGACACCATGACTCACCCCAAATGGACGACTCCCAAACACGCACGTCGCCGCTAGGTTCAGTGACCGCATAAATGTGTTGCGGTCTGTACGAAGAGTAGCCATAGGTGAAGATGGCGTCGACATACTTCTCCGGCCACAGGAAGTCGTCGCGCAAGACTGTCCATTCCTTGTCTTCGGGGCATCTAATGAATGTGATTGCCTTGTCAAACACCGCTAAGAGGTTGTACTCCCAGTTCTTCCACGCCCCCTCCCGCGGTCTATGTGGGAGCTGTACCTTCACGAGGTCAAGTTCTGCCATGTTGAACCTGTAAGCGAATTCGGAAATGGGCGGCGGCCACCCGCTGTTGAATGGAGTAATGCCGACACCCTTCAAAGATGGCACTGCAAGTCTCTTCGATCTGTAGCCATTTTTTAGAGTCCAAGTACTGCCATCCTATGATAAAAGGACCAGCCACTCGCCGTTGCCACCCACCCAGTTCTAGTCATCTTCCATTTCCGTCTCTTCTTCTTCCTTGATATTCACCACTACTGATTCAGACCACTTATCCAGCAACATCAGTTTTGCATGAATATTCTGCAGAGTTTGTTGTCAGTTGGTACAATAAACTAGCATGGATTCCATTGCAGATACAATTTTACAACTGGGCCTTCAGATTAAAGTACACAAAATATCGCCTAAATACGAGTGTCTCCTCAGATATCGCCTAAATTGTGCCTGTGTCACTACGAAGATACTCAATATATGGAGTAGTAGCAGAGCCCCCAGAACAAACTCCTGACGATGATCATAATTAAATAGCTCAGGGCATAACAGCCTTAAATCGTCTAATCTGTTTTTATTTATTTTAGGAAACAGAATATCACCTAGCAGGCATTCCATTGCAAAATCGAAATTGACAACTCGTCTATCACCTAAAGTAAGACTATGTCACTACGAAAATACCAGAATATCAGGTACGAGCAGAGCTTCCGCTGTACAGAATAGTCTTAAATGGTTCGATTTGTCCAAACCGCGCGTGCACACAACACGTTCGACGAAAGGAACATAGGATTCCGATGAGAGTTCAGCACATATGAATCAACGATATGACTGAACGAATAAGCTAGATACTGGAACTTACGTGGCCATCGCGATTGTCTGGCTATTTGTTGTTATCGGGGTAAAGAAGGCCTGGCGTGCCGAACGGTTGTTCGTCCATGTTTCGCATCGTCACGCGGTAGCCAGGGGTGCAGCGAGCGAGGCGGCCGACTGAGATGATGTCCAACTCCGAGGCGATCCTGTGCATGTTCGCGGCGCTGAGGTTCGGCCATCCCCAATCCTCGCGGTAGCGGTCGCCCTGGCCATCCGCGTCATCGTCGCATGCCTTTCGCTTCAGCCTGCTGCCACCCCAAGCTCTACCCATAGCGGCAAATGGAATTTGGAATCCGGTAGATTAATGGAGACGTTGTGATAAGGAGGCAGATGGATTCGAGAGGGGGTGGAATCAGGGATGGGGGCAGTTGTTTGAGTGGGGAGCAAATCTGCAAGGAACCGCCACCGCCGCCGGTTCTCGTCCGCGTGGAAGAACAGAAGGGGGAGGGGCGTAATTATTGAGGGCGGGCACCGGAACCGTCTAGAGGAAGTGAAAAAATAAATCGTAAAAGGGAAATGTGTGGACCGCCTGTCAGTGAGTGAAGGTCGGCACGCGCAAACGTGCCTACGTTTGAATTGATTCCACCGCATGCAAGTGGCGTAGAACAAATTTTAGGAAGTGCTAGCGTCGATGTGTACAACCGCCATTTTTCGCCACCTTCACCCTACTACGAACAGGCGTGCACCATTCCAGATATTGGTAAGGACGGTTCCAAACTTTCACTTCTCCATCTCATTTCCTCCTCCACGGCCTCATCGTCTTTCTCCTCCATGGCCTCATCCATTTCCTCCACCACCGCATCACCCTCTTCCTCCGTATACTTTCCCTCTTGCCTGTAGTTATGGACACTCTAGACGTCCGAAACGACGGCAGGCAAGAAACTGCGCACTTCGACATCGAAGTACATGGCGGGAAGAAGATCGATGTCGTCTACACCACCGACCCTCGGACGGTGAGGAACACTCTGAATAATTACAAGTTGGCTGCAGTTCGAAGAAAACAGGTTCGTAGGTCTCGACCTCGAGTACATCCGCGATCACCGTAGGATCGCCGTGGTGCAACTCTCCATGAAGGGGCACGTCCTCGTATACCAGCCTTTTTGCGAGAAGGGGGATGACGGGATCTGGTAGACTTTGCTGTCTTTTTATTCCTGAACCGTCTGTTTGCAAAAGTTATTGCTATATTATTTGTCTGAATTCATTTTCATGCAGGTGGGGCAAAAGCATTAGGGATCTGTTTCATGACTTTCTCGTGAACCAGCACATAACATTTACCAGTGTTGACATCACGAATGACAGTAAACTGCTTGAAAGCCCGACTGTCAACATTAGAATCCCAAAGGAGTGCAGAGTGGACATCCAGGAAATTTACTGGATCCCAGGGACGAAGGGCGGCAAGACCGGGATGGCCGCTCTTGCCTCCGAACTCATAGACCCATGGTACGCTGACATGAAGGACAGATTGCCGAGATGTTCGTGGAGGCGTTTAGGGCACGATTACTGAGAGGATAAGCCACTTTCTAAACCTAATCTGAAGTACGCTGCAATTGACGGGTATGTTAGCCACGAGCTATACCGCCAGATTGTAAAATCTCGTTCCAGGCATCGCATCATTGAACCACCACCAAGGCAGGTTGTTTGTCCCAGATGCCAGAGTGTAGATGAATCTACAAACCGGGGCAAGCGACCGAAGGCATCCTGGGATCGGTTGCCTTCTCCAACAGGCTGGGATGTAGACTATTAGTGCATGATTGTTGTGTTTATAAAAACATGTTATTTTATAAGTACACTATGTGAGCAATTACGAACTACTGTGTATTACCTTTGTCAAACTATAATCCGGTTTATGACTGTATCCTTCTCTATAATCTGGGTTTGGTTATGACTTATGACTGTATCACACCTTATGCATGCCACTCCTGGATTCTGCCGCATGCAAATGGCACAGACAGAATTTGTAAGAATGAATGTTGAGCATACAAAAGGAGGGGATGTAATTCATATAGGTTAAGTAGCTAATAGCACAGGGATCATACGAGCTTGGTTCTTACACACAGAATGCTTAGAAAATACATGCGAGATAAAATACAGGCGAGATAAAACTAGGAACGAAATGCGAAACTAGTAGTGGTAAACAGCACACTCACCCACCCGCCAGATCCTGTTGAGCATCTCGTAGCAGTCATACGCGTCCCTGGCTGGGTACTTGATCGCATCGTAATCCAGGTGCCTCCACTCCCATCGCTCGTGCAGGTGCTTCGGGAACTCGATTTTCATGCCGGTGTACTCGCGGTCGATGATGTCGGAAGCGAGTCTAGCCATGTCGGCTTTCCCCGTACCGCCATCCGGGTACCTCCACAAACATTGGAGATCGACATGATTGACGACATGAACGAGGAGATCCCGTTCTAGCTTCGGAGTGTCGTTCTTGATGTCGACGCTGGCGAAGTAGATCTCCCTCCTGTGTAGGAACTCGCGAAGCTCCGGGCATACAGATTTGGCCCTACATACGTGATATAGTAGGCAGTGGTTGCGCATGGACAGCTGCAAAAGCGCCGTCCTCTTCCTATCTCTAGTATACTCGAGGTCAAGGCCGATGATCTTGTACCTGTCCATCGGCTCCTGTAGCCACCGCTCGTACATTGCGATGACCTTGGCCACATCCACTGACGCATTTGTGTAGACGACCGCCAGCTTGGTGGTGCCATGGGCGGTGACGGTGTACTCGTCGGTGTAGTCGCTCCTGTCACCGAACACGCCGTACTCTGCGTCCATGGCAGCAGCTAATGCGGCGGCGGTGGCTGGGACTAGGCGTGGAGGTGGAGTGATCTATTGCGGTGGTATGGCCAGGCGGAGGCGGTGCCTGCGGCAACGTCGATGGTTCTTGCGGTGGCGGCGCCGGCGGAAGGAATGAGTTGGGGATTTTTGCATAGTGATGTGGTGAGGAGACAGAAGGCGAGGCTTAAATTCCGTTTACCAATATTCCGTTCATACCCATGTGGAAGCAAGTTTCACCGGGCGAGCACCGATGGTTTCCAATCCTAGCGATTCAATTCGGCGTCGCCCCGGTAGGCGATGGGACGGGTGTGGGACGTGGCTTTGGCGTGGCAGAGACCGGTCACGTAGACCATCGTCCCGTTGCCGATCCGCAGCGGATGCGCGGTGCTAACACGACGTAACATGACAGGGCAGAAGGAAGTGTACAATTATTATTAATTCCTAACAAGTTTAAGAAGTGTAAGCATAGACATGGACCTAGCATCCTTGCACCCCGGGGCAGCCGCCCAGCCGATCAGGCCTGCCGATTGCGCAAAGCTTGTCCCGAATTTGCCAAAATGAAGCTCGTTTGCCCATGCTTCTATAAGTTTCTCTGTAGGCCAGTTGTGTAAGCATGCACAATCAACCAACTTTGCAACACACGTGTCGGTGGAAAAGCATTAGGTTTCAACGCACCACATAGTTTAGGGATTTAGAATAGCTACATGGTGGAGCTCTAGCCAAATTGCATGGTAAAGCCAAATTCAGCTTTTTGTCAGATTTAGCTACAGCAACATTGTGTCTCGTTTGTCCTCACTTTTGCCCTCCCGATATTCCAAAGCCCTCACATGCGCTCGGAGGGGGGTGCCGTCTGGTCAAAGGCTTGGACGTTACGTGCGCCATGCCGCCTAAAGTGGAAGTTTTTTTTTGTCATTTGGCCTTTTTAAGAGCGCCTTTTCCCCTCTCTCTCTAACAGTTGTGTTTTTTTCCCAAAAAAGGTAGGGAATCTAGAGCAGCTTCTCTCTTCATTCATTGTTCCTTTTGCGATCGTTTTTCCCCAATCTGGTAGCAAATCTAGAGCAGCAAAACGAACCAGCACCATAAATAAATTCAGTAAACAGAGCAGATGTAGATAAAGCAGCTAATGTAGGTTATATAGTACGGTACTTAACAACGAGGTTCGACAATTAGGCTGCTTAGCAGTAGCAGCAACGGACTGCTTCAACACAGACAAGACAAAAGAAGCTGCTTTACAGCAGCAGCAGATGATCAGTGGCCCCTCGTGGCCTCTGCCAGGAGGGCATCCGCCTCCTCCCTCTGGCGCCTCCTCCACTTCTTGCTGCCCAGCCCCTTGACCTTGGGCACCTTGGGTCTGATCAGGGGCATGCAACCCTCCTTGATAGCCACCTTCTGGAGGTTGCGGAGGTGAAGACCGAGCGCCTGGTGCTTGGCCCTAAAGCCGTGGACGTTCATGGACTCGCCGCAGGTCCTCACGTCCTCGGCATGCTTCACGAGGGAGTTGAAGTCCGTGCCGCGGAGCCTCCTGGTGGGGCAGAAGGGGCACCTGTACACGTCGTCGGTGAAGAAGTTGTTGTACTGACCGGACTTTAGCCTCCTCAGCACATGACGAGTCTTGGTGTCCTGCGACTCGTCGTCGCTGCGGAGGTTGCTGCTATCCTCCCGTTGGAAAAAACAGTAGAGTGAAATAAGGACATGATTGAGATACTTTGATTATCGGGATTGATTTTTTGCATAAATTAACCGAATGAGATCTCCCGATTATTCCCCAAATCTCAAACCAAATCGAATACTAATCCCAACTACGAACAGGGGGATTCATCGAAAATCGAGATCTAACACAATAGGATTAGCTACTGTAAAAAATATGAACAGCCGAGCCCTAATAACATACGATCTAGCATCCAACGATGGGAACGGGGGAAGAACAAGGGAAGGGGAGAAAACCCTGGTTACCTCAAACCACGGGTCGGCGATGCTGGTGTCGTAGGGGTTCTCCAGCCTTATGTAGACAACCTCCTCGTAGGGGTCCCAGCCGAGCGGGATCTGTCCAAGACCGGCGGGGACCTCCTCGCCGGCGGCTACGGCGGATGAGGGGACGAGGACGGGGGGCTCCTCGCCGGCTGCCTTGGAGGCGTCGATGGCCACCTCGCCGATCTTCTCCATCGCCGGCGTGGTTGGGGTTTTGTTGGCGTTTGCAGAAGGTGATGGGACAGTGGAGACGGTTGAGTGAGCGAGTGCGTGATGAGTGGGAGTGGGGATGCCTCTATTAAAGGAGAAGGGAAGCAGCGTTTCATTGCACTACCGTGCACCGCGTACGCTAATGCACCGTGCACGGCCACACGTGTCCGCTACCGCCCCATGTGCCGCACACGCGTACCGTGAGTCACGTTTTTTTCCCTCGTGTCTAACCATGGCGATTCAGTTGTACTCAGTTTTGCCCACCAACCGTTGATCCTCTATGATCTAGCGGACAGGATAACCCTTATATCTGTCGGGGGCACCCCTCTATCCATGCAAAATAACGAGTATGCCACCGGAACTTTAACAACATAAACAGATGAACTTGAATATATTTTGAAGGGTACGAAAATAGAAATCCCCATAGTTTAAGGGTCTAGATATGGTAAGAGAACTAAATATTATTAGTGGCCGGGCCAGCACAGTGACGGGGTTGGTCGGCTAGAAGTTGCTGATTCCTAAGTAAGGGGACACTAGGCCGGTCTTGACATACTCCCTCAGGAACTTGCCATAAGTAGCGTGCTTAGCCTTGGTCGCCGACTTGTGTTTACTAGTCGGGCTTTTACCGATGCCAACTGCATGCGGAATCAAGATGACAATCCTCAGGTTGACTCCTTTCTTATAGAAAGGGCACCTGAGCTCCCCAAGTCGAGTGCGGAAAGGGATTATCCCGCTCTTGAGCTTCTTCATGACATGGCGGCTCTTGTTGTCCCTGGTCTCCTTATCAGAGTCCATCTCACTTGAATACACCTGTAATGTATGAAATACAAACCGAAATGAGCAAAATAATAAATATATATTCCTTCCACCATTCCAAGTTACTTTCGATGCAATGACATGTCTATACAGGTTCAACAGTTCATTACGTCTGTCTTCCCAGCTCGCTCCTAAATTAATGTGGTTTGTGTTCTTGGTAACTTATTAATAAATAAATAATGTGGATTCATTCAGAATAGACTAGATCTCTCCATGTACCGGTTCGTACGTTGCATCTAATCATTAGGACTAGATTTTTTTATGACGCCTGGATAGATTAAGCTCGAGCAAAAATATGAAACATGTAGAAATAGATGTACCTACGGGTACACGAGCGGAGCGTGTTCGTCGAACTCCACGCCCTCATCGGTGCCTCCGAAGTCGTCAGCACTGGCGTGCACATGGTCTCCCAAGGGGTTGAACTGCACGTCCTCCTCGGCCTGTGCTGCGTGATGCTCCTCCAGATCTGCCGCGTGAAGCACCACCCCGGCGGCAATGCCCGGACACTCACCCCCACGCACTGGTTTCATGGAGAAGGTTCGTGCAAGTACGTTCAAGATTGTGGGGTTTTGCTGGATAGGGAAGAGAGAGTAGTGGATGAGTGTGAATGGAGGACCCAATAGGCTGGGTTTTTAATGCGGGGACATTTAGGCCTCCTCGAGGGCCCCGGTTGACAGCTCTTCCGGCTACAGCTGCCGCGTGGAAGGTTCGTGTGGTGGGGGCCTGACATAAGTGAGAGTGCAGGCGCACTGCGTAGTAAAAATGGTATAGCCGGTGGTCCGTGGATGACCAGTTGCCGTGTAGTAGATTTGTAGCCTCTGCAGACTAGATTAAACATGACATGACCACTCGACGACTTTTTCCATGGACGGCATCGTGTTCCTTCTTGTAGAAGTCTCGTTGAGGGAGACGTCCGTGCTGTCTCACGCTGTCCTGTGAAGGGCACTACGTGTGCAACGAGCCTCGTTGGATCACACAGGATCAACGGTTGGTGCACACGATCCGCGTGACAACTGTGACAACCAATCAAGGCATAGCAGACATAGTGGGCACAAGTTTGGGCTTCTACGAAAGAGAGAGAGAGGGGGGGGGGGGGAGGGGGCAAAGCTAAGTAGTGTAAAAATGGAAAGTGGGTGTCTTTTACAATGAAATGCATCGTGGCATACATCAAATTATGCCAAGATAGATCCACTAGAGTTCATTGCATGTGTGTTCTTTCCACAAACCACATATGTATCCACAAGAGTTATTGCATGTGTGTTCTTGTCATGAACCACATTTGGATCAACCAGTGTCATTGCATGTGTGTTCTTTCCACGAACAACATATGGATCAACCAATGGCATTGCATGTGTGTTCTTTTCACAAACCACACATGGATCAACCAGTGTTCACTACATGTGTGTTCTTTCCACAAACCACTTATGGATCAATCAGTGGTCATTGCATGTGTGTTCTTTTCCACAAACCACATATGGATCCATATGTGTTCTTAAACTAAAACCAACACTAGAGTCATTGCATGTGTGTTATTTCCACAAACCACACATGGATCAACCACTAGAGTCATTGCATGTGTGTTCTTATACTAAAACCAACACTAGAGTCATTACATGTGTGTTCTTTTCACAAACCACACATGGATCCACCACTGTCATTGCATGTGTGTTCTTTCCACAAACCACACATGGATCAACCAGTGGTCATTGCATGTGTGTTATTTTCCACAAACCACACATGGATCAACCAGTGGTCATTGCATGTGTGTTCTTTCCACAAACCACATATGGATCAACCAGAGTCATTGCATGTGTGTTCTTTTCCACAAATCACACATGGATTCACTAGACTCATTGCATGTGTGTTCTTTTCCATAAACAACTTATGGATCAACTAGTGGTCATTGCATGTGTGTTCTTTTCACAAGCTACATGTGGACCCACTAGAGTCATTGTATGTGTGTTCTTATACTAAAACTAGCACTAGAGTCATTGCATGTGTGTTCTTTCCACAAACCACATATGGATCAACCAGTGGTCATTGCATGTGTGTTCTTTTCCACAAACCACATATGGATCAACTAGTGGTCATTGCATGTGTGTTCTTTCCACAAACCACACATGGATCAACCAGTGGTCTTTGCATGTGTGTTCTTTTCCATAAACCACTTATGGATCCATTAGTCATTGCATGTGTGTTATTTCCACAAACCACACATGGATCAACCACTAGTCATTGCATGTGTGTTATTTCCACAAACCACATATGGATCAACCACTAGAGTCATTGCATGTGTGTTCTTTCTACAAACCACACATGGATCAACCACTAGAGTCATTGCATGTGTGCTCTTATAGTAAAACCAACACTAGAGTCATTGCATGTGTGTTCTTTTCACAAACCACACATGGATCCACCACTGTCATTGCATGTGTGTTCTTTCCACAAACCACACATGGATCAACCAGTGGTCATTTCATGTGTGTTCTTTTCCACAAACCACACATGGATCAACCAATGGTCATTGCATGTGTGTTCTTTCCACAAAACACATATGGATCAACCAGAGTCATTGCATGCGTGTTCTTTTCCAGAAACCACACATGGATCCACTAGACTCATTGCATGTGTGTTCTTTTCCACAAACAACTTATGGATCAACTAGTGGTCATTGCATGTGTGTTCTTTTCACAAACTACATGTGGACCCACTAGAGTCATTGTATGTGTGTTCTTATACTAAAACTAGCACTAGAGTCATTGCATGTGTTTTCTTTCCACAAACCACATATGGATCAACCAGTGGTCATTGCATGTGTGTTCTTTTCCACAAACCACATATGGATCAACCAGTGGTCATTGCATGTGTGTTCTTTTCACAAACCACACATGGATCAACCAGTGGTCATTGCATGTGTGTTCTTTTCCATAAACCACTTATGGATCCTTTAGAGTCATTGCATGTGTGTTATTTCCACAAACCACACATGGATCAACCACTAGAGTCATTGCATGTGTGTTATTTCCACAAACCACACATGGATCAACCACTAGAGTCATTGCATGTGTGTTCTTATACTAAAACCAACACTAGAGTCATTGCATGTGTGTTCTTTTCACAAACCACACATGGATCCACCACTGTCATTGCATGTGTGTTCTTTCCACAAACCACACATGGATCAACCAATGGTCATTAACATCCTATACCTGGACACGTTCAAGAGGCTACAGCTCCTAGAAGCAGCCATTGAGCCAACACTGACGACCTTCCACGACATCGTCCCCGGTCGGAAGGCGTACCCGATCGGGAAAGTGACGCTGCCAGTCACCTTTGGCACTCGGGCAAACTACCACACAGAGAGGATCATGTTTGAGCTGGTGAACTTTCGCAGCCCCTACCACTGCGTCCTGGGCCGCTAGGCATTCACAAAGTTCATGGCGACCCCGCACTGCGCCTACAACATGATGAAGCTCCCTGGGCCAAGCGGCATCATCACCGTCCACGGCGACCCCGACATGGCCGTGGAATGCGAAGACAAAGGCGTCGAGCTCGCCGACGCCGTCATCGCCGTGGAAACTGACCACGTGGAGGATCTCGTGAAATACGCGGGCAACATTAACCAAGACGACCCCACCATCCTGAAGAAACCAACCGCCGCGAACTCCATGTTCGAGGCGACCACGCACACCCGCACCTTCGAGCTCGTCCCAGGCGACTCCAGCCAGACGGTCACCATTGGGGCGCACATGAGCCCCGCATAGGAAAGCGCGCTCATCAGGTTCCTCCGTGAGAACCGCGACATCTTCGCATGGAAGCCATCTGACATGCCAGGTGTCCCGAGGGAACTCGCTGAGCACAAACTGCGACCAGTAAAGCAGTCGCTACAGCCCTTCAATGAAGAGTGCCGTCGAGCAATCACCGAAGAAGTTCAGCGCCTGCTAACCGCAGGCTTCATCCGGCCAATCAAATACTCCAAGTGGCTGGCAAACCCAGTCCTAGTTCTAAAAAAGAACAACACATGGAGAATGTGCATCGACTACACCAACCTCAACAGTGCCTGCCCGAAGGAGGAGATCGTGCTACCGCGCATCGATCAGATCATCGACTCGACCGCGGGATCAGAGTCACTGTGCTTCCTCGACGCTTACTCTGGTTATAACCAGATCAAGATGGCGGTCGAGGACGAGGAGAAGACTGCGTTCATTATGCCATTCAGCGCCTTCTGCTACACGACCATGACATTCGGCCTCAAGAACGCAGGCACCACATACCAGAGGTGCATGCAGGAGTGTCTAGCGAGCCAAATTGGCCGCAACATTCACGTCTACATCAACGACGTGGTGGTAAAATCCACCCACCAGGACGACCTGCTCGCCGACCTAGCCGAAACCTTCGCAAACCTCCGGAGGTACAACATCAAGCTGAACCCCGGAAAATGCACCTACGGCGTCCCCACCGGACAACTCCTGGGATATGTAGTCTCCAAGCGAGGCATCGAAGCCAACCCCACCAAGATCGACACCATCGCGCGACTCGGGAAACCCGAGTGCCTGCGCGACGTTTAGAAGTTGGCAGGGCGAGTCGCGGCCCTCTGTCGCTTCATCCCCCGACTAGGCGAGAAGGCAATGCCCCTCTACCGCCTGATGTGCAAGAACCCCACGTTCCAATGGGACGCGGAGGCCGACGACGCACTCAAATCGCTCAAAGAAGTGCTACTCGCGGCCCCACTACTCGCTGCTCCACTCGACAAAGAGCCAATGCTCGTTTACGTCGCGGCCTCTACTCGAGTCGTCAGCGCCGTGATGGTCGTTGAACGATCGGAAGATGGCAAGGAGCGCCCCATATAGCGCCTCGTCTACTACATCAGCAAAGTCCTAACGGACTCACGACAGCGCTACCCGCAATACCAAAAACTGGTGTACGCGGTATTCCGAGCACATCGGCGACTCCCACACTACTTCCAGGAGCACCCAATCATGGTGGTATCCTCCGCACCCCTGCAAGACATCATACGCAATCGCGAGGCGACCGGGCGAGTCGCCAAGTGGGCCATCGAAATCGGCATCCACAACATCAAATACGAGCCCTGCAAAGCGATCAAGTCACAAGTCCTGGCTGATTTCCTTGCAGACTGGGAAGAAGCACAACATCCAGAGAAGCTCCTGTACCTCCACTACTGGTCGCTCCATTTTGATAGCTCCAAGAACGCCGACGACGCAGGGGCTAGGGTCATACTGACCTCTCCCAAAGGAGACAAGCTCCGCTACGTGCTCCACCTCAACTTCAAGCCTTGCACCAACAACATGGCAGAATATGAGGCCCTCCTTCACGACATGAGGGCCGCTAAGGAGATGAACATCAACCGCCTACGATGCTATGGAGACTCTGACCTAGTCGCCGGCCAAGTCGCCGGGACGTGCGACGCCGTCTCCCCAACAATGATTGCATACCGCAAAGCTGTCAACCAGTTGGGAGGACACTTGGACGGCTACTCTGTCGAATGGATCGACAGGCACAAAAACGAGGAGAAAGACGCCCTCTCCCGTATCGGATCGACCCGACAAGCGCCACCAGTAGGCGTCTTCCTCAACATCATCCACAAACCGTCGGTCAGCCCACCAAAAGAGATCGATGTCGGGATCCCACTACAACCAGAACCGGCCTTAGTCGCCATGGTTGTGGAACCTAGCGACTGGACAACACCATACGTCGCCTTCTTGGAACACAAACTCCTACCAAGCAATGAGACGGAGGCGCGAATGATTGTGCGCCGCTGCAAATACTTCGTCACCATCACGCAGGCGCCAAGTCGCTAGTCGCCAAGGCCATGCGGCACGGTTTCTACTGGCTCACCGCACACGCCGATGCCACCAACATCGTCCAACGATGCGTCGGGTGCCAGAAGTACGCCCACCAGACGCACCTCCCTGGCTCGGCACTCAAGACCATCCCCATCACCTGGCCATTTGCCGTATGGGGCATGGACATGGTAGGCCCATTCAAGAAGGCCCTGTCTGGCTTCACTCACCTCCTGGTTGCAGTTGACAAGTTCACCAAATGGGTCGAGGCGAAGCCAATAAAAAAGTGCGACGGCAAGACGGCCACCAAGTTCCTACGCGAGCTCATCTACCAGTACGGCTACCCGCACAGCTTCATAACAGACAATGGCACCAACTTCACCAAGGGGGCCGGCGGAATTCTGTGAAGAACATGGCATACGACTCGACCTCGCATCAGTCGCCCACCCGGAGTCAAATGGCCAAGCAGAACGCGCCAACTAGAGCGTCCTCCACAGGCTCAAGCCGCGACTCCAGGTGCCCCTCGAGCGCACCCCAGGATGCTGGGTCGACGAGCTCCCCTCCGTGATATGGGGGATTCGCACCTCCGTCAATCGCTCCATCGGGTTCACGCCCTTCTTCATGGTGTATGGCGCCGAGGCCATAATGACAACTGACCTGGAGCACGACTCACCTCGAGTCGCCAACTACGTCGAGGCGGCCAACGAGGTCGCCTACCAAGACAGCATCGATCAACTCGACGAGGCACGCGACCTGGCTCGCTCCCGCACCACTATATACCAGCAAGGACTCCTCCGCTACCACAGCCGCCGAGTGTGAACTCGCACCTTCCAGGAAGGCGACCTGGTCCTATGACTGGCCCAAGACAAGAAGGGCTTGCACAAACTCTCCCCCCATGGGAGGGGCCGTTCGCCATAGGCCGAGTCCTTGGCAATGACGCCTACTACCTCATCGACATACGGGGTGACGGCCAACTGGAGGTCGGGAGGCCATGGAATGTAAACCTCCTCAGAAAGTTCTATACTTAGAACCTCACATTGTACTCCGCTGGCATATATAATGAAATTCATCCCGATCGCAGAAATTGTGTACACTCGCCATACTCTCGTGCCACTCGCACTCGTACATATTAGCAATACGCTACTTACGGAAGTCAATCTCTGGCCGAGCGACCGGCACGGCTAAGTAGTGCGGCACAAGGGCACCAGAAATATTCGGGCCTTGGGTCATCCACGAAAACGCCAACCTGGAGCCACCATTGGAGTCGCCTAGCCCGACTGGCCCACCGGGCCAAGACAACCAATACACGCTTCTCACAGCGACCTGTCCCTCCCATCCTCGTGCAAAGCGACTCGAACGGTTAAGTACCACGCATAGGGACTCCGCAAAATGGGAACCACCACGCGTCTCGGGAACACACCAAGTAAGAGAGCTGCCTAGGACTCGCCAAACGACTGGCTCTCCGGGCCAGGGGAGGAGACGCGTTACAAACAACGCATTCACAACCTGCAACAGGAACATGACCAATGTGGTCGGGCACCACGCTCGGGGACTCGCTTGCAAGTCAGTCCTACTCGCGCTCGGGGACTCGCCACTCAGAAGACGCGAGAGATAAAAACAATGCCTAACCAAAACAATACACAAAAGTATACAATCGAGTTATACCCCATTAAAGGGTGGACGCTCTCGGGGACTCGCTCAACCAAAAACAAACACAACACACAATCCTAGTCGCAATACAAGTCGATTGACTCTCCTTGGCATATATTGCAAAATATTTTACAGCACTCGCCACTTGGCATACATCAAAAATGGACAATTACATTGTTTATTACACAGGCCCTGATGAAGAAGCAGTGCTGCCCCCCTTGACACGAACAAAAGGCTGCCACGGGTTCGCTGGGTACATCGTCAGTGACTTTGACAACGACAACCGGAAGGGCTGCTCCGACTTCATGTCGTGATGCTCCGGCTCAGGGTCGCCAGGTGCCAACACCGTCTCCTGGTACGACAGCAGATCCCCCATCACCAAGACCCGATCAGCGTAAGGGGAGGCCTTTGCGGTCAGCTTCAGCACCTCTGACATCTCCACCGTGCCGGCCGCTGATGGATAGCCACTCGTCATGTTGTCAAGGTCAAAGTCGTCGGGGAAGTGGGCGAGACCTAAGATCAATGCTATGGTTGACCCGCGCCTGAATGCTGAGCGTGTCATCCACTCCACGATGGAAGGAACCTCCTCTAGATAGCGCCACACCTCCGTAAGCCCCCCAGGAAAAACTTCGGTGGGGGACATGCCCTGAAGAGCCGCTTGGACGCACAACGCCGAGGCCGTGGCCGCGTTCACCATCACAGTCACGCACCGCGAGGCATTGTAGGTCTGCACCACCAGATCACTTTGGCCTACCACAGCTGCAAAGTCAGGTGTCAGTGAAACTATGAAACCCCCGAATCAGGGACTCCACAAACGGGTTAGGCAAAGACAGATACTCACCAAGGAGTTTGCGGCAGTTCTCCACGACGTGCTTCTCCAAAGCAGTTTGCTTGTTGTGTAGACCCACGATGATGGAGTCCGTGGCTTTGCGTTCTTCCTCAGCCGCAGCAACGGCAGCCTTCGCTCGCTCCTCCGAAGAAACTGAGGCCGCTTTCGCCTCCTCCAAGTCCCGGACCAGGGAGGCTATTCGTACATTCGCCGCATCCAGCTCGGCGATTGGAACATACCCCTCACGGGCCTTGGAAATCACAGCCGGGAAACCATCTGCAAGAGAAACCATCAGCGTGCTATACACCAATAGTTCACACCCGACAGAGGAAAAGAAAGACAAACAGATACTCACCAATAGTTTCCTGAAGCCGCTGGTTTGCCTCTTGCGCTTCGCGCAAGTCATGCTCCAAGCGCTCTCTCGTGGCCTGCCGATCGGTGGAATCCCTTTGCAATCCCTGCAAACAAACAACAAACCTTAGCATTTGACAAAACAAAAACCCAGTTCCCAGCCACTGAAATTCAGTGACCAGGAACCCAGGGACTGGAGAAGGAGAAAGAAACTCAATTCCTAGCCGCCGAAATTCAGCGACTAGGAATTCAGGGACTGGAGAAGGAGAAAGAAACTCAATTCCTAGCCGCCGAAATTCAGCGACTAGGAATTCGGGGACTGGAGAAGGAGAAAGAGACTCAATTTCTGGCCGCCGAAATTCAGCGACTAGGAATTCGGGGACTGGAGAGGAGCAAAGAGTTCAGTTCCCAGCCGCTGAAATTCAGCGACTAGGAACTTGGGGACTAGACATACCTGAATAGCAGCGCCGAGCTTCCTGTGAAGTTCCCCAGCGTCAGTCAACGGGATCGTGAAGGAAGTGCGCCCGCGACAGGACCCAATGTCCGCATCCATGATCTCTGGACTCTGCGGAGACTGGGTGTCCGCCACACCTAGAAAACCCCTCGCCATGAAGCGTGGGAACATCACCGACACTCTAGCGGGGGCACTGGTTGTCAGGGCCGGCGCTTCCGGCACGGACGCAGCCAAGAGCAGTTCCGATCGCGCCGCCACCACCTCTTCAGCGACTGACGCAGCATCTAGCTCCGCGGCTCTGTCCTTGGCTGCGGTGTCGTCGGCACCCCCTTCTACTTCTTCGCGACTGCCGCGGTCGCCACATCTCCGGCGGCCTTTCTCTTCTTGGGGAGGTCGCCCTCTCCCGTGGGGGCGGCCGGTGGAATTTTAGCCACCGAGGGACAACCAATCTTCTTGGCCCCCAACCTGCACGAGTTCCCACAATCAATATAATGATAATACAAAAAGAGCGAAGCGAATCGGGATTGTGGAGCAGTACTCACTTAGCGATCGGGAGGACACAAAGCCTAGTGCTGATGTGGGCGGGCTTTTCCAACTCGGGACCCAACTTGCGAGTGAGCCCCCTCTCGAAGACGTCTGAAGCCCACGAAACCGCGGGCTTCCTCGACGATGAAGCCGTAGTCGCCGAGATCTCTGGCTCCGACACGGCCGCCCTTGACGGCTGCGGCGACTTGGACGTCATGGCCTCAGCCGCTTCTTTGCTTGGAAGCCCCGAGGCTGTCAGCGCAATCGCCGCCAGGGGAACCTCTACCACTACCTCCATGTCCTCGCCCTCCAACCCCTTTGTCAGGGTTGCATCCTTTGGGGCCTTGTGTGAGACTTCGGGGGAACCTTCATCATCAGAGTCATCATCCGACTCGAACACCACCACCGATTTGGACGGCAACGTGGGCCTCTTCGCTGGCGACTTGGGCTTGCGTGCGGGCTTCGATGGCGTAGCAGTATGCCGAGATGTGTGCTCCTGCGCGACCTCGTTGCCTCCGTCGTGTTCGTCCAGGCTGCGGCTCGCCTCGAACTCACGTTGTTTCTGCATGCGGGTCTTGCAAGCCACGGGCGCTGGGGGAGGAACCTCTTCCTCCTCCCCGTCGCTGTCGGAAGAGTCTCCCTCGGAGTCTTCCTCTAGTTCCTGGGGAACCTCTTCATCGAGTGGAGGGAGCCAGCTCTCCAACACCTGAAAAAGCTGAGAACCACCACGAGTAAAACACCAAATGCGGAGACTGAGAAATGAGGTACGGACATAGCGACTAGGAAGAGAACTTACTGTGGGGGCTTCATTTTCACGGGAGTGTACGGGGCGAGCCCGACCGCCAAGCTGGTGAACTCTGCATCGGTGATCTTCTTCAGGGCGGCCTTGTAGTCTTCGTCCTCCCATGATTCCTTGCTGGTTCGGGAGGGGTCATGCTTCCCGCTGTATTCATACATCCAGTGCGACCGAGCCGCCAGCGGAACCAAACGCCGCCCGAGCCAGCAGTTGTAGAGGTTGATCGGAATCAACCCCTGGTCCTTCAACTTCTGGATCCGGTCCATCATTTCTACGACGGCCATCCGCTGGTCTTCAGGAAGCTTCTTCGGCGCCAACCGGCGAGGCTCGCTCCTCTCGGCGACGAACTCGGGAAGAGCCACCTCGCCGGAGGGAGTAGCTTCTTTGACGTAGAACCAACTCTTCTTCCACTCGCTGGCGGCCTTCTTCGGCAGGAGGAGCTTGACGAAATTGGCCTTTGGCTTCAGTTGGAATGTGACACCACCTGCGGCCAACATCAAACCACCGGACGCCTCACGCCCAATGCGGCCGTGGAAGAGTTCCAACCACAGCGGGAAGTATGGCCTACAGCCAAGATAGCATTCGCAGAAGGCGACGAAGATCGCCAGCTGCTCGATGCTGTGCGGACCGAGATCCGATGGCTTGATCGCGTAATACGCGTAGAAGCGGTAGAAAAAGAGTGAAGTGGGGAATCCTAGACCCCTCTCGAGATGGCTGGGGAAGCAGATGAATTCGCCGGGTCACGGCTTCGGCTCGGTCTCGGAGGAGGGGGGAACCCGCCAGTTCCCCTTGCGGAGGACTCCGACGTCCTCGAAGGATTTAAGCTGGGCTGTGGTACACCTGGATTTTCCCCATGAGCCTTTGGGAGGCACCATCGGGTAGAATGTGGAATCACGCGATGCGGAAAAGACAAGTCGGAAGGATGTAGGCAGGGAGATTGGAGACATGAAGAACGAACGAGGAAGAATGAAGAATGCGGAGAAGGTATGCAGAGCTGAACCATCACTCCCCTTATATGGGAACGCCACCCGCCAAAATCGGGATAGCCGTTACTCACGGTAATTGCGCCGAAGTTATTGTTGGAAATTCCAACAGATAGTTTGACCGGATTTGACGGTCCAACTCCTTTATTTCACCCGCTACCCGCCAGGCTTTTCCACTCGCCAGAACCACGACTTGGCAGCGGTAACATTCATTGGGGTAGCAAATGGAAACATGGGGAAATTCTCGTTGCTTCTAATGGAGTCCATTGCCGACTCGACTGGATGCCCAAATTGGGCTCGCCTACTCCGAACGCCAAAAGGACGCCTGCGCCTGCATCAACGATGTCCTCGGGGACTACTGATGGGGATATGCCAAAGGGGGTATGCCTAGCAGGACGTTCCGATTGGGCCGAAAGGCCTGTGAGTGCGCCTGGAGGATGGCGACTGGACTACAACGGAAGGAGAGGCCTGGCGACAGGCGACTGGAAGCCTAGGAGCGTAACAGAAGCCCAGTCGGATTAGGTCAAAACCTCCGAATCCTTATCTTATTCGGTTGTAACTTGTAAACCCTAGCGAGGTGCCTCATATATAAACCTCCCTAAGGTATCCTAGAGACTCACGTTCCATCATACACCCCGTCAAGCGACTCGCTGCATAGCCGCCGAGCTCGCCACCCCTGTAACTCGCTCTCCAATAATCTAATCTAGCAGGAGTAGGTCTTTACCCTCCGGGGGGCCGAACCTGGGTAAACCCATGTGCATCCGCCCCCATTTCGCACCGCAGATGGCCGCCAACTCTTCTTCACGAAACACTCAATTGCTGCCAGTGGCAGTGACTGTCGTGGCCATTTCCACGACAACATGCATGTTCTTTTCCACAAACCACACATGGATGAACCAGTGGTCATTGCATGTGTGTTCTTTTCCACAAACCACACATGGATCAACCAGTGGTCATTGCATGTGTGTTCTTTCCACAAACCACATATGGATCAACCAGTGGTCATTGCATGTGTGTTCTTTTCCATATACCACTTATGGATCCATTAGAGTCAATGCATGTGTGTTATTTCCACAAACCACACATGGATAAACCACTAGAGTCATTGCATGTGTGTTATTTCCACAAACCACACATGGATCAACCACTAGAGTCATTGCATGTGTGTTCTTATACTAAAACCAACACTTGAGTCATTGCATGTCTGTTCTTTTCACAAACCACACATGGATCCACCACTGTCATTGCATGTGTGTTCTTTCCACAAACCACACATGGATCAACCAGTGGTCATTGCATGTGTGTTCTTTTCCACAAACCACACATGGATCCACCAGTGGTCATTGCATGTGTGTTCTTATACTAAAACTAGCACTACCCCCAATGGATCCACCGTTAGACCGAGTATTCTAGAAGGCACGCCATAACACAGTTGTTCTGCTTGACGATTGTTACATACCGTTCGATTGGGGCGCTTGGACGATTGGGATGGTCTTCGCGAGAGCGATCCTCGAGTAGGATGTTCTGCGGCATGATTGGCCACGCTTTCTCTGGACAAACTAGCATGTTGCGAGTGTTACGACTCACGAGTTCAGTGGGCCATATCCCAGTGTCACGTCCCTATTACTTCTTTTCCTCCCCGTACTTCTCTTCCTTCCCCTCGAAGCCACTTTCCCCACTTCACTTCCATCCTGCCGTAGCCGCAAGCTGACGACATCCGTCAATTCTCCGTTCGCTACCTTCATGGTAAGAAATCATTTTACAAGCTTTTGAACTTATCCTACATATTCCTGCTATTCGCCAATCTAACTGCTGATCTTTTTTCCGATTTCTCGACGAACTTCAGATGTGGTAGATGTTGTAGCCCAAGAATCTGGAGATCCTCGCGTGCAACTTCGCAGCGGTGTTCCCGCTCGTGTGCTCCCACCTAGGATGCTTTCGTTGTTACTCCTACCGCGAGCTCCCGCTCCACGAGCTCACATGCCCGCACGGCGCGTGCGCGTGCACGGAGCCGGGCTGCAACTACACCAGCCCGCCAGCAGAGCTCGTCGTCCAACTTGCAGATGGGAACTTGATCGAAGTGATTAGGATCTCGTACGGGCAAGCCCAACTTCTCCAAGAGCAGGTGCCGTTCACTGACTCGGCACGCCGCCTGCTAATTTTCCAGGGGCGGACGGCTCTGTTTTCGTCTTGACCATCACCGCCGGTGTTCCAGGAACCAGAGCCGGGCCCACCATCGTGGGTGCCGTATGCGTCAGGTCGGTCTCGTGTGCCTGGCCCGTATACACGGTGCGCATGTGGGCAAACGCCTAGCCGCCATCGTCGGATAGCATTCTTGTGCTAGCCAAGGCACCGAGCTGCCCAACTCCGCGGGAGGTGGAGTATATGGACCTAAGGTCGATCCTATGCGTGCCATCTCAGTACCTTGTCGGTGCTGGACCGAACATGCAGATGCATTTCTACATTTGTATCGAGAAGATCGACAGGCAAATGTAGTACTTGTGTTGTTGTTACTGTTAGACTTAAGCGATGCTTCTCAGGTGCTTAGAGCATACGTGTTGTGCGAATGTACCCCAGTTGTAGTTTTTAGTACTCCTTAATACTTCGACGAGTTATTATATTGGTCCAATCAGCTTGTTGTTGTCACGTTACAAAGTCCGCTTGCTCTGGACAGACCGGCAATACCGTGTGCTCCCGCTCCCGCATGTCAGTGTCACGTGTTCCGAGGGCCCACCTGTTAGTGTCACGCCCCCCTCTTCCTTCCCCTCGAAGCCACTGTCCCAGCTTCTCTTCCATCCTGCCACTCCCATCCGATGGTTGTAATCTGATGATTTTTGTTGGATTGTTTACAAGTAATCTACGTTGATATTACAACATGCAAATGGCACAGACACAATTTCTAAAGTGGAAGCACTCACACACTGCTATTGCACATATTTCTCAATATAGCTCGACAAACACATTACAATAATTGTACTCGCATTAAACACAACCGAAATTGCAACCATCCTAAACAACATCTAAACCCACATCACACCGCTGTCGTCGGAGTCCACCTCGATTGGTGATACCGTCGTGCTCTTCCCGGCGACATCCACTCCCGCCCGTGGCTTGCCCTTCGCCAAGGAGGCAACAATGGCGTTCTGCACAGCTTCATCCCCGTCGTCCTCCACATCGGAATCAACAATGACGAAGGTGACGGGGTTGGCATGGACAGAGCGCCGTCGTGCCTGGCGGCTCCTGCTCGAGCTCGACGCCGCATCAGTCCTTCTACAGGTAGGAGGGGCCGAGCTCGCATACGTAGCGTCGTTGCTCCTCTCAAGAAACCATGGCCATTTGATACTACGACGGTAGGATTTTGGGGTGGATCCGCCGCGGCGAGCCCTACCGGAAGCGGTGGAGCGGATGGATCTGCCGGCGCGAGCCATGACAAGTTCCTAGGAGGGAGTAAGATTGTGGGCCAGGCGTGTCTGGTTCCTGAGCAAGACCTCCTAGTGATATGTACGCGGGCAAGGTACCAAAAATTTTTGTCCAATGCGCGCGACAGGGCTTTTGAACCACGAAGGCGCGAGTTTTTTTGACAAGTCCACACGCTAGGTCCCCCACCTGTCAGCCAAATGTGGACGGTAGGATTCTGGCCGAGTTATTAAGTAGGGATAAATCATGCTTCACCACTACCCTAACATCCAAAGGCTCCTCTTTCCTCTGCCCTCGCTCCCCTCGCTCATGGCTCGCAGCTTGTGCAGTTCGTCTCGGGCGAAATCAGGGTCGGCTCAACGCCGTCAGGCGGGTGCCCCCATCAGGTACCGGAGGGCGCCCTACGATTACCACCCCGATATGATGTGTTTGTGTGGTGAGAAGATGCCGAGATGTATTTCGTGGACCGACGAAAATACCGCAGGAAAATTCAGCAACTACAACATCAGAGCGGTAAGTTCCTACTGTAGGTACAATGGTAACCCGGATCCGGAAAGCGTAATGTAATTCTTTTTTTTGTTTCCATCGATCTACTACGCAGGAAGGGAGGGGGCCTGGCTGTGACAAGTTTGTGTGGATCGAAAAGCCATTGACAAGTTTTCACAGAGAGCTTGTTCAGGATCTTCGTGATGCTGTGTGGGACAAGAAAGTGGAGATTCGTGTGATGGAGCGAGAGATCCGGGAGCTTCGCTAGGTGCAGGGGAGGCAGGGGCAGGGAGGTGGTGAGACAGACGGGCTCAAGATTAGTCAAGGTAGTGGACACAATTTCCTTATTATCTGGGCATTATCTGTTGCATTTGCAGTTTATGTTGCCATGTCGTTGTCCAGCAGCTGAAATAAGTTGCTGCTTCGTGGAGTGTAGCGGCCAGCTTAAGAAATTGTTTTCCAGTCCAGAAACTTATCATAAGTGTAATGCCAACAACAGGGATTTATTAAGCGCCTATAAATAAATCATATCTATGCCACTAACACCCATCGATTTTGGAGAGGATTTAACCGCTCAGCTATCGCGATTGTTCAGATAGTAGTGGCACAGTCGCAATTTTGGATTCAACTAGTGGACTCGGCCGTATCAAATCCTAAAGTCGCGATACATTTTACTCCGAGTACGGGAGACAGATTGTTTCGCCCAACAAGTTCCACGCACACAGCTCCAGAGTTTAACCGAACTACATATATAGGTTCAAGTTCAATACATCATTAGGCTGCTACACTGCTAGCCCTCTTTCTCTGCTTGGGTGCCAACTTTCTTCCTCTTTCCTTCACGTCCACGGGCTTCTTCACCTCCTGCCTTCTTCCTCGTCCCGGGTGCCAATTTTCTTACCTTCACGTACCCTGCATCTCTGGGCCGAGGGAAGTCAGGCCAATCAGCACCAGAATCTTGTCCGGCATCATCACTCCACTTGTTTTGGTTTTCTTCCCGCAGCAAAATCACTGAGTCGGCTGTCTTGTTTCTTACCTTGCGCTTCCTGTAAAAAAACAGTACATGGATTACTACCTTATATCTACAGATTATAAATTTTTTTTTGTGTGAATGTACCATCTCATAGCTAGGTTTGGGAGCATTAAGGGGACATCCAGCTGCTCTATGGCCTATAAGATGGTAGGTCTTGCATCTGTTTTTGCCCTTCTTTGTAGCACAGAAAGCCGAACCCTTCTTCTCGAGAAAATTCTTAAACCTATTCACCTAGGGTCTTCCTCTGCCCCTCTTTGTAACTGACTGGCAAAGCTCGAAAGACAGTTGGACTTGAGGCTACTGAGATGGGTCTGTACATGGCTCCATGGATCCAGCGTACGTAGCTCTGAACTTTTCCATAGAGTAGTAGTCTGACAAATGCTGATCCAAATGTGGTAGAGTTCTTTTCTTCACCAAGAAGGCCAAGGCGTGGTCGCAAGGTTTCCCGGTATGCTGCCACTCTAAGCAGGTGCATTCTCGCAGCTGGATGTTCACAACATCCCTTTTGCCACTCTTGGGCATATCGACCACCTCATAGCTTCTGCTGGTTGACGGGAGAACCTTAAGATGAGCAAGTCCTCGGCTTCTCTTGTGCAGTTGTTGTACAACTGGCGGTAGCATATGTCCTCTAAGTCTCCTACCGATCTCTCTCCTTATATTTAACAGCTTCATGATCATACCACGTATGCTGTCCATCAAGATATGAACAGGATGCACTTTTATGTCCTTCACCCAGTTATTCAGGCATTCTGCAAGGTTGTTGTTTATGTAATCAACTTTGATGTCAGGGTTGAATTGACTCCTCTTCCATAGCTGCGAATGATGGATGGCTAAGTACTCTGGAAGTTCAGGGGCTTCGGCAAAAATCTTGCTCATGAAATAATCGCTGCTACTAGGTTTGTAAACTCTAGCAGCAGGAAACATGTAACGAAATACGCTGCCTGCGTAGTGTGAGTATAAGTTGAGGATCATATGGGCATGGCATTCTCTACCTTCAGCTCGCGGGAACACCTCCTTCACTGCATTCGTCAGCCCTTTGCATGCATCCGTGGATATAGCCAATGGATCCATGTGGCCTATTGATCTCCCGAGCTGCCTCATAAACCAGACCCAGTTTTCCTCCGTTTCTGTTTCAAACAGCTCGAATGCCACTAGGAACATCTAGTTGTGACCATCAAGTGCTATGGCAGATGGCAGGCAGCCTTTCCATTTGCCAGTTAGGACAGTGCTGTCTACACTCAGATACTGCCTACATTCGTCCTTGAACCCCTCGATGCAAGGTTTAAGCGCCATGAAAAATCTTTTGAAATATATTTTACCACCTTCTGATTCGGTGTCAATCTCCACAACACTCCCCGGACACCTAGCTTGTACCTCCGCCTTGAAGTTGTACAGCATCCTGAAGCTATTGGTCCAATCCCCGTGCAAGACCCCCAGAGCTTTCTCTTTACCTTTCCAAACCGTGTAATACAGAAGGACAATGTTGTATTTAGAATCGAGGCTATTCTGAATATTTTTCGCGGTCTCCTTAGGGTTATCCTTTAGTATGGACATAGATTGCATAGCCACCCACTCCATATCAGCCATTGAGGATTTCAGTTTGCTGCCTATCGGACACATGTGTGGAGGGCCCATTTTGTTCACCTGCAGCCTAGATTCATTTAAAAGATAAGCGGAGTCGACTAGTTGCCAGAAAGATATCGCACATCAATTGTAGTTATAGAGTGAAAAGAGGGAGAGAGAGTTCTAATGGTTTTCTACATTCATTGCCCCAATACCCTAATTGCAGTCGACGCAGGTAAGGATCTTGTTGTGATCCTCCATGGACAATGTACCTCGGCCCGTCCATTCATCCACGTTAACTTGCAAACGGCCTCATACCTCTCGGCAGAGTTCTTCAGTCGATAAACGTCGAACTCCCCCTTGATACAAAAATGCCGGAACGACATCCGGAACTGATGCATGTTCCTGAACTCAGTACCGACCGAAATTATAGGATACTCGTGGCCATGTTTCATTTCTTCTACTTCAACACCCAAACCATCGACTGGAATACCAGCCTCATTGTTAAGTTCCTCATCTATTTCATCATCACCAGATTCATGATCCTCTACAGTGCCCGCTTCTTCATCTGATTCAGAATCTTTGCCATCGTCTCTAATGCCTAGTACTGCACACATCATATTGACTCCCATGGGTGGGGCTGCAGCATTGTCTCCACCCGGATGGACAGGAACATTGCCCCAGTCCACCTCACCGGCAACTCTGTTTTCTCCAAGACACTCAGTTGGTTCTGCTGCAACCACATGGGGTGGTCTTACGTTTGCACGCATCCCAGGTACTTCAGTGGACAAACAACAGTCAGAATCAATTTCATCTTGAGTGTACAGAACCCTCTTGCTCTTCCTGTGTACATCCTCCTTCCTGATGTAATCTTTCCTGATGGTATCAGTAGGGCTTGACATCCGCGTTCCATTCCCCATCGAACTAGGCCTTTTGCTGCCGCTCTTGGGTGTGATCTCCTTACTGCCTCCCCTCACGGGTGTTGGCTCCAGGGTGCTGGCATTATTGCCTGACCTCTACGGCGTGTTCTTCTTCGAATTAGCCCTTTTGCTGCTACTATTGGGCGTGTTCTCCTTCGTGCTGGCATTATTGTCTGACCCCAGCGACGTGTTCCGCTCCAAATTAGCCCTTTTGCTGCTACTATTGGGCATCTTCTCCTTCGTGCTGGCATTATTGCCTGACCTCAGCGGCGTGTTCCGCTCCAAATTAGCCCTTTTGCTGCTACTATTGGGTGTGTTCTCCTTCGTGCTGGCATAATTTCCTGACAGCGGCGTGTTCCGCTCCAAATTAGTGTTTTTTCTGCTCCCACTAGGTGTGGTAGCCTCCATGCCGGCCATCTTCGCCTCTTTGCTACCACTCCTGGGAGTGTTCACCACCGTGCTAGCCCTCTTAGCGTTTTTGCTGCTACCGTTCGGTGTGGCATTTTGACTGGATCTCAGGGGTGTACTCTGCGGCGTGGTGCCTTTTGTTGTGCGACTCTTGGGCGTCCTCTTCTCTGGCATGGTCTCCTTGGTGACGTTCTTCTTTGGGGTGCCCTTTCTGGGGATGCTCTTCCTGCTCCTCTTTATGACGCTCCTCTGTAAGACTCTCCTCTGTTCGAAGCCACCTTCAGTCGCACCAGCCCTAGTGATGCCATGTATCAGGTCATGCATGCCTTCTAAAAGTCCATCATCTCTATTGTCGAGTTCCAATTCCTCTCCAACCGTGAGCACTACCAAGTGAAAGTAAACTTCACCTCTATAATGTTTCCTTGTAAACGGTATGACTAAATCCCTGGTATCTTTCACTTCGATAGCCTTTTTGCTCCTGTAACCATAATATAACAACCGTGCTTCCTAGGAGGACCCCCACAACACCTTCACACGTAATGATGCCATCATGTCAGATAACTCTACCACTTCAGGGTCGTATCTGCCAAGGATTACATCAAACTCGTCATAGAATTTTTCTGTGCCATCATCTAATTTTGCAGTATAATCCGTAACACCGATACGAACGATTACTTTGCCATCATCAGGTTCTTCAGGATAGAAACCTCTGAGAGGTTTGAGAGATGGAGCGGCACCATCAGACCTAGCCCCAATGCCACCGCCGCCATCACCAGCGTCATCGTTAGCTGGATCAACCTTGGTGGAAGTACCAGGACCAGGAGAAAGGCGAGGGCCCTTAGCAGCAGGAGCTACATTACATGGTAGACAGGCAGGGCCCCTTCTAACGGCAGCCACAATAGGATCAGCTGCTGCCATGCCACCTCGATGATCAGGAGCAGTTCCCACAACACCAGCGTTTCGAGTGCTAGCAGAGTCCAGACCATGAGCTGGCTTCAGACCAGCAGCTCGCTGAACCCGAGCACAGGTTCGAGGAGGAGAGAAGGCATCAGTCTTTGCAACAACAGTGGGCAGCCTTCGGAAGCCTTAGTTTGCTCAACAGCGGTAGGGATTGGGTCAACAGTGTCTAGATCAACAACAACACGAGGACGACTAGTACCAGCAGATTCCAGAGCACGGGTTTGCACAACTTGAGGACAGTTTCGAGGAGGAGCAGCACACAAGGCGGCGGTCTTGGCAACAACAGCGGGGCAGCCTCCGGACGCCTTAGTTTGCTCAACAGCGGCATGGATTGGGTGAGCAGCAGCCGCAGCAACACGGGCAGGGGGAAGGGGACGACCAGTACCAGCAGATTCCAGAGCAGAGTTTTCCACAACGGCAATACAGGGACTCCTATGAGGAGGTTGCCTGACAGAAGCATGTCGCGGACGAGGAACCACATTTTTCTCAACAACAGCAGGGGTTCGAGTTAGACCTCCCTGTCCAAAAATAGCTGGGCGACTCACAGTAGCAGGAGATTCCTCATCCACTATGTTACACACCAGCATAACCACGCGAAGCCTAACATGCTGTTTCATCAACCCAATTAGCTGACTGTCACACGCTATAGGAACCTTGAAGCCTCGGTCATCAACGAGGCGGAACCGTGCAGTCTGCTCTGGCCTCATTTCAGCAGGTTCACGGCACAACATCAACCAAACAAGGGACAATGCATAACTGCACAGGCGCTACTTCCATCTTCAGACTCCCAGCCTCTTTCCACGTGCTCTTCCCATGTGCTAATTTAATGAGGTAGCTACAGATGCTCACCAGAACCATGTATTTGGGTTCAGCGGAGATCCTAGTTGACAGAAAATTGGACAAAAGATAAGAATTGTTTGTTAGCATCGTGCTAGCAAACAATTCTATGTTCGATATATCTCTGTAATGCCAATAGCCAGCTAGCAGTTATAGGTAGTGCAAATAGCAAAGAGAAGAGTAGCTCACCCGAAATTAGCCAGAAGTACTTCTTCCTCGGCAAATGGATCTGCCATCCTCCGCGCTGCTTAGCTCGTCGGTGGTAGAGGCGGGCTAGATCGTCGCAACGGCTGGCACGGCATTCGGCATTAGAGCTCGGTAGCAGCGAGTAGGCGCATCAACTTGGCACCGGAAGTCAAATGCCCGAAGAGATCATTCTGGTTGGAGAGGGGATTTTGACGCCGCCGGTGCTAGGGTTCATGTGAAAGGAGGGAGGGGGTGGATTTGTGAATTCGGTCAACGCATGATGCTCCTTTAGTATCTCGTTTCGCCTACGTGGTTGCCGCGTTGGCGCTCGCGTCACGGAAATATTACTGACATGAGGGTCCCGACCGTCTACTTCACGGGGCAGTTTCACGACATGTTTGGATTTGGTAGGGGTGAGACGAGTTTGCATCGAAATGGCCCCTCTCGGTAGTTGGTGGCCCAAATTTTCGAAACGCGGTAATTTCAGGCAACTTAGGTACCGCCATGCGCTGGCCTGCCAACTTTGGTACCGCAGACGAACAAGCCCATGGGCAATAGCTCATGGAAACTTCCATAAAACATGTAAACAACGAGTTTTTGGTCATATCTCTCAAACATGTATCAGGGCTTGTGGGTCATGCAAATTACGCTAGAACCCCATAACTATGGGCAATAGCTCATGAAAACGGCCATAAAACACGAATACGATGAGTATTTGGTCATATCTCTTAAACATGTATCGGGTCTAATGGGCCAGGCAAAGCGCACTGGAACCCCAAAACTGTGGGCAATAGCTCATGAAAACAGCGATAAAACATGAAAATGATGAGTTTTTTTTGCCATAACTCTCAAACATGTATCGGGTCTTACGGTCATTGTAGTTAGCCCTAGAACTCCCAAACTGTGGGTTATAGCTTATGAAAACGGCCATAAAACGCGAAAACGACAAGTTTTTGGTCATATCTCTCAAATATATATTGGGGCTTAATGGCAAAATATCGCCTTGGATCCTCAAAACTGTGGGCAATAGCTCATGAAAACGGCCACAAAACGCGAAAACAAAGAGTTTTTGGTCATTACTCTCAAAGATGTATCGGGTCTTACGGGCCATACAAATCGCCCTATATCCCCAAAATTGTGGGAAATAGCTCATGAAAACGGCTATAGAACACAGAAACAACGAGTTTTTGGTCATAACTCTCAAACATGTATCGGTTGTTATGGTCATTGAAAATCTCCCAAGAACCCCAAAACAGTACGCAATAGCTCATGAAAACGGCCATAAAACGCGAATACGACGAGTTTTTGGTCATAACTCTCAAACATGCATCGGGTCTTACGATCGTTGTAAAGCGCCCTAAGATCATTAAAACAGCCATAAAATTCGAAAATGATGAGTATTTGGTCATAACTGTCAAAAATGTATCAGGTCTAACGAGCCTTTCCAATCGCCCTAAAACCCCAAAACTATGGGCAATGACTCAAGAAAACAGCCATAAAACACGGAAACAACGAGTTTTTGGTCATAACTCTCAAACTTGTATCTGGTCTTACGGTCATTGTAAATCACCCTAGAACCCAAAACGGTGGGCAATAGCTCATGGAAACAGGCATAAAACACGAAAACGATGAATGTTTGGTCATAACTATCAAAAATTTATCGGGTCTACCGAGCCTTGCAAATCGGCATAAAACCCCAAAACTATGGGTAATAACTCAAGAAAAAGGCCATAAAACACGAAAACAATGAGTTTTGGTCATATCTCTCAAATATGTACCGGGTCTTACGGGTGATGACCCACAAGTATATGGGTGTATCGCAGTTTATTGATTCAACACAAGGGGAGCCAAAGAATATTTATAAGCCTTAACAACTGAGTTGTCAATTCAGCTGCACCTGGAAACAATCTTGCTCACAACAGTTTATCAGTAGCAACAGTTTTGTAGTAGGAATAGCAAAGTAGCAGCAGTAGTAAAGTAAAGACAGTAGTAACAATAGCAGTAAACAGTGGGATTCGAGTGCGGTAGGCATAGGGATGGATGGACGGGCGTTGCATGGATAAGACAATTCACATAGCAATCAGAACATAGGGCAATTGCAGATAAATAAGATAAAGCATCCAAGTACTAGATAATCCTAGGCATGTGTTCCATATATAGTCATACGTCCTCGCAATGAGAACTTGCACAACATCTTTTGTCCTGCCAGCCCGTTTGCAGCGGGGCCTCAAGGGAACTACTAGCAATTAAGGTGCTCCTTTTAATAGAGCACCGGAGAAAAGCATTAACACTCCATGAACACATGTGATCCTCACATCAAAGCCATTCCCTCCGGTTATCCCGATTTTTGTCACTTCGGGGCCATTGGTTTCGGACAACAACATGTGTATACAACTTGCAGGTAAGACCAAAAACAATAATATCATAATGAATCAATAACATGTTCAGATCTGAAATCATGGCACTCGGGCCCTAGTGACAAGCATTAAGCATAACAAGTCGCAACAAAGTCATAAAGCACTAATAGAAGATACTAGGCACCATGCCCTAACAATCTGATGCCATTACATGAACGATCTCATCCAATCCCTACCATCCCCATAGCCTACAGCGGGGGATTACTCACTCATAGATGGGGGAAACATGGATGGTCGATGGAGAAGCGATGGTGATGATGATGGCGATGATCTCCTCCAATTCCCTGTCCCGGCAGGGTGCCCGAACGAAGCTTATGGTGCTGTTTTGTGGAATCTGGTGGTGGCGGTAGAGCAGAACTCCTTCTGGAAAAACATCGAACCCTTTGAGTTTTTAGATCAAAAGGCATCTTATAGGCGAAGAGGGAGACCGAGGGGGTGCCTGGGGCGGCCAGACCACCCCCTGGCGCGGCCAGGCCCAGCCCGCGCGTCCAGGTGGTGTGGCTGGGCCCCAGCCCCACTCTGTCTCATATTCTAGCTCCGGGAGTCTTCTGGTGAAATAGGATTTTTGGCTTTTGTCCCGTCTAATTCCGAGTATATTCATTTTCTAACTTTCCTGGAACCAAAAATAGCAGAAAACAGGCAGCTGGCACTGTGGCTCTTGTTAATAGGTTAGTCCAAGAAATCATATAAAAAGTACTCCAAAGTGTGGACAAAACATAAGAAAGTAGATAAAACCAAGCATGCAACATCAAAAATTATAGATACATTTGCAATGTATCAACATCCCCAAGCTTAACTCCTGCTCGTCCTCGAGTAGGTAAGTGATAAAAAGAAAAAATAATTTTTGAGGTGACATGCACCATCATAAACTTGATCAAAGTATTTGTAAAACATTTAAAGCTAGGATCATAGTACTTCAATCATAACATGAAAGACAAAGTTCTAACAATAAGGCAAAGCAACTATGCTGCAACATGAAAAGGCACAAACAAAAGATTCATGAATAACAATGCTTTGCAAGACGTTTGTTTGTTTCACATAAAGAAAACATAGCATAATAGCATTCAGCTTGTCCCTCATAGAGTAGCAAATATAAATGCATAGGACACCTTCAAAGTTCATAAGAGTGACTAGATACAAATAGTTTAAAACAATTAATATCAAGTTATGCATCAATCAACTAGTCTTGGGACAATGCACATAGAACTAAGAATGGACACTATGCTCTCAAGGTAGGTGCATAAAGGTAGAAGGTGGAGACTCAATATATAAGTGGAAGAAAGGCCTTCATAGAAGGAAGTAGGGATTCAAGTCTCATAAAGAGCTTCCAAAAATTATGGTACTTATAGCTTTCAGCTCTCATTGCCCCTATCATAAGCATCTTGAAGGTGATTAAGGTTAAAGTGACACAACTAAGAGGATATGCTTGACAAGTTATAAACCGAAATCTCATGCCCCTTACTTATGAAGACCGAACCTCATGCTACTCAACTTTAGTCACAAGTAAGCTCTTGTCATTGTAAGTACATATGTATCATAAAGAACCGCCAACGGAGGACCCCTTGCACATGATACATGAGTTATCCCATAATCAAAATGACAAGGCAAGCAGACAATGAGCATCTCAGTGATCTTTTATTTGCTATTTGCATAGGTTTTTATTGAGGATGCTTCATAGAGTGCTCATTATGGTGATGCTGCAAGTTTCCACCATGATTAGGCATGGCTTAGGCTAGCGGCCTAGGCGTTTCTCTAACACACATACAAACTCCATGATCTTACAAGTTCCACTTTTATTTCACACCGCCGGGATCCATAAGCAAAAGAACATGATATCAACGGGGTACAAAGTACAAGTGCAATGTTGAAAGCGTTCCCCATGATACATGGTTCTGCTAATTTCAACTTATAAAGTGCAAGCATATACGCAAAAAAGAAGGACCCAATGGTTCAAGTTTATTAAATGCAAAAAAGTAAAGTGTGCTATCAAGTTCGTGAGAGATTTAATCACTAGTTTTCTCATAACAAGTTTAATTTGGAAGGTAAACAAAAGCATGAATATACTTGGAATAGCATATGCTAATAGGTAGGTATGGTGGACTCTTTGGAATAACTTGGTTTTAGGGAGTTGGATGCATGAGTGGAACTCATACTTGGTTGTGGAGGCTAGCAAAAGACTGGGAGCGACAAACTAGGAGAGCAATAATGGCCATAATCATGCAGAGCGACAAAACATCAATTATCAAAGCATAAAGTGATATTACAAGTCGAAAACTAAAGGATCATAAAGGCTTATGGTGACTTGGGATAGTCATAACATGGTGTGAGCATGCACCAAGTCAACCCAAATAAAGCATCAAAGGAGAATACCACAATACTATGCTTTTAATATGCTAAAACAACGCATGATTCATCCAAGGCACATTAAGCAATCTCAGTTGTTTATAACAAGTCATGCTATAGCAAAGAATACTAAGCATAAATCCAAAACAATATCAAGCATGTCATGACAAAACATAAGCCACAGTCAAAAAACAAGCTCTCTTTACCACTTAAGCATGAACTTTCCTACTCTTTTCCAAACCAAACCAAACTATTTGAAAACCAATGTATGAAAGAGGGGGTCCAACCAATTTATTCAGCAAACTAAGAAAACCAAATAAAATGAAAAACCAAAACAAAAACAAAGAAGAAGACGCTCCAAGAGCAACACAACTGTGCATGAAACAATAAAAATGAAGCATTTAAAAGAAACCTAGGATTTTTATTGATGAAGAGGGGGATGCCTTGGGCATCCCAAGCTTTGACGCTTGTACTTCTTGGATATTTCTTGGGGTGACACGCATGGCATCCCCAAGCTTGAGCTTTAGTCCATCCTTTATCTCATTACTCATTCCTTCCATACACCTGAAAATGTTCCTTCATACAAAACTTCACACAATCTTTATTAGCAACATTAGTGCACTCAAGATAAATAAGTATTTAGGTTCAGTTCTAACACCAATAAAACTTCCATTAAAACACTAGCTACTGTAGCACTTCCCTCAAAAATCTCAATTCCCCAAAAGAACTCAAAAAGGAACCAACAAGAAGCAAATGCAGAAAATGGCAGAAATCTATCAAAATAGACCGGCAGGTAAAGACGAATTTTTTCTAAGACCTTCTATTTCTCAAAAAAAAGTGTTGAACTAACGAAAGTTAGATAACAACCTGGGGCAGAAGCACAAAAATTCACGCCTCAAAAGGACGCACAGAGATTTTACATGAATTTTTACGGTGAAGCACAGAAATCTGTTTCGGGACATCAACTTTCCCAGTCATTACTTCTCTCTCATTATAGGTTACTCTTGGCACAAAAAGGCAAAATAAAGGATAAGGGGCGGTTATTACTGAAGTAATAACTTCCAAGACTCATCTAAAACTTTTGGGTTATCTCCCAATAAATACTTTTGTTTAACGCCTTTAAGTTAGGCATGATAGTTTGAGAGGATGCTCACATAAGAAATATGAATTGAAGTAAAAGAGAGCATCAAGAAGCAAATTCAAAAAACATTTAAGTCTAACCCACTTCCTATGCATAGGAATCTTGTATGCAAATAAATTTGCAAAGAACAAAGTGACAGGCATAGGAAGATAAAACAAGAGTAACTTCAAAACTTTCAGCACATAGAGAGGTGTTTCAATACCATGAAAACTTTTACAACCATATTTTCCTCTCTCATAATAATTTTTAGTAGACTCATGAATGAACTCAACAATATAACTATCACATAAAGCATGCTTTTCATGTTGTACAAAAACACAATTTTTATCAAGCTCAAAAATAGTGGGATTAACAAACCCACTTTTAACAATTCTATAACACGATGACTGATCTTTCAATATAGGACCATCGTCTAGAGCTTTATCATAAACAATTTCTAAGCAAAACTCTTTAGTACCATGCATCTCGAAGTTAGGCACAAATAAAGGATTATCACAGATAACATGAGCATAACATTCGTCCTCCTTTGGTAAGCATGGGGGACAATCAAATAATGTAAGGGATAAAGAGTTACTCTCATTAGAAGGTAGGCATGGGTAGCTAATCCATTCTTCCTCCTTTTGTTCATCACTCTCCTCCTCTTTTTCATCTAATGAGATTTCAGGTTCATCAATTTCTTCTTCCATAGGATCCTGCAAGGCATTAGTCTCTTCCATTTGTGGAAAGCATCTATTAATATATTCAAGAATATAGCCATTTTCTTCCTTGTAATTATCAAAGCAAAATCTAAGTATATCATAAACCTCATATTTATAAGGTGAATCATCAATATTTTTAAGCAAACTAGCAAGTTCAAATGCACCCTTCCAAGCAATAAATTCTTCAATTTGTTCCACATCATAAAAGTCATAATTTCCCTTAACATAAGAAGATATGGTAACATCATCATTATACTCACATTGAAAAGGGAGGTGTTTGTACCTCCTACAACAACAAGATTTATCAAAGCAATAAGTAACATTATAAGTAGAGCACACGTTTATAACAATGGTATACAATTTATCAATTTGTTCCCATAAGTGTTTCCCTTTTTGTGACAAGCGGTGTTCCTTATAATAATATTTTTGTTCTTCCGTGAACCCACCTTGCCAATAAGATTCAGTTTCAAAGAAACCAACCATTGACAACAAGCATGATAAAGCAAGACAATAATAGACCAACGAAAATAACAACTAGAGTAGGAACTAATTTTTTTGTATTTTTGATAAAGAAACAAGCAAACAAGGCGGAAATAAACTAAGCTTGAACAATAGTGATTCCAAGTGGACTTGATAAATAGAGCTATGCTCCCCGGCAACGGCGCCAGAAAATAGTCTTGATGACCCACAAGTATAGGGGGTGTATCGCAGTATTTTCGAGCGAAGTGAAACCCAATTTATTGATTCGACATAAGGGGAGCCAAAGAATATTTATAAGCCTTAACAACTGAGTTGTCAATTCAGCTACACCTGGAAACAATCTTGCTCACAACAGTTTATCAGTAACAACAGTTTTGTAGTAGGAATAGCAAAGTAGCAGCAGTAGTAAAGTAAAGACAGTAGTAACAATAGCAGTAAACAGTGGGATTCGAGTGGGGCAGGCATAGGGATGGATGGACGGGCGTTGCATGGACAAGACAATTCACATAGCAATCAGAACATAGGGCAATTGCAGATAAATAAGATAAAGCATCGAAGTACTAGATAATCCTAGGCATGTGTTCCATATATAGTCATACGTGCTCGCAATGAGAACTTGCACAACATCTTTTGTCCTGCCAGCCCGTTTGCAGCGGGGCCTCAAGGGAACTACTGGCAATTAAGGTTCTCCTTTTAATAGAGCATCGGAGCAAAGCATTAACACTCCGTGAACACATGGGATCCTCACATCAAAGCCATTCCCTCCGGTTATCCCGATTTCTGTCACTTCGGGGCCATTGGTTCCGGACAACAACGTGTGTATACAACTTGCAGGTAAGACCAAAAACAATACTATCATAATGAATCAATAACATGTTCAGATCTGAAATCATGGCACTCGGGCCCTAGTGACAAGCATTAAGCATAACAAGTCGCAACAAAGTCATAAAGCACTAATAGAAGATACTAGGCACCATGCCCTAACAATCTGATGCCATTACATGAACGATCTCATCCAATCCCTACCACCCCCATAGCCTACAGCGGGGAATTACTCACTCATAGATGGGAGAAACATGGATGGTCGATGGAGAAGTGATTGTGATGATGATGGCGATGATCTCCTCCAATTCCCCGTCCCGACAGGGTGCCAGAACAAAGTTTCTGGTGCCGTTTCATGGAATCTGGTGGTGGCGGCGGAGCGAACTCCTAGAAAAACGTCGAACCCCCTGAGTTTTTAGGTCAGAAGGCATCTTATAGGCGAAGAGGGAGACCGAGGGGGTGCCTGGGGCGGCCAGACCACCCCCTGGCGCGGCCAGGCCCAGCCCGCGCAGCCAGGTGGTGTGGCTGGGCCCCATCCCCACTCCGTCTCATATTCTGGCTCCGGGAGTCTTCTGGTGAAATAGGATTTTTGGCTTTTGTCCTGTCCAATTCCGAGAATATTCATTTTCTGACTTTCCTGGAACAAAAAACAGCAAAAAACAGGCAGCTGGCACTATGGATTTTATTAATAGGTTAGTCCAAGAAATCATATAAAAAGTACTCTAAAGTGTGGACAAAACATAAGAAAGTAGATAAAACCAAGCATGGAACATCAAAAATTATAGATACATTTGCAATGTATCAACGGGCCATGCAAATTCGCCCTGAAACCCCAAAACTATGAACAACAGCTCATGAATATATCGATAAAAAGCAAAAACTACGAGTTTTTTGTCATAACTCTAAAACTTGTATCGGATCTTACGGGCATTGTAAATCACCCTAGAACCCCCAAACTGTGGACAATAGCTTATGAAAAAGGCCATAAAACACGAAAATAACGAGTTTTGGTTATATCTCTCAAATATGTTTCGGGTCTTATGGGCAATGCAAACTCGCCCTGAAACACAAGAAATATGGACAATAACTCATGGAAACGTCCATAAAACGGAAAACGACGAGTTTTTGGTCATATCTCTCAAACATGTATCGGGGCTGATGGGTCAGGAAAATCACGCTAGAACCCCAAAACTATGGGCAATAGCTCATGGAAACAACCATAAAACGCGAAAACGACGAGTATTTGGTCATATCTCTCAAACATGTATCAGGTCTAATGGCCTAGGCAAATCGCACTGGAACCCCAAAACTATGGGCAATAGCTCACGAAAGCAGAAATAAAACGCGAAAACGACGAGTTTTTGGTCATAACTCTCAAACATGTATCGGTTGTTACGGTCATTGAAAATCTCCCAAGAACCCCAAAACAGTACGTAATAGCTCATGAAAACGGCCATAAAACGCGAATACGACGAGTAATTACTCCAATGGCATCCTTGAAATGGGCCAAAATCTTGGTTATCTAATTTTATTATTAACTTGGGTGAAACTAGGATCGTGGGGTGTAATGTAATCACCCGCCATACGATCTACACAGTCTAACACCTCATGAAACTTCCTTCTTATAGTAGAAATGATACGCTCAACACGATCTACAGTTGACTATTGGACTCAAGTGCCCCCAACATCCAAAAAAAAAGAGAGCTAGTGATTCTATACTGGACATCTGAGAAGTTGACCGTAGACCATATTTATCCACAAGAGTTTCATGTAACATCCTCATCCTAAAACACTTGTAGAATTTCTTTGGATCCTTCATCATCTTCTCAACACACTGTATCCCTGTCATCAAAGGTAGTCTTCTAGCCGTATAAGCTGTCTTTTCACCCTCTTCTACAGGTAGTTAATACATGCCCATGTCGTCATCATTAGAAGAATTAATCTATAAGTACATGAAAATAAATAAGCAAATAACATTGGGTCGTCACAATACAAATCCATATTGAAAGCAAATACCATGTTTCTCTTCGTGTGCTTGTTGAAGTTCGTTATCAAATTATTATAACCAATGGCATTCAAAACATGAATCGGGCGATAATTTTTATTCACTTCTTCAATGCACACATCAAGAAAAGCATGGTAAGCAACCACATCCCAATTTGTTTTCACATGTTTCTTCTTGTCTTTCTAGATGCATACCATGGAACAATAATCAACAATCAGTTGTAGCAATAATATTTATTTGTGGCTGAAATTCATTTTGCTAGCAACCATTGAACAACAATCAACAACTACATCCATTTAATTCAACACATAGCAGGTCCAACTATGAAAATTTGGGCATTTCCTACACTATAATTGAAGTAAACTATAATTGAACTACACTGAAAATCTGGGCATTTGCTACGATGAACTCAAGTATTTTTTTAAAAGGAGCATATATTAATATCACGATATACCAGTTACACCCAGCCTATGCAAAAACGTAATACCTTATTAGCATTACAGATGCACACAACCAATAAAATAAAGAAGAATTACAAAAAAGAAAAGTCCCGCTATAGTGATCAGATCCTTGAAACAACGGACAAAACACCACCATAACAGCACTAGAAATCTAACAACTCCAAAAGAGATGCCTCCAAGAAGGGAACAATGCTCAAGCGCCATTATCACCCTGATCAAAGACCATATGTTTTCACCCTGGAGAAAGCCGCACACACAACACAATTCCTTCAATAAAGTCATTGTAAGGCACAACCAGTTAAGGCCAGACCTTGGGTTTTCACCCTGCAGGTTTAGACACTGAATTCCTCTTGTGTTGTCGCCTCCTCTTGCCAATTCCGCTGCTCCAAATCACAAAACACCAAGCTAGAAAACCTACATATTTAGGACTCAAACTTCCATTGTCAGTCTTCAGTTCCCGGCTTCTGTGCCATTCTCCGCATCTGACTTCACCATGGAACCAAGAATGTCCCATAATGGCAACAGACCACAGAGCTCCACAACACCACCATTAAAACTAAACGGCCAGCAAAAAACATGGTTGCGCGCTAAACACCGTCCGCATCAGCGAACTCCAGGCATGTCGTCCATTTGGAGTGCATTGACGGAATCTTCCGAAACTCGGTAGTCCACCCAAGATCAATGACGACTGGCGACAAGTAGTTCTTCATCATGGAGAGAGGGAAATCCAAGGACGGCCACCTTTATTCAAGCCAAACTAGCACAACAGGCCCCACACCGCCGGCTGGTTCCCGACGATCGGAACGAGCAGGTCATCCTCTAGCCCAAACGAGCCCGAGGAATCCCCAGATCTGGACCGTAGATCAAGTCAGGACCGTTGTTGCCACATCGGCAGCCGCCGCCCCCGACCATATCTGCATCCTTCTCTGTCCTCCTTCGCGCCTCCCTATTGTGCGTCGCTGTGAGCCGCCACCCCGTCGAAGAAGGTGCGGTCGCCCCACCGTCGCGGCGGCGGCCGCCCGTCTGCACGGTCTTCGCCCTCCCATAAGCCGACCTCCCACACGCAAGAGTTCGACGAGGCACGCACATGAGCCCTGCCTTCGGAAGCTAGGGCGAGGCCGCAACCGTCGGCACCACGGCGGTAGCGGCCGGAGGAATCGGCCAGCGGCAGCTGGACCCAGGGTTTTTTGGACCCTCCGGAGTCGCCACGCGCAATGACCTAGTAGGTTTTTTTCCGAAGTGGCAAGATCCTTAAATGGGGGAGAGTTTCACTTCCTGGGCCTCTGCACCAACTAGGGATGCACACAACCATTAAGCATGAGTACCATGATTTTTAATCTTGGTAAAATACCAAGCATGGTCCTCAGGTTAAATTGCATGAGTACCAGATCCTCAAGTATAAATAGAAACTTAATTTCGCGTCCGTGGGGATTTGAACTCAAGTGTTGGGTTTGTACATCCACTCCCCCAACCGGTTGAGCTATACACTCTAATTAATTTGTTACCAGCAATCAAATGAGCATACACTGAAATTAGCATCATGTAATGTCAAGGATCTTCGGTTACACTGGAATTGAAATCAACATATGCAAATCAAAATCATTTACTGTCGACGATCTTGGGCATGAAGCAACTTGCAACTTTGCCTAGGAGGAAGACATGGCGAGGTCGGGGAGACGGGGTCGGCTTGCATGCGGCAAACGACGGCGGCAGCGGGAGTCGGTCGGCGGCGGTCGCTGGTGGTGTGGGTCATAGGGGACGAGGGGCAGGTCGGGGCGGCGGCGTTGACCCAGGCGGACGACGAGGTGGGTCAGGGAAGCGTCGGCGGCGGAGCAGCGAACCGGGGGCGGGTTCAGCGGCGGCGGACACTGGCGGTGGTGGCGGTGATGGAGGAACCCTAGTGTTTCATGTTCGGTCGGTAGATAAGCGGATGTGGGGTGGAGCGATGCAATGTGGGGTGATGGTGCGGTGATTCTTTCTTTTTTCTTTCCTCCTATTTCTCAGAGGTGGCATTCCTTGTGAATAGAAACAACAATAGGGTAAGCTCTGGATACCGTTTCGTTTCACTTTGGGGAAGCTCAGGAATCTCTCGAGAGGGAGGTCGAGAGCCGATTCTGGAATTGCACTACAAGTCTGCTTCGTGGCGGAAAAAATCAGTCAAGTATCCGATCCATTCTTTTGGGTTTGCGCTGTTCGAGACCTTGAAGCTGTCGAGGAAGCTAAAAAAAAGTCGGCCTTAATCGCCCGCGCACTGGGAAGACGCCCATCAGGAACGGGCCACGCAAATGCCGCCCGTGCGCCCAAAAAATTTCGAGTTAGCGTACAGCTCACCGAGAGTAAAAAAAGAAAACAAAAAGAGTTGGGCAACTCCCAACAGCTCGCTTCGTAGGCGTGATTAATTTTGGAAACTCAAGATGGGCAACTCCCAACAGCTCCATAAAGCTCGTTTTTCTTTAAAGTTTGAAAACAATATTTTCACGTTTAAAAAGTGTGAAAGAAAATTCTAGATGTATCAAATATTTTACTTTACTAACATGCAAAATCTCAACTAAAAATACTCCCTCCGATCCATGATAATTGTCGCCGATTTCGCACAACTCCGAACCATAATAAGTATAGACGATTTAGCACCGCGACACTTATGATGGATCAAAAGGAGCACCTATATTCAGGGCCACAACAATGGTAAAATCTGACAGAGGTTTGAAATTTTGCAGTGTTCACTGCGTACTTTAGATGTCAGATTTTGCCTTTTTTTGCAGCCTTCAATATAAGATATTTATAGTTGAGATTTTGTACATTGGTAAATCACAACATTATTTACGTATAGGTATTTCTTTCATTCTTTTTGAATCTTTAAAATGCTGGTTTCATTCTTTTTTGAATCTTTAAAATGGGCTCGAGTTTCAAAATTACAAACGAGCAGCTGCATGCAATTGCTTTTCTACTTCCTCTGTTCTTAAATATAAGATATTTTGCCTTTTGTGAAACGAATATATCTAGATGCGTAGGTTCGGAGTGAATCTATAAATAAAATGTTTCACAAAAACTAAATATCTTATATTTTGGAACGGAGGGATTAATTCTAACGTGCATGCACTTTGGGAGGTCACGGTTTGGGTGGGGTAAAATGATTAACACTAGAGGCTAATCCACCATACGCCCTACATACGTATTGAAAATTTCCCAAACCAAATGCACATTACATCAAGAAACAGAGTAAGTATCTAGTGTTCTAAGAATCAAGATAGGACTATTCAAAGTTTGGCACATGGGCCATTTTAAGAGCATGACTAACGGAGCCCTTAACCGGCCCAAATCCGTATTTTTCCGGCGAGTATACGGGCTCTGGTCCGCGTGGGCGAGCGAACACAGCCTGCATACGGCCCAGCCCAAAAACGAAATTCACGGGCCCCTGTTAGCGGCCCGTGCCAGCCCCTACTACTACCGTTCCAGGCCGCCGACATGGGCCGGACCCCGTATCCCTCTGCCGCTTCCAAACCCTATCCTCTCGCCACCGCCGCCGCTCGCATCCATCTCCTCCGGCTGCTCCGGTGCCAGATCGACACGGTCGACGAGCGGATGTCTTCTGTGCGCCATCAAGCCGGCCTTGGGGGTGGCTGTAGCAGCGGGGGAGGAGGTGACTGTCGGCCGCCTGGGAGGGCCTCGCCGCATCCATGCGGCGATGAGGCGGCGAAGGCCCTGGTCTGCTCCATCGGGGCCAAGCGGCATGCGACCCGGCGCTGGACCAACTAGGGCCTCCGTCCCCCGCCGTCGCTCGCCCCCTTCGTGGACGGAGCTCGCACTACGCCGGCGCCGCGAGCACCCAGTCTGCCACATGAGTTCGGAGCCGCGAGCTCCTACTCCGCTTTGGCCTCGTCCTCGTCCTCGCGCCGGCGCCGTGGCGACGACGAGGAGATGGAGGATCTCCGCAAGACGCTCGCGGCCTCCGCGGCCGATGCCGAGGAGAAGAGGCGCCGCGAGGAGGAGGAGATAGCGACCGCCGTGGCCGCGCGGCAAACGACCAAGCGGTAGGAGGAGCTGGAGGAGTCCATCGCGGTGATTCGCATCACGGAGGAGGAGGCGGACGAACCTGCGCCACAGAGCTGGACATCGTCGTCCTCGATGACTAGGTCGGTAGCGAGGCGCTCCGGCGAGGCACAAAGAGCTCGGATTTTGGCCATTTGCCGGCGAGCTCTCCCCTTCTATTTTCGTTTTTTTAGTGTAATTTTGCTATGTATTGTATGTATGAACGATGAACAACGAACGCTCGAGTTGATCTTCCCGGGGATTTTCAAATTTTGGTTTTATAGGTCGATTTAAGGACGCTGATCTGCGCCGGCGCCCTCAAACATGAAAATCGCGAGTACAGTGGCTGCACTTGCGTTTTACGGATCGGCCTTCTAAGGGCTCTGTTAGTCATGCTCTAAAAGAGGATTCAAGGCTCCAGCTTGTTGCCGCTACGATCTGTACTATCCTTCTCTTCTCTTGCTAAACCGGATTACCAATCGAGGCACAGCTTCCACACGACCACGCTGGCCGGTGTACTGTGTTGGAACCCGTGTCTGCCGGTGCTGTCTCAGCCTAAGATCTGCCTGTATCCATGACACTTCAAACCCAACACCCCTCACCGATGGGTTAGAGTCTCACTGTGAATTGTTCTACTCCAACAGCTGATGAGTTTCCAGATACCTCTCATTCCAAGTAGCATTTCACACATCCAACTGCTCGTAATCGGATCTCTCTTTATCTGGATTATAGTACTCAACTCGTTTGTCGAGAGCTACGACAAGCTGGGGGTCCTAGCTAACCACGTGCATGTGGAACGAATATACTGATCTAGAGTCAGAGTTGCTATTTCCTTTATAAGAATGGTTCATGATAAAACAAGTAAAAATTGGTTGGTGTTCACCCACCAAACGTCGAGATCACTTATTCCAAAGTATGAAGAAAAACTTGAGTCTAAGTATTCAAGAATTGTCTATGTGGCAGATGGAATCATATAATCCATATATCTTACTACTCCCTCCGTCTAGAAATAACTGACTTAGTTTTATCTAAATTTGAATATATCTACAAACGTTTTAGTGTATAGATACATTCGTATCTAGACAAACTGATGAGGACATCCCATCTATTAATACAACCGCTATACCTACAGCTACATAAATACAAGGACATATCACTCGAGCTTGTGCCAAACAACTTAACTAGTAGATACTTTTGTTTCTTGGAATTATTCCTCACATACATGAGAATATCATGCTACCAAAATCAGATGTGTTTATTACTCTTAGGAATGATGGACCTAACATGAACGAGAGGGACAAGCATTGGAGCATGATCATGCATCGAGATCGCAGCAAGCATGTGAGGATTGAAGAGGACGCCACCAGTGGAGATTTCAAAACTTTGAAGCCACCATAATGATGATCGAAGACTTTGGACGAAATATTAAAGAATATTACTTCATAGATTCGTCCATAGCTTAATATGGTGCTGCTTGGTCAAGCCCATGTTATTTTTGCAGGAATTAAAACAGACACTTTTTAGAGTCCGTATTTGAGGGAAAAAGGCCTTCTAGGGTTAGGTTCGGCCAGCCATAGGTATGGCTGGCCAAAATCCCACCTTTTTCCTCCTTAAATACCCCCGTAGCCGTCACCTTTAGACTTAGAGTTTGTTTACACAAAAAGTTAGCCATCATTACAACTTCGCCAAGGCTTGAGTGTCGCAGAGACCTCCTGTATTTCGCACCTATTCAGGATCCCACCTTTTCAATAAAGCTTTCATATATATATTCGCAGTATCTTGATTGCAATATTAGTTCCTACTTGTTCTCGATGTCAGGTAAGAATTAAGACCCTCGCTGGTCAGGCTGATCGTGCTTCTGTAAGATTGTTAACCTCCAGAAGATTGGCCTAGCAATTGTATTGGTGCTCGTGCTCACACGTGTAGTCGGATCGTCAAGCCCGAACTACACCCAAATCGACTATGATCATATCATCGAAAGATCAGACACTTTGCTCTATCAAGTGGTATCAGATTTCAGTTAGCTCGGTGAGATTTACTGTTTTTCCTACTGTAGATATGTTTTAACTATAACCCACGAAAAAGCCAAAAATACAATTAGAATTAGATCTATCCCATCACCAATCTCCGCCTTGCATTGTCTTTTCAGTTTTTCATCGTTGAATTTGTGTCTACATTGTCACGTCGAGTTGCTGGTCTTTGTGTCTCGTCCCTTAGAGTTTTGAGTTCTGATCACATTAGTCACCGCTGCCATGCTCGCAGATCACCATCATTGCCATACACCCACCACCATATTCTGCCGCCATATACCCCTACCACAAAAAACCCTAGACTCCACCACCGCCTTCTTACCGCGACACGGATCCGATCACTTTTTCTGCCACGACACGAGTCCAAGTAGAGTTGTTATTTCCTTGTTATTTTTTCTTTCCTTCCATATTGTATTCCTTGCTGTAATCTATTTCCGCTAATTTAAAGTTCCGGCCGCAAGTTAAGGAGAGCAGAAAAAAAGTCTGGAAACACCTCTAAATTTTTTCTAGCTATACTAGTTTTCGGCCTTGGGGATCAATTTTCTCCACCGACCGTTATAGCGACATTTTTTTGGCGCCTGCGTACTTTCCGGAGCACGGTAGAAAATTTTCGATAAAAAAACCGGGGCTAACCTGTTTTTAGACCCTGTAGACCAGTTCTAAACACTCGCCATAATAGTGATTTTGGACATCTCAGTTCGCTTTTCAAAGCACCATATCATCGTAATATTGCTCGTTGTGCCGCGTCGTGACATCGTTAGTGTTCTAGGCTCGCTTCTCTAGTATGGTCTAGCCTAGGACCATCAGGATACCATCGTTGAGCATATTTTCAGCTTTGCATTGCTATTTTGATAATTGCTAACATCCTTTGTTAAGCCTTTCTAGAGCTCCACAGATTTCTCCACGTGCGTTGTGTCGACTCCTGATAATCGCTCGGTTCAATCTCTAGAACCACTGGTTCTTGCGGTTGCACGTCACCTTTTCCTACTGTTTGGTAAGAACTTGTGAGAGCTTTGTATATTGCTTGATGGATTACGCGTGTTTCCACCATATTTCCGTACTCGTAGGCATATACACATGTGCTTTTAAGGATTAACCATGGTAGATATACCTCTTGAACCGGCAAACATGACGAATGAAGAGATGCATGCTCACTTCACCAAGCTTTTGGTAGGGCGTGCACAAGATGTTGATTCAAAACTGGAAGATATTGACCTCAAGCTCAACGAAACCATTGACAAGATAGAAGGACTAGAGAAATCCTTCAATGACAAGATCGACGCCAAGTTTTAGGAGATCCTCAACAGGTTACCTGCACCTACTACTGCACCACGTCCTCAACGGCGTTTACCCAACCATATGGGACTTGCACGACGTGTTCCACTCGTAGGAAACCATATTGTGGGTTCGTCTGCTCCTGCTGCAGCTGCACCACCTCCTGCTCCCACCTCCGAAGTTGCTGCCCCACTGGATACCGTCGCTACCACGGCTGACGCTTTAGCGGAATATGAGGATGGTGAGTACGGGAATGAAGATGATGATGAGTTCGAAGAGTATGTTGAACAACCTGCTGGCCGCCCTCGGCATTACTAATGCAACGCTCGACCACCGGTACATAATGATGATCATGTTGCAAAGCTAAATATTGTACCTTTTAAGGGTAGATATAATCCTGATGCATATCTTACATGGGAATTGGAAGTATATCAATATTTTACATGTTTAAGATATCCCGAGAATATGCGTGTTAGTGCTGCTACTTGCGAGTTTACAGATTTTGCTTAACGTTAGTGGTCTGAATATTGTCTTATAAATCATGCTAATGTTCCTAATACTTGGATGGCTTTAAAAACTGCTATGCGTGTTCATTCTGTACCACCAACTTATCAATGTGACTTGCTAAAGAAATTGACTCGTTTAGAACAAGAAAAAATTCTGTAGAAGAACATTATCAGGAATTGCAATCTGGGGTGGTTCGTGCTGTATTGTTGAAAATACGGAACAAATGATGCCTCATTTCTTTCTTGATTTAAATAAGGATATTCATAAAATCTTAAACTATAAGGAATATCGTACCATTACTCGTTTGTTTCATCTTGCTTGCAAAGATGAGCTTGAAGTGCAGGATCGTCACCCATTATGGAGAAGGTCTAACAATTCTGCAAGTCGCACATCGTCATGGACGTCCCGACAACCAGAGCCTCCTTCACGTGATACGCTACCAGCACCTACCACGTCCAAAGCCACCATGCCTTCATCACGAACGCCTTCGGCTGCTCTCCCTCCATCATACAATGGCCCTACTCGTAGTTCTTCTTCTGTGGACTCCACAAGCAAGATAAAGGATATACAATGCCGCAAGTGTTGGGGATATACTTTCAGGGTATCCTCACAGTTCCTCACTGACCAGGGTGGCCTACTTCGGGTTAGAGCATTGCTTCACGGGCGGCCTAGTCAGGGAGAGAAGACGGAGTCCAATCCGGCTACGGGAAGGCCCAGAAGACTTACCGACTTAGGCCCATAATGTTACTTGTAGTTGAAGATGTACTCTGTAATAGACTCTTAGGCGTAGCCAGATAGATCTCACCCTAGGCCGGATATCTATATAAGCCGTCCTAGGGAGAGCCTTTAGGGCATCCCAATACTTTAGACCCTCAACTCGCACAGGCGAAACCCTTGTAACCCATATTCCGGCTCTGCCGTATTACTGGATTGCTAGCAGGAGTAGGATCCGTCCAAAGCTGGCGGATTCGAACCTGGGTAAACTTGTGTGCTCACCGTCCCGGAATACCGTACGTCTCACCCCCCTCTCTTCCGCACGCCTCGAGGACCCCCTCATGGCGTACTTGTCATTAATCCGATGACAGTTGGCGCCCACCATGGGGCAAGTGATCTTCGGATCTGCGTTCCGAGCGGAATCTGCAAGAATTGGAATTGGCGAGACCATCACCGTCGGTCGCATCCTCTACGCCAGCGACGTCCCTCTCATCGTTCTCGACGAGACTTGGACTCTGGCAAAGGAGGCCGTGACTGCCGACACAATCATGTCTTTTGGCGAGATCGATGTTTACATCGGTTTCGCTGAACCTGCCCAACCCACCCCAGCGGTGATGACAGAGGCAGAAGAATTTCTAGGTCCCCTTTGTCCGCGGAGGCGGCAGAATTCCGGATCTCAGAAAACCCTAATCCCACCCAGCCTGCACCAGTTGTGGAGATAGTGGAGAAACCCGAACCTGAAGAAGACCTAGCGGTCAACGTCGAATCTGGAGTGGATCTCCCCGGAGGAGCCGAATCCTAGATCGACCCACCCATGGAAGTCGAAATCCAGGAGGAACATATCAACGACGCTGATTCCAGCTCTGATGATGCCGGAACAGACAGGCCTTTCCTAAGGTACCTCAGGAAGCACGCGTCGCACTTCGTCGGATACGTGGGATCCGGATCCGGCTCTGCCGATGCTGGAGAAAACACCGACTTGGTGCTGGAGGCAATTGGAACAAATGCCGACGTACCCGCATCCTCGGATGAATCCATGACGTCGGCAGATTTCTGAAAGTTCTCCGCAGAATATGAAGAGGAGTACAACTCCAAAGCTGCAGAGGAGGGAGAAGCCATGGATGAAGGATCCGGGGAACACCCTCCCAAAGCGCAAGATGACATGGACGTCGGAGACAATCTCGAAGTCCAGATGTCCGAGAGTACCGATCAGAGCTTGACTCCGGGAAACGGACCCAAAGCCGTCTTTGCTACCGGCGCTGCCAAGAAGGCAAAGAAGAAGAACAAGAAGAACAAGACCCCGGCAAAAGACCCTCTGACAGAGGAGGTGATTGCCGAGGAATACGAGGAAGACTCGGATGGAGCACTAATACCAGACGAGCCGAAAAAAGAAGCATCGATGGATGGACACGTGATCACTAAAGGTGCGCGTAAACTCATCAATGCCACACTAACCAGACCTATCCCTACAGCTGCATTACTTACTGCAGATGAGCTGGACGAAAGGGCCCAGGCCCTAGAAGCGCGTCGTCAACAACTCCTTGATGAAGCCAAAAACATCGAGGTGGAGAAGAAACGCATGTCGAAGAAGGAGTACATGTCCCGTCTGCATCAGAAGACACGGAAGCATCACATAGATGACAACCAATTCCCATGTGTCCATGCCGTACTTTTTGGAGATGAGATGGGGAAGCCACGGAAAGATAGCAACAGAGATTGGGTATACCCAACACCAGTACAAAATACCGTGGCAGCCCGAGAAATTCTATCGGCTAATCCAGGACCAGAGGAGATCCGTTTGGGTATCAAGCTACTCAACAAGGGACTGGAGCAGCAAAAGGTCGCCCTGTCCGGAAGTCAAAAACTGGTCTCAGATGCTGACCAATGTCGCACGGATCCGGCATGGGCTGACGTAAGACCCCATTACGTTCCGGAGCAGTATTATCACCCCGAACGACGGGAAGACAATTATTCAAGAACTGGATCATCGGGACAGCATCACAAAACCACACGCGGTTGGGGCAATGTCGCACCAGCGGCCGAGAAAGACGCCATCGCTGCCCTGAATCTGACGAATCCTCCCCGACGAGAATCTAAGGATCAAAGGGGAGAAGATAAAGAGAAACGCCGGGAGGAGGATTGTCAGAGAATGCCGCCTCCTAGACATGAGAACCGTCCGACTGAGCCTCACTATGGTGGGAACGATGGACGAAGGAACGACAGAAACCATGCAGGTACAAGCCGGCAGGGGGCTCGTCGTAGTCAAGACCCTTCCCGGAATCGGAATAATGACGTTCCGGACGGAGGCCGGCGATCAGCCTGAAACTACCCCGCTGCACCACCCTCTCCACCACACAGTTATCACAATGGCCCCCACGGAGGTCAAGGAGGACATGGTGGGGGAGGTGGTGGCAGAAGCCGAAGTCCGGCTCCAAGGCACCGCAGCCACAACCGGCATTCGGGATGATCCCTATCCCCGAACGACGCAAGGCATAGGATCAACTCCAACATAGAGGCTCGGCGCTATGAAAACGATGACGTGTATGTGGGCCCAAAGTGCTTCGGACCACGCATCAGAGCTACAAAATTCCCGGAAGGATTTGCTATCTTAAGACATATTCAAGCCTACGACAGCATTGCTCGGCCAGACACCTAGTTACAGGATTTCTTTCAAGCTTGCTGCATCGCCAAAGGCGGAAGCAGCCTGGTCGCAACTCGATATCTCCCACTCATGCTTAGGAAGACGACACGATCATGGCTCAATGAGCTTCCGACGAACACCATCCACAACTGATATGATTTACAAAGTGCGTTCTTTCGGAATTTCAAAGGCACATATCGGAGGCCCTGTACGGTTGGAGACCTACAGCGTTGCACCCAGAAAGCCGGAGAAACTTGCCGGGGTTACCTCGGATGATGGATTGACACCAAGAACTCCTGCGAAGGAGTAAATGATCAAACTGCGATTGAAGCTTTCATCGCAGGTCTCCCAATTGGTTTACTGCGCCATCGCTTGAAGTGTGACAAGGTTACTGATCTGGGAGAAATGATAGAAACATCGAGCAAGTATGCAGATGCTGACGACGATGTAGAGGGATTACTCAATGCCCTGGTTGTGCCTCAGTCGGCAAAACAACCAAAGCAACAAGCTCAGAAGCGCAAAAATACCTCGGAAGAAAAACCCAACGCGAAGACAGCGGTAGTCACTACTGTTTCCGGGTCTGGAGGACGAGGAGGACGTGGCGGAGGCCGCGGGCGTGGCCGTGCGACATCAAGGGTCCAAGGTAGAGGAGAGCAACAACCAGGCAAAACCTAAACTTGGGCCGACATCGCCAATAACCCATGTGTGCATCATTTGGACGCCAATGGGGAATCATCCCACACCAACGCTGAATGTCGTTTTAACGACGACATCAAGAGAGATGATACCGCGGGCTACAAAGCTAAGCGGAAGAAGGGAAAGAAAAATCCCGAAAAAGACAAAGAGACCAAGGAAGATTCTGACATGGAGGAAGCTGACGCTTCAAGTCCCAAGTCGGAAGGGAAGAAAACGTTTCCCACCAAGAAGGACACTTACGTCACCTTCCTCGGATCTCAACCAGCAAAGGTCAAGAAAGCAGTTCTCCACGAGCTCAACGCAACAGTTCCTGCTGTCCCTTAGTATCTGGACTGGTCGGAAGTAGCAATAACGTTTGACCGCGCTGATCATCCGCCTAAGCTACATAGGCGAGGAAAATACGCCTTAATCGTCAATCCACTTATTGATGGTTATGGTTTCTCCAAGACCCTCATGGACGGTGGTAGCAGCATCAATATTCTCTATGTCGAAACGCTACGCCGGATGAAGATCTCGGAAACACAGCTCTGTGATCTTTCACGGAGTTGTCCCAGGAAGACAAGCTAATTCCCTGGGAGAGATCACTTTGGATGTTACTTTTGGAACACCAAAGAATTATCGGATGGAGGCACTTTCCTTCGAAGTGGTCCCGTTCAAGAGTGCATACCACACTATATCCGGACGTCCGGCTTACTGGGCTTTTATGGCTCGTCCGTGTTACATTTACAATATGATGAAAATTCTAGGTCCCAACGGCGTAATCACCATCAGGGGAGACCCAAAGAAGGCGCGAGAGTGCGAGGATGGAAATGCCGCCTTTGCTGAAGCCGTGCTGCACGCCTAGGAGTACTAGGAGATCAAGAAGAGCATAGATCCGTCCGAGATGCCTGCGACGAAGAAGGAGGTGACAAAGCCAAATCCGGAGTTCAAGGCATCAGAAGAGACGAAGACGACGCTGTTGAAGGATGACGACCCCTCCAAGGTGACCCAGATAGGCGTAGGCCTAAGTAGCGCATAGGAAAGCGTGCTCGTCAAGTTCCTCCAAGCAAATCAAGATATCTTTGCATGGCAACCATCTGACATGACCAGAGTACCTAGGGAACTTGCCGAGCACTCTCTAAATGTAAAGCCGAATGCTAAACCCGTCAAATAGTCCTTACGAAGGTTTGGCGATGAAAAGCATAAGGCAATAGCTAAGGAACTAGCACGGCTCGAGTTAGCCGGATTCATAAAAGAGGTCATCCATACTGATTGGTCGGCCAATCCTGTAATGGTCCCTAAAAAGGACACCACTGATTTAAGGATGTGTGTTGATTATACTGCCTTGAACAAGGCTTGTCCAAAAGATCCGTTCGCTTTGCCTAGAATTGATCAAGTTATCGATTCTACGGCAGTCTCGGAACTCCTCTGTTTTCTCGACGCATATTCCGGTTATCACCAAATTCGGATGAAGGAATCTGACAAAATCAAAACTTCATTCATAACCCCTTTCGGAACCTTCTGTTTTGTTACGATGCCCTTTGGGCTGAAGAACGCAGGAGCTACGTACCAGCACACGATGCAGCATTGCCTCCACGACCAACTCGGACGCAATGTACATGCATATGTGGATGATATCGCGGTGATGTCCAAAAAGAAGGAAACACTAATTTCTGACTTGGAGGAAACGTTCGCCAATCTACAAAAATACAACATCATGCTTAACCCGAAGAAATGCTTCTTTGGAATACCAGCCGGAAAATTGTTAGGTTTCATCGTGTCTCAAAGAGACATAGAGGTGAACCGCGACAAGATCAAGGCTATCCTCAATATTTCCAGGCCAACTCGCCTGAAGGACGTACAAAGATTAACTGGTTGCATTGCTGCGATCAGTCGATTTGTAAGCCGGCTTGGTGAAAGAGCCGCACCATTATACAAACTCCTGAAGAAGACCAAAGATTTTGTTTGGACTGACGAAGCTGAAGCTGCACTACAAGACCTGAAGAAAGTACTCTCATCTGCTCCTATCCTTGCAGCGCCGGAACCTCAGGAACCGATGTTGCTTTATATTGCTGCGACAAATAAGGTCGTTAGTATCGTCATGGTGGTGGAGAGACCAGAGGAAAATCCGGAACACCTGGTGCAGCGTCCGACTTATTTTGTCAGCGAGGTCTTGACGGAATCAAAACAGCGATATCCGCACTATCAAAAGTTGGCTTACGGTGTTTTCCTAGCATCTCGTAAGTTACAACACTATTTTCAGGAGCATCCAATTACCGTGGTGAGCAAAGCTCCCATGAGAGACATAATCAACAACAGTGACGCCACAGGACATGTCGCCAAATGGGGCATAGAGCTCTCAGCTTTCGATATTGAGTACAAACCACGGACATCAATCAAATCCTAGATCCTTGCTGACTTTGTTGCTGATTGGACAGAGACGAAGGAGAACATGGTCCTCCCTGAGTCGGAATACTGGACCCTCCTTTTTGATGGGTCTAAGGCTCGAGGGGGCCCGGGGGCTGGCGTGGTGCTGAAATCACCCCAAGGAGATAAACTATTATACATGTTGCAGATCCACTTCACAGCGACAAACAATATTGCCGAGTATGAAGCACTACTGCACGGAATCCGGATTGCCAAGGATATTGGCATCCGACGTTTGATGTGTTACGGAGATTCAGATCTTGTTGCTCAGCAAGTCTCGGATATTTGTAATGCAAATAAGCACATGGCAGCATATAAAGCTGTCGTGGATGATCTATCTAAATCGTTCGAAGGGTTTGAAGTTCAACACATCCCTCGAGCAGAAAATGAGGAAGCAGATGCACTCTCTCGAATAGGCTCTGCGCAGAAAGAGGTCCCGGATGGCACATTTTTAGAGCACCTCAAAGTTCCCTCGATAAAGGGAGTAGATGAGGAATATCCGACCAAATTCGACTCACCTTTAATAGCAGTTCTAGATGTAATTCCCAGCTGGACTCAACCCTACCTTGATTACTTGGTAGATGGCAAATTACCCGAAGACGAGGTGCTGAGCTGGCAGATTATCCGACGAGCAAAAGCCTATACTATTGTTAAAGGTGAGCTCCATAAACGGAGTGTTTCTAGGGTTTTTCAGCGCTGTGTATCTCCGGAAGAAGGAGTGGAGATCTTAAGAGAAATCCACGAAGGCGAGTGTGGTCACCACGCTGTAGCCAAATCTTTAGTGGCAAAAGCTTTTCGACATGGATTTTTCTGGCTTACAGCTCAGGCAGATGCCGAACGATTAGTCAAGACATGCAAAGGCTGCCAAAAGTACGCTAAGCAAGCTCATGTTCCGGCCGATCAGCTGCGAACAATACCTATAACATGGCCTTTTGCGGTCTGGGGGCTTGATATGGTAGGACCTTTTAAACGAGCACCAAGTGGATTCACGCACCTCTTAGTGATGGTGGACAAATTCACAAAGTGGATCGAGGCTAAACCTGTCACTAGTTGTGATGGAGCAACAACCAAAAGATTTGTCAAAGATGTTCTAATCTGGTATGGTTATCCGCATAGCATTATCACGGACAACAGGAGTAACTTTTCTATGGGAGAACTGACTGAATTCTGCGATGAGCAAAATATCCGGCTTGACATTGCGCCAGTCGCACATCCACAGGCTAACGGACAAGTCGAAAGAGCAAATGGTTTAATTCTACAAGGCTTGAAACCGAGACTCGAAGCACCACTGAGATGTGCTGCGGGGGCTTGGGCAGAGGAACTACCCTCTGTAATTTGGAGTTTGCGAACAACTCCGAACAGGTCAACAGGATATACACCTTTCTTCTTGGTCTATGGCGCAGAAGCAGTTCTTCCTAGTGATTTAATTCATACTTCTCCTAGAATGGCTGCGTATATTGAAGAGGATGCCGAGATTTCTCAACAAAATGATCTCGACTTAGTCGAAGAAGTTTGCGTCGTTGCTGAAATGAGATCTACAGCCTATCAGCAGAAGTTACGCAAGTATCATAGCCAGAGAGTCTGAACTAGATCTTTCAATAAAGGTGATTTGGTTCTCCGTCTTGTGCAACAAAGAAAGAACAAACTTTCCTTGGTATGGGAAGGGCCCTTTTTAGTTAGTCGAGTATTGCACAATGGATCGTACAACTTAACTGACATGAGGCCAGTCAAAGAAAGACCTGCTACTAAGAAGAGAAAGAGAGCTGGAGGCAGTACAAATCCGGATGAGTTAGACAAACTATGGAATATTGCTCAGCTGCGTCCCTTTTATTCTTAGTTTATCCTTCTTTGTAATCATACATATGTACATGTTCTGTGAGAAATAAAAGTTTTGGTTACCTCAAAGTTTTCCTGAGAAGTTTTTACCATCTTATTTCCTAATGATCATGTCATAGTCGAAAATCCCAGAATGCTTGAAAGTACTTTATGCTCATGTTCGTTCTGGTTTAGATTTCCGACTCTAAAACTGCTACCTTCGGGTATAACTCTAAAAAATTCTAGTCTTTACTTAGGTTATTTGTCTGATTGCTGGATGCGGGTATTTTTCGAGTAGTGAATTGTTGGTACTGGAAGCCGGCTTTGTTTCCGAGTTTAAACTGGTTTAGCAATTGAGCTCCGTTGCTCAGCAAAGTTTCTGGCTGAAGGTTTAGCCGGCTCACGAAAGGGACGAGGCGGAAAGCCAGATAAACGATAAGTAGAGACGAAAAATGCTAAGTGCTTATGCAAAAATTTCAAGCACACAAAAAGTCTAAAACAAAAGTGCTGAATAGATAAAAAAACTTAGCACTAGCAAAAGCCATAGTACTTCATATTTACAAAACGCATCTTGTTCTTTCACAGAATAATACATAAGTTTGTGGTCTATGATGCAGGAGGAGATGAAGGATCTACTGGCTCGCTGGTTACTCCTCCTTGATATCGTTCCGAGATAGCCGCATCCAAGTTGGTGCGTTCATCGTCGGAAACTTCTTCAGTTTCTTCTGCAGGAGGTGACGGAGTATCCACGCGGGTGAAGAAGGGGATCTTGTAGCTGGTCAGATCAGCTACGTGGCACCTATATCCGGCGCAGGAGTGCATGATGGCTTGAAGGTCCTGCTCCTGGCCGTCTTCGTCTACCTTGCAGTACCCTTTAGTCACTTGCCATATTTCCATGTTTCCATGGTGGCTCATGACCATGGAGAGGGCATTATGCGCGGCAGTCTGCGCGTAGGACATGTTCCAGTCCCGAACGAGCTGCGGCATCTCCTTGGCCTTCTCCCGCACCTGGAAGTCCGACATGCTTGGCATACCCGGAATCCTGAGAGACTCGCCAATGTCCTCAAGGGACTGGCGGTAGTCATGAAGAAGATCACCGACTTGGGTAAGCCGGTGAGTGCGGGGCTCGGACGAGGAGGAGTCCGTCAAGTTCAGAGGACCTATACACAAAATGAAGATAAGAAAAAACTGACATTGATAAAAGTCGAGGAAATGATAAGTCAGATAGATGGAACTTACCAAGAATGAAGTGGTCAATCTTGGCTTTCTCCTCCCGGAGACTCTAGAGTTCAGCCTAGAGTGCTTGGGAGATATCCTTTTCTCTGTCAACCTCATTCTTGAGGTCCAAGATAACTTTATCTTGAGCGGCAATCTTGCGATCGCGCTCTTCAGTGGCCATGGAGGAGGATTCCAGGACTTGAGCTATGCTCGTTTCATGATCCACCTTGAGCTTTTCCAGCTCTTGGCGAAGTCCTTTGTTCTCCACCACCAAGGTCTTGAGGTTCTCGGCCTCTTCAATCATAGCGATGGATTGTTTCACCAACGCTGTAAGTCAAAAAAGAACAATAGTATAGAAAACGCAAAAGACAAGGTTTGAATCTCGAAATATTTACCTTCAGCTTCATCCTTGGCTACCTTGAGCTCAACATTTTTAAGCCAGAGAGCTTTGATGTCTCTCCGCTTATTACAGACATTGGACAATAATTCCTGGTTATAGGAACATACTTTCTGTAAGTCAGAATACCCAAAGTCCGAAAGCTACTTAAGACTCGTGCTAATATTTTTACTAAATATCAGTACGAGCCTTGGGGGCTACACTAGTTCGTTCTTTGGCATCCTAGTGAAAGCATAAACTCGGATTCTATATCCTACTTCATGCTTGGGGGCTAGAGGATATTATATAACATAATGTAAAAACAAGAGTTGGAATTCCGACTTACATATTGCTCGCGGGTGAGTTTGTCTAAACCCGTGTTCACTTCAGCTGCCACCTTCTCAGCGAGAGTAAGAGGGATCACTGGAGCTGTTGGAAGCTCGCCAGTCCTGATCCTCTCGTCGCGAAGGCGGACTTGAGTAAGAAGGTCGGAGAACTTGACGTCCTCTGCTTCTTGCGCCTCCTCTTCGGGGGATAAATGGCTTTTGTCCAGGACTTGCCTGGCCAGCCGCTGGATCTCCTCTGCAGATTTCTGGGTCAGGCCAAATTTGGCAAGACCCGGATTGTTGAGGAGGTTGTCGGCGAAGACTTCAGCCGAGGGATCATTACCCGAAGAGGGTTCACCCTTATCTTGAGCTGACGCACTGGTGGTGATGTCAGTATGCGACCCAAGGATCGTCAGCTCCGCTTGAGGAGCCGGATCTTCTATAATCACCAGAGAAGGGATGATTGCCGGAGTTGCAGAAGGTTGAGGGACCGGAATCGGAGGAGCCACGGCAGGGGAAGCTATTGTAAGCTTCGTCTGGCGTAAGGTTTTCGAAGAAATTCCTTTCCCCTTGCCCTTGATGATCGATTTTTCTCCGAGAAGGTAACAAAGTCGGAAACGTTACATCTCAGAAAGAAGTTTAAGTAAAGCACAAAGACGGAAAAGTTGTGACGGAAAGGATACCTCTTCATGACTGGCACCTCCTTTGTGCCAACCGCTACTGTCGGAGCTTTGCGCTTCTTGAGCGCAAGATCCGGCAGTGGAACATTTTCCACCTCCTGAGAGAACTCCAGAGGGTATCCTTCGAGCGGAGCAAGTTCCGACTCGGGGATGTCAGCAAGCTGAAAACAAGAAAATGTATCAGCATTGCACCACGGGGGTTTCCGCCGTGTGCATGTCTAGAGAAACCTCTGGAATCCTCCTCTCGATCCGCTCCTTGATCAGCCACTTGATTTGGCTTATGTAGCCTTGAGTGGTGTAGGCGTTGGGGCTGATGCGGAGGGAGTCGGCCAGAGAAGACATGATGGAATGCATCAGTCTATCCCCGTGGTACTAAAGTGGCTGGATCCGGCGTGAGACCCAGCACTGGACCAAGTCGGATCCCTTCAGACCATTGTGCTTGATCAGATATTCGATCCGCCTCTTAGCGAGGATCAGATCATCTGTGAGAGCCGGAGCAGCCTCGTCCCAGGAAGGTTGGGCTGTGGCGGCTCCGTCGACAAAAGCCGGCAAAGCAGTAGCTTTGCCGAGAGCCGGAATATCCCGATGGTAGAAAAAAGTGGCTGACCATTGCTTGACCGAGTCACTGGCAGAAATTTTGGGATATGCCCGGTCTCGTCTAAGAGAAAACCTAATGGTGCCGGTGATGTAAGGAACACCGGCAGTGATGGAATTCCTCCGGACATGAAGGTAGAACCGGAAGAGAAGCAAACTCGGCCTAATGCCGAGAAAGCCCTCCCAAAGCGCAGCATATGCGCTCCTCTCTAGAATGGAGTTGGGAGGAAGATTGTGGAGTTGAACTCCATAGTGGTCAATCACCTCGGAGACAAACTCCGAGGGAGGAAAGGATAAACCTCGGTCCAGATGGGTGCCGAAGTGGACGCGCTCGCCCTCGTGCGGATTGGGGATGGTCTCGCCGGAGCCGCTCTGCCAGTTGCCGGCGGCGAGGAGCCCCTCCTTCTCCACGTTCTTGAGGCCAGCCTCGTCGAGGGCGCAGGGGATCCAGAGTCCCCAGAAGCTCTCTTTCTCCGCAGCTACTTCCGCCGCCGCCGCCGCCAGAGAGGAAGAAGAGGATGAAGCCATTTTCTCTCCAGTGGAAAAGGGTGACCCTAAAGTGGTGGCGCTAGGAGCTCTGTGGGAGGAAAACAAAAAGACTCTGGGTGCGCTGGAGATTTGGGAAGAAAGGAACGGTGAAAGGCAGATGAAGAGGAGAAGAAAAAATCTAGACCCCTTATATCCACCTACCTGCGCCAAGATTCGTGCAAATGCTACAGTGTAACCGCCACACGTCGTGGAAGGAACTGGGAAGGGCCCGCGCGATGATTGCATCGCCTCGATCTCCACGCATGCATTAAAACAGCGCCTCGTTTCCGCGAACCACGGACCCACCAATGGTCGTGCTGACGGAACGTCTGTCAGATGACGTGACTTGACCATGCTTGTGTCAGGTGGAGTTAGAGACCAAGTTTCGGCTTAGTTTAAAAGCGAGCTGGAAAATCCAAGTAACCAATTGCAAGGTCTGAATTATTTTTAAGACCCATATCGTATCTTTTGTTGTGAAGTTTCAGGAACCCTTCAAGATTCTGCAAGACAAAAATCAAGCTAGACGATGATAAATCCGACTTTGGATCTTGGAGGCCTCCGGGGGCTGTTGTTGGGGATATACTTTCCGGGTATCCTCACAGTTCCTCACTGACCAGGGTGGCCTACTTCGGGTTAGAGCATTGCTTCACGGGCGGCCCAGTCAGGGAGAGAAGACGGAGTCCAATCCGGCTACGGGAAGGCCCAGAAGACTTACCGACTTAGGCCCATAATGTTACTTGTAGTTCAAGATGTACTCTGTAACAGACTCTTAGTTGTAGCCGGATAGATCTCTCCTATAAACCCTAGGCCGGATATCTATATAAGCCGTCCTAGGGAGAGACTTTAGGGCATCCCAATACTTTAGACCCTCAACTCGCACAGGCGAAACCCTTGTAACCCATATTCCGGCACTGCCATATTACTGGATTGCTAGCAGGAGTAGGATCCGTCCAAAGCTGGCGGATTCGAACCTGGGTAAAATTGTGTGCTCACCGTCCCGGAATACCATACGTCTCATCCCCCTCTCTTTCGCACGCCTCGAGGACCCCCTCATGGCGTACTTGTCAAAATCCGACGACAGCAAGTGCTGGGGATATGGTCATATTGAGAAGATGTGCACAACACAACATGTTATGATGGTGCGTGATGATGGTCAATATGATTCAACAACTGATTTTGATGAAGATACATTATCTCTTATTGCTGCACGTGATGGGGATAATTCTGATTCTAAAGAAGAGAAGGAGGTCATGGGAGCTAAAACTGCTGATTAATACAAGATCTTAGTTGCACAACGTGTGTTGAGTGTGCAATTGAGCACAGCTGAGAATGATCAATGCCAAAACCTGTTCCAAACACGAGGCATTGTCAAGGAAAGAGCTATACTAATCATTATTGATGGATGGAGTTGTAATAATCTGGCCAACGTTGACATGGTAGAGAAGCTTTCTCTCCCAACAAGACAACGCACACAGTCATATTACATCCAATGGTTTGAGAGTTCTCATAATATCAAGGTAACAAGAACGGTACGCGTGCATTTTACAATTGGGGTACATGATACATTGCAAATGTATCTATAATTTTTTATGTTCCATGCTTGGTTTTATCTACTTTCTTGTGTTTTGTTCCAACTTTGGAGTACTTTTCATATGATTTCTTGGACTAACCTATTAACAAGAGCCACAGTACCAGCTGCCTGTTTTCTGCTGTTTTTGGTTCCAGGAAAGTCAGAAAATAAATATTCTCGGAATTCGATGGGACAAAAGCCAAAGTGCCTATTTTTCTGGATGTCATCAAGTGCCAGAATATGAGACGGAGAGGGGCTAGGGGCCACCACACCACCTGGCCACGCGGCCAGGCCTGGCCCGCGCCAGGGGGTGGTGTGGCTGCTCCCGGCACCCTCTCAGCCTTTCCTTCCGCCTATATATTGCCCTCAGGACAAAAACCCTAAGTGCCAGATTAATAATCCACGAAAGAGTCTGTAGCCGCTGTCATCTCCATCCCTAGATCGGGAGGGATCTGAAGCTCTTCCCGGCACCCTGCCGGAGAGGGGAATTCACCCTGGAGGCCTTCTTCATCACCATGCAAGCCTCCGGTGTGATGCATGAGTAGTTCATCCTTGGACTACGGATCCATGTAGTAGCTAGATGGCTGGTTCTCCTCCTTTGTGCTTTCATGTCTAGATCTTGTGAGCTCCGTTCATGATCAAGATCATCTATTTGTAATTCTGCATGTTGTGTTTGCGGGGATCCGATGGATATTGAGATGCTATTTCAGATTGATTATTGATTCTATCATGTCTTTGTTATTTGTGATCTTGCATGCTTTCCGTTGTTAGTAGCTATCTTGGCCAAGTAGATGCTAGCAACTCCAAGAGTTAGTATTTATGCTCGATAGTGGGTTCATGCCTCTAGTAATCTGGGGAAGTGACAGAAATCTCTAAGGTACTAGATGTGCTGTTGCTACTAGGGAGAAAACAACAATCCTTTGTTCATAGAACAATTGTATTGTTTACTTTACATGCAGTTCGTAAAGCAATAATCTGTTGCTTGCAACTTAATACTAGAGGGGGTTCGGATGATAACCTGAAGGTGGATTATTAGTCATAGATGCAGTTGGATGGCGGTCTATGTATAATGTTGTAATGCCCAATCAAGTCTCAAAGGAGTCAAGATGATTAGTATATGCATGTATTGCTTTCTCAGTGTTTGTCAATTGCCCCGCTGTAATTTGTTCACCCAGCATGTTATCTATCTTAAGGAGAGCCACCTCTAGTGAACTATGGATCCCGGTCCTTTTCTTTACATACAATCTACAACTTTTTACTTCTTTGTGTTTACTTTCTGCAAACTATTACTTCTTTCCATTCGATATGTTTAATCCTTTGTTTTCCGCAAAACACGGTGAGATTGACAACCTCATCGCAAGTTGGGGATAAAGTTCTGTGGTTGTGTTGTGCAGGTCTCCACGTTATTACTAGCACCGGTAGTGCGCCCTGCCAAAGCTCAGCTAGTAACACATTTGGGGTGTTTCCTTGCTCCTACTGGTTCGATTAAACCTTGGTTTCATAACTGAGAGAAACTTGCTGTTGTGCTCATCATACCTTCCTCTTGGGGTTTCCAACGAGCTCTACATCAACACCGCCATCAAGCATTTTTCTGGGCGTCGTGCATTGAGCCATCAAGCGATTTTCTGTCGCCGTTGCCGGGGAGTCAAGGACATCTTCACAAGGCGAGTCCCTCATAACCAATCTCTTTACTTTGTTGTTTTTGTTTTGCTTAGTTTTCTTTTTGCTTTGTTTGCTTGTTTTGTTCTTCAAAAACACAAAAAAATTAGTTCCTATCTTGAGTTGCCACTATGTCTAGCCTTGCTCCAATCACTATGTCACCCGAGGAAATGATTTTCACTTTTAAACAAGGAATTGAGGAAAGTTTTAAAGAAGCTTGGTCTAGAATCTCCGATCTACATGAAAAAACTGAGCCTACAATGACTCAAACCTTGTTCCTTAGCAGCTTTTACCTTGGGATTGCTCTTTGCTATAGATATGCTTTAGATGCTGTTGTGGGAGGAGATTTACTCCAATGTAATGAGGATGCTGCTATTAATGCTATAAAGAAATTTATCCTCACTTACAACATGCCTAGCCAAACTGATATTTCTTTCGCAAAAATATTTGCTAGGTTGAACACTCTTGAGGCTAGCACTACTAGCTTAGAAAATTGCTATAACATGCTTAGGGAGCATCACAATTATGTTCCAATAAACTCTGTACCATCAAAGTGGTTCCCTACAGTAAAGATTGAGATGAACACGGAAACTTTTCAAGCTCGCTGTGATATCATGTCTGAATTTTGTCTTATGCCCAAAGATATTTATAAATCTCTGAACACTTGGGGGCTCACTGAAGGAGGAAAAGAAATATCTCTTGCTAATAATACTACCATATTACCTCTTGAAATAGCTGAAGGAGTGTCTACAAAGATCCTTGGGAAAACGATTTCTATTGATTATCTTGTTATTGAATGTGCAGGAAAAGGACAAATTACACTTGGAAGGTCCCTATTAGAACTCCTTGGAGCAATAATAAATGTGGGAAAGGGGACCATGCACCTTTCTTCTCCACCAAACAATCATATTTTCCCCAAGGTTAAGAATAAAAGTAAGAGAGGTAAGGGCAAGAAATTTGGTCTTAATGCTTCTTCACTTGAGAACACTTGATTCTTTCTTTGCTTGCAACTTAATACTAGAGGGGGTTCGGATGATAACCTGAAGGTGGATTATTAGTCATAGATGCAGTTGGATGGCGGTCTATGTATAATGTTGTAATGCCCAATCAAGTCTCAAAGGAGTCAAGATGATTAGTATATGCATTTATTGCTTTCTCGGTGTTTGTCAATTGCCCCGCTGTAATTTGTTCACCCAGCATGTTATCTATCTTAAGGAGAGCCACCTCTAGTGAACTATGGATCCCGGTCCTTTTCTTTACATACAATCTACAACTTTTTACTTCTTTGTGTTTACTTTCTGCAAACTATTACTTCTTTCCATTCGATACGTTTAATCCTTTGTTTTCTGCAAAACACGGTGAGATTGACAACCTCATCGCAAGTTGGGGACAAAGTTCTGTGGTTGTGTTGTGCAGGTCTCCACGTTGGTACTAGCACCGGTAGTGCGCCCTGCCAAAGCTCAGCTAGTAACACATTTGGGGTGTTTCCTTGCTCCTACTGGTTCAATTAAACCTTGGTTTCATAACTGAGGGAAACTTGCTGCTGTGCTCATCATACCTTCCTCTTGGGGTTTCCAACGAGCTCTACATCAACACCGCCATCAAGCATTTTTCTGGGCGCCGTGCATTGAGCCATCAGTACATATTATGATTTTGTTGATTATGATGTTGTGCCAATGCAAGCTTGTTCTTTGTTACTTGTTAGACCTTGGCAATTTGATAGAGAATCTGTTCATAATGGTAAAACTAATCATTATTATTTTATGCATGATGGGAAGAAAATTGGCCTCAAACCTATGACTCCTGAACACATTTTAAAAGATGATCTTGCTAGAGCTATTAGAGCTAAAACTAAGGAGAAACACAAAAGTGAGAATGAGATTCTTGCTACAGATTTGTACCACCAAAGATCACTAAATCTGATTCTAAACATGATACTAAAATTCGTTTGAAATGTCCATGTATGCTTGCAAATGCTAATGTTCCTAATACTTGGACGGCTTTAAAAACTGCTATGCGTGTTTATTTTGTACCACCAACTTATCAACAAGATTTGCTAAACAAATTGACTCGTTTAGAACAAGAAAAAATTATGTAGAAGAACATGATCATGAATTGCAATATGGGGTGGTTCGTGTTGTATTGTTAAAAATACGGAACAAATGATGGCTCGTTTCTTTCTTGATTTAAATAAGGAGATTAATAAAATCTTAAACTATAAGGAATATCGTACCATTACTCGTTTGTTTCATCTTGCTTGCAAAGCTGAACTTGAAGTGCAGGATCGTCAACCACTATGGAGAAGGTCTAACAATTCTGCAAGTCGCACATCATCATGGATGTCTGACAACCAGTGCCTATTTCGCGTGATACGCTAGTAGCACCTACCACGGCCAAAGCCACCATGCCTTCATCACGAATGCCTTCGGCTGCTCCCCCGCCATCATACAATGGCCCTACTCGTAGTTCTTCTTCTGTGGCCTCCACAAGCAAGATGAAGCATATACAATGCCGCAAGTGCTGGGGATATGGTCATATTGAGAAGATGTGCACAACACAACATGTTATGATGGTGCGTGATGATGGTCAATATGATTCAACAAGTGATTTTGATGAAGATACATTATCTCTTATTACTGCACGTGATGGGGATAATTCTGATTCTAAAGAAGAGAAGGAGGTCATGGGAGCTGAAACCACTGATCAATACAAGAACTTAGTTGCACAACGTGTGTTGAGTGTGCAATTGAGCACAGCTGAGAATGATCAATGCCAAAACCTGTTCCAAACACGAGGCATTGTCAAGGAAAGAGCTATACTAATCATTATTGATGGATGGAGTTGTAATAATCTGGCCAGCGTTGACATGGTAGAGAAGCTTGCTCTCCCAACAAGACAACGCACACACTCATTTTACATCCAATGGTTTGAGAGTTCTCATAATATCAAGGTAACAAGAACGGTACGCGTGCATTTTACAATTGGTACATATTATGATTTTGTTGATTGTGATGTTGTGCTAATGCAAGCTTGTTCTTTGTTACTTGTTAGACCTTGGCAATTTGATAGAGAATCTATTCATAATGGTAAAACTAATTAATATTATCTTATGCATGATGGGAAGCAAATTGGTCTCAAACCTATGACTCCTGAACACATTCTAAAAGATGATCTTGCTAGAGCTAGTAGAGCTAAAACTGAGGAGAAACACAAAAGTGAGAATCAGATTCTTCCTACAGATTTTATACCACCAAAGATCACTAAATCTGATTCTAAACATGATACTAAAATTCGTTTGAAAGGTCCATGTATGCTTGCAAATGCTAGTGTTCCTAATACTTGGATGGCTTTCAAAACTGCTATGCATGTTCATTTTGTACCACCAACTTATCAACGAGATTTGCCTAAGAAATTGACTCGTTGAGAACAAGAAAAAATTCTGTAGAAGAACATGACCAGGAATTGCAATCAGGGGTGGTTCGTGTTGTATTGTTAAAAATACGGAACAAATGATGGCTCATTTCTTTCTTGATTTAAATAAGGAGATTCATAAAATCTTAAACTATAAGGAATATCATACCATTACTCGTTTGTTTCATCTTGCTTGCAAAGCTGAACTTGAAGTGCAGGATCGTCAACCACTATGGAGAAGGTCTAACAATTCTGCAAGTCGCACATTGTCATGGACGTCCCGACAACCAGTGCCTATTTCGCGTGATACGCTAGTAGCACCTACCACGGCCAAAGCCACCATGCCTTCATCACGAACGCCTTCGGCTGCTCCCCCGCCATCATACAATGGCCCTACTCGTAGTTCTTCTTCTGTGGCCTCCACAAGCACGATGAAGCATATACAATGCTGCAAGTGCTGGGGATATGGTCATATTGAGAAGATGTGCACAACACAACATGTTATGATGGTGCGTGATGATGGTCAATATGATTCAACAAGTGATTTTGATGAAGATACATTATCTCTTATTGCTGCACGTGATGGGGATAATTCTGATTCTAAAGAAGAGAAGGAGGTCATGGGAGCTGAAACCACTGATCAATACAAGATCTTAGTTGCACAACGTGTGTTGAGTGTGCAATTGAGCAAAGCTGAGAATGATCAATGCCAAAACCTGTTCCAAACACGAGGCATTGTCAAGGAAAGAGCTATACTAATCATTATTGATGGATGGAGTTGTTATAATCTGGCCAGTGTTGACATGGTAGAGAAGCTTGCTCTCCCAACAAGACAACGCACACACTCATTTTACATCCAATGGTTTGAGAGTTCTCATAATATCAAGGTAACAAGAACGGTACGCGTGCATTTTACAATTGGTACATATTATGATTTTGTTGATTGTGATGTTGTGCCAATGCAAGCTTGTTCTTTGTTACTTGTTAGACCTTGGAAATTTGATAGAGAATCTATTCATAATGGTAAAACAAATTATTATTGTCTTATGCATGATGGGAAGCAAATTGGTCTCAAACCTATGAGTCCTGAACACATTTTAAAAGATGATCTTGCTAGAGCTAGTAGAGCTAAAACTGAGGAGAAACACAAAAGTGAGAATCAGATTCTTGCTACAGATTTTGTACCACCAAAGATCACTAAATCTGATTCTAAACATGATACTAAAATTCGTTTGAAAGGTCCATGTATGCTTGCAAATGCTCATGTTCCTAATACTTGGACGGCTTTCAAAACTGCTATGCGTGTTCATTTTGTACCATCAACTTATCAACGAGATTTGCCTACGAAATTGACTCGTTTAGAACAAGAAAAAATTCTGTAGAAGAACATTACCAGGAATTGCAATCTGGGGTGGTTCGTGTTGTATTGTTGAAAATACGGAACAAATGATGGCTCATTTCTTTCTTGATTTAAATAAGGAGATTCATAAAATCTTAAACTATAAGGAATATCATACCATTACTCGTTTGTTTCATCTTGCTTGCAAAGGTGAACTTGAAGTGCAGGATCGTCAACCACTATGGAGAAGGTCTAACAATTCTGCAAGTCGCACATTGTCATGGATGTCCCGACAACCAGTGCCTCCTTCGCGTTATACGCTACCAACACCTACCACATCGAAATCCACCACGCCTTCATCACGAACGCCTTCGGCTGCTCCCCTGCCATCATCCAATGGCCTTGCTCGTAGTTCTTCTTCTGTGGCCTCCACAAGCAAGATGAAGGATATATAATGCCGCAACTGCTGGGGATATGATCATATTGAGAAGATGTGCACAACACAACATGTTATGATGGTGTGTGATGATGGTCAATATGATTCAGCAAGTGATTTTGATGAAGATACATTATCTCTTATTGCTGCACGTGATGGGGATAATTCTGATTCTAAAGAAGAGAAGGAGGTCATGGGAGCTGAAACCGCTGATCAATACAAGATCTTAGTTGCACAATGTGTGTTGAGTGTGCAATTGAGAAAAGCTGAGAATGATCAACGCCAAAACCTGTTCCAAACACGAGGCATTGTCAAGGAAAGAGCTATACTAATCATTATTGATGGATGGAGTTTTAATAATCTGGCCAGCGTTGACATGGTAGAGAAGCTTGCTCTCCCAACAAGACAACGCACACACTCATTTTACATCCAATGGTTTGAGAGTTCTCATAATATCAAGGTAACAAGAACAGTACGCGTGCATTTTACAATTGGTACATATTATGATTTTGTTGATTGTGATGTTGTGCCAATGCAAGCTTGTTCTTTGTTCCTTGATAGACCTTGGCAATTTGATAGAGAATCTATTCATAATGGTAAAACTAATTATTATTATCTTATGCATGATGGGAAGCAAATTGGTCTCAAACTAATGACTCCTGAACACATTTTAAAAGATGATCTTGCTAGAGCTAGTAGAGCTAAAACTGAGGAGAAACTCAAAAGTGAGAATCAGATTCTTGCTACAGATTTTGTACCACCAAAGATCACTAAATCTGATTCTAAACATGATACTAAAATTCGTTTGAAAGGTCCATGTATGCTTGCAAATGCTAATGTTCCTAATACTTGGACGACTTTCAAAACTGCTATGCGTGTTCATTTTGTACCACCGACTTATCAACGAGATTTGCCTAAGAAATTGACTCATTTAGAACAAGAAAAAATTCTATAGAAGAACATTATCAGGAATTGCAATCTGGGGTAGTTCGTGTTGTATTGTTGAAAATCAAATGATGTCTCATTTTTTTCTTGATTTAAATAAGGAGATTCATAAAATCTTAAACTATAAGGAATATCATACCATTACTCATTTGTTTCATCATGCTTCCAAAGCTGAACTTGAAGTGCAGGATCGTCAACCACTATGGAGAAGGTCTAACAATTCTGCAAGTCGCACATTGTCATGGACGTCCCGACAACCAGTGCCTCCTTCGCGTTATACGCTACCAACACCTACCACATCGAAAGCCACCCCGCCTTCATCACGAACGCCTTCGGCTGCTCCCCCACCATCATCCAATGGACTTGCTCGTAGTTCTTCTTCTATGGCCTCCACAAGCAAGATGAAGGATATATAATGCCGCAACTGCTGGGGATATGATCATATTGAAAATATGTGCACAACACAACATGTTATGATGGTGTGTGATGATGGTTAATATGATTCAGCAAGTGGTTTTGATGAAGATACATTATCTCTTATTGCTACACGTGATGGGGATAATTCTGATTCTAAAGAAGAGAAGGAGGTCATGGGAGCTGAAACCGCTGATCAATACAAGATCTTAGTTGCACAATGTGTGTTGAGTGTGCAATTGAGAAATGCTGAGAATGATCAACGCCAAAACCTGTTCCAAACACGAGGCATTGTCAAGGAAGGAGCTATACTAATCATTATTGATGGATGGAGTTGTAATAATCTGGCCAGTTTTGACATGGTAGAGAAGCTTGCTCTCCCAACAAGACAACACACACACTCATATTACATCCAATGGTTTGAGAGTTCTCATAATATCAAGGTAACAAGAACGGTACGCGTGCATTTTACAATTGGTACATATTATGATTTTGTTGATTGTGATGTTGTGCCAATGCAAGCTTGTTCTTTGTTACTTGTTAGACCTTGGAAATTTGATAGAGAATCTGTTCATAATGGTAAAACTAATCATTATTATCTTATGCATGATGGGAAGCAAATTGGTCTCAAACCTATGACTCCTGAACACATTTTAAAAGATGATCTTGCTAGAGCTAGTAGAGCTAAAACTGAGGAGAAACACAAAAGTGAGAATCAGATTCTTGCTATAGATTTTGTACCACCAAAGATCACTAAATCTGATTCTAAACATGATACTAAAATTCGTTTGAAAGGTCCATGTATGCTTGCAAATGCTAGTGTTCCTAATACTTGGACGGCTTTCAAAACTGCTATGCATGTTCATTTTGTACCACCAACTTATCAACGAGATTTGCCTAAGAAATTGACTCGTTTAGAACAAGAAAAAATTCTGTAGAAGAACATGACCAGGAATTGCAATCAGGGGTGGTTCGTGTTGTATTGTTAAAAATACGGAACAAATGATGGCTCATTTCTTTCTTGATTTAAATAAGGAGATTCATAAAATCTTAAACTATAAGGAATATCATACCATTACTCGTTTGTTTCATCTTGCTTGCAAAGCTGAACTTGAAGTGCAGGATCGTCAACCACTATGGAGAAGGTCTAACAATTCTGCAAGTCGAACATTGTCATGGACGTCCCGACAACCAGTGCCTATTTCGCGTGATACGCTAGTAGCACCTACCACGGCCAAAGCCACCATGCCTTCATCACGAACGCCTTCGGCTGCTCCCCCGCCATCATACAATGGCCCTACTCGTAGTTCTTCTTCTATGGCCTCCACAAGCACGATGAAGCATATACAATGCTGCAAGTGCTGGGGATATGGTCATATTGAGAAGATGTGCACAACACAACATGTTATGATGGTGCGTGATGATGGTCAATATGATTCAACAAGTGATTTTGATGAAGATACATTATCTCTTATTGCTGCACGTGATGGGGATAATTCTGATTCTAAAGAAGAGAAGGAGGTCATGGGAGCTGAAACCACTGATCAATACAAGATCTTAGTTGCACAACGTGTGTTGAGTGTGCAATTGAGCAAAGCTGAGAATGATCAATGCCAAAACCTGTTCCAAACACGAGGCATTGTCAAGGAAAGAGCTATACTAATCATTATTGATGGATGGAGTTGTTATAATCTGGCCAGTGTTGACATGGTAGAGAAGCTTGCTCTCCCAACAAGACAACGCACACACTCATTTTACATCCAATGGTTTGAGAGTTCTCATAATATCAAGGTAACAAGAACGGTACGCGTGCATTTTACAATTGGTACATATTATGATTTTGTTGATTGTGATGTTGTGCCAATGCAAGCTTGTTCTTTGTTACTTGTTAGACCTTGGAAATTTGATAGAGAATCTATTCATAATGGTAAAACAAATTATTATTGTCTTATGCATGATGGGAAGCAAATTGGTCTCAAACCTATGAGTCCTGAACACATTTTAAAAGATGATCTTGCTAGAGCTAGTAGAGCTAAAACTGAGGAGAAACACAAAAGTGAGAATCAGATTCTTGCTACAGATTTTGTACCACCAAAGATCACTAAATCTGATTCTAAACATGATACTAAAATTCGTTTGAAAGGTCCATGTATGCTTGCAAATGCTAATGTTCCTAATACTTGGACGGCTTTCAAAACTGCTATGCGTGTTCATTTTGTACCATCAACTTATCAACGAGATTTGCCTACAAAATTGACTCGTTTAGAACAAGAAAAAATTCTGTAGAAGAACATGACCAGGAATTGCAATCTGGGGTGGTTCGTGTTGTATTGTTGAAAATACGGAACAAATGATGGCTCATTTCTTTCTTGATTTAAATAAGGAGATTCATAAAATCTTAAACTATAAGGAATATCATACCATTACTCGTTTTTTCATCTTGCTTGCAAAGGTGAACTTGAAGTGCAGGATCGTCAACCACTATGGAGAAGGTCTAACAATTCTGCAAGTCGCACATTGTCATGGATGTCCCGACAACCAGTGCCTCCTTCGCGTTATACGCTACCAGCACCTACCACATCGAAATCCACCACGCCTTCATCACGAACGCCTTCGGCTGCTCCCCTGCCATCATCCAATGGCCTTGCTCGTAGTTCTTCTTCTGTGGCCTCCACAAGCAAGATGAAGGATATATAATGCCGCAACTGCTGGGGATATGATCATATTGAGAAGATGTGCACAACACAACATGTTATGATGGTGTGTGATGATGGTCAATATGATTCAGCAAGTGATTTTGATGAAGATACATTATCTCTTATTGCTGCACGTGATGGGGATAATTCTGATTCTAAAGAAGAGAAGGAGGTCATGGGAGCTGAAACCGCTGATCAATACAAGATCTTAGTTGCACAATGTGTGTTGAGTGTGCAATTGAGAAAAGCTGAGAATGATCAACGCCAAAACCTGTTCCAAACACGAGGCATTGTCAAGGAAAGAGCTATACTAATCATTATTGATGGATGGAGTTTTAATAATCTGGCCAGCATTGACATGGTAGAGAAGCTTGCTCTCCCAACAAGACAACGCACACACTCATTTTACATCCAATGGTTTGAGAGTTCTCATAATATCAAGGTAACAAGAACAGTACGCGTGCATTTTACAATTGGTACATATTATGATTTTGTTGATTGTGATGTTGTGCCAATGCAAGCTTGTTCTTTGTTCCTTGATAGACCTTGGCAATTTGATAGAGAATCTATTCATAATGGTAAAACTAATTATTATTATCTTATGCATGATGGGAAGCAAATTGGTCTCAAACTAATGACTCCTGAACACATTTTAAAAGATGATCTTGCTAGAGCTAGTAGAGCTAAAACTGAGGAGAAACACAAAAGTGAGAATCAGATTCTTGCTACAGATTTTGTACCACCAAAGATCACTAAATCTGATTCTAAACATGATACTAAAATTCGTTTGAAAGGTCCATGTATGCTTGCAAATGCTAATGTTCCTAATACTTGGACGACTTTCAAAACTGCTATGCGTGTTCATTTTGTACCACCGACTTATCAATGAGATTTGCCTAAGAAATTGACTCATTTAGAACAAGAAAAAATTCTATAGAAGAACATTATCAGGAATTGCAATCTGGGGTAGTTCGTGTTGTATTGTTGAAAATCAAATGATGTCTCATTTCTTTCTTGATTTAAATAAGGAGATTCATAAAATCTTAAACTATAAGGAATATCATACCATTACTCATTTGTTTCATCTTGCTTCCAAAGCTGAACTTGAAGTGCAGGATCGTCAACCACTATGGAGAAGGTCTAACAATTCTGCAAGTCGCACATTGTCATGGACGTCCCGACAACCAGTGCCTCCTTCGCGTTATACGCTACCAACACCTACCACATCGAAAGCCACCCCGCCTTCATCACGAACGCCTTCGGCTGCTCCCCCGCCATCATCCAATGGCCTTGCTCGTAGTTCTTCTTCTATGGCCTCCACAAGCAAGATGAAGGATATATAATGCCGCAACTGCCGGGGATATGATCATATTGAAAAGATGTGCACAACACAACATGTTATGATGGTGTGTGATGATGGTTAATATGATTCAGCAAGTGGTTTTGATGAAGATACATTATCTCTTATTGCTACACGTGATGGGGATAATTCTGATTCTAAAGAAGAGAAGGAGGTCATGGGAGCTGAAACCGCTGATCAATACAAGATCTTAGTTGCACAATGTGTGTTGAGTGTGCAATTGAGAAAAGCTGAGAATGATCAACGCCAAAACCTGTTCCAAACACGAGGCATTGTTAAGGAAGGAGCTATACTAATCATTATTGATGGATGGAGTTGTAATAATCTGGCCAGTTTTGACATGGTAGAGAAGCTTGCTCTCCCAACAAGACAACACACACACTCATATTACATCCAATGGTTTGAGAGTTCTCATAATATCAAGGTAACAAGAACGGTACGTGTGCATTTTACATATTATGATTTTGTTGATTGTGATGTTGTGCCAATGCAAGCTTGTTCTTTGTTACTTGTTAGACCTTGGCAATTTGATAGAGAATCTGTTCATAATGGTAAAACTAATCATTATTATCTTATGCATGATGGGAAGAAAATTGGTCTCGAACCTATGACTCCTGAACACATTTTAAAAGATGATCTTGCTAGAGCTAGTAGAGCTAAAACTGAGGAGAAACACAAAAGTGAGAATCAGATTCTTGCTATGGATTTTGTACCACCAAAGATCACTAAATCTGATTCTAAACATGATACTAAAATTCGTTTGAAAGGTCCATGTATGCTTGCAAATAAAATTATATTGTTGAATTAGATGTGAACAATACGCAATGTTATGAAATTGTCTACAAATAGGTTTTGTTTTCATTCGAGGATATCCCTCCCTCTTTGCCACCTGCTGTTGCTAACCTTTTGCAGCAATATGAGGAAGTTTTTCCACCTGAGATGCCACCGGGACTACCACCTATTAGAGTAATTGAGCACCAAATTGATCTAATTCCTGGTGCCATGCTGCCCAACCGTGTGCCATATAGAACCAATCCGGAGGATACAAAGGAGATACAATGCCAAATTCAGGAACTACTCGACAAAGATCACATTCGTGAGTCGCTTAGCCCATGTGTTGTTCCTACTATTTTGGTACCTAAGAAAGATGGTTCTTCGCGCATGTGTACTGAGTGTAAAGCTACCAATAACATTACTATTCGCTACCGTCATCCTATACCACTTTTAGATGACATGCTTGATGAATTGAGTGGCTCTACCATGTTTTCTAAATTTGATTTGCGTAGTGGTTACCACCAGATTCGTATGAAATTGGCAGATGAATGGAAAACATCATTTAAAACTAACTTTGGTTTATATGAGTGGTTAGTAATGCCTTGTGGTTTAACTAATGCACCCATCACATTCATGCGATTAATGAACGAAGTTTTACCTGCTTTCATTGGATGTTTTGTGGTAGTCTACTTTGATGATATTCTGATTTATAGCAAATCTTTAGAGGATCATTTAGAACATTTGCGTGCTATTTTCAATGCTTTACGCGTTGCACGTTTGTTTAGTAACCCTGAGAAGTGCACCTTTTGCACTGATCGAGTTACATTTCCTGGCTATGTTGTTACATCATAGGGTATTGAAGTAGATCCAACCAAGATTGAAGCGATTGAGAATTGGCCGCAACCCAAGATGGTCACACAAGTGAGAATTTTTCTTGACCTCACTGGTTTTTATAGGCGTTTTGTCAAAGATTTAGGATCAATTGTTGCGCCGCTGAATGAGCTTACAAAGAAGGATGTGCCCTTTGTTTGGGGCGATGCACAACAACAAGCCTTCATGATATTGAAAGATAAGTTAACACATGCTCCATTGCTCCAACTTTCTGATTTTAATAAGAATTTTGAGCTTGAATGTGATGCTAGTGGAATTGGTTTGGGAGATGTGTTATTACAAGATGGCAAAACTGTTACATATTTTAGTGAGAAATTAAGTGGGGCTTGTCTGAACTATTCTACTTATGATAAAGAATTATATTCACTGGTTCGGACATTATAAACTTGGCAACATTATTTATGGCGTAAAGAATTTGTTATACATTTTGATCATGAATCTTTAAAGCATATTCGTAGTCAAGCTAAGTTGAATCATCGCCATGCAAAGTGGGTTGAATTTATTGAGTTTTTTTCCTTATGTTACCAAACACAAAAAAGGTAAAGATAATGTTATTGTTGATGCTTTGTCATGCCGTTATACATTGTTATCTCAACTTGACTTCAAAATATTTGGATAGGAAACTATTAAGGAACAATATGTGCATGATGCAGAATTTAAAGATGTGTTGCAGAATTGTAGAGATGGTAGAACATGGAACAAGTTCGTCTTCAATGATGGATTTGTGTTCTGTGCTAACAAACTATGCATCCCAGATAGTTCTGTTCATCTTTTGTTGTTACAGGAGGTGTATGCAGAAGGATTGATGGGTCACTTTGGTGTCAAGAAGACAGAGGATGATCTCAAAAAAAGAAGAAGACGGAGGATGTTCTTTCTACACACTTCTTTTGGCCACGCATGCATCGAGATGTTGAGAGATTCGTGGCATGCTGCACTACTTGTCAAAAAGCTAAGTCTCGCCTTAATCCACATGATTTATATATGCCTCTTCCTGTTCCTAGTATCCCTTGGGAGGATATTTCTATGGACTTTTTGTTTTGGGATTGTCTCGTACACAGAAAGGGAGGGATATCATTTTTTGTTGTTGTGGATCAGTTTTCTAAAATGGCACACTTTATTCCTTGTCACAAAACTGACATTGCTGCACATATTGTTGATTTGTTCTTTTGTGAAATTGTTCGTTTACATGGTGTGCCAATACTATTGTTTCTAATCATGATACTAATTTTTTAGCCACTTTTGGAGATGATTATGGGCTAAGTTGGGGACTAAATTGCTATTTAGTACTATATGTCATCCCCAAACTGATGGACAAACTGAAGTAGTCAATATAACTTTGTCTACTATGTTGCGGGCTGTTTTAAAGAAGAACTTAAAATTGTGGAAGGAATGTTTACCTCATAGTGAATTTTCTTATAATCATTCGTTGCCTTCTACCACAAAGATGTGCCCGATTGAGATTGTGTCCTCTTGCACCTGTTAATTTATTGCCATTACCATCTTTGGTGCAAAATAATTTGGATGCAACACAACATGCTGAAATGATATTAAAATTACATGAGACTAGTAAAGACAACATAGAACACATGAATGCTAAGTATAAACTTGTTGGGGATAGAGGAAGAAAGCATGTTGTGTTTGATGTTGGTGATCTTGATAGGTTACATTTGCACAAAGATTGTTTTCCTGATTTGCGCAAGTCTAAGTTAATGCCACACGCTGCTAGTCCTTTTAAGGTATTAGAGAAACTAAATGATAATGCATATAAACTTGAGCTGCCTACAGATTTTGGTATGGTTAGTCCTACATTTAACATTGCAGATTTGAAGCCTTACTTTGGCGAGGAAGATTAGATTGCATCGAGGACATTTTCAATTCAATAAGGGGACCATGATGATGACATCCCATCTATTAATACAACTGATGTACCTACAACTACACAAATAGAAGGATCTATCACTCGAGCTCGTGCCAAACAACTTAACTATCAGGTACTTTCATTTCTTAGAACTATTCCTCACATACATAAGAATATGATGCTGCCTAAATTAGATGTGTTTGTTACTCTTAGGAATGATGGACCTAGCATGGACGAGAGGGACAAGCATTGGAGCATGATCATGCATGGAGATGGCAACAAGCATGTGAGGATTGAAGAGGACGTCACAAGTGGAGATTTTAGAACTTTGAAGCCACCATAATGATGATTGAAAACTTGAACGAAATATTCAAGAATATTACTTCATAGATTCGTCCATAGCTTAATATGGTGTTGCGTCACCTTTATTTTTGGCCAGGCCCATGTTATTTTCATAGGAATTAAAATAGGCACTTTTTAGAGTCCGTATTTGAGGGGAAAAGGCCTTCTAGGGTTCGGTTTAGCCACCATACCTATGACTGGTCGAAATCCCACATTTTCCTCCCTAAATACCCCATAGCAGTCATTTTTAGACTCGGATTTTGTTTAGACTAAAAGTTAGTTATCATTACAACTTCGCAAAGGCTTGAGTGTCACCGAGACCTTCTGTACTTTGCACCCATTCAGGATCCCACCTTTTCAATAAAACTTTCATCTATATTCACAATATTTTGATTGCAATATTAGTTCTTACTTGTTCTTGATTTCAGGTAGAAATTAAGACCCTCGCTGGTTAGGCTGATCATGCTTCTACAAGATCGGTAACCTCTAAAAGCTTGTCCTAGCGATTGCATTGGCGCTCGTGCTCGCACGTCTAGTCGGATCGTCAAGTCTGAACTCTACCAAAATCGACTATCATCATCTCATCAAAAGATTGGACACTTTGCTCTATCACAAACTCAAGTCACTTATTTACGGACAGAGGGAGTATGTGATTTGTGCTAGCTATACGAATGGATGAATATGTAAGGGTTCCGCGCATGAAAACAATAAATTTTACCCTACGCCCCTGAACCCTTGATGCTGCCAGGACCTATCTATTACTAATACAGTAACGGGAGGGGATTTTCACGAACTTACCCTTGAAGACCGAAAAACGTTATCAACGCTCAGGAGAGCGTGGTTGATGTAGATGAGCCGAAGCCAACCTCAAGGTCGTCATGAAGTCCTCGCGCTCCTTTGGCTCCAACAACTTGATTGCCTCAAGTGCGACAGCTCGCGAGGAGTTACACACGTCCGACACCTGACGATGACTCCCGCTTCCCCGATCTAGTAGCAGTTGCGGAAGTAGAGCACCTGGATCCGAATCCCACAGCGTGACGGCGCTCCGCGGTGAAGATGTCTCTCGTTCGCGCAATCCAAACTTTGGACCATAGTCACAAGAGAAAGAGAGAGAGAGAGAATATCAATTGGAGGTCTTCCCAAAAGTGATAAGACCTTTATTGAATATTGTGTGTCTTTATCTGGCCAAATACCCCCACTATATATAGGGGGAGGGGAGGTACTACCTCCCTCAAAATCCCGTGGTGGGACTAAAGGAGAGGGAGAGCGGGGGGGGGGGGGGGTAGCTGCTGGCCAGCCCTAGTGGGCCCCGCGCGGGGGGCTTGGCCCAGCCGACAACCCCCTTGCCCCTTCTCCCCTCTTACCTTTCCCTAATGGGCCCTCTTCCCTCCGAAATCGGCAGGTTAAGCCTTTTGACCTTTAAATTGATTTTCTCTTTTATTAAATAATTATGAATAAATCATTAAATCAATATTTAACATTCAGTCATATATTATTCAATCTCCGTGGCTATGGAACACCTTCCACCTCTACTCCGGACATCCTCTGGACTTATCGAAACCCTTCCGGTTATCTCTCTACTATTCTTCGGCGATTCTACCGATCATATCAACACTCTATAAGCATCATCAAACCCATAAAAGTGATACCCTATGGTTCAGGAACACTCCAGACATGGTCGGGACACTCCCGGACCAATGATCAACAGAGGGACCTGGATGGCCATGTGACCCCTATGTATTCCACGAAGATCTTTTGTCGTTTGAACCGGGACAGTCGTGTCTTATTCCCTTTGTCTCTCGATACTTGCATTGACCGAGATTTGATCAATGACATCACCATGTCGTGTTCAATCTCGTTAACGAACAATGCTACTTGACTCGTTCCGACAAGTGATATCCCTATGATCAAATCACACGCTGCGCAACTATTGGATATAACTTCTCCGAGTGGGACCTTGAGTATCTTTCCACACGTGGATGGACAAATCCTGCTGTTAGAATATATTGCCTCTACGGTTTCCTCCGAGTACCTGAACACACCTTTATAACCACTGTATTACCAAGTGGCACTTGATGCTATCTAAGCACTCTCGGGAGACAGTGATTGATATAGCCTCACGATCTAAGGAATAGTCTACGAGGATCCATTTCTAATCATCATAAATTGAACTTCGTGACATGATCGGGTCATGATGTTTAGTTTTGGTATTGGTTGATCATCTCATTCAGAATGAGTTGACTCCATTTCCAACTAGCATAAATGCCACATGATCAGGAAACTTGATCATCTGTTAACCAATGAACTAGTGACTAGAGTTTCACTAGGAACCCCTGGTTGTTTATATATCACACGTGTATTGATGTTTCCACTCAATATAGTTATAGCATGATATAAAACTTAATCATAAACTTTATGAAATATGATAATAGTCCTTATTACTATTTGTCTCTAGGGCATATTTCCAACAGTCTCCCACTTGCACTAGAGTACAAATACACTAGCTACATTTGTTCTTAATCATTGGCACCATATCCGGTACCCTGAACATGCTTGCTCATGGAAGAGGTTGAGTCTTGGGTCTGTACTTTACAGTCCCAAATCCTTTGCAACTTACTAATGTCACCTTGATTGACATTAATACTTTATCATCGCATGATAACATCTGTGTGTATGTATCGTTGCTATGGCAGCAGAACGAGGCTTGATTCCAGGAGCCTACAGTGACTTTAGATCAACCTCGAGGGCTTTCTCATGGGCACTATGCCCTGGGATACATCATTCTATGTTAAAAGCGAACTAGCCCCACCATAACATTATAGAACACTTTAGATTATACCCTTATCTATTATTATAAATGTATTCATCGAAACACTAGTGCAATCTATGCAACTTTTGATGCTTTATTCACCTCGCTTCCTACTTGACTTAAATCGGTATTTAGAGGACTTTCCAACATATTCCCTTATAACATAACCCTTTATGCTTTAAGATGTGTCATCCTTTATGGATTTGGAAAACATGTCTGCAGTTCTCTATAAGACACTACGGACAAACTTAGCTCAACATTCTGTGATTCAAACTTAATCACTTTTAAATGTTCCTTATTGGATCATATATTATGTTAAGTTATCATCATGGTTTTCTAAGATAGAACCTATGTCTCAACATAGTTTATGATGATCATACTTTTCTTTCTTTCAACATTGATGTTAAACTTAATACTATTCCTAATTTGAGTTATTAAGGACTAGTTCCTTAATTAACTTCTATTCCGAAACCCTTTTCAGAATCCCTTAAGGAATACTACATAATATCATAATACACTTATTATCAACCTTATAAATCATTATTTATCGGTGCTTGTGCTTTTATTCTTAACACATTTAAGAATCACTCCTATAAGCTCCCACTCAAAACATGTTCCTACATATTTGGGTATGAGTCAGTACTCTTACTCAAAATATGTTCCTACATATTTGAATTTGAGACTTATATTGCTCCCACTCAAAAATATGTCATTCACATATTGTTTTAGGAAGACTTTTATAGCTCCCACTCAATTTCATGCAAATTGCATATCCACTCACTATTTTGAACAATTTCAAAATCCTTTGATCAATATCAAGCTTGGAGTTTTATGATGAGATACTAATACTTTTACTAATTTTAAATCCTCTGGACATTCAGCACACTTGAATCAAATTCATTTGAATTCGTCCAATACTTGACAAATTGTCCTTTTGTCATTTCACCCTCTTTTCCACAATGGCTTTGCAGTCATTTGGGAAAAATTCCAAGTAACCCCTTTTACTTGTGAGATTCAGCAACGAATTGCTTTCTAATCTCAAGTGAATTTTTCTTCTAGGATTTCTCATAATTCTAGTTTACCATTATTTCCTTAGTAGTTCGTAGGTATGTCATATTCCAAGAATCATGAAAAATGATTCACAAATATCTCCCTACAAGATATGGATTATTTTGAATCCTACTTCATGTAGTGAAAACACCAGTGGGGAACACACAATGATCATTATCATTGATTCCTTCCTTTGTGAAGAGAATCGTTCAGGAACGTTGTCTGTTGCGCTTCTCAACACTCTGATGCAGGGATATGAATCCTCATCGTGTTTTTCACTATCTTCCATTTTCTTCATAATCGAGAAATATCACTAAAAGTGAGCTTTCTCAAGAATGCACCAAAATCCAAGCAAGACAAGTTTTGCTTCTATTTTGGTTTCAGCTATGGATTTCGTATTCAAAGTTTCCAATGAATACTCTACAAGGACTTATTCGCTATTGTTTTGGTTATATCAAATAACCCCAAAACTTCCACGACGATCCATACCAGATATGGATCCGCTTTCACGAATTCAAATGGTTCACTATATATTCTAATTGAGTGCTAACTATTTCTAACTAATGGTCTCTACATCTACACTACAATGATTTATTCGGCACCATCTATTTACCAATTTTGATATCTAATATCACATTGTGATGCTTTGCATTTTGACATTTCAAACGCATTGCATTCCACAATTTCTTTTATTCCATAAAGTCGAATTCCATTACTATTTATCAAATCATAGTAATTAGATTCTCTTTTATCTTTAACATCCTTTGTTTGATGAAACACTTTGATCAAATCAAATAGTTTCATACTTATGTTTCCTTTGGTAAACTTCTTTACACATTTAAACAATCATATAATGATAATTACCATTTTCGTTAAAACATAATACATCGAATATGTATTTAATTTTAACAATTCATTAAACACTTTATATTCAAGTAAGACACGGTGTTCAAGTTATTTTGCCGAACTTAGGCATGATTTATATGTGATAATAAATCGAACGACTTTCACATATTATCACATAACTTTGAATTTTAAACAATGGTTTCATTCATTAATGAATATATCACTAAGTTGGGTATTTTAAGGTATTTCAATATTTTACAAATGTTCATGCATTATCAATTAGTTTCAAATAACAAGGATAATTCACATATAATCAAACAAGATATGAACACAAATATAAATTATTCATAAAGGTGGAACAACTGTTTGTTACAAGCTCATATGAATAACTGCCTCACAAAATGTGAGACACACTAAAGAAGTTTATAATCTTTTGATTACAATAATCATCCTAAACATAAACTAAATGATAAATGTAGAGGGAGAGTGTCGTTGGCCATCATCATCATGCTCGCCATCAACACACAACGTCACCTCCTCTACAACAAGCACCTCTCATGCAGAAGGACATGTTTTCAGCAAAACAGAACAAGTATCAAATATACTTAACACTGCAAATGTATTTGCAAGATTATAACATTTATAAAATTGTATATCAAATATATACCTTTTTCATGGATGACCTCAGCGATAATGGGTTCAACCACCACATCTCTGAAATGTGATATGAACTCGTGGAAATCCTATGTTTCCGCGTCGCCTCTCATAATGCAAATCCTGACTTGTGCTTGGAAGCTTGGTGGCAGCGACCGCATCACAACTCCTATTGCAAAAGAGCTTGCGAACTAGTTGTCCAGGAAGTATGCCAGACTCATGTATGCATCATATATGCTCAACAAGTGATCGCCCAATGAGGATCCCTCCTCCATCTTTATGGAGAGGAAATCCTCCATCAGCTCATACTCCCATATGCGCACTTGTTCCATGAAATGTGATCTCAGATGTGCCATAACCATTCGGGGATTAAGACTTCCCACAATCGGCCATAGCCCATCTTCCATCCCGAGGCGCATCGTAACTGATATGAATGTGGCCATCACACGACGACGGCCGCGGAGATCCCCCTGCTCCTAGGTATCATGAGAATAGGGTGGCTCCAAGTACATCTCGTAGATCATGTAGTCAGCCACTTTGTTCTCGCTAAGGAGATCATGAAGGCGGATGACCCATGTAGAAAAGTTGGATCCATCTAACTTGACCTTTTCTCCTTCTAACCAATTGTCAATAGGGAAGGTAATCTCAGGGAGAACCATTTTCTACATTTTACAATTGCAAAAGGAATTTAGAATAAGTTTATAATTAAATGAGTTAATAATAACTCCACTTAGAAACACCTATCCCCATAAGGGTTCCTAGTGATAACACGACCCCTTTCAGCCACATCTCCCCCGATCATCACGACCATCAATGTGGGTTCAAGGGTGGATGCTAAACATCGGTCACATCATTCATGCGACTCGTGCTCGATCTTTCGACCATCCGTGTTCTGAGGCCATGTCTGTATATGCTAGGCTCTCCAACTCAACCTTAGTGTATTCGCTATGCAACATGGATTACACCCACTGTATGCGAACGTAGATATGTCTGACACCCGATCATCACGGCCTGCCTCATACCGAAGAACTTTCTTGGTGGTGCACACTAAGGGGGAACACAATCATTGGTAATTTTAACAGGGATCATCTAATACTAGCACACAATAAGATATAGAAACAATAACATTGAATGTAAATGCGATGTGATATGGTCCTTCACGTCGTGATCTCCATCCGTCGTCACCGGATTCCGACGCCGTAGACACCAGGGTACTGGTGTCTTTCCGGCGTGGTAGTCCGTCACCGTCGTGACTATATACTACTACGTAACATAAGGTAACCACTTTACCTTTGCCACAACCATATCACAAAGCAACGCCCCCTGCAAAACAAAGTTAGACGCCTCTACTTTATCTTTGCATATTTTATGTGGCTGAATGGGCTTTCGCACAAGAACCGTTCTTACCTACGAACTGTCACCACAATGCTGATCAAGTAGTTGTCTATACTACACCCCTTTCTGGGCCCTCCATTGTAAATGGCATACCAACTAATGCGAGAGAGACAGACACCCCCTAAGCCACTTTATTCGGTACAAGCCGTATGTCAAGCATGGACCAGTCTCGCGAATGAACGCGTAAAGTCGGTTGGGGGCCGCTTCATCAAGCATTACTGCGGTATACACAAGTACATGTGGAAGGGTAACAACTAAAAGATCAACACCCACACGCTACATCTCGTGTGTTCTACTCGTACAAGCATTACTACACATAGATCTAGCTCTGATACCACTATAGGGGTCCCGCGCATGAAAACAATAAATTTTACCCTATACCCCTGAACCCCTGATGCTGCCAGGACCTATCTATTAGTAATACAGTAACGGGAGGGGCTTTTCACAAACTTACCCTTGAAGACCGAAAAGCTTTGTCAACGCTCAGGAGAGCGTGGTTGATGTAGACGAATCGAAGCCGACCTCAAGGTCATGATGAAGTCCTTGCGGTCCTTTGGCTCCAACGACTTGAGTGCCTCAAGTGCGACACCTCGCGGGGAGTTACACACGTCCGGTGCCTGACGATGACTTCCGCTTCCCCGATCCAGCAGAAGTTGCGGAAGTAGAGCTCCTGGATCCGAATCCCGCAGCGCGAGGGCACTCCGCGGTGAAGATGTCTCTCGTTCGCGCAGTCTGAACTTGGGACCACGGCCACGAGAGAAAGAGAGAGAGAATATCAATTGGAGGTCTTCCCAAAAGTGAGAATACCTTTATTGAATATTGTGTGTCTTTATCTGGCCAAATACCCCCACTATATATAGGGGAGGGGAGGTGTCCCTCAAAGTCCCGGGGTGGGACTAAAGGTGAGGGAGAGGGGGGGCAGCCGCCATACGGCCCTAGTGGGCCCCACGCAGGGGGGCTTGGCCCAGCCAGCCACCGCCTTGCCCCTTCTCCCCTCTTGCCTTTCCCTAATGGGCCCTCTTCCCTCCGGAATCGGCCCATTAAGCCTTTTGACCTTTAAATTGATTTTATCTTTTATTAAATAATTATGAATAAATGATTAAATCAATGTTTAACATTCATTCATATATTATTCAATCTCCATGGCTATGGAACACCTTCCACCTCCACTCCGGATATCCTCCGGACTTACTGAAACCCTTCCGGTTTTCTCTCTACTATTCTTCGGCAATTCTACCGATCCTATAAACACTCTCTAAGCATCATCAAACCCTTAAGCGTGATACCCTACGGTTCGGGAACACTCCAGACATGGTCGGGACACTCCCGAACCAATGATCAACAGAGGGACCTGGATGGCCATGTGACCCCTGTGCGTTCCACGAAGATCTTTCGTCGTTTGAACCGGGACGGTCATGTCTTATTTCCTTTGTCTCTCGATACTTGCATTGCTCGAGATCGGATCAATGACATTACCATGTCATGTTCAATCTCATTACCGAACAATGCTACTTGACTCATTCCGACAAGTGATATCCCTGTGATCAAATCACACGCTGCGTAGCTATTGGATATAACTTCACCGAGTGGACCCTTGAGTATCTTTCTGTCACATGGACGGTCAAATCCCGCTCTTGACATATATTGCCTCTACGATTTCCTTCGAGTACCTGAACACACCTTTATAACCACTTTATTACCAAGTGGTGCTTGATGCTATCTAAGCACTCTCGGGAGACAGTGATTGATATAGCTTCACGGTCTAAGGAATAGTCTATGAAGATCCATTTGTAATCATTGTAACTTAAACTTCATGACATGATCGGGTCACAATGTTTAGGTTGGGTATTGGTTCATCATGTCATTCAAAGAATGAGTTGATTCTATTTCCAACTGGCATAAATGCCACATAATCAGGAAACTTGATCATCTGTTGACCAATGAACCAGTGACTAGAGTTTCACTGAGAACCCCTGGTTGTTTATATATCACACGTGTATTGATATTTCCACTCAATATAGTTATAGTATGATATAAAACTTAATCATAAACTTTATGAAATATGATAATAGTCTTTATTACTATTTGCCTCTAGGGCATATTTCCAACAGAATGAATAGTTCAATGGTAGGCATTCATACGGTAAAATAGCGTAAAAAAGTAACTGCGCTTATTATGAGAAAATAATAGCTTTATTGCATTTGTTCCTATTGTAATTGTAAATGTTTATAAATATACATTTAAGTACGTACAAACCGGATGGGCCAAAATACTACACTTTGGAATTTAACTGATTAGTTACAAGTAATTTGAAAATATATCATTTTAATTTCAACAAAACTGAGCCTGCAAACTTTAAGGGCAATAATCTGACCCATGATGTGGTGCTACAACCCTCCCACAGGGCTCACCCTATTCAATTATGTTGAAATAAAGGGTGGGCTTTAGGCCCATTTAACAATTTCAGAAAAATCCCTAAAGGCCCGTGTTGACATGGCAAGATGAGTGGTGGGAGTTTAGTCCCACGTGGCTAGTTGGGAGAGATTTTTACCAACATATAAGGTGAGCTCTCCTCCCACTAGTATGAGTTGGTGTGAAGTGAGGATAGGTGTTCCACACGCGTGCTCCTCCTCCACCGTCCGCCAGATGCGCGCTGTGGGAATCTCGCCGAACCGATATGTTTTTTTTGCTGCGCAGAAATAAAATACGAACGGTTGCAACTGGAACTTTTTTTGATTAATGAATCTGCCGTAGATGGGATCCGAACTGATTTAACGGATGTCAAATAGAGACACTAGGTTAAGCCACATCATCTAAATTATTTTGATGGTTAGATCTAAATTTGTTTGCCTACAATTTTAAATCATACCCATCAGATTTATGTAACAAATACGACACATGCATGCGTACCAACTAAGGACATGTACACTGCAATGTGTTAAGGGTGGTGCTTAGCAAAATAAATCAAGCACTTACATAAGCACCAGTGTTTATTTGTACAGGAGAGGTGTCTAGTTAGGCATTTGTCTAGTATAGATAAGCACCGATGCTTAATCAAAAACCGGTTAATTTTTCTAGCCACCTCCTTAAGCTCCTAGCATTGTAGGTGCTCTGATACAAAACGTTGGTTCCAACTGGGTCCAACTGGCAACGCACGTAAGAGCATATATGTTGGTTCCAGACTACACAGCCCGGAGTACTAATTCGCTTTAGATATTAATGAGATGAACAAACAAAAGAAGATTTTTTAATCTCTTCCACACATGTATGGAGCAACGTTGTCGATCAGTGGCACCTGCTCGGTGAGCTACCACTAGCTAGCCTCCAAGAGATGTGAGATGGGTAATTTGTACTAGGCTATAAAGCGTGAATACATATTGAGAGCAAAATTCAGTGACGAGTCTTTGGTGGAAAATTTAGTTGCAGGTAGTACCCGGCCATGGTCCTTAACACGAGCGACTTCATGGTGACCACCTAATGACATGTGCGACATAAAGCGTGTCAAGGCATACATGATACCTTTTAAATTTGTTAGGAAAATAGTATCCTTAAGTATACGAAAGTTGTAGTTGATACCGACGGTCGGAAGTAGTCTCTCAGATAGTTACTGGGATATCTCTCGACATAAGAAAAAAATAATATTGCTTTATTACTATTTGAAGCAGGCATGCCGCATACCCCTGTTGTAAGTAAGAAGCTCGCTGACAACACATGTTGCAATCATGTTTAATATTTATATTTAATTGTTGTGCACGATCAAGATCCGATACCAGTATCTAGAATTATTGAGCATGTTGGAGATATATGGTTTCATGTGCTATGTTCTATGTACATGCTATATGATTATGCTTTATAAGGCAATCGTACTGAAACCGACAATAGATGTATTGCAGTTTTACACAATTGCATAAGAATACAGGTTTTGTAGGAGCCAAATTACTCCCCGTTCCACAAGATTACATGAGCACTAATGGATTTGCCAATTGGATGTGAGGTCAATGGCATCTTAGTAACCTACTGGCACAGTTGGTGCCAACCAAAAAAGAGAGTTCTAGCACACGATGTGCATAGAGGTGTTCGTCCCTCGACCTGTAAGAAGCAATTCAAATATAGTGGACTGCCACAAAAAGAATCTGCAAATATATGGTTCCACCTTTGTTATCGGCATAAAAGTATGACGGATTTTAGTTATAATAATTTTAAAATGATTTTTGACCATAATAAATTTGGAAGGACAACTTTTTGTGGGCTAACATTTTTTTTCTAAATATATATGCTAATGAATTAGCAGCTCAATATTTCCCATGTTGTAATCATAGTTACTTTTATGTAGGCTATGGCTTCAAAATTTGTAAGATTTAGGTGCATATGGCACATTGCAAGCATGGTTTTCATTGTTTTGTGATCATGTGAATTAAATAATTGATTCAAAGGATTCTATAGTAGGACAATGCCAACAAGGAGTTTTAATAACCGTCTGGAAATAATTTTGAGGTGAAATGGGATTGAAAAATAATATTGATGAAAGGCATGCAATAAATTGGTGACCTATTGAAATTCTAAAACTCTGTGACATCAAAGTCATGTTTGGCGTCAACTTATCTCAAGATGACACAACAAACATAAGTTGGTTGGAGAGTACACCATGTAGATCAAAACGCGAGGAATATGAGAAATAGAGTAAAAATATATCCAAATAGCATTACCTACTTAATTGCATGGTATATTTTCAAATGTCATAATACCTACTCTCCCCACATCAATATGATCGATTCAAAATGTCGCCCATACAAGTGATATTTTTGGTACAATAGCTGTTGGTGTAGGTATATAATCTTTTGACATGTAAATTTATGATACCATGCTGCCAGTATCAATGACATGATAAATTTATTTGATGAACAAATTTAATATGCTAAATACGATGCCCTAGCAAGGGCCACCTTGCTATTGAGGAAAAAATATGATATGTCAGAACTCACTTGCCAACGCCTTTACATACGCTCACATAGGCATGAAGTTGAGGTGGTATGGGCCCCATACATCAGCATCGACCTTTACTTTTTTCCTTTTTTTATTTCTTATTCCTTCTTTTGTATGGCGATGATGTTCAGTTGCCGTTCTTGTTAGAACTCTATGTATGCAAACCTGGACCTAGTTTGCTATGTTAAACCGGTCCCATTTACAGTTTACAAGCACCATGAGTTGGTAGTCTCGATAAAGCCCTCAATATATTTAATCCGCGAAATTGCTTTACATACGATCTTTTCCGTCCGAAAACTGTACGAGGCTTTGTTCGCCCATGTGGCAGCAACCGCGCTATCGTTGCACGGTTCAGCAACGGCTCCGGCATCCAAGTGCAGCGGCGCCAGCGACCAAGAGGCAGCAGGCGAGGACGCCGTGGTTGGACGTTGCAGCATCGGCTCCGGCGACCAAGCGGCAGCGGCGGCGCCCGGCGATCACGCATCAGCAGCGGGCGGAGGCGTCATGGTTACAGCAGCGGCGCCGGCGGCCAAGCGGCCTTAGCGGAGGACGACATAGTTACGGCAGCGGCGCCGGCGACCAACCTGCTGCAACGGAGCATGCCATGTTTGAAGTAGGCAGAGAAGCAGTGTCCTCCGTGCAAGTCGTCGTGTCTCCTTGGTCGTACGGTTGTCGTAAGAAATTTGTAGTACGTATAGCAGTCCTCATTTAATCCGCCTGTCATAGGGATCACAAAGTAATTTTACTGTTTACCATGTTCAACACAGCTTCGTCCTCAAATTGGTTTGGGAAATATTGGATTCCATCAAATTCCAATATAGTGATATACCTTCGTCGTGGTGGTCTGAGCTCGATCTTCAGACTTCCCATTGTGGCGCACCTAGCTTGCTTCCGCCCTGTACATGTATCATCTCTGTCTTCTATTGTTTGTTCTTAAAAAAATAGTATATATTAATATTATGAAGATACCAATTACACTCAGCGTCTGCAACAACGCATGCCCTAGTGGCCTTACGGATGCACACAACCCAGAAAAAGAAGAAAAGTTACAAAAAAGAAAAGTCCCGTTACAGGTAACGATGCCTTGAAACAACGACACTAACACCACAGTAGTCCAACCACTCCAATAGGAACACCTTCAAGAAGGAAACACTGCACAAGCATCATCGTCGCCCGATCAAAAATCATAGGTTTTCACGCTGGAGAAAAGTCCTCGCTCACAAAACAATGCCTTCAACAAGGCCATTGCTAGGCATAACCAATTAAGGTCAGACCTTGGATTTTTACCCTGCAAGATAAGACTGGAACTCCTCCCGTGTTGTCGATCCCACAAACAGTCGCTGCCGTGAGTCACAAATCACGCAACCAGTTCCTCGTCGCCTCAAAAGACTCAAATCAACATTGCTGCCCTCATGTTCCTGCTTTTCTGATATTCTCCGCATCTAACTTCGCCATGGATCGCCGAAGACATGACACAAGATGGTAACAAATAGCAGAGCTTCGCATCAATGCTCATGGTGAAACCAAACGGCTAGAAAAACATGGGTACATACAACTAAATACCTTCCGATCCAGCAATCTCTAGGCATGATGCGCCCATGAGAGTTCGTCGGCGGAGCCTTCCAAAACCCGCCTCTCTAGGCCTGGTCAACGAGTGCAAAAAACAACCAGATATTCATCTTCGCGCTGAAGGAACCCTAGGACCGCTCGCCAATATTCAATAGAACAGCAGGCTCCCACGCCACCGTCTGTCGCCTACACCCTCAGACGGAAGAGGAGACAAGCCTGCAATAACCACGCGCCCCCGCCGGCCTATCGTGTCGAGCAAGAAGCATCATGCCGCCTCCCCACGCACGTTCGGTCAACCAAAAGGTCGCGCTGATGGCGGATCTAGGTGATAGCCTAGACCTACGACCATAACCGCCACACCTTGCGCCGATACCCGATGGGAAAGCCGCCGACGCAACACGACTCGGGCACTAGCCCAGCCGCCAGAAGTAGCCGACCTCCACAATCAGATCTCAAGCCTAGGGGGAAGCCACCTCTGCCACAAGACCAGGGGTGCCGCCCTGGGCGCCGCGCGTAGCCGACCCCAGCCGCCACCAGCGAACTGCCGCCCACGATCTGCTCTCCTCGGCCCCTTCGGCGCCCGGACCTTCTGCAGCGATAGAGGGGTGGTAAATCAGGGAGGGGGAGGGATTGCCGATGGGATATAGAGCCCCCCGATGGTTCCCTGGGGTGTGCCACAGGAAGGGACGGGAGTAGACTCTAAAATGGGCGGAGAATTTCACTTCCTAGGCCTCTGCACCAACTAGGGATGCACCAAGGGTAATCATCCCAGGTGTAGCTCCCGCACAACCTCATCAGCAGCCTCTATACCTCCTTTGCGGTTAACAATGGAAAGTGTAGGAACGTGAGTCAGAGTCGGCTTGCTTGTGCATGAGCTAATCCTATGTGATAGCAGCGCCGAAGTGTCCCTTTAACGCTGTCTCTATCCAAGTATTGGAATTGGTTGTATTATTTGACCAAATCCAAAAGGGAGCATGAAGGAAACACATTATCCTTTTAGCGGGTGGCGCTTAAGAAGGATAATATAGGCTACGAGAAATGTTGAAATATCACGGATGTCGCCTAGAGGGGGAGGGTGAATAGGCGATTAAAACTTCTACGAGTTTGGCTTAACAATGGCGGAATAAAACTAACGTTTTCTTTAGTTAAGCACAAAGCCTAGATATACTAGGTTCACCTATGTGCACCAACAACTTATACTAAGCAAGATAAGCAACACTATGATAGAAATATAGATTACTTCAAGCGCAATGGCTATCACAATGTAAAATGCATAAGTAAAGAGTTCGGGTATAGAGATAACCGAGGCACACGAGGACGACGATGTTTTATCGAGTTCCTCCCAAAAAGGGAGTACGTCTCGTTGGAGGGATGTGCGGTACTAAGACCACCAACGCCACAAAGGCCTCACCGTATTCTCCCGAGCACCCACAACGCGGGAAAGCACCCGTTCCACTATGGGACACTTGAGGGTGGTCACCGAACCCGTACAAGATTGGAGCTATCTCCACAACTTAATTGGAGGCTCCCAATAATCACCACCAAGGCCTCAATCTTGGGGGAGCTTCATAACTTAATTGAAGACCCCAAAAACACGCCACAAAGGCCACACAACCATCTGGGGTTCTAAGAACCCAAGAGGGAAAAGCTTCAATGAATATCACCAAACAAATCCTCCAGAGAGAACACAAACCGGTGCACCTAATGCACTTGGGGGAAAAAGAGAGGAAGAACACAAAAGGGGAACACAAAAATCCCCAAAGATCTAGATCCCAAAGATTCACTCACAAAGAGATGATTTGGTTTGGTCAAAATGTAGATCTAGATCCCTTCTTTCTTCCCCTCAAATATTGGCAAGAATCATTGGAGGGGTGTGAAGAAATCAAGCTAGAGATGAGTCAAAGCAATAGGGCAAAAGCTTGAAGAAAGAGGGAGAAGCACTAACTCAAAAGATAAGGCACAAGGGCTATTTATACGGGGGCTTGTTTCCTACCTGTTGGGGCATTTTCCTGGGCCAGCCGGTAGTATTGGGTCCAACCGGTACTACCGCACCGATCCAGGCAAGCAGGTCAACGCAGCAACGCACCAAGCGAGCGAGCAGAGGAAAAAGGGGATCGGGGCAGCGAACGTGAGCGAGCCAGCGAGGCGAGGCAGGGGCGCTGCACGGTGGGCCAGAGCGAGCAGGGAAGCAGCGAGGGGATCAGGCGGCCGACTCGGTCAACGCGGGGCAAGCGCGTGGGGAGGCAGGAGCGATGTGCGGGGCGGGACTGGACGATGCACGCGCGTGGCTGGGCGAGCAGTGAGGCGAGCGGCGGCCTACGAAGATGGAGCTGGGCCACCAGGCCCGGTACTACCGGCCCACCCGGGCGGTACTGCCGGTTGGGACCGGTAGTGCCGGCCTAGGCTACCGGGCAACATAGAGACGGGGAGGGCGCGCGCAGGTCAGGCCAGAGTACCCAGCGGTCCTACCGCCCGGCCCAAAAACAAGATATTTTCTTTTTCCTTTTAGAAAAAAAGGCAAATTCCAATTGAGATAACTTTTGCTAGGAGACTCCGATTGACCCGAATACAATTGCTTTGGAAAGAGCACAACAAGAGATACTCAGCGTTGGAAATATTGGATATCACCAAGTGAGAAGGTATCACATAGTATAATGTGAGATACCTCACTCGGTGAGAAACCGGAAAACCGCCAAGATCAAAATGCAACAAGATATAAAAGGGGGATCCAATTTTGATGAACAAGAGCTTGTTATGAAGAATACCAAAAGATCTATATCCTTACATGGACAGGACCAAATAACAACCAAATATGATGCTACAAGTATGCAAAGGTTTGAGCTCTCTCCGAACGATACGATCGAGATACTCACTCGAGATCCTCTCTTGATAGTACGGCTATCTATCTTAAACCCGGTCTCACAACTACCAACACGAGACAGGCAAAAGGAAAAACCTATCAAGAATACCTTTGCCTTGAGCATACTTTGGCCTTGTCTTCAACGATCTATAATGTTGGGGGGATACCCTCGGGTAGGGTCACTCCGGGGTATAAGGGCCGAGTTAGCCGAGGTTCGGCAGGGTCAAAGCGGATGCTGGCCGGGTCACCTCAAGGCAGGCCGGATCACGGAGTAACCTGGACCAGGGGGGTCGCCTAGCATTGTCTCATCCGACTTAAGGAGTAAGTCGGAAGTGCTTGTCTAACTTATATGCAGGAACAGGTGTGGCCGGATCTACTATGATCCGGGTCCCCGCTTAGCTTCTGGGAGAAGGAAGGAATCTCTCTGGTCAAAAAGAAGGTCCGGTACGCACTGCATGAGCGAAGCAAGCAAGGGCAGGACCACCGGGTCGTGGCCGACAAGGGTGACGGCGCCCATGTCGGCTGACGCAGGTGCCGTAGAGGCTTACGTAGCTAAAGCATGTATGACGCGGGGGAAAAGCACCCCGGTCGGGTTACCACTTTGAGAGGAGGCATATTCTTAGGAATATGCCTCCACGTATGCCCTAGGCAGAGACCGAGCCCCCTCTATATAAGGGGGGCTAGGGTTTCAGCAGAGAGGGTTGAGTTTTTATGCAATGGTGTTTTGGTTAAGGTTCTAGGGGTGAACTGTGGGTGAGAGTAAGAGAGCCCCTTCTTCCTCCTCTTGCCAATACAGCTCAAGGAGCACTTGTAATCTTGAAGGAAAGCAATACAGCTCACTCCACTATCCCTCCCTGGATTCCCCTAGCGTGTATTAGTCCCCACCTTTAGCCTATCCATGGCATCTGCCGTGACACCACCACGACAGTTAGCGCCCACCGTGGGGCTAGCGGCGCTAACAGGGGTGAAGATCCAGATGGGAAACCTCATCGGCACCGGCGAACGTATCGTCTCCGGGCTCGTTCAGCGCTTTGGAGCGCTGGACTTCGTCAGCGACAACGCTGGTTGCTTCGGCACGCGCCCATTTCCGTGCAACGGCCTCTTCGTCAAGCTCGGTGCACACAAGGTCTACGTTGCGGTGGACGTATCATGCGTTCATCCGCGCCGTGTCGTCGATGCGGGGGCACCACCCCTCACTGTGGCTCGCGGGGCGCGTATCGCTCGCTCCCCAAACCATGCGGAGGTGATGATGACTGCGCCAGGTGCAGGCGCAAGCAAGGATCCAGCACCGGACCCGGAGGTAACACCTAAGGCACCGAGGAAAGGTAGAGGACCTCCACTAGAGAGGCCGGAGAACGTACTGAGAGAAGCTATGGATAGCTTGGCTAACCCGGTAGCAGCAGTGGTAGATCTGGCTCAGGCACAGGCTGAGCTAGAGGAAACTAGGCAAAATATACTAGAGGGCGCAAACAAAATAGCCGCGGCTCAGCAGTCGCTGAACATGACGCTGCGTGAGTACGCAAAGGCAAACAAAGTTGACTCGGTAAAAGTAAAAGGGAGAAATCTCATGAGCGAGATGAACAGAGAAGGTGATGATGGAGCCGAGGGGTCAGAGAACTATTTGTCTGTGGGGTTGCCGAGGTATAGTACCCCGGCGAAGAACCTCAGAGCAGCAGATGCGGCTGCATCCGAGTTAGAGGGTCTGACGGGTGAGGCCCGTCAGACACAGCAAGATAGGGTTAACGAGTTAGTTCGGATTGCGAACAGACAGAACGAAGAGCTAACCCGGAGAGAGCTGGAGCTTCCAAAATCGTCCATTCGGCGATGGGTAACCCGGAGAAATCCGGTGGAGCCGCATCGTACCTCATGGTGGTCCAAGGAGAGAAGAGAAAGTAACCTCGGCCAGACGGAACAAACAGATCGTCCCGTACGACCTGACACGTGCGGGAAAAGAAAAAGAAACACGGAAAAATGATGATCGACGGAGTGTGAGCCGAGGTGAAGCTGGCCGAGGTAACCACGACCAAGGCAATGCCGGTCAAGGGAACACTGCCAACGGCAATGCCGGACAGCGAAACTCCGCAGGAGCAGGACAACCGCAGCAGCGGAATATACCAAGGAAAGAGCAAAGCGCCGGCCGAGGTATGCAACAGAAAGATGCGCAACAAGAACAAAACTGATACAACGACGGTGATTCGGAGATGGTAAACGCGGGGTACCCGAGACCAGACTATCATGTGATAGGGTCAAGGTTGGGAAGCAGGGACTTGATGCCGGATGACGCCAGGTTAAAACTGGATCGCCTGTATAGGTCGGAACAGATCGAATGTCAAGGCCCCCCCGGGTCCAACGTGCTTTGGACCCCGGATCATGAAGGAGCCACCAGTACCCAACTTCTAGCTGCCTACAGGCATGAAGACGTATGACAGTAGTACCAAGCCGGAGGATTGGCTGATAAACTATGGTACGGCTGTGAAAACTGCCACTGGCAACTTGAGATGAGCTGTACGATACGTACCCCAGATGTTGGAAGGTCCGGCCAGAGTATGGCTGAATAATTTACCACCCGGAAGCATCAACTGCTGGATAGATTTTGAAGAAATGTTTATCAGCAACTTCTCAAGTACATATCAGAGGCCGAATAGGCTGCAGACCCTAGCAATGTGCAAGCAAAGACCTAATGAGATGGACCGTGAATTCTTGACCCGGTGGTGTACCGTGAGAAACTCGTGTGAGGGTGTCATAGAGTCACAAGCCATAGCATGGTTTGCACAAGGGTGTAGATATGGCAGCGAGTTGTGGATGAAGTTGCAAAGTAAAATGCCAATTACGTTGGCAGAGATGATCCGGATTGCAGATTCGTATGCTTTGCGTGATCCGACTCAACCTAGGATCACGTCAAACAAGTCGAACGAGAAATACTATAAGAGGGATGGAGCCGGGTCATCTCGAAGGAACGATTACAGAGGAAAGAGAAGAGATGATAGACCAGATCATCGCTATGGTTCGCAACAAGTTGCAGCTGTGAATCAAGATCAACTCAGAGCAGGGAGCAACCAACGCTAGAAAACGGGAGGGCAATGGACTCCAAGAAATGATGGCAAGAAAACATGGACTCCGTAGCAAAAGAAAAAGTTGCAGGAAAAGAAACACCGTCCAAGGTATACCTATGAGTCGATGTTGGACCAGCCGTGTAAGTTTCACATGCCAAATCCGAATAGCCCGGCGGGTCACACAACGAGGCAATGTGAGTGGATGCGTAAGATAGAACAAGGTGGTTTGGGGAATGCTCAAGCACCCCGGAATGATCAACCTCGGCAGGAGTTACCTCGGCAGCAATTGCTCTCCGGGGCGAACACGCAACATCTAATGTTGCCTCCCCCTCCGCCGAGGTATGACAACAATGAGAGAAGGGATGCAGTGCATCAGGTGGAAAATCAGCAACAGCCAGATCAGAGGTACCCCGGAAACGAGGGAAGGAATGAATATAGAGAACATCACCAGAGTTATTGTGTGTTCACAACTGAGGAAACAGATAGGAAAAGCTTGCAGCGCCGACATATGGAGGTCAATGCGGTAATGCAAGCAGTGACGAGGTACATGCCTTGGTCGGACCAGGAAATCACCTGGAACATCAAAGATCATCCTAAGCTTATGCCGAGTCCAGGCTCGTATGCGCTAGTGCTAGATCCGACATTCATTGGACCGAACATCAATGTGAGGTTCTCCAAGGTACTGATTGATAATGGCAGTAGCATTAACATAATGTATGCGGATACGATGCGCAAATTGGGCATCTCGGAGAACATGCTCCAGGCTACGAGAACAACTTTCCATGGCATTGTACCAGGCATTTCTTGTGAGACCATAGGCAAAGTCCGGGTCGACGTGCTATTCGGCACAAGGGATAACTGCCGAACTGAGAATCTGGAGTTTGAGGTGGTGAACCTGGAAAGTGCATATCATGCGTTACTCGGAAGACCAGCATTGAACAAGTTCATGGCAAGCTGCCACATCAGTTATATGAAGATGAAGTTGCCCGGGCCAAATGGAGTGATTACCATTGCTGGAGATTTCCGATGTTCCATTGAATGTGCTTCAGCCGGGTCTAACCTAGCTGAGTCACTCGTGATTGCGCAAGAGAAAAGAAAAATCCAGGAGGTGGCGGCATTAGCTCAGTCTGCGTAGCAGTTTATGCCGGCATTGAGTAACCCGCATGGCAGCGTTTCATTCCAAGCCGCGAAGGACACCAAGAAGGTTCCAGTTGATGACATGTTCCCGGAGCGCACCGTAACAATTGGTGCCGGGTTAACCGACAAATAGGAAAGCGAGCTCATCAACTTCCTCCGAGAGAATCGGGACATTTTTGCTTGGTCCACACAGGATTTGCAAGGTGTTCCGAGGGAGTTGGCCAAGCACTCTTTGAACGTAAGACCCGGAGCAAGGCCGGTGAAGCAACTTCTCCGCCGCTTCGCCGAGGATAGGAGAAAAGTCATTGGAGACGAGATAGCTCGATTGCTAGCAGCAGGATTTATCATGGAAGTGCTGTATCCGGATTGGCTCTCTAATCCGGTGCTGGTAGAAAAGAAAAAGGACGATCCGAACGTGGCAGCGGTTTGGCGAATGTGTATCGATTACACGGACCTGAACAAGGCGTGTCCAAAAGATCCATTTCCATTGCCGAGGATAGATCAGGTCATAGACTCGACCGCGGGATGTGAACTGTTGTCATTCATTGATGCATATTCTGGCTTCCACCAGATACCTCTAAACCCGGATGATCAAATAAAGACTGCGTTTATTACCCCGTACGGGGCTTACTGCTATTGCACTATGCCGTTCGGTTTACGTAATGCAGGTGCAACGTACCAAAGATGTATGCAAAAATGTTTGCATGACCAAATAGGTCAAAACGTACAAGTATACGTGGATGATGTGGTTATCAAGACCAAGGAAAGCAAAACGCTCCTTGATGACATCAGGCAGACATTCGCGAACTTGAGAAGGTTCTGGATGAAGCTTAACCCGGAAAAATGTACCTTCGGTGTCCCGTCTGGAAAATTACTCGGATTTCTCGTCTCCAGCCGAGGTATCGAGGTTAATCCAACTAAGATTCGGGCCATTGAACGAATGGAGCTGCCGAAGTGTCTTAACGATGTCTAGAAGTTCACTGGGTGCCTGGCATCGTTGAGTCGGTTTGTATGTCGGTTGGGAGAAAAGGCACTGCCTCTCTACCAACTCATGAAAAAGTCGGATAAATTCGTTTGGACGCCACAGGACGATGAAGCCTTTGCCCACTTAAAAAAGATGTTGGCCACTGCACCAGTGTTAGCCTCTCCACTATCAAAGGAGCCAATGTTGCTCTATGTAGCCACAACCAACCGAGTTGTAAGTGCAGTGATTATAGTGGAGCACAATGAAGAGGGTAAGTCGGTGCAGAGGCCAGTATATTACTTGAGCGAGGTATTGTCTGCCTCAAAACAGAACTACCCGTACTTTCAAAAGGTGGCATATGGTGTCTATATGGAGGCTAAGAAGTTAAAGCATTACTTTGAGGAGCACCCCATCAAAGTAATATGTGAAGCTCCCATATCCGAGATAATGGGTAACAAGGATGCGAGAGGCAGAATTGCAGAATGGGCAATTGATTTAGCCACTTATGCGCCCCAATACGACAGAAGAGAAGCGATCAAGTCTTAGGCTGTGGTGGACTTTTTTGTAGATTGGGCCGAGGTACAATACAAACCACCGCCACCGGATCCGAACTACTGGAGAATGCACTTTGACGGGTCGAAAACCAAAACCGGATTAGGCGTCGGGGTTGTGCTTACCTCACCAAAGAAGGACCAGCTAAAATACGTATTGCAGATCCATTTCGCGGCATCGAACAATGTCGCTGAGTACGAGGCTCTTGTGCATGGGCTCAAAGTGGCAAAGGAGATTGGCATACGTCGGATAATATGCTTTGGCGACTCGGATCTGGTGGTGCAGCAAGTGTCCGGAGTGTGGGACGCCCTGGATCCAAACATGGCGCTGTACAAGTTTCATGTGCAGAAGATATCTGGTTACTTTGAGGGGTGTGAATTTCACCATGTACCCTGAGTGGAAAACGAAGCTGCCGACATGCTGTCGAAGCTCGGATCGACCCAACAGGCAATTCCACCGGGTGTAGCATTGGAACACCTCAGAAAACCATCTATCAGGTCGTCCCTAGGAACCGACTCGATCTATGTCCCGGAAAATACAGAATCCGGAGCTGAGCCCATGGACATTGACACGGGAGGTGGTACGCGAGACCCGGGGACTGCATCAGCCAACCCGGGGACTGCCTCGGCAAACCCGGGGACTACCTCGCTAGACCCGAGGACTGCTCAGCGTGATTCGGCTGAAGTTATGCTGGTAGATTAGATGGAAATTGATGAGGACGTGTTCCCTGCACGAGCGATACCTGCTTGGGCACTCCCTATATTCCAATCCTTGAAAGACGGAACGTTACCCGCTGAGGAGGTGTTAGCCAGGAAAACTCAGAGGAGAGCAAAAGCATACACGATTATCAATACCGAGCTGTACAAACGGAGTGTAACCAACGTCCTCCAGCGATGCGTTGATCCGGAAGAAGGACTTGACATCCTCCGAGATATACACCAAGGAGAATGCGGGCATCATGCCTCATCCCGAGCCTTGGTGGCAAAGGCGTTCCGGCATGGATTCTACTGGCCAAGTGCCTTAGAACAAGCAGAAGATCTGGTGAGAAAATGCAATGGTTGTCAAAGGTACGCCACCAAGACACATATGCCTATGTCGGAACTCAAGACCATACCAATTACGTGGCCATTTGCTGTATGGTGCTTGGATATGGTTGGCCCGTTCAAACCAGCAAGAGGAAACATGACACACATTTTGGTCATGGTGGACAAGTTTACAAAATGGATTGAAGTGAAACCTATAAGAAAATGTGATGGAGCTACGGCCGTGACATTTCTCAAAGACATCATCTTGAGATACGGTTATCCACACAGTATTATAACTGATAATGGAAGAAATTTTGCGGAAGGAGCATTTGCGCGCTTTTGCCGAGACAAGAAGATCCGACTCGATGTCGCCTCGGTAGCCCACCCCGCATCGAACGGACAAGTGGAAAGATCCAACGGATTAGTATTATCCGGGATAAAACCCCGGCTCATTGAGCCGCTGCAAAGATCAGCGGGGTGCTGGATAGAAGAACTACCAGCGGTACTGTGGAGTTTAAGAACAACTCCGAATCTATGAACAGGCTATACGCCATTTTTTCTGGTATATGGGGCAGAAGCTGTATTACCAGCCGACATAGAGCATGATTCGCCTAGGGTCACCCAATACACAGAAGCCGAAGTGCAGGAAGCCTGGCAAAATGATGTTGACCTGCTGGAAGAAGCGAGAGAACTGGCACTGTCCAGATTCGCCATATATCAGCAAAATCTCCGACGCTATCATAGCGGAAAGTGTGCCCCCGAGTCTTTCGGGAAGGCGATCTGGTGCTCTGGTTGGTACAACGTACTACGGGCATGCATAAATTATCCCTCCCATGGGAAGGGCCATTCATTGTGAGCAAAGCATTGCACAATGATTCTTACTATCTTATAGATGCAAAGCCACAGGAAAAGAACAAGGCGGACAAGTCCGGAGAGGAATCTAAGCGACCGTGGAATGTAGCACTACTTCGTCCCTTCTACACTTAGCTAAGAAGTGTATGTATCCGAGTCATCTCATATGTCGGTATGTATGTCGGCAATGAGCTTATCAATGAAATAGCAGCGCCTCGAGCAGTAACTCAGGGACTGCCTTAATAATGTTTGTTGTTACTTCTTATGCGGTAGCTGGAATAAGTCATTCTACTTAACCCGAATTAGTAATGTGTGAGCACCAAAAACCCAACTCTTCGACTTGCTGCTGTCCAACAAGAATTGGCTTCATGGCAAGCAAGAGAACAAGTTTGGAATTGCGTAGCACATGAAAAAGACTAAGCAAACAAATTTATTCGAGCTAACGTTTGTTTTTCGGACTAACCTTGTATTTATTTTCAAGTTATTATGCTGAATTATTTTGAGCTAAGCCTAAAAGTTTCTAAGTATTGTTAAAACAATTTTTGAAGCTCGGATTCGTAAGTCGTAAAACCGAATCAAGGTAGACACGGACCGAGCCAGAAGATTGGACGAACAAGAAAATAAAACTCGAGGACTACGCCCAAGTTAATCCGGCATAGAAACCTAGTAGCAAAATATCACATATACAGCATACAGTTGCACCCGGCATACCGGGGATCTGATAAATTTTCAAGTTTTTTGAACTAAGGATCAGCAGGAGGAGGAAGTTCAGCGTCGTCATCGCTGTCTTCAATATCTGAGGCATCATCTTCTCCGCCCTCATCCGACCCATCTTCAACGTTCTCAACGTGCTCGTCCCCAGAGGATTTTAGGAAGCTCGGTCCTTCAACCCAGTCATGGATAGGAGAATATTCGACGAGGCTATAGGCGCAAGCCTGGCGCCGAGCTACCCACTTCGGGTCATCAGTCCATCTAGATCGGGTGCACCGGCGTGTAAGGAGGCTGAGGTCGATCTTCTCGTACCATGTGAGAATATGGTGAAGGATAGTATCAGCTGCGGCACGCCCAGCGGACTCCCTCCAGAGGTCAAACTGGGTCTCGATATCCAACAGCTTTTCAGCAAGAAGTGTGATCCTCTTCGGAGCGCTCTCACTGGGCCAGAACGTGTTGAAAATCCGGACGGAAACGTCGAGGAGATCTTTGCCGTAGTTCTTGATGATTTCCACGCGAGATGACAGGCTAACCAATAGGTCCTCCATGTCTAAGGGAATGCCCTCACCATCAAGAGCGACGAGAGTACCCCTCTCTCGGCGAAATTTGGCAACAACAGCACTTGCAATAGGAGTACCCTCTGGAAAGTGGCCTGGAAACAAGGCAAAAGGAGAAGCTGAAGCAAAGACATATGAACTAAACCGGAGAATTATGTCGGATAAGGGAAAGGAACTTACGTGAAATATGGCCGTGGATCCGGGTCAACTCCTTGATGCAATCATCGCGTCTCTTGCAAAGTTGTTCAAGCTCAGCGTTTGCCGACCCAAGCTGGACGTCGGATTCTTTAAGTAGGTCCCGGTCCTTGGAGATCTGGAGAGTAAGGCGCTCACGCTCTTCTGTGAAGTTCTGGCCAACCATTTGGAGCTCGGTTTGGTGCTGGGCTTTCATCTTCTCCATCTCATCCTTGAGCTTGGCAATCTCGTTGTCCTTAGTCCGGAGGAGAGCGAGCTCATCATCCTTTTTCTTCAGCTCGGCTTGATGCTGTCCTGCTTGTTCGAGAAAAGGCAGCATCATATCAGGCACGGGCACACTATCCTCAAGCGATGCTGAAATAGTATGTTGACCCAGCAGAGCCAAGGAATGAATGTTTGCCGAGCCAAGGAGAAGAGGAAATGGAAAACACTACGAGGTCGGACAAAAGAGGACATACCCCGGATTTCCTCGAAGTTCTTCCGCATGATCTTGTTCTCAGCCTCCACCCCAGCTGCAGAAACCGAATGAGGAGATTAGTTCGGCAGAAGAAGGTGAAGAAAAACGGAGAAGTGCCAAGGGAAAAAATTACCCCTCTTTTCATGTTCTGCAATAAGTGCAACATGTTTTGCGCGTAGCATCTTGTGGGTATCCAGCAGGCATTGGAATTCAGCGCTCCGGCGATTGGTGGTTACCTAAAAAAAGTACAGAAGTGTAAAATTAGCTTGGTGCATATTCGAAGTGTACAAGATCTGGGCCAAGTGGAACTTAACCCGGCTCTAGGTGTGTGCATATTCGAAGTGTACGAGATCCGGGCCAAGTGGAACTTAACCCGGCTCTAGGTGTGTGCATATTCGAGGTGTACAAGATCCGGGCCAAGTGGAACTTAACCCGGCTCTAGGTGTGTGCATATTCGAAGCGTACAAGATCCGGGCCAAGTGGAACTTAACCCGGCTCTAGGTGTGTGCATATTCGAAGTGTACAAGATCTGGGCCAAGTGGAACTTAACCCGGCTCTAGGTGTGTGTGCATATTTGAAGTGTACAAGATCCGGACCAAGTGGAACTTAACCTGGCTCTAGGTGTGTGCATATTCGAAGTTCACATGGAGCTACGTTAGTTTTCTAATGAGCATCCGGCCGAGTAACAAGCTACTCCACCGGAGGCTCGGGGACTAATGGTTATTATCTACAACATGTAAAGGAGAAACGACATACCTCCATCATTCGCCCCGTGAGGTTAATTGCCTTAGCGGCGGTATTCGTCTGGGCGGAAAATTTTGCGGGGCCGAACTTTTCTGGGAGATCGTCGTTGTGGACGAACTCCGCCTTATTCCAGTTCATGACGGACTCAATAAGACTCGGAGGGTACCACTCACCGGTGGGCATATGGGGTGCCACCAAGCCCTTTGCGTGCGCTTCTTTCCTCTCAACCAAGGCAAGGGTTGGGCTAGTATGCAGAACCATCTGCTGCGCATCAGTTGGCTCGGCAGGAACATCCTTCGCTGCTGGAGTTTTCTTGGGAAGCATCGATGATAGGGTTCACTGCCCAGCCTCGACGAATGCTGACTTGGTAGTATCCGGAGCCTTTTTGCCCTTAGCTTGCTGGGAAGAAGTAACTGCAGTGGATTTCCCCTTAGAAGCTGCTGGAGTAGTTCCTCGCCGAGGCTAAGATGACTCGGACGAGGCGGAAGAACTTGGCACTGGAGCTCTTGTAGCTGGACTTGGAGCTGTTGTTGGTTTTCTTGGTGCCAGAACAGGTGCTGGTGCTGGCTCGGTCGCTGGTACTGGAACTGCTGCTGGTGCTGGTGTTGAGATAGACTCGGTGGCTGCTGGTTGCGGCGATGCCGAGGTGGTGGACGCTGTCGCCTCGGCTGGACCGACCCCTCCTGCTCTGAGGTTGCGTTCCTCTCGACGAGGTAGTGCGGACCCCGAGGAGCAGCCGCAGAACCCTCTGGAATAGGGTTCAACGGACGTGACTCATCGTCACGAGGAGGAGAAGGGCCGGATCGAAGTGGTGAAGAGATGCTTGATCCGCTCTGAGGGACCTCCACTGGAGGTTTGAAGAAGAGAATAATGTCAGAAGAGAAATTACCACGATGCAAGGAAAAGTGAGTTACGCAACGAAAAATGACTTACGCATCCGAGGTTTCGACCTCCTTGGGTTTTCGAGCCCTTCGTGCCGGGGCTTTGCCCGCCCGCTTGGAGGCAGTCTTGTCTCCGGCCTTCTTTTGCCTTTTTGTGGGCCGAGAAGGTTCGGAGGAAGAACTTGATGCGGCTCCACGCTTCTTCTTCGACACCACCGGAACCGGCTCGCCCGTAGCAAGTGGAGGATCCTCGTGGATATGCCCACCGGGGTTAGCTGATGCCGGAAAGGCAAAAGAAAGAGGGACAGCCTCAACAGGTTCAATCACGTCGACATCCGAGTCATCCTCATCATCGGGCCAATCTCTAAGAGAAGAGAATTTACCGCTGGGTCGTTTGGTAGCGTCGGTCATAGGGAGAAACATCTCCTGGTCCGGCTCCTCCTCATCCAGGATTTCTCGGTCCGGCGCCCACTTGAGGGTCGGATCCGTACCATCCTCGAGAGTTTGCTGAAGGAACAGCTGAGAAAAAGCATGAAGAACAGAGTCAAAAACACAACAAAAACCGACACATATTTGATCAGAAATAAGTTTGCCCCGCGAAACTTACCGCGGGAGGGAGCCTGTCACGACAGAAGTGCTCAATTCCCCAAGTCCATTCGGCGGAGAAATCCCTGTGGGTGGTGAAGAGAGCCTTAACCCGGCGAAAGATCTCCGTGTTTCTCAACTCGAAGGAGGAGGTTCGGTTGGGGTCGCGGCTGAAACTCATGTGGCACAACTTATGGGTGCGCTTCTGGAGGGGAGAGATTCGGTTGCGCACGAACGTGATCATAGCATCCTCATTGCGCAATCCGAGTTTCTTCAGCTCTGCGAACCTCTTGTTAACTTGGTTGGCCAGAGCTGTAGGCTTCTTGGGGACCTCCTCCCAGAATTCCGGGTCAGGTGGACCCGGAGCGTAGGGCAGCAACCGAATCAAATCTTCAGTGCCCGCATTCCGGACATAGAAGAAGGTCTGGGCCCATCCTTTGCAGGAGTCAAGCCCGGTAACCCGGGGGAAAACGGAAAGTCTCCGGGGTGAGATGGAGGCAGCTCCGAATTGGGTGAGCTGCTTATCCTCCGACTCTACTTGGTTGTTGGGGATGATGTTGTGACGAAGGCCGAAAAACCGGATCCACAACTCCTTCGTGGGCCATAGTCCGGTGTAGCCTTCAATCGTAGAGGCAAAAGCGGAGAGAGAGGTGATAATGTTGGCTGGGAGATGGTGCGGCTGCAAGTGGTAGGTGCTAACCCAATCCCGGAAGAAATCGCTCACCAGCAGACCAAATCCCCGTTGGAAGTGGGACACGAACACGACGAACTCACCTGGATTGGGTGAGGGGGCCAGTTCGGCGGAGGGGAGACGAGCGACGACACCGGCAGGAATGCGTCTGGTCCGGTAGAGCCAGTCAAGGTCATCTTGACAGACCCATGATCCGGCCCACGCGCCGCGGTCCGCCACGACGACGTCCTCCTCCATTTCCTGCTCGGCGATGATGAGCTCCTCCTACGTCATCTCGTATTCACTACCCTCGCTGGCGCTAGCGGCAGCGGGGATCTGAGGCCTGGATTGGCGAGGACCCGTGGCTAAGAAGTTGCGCAGCGGTGGCTGCGAAGCAGAAGCACGGGGAAAGTGCGGCGGCGGCGCTGCTGCTAGAAGCACTGGCGGCGGCGCGGTCGCAAGGAAGACGAAGGAGAAGAGCAATGGGCAGAGGTGCGCAGAAGTGGGAAAAATGCTAAGGGGTGCGCCCCTCCGCTACTTAACCACCCCCTGAGAGGGTGAGTGGGATCGCACTGTGCCAACGAGCCACATGGTGTGGCTGTGTATCGCACGCCTCAGCCAATCGTAGAGGAGCCACACAGAGGGCCACAGAGCAGAAGCAATCCTGTGACGTGATGCACTGATGTGGTAAACGAGGAGGTAGGCGTGACGTGACCCCCGCACAGTGATAACTGACAATTACTGCGGCGGTTACTGTGCAGGCCCTTAAAATAAGACAACGTGATGATTAGTCTTCGCGTGGGTTGGCGTATGAGAGAAGGAAGCAAGGCCCGGATCGAACCATGGTAACCCGGACCGCAAGTAAAAACTTAGAATGTGCAGAGGGAAAGTAAAACCATGAGATCCGAGTCACAGTGGTAACCCGGCCGGCAAGTGAAAACTTGGAACATGCGAAGGGAACGTAAATCCATATAATCCGAGATAAAGAGCTAACCCGGAATTAAACGTCCAAGGCTCGAACATAAATGAACCTGATGTGGCCTTAGCGGCCAAGGCCGCTAAGACCGCACCAGCTTCGGGGACTAATGTTGGGGGGATACCCCCGGGTAGGGTCACTCTGGGGTATAAGGGCCGAGTTAGCCGAGGTTCGGCAGGGTCAAAGCGGATGCTGGCCAGGTCACCTCAAGGCAGGCCGGATCACGGAGTAACCCGGACCAGGGGGGTCGCCTAACATTGTCTCATCCGACTTAAGGAGTAAGTCGGAAGTGCTTGTCTAACTTATATGCAGGAACATGTGGGGCCGGATCTACTATGATCCGGGTCCCCGCTTAGCTTCTGGGAGAAGGAAGGAATCTCTCTGATAAAAAAGAAGGTCCGGTACCCACTGCATGAGCGAAGCAAGCAAGGGCAGGACCACCGGGTCGTAGCCGACAAGGGTGACGACGCCCATGTCGGCTGACGCAGGCGCCGCAGAGGCGGACGCGGGGAAAAGCACCCCGGTCGGGTTACCACTTTGAGAGGAGGCATATTCTTAGGAATATGCCTCCACGTATGCCCTAGGCAGAGACCGAGCCCCCTCTATATAAGGGGGGCTAGGGTTTCAGTAGAGAGGGTTGAGTTTTTATGCCATGGTGTTTTGGTTAAGGTTCTAGGGGTGAACTGTGGGTGAGAGTAATAGAGCCCCTTCTTTCTCCTCTCGCCAATACAGCTCAAGGAGCACTTGTAATCTTGAAGGAAAGCAATACAAACTTCTGTGTGGAGAATCACTCCACTATCCCTCCCTGGATTTCCCTAGCGTGTATTAGTCCCCACCTTTAGCCTATCCATGGCATCTGCCGTGACACCACCACGACATATAAACACCGAGGATGGCAAGCATCAAACATGAGATCTTTTAGGGATGACGCATTTTGAGCTTGCACAACGCATCTTATTCTCCATATCTTCCACCTTGGATCCAACACATACTCCAAGCGATGCTAATAGACAATTCCTACAAGTGCAACTTGATACACATATTAGTTCATAAAGATTGTCATTAATTACCAAAACCACACATGGCGGCCCACGTGCTCTTTCAAATGTGCAATGTGGGTGTAACCGTGTAAGATGATCAATGGAGAAGAAGTAACCTGAGGACAATACTTGGTTCTGTGACCTTCCTGTGAAGCTACTTTTCCGAGATAGACAAGTCATTCATGGGAAATTATAATTGTGCTAGGTTGTTTGGGACATGCATTAGATAATAAAATTGTCAGATTCAAAATCCATGTTCCTTTCATGCTTCTGTTCTTCGACACCTACATTTTCCAGTTCATAGTAAATACTTTTTGTTGATTAAGTCAGTACCATAAGTGCAAATTACTTAGATGTTCCGCATTTTGTATCGGTTTACCTTCGTTTTGCCGGGTATATTTTACGAATGCCACTATTTTCAATTGAATCAATATGTTTAGAATGCTTGATTAGTTACTGAACTGTCATTTTTCTTGTGAACTTGGTGCGATACTAAATGTTGCGAAGCCAAGAAGGGTTTAACGGTGGCCATTTTGGTCTGGGAGCGGTTGGTCTTGCTGACCTATGATCAGTTGGCAGAATAAATTTACAAAAATAAATTTACATCGGCGCCACGCCATCTGGCCGGTCATCGTGCTGTCCCTAGAATGCTTCTATTGATAAAATTTTATTCTTTCTTTATTTAGAAGGAGATGGTGTGGCAAGACAGAGCAGTGCATGCCGTTGGCAATCTTCCTCACGTGGATAACGCTACATTAATCCCAGTTTTTTGCGACTCGGTACACGAGTATGTACGCGCCACTGCCTCCTCCTCTTGTTCTCTATTAGATCAATCCATTTTCTCATATGTGCAGCCAGTCATTGAAATGGCATATTGTATTACAGTCCAGATGTGACGAGGTAGCTCTCAGAGGTCAGGGGCAAGGACAAGACGGAGAATTTCTCCGGTCTTACAAAAGGTACCGATGAAAAATTAATCCATTTGGGATGCAAACACCCATTCTTGGCCTTGACTGTCGTTTCATTTTTGTGGTGGCTTATATCCCAATAATTGATTGCCTGATGACTTTCCATTCATGCTGCAGTTAAATCTATATAACTTTGTTTCCATTATATGACCATTCCGTTAATTGCTCCTTAAGAATCGATTGTTTAGCAGGAAGTACAAGGCTGAGTACGTATGCCAGGGCCTGATGGAAGATTACCTCGTCATGCCCACATCCGATATGTGATGAACCCTTCCTCATACTTGCACCGACGGTCCAAAGCTTTATTACTTAGGTGAGTTGAAACTCAACGTTTCCACCTTTTCATTTGGGGACAACAAATGCTTTTGAAATTTGAAGATATATTGTTTTGTTTTATTTTGCTAAAGGCCATAAATTCCATGGAGTTAAATATGGATGCACTTAAAGAAATCCAAACTTGTTTTTACAACCCCTGCACACAAGAAATAGAAGCTCTACAAGTTTTTCCGAAAACGCAAAAAACTTTGCGTTTCGATGCATTGATAGAAAAGGAGTATATCTTACAAGTCCAAGAGAGGACCAACACCCGCACCATACAACTCAACCCAGACTAGACTAAGGGAGTATCTGGCTCAACCCCCGGGCTCCAGGCTCAGCCCACGACCCAGCCTCAGCTTTGGAGAAGCTCTACAAGTTCATTACTACATCTATGATTAAGCCAATAAAGTGGAGCTGTAAGTCCACTTCCACCTATATTTTTATCATTTTGTGGGCTCCTAGCAAGTGATACTTCATACCTTCACTGGACATGTGCTTAAATGCTTCTTTTTCTGCAGAGAAATATGAATGCTGTGATAGATGAGTTGTTGCCATTTTTCTTGATCTAGAGTGTAGGGAGTGCCCTCTTCTTGATCCATGAGTTAATGTGATTTTTTCATCCTTTTCTTCTCATCATCCCTGATGATCACTGTATTTTTATTTTTTGTAATTAATTGTACTTCATTGTGTCACTTTCTTAATATCATTAGTGACTTATTATTTTACAGGAATGTCACCGAGTGGAAAGAAGAAACACTTCTACGATTTTCACTCGAAGACAAAACATGTAAAGCCAACAATAGCGCAATCAGGTATGGAATTTTCTTGGACATGTCTTTTAGATACTCACATACGCATGAGAATTGTGAACTGGCACCTGCAACAATTGTGTCATAAAAGTTGGTGCAGGATTAGTTTGGCTAATTTTCCTTGTATTTGCACGGTACATTATTTATATTTGTTCTCATGGATAAAGTAGCACTTACTTTGTAAGTTGTTGATTATGGCTGCACCAGACACGCAACAAATTGAGCTGTTGTATGATCGATATAGAGGGCCTTCTTTGTTTCTATGAGGTATTTTTAGCTACTGGATGCCTCCAGCAGGGATGTATTATTTATTTATTTACGCACATAAGTCATAACCTTATTAAACTGTTTTGCGGATGTGGAGTGAAGGTTTACCCCCTCAACATAGTGAGGGCAGGTTTAGTCAGCTGAAATTAGCGCTGACAGTATTTACTCTTCCAAAATCTGTATTCTGGAAAACTAAGGAGTCCTGTTTTACAGTTTTTTTTCGAAAGTTCTAATATGCAGACTGGAAGAGACATGTTGCAGATTGATTCAGTAATCCGTGAGATTTTTTGCAGCTTTGAAGTCTCAGTTGTAGCCTTAAGCTATTAACACCAAGGCATGAGTTGAATACAAAAAATGCATTCTTAAGAGGGAAATGGCAGGTGCATAGCCATTTATTGTATTACATCAAAACCCATGGAAACCAAGATATATTGGTCTATATTTAGGTTTTGTCATATCGCATTTAGACCTCCATAGTGGCTTAAAACTAGAAAAAATAGATACTGGGTCAAAGGAATCTTTCTGTTTTTCTTTTGCAGTCGTTATGTACATATATGAAGTAGGCGCCCAATGTGTTCGTAGTTCTGTAGACTTTGTGTGGGTGGTCAGTCGCCTGGCCCTAAGAAACCACAGTTTGTATTTCCCTCTTGGTTCGACCTGTTATCAGGTCTATAATTAGTTAATTGTATTGTCTTCAGACTATCCTGCCTTTGTCAGGTGACAGACCTTTGTAGCCTCAACCAAGTGGCGTCATCTCATTATCTGCAAAATGCTTTTAGCTTTGATTTTTGAATGATGTGTTGTTAAATCTCCAGTTATCGTTCTGTGTTGTTGTTTATTTGATAACCAAATCTGCATTATGTCTTTGTTGTACCTCAAACGTCCTGAGGATGCCATGTTCTCGCTGATTTGGAACTGTTGGAGCGTGAAAGAATATTAAAATTTAGTCAGGTTTGTAGTCTCAGTAAAAATGTCTTGGGTACACTAGGCACATGTCATGCTCTGTATTATAAGCTATGTCGTACTAATTATGGTTTACATAGGGTATACCAGTAGTTTAACAGTGCAAAAGGCTAAGTGGGTGGAAGTAGAACCGGGTTTCCGCAATGTATGGACGAGTCGTGTTTCCAACAATGTATTAACGAACCGTGTTTCCACCGTGTCGACGCGTAGTGGCTAACGAGCGAGCCACATCATTGAAACCAAACAGGAGTGTGGAATCCATCGACATTTTGTCGGAAGCATGGCGTTAGTAGTAGCTTCTCGAACTTGTGAGTGGCCATGTGAATATGGATTAGGTTTCATTGCATCAACACAAATACTACAATTCATAAACAATATTGTTTTCCCACCTATGTTTTTATGAATGTTATACAAAATAGAAACCGGTGTGAAGATCACGGGGTCGTGCGCACCCCTAAATCTAGTTCATATTCTGAGCAGCACCGTATACTAACACCTGTTTGATTCTTTCGAGCACCTGGACTAGCGAGGCATTCATATTCTGAGCAGCACTGTTGGCACGGCGTGTTGAACGGGACTAACCAGGGGCACTTGGATACAATGGCAAATACTTGTTATTTAGGAACGAGCAACAAAAATTGATTAATTGCACAGCAACACAAAAATGTCCAACGGCTAGTGCACAACGAGAAAGAATATCCAATAAAACAGGAGCCTACAAAGCTAGTTATTCAATCACCTGGCACCCTAGAAGAATTATGCAATTGTTGCAAACGGGCAGTAGGAGTGCAACAGTGCGATGGGTTGTGTTCTTCAGCTACTTTACCCAGCCTAGCAAGCAAGTTGGTCACCTGGTAACTGTTGTTGTCTTAACCCGGGCTTTGCCCTTAGGATTGGCTTATCTGGCATGCTCTTGTCGAGCTTAGCAAATTGAGTAGCAGTGCTGAAACCAAAAACTTCGGACCCTGCAAAGAATACAATTTATAGGTTAAAACACTTGCATTAATTTACAAATATATAATTGTGTCGTATCATGATCGTCTATATTAACTCTTTAATTCCATTACAATGATAGTGTACCATGTTAAGAATATGCATATTTGAATAAGTTGTGCACTTTGCAACCTTCAATAGTTCAGGGCTAATGAAATGCATATGTTATGCACTACTCTTTGCTTACCAGATGGATGAAACCATCGCCATGCAAATTCCTGATGCATACTACGATAGTGGTGGAAGGGACAATGAGGAAATGTGTTGAATACATTCTAGAGCCATATAACTTATCTGCTATGTGGTATGGTTCGGTGGTATTTATATTCAGACACTGCATATGAGTTACTCTAAATAATGGAAGTTCACCTGAAAAAGGGCACACAAAGTTTATAGTCCCTTCTTGCCTTAGCTCTCTTACCTACCTGCACTTAACGGGACTCAATGGAAATGATGGAGCTAACTAATTTATGCAACTGATATATCATTAATTGAGATATATATTTTGGCAGTGGCATTTGATTTTCTTATATATACTACCAACCCTCCTTCACTATTTGATCATTGTCGTCCCTTGTAGGCAACCTCATGTCTTATTGTCGTTGTATGGTCCTCATTGATTCGTATGATTCCCAAAACACCATAGTAAGATAATCTCAAGATTGGAGTATCATTGAGCTGTTGAATGCCCTGGGATCAGAAGCTGGATGAATTCACCAAACAATGTTCGACACCACTGGAAAAGAAATGCAATGTAACAATAGGGCTGAGTGAATAAAAAATTTCCTCCAACATAGAGTACAATGGAACCGACTCCTTTTGAGCTTGTGATTCTACATAAGCTAGCTTTTGGAAGATTGTGGGGGAGAAGCCGTGGTGGGGAGAAATCCACAGAATCTGATTCCTTCCGTTCTTTTTGGTTCCTAGGCATTTGGCTTGTTTGATGTGTTGAGTTGTGAAATATCTGTAATATGTATGCTAGTTTTTAGTATACAATGAGCTAGAAATGAATAAGGAAGATTATAAAATAGTCAAATGAGATGATACTATTAGTTGTACAATTCATTACATGGCCAAAATAAAATAAAAGTCTTTTAGCGATAGCGTATTTACAATTAGAATAACTCATCATGCAACTAAACTTCCAAAAATTCTCTATTGCATTGCACCCATGACAGTATCGGAAGAAGATGAAGCGTTTCCCCCGACATAAGATGGGCTGCTAATGTAGAAGCCCACCAGGGATGCCTATATAAGAGAGAAGGCGAACTGAATAGGGTTGAGCATTCCACCCATCCGCCACTCCTCTTACGTCTATCTTGCATGAGAGGACCTAGCAGTTTGCTGTGTGACCTTCCACTCTGGACGTGTGGATACCTCGGAGGTGCTGCAGCTGTAGCACTTGGACGAGCCGCGCACAGGGGCGCTTCTCGTGGGACGAGGACAAGGAGGAGACGTAGAACATCTACACTGCCGCGACGTGCTTCATCGAGTTCTGCAACTACACGTCTAGTGGTAATCCCGTGATCTATGACAATAGTATTCCTGGTTGATGCGGTAGAAAATTTTGATTTTGCGCTAGTGTAGCTTACCCGTTTCCCTTCAGTGGTATCAGAGCCGATGTTGTTCATTCATAGGTTCGGGAAGTTTGCATATGGTGATATGTTGATTGATATGAATGATGTGATCATTTGTATGGCGGTGGTTCTGGACTGATCTATGATCTTACTTTCCGTGATCGTGATTCTAAGGTTGTCGAACGACTTACCCCTACCGGTCGGTTTCTGCCATCGGGGTAGACAGTGACACATAAATCCAATTGAATCTCGCGAAGATCAATATGATTGATCGAATCGGGAACTAGATCTGAATCGACGTACCGTGATCAAAGGAGTTTGGTCAAATCGGAACAATAGTTGGTTTATGGTAAATTTGATTTGCCGATCAAAATTGTCAACACCCGGGTTTTTAATCCCAGATGCCCGTTATGCCATACCTCGCAATCCCAGGATTACCATTTTTGCGAGACATAACGGATTGGATATCATAGTACATCATCCATTACAAACCATACATAAGGTTTTACACAAATAAGGATCTCATGATCCAGTCTTTAATACAACAAGCAGCGGAAATAAACGATAGCGTAGCGGTGGGGTCCATCTTCAGGGGCACAGGCAATGCTGACGAAGGCAGATAGTCCTAGTTATCATAGCCGTCCTGATGACCATCATCTTGAGAATCTCCTTCATAGTCTGGCCATGATAATAGCCAGGGACAAAAGCCATGAGTACTCTTTAAGTACTCGCAAACTACTACTAGCAAGGGTTATGATTCCAAGTTAAAGTACTGAATTGAAAGAATAACTATCAAGTTAAGTTTGAAACTTAAGCTGAGTTCTGAAACAAGAAAAGATAAAATAAAAGTCTAGAATCACTTAAGGTGGGGAGCTATTTTCATCTACACAACCCTGTTGTGGTCAAGTCAAGGTTCATCATTCATTTCAAGGTATTTAGAAAACATCTGACAACGAAACAGTATGGCCATTCCAACTGTCCATAACCGCGGATGCGGCTATTCGAATAGTTTGACACTCTGCAGAGGTGGTACACTTTCACCACAAGATTCGATGCATCTGTCAGGGATAACCCTGAATCATCATACTTAGTATGCAGATAATCAAACATAACTTTCCCTTTACACACCCTAGTACAAGCACCTCTCCTATGAGCATGGCCTCCCAACCATGACCATCAGTCATCTTGGGCACTGCATAGGTGGACAACATTGAGCGGTAGCCTCAGCTCAAACCTCTCCCGTGAGGGAACTAATACTAATGCATATAAATTTCCAGCTAAGCCTTACCCAATTTAGGTAATGTGGTTGTACGGTAAATTTGGAATGGTATCGCATCCGAATCCAACCATCAGTTTTATAAAAAGGGTTAAGGCTCATGCCTCATCATTTTCATCATCATAAGCAATTGTGTTTCTCAACACATGTCAAAACATCTCAATAGAATGACTCATCATTCCAAGGTTTTCATAACTCATTTTCACCAAGTGTTCCCATTTTAAAATGACTCAAGTTTGATCTATTCTAAAACACTAGGTTAAGAGTGTTCTCTAAGGTGGAAAGGTGGGATCAATCTCATGCCATAGAATGACATCTAAGGTTTTCTAGGTAGGTCAAGTTTTATACTCTTTATGCTACCTTCAAGATTAGTTAAAGGTCTTTGTGTAAACTAAGGGGGTGTGAGCAAAGTATGCTTAAGGCATCTTTTACTAAACTATCTAGTTTTATTCTAGCTTGCTACAATAGCTTACTAAAGCATGTTTGCAAGGGTTAGCTTGACACTAATAGCTTGCCTTGGTTGGTGCAGTGGTTGAAGTTGTCTTCTTCTTCTTCTTCTTGGTAGAACTCCTCCTCCTCGAAGGCTTGGTCGGTACTAGCGTCTAGAAATACATAGGGAGTGCACAATCACCAAGCAGTACTTAACTTAGGCTAAGTAGTATTCTAAACCACACAATTGATGATCTATTATCATCCCAACATCACAAGTTTAATTCAATAGTTTCAACCTTTTTATTTTGGAAAAGTAATTTCTACTCATTGAAATAATAACTAAGATTTAATATTCACCACCAAAATATGGGATCATATGGACACATGACCTCACCACATATTCCAACATGTGGGAATGAGATTTAAAGGTTGGATCAATATTACTTTGGTTTAAGTTTATTATTTAATGATTTAAAGTGACTAGAAATGCCTATATAGCATTATTTTGATACTAGTCCAAAGTCACTGCCTGTAAACCTTAATATTATTACATATTTGGATAGATATGATGAAATATGATTTTTGAGAGTTGGAATCAACTCAAAAGCTAACTTGGTTGATTTTATAAAAATGTTTCAAGTTGCAAAAGCTTCTGTCTTCTTATTTTTATTAGGAGAAATCTATAACTCTAAATGAATTAAATCCAACGGGCTTGGATACAACATTTCAATACCTTCCAGACGACATTAGTTTCATGTAATTTGGATTTGTCAAACTCACATAATTGAATTTTGAAACACTGGACAGAAACTATATTCTAACTAAAAAGAAAAACCTAGATTTGAATCTACGGGCTTGCGCGGGAAAGGAAATGGGCCGGCCCAGTGGCGCTACGCGGCACAGGGCTCAGCTGACAGGGGGGTCCCACTGGTCAGCGACACTTAAAATGCGAAACGGTATGCGCGCTGTGAGCCGTGCGATTAGAGGCTAGATCTACGGCTGAGGGTCGTCGTCGACGACGGACGGGTCGCCGGCGAGCTCGAACCCTAGCGGCTCGGTGGGGGTCTACTGGGGGCGTACTAGGGCTCCAGCAGGGTCCACGATGCGGGCGAACGAAGTGGAAGACGACGGCGAGGCGTGGTCGCGGCGGAGCTTGGGGTGGCCGGAATCAACGGCACCCTTCTTCTCCAGAGGCGGCGGCTCCGGCTCCAATTCCGGCGAGCTGCTGCTCCACTTGCTCCGGCGAGGGTTGGTTGAGGTTCAGAGAGTTGAGGGGAGTGGAATGGTGTGAGTCTTTGGTGCTGGGGAGGGCTCCTTTTATAGGATCGACGGTGAGACCGAGCGGGATGGGCGGTCGACGGTGGCGACATGGCTACGGCGAGCTAGCGGCATGGCTGGGGATGGCGATCGATGGGCGGTCCCCTGGCGGTGCTCTAGCGCTTAAATGCGGCCGTAGGGGCGGTGGTATGCAGTTGGGGTGAGGTGGCGCTCTGAGAGGCAGAGGCGGCGGTGTCCACGGCGAGCGGTGGCTGTGGGGCTTTGGACGGCGAACAGGGGTGTCTGGGGTGTTCTCCAGGTCGAGGCGGAGCGGTGGGCGCGGGCTGGTGTCGAGTGGTGGCTTGTGCACGCGGGGACAGGGCGCGCTCTGCGGGCAGCGTCGGCATGGTCTGGTGGCACTGGGCGCGGCTTCTCCTCGGTGGTCCACGGCTGCTCTTGGCTCGGGCAAGGGACAGAGAGGGGCGGTGCGGCGTTGGCTACCTCCTAGACATGGCGAGGGAAGGGGGAGTGGTCTGCTGCGACGGTTGCAAGGTTTGCCGGCCAGGGTGGTGCTCGACATGGCTTGGCATTGCCACTAGGGCATAGGGGATGGGCTGCAATTGGCATGGTTTGATCAAAGGGGGATAGAGGGATTAAATGGAGATCAAATGGGGGCAAAACCCTGTTCAAAATAGTGAGCTAGGATTAGAGTTAGGATTCTGCCTGCCAAGTGTTTGATGAAATGGCCGCAAGAAAAAAAGTTTTGAATTTTGAGTTCAAAATTTTTGGGTGATCTCCACTAGTGCTAGGTAGGCTCTGGTTGCAAGGGTTTTGAAAATGGATCTCAAATACATGGTTTTTGAAATAGGGGTGATCTATGCATATGCATTAGATTCAATTTTGAACTGCCATTTAAAATAGTTTCTAGAAGGTTTTTAGAAGTTCAAAAGGTGGGCCTTGGTACCTCATTATGTGTACTAGCAAGGGGTGCAAAGATCAAGAATTGTTTCTGTTAAGAATTGAGTACTAGGAATAGCCAAAGTAGGCATGAGAGTTAATTTTGTCAAAATGACCATTCCTTTATTTTAATTCTTTTTGATATGATTTATTTTAGGAAAAGTTTGGGAATGATGTAGATGATGTTTAAATCCCCTAAGAAACATTTTAGAAGCAAAGGGTCACACAATCATGGCAATTCAAAACAACTCCTATTTTAAATGCACACATACATGAATGCCTTCATTTTAAATATGGAAAAGTTTTTGTTAATCCTAAATTTGGATGATTTGATCTTTGATAAGCTTGGATTGAAGTTTTGGGATGTTACAAACCTTCCCCCCTTAAATAAAATCTCGTCCCGAGATTTACAAGAAAACTAGGAACTAAAGAGATCTGGGAACTCTGCCCTAATGTAATCCTCGCGCTCCCAAGTGGCTTCCTCCTCGGTATGGTTGCTCCAATGAATCTTGAGAAACTTGATACTCCTGGTCCTGGTGGTTCTGTAGGCTTCTTCTAAGATACGAATGGGCACTTCCTGATAGGTCAGGTCATTGTTGATTTCCACTGCTCTGTGATCGATATTCTTGAAAACTTCAGTCTTCTTAGTCACTTCCAAGCATTTGCGAAGTAACAAGATATGGAACACATTGTGGATGGCTGACATCTCTTCAGGCAGTTCCAGTTGATACGATACTTCTCCTCAGTGGTTCAGAATCTTGAGAGGTCCGATATATCTGGGAGCTAACTTTCCCTTTAGACTAAAGCGTTGAGTTCTCTTCAATGGTGAAACCTTGAGATATACGAAATCTCCGACATTGAAAGTCAGGTCTCTTCTTCTCTTGTCAGCATAACTCTTCTGTCTGGATTGGGCGGTCTTGAGGTGCTCACGAACTTTGTGAACTTTCTCTTCTGCTTCTCGGAGAATGTCGGGTCCAAAGATCTGACTCTCTCCTACTTGCGACCAATTCAAAGGGGTACGACACATTCTTCCGTATAGGAATTCAAAGGGTGCCATCTGCAAACTAGCTTGATAACTGTTGTTATATGAGAATTTTGCGAAAGGCAGGCAGTCTTCCCATTTTGATCCGTATTCCAACACACAAGCTCTAAGCATATCCTCCAATATCTGCTTGACTCTCTCAGTCTGTCCATCTGTTTGCGGGTGATAAGCGGTACTGAAATTCAACTTGGTTCCTAAACCTTCCTGAACTTTTTGCCAAAATCTTGAAGTAAACTGAGTTCCTCGATCTGATACGATGGTCTTGGGGGTTCCATGCAGACTAACAATTCTAGCAATGTACAGCTCTGCTAGTTTTGCACTCTGATAGGTTGTCTTGACTGGTATGAAGTGGGCTACCTTGGATAGTCTATCAACTATGACCTAGATTGAGTCATTTCCCCTACTAGAAGTAGGTAAACCGGTGATAAAGTCCATTCCGACGGAATCCCATTTCCATTCCGGAATCTGCAATGGTTGCAACAATCCTGCAGGTCTCTGATGCTCCGCTTTGACTCTTTGACAAATGTCACATTTGGCGATGTAGCTTCCGATCTCTCTCTTCATCTTGTGCCACCAAAATTGCTCTTTCAAATCCTGATACATCTTTGTTCCTCCGGGGTGGATAGAATAAAGAGTATCATGAGCTTCCTTCATGATAATTTCCTTCAGCTCCGAATCTGCTGGTACACAGATACGTCCCTTGTACCACAGTACACCTTCTTCGTCTTCGGTGAATCCAGGTACTTTGCCTGTACCAATATGACGTTTGATTCCGTTGATACTTTCATTCCCCTTCTGGGCTTCCTTGATTTGGCTAATCAACATGGGTTGAAGTTCAATGCTAGCTAGGAATCCTTTACTAACTAACTCAGTCCTGAACTGCTCCAACTCCGCATACAAACTTGGTTGCTTCTCTTGGATCATGGTGTTAAGCCTACACGGCAATCTGCTAAGAGAATCTGCTACCACGTTGGCTTTGCCGGGGTGATAGTGAATGCCAAGGTCATAATCCTTGATTAACTCTATCCATCTTCTTTGCCTCATATTCAACTCCTTCTGGGTGAAGATATACTTCAAGCTCTTATGCTTTGAGTAAATCTCACAGCGATTACCCATCAAATAATGACGCCATGTCTTCAACGCTAGAACCACAGCTGCTAGCTCAAGATTATGGGTCGGATAGTTCTACTCATGCTGCTTCAGTTGTCGAGACAGATACGCGATGACTTTGCCTTCTTGCATCAATACACATCCTAGGCCAATCTTAGATGCATCACAATACACATCAAACGGCTTCTTGATATCTGGCATGATCAAAATTGGGGCTGATATCAATCTCTTCTTCAGCTCCTGGAAACTGGCTTCACACTTGTCTGTCCATTCAAACTTCTTGTCCTTCTTTAATAATTGGGTCATTGGTCGGGCTATGCTCGAGAATCCTTCTACGAACTTGCGGTAATATCCCGCTAATCCGAGAAATGAACGAACTTGGGTTTGATTGGTTGGGGCTTCCCATTCTTCGACATCTTTGATCTTGCTGGGATCAACAGAGACTCCTCTGGCAGACATAATATGTCCTAGGAATCCTACTTCTTTCATCCAAAACTCACACTTGCTGAACTTGGCATATAACTGATGCTCTCTCAGGGTTTCTAGGATAATTCTCAGATGTTGCTCATTCTCTTCTTCTGACTTGGAGTAGATAAGGATGTCGTCGATAAACACAACTACAAACTTATCTAGGAAATTCACAAAGATCTTATTCATGAGATTCATGAAATAAGCAGGGGCATTGGTTAATCCAAAAGACATAACCGTATACTCGTATAAACCATAGCGAGTAGTAAAGGCGGTCTTCGGAATATCCGTTGCACGAATCTTAAGTTGGTGATAACCAGTCCTAAGATCAATCTTTGAGAATACCTGAGCTCCAGTCAACTGATCAAATAGATCCTCTATCTTTGGCAAGGGGTACTTGTTCTTGATGGTGACATCATTCAACTTTCTGTAGTCTGTACACAGACGGTTGCCACTGTCCTTCTTGTCGACGAATAACACTGGTGATCTCCATGGCGATGCACTTGGCTGAATCAAGCCAGTTGCTAGCATGGCATCCAACTGCTTCTTCAGTTCTACTAACTCTGAGGGGTTCATGGTATAGGGTCTCTGGGCTATAGGTCCGGTTCCGGGGATTAGTTCGATAATGAACTCTATATCCCTATCCGGGGGCATACCTGGCAATTCATCTGGGAATACGTCGGGGTATTCACAGACTACTCTGACTTGGTCAATGGTAGGCAGGGCTACACTTTTGTTGCATTTGAATTGATGGGGTAAGGTTTCAGAGGTATGTTCTATGGTTACTCCAGAACTACTGGTCATGGTGATGGCTTTCTTAGCACAGTCTATCAGTCCTTTATGCTTTGACATCCAGTCCATACCTAGTACTACTTCCAAACCTTTGGTTCCAAGTACAATTAGGTTGGCATAAAAATCTATCCCATGTATTCTGATAGGTACAGCTTTGCAAATTTTTCTAGCTTTTGTAGTTGAACCGGGGATTTGAACTATCATGACATGCTTCAGGTTGGTTGGGCGAATCTTACTAGTGCATACAAATTCTTCGGTGACAAATGAATGCGATGCTCCAGAATCAAACAATACTCTTGCTAAAACTGAGTTGACAGAAAACATACCCAGCACTAAATCTGGTGCTTCCTGGGCTTCTTCTGCGTTCATGTGGAAGAGACGACCATTGCGGTTGTGCGGGTTTCCTGGGGCAAATCTCATTCTTGGTTGAACGCGACGCTGCTGCTGAGCTGGGGCATTTACAGGGGCATTGGCGGCAGTCTTCTTGGGACACTCATTGGAGTAGTGACCCTTCACTCCACACTCGAAACAAGTGATCTGGGACTTGTCCTTGACTGCAATAGGTACAACATTGCTGCCAGTTCTGGGGGCAGTGTTGTTGTTGTTGCTCTTGGGAGGGGCATGGTTGAAGTTGTTAGCGTTGCCGGAGTTGTGATTGTTTCCTCCGGGCTTCACATTGCCTCCGCTACGGTTGGGGTAGCTTGGGCGAGAATTTGGGGGTCGGTTGTTCCTTGGTGCATATCCTGGTGAGGGGTTGGGACGGTACTTCTGGTGACTACTGGATCCAGACTTCTGCATCATACGACGCTTGCGGTTGTCGTTTGCCTGGTTAATCTTCCCTTCCATCTGAATGGCAGAGTCAACTAGCTCTTCAAGATCCTAGAAACGGATGTTGATGAGGACAGTCTGCATCTCATCATGTAGTCCATTTAAGAATCTCTCTTTCTTCTTGGCCTCCGTGTTGATTTCATCCGGTGCATATCTGGCAAGTGACAAGAATTTGTCACGGTACTCTACTACAGTCAATCTTCCTTGCTTCAGTTCACGGAATTCATCTCTCATCCTGTTGACAAGACCTTGCGGCACGTGGGTGCGGCTGAACTTGACCTTGAATGCTTCCCAGGTCATCACCTGGCCATGGTTCATGTTGCGGACGCTATTCCACCAAGCTCTTGCATCTCCCGCCAGATAGTGAGTGGCGAAGAGAACTTTCTCATTCTCATCAACTCCTGCAACCTCTAGGTTATTTTCCATGGTCTGTAACCAGTCATCGGCATCTAATGGGTTTTCAGATTGGTTGAAGATTGGGGGATTGGTGTTCTGAAAGTTTTTGAGTTTATATCCATGGTGATCCTGATTTCCATGTCCTTGGTTGCTGAGAGCCATTTGGGCGATCTGCTGCAATGTTGCTAAGTTGGCTTGATGTTTGGCCCTGCTTGCTTCACGGTCCGCGATGAGATTCTGCAATATCTGCAGCATTGGGTCCTGCGATGAGCTGCTCCCTCCTTGGTTTCCACGAGTCATCTGAAGATTGAGATAGATATAGGGGTAAGAGGGAAATTCTAAGGTTCAGGGTTTTGGGTTTTCAAAGCTACAACTTTGAGTTAGACTCAGGTTTTTCAACTAACTTCATTCTCATTTATGCAAGCAAGCACACGATACAACACACACCACAACAATCAAAGGGGAAAACAGATGGTTTGAAGAACCATTCTGCAAACTACGATACAATGAGATGCTACATCTCATGCTACGACAGTGCTCTAGTGCATCTACTCATCGTCAATGAAGTCGGAGTCTTCATCATCAGTGTAGAAGTCCACATCATCCTCTGCCAGAAAATCGTCATCGTTGCTGAGGTAGGAATCCATATCTCCCTGGATGTCTTCTCCTTCATCATCTTCTTCCTTGGCATCAAGCTGAGCTTCCTGCTCCTTGACGGTCTTCTCGAGGTCGGCCACCTTCTTGCGAAGACGGGCGATGGTGCGATCCTTCTTTGCACGCTGGCGACAAAGAGACTGGCGATCTTGGACGAGTAGTGTGAAAGTCTGGGCCTTCTGGTCGGCAATTGCACGATTCTGATTGGCTAACTCTCTGGCATTGTCCAGCTCCTGTTGTCGGTCATGAAGCAAGAAGTCAAGGTTCTCCACTTGACGCTTCAACTCTGGGTGACTTGCCATCTCCATCGGCATTCCCATGAAGTCACGTCTTGCATAGTGGGCAAAACGGGTTCCTTGAATCTTGTTGACGCTGAGGGCACATAGACGTGCGAGAGCTTCATGCATTGCCCTGGCTAATCCATCTAGCCAGTTGTTCTCTCTCACGGAGAACTGAATTCTCCCGAAAGTTGGTGATTCAATGCTCCCTCGAAGATCTGCGGTGACTAGCCATTGTAGGTCTCCTCCTGGGGGTCCTGGAAGTTGAGCTCCTAGAAACTCCGGATGTGGGCGTCCCAGAAATTCTGACAGTGAATCCAGATCCCTCTCGAAGATCAGCTGACCTCCGTTTCCCAACTGGTAAAACTTGCTGAACTGAGTCTCCATCTACAAGAATTTAGGATGAGGAAATTAGTGAAGTGATCCAGTGTGTTAATTTTTAAGTAGTAATGTAAGACTTTTGAGGAACATGTATTTTTGAGAAAGAATGAGTTCACAAGGGTAAGAGGGGAAATAGTTTTTTATAAATACTCACTTTGGTTTTGAAGCTAAGTTTTTGGTTTGGACGTCCATTCTAACTAGGGTCTCCTATGGTCAGGATGCCTCTGATACCAACTTGTCAACACCCGGGTTTTTAATCCCAGATGCCCGTTATGCCATACCTCGCAATCCCAGGATTACCATTTTTGCGAGACATAACAGATTGGATATCATAGTACATCATCCATTACAAACCATACATAAGGTTTTACACAAATAAAGATCTCATGATCCAGTGTTTAATACAACAAGTAGCGGAAATAAATGATAGCGTAGCGGTGGGGTCCATCTTCAGGGGCACAGGCAATGCTGACGAAGGCAGATAGTCCTAGTTATCATAGCCGTCCTGATGACCATCATCTTGAGAATCTCCTTCATAGTCTGGCCATGATAATAGCCAGGGACAAAAGCCATGAGTACTCTTTAAGTACTCGCAAACTACTACTAGCAAGGGTTATGATTCCAAGTTAAAGTACTGAATTGAAAGAATAACTATCAAGTTAAGTTTGAAACCTAAGCTGAGTTCTGAAACAAGAAAAGATAAAATAAAAGTCTAGAATCACTTAAGGTGGGGAGCTATTTTCATCTACACAACCCTGTTGTGGTCAAGTCAAGGTTCATCATTCATTTCAAGGTATTTAGAAAACATCTGACAACGAAACAGTATGGCCATTCCAACTGTCCATAACCGCGGACGCGGCTATTCGAATAGTTTGACACTCTGCAGAGGTGGTACACTTTCACCACAAGATTCGATGCATCTGTCAGGGATAACCCTGAATCATCATACTTAGTATGCAGATAATCAAACATAACTTTCCCTTTACACACCCTAGTACAAGCACCTCTCCTATGAGCATGGCCTCCCAACCATGACCATCAGTCATCTTGGGCACTGCATAGGTGGACAACATTGAGAGGTAGCCTCAGCTCAAACCTCTCCCGTGATGGAACTAATACTAATGTATATAAATTTCCAGCTAAGCCTTACCCAATTCAGGTAATGTGGTTGTACGGTAAATTTGGAATGGTATCGCATCCGAATCCAACCATCAGTTTTATAAAAAGGGTTAAGGCTCATGCCTCATCATTTTCATCATCATAAGCAATTGTGTTTCTCAACACATGTCAAAACATCTCAATAGAATGACTCATCATTCCAAGGTTTTCATAACTCATTTTCACCAAGTGTTCCCATTTTAAAATGACTCAAGTTTGATCTATTCTAAAACACTAGGTTAAGAGTGTTCACTAAGGTGGAAAGGTGGGATCAATCTCATGCCATAGAATGACATCTAAGGTTTTCTAGGTAGGTCAAGTTTTATACTCTTTATGCTACCTTCAATATTAGTTAAAGGTCTTTGTGTAAACTAAGGGGGTGTGAGCAAAGTATGCTTAAGGCATCTTTTACTAAACTATCTAGTTTTATTCTAGCTTGCTACAATAGCTTACTAAAGCATGTTTGCAAGGGTTAGCTTGCCACTAATAGCTTGCCTTGGTTGGTGCAGTGGTTGAAGTTGTCTTCTTCTTCTTCTTCTTGGTAGAACTCCTCCTCCTCGAAGGCTTGGTCGGTACTAGCGTCTAGAAATACATAGGGAGTGCACAATCACCAAGCAATACTTAACTTAGGCTAAGTAGTATTCTAAACCACACAATTGATGATCTATTATCATCCCAACATCACAAGTTTAATTCAATAGTTTCAACCTTTTTATTTTGGAAAAGTAATTTCTACTCATTGAAATAATAACTAAGATTTAATATTCACCACCAAAATATGGGATCATGTGGACAGATGTCCTCACCACATATTCCAACATGTGGGAATGAGATTTAAAGGTTGGATCAATATTACTTTGGTTTAAGTTTATTATTTAATGATTTAAAGTGACGAGAAATGCCTATATAGCATTATTTTGGTACTAGTCCAAAGTCACTGCCTGTAAACCTTAATATTATTACATATTTGGATAGATATGATGAAATGTGATTTTTGAGAGTTGGAATCAACTCAAAATCTAACTTGGTTGATTTTATAAAAATGTTTCTAGTTGCAAAAGGTTCTATCTTCTTATTTTTATTAGGAGAAATCTATAACTCTAAATGAATTAAATCCAACGGTCTTGGATAGAGCATTTCAATACCTTCCAGACAAAATTAGTTTCATGTAATTTGGATTTGTCAAACTCACAGAATTGAACTTTGAAACACTGGATAGAAACTATATTCTAACTAAAAAGAAAAACCTAGATTTGAATCTACGGGCTTGCGCAGGAAAGGAAATGGGCCGGCCCAGTGGCGCTACGCGGCACAGGGCTCAGCTGACAGGGGGGTCCCACTGGTTAGCGGCACTTAAAACGTGAAACGGTACGCGCGCTGTGAGCCGTGCGATTAGAGGCTAGATCTACGGCTGAAGGTCGTCGTCGACGACGGACGGGTCACCGGCGAGCTCAAACCCTAGCGGCTCGGTGGGGGTCTACTAGGGGCGTACCAGGGCTCCAGCAGGGTCGGCGATGCGGGCGAACGAAGTGGAAGACGACGGTGAGGCGAGGCGTGGTCGCGGCGGAGCTTGGGGTGGCCGGAATCAACGGCACCCTTCTTCTCCAGAGGAGGCGGCTTCGGCTCCAATTCCGGCGAGCTGCTACTCCACTTGCTCCTGCGAGGGTTGGTTGAGGTTCAGAGAGATGAGGGGAGTGGAATGGTGTGAGTCTTTGGTGCTGGGGAGGGCTCCTTTTATAGGCTCGACGGTGAGACCGAGCGGGATGGGCGGTCGACGGTGGCGACATGGCTACGGCGAGCTAGCGGCATGGCTAGGGATGGCGATCGATGGGCGGTCCCCTGGCGGTGCTCTAGCGCTTAAATGCGGCCGTAGGGGCGGTGGTATGCGGTCGGGGTGAGGTGGCGCTCTGAGAGGCAGAGGCGGCGGTGTCCACGGCGAGCGGTGGCTGTGGGCTTTGGGCGGCGAACGGGGGTGTCTGGTGTGTTCTCCAGGTTGAGGCGGAGCAGTGGGCGCGGGCTAGTGTCGAGTGGTGGCTTGTGCACGCGGGGACAGGGCGCGCTCTGCGGGCGGCGTCGGCATGGTCTGATGGCACTGGGCGCGGCTTCTCCTCGGTGGTCCACGGCTGCTCTTGGCTCGGGCAAGGGACAGAGAGGGGCGATGCAGCGTTGGCTACCTCCTCGACATGGCGAGGGAAGGGGGAGTGGTCTGTTGCGACGGTTGCAAGGTTGGCCGGCCAGGGTGGTGCTCGGCATGGCTTGGCATGGCCACTAGGGCATAGGGGATGGGCTGCAATTGGCATGGTTTGATCAAAGGGGGACATAGGGATTAAATGGAGATCAAATGGGGGCAAAACCCTGTTCAAAACAGTGAGCTAGGATTAGAGTTAGGATTCTTCCTGCCAAGTGTTTGATGAAATGGCCGCAAGAAAAAAAGTTTTGAATTTTGAGTTCAAAATTTTTGGGTGATCTCCACTAGTTCTAGGTAGGCTCTGGTTGCAAGGGTTTTGAAAATGGAGCTCAAATACATGGTTTTTGAAATAGGGGTGATCTATGCATATGCATTAGATTCAATTTTGAACTGCCATTTAAAATAGTTTCCAGAAGGTTTTTAGAAGATCAAAAGGTGGGCCTTGGTACCTCATTATGTGTATGTGTACTAGCAAGGGGTGCAAAGATCAAGAACTGTTTCTGTTAAGAATTGAGTACTAGGAATAGCCAAAGTAGGCATGAGAGTTAATTTTGTCAAAATAACCATTCCTTTATTTTAATTCTTTTTTATATGATTTCTTTTAGGAAAAGTTTGGGAATGATGTAGATGATGTTTAAATCCCCTAAGAAACATTTTAGAAGCAAAGGATCACACAATCATGGCAATTCAAAACAACTCCTATTTTAAATGCACACATACATGAATGCCTTCATTTTAAATATGGAAAAGTTTTTGTTAATCCTAAATTTGGATGATTTGATCTTTGATAAGCTTGGATTGAAGTTTTGGGATGTTACAAAAATGCTTAAAGCAAATTGTATAGATTCGATCTCTCATTTTTCACGTGCTGCCCCTTCGAACCCCGCATGGGGAGACCCCCTAGACCCCCCTTAGTCGTAGCCCCTTTTGTATCACGTTAAGATTCATAGGTGCTGCGATTTCACATGATCCGGTAGAATGCGATTCTATGTACAACTTGTTTTTGCAGGATGTATGTGATCAGTATGGCCCAAAAATGTATGTGATGCATCTATGTATTTTCTCATGACCTGCGTGTCGTGAGTAGGGCAACACGGCTGGAGCCAAATGTGTTGTCAATTATTGTACCGGCATGCGTGCCAACTTGTGATGATTTCAATACCATGTAATTTTGATTACTAGCTGTTAGGAGTAATAGCTTGTATTAGTTCTTGGAGAACTCATCACTTGGAGGATGGCTCGCATAAGAGCATCAAGATGGAGATCATCATGGTGGACAGATTCTATGGTGATGGAGATCACCATGAGAAAATGGGCCATACTGTATCACATCTATGTGAATGCTATTCCTATACGGTTTACTACCATGCATGCTTAGATGATAGAAGTAGAACGATCCCTCACAAATTTTAAGTTAAACCATGCCTTCCCAACCAAACCTTGCACCATCCTATGCCATGTACAATCGTTGGTGAGTCTATGAAATTAGGGTGCCGCGGTTTTTCTTGGCTGGATGGGTTTGTATCGGATACCTACACACATAAGTGTTGGTGAGCTTAACAAGCTCATTTTAACAGTTAAGGACCTTGGGGCATAAAGGTTGGGCTCCTAGTTTTGACATAGAGATGTCACCCAACAACAAGAGTCATATGTGATATGATTAGCAAAAGTTGCTTACCGGTTTACCTTGTATTCTAGCAGTGATGCTAAAGCTCACTAGTCGACTTGTTAATTGTGTATCTTGAATCACTTATTATCAATAGAGGGATGTTGATTTAAGTGAGAGTATATGATATTAAATTGTTTAATATGTTTTACTCTTTCATGGTTACATGGCTTAGTATTTTGCATGTTTTTATGTTGTAGATCAATGGCACCAAACACTTCATCACCTTTTGCTTTGCGTTCGATTCTTGATAAAGATAAACTAAAAGGAACAAACTTTTCGGACTGGGTCCGTAATCTTAGAATTGTTCTCAGGTCTGATAAAAAGGAAACTGTTCTGGATACCCCAATCCCGGATGAACCTGCTGATAATGCAACTGCTGCCCTTAAGTATGCCTACAAGAAAGCATGTGATGAATCTCTTGAGGTTAGCTGTCTTATGCTTGCATGCATGGAACCTGATCTTCAAAAGCAGTTTGAGGATCAGGAAGCATACGATACGATCGTCGCGCTTAAGGACATGTTCCAAACTCAGGCTAGAACTGAGAGGTACAATGTTGCTAAGTCCTTTGTTGAATACTAGCTAGCAGAGGGAGCAGCTGTGGGCCCCCATGTGATCAAAATGGTTGGTTACAGTCAGACTTTAGAAAAGCTTGGTTTTCCATTAGGCCAAGAGTTGGCTACTGATTTCATTTTGGCGTCTCTCCCATCTAGCTATGGGCATTTCATTTCGAACTACCATATGCATGGGGTGGAGAAGGGCCTTAATGACTTATGTGGGATGCTGAAAATAGCAGAATGTGACATTAAGAAGACTGCAGGGCATAGCAATGTGATGGTTGTGCAGAACAAGCCTAGCTTCAAGAAAAAGGGCACTTCTTGGCAGAAGAAGAAGGTTAAGGATAAGGATATGATCCCTAAGCCAAACCCTGCACCCAAGCAAAATGCTGGACCTGCAGGAGACACCGAGTGTTTCTTTTGTCATGAATATGGCCACCGAAAGAGAAACTGCAGCAAGTACCAGGCTTCTTTGAAGAAGAGTGGAAGTAAGAGTACTTCCCACCCAGGTACGCTTGTTGTAAATGTTGTGGACATTATTCTCGCAGATTCTTATGTTAACTCTTGGTATTTGATACCGGATCAGTTGCTCATATTTGCAATTTGATGCAGGGGCTAATAAGGACTAGAGAAGTGCAGAAAGGCGAAGTGGATTTTTGCGTCGGAATAAAGCAAGAGTTGCTGCATTGTTCGTCGGCGTCATGCAGCATCACCTTCCGTCAGGATTTATTATGGAGTTAAATAATTGTTATTACATTCCTAGTATGGGTCGAAACATTTTATCACCTTCATGTTTGATGAGGGATGGTTATTCATTCACGAGTACAAACAATGGTTGTGTAATCTCTAAGAATTCTATGTTTGTGGATGATGCTCCCATTGTGAATGGGTTATTTATTTTAAATCTTGATGATGTATTTGTTTACAATGTTAGTGCTAAAAGGCTTCGGTCTAATGATTTGAGTCCTACCTATTTATGGCATTATCGTTTGGGGCATATAAGTGAAAAGCGCATGAAGAAGCTCCATGGTGATGGTCTTCTAACTTCGTTTGATTTTGAATCATACGAGACATGTCAAGCTTGTTTACTTGGAAAGATGACCAAGACGCCTTTTACGGGTTTTCCCGAGAGAGCGACAGACTTGTTGAAACTCATACATACTGATGTATGTGGACCAATGAGCACAACAACGAGAGGAGGATATCACTACTTCATTACTTTCACTAATAATTTCAGTAGATATTGCTCTGTCTACATGATGAAGCATAAGTCTAAATTTTTTGAAAAGTTCAAAGAGTTTCAGAATGAGGTAGAGAATCAACATGGCAAGAAAATAAATGCCTTGCGATCTAATCGTGGAACTGAATATTTGAGTCACGAGTTTAGCAATCATCTTAAGAGTTGCGTAATTGTTCCACAGCTCATGCCGCCCAGAATGCCTCAAAGAAACAGGGTCTCCGAACGGCGTAATCGAACTTTGTTGGACATGGTTCGATCGATGATGAGCAAGTCGGATTTACCATTATCATTTTGGGGTTACGCGCTAGAAACAACAGCTTTCACACTAAACAGGGTACCGTCTAAATCCGTAGTTAAGACACCATATGAGATGTGGGCTGGAAAGAATCCCAGTTTGTCTTTCCTAAAGATTTGGGGTTGTGATGCATTTGTCAAGCAACTTCAGTCGGACAAGCTAACACCTAAATCGGATAAATGCATTTTTGTGGGATACCCAAGGGAAACCTTAGGGTATTACTTCTACAATCGAGAAGAGGGCAATGTGTTTGTCGCTCGTAACGGTGTTTTCCTAGAGAAAGAGTTTCTCACAAAGGGAACGAGTGGAAGGTCGGTGCAACTTGAAGAAGTTCAAGATGAGCCAGTCGGGGATGCTTCTACGAGTGATGCTATTGTAGCAGAACAAGTTGAGGAACCTGTGGCAATAGAAGCACCACAACCACGAAGGTCGGCGAGGCTCCACGAAGCACGAGAACTATTATTGTTAGATAATGATGAGCCTGCGACCTATGCAGAAGCTAGAGATGGTGGACCGAGACTATGAGAAATGGTTGATTGCCATGATATCCGAGATAGAGTCCATGGGAGACAATCAAGTTTGGAACTTGGTTGACCTGCCTGATGGTTTTAAAGTCATCGAGTGCAAATGGATCTATAAGAAGAAGATTGATATGGATGGAAATATTCACATCCATAAAGCTTGACTTGTTGCAGAAGGTTTTCAACAAGTTCAAGGAGTTGACTATGATCAGACTTTCTCGCTCGTAGCGATGCTTAAATCTATACGGATCATTCTAGCCATTGCTGCATATTTCGACTATGAGATATGGCAGATGGACGTCAATACAGCTTTCTTAAATGGAATCCTTACTAAGGACGTGTATATGATGCAGTCCGAAGGTTTTGTCGATCCAAACAATGCTCGAAAAGTATGCAAACTTCAAAAGTCTATTTATGGGCTAAAGTAAGCATCTCGAAGTTGGAACATTCAATTTGATGATGTTGTAAAGAAGTTTGACTTCATCAAAAACGAACAAGAACCTTGTGTGTATAAGAAAAAAATGGGAAATCGCTTGTATTTCTAATCTTCAATGTAGATGACATATTACTGATTGGAAATGACATTCCTATGCTCGAGTATGTTAAGACCTCATTGAAAATAGTTTTTCTATGAAGGACTTAGGAGAAGCGACATATATTCTAGGTATCAAGATCTATAGACATAGATCAAGGAGGCTAATTGGATTAAGCCATAGTACGTACATTGACAAAGTGTTGAAACGGTTCAACATGGAAGAGGTAAAGAAGGGGTTCTTGCCCATGTCTCACGGCATTAAACTCAGCAAGACTCAGTGTCCTTCGACCACTGATGAGCGAGAGCGCATGAGTAGGGTTCCATATGCTTCGGCTATTGGATCCATCATGTATACAATGACATGTACTCGCCCAGATGTTTCCTATGCTCTAAGTGTTACGAGCAGATACCAGGCTGATCCAGGTGAGAGTCACTGGACAGTGGTAAAGAATATCCTTAAGTACTTGTGAAGGACTAAGGATATGTTCCTAGTTTATGGAGGTGAGGTTGAACTCAGTGTAAAGGGTTACACAGATGCAAGTTACCTTAACGACTCAGATGACTCCAAATCGCAATCAGGTTATGTGTTTGTCATGAATGGTGGTGCTGTGAGCTGGAAAAGTTCCAAGCAAGATACAATGGCCTCCTCTTCAACAAAAGTTGAATATATTGCCGCCTCGGAGGCTGCAAAGGAAGCTGTTTGGATTAGGAATTTCCTGGTCACTCTTGGTGTGGTTCAGGGCGTGTCCAATCCCATGGATGTTTATTGTGACAACAATGATTCTATTGCACAAGCCAAGGAACCTAGACAACACCAGAAGAACAAACATATTCGTATGCTTTACCATCTGATTCGTGAGTTCATTGATGATGGTAGTGTCATATTATGCAAAATACATACGGACTCAAATGTTGCTGAACCCTTGATAAAGCCACTCCCGTAGCCTGCGCATGAAGCGCACATAAGAGCAATAGGTATTAGATACTATCAAGATTGACTCTAGTGCAAGTGGGAGACTGAAGGAAATATGCCCTAGAGGCAATCATAGAGATGATTGTATTTCGTATGTATCCATGAGTTTTTATAATGTTCCTTGAATATCCATATATCAGGCAACTTGTATTGATTGGCAATTATGTGAATTGTTTGTGAAACTCTTTACTTGTATGGTTATCTAATAGTTATCCCTAGTCAGAGTTCATGTGAGGACACATGTGAATATTATACTAGCACATCGATTAGTTGATGACTATATTTCACAAGTCATAGACATGGAGATATCAAACCAATAATGTGGACACATGTTATGAACATAGGGTTGGACTGACCCAACTTGAGACTGGCAATAATACTTGCAGCTCTCTCTACACATCGTGTACGTTTTGTCCTTAGACCTAAGATTGTCGTATATACTTGAGATTTAGATCGACCTACTTTGGGGATATCAAACACTACTTCGTAACGGGTTTGTCCTGATACATGCTACAAGGCATTGGTCAATTAAGATGGGATTTGCCCCTCTCTACTTGAGAGAGATATCTCTGGGCCCCTCGAGTGATCGGATCTAGAAATGCATGGTCGTGCTACATATGGTTAAGAGTTAACCTAGTAAAGGGATTCCGAGTCACATTATCGAGAAAGCGAGGTCAGCTTGGAGCTAGACCAAATATCATAGGGCAAAGGGAAAGACATGTACTCAACCTTGTGATGGTTCGTCTGAATGATCTTTATATGCGTTTTGGAGTTGGCACGTCTTGCTAGAGGCCGCTACCAACTATTGACGGAGTAAGTGTACTCGTGTCATGTCTATACGTGTATGAACCTATAGGGTCACACACTTTAGGGGATGGAAGCCTAATAAGGATTGGATTCGAATTAGACCAGGCTTAGCCTGCTAATGGGCTGCTAATGTAGAAGCCCATCAGGGATGCCTATATAAGAGAGAGTGAGGCGAACTGAATAGGGTTGAGCATTCCACCCAGTCGCCACTCCTCTTACACCTGTCTTGCACGAGCGGACCTAGCAGCCTGTCGTGTGACCTTCCACTCCGGACGTGTGGATACCTCGGAGGGTGCTGCAGCTGTAGCACTTGGACGAGCCCCGCACAGGGGAGCTGCTCGTGGGATGAGGACGAGGAGGAGACGTAGAACATCTACACTGCCGCGACGTGCTTCATCGAGTTCCGCAACTGCGCGTCTAGTGGTAATCCCGTGATCTATGACAATAGTATTCCTGGTTGACGCAGTAGAATTTTTTATTTTGCACTAGTGTAGCCTACCTGTTTCCCTTCAAGGATGACAATGAAGCCGCCGATGGTTCTGCCGCTCCAAGCGGTGGTCCTGGCAGCAACATAAACGCCTTTGTTTGTGGTGGCTCCGAGCCTTCCAAGAATAGGAAGAGGCCACTGCTAGGAGAGGAGGACATCATCGCCATCACATGCATGACCGAGGCCGTGAAAGTGGTGGCGGTCGCCATCACCACTGCTTTCCCCCCGATGTGCACCCAACACTCTACTACACCGTCATGATGGCCACCGGCTTCAGTGCCGAGGCTCTGATGGTGGCGCTGAGCCACCTCTTCGACAACAGGACCCGGGGAAACAACTTTGTTCAGATGGCGGAGGACCACAAGGAGCTCTGGCTCAGGACCTTCTTGTGTAGTGCTTGCTCCCTGACTATGGAGATGGTGGCGGTGGTGCGTGCATGATGAAAAAGAAGTTGTTGGTTGTATATTTTGAAGTATCTAGGGACTTGACGAAAACTTATTTCAAGGCATATTTACTGTGAAGTGGTATATACTAACCCCTCACATTATGGAGAAATTGCGGTGGTAGGATTACACCCCTTTTGATGTGGTGGTAGAATGATACCATAGAAGTTGGTGGCGATCGGTACGGTCACACTAGCTTGGTAGATGAACTGCTGATGCTTTTGCCTATATGATCATGCATGCTTAACTTGCTTATGTTCATTGCCTTGTGTTACTGAACTTGATTTTACTGCTTTAGTTGTGATCCTTATGTTGTATATGTTATGTCTCATAGAAATACAACCGGTATGTGGTGTACTATGGAAGAATCCATGAATCTACAAGATATGGGAGGAGTGCAGTGTACAAGTGATAGGTTACCAGCACAACCTCCATAAGGGTTTTAAGACTCTAGAGCAGAAAGAAATTGCCTACTCTGTTCTTAGAAGAGGGTCTACAAGAGTCACAACCACCACAAGGTATGAAGAATAATGTTGCTCCACAACCTGCACCTCTTCAGGTTCATCCACAATAAGAACTTGCACCTATACGAGGTGAAAGTATGATCAAAGATATCATCATCGTCGGCCTTATCTTGTGGATTGTGTACTACTACTAGTTGTTTTGATTTGTGTGATCGATGATGTAAGACCTTGAACTCTTTAACCCTGATGAGTAATTGCTCGAACCCTTAAATCCTTGATGTTGGTAAGATCACCATTTTCCGTGCCAGGTAACTATATCGGGCCTTGCACGGGCTCTCAAACATACAGTTTTGCATCAACCGAGTCTATTTTGAGAAACCAAATAAAATGGGCATATAGGCTCCCCTAGTACGAAAACCAAAATATGAACCCATCTTGGCCCGAGCTTAATCTCTCCACATACAACATCCGCCAGGACAGCAAAAACGAGAAATTCCGACCTGACCGAGCAAACAAGCCCTTAATCGCCCGCACGCTGGGACGACGCCCATCAGGAACGGGCCACGGGAATACGTCCCGTGCGCCCAAAAATTTTGAGTTAGCCTACGGCTCATCAGGAGTAGAAAAAGAAATCAAACACGTGATGGAGAAAAGAGTTGGGCAACTCCCGATAGCTTGCTTCGTAGGCGTGACAAATTCCAGAAACTCAAGATGGGCAACTCCCGACAGCTCCATAAAACTCATTTTTCTTTAAAATTTGAAAACAATATTTTCCATGTTTGAAAAGTGTGAAAGAAAATTCTAGATGTATCAAATGTTTTACTTTACCAACATGCAAAATCTCAACTAAAAATACTCCTTTTGATCCATAATAAGTGTCACCGATTTAGCACAACTTCGACCATAATAAGTGTCGTCGTTTGTGCTAAGTCGACGACACTTATGATAGATCAAAAGGAGTACTCCCTCCGACCAAATTAGTTGACTTGGTTTTGCCCAGATTCGGATGTATCTAGCACTAAAACAAGTCTAGATACATACGAATCTAAACAAATCTAAATCAACTAATTTGGGTCGGAGGGGCTACACAACAATGGTAAAATCTGGCAGATTTGCGAGGTTTGAAATTTTTCCGTGTTCACTGCGTACTTTAGATGTCAGATTTTGTCTTTTTTACAGCCTTCAATATAAGATATTTTTAGTTGAGAATTTGCACAGTGGTAAAGCACAACATTATTTACATGTAGGTATTTCTTTCATTCTTTTTTGAATCTTTAAAACGGGCTCGAGTTTCAAAATTACAAACGAGCAGCTGCATGCAATTGTTTTCTAATTCTAACGTGCATGCACTTTGGTCTTTGGGAGGTCACGGTTTTGGGTGGGGTAAAATGATTAACACTAGAGGCTAATCCACCATACGCCCTACATACGTATTGAAAATTCCCCAAACTAAATGCACATTACATCAAGAAACGGAGTAAGTATCTAGTGTTCTAAGAATCAAGATAGGGACCTATTTTAATGTTTGGCACATGACCCATTTTAAAGGAGGATTCAAGGCTGCAGCTTGTTGCCGCTACCATCTGTACTATCCTTCTCTTCTCTTGCTAAACAGGATTACCAATCGAGGCACAGCTTCCACACGACCACGCTGGCCGGTGTACTGTGTTGGAACCCGTGTCTGCGGGGGCTGTCTCGGTCAAAGATCTGCCTGTATCCATGACACTTCAAACCCAACACCCCTCACCGATGGGTTAGAGTCTCACTGTGAATTGTTCTACTCCAACAGCTGATGAGTTTCCATATACCTCTCATTCCAAGTAGCATTTCACACATCCAACTGCTCGTAATCGGATCTCTCTTTATCTAGATGATAGTACTCAACTCGTTTGTCGAGAGCTACGACAAGCTGGGGGTCCTAGCTAACCACATGCATGTGGAACGAATGTACTGATCTAGAGTCAGAGGTGCTATGTTTCCTTTATAAGAGTGGTTCGTGATAATAAAACAAGTAAAAATTGGTTGGTTTTCACCCACCAAACGTCGAGATCACTTATTCCAAAGTTTGAAGAAAAACTTAAGTCTAAGTATTTATGAATTGTCTATGTGAAAGATGGAATCATATAATCCATATACCTTATATGATTTGTGCTAGCTATACGAATGGATGAATGAATAGTTCAATGGCAGGCATTCATATGGTACAATAGCGTTAAAAAGTAGCTGCACTTGTTATGAGAAAATAATACTAGCTTTATTGCATTTGTTCCTATTGTAATTGCAAAGGTTTATAAATATACAGTAAAGTACGTACAAACCGGATGGGCCAAAATACTACACTTTGGAACTTAGCTGATTAATTACAAGTAATTTGAATATAGATCATTTTAATTTCAACAAAACTGAGCCTGCAAACTTTAAGGGCAATAATCAGACCCATGATCTGGTTCTACAAACCTCCTACAGGGTTCACCCTATTCGATTACATGCACTCAAAAGTGCATGATCCCCAGTCTTTTAATAAAATTTCAATAATGTGCTTTTTTTAATTGTTTATAACATGAATTTCGGGATTTACTACATTCTGAAAAACCAACCAATTCTTTCGTTTAGCCACAAAACTACTCTAGTCTTTCAAGCAAGACAAAACTAGCCATCTAATTGAGGAAAAAATATGATATGTCAGAACTCACTTGCCAACGCGCCTATACAGATGCTCACATGGACATGAAGTTAAGGTGGTATGGGCCCCATATATCAGCTTCCACCTTTACTTTTTTTTTTTCTTTTCTTATTCCTTCTTCTGTATTGCGATGATGTTGAGTTGCCGTTCTTGTTAGAACTCTATGTATGTTAAGCTGGACCTAGTTTGCTACTCCCTCCGGCCCATATTATTGTTTAGAAAACGGACCTTTGGTCCAGAGGTATTAGTCCCGGTTTTGCTACAAACCGGGACTAATGCCCCGGTCCCAATGGCTCTATCTGGCCGTAGGGGGCGGCAGACACTAGTTCCGGTTCGAACGGACCCTTTAGTCCCGATTCATGTAACAAACCGGGACTAAAGGGCGTCAGACAGGCTGGGTCCAGCGCCAAACCCTCTAGTCCCGGTTTGTTATACGAACCGGGACTAAAGGTAGACCATTAGTCCCGGTTCTAGAAACAAACCGGGACTAAAGGTCTGGCTATATTTTCTTTCCCAACCTGTCCGAGCCACCATTTCAAGCTGGTGACCCTCTCTGTTTCTTTGCTTCAACAAGCTCGAGTTCATGCCAAAAAAATTCTCAAGATTTGTCTATATTTTGTGGTGCCCCATCTATCCAAAGGTTCTAAAAGGTGAGCAACTTTATCCTTTGAACTCTCATTGCTATATTAGCTCATTTCATGCTCTATCTTGTAGATGGATTTGTGGATTTAGTTTGGTAGTAATTTTTGCAATGATAACATGAGATCGATGTTTAGATTCTATCTATCGTGTATTAATGTAAGGAACTCTAAGGTAAATATCACAATATGTGCATCATGCCACCGTCCAGCAACAAAATATCCTTCTTCTTCTTCTACCTGCCGTCACAAAATCCATTGCAACAAAAATAAGAACCAAAACTATGAAGGCATACATATATATATTGGCGCCCTAGCATTTTAATCATCGACCGTTTAAGCAAACCAAAAACATCAACACACCGGGGAGCTACCAAATTAAATTAGGGAGTGCTTCTATGGCGAGCTCCTCGAAGATGTCTGAGGACGGGATCCTAAGACATCTTCGAGAAGCTCTGCCGTAGTGGTGTCCCTGCTCTCACACACCATCTTTCAGTTTATATCTTCTCTAGCTAGATCAGTATGCTGGCGGAGCTAACTAATTTCACATATTAGGGAGTGCCTCTACGGTGAGCTCCTCGAAGATGTCTGAGGACGAGGTCCTAAGACATCTTCGAGAAGCTCCGCCGTAGTGGTGTCCCTGGTCTCGCACACCATCTTGCAATTCTTCACAAGAATGCATACCTATTTATATATTAAGCAGCACAATACTGTGTCGGGCACTGAAGACATAATGTCGACACACTCACCCTTGGCATAGCGCTGCCACCCACCCAAAATGGTGTCGTCATTTACTGGCTTAGTGTTGCCCACTGAGGACATAGTGTCGACATGTTGTTGCCACATCGATATTTAGTCCCGATTGGTGCCTCCAACCGGGACTAAAGGTTCATCATATCTTTAGTCCCGGTTGTTGGCTTTAATTTTGCTTTTTAGACCAGTACTAATTTTATCATCATGATTCTATTTGATGTACTTATTTATATAATGCAGATGAACCGACAATGGATGTACGCTGACTGACTCTCTAGCAAATTCATTAAAGGCGTGCATTCTTTTCTCATTGTGGCTGAGGCAAACAAGAGGAATGGTTTTATGTCTTGTCCATATGGTGTCTGTGAATCATAAGGAATACTCTTCCTCAAGAGTACTTCACAGCCACCTATTTCGGTCCGATTTCATGACCGGCTATAATTGTTGGACCAAGCACGGAGAAAGATGGGTTATGATGGAAGACAACAAAGAATAAGAGAATGATAATGACTACCCTACTATGTCCCCTGAATATGATGGTACTACAATGGAAGATAATGATGAAGAAGAAGATGAAGAACGGGCATCAGATCTGCCCGATGATGATCTTAGTCGGGCCATTGCTGATGCTCAGGAAGAATGCGTAACAGAAAGGGCGAGGTTGAAGTTCAAGTAGATGTTAGAGGATCACAAAAAAAAATTGTATCCAAATTGTGAAGATGGGCACAAAAAACTAGGTAGGACACTGGAAATGCTGCAATGGAAGACAGAGAATGGTGTGACTGACAACGGATTTGAAAAGTTGCAGAAAATAATGAAGAAGTTGCTTCCAAAGGATAACGAACTGCCTGCCAGTACCTACAAAGCAAAGAAGGTTGTCTGCCCTCTAGGATTAGAGGTGCAGAAGATACATGCATGCATTAATGACTGCATCCTCTACCACGGCGAGAAGTACGAGAATTTGGATGCATGCCAGTATGCACTGCATTGCGGTATAAGAGAAGACGAGATGACCCTGGTGATGTTGAGGGCGAGTGCCGCATGAAGAGGGTTCCTGCCAAGGTGATGTGGTATGCTCCTATAATACCACAGTTGAAATGTTTGTTTAGGAACAAAGAGCATGCCAAGTTGTTGCGATGGCACATGGAAGACCGTAAGAAAGACGAGATGTTGAGACACCCCGCTGATGGGTCGCAGTGGAGAAAAATCAGGAGAGAGTTCTCGGACTTTGCAGGTGACGCGAGGAACTTATGGTTTGGTCTAAATACAGATGACATGAATCTTTTTGGGAAGCAGACCTACAGCCATAACACCTGGCCTGTGACTCTATGTATCTTTAACCTTCCTCCTTGGTTGTGCATGAAGCGGAAGTTCATTATGATGCCAGTGCTCATCCAAGGCCCGAAGCAACCCGGCAACGATATTGATGTGTACCTAAGGACGTTAGTTGAAGAACTGTTACAGTTGTGGCACGGACAAGGTGTACGTGTGTGGGATGAGAACAAGCAGGAGGAATTTAACCTACGAGCATTGTTGTTCATAACAATCAATGATTGGCCTGCTCTTAGTAACATTTCAGGACAGACAAACAAGGGATACAATGCATACACATACTGTTTAAATGAGACTGAAAGTATATATTTGGATAAATGTAAGAAAAATATGTACACAAGGAATCGTCGTTTTCTTCTGCCCACGCACATCCTAAGAAAGAAAGGTAAGCATTTCAATGGTGAGACAGACAGCCGGTGTAAGCTTATCTGCCGTACTGGTGATGATGTATTTGATATGGTGAAGGATTTAAAAGTAATCTTTGGAAAGGATCCTGATAGACAATCTGTTCCGAAGGACGATGTCGGACACGTACCCATGTGAAAAAAGAAATCTATATTTCGGGAGCTACCCTATTGGAAAGTCCTAGAGGTGTGATCTGCAATTGACATGATGCACCTGACGAAGAATCTTTGCGTGATGCTGCTAGGATTCTTGGGCGTGTATGGGAAGAATAAAGATACACCGGAAGCACGGCAGGACCAACAACGTATGAAAGACCGAGATGGCATGCATCCAGAGTTGTTTGAAGGTACTGCCAGCTACGCTCTTACCAAAGGAGAGAAGGAAATCTTTTTTGAATTCCTTTACAGTATCAAGGTCCTGTCTGGTTTCTCGTCGAACATAAAGGGAATAATAAATATGTGATGCGTTGCTAACGTATCCATAATTTTTGATGTTCCATGCTTCGTTTTTATGTACTTTTTTATGTTTTGTCCACACTTTGGAGTACTTTTATACACTTTCTTGGACTAACCTATTAACAAGTGCCACAGTGCTAGTTGCCTGTTTTCTGCTGTTTTTGGTTCTAGGAAAGTTAGAAAATTAATATTCTCGGAATTGGACGGGACAAAAGCCAAAGTCAGTTTTTCACCGAGGAGGACACGGAGCCAGAATACAAGGCGGAGAGGGGCCAGGGGCCAGACCACCCTCTGGCGCGGGCCACAGAGCCATAATACGAGACGGAGAGGGGCCAGGGGTGGGCCACACCACCTGGCCGCGTGGCCATGCCTGGCCTGCGCTAGGGGGTGGTCTGGCCCTTGGCCCCTGGCCCCTCTGCGTCTTGTATTCTGGCTCTGTGTCCCCCTCGGTGAAAAACTGACTTTGGCTTTTGTGGCCGCCTAGGGCACCCCCTCAGCCTCCCCTTTCTCCTATATATCGCCTTTGATACAGAAACCCTAAGTACCCGATCAAAATTCCACGAAAGAGTCTATAGCCGCCGTCATCTCCATCCCTAGATCGGGAGGGATCTGAAGCTCTTCCCGGCACCCTGCCAGAGGGGAGAATTCACCCTGTAGGCCTTCTTCATCAACATGTAAGCCTCCGGTGTGATGCGTGAGTAGTTCATCCTTGGACTACGGGTCCATGTAGTAGCTAGATGGCTGGTTATTCTCCTTTGTGCTATCATGTTTAGATCTTGTGAGCTCCGTTCATGATCAAGATCATCTATTTTTAATCATACATGTTGTGTTTGCGGGGATCTGATGGATATTGAGATGCTATTTCAGATTGATTATTGATTCTATCATGTCTTTGTTATTTTGTGATCTTGCATGCTTTCCGCTGTTAGTAGCTATCTTGGCCAAGTAGATGCTAGCAACTCCAAGAGTTAGTATTTATGCTCGATAGTGGGTTCATGCCTCTAGTAATCTGGGGACAGAAATCTCTAAGGTACTAGATGTGCTGTTGCTACTAGGGATAAAACAACAATCCTTTGTTCATAGAACAATCGTATTGTTTACTTTACATGCAATGCGTAATGCAATTATCTGTTGCTTGCAACTTAATACTGGAGGGGGTTCAGATGATAACCTGAAGGTGGATTATTAGTCATAGATGCAGTTGGATTACGGTCTATGTATAATGTTGTAATGCCCAATCAAATCTCAAAAGAGTCAAGATGATTAGTATATGCTTGTATGCTTTCTCGATGTTTTTCAATTGCCCTGCTGTAATTTGTTCGCCCAACATGTCATATATCTTAAGGAGAGCCACCACTAGTGAACTATGGACCCCGTCCTTTCTTTTATCATCAATCTACAACTATTTACTGCTTTATGTTTACTTTCTGCAAGCTATTACTTTATTCCACATAATACGTTTAATCCTTTGTTTTCAGCAAAACCGGTAAGATTGACAATCGTACTGTAAGTTGGGGGAAAAGTTCTGTGGTTGTGTTGTGCAGGTTTCCACGTTGCTGCTAGCACTGGTAGTGCGCCCTGCCAAAGGCCAGCTAGCAACACCTTGGAGGTGTTTCCTTGCTCCTACTGGTTCGATAACCTTGGTTTCATAACTAAGGGAAAACTTGTTGCTGTCCTCATCATACCTTCCTCTTGGGGTTCCCCAACGAGCTCGATATATTTTGGGCCATCAATATGGTAGAGAAAAAATTTCAAAACCTAAAGTCTCATGATTGCCACGTGCTTATGACACAGCTGCTTCCGATTGCATTGAGGGGACTCCTGCCAGAAAATGTTCGAGTACCCATTGTGAAGTTATGTGTGTTTCTCAATGCAATTTCTCAGAAGGTAATCAGTCTAGATAGTCTACCAAGGTTGCAGAAAGATGTGGTCCAATGTCTTGTCAGCTTCGAGTTGGTGTTCCCACCATCCTTCTTCAATATTATGATGCACCTCCTAGTTCACCTAGTCGAAGAGATTAACATTCTCGGTCCTGTATTTTACACAATATGTTCCCCTTTGAGAGGTTCATGGGAGTGTTAAAGAAATATGTTCATAACCGTGCTAGGCCAGAAGGAAGCATCTCAAAGGGATATGGAACAGAGGAGGTCATTTAGTTTTCTGTTGACTTTATTCCTGACCTTAAGCCCATGGGTGTTCCTGAATCACGACATGAGGGTAGACTGAGTGGAAAAGGCACGCTAGGAAAGAAAGCAAGGATATGTATGGATGGACATTCTCTCACTAAAGCACACTACAAAGTTCCGCCTTGGTGGCTCCGTATATCGAGGAACACAAGAATATTGTACACTCCAACAACCCGGGGAAGCCTGGATCCTGGATTAGAGATGAACACGAGGACTTTCGACGGTTGGTTGCAGACACATCTCATGAATGACATCAATGTTGGAGAGCAGTTGTACTTGTTATCCAGGTCACCATCTTCGAATATATTGACTTTCCAAGGGTACGAGATAAATGGGAATACATTTTACACGATCTCCCAAGATAAAAAGAGAACCAACCAAATCAGTGGTGTCCAATTTGATGCAACAGATCACGAGAATGGGAAAAAGGATACATATTATGGTTACATAGAGGAGATATGGGAACTTGACTATGGACCTTATTTTAAGGTCCCTTTGTTTCGGTGCAAATGGGTCAAGCTGACAGGAGGCGGGGTTGAGGTAGACAAGAAATACAAAATGACAACAGTGGATCTCAACAACCTTGCGTATAAAGATGAACCATTTTTCCTAGCCAATGATGTGGCTCAGGTTATTTATGTGAAGGACATCTTTACCAAACAGAGAAAAAAAGTAAAGATAAGCAAAAGAATACAACATACGATGAGCTAAAGCGTCACATAGTTCTTTCAGGAAAAAAGAAACATCGTGGGGGTGGAGGATAAGACAGACATGTCAGAAGATTATGATAAGTTTCATGAAATTCTGCCCTTCGCTATGAAGGATGACCCAAGCATCCCGTTAAGTAAGGAAGATGTTCCATGGTTACGGATTAGAAGAAAACCCTAACAATAGAGATGTGTGGATGTTGGGGATGTATAATATTATTAAACCTTTATTTTTAATGATATGCTTATATATATGGATATGAACTGTCTCGATCTCAATATGTAGTATTGCAACTTGCTGTGGCCAACAACAAAGACATTAATTAATATTAAAACGTAAAAATTAGTCATAATCATATCTATCCCTATAGTACACAGCTTCAGGGCCGTCTTCGGAATCGTCACCGTCATCATCGTCGCTCGTAGCACGCGGCTGGATCCTCAGCCCTTCTCCGACTTGTGCACGGGGGAACGAGGGAGGGGGCACCTGCAACTCCAGCCTCAGATTCATGACGCACGGGGGAGGGGGGCCCCGGATGACGACCCTGGTATGCCCTCAGCCTTCACCACCACCACCATTCTTGTGGCTATGCGACCAGTGAAAGTGCGGGTACCTCAGGCGAGGATGGTCTCCCATGGCGATGTAGCGCATCACGCTGGCAATAATCCGGTTCGCCCACCACAGGCGGCAACCAGCCTCGTTGTGGTTCACTAGGGGTGGGCCGTCACCCTCGTACCGCGCGAGCTCCCTTTCCCGCCAGTTTGCGAAGAAGGCATTCCAGGTATCGAGGTTGTCGGGATCCCAATAGGGATCCATCCGCTGCTCCGGCGTGAGATCGAGGTAGAAGTGGTTCGTGATGGCCGCCTAGCGGTCCGAACCTTGAGGCACGGGAGGAATAGGAACCCCTCCAGCGCTCAGCATCCAGCCGGGGGCAGCCGGTACCCCGACGGGTATGGGTAGCTGGAGGCGCACAACGCCTCGGTCTCCTCGAGCGTTAGAAAGGCCTATTAAGCGGTGTCCATTGTTGTGAGGGAGAAGGTGTGGATGTGTGGATGGACATGGCATCGGCCTAGATATAGAGGGAAATAGCGGGAAAACATGGCGGGAAGCGGGGGGAAATAGCGGGAAAACATGGCGGGAAGCGGGAGAAATGGCGGGAAAACATGGCAGGAAGCGGGGGAAATGGCGGGAAATATCTAGTCCCAGTTAGTGGCTCCAACTGGGACTAAAGGCCCGCAAAATATCTTTTAGTCCTAGCCTAGTTTTAGTATTAAATATTATATTATTTTTTGTGAATATTTTGGTATATTATATGTATTTTTCTATTTTTTAAATAATAAACTATATGTTTCCAACATTTATACTAAATATAATACTTGTTAAACAATAGATAATTTCATTTAAGTTGTATAATAGAGTATGATAATAGATTTAAATTATAGATCTTTTTCTGAAATTTTTGATATATAATACATAATTTTCTAAAAACTATACACCATTTTTCTTTTTGGCGCCAAAAAACCCTTTTAGCCCCGGTTTGTAATACAAACCGGGACTAAAGGCCCTTTAGTCCCGGTTTGGATTACAAACCGGGGCTAAAGTGGTATGGCGCGCGGGGATAGCGACGGGCCGAAAACACCTTTAGTCCCGGTTTGTAATACAAACCGGGGCTAAAGGTCTTGGGGTATAAATACCCCCACCTCCATCCCGGGTCGATCCATGACCTGAAGCACTTGATCTTCTTCACGAACGACCGCCACCGCCGCGCCAGAGCACGCCGCCGCCCGCGCCCGTACGTGGAGGAGCACGCCGCCGCCGCGCCCGTACATGGAGGACGCCGCCCGCGCCCATCGTCCCCCCGCGCCGCCGCCCGCCGAGGAGGTCCAACGTCGCGCCATCGCCCGCCGAGGAGGTCCAACGCCGCGCCACCACCCGTGCCGCCCGTCGAGGAGCTCGCCTTCACCGCGCCCTCCACCGCCCCTGTAGGCGAGTTAGGGTTCGTGTTATTGTTAGGGATTTTAGTTAGTATTAGGGTTAATTAGGTGAATTTAGTTAGTATTAGAATTAGTATTAGTTGTTAGTACTATTAGTATTAGTTAGGTTAATTTAGAATTAGTATTACTATTAGTTGTTAGAATTAGTATTAGTTATTAGTATTTGTATTAGTATTAGTATTAGTTAAGTTAGAATTAGAATTAGTATTAGTATTAGTATTAGTTGTTAGTATTAGTAATTAGTTGTTAGTATTAGTATTAGTTTGGTAAATACCCCCACCTCCACCCCAGGAATAGCCACGACCCTTTAGTTAAGTTAGAATTAGAATTAGTATTAATTGTTAGTATTAGTATTAGTATTAGTTAGGTACATACCCCCACCTCCACCCCGGGTCTAGCCACGACCCAGAGAGTCCAATCCGTCCCGGGGTATAACTAACCCTAAATAGCTGTTTATAGTAGTTAGTGTTAGGCTATTTTCTTCATTGTACCTTGTGCTTTCTCTTGTCAAAACAATTTCATTAGGGCTAGTTAGGGTTAGTTAGCGTACTTAGTTAATTAGGTTTAGTTTAGTTAGTGTTAGGTTTAGGGTTAGTGTATTAGGGAAATACTTAGTGATTTAGTTACTGTTTATATTTTATGATTATTTATTGCTATTATTTAGTTATGCCGCGTCCTCCTCGTCCGAGTGTACTGGATTCCGTCGGTTCTAGGAATGTCCGAGCCTGGGCTCCGCCGGGTTGGCACTGGGAGGTGCTACCTGTCGAGACTCGTACCTTGGTGAGGAATCCGGGTATCATCATCGACCCGGATCTTCTTTGGTGGCGTCCATGAGGTCCAGGAGCGGTGCAGAGGGAGCCAGCCCCCGAGGAGGTGGTACATCGTCGTATCAATGAGGAGGACGAGCACGTCCGCCAATATATGTATCTTTTGGAGACCAGGTTCTCCAATATCTGGGAGGTTCACGGATCTCACCCGAGCTATTCTCCGGTGATGGTTCCTCTTCTCTGCGTGCAGAGCTGCCGTGGCACAGAACGCGGCAGCCGAGTTCGCTAGTTTGATATTATGAGCGAGATATATTATTGTACTTTATCTTATATTATTGTACTTTATCTTAATGCAAAATTGTATCATTATTAGTACGTAATCTTTTTTCTATATCCAAGTCGTCGCAATTGTAATATTCTTTTACTTAATGCAAAATTGTTTTATCTTTTCCTGTATTAGTTAAGCTATGGACGGTAGACAGAATGAAGAGGAGATTCTCAACATGATAGATGATGGTACTAGGGTTCTTATTATGATGATGGCTCCCAGTATCTTAATTTGTCTGGAGGAGACGAGGGTGGAGACGATAGTGGAGACGATGGTGTTGACCATGGTGGAGACCATGGTGAAGACACCTTAATAACAAAGTCCGACGAGGTACATAAAGCCTCTACCGATCGTCACAAGTATAGATGCACTAATTGATTTGTATAGATGTACTGACGAATGTTTCTTCTCTTAGACCTCCACATCGGGCAAATCTTCTATGAGGAAAAGAGGCCCGACACAAAAGTTGCCCGCTGATGTCCGTTTCAGCATTGACTTAGTCTCTGCGCTGGGTCAACCGTTGGAGCCCAAAAAATCTGTCAATGCATTTGTACATCAATGCGGAGTGATTGTTAGAGACACCGTTCCGATCACCACGCGAGAGCAGAATAAGCCAGGAAAGAAAAGGGATCCAGCTGGGGCTAGTTTTGTAGATGACAGAGCGAGAGATGCGATGTGGAATTCTCTCATGACACATTTCACCCTACCAGTCTTGGAGACTGATGAGCTCACACAACAAATGATGAGGAAAGTCAAGGAGTGGGCTCTTAAGAATATGGGCGAACTATTCAAGGACTAGAAGAAAAGATTGTACCACAACTATGTATTGAAGAAAAAAACTCCTCCATTCACTGACCCACTAGAGATGCAGTAGGATAACTGGGCCGCATTTGTGGAATACAAGACCTTGGCACCAACTGTGGCAATGTCAGAAAAGAATAAGCTAAATGCAGCCAAAAATAAATATCACCATCATATGGGCACATGTGGCTACAAGAGTGCCATGCCTAAGTGGGATAAAGCCGAGGCCGACCTGGCGGCTAAAGGGGTCACTCCAGCTATGTCTGGTTGGCCCTTGAGGTCAAGAAATTGGTTACTCGGGCATGGGGCATCGTATGACCCAGAAACAAGCGAGATTGTTGCAGCCAAAGAAGTTGATGCACCCAAGGATGAACTTATTAAAGTGATAAAAGAGGTTGAAGAGGGAAATTTTGTTCCCGGCAGAGAGAACGATGAGCTAACAAAGGCCCTCGGGAATCCTAAAAAGACTGGACGAACAAGAGGCTTCAGACCTTCTTGTCCATGGGCTATCGGGTTTCCCGAGGACCTTGACACGTACAAAAGCCGATCGAGAAAAACAAAGCGGCAAAAATAGGAGGATGCGGAGCGGTTTGCGAGGTTTGAAGCCATGCTGCAGGAGCATCGGCAGGAGCTTAATGAACTTAAAGGACTCCGACAGCAAGATCCTACACCAGATAGTACGGTCAGCCCATCGCAATGGAAAATCAGTGTGGCTTCCACAGAGGGCCATGGTAATGATGCAATGATGGATGTGTACCCGGTGGATGCAATTAAGGAGAAGACTAGTTGTGAGCTGCATGTTGAACTGGAGAACATATCCATGAAGGTGGCGGTCGGCTTTGCTTTACCTTCTACACCGAGAGCGACCTACCATTGCAATCCGATTCCAGCTGGCTATGCTCGTGTTGGTGTGGATGAAGTTCAACAGCTGTGTCAGTCACTACAACTTGACTTCCCTGGAGGTGAAGGGGAGACGACACTGGGAGATGTCACGAGTGGCTTCATTCTTTGGAAAAAGGAATACATCAAGTTTCCAGGCTTGGCACCAAGGCCACCTTCTCCACCGAGAAACAATCCATCACCTCCAAGGCCACCCTCTCCTCCCAATAAAAGTCCACCTCGAAGGGCACCGTCTCCTCCCAGTAAAAGTCCACCACCTCCAAGTACAATCAATGACCTCAACACGAGTCCATCTCAATCTACGCAACCGCCTCCACCCACTAAGGGCCGAAAACAGAAGAATAGCACCACTCCATCGAGCGATAACCGACACCCAAAGCGACAGTTGTCGCTCCTCCCAAGAGTATCGCCGGTTCCTGCCAAGAGGGCTTACGACCTGAATGATGAAGAGACCGATGCGGTCATACAGGCCGAAGTGGATGCTCATTTTAAAAATAAACAACCTGAGCCAGAGGTCCAAATAAAATCGTAAACCAAGGAGCACTTTAGGAAATAACTGACGCAGCCATCCCAAGCTCAGTTAAATGCGCCAGATGACTATACACAATGTCTTCAGAAGACACTGAAACAGAAGAGATCAAGTGGTAGAGGAAGCCTCACAAAAGACGTTCCCTAGCAGGGGGAACAAGCAAAACAATCGAGTGGTAGTGGAAGCATCAGAACAGACGTTCCCCAGCCGGGGAAACAAGCAAAACAATCGAGTGGTAGTAGAAGAATCAAAAGAGACGTTCCCTAGCTGGGGAAACAAGCAAATCAATCGATCGCCCCGCTCCAGGTGTACATACCTGAACCTATACTATATGGGGGAGAACCTTTGCATATGGAAACGGCTAAGATATTGGCCGAGCAATGCAATATGTCTATTCATGACATTATTCACGGCGATCATATGCCCAAGGCTGAGGTAGCACCCAAATTTGTTCACGGGGAGCCTTTGGTAAGTTCTGAGAGGCTTCGGGATATGCCAACAAAAATGCAACGATTGCATGAATGGTACATGAAAGTATCAAAAGAAGAGCGATATTGGCTCATAGCGAAAGTTCGAAAAGAGCATTACTTCATTGAAGACGAGGTCCCTATTGAATTTACAAAACTCTTTCAGTTATTCAATCTAAGGGAACTTGACAAATCTATCCTCAATTGCTATTGTCTGTAAGTGATTACTTTATTTATGTAATTAAGTCTCTAGCTCAGCTAGTTCAATTTATTGCCGGTAAGTATACTCACTATATTCTTTTGTACGCTATATATAATGATGCAGATTGAAGATTCCCGAATGTAAAAGAAAGGCTATCAACGAATTTGGGTTCATTGACACACATTGAGTTAATGGAGCTGTGCTAAAGAATAAGCCACTAGAGACCGAGCAAAACTTGCTCCAGTTTCTCATGAACCAGCATTTCTGTAATGAAATATTATTTCCTTACCATTCCGGCAAGTGAGTTCTTGTACACATTTACTTTTGCTTACTCGATGTTCAATGTAAATGATGAGTTACTGCTGTATATAAACCTTACGTAGCTACCACTGGATTCTTCTCAGCATTTTAGTTGACTTGGGAAGAGTTCACATCATGGACTCACTAAACAAAGATATGGAAGAGTACCACAGCATTATCGATATGCTCCAGAGGTAATTTCAACTATTATCGCACTATATCGGTTTCTTTTGTTCATTTTCTGGGATATCAAGTAGTTATTAACTCATACGTTCATTTTGTTTATCGGGTAGTGTTTGGACACGGTTCAAAAACAAGGTCTGCGGTCAATGGCGTGAGGAGCTATTTTTTAAATCGGTCTTGGTAAGTAGTACGAGCTAGGTCCACGCATCTATTTAATTCTAGTTTATGTACATTTATCATACTAGAGTTATTATTTGATTGAATTCTATTCTTGTAAAGTGCGCAAGGCAGCCATGGGGGACTAATCTATGTGGATTCTACGTGTACGAGTTCATTCGCATCACTACTGAGAAGCCCTTAGAAACTGTTTGAGTAAGTAAACAATATATTCACCCTTTATTTTTATTACAAAAAGTTATGTTGAGTCTAATTCATATGATCTCCTTATTTATAGTTAGACGCGACGCGGGACAAGCTCCTACCACAGGACCGCCTACTAGCAATTCAAGAGGAATTGGCTGAATTTTTTGTCGACGAGGTAATAGATCCATATGAGAATACTCTCTAGATAGACCCTAAAGCATCCATGTAATGATCTTCATGTAATCAAATAGACAGGCTCTGGACCCAATTGGGACTCCATGTAATGACCTCCATGCATGTATGCTTGTAAGAGATATTATATTATATATGCATCAACATGTACAAGTACTGTGTAGTAGTATTCTGTATGTATATACGAAAACTTGTTTGTAATATGAAAACACATAATGAAAAATAATTGAACACAAAACACAAAATAAAAAAAAAACACAAAATCCTAAAACCCCATCTCCTGCTGCGGCAGCCAAATGACCCAAAACGCTGCCGCGGCAGGTTACGAACCGGGACTAAATGTCCTCCAGCCTAGCGCAGCTCGCAGGGTCACGTGGTGGACCTCTAGTCCCGGTTCGTAACAGAACTGAGACTAAATGAAGGACCTTTAGTCCCGATTCGGCAGTCCCGGTTTGCAATCCGAGACTAAAGGTCCTTACAAACCAGGACTAAAGGTCTGGTTTCTACTAGTGTATCTAGCTTCAGACATACATACTTAATGATTTAGACTAGATTTATTCGAATCTAGACATAATTAAGAACATTAATATGGACTGGAGGGAGTATGTTAAACCGGTCCTAATTTACGGTTTACAAGCACCATGAGTTGGTAGTCTGCATATGGACATATGCGCCACAGAAGTTTCTCCCCCCTTTTTTACTGCTTGGTCCCATCAACCTTCTGTGGCACATACGTCTTTTCTGTGGCGCATACGTCTATATGCGCCACAGAAGTTTGGCACTTCAGTGGCGCACACGAAAATATGCGCCACAGAAATATGGACTTCTGTGGCGCATATTGGTTTCGTGCGCCACTGAAGTGCCAAACTTTCGTGGCATATTTTTTCTAGTGCGTCACTGATATATATCTGTGGCGCATGATTTTATATATGCGCCACTGAATATCTTGTCTACCTATAAGCTGTTTCCTAGTAGTGTGTCCTTCTCCCACGTCATCGTTGACTAATAGTCTATAATATGATATGTTATCTGGAGCATGGTCCAAGGGCTATACATGCGATACAGTTTTTTTGAGAAACACAGTACAATCGTAGACACTCACAACATGTACCCATCCCTATGAATGCACACACGCACACTCTACCCCTATGAGCACCTCCGAGAGACTGAGTCGGCAGATCAGATCTTGAGATTGAGGAAGTCACCATGGGTATCTCGCTGTCGATGGGAACGTCACCTCGTACTGAAAGAATATTCCACCTTTAATGCAACACATAGTATCAAACCTGGGTTTGAACTCTGGTGGACTGGGGTACAATAACCATCCTCGTAGCCACCCAACCACGGGTTATAACCATCCTCGTAGCCACCCAACCACGGGTTGGTTGCCATACGATACAGATTTTAGTAGGCTATAATTCTCATCTTAAAATAAATAATAAACCACCATCCCCTTTGAAATGAAGTGTTATGTTTTATTAGTCTCCGCCGACCATGAAACTAGGAGGGGTAGCCTATGTTTCATTTTACACTTGGAAAGTACATCCACAACAGACTGCGTATGGTGCACATGACAACAACGGCAAACACAATCCTTAACAAGGCTGCTTTTCCTCGATATCTGGCCCTATCGTGAACACAAATAGCAGCGGAACTTGTAAGGAGGCTTCAAGGCTGCACTTACCCTGAGCTTCGTCTTCCAACCTCCCATGGCGACAGACCCAGCTTGCTGCTACCAGCCTACTACCATCTGATCTCTGTGTCTCCTCTTGTTAAACATGTTTAGCATCCCAGATCTAGCTTCCACACGCCCGTGCCGGCCTGCGTACGACACTGTGGGAAGCCATGGCTGCCTTCCAGCACCCTGTCTCAGTGATCCTCATGTATGATCTATCCATGACCCTCTAGCCCACACACTCTACCGATGTGTTGATCCTCGTGGCCAACCCGTCCATTCCAACAACTGATGGGTTTCCAGATAGCTCTCGTTCCAAGTAGAATTTCACAAATCCATGTGTTAGTAATCCGGATTGGTTTATTAATCCAGATTATAGTACTCAACTAGTTGTCAGAAGCTATGACAAGCTGGAGGTCCCAGTATATGAAACATAAGTAGGCCCCCTTCTTTTCAGCTTCTAGAGCAAATTCGAGGTCCAAAATAGCAGAAGCCCAAAAGAAGGGTCTAGAGTTTGGCCCACTTATTTTTACCACGAATCACCGCGAATCCGCTTAACTTGGTAAAGTGAGAAGAGGTCGGCGACCTGCTTCCCGAGCAATTCCCGAGCTTCTCGACTCGAAAATGAAACGGTATCTTGAGGTGCCCTTGTTGTTGGTGGAATTTATACAAACTGCCACCGTGTACAAGAAATTAGAACAGGAAAAAAGAAGACTCCAATCTTTCGTGGAGTCCACGACTCCATGATGACCACGCACGTCTGCAGCGCGTCCTGCTAGTGTTCCTCTCTTTTTTGCCTTTAGTTTTCTTCCGCTAATTTGCAAAATTCAGTGATGTGTCTTGTAGAAATTTATCTGTCTATTGCTAGTAAATGAGACAAGGTCAGTTATACTACATGATTGCAAATTTCAGTTATCTAATAGAGATTCATAATGTATTGCTACTAAATGGTAGAAAATCATTCTCACTCTTTGTTGGTAAATCCTAACCTGTATCTCGGATGAACATATTTTATTTACCATCAACATGGATTTGTATTGTGATGACTCTATGTTATTTTCTCTCAATTTGGATTTGTATTGTCATGAAATATTTCATGTTTTCAAGGATGCAAAGAAAATACTAATTTTGGGCATGTAATAAATTGTACAACTTATGGTATCATCTCATTTGACTGTTTTATAATCTTTTTATTTATTTCTAGCTTACTATGTACTTAAAAACTGCATACATATAAAATTTATGGATGTTAAAGACAGTTCGCAAATCAACATATCAAACAAGCCAAATATCTAGAAGTCCAAAAGAATGGAAGGAATCAGATTCTATAAGCTTCTCCCCACCACAGCTTCTTCCCACAATCTGCCAAAAGCTAGCTTATCTAGAATCATAAGCTAAAAAGAATTCGGCCGTATTGATCCAAAGTAAGAGGTGTTTTTTTACAGAAGAGTAAGAGGAGTTGAGTCCTTTATAAGGCCACTTCTTGACCGGTGGGTCCACCACACGTCGATATCACTTCTTTTGCTAGAACCAAATATATCTCCATCACTCTATGTACACCTCTCTAACTATGGGTTTATAAAAAAGCTAAATGAAAGATAGTGTGGCATTGAGGTCGAGTGGAGATATTCGGCTCCACTGCTACATTTATTTATTTTTAAATTGAAAATTGTATTTACAAGATTCAGAAAAAATGAAAAAATATGCAAGATGTAGCCAACAATTGGAGTAGATCACGGGCATCATCAAGTGCGCCTAATAAAATCTCCTGTTCCTGCATGGACTTCTAGTCGTGGCATCCAAGCAAGCCTTGGGTGTGACATCTCAGACGCGACGCCTTAAGACTCTTATTATGGCAGCTAGCCTAGGCAACACACGTTTTAGGACACGGAACAATAGATGATCTGAATTTCTCATGTCTGAGTTTCATAGTAGTAAGTAATTACCGTTCCAGTAGTTTGCTTAAATCTACGGGTTTCTTGGTGGCCGAGTTGCTTGGCGCGTCTATATCAAGTAAAACATGTGTTCCGGTGTACTCCCTCCGTTTCAAAATATAAGATGTTTTAGCTTTGTGAAGGGAGTGTATCTAGACTGCTTCTAGTGTCTAGATTTATTTAAATTTAGAGTGAACCTAGACACTAAAAAGATCTAGATACACTCACTTCACAAAGCTAAAACATCTTATATTTTGAAACGGAGGGAGTACATGTTGGAAAGTTCAGCCGGAGCAGCCGGCGACACCGCACTCATAACGCCCGGCGAGCCATGCGTTAGAGGCTACTTATATGGCAAGAAAGGAGAGCGAGCGCCTTTTCCTCATCATTTGGTCATGCAATTACATAGTCCACACACTGGCAGAGGCACATGTAGGGAGGCTTCGAATGCTACAGTTGCTCCGAGCTCGAATATCTTTGTGGTCTGACCTCCCATGGAGACGGACTGAACTTGCAGCCGCTACCATCTGTACTATCGTTGTTTTCTCTTGTTAATCGGGAATAGCACCCCAAGCACGCCGGCATGTTTACCTCGTCTGGCGGACTACCTGTGGGAAGTCGTGGCCGCCGTTCAGGACCCCGTCTTGGTAAAAATATTACATGTATCCATGACAACCCAAAACCAACACCCTTCACCGACGCGCCTGATTCTCACCGCGAAATCTCATATTGTAGCAACTGATGTGATTCCAGATAACTCCTATTCCATGTACTAGCATTTCACAGTCAAACTGCTTGTAATCGGGATTACTCTCTTTATCTAGATTATAGAACTAAACTAGTTTGTCAACTGATATGATGAGCTGGAGGTCCTATATATTAACCACATGCAGGTGGAACGGTTGTACTGATCTAGAGTAAGAGGGGCCGGTGTTCACCCACCACAAATCAAGATCACTTGTTCCGAAGTTTAAATAAAAACTCAACTCCAAGTATTTATGAATTGTCCATGTGTCAGATGGAAGCATATAATCTATATATTTTAAATGATCATTTTTTAGCTACAAAAATGGACGAGTTATACTGGTTCAATGGTTGATATTCATATGGTACACGGCGTGGAAATGGAACCGGGGTTGTTATGATAAAAGTGTATCTTATTGCTCTAATTGGTTTACATTCAGCGTACTTTAATTGCAAAAGTTAACAATCTCAAGTTGATCATCCAGCCTATTGTAAGGACTGACATGTCAGCATGTTATTAATGAGTAGTACTAACTATTGGTAGTAAGTTTATTGTTTAAACACTACCAATAGTTAGCACCAGTATTTGCATTGCCTGTAATTCCCACGGTTAACACTACTACCATTTTCATCTAGCAATTAGTTAAAAGTGTGATTTATTTTCCTTTGCCCAAAAGCACGTCTTATTTTTATTAGAAAGGTGAAAAAATAGATGGAAAAGTTTTGATTGAGCACAGACCGCAGGTACACAACCCTATCTCTCACGTCCAACTGCCTAGGAAGAATGCCTATGGTAGACGCCACGTGCTCAGGTTGTTAACATCGTGGTCTTCTTTAATCTAGTGGTACATACACAGCATTAATTATGGCCGTGACACTCGTCGGTGTACGCAAAGACACTTTCCACAAAATTGTCCATCTGTAGGCATACATCACGTAACGTGGGCACGTGGCCACCTTGTAGCATCTCACCGGACTACCTTCATCCACCCAGCGCGCACATGGACTCGCCTATCAGATTGTCGGATCTGATGCCGAAGCCAGCAATCCCAGAGTCGTTGTCGTCGCCTTGTTTGCTACAATGCGGGTACCAGCTACCCCGCTACAATAGTGACAACCCGTGTAGCCGCTGATTTCTTAATGCCTCCCATTCACATTGCACTACTCAAGTCCAACACCAGCACCAAGATAGTAATAATATCATATTGACGTCTTTTTTTTTGAAACTCCAAGTTCATTCGTGTTAGTTTGAGTGCTACTATCCTGGCAAGATCGATGCGGCAAGACAAGTAACATTTTATGTGCAAGACTACATGTAATGGCACTAGACAGATGTCATGTATGTTTATAGAGGAGGAGGAGTAGGGGTACCCATGTTTAATGGAGGGTTGGTGAGCAAAACCGTTGGTAAACCCAGTTCTTGAAAAACTTGTATGTTTGACATTGAAGAGTCTCCTACATGTAAATTTGGCAATATATTTCTTTTTCAAACCTACAAGAGCAGTAGTACGAAGATAGTCCTCGAGGGGTACATATACATATGATTTCCAAGCCTCTACTGACCGCTTCCTGTAGTGATTTGGTTTTCTCTCTACCATTCAGGGGCAACTATTATGCATAACTTATAATTTTATTGTGTAAACACTACCAATACTTAACCTCAGTTTTTACATTGCATGTAATTCCCACAGTTCTCCCACCGTTAACATTACTACCCTTTTCATCTAAACAAAGAAATTAACAGAGTGAATTTAAGTGCAAACCTGGAAACGGACTAAAAAGTAGAAAGTGTAACATTCTTATAGACAAAATAGAGCCCCAGCCTGATGGTACTGTATATTTGAGAAATGTTACCGAAATAAATTTTCATTAGTAAATCCGTGGAGTACCTCAATGATGTAAACTTGTACGAAATATGATGTCATGAGATTTTTCTCGTGATAAATCAAAGTCAATCAACTATTATTTTACTATCAGTAAATGGGAAGCAAAAGTGCAATGTAATCATTACATATTGCACCAAAACATCTTAATCACTAATTAAATTTTGTACCTCAAAGATTGGTGAAGAGAACCATGTAAAGAGAGCACCATTTGCGTTTGGATGAGTGAATAAATAATGTTATTCAAAACATGTGTGGTTTATTTATCATTTGAAGCCATGAAGGTAAATGTATGACGGGAGCCAATTCATGACTACGAGTTCCAAAGCAGAAGTACGAACTATGTTGTCCACTCTTCATCCACCTAGGAATCAAGAACATGGTGATGCTTTAATGCCCATAACACTGCAGCTAACTACTCCATGTGCATGCAGGTGTGAACTACCTCAGGAAGAGAGCGAATATAGCCAACAAATATTGGTAAACAATGGAATAAAGCATGAAAGAAAACGCCACCTGATACAAAATTTGTGACATTTGAGGTGGAAGGCATGCCATTTGAATTAGTTTGTGCAAAACTTGGGAAAGAAACAAAGCCAATTTTTTTTTGACAAAAACAGTAGGGAAGGCCCTTACTGTGTCATTTTATAAATTTTTTAGGAACTGTACAGAATTGTGAGCATTGCTCACATCAGTCTTACATGTTTATAATGTGTCTAGCCATTGCTGCATGCCTTCTTTAAGACTAGGCTTAGCCCTATGCAGTCGTAACGGTAGCGTCGTGAACAATTAAAATATCGTGGACTGTCAGACTGGAGATAAACTAAAGTAGAACCAGTGGGTGACATTCCCAACGGTAGGAGCGGGAACATCGCGGACAGTGTCGCGTCGCGGTAGCTTGGACTGTAGAGGAAGCTGATGATGTTCAAGCGAGGTGGTAGCCCTTGTGCCGATGTCGAGGGAGCCGAGAGCGCTGGGTGGTGCCGTGCGAGGGGTCGCCGTGGTCGATGTCGTGGTCGGGGATGCAGGTGTCGAGGTAGCCGCACATGAAGCCGCAAGCGTATAGTGCGCGAGGAGAATGACGGAGACGCGTCGAGGGTCCGCAGAGGCTTGTTGAGGGTTCGCGGAGGCGTGCCGATGGTCCGCGGAGGATTGTTGAGGATGCTTGCCAAGGATCCGCGGAGGCTTGCCGAGGGTCGACGCAGTACGAGCCATGGAGGACGAGGTGCAGTCATAGTTTTGCTACAACTAGGTGCACGTCGGGGACGAATACACACTCCGGTTTTGCCAAAACCGAGTATGCAAAGAAGAACTCGTCGGTGATGCGGTCGAGGCAGTCGTAGAGGGGTCGATGCCTGTAACATCCCAAAACTTTAATCCAAGGTTATTAAGATCCAAATCATCAAAATTAGGGTTAACAAAAACTTTTCCAATTAAAATTATTAAAGCATTCATATGTGTGTGCATTTAAATAGGAGTTGTTTTGAATTGCCATGATTAAGTGATCCATTGCTTGTAAAATGATTCTTAGGTGAAATAAACATCATCTAGATCATTCCCAAACAAATCTCAAAGAAAAACAAATCAAAATGAATAAAAGAAAGAAATGGTCATTTGAGCCATTTTAATCAACATGCCTACTTTGGATAGTACTCAATTCTTAACAGAAATAAATCTGGATCTTTGCACCCCTTACTAGTACATGTAATGATGTACCAAGGCCCACTTTATGATCTGCCAAAAACTTTCAAACACTAATTTTAAATGGCATTTGAAAATTGAATCTAGTTATTATGGGAAGATCCCACTTATTCAAAAACCACTCAAATGAGCTTTATTTTCAAAACCCAAGCAACCACAGATGATCAAGCTTATGACTAACACACCCACCAAAAATCTTTTCAAAATTCAAAACTAATTTTCTTGCGACCATTTTCACAAACACTTGGCAGGCAGAGATTACACCTAGTATTAGCTCACTGTTTTCTACAGGGTTTTACCACCCAATTGACCTCAAATCCCTCCCTCCGTCTCCACTTGATCCAACCAAGCCATAAACACCCCATCCCCTAGCCCCTAGCAGCAGTGCTGAGCCACCACGAGGACATACCCGCCGTCTAAACTTGCCAACGCGGCAGCAGACCGCCCCTCTCTCTCTCGCCATGTCTAGGATCTAGACCAGACCACACCGCCACCCTCTGTCCCCTCCCCGAGCAGAGCCCAGCCGTGGACCACCCGCAGCGCGCCGCGCCCAGAGCGTCTGCACCATGCCGAGCACGCGCCAGAACGCCGCGCCCAACAAGCGTGCACACGCCACGCCTCGACCGTAGCCCGTGCTCACCGCATCGCCACGACCCAGGGAACCACCCAGACATGCCCGTTCGCCGCCATTTGAACCACATGATGGGTTCGTAGCATGGAAAACAAAAAATTTCTACCGCAAGAATGAACAAAACCCAGATCTAATCTAGATAAAAGCCAAGATCTAATCTATTAGACATGAGCAACGAGATAGATCTGTACTAACCCTCGTAGAACCGAAAGCGTTACGAGATTAGATCTCGGGGTTGATGTAGTCGATCACTTGCCGATCTCAAGATCGAGTGGACGATCCTTCCGGCGCCGCGTTCCGGCAGCGCTTCCGCAGACGGTCACACGTGCGGAGTCGAAGAAGACCTTCCTCTCCCTGTTCTAGCGAGCAGCGGAGGTAGTAGATCTTCTCCACGGAATCCCAGCAGCACGACGGCGTGGTGGTGGTGGTGGAGATGAGAATTCTGCAGGGCTTCGCCTATGCCTGTGCAGAAGAAAGGTGGAGGAGAGAGGCGGCTGAGATTGGTTGTTATGAGAGAGAGGCAAGAGGGGGCGCCCCCTCCCTTCTATTTAAAGGAGGGAGGCACGCCTGGGGAGGGGGAGTCCTAGTAGGACTCCCTCCTCCTTGGGCCGGCGGGTTGGGGGGAGGAATCCTCCTCCCCCACGAATCCGTGTATTGCCCCACTTGGTTTCTTTGACCCCTTTCTTGGTTTTCAAGCAAACTCCAAGAAATCCTCTAGAACCTTCCAGAACATTCTGAAACCTTCTAGAATCTCCATACAAACACTCCGGAACATTTCCTAACTTAGAAAATGATCACCAATATATGAATCTCATTCTCCGGACCATTCCGGATCTCCTCGTGATGTCCCGGATCCATTCCGAGACTCCGAACAACATTCGGTCTCCAACGCAAATTCCATATCTACTTAAAACAACTTCGAGCCTTAAGTGTGTCACCCTACGGTTCATGAATATGCAGACATGATGAAGACACCTCTCCGATCAATAACCATCAGCGGGATCTGGAGATCCATAACGGCTCCCACATACTCAACGATGACTTTGTGATCGATAGAACCATTAGCATACGAAACCAATTCCCTTTGTCACACGATATTCTACTTATCCGAGGTTTGATCGTCGGTATCTCCATACCTAGTTCTAACTCGTTACTGATAAGTACTCTTTACTCGTTCCATGTTATGTCATCCCTTGTGACCCAGTCACATGCTTGCAAGCTATCTAGATGACATTCCACCGAGAGGGCCCAGAGTATATCTATCCGTCATATGGATGGACAAATCCCAATCTTGGTGTATGCGCTTCAACACATACTTTCAGAATACCCAATGACACCTTTATAACCGCCCAGTTACGAAGCGGCGTTTGATGTCATCAAAGTACCCATCCGGTGATGGTGATTAACATAACCTCATGGTCGAAGGATTAGGTTACTATGCATTTGAAAGCTTACAGCAATACGAACTTAATGACTTGATCTTATGCTACGCTTACTATGGGTGTGTGTCCATCACATCATTCTCCTAATGATATGATCTTGTTATTAACGACATCCAATGCCCATGATCAGGAAACCATGATCATCCATTAATCAACAAGCTAGTTTAACAAGAGGCTTACTAGGGACTCTTTTATGTTTACAAAACACACAAGTATTAATGTTTCCGGTTAATACAATTATAGCATGGGATGTAAACATTTATCATAAACATAAAGATATAATAATAACCACTTTATTATTGTCTCTTGGGCATATCTCCAACAGTCTCCCACTTGCACTAGAGTCAATAATCTAGTTAAAAACTTGTGCATTCAACACCTATGGCTTTCTGGTGTTGTATAGACACTATTGCTAGTGGTAAACATAATCTTCAGATCTGACACTTCTAGGTCCGTGTGTATTTGCATTTCCTTGCGTCTCTACGCATTACTCATTCTCCAATGAGATGGCATTGTATAAATTTGGTCCTTTGGTGAGACCTTTAGTTCCTTGGGATTAAATCATGTTGATACAATTGTCGTACAATGTATCTTCATAGTATTATCCCGCTATGAACCACACCTAGATGGATAACAAACTACTTGACGCAAATGCCCTCATTTGCTGCTACAATAACAGTCATATACTTAGCCTTTTGTTGTAGTATCTGTCATAATGTTTTAACTTTGGTACTCAACCAAATCCATTATGGAACTTCCTTTCCATTACATTGTGCCACCCATAGTTTAAATTGAGATAAACTTAATTTGTGACAAAACTAGTATCAATGTAACAATTTACAATGAACTATTTGTCACAACTATTATATTCTTAGTTCTTCCAAAGATCATAGGAATATCCCTACTATTGTCCAATGATCATCTTATGAGTCATTCTGGTATATGCTCATAACATTTAGAGCATAGGACATATCTGGATGTGTACATCTCAAAGAATGATTGATCAAAATATTCTTGTGATTTCACCAAGTGTCAAAACACTTGAATCTCGTGTCAACACACTTGAATCTTGATTCAGTCCTTTTCGTGCGTCAAGAACCTTTCTTGTCGTTTCCATATTGAACTTATTCAACATCTTATCTATGTACATTTGGCAAAACCATATTATCGCCTCAATCTATCCATATAGATATTGATGCCTAATTCTTGGGTTATGCCTAAGTCTTTCATCGAAATGAAATTCTTAACCTGTGTCAATAAAAGATACATTATTTCTAATCAACGATATGTCTTTCACATAATGTATTAGAAATATGTCTTAGCGCTCCCACTTAATTTCTTGCAAAATGCAAGCATCTTCATCGTCTCTGATGAAATTAAACCTTTTAACGGTTTCATCACGGTGAAGATTCCCACTTCGCGATGCTCACTTCAACCATTGAAGTTTTGCATACTCTTTTAGCATCCTTTGAAATAACAAAACCCTTTGGATCGTGTCATGGACACATCCTAGGTAACCATTCTATTAGAAGAACTTGTTTTGTTTGTTCAACTACCATATACCAAAATATATGTAGTGGTTGCTACATTAATCCGTCCAGACTAAATATCGCTGTGAAAGATCAAATCTTATCATAGTCAATTCCTTGAACATTGTCGTAAACTCTTTCCGACATGTCGACTATTTCATAGATGTGAAACATCCATGTCTATTTATTTATAGTTCCATATACGATTGTAAGGTATTGCACCTTTCCAGAGGGTCTTTCAAATTCAAAGCTTGATTTCTCGTGTATGGAATTATCACGGATTTTATGGCTTCAAGCCACTTAACGAAGTCAGGGCCCATCATTGCTTCTTTGCATGTAGTCGGTTCATCATTGTCAAACAACAATGATTTAACTCTCAAATCTTGGCATTTGATTACTTACCCGACCTACTTGGTTCAATAGGAACTTAGATCTCCGTGACCACAACTTTTGAGGCACGTGAGCCATGAGCATTGTTGCTGCCTCCGGGACACTTACCGACGCTGCGCAACTCAGCACATATTAGCCAAGGTTCAACAACCTTGTCAAAGTTCTATTGTCCTCCCACTTAACTTTTCACCAAAATTCCTTCTCAAGAAACTCGACATTCTAAGCGACAAACACTCTTGTCTTCGGTGTTATGGAGGAATACCCAATGGTTATTCGAAATAACCTACAAAGACATGCTCATCCGACTTTGGTTATAAACATTTTACTTATGCCTAGCATACCAAAAATTTAAGAAAGGACAACTTGGGTTTTATCCCAAACCATGACTTATATGGTGTCATTTCAACGGATCACGATGGAGCTCTTTTCAGTGTAAAAGCGGTAGTCACTAAAGCTTTAATCTTTAAAATATAATGGCAGTTTTATAAATGACACCTTTGATCTTACCATGTCAAACAAGGTTTCATTACATATCTTGAACACTTCATACTCCTATGGTGTTTTGGGAAATGCAAAACCATGGAATGATTCCTCAAATCTTAGGTGTTTTGCTAAACTTGTAACTCAAACATCTTTCTTGTTACAATAATTTTTCACTTCATCTTGAAAGTCTTTGAACATTTTCAAATGTTTCATACTTCTTCCTTATTGAGTAAGTATATACATATACTCACTCAAATCTTCGTAGAAAGCATATGAAGTTGAAATCCATCGCCCACGACTACACATAATGGACTATATACATCAATATGTACAAATTCCAATCAGTTAGTCACCTGTTCCTCTTTTGGCCTACAAACGGAGTTTTAATTATCTCCAGGAAAGTATCACAAGCGTCATTTTATCAAAATCAAAGACTCCAAAAATCCATCAACATGGAGTTTCTTCATGTATCCCTTTCAATATAATTTAAACAGCGATGTCACTTCACAATTGATCTTTCAATCATTTGTCTTGCGACATTTTAGCATTAGTTTTATGGTCGTTATTTCTCCAACCAGACTTGTATATCATCCATCTATTATGGAATACGGTAATTATTTGAACAACCTTTTGTCGTCATAATACCTAATCAAAATAACAATTATTGAAACAAATCTTGAAGGTAAGCTTTGATGTTAACGAACAACACAACAACCCTTTGTTTGTTTTCGATGAACATCATCACATATTCTCTTGCTAGTTACTTAGGCCATTGCAGTTCATGAATTGTGTTGTCCTGTATGACACTTCATACCAACCAATTCGGTATCCAATACCGCAGAACCACATTGTTTAACAACCAAGGAATACAGCCATAACATGTATCTTCTATATACCTAAGTTGGACATCTCCAATCTTTTCTTTTCTGCCAAATATTTTATAGATTCTCTTTCAACAATTCCTTTTCTTTTAAAAGAATCTATCAACATCAATAGGGGTGTCATTCACATGACACATAGTACAAAGTGTGTATAGTCAAATACTAATTCCTTTGGACTTGCACTTTGAAGTGGATCACCTTCATCAAATGTTTGGCATTCTTTCAAAATTCCATTCTTCAGTAATCTTTTAGTTTAGTAAACATTTTACTTACATCTTCTATTCATCCTTATCATGACAACTTTCATGATCAAGCTGCTATAGCTTATAAAGGTTAATTGCGAGTATAATGTTGCTTTTCCAAAACCTTTTGGAGGATTAGGACGACTGGCGTCTCCAACCTTCACAAATTCTCATCAAATATGAGGACGTATACTCTATCATGTTGTAACCAACATATTGTTTTAGATATCGCAATACCTTTCACATATGATGGTTTCTGAAACATTGCTTTCAGCTCTTAGATAAACTTGATATTAAAACAATCTTTTGAGTATCAAGAATCATGGAGGCAAACATGATACATTAGATACTAACACTGGAATTGTTACTCTTGATTTAATACTGTTTATTAAACTTAACAGAGTAAACGGAGTTTGCTGAAAGTTTGAAATATGACTTTTAAACTTTAGATTGACACTCAAAACAATACGATACCAGTTCGTAAAGCAAATATCCAGAATTTCTATAGTTCTACTATCTCAACTATAACTAAGCGTAAGGTGGTGAACGGATGCCAATGACTACAACAAACTATGCAAATTCACTTTGATTGTGTTTATGATGAAATGAGTTTGACTAATCCAAATTACAAATAAACTCCCACTAAAAACAACATCCCTCGAGTTTGTTTTAGTGATTACACGAACCAAATCCACTACACCAAGTCCGATCATCACGTGAGATGATGTAGCTTCAAAGGCGAACAATCAACATGTTCATCATATCATCCATATGACTCATGCTTTACCTTTCGGTATTCCGTGTTCCGAGGCCATGTCTGTACATGCTAGGCTCGTCAAGGTTAACCTTAGTATCCGCATGTGCAAATCTGGCTTGCACCCGTTGTATGCACACGTAGAATCTATCACACCCGATCATCACGAGATGCTTCGAAACGACGAGTCTTAGCAACAGTGCCTACTAAGGACGAACACTTTATTACTTGATATTTAGTGAGAGGGATCATCTTATAATGCTACCGTCGCGATCTAAGCAATACAAGATGCATAAAGGATTAACATCACAGGCAATTCATAATTAGTGTGATATGATATGGCCCTTTCTTCTTATGCCTTTGATCCCTATCTCCAAAGCACGGACATGATCTCCATCATCACCAGCATTGCGTCAAGGTTCGTGGCGCCGCTTCATGGTTGTACATCATCACTAGCAACTATTACAACTACTTGGAATAAAGCTATTACAAGATGAATAGACACGCAGGTCTTAACAGAATTAAAGACAACCATTAGGCTCCTGCCGGTTGCCATATTACAACAAGGATCATTGTATACATCAAATACAATCACAATCACATGATGGCCATATCACATCACAAAACCCCTGCAAAAACAAGTTAGACGCCTCTAATTTTCTTTGCAAGTTTTACGTGGCTTGGGGCTTTCGACTAAGAACGGATCTTACCTACGAAACTGAACCACAACGTTGATACAAGTGCTATCAAGTGCAAAGTGTAGATTTGATCTATACTATGATGGGAGAGACAGACACCTGCAAAGCCACTTGTGCAAAGCAAGTTGCACGTCAAGCGTGGAGCAAGTCTCATGTACGATGACATGTTATGTTAGCCCGAGCCACTTCATCCCACCATACCGCAAGATGCAAAGTACACACATAGCAAAAGACGGCACGAGCACCAACGCCCACAGCATCATTGTGTTCTACTCGTGCAACAGATCTACGCATAGACAAGGCTCTGATACCACTGATGGGTTCGTAGCATGGAAAACAAAAAAATTCTACCGCAAGAATGAACAAAACCCAGATCTAATCTAGATAAAAGCCAAGATCTAATCTATTAGACATGAGCAATGAGATAGATCTGTACTAACCCTCGTAGAACCGAAAGCGTTACGAGATTAGATCTCGGGGTTGATGTAGTCGATCACTTGCCGATCTCAAGATCGAGTGGACGATCCTTCCGGCGCCGCGTTCCGGCAGCACTTCCGCAGACGGTCACACGTGCGGAGTCGAAGCAGACCTTCCTCTCCCCGTTCTAGCAAGCAGCAAAGGTAGTAGATCCTCTCCATGGAATCCCAGCAGCACGACGACGTGGTGGTGGTGGTGGAGATGAGAATTCTGCAGGGCTTCGCCTATGCCTGTGCAGAAGAAAGGTGGAGGAGAGAGGCGGCTGAGATTGGTTGTTATGAGAGAGAGGCAAGAGGGGGCGCCCCCTCCCTTCTATTTAAAGGAGGGAGGCATGCCTGGGGAGGGGGAGTCCTAGTAGGACTCCCTCCTCCTTGGGCCGGCGGGTTGGGGGGACGAATCCTCCTCCCCAACGAATCCGTGTATTGCCCCACTTGGTTTCTTTGACCCCTTTCTTGGTTTTCAAGCAAACTCCAAGAAATCCTCTAGAACCTTCCAGAACATTCTGAAACCTTCTAGAATCTCCATACAAACACTCCGGAACATTTCCTAACTTAGAAAATGATCCCCAATATATGAATCTCATTCTCCGAACCATTCCGGATCTCCTCGTGATGTCCCGGATCCATTCCGAGACTCCGAACAACATTCGGTCTCCAACGCAAATTCCATATCTACTTAAAACAACTTCGAGCCTTAAGTGTGTCACCCTACGGTTCATGAATATGCAGACATGATGAAGACACCTCTCCGATCAATAACCATCAGCGGGATCTGGAGATCCATAACGGCTCCCACATACTCAACGATGACTTTGTGATCGATAGAACCATTAGCATACGAAACCAATTCCCTTTGTCACACGATATTCTACTTATCCGAGGTTTGATCATCGTTATCTCCATACCTAGTTCTAACTCGTTACTGATAAGTACTATTTACTCGTTCCATGTTATGTCATCCCTTGTGACCCAGTCACATGCTTGCAAGCTATCTAGATGACATTCCACCGAGAGGGCCCAGAGTATATCTATCCGTCATATGGATGGACAAATCCCAATCTTGGTGTATGCGCTTCAACACATACTTTCAGAATACCCAATGACACCTTTATAACCGCCCAGTTATGAAGCGGCGTTTGATGTCATCAAAGTACCCATCCGGTGATGGTGATTAACATAACCTCATGGTCGAAGGATTAGGTTACTATGCATTTGAAAGCTTACAGCAATACGAACTTAATGACTTGATCTTATGCTACGCTTACTATGGGTGTGTGTCCATCACATCATTCTCCTAATGATATGATCTTGTTATTAACGACATCCAATGCCCATGATCAGGAAACCATGATCATCCATTAATCAACAAGCTAGTTTAACAAGAGGCTTACTAGGGACTCTTTTATGTTTACAAAACACACAAGTATTAATGTTTCCGGTTAATACAATTATAGCATGGGATGTAAACATTTATCATAAACATAAAGATATAATAATAACCACTTTGTTATTGCCTCTTGGGCATATCTCCAACACCACAGCCACCGCCCGCCGTGTTAAACGCCGCCCCTGCCGCTCAGAGCGTGAGCACCGCCCGACCGTTTGCCACCGCCCCTACAGTGCCATTACCTCGTAGAGCACCGCCAGGAGACCGCACATCGATCGCCGCTTGCAGCCATGTCGTTAGCAGCCCGTAGCCATGTCGCCACCGTCGCCTGGCCATGTCGCGTTGTCCCGTCGTCGAGCCTATAAAAGGAGGACACCCCCAGCCTCATTATGCACACCACTCACCTCCCCTCTCGCCACTGATCAGTCCCCACTTCGCCCCGGAGACACTCGAGCTCGTAGTCGCCGGAATTCCACCTAAGCTGGCCGCCTCTGGAGGAGAAGGGCCCCGCTGATTGCGACCACCCCAAGAGCTGCCGTGACAACCCCTGAGCTCGCCATCGTCCACCAGTTCGTTTGCCCGCCTCGCCGTCGTCGCTTGAGCCCTGGTATGCCCCCTGAACAACCCCACCGAGCCGCTAGGGTTAAACCTTGCCGGCAACCTGTCCGTCGTCGATGATGAGCCCCAGCCGTAGATCCTAGTTCTAATCTAACGGCCCACATCGCCCCGTACCGATTCGCGTGTAAAGAGCCACTGACCGGTGGACCCCCTTGTCAGTTATGCCCCGCGCCGCAGAGTGCCACTGAGCCGGCCCGTTAGCTTTCTCGCGTGACCCATTTAATTCAAACTTAGGTTTTTCTATTTAAGTTTAAACTTAGTTATGTCCCCTAGTTTGAAAATCAATTCAGAGAGATTTACAAATCCAAATGGAGTGATTCCAATTTTGCTAGAAAACCACTGAAAAGATCTAGCCAAGCCCGTTGGATTTAATTCATTTAGAGTTAGATATCTCTCCTAGTAAAAATAACAAGACAGAAGCTTTTGCACATTCAAACATTTTTATAAAATCAACCATGATAGCTTTTGAGTTGATTACAACTCTCAAAAATCACATTTAACCATACCTATCTGAATATGTAATAATATTTGGGTTTACATGCAGTGACTTTGGACTAGTACCAAAATAATGCTATATAGGCATTTCTTGTCACTTTAAATCATTAAATAATGAACTTAAACCAAAGTAATTGTGATCCAACCCTTAAATCACATTCCCACATGTTATAATATGTGGTGATGACATGTGTCCACATGATCCCATATTTTAAGTGGTGAATATTAAATCTTAGTTATTTTTCAATGAGTAGAAATTACTTTTCTTAAATAAAAAGAATGAAACTAGTTAAAAAACCTTGTGATGCTTGTGATGATAATAGATCATAAAATGTGTGCCTTAGAGTGCTAATTAGACTAGTTAAGTATTGTTTGGTGATTGTGTACTTCGTATGTATTTATAGACGATAGTATCGACCAAGCTTTTGAGGAGGATGGGTTCTACCAAGAGGAGGAAGAAAACTTCAACCACTACACTACCCAAGGCAAGCTACTATTGGGAAGCTAACACTTGCAAGTATTATACTAGCAAGCCATCATTAACAATGCAAGTTAACCCTTGCAAGTAGAATGCTTAACAAGCTAGACTTAAACTAGATAATTTGAGCAAAGATGCTTTAGGCATGCTTTGGTGATACCACTTTTACTATTATTTACCCCAAGTATTATTTTCAAGCTTTACTTCCTTACTTTATCAAAGTCCCTTACTTATTTTGAAGGTAGCCTAAAAAGTATAAAACTTGACCTATTTAGATAACTTTAGATGTCATTCTATGGCATGAGATTGATCCCATCTTTCCACCTTAGTGAACACTCTTAACTTAGTAGTTTAGAGTAGATAAAAACTTGAGTCACTTTAGATGGGAACACTTGGTGAAAATGAATTATGAAAACGTTGGAATGATGAGTCATTCTATTGAAATGTTTTGACATGTGTTGAGAAACACAAATGGTTTATGATGATGAAAATGTTGAGGCATGAGCCTTGACCCTTTTACAAAACTGATGGTTGGATTCGGATGCGATACCATTCCAAACTTACCGTACAACCACAATACCTGAATTGGGTAAGGCTTAGCCAGAAGTTTATATGCATTAGTATTAGTTCCCTCGCGGGAGAGGTTTGAGCTGAGGCTACCTCTCAATGTTGTCCACCTATGCAGTGCCCAAGATGACAGATGGTCATGGTTGGGAGGCCATGCTCATAGGAGAGGTGCTTATACTAGGGTGTGTAAAGGAAAGGTTATGTTTGATTATCTACATACTAAGTATGATGATTCAGGGTTATCCGTGACAGATGTATCGAATCTTGTGGTGAAAGTGTACCACCTCTGCAGAGTGTCAAACTATTCGAATAGCCTCGTCCGCGGTTATGGACCATTGGAATGGCCATATTGTTTCGTTGTCAGATGTTTTCAAAATAACTTATGAAAGGAACGATGAATCTTGACTTGACCACAACAGGGTTGTGTTTATGACACTAGCTTTCCAACTTAAGTGATTCTAGAACTTTATTTTATCTTTCTTTGTTTCAGAACTCAGCTTAGGTTTCAAACTTAACTTTATAGTTAAATTTAGAGTTAGCACTTCATTTTAGAACTATACCAATTTTTAGTGGTAGTTTGCGAGTACTTAAAGAGTACTCATGGCTTTTGTCCCTGGCTATTCTCATGGCAAGACTATGAAGGAGACTGCCAGGATGATGGCCAGCAAGACGGCTATGATAACTAGGACTACCTGCCTTCGTCAGCATTGCCTGAGCCCCTGAATATCGACCCCACCGCTACGCTTATTATTTTATTCCGCTGCTTGTTGTATTAAGACTGGATCATGAGATCCTTATTTTTGTAAGATCTTATGTATGGTTTGTAATGGATGAGGTACTGTGATATCCAATCTGTTATGTCTCGCAAAAATGGTAATCCTGGGATTGCGATGTATGACATAACAGGCATCTGGGATTAAAAATCCGGGTGTTGACAAGTTGGTATCGGAGCCATCCTGACCATGGGAGACCCTATTTAGAATGGACGTCTGAAACAAAAACTTAATTTCAAAACCTAAAGTGAGTATTTATGAAAAACTATTTCCTCTCTTACCCTTGGGAATTCATTCTTTCTCAAAAATTCATGTTCCTCAAAATTCTTACATTACTAGTTAAAATTTGACACACTTGATCACTTCACTAATCTCCTCATCCTTAATTCTTGTAGATGGAGACTCAGTTCAGCAAGTTCTACCAGTTGGGAAACGGAGGTCAACTGATCTTCGAGAGGGATCTGGATTCACTATCGTAGTTATTGGGACGACCGCATCCGGAGTTTCTTGGAGTTCAACTTCCAGGACCCCCGGGAGGAGATTTATAGTGGCTAGTCACCGCTGAACTTAGAGGAAGCATCAAAGCACCAACGTTCGGGAGAATCCAGTTCTCCGTGAGAGAGAACAACTGGCTAGATGGATTAGCCAGGGCAATGCATGAAGCTCTCGCACGTCTATGTGCCCTCAGCGTCAACCAAATACAAGGAACCCGTTTTTCTCACTATGCAAGATGTGACTTCATGGAATTGCCAATGGAAATGCCAAGTCACCTAGAGCTGAAGCGTCAAGTGGAGAACCTTGACTTCCTGTTGTAGGATCGCCAGAAGGAATTGGAGAATGCTAGGGAGTTCGCTAACCACAACCGTGCCATTGCCGCCCAGAAGGCCCAGACTTTCTCACTGCTTGTCAAGGACCGTCAGTCTCTTCGCCTCCAGCACGAGCAGAAGGATCGCACCATTGCCCGTCTTCGCAAGAAGGTGGATGACCTCGAGAAGACCGTCAAGGAGCAGGAAGCTCAGCTTGCCGCAAAGGAGGAAGAAGAGGAGGGTGAAGACATCCAAGGAGACATGGATTCTTACCTCAGCAATGATGATGACTTTCTGGAGGAGGATGCCGTGGACTTCTACACTGACGATGAGGACTCCGACTTCATCGACGAAGAGTAGATACACTAGAGCACTGTCGTAGCATGAGATGTATCGGTCCCACTGTATCGTAGCTTGCAGAATGGTTCTTCAAACCATCTGTTTTCTTTTGATTGTTGTGGTGTGTGTTTGTATCATGTGCTTGTTTGCATGAATGAAATGAAGTTAGTTGCAAAACTTGAGTCAAACTCAAAGTTTAGCTTGAAACCAAAACCATGAACCTTAGAACTTTCCCTCTTACCCCTTTATCTACCTCAATCTTGAGATGACTCGTGGAAACCAAGGAGGGAGCAGATCGTAGCAAGACCCAATGTTGCAGATCTTGCAGAATCTCATCGCAGACAGAGAAGCAAGCAGGGGAGAACGCCAAGCTAATCTAGCAACACTGCAACAGATCGCCCAGATGGCTCTCAACAACCAAGGGCATGGAAACCAGGATCACCATGGATCCAAACTCAAAAACTTTCAGAACACCAATCCCCCATGTTGGAGATATGCCCAAGAGGCAATAATAAAAGAGGTTATTATTATATCTTTGTGTTTATGATGAATGTTTACATCCCATGCTATAATTGTATTATTAGGAAACACTAATACTTGTGCGTTTTGTAAACATAAAAGAGTCCCTAGTAAGCCTCTTGTTAAACTAGCTTGTTGATTAATTGATGATCATGGTTTCCTGATCATGGACATTGGATGTGATTAATAACAAGGTTATATCATTAGGAGAATGATGTGATGGACACACACCCATAGTAAGCGTAGCATAAGATCAAGTCATTAAGTTCGTATTGCTGTAAACTTTGAAATGCATAGTAACCTAATCCTTCGACCATGAGGTTATGTTAATCACCATCACCGGATGGGTACTTTGATGACATCAAATGCCGCTTCGTAACTGGGCGGTTATAAAGGTGTCATTGGGTATTCTGAAAGTATGTGTTGAAGCGCATAGACCAAGATTGTGATTTGTCCATCCATATGACGGATAGATATACTCTGGGCCCTCTCGGTGGAATGTCATCTAGATAGCTTGCAAGCATGTGACTAGGTCACAAGGGATGACATAACATGGAACGAGTAAAGAGTACTTATCAGTAATGAGGAAGAACTAGGTATGAAGATACTGACGATCAAACCTCGGATAAGTAGAATGTCACGAGACAAAGGGAATTGGTTTCGTATGATAATTGGTTCAATCGATCACGAATTAATCGTTGAGTATGTGGGAGACGTTATGGATCTCCAGATCCCGCTGATGGTTATTGATGGGAGAGGTGTCTTCATCATGTCTGCATATTCATGAACCGTAGGGTGACACACTTAAGGTTCGAAGTTGTTTGAAGTAGATATGGAATTTGCGTTGGAGACCGAATGTTGTTCGGAGTCTCGGAATGGATCCGGGACATCACGAGGAGATTCGGAATGGTCCGGAGAATGAGATTCATATATTGGGGATCATTTTCTAAGTTAGGAAATGTTCCGGAGTGTTTGTATGGAGATTCTAGAAGGTTTCGGAATGTTCTAGAAGGTTCTAGAGGATTTCTTGGAGTTTGCTTGAAAACCAAGAAAGGGATCAAAGAAACCAAGTGGGGCAAGACACGGATTCGTGGGGGAGGAGGATTCCTGCCCCCAACCCGCCGGCCCAAGGAGGAGGGAGTCCTACTAGGACTCCCCCTCCCTAGGCGCGCCTCCCTCCTTTAAATAGAAGGGAGGGGGCGCCCCCTCTTGCACCTTGTCTCATAACTCCCAATCTCAGCCGCCTCTCTCCTCCACGTTTCTTCTGCACAGGCATAGGCGAAGCCCTGCAAAATTCTCATCTCCACCACCACCACCACACCGTCGTGCTGCTGGGATTCCGTGGAGCAGATCTACTACCTCCGCTGCTCGCTGGAACAGGGAGAGGAAGGTCTGCTTCGACTCCGCACGTGTGACCGTCTGCGGAAGCGCTGCCGGAACGCGGCGCCGGAAGGATCGTCCACACGATCTTGAGATCGGCAAGTGATCGACTACATCATCCACGAGATCTAATCTCGTTAACGCTTTCGGTTCTACGAGGGTTAGTACCGATATATCTCGTTGCTCATGTCTAGTAGATTAGATCTTGGCTTTTATCTAGATTAGATCTGGGTTTTGTTCATTCTTGCGGTAGAAAATTTTTGTTTTCCATGCTACGAACCCATCAGTGGTATCAGAGCCTTGTCTATGCGTAGATCTGTTGCACGAGTAGAACACAATGAGGTTGTGGGCGTTGGTGCTCGTGCCATCTTTTGCTATGTGTGTACTTTGCATCTTGCGGTATGGTGGGATGAAGCGGCTCGGGCTAACATTACATGTCATCGTACATGAGACTTGCTCCACGCTTGACGTGCAACTCGTATTGCACAAGTGGCTTTGCGGGTGTCTGTCTCTCCCATCATAGTATAGATCAAATCTACACTTTGCACTTGATAGCACTTGTATCAACGTTGTGGTTCAGTTTCGTAGGTAAGATGCATTCTTAGTCGAAAGCCCCAAGCCACGTAAAACTTGCAAAGAAAATTAGAGACGTCTAACTTGTTTTTGCAGGGGTTTTGTGATGTGATATGGCCTACATGTGATTGTGATTGTATTTGATGTATGCAATGATCCTTGTTGTATTATGGCAACCGGCAGGAGCCTAATGGTTGTCTTTAATTCTGTTAAGACCTGCGTGTCTATTCATCTTGTAATAGCTTTGTTCCAAGTAGTTGTAATAGTTGCTAGTGAAGATGAACAACCATGAAGCGGCGCCACGAACCTTGACGCAATGCTGGTGATGATGGAGATCATGTCCGTGCTTTGGAGATGGAGATCGAAGGCATAAGAAGAAAGGGCCATATCATATCACACTAATTATGAATTGCCTGTGATGTTAATCCTTTATGCATCTTGTATTGCTTAGATCGCGACGGTAGCATTATAAGATGATCCCTCTCACTAAATATCAAGTAATAAAGTGTTCGTCCTTAGTTGGCACCGTTGCTAAGACTCGTCGTTTCGAAGCATCTCGTGATGATCGGGTGTGATAGACTCTACGTGTGCATACAACGGGTGCAAGCCAGATTTGTACATGCGGAAACTAAGGTTAATCTTGACGAGCCTAGCATGTACAGACATGGTCTCGGAACACGGAATACCGAAAGGTAGAGCATGAGTCATATGATTGATATGATGAACATGAAGAATGTTCGCCGATGAAGCTACATCATCTCACGTGATGATCGGACTTGGTGTAGTGGATTTGGTTCGTGTAATCACTAAAACAACTGCGAGGGATGTTGTTTTGAGTGGGAGTTCACCTAGTTGATTTAAGAATTAAATTTGAACACTATTTATCATAAACTTAGTCTAAATTACTTGCAAATTTGTTGTAGATTATGGCGAACATTTCCATCAATTTCAATGCGTTCCTAGAGAAAGAAAAACTTAAGAACAATGGAAGCAATTTCACGGACTGGTTCCGTGGACTGAAGATCATCCTCAGGGCTAGTCAGTTGACCTATGTGCTCGAAGCACCGCTAGGTGACCCACCTGCAGAAGATGCCACCGATGACATAAAGAATGTTTATGCCACTCGGAAACATCACTACTCCACAGTTCAGTGTGCCATCCTGTACGGTTTAGAATCGGAGCTTCAAAAACGTTTTGAGCACCATGACCCATTTGAGATCATTAAGGAGCTCAAACTCATTTTTGAGACTCACGCGGCCGTGGAGAGCTATGAGGCCTCTGAGAAGTTCTTTACCTGCAAGATAGAAGAGGGAAGCTCCGTTAGCGAGCACGTGCTCGCCATGTCTAGGCACTCAAACAAGCTCCAAGAGTTGGGGATAACGATTCCTAATGAGTTAGGGATTCACCGTGTCCTCCAATCACTGCCACCAAGTTATAAGAACTTTGTGATGAACTACAATATGCACTGCATGAACAAGACGTTGCCTGAACTATCGTCCATGCTGAAAACTGCTGAAGTGGAGATCATGAAAGAACACCAAGTGTTGATGGTCAATAAGACCACCAATTTCAAGAAACGGGGCAAGCCTAAGAACAAGGGAAACTTCAAGAAGGACGGCAAGAAAGCTGTCGCACCTGCTAAGAAGCCCAAAGCTGGTCCTAAACCTGAAACTGAGTGCTTCTACTGCAAGGGTGCTGGTCACTGGAAGCGTAACTGCCCCAAATACCTGGCGGATCTAAAGAACGGCAACATCAAGAAGAAAGGTATATTCGATATACATGTTATAGATGTGTATCTTACTAGTAATCATAGTAGTGCCTGGGTATTTGATACTGGTTCGTTTGCTCATATTTGTAACTCAAAACAGGAGCTGCGGAATAAACGAAGACTGGCAAGAGACGAGGTGACGATGCGCGTTGGAAATGGCTCCAAGGTTGATGTGATCACCATCGGCATGCTCCCTCTACATCTACCATCGGGATTAGTTTTAAATTTAAATAATTGTTATTTGGTGCCTGCGTTAAGCATGAACATTATATCTGGATCTTGTTTATTGTGAGACGGTTACTCTTTTAAGTCTGAGAATAAAGGTTGTTCGATTTATATGAGTAATATCTTTTATGGTTTTGCAACTGAGATGAATGGTTTATTCTTATTAAATCTCGATAGTAGTGATACACATGTTCACAATATAGATGCTAAACGAATAAAATTAAATGATAATTCTACATACATGTGGCACTGTCGTCTTGGTCACATTGGAGTGAAGCGTATGAAGAAACTCCATTCTGATGGACTTCTTGAATCACTTGATTTTGAATCACTTGAAAGATGCGAAGCATGTCTAATGGGAAAAATGACTAAGACTCCATTCTTTGGAATAATGGAGCGAGCTACAGACTTATTGGAAATAATACATACCGATGTGTGTGGTCCAATGAGTGTAGCATCGCGTGGTGGATATCGTTATGTTCTCACTTTCACGGATGACTTGAGTAGATATGGGTATGTCTACTTTATGAAACATAAATCCGAAACTTTCGAGAAGTTTAAGGAATTTCAAAGTGAAGTGGAAAATCATCGTAACAAGAAGATTAAGTTTCTGCGTTCTGACCGCGGAGGTGAATATCTGAGTTATGAGTTTGGCATGCATTTAAAGAAATGTGGAATACTTTCACAGTTGACACCGCCGGGAACACCACAGCGTAATGGTGTGTCCGAACGTCGTAATCGAACTCTCTTAGATATGGTTCGGTCTATGATGTCTCTTACAGATTTACCGTTATCATTTTGGGGCTATGCATTAGAGACAGCCGCATTCACTTTAAATAGGGCACCATCTAAATCCGTTGAAACAACATTATACGAATTGTGGTTTGGAAAGAAACCTAAGTTGTCGTTCCTTCAAGTTTGGGGTTGCGAAGCATATTTAAAGAAGTTACAGCCTGATAAGCTTGAACCCAAAGCGGAGAAATGCGTCTTCATAGGATACCCTAAAGAAACAATTGGGTATACCTTCTATCATAGATCTGAAGGCAAAGTTTTTGTTGCTAAGAATGGATCCTTTCTGGAGAAGGAATTTCTCTCGAAAGAAGTGACTGGAAGGAAAGTAGAACTCGACGAGGTTGTTGAACCTTCTTTCGGAGTTGAGAGTAGCGCAGCACCGGAAGATGTTTCTGTGCCGCCTGCACCAACTGGAGAGGAAGCTAATGATGCTGATCATGAAACTTTGAACGAAGTTACTACTGAACCTCGCAGGTCAACGAGGGTTCGTACCACTCCTGAGTGGTATGACTCTTCCTTGAACGTCATGTTGGTGGACACCACTGATGACCCTGCGACGTATGAAGAAGCTATGGTGAGCCTAGATTCCGACAAATGGCTAGAAGCCATGAAATCCGAAATGGGATCCATGTACGAAAACCAAGTATGGACTTTGGTGGACTTACCGGATGGCCGTAAGGCTGTCGAGAACAAATGGATTTTCAAAAGAAAAATAGATGCTGATGGTAATGTTACCGTCTATAAAGCTCGACTTGTCGCGAAAGGGTTCCGACAAATTCAAGGAGTTGACTACGATGAGACTTTCTCACCAGTAGCGAAGCTAAAGTCTATGAGGATTATGTTAGCAATCGCTGCATATTTCGATTATGAAATTTGGCAGATGGATGTCAAAACGGCATTCCTTAATGGTGACATTGAGGAAGAGTTGTATATGGTACAACCCAAGGGTTTTGTCGATCCTAAAGATGCTGACAAGGTATGCAAACTTCAGCGCTCCATTTATGGACTGAAGCAAGCATCCCGGAGTTGGAATCAACGTTTGATAAAGTAATCAAAAACTTTGGATTTATACAAACTTATGGAGAAGCTTGTATTTACAAGAAAGTGAGTGGGAGCTCTGTAGTATTCCTAGTACTATATGTAGATGACATATTGTTGATTGGGAATGATATAGAACTTCTTAATAGCGTCAAAACCTATATGAATAATAGTTTTTCGATGAAGGATCTTGGCGAAGCGGCATATATTCTAGGCATCAAGATTTATAGAGATAGATCAAGACGCCTAATAGCGCTTTCACAAAGTACATACTTAGACAAAGTTAAAAGAAGTTTAGAATGGAAGAGAGCAAGAAAGGGTTCGTGCCCATGTTGTCAGGTAAGACCTTGAGTAAAACTCAAAGTCCGGCTACGGCAGAAGATAGAGAAAAGATGAATAAAATTCCCTATGCCTCGGCCATAGGTTCTATCATGTATGCCATGCTGTGTACGAGACCGGATATAGCACATGCTGATAGTTTGACTAGCAGATATCAAAGTGATCCTGAAATGGAACACTGGACAGCGGTCAAGAATATCCTAAAGTACCTGAATAGGACTAAGGATATGGTTCTTTCTTATGGAGGTGATGAACAGCTTGTTGTAAATGGTTACACTGATGCTAGTTGGAACACCGATCCAGATGACTCGAATTCATAGTCTGGATACGTATTTATTTTGAATGGTGCTGCAATAAGCTGGAGGAGTGCCAAGCAGAGCGTTGTGGCGAAATCTTCAACTGAATCGGAATACATAGCTGCTTCGGAGGCTGCACAAGAAGGCATATGGATGAAGGAGTTCATTACTGAACTTGGCGTGGTTCCCAGTGCGTTAGACCCGATGGCCATCTACTGTGACAACACAGGTGCCATAGCTAATGCACAGGAGCCAAGGTCACATAGCAAGCTAAAGCACATCAAGCTACGTTTTCATGCTATTCGCGAGTATGTCCAAGATGATGACATAAAGATTTGCAAAGTACACACTGATCTGAATGTAGCAGATCCGTTGACTAAACCTCTCCCTAGAGCAAAGCATGACCAACACCAGAACGCCATGGGTGTTCGGTATATTACCATGCAATCTAGATTATTGACTCTAGTGCAAGTGGGAGACTGTTGGAGATATGCCCAAGAGGCAATAATAAAAGAGGTTATTATTATATCTTTGTGTTTATGATGAATGTTTACATCCCATGCTATAATTGTATTATTAGGAAACACTAATACTTGTGTGTTTTGTAAACATAAAAGAGTCCCTAGTAAGCCTCTTGTTAAACTAGCTTGTTGATTAATTGATGATCATGGTTTCCTGATCATGGACATTGGATGTGATTAATAACAAGGTTATATCATTAGGAGAATGATGTGACGGACACACACCCATAGTAAGCGTAGCATAAGATCAAGTCATTAAGTTCGTATTGCTGTAAGCTTTGAAATGCATAGTAACCTAATCCTTTGACCATGAGGTTATGTTAATCACCATCACTGGATGGGTACTTTGATGACATCAAACGCCGCTTCGTAACTAGGCGGTTATAAAGGTGTCATTGGGTATTCTGAAAGTATGTGTTGAAGCGCATAGACCAAGATTGGGATTTGTCCATCCATATGACGGATAGATATACTCTGGGCCCTCTCGGTGGAATGTCATCTAGATAGCTTGCAAGCATGTGACTAGGTCACAAGGGATGACATAACATGGAACGAGTAAAGAGTACTTATCAGTAACGAGGAAGAACTAGGTATGAAGATACTGACGATCAAACCTCGGATAAGTAGAATGTCGCGAGACAAAGGGAATTGGTTTCGTATGATAATTGGTTCAATCGATCACGAAGTAATCGTTGAGTATGTGGGAGCCGTTATGGATCTCCAGATCCCGCTGATGGTTATTGATGGGAGAGGTGTCTTCATCATGTCTGCATATTCACGAACCGTAGGGTGACACACTTAAGGCTCGAAGTTGTTTTAAGTAGATATGGAATTTGCGTTGGAGACCGAATGTTGTTCGGAGTCTCGGAATGGATCCGGGACATCACGAGGAGATCCGGAATGGTCCGGAGAATGAGATTCATATATTGGGGATCATTTTCTAAGTTAGGAAATGTTCCGGAGTGTTTGTATGGAGATTCTAGAAGGTTTCAGAATGTTCTGGAAGGTTCTAGAGGATTTCTTGGAGTTTGCTTGAAAACCAAGAAAGGGGTCAAAGAAACCAAGTGGGGCAAGACACGGATTCGTGGGGGAGGAGGATTCCTCCCCCCAACCCGCCGGCCCAAGGAGGAGGGAGTCCTACTAGGACTCCCCCTCCCCAGGCGTGCCTCACTCCTTTAAATAGAAGGGAGGGGGCGCCCCCTCTTGCACCTTGTCTCATAACTCCCAATCTCAGCTGCCTCTCTCCTCCACGTTTCTTCTGCACAGGCATAGGCGAAGCCCTGCAGAATTCTCATCTCCACCACCACCACCACACCGTCGTGCTGCTGGGATTCCGTGGAGCAGATCTACTACCTCCGCTGCTCGCTGGAACAGGGAGAGGAAGGTCTGCTTCGACTCCGCACGTGTGACCGTCTGCGGAAGCGCTGTCGGAACGCGGCGCCGGAAGGATCGTCCACATGATCTTGAGATCGGCAAGTGATCGACTACATCATCCATGAGATCTAATCTCGTTAACGCTTTCGATTCTACGAGGGTTAGTACCGATCTATCTCGTGCTCATGTCTAGTAGATTAGATCTTGGCTTTTATCTAGATTAGATCTGGGTTTTGTTCGTTCTTGCGGTAGAAATTTTTTGTTTTCCATGCTACGAACCCATCATGCCAGACCCATGACCCAATTGTTGAAGAAGGACAAGAAGTTTGAATGGACAGACAAATGTGAAGCCAGTTTCCAGGAGCTAAAGAAGAGATTGATATCAGTCCCAATATTGATCATGCCAGACATCAAGAAGTTGTTTGATGTATAGTGTGATGCATCCAAGATTGGTCTCGGATGTGTATAAATGCAAGAAGGCAAAGTCATCGCTTATCTGTCTCGACAATTGAAGTAGCATGAGCAGAACTATCCAACCCATGATCTTGAATTAACAGCTGTAGTTTTGGCATTGAAGACATGGTGTCATTATCTAATGGGTAATCGCTGTGAGATTTACTCAGATCACAAAAGCTTGAAGTATATTTTCACCCAGAAGGAGCTGAATATGAGGCAAAGGAGTTGGATAGAGTTAATCAAGGATTATGACCTTGACATTCACTATCACCCCGACAAAGCCAACGTGGTAGCGGATGCTCTTAGCAGATTGCCGTGTAGGCTAAACACTATGATCAAGGAGAAGCAGCCAAGTTTGTATGAGGAGTTGGAGCAGTTCAGAACTGAATTAGTTAGCAAAGGATTCTTAGCTAGGATAGAACTTCAACCCACTTTGATTAGCCAAATCAAGGAAGCCCAGAAGGGAAATGAAAGTATCGATAGAATCAAACGTCGTATTGGTACAGGAAAGGTACCTGGATTCACTGAAGACGAAGAAGGAGTTCTGTGGTACAAAGGCCGTATCTGTGTGCCAGCAGATTCGGAGCTGAAGCAAGTTATTATGCAGGAAGCTCATGATACTCTTTATTCTATCCACCTCCAAGGAACGAAGATGTATCAAGACCTGAAAGAGCAATTTTGGTGGCATAAGATGAAGAGAGAAATCGGAAGCTACATCGCCAAGTGTGACATCTGTCAAAGAGTCAAAGTAGAGCATCAGAGACCCGCAGGACTATTGCAACCATTGTAGATTCCAGAATGGAAATGGGATTCCGTCGGAATGGACTTGATCACCGGTTTGCCTTCTTCTAGTAGGGGAAATGACTCAATCTGGGTCATCGTTGATAGACTGTCCAAGGTAGCTCACTTCATACCAGTCAAGACTACCTACTAGAGTACGAAGCTAGCAGAGCTGTATATTGCTAGAATTGTTAGTTTGCATGGAACCCCCAAGACCATAGTATCAGATTGAGGAACCCAGTTTACCTCGAGATTTTGGCAGAAAGTCCAGGAAGGATTAGGCACCAAGTTGAACTTCAGCACCGCTTATCACCCGCAAACAGATGGACAGACTGAGAGAGTCAACCAGATCCTGGAGGATATGTTAAGAGCTTGTGTGTTGGAGTACGGATCAAAGTGGGAAGACTGCCTTCCTTTCGCAGAATTCTCATATAACAACAGTTATCAAGCTAGTTTTCAAATGGCACCATTTGAGTTCCTATACGGAAGAAAGTGCCACACCCCTTTGAATTGGTCGCAAGTAGGAGAGAGTCAGATCTTTGGACCCAACATTCTCCGAGAAGCCGAGGAGAAGGTTCACAAAGTCCGTGAACACCTCAAGACCGCCTAGTCCAAACAGAAGAGTTATGATGACAAGAGAAGGAGAGACCTGACTTTCAATATCGGAGATTTTGTATATCTCTAGGTTTCGCCATTGAAAGGAACCCAACGCTTTAGTCTGAAAGGAAAGTTAGCCCCCAGATATATCGGGCCCTTCAAGATTCTGAATCATCGAGGAGAAGTATCGTATCAACTGGAACTACCTGAAGAGATGTCTGCCATCCACAATGTGTTCCATATCTCGTTACTTCGCAAATGCCTGGAAGTGTCAGAGAAGACTAAAGTTTTCAAGAACATCGATCACAGAGCTGTTGAGATCAACAAAGACCTGACATATCGTGAAGCGCCCCTCCGTATCCTAGAAGAAGCTTATAGAACCACCAGAACCAGGAGTATCAAGTTTCTCAAGATTCAATGGAGCAACCATACCGAAGAGGAAGCCACTTGGGAGCGAGAAGATTACATTAGGACAGAGTTCCCAGATCTCTTTAGTTCCTAGTTTTATTTGTAAATCTCGGGACGAGATTTTGTTTAAGGGGGGAAGGTTTGTAACATCCCAAAACTTTAATCCAAGGTTATGAAGATCCAAATCATCAAAATTAGGGTTAACAAAAACTTTTCTAATTAAAATTATTAAAGCATTCATATGTGTGTGCATTTAAATAGGAGTTATTTTGTATTGCCATGATTAAGTGATCTATTGCTTGTAAAATGATTCTTAGGTGAAATAAACATCATCTAGATCATTCCCAAACAAATCCCAAAGAAAAACAAATCAAAATGAATAAAAGAAAGAAATGGTCATTTGTGCCATTTTAATCAACATGCCTACTTTGGCTATTCCTAGTACACAATTCTTAACAGAAATAAATGTGGATCTTTGCACCCCTTGCTAGTACATGTAATGATGTACCAAGGCCCACTTTGTGATCTGCCAAAAACTTCCAACACTAATTTTAAATGGCATTTGAAAATTGAATCTAGTTCTTATGGGAAGATCCCACTTATTCAAAAACCACTCAAATGAGCTTTATTTTCAAAACCCAAGCAACCACAGATGATCAAGCTTATGACTAACACACCCACCAAAAATCTTTTCAAAATTCAAAACTAATTTTCTTGCGGCCATTTTCACAAACAGTTGGCAGGCAGAGATTACACCTAGTATTAGCTCACTGTTTTCTACATGGTTTTGCCACCCAGTTGACCTCAAATCACTCCCTCTGTCCCCACTTGATCCAACCAAGCCATAAACACCCCCATCCCCTAGCACCTAGCAGCAGTGCTGAGCCACCGCGAGGATATACCCGCCGGCCAAACTTGCCAACGCGGCAGCAGACCGCCCCTCTCTCTCTCGCCATGTCTAGGAGCTAGACCAGACCACACCGCCACCCTCTGTCCCCTCCCCGAGCAGAGCCAAGCCGTGGACCACCCGCAGCGCGTCGTGCCCAGAGCGTCTGCACCATGCCGACCACGCGCCAGAATGCCACGCCCGTCAAGCGTGCACACGCCGTGCCTCGACCGTAGCCCGTGCTCACCGCATCGCCTCGACCCAGGGAACCACCCAGACATGCCCGTTCGTCGCCATTTGAACCACAGCCACCACCGGCCGTGTCAAACGCCGCCTCTGCCGCTCAGACCGTGAGCACCGCCCGACTATTTGCCACCGCCCCTAGCAGCGCCATTACCTCGTAGAGCACCGCCAGGAGACCGCGCATCGATCGCCACTCGTAGCCATGCCGCTGGCAGCCCGTAGCCATGTCGCCACCGTTGCTTGGCCATGCGGCGTTGTCCCGTCGTCGAGCCTATAAAAGGAGGCCACCCCTAGCCTCATTCTTCACACCACTCACCTCCCCTCTCGCCACTGATCAGTCCCCACTTCTACCCGGAGCCGCTCGAGCTCGTAGTCACCGGAATTCCACCGGAGCTGGCCGCCTCTGGAGGAGAAGGGCCCCGCTGATTGTGACCATCCCAGGAGCTGTTGTGACCACCCCTAAGCTCGTCGTCGTCCACCAGTTCGTTTGCCCGCCTCACCGTTGTTGCTAGAGCCCTAGTACGCCCCCTGAACACCCCCACCGAGCCGCTAGGGTTAAACCTTGCCGGCGACCTGTCCGTCGTCGATGACGAGCCCCAGCTGTAGATCCTAGTTCTAATCTAACGGCCCACATCGCCCCGTACCGCTTCGTGTGTAAAGAGCCACTGACCGGTGGACCCCCTGTCAGCTGTTCCCTGCACCGCGGAGTGCCACTGAGCCGGCCCGTTAGCTTTCTCGCGCGACCCATTTAATTCAAACTTAAGTTTTCTATTTAAGTTTAAACTTAGTTATGTCCCCTAGTTTGAAAATCAATTCAGAGAGATTTACAAATCAAAATGGAGTGATTCCAATTTTGCTAGAAAGTCACTGAAAAGATCTAGCCAAGCCCGTTGGATTTAATTCATTTAGAGTTAGAGATCTCTCCTAGTAAAAATAACAAGATAGAAGCTTTTGCACATTCAAACATTTTTATAAAATCAACCATGATAGCTTTTGAGTTGATTCCAACTCTCAAAAATCACATTTAACCATACCTATCTGAATATGTAATAATATTAGGGTTTACATGCAATGACTTTGGACTAGTACCAAAATAATGCTATATAGGCATTTCTAGTCACTTTAAATCATTAAATAATGGACTTAAACCAAAGTAATTGTGATCCAACCCTTAAATCACATTCCCACATGTTAGAATATGTGGTGATAACATGTGTCCACATGATCCCATATTTTAAGTGCTGAATATTAAATCTTGGTTATTTTTCAATGAGTAGAAATTACTTTTCTTAAATAAAAAGAATTAAACTAGTTAATAAAACCTTGTGATGATAATAGATCATCAAATGTATGCTTAGAGTGCTAATTAGACTAGTTAAGTATTGTTTGGTGATTGTGTACTTCGTATGTGTTTATAGACGATAGTACCAACCAAGCTTTTGAGGAGGAGTTCTACCAAGAGGAGGAAGAAAACTTCAACCACTACACTACCCAAGGCAAGCTACTATTGGGAAGCTAACACTTGCAAGTATTATACTAGCAAGCCATCATTAACAATGCAAGCTAACCCTTGCAAGTAGAATGCTTAACAAGCTAGACTTAAACTAGATAATTTGAGCAAAGATGCTTTAGGCATGCTTTGGTGATACCACTTTGACTATTATTTACCCCAAGTATTATTTTCAAGCTTTACTTCCTTTACTTTATCAAAGTCCCTTACTTGTTTTGAAGGTAGCATAAAAAGTATAAAACTTGACCTATTTAGATAACTTTAGATGTCATTCTATGGCATGAGATTGATCCCATCTTTCCACCTTAGTGAACACTCTTAACTTAGTAGTTTAGTGTAGATAAAAACTTGAGTCACTTTAGATGGGAACACTTGGTGAAAATGAATTATGAAAACCTTAGAATGATGAGTCATTCTATTGAAATGTTTTGACATGTGTTGAGAAACACAAATGGTTTATGATGATGAAAATGTTGAGGCATGAGCCTTGACCCTTTTACAAAACTGATGGTTGGATTCGGATGCGATATCATTCCAAATTTACCGTACAACCACAATACCTGAATTGGGTAAGGCTTAGCCGGAAGTTTATATGCATTAGTATTAGTTCCCTCGCGGGAGAGGTTTGAGCTGAGGCTACCTCTCATTTTTGTCCACCTATGTAGTGTCCAAGATGACAGATGGTCATGGTTGGGAGGCCATGCTCATAGGAGAGGTGCTTATACTAGGGTGTGTAAAGGAAAGGTTATGTTTGATTATCTGCATACTAAGTATGATGAATTAGGGTTATCCCAGACAGATGTATCGAATCTTGTGGTGAAAGTGTACCACCTCTGCAGAGTGTCAAACTATTCGAATAGCCGCGTCCGTGGTTATGGACCATTGGAATGGCCATACTGTTTCGTTGTCAGATGTTTTCAAAATAACTTATGAAAGGAATGATGAATCTTGACTTGACCACAACAGGGTTGTGTTTATGACACTAGCTTCCCAACTTAAGTGATTCTAGAACTTTATTTTATCTTTCTTTGTTTCAGAACTCAGCTTAGGTTTCAAACTTAACTTTATAGTTAAACTTAGAGTTAGCACTTCATTTTAGAACGATACCAATTGTTAGTGGTAGTTTGCGAGTACTTAAAGAGTACTCATGGCTTTTGTCCCTGGCAATTCTCATGGCCAGACTATGAAGGAGACTACCAAGATGATGGCCAGCAGGACGGCTATGATAACTAGGACTATCTGCCTTCGTCGGCATTGCCTGTGCCCCTAAAGATGGACCCCACCGCTACGCTTATTATTTTATTCCGCTGCTTGTTGTATTAAGACTGGATCATGAGATCCTTATTTGTGTAAGACCTTATGTATGGTTTGTAATGGATGAGCTACTGTGATATCCAATCTGTTATGTCTCGCAAAAATGGTAATCCTCGGATTGCGATGTATGACATAACGGTCATCTGGGATTAAAAATCCGGGTGTTGACAAGTTGGTATCAGAGCCATCCTGACCATAGGAGACCCTAGTTAGAATGGACGTCCGAAACAAAAACTTAATTTCAAAACCTAAAGTGAGTATTTATGAAAAGCTATTTCCTCTCTTACCCTTGGGAATTCATTCTTTCTCAAAAATTCGTGTTCCTCAAAATTCTTACATTACTACTTAAAATTTGACACACTTGATCACTTCACTAATCTCCTCATCCTTAATTCTTGTAGATGGAGACTCAGTTCAGCAAGTTCTACCAGTTGGGAAACGGAGGTCAACTGATCTTCGAGAGTGGTCTGGATTCACTGTCGGAGTTCTTGGGACGCCCGCATCCGGAGTTTCTTGGAGCTCAACTTCCAGGACCCCCAGGAGGAGATTTACAGTGGCTAGTCACCGCTGATCTTACAGGAAGAATCAAAGCACCAACGTCCAGGAGAATCTAGTTCTCCGTGAGAGAGAACAACTGGCTAGATGGATTAGCCAGGGCAATGCATGAAGCTCTCGCACGTCTATGTGCCCTCAGCGTCAACCAAATCCAAGGAACCCGTTTTGCTCACTATGCAAGACATGACTTCATGGGAATGCCAATGGAAATGCCAAGTCACCCAGAGCTTAAGCGTCAAGTGGAGAACGTTGACTTCCTGTTGTACGATCGCCAGAAGGAATTGGACAATGCTAGGGAGTTTGCCAACCACAACCATGCCATTGTCTCCCAGAAGGCCCAGACTTTCTCACTGCTTGTCAAGGACCGTCAGTCTCTTCGCCTCCAGCGTGAGAAGAAGGATCACACCATCGCACGTCTTCGCAAGAAGGTGGCCGACCTCGAGAAGACCGTCAAGGAGCAGGAAGCTCAGCTTGCCGCAAAGGAGGAAGAAGAGGAGGGTGAAGACATCCAGGGAGACATGGATTCTTACCTCAGCAATGATGATGACTTTCTGGAGGAGGATGCCGTGGACTTCTACACTGATGATGAGGACTCCGACTTCATCGACGATGAGTAGATACACTAGAGCACTGTCGTAGCATGAGATGTATCGGTCGCACTCTATCGTAGTTTGCGGAATGGTTCTTCAAACCATATGTTTTCCTTTGATTGTTGTGGTGTGTGTTTGTATCGTGTGCTTGTTTGCATGAATGAAATGAAGTTAGTTGCAAAACCTGAGTCAAAATCAAAGTTTTAGCTTGAAACCAAAACCATGAACCTTAGAACATTCCCTCTTACCCCTTTATCTACCTCAATCTTGAGATGACTCGTGGAAACCAAGGAGGAAGCAGATTGTCGCAAGACCCAATGCTGCAGATCTTGCAGAATCTCATCGCAGTCAGAGAAGCAAGCAGGGCAGAATGCCAAGCTAATCTAGCAACACTGCAACAGATCGCCCAGATGGCTCTCAACAACCAAGGCCATGGAAACCAGGATCACCATGGATCCAAACTCAAAAACTTTCAGAACACCAATCCCCCAATCTTTAACCAAGCTGAAAACCCACTAGATGTTGATGACTGGCTGCAGACAATGGAAAACAACTTAGAAGTAGCAGGAGTTGATGACAACGAGAAAGTTATCTTCGCCACCCACTATCTAGCGGGAGATGCAAGAGCTTGGTGGACTAGTATCTGTAATATGAACCATGGTCAAGTGATGACATGGGAACCCTTCAAATTCAAAGTTAAGGCGCACCCACGTGCCGCAGGGCTTAGTTACCAGAACGAGGGATGAATTCAGAGAGTTGAAGCAAGGCAGAATGACTGTGGTGGAATACCATGACAGATTCCTGTCGCTTGCCAGATATGCACCTGATGGAGATCAACACAGAGGCCAAGAGGAAGGAGCGATTCCTGAACGGACTGCATGATGAGATGCAGACTGTCCTCGTCAACATCCGCTTCCAAGATCTCGAAGAGCTAGTCGACTCTACAATTCAGATGGAAGGGAAGATTAATCAGGCAAACGTCAACCGCAAACGTCATATGATGCAGTAATCAGGATTCAGCAGTCACCAGATGTGTCGTCCCAACCCCTCACCAGGATATGCACCAAGGAACAACCGACCCCAATGTCTCGCCCCAGCTACCCCAACCGTAGCGTAGGCAATGCAAAGTCCGGAGGAAACAATCACAACTCCAGCAACACCAACAACTTCAACCGTGCCCCTCCCAAGAGCAACAACAACAACAACCACAACAACAACAACACTGCACCCAGAACTGGCAGCAATGTTGTGCCTGTCGCAGCAAAGGACAAGTCCCAGATCACCTGTTTCGAGTGTGGAGTGAAGGGTCACTACTCAAATGAGTGTCCCAAGAAGACTGCCGCCACTGCCAATGTGAATGCCCCAGCTCAACAGCAGCGTCGTGTTCAACCAGGGAGAAGATTTGCCCCAGGGAACCCTCACAACCGCAATGGTCGTCTCTTCCACATGAACACTGAAGAAGCCCAAGAAGCGCCAGATGTAGTGTTGGGTATGTTTTCTGCCAACTCAATTTTAGCAAGGGTATTGTTTGATTTGGGAGCATCGCATTCATTTCTCACCGAAGAATTTGCATGCACTAGTAAGATTCACCCAACCAACTTGAAGCATGTCATGATAGTTCAAATCCCCAGATCAACTACAAAAGCTAGAAAAATTTGCAAAGATGTGCCTATCAGAATACATGGGATAGATTTTTATGCCAACCTAATTGTACTCGGAACCAAAGGATTGGAAGTAGTACTAGGTATGGACTGGATGTCAAGGCATAAAGGAATGATAGACTGTGCTAAGAAAGCCATCACCATGACCAGTAGCTCTGGAGTAACAGTAGAGCATATCTCTGAAACCTTACCCTGTCAATTCAAGTGCAACAAGAGTGTAGCCCTACCCACCATAGACCAAGTCAGAGTAGTCTGTGAATACCCCGACGTATTCCCAGATGAATTGCCAGGTATGCCCCTGGATAGGGATATTGAGTTCATTATCGAACTAATCCCCGGAACCGGACCCATAGCCCAGAGACCCTATAGCATGAACCCCTCAGAGTTAGTGGAACTGAAGAAGCAGTTGGATGCCATGTTAGCAACCGGCTTGATTCAACCAAGCGCACCGCCATGGAGATCACCAGTGTTATTCATCGACAAGAAAGATGGAGGCAACCGTTTGTGCACAGATTACAGAAAGTTGAATGACGTCACCATCAAGAACAAGTACCCCTTGCCAAAAAATAGAGGATCTATTTGATCAATTGACTGGAGCCCAGGTATTCTCAAAGATTGATCTTAGCACTGGTTATCACCAACTTAAGGTTCGTGCAACGGATATTCCGAAGACCGCCTTTACTAATCGCTATGGTTTATACGAGTATACGGTTATGTCTTTTGGATTAACCAATGCCCCTGCTTAATTCATGAATCTCATGAATAAGATCTTTATGAATTTCCTAGATAAGTTTGTAGTTGTGTTTATCGACGATATCCTTATCTACTCCAAGTCAGAAGAAGAGAATGAGCAACATCTGAGAATCATCCTAGAAACCCTGAGAGAGCATCGGTTATATGCCAAGTTCAGCAAGTGTGAGTTTTGGCTGAAACAAGTAGGATTCCTAGGACATATTGTGTGTGCCGGAGGAGTCTCTATTGATCCCGCCAAGATCAAAGATGTCGAAGAATGGGAAGCCCCAACCACTCAAACCCAAGTCCGTGCATTTCTCGGATTAGCGGGATATTACCGCAAGTTCGTAGAAGGATTTTCGAGCATCGCCAGACCCATGACCCAATTGTTGAAGAAGGACAAGAAGTTTGAATGGACAGACAAATGTGAAGCCAGTTTCCAGGAGCTAAAGAAGAGATTGATATCAGCCCCAATATTGATCATGCCAGACATCAAGAAGTCGTTTGATGTATATTGTGATGCATCCAAGATTGGTCTCGGATGTGTATTAATGCAAGAAGGCAAAGTCATCGCTTATCTGTCTCGACAACTGAAGCAGCATGAGCAGAACTATCCGACCCATGATCTTGAATTAGCAGCCGTAGTTTTGGCATTGAAGACATGGTGTCATTATCTAATGGGTAATCGCTGTGAGATTTACTCAGATCACAAAAGCTTGAAGTATATTTTCACCCAGAATGAGCTGAATATGAGGCAAAGGAGTTGGATAGAGTTAATCAAGGATTATGACATTGACATTCACTATCACCCCAGCAAAGCCAACATGGTAGCGGATGCTCTTAGCAGATTGCCGTGTAGGATAAACACTATGATAAAGGAGAAGCAGCCAAGTTTGTATGAGGAGTTGGAGCAGTTCAGAACTGAATTAGTTAGCAAAGGATTCTTAGCTAGCATTGAACTTCAACCCACTTTGATTAGCCAAATCAAGGAAGCCCAGAAGGGAAATGAAAGTATTGACAGAATCAAACATCGTATTGGTACATGAAAGGTACCTAGATTCACTGAAGACGAAGAAGGAGTATTGTGGTACAAAGGCCGTATCTGTGTGCCAGCAGATTCGGAGCTGAAGCAAGTTATTATGCAGGAAGCTCATGATACTCTTTATTCTATCCACCCCGGAGGAACAAAGATGTATCAAGACCTGAAAGAGCAATTTGGGTGGCACAAGATGAAGAGAGAAATCGAAAGCTACATCGCCAAGTGTGACATCTATCAAAGAGTCAAAGCAGAGCATCAGAGACCCACAAGATTGTTGCAACCATTGCAGATTCCGGAATGGAAATGGGATTCCATCGGAATGGACTTTATCACCAGTTTGCCTACTTCTAGTAGGGGAAATGACTCAATCTGGGTCATCATTGATAGACTATCCAAGGTAGCTCGCTTCATACCAGTCAAGACTACCTACCAGAGTTCGAAGCTAGCAGAGCTGTATATTGCTAGAATTGTTAGTTTGCATGGAACCCCCAAGACATAGTATCAGATCGAGGAACCTAGTTTACCTCGAGATTTTGGCAGAAAGTCCAGGAAGGATTAGGTGCCAAGTTGAACTTTAGCACCGCTTATCACCCGCAAACTGATGGACAGACTGAGAGATTCAACCAGATCCTAGAGGATATGTTAAGAGCTTGTGTGTTAGAGTACGGATCAAAATGGGAAGACTGCCTTCCTTTCACAGAATTCTCATATAACAACAGTTATCAAGCTAGTTTGCAAATGGCACCATTTGAGTTCCTATACGGAAGAAAGTGCCACACCCCTTTGAATTGGTCGCAAGTAGGAGAGAGTCAGATCTTTGGACCCGACATTCTCCGAGAAGCCGAGGAGAAGGTTCACAAAGTCCATGAACACCTCAAGACCGCCCAGTCCAGATAGAAGAGTTATGTTGACAAGAGAAGGAGAGACCTGACTTTCAATATCGGAGATTTTGTATATCTCAAGGTTTCGCCATTGAAAGGAACCCAACGCTTTAGTCTGAAAGGAAAGTTAGCCCCTAGATATATCGGGCCCTTCAAGATTCTAAATCGTCGAGGAGAAGTATCGTATCAACTAGAACTACCTGAAGAGATGTCTGCCATCCACAATGTGTTCCATATCTCGTTACTTCGCAAATGCCTGGAAGTGCCAGAGAAGACTGAAGTTTTCAAGAACATCGATCACAGAGCTGTTGAGATCAACAAAGACCTAACATATCGTGAAGACCCCTTACGTATCCTAGAAGAAGCTTACAGAACCACCAGAACCAGGAGTATCAAGTTTCTCAAGTTTCAATGGAGCAACCATACCGAAGAGGAAGCCACTTGGGAGCGAGAAGATTACATTAGGACAGAGTTCTTAGATCTCTTTAGTTCCTAGTTTTCTTTGTAAATCTCAGGACGAGATTTTGTTTAAGGGGGGAAGGTTTGTAACATCCCAAAACTTTAATCCAAGGTTATTAAGATCCAAATCATCAAAATTAGGGTTAACAAAAACTTTTCCAATTAAAATTATTAAAGCATTCATATGTGTGTGTGCATTTAAATAGGAGTTGTTTTGAATTGCCATGATTAAGTGATCCATTGCTTGTAAAATTATTCTTAGGTGAAATAAACATCATCTAGATCATTCCCAAACAAATCCCAAAGAAAAACAAATCAAAATGAATAAAAGAAAGAAATGGTCATTTGTGCCATTTTAATCAACATGCCTACTTTGGCTATTCCTAGTACTCAATTTTTAACAGAAATAAATGTGGATCTTTGCACCCCTTGCTAGTACATGTAATGATGTACCAAGGCCCACTTTGTGATCTGCCAAAAACTTTCAAACACTAATTTTAAATGGCATTTGAAAATTGAATCTAGTTCTTATGGGAAGATCCCACTTATTCAAAAACCACTCAAATGAGCTTTATTTTCAAAACCCAAGCAACCACAGATGATCAAGCTTATGACTAACACACCCACCAAAAATCTTTTCAAAATTCAAAAACTAATTTTCTTGCGGCCATTTTCACAAACACTTGGCAGGCAGAGATTACACCTAGTATTAGCTCACTGTTTTCTACAGGGTTTTGCCACCCAATTGACCTCAAATCACTCCCTCTATCTCCACTTGATCCAACCAAGCCATAAACACCCCATCCCCTAGCCCCTAGCAGCAGTGCTGAGCCACCCCGAGGACATACCCGCCGGCCAAACTTGCCAACACGGCAGCAGACCGCCCCTCTCTCTCTCGCCATGTCTAGGAGCTAGACCAGACCACACCGCCACCCTCTGTCCCCTCCCCGAGCAGAGCCAAGCCATGGAACACCCGCAGCGTGCCGCGCCCAGAGCGTCTGCACCATGCCGAGCACGCGCCAGAACGCCGCGCCCGACAAGCGTGCACACGAAACGCCTCGACTGCAGTCCGTGCTCACCGCATCGCCACGACCCAGGGAACCACCCAGACATGACCGTTCGCCGCCATTTGAACCACAGCCATGGCCCGCCGTGTCAAACGCCGCCTCTGCCGCTCAAAGCGTGAGCACCGCCCGACCGTTTGCCACCGCCCCTAGTAGCGCCATTACCTCGTAGAGCACCGCCAGGAGACCGCGCATCGATCGCCACTCGCAGCCATGCCGCTAGCAGCCCGTAGCCATGTCGCCACCATCGCCTGGCCATGCCGCGCTGTCCCGTCGTCGCGCCTATAAAAGGAGGCCACCCCCAGCCGCAGTCTGCACACCACTCACCTCCCCTCTCGCCATTGATCAGTCCCCACTTCTCCCCGGAGCCGCTCGAGCTCATAGTCGCCGGAATTCCACCGGAGCTGGCCGCCTCTGGAGAAGGGCCCCACTGATTGCGACCACCCCAGGAGCTGCCGTGACCACCCCTGAGCTCGTCGTCGTCCACCAGTTCGTTTGCCCGCCTCGCCATCGTCGCTGGAGCTCTGGTATGCCCCCTGAACACCCCCATCGAGCCGCTAGAGTTAAACCTCGCCGACGACCAGTCCGTCGTCAACGACGAGCCCCGGCCGTAGATCCTAGTTCTAATCTAACGGCCCACATCGCCCCGTACCGATTCGCGTGTAAAGAGCCACTGACTAGTGGCCCCCCTGTCAGCTGTGCCCCGCGCCGCGGAGTGCCACTGGGCCGGCCCGTTAGCTTTCCCGCGGGACCCATTTAATTCAAACTTAGGTTTTTCTATTTAAGTTTAAATTTAGTTATGTCCCCTAGTTTGAAAATCAATTCAGAGAGATTTACAAATCCAAATAGAGTGATTCCAATTTTGTTAGAAAGCTACTGAAAAGATCTAGCCAAGACCGCTAGATTTAATTCATTTAGACTTAGAGATCTCTCCTACTAAAAATAACAAGATAGAAGCTTTTGCACATTCAAACATTTTTATAAAATCAACCATGATAGATTTTGAGTTGATTCCAACTCTCAAAAATCACATTTAACCATACCTATCTAAATATGTAATAATATTAGGGTTTACATGCAGTGACTTTGGACTAGTACCAAAATAATGCTATATAGGCATTTCTAGTCACTTTAAATCATTAAATAATGAACTTAAACCAAAGTAATTGTGATCCAACCCTTAAATCACATTCCCACATGTTAGAATATGTGGTGATGACATGTGTCCACATGATCCCATATTTTAAGTGGTGAAAATTAAATCTTAGTTATTTTTCAATGAGTAGAAATTACTTTTCTTAAATAAAAAGAATGAAACTAGTTAATAAAACCTTGTGATGCTTGTGATGATAATAGATCATCAAATGTGTGCCTTAGAGTGCTAATTAGACTACTTAAGTATTGTTTGGTGATTGTGTACTCCGTATGTATTTATAGACGATAGTACCGACCAAGCTTTCGAGGAGGAGGAGTTCTACCAGGAGGAGGAAGAAAACTTCAACCACTGCACTACCCAAGGCAAGCTACTATTGGCAAGCTAACACTTGCAAGTATTATACTAGCAAGCCATCATTAACAATGCAAGCTAACCCTTGCAAGTAGAATGCTTAACAAGCTAGACTTAAACTAGATAATTTGAGCAAAGATGCTTTAGGCATGCTTTGGTGATACCACTTTGACTATTATTTACCCCAAGTATTATTTTCAAGCTTTACTTCCTTTACTTTATCAAAGTCCCTTACTTGTTTTGAAGGTAGCATAAAAAGTATAAAACTTGACCTATTTAGATAACTTTAGATGTCATTCTATGGCATGAGATTGATCCCATCTTTCCACCTTAGTGAACACTCTTAACTTAGTAGTTTAGAGTAGATAAAAACTTGAGTCACTTTATATGGTAACACTTGGTGAAAATGAATTATGAAAACCTTGGAATGATGAGTCATTCTATTGAAATGTTTTGACATGTGTTGAGAAACACAAATGGTTTATGATGATGAAAATGTTGAGGCATGAGCCTTGACCCTTTTACAAAAAACTGATGGTTGGATTCGGATGCGATACCATTCCAAATTTATCGTACAACCACAATACCTAAATTGGATAAGGCTTAGCCAGAAGTTTATATGCATTAGTATTAGTTCCCTCGCGGGAGAGGTTTGAGCTAAGACTGCCTCTCAATGTTGTCCACCTATACAGTGCCCAAAATGATAGATGGTCATGGTTGGGAGGCCATCCTCATAGAAGAGGTGCTTATACTAGGGTGTGTAAAGGAAAGGTTATGTTTGATTATCTGCATACTAGGTATGGTGATTCAGAGTTATCCCTGACAGATGTATCGAATCTTGTGGTGAAAGTGTACCACCTCTGCAGAGTGTCAAACTATTCGAATAGCCGCGTCCGCGGTTATGGACCATTGTAATGGTCATACTGTTTCGTTGTCAGATGTTTTCAAAATAACTTATGAAAGGAATGATGAATCTTGCCTTGACCACAACAGGGTTGTGTTTATGACACTAGCTTCCCAACTTAAGTGATTCTGGACCTTTATTTTATCTTTCTTTGTTTTAGAACTCAGCTTAGGTTTCAAACTTAACTTTATAGTTAAACTTAGAGTTAGCACGTCATTTTAGAACTATACCAATTGTTAGTGGTAGTTTGCGAGTACTTAAAGAGTACTCATGGCTTTTGTCCCTGGCTATTCTCATGGCCAGACTATGAAGGAGACTACCAAGATGATGGCCAGCAGGACGGCTATGATAACTAGGACTATCTGCCTTCGTCAGCATTACCTGTGCCCCTGAAGATGGATCCCACCGCTACGCTTATTATTTTATTCCGCTGCTTGTTGTATTAAGACTGGATCATGAGATCCTTATTTGTGTAAGACCTTATGTATGGTTTGTAATGGATGAGGTACTGTGATATCTAATATGTTATGTCTCGCAAAAATGGTAATCCTGGTATTGCGATATATGACATAACAGGCATCTGGGATTAAAAATCCGGGTGTTGACAATGCCGAAGAAGACGTTATCGAAGCCGATGAAGATGAGGCGCCGATCCGAGCTTGCCAGACTCGGGAACACATCGGGGATGAAAGCACTCTCGGTGTTGCCAGTACCAGGCGGGCGAGGGGCAGGGACCATCATGAACTTGTCACCATGTTAGAGAGACTAGCAGAGGAGGCCTCTAGAGCGGTTGCGAGGCACAGAGCAGCGAAGGGAGATATGTCGATGTTGTTCGTGGTTATTAGAGTAGTGTAGAAGGTGGTGTAGTTGGGGACGAGGCAATGATGCTTGCGGCAAAGTTGTAGTGGACAAAGACGTAGGGCGCTATGAAAACAGCGACGACCTGGGGTGGTCATGCTAGATGCCTAGAGTGGCGATGGGGTAGTCGGCCGGACCTGCGACAGCGTGAGATCGTCCTGTAGGTTACTTTGTGAAGTGCGGTGGCGGAGCTCAAAGTAGGCGAGGAAGAACCCGACAGCGTCACGAAGACCGTGTGTAGACGGCGGCGATCCGTGCCATAGGAGATGGCGCGGTGGATGCCGAGGACGTTGATGCGCAGGGACGGCAAAGTAGACTACGTGTAGCGATGCTACGACCAAAGGGGGCGGCATAGCTGCATGGCGCAAGTCAGTGCAACGGCTGGGAGACCATCAGCGACGTACACGCGAAGGAAGACGCATTAAAAGCCTATGGTGTGGACCAAAGGAGGTGGCGCTGTTGTCCGAAGGAGCGACGTAGTGGCAGCCCATAGCTCGATCGGTGGTAGGCGCGTGCTCGGGGTCGTGCTTGGCGTAGATAGGCGCGAGATCGGTTGATCAGACCGACGGTGTGTCGTATGTGCCATGACATGGACGACGCATAGATCGGAGTCGATGGCGGCGTTGTCGGTGAAGTCCTGGGCGATGACGACGAAGAAGATCAGAGGGAGGGCGACTGTGAAAGCCTTCCAAGGAAGGTGTAGCAGCCGTCCGTGTTGTGCGGCAGCCTGCCGAGGCAGGCACAGCAGCGGAGGAGGCAGGCGCACGGGCGCGGTGTAGATCCTCGATGCCAATTGTCGGAGTAGAGGCGCGGATATGACGATGGCGGTGGGCGACTCAATACGATCTAAGATCGGTAAACCAAAAAATAAAACCGATCAAGAGATAGAAAAAAAGAGACTTACAGGGTAGCCAATCACAGATCGGCGGACGAACCTTGCGTACAGGTTGCGTGGTCCCCGACGGAGATCATGGAGATTGACCTCCCCGGGAACGGCACGGTGGAAGCATGTTGCTCGGCTAGCGCGGCGCCATAGGAGGGGCAGCGCAAGGCTGGGGAGAGGCGGCGACGGTGCTATGGTTTTGGCGACGGTGGTCTAGGGTAGGATCGAATTTAGGGCTGATACCATGCAGAATGATAGAGAGAGATTGGCGGAATATGATGGATATATTATTGAGCCTCGTGGCAAGTATTTATAGTCGTACAGAGATTAACTTAGAGTACAAGACAAGACAGAAATCCTATCTTTACCTACTTTACCCCTAACCGATATTATACTCTAAGAGTAGCATCAAAATTCATGGTTGATAACAAAGCCATAAGTTGATAAAAGAAGCCGAACACTGATCTCCTTCGTATGCCCACAATGCGGCAAATTAAATGCTTGTTGGTAGCCAATCCAGATATTAGATCAATTGAGTAAGAAAACCCCCTTTGAAAATTTCTTGCTTACGTTCTTGGTCGAGCCATTCCATATCACATTTCTCAGGCATCCTTCTAAAAGAAAAAAAGAGAGAAAAGTTATATCTTTGTCTTTGGTGGATGCATATTTTTCTACATGCGCTTACTAAAGTTGTGCAAAGATAGAAGCAAGAAATTTGAAGATGTGGAAAAAAGAGAAGAATATGGTTGACATGCATGTTGATGTTTCTTGAACCCCCTTACAATACAGGAAGAAGAATAGAAGAATATGGCACTCGCCTAGTCTAGTTCAGGTACCATTCGAACGTCCTAACCGGTGGCCGGACTTGGAGAATGCACGGGCGCCGAAGGCAGATGGCCCGTGTCAGAGTCAGCTGGGGAAAATGATCGCCATCCCCAGGGGGATAACAGTGATCCATCATCCGGGTCCAACCGTTCGCGTTGGCCCACCACTAATTCCTACCTTATCATCTACCGCGTTCGCGTTGGTCCACGACTTGTTCCCTATGCATAGGTCCAAGGAGCATCTCCGTCGATCTCCCGACCCGGGCAGCCAGAGCCGCGGCCGCTCGTCCGACGGGGCTAGCCAGAGCCGTCTCTTTCTCTCGTCCCATCTCTGAGCCCATGTGTGCCGACCGTGCTCTTCCTCGGAGCGCCACTAGGACGAGGGCCGACGCCATTGCTCGACCACACCTCCCGCTGCTTCCTATCTTCTCCCCATCTCTACACACTCGCCATGGCTGAGAGCTCGGACCATCGTCGGCTCTGCTCCAAGACCTCCGGTGGTGGGTGCTGCTACAGGGGCGAGCTGATGAAGGGGCGGTGGTGCTACCAGCCCTAGACGGCTCTGCTGCAAGCCCGAGGCAGCGGTGCTACAAGCCCTAGACGGCACTGCTGCAAGCCCGAGGCGGCGATGCTACAAGCCCTAGACCGTGCTGCTACAAGCCGAGCCGGCGAAGTTGCTTTTTTTGGTTGCACTTACTAGATTTTTTTGCTAGAATTGTTTTGAGGTTTTGCTACATATGTGCAAAGTTTTTGCTACGAGGTGTCCGGCGATTTTTGCGGGCGAGAGTCTTCGGCGAATTTAGGTTTTTGCCAAATTAGAAGAACTTTGTTGCTACAACTGTCTTGTGGTTTTTGCTACAACAGTGTCAAGGTTTTGCTTCAAGGTCTTGGGCGAGAGTCACCAGCGAGTTTTTTCCGACGATGTCTCCGGCGAAGTCATTTTTGCTTCATTAGCATAATTTTTTTGCTGCATGGTTTCCGGCGAGGTCTCCGGTGGGACGTTCTATTTCTGGAACGAATCATTTTTTTTTGCTTCGGAAGCAAAAGCGGGGACATTTGCAGCAAACGCTGGATTTGGGACGATTTTGGGACACGTGTCGCGCACGGAAGCAGGACGATGGGAGCCTCCCATCGTCCGGGGGACGCCTAGCACGCGCCGTCAGCTGGTGCTGCTGTGTGAGCGAACCGGCAAGTAGAAGAGCAACAGGTACTAGACCTGGCGAAAATAGAACGACTCCACAATGGGATGGGGTTATTGAGCAGCGCAAGATGATAAAATGGGAGGGGAAAAGAAAAGAAGAAGCTGGAGTCCTGTTATTAGAAACCGAGAGAGATTAGAGGGCGACCTGCTATTATAAGGGAACGGGCAGTGGCTGCCCTAGGTAGAAGATTGGACGGGGCTATTAATTGTTCAGTTTCGAATATACTACTTCTGCAGGTTAATGCGTAGCATCACTGGAGAATAAGAAGGGTGAAGCGAGAGGAGTTGTAGGAGACTAGGGAGGCTACTCGGGGAAGAAAGTTGACGTGGATGGTTCAATGATGTGGACCAATTATACCGTTGCTTACCTTGTATAGCTTGTATGTAGAGAGAAATAGGGTAGTGGATATAGAAGATTAGGTAAAACTGTGATATATTTTCCTTTGCCAGAAAGCACATCTTCTTTTTATTAGAACGGTGAAAAAATCAGATGGTTGCCAGAAAGCACATTTTCTTTGTATTGTATACACAACCCTATCTCTCACGTCTGGCTGCCTAGGGATGCCTAGGTGTGGTAGACACCACGTGCTCAGGCTGTTAACAGCGCAATCTTCTTTAGTGGTACATGCCTTGGTGTGAATTATGGTCGAGACACACGGCAGTGCGGTGTATGTAGAGACGCCTTCCACACAAGTGTCCCTCTTCCGGCGTACATCAAGTGACGTCAACGCCTTGTAGCATCTCACTGGACTAACTTCCTCCACCCAGCGTGCACATGGACTCACTGGTCAGATTGTCGGAGCGGGTGCCGAAGCCCGCAATCCTGGAGTCTTTGTCGTTGCCTTTGGTTGATGCAATGCGGGAACTAGCTAACTCACTACAGTAGGGACAACCGGTGTAGCCACTTATTACTGAATGCCTCCCATTCACAGCTCACTACTCAAGTCCAACACCAGCACCAAGATAGCAATATCATATTGACATCTTTTTTTAGAACTCCAACTTCATTCGTGTTGGTTTGGGTGCTACTATCCTGGCAAGATCGATGAGGCAAGACAGGTAACATGTTATACGCAAGACTACATGTAATGGCACTAGGAAGGTGTCATGTGTGCTTATAGAGGAGGAGGAGGAGGAGGAGGAGGAGTGGGGGTACCCATGTTCAATGGAAGGTTGGTGAGCACAACTATTGATTAACCCAGTTTTTGAAGAAAAACTTGTATGTTGGATAATAAAGAGTCTCCTACATGTAAATTTGACAATAAATGTCTTTCTCAAACCTACAAAAGTAGTGGTATAAAGATAGTTCTTGAGGGGTACGTACCTTCAAGCATTTTAATAGATATATAAGTAGTCATAGTGTGATCTTTAGGTAAAAATAGATGCTCAATTATAAGATCATTTTATTACATTCATTCCAATAATGTCGGATTTAAAATATAGAGAAACTATCAACATAAAACATACATTCATGCAACAGTAGTGCCATAACCAAAACAATGATCTCTACAAAGCCTTCTAACTTAATATTGCTTTTTAGATAAACACAAATAGAAATGTTTCTCAAGACGTTATGACCTCAGATGACCATAGAACTCATGTGTTATTCAAACGGTACCTACGTATGTAATTGTTAGGTGTTTCTGCGGATGTTTTTCGTGTCCCCTGAACGGATCACTTGCTGATCATGAAGGATACACCAGCCTTCAAAAAGACACGATAGAGTTGGTGTGATTTGCACTACACTAACTCAACGTTGCTTATTAGGGAAATAATTCCCACACAATACGGTGAAGGTTCTGGTTATCATCTATAGTTTCTTGCCTAGTTCACAATTCAAAGAGTGCTCGGTTGCATCAGGGCCGAGCCGACGGGAGTGCGGCCGGTGCGGCCGCACAGGGCCCAAATTTTTTGAGGGCCCTAGATTTTCTAGTGGGCACTTGGCAGCACGGGGTCCTTCAGCAGTGGCAAACCAGTGATGAGCAGCAGCGGCCGCCCAGGAGTCTCGCGGCCGAGTAGGTTTCCCCAAGTTCTTACCTGGATTCCAGCGGCCGAGGGGAATATTGCCATGGACGCGTGGGTTGAAGCTTTGTGTCGAAGGGTCGGACAAGAAGATGCCTGAACTTGGCCTTGTGCATAACCATTTAAGTGGAAAGGCCCATCAATCAGGCCGAAACTGCATTAGCGTATGCACTGTTGCAACTAGACTGATTCACACGTTCCGCTAAAAAAAAAAGCGTAACCTACTCGTATTTGCTTCTCCTAAAAAATCAAGTTTTACTCAACCAATGAATGTGTCAAGTGTAGATTCCATCTTTAGAAATATTATATTTTCAACTTCTTGATAGTTGTATTTTTTCGAATTGCAATTTGGATATTTTGTGTGTCATTTTGAAGAGTAGACCCTACATTTACACCTTTACGAATTATCTATTTTTTCACTCCAGTAAATGTTTATTCATCAGTCTACCACTGGCCATCGGCATTAAAAAATCAAGATATGAGTGTATGTAGTGTTTCAAAAATTAAGATCCGAACATCAATTACACATTATATTTTTTGTTAGGTCAACAAAAATTATAAGTTAGGGCCCCATTTTAGATTCTGGCACAGGTCCCGGATTTTGCTGGCTCGGCCCTGGGTTGCATGCACCTTGCTACTCGAAAAACCTCGGTTACAAGTTACAATACATGTGCAACTGGGAAAGCAAAGTTGCATTCCATGTGCAACTAGTAAAATTTCAGTTGCAGATGGAGAAATCTCACATGTGAAACTGATACATTTTAAGTTGCACACCACGTACAAGTCAAAAAGTCATGTTACAACTCATGTGCAACTGAGATCAATGCAATTCACGTGCAATTGAGAAATCTCAGTTCAAACCAATATGCAAGCAAGAAACGTAACACAATCGAACGGTTCGAGAGATGGCCAATCTCTAACTTGAATATCATTTATATTAGATATATCAAAACCATTATATATATATCATAAAATGCATTTTTCGAAAAGGGGATAAAACACCCCATCCTCTGGATCGATTAAATGCTTTTATTAGATCATATTTTTTCGAAAACGTGCAACATGATGTGTGATAGAACATATCAAGCTTACAGTGCACATACATTTGACCCTAACTCCATAAGAAAAAGCTCCATACAATAGTACAAACGGGTCCTCGCACACGATGGAAACGACCCTTCGCATACGGTGAATCCAAGAGTCACTAACCGTGGGTGGGAGATGAGCCTCTACTATGCGCATGGTTTCTATAACCGTGTGGGAAAATGCACGCGGTTGTTCGAAACCAACCGTCTGCGTAGTTCGGAAATTTAACATTTTTCGTGCTTAACCATTTCTATGTTGAAATTTTTGCCAACGAGTTTCTTAGTTCGTCGAATGTGTTCTATCATTTGGCACACTAAAAGTCGAAACCACCAGTATGCTTATTATAGACAATCTAAGTGGTTTTACTCTAAACCATCTCTAGCCTAGGATGCTATTAGATATACAAATATAGAACGGAAACCTCAGTTTTATTCCATTGCACATCAGATACATCATATGTTTACATACAGTTATCCTTGTGTCTCTATCGGATGCAAAGGAGAATCGTACACAAATAAGAAGAAAATTTGTAGATTTTCTTGGTTACATCTTTGTCTTCATTGAGGTGCTACCTCTTTCCTCTCTACGTTGGAGGATGAGCACTTGCGCTATTGCAAGTATTGCTCAAAGGATCTAAAAATATAGTACAATATGTTTGTCAATGTGAGAATTGTAAGAGCAAATATAAAATACTAGATGTGCAAGTTGCAATAATTAACCACTTACGTGGAAGTGCAAGTGTCATGGAAGAAGGCTAAGTCAGGCTATGAGCCTCTTCCTTGCACTGCATGCATTCTCTGCACATAATTACCCTAAATGTCAGAAACCAAAATATGCATAAACATATAGATTTACATATAAGCTAGACTCAAACGATTATTGATCATAACAAGGAAGGTGGAGGTGAAATACAATAAGAGATAGGAGTACCAACAACACTATGTTGCACATCTTCCCATGCCTTATTCGTATATAGTGTTACCAAAATAAGATCCCTATTATACAAGTATATAATGAAATCATATAAGTAAGCACATGAAGTTGTGGCACAAATAGATCATTATACCCATAAACAATCACATAAAGATGGAGAGAAATAGATCACTGCACACATAAGATCTAACAAATAAATCGAGTCATATACAATAAAGTATACGTCAAGTTAGCTTACAAACCGATCCTAAGGCAATATTCTAAGTAGATCTGACATTGCTAACTGTGCATGAGTATAAAAACAGAACACGTGTTTCTGACAATATTCTAATAGATCCGGCATTGCTAACTTTGCCAATGAATGTAAAAATTGAACACACAATTCTTGGAAAATATTCTAACAGGTCCGGTCTTGCCAACTGTCTAATAAGAAAAAGTGCATGGTAACAACGTATACCTCTAGGATGAGAGAATGGGGGAGCCAGCTGAAGAGGACGAATTGGCTTCACCGGCGTTATCACAGATGAAGAAGCCCCGGCGAGGTGATCTGCATTATGACGCCAGATGCGGTCCCTACTGTTCCTTATCCTAAAGAGGGGAGGCGACTGTCGACAAATGAGGTGGAATGCGGTCCCTACTGGTCTTTATCCCTATATATATGAGAAATGGTAGGGTTTGCTTTTGCCGAGCCGTAATGGGCCCAAACAAAACAAACGATTTTAGACAGAAAAACTGTTTTTGCTCATGTTGTATGCCTCGTGTTTCTTCTTGGTGAAGTACTCTAGCAGCCTCGCCTGCTTCTCAAGCATCTCCTCCTCGTCGTCCTTAGGATCAACCTTCTCCCACCATTCGAGTCGTGGAGAATCATCTCCGATAGTCAAAGTCGCCGCGTCCTCGTCATCCTCCAAATTGACTTCACAGTCATCATCTCGCGGAGGTCCAGCCGGAATACGAGGGGGAGGAGCCTCTGTCGTGGTCTGGCAAAGGGACGGGGTGCTCCTCCTCCCCAAACTTTGGAGCTTTGCTTCTCCTTCACCTCAGGAGAGTACTGCTCATCATGGTGGTGCTTCGCCGGTGGACCATGCCAAACGCAAGAAAGGAGAGCGGTCTTCCTCATGTGAGGCATATCCAACTGTCTACCGTAGAGCCGGTGTGTGCCAAGAGGCCCGCGGTGGCGCGGCACTTTGTGGAGCTCGTCCAGAGGCTGCATCGTCCCAACGCGGAGGAAGAAAAAGAGGCTATGCATGTGACTTATGGAATTCGAGAAAATCACACTAGGATTTATGACTCGTCGTGTGAGAACGTGCATAAAAAAAGATCGTGAATCGAGAAAACATAGCAAATAAGAGGCACACCTTTTTCACGAAAAAAATCGTGGAAAAAACTTCTCACCTAAGCAAACGGTTCCGATCTTCTCCGTCGTGTGCTTCACATTTGCTACGGTCCGGAAAAACGCTACCCATCTAGGTCGTGAGTAGATGGTGGAAATTTTTCGGCGTTACCCATCTGGCGCACCACACACTCGAAGTGCTTTTCGTGCGTGACCAGGCCTAGTGATAAGAAAGCTACAAAATTCGAGAAAAAAGCAACACACAGAAAAAAAGGCTTCACATCTCAAAGCCCACGTTTGCTCGTGGCAAAGCAGCGGCCTGCAACCCACGGCCAGTCACACGCGTGATAAGAAAGGAGTCCAGCCCTGCCTATATCGCACAACGATACAAGAGAAAATGAAGCGGCTAATGAGCTACACTAATCTTGGCGCATCCAATCGAATGATTGATAAGGTGAATGATAGTTAGCTAAATCTCAGACGTGTGAACATTAGCAAATCCGTGTGAGAAAAATGTATAATATATTTTCCTTTTGCCGGAAAGCACATCTTATTTTTATTAGAAAGATGAAAACAATTACTAGATGGAGGATCTGTGATTGACAATGCATAGCAGGTACACAACCCTATCTCCCACTTTGGTGTCCGTAGGAATGGATATAGATGTATAATAGTCCGTGAACGGCACGTGCTCTGGTCGTTAACAACGCTGTCTTCTTTAATCTAGCGGTACATGCACTTGTGTGAATTATGGTTTTCACACTTAGCGGCGTACGTGGGGCCATCTTTGACACTACCCTCTCTCTGCTGACCTACGTCACGTAACATCGCGTAACGTCGGTACCTTGTAGCATCTCATTGTACTAGCTTCCTCCAAACAAGCATAGGGACTCACCAGTCAGATTGTTCCAATGGGGTTTAAAGCCAGCAATTCTGAAGTAACCGCCGTCGCCTTTGTTTGACACAATGAACCAAGCTCATGCTTTGCTACAGTAGTAGCAACTCGTAAAGCATCTGATTTCTGAATGCCTCTCATTCACAATGCACTACACAAATCCAAGCTTCATTCGTGTTGGTTTGGATGCTACTATATATTCTAGCAAGATGAATGTGGTAAGACATGTAATGCTATACGCAAGACTACGTGTAATGGCATTGGCCAGTGTGCTTTATAGAGGAGGGGATGGGGAACCCATGTTCAATGAAAGGTTGGTGAGCACAACTATTGATGAACCCAGATCTTGAAAAACTTGTATGTTGGACATTAAAGATTTTTCTAAGTGTAAATTTGACAGTATATTTCTTTTTGAAACATACAAAAAAGCAATAGTATGAAGATAGTTCTCGAGGGGTATCTAGACATGTGATTTCCAAGCATCTACTTCATGCATTTTAATAGATATAAGTATTCATAGTGTGATTTTTAGGTAAAAATAGATGCTCTGTTAGAAGTTTGTTTTATTGCATTCATTCTACCAACATCGGATTTAAAGCATATAGATAAACTATCACCGTAAAACATACATTCATGCAATAGTATACCATAACCGAAACAATGATCTGTGTCGAGCCATACTAACTTAATAGAAGTTGCTTTTTATATGTAAACACAAATAGAAATGTTTCTCAACACTTTGTGATGGCAGAGCGTAGGCAGAGGCGAGTCCCGATGACCCGGGTGACGCATGTTGATTGCCCTCTTTGCGCCCAGGAACCGGAGACGGCTGATCTCCTTGCCCTGGGATGTGTCCAATCTCGTGAAGTTTGGTTGGCCACACTACCACTAGTGGAAAACGGGCATTTAGTCCCGGTTTGTAAGGGCCTTTAGTCCCGGTTGGCGGGACTGCGAAGGCGGGACTAAAGGTCACCCCCTTTAGTTCCGGTTCTGCCATAAACCGAGACTAAAGGTCCTCAGGAGGCTACGAACCGGGACTAAAGATTTCTTTCCCGGTTGGCGGGACTGCGAAGACGGGACTAAAGGTCACCCCCTTTAGTTCCGGTTCTGCCATAAACCGGGACTAAAGGTCCTCAGGAGGCTACGAACCGGGACTAAAGATTTCTTTTTTAAAAAAATTCCAAAATTGTTTAAAAAAATTCAAATTTTTCTTGAACTTTTGAATTATTTGACTTGTTAATCTCTCACATCTCTTATTTTTAACACTAATTATACTTAATCTTATGTCAAATTACACTTATGGTCAAACTTTCCGGTCAGTCACCCATCCTAGCACTACTCCACCTCCAGCACGCTTAACTTCCTCATTCCATCTCACCCACCTCGCGTGAAGAACACTTATACCTTGTTGTTAATACTAGTATATCAATCCTATTAACTTATATCAATATGTCAACCATCTTTATTTTTTAAATTACGAACAACTATTTAAATAAATAATAATAAATAAGTAATAAAAATATTTTATTCCAATGAAAATAAAAAACTAACTAAATTAATATTTTATTAATTTTTTACCATTTACTCATTTAATATGACATAAATAATATCTTCAAATCTGTAAATCGAAATTCGACAAAGAATATATCCATTATTATCAGAAAAATATGAGGAACTCAAATATGACATAAAAAATTACTAAAAAAACTTAATTTTTGAAATAACTTTTTTTTCTTTTCAAATTTTAAGAATCCAAAACGGCCTAAGGCGGTTGAAATCAAAGAGAATTTTTTTTCTGCGTGTTTTGATAGGCTGTACGTTTTTTCTGACATCGTATGCAAAAGTTACGGCCATTTGAATTTTTTCCCCGTTTTCTTTAGTCCTGGTTAGTAATACGAACCGGGACTAAATATCACCCATTTAGTCTCGGTTGGTGATACGAACGGGACTAAAGGGAGCGGAGCTTGCCGCAACCCCTTTAGTCCCGATTGGTGTCTCCAACCGGGACTAAAGGTCCCGTTTAACTCGGGACTAAAGATTGTTCCGTTGGAACCGGGACTAAGTATTAGTCTCGGCTCTAACTACAAACGGGACTAATGCTCCAAAAACGCTTTTTCTACTAGTGTACGGTGATGCAGCAGCTGACACCGGCAGCAGACACAGAGCTACGCACCTGCCAGAGGATAGCTGACGAGGTGGAGCTATGGAAGTTGTCAGGGGCTATTTGGCTAGGAGTAATCTGGAGGTAGAGTCGTAGGGCATAGGACATTGTTTCTTTCGTGGGGTTTTGTGCTTGACCAACCTTGTATCCCTAGTGTGGACCGCATCGGCATGATGCTGGATGTAACCGCATCTTCGGATGCTCGACTCTACTGTTTGTTCGTTGTCTTCTAACGGAATTAACACAAAAAGCTTTTATGTGTTTGCATTTTTTAATCCCATATTTCCTTCCTCCATCATCGATTGTAGTAGTACCATATCACACAAGAGTACTACTCCCTCCGTCTTAAAATAGATGTCATAAAATTATCTAAATTTAGATGTATCTATATACTGAATAGTGTCTAGATTTATTCAAATTTTGATAACTCCGTGACATCTATTTTGAGACGAAAGGAGTGGTTTTTTTGTTTTTCTTGATCACCCTTTGATGAGTCCGGACGGCATCCGAGAGGTCGACTCAAGGAGTCAAGGCAGCTTAGTTTTTAGAACACAGACATTAATAAAGCCAAAGTTTTACAGCACCAGACAGCATCTACTAGACCAGAAGCAGCACAAACTAACGTAGCACAAAGAGTTCAAACATACCCAGCTAATCAGGACATCACTTGCCACTGACACAGTACAACTCGGGTGACAGCACTTGTCACAAAACAGAAGGACGAAATAAAGAACTAAGGTGCATCAGAGGATGTAGCGCTGGAGGTTGCTGACATAGCTTGCGGAGGAGAGTAGGCTTCATGGTGCAGTTTCCGAAACAGATCCAGCATCACCTCCACGCCCTCCATGTCTTCATTCTTGAACAAAGGTCTCCAAAGCTGCCAGAAGATGATCAATTTGAAAGTACAGTCAGCTAGTTGTTTCGGGAAGACATGTTCAATGATAAACTTGTTTCAAATGTTCCACAATGCCCAACTCTGGGCAGCAAACAGAGACCACACTAGTCTCCTAGCTTTAGAAGAGGGTGAAAAATAGTATTAAGGAAATCCTCAAAAGAGTTTGGGTTCCATTTGATATTAAGCATGTTTCTAATTCCACTCCAGCAGAATTTAGCCAACACACCGCCAAAGAAAATATGTGACACTGCCTCAGTCTGTCCACGTAAGCAACACTTTCCATCAATAGTCCTGCGGCGACCTTGGACCAGTTCATTGGCAGGTAAGCGCCCTGTGGCCCTCTGCCAGGTGAAGATCTTAATCTTGAGATGTAAGGTTGCTTTCCAAATGATTTTGTCCTTGGACGAATTAGTGCCTAGAACCAGTTTCCTCTATATAGACGCTGCCGCGAAAGTGAAAGTGTCAGGCGGTTCCAGCGCCCAGGAGATGGAGTCCCTCTAATCCAAGAGATGAGTTGGCAACCCATCAACTCCTGGACCAGCACGTGCCATCAGGCAAGTTCTCCTCCCCCTCTCAGGTTTAGAGCTTGGACAACCTTAATTAGAGGGTCGGAGCAAATATCAGAAAGTTTAAAGAATCTCTCAGCAAGAGGAGCCTCCTCAATACACCGATCAGTCCAGAAGCAAATACACGAGCCACCCCCCACCTCAAGGCATCTTAGTTAACAAGAAGATTGTATTTATTCTACTCACGCGGGCTAATAAATCTTTTTCTTTTAGTTTCTAAAAGGCATATAATGACCGTTATTTCCAGTAGCATGTCCCAATTCATATCACTATCGAGTAAGGATGGCAATTTCTCGGTGGCCAAGTTCCTTGGGTGCGTGTACACAACGCGTGGGATAGCACGAGAATCAAACGCGTCTGAACTCACGCTAGAAGGGTCGTCGTGCCTTGCACGGCTGCCCCAGCCCCTGAAAATTAATCCTATAAGACCCGGTCTATTTATCATAAAGGATAGACCCACCTCAATACATAACGGTTTCTCCTTTCAATTTTATTTAAAAAGATAAAAAAGGCTAGAAAACCGAAGAAAAAAAGAAAGGTGTCAGGCATAGGGGAGGGTCTATTAATAGACCTGGTCTTATATGATTTATTTCCCCAGCCCCTAGGAATCGTGCCCAGTCAAACAATATAGAAACACAAATTTTTTCCCACCAAAAATACAACTCGTAAAAAAAACTACTACGAGGTCTTCAATTTTTCTGCCTGCAAAGTCGTGACTGGTACAAACTCTGCAGCGTAGTTTCCTTTTTTTTTCCTTCCCGAAAGAGAAGTCCCGTGGCGATGACGACGAAGAGGATCCGAGGGGGGCGGCAGCGGTAGTGTGAGGAAGGCGTAGCAGCCGTCTGTAGTGCGTGGCAGCCTGCCGTGAGGCCGCGACAGCCTGCCGAGGCAGGCGCAACAGCGGAGGGGGAAGGCGCACGGACGCGATATGGATTCTCGATGCCGATGGTCGGAGTAGAGGCGCGGCAATGACGACGGCGGTGGGCGACTCAATCTGATCTAAGATCGGTAAATCAAAAAGAAAGTCGATCAAGAGATTGGAGAAAAAGACTTACAGGGCAGCCGATCACGGATCGGCGGACGAACCCTGCATACGGGTTGCGCAGCCCCCGGCGGAGATCATGGAGATCGACCTCCCCGGGGGCAGCGCGGCGGAAGCTAGGGTTTGAGATCGGTTTAGGCTGATACCATGAAAGAGTATGAGTTTGGCGGAATATGATGGATATATTATTGAGCCTCATGGGCAAGTATATATAGGCGTACAGGGATCAACTTGGAGTACAAGACGAGTTAGGCTAGAATCCTAACTATCCTAAACTACCACAATAACCGTGTATGTATCATACTCTAACAGTACCTATGTATGTAATTATTAGATGTTTTTGCGGATGTTTTTCATGTCCCCTGAATAGATCACTTGTTGATCATGAAGGACACACCAGCCTTCACAAAGACAGGATAGAGTGGGTGTAATTTGCAGTACAGTAACTCAACGTTATTTATTAGGGAAACATAATTCGCACAAAATATGGTGAATAGGTTCCTAGTTCTCATCTATAGTTTCTTGCCTAGTTCAAACTTCAGAGAGTGCTCAGTTGCAACCACCTTGCTAGTCGAAAAACCTCGGTTACAAGTTACGTCCCATGTGCAACCGGGAAAAGCAAAGTTACATTCCATGTGCAAATAGTAAAATTTCAGCTAAAACCCACGTGCAACTTGAGAAATCTCACTTAGAACACATGTGCAAACGAGAAAATCTATGTTGCAAACCAAGTCGAAAAATCATAGTTACAACTGATGTGCAATTGAGATCAATGTAATTCATGTGCAACCAAGAAATCTCGGTTCAAACCAATATGCAAGCAAGAAAGATAACACACTCGAAGGTTCTTGAGATAGCCAAGCTCTAACTTGAATATCGTTTATATTTTATATGTCAAAACCATTTTTATATATCTCATGAAATGCATTTATTGGATTGTATTTTGTTCAAAAACGCTTAACATAATGTGTGGTAGAACATATCAAGCTTACAATATACATAAATTTGACCCTAAATCCCTAAAAAAAGCTCCATAGAAAGCCAGAAAATTCGAGAAAAAATAAACCCACACATAAATAGAAAACAAAAAAGGCTTCATATCTCAAAGCCCACGTTTGCTCATGGCAAAGCAGCGGCGTGTAGCCCACGGCCAGTCACACACCTGAGAGAAAGGGAGACCGGCGCTATCTGTATCACACAACGATACAAAAGAAAAGGAAGCGACTAACGAGCTGCACTAATCTTGGCACATCAATTCCAATGACTGGTAAGGTGAATGAGATTTAGCTAAATCTCAGACAACTGAAAATTAGCAAATCTGTTTGGGAGAAAAGTATGATATATATATTTTCCTTTGCCGGAAAGCACATCTTCTTTTTATTATAAAGGTGAAAACAATTACTAAACATAGAAGCTGTGAAAACAATTACAACGGATAGCAGGTACACAGCCATATCACCCACTTCCGTCTGCCCGTCTGCCCAGGGATGGGTATACTCAGTGGTCGGTGCACGGCGTGTGCTCAGGTTGTTAACAACGCGGTCTTCTTTAATCTAGTGATATATGCACTTGTGTGAATTATGGTCTTCACACTTAGCGGTGTACGCGGGGCCATCTTTGACACTACCCTCTCTCAGCAGGCCTACATCACGTAACGCGCAAGGACTCACCGGTCAGATTGTCCCAATAATGGGTGTTGAAGCCAACAATTCTGAAGTAATTGCCGCCGCCGCCTTTGTTTGACGCAATACACCAAGCACACGCTTTTCTATAGTAGTGGCAATCGGTTAAGCATCTGATTTCTGAATGCCTCCCATTCACAATGCACTACACAAATCCAATACCAGCACTAGGATAGTAATTTTACATTGACGTGTTTTTCTAGAATACCAACTTCATTCTTGTTGGTTCAGGTGCTATAATCAATGAGGCAGCTTCTCTTGGCGAATGACAATAGTGAGAGTGACCTTGGGGCAGGGTCGAAAGAAGCAGCTAGGTGTTTGCTAGATCTCGTTGGGGAGCTGGCGATATGGTTATCGTTTTTTGCTCGGTGTTTTATTTTGGCGATTCCGGTTTGTATGAATTTTGTAATGGCTTTGCCAAACTTTTGTGGTTCTAATAATGAATAAAGTGTGCATCGCTTGATGCAGAGGCCGGGGCTACGTTCCCCATTTCGGGGAAAAATGCACAAGACTACATGTAATGGCGTTGTCCAGTGTGCTTTATAGAGAAGGAGGAGGAGGAGGAGGAGGGTGTACCCATGTTCAATTGAAGATTGGTGAGCACAACTATTTATTGATGAACCCAATTCTTGAAAAACTTGTATGTTGGATATTAAAGAGTCTCCTAGATGTAAATTTTACAAAATATTTCTTTTTCAAACATACAAAAAGCAGTAGTGTGAAGATAGTTCTCGAGGGGTATCTATACATGTGATTTCCAAGCATCTACTTCAAGCATTTTAATAGATATAAGTAGTCATAGTGTGATATTTTGGTAAAAATAGATGCTCTATTGCAAGTTTGTTTTATTACATTCATTCCACTAACGTCAGATTTAAAGCATATAGAGAAACCATCAACGTAAAATATCTATTCATGCGATCGTAGTTCCATAACCGAAACAATGATCTCTGACGAGCCATCTAACTTAATAGAAGTTGCTTTTTATATAAACACAAATAGAAATGTTTCTCAAAACGTAGCGACGGTAGACTGCACGCAGAGGCGGGGCCTGGTGACGCATGTTGATTGCCTCTTTGCACCCAGGAACCGGAGATGTCTGATCACCTCGCCCTGGGGTGTGTTGTAGCTCAGTGAGGTTTGGTTCAACACACTAGGGCGATGCGATGTTCAGCAGCTGACACTGACATCGTAGTTGATTGAGTGGTGGCCTGACGCTCGATCGTCGGCGCATCCCGCGACATCATTGGAAAGAGTTCGACTCGCTTGTGCTTCTCGTACGTCGTGTGGACAGTCTAGAAGGATAGAAACGCCAGGGATTTTTCAGCGCTCGACTGAAACCCTACACAACTGTCTGCCAGAGGATAGCCGACGAGGTGGAGCTATGAAAGTTACGTTGTCAGGCGCTGTTTTTTTTTTTACACAAGGCGTGGGACAGCATCAGCCATCAGAATCGAACGCGGTACACACAAGGCGTGGGACAGCATCAGCCATCAGAATCGAACGCGCGTGAACTGGCGCCAGACGCGTCGTCGTGCCTAGCACGGCTGGCTGCCACCAGGAATCGTGCCCAGTTCGAACTCCTCGCAGAAAAAAAAACAATTTAAAATATGCCCAGCTTTTGCTTTGGAAGTGCCACAAACAATATGGAAACACAAATCTTTTCCCACCAAAAATACAACTCGTAAAAAATACTAGTACTAGTCTTCAATTTTTCTGCCTGCAAAGTCGTGACCGGTACAAACTCTGCAGCGGAGCTTCCTTTTTTTTCCTTCTCGAAAGAGAAAAAAGGAAAGTTTTTTACCGGGAACGACAGGAACGCCCGTGGGTCCGCGGGTATAAAGGCCCCCGGTAGCCCGTTCGGCAAAGGCCCAACCAAAGCAAAGCGAAAGCCCAGGACCGAAGCCAGAAGAAAACCCTACTCGTCTCGACGAGAGATACAGCACAGCAACCAAGCAAAGCAAAGCCTCCGGATCGTTTCTTCAACGCCAACGCTCGAGGTAAACGAAGCATGTTTTATCTAGGGACATATCTTCCTCGCTCTTCCTACTCTATCGATCTCGGTTTGTGTTGTTTGGTCTATTTCTCGATCGATCTGGGCTAGCTTGTGTAGTCTACCTAGATCTGGCCGGAGCCGGCGGGCGGATGGGTTTGGGAAATTTTGGGTTTTTATTTATATAAGCTTGCCTGCCCGAGAGATTCGTCCATGTAGAGCTTCCGGTTTCCGGATTTTGTAGCTTCACGCGTGATTTAGTCTCCATGTAGAGATTCGTCCATGTAGATCACGCGTGATCTCGAGATTCGTCCATGGTAGGATCTTGATGTCCTGATGACGCTTACGCTTACATTGCCAGTGTTCCTTGCTGGTCATAAATTTAGTCTGATGGTATGTACTTTGTGCTCTGGAGTGCCAGACTGTGCGTGCGCTGCTGAGCTAGATTATGGTACTAGTGTTTGTTGGTTGTTACAGATGTGAAATATACGTTGCTCCCAACATGTTGAGTAGTTATTTGTCTGATAACTGATGGAATCACAAACTAGTCAATTTATTTGTTCTAGTACTAGCAGCCTTCGAAGCTATTTTTGCCTGGATTAGATGTAGGATAGGATCTCTTCTTGATGATGCTTCCATCTACATTGCGAGTGGTCCTCGCTGGTAATAAATCTGATGGTGTGTACCGTGGGTTGCTGGACTATCATGCTGCTTTCTTTTTGAGAATGGATTGTCATGCTGCCGGTGTGGTTAGTTGTAACAGGTGTCTTGTATACCTGGCTCCAAACGTGTTGGTGCTTGTCTGTGTCTGATAACGGATGGTTTCTAGTATAGTACTTTTTTTGGTTCAACTACGTTGCTATATTTGCTTGCTTTTGATGATGCCTCCAATTGTTGCTTACCATGTGTCCTTTATTTGTCCTATTTGCTAACACGTCATTCTTTTTTTTTTGCTCCACTACAGTCATGGCAGGAATGGCACCAGAGGGTTCCCAGTTTGATGCCAAGCATTATGACAGCAAGATGTCAGAATTGTTGTAAGTCATCTCTCTATCACTTCAATTAAAAATAGCCTTTTTGATGCTATATGAAGCTATGCCTTTTGCTCTATCTTTTTCATGCTATATGAAGCTATGCCTTTTGCTCTATCTTTTTCATGACTTGCACTTTTATGAATGCGATATGCAGGAACCAAGGCGACACCGAGGACCTTTTCACTTCTTACAATGAAGTGGATGAAGTGCACAAGAGTTTTAACGATATGAGCCTCCAGGAGAAGCTTCTTAGAGGCATCTACGCATATGGTATACCAATTTCCTGTTTCTTCCACCCTGTTTTACAATCAAACATGTTAGGTCATCTTACAAATATCAATACTTCTTACTTGTAGGTTTTGAGAAGCCATCTGCCATTCAACTGAGAGGAATTGTGCCTTTCTGCAAGGATAATCTCCACCATCCACCACCTAGGCTCGAGGAGCCGCCGTCATCGACATGGCTTAGGGCGCGGCGAATGAGGAGGGCAGCGGAGGCGAGCTCGACGATGACGAGGACCCATCAACGAGCGTCTCCATGGCGGAGATTGGCGTACCGTCGCTCTGGAGCTGGCCATGGCAGAGGCGCAAGAGAGTGATAGAGGAAGCGCCGGGATTGAGAATTGAGAGAGTGCGGCGGGGATATTTTCACCGCTCGAGATCTAGGTTTCACTGCTCGCTGACACCACCAACTGATCCAATACCACGAAATACAGAAAAGGGGCCCTCCAGATGACGCAATAGTGAAGTATCTATTTTCTTACTAGTTTTTGTAATTGAGAGATGTACTCAGATACTCTTGTCTAAAATTCTCAAAACTCCGCATTTCACAAGAACAAAGATCCAAGCGTAGTCTTTGTAAGTTGCTTGCAAAATGAGAAAACCAGCTTAGGGATATCTTTTCCAATGAAATCATCGCAAGACTAATGAATATAATTTTGAAATAAAAACTTTCATTACCAACTGAATCTTGTGGGAAAAAATAGTCTTCATTCTTCATGTCACCATGAGCCTATGATCTGAATATGCTTCAGATATCAACCTATGTTGTCATCACACGCGGAAGCAGAACGAACAGAAAGATACGTTCTAATCAATCGTTTTCAACCAATCTTGTACGCTTTGTAGCTCAAAATCATGGATAATTGGGACCCAAGTCTGAGTAGTAGTGTTCGTTTGTGATTCATGCATCCACGCGACAACTGAGACACAACAAATATGCAAGATCATGTCACTGTATCTTGTAAGGAAAAATTAAATAAAAGGTGAAGCAGATGTAGGAAAATTCAGTATCATATAGCGTGCCCGGCTCATATCTAAAACCGGCGATGCCGCGTACACAGATGTGGCCAATCATGCCTGACTCAGCTAGACGTTTTGGTCGTAGATAGGGTTGAAAACGGAACGAAAATGGACGGAAACATGTGTTATCGTTTTTACTTCCTCTTGTGTTGCCGAATCGAAAACGAAACGGAAAACTCCGGAAACGAATACAGAATCGAAAATCATCGGAGACAATATGGAACAAATACATGACGGATATGATAAAAAATAGACATTTCTCGGAATATAATAGTCACATAATATCATGGTTTGTCATCAAAAGAAACATATAACAGACAAAGAATAGCTCACATTTTCGACAAGCGACAATTCGTCATAAAGTAACACACATAATTTGACACTTCGACAAGCACATAAGTTCACATAAACGCTAAGACACTCACTTGATTAGTATATAAACTGGGCTCGTTGTATATATTACATATACCCTACATATATTCTATGGCCTCACAAGAGAGAAAATCACTGATGCAAAGTACTAGTTTGCTCTATCTTTTTCATGACTTGCACTTTTATGAATGCGATGCGCAGGAACCAAGGCAACACCGAGGACTTTTTCACTTCTTACGATCAAGTGGATGAAGTGCACGAGAGTTTTAACGACATGAGCCTCCAGGAGAACATTCTCAGAGGCATCTACGCATATGGTATACCAATTTCCTGTTTCTTCCACCCTGGTTTACAATCAAGCGTGTTAGGTCATCTTACAAATATCAATCCTTCTTACTTGTAGGTTTTGAGAAGCCATCTGCCATTCAACAGAGAGGAATTGTGCATTTATGCAAGGATAATCTCCGTCAGCCACCACCTGGGCTCGAGGAGCCGCCGTCATCGACACGGCTTGGGGCGCGGCGAATGAGGAGGGCGGCGGAGGTGAGCTCGACGATGACGAGGGCCCATCAACGAGCGTCTCCATGGCGGAGATTGGCGTACCGTCTCTCTAGAGCTGGCCATGGCAGAGGCGCAAGAGAGTGATAGAGGAGGCGCCGGGATTGAGAATTGAGAGAGTGCGGCGGGTATATTTTCACCGCTCGAGATCTAGATTTCACTGCCCGCTAACACCACCAACTGATCCAATACCACAAAATACAGGAAAGGGGCCTCTAGATGGTGCAACAGTGAAGTATCCATTTTCTGACTAGTTTCTGTAATTGAGAGATGTACTCAGCCATATCTCTTTCTAACTTATACTCTTGTCTAAAAATATCAAAACTCCGCATTTCACAAGAACAAAGATCCAAGCGTAGTCTTTATAGGTTGCTTGCAAAATGAGAAAAACAGCCCATCAGGGTTCAAACCCTAGGTTTAACACTATATGTTGCATAAAAGGCGGAATATTTTTTTAGTGGGAGACGATGTTTCCTTCGATATCGAGACGCCTGTGGTGATTTCGTCAATCACAAGACCTGATCCGCTGGCTCAGTCTCCCGGAGGTGCTCATAGAGGTAGAATGTGCGTGTGTGCGTTCATAGGGGTGGGTGCATGTACGTGTTGCAAGCGTCTACGATTATACTGTGTTTCTCAACAACAAAAAAACTGATGGGTATCTTTTCCAATGAAATCATCGCAAGACTAATGAATACAATTTTGAAATAAAAACTCTCATTACCAACTGAATCTTCCGGGAAAAAATAGTTTCTAAAAAAAAAGAGAAAAACAGCTTACGGATATAAGACTAATGAATACAATTTTGAAATAAAAACTCTCTAGTTTCCATTCTTCATTTCAACATGAGCCTATGATCTGAATATGCTTCAGATATCAATCTATGCTGTCATCACACGCGGAAGCAGAATGAACAGAAAGATATGTTCTAATCAATCGTTTTCAACCAATCTTGTACGCTTTGTAGGTCAAAATCATCGATAACTGGGACCCAAGTCTGAGTAGCAGTGTTTGTTGGTGATTCATGCATCCACACGCAAGATCACTCTACGTACGACCAGACATTAACACTCTGAGCACAACTGAGACAAAAGAAATACGCAAGATCATGTCACTTTATCTTGTAATGAAAAATTAAATAAAAGGTGGAGCAGACGCAGGCCCGGCTGATATCTAAAACCGGTGATGCCACGTACACGGAGGTGGCCAATCATGCCTGACTCAGCTAGACATTGTGGTCGTAGATCGTGCCGGGCACATCAAGGAGGAGCACGCCTATAGATCGATCGCACCGGAAGCTCCCTATAATTAAAAGATAAGGACAATGTGTATCTCAAAAAAAAGAACATGCAGTGGGGGGAAATCCCTTTTGGCTCATGGGTGCATTTGCACCAATTATGAGAAAACATATTTTGAAATATTAAAAAAAAATTAAAAAAATATCTACATGTACATTCAAATATTTTATGTCCGTTCACAAGTTTTCGGGATGAAAGATCATTTTATGTGTAATGTATAAAAAGGAGAAAAAATGTCATGTAAATATGATTATTCACAGAACATATTTTGTCTTTTTTGCACGGGACACGTAGAATGTTCTTTCATCCCAAAAATTTATGAACGAACATAAAATATTCAAATGTATATATAGATATTTTTTTTAATTTTTTTAATATTTCAAAATATGTTTTCTCACAATGGGTGCAAATGCAACCGTGAACCGAATAGCCACCTCCGTGCAGTGGGTTCGTGATGAGGAGGTCATTTCCAACAATCTGCACTTGCTCTCCAATTTCCTCAGTCATTTTGGCATAGTGTCCCGATCAAATGGATCCTCAATCGAGCCAATTGAGCAGCTGGCAGCAACACTCGCATCAATAAACGGAGCGGTGATCACCACAACTCCTTGAGAGGCATCGAGTGATCCCCTGGTGTTGCTGCCCAGCGATGTTCTCAAGGATTGACCCTCGTACAGCAGTAATTGGAGAGGAGATCCGGTGCCAAGATGTGGTTAGCGGGGAGGCTTGTCGACGGGGGCATCCACATGGAGACCGCGTCGGAGCTGCGCGAGCTGCCGGGGCATGGATGGCCGGCGAAGTGCGGGGGCATGGGTTACCGGTGGCATGGCGCCGTGGCTGTGCTGGCTTGGCAGAGAGAGGGGGGGAATCGAGAGTGGAGAGCAAAGGATTACTTGGTGGTGGCAGGGCAGTAAAATCTGTGAACTTTGAGAGACAAAGTTGTCCAAATAAAATTGGAACGAAAAATAGTGCGGACAAACCTATCTCAAAACAATTAATAGTATAGACAACTGATGAATAATTCTGACAAAAATGAAACAAATAACACATTTGGTCTTCAGTTTCACTGGTAAAAAATATATATCAAGAGATGTTACCGCACCGCTTTCGTTTTTCATGTGAATCAGTGACACTTCATAGATGGACATGTCACACGGTCAACGACAAATAAGATTCTTGAAGGCATGGAGCTGGGCCACAATTTAGAAATTATTTTGATTCATCCACATTTCACTCTGTCTATTGGATGCAAACGTGGTCAAAATTGATTATGTGATTTGTATGTCCCCATGATAATCCTGCCCCATGATCTATGTTGATCCTTTCGCAGACACATGCACACACGCACCTAAGAAATAAAGACGTACCCCACAGCTAGCACCGTAGGCCTTTGATTTGTGTTGCTCCTTTCTTAGACGCGTGCACATATATAACGCAGATAACAAGATCGATATGCTCCTAGCAGCAACGCACCAACGTGAAGACTTGGCTGATCGATTAACAGTGTGATTATGTTTGTATATAAAAGGTTCGTACGTATTATAAACCGAGTCGATAGCTACCGAATTAAAAACCGAGTTGGCTAAGTATACGTAGCCAGCTCACCGTGACCACCCAGCCGTGAGCTCCGCGCCGGCCCAACTTCACGCACGGCACACGACACACCACACCAGCAGGAGACAATACATGGACTGTAGACACCACTCTCTCTCCCCCACCCCTCGTCCTCTCCCCACCCCCTATTCCTGAGCGTTGACCGTGCATCGCCGGGCCGATCCCGAGTCTTCCCCGCTGGCAAACGGAGGAGAGGCGCCGGGTTAGCTTGTAGATGTAGTGGTAGAGTTCTCGGCTGTTTGCCGGTAGATTGGAGTAGGGCCCTGGCGTTTTCGGACCAAACCTGGTGCATCCTGCGGTGGTGTTGCCTCGGCGCCGAGCTCCGATGGTCGGAGGGTGTAACGAAGGCTCATCTGATGTAGGGAACTCCGCAAATAAGGTCTTCCCTCGCCCCTCTCCTGCCTGGTCTGTCCCTCTGCTCTGTTCTCTGCCTCCGCCGTCTATGGTGGTGAGGGGAGGGAGAGGACAAGTGGAGACCCTGGTGATGTGAGAGGTGGCTGGGGGCCTTCCACTCTGCCGCATCGGCGCAGCGGCAGGTGGATGCTGATGGGCTTCTCCTTCGTGCTTCCAAGGTGGAAGTTGTTGCTGGAGCTTTTTGAAGCGAGCCCCCTTTTCAATAAATTGTGATCTTGCCTTCCATGTTCGATGTGAGGCGCTGCGGTGCGTTCGTTCCTGGCCAGCCATGGCGGCGGGAGGGGGGAGGCAGCGTGCAACAGTTTGTGGTGTGGTGATTCTGCTCCTGGACGGCCGAGGCGGCGAGGGGGAGTGGAATTGCGGCACGAGGCCCTCGGCCTCGACATGGTGGCGCCTCAGTCCCCCTGGTTGGGGGGGCTTTTGGGTCCATTGCTGCTGCTTCTTCTATGGCTTTGTCCCCTCATCTTGGGCAGGAGCTCTGAGGGGAGAGCTCGGTTTCTTTGAGCGACGTTAGTGGGCTCGGGCTGCTCGATGTTGCTCCCCTATGGTTGGTTTCCTCCTTCTCGGCGTTGTGGTTGCGATTGGTAGGAGTGGACCTCTGTGGAGGAGTGGCGGAGATAGGCCTTGGAGTAGTGAAGCCACCTTTTCCTGCAGTTCCAAATCGGAGGCGGGTTGCCAACGGATTATCCTAGCCAAGATGAGGCCCTTGTGCTCGTCGGCAGCGTGTTCCGGCATATCTTCAACCTCCGTTGTGAGGCCCAGCAGTTGCGGAGACAGTTTGGAAGGACCTGATTGCTTTCTCCAGTACCTTTGTAGGGTTCTTTTGCGAAGCGTGTGGACCTAGTTGTATTTTCCTTCTATTTAGGGTTCTACGTGAATATCTATATCTCCTCCGTCTTATATTAATGAAAGGCTTCCAGCCCCTTCTAGGACTCTCCGTTTAAAAAAATAACCACACCAGTAGTCCAGTACACCACCACGCAGCATCGTACTCAGGTGAGGCCTGAAATCAAAACTGCTTACACGAGAGACTAAGAGCATCTCTAGCGAGCCCCGTAAAAGCGCAAACTATAAAACCCTAGAACCACTGTAGGGAAAACCTTATAGCCGGATTTCTTACCGTCGGTGAAGTGGGCACGACGGTCGCCGGCAGTAAGTCCATTCAGGCCTTCCTCGCGTTACCGCCGACGAAAGCACAGAGGGAGCGCCGGGGCTAGTCCAATTACCACCGGCGAACAGGGCTAGCTCCCGTCAGGGCTGTGGTGGGCCGCGTGCCCCTGGATGGGCTGGTCTTTACCACTGGCGAATAGAGGATCTGCTTGCCGGGGATATGGTGGGCTGGATGGGCCACCCTGGCCGAAAAAACAATTATCCCGACGAATACAGCCCTTAGGCGCTGGGGGTAAGTGGGTTGTGGGTCCACCTATAAGAGCACTCGTCTGATCTAACCCATCGTGATGCGCCCTAACAAAAATCCCCAATTCTCGCAACTCTAGCCACACCCCCTTGCTCCGTCATCGTCGTCCCGCATCCCCCTCACCGTCGTCGTCCCGCGTCCGCCGAAGGAAAGGAGGAGCAGGTCGTGGAGGAGCCTATCCCACGCGCGACCTAGGAGGAGGAGGCCGTGGAGGAACCCGTCCCGCGTCCCCGTCCCCCTTGCTGTCGTCGTCCCACACGTGACCTAGGAGGAGGAGGCCAGTCACGTGCCCATTCCGCAGCAGGATCACCTCGTCGACGACCACCTCCCCCATCCGCAGGTACACCACTCCCTCTCTCTTCTTTTGCCCTCTCAGTAGGACCCAAATTTGGTGCACTCGGTGGTGTTGCAACACACCCATGTCCTAGGCTCTACGATGCTCTTCACCGTCGCCAATGGGGCCGTGTCCTCCTCCGCGCCTCCCTTCTTCGTATCCTCCGCTCCAAGGAGGGCCTCCGCGGCGAGTGAGAGCGTATCCATCAGGATGACGAGAATGCGCATCCTCATGGCTGTAGGTCAACTTGCTCGGGCTATTAAAGCTGGGTAGAGATCAAGTTATAGTGTAGTTTAGCAACGTATCAGATTAGGGTCACCAACGAGGAGGTCCGAACATATTTTAGTGGTCCTGGATGGAACAGACTCCTCATCTTGTATGATGACATGCAAGAGGGACGAGAGTTCAACTTTTTGATCATTCATCATGATGGCATCATCTATTTCACTTGCTTTCCTCCGAACTCTTTCGACTAGAGTGAAGATGAGTGAACTCTAGATAATGCTATGAACCAATGTTGCTCAAGAACCTGTATATGTTGTGTAACTGATGTGTACATTTTGCTATCGTTCTGGTATTTCTGTGCATACTACTGTGTATACTCTGGTGTATATACTATGTATTTCAAGCAGTTGTTTACTCCTGTTAATAATAGCACCAGCGAACAGATGCAGTACCCTCGGCGGGTAGGGGCTCGACTGAGGTAGGGGGCAGTACCTCAGGCAAATAAGTAGGTTCGCCGGCGATAATGAAAATTACCCCCGGCGAATAATAACATGCGCCGGCGATGCATGTCGCCGGCGAGTCTGTAATCGTGGGCGGTAGGCCATTTGGGTGCGCCGGCGATAAGGTTTTCCCTACTAGTGTAAGAGTCTCCTGAAAACACGAATACAGGTCAAACTCGACACGACGCAGAATGAAAATGTTAATACGAACCACACATTCGAATATTTGCACCCGCGGCAAAATTCATCGAAAAACAACGGAGGGGATTTTGCGTTATTTGTTTAATTGCACGTACTAGAAGCGATCCAAAATCTAAGCCACTAACTACATCTAAATTAACCTATATATGGGGACGCCGCCGCAACCTTGACCAAAAGTGAGCTCGGGCGACGGCCGGAGCTGCAGGTTGCGGCGATGTTGGTGCAGCTCCGACTCTAGTTGTCGGACATGTCCATGTCTGTCGCCTCGAGTTTGACGACGGGCCCAGCGGCATGCTCCTGCTCCCTTGCCAGCCACGCCTTGATGAGTGTGATCGCCCAACACTCGATGGCTTGCTCGACGAGGATCGCCGCCTCGTGCTCTAGCTTCGACTGGCGGAGCAGCATCTCAGTCGCCAGGCGCTCCTCGTCCAAGTCGTGGGCATAGTCGGCCGTGGTGACCACGCGCTCACGCGGAGGGGACGGCGAGCTCCACTCGTCCTCGATGTCTGAGGCTAGAGGCGCGGGGACACACGAGGAGCAGTCACCGCGCGAAGATCCCTCACCGGTGGCCCGGGCCCTCGTGGAGATGAAGCTCGCCGGCATGTACGCACGCAGCGACGGCGGCGGCGATAGATCACGGTTGGTCCATTTGAGGGTCGCGCACTTCTTGGCAGCCTCCGAGCGAACAAAGGCATGGTGGGCCTCATCGTCGTTGCTGCCTTCCCTCCTCCAGAACAGCATCCCCCCCAGCTAGTAGCTGCCGCTATGCTTCGACATCGCGCGGATCTGGTGGCGGATGCGCTTGGAATCAGCCGACGGAGTTGCGGCTGGCGGCGGTGCTAGGGTGGGTGCGGCGGAGAAGTGAGGGTTTCGACCCTCACTCTCACTTCACTGCCGTATATATACCGGCCACCTGGAGAGTTTAACGGGCCACAGTAAAGCGAGTACGGGCCTCGCTAGAGCGTCCAAAGTGCTGCGGGCCTATAAACTTGCCGGAATTTCACAGTTCCGGGTGGTTTACATGCCTCGCTAGAGATGCTCTAAGGACTTAACAGACAAATGTAGGAGCTTTTGAAAAATATGAAGTGAGAGGACTAAAATGCTAAAATGTGAAAGGTATAAGATTTCCCTATCCTTCTCCCGTGCTATTCAGATCCTACTTCATCCCCAAATTAACGGCGGAAGGAACATCTTCGGAGCCGAGGGTTGTTGCTGCCGTTGTTCTTGTTCCGGGTGCTGTCACCGCTCGCTCCCATCGCCGATCCCCGCCACCAACCACCTCCCTCTCTTTCTGTGCCTGCATGCGGAGACAATACCCCACTCGATCCGGTCCTCCCCTCCTTTCCACTGAACCATCGCGGCATCACCTTGCTCCCTCTTCTCCCATTGGCGTTAAGTTACAATTAGGAATAGCAGCTTTAGAGAGCATCATCATAGCCTCCTCGTTGACTCTAGTAAACTCATCACGTGCATGCAAGGTGTTAGCAATAATATAAAACAAATAACGAATGACAGGATCATCAATTTGGTTTCCCTTGGGTGTGTTTTCACGAATATTCTTATTCTATTAAAGCACTCCCAAGGTGCTAGATTTAGAACAAAGGTGGTGGAGCGTATGTCGGTGGTGTTGTTGGCAAACCCAAAGTAGTGAGCCCAATGTTTCAGAATGGATTTTAGTTATTAGATCAAGGTGATGGCTTAGCTAGACAATATATGAGAGTTGTTGGACAAGCTCATAAACCTGGAAGGTAGTGCCTTTGATATAGTAGTTGTGCTCTAAGCATAATATTATTATTAGTATCTCTTTAGAGTTCAAGGTTGTGATGTAACAGAACCAACAATTTATTTGTGAAGATGATTGATGTGTAGCTCTCAAATGGCACGATGTAGGAGCAGTACCTTAGTACTTCTTCCTCTTGAAGGAGACAACCAAGAAGCTGAAACAACAGTCGTGCCATCTGTTGCTTTCCTACCTTTAATTCTTCTCACTTTCTAAGTACTTTTTTTCAACCATTGTACTTTAGTTCCTTTAGGGATAATGATATATATTATGGTTTTTGGGTAGTTTTAGGGTTGATTGGGTACAAATTAGAAATGCATAGCATTATGCTATGCTTGAGAATGATTTAGAAGGTAAATAAGTCACCTGATAGTAGTGTATTTTCTTGTGGACTGGAATTAGGACTCAAACCGACTCTATTGCAGGGTGATATTTGATAGTCAACTTGTGTTTCTCTAGACACTGGCATGGTAAATGGGAAGTGAATGCCCTTGTAGATACCAATCCCATTTTTTCAATTGGTGGAGTGTTCAACAGGTTTTATCCAAGCCTTTTCAAAAGGCATTTCTCCAACTATGGTATCTTGCTGGCTTTATTAGCACTTTTCCATTTTTTATTATAGCTAAAAACTGTTATTCATCTTGGCTAATATCAAAATTTTGTAGACTTGATTATTATTTGGACTATTGCTGTGCATACTGATATAGAGGTGTGTTTTTTTATTTCATATGGATTTGTTTATAGATCATCTATATTATTGTGACACTACTAGGAAAAACATTATCAGTAGTGCACCAAAAATGTTTTCTGTGCCGCATCTAGAGGTCGCCACTAAATTGTGACCACTAAAATTTAATTTCTGTGGCACATATAGCCATATGCGCCACAGAATTCGGTCCTAGATTTTGTGGCGCATATGGTTGTATGCGCCACATAATTCTGTGATATATTCTACAAAATACTTTTTTAGAATTTCGAAATTTTCAGAATCTGGTACAAATAAAGGTATATAATAGGTATAATACAGGTATATAACAGGAAATTTAGGTGGGGGCGATGGCAGACGAGGAGCAACCACGACATTGGCTGCTTGTGGCGCCGGTGCAGACGCTCCCAACAGTCTCTGGTCACGGCTTGTGGTGGCGACAGCGACGACCGGTGGAGGAGGAGGCTTCGTCCTTGGCGGCCGGATGACCGAGGTGGCACCGGTGGAGCGAGATCCAATACAAATATGGGTCTTTGGCCAAATCATGGGATAGCCATGGCAACCTTCCAGGGGCAGGTGCTCGTCGGCTCCCGGGGGTTGCATGGGAGGGTCCATGTCTTCGCACCCCCCAACACTCGCCCAACTCGACTCGCATCATAGCATCGTCCATGGGCTTGCAATGCATCGTGCGGTTCGCCGGTTGTATTATCTTGCCCGTGGCAACATCCTTCAACTCGCCGTCGGGCACCTTGTGCAGGAGCACGCATGGAGTGTCCTGAGGCATACAGATATGCATCATGAGATGACAGCCAATCAAAGGCATTAAGTAGAGCATGCTGACTAACTACTTATTTTACCTTGGTGAGGGCGCCGAGCTCGGCTAATGTCAAGACACAGGCGGGCGGCGACTGATCCTTCTTCTTCTCCGGCTCGGGTGCATTAGGAAGCACCACCGTCCCCGGCTGCTGCGCCTTGGTAGTCTCGGCAGGAGGGGCAGCTCTGGCGCATCCAACTCCATCGGCTACACCGCGGGGATGGAGGGTGGCGAGGTAACCATGTCCGGCGACACTTGGTGGCTCGAGGTGCTGCCGCCGGCGCTGGGCACTTGTATCGGCCCCACCTAACCATCTGCATTCCATTTTGCTATCCCCTCCATCAGCCGAGGGGGTAGCATCTCGAGGATCTTTTGCTGCACTATCGCGTTCACCTCGTCCTGGTCCACCTTACTGGCCTCCAGATGCGCAATCTTCCGCTTCAGCTCTTCCTTCTCGGCTTGATCCTGAGCCACCGACTAGGTCTGCCTCTCCTTTCTCTTCTTGGCTTCCTCGTTGTAGTACTCGCGGAACTTTGTGCTCGTACCAAAGCCGGAGATACGGCCAGCTGATGTCAGCGGCTCGGACTTCGGCCTCCCCTTGAAGGTGTTGGTCGCCCTGTTGAAAATCGTGTCCCACAGCTCCATCGAGCCCTGGGACGATGAGTCCAGCGCCTCACGTGCAGCCTTGATTTCAGCATCCTGCAGACAAGGAAAGGTGAACCCATTTAGGAACTTGCCTTCATTATTCAAAATGAAAGCAAATGGACCGCGGGTAAATTCCTTACCAGCTTATTCTCAAACTTCCTCGCATCGTCATCGTCGGTGACGAATTCCTTGGAATCCTTGTCCAGATAGTAGCGGGCCTGGACAAAGTTCTAGGTCTGCTCATCCGTGATTTTTAAAAATGGGTTTTCTTTCTCGAGACGCTCAACCTCGACATTCTCCCATGCCCATATGGCTTTCTTTCCCCTGTAACCGCCGCTTCCACATCGGTGGTTACCTATGTTCAGTTCCTGCATTTCCCGACCCCACTCTGTCGATGTCTTCGCTTTGTCAGTCTCCATCTCTGCCTTGAATATCTTGAACTTGTCTTCGTCGATCATGGGCTCACCCTTCTTGATCTCCTCCCAGCTTTCCTTTTTGGCGATCTTGTTCTTCACCCAGGATCTCCAGCTGCTCAAGGCATTGGCCATGTTCGTGATGGCTAACCTGTTCACCTTATTGGGCTTTTCTAGTTTGTCGATGTACGGGGCCGGGAACTTGTACCATCGGTGAAGCTTCTTAAGGCAGTTCACCACCAACCGCTCATTCGCTTCACTTCTCAGGTGCTTCGTGTTGATTGACATGCTTTCCCAGACGATGCACCCGAGTTGCATGCCGTACCCGGCGGCAACATCCGGAGGCTCCAACGGAAGGCCACTTTCCAAGACCAGAGTGATCTTGTTGGTGGTGCCAGCGAGCTTTTGCGGCTTCCGATCCTTCCTCGGCTTCTTCTTCTTCTTAACGGACAGCGGGTTGCTGCTACCGCCATCCGTGCGGTCCCCACCATCGGTCGTGCGGCCTACGCCATCGGTCGTGTGGCCTCCACCATCGTCATTGCCATATGATAGCATAGTTACTCCTGAGTTTTGGTATTCGCTATTCTTGTCCTTCTCCTCGGTGTAGAATCTATAGCTGTTGATGTCGTACGTCTGATAGGTCCTAACGTTGCACCCGGGGCCCTGTGAGAGTGAGAATATGAGTTTCTAATCTTCAGTATAAGGCATCAGCATGGGACTTTCCAGTAGCCTTTTTTTAACCACCCCGTGAAGCTGGCGTTGTGCCCTCTGGTTACGTCTCCCTTCTTCCTCGGCTTGCCCAGGTTGGCGAGCTTCTGCTCGATTAAGGTTTTGTGCTCATCCACCTAGGGCCTGACCAACTCTATGTGTTGTAGCGCGACTCGGTTTTCCCTATCAATGTCGGCGTGTTTGAGTTCGATGCCGACGTGGAGTGCGCGGTAGCCCTCCGATGACCAAATCCAGCGAGCCTCCCGAGGTGCTTCCTGGTGGGCAGACCGACATCCTGGTTCTCGGTGCTTAGGTAGTTCTGGCGGAAGGAGATGCACTCATAGGTCAGAAATCCCTTGGCTATGCTTCCATATAGACGGGACCTGTTGCGAACGAATCCTTTGATGACACCGTTCAGCCTTTCGAATGACATTGTGTAGGAACGCCGACCCGAGATGGATGATGTCATCCACGACATGGACAAGCACATGCACCATGATGTCAAAGAACACGGGAGGGAAGTAAATCTCGAGCTCGCATAGTATCTCGACGATCTCTTCTTGTAGCTTGTCGAGCTGCTTCACGCCGATAGACTTCCTAGATATGACATCGAAGAAGTTGCAGAGGCCAAACAGCGTCTCACGGACGTGCTCATCCATTATCCCTCGGATTGCAATGGGGAGTTGTGAGACTTCATCCCGCTGAACCTCTTCTTCGCTATGTCCAGATATCTACTTATCTTCCCAGAGTAGCTGTGGGGAACCTTGACTCCTAGGAGGCAACGGAAAAACCTCTTGAGCTCCTCCTCGCTTAGAGTGAAGCATGCAGCTTTAAGCACCACCTCATTCTTCTTAGCCCTTTTGCGGCGACCCTGGGTCCCTTCCGTCTGTTCATCGTCATCGTCGGCATCATCACTATCGGGGTACTGAAGTTCCTTCTTAATGCCAAGCAATTTTAGGTCGCTTCTTGCTTTCGGCCCATCCTTGGTCCTATTCGGCATGTTCATCAGAGTGCCGAGCAGGCTCTCGGTAACGTTCTTCGTGATGTGCATAATATCGATGCTATGGGGTGTGAGGAGGACCTTCCAGTAAGGAAGGTCCCAGAAAACGGACCTCGCCTTCCATACTCCATGTAGCGGTGATGGCTGTTCCCTCAGCCGCTTCTTTCCTAGCGCAGGGCACTCTTCCCAATTGTCTAGAAGCTCCTTGATTTCTTCGCCGCTCAACGGTTGACGTGGGGCATTATTGAGCTCGTCTTTGCCATTGAACAGGTCTCCGCTTTTTCTCCACGGGTGATCCTTGCAGAGCCACATTCGAGTCCTTTGGAACACAGTTTTGGAAGACCCAGGTGTTGGAAATATGCCCTAGAGACAAATAGTAGTAAGGACTATTATCATATTTCATATAGTTTATGATTAAGTTTTATATCAGGCTATAACTGTATTGAGTGGAAACATCAATACACGTGTGATATACAAACAACCAGGGGTTCCCAGTGAAACTCTAGTCACAGATTCATTGGTCAACAGATGATCATGTTTCCTGATCATGTGGCATTTATGCTAGTTGGAAATGGAGTCATCTCATTCTGAGAATGAGATGATGAACCAATACCCAACCTAAACATCGTGACCCGATCATGTCACGAAGTTCAAGTTACGGTGATTAGAAATGGATCCTCGTAGACTATTCCTTAGACCGTGAGGCTATATCAATCACTGTCTCTCGAGAGTGCTTAGATAGCATCAAGCGCCACTTGGTAATACAGTGGTTATAAAGGTGTGTTCAGGTACTCGGAGGAAACTGTAGATGCAATATATGTCAAGAGCGTGATTTGTATGTCCATGTGATGGGAAGATACTCAAGGGCCCACTCGGAGAAGTTATATCCAATAGCTGCGCAGCGTGTGATTTGATCACAGGGATATCACTTGTCGGAACAAGTCAAGTAGCATTGTTCAGTAACGAGATTGAACACGACATGGTGATGTCATTGATCAGATCTCGGGCAATGCAAGTATCAAGAGACAGAGGGAATAAGACACGACTGTCCAGGTTCAAACAACGTAAGATCTTCGTGGAACACACAGGAGTCACATGGCCATCCAGGTCCCTCTATTGATCATTGGTGCGGGAGTGTCCCGACCATGTCTGGAGTGTTCCCGAACCGTGGGGTATCACGCTTAAGGGCTTGATGATGCTTATAGAGTGTTTATAGGATCGGTAGAATCGCCGAAGATTAGTAGAGAGAAAACCGGAAGGGTTTCGGTAAGTCCGGAGGATGTCCGGAGTGGAGGTGGAAGTGTTCCATAGCCATGGAGATTGAATAATATGTGAATGAATGTTAAATATTGATTTAATCATTTATTCGTAATTATTTAATAAAGAGAAAAATCAATTAAATGGTCAAAGGCTTAATGGGCCAATTCTTGGAGGGGAGAGGGGCCATTAAGGAGTGGAGAAAGGGAGAAGAGGCCAAGGGGGTGGCCGGCGCCCTAGTGGGCCAGCCCTCCCCCCCAGTGCAGGGCCCATGGGGTGGCCGGCGGTGCCACCCCTCCCCCCTCCTCTCCTTTAGTCCCACCTCAGGACTTTGAGGGAGGTAGTACTTCCCCTCCCCTATATATAGTGGGGGTATTCAGCCAAATAAAATACACCAATAATCAATAAAGGTCTTCTCACTTTTGGGAGGACCTCTAATTGATATTTTCTCCCTCCCCCTCTCTCTCTCATGACCGTGGTCCCAAGTCTGGACTGCGCGAACGAGAGACATCTTCACCGCGGAGCGCCATCGCGCTGCGGGATTCGGATCCGGGAGCTCTACTTCCGCAACTGCTGTTGGATCAAGGAAGCGGGAGTCATTGTCAGGCACCGGACATGTGTAACTCCCCGCGAGGTGTCGCACTTGAGGCACTCAAGTCGTTGGAGCCAAGGGAGTGCATGGACTTCATCATGACCTTAAGGTCGGCTTCGGCTCATCTACATCAACCACGCTCTCCTGAGCGTTGACAATGCTTTTCGGTCTTCAAGGGTAAGTTCACGAAAAGCCCCTCCCGTTATTGTATTACTAATAGATAGGTCCTGGCAGCATCTGGGGTTCAGGGGTGTAGGATAAATTTATTGTTTTCATACGCGGAACCCCAACACCAGGATCCCTCGGCAGCTGCAGATGCGGGGTATTATCCATGCACCTGACACATGCATAGAATCCGTGGTTCACCTGACACGCTACATATCCGTAACCAGGATAGTCCTACACCGTCATGAGCAACGCAGCTCTCAGGTCGAAATAATCTCCAGTGTAGGCATCCCACGTACGTGTCGGCGTCTCCCACATCGTCGCTAACTCTTCTTTCAGGATCCCGAGATACAGATGCATGTGGACACCCGGTTGTTTTGGCCCTTGGATAAGAATACTCATGTGTACGTACCGCTGCTTCGTGCACAACCAGGGGGAGGTTGTACGGCCATACAAACACGGGCAGGTGTTTTGCGTGCTACTCTGGTTTCCAAAGCGATTGAGTCCGTCGGTGCTCATGCCTAGCCTTACGTTCCTTGGATCGAGCCCGAACTCATCTTGGAATTCGATGTCCAGCGCATTCCATTGGCTAGCATCTGCAGGGTGTGTTAGGATCTTGCTCTTCTCCGGATCATCATCTGGCTTCTCCCTCTTCGCATACCATTGCATGAGCTCTGCTTCCTTAGGGTCTACATGAAGGGTTCGCAGCATAGAAAACAAAACTTTTCCTACGATGGAAACTATTATACGCCAAGATCTATCTATTAGATACAAGCAACGGGTGGATATACATCCATAGAGAACATACCCTCGAAGACAACAAAGCTTTGTTAACAAGATGGAACTCGTGGATGATGTAGTCGTACACTTACCGATCTCAAAATCATGATGAAGTCTAGCAGGTCCAGCTCCAACACGTCCATCAGATCCAGCTCCAGCAAGTCCAACACCACCAAGTCCAGCACCACAAAGCAGCGGTGCATCTATGATCGCACACATGTCTGGTACCCCGACAACCTCCATCCCTCGCTCCAGCAAAGCAGCAGAAGTGGCAACTCCTTTCCAGATAAAGCCACCGGGAACATGTATCTCGCTAATCCGAGACCATGGGGGAAAAACTAGAGGGGGAGAAAGATCCTTCACGAGGAGGTGTGCGTGAGAAGTGCGGAGAGGGGGCCTTTTATAGGAGGAGGGGGTTCCCCTCCCCATGTCCGGCGCCCAAGGGGTGACCCTTCACCTCCTTATTCATGTGGTGGTAACTCCCTCCACATAAATTTGCCCCTTCACATTCTCCATTAAAGTCTCCACTTTAAATGGATTAAATTTCTCCAAATTTAATGCTCTCTCATAAAACTCCTTTTATTAATTTTATTCAGAATTCTGTTAATTACTTTAATTAACAAACATTCACATAAAACCCCTGAAACATTTCAATATTACATGCAGAACCAATTTCAGCAATTTCACCCGAAACAGTTTCGGTGTCTATTGAAATAATCCCAGCACTTTCTTAAATCTTTATCTGAAACATATTTGCTCCAAATGGTGTTGGTATCCCTTAAGTGTGTCATCCTATGGTTCGCGAATAATGCAGACATGATCGAGACCCCTCTCCAATCAATAATCAGCAGCGGGACCTAGAGATCCGTACTGACTCCAACATATTCAACGATGACTCTTGTGATCGTGTGAACCTTTAACGTTGTAACTAAATCCCTTTGTCTCGCGATATATTACATGTCTGAGATTCGATCATTGTGTTGGAAATATGCCCTAGAGACAAATGGTAGTAAGGACTATTATCATATTTCATATTGTTTATGATTAAGTTTTATATCATGCTATAACTGTATTGAGTGGAAACATCAATACACGTGTGATATACAAACAAACCAGGGGTTCCTAGTGAAACTCTAGTCACTGGTTCATTGGTCAACAGATAATCATGTTTCCTGATCATGTGGCATTTATGCCAGTTGGAAATGAGGTCATGTCATTCTGAGAATGAGATGATGAACCAATACCCAACCTAAACATCGTGATTCGATCATGTCACAAAGTTCAAGTTACGATGGTTAGAAAAGGATCCTCGTAGACTATTCCTTAGACCATGAGGCTATATCAATCACTGTCTCCCGAGAATGCTTAGATAGCATCAAACGCCATCTGGTAAAACGGTGGTTATAAAGGTGTGTTCATGTATTCAGAGGAAACCGTAGAGGCAATATATGTCAAGAGCGGGATTTGTCCGTCCATGTGATGGGAAGATACTCAAGGGCCCACTCGGAGAGGTTATATCCAATAGCTACGCAGCGTGTGATTAGATCACGGGGATATCACTTGTCGGAACGAGTCAAATAGCATTGTTTAGTAACGAGATTGAACACGACATGGTGATGTCATTGATCGAATCTCGGACAATGCAAGTATCGAACGACAAAGGGAATAAGACACGACTGTCACTGATTCAAACAACGAAAGATCTTTGTGGAATGCACAGGGGTCACATGGCCATCAAGGTCCCTCTGTTGATCATTGGTGCGGGAGTGTCCCGACCATGTCTGGAGTGTTCCCGAACCGTGGGGTATCACGCTTAAGGGCTTGATGATGCTTAGAGAGCATTTATAGGATCGGTAGAATCGCCGAAGAAAAGAAGGGAGAAAACCGGAAGGGTTTCGGTAAGTCCGGAGGATGTCAGAAGTGGAGGTGGAAGGTGTTCCATTGCCACGGAGATTAGATAATATGTGAATGAATGTTAAATATTTATTTAATCATTTATTCATAATTATTTAAATAAAGAGAAAATCAATTAAATGGTCAAAGGCTTAATGGGCCAGTACCCGGAGGGGAGAGGGCCCATTAGGGAAAGGCAAGATGGAGAAGGGGCCAAGGGGGTGGCCGGCGGCCCTAGTGGTCCATCCCCCCCCCCCCCCCCCCCGCGTGGGGCCCATGGGGGTGGCCGGCGGTGCCACCCCTCCCCCTCCTCTCCTTTAGTCCCACCCGGGGACTTGAGGGGAGGTAGTACCTCCCCTCCCCCTATATATAGTGGGGTATTTGGCCTAGAAAAATACAACCAATAATCAATAAAGGTCTCCCCACTTTTGGGAGGACCTCCAATTGATATTTTCTCTCTCCCCCTCTCTCTCGTGACCATGGTCCCAAGTCTGGACTGCGCGAGCGAGAGACATCTTCACCGCGGAGCGCCGTCGTGCCGCGTGATTCGGATCCGGGAGCTCTACTTCCGCAACTGCTGCTAGATCCGGGAAGCGGGAGTCATCGTCAGGCACCGGACATGTGTAACTCCCCACGAGGTGTCGCACTTGAGGCACTCAAGTCGTTGGAGCCAGAAGGAGCGCAAGGACTTCATCACGACCTTGAGGTCGGCTTCGGCTCGTCTACATCAACCACGCTCTCCTGAGCATTGACAACGCTTTTCGGTCTTCAAGGGTAAGTTCACAAAAAGCCCCTCCCATTACTGTATTACTAATAGATAGGTCCTGCCAGCTTCAGGGGTTCAGGGGCGTAGAGTGAAATTTATTATTTTTATGCGCGGAACCCCTACACATTGGTATCCCCATACCTAGTTTGATCTCATTACTGACATGTACTCTTTTCTTGTTCCCGTGATATAACATTCTAGTGATGTCATCATTTGCTTGCAAGCTAACCAATGTGATATCACCGAGAGGGTCCAGAGTATATCTATCCGTCATCGGGATGGACAAATCCCACTCTTGATCCATGAGCCTCTACATAACACTTTCATAGCACCGAATCCACCTTTATAATCACCCTTTCACGGTGTGACGTTTGATGTTATCAAGATACTCTTCTAGTGTTAGTGATTGACATGATCTCATGGTCTAAGGACTAGGATTACTTCGTATGATGTTATAGCAATATAAACACAATGACTTTGATTGTAATGCTATACTTCGGATGAATGTTCATCACATCATTCCACTAATGTTGTGACCTCGTTATTAACAACATCCACTGTCCATGATCAGGAAACCTTGATGATCTTTTTAATCAACGAGCTAGTTTGTAAGAGAGGCATAACTAGGAACTTTTCTTTTGTTTATTAAACACACATTTATTAATGTTTCCAAATTAATACAATTATAGCATGCAAAATAAACATTTATCATAAACAAGGAATAAGATAATAACCACTTTATTAATGCCTCTCGGGCATATTCCCTTCAGTCTCCCACTTGTGCTAGAGTCAATAATCTAGTTTGAAAAACTTTGCGTATTGAACACCTATGGCTTTCTGGTGTTGCATATACACGATTTCTAGTGGTTAACATAATCTCCGGATCTGAAAAGTTTCAGGTCCATGTGTATTTGCATGTCTTTGCGTCTCTACGCATCACTCATTCTCAAATGAGATCGCATTGTATAAATTTGGTCCTTTGGTGAGACCTTTAGTTCGTTAGGGTTAAAATATGTTGATATTATTGTCATACAATATATCTTCATAGTATTAGCCCACTTTGAACCACACCTAGTTTGATAACAAACTACTTAACACAAATGCCCTCCTTTGCTGCTACTATAGCAGTCATATACTTAGCCTTTTGTTGTAGTATCCATCATAATGTCTCAACTTTGGAACTCATCCAAATCCATCATGGAACATCCTTTCCATTACATTGTGCCACCCATAGTCTAAATTGAAATAAATTTAATTTGTATCTTGTGACAAAACTAGTATCAATGTAACACTTTACAATGAACTACCTTTAACTATTTGTCACTTATACATGATATATTCTTAGTTCTTCCAAAGCTCATAAGAATATCTTTACTTCATCCAATGATCATCTTATGAATCATTCTGGTATGTGCTCATAACATTTAGAGCATAGGACATATCTGGATATATACATATCACGGTATAATCGATCAAAATCTTCATGTGATTTTACTCACCGAGTGTTGAAACACTTGAATCTTGATACAATCCTTTCTATGCAGCAAGAACCTTTGTTGTTGTTTCCATATTGAACCCTTTCAATATCTCATATATGTACGTCTGGCACAACCATATTAGTGCCTCAATCTATCCATATAGATATTGATGCCAAATATTTCGGTTTTGCCCAAGTCTTTCATCAAAATCCTATTTTAATGAAATTCTTAACTTGTGTCAATAAAAGATACACCATTTCCAATCAACAATATGTACTCTACATAGTGTATTCGAAATTTGTCTCAGCGCTCCCACTTAATTTCTTGCAAATGCAAGCATCTTCATCGTCTCCGATGAAATTAAACTCCTTTAACATTTTCATCAGGGTGAAGATTCCAACTCCGCTACGCTCACTTCAACCATTGAAGTTTGCATGCCCTTTTAGCATCCTTTGATTTAACAAAACCCTTTGGACCGTGTCATGTACACGTCCTAAGTAACCATTCTATTAGAAGAACCTTGTTTTGTTTATTCAACTACCATATACCAAATTATCTATAGTGATCGCTACATTAATCCATCAAAACTAAATATTGCTATGAAAGATCAAATGTTGTCATAGGCAACTCCTTGAACATTATCGTAAACTCCTTTCTGACATGTCGACTATTTCATAGATGTCAAACATCCATGTCTATTTATAGATCCAAATACGACTGATAGGCTCCATGCCTTTCCGGAGGGTCTTCCAAGTTCAAAACTTGATTTCACATGTATGGATACTATCATGGATTCTATGACTTCTAGTCATTTTATAGAGTCAAGGCCCATCATCACTTCTTTGCATGTAGTCGGTTCATCATTGTCAAAACAATAACGACTTATTTATCAAATCTCACTATTTGATTCTTACCGACCCACACGGTTCAATAGGAACTCTAATCTCTGAGATCACACCCTTTGTAATCACGGGAGCCATGAGCATTGTGGCCACCACCGGGTCATTTTTCGGCGTTGTGCTACTTAGCACATATAGCTAAGGTTCAACAACCTTATCAAAGTTCTATTGTCCTCCCACTTAACTTTTCGCGAAAAATTCCTTCTCAAGAAACTTGACGTTCCAAGCGACAAACTCTTTTGTCCTCGGTGTTATGGAGGAATGCCCAACAAATTCTTTGGGATAACCTACAAAGACGTGCTTATCCAACTTTGGTTGTAAACATTTTACTTATGCATAGCATACCAAAATTTAAGAAAAGACAATTCGGGTTTTATCCCAAACCATAACTCATATGGTGTCATTTCAACAGATCACGATGGTGCTCTTTTCGGTCTAAAAGTGGTAGTCTCTAAAGCTTTAATCCTTAAAACATAGTGGCAATTTTATAAATTACACATTTGATCTTACCATGTCAAACATGGTTTGATTTCCTCTCTCGAATATGCCATACTCCTATGGTTTATCGGGAAACACAAATCATGGAACAATTCGTCAAATCTTAGGTGTTTTGCTAAACCTGTAACTCAAATATCTTCCTTTATGATCAAATCATAAACTCTTTTATTTCCTTGTTACAATGATTTTTCACTTCATCTTGAAAGTCTTTGAACAATTTTCAAATGTTTCATACTTCTTCCTTATTAAGTAAATATATAGATATATTCACTCAAATTTCTGGAGAAAGCATATGAAGCAAAAAGGTCCATCGCATATGGCTACATATAATGGACTATATACATCAATATGTATAATATGCAATAAGTTAGTCATCCGTTCCTCTTTGGCCTATGGACGGAGTTTCAATTATCTTGAGGAAAGTTTCACAATCGTCAATTGATCAAAATCAAAAGACTCCAAAAATCCATCAACATGGAGTTTCTTCATGTTTACTTTCCAATATAATTCAAACAGTGATGTCACTTCATAAGTGATCTTCCAATCATTTGTCTTACGACATTTTAGCAATAATGTTTATGGATGTGATTTCTCCGACTAGACTTGTAAAAGTTCATCCATCCTATTATGGAATACGGTAATTATTTGAAAAACTATTGTTCTCGTAATACCGGAACAAAATAACAATTATTAAAACAAATCTTGAAGGCTAGGTTTGACGACAACGAAAAACACAATAACACTTTATTTGTTTTCGATGAACATCATCACTTATTCTCTTGCTAGTTACTTAGGCCGTTGTAATTCATGAATTGTGTTATTCTGTATGACAGTTCACACCAACCAATTCGGTATCCAATACCTAAGAACCACATTGTTTAACAAGCAAAGAATACAGCCATAACATGTATATCTTCTATATACCTAAGCTGGACATCTCCAACTTTTTCTTTTCTGCCAAATATTTTATAGATTCTCTTTCAGCAATCCCTTTTCCTTTTAAAAGAATCTATCAACATCAATAGTGGTGTCATTCACATGACACATAGTACAAAGCGTGTATAGTCAAACACGAATACCTTTGGACTTGCACTTTGAAGTGGATCACCATCATCAAATGTTTGGCATTCTTTCAAAAATCCATTCTTTGGTAACCTTTTAGTGTAGTAAACATTTTACTTACATCTTCTATTCATCCTTATCATGAAAACTTCATGATCAAGCTACTAGAGCCTATAAGGAAGAATCACAAGTATAATGTTAGTTCCCAAAACCTTTTTGGGAGATCTGGATGCCTAGCATCTCTATCCTCCACAAATTCTGATACAATATGAGAACATGTATTTTGCTAAATTATACTTTATCATATTGCAATCAAAAACATTGTTTCATATATCACAATATCTTCCACACATGATGGTTTCTGAAACAATTCTTTCAGCTCCTAGATAACCTCGATATTAAAAACAACTTTTGAATATCAATAATCATGGAGGCAAACATGATACTTTAGATACTAACATTGGAATTCTTACTCTTGATTTAATACTACTTACTAAACTTCATGGAGTAAATAGAGTTTGCTGAAAGTTTGCAATAGGACTTCTAAACTTTAAATTGACATTCAATATGATACCAGTTCATAAAGTAAATACCCAGAATTCTATAGTTCTATTATCTCAATTAAAACTAAGCATAAGGTAGTAAACAGATGCCAATGACTACAACAAATTATGCAAATTCACTTTGTTTTAGTTTATGACAAATTGGGTTCGACTAATCCAAATTAGAAATGAACTCCCACTCAAAAATGACATCCCTCGTGCCTTTTTGGTGATTACATGAACCAAATCCACTACACCAAGTCCGATCATCACATGAGTCGGTGTAGCTTCAAAGGCAAGCATCAATATGGGCATCACATAAACTATATGACTCATGCTTAAGGTTTCAGTCCGTGTTCCGAGGCCATGTCTATACATGCTAGGCTCGCCAAGTAAGAACCTTAGTACTCGCATGTGTAAAACTGTCTTACACCCGAAATATGATCATGGATTCAAGTACACTCGATCATCACGTGATGTCTTGGCGAAACAAAAACAGTGCGTACTTAAGGAAGAACACATTTTTATCTTGATATCTAAATGAGGGATCATCTTATAATGTTACTAAATGTAGGGGCTCCGCGCATTAAAACAATAAATTTTACCCTACGTCCCTAAACCCCTGATGCTTCCAGGACCTATCTATTAGTAATACAGTAACAGGAGGGGATTTTCGCGAACTTACCCTTGAAGACCGAAAAGCGTTGTCAATGCTCGGGAGAGCGTGGTTGATGTAGACGAGCTGAAGCCAACCTCAAGGTCGAGATGAAGTCCTTGCGCTCCTTTGGCTCCAACGACTTGAGTGCCTCAAGTGTGACACCTCGCGGGGAGTTACACACGTTTGGTGCCTGACGATGACTCCCGCTTCCCCGATCCAGCAGCAGTTGCGGAAGTAGAGCTCCTGGATCCGAATCTCGCAGCATGACGACATTTCGCGATGAAGATGTCTCTCGTTCGCGCAGTCCGAACTTGGGACCACGGTCACGAGAGAGAGAGAGAGAGAGAGAGAGAGAGAGAGAGAGAGAGAGAGAGAGAGAGAGGGAGAGAGAATATCAATTGGAGATCTTTCCAAAAGGGAGAAGACCTTTATTGAATATTGTGTGTATTTATCTGGCCAAATACCCCCACTATATATAGGGGAGGGGAGGTACTAGCTCCCTTAAAGTCCAGGGGTGGGACTAAAGGAGAGGAGGGGGAGGGGAAGCCGCCGGCCGGACCTAGTGGGACCCGTGCAGGGGGGCTTGGCCCAGCCGGCCACCCCCTTTGCCCCTTCTCCCTCTCTCCTTTCCCTAATGGGCCCTCTTCCCTCCGGAATTGGCCCATTAAGCCTTTGACCATTTAAATTGATTTTCTCTTTTATTAAATAATTGTGAATAAATAATTAAATCAATATTTAACATTCATTCACATATTATTCAACCTCTGTGGCTATGGAACACCTTCCACCTCCACTCCGGACATCCTCCGGACTTACCGAAACCCTTCTGGTTTTCTCTCTACTATTCTTTGACGATTCTTCCGATCCTATAAACACTCTATAAGCATCATCAAGACCTTAAGTGTGATACCCCACGGTTCAGGAACACTCTATACATGGTCGGGACACTCCCGCACCAATGATCGACAGAGGGACCTGGATGGCCATGTGACCCATGTGCGTTCCACGAAGATCTTTCATCGTTTGAACCGGGACAGTCGTGTCTTATTCCCTTTGTCTCTTGATACTTGCAATGCCCAAGATCTGATCAATGACATCACCATGTCGTGTTCAATCTCGTTACCGAACAATGCTACTTGACTCGTTCCGACAAGTGATATCCCTATAATCAAATCACATGTTGTGCAGCTATTGGATATAACTTCTCCGAGTGGGCCCTTGAGTATCTTTCCGTCACGTGGACGGACAAATCTTGCTCTTGACATATATTGCCTCTACGGTTTCCTCCGAGTACATGAACACACCTTTATAACCACTGTATTACCAAGTGGCGCTTGATGCTATCTAAGCACTCTGAAGAGACAATGATTGATATAGCCTCACGGTCTAAGGAATAGTCTATGAGGATCCATTTCTAATCATCATAACTTGAACTTCGTGACATGATCGTGTCATGATGTTTAGGTTGGGTATTGGTTCATCATCTCATTCTCAGAATGAGTTGACTCCATTTCCAACTGGCATAAATGCCACATGATTAGGAAACTTGATCATATGTTGACCAATGAACCAGTGACTAGAGTTTCACTTGAAACCCCTGGTTGTTTGTATATCACACAAGTATTGATGTTTCCACTCAATACAGTTATAGCATGATATAAAACTTAATCATAAACCATATGAAATATGATAATAGTCCTTATAACTATTTGTCTCTAGGGCATATTTCCAACAGTCTCCCACTTGCACTAGAGTACAAATACACTAGCTGCATTTGTTCTTAATCATTGGCACCATATCCGGTACCTTGAACACGCTTGCTCATGGAAGAGGTTGAGTCCTGGGCATGTACTTTACAGTCCCAAATCCTTTGCAACTTACTAATGTCACCTTGATTGACATTAATACTTTATCATCACATGATAACATCTGTGTGTATGCATTGTCGCTATGGCAGCAGAACGAGGCCTGATTCTAGGAGCCTACAGTGACTTTAGATCAACCTCGAGGGCTTTCTCATGGGCACTATGCCCTGGGACACATCATTCTACATTAAGAGCGAACTAGCCCCGCCATAACATTATACAACACTTTCTATGGTATATTATAAATGTATTCATCGAAATACTAGTGCACTCTGTGCAACTTTTGATGTTTTGTTCACCTCACTTCCTACTTGACTTTAATCGGTATTTACATGAGTTTCCAACATATTCCCTTATAACATAACCCTTTATGTTTTAAGATATGTCATCCTTTATGGATTTGGAAAATATGTCTACAGTTCTCTATTAGTCATTGCGGACAAACTTAGCTCAATGTTCTGTGATTCAAACTTAATCACTTTTCAAACGTTCCTTATTGGATCATATATTATGTTAAGTTATCATCATGGTTTTCTAAGATAGAACCTATGTCTCAACATAGTGGATGATGATCGTCCTTTTTCTTTCTTTCAACCAATTATGTTAAACTTAATACTATTCCTAATTTGAGTTATTAAGGACCAGTTCCTTAATTAAATTCTATTCCGAAACTCTTTTCAGAATCCCTTAAAGAATACTACATAATATCATATACACTTATTATCAACTTCTACACCTTATAAATCATTATTTATCGGTACTTGCGCTTTCATTCTTAACACACTTAAGAATCACTCCTATAAGCTCTCACTCAAAATATGTTCCTACCATATTTGGGTAAGAGTCAGTACTCTTACTCAAACTATGTTCCTACATATTTAAATTTAAGACTTATATTGCTCCCACTCAAAAATATGTCATTCACATATTGTTTTAGGAAGACTTTTATAGCTCCCACTCAATTTCATGCAAATTGCATATCCACTCACTATTTTGAAAAACTTCAAAATCCTTTGATCAAATATCAAACTTGGAGATTTACTATGAGATACTAGTACTTTTACTAGTTTTAAATCCATTAGACATTTAGCACACTTGAATCAAATTCATTTGAATTCGTCCAATACTTGACAAATTGTGCTTTTGTCATTCACCCCCTTTTCCACTATGGCTTTGCAGTCATTTGGGAAAATTCAAGTAACCCCTTTTACTTGTGAGATTCAGCAACGAATTACTTTCTAATCTCAAGGGAATTTTGTTATTGGGAATTCTCATAATTCTAGTTTACCATTATTTCCTTAGTAGTTCATAGGTATGTCATATTCCAAGAATCATGACAAATAATTCACAAATGTCTCCATACAAGATATGGGTTACATTTTGTATCCTACTTCATGTAGTAAAAAACCAGTGGGGAAAACACAATGATCATTATCATTGATTCTTTCCTTTGTGAAGAGAATTGTTAAGGAACATTTTCCGTTGCGCTTCTCAACACTCTGATGCAGGGTTTTGAATCCTCATCGTGTTCTTCACTATCTTCCATTTGCTCCATAATCGAGAAATATCACTAAAAGTGAGCTTTCTCAAGAATGCACCAAAATCCAAGCAATACAAATTTTGCTTTGCTTTTGGCTTCAACTATGGATTTCGTATTCAAAGTTTCCAATGAATACTCTACAAGGACCTATTCGCTATTGTTTTGGTTATATCGAATAACCCCAAAACACTTACGACGATCCATACCAGATATGGAGCCGTTTTCACGAATTCTAATGGTTCACTATATATTCTAATTGAGTGCTAACTATTTCTAACTAGTGGTCTCTACATCTACACTACAACGATTTATTTGGTTCCATCTATACACCCATTTTGATATCTAATATCATATTGTGATGTTTTGCATTTTGACATTTCAAAACGCTTTGCATTCCACAATTTCTTTTATGCCAATCTCATAAAGTTGAATTTCATTACTTTTGATCAAATCATAGTAATTAGATTCTCTTTTATATTTATACCCTTTGTTGGTGAAACACTTTGATCAAATCAAATAGTTTCATACTTATGTTTCCTTTGGTAAACTTATATACACATTCAAACAATCATATAATGATAATTACCATTTTGTTAAAACTCGATACATCGAATATGTATTTACTTTTAACAATTCATAATATTCAAGCAATACACGGTGTTCAAGTTATTTTGCCGAACTTTGGCATGATTTATATGTGACAAGAAATCGAATGACTTTCACATATTATCATTATAACTTTGAATTCAAACAATGGTTTCATTCATTAATGAACATGTCATTAAGTTGGGTATTTTAAGGCATTTCAATATTTTACAAATGTTCATGCATTATCAATTCGTTTCAAACAACAAGGATAATTCACATATAATCAAACAAGATATGAACACAAATAGAAATCATTCATAAAAGTAGAACAACTGTTTGTTACAAACTCATATGAATAACCGTCTCACAAAGTGTGAGACAAACTAAAGAAGTTCATAATATTTTGATTTCAATAATCATCCTAAACATAAACTAAGTGATAAATGTCGATGGAGAGTGTCATTGGCCATCATCATCATGCTCGCCATCAACACGCAACGTCACCTCCTCTCCAGCAAGCACCTCTGGTGCAAAAGGACATGTTTTCAGCAAAACAGAACAAGTATCAAATATACTTAACACTGCAAATGTGTTTGCAAGATTATAACATTTATAAAATTGTATATCAAATATATACCTTTGTCATTGATGACCTCTCCGATGATTGGTTCAACTTTTACATTCCTGAAACGTAATATGAACTCTTGGAAATCCAATGTTTCCGTATCACCACTCATGATGCTACTCCGGACATGTCCTTCGTAGCTGGGAGGTAATGATCAAAGCAGCACGCCTATCGCAAACGGATCATCCTCCAGTAATCCACGAAGTGAACCAGCCTCATGTGTGCATCAAGCATGCGCTCCAAGTGACCCTTCAGACATGTGTGCTCCTCCATCTGTATGGAAAGGAACTCTCCAATTAGCTCGTGCTTCCATATACGCACATGGCTTATGAACTCTGCTCTCAGCTGATCAAGATCACCCATGAGCGGGTGGAGTTCATCCACCATCTTGTAACGCATTATTATCTGAAGGTAGGTGACATGGGTATACCCTACAGGTACTCGAGCTTGGTATATATGTCCTGAATACATAAAGGCCCACGGTGTCGCCAAGGCCCAAATGAAGAACTCGAGTAACCTACGGACTCTCGATTGCTTGAAGGACAAGAAGAAGCTAGAGATAGAAATTTCAAAGGGGAAAACCCTAACCTATAACCGACTCGACCTGCTACCTGAGACCTAGTCTATCTATATAAAGGCTAGGAGGGGGCGGCGAGGAGGACACACGTAACCCTAGTTTCCACAACCCTCGCCAGATTGCATCTCCGCACCATTGTAATCTTCGATTCCTTTGATAATTCCACGAGCAGACAATTAGGAGTAGGGACCTCTACGAGGCCTGAACCTAAGTAAATCTTCGAGTCCCCTGTGTGCTTGTTTGCTAGCCGATAGATGTCTCTAGATCTCCCTCCTTCTCCAAAACCCATGTCCATAACAATGGGAATTGATGAGTTAAACCCTCGTCAATTGGCGCTGTCTGTGGGAATTGGGAGTGCTGATGTTGCGGCTTCTTTGGCCCCATCAACCGCGATCTACAACTCCGCAACAGTGGAGATTCGCCAGCTCTTCGGCGCGTTCGACTTCACAGTCCACACGCCGGCCACTCGCCTAGCTTTCGAGTCAGTGGGCGACGGAATCAGCTTAGCAATCGGGAGCTTCCGCTTCCAAGTTGGTCAGATGGGCATGCTCCGCATGCCTGACCAGCCGACGGTGCTGTCGATTGCCCCAGCATCATGTTTCCCTCCATCGATTGGCACCCTTAGTGAGCTCAACGCCCCGACAATAGTCAAGAACACAGTCAGCGACATCAGTCGTGACTCTGATCTGAGCGATCTGGCAACTGAAGATGGAGCCTACGGCTCCGGATCTGAGAGCTGCGGGAGTAGCAGCTTCCCCAATTACTTCATGTGCACCGTCGTCAACAAAGGCGACACCTCCGCCAACCGCGACAACACGGGCAATCACGGTAATGAAACCGACCCGCCTCTCGGTGGCAACGGCGGCAATGGCGGCAACGGTGGCAACAGTGGCAACCGCACCCCCGTCAACAATGGAGGAGCAATCGAGCCTCCAACCATAAGAAACGAGCAAACCGGCGAACGCGTCACGATCAGGATCAACGAGCAGGAGTGGGCTCGCTGCCGCGAGGCCTTACGAGGCAACCCTCTACCCTTCGGATCTCCACAAGAACTGCTAATGGGCTACCACTGGCTCCTGAAGGAAGAATTTAAGCGCCAAGTGCAAACTATCGCGCAACTCGAGGCGCGTAAAAAGGCAGCGGACAAGTCGAGCCTTCGACATGCTGGGCTCTCCTCTCACGGAGGATCCTCCTCAAAGGGCAACGAGTACCTCGCAAACAAGAGGCGGTCTCGGATGGCCCATCTCACTGAGCAAGAACGCATAGAAGCTGCAAAGGTCCTCGACTTCAGCTCTATGACAGTCGATACACGTGGCAACGTGGTCCCCAAGACACCGCAGGCCACGGTGAAAGCAGCCACCATGTACCTCCTCAATAACCAGCCACCAGCTCGAGATCCCCGAGCCGCCATGCACCAATCTACGATCGCGGGCTTGGGACTAATCAAGGCTGCTCTCGATAAGGAGCCAACACCAGAGCCGAAAAAAGGCAAAACTCTAGCAAAGCGCTACTCCTCGCCCTCATCCAGCGACAACGGTGACGACCTGTCCCGACGCCGCCGCTCACGGCGACATGACCACGGCTATGATGCGTGCGATGACCTCACACAGTGCAAGATCGACAAATCAAGGGCGCGACGTACCCGGTCGACTGACTCAGAAGAGGAAGATGTGGATCTCTGCGGCACCAGATGCTTCAGCAGGTCCATCAGGCAAAAGCGAATGCCCAAAGGGTTCAAACTCCCGTCAGAGAACCCGAAGTTTGATGGCCTACAGGACCTGAAGATCTAGCTGGAGGACCACATCTCCTCCGTCAGGCTCCACGGCGGCAGTCGAAGCACGACCTTGCAATGCTTACAGCTCCAGCTGCAAGGCGCCGCCCGAGCATGGCCCAACAACCTCCCATGTGGATCCATTCGCAGTTGGCATGAGCTGGTTTACAGTTTCGTGCGCAACTTCAAAGGCACGTACAAGCGGCATGCATCAATCGAAGAGCTGAGATGCTGCCAGCAAAGATCGGGCGAATCGCTGCGCTCCTACATCCAAAGGTGGTCCATCATCAAGAACTCCGTAGAGAACATCTCGGAGGATCGCGCGATTGACACATTCAACGGCGGCGTCCGCCGCATAGCGCTCAGGGAGGAGCTGGGCCGCTCAAAGCCCAAGACCATCGACCACTTGATGGAAATCGTGAATCGGTGGGCCGATGGAGAAGATTCGGTGAAAAATAGCGCTCACTCCAACGAGGAGGGAGAACTCGAGCGCAGACGCGACCTCCAAGGAAAACGTCGCATGCGCATCTATGATGATCGCGACGACGTCAACATGGTCGCAGCTGGCTACACCGACAGACGCGATGATAACCGCAACAGCGGCTACCGCAGTGGTGGATACCGCGACTCGGGGAAGGCCACGCAAGTGCGGCAACGCCGTAATCGTGATGAGGCACCCGCGACATCCATTGAAGACAAATTGCCCGGGCCATGCATGGTGCACTTCTACATCGACAAGCATGATGGAAAGAAGAAGTCTAGCCACCTCCTCAAGGATTGCCGCGAGTTCCTCAAACTACATGAGGGATTGGTTCGGATGAATCGCAACACAGTTGAAAGAGGCTACGGAGGGGGAAATGACTTTTCCACTCGGGGGCTGCGCCACCCTATACACATCTGTTCTACGAACTAAAACGCGATATTCCTGAGTAGCTGGCACATCAATCGAAACCCTTGACACACAACAACCCAGTTGCAACGCATCTGACAGGTTGACGAAGGACTGAGATAAGCGCATTGCCAGGCTAACTAAAAGAAATCGCATAGTGCAGCGCACTCGCAAAACATACATGCTAAAAACAAGCCCTTTTATACATCATCGACAATCAGTTATGCACATCATTACATACGAATTTTACAACAACGATACATTTATGTGCAGGATACAATCTAAACCACTACTGCAATAAGAGAACGTTGGTTTGTTCCTCGAAGAAGTCGACAATCTCCTCTGCCGGGCGATCCACAGCCTGATAATGCGGCACCATATTCCAAGCAGAATCCGCTGGTGGCGCAGGTGGCCTAGCCACAATTGCCACAATGTCTACATCAGGCCTATGCAGTTGTACCAGCGATAGAGCAGCCTTGGCACCAGCCACCAACTGTTGCCTTACACACTCGCGAACCGCAGCCAAGTCTTGGAACTTGGCAAGGAGGGCCAGCAGGCTCGATGGAGCAACATCCAATGGAAACATCGTCCGGTAAATGTTCTTCAAGCATGACTGCGACTTCTTCAGAAAGTGCAGCACTCGCGACGCACGATCCTGCAGGGTCGCCAGCGCAATCGCACGATCATGATCCCTCCAGAAGTATCCACTCTCCTGAAGTTGCTCTTGGGTCAGATCATGCATGCGATTAGCAATCCTATCCTTCTCATCCTGCGGATGGAGCATGCTGACAACTATACAAAGGAACAACGGAAGCATAAGGACAACACACCATTGCGAGTGACTACAAGGAAAAGATAAGAGTAAGCAAACTAACACTTAAATTGGTCACCCAGCTGCGTCATCTCCCCCGACAGATATTGTTCTCGGGCGGTGGTCTTCTCTGCCTTTGACTTCCATACATCCGCATGCGGAGCATGGGCAATTCACACTCCAACTGCTTCATGCGATCACACAGTCGCGAAAGCAGCGACAGCTCATCCACCTTGGAGCGCGGTGGTGCCAAAGTATCATCAAGGGAAGGCGAATCCTAAGGTTCCCTCAAAGGATCACTTGATGTACCCTACCACAGGCCAAGCAAGAAGCAATAAGAAGATCAAATCGACACACAGACAAAAGATTCGAGTGCATTCAAGATTGGCAAAAGTATTAGCAGATACACTCGCCAAAGGCATGTTCTTGACAAAAGACATAAACTAATCAACTATTACAAAGCTACTGAGGAGCGATTGGCTTCTTCGACTTAGACGGCTTCGGGGGCCTCATCGAGACCATGGCGGTATCAGATGCCACTGACTTTCTGCCAGCCCCTGATGCCGCAGCCTTTGCGCCTTCTTGGCTCGCTGCAGCTCCTCAGAGTACTTCGCAACTGTGTTAATCAGCTGCGGCCCATATTTGCCACAGGCAGTCGCGAAGGGAGCAAAGACTACATTTTGGCCGTCCGCGCTAATGGGCATCGCCCTCGAAACTGCTGTAGGATCAACTTCGACTCCATGGGCCTGCACCATGGCGAATGACATTGACGCGCTAGCCGTACGGTGCGAGTTCTTGAAGCTTGCAGGAACACCCCCGGCGAGAGACTCCACCAGCTCTTTCATGTTCTCGATTAGCTCAGCCTTGGGCATTAACTCCTCCCAGAGGCGACTGAGCATGCCCTTGCCCTTAGAGAGCATATCTTGAATGGCGGTGCTGCGGTCCTCGACTACTGAAAGCGTACCCGCCAAGGCATCGTCACGACAGAGGGCCTGAGGGTGGAAGCTCAAATCGACAGCATATGTACATAAACCCACACATGGACACGAAAACCAGCGCCAACGGCAAAAATCGAACTAACGAGGGTTTAACTCATCAATGCCCATTGTTATGGACTTGGGTTTTGGAGAAGGAGGGAGCGCTAGAGACATCTATCGGCTAGCAAACAAGCACACAGGGTACTCAAAGATTTACCTAGGTTCAGGCCTCGTAGAGGTCCCTACTCCTGCTTGTTTGCTCGTGGAATTATCGAAGGAATCGAAGATTACAATGGTTCGCAGATGCAATCTGGCGAGGGTTGTGGAAACTAGGGTTGCGTGTGTCCTTCTCGCCGCCCCCTCCTAGCCTTTATATAGGTAGGCTAGGTCTCAGGTAGCAGGTCGAGTCGGTTACAAGTTAGGGTTTTCCCCTTCAAACTTTCTATCTTTACCTTCTTCTTGTTCTTCAAGCAATCGAGAGTCCGTAGGTTACTCGAGTCCTTCATTTGGGCCTTAGTGACGTCGTGGGCCTGTACGTATTTAGGCCGTACATACCAAGCTCGAGTACCTGTAGGGTATACCCATGTCAGTAGCCCCCGAGTGTCCAGTGGAATCGCAGATTCGACTGGGGACTTTTTGAAGTCTTTTGAGTGCGTGAATGAGTATATTTCGACTGCTTTGTTTGTGTCATAGTGATTGTTGATGTGCATGCCTGATTTAACTGATGTATCGGTATCAGTTAACCACCTTAGGGTGAAACAACGCAATCTACTCAAACTCGAGTCCCCGGACTCGAATCTGGAAAAGTGCTAGCGTAATTCGACTCAAGCCGCGGAGGTCTTACAGGAGTCGAATTCCTGTTATATGGGTGTAAGCACTCGACGCGTCCGTCAAGGCATATTCATCGTACCTGTAGGCACGGATATGTTTCTGGTAGTGCGCAGCAAATGCGTTGCCAGGCCTTATTCAGGTCTTACTTCACGCCGTAAGCGCGGCATCTGAAATTTTATTATCGCGGAGACGATTCAGGTGACCCAAGAGACGCAGTCTCTTTGTAGGGAAATGAGGCGGTGTCACCATAAACTTCGAGTGTGGATGTTATCAACACACAGTACTTAGTACAAATAATCATAGGGTGCGCGACCAGCGCTCCCTATGGGAGTAGCCCCCGAGTGCCTGGTTGAGTCGAAGACTCAGGCAGGGACTAAGTAACTTTTGCGACTGCTGTCATCTTTTGTTTGCTTGTTTCAGTCGAGTTTGCTTCCGGCGCTCCCTATGGGAGTAACCCATGTCCATAGTCAAGCCATGCTTCGAGTAGTTGAGTTTGCTTTGATTATCCTTGTTCCTGGAAGTGGAGTCGAAGACTCGAGCAAGGACTAAAGTAGTCGAGGTCTTCTGCTGCGTAGCTTTGATGACGTTAGTGCTGACGATGTCATGACATCAGTTGCCCGCGTGAGCGAGTTTGACGGGACGTGACGAGTAGTGGGTCCCACTCCTGACTTTGATTTGACTGGGCGTGCGTAATCTTTTATTTTAATTGCACCTCCTCGATTTCCGCGCGTAATGGGAGTAGTGGGGGGACGGTTCGCGTTTCCACTCCTCCACGTGTCTAGCACGATGTTTGCCACGCGTCCAGTAGGGTTTTTCTGAGTCATTGGATTGCATCTTCCAGGGATTAAGTAGTGGTGCTGCAACGGTAATTTCTCATCTGCTCTCATTCATCCTTTGCTTCCATCGCCATTGCCGCTACTCCTCTGCTTTCTCTGCGCTCGTTTCTTCCATGACGCTGGACCAGCTCCGCTCGTTTCCGAGCTACTTCCTTCGGTCGCATCGCCGCCGTGCAATGGGGAAGAAGAAGGGAGGTGATGCGCCTGATTCCACGGCTACCGCTGTTGTGACGAAGGAGAAAGGCGGCTCCGCCGCTGTGGGCACCAGCACCGCCGCTGGTGGGAAGAAGAAGGGCATGGGCACCCACATCACGAATGGCACGTGGCGTCCCTCCATCATCAAGTCATCTGATCTTCGTCTTGTTCGCCAAGATGGAGTGCTATCCGATGCAGTCGCCGACGCTCGCGTCCCCGGCGATGAGACAATTCCTTCTCCTCCCGCTGGTTTTCGAGTGATGTTTTTGGCATTCGTCATTCACGGCCTCTCGTTGCCCCTGCATCCTTTTTTAGGGGCCTCCTTTGTTTCTACGGGCTTCATCTCCATCAGCTGTTCCCGAACTCTATCCTCCACATCTCTTGCTTCATCACCCTCTGTGAGTGCTGGCTCGGAATCGAGCCGCACTTCGGCCTCTTCAAGCGCCTCTTCAAGTTGAAGCGCCAATCTGCTTCTGGCTCCTTAGTGTACGATGTAGGTGGTTGCGGAATTCACGTTGACCCATCCGCCACCTATTTCGACATCAAGCTCACAGCATTTGTCCAAGGGTGGAGGGACAAGTGGTTCTACATCCGCGATGAGAAGGCTGACGGGGAGCACTTCGGACTCGCGCCTTTCGACTCGGCGACGCCGTGCACGAGGAGGCGCTCTTGGAAGAATGTAGTCATGCCTGGCGAGTCCGTGGAGACAGATGTGCTGTACAAGCGTGTCTGCGACCTCGAGAATCGCATCGGCAAAGAGGAGGGAGGCTGCGCCCTCATTCGCACCTGGCTGCGCCGTCGCGTCCAGCCCCTGCAGGCCAGAGTCCACCACATGTTTCAGTGGACTGGCGCTGATGATGCCACTCGCGTGTCGGCCGATGGCATGTCCACGAGTGAGGTGGACAAAAGGGTTCAGCTGGTCACCAAGTACACCGTCAAGGATGTGCTCCCCAGTGAGCCAGTTGTTCCTCCATTTGATGCTACTAATCCTCCTCCCGAGGTATAGTTGTGCTACGCAGTAGCTTAGTTTGTCGATTGCTTCTCTGCTGTTTACTTGCTTTTTGCTGAATTTGTTGTCTGTATGCAGGATTGGGCGGTGTCGCCTTGTATGCCCCCTCTTCTTGAGGGGATTATCCCTCGCAAAGCCTTGGAAGAGGACAAGTCGGAGTCGACCGTCCCATCTGATGTGGAGGAGGAAGCCCTCGAGTCCGGCAGTCCGGATACTCGCAAGCGTTCGCGCAGCAAGGATTCCAATGCCTCGTCTCCTTCGACTCCGAAAGTTTTAGGTGTAGGTGTGGAGTCACCGATCCCTGCCATTCCTATGAGCGTCGTGGCACCATCCTCTCGCAAGAAGATGCGATTGCCCAAGGAGTCCTCGTCAGAGTCGGGGGAGCCCACTTTTGACTTAGACAAGTTTGATTAGTAAGTTTTCTAGTTTACTTGTTCTTCTCTGTTTTGCCCTTGTTGGCTCATCTCTGGGTTTGCCCTTTCTTGATGTGGATTTTGTCTTGCAGTCAAGAGGCGTCGTCATCTTCTGGTGACGTCCAATTTTTGAAATAATCAGGAGTCGTGACCTCAAAGGCCAAGAAAGAGGTCGAGCGTGCTCCTTCCCCTCCATTGGCGGCCCACTCCGGGCACAACTCTTCCAGTTCTCCTCATGCAGGGGAGCATCGAATGGTTGCCCGGATGACTGCGCACCAAACGACTTCAGAGTCTTTGGAAGATCACGTAAGTGTAGGCTTTTCTTATTTTTGATGTTGCAGTCGATGTTATCTATTGCTTCTGCTGATCCCTCGTTGTGCGATAGCTCCTTGTGAAGGAAGCCGCTCACTTGGCGGAACAAGTGCTTGTGATGGGCCGCCAGCATGCAATGCTGGAGAGGCGTCATCGCATGGTCGAAAGTAAGTGTTTTTCACTTCCTCTTCTTCTCCTTTTTATATGGTCGACTGATAGTCAAACCCTTTTGTTTTGTAGCTGAACATAACGCCCTCCTGTGCAACGCTGCCACCACGGAGAAAACCCTCGCCGCGGCTATGAAGGGTCGCGATGAGGCAATCGCAGCGCGTGACGAGGCGCAAAGGCGCGAAGAGGATCTGCGTGCCTCCTTCGCAGCCAGGGAGAAGTTGTTCGAAGAACAGCTTTTCTCGATTGCCAAGGCCCTCTCAGGTACTTTGCTTTGGATATCGTTATCCTTCTCTGCTCGACTTTTTGCCGTTGCCGCTGATGCTTTGTCCATGTGTGGATTTATGTACATATGCTGGCGATTTGAGCTTCGACCCGCAGGGTACGCTCTCCAAGGCCAAGGGCATTCTCAGTCGTCTCCGGAAGGAGCTGATGCCCAAGGCTGAGCTAATCGAGAACGTGGACGAGCTGGTGGAGTCACTTGCCGGGGCTGTTCCTTCTAGCTTCAAGAACTCACTCCGCGCGGCTGGCGCGTCCATGTCACTTGCGATGGTGCGGGCCCATGAAGTCGAGATTGATCCTGCTGCGGTGTTGAAGGCGATGCCCATTAGCGCGGATGGCCAGCAGGTAGTCTTTGCTCCTTTCGCAACTGCCTCTGGTAAATACGGGCCGCGGTTGATAAACACGGTTGCGAAGTATTCTGAGGAGCTGCAACGCGCCAAGAAGGTAGCAAAGGCTGCGGCATCAGGGGCTGGCGGAAAGTCAGTGGCATCTGACACTGCCACGGACTCGATGATGCCCCCGAAGCCATCGAAGTCGAAGAAGCCAATCGCTCCTTAGTGAATTTGTAATAGTTAACTAGTTTATGTCCTCTGTTAAGAACATGCCTGCTGGCAAGTGTATCTGCTGATACTTTTGCTGGTCTTGAAAGCACTTGAATCTTTTGTCTTTGTGTTGATTTGGTCGTCTTATTTGTTTCTATCTTGGCTTGTGGTAGGGTACATCAAGTGATCCTTTGAGGGAAACTCAGGACTCGCCGCCTCTTGATGATACTTTGGCACCGCCGCGCTCCAGGGTAGATGAGCTGTCGCTGCTTTCGCGACTGCGTGACCGCGTGAAGCAGCTGGAGCGTGAGTTGCCCATGCTCCGCGGTAAAGCGGATGTATGGAAGTCGAAGGCGGAGAAAGCCGCCACCCGAGAGCAGTATCTGCTTGGCGAGGTGACACAGTTGGGCGACCAATTCAAGTGTTAGTTTGCTTGCTCTTATATTTTCCTTGTAGTCACTCGCGATGGTGCGTTGTACTTATGCTGCTGTTGCTGCTTCGTGTAGTTGTCAGCGCGCGTCATCCGCAGGATGAGAAGGATAGAATTGTCATTCGTATGCATGATCTCACCCAGGAGCAACTTCAAGAGAGTGGATACTTCTGGGTAGATCATGATCGTGCGATTGCGCTGGCGACCCTGCAGGATCGTGCGTTGCGAGTGCTGCACTTCCTGAAGAAGTCGCAGTCATGCTTGAAGAACATTTATCGGACGATGTTTCCGCTTGATGTTACTCCTTCGAGCTTGCTGGCCCTCCTTGCCAAGTTTCAAGACCTGGCCGCGGTTCGCGAGTGCGTGAGGCAACAGTTGGTGGCTGGTGCCAAGGCCGATCTATCGCTGGTGCAACTGCATAGGCTAGACATAGATGTTGCGATAATTGCGGCTGGGCCGCCTGCACCACTAGCAGGTTCTGCCTGAAATATGGTGCCGCACTACCAGGTTGTGGATCGCCCAGCAGAAGAGATCATCGACTTCTTTGAGGAACAAACCAACGTTCTCTTGCTGCAATAGTAGCTTAGTTTGTATCCTGCACATAAGTGTACCCGTGTTGTAAAGTTCGTATAAATGTTGTATATAATTTATTGTCGAATATGTATAAAGAGCCTTGTGAGCATGAAGTCTGTTGCACTATGCGAGTCCTTTTCGTTAGCCTGACCATGCTCTTATCTCAGTCCCTTGTCAACCTGTCAGGTGCATTGTAGCTGGGTTGATGTTGTATCAAGGGTTTCGATTGATGTGCCAGCTACTCAGGATATCGCGTTTTGGTTCGTAGAACAGATGTATGTAGGGTGGCGCAGCCCTCGAGTAGATAAATTGGAAAAATAAAGGAGAACACAGAGTTTTGGGGCACTTAGCTTTATTTATTCGAAGGACAGTACGAAGTACAATGTGTGGCTAAGTAGCCTTGGCTGAGTGCCTTATTTGTGATCTAAGAGTAAAAGCAACTAAGGGTAGAAGCGTCGCAGTTGTGCGACGTTCCAAGGGTTGGAGTATGCGACTCCTGTCTCTAAATCTTGAAGGCGATAGGCGCCACCTGGGATTACTTCTATAATCACGTATGGTCCTTCCCAGGGGGACTCGAGCTTGAGATGTCCCTGCTGCTTCAGTCGCAGGACCAGGTCGCCTTCGACGAAGGATCTGGGACGTAGCCTCCTACTGTGGTAGTTGCGCAGGTTCTGCTGGTAGATCGTTGATCTTTCTGCGGCGATTTCTCTTGCCTCGTCAAGGAGGTCGATAGAGTCTTCGAGTGCGAGGGATGACTCTTGTTCGCTGTAAGCGACCACGCGCGACGCCTTGTACTGTACCTCGGCGGGTAGCACTGCCTCGGCTCCGTGCACCATAAAGAATGGCGTGTATCCCGTGGCACTGTTTGGAGTTGTGCGTAGGCTCTAGAGTACGGATTGCAGTTCGTCTGGCCAGCAACCCGCGGCTTGTTCGAGTGGCCGGAGGAGTCGCTTTTTGATACCGCCGCAGACAAGCCCGTTTACTTTTCCCACCTGACCGTTGGTCTATGGATGTGCTACAGATGCGTAGATGATGTTGATCCCCAGATTCTCGTAGAATTCTTGAAACTTTTTGGATGTAAAGTTCGTCCCATTATCTGTGATGATGTTGTGCGGTACTTCGAAGCGGTAGACGATGGATTCGAAGAACTTAACTGCGCTGTGTCCTGATTGGTTGGTCATTGGCATGGCCTCAATCCACTTGGTAAATTTGTTGACTACGACCAAGAGGTAGACGTAGCCTCCTCGTGAGGACCTTGGGAGTTTGCCAACCATGTCGAGTCTCCATTGCACGAAGGGCCAGGCCAACGGAATTGGCCGGAGCTCTGCGCCCGGTGCGTGCGTCTTGTCCACGAATCATTGGCAGGCGTTGCATTTCTGGACGATGTCCTTGGCATCGCGCATGGCCGTAGGCCAATAGAATCCAGCTCATAGAGGTTTGGCGACGAGGGCGCAACTGCCGGCATGGTGCCCGCAGGTCCCCTCATGGATGTCGAGGAGAACAGCTCTTCCATCGGCCGTGGAGACGCACCATTGGAGTACTCATGTGATGCTGCGTTTGTACAGTTCGCCGTTGATAACGGCGAATGCCTTGGATCGCCGCGCGATGTGCCGTGCATCAGTCGGATCGTCCGGTAGCCTTTTGCTGAGGAGGTACGTGATGTACGATTGCGTCCAGGATTGCTCAATCATTATGACGCTCATTGGTCCCTCGAGTCCTGTGTCCAGCTCCAAATCATCGAGTGCCATTGACTCATTGGGCGGCATAGCCCCCGAGTCCGTTGCTGCGCTAGTTTTCTTCTCTGCGGCCTTTGGCTTGATGCAGCGTTCGCAGATGCGCTCGAGAAATACCCCGGGTGGTATGGGGGCGTAGGTAGAGCCTATGTTGGCGAGTGCATATGCCTCTTCGTTGCTTTCGCGACCTACGTGCCGCAGCTCGCAACCGTCGAAGTCTCCTTCGAGTGTGTCGTAGAGGTCGCGGTACGCGATCATGTTGTCATTCAGTGTGTCGCACTCATGCATTCTTTGGTTGACGATCAACTTGGAGTCGCCGTATATGATGAGTCTCTTGGCGCCGCAGGCTTTTGCCATCCTCATCCCATGCAACAGGGTCTCGTATTCAGCTTTGTTGTTGGAGGCTGTGAACTGCATTCGCAGGATATACTTCAATTTGTCCCCTTGAGGTGATGTTAGTATGACACCTGCGCCTGCTCCGTCCTTCCGCTTGGACTCGTCGAAGTGCATTGTCCAGAGGTAGGACATGCACTACTAGAAATCCCCTTATTTTCGACGGTGATTTGTAATAGCTGACGACCCGTCGGCTAATACACTAATAACCGACGATAGCATTGAACCGTTAGATATGACTACGAATAACCGACGGTATAGCTAGTTTATCGACGGGGAAACCCCAACTCTCGGTTATTCATTCTAATGGCCGACGGGTATACTTGCACGGTCGGGTATTAACTGCTATAGCCGATGGTCCAGACGCAACTCTCGGATATGCGTAGATATAGCCGATGGTCCGAACTCAACTCTCGGTTGCAAGTACAAATGGCAGACGAGAATAGTAATAACCGACCGTTGACATTGACACTCCGTTATATGTTTCAAAAGTCTATTGGGCTAAGCATGGGTGGTGGCCATATCGACCAGATCAAGTATTATCTTGACTCAATTGAAAATTGACGATGGAAGGCTACTTCCACTGATATACTGTGGTGGAGGCTAAATGCACTTCCTTTCAGTACGGTAGGACGTAATAAAAATGAAAATATTTTTTGCATGCATGCTTCCATGTCGATGAATATGGACAAAATCAAACAATTTGATGACTGAGACAATGTTTGTTTATGTCAATGGAGATGGCAACCGATCGAACAAGGACAACCGGATCTTTTTTTTTTTTGAGAATCAAGGACAACCGGATCGATTAGTCGTGATTCACAAAACAGTTTGAAGCGATTTGTTTCTGGGATACGTTTCCCTTATTTCGGATCGCGCCAAAATTATCGCGTGGTCTGGCGCACGACCCACGTCCTTTATTAATAAGCCATCGCAATTGCCGCAGTCCTGATCCTGATCGTGTTCCAAACTGAACCCGCCATCTCCGTCACTGTAAAAAGAACTCCCCTCTCCGCCGAAACCGATCTGAGAAGGGAGGGTGCGCAGGCGGGCTGCCGCTCCGACAGTACCCATGCGCGAGTCCCTCTGCTTCGATCCGGCGGGGTTCGTCTGCTTCCCTCTGATTCCACTACGACGGCCAGGTGCACGGAGGTCCTCAGCGATGGACAACCAAAAGAAAGGCGAGGTGCCAAGGTGCCACGGTATCCCTATTTTCTGCACCCTCCCCACCCTCCCACGAACCATCAATAATAGTGTGCTGCTGCTCGTTTTGGGGTGATTCGGTTCGGGATCTATGATTATGGGATCTGTAATTTACTCGCGAGTCCGGGTGCGCCCTAATTAGGACGGTGGGCTGATCCGACCTTTGTTTCGTTGTGTTTTGCTAATCGAGAAATGGATCCGGCTGTTAGTTTGGGTTCTCATAATCTTGTCAAATTCAGTTGACAGATGTAAATCTCTGTTCGCTCGTTTGATCATAAATCTCTAGTAAATAGTATCATCTAACAGATGTAAAGTAGTCATCATGTGATCTTTCAGGAAAAATATTGTAGGTTGTTCTCTATATCATGGATTTTTAGAATTCATACACCTAAATTTTTGGTAGTTACCATTTCCTGTACTTTGTTGTGTGGAATTTCAGTTCGATTCTGTTGTGTATACACTGAAGTGAACTACGTATACTTATGAGGAGGGGACATCAACTTTGTCGTTGATTTTTGACCTTCTGTCTTATCTAATTGTGCACATTTGAACGTTAAGCAGCTTTTATTTTTTATTATTACTATAAAAGATTTTCTTCCTGCTACAGGTAAAGTATGCTACTCCTGATACATGGCTGCCGAAGCAATACCGGAGGAAGCTCCACTTGTGAGAAGGATCATGGCATCTAAGGGGAAGTGGAAGATGAGCTCTATGGTGAGGCTGATAATGATGGCTATGGCTACGTCATTGAGTGTTATGATCCATATGATGATGGGTGTGATGATAACTAATGTGAAGAGAGTTACCTTCAAGTCATGAAACAAAGTGAAGTTGTATAGTTATTGGAAAATTTAGCATATGCAAAATGTTTGCATGACTATGTCTTACTATTTTATTTTGCACTAACATTTCATAGATGTATCATATACGTAGTGAGGTAACTCAATATAGTACATATTTGTTGGTCACGTGTGGTTGTGTAATTATGAGATATTTTTAAATAATAATATTCTAAAATATTGTCACCAAATCATATTTTAATGAATAACAAATGCCTGTCATTGTGTGTTGGCCAACCTCTAAACAATAAGGACTCCTGATGGGATGTATGCCCCGGGCATCAGTAGTCATATAATAAATCCCAACGGGGCAATCATCCCATCAACTATTAAGAAAACCGACAGGTGCTAATAACCGTTGGCTAATAAATACCTGATTGAAAACCGTCAATTATTAGGTCTGTCGAGTTATTGTGAGGCAGCCAATGACTAAAATATGACCGACAGGAGCCCGTCGGCCTATTACTGTTGGTAAATATATTATCTGATGGTACAGTCGGCTATTAGAGTAATGGTCGATCGAGCATAACCGATGGGAGATGGCCGACGGTCTACCGTCAGTTATATGTGTATCTGACGGTTAACTAACATATCCGACGGTAATTTGACCCTCGGCTATAATGGAATATCTAGTAGTGATATCTGGTTTGTCCGGGAGCTGGTTCTCCATCTAGTGCACAAGGAAGTCAGGGAGAACTTGCGACTTGATTGCGTCGCGCTTTTCATATGTGATGTCTCGTGGAGACAATTCTATTCCCCAAAGCGTGACTCGTCCCGTGATGTCGGGGTTATTGAGGATATTCCCCAACGGGGCGTCGTTGAACACCACGATTGGGTGTTCCTGGAAGTAATGGCGCAGTCATCAGGCGGTCATGAAGACACCGTACGCCAGCTTCTGGTAGTGCGGGTACCGCTGTTTTGTTGGCGTGAGGACCTCGCTGAGGTAGTATACTGGGCGTTGTACCCTGTGGTCCTTATTTTCCTCAGCTCGCTCGACGACGAGCACTGTGCTGACCACCTGGTTGGTGGCGGAGATATATAGCAACAATGGTTCCCTTTCCCGTGGGGTCACTAGTACTGGCGAGGTGGATAGAAGGCGCTTGAGGTCTTCGAATGCTTCCTGCGCTTCATTGGTTCACTCGAACTTTTCAGCTTTGCGGAGGAGTTGGTAGAAAGGCAGCGCCTTTTCACCCATCCGACTGATGAATCGACTGAGGGCCGTGATTCGCCCAGCTAGCTGCTAAACGCCCCTTATGTTTTTCGGCTTCTCCATGGCCAGTATGGCTTTTATTTTCTTCAGGTTTGCCTCGATTCTCCTTGCGGAGATGAGGTACCCAAGTAGTTGCCCAAATGGTACGCCAAAGGCGCATTTGTCTAGATTGAGCTTGATCCGGTAGCGGTCGAGGTTGGCGAAGGTTTCGCGCAAATCGTCGATTAGCGAGGCTTCTTCCTTGGTCTTGATTACTATGTCGTCGACATAGACTTGAATATTGCGACCCAGTTGTTTCTTGAGGCAAGCCTGCATGCACCGCTGGTAGGTGGCTCTCGCGTTCTTTAGCCCGAAGGGCATTGTGTTGGAGAAGAACACACCAAAGGGCGTTGTAAACGTTGTTTTCTCTTGGTCTTCCTCCTTCATTCGAATCTAATTATAGCCTGAGTAGGCGTCGAGGAAGCAGAGGCGTTCGCATCCCACGGTGGAGTCGATGATCTGGTCGATGCGCGGCAACGGGAAGTGATCCTTTGGGCAGTGCTTATTCAGAGAGGTGAAGTCCACGCACATCCGCAGGATGTCCGTGTCCTTTTTGGTACCAGCACCGTGTTGGCGAGCCAAGTGCTTTCCTTGATCTCGCGTATGAACTTGGCGTCGAGGAGTCTGTTGATCTCCATTCCGATTTCCTGCGCTCGTGGCTCTGACAAGCGCCGAATTGTTTGCTTGACTGGCCTTGCGTCGAGGTTGACGTTGAGTGCGTGCTCGGCGAATTACCTGGGAACTCCTGGCATGTCTGCAGGACACCAGGCGAAAATTTCCCAGTGCTCACAGAGGAATTCGACGAGCGCGAGTTCCTATGCGGGACTCAAGTTGTTGGCGATGAGGGTCGTCTTGGCGGGATCCGATGGGTGGACCTACACTTTCTTTGTGTGCACCGATGAGTCGAAGGATAGATCGGGCGAGCTTGGCCGGCTCAGGGGGGGCAGACTGTTGTCTGTTGACTCTTTCAGTCTTGCGAGTTCTTCCTGCATGCCGAAGGACTAGGAAATTCTGTTGAATTCCCTGTCGCAGCTGTCGGATCTCTCGAAGTTCCCGTTGATCGTGATGACGCCATTGGGACCTGGCATTTTCATCTGCAGGTAGGCGTAGTGTGGTACTGCCATGGACCTAGCGAACGCGACACGTCCGAGGATGCAGTGGTATTGTGAGGGCCAGTCGGCGACCTCAAAGTCGATGCGCTCGTGCTGGAAGTTCTTCGGCGTGCCGAAGATGACGTCGAGGTTGATTTTTCCCAGGGGATATACGCCTTTTCCTGGGACGTGCCATGGAATGTTGTGTCCGAGGCCTCCAGGCAAGTTAGAGGGATCCTCATTGCTCGCAAGGTACTCGCGAATATACGCCTTTTCCTAGGGCGGCGCCATAGCCTCTTTCGACTGTGTTGCGGTTCATCCGTGGTAATCCCTCGTGTAGTTTGAGGAACTCGCGGCAGTCCTTGAGGAGGTGGCTGGACTTCTTCTTCCCATCATGCTTGTGGATGTAGAAGTGCACCGTGCATGGCCCGGACAGTTTGTCTTCAATGGTTGTTGCGGGTGCTTCGTCACGATCGCGGCGTTGCCACACTTGCGTGGTCTTTCCGGAGTCGCGGTATCCGCTGTTACGGTATCCGCTGTTGCGGTTGTCGTCGCGTCTGTCGGCGTAGCCGGTTGCGACCATGTTGACGTTGTCACGGTCATCATAGATGCGCATACGGCGTTTGCTTCGGCGGTCGCGTCTGCGCTCGAGTTCTGCCTCCTCGTCCGGGTGAACACGATTTTTCACCGAATCTTCTCCATCAGCCCACCGATTCGCGATTTCCATCAAGTGGTCAATCGTCTTGGGCTTCGAGCGGCCCAACTCCTCCCTAAGCTCTATGTGGCGGACGCCGCTGTTGAATGCATCAATCGCGCGATCCTCCGAGATGTTCTCTACGGAGTTCTTGATGATGGACCACCTTTGGATGTAAGAGCGTAGCGATTCGCCCGATCGTTGCTGGCAGCATCTTAGCTCTTTGATTGATGCAAGCCGCTTGTACGTGCCCTTGAAATTGCGCATGAAGCTGTAAACCAGCTCATCCCAGCTCTGAATGGATCCGTGTGGGAGGTTGTTGAGCCATGCTCGGGCGGCGCCCTGCAGCTGTAGCTGCAAGCATTTCATGGTCGTGCTTCGACTGCCTCCGTGGAGCCTGACGGAGGAGATGTGGTCCTCCAGCCAGATTTTTGGGTCCTGTAGGCCGTCAAACTTCGGGTTCTCTGACGGGAGTTTAAACCTCTTAGGCATTCGCTTCTGCCTAATGGATCTGCTGAAGCATCTGCCGCCACAGAGCTCCACGTCTTCCTCTTCTGAGTCAGTCAACCGAGCACGTCGCGCCCTTGATTTGTCAATCTTGTGCTGCATGAGGTCGTCGCGCGTATCATAGTCACGGTCGTGTCGCCGTGAGCGGCGGCGTCGAGACAGATTGTGACTGTCGTCGCTAGATGAGGGCGAGGAGTAGCGCTTTGCCCTTTTTCGGCTCTGGTGTTGGCTCCTTGTCGAGGGCAGCCTCGATTAATCCCAATCCCACGATCATAGATCGGCGCATGGCAGCTCGGGGATCTCCAGCTGGCGGCTGGTTGTTAAGGAGGTACATGGTGGCCGCTATCACCGCAGCCTGCGGCGTCTTGGGGACCACATTGCCCCGTGTGTCGACTGTCATAGAGCTGAAGTCGAGGACCTTTGCAGCTTCTATGCGTTCTTGCTCGGTGAGATGGGCCATCCGAGATTGCCTCTTATTGGCGAGGTACTCGTTGCCCTTTGAGGAGGATCCTCCATGGGAGGAGAGCCCAGCACGACGAAGGCTCGACTCGTCTGCTGCCTTTTTGCGTGCCTCGAGTTGCACGATTGTTTGTACTTGGCGCTTGAATTCCTCCTTCAGGAGCCAGTGATAGCCCATCAGCTGTTCTTGCGGGGATCCGAAGGGTAGAGGAGCGCCTCGTAGGGCCTTGCGGCAGCGAGCCAATTCTTGCTCGTTGAGCCTGATCACGACGCGTTCGCCGGTTTGCTCGTTTAATATGGTTGGAGGTTCGACTACTCCTCCATTGTCGACAGGGGTGCGATTGCCACCGTTGCCGCCATTGCCACCATTGCCGCCGTTAGGCGGGTCGGTTCCGTTACCGCGATTGCCATGTTGTCGCGGTTAGCAGAGGTATCACCTGCGTTGATGACGGCGCACATGAAGTGATTGGGGAAGCTGCTGCTTCCACAACTCTCAGATCTGGAACCGTAGGTTCCATCTTTAGTGGCCAGATCGCTCAGATCGGAGTCATGACTGCTGTCGCTGATCGTGTTCTCGACTGTGGTCGGGGCGTTGAGCTCACTGAGGGTTCCGATCGATGGAGGGAACCATGATGCTAGGGCAATCGACGGTGCCGTCGGCTGATCAGGCATGCGAAGCGTGCCCATCTGACCGACTTGGAAGCGGAAGCTCCCTATCTCCAGGCTGATTCCGTCGCCCACGGACTCGAAGGCCGGGCGAGTGGCTGGCGTGTGGACGGTGAAGTCGAACGCACCGAAGAGCTGGCGGATCTCCGTTGTTGCGGAGTTGTAGATCGCGGTTGATGGTCCCAAAGAAGCCGCCACATTAGCACTCCCAATTCCCACAGACGGCGCCAATTGACGAGGGTTTAACTCATCAATACCCATTGTTATGGACTTGGGTTTTGGAGAAGGAGGGAGCGCTGGAGACATCTATCGGCTAGCAAACAAGAACACAGGGGACTAAAAGATTTACCTAGGTTAAGGCCTCGTAGAGGTCCCTACTCCTGCTTGTCTGCTCGTGGAATTATCGAAGGAATCAAAGATTACAATGGTGCGCAGATGCAATCTGGCGAGGGTTGTGGAAACTAGGGTTGCGTGTGTCCTCCTCGCCGCCCCCTCCTAGCCTTTATATAGGTAGGCTAGGTCTCGGGTAGCAGGTCGAGTCGGTTACAAGTTAGAGTTTTCTCCTTCAAACTTTCTATCTTTAACTTCTTCTTGTTCTTCAAGCAACCGAGAGTCCGTAGGTTACTCGAGTCCTTCATTTGGGCCTTAGCGACGCCGTGGGCCTTTACGTATTTAGGCCGTATATAACAAGCTCGAGTACCTGTAGGGTATACCCATGTCACGAACAGAGAACGATAATGATATCCAAGCAAGGTACCTGAGAGGGCCTTGGCAATCGAGAAAAGCTATTCTTCGAACAACTTGTCCCTGGCTGCGATGGAGGCACGCAGATCCTCTTCGCGCCTTTGTGCCTCGTCACGCGCCGCGATTGCCTCATCGTGGCCCTTCACAGCCGCGGCGAGTGTCTTCTCCATGGTGACGGCGTTGCGCAGAAGGGCATTATGTTCAGCTACAAAACAAAAGGGACTGACTATCAGTCGACTACATAAAAACGATGCAGAAGAAGGAGAAGTGAAGAGCACTTACTTTCTACCACGCAATGGCGTGTCTCCCGCATTGCATGCTGGCGGCCCATCGCAAGCACCTACTCCGCCAAGTGAGTGGCTTCCTTCATAAGGAGCTATCACAAAAGGAAAAACAACAAAGGATCAGCAGAAGCCATAGGTAACATCGACTGCAACATAAAAAAGAAGAAATCCTACACTTACATGATCCTCCAATGACTCCGAAGTCGATTGGTGTGCAGTCATCCGGGCAACCATCCAATGCTCCTCATCATGCGGAGAGCTGGAAGAGTTGTTCCCGGAGTGGGCCGCCAATGGAGGAGAAGGAGCACGCTCGACCTCTTTCTTGGCCCTTGAGGTTGCGACTCCCGATTCTTTCAAAAATTGGACGTCGCCAGAAGATGACGACGCCTGCTGGCTGCAAGACAAAACCAACATCAAGAAAGGGCAAATCCAGAGAAGAACCAAAAAGGGCAACTAGAAAACTTACCAATCAAACTTATCAAAGTCAAAAGTTGGCTCCCCCGACTCTGATGAGGATTCCTTTGGCAGTCGCATTTTCTTGCGAGAAGATGGCGCCACGACACTCACGGGAATGGCAGGGATCGGCGACTCCGCACCAACGCCTACACCTTCTGGATTTGAACGAGACGACGTATCAGAATCCTTGCTGTGTGAACGCTTGCGAGTATCCGGACTACCCGACTCGGGGGCTTCCTCCTCCACATCAGATGGGATAGTCGACTCCGAGTCGTCCTCTTCCAAGGCTTCACGAGGGATAACCCCCTCAGGAAGAGGGGGCATACAGGGTGACACCGCCCAATCCTGCATACAGACCATAATTTAGCACAAATCAAAGAAATAGCAAAGAGGAAATCAACAAACTAAGCTACTACGTAGCACAATTATACCTCGGGAGGAGGGTTAACAGCATCGAACGGAAGAACGACTGGTTCACTGGGGAGCACATCCTTGACGGTGTACTTGGTGACCAGTCGAACCCTTTTGTCTACCTCACTCGCGGACATGCCATCGGCAGACACGCGAGTGACATCGTCCGCGCCAGCCCACTAAAACATGGGGTGAACTCTGGCCTGCGGGGGTTGGACGCGACAGCACAGCCACGTGCGAATAAGGGCGCAACTGAAGGGAATATGCCCGAGAGGCAATAATAAAGTGGTTATTATCTTATTCCATGTTTACAATAAATGTTTATTTTGCATGCTATAATTGTTTTGATTGGAAACGTCAATACATGTGTGTTTAATAAACAAAAAGGGTTCCTAGTTATGCCTCTCTTATAGACTAGCTTGTTGATTAACAAGATGATCAAGGTTTCCTGATCATGGGAATTGGATGTTGTTAATAACAAGGTCACAGCATTTGTGAAATGATGTGATGAACATTCATCCAAAGTATAGCATTACGATCAAGTCATTATGTTTACATTGCTATAACATCATACGAAGCAATCTTTATCCTTAGACCATGAGATAATGTTAATTGCTAACACCGGAAGAGTATCTTGATAACATCAAACGTCACACCGTAACAGGGTGACTATAAAGATGGGTTCAGTACTACGAAGGTGTTATGTTGAGGCTCATGGATCAAGAGTGGAATTTGTCAATCCTGATGACGGATAGATATACTATGGGCCCTCTTGGTGATATCACATTAAGGTAGCTTGCAAGCAAGTGATGTGATCACTAGAATGTTATATCACGGGAACGAGAAAAGAGTGCATGTCGGTAACGAGATCAAACTAGGTATTTGGATACCGATGATCGAATCTCGGACATGTATTATATCAAGAGACAAAGGTACAAGCGTTAAAGGTTCTCATGATCACAGAAGTCATCGTTGAATATGCAGGAGTCGGTATGGATCTCCAGGTCCCGCTTCTGACTATTGATCTGAGAGGAGTCTCAATCATGTCTGCATTATTCGCGAACCGTAGGGTGACACACTTAAGAGTTACCGGACACCATTTTGGAGCGCATATGTTTCAGATGAAAGAATTGCAAAGCGCAGGAATTGTTTCGATAGAAACCGGAATTGTTTCGGGTGAAATTGCAGAAAGTGGTTATGCATGTGATATTGAAATATTGCAAGGGTTATATGTGAATGTTTGTTAATTAAAGTAATTAACAAAATTCTGAATAAATTTAATAAAAGAGTTTTATTAAATGAGAGAGCATTAAACTTAGAGAATTTTAATGCATTTAAAGTGGGGACTTTAAAAGGGAATGTGAAGAGGCATTTTAATGTGGAGGGGTTACCACCACATGAATGGAGGAGGTGAAGGGTCACCTCCCCCATGCGCCGGCCATGGGGAGGGGCACCCCCTCCTCCTATAAAAGGCCACCCTTTTCCTCCTTCTTCCTCACACCTCCTCGTGAAGGATCTCTCTCCCCCTCTAGAATTATTTCTCCATGGTCTCAGATTAGCGAGATACATGTTCTCGGTGGCATTTCGTTTGGAAGGAGTTGCTGCTTCCGCTGGGTCGCTGGAGCAAGGAGGTGGGGGTTGTCCGGTGGCTTGAACGTGTGTGTGAGTACGGATGCGCTGCTGATTTGTGGCGCTCGGACTTCCACACGATCTTGAGATTGGCAAGTGTACGACTTCATCAACCATGAGTTCCTACTCGTTAACAAAACTCGTTGTCTTCGAGGGTAAGTTCTCGATGGATGTATGTCCACCCGTTGCTCTGTACCTAGTAGATAGATCTTGGCGTGTAGTTCTCATCGTAGGAAAATTTTTGTTTTCTATGTTGCGGACCCAACAGTGGTATCAGAGCCTGATCTATGCGTAGGTGCTTTGCACGGGTAGTACACATATGTTTATATGTGGGCGATGATGATCATGTTATTGCATCTTCTATGTATTTTGGATATTGGTGGCATAGTGGGATGAAGCGGCCTGGACCAACCTTACATCTCATCGTACATGAGACCGGTTCCACGACTGACATGCAACTTGTTTTGCATAAGTGGTTGGCGGGTGTCTGTCTCTCCTACTATAGTCAATATCTGATTTACAACGAGTTGCTAATAACTTGGTTATCCTCGTTGTGGTTCATGTTTGTAGGTAAGAACGGTTCTATCTCCGAAAGCCCTAAGCCACGTAAAACTTGCAATTGATAAATTAGAGGCGTCTAGTTTAGATCGTTGATGGGCTAGTGTCTTGATATGGTATTGTTGTAAGTAGATGTATGATAGATACTCTTACAACACACTCAACGTGTAAGTTCCATAGACCTTGGCCTTACACACAAAGGAATGATATAGACAATACCACGATGCAAATGATAGAGATCAAATGCATGGACCATATCATCTCACTTTACACATTAGATGTTAGCATCTTATACTGCTAGTTTGGCGCTTTTGGTAGCATTGTAAGATGATCCCTCATTTAGATATCAAGATAAAATGTGTTCTTCCTTAAGTATGCACCATTCTGTGGATCGTGTTTCGAGATATCACGTGATGATCGGGTGTACTCGAATCTACGCTTTCATAGGAACGGGTGTAAGACAGTTTTACACACGCGGATACTAAGGTTCTTACTTGGCGAGCCTAGCATGTACATACATGGCCTCAGAACACGGACCGAAAGGTTAAGCATGAGTCATATAGTTGATATGATGCCCATATAGATGCTCGCCTTTGAAGCTACATCAACTCACGTGATGATCGGACTTGGTGTAGTGGATTTGGTTCATGTAATGACCAAAAAGGCACGAGGGATGTCGTTTTTGAGTGGGAGTTTATTTCTAATTTGAATTAGTCGAACTCAATTTGTCATAAACTAAATCGAAGTGAATTTGCATAATTTTTTGTAGTCATTGGCGTCTGTTTACTCCCTTATGCTTAGTTTTAATTGAGATAATAGAACTATAGAATTCTTTATATTTACTTTACGAACTGGTATCGTAATGTTTTGAATGTCAATTTAAAGTTTATAAGTCCTATTGCAAACTTTCAGCAAACTCTATTTACTCCATGAAGTTTAATAAGTAGTATTAAATCAAGAGTAAGAATTCCAATGTTAGTATCTAAAGTATCATGTTTGCCTCCATGATTATTGATATTCAAAAGTTATTCTAATATCAAGATTATATAGGAGCTGAAAATTGTTTCAGAAACCATCATGTGTGAAAGTTATTGTGATATCTGAAACAATGTTTTTGGTTGCATTATGATAGAGTACAATTTAGAAAAATACATGTTTTCATATTGTATGAGAATTTGTGAAGGACGGAGATGCTAAGCATCCGGATCTCCCAAAAAGGTTTTGGGAACTATCATTATATTCACAATGCTTCCTTATAGGCTGTAGTAGCTTGATCATGAAAGTTGTCATGATAATGATGAATAGAAGATGTAAGTAAAATGTTTACTACACTAATAGATTACTAAAGAATGGTTTTTTGAAAGAATACCAAACATTTGATGATGGCGATTCACTTCAAAGTGCAAGTCCAAAGGTATTAGTATTTAACTATATACGCTTTGTACTATGTGTCATGTGAATGACACCACAATTGATGTTTATAGATTCTTTTCAAAAGAAAAGGAATTGTTGAAAGAGAATCTATGAAATATTTGGCAAAAAAGGAAAAGTTGGATGTGTCCAACTTAGGTATATAGAAGATATGCATGTTATGGTTGTATTCCTTGCTTGTTAAACAATGTGGTTCTTAGGTATTGGATACCGAATTGGTTGGTATGAAGTGTCATACAGGACAACGCAATTCATGAACTACAATGGCCTAAGTAACTAGCAAGAGAATAAGTGATGATGATCATCAAAAACAAATAAAGTGTTATTGTGTTTTTCGTTGTCGACAAACCTAGCCTTCAAGATTTGTTTTAATAATTGTTATTTTGTTCCGGTATTACGAGAACAATGGTTGTTCAAATAATTACCGTATTCCATAAAGGATGGACGAACTTTTACAAGTCTAGTGGGAGAAATCACATCCATAAAAACTATTGCTAAAATGTTGCAAGACAAATGATTAAAATATCACTTATGAAGTGGCATCGCTGTTTTAAATTATGTTGGAAAGAAAACATGAAGAAACTCCATGTTGGTGAAATTTTGGAGTCTTTGATTTTGATCAATTGACGCTTGTGAGACTTTCCTCGAGATAATTGAAACTCCGTTCATAGGCCAAACAGGAACGGATGACTAGCTTATTGGAAATTGTGCATGTTGATGTGCATAGTCCATTATGTGTAGCCATATGCGATGGATCTTTTTGCTTCATATGCTTTCTCCAGAAATTTGAGTGAATATATCTATATATTTACTTAATAAGGAAGAAGTATTAAACATTTGAAAATTGTTCAAAGACTTTCAAGATGAAGTGGAAAATCATTGTAACAAGAAAATAAAGAGTTTATGATTCGATCATAAAGGAAGATATTTGAGTTACATGTTTAGCAAAAACACCTAAGACTTGAGGAATTGTTCCATGATTTGTGTTTCCCGATAAACCATAGGAGTATGGCATATTCAAGAGATGAAATCAAACCATGTTTGACATGGTAAGATCAAAGGTGTCATTTATAAAACTGCCATTATGTTTTAAGGATTGAAGCTTTAGTGACTACCGCTTTTACACTCAAAAGAGCACCATCGTGATCCGTTGAAATGACACCATATAAGTTATGGTTTGGGACAAAACCCGAATTGTCTTTTCTTAAATTTTGGTATGCTATGCATAAGTAAAATGTTTACAACCAAAGTCGGATAAGCACGTCTTTGTAGGTTATCCCAAAGAATTTGTTGGGAATTTCTCCATAACACCGAGGACAAAAGAGTTTGTTACTTGGAACGTCAAGTTTCTTGAGAAAGAATTTTTCGTGAAAAGTTAAGTGGGAGGACAATAGAACTTTGATAAGGTTGTTGAACCTTAGCTATATGTGCTAAGTAGCGCAGCGCCGGAAAGTGTCCCGGTGGCGGCCACAATGCTCATGGCTCCCGTGATTACAAAGGGTGTGATCTCGGAGATAAGAGTTCCTATTGAACAGTGTGGATCGATAAGAATCAAATAGTGTGATTTGATAAGCAAGTCGTTATTATTTTGACAATGATGAACCGACTACATGAAAAGAAGCAATGATGGGCCCTGACTCCATAAAATTGTAGCACCCCGCTAAAACCAGTACTAGAAAATCGCGTGTTGTTTTAATTCTATGCATCATCATGACATCATCATTCATATTTTGTTCTCAATTTTTGACTGCAAACTATTTTGCTACAAACCTATTTTCGTTTTACTAAAATATCCTTGTGGTTTTATTAATTCCGTTTTACTCTTCTTATTTTCAAACTAAAACAAAATAATATTTTTGGTACGTTATGTGACCACAAATGATTTTCTTATTTGACTAAAAATAAAAAATAGGCAAAAAGCCCGTCTAAAAGTTTGGCCCAAAACTAGTCCCATCTAGTCTACTTTGGACTATATAAATACTCTAATCCTCTACTTTCCCTTCTCAAACCCTAGCCCTAAATCTATCCAAAAGTTCCTCTCTTTCCCCAATGTTCTAGATCCAATCCGTTTCTTCAGCGTGTGCGCATCTCGCTGGTCCAATTAACCACCACCAGATCTCCATTCGTTCCTTGCTTTTATCCTTGAGATAATCAACCTGATCCAAACCTTGCTCCAATCGATCACCACCAGAAACCAGCTACACACGCCACCATCTCCTCATGTTGCTTTAATCTGCCACTCTACGATGCAGCTAGCTAGCAAAGCATGTGGCCGCCGCCTTGCCTTTCGTGCACAGCAGCAATCTTGGCCGAGCGCCGCATGCCCGCCCTCCCTTTGGTTTGGGGCAGGAGACGCTCCACCCCGGTTCTCTCCACTTTTGTTTTGACCCCGAGCTGGCCTGGCCACTCCACTCCGAGCCGCCCGGCATCTTGGCGCGCGAGACAGTCTCTAGCTGGCCTCAATTCTAGCGTCCTATCCACCAGCGCCATGCGACCCAGGCCTCTCTGCGCGTCGAATTCTTCCAGCTTGTCTCCGTCTCGTGCAACACAACAGTAGCACCACTTCTTCTCTACTGTTTTGTTGCCGTCTTGTCTCGGATCTGCAGTTGCGATGTTCGACTGCTTGTCTGGCACCTGTTTGATTAAATGCTCGTAAGAGTGTTGGTTTGGTTTTTATTCGATCTAGTGTGTGAGTCAATCTGGTATCGATTCGTGGGGTCCTCTACTTTGATATATACCACCTTGGCTTCGACTACTTCCACGATGACAGCTACTTCCGCTGCTTCAACTTCTACCCGAAGACAATATCTTCATCTCTTCGAACCGAATCGTGAGACTCCGAGCCTATCCTTATTTTATAAAACATTATATATATTGTTGCATATTAAAATTTTCATGATTGCACACATAATTTGTCATTTGGGGTATTATGCCGATTCACCTCATAATTAAATATGGAGTCCATCTGCGGGATATCTTCGTCTCATTCCGGACACCATTTAAATTTGTGTAGCGAACCGATGCCATGTTTCGCCCTGTTAATACAACATTTAAATTGCGGGGGTTCTAAATAACTTGAACCGTGTAATTAATTATCGGGACCCCGGTTCCGCTTAATATTGCCTAATTGCACCGCATCTGTGCCATGCCATGCATCATATCATAAGCATGTCGGATCTTCTGTCGTAGTATTAAATATTGCATCCGGTGTTTCTTCTAGTGTTTGCTTCTTCGCGTATTAGGCCGATGAGTTGATGCGAGTATTGACAAGTTCTTCGGATATGAACCTTCGGCAGTGTTTCCCAGGCGAGCGACTCTCCCCCTTCTACCTAGTTTGCATTTATAGTCTTTATTTCCTCCTGTTGATCTATTGCTATCCGTGTTGCGATGCTTTAGTTCCGTACCCGATATATCCCGTGCAGCCTCTATATTGCCTTGGACACCTCCTATTACCTGTTGTTTGGTAGATAGCTGGCCTTGCGAGTCGTAGTTGCTTGCTCAGATGCGATCTCGTGTTGTCGAGTACCACAGTTGTTGGAATGCTGGCAGATGTATTATGGTGGAGTTGATCATGACTTTAAATACAACTATTAAATTGTTGGAATAACTAATGAAAGAGGCACCGGTGGGCAATATATGCTATTTGGTTTTTATGGCCACTTGTGTCCCGTAGGCCCCGAGTACTTGATACCTGTTCCTTGACTATTCGCACTATCCACATCCGGGAGACCCTATGAGATCCCCCTGAGCCAGAGCTTGATTCATTTCTATTTCTTGGGGCCATAAACTAGTTTGGGGCTTTATTACTATCCTGTACTTATGCCATGCTTTACTGCTTTATTTACGATTGTGCGTGGAGCACTTGTACTGTTTTGGATGCGGAGTGTTTTCGCGGTATCGACAAGCCTAGTCACACTTTCGGGTTTCCAGTCGTTTACAGCCATTGACGCAAACCTTGGGTCCGTCTCGGAGCCGGCCAACTTCGTTGCGGGTAGCTTAATGGGGTGGCCCCCTAAAATATTTTATGAATCTTGTGATTGCTTTGTTGTGAAAGCCTCGTTGGGTTTTGATTTGGTTTTTCCGAGGTTGATCGTGTGTGTGTTGCTATTTGTGCACCCCTGCAGGGTAAATCTTTCTGAAAGACGTGTCCGCGGTTATGGACGACTTGGAGCACAGTATCTCGATCATAGACAAGCATAACTAAAGTAGTGCTATAAATTTGACTTAATATGTGACTAGTAATTCCAACAACTGGTGGATCTGTGGTGATCTGTGTCATATCATACCTGCCTAGTAAGTATTGCAACTCCAATGGAATGTGATAAAAGTGCAAACAACTGCTGGGTTTTGGGATTCCTCGGGACAATTATATCTGACTAGTAAATGTTCCAACTACAACGGAATGTTAACTAAAACTGCCCACTACTTATGCTATCAGGATGACTCATGATATACATCTGAATAGTAAGTGCTTCAACTATAATCGAATGAATAAAACTGCCAACTGTGTGAGTTCCTCGGTTTGACTTTCTCGTTTGGTCTCGAGGGGGAATTCCAGGATGGGTATGTTTGGTGTTAGTATCAGGTTGGTCTCGAATAGGTCTTTCTTATCCCTCTCTCATAGCCGCCAGTTTAACTGAGTCTCTATAGGTTGTTTAGTGCTGCTGCGCAGCCGCTTCAGTCCACCATACCTATGTAGGCGAGAGCCGCCGAATTCTAGCCTCGCCATGTACTGGCCTCAGTACTGACGCTCCTCTTTTTCCTTTGCCCTTTGTCGGCACCCCTTTTGTTTTAGCAGGTTTGAGATCGACGTCGTTAGTAGGGTTACCCTTCTGGCTTGGCCTGGGCAGGGTTATGGACGCCATTGGTTATTCTTCAGGGATCTTAGCCCAATTTGCTTCTTGTCCGTACAAGGACGTTGTATCGATTTCAAGGTGATTTGGATCTTTGTATTGTATATCTGTATTCTTGACTCGTTGAGTCGCTGTTGTATATATATATCTGTTCTGTGGGTCCCATCGAAGGTTGTTGTGTAATGGTATTACTCCGTTTTCCACCCGCACGAAAGTGCTTGGTGGGTGTCCTTGAATCGTTCCTATGCGGGTTTGGCAGAAAAGGGCTAAAACTTGCATAGGGCCGCTTCGAGGGTATTACATAAAATGACTAGAAGTCATAGAATCCGTGATAGTATCCATACACGAGAAATCAAGTTTCTGAACTTGGAAGACCCTCCAGAAAGGCGTGAAGCCTATCGGTCGTGTTTGGATCTATAAAGAAATAAGACATGGATGTTTAACATCTATGAAATAGTCGACATGTCAGAAAGAAGTTTACGACAATGTTCAAGGAGTTGACTATGACAAGATTTGATCTTTCATAGTGATATTTAGTCTTGACGGATTAATGTAGCAACCACTACATATAATTTGATGTATGGTAGTTGAACAAACAAAACAATGTTCTTATAATAGAATGGTTACCTAGGACGTGTACAAGACACGGTCCGAAGGGTTTTGTTAATTCAAAGGGTGCTAAAAGGGCATGCAAACTTCAATAGTTGAAGTAAGCATAGCGGAGTTGGAATCTTCACCATGATGAAACTGTTAAAAGAGTTTAAATTCATCAGAGATGATGAAGATGCTTGCATTTGCAAGAAATTAAGTGGGAGCGCTGAGACATATTTCTAATACATTATGTAGAGGACATATTGTTGATTGGAAATGATGTATCTTGTACTGACACAAGTTAAGAATTTCATTAAAATAATATTTCAATGAAAGACTTGGGCAAAACCAGAATATTTGGCATCAATATCTATATGGATAGATTGAGGCGCTAATATGGTTGTGCAAGACATACATATATGAGATATTGAAAGGGTTCAATATAGAAACAACAAGAAAGGTTCTTGCTGCATGGAAAGGATTGTATCAAAATTCAAGTGTTTCAACACTTGGTGAGTAAAATTACATGAAGATTTTGATCGATTATATCATGATATGTATATATACAAAATATCCTATGCTCTAAATGTTATGAGCACATACCAGAATGATTCACAAGATGATCATTGGATGATAGTAAAGATATTCTTATGAGCTTTGGAAGAACTAAGAATATATCATGTATAAGTGACAAATAGTTAAAGGTAGTTCATTGTGAAGTGTTACATTGATACTATTTGTGTCACAAGATACAAATTAAATTTATTTCAATTTAGACTATGGGTGGCACAATGTAATGGAAAGGATGTTCCATGATGGATTTGGATGAGTTCCAAAGTTGAGACATTGTGACGGATACTACAACAAAAGGCTAAGTATATAACTACTATAGTAGCAGCAAAGGAGGGCATTTGTGTTAAGTAGTTTGTTATCAAACTAGGTGTGGTTCAAAGTGGGCTAATACTATGAAGATATATTTTGTGACAATAATATCAACATATTTTAACCCGAACGAACTAAAGGTCTCACCAAAGGACCAAATTTATACAATGCCATCTCATTTGAGAATGAGTGATGCATAGAGATGCAAAGACATGCAAATACACACAGACCTAAAACTGTCAGATCCGGAGATTATGTTAACCACTAGCAATCGCGTATATGCAACACTAGAAAGCCATAGGTGTTCAATACGCAAAGTTTTTCAAACTAGATTATTGACTCTAGTGCAAGTGGGAGACTGAAGGGAATATGCCTGAGAGGCAATAATAAAGTGGTTATTATCTTATTCCATGTTTATGATAAATGTTTATTTTGCATGCTATAATTATATTGATCGGAAACGTCAATACATGTGTGTTTAATAAACAAAAAGGGTTCCTAGTTATGCCTCTCTTATAGACTAGCTTGTTGATTAACAAGATGATCAAGGTTTCTTGATCATGGACATTGGATGTTGTTAATAACAAGGTCACAACATTTGTGAAATGATGTGATGAACATTCATCCGAAGTATAGCATTACGATCAAGTCATTATGTCTACATTGCTATTACATCATACGAAGTAATATTTATCCTTAGACCATGAGATCATGTTAATTGCTAACACCGGAAGAGCATCTTGATAACATCAAACGTCACACCGTAACAGGGTGACTATAAAGATGGGTTCAGTACTACAAAGGTGTTATGTTGAGGCTCATGGATCAAGAGTGGAATTTGTCAATCCCGATGATGGATAGATATACTCTGGGCCCTCTCGGTGATATCACATTAAGGTAGCTTGCAAGCAAGTGATGTGATCACTAGAATGATATATCACGGGAACGAGAAAAGAGTGCATGTCGGTAACAAGATCAAACTAGGTATTTGGATACCGATGATCGAATCTCGGACATGTATTATATCAAGAGACAGAGGGATTAAACTACAAGCGTTAAAGGTTCTCACGATCATAGAAGTCATCGTTGAATATGCAGGAGTCGGTATGGATCTCCAGGTCCCGCTTCTGACTATTGATCTGAGAGGAGTCTCAGTCATGTCTGCATTATTCGCGAACCGTAGGGTGACACACTTAAGAGTTACCAGACACAATTTTGGAGCACATATGTTTCAGACGAAAGAATTGCAAAGCGCGGGAATTGTTTCGATAGAAACCGGAATTGTTTCGGGTGAAATTGCAGAAAGTGGTTCTGCATGTGATATTGAAATATTGCAAGGGGTTATATGTGAATGTTTGTTAATTAAAGTAATTAACAAAATTCTGAATAAATTTAATAAAAGAGTTTTATTAAATGAGAGAGCATTAAACTTAGAGAATTTTAATGCATTTAACGTGGGGACTTTAAAAGGGAATGTGAAGAGGCATTTTAATGTGGAGGGGTTACCACCACATGAATGGGGGAGGTGAGGGGTCACCCCCCCATGCGCCGGCCATGGAGAGGAGGGGCACCCCCCTCCTCCTATAAAAGACCCTCCTCCTCCTCCTTCCACACACCTCCTTGTGAAGGATCTCTCTCCCCCTCTAGAATTATTCCCCCATGGTCTCGGATTAAGCGAGATACATGTTCCCGGTGGCATTTCGTCTGGAAGGAGTTGCTGCTTCCGCTGCATCGCTGGAGCGAGGAGGTGGAGGTTGTCCGGTGGCTTGAACGTGTGTGCGAGTACGGATGCGCTGTTAATTTGCGGCGCTCGGACTTCCACACGATCTTGAGATTGGCAAGTGTACGACTACATCAACCACGAGTTCCTACTCGTTAACAAAACTCATTGTCTTCGAGGGTAAGTTCTCGATGGATGTATGTCCACCATTTGCTCTGTACCTAGTAGATAGATCTTGGCGTGTAGTTCTCATTGTAGGAAAATTTTTGTTTTCTATGCTGCGGACCCAACAGCAGCCTCCCTCCTCTTTGCCTATGTGACTCTCGAGGTCACAGACGCGCTCGTACAACACATCTGTCTCCGCGGATTCGCCAGGCATGAACAGATTCTTCCAGGAGCGCCTCCTCTGGCACGGCGTCGCGGGGTTGAAGGGTGTGAGTCCAAAGTTTTCTCCGTCAGCTTTCTCGTTGCGGACGTAGAACCACTTGTCCCTCCACCCTTGGACGGACATCGCCAGCTTGATGTCGAAGTATGTGGCAGATGGATCAACGTGGATTCCGCAGCCGCCTACATCGTAGACTACGGAGCCAGACGCCGATTAACGCTTCAACTTGAAGAGACGCTTGAAGAGGCCGAAATGCGGCTCAATTCCGAGCCAGCACTCACAAAGAGTGATGTAGCAAGCTACATGGAGGATGGAATTGGGGGACAGCTGATGGAGCCGGGGCCTGTAAAAGCAAATAAGGCCCCTGAAGAAAGGATGCAGGGGCAAAGAGAGGCCGCAAATGATGAACACTAGGAACATCACTCAAAAACCGGCAGGAGGAGAGGGGATTACCTCGCCGCCCGGGACTGATACATTGCAAATGTATCTGTAATTTTTGATGTTCCATGCTTGGTTTTATCTACTTTCTTGTGTTTTGTTCCAACTTTGGAGTACTTTTCATATGATTTCTTGGACTAACCTATTAACAAGATGCCACAGTGCCAGTTGCCTGTTTTCTGCTGTTTTTGGTTCCAGGAAGTCAGAAAATGAATATTCTTGGAATTGGACGGGACAAAATCCAAAGTTAATATTTTCCCGGAAGACTCACGGAGCCAAAAGGAGAGTCGGAGAGGTGCCACAGGGTGGCCACACCCCCTTGGCGCGGGCCAGCCCAGGCCGCACCAGGGCATGGTGTGGGCCCCTGGCTGGCCACCGACCTTGCCTCTTTTGCCTATATATTCCTCCCGAGGCAAAAACCCTAAATCGTCAAGCCGCTAGCCACGAAAAGTTCTGCAGCGCCGCCGCCACCGAAGGGGAGATTCGGGGGACAGAAAGTCTCTGTTCCGGCACCCTGCCAGGACGGGGAAGTTCCCCCGGAGCCAACTCCATCGATCTCCACCACCATCTCCATCATCGTTGCTGATTCCCATGATGAGGAGGGAGTAGTTCTCTCTCGAGGCTAAGGGTTCTACCGGTAGCTATGTGTTCATCTCTCTCTCTATGCATGATCTTATTGAGATCATGAGCTTGTAATCTATAGATCTACCTTGCTACTCAAGTGCTTTAATAGATCTCTGCTCTCCCCATGTGTGTGAAAGTGACAGCGTGCACACCATGGTGGCACTTAGGCTAGAGATTACAAAATACTTGTTATGAGTTATATTTGGAGTTGGATCTTTCTATGAAATTGTGGTGTTTGTTGGAACCATCTAAAGCTCAAGGTGACAGTGTGGGGTTATCTAGATGGGAAAGGCTTACTTTGAGGTGTGCTGTTATAGCCCTACCATCGATTAGAGTGTTCAACCGAAGAGTTGTTAAGAGTAGTATCATGAAGAGAATATATTTATATGAGAGTGTTCACTAGTGAAAGTATGATCCCTAGGCCTTGTTTCTAAGTATTGAAACACCGTTTGCAATTAGATATGTTACATGTTTGCTCGCTTCCATCTTTATTTCAGTTTTACTTTATTCCGTGCCATCAAGCTATTTTCTATCACCGTTACCACTTATAATTATCTATACCACTTGTATTTCACTATCTCTTCGCCGAACTAGTGCACCTATACACCTGACAAGTGTATTGCGTGTGTTGGGGACACAAGAGACTTCTTGTATCTTGATTGCAGGGTTGCCTGAGAGGGAATACCTTTCACCACTTCCTCCCTGAGTTCGATAAACCTTGGGTGATCCACTTAAGGGAAAACTTGTTGATGTTCTACAAACCTCTGCACTTGGAGGCCCAACAACTGTCTACAAGAATAGAAGTGCGTAGACATCAAGCTATTTTCTGGCGCCGTTGCCGGGGAGGTAAGGTAAAAGGTACTCACATCCTCCGGTGTGAGTGCTCAAAGTTATTTCCTTTAGATTCTGCAATTTTGTCTTTTTGTTTCTTGTTTTCACTAGTTAGGCTTAATGGAAAACAACAACAAAATTAGAGAGCTTTATAGTATGTATCTTGAGTTAGGACATGAAGTGTTTGAAGGGAAAATTAAAAAACCTATGGAACTTTATTTGCATGCTAATAGAAATATTGTTAGTATGAATTCTTTGGACACCATTATTGCTAATGCTATGGAAAAGTCTAAGCTTGGGGAAGCTAGTTTTTATGAAAGTGATCTTTTTAGTTCACCAACTTTGGAAGATAGCTATTCTATTGCTTATGATGATACCAAACACCCAATATATGATGATTACAATGATGAATATGATATTTTCAGTCCACCTACTATTGAGGAGAAAATTAATTATGATTACAATATGCCTCCTATATTTGATGATTATGGTGATAAGAATAGTAATGATAGCTATTTTGTTGAATTTGCTCCCACTGTAATTAATAAGAATGATTATGTTTATGTGGAGAGTATTAATTCTTTTATGCATGTGGCTCATGATAAGAATGTTTTATGTGATAGTTATATTGTTCATTTTATTCATGATGCTACTGAAAGTTATTATGAGAGAGGGAAACATGGTTTTATGCATCTCAATAATATTAAGTTTCCCCTCTTTATGTTGAAAGTCTTGAAATTGCACTTGTTTTGTTTTACTATGGTTGCTTTGTGCTTTCATGACTTGTTTCTTTACAAGATTCCTATGCATAGGAAGTGGGTTAGACTTAAATGTACTTTGAATTTGCTTCTTGATGCTCTCTTTTACTTCAATTCATATTTCTTATGTGAGCATCTTCTCAAACTATCATGCCTAACTCAAAAGGCGTTAAAGAAAAGTACTTATTGGGAGATAACCCAAAAGTTTTAGATGAGTATTGGAAGTTATTACCTATGTAATAACCGCTCTTTATCCTTTTTATTTGCTTTTTGTGCCAAGAGTAACCTCTAATGAGAGAGAAGTAATGATTGGGAAAGTTGCTGTCCCGAAACAGATTTCTGTGCTTCACCGTAAAAATTCGTGTAAAATCTCTGTACGTCCTTTTGAGGCGTGAATATTTGTGCTTCTTCCCCAGGTTGTTATCTAACTTTCGTTAGTTCAACACTTTTTGATTTGAGCAACAGAAGGTCTTCCAAAAAATTCGTCTTTACCTGCTGGTCTGTTTTGACAAATTTCTGCCATTTTCTGCATTTGCTTCTTGTTGGTCCCTTTTTGAGTTCTTTTGGAGAATTGAGCTTTTTGAGGGAAGTGCTACAGTATCTAGTGTTCTAATGGAAGTTTATTGGTGTTATAACTGAACCTAAAGACTTATTATCTTGAGTGCACTACTGTTGCTAATAAAGATTGTGTGAAGTTTGGTATGAAGGAAATAAATTCAGGTGTATGGAAGGAATGAGTAATGAGATGAAGGATGGACTAAAGCTCAAGCTTGGGGATGCCACTGAACGTCCATTTTGCATCACTATTCTATGTCTTAATTCACTATTATTCATTGATATATTTCATACTGAGAGGTGATACTTATGTTATTTCATCTATTTTTGCATGGTGGATGACTTTTGGAGCATGAACCGCTGCAGTCAGGATTCTGATGGAAAAGGTGTTGTTTGGAGGCAAAATTCACGAAGATCAGAAAATCCAGGAAAATATACGGAAAATCCTATTTTTCCAGAAGACTAAGGATGCCAGAAGACGGAGTGGAGATGGGCCACAGGGGGCCCACACCACCCCATGGCGCGGGCAGCCCTAGGCCACGCCTGGAGGTGGTGTGGCCACCCTGGCCCACTCCAGCCTCTCCCCTCTGGCGTATATCAACCTCCCGAAACCCTAAGACTAGGGGAGTGACCACAGAAAGATTCCGCCGCCTCTGCGGGGCGGAAAACACCGAGAGAGAAAGATCTCTCCGGCAGACAGATTTCTGCCGGGGGAATTCCTTCCCGAAGAGGGGAGATCGTCGCCATCAACACCACCATCAAGCTGGACTTCATCGGGATCATCATCATCATCATCACCATCAGCACCCTCATCACCATCTCCATATTGCTGTAACAATTGATTTGAATCTTGCATTAGTTCATAGGGGAAACTTTCCCGGTGTTGATTACTCTTTGTAGTTGATGCTATTGAGTGAACCATTGAATTATTGTTTATGTTCAGATTGTTATACATCATTATTCCATCTCTGATCATGATCCATATGATGTCTTGTGAGTAGTTCGTTTTGTTCTTGAGGACATGGGAGAAGTCTTGTTGTTAGTAGTGGAGTTGTGTTGAGAAAGATTCAATAGATTGTTATTTAAGTTGTGGTGTACTTCTTCTAGTGGTGTCATGTGAACGTCGACTACATGACACTTCACCTATATGGGCCTAGGGGGATGCATTGTGTATTTGGCTACTAATCGTAGGGGTTGCCGGAGTGACAGAAACCTGAACCCCCGTTAGGAAACCATTGCACAAGGGAAGTAAGGGTCTTAGAGTTTAAAGCTGTGGTTAGGTTTCTACCTTAATTACTTTCTTGTACTTACGGATGTTTGCAAGGGGTATAATCACAAGTATGTATTAGTCTTGGATGGGGCGGTACATTAGCACAGTTTCACCCACACAACACTTAGCAAGCTAAAGAAGATTAATCAACTATATGAAGCGAAAGCACTTGACAGTCTTCCCATGTGTCCTCGAGAACGTTTGGTCATCTTAAGTAATACAACCGGCTTGTCCTTTGCTGCATAAAGGATTGGGACACTTGCTGCATTTATTCCTACTGTCTTTTATTTACTCGTACTTTGTTTACTTGCTTTATCGAAAACCCCTAAAAATCCGTTTGCTAAGTATTTGCAGAGAATTCCTGATCCATACCCCTACCAGCACCTTCCGCTCCTCGTTGGGTTCGACACTCTTACTTATAGAAAATACTGCGATACACCCCCTATACTTGCGGGTCATCAAGACTATTTTCTGGCGCCGTTGCCGGTGAGTGAAGCGCTATTGGAGAGTAGAACTGGTAAAGGAAACTTCTACTGTGAGTATTGTTTACTTCTGTTAGTTGCTTTATTTTCGTTATGGATAATTTGCTGAGTTTCTTATTTGGTAATGCTACTACCACTTCTAAGGTAGTAGATAAGCCACCACCTGTTGAGAATGATGTTTTCAAAATACCTACAAGAATTATTGATCGTGTTATGGATAACTACTATGTTGGGGATGGAACTGTCCATCCCGGTGATCATTTACTCTTTATACACGAATTATGCGGGTTGTTCAAGTGTGCAGGTATTACTACATATCAAGTTAAGAAGAAGTTATTCTCATTATCACTGAAAGGAAGAGTTGAGGACTGGTATAAGCTGCTGAAGAATGGTCAAGCTCTGAAATGGGAGGAAATAGTACCTCTCTTTTTATTCAAAGTTTTATCCTCCTAGTGAGATTCATAAAGATCAGAATCAAATATACAACTTTTGGCCTCTTGATGGAGAGAGTACAGCTCAAGCTTGGGGGAGATTGAAGTTACTAATGCTCAAATGTCCCATTCATGAGCTCCCCAACAATATTATTATCAATAACTTTTATGCAAGGCTCCCTCTACATGACAAGGATTTATTGGATGCTTCTTGCGCTGGATCATTCACTTGTATGGAAGAAGAAGCTAAATGGGATCTTCTGGACCGTATTCAATACAATGCTGAAGCTTGGGAGAATGACAAAGGTAGAAAGTCAGGTATAAATTATGATTAATGCATTGAATCTTTTATGGGAACTGATGACTTTAAAAATATTAAAAATGCTTATGGTCTAGACTCTCAAGCTATTGCTTCTTATTTTAAGGCTTTTGCTTCCTACATTGATGCCTAAAAAGAAGTGGAATAAGTATCATGAACCTTATAAAGATGTTGCTAAGAGTGTTCCTTCAAGAAATACTGAAGTTTATACTGCTAATCATGTTTTACCTGAACCTTACATTGAGAAAATGCCTTTCCCAGTTAAGGTAAAGGAATATTCTATGATAGCTAGTATGGTTAATGAAAGTATAATAAAAGTTATTGAACCTGATAAACAAAAGGTTGATGAACCTATTATAGCAAGTGTGAAAGACTTTGTCACTAAATATGAAAAAGAGGGACACACTATCCTTTGTAAGGATACCTCTAATATTGTTTCACATAGTAGTGTTATGAGAGCTAGTATTCCCGTGTTTTCTGTTAGAATAAGTGATCATTGCTATGATGGTCCTTGTGATAGCTATATTGTTAAGTTTATGCATGATACTGAAAGCTACTATGAGAGAGGGAAAAGTGTTCTTATGTATCTCAATAATATCAAGTTTCCCCGCTTTATGCTGAAAGTTTTTATGTTGCACTTCTTTTGTCTTCTTATGCAAGTTGCCTCTGGTTTCAACAACTTGTTTGTTTACAAAATTCCCTTGCATAGGAAGTGGGTTAGACTTAAATGTGTGTGTGTTTTTTGCTTCTTAATGCTCTCTTTCACTTCAATTCATATCCCTATGAGAGCTTCTTCAAAATTATCATGCCCATCTTAAAGGCTATAAAGAAAGAGCTTTATGGGAGACAACCCAATTTGTTTTTGCTTTCAGTTTGTTTTTGTTTCTTTGAGTCTTGGAAGTTATTACTTCGGTAATAACCGCTCCTTATCCATTTTGTTTGGTTTTTGTGTCAAGATCAACCTCTAATGAGAGAGAAGTAATATTTGGGGAAGTTGCTGTCCTGAAACAGATTTTTTGTGCTTCACCATAAAAATTCGTGAGAGATTTATGTATGTCGGATTGATCTGTAATTTTTTGTGCTTCTGCCCCAGGTTATTATTTAACTTTCGTTAGTTTTGCACTTTTTGATTTGAGCAACAGAAGATTTTAGAAAAAATTGATCTTTACCTGCTGGTCTGTTTTGGCAGATTTTGCCACTCTTGCATTTGCTTCTTTATTCGATTTCCTTTTTAAATTCTTTTTGGGTTTTCGGAAGGAGTTGTTTCAGTAGCTTTTGTTTTGATGGTTTTCAGTTGAAGTTGGACTCAAAAGGTTTTATTACTTCACTTATACTAATGTTGCTAATGAGAATTGTGTGAAGTTTTGTGTGAAAGAAATTTCCAGGTAGTGGAGATAATGGTGTAATAAGGAAGAGAAGGGTTTTATGACTCAAGTAATAAGTGTATGAAGATGAAGATATCTATGAGATTCAAGAGATGACTCCGGAAGAATCTACTAGATACCAAATTCAGAGACCTGCAGAGTCTGTTTTTGGACAGGTAACAGTTCTGGTAAGAAAAGTTCCGCGAAAATACAATCCAACTATATTTTTGCAGTTTTCAGTCGATAAGGAAAGCTACGAAGCGAAAAAGTGACGAAAACGGAGCCAGGGTGGCTCACACCACCCTGTGGCGCAGGCCCACCCCTAGCCGCGCCACCAGGTGGTGAGTCCACCCCAGACTCCGCCTCCGACCCATTTTCACCCAGTACCTTCCTTTTGATATTAAACTTCGTAATATATAACCCCTCGGATCCCCCTAGGTCCGTATATCGTGTTTTCGTCGTGTTTTTGTTTCGATCTGTTTCTGCCAGGTAAAATCTCAGATTTGTAGCCTCAATGTCTTCCACTGGATCAGTTAAGGGAGATTCCTTGGAAGATATCATCAACCCATACATGAGAGGATTGAAGATTCATCCTAAGTAGTTATTGCTCGAAGGTGGGGAGGTTCGGATTAAAGAGGTTCAAGGCCCTAAAGGTGAAGGAAGTCTGGAGGACAGGATAGAAGCATTGGAACAAGAAGTCTTTAGGTACAAGAAGATGGCGGAGCGCGAAGTGGATATCATCCATAAGATTTGTTCCGAACTCATCACCGAGCACCAAAAGGAGACTACTGAACTCAAAGACGAAGTCCTCTCACTCCGCCAAACAACCAGCAAACTGCAAGCACAGTTCTATGATGTTCAAAATCAAAACTGTGAGTATGAGGCTAGATTTAAACTCATAAGTGCTACTGCAAGTTTCAGGATGTTGGAAACCACGATGTCCTTTGTTGATGGGAAGCCTTTACCTTGGAAGACGGACGAAGACGAGAGGATACTACCACCACCAAAGGAGTAATTCGTCATCAAGTTTGGCATCCCCTTGGTTTGTTCCAAGCTTGGGGAGTGACGCGGTATCACATCACTATCTTCTATCTTTTTACCTTTTTAGTAGAGTCGTATCATGAATAGAGGAGTTATTATGTAGGATGGTTTGCATTATGGAAGTGTCCCCTTTCTCGTTAGATATGTATCCCTTGGTGTGAGTTGCCGTTATGGAATATTAATGAGAAGTTCTATCATTCACACTTTTGCATAGCTTATATTAGTTTTCAATTCGTGGTTATATGATTGATCTTGTCGTTAGTATTGGTATCACTCTAGGATAATTGAGTTAATTTAGTTGGTTTTGGCAAACCTGGCTCGGTCAGTAGCATCACTATTTTTTGAGAGTTGAATGAAAAAGATAGAAGTACTCTAGAGAAAAATAATTTCATCATCTTTCTTTCTTGATTTGCTCATAAGTCTAGTATTCTCTAGTTAAGATCTTTTGTGTTTCCAAGGAAGATTGCATGTTTGTCTTTATCACTCGTATGTTTGGTTGTTTCCTTCAACTCTTATACTTGCTACCCAGCCTTGCTAGCCAAAAACCTGTACTGAGAGGGTATTCTTCTCGTGCATCCACCTCCTTTAAACCAAAACCTTTGCCATTTGTGTCCACCATACCTACCTATTAGCATTATTGCTATTCCAAGTAAATTCTTGTTTTATATACCTCCCAAATTAAACTTGTTATGTGAAAATTAGTGATTAAAGCTCTCACGAACTTGATGGCACACTTTACTTTCTTGCATTTAATAAACTTGAACCATTGGGTCCTTCTTTGTTGCGTATATGCTTGCGCTTTATGAGTTGAAGTTAGCCGAACCATGTATCATGGGGACCACTTTCAACACTTCATTTGGTACTTTGTACCTAGTTGATATCATGTTTTTGCTTATGGATCCCGGCGGTGTGAAATAAAAGTGGAACTTGTAAGATCATGGAGTTTATATATGTGTTAGAGAAACGCCTGGGCCGCTAGCCTAAGCCATGCCTAATCATGGTGGAAACTTGCAGCATAACTATACTGAGCATTCTATGAAGCATCCTTAATAAAAACCTATGCAAATAGCAAATAAAAAGATTGCTAAGATGCTCACTGTATGCTTGCCTTGTCATTTTGATTATGGGATAGCTCATGTGTCATGTGCAAGGGGTACCCCGTTGGCGGTTCTCAATGATACACATGTATTTACAATGACAAGAGCTTGCTCGTGACTGAAGTTGAGTAGCATGAGGATCGGTACTCATAAGTAAGGGGCATGAGATTTCAACTTATAACTTGTCAAACATATCCTCTTAGTTGTGTCACTTTAACCTTAATCACCTAAAGATGCCTATGATAGGGGCAATGAGAGCTGAAAGCTAGTAAGTATCATAATTTTTGGGAGCTCTTTATGAGACTTGCAATCCCTGCTTCCCTCTTTGAAGGGCCTTTCTTTTTACTTTGTAGTTGAGTCAGTAAACCTACTCCCTTCTATCTCAGCAAGTATTTTGAGTTATTGTGTTTCATTCATTCATATGTTGATTTATTCATTCATGTTTCTTATGTTCCTTGTTTTGCACATTGTTCTTATCCTGATGTTTACTACTTTGAAAGCTATCATTGAAAAACCAGTTATTTGTGAACTCCAACAAATTATCAACTATTCTTCGACCAAGAGCAAAGTTTGCCATTACCAATTATGATTCACTTTATGTATCTTTATTGTGTTTCCTTTACTTATTACAAGTTGAGTTATATAATAGTGAGTTGTCTTCTATTATGATCTATGTATTTGATGAATGTGATGCTTCTTGTCCGTATTCTTTTATCGACTCTTCACTCCATAAACCTGAGGCCATGTTTATTGAGCTCAGTTTCGCTTGGGAACAAGCGAAGTCTAAGCTTGGGGGGAGTTGATACGTCCATTTTGCATCACTATTCTATGTCTTAATTCACTATTATTCATTGATATATTTCATACTAAGAGGTGATACTTATGTTATTTCATCTATTTTTGCATGGTGGATGACTTTTGGAGAATGGACCGCTGAAGTCAGGATTCTGATGGAAAAGGTGCTGTTTGGAGGCAAAATTCGCGAAGATCAAAAAATCTGGGAAAATATACGGAAAATCCTATTTTTCCAGAAGACTAAGGATGCCAGAAGACAGAGTGGAGATGGGCCATAGGGGGCCCACACCACCCCATGGCGCGGGCAGCCCTAGGCCGTGCCTGGAGGTGGTGTGGCCACCCTGGCCCACTCCAGCCTCTCCCTCTGGCGTATATCAACTCTTGAAACCCTAAGACTAGGGGAGCGACCACAGAAAGATTCCGCCGCATCTACGGGGCGGAAAACACGAGAAAGATCTCTCCGGCAGACAGAGAAGATTAATCACAAGTATGTATTAGTCTACCTTAATTACTTTCTTATACTTACGGATGTTTGCAAGGGGTATAATCACAAGTATGTATTAGTCTTGGATGGGGCGGTACATTAGCACAGGTTCACCCACACAACACTTAGCAAGCTAAAGAAGATTAATCAACTATATGAAGCAAAAGCACTTGACAGTCTTCCCATGTGTCCTCGAGAACGTTTGGTCATCTTAAGTAATAAAACCGGCTTGTCCTTTGCTGCATAAAGGATTGGGCCACTTGCTGCATTTATTCCTACTGTCTTTTATTTACTCGTACTTTGTTTACTTGTTTTATCGAAAACCCCTAAAAATCCGTTTGCTAAGTATTTGCAGAGAATTCCTGATCCATACCACTAGCCAGCACCTTCTGCTCCTCGTTGGGTTCGACACTCTTACTTATCGAAAATAATGCGATACACCCCGTATACTTGTGGGTCATCAGCCAGGCGTGTCACCCCAAGAAATATCCAAGAAGTACAAGCGTCAAAGCTTGGGGATGCCCAAGGCATCCCCTTCTTCATCAATAAAAATCCCAGGTTTCTTCCAAACGCTTCATTTTTATTGTTTCATGCACAGTTGTGTTGTTCTTGGAGCGTCTTCTTTTTTGTTTTCGTTTTGATTTTTTGTTTGCTTTGTTTGCTTAGTTTGCTGAATAAATTGGTTGCACCCCCTCTTTCATACATTGGTTTTCAAATAGTTTGGTTTGGTTTGGAAAAGAGTAGGAAAGTTCATGCTTAAGTGGTAAAAAGAGCTTGTTTTATACTGTGGCCTATGCTTTGTCATGCCATGCTTGATATTGTTTTGGCTTTATGCTTAGTATTCTTTGTTGTAGCATGACTTGTTATAAACAATTGAGATTACTTAATGTGCCTTGGATGAATCATGCGTTGTTTTAGCATATTAAAGCATAGTATAGTGGTATTCTCCTTTGATGCTTTATTTGGGTTGACTTGGCACATGCTCACACCATGTTATGACTATCTCAAGTCACCATAGCCTTTATGATATTTAGTTTTCAACTTGTAGTATCATTTTATGCTTTGATCAATGATGTTTTGTCTCTCTGCATGATTATGGCCACTATTGCTCTCTTAGTTTGTCGCTCCCAGTCTTTTGCTGGCCTCCACAACCAAGTATGAGTTCCACTCATGCATCCAACTCCTAAAACCAAGTTATTCCAAAGAGTCCACCATACCTACCTATTAGCATATGCTATTCCAAGTATACTCATGCTTTTATCTACCTTCCGAATTAAACTTGTTATGAGAAAACTAGTGATTAAAGCTCTCATGAACTTGATGGCACACTTTACTTTTCTTGCCCCTAATAAACTTGAACCATTGTGTCGTCTATGTTGTATATGCTTGCACTTATTTGTTGGGGATTAGCTGAACCATGCTGTCATGGGGAACGCTTTCAACATTGCACTTGTACTTTGTACCTAGTTGATATCATGCTCTTTTGTCTATGGATGTCGTCGGTGTGAAATAAAAGGGGAGCTTGTAAGTCCATGGAGTTATGTATATGTGTTAGAGACACGCCTGGGCCGCTGGTCTAATCCATGCTGACATGGTGGAAACCTGCAGCGTAACCATAATGAGCTGTCTATGAAGCATTCTTCTTATAAAAAAAAGAGTCAGATATTGAGAAAAAAGAGAAAAAGGAAAAAAGAGATATGAGAAAAGAGGAAAGAGAGAAAAAAGCACCATATTCCCATGGTAAATAAGAAGATTGTTGAGATGCTTGTTGTCTGCTTGCCTTGTCATTTTGATATGGGGATTCTTCCGTATCATCGGACAAGGGGTACCCCGTTGGCGGTTCTCTATGATACACATGTACTTAGGATGACAAGAACTTACCGGTGACTAAACTTGAGTAGCATGAGGAGCGGCCCTCGTATTCAAGGGACATGAGATTTCTAACTTATACTTCGTCAAGCATGTACACCATAGTTTGTTCACTTTAACCTTAATCACCTTCAAGATGCTTATGATAGGGGCAATAAGAGCTGAAAGCTATTAAGTACCATAATTTTTGGAAGCTCTTTATGAGACTTGAATCCCTACTTCCTTCTATGAAGGTCTTTCTTCCACTATATATATTGAGTCTCCACCTTCTATCTTTATGCACTTACTTTGAGAGCATAGTGGCTATTCTTAGTTCTATGTGCATTGTCCCAAGACTAGTTGATTGATGCATAACTTGATATTGCTTGTTTTAAACTATTTGTATCTAGTCACTCTTATGAACTTTGAAGGTGTCCTATGCATTTATATTTGCTACTCTATGAGGGACAAGCTGAATACCACTATGCTATGTTATCTTTATGTGAAACAAACAAACGTATTGCAAAGCATTGTTATTCATGAATCTTTTGTTTGTATCTTTTCATGTTGCAACATAGTTTCTTTGCCTTATTGTTAGAACTTTGTCTTTCATGTTATGATTGAAGTACTATGATCCCAGCTATCCATGTTTTACAAATACTTTGATCAAGTTTATGATGGTGCATGTCACCTCAAAAATTATTCTTTCTTTTTATCACTTACCTACTCGAGGACGAGCAGGAGTTAAGCTTGGGGATGTTGATACATTGCAAATGTATCTATAATTTTTGATGTTCCATGCTTGGTTTTATCTACTTTCTTGTGTTTTGTTCCAACTTTGGAGTAATTTTCATATGATTTCTTGGACTAACCTATTAACAAGATGCCACAATTCCAGTTGCCTGTTTTCTGCTGTTTTTGGTTCCAGGAAGTCAGAAAATGAATATTCTCGGAATTGGATGGGACAAAAGCCAAAGTTACTATTTTCCCGGAAGACTCATGGAGCCAGAAGGAGAGTCGGAGAGGGGCCACATGGTGGCCACACCCCCCTTGGCGCGGGCCAGCCCAGGCCATGCCAGGGCATGGTGTGGGCCCCCTGGCTGGCCACTGAACTTGCCTCTTTCGCTTATATATTCCTCCTGAGGCAAAAACCCTAAATCGTCAAGCCTCCAGCCACGAAAAGTTCCACATCACCGCCGCCTCCGAAGGGGAGATTCGGGGGACAGAAACTCTCTGTTCCGGCACCCTACCGGGACAGGGAAGTGCCCCCGGAGCCATCTCCATCGATCTCCACCGCCATCTCCATCACCGTTGTTGATTTCCATGATGAGGGAGTAGTTCTCTCTCGAGGCTAAGGGTTCTACGGTAGCTATGTGTTCATCTTATTGAGATCATGAGCTTGTAATCTATAGATCTACCTTGCTACTCAAGTGCTTTAATAGATCTCTGCTCTCCCCATGTGTGTGAAACTGACAGCATGCACACCATGGTGGCACTTAGGCTAGAGATTACAAATACTTGTTATGAGTTATATTTGGAGTTGGATCTTTCTATGAAATTGTGGTGTTTGTTGGAACCATCTAGTGCTCAAGGTGACAGTGTGGGGTTATCTAGATGGGAAAGGCTTACTTTGAGGTGTGCTGTTATAGCCCTACCATCGATTAGAGTGTTCAACCGGAGAGTAGTTAAGAGTAGTATCATGAACAGAATATATTTATATGAGAGTGTTCACTAGTGAAAGTATGATCCCTAGGCCTTGTTTCTAAGCATTGAAATACCGTTTGCAATTAGATCTATTACATGTTTGCTTGCTTCCATCTTTATTTCAGTTTTACTTTAGTCTTTTCCATGCCATCAAGCTATTTTCTATCACCGTTACCACTTATAATTATCTATACCACTTGTATTTCACTATCTCTTTGCCGAACTAGTGCACCTATACACCTGACAAGTGTATTGCGTGTGTTGGGGACACAAGAGACTTCTTGTATCTTGATTGCAGGGTTGCTTGAGAGGGGATACCTTTTACCACTTCCTCCCTGAGTTCGATAAACCTTGGGTGATCCACTTAAGGGAAAACTTGCTGCTGTTCTACAAACCTCTGCACTTGGAGGCCCAACAACTGTCTACAAGAATAGAAGTGCGTAGACATCAGGGACGCGTGTGTCAGCGACTGTGGCAGACAACACTCCGTCTTGGCGAAGAAGACGAAGATCCGAGGACTTGATGACAGATGGAGGCCACGTGCCATTCGTGACGCGGGTGCCCGTGCCCTTCTTCTTCCCGCCGGCGGCGGTGCTGGTGCCCGCAGCGGTGGAGCCGCCCTTCTTCTTCATCACAGCAGCGGCAGCAGTGGAATCGGCCGTAGCACCTCCTTTCTTCTTCCCCATTACGCGGCGGCGATGCGACCAGAGGAAGTAGCTGGGGAATGTGCGGAGCTGGTCCAGCGCTGCGGAGGGAAAAGATCGCAGAGAAAGCAGAGGAGCAGCAACAATGGCGATGAAGGCAAAGGATGAATGAAAGCAGATGTGAAATTTACCATCACAGCGTCGCTACTTAACCCCTGGAATATGCAATCCAACCGCTCAGAAAAACCCTACTGAACGTGTGGCGTTCATCGTGCTCGACACGTGGAGGAGCTGAAACGCGAACCGTCCCCCCACTACTCCCATTATGCATGGAAATCGAGGAGGCATGGTTAAAATAAAGATTACGCACGCCCAGTCAAATCAGAGTCAGGGAGTGGGACCCACCGCTCGTCATGTCCTGTCAAACTCGCTCACGCGGGCAACTGAGGTCATGAAATCGTCAGCACTGACGTCATCAAAAACTATGCAGCAGAAGATTTTGACTACTTTAGTCCTTGCTCGAGTCTTCGACTCCACCAAACACTCGGGGGCTACTCCCATAGGGAGCGCTGGTCGCGCACCCTATGATTTTTCTTCTTCTTTTACAGGAACATGAACAATCAAAGCAAAACCCAATCACTCGAAGCAGGGTTCTACTATGGACAAGGGTTACTCCCATAGGGAGCGCCGGAAGCAAATTCGACTGAAACAAGCAAATAAAAGACGACAGCAGTCGAAAAAGTTCTTTAGTCCCTGCCTGAGTCTTCGACTCAACCAGGCACTCGGGGGCTACTCCCATAGGGAGCGTTGGTCGCGCACCCTATGATTATTTGTACAAAGTGTTGTGTGTTGATAACATCCACACTCGAAGTTTATGGCGACACCGCCTCATAATTTTTCCCTACAAAGAGACCGCGTCTCCTGGATCACCCGAATCGTCTCCGTGATGATAAAATTCAGATGCCGCGCTTACAGCGTGAAGATAAGACCTGAATAAGGCCTGGCAACACATTAAGCTATGCACTACCAGAAATATATCCGTGCCTGTAGGTACGATGAACATGCCTTGACGGACGCGTCGAGTTCTCACACCCATATGCTGGAATTCGACTCTTGTAAGACCTCCGCGGCTTGAGTCGAATTACACCAGCACTTTTCCGGATTCGAGTCCAGGGACTCAAGTTCGAGTAGGTGGCGTTGTTTTACCCTAAGGTAGTTAACTGATACCGATACATCGGTTAAAATCAGGCACACACATCAACAATCCCTATGACATAATAGAGCAGTCGAAAAATGTACTCAGTCATGTACTTGAAAGGCTTCATAAAGTCTCCAGTCGAATCTACGATTCCATTGGACACTCAGAGGCTACTAACATGGGTATACCCTACAGGTACTCGAGCTTGGTATATATGGCCTGAATACATAAAGGCCCACGGTGTCGCCAAGGCCCAAATGAAGAACTCGAGTAACCTACGGACTCTCGATTGCTTGAAGGACAAGAAGAAGCTAGAGATAGAAAGTTCAAAGGGGAAAACCCTAACCTGTAACCGACTCGACCTGCTACCCGAGACCTAGCCTATCTATATAAAGGCTAGGAGGGGCGGCGAGGAGGACACACGCAACCCTAGTTTCCACAACCCTCGCTAGATTGCATCTGCGCACCATTGTAATCTTCGATTCCTTTGATAATTCCACAAGCTGACAAGCAGGAGTAGGGACCTCTACGAGGTCTGAACCTGGGTAAATCTTCGAGTCCCCTGTGTGCTTGTTTGCTAGCCGATAGATGTCTCCAGTGCTCCCTCCTTCTCCAAAATCCAAGTCCATAATAATGGGCATTGATGAGTTAAACCCTCGTCAGTAGGTGGACATCTCTTGATGATAGTAGCGGTCTGCCAACTCTTGTGGGGTCTCATAGTGGTCTGGCTCAGTCAAATCCATCGTGCAACGTATGCGTTCTACCACATGATTCCTAGTAAGGATATCATTCAGGCGCACAAGCTAACTAGGGAAGTTGGATCCATCAAGTCTAAGTTTCTCACCCATTACCCATTCCTCAATGACAAAGTAAGCTTCACGGTGAGCCATCTCTACATTTGTAATTGCAAAAGGAATTTAGACTAAGTTTATAATTAAATGATTTAATAATAACTCCACTTAGAAACACCTATCCCCATAAGGGTTCCTAGTGATAACACGACCCCTATCAGCCACATGTCCCCCGATCATCACGGCCATCAATGTGGGTTCAAGGGTGGACGCTAAACGTCGGTCACATCATTCATGCGACTCGTGCTCGATCTTTCGACCATCCGTGTTTCGAGGCCACACTTCTATGGCGTGCTAGGCTCGCCAACTCAACCTTAGTGTATTCGCTATGCAACATGGCTTACACCCACAGTATGCGAACGTAGATATGTATGACACCCAGTCACCCTGGATCGCCTCATACCGAAGAACTTTCTTGGTGGTGCACACTAAGGGGGAACACAATCATTGGTAATTTTAACAGGGGTCATCTTATTAGGCTACCCTCGAGTATCTAATACTAGCACACAATAAGATATACAAACAATAACATTGAATGTAAATGCGATGTGATATGGTCCTTCACGTCGTGATCTCCATCCGCGTCACCGGATTCCGGTGCTAGGGTTCTAGCACCGTAGACACCAGGGTACGGTGTCATTCCGGCGTGGTAGTCCGTCACCTCTGTGATTATCTACTACTACGTAACATAAGGTAATCACTTTACCTTTGCCACAACCATATCACAAAGCAACGCCCCCTGCAAAACAAAGTTAGACGCCTCTACTTTATCTTTGCATGTTTTACGTGCCTGAATGGGCTTTCGCACAACAAACTTTCAGCACAACGCTGATCAAGTAGTTGTCTCTACTACACCCCTTTCGGGGCCCTCCGTTGTAAATGGCTTACCAACTAATGCGAGAGAGACAGGCACCCCCCTAAACCACTTTATATGGTACAAGCCGTATGTCAAGCGTGGACCAGTCTCGCGAATGAACGCGTAAAGTCGGTTGGGGGGCACTTCATCAAGCATTACTGCGGTATGCACAAGTACACGTGGGAGGGTAACAACTAAAAGATCAACGCCCACATGCTACATCTCGTGTGTTCTACCCGTACTAGCATTACTACGCATAGATCTAGCTCTGATATCTGCGCATGAAAACAATAAATTTTACCCTATGCCCCTGAACCCCTGATGCTGCCAGGACCTATCTATTAGTAATACAGTAACGGGAGGGGCTTTTCGCGAACTTACCCTTGAAGACCGAAAAGCGTTGTCAACGCTCAGTAGATCATGGTTGATGTAGACGAGCCGAAGCTGACCTCAAGGTCGAGATGAAGTCCTTGCGCTCATGTGGCTCCAACAACTTGAGTGCCTCAAGTGTGACACCTCGCAGGGAGTTACACACGTAAGGTGCCTGACGATGGCTCCCGCTTCCCCGATCCAGCAGCAGTTGCGGAAGTAGAGATCCTGGATCCGAATCCCGCAGCGCGACGGTGCTTTGCGATGAAGATGTCTCTCATTCGCGTAGTCCGAACTTGGGACCACGGTCACGAGAGAGAGAGAGAGAGAGAGAGAGAGAGAGAGAGAGAGAGAGAGAGAGAGAGAGAGAGAGAGAGAGAGAATATCAATTGGAGGTCTTCCCAAAAGTGAGAAGACCTTTATTGAATATTGTGCGTATTTATCTAGCCAAATACCCCCACTATATATAGGGGGAGGTATTACCTCCCTCAAAGTCCCAGGTGGGACTAAAGGAGAGGAGGGGGAGGGGAGGCCGCCGGCCAGCCCTAGTGGGCCCCACGCGGGGGGGGGGGGCTAGGCCCAGCCGGCCACCCCCTTTGCCCCTTCTCCCTCTCTCCTTTCCCTAATGGGCCCTCTTCCCTCCGAAATTGGCCCATTAAGCCTTTGACCATTTAAATTGATTTTCTCTTTTATTAAATAATTATGAATAAATGATTAAATCAATATTTAACATTCATTCACATATTATTCAACCTCCGTGGCTATGGAACACCTTCCACCTCCACTCCGGACATCCTCCGGACTTACAGAAACCCTTCCAGTTTTCTCTCTACTATTCTTCGGCGATTCTTCTGATCCTATAATCACTCTCTAAGCATCATCAAGCCCTTAAGCGTGATACCCCACGGTTCGGGAACACTCCAGACATGGTCGGGACACTCCCGCACCAATGATCGACAGAGGGACCTGGATGGCCATGTGACCCCTATGCGTTCCACGAAGATCTTTCATCGTTTGAACCGGGATAGTCATGTCTTATTCCCTTTGTCTCTCGATACTTACATTGCCCGAGATCTGATCAATGACATCACCATGTCGTGTTCAATCTCGTTACTGAACAATGTTACTTGACTCGTTCCGACAAGTGATATCCCTATGATCAAATCACATGCTGCACAACTATTGGATATAACTTCTCCAAGTGGGTCCTTGAGTATCTTTCCATCACGTGGACGGACAAATCCCGCTCTTGACATATATTGCCTCTATGGTTTCCTACGAGTACCTGAATGCACCTTTATAACCACTGTATTACCAAGTGGCGCTTGATGCTACCTAAGCACTCTCGGGAGACAGTGATTGATATAGCCTCATGGTCTAAGGAATAGTCTACGAGGATCCATTTCTAATCATTATAACTTGAACTTCGTGAAATGATCGGGTCACGATGTTGTAGGGGATCGGCGCGGAAAACAAAAGTTTTCCTACGTTGAAACCCCAGAAACTAGTCTCGGATCTATCTATGTAGTAATGCGGTAACGGCCGATGCGTAGAGAATACATACCCTTGTAGTTTGTACGTGGTTAACGTTCCGCAGGGAACGTGGTTGATGTAGCCGTACTCGTAGCCGACCTCAAGGTCGCGAAGCTCCTCGCAGGTCACCCCTTGCTCCTTCTTGATCTTCATCGTGCAACAGCTCCGGCTCACAACATTTAAGCACCCCAAGTGTTGCGCCTTGTGTCTTCGTACACATCCGGTGCACGATGAGTCCTCCGGCTCCCTGATCCCGCCGAGAGTGCGGAAGTGATATCCAGCTAGGAATCCCTGCAGCGCAACGGCGTACTGCAGGTATGCCTCAATCGCACAGCCCAGACTTGGGGCCATGGTCACCAGGTATAGAGAGAGGGGGGGAGAATGTCAACCAAAGGACTTCTCCAATTGTTGGTGTGTGTCATCCCACCCATGGGCACCCCTTTATATAGGGGGAGGGGTGTGCCCTCCCCTTTGGGTTTCCCATGTGGGACTAAACAAGGGAGAGAGGGGTGAAGGCGCATGGGCCTCAATGGGCCAGCCGGCCTGGGGTGGGCCCCACCCTGCGCACAGCCCTAGGCTGCCCGGGTGGGCCCCCTCAAGGCGCCTGGGCCTTGGCCCTTGGCCCTTCCCTCCTCCGGTTTTCCCTCATGGGCCTTTATTCCCTAGGAAGTTTGGCCCATTAGTAGAATAACCCTTCAAATTAGATTTTAATATTATATTTAATATTAATTAAATACATATTACAAAATCCATCTTGACCCGAAACACCTTTCGGTTCCCTTTCGATTTACTCTGAACAACTTCGGATCTTTCCTGGAATGATTCCGGTCCTTTATTCTTTCAACGAACAACTTCAGATCTCTCCGCGGAACGATTCCGGCTTTCTCTATCTCTCTACTGTGATTCCGTCTTACGAATGATCGCTCTCATCGTACCCTTAAGTGTATCCTCTCACGGCTCGGGAATGCTCTAGACATGATCTGTATCAATGATCAACAGAGGGACCAGGGATATCCATGTGACCCCTATGCATTCCTGATGACAATGTCGTTTGAACCATCTAAATGTAGCATCATCTTCCTTTTGTTTCTCGATACAACTTGTCCGAGGTCCGATCAATGGTATCTTATACCTTGTTCAATCTCGTTCACAACAAGTTATGTTTTCTTGTTACCGTGATATTACATCCCCATGACCTAGTCACATGTTGCAACGTTTATGGATGTAATCTCACCAAGTCGGACGTATGTATCTTTACCCGTTATATGGGTGAACAAATCCCAGTCTTGCAGTCACATGTCATCTACTGTTCCTTCGGAATACCCAACATACACCTTTATAGCCACTGTATTACCAGATGACGTTTGATGTAGTCAAAGCAACCTAGGGAAACAGTGAGTAATATGAGCTCACGGTCTAAGGATAAGGAGTCCAGGTATAGCTGTTGCAACAATGAACTATATGACTTGATCGTGTTGCAATCCTTCGAGGAATGTCCAACCACATCATTCTCAATGATATGATCTCGTTGTCAGTCGGCATAAATGCCCATGATCTTGAAACCTAGATCATCTTCGTGACCAACGAACTAGTATGAATAGAGGCTACTAGGGACTTTGTTGTTTCATACCACACATGTACCAATGTTTCTACTTGGCATAGTTATAGCACAATATGAAACTATTATAAACTAATTGAGATATGATAATAAAAAAACCTATTTCTTATTTGCCTCTAGGGCATATCTCCTTCAGACTCCCACTTGCACTAGAGTACAAATAATCCAGCTTGCATTTTACTCATATAAACCATATACCATATGCGTTTACAGATCATGCATGCTCATGGGAAACGTCATGTCCATGTTCTGTTTTACCAGATCATTATGTCTTTTGCAAATCGTTAATGTCTTCCTAATTTTGACATTCACACCATTATCTTATAATGGGTCGAAGTATTTGTTTGGCAACAAAGTGAGACTTTTGTTTCTAGTGTTTATAATGACGATCGTTATTCACTGTTGTCATCTAAACTTCGAAACACACTTTGCTATCCTTTGTGTATATACTATAGTTATGGCAGCAGAACGAGGCCGGATTCCAGGAGCTTACAGTGACGTTAGATCAACCTCGAGGGCTTTCTCATGGGCACTGGGCCCTGGGACACATCATTCTACGTTAAAAGCGAATTAGCCCCGCCATAACATTATACATCACATCAGATGTAGCCTTTATACTTCTATATCTATGTAGATCCTAGTGCATGAAATGCAACTATGCCACTTACATTGCTTCTTGCTATTTATGTACAAACTTAATTCTGGTTCAGTGATCAACTCAGGAATCACTGAAAGACATATTCTTACAGCTAAGACTTTGTCTTACCAACCAGAACTTCGGGTCACATTACGTCGAGTATATAACATGGTTACATGGAAGAACCTATGACTGAGGCATAGGAGACGCAACGCATCTCTTTCTTTCAACCATAGTTGCAATACTCAATGCTTCATATAGTAAGAACCTTTTCTTACCTTCTTCCATTCTGAACTTCTTCAGAATCTTGCTTAGGACATTCTGAACATCTTTCATAATCAAGTCTAGGAAGCATTCGACATTCAGTATTTTATTAAACTCACCAATCTATCTCGATAGATCTCTTTGTTTAATAACTTCAACTTCATCCTTAATTTATCTAACTTAAATATTATTAACACCAATCACATCATTCACATATGTCGTCCACATATCCCAGAATGATTTCACGCACTCACTCAAATATGACATTCATGTTTGAGATCCAGGGATTTCACTTAGCTCCCACTCAAATATGACATTCATGTTTGAGATCCAAGGATTTCACTTAGCTCCCACTCAAAATATGTTAGCTACATATTATGAATTAGCCAAGCTGATTTGCTCCCACTCAAGTCTAGGTCCTCTCGATAATCTTGGACATTCCAAAATTCTTTGATCATTATCAATTTGAGAATTCCAATTATGAGACTTCAATATCCATATATTTCTAGTGTAAATCAAAAACACTTAAGCATCACTACTGTTGTAGTCAACTCCTTGAATTTGTCCAAACTTGTGACAAATCGAGCTTTTTGGCATTCATTAAGTTTCATTTCCTTCTTATGACTTTGCAGTCATTCAGAAATATCAAGTAAACTTCTTTACTTTAATAATATCAAGTAACATGTTACTTTGAAATCTTAAATGTAACTTAATATAGGATTTTAAGACTCCTAGTCATTTCTCGCACTCAGGTCCATCACGCTTCTTTGTAATTTGTAGGTATGTCTTGTTCAAAACATGACAAGTGAATCAATAATATAATTCCACAAACTTGTTTAGAATATATAGTTGAATCCCACTTTCTTTAGTAAAAGTATTCACTGAAAATTTATGATCATTATCAATAGTTTCTCCTCTATTTGTAGAGTTTGGATTCACGGAACAAATTCTGCTGCGCCACTCAATAATCCAGAGGTAAGGTGAAATACCTTGTTTTGATCTTTTACTTTCTTCCACTTGTATCTTCATCAAGACACATCAACTTTGGACAACAATAGGTTTGCCCCTTTCGTGGAAGATGCATTCATAGCTTCCTAAGAATGCTCTACAAAGACTTGTTTATTCGCCACGATCTCGACTTGTCGAAATCTCCAGAAACTCGAACTTGTCATAACACTTATGGTGTTGTTTCCACGAATCTTTAGATGTTCCTTTGTATTTCAAATGAGTGTTTGCTTATTTTGATCTTTAACTCTAAACGATAACTATAACCCCTATAAGAGATGATATTATACCATATGTATCTTAATACAAAATGATTATGATGTTTAGACACTTCAACAAAGTTTGAATTCGTCCAATTATCATAATTTGTGAAACATCTTTCACAAGTTCCTTTTATGCTAAACTTAACTTGAATACCTTAGTCATGTCGATCAAATTGAAGAGACTTGTTGATTCAGTTAATTTTAATATCCTCTTTAGTTATGAACTCATTTGAACAATTCAAATCATTTCAAACTTCATGTTTCATTAAGTAAATACACTTATTCACTTAAGTCCACAACAAATGATTTCCACTACTTGTTGAAAATACGATACATCACTATGTATAAGATTCAACATTTCTTCGCATATCACCGCTTTACCAGAATGCGGAGTTTTAGTCATTCTGCCCAAGAGGCATGGTTTTGCAAAGTCTCTAGATTAAGAATCTAGGACTCCGATCTTTCATAAAGAACCTGCAATAACCAAAATGACTTAAACTATAGTGTCATTTCATTATTAGACTTTGGATATCTTTTAGCATTCTAATCCTTTATAAATGTTTAAACTATTATCATTAACATAGTGATGAGAATAACTTGTTTGTAATCGTGATGTGACCATAAGGTATTGTTCACAAGAATAGCACAAACTGGTTTGTAACTTGTTCATATGAATAATCGTCTCGCCAAAAGCAAGACACACATACAAGGATTACAAATTTATATTCAAGTCCACTAATCCAAATGGCAAACTTTGAGGAAAGAGGTGATGTCGGTCATCAACTGATTTGCTTGTCGTCATCAAGTCACGTTGCCTCAAATCCAGCAATTCTCAAGCAGATCATCTTGTTTTCACAAAACGGGACAAGTATCAAATACTTTGCAAACTGCAACGAGTTTTGTAAGAACCACATTTATAATTTTGTATATCTAACATATACCCTTTTCATTCATGACTTACATCGCAATCAAGCCCTTCTAAGAGTTCTTAACTCTGATGCAAGATCGCTAAGTGTTTTTCCAAACATTCTCTTTTCATCCATGATGGAGGAAAACCCATACAACGACTCATACTCTATGTGCCTTATTCTGTAGAATACAAAATGTAGCCCAACTCTCCATCGAATGGAGCATGGCTTGTTGGATGATTATGGAGAAAACACAAACATTCCGGAGTCATCGAATTATCTCCTAATGGTTATTGTATCAAGAAGAGAAGATCACCTTTTACGAGGATATCCCTCAGGCGTGGGTATTAATCCATGAAGTTGGACCCTTTTGCTAAGTTCCAAATTAAGCAATATATTCCCATGGTCGCAAAGGACCTCAATGGGATAGGCTAAGATCTACTAAGATATTTGCAAACAGACATCTAGACTAAGTTTATAATAAGAGATCAATTTATAATTGGTCTCCACTAAAACGGTCATCCCCTGGACGATTTTAGTGATCACATGATCCCTATCCTCTGCACCTCCCCCGATCATCACGGCCATAAGTGCATTATCAAAGGTAGACATTCACTAATTCCAATCACATCATCCATGTGACTCATGCTCGATCTTTCGATCTCTTGTGTTCCGAGGCCATGTCTGTACATGCTAGGCTCGCCAAATCTAACTTGTGTGTATTCGCTGTGCAACATGGCTTACACCCACTGTATGCGAACGTAGATATGTCTGACACCCAGGCCTGTAACCCTGGATCGCCTCATACCGAAGAACTTTCTTGGTGGTGCACACACAAGGGGAACACGGAACATTGGAATTAAATAGGGATTATCTTATTTGCTACCGTTGATTATTTTAATACTAGCACACAATAAGATGTAAAAACTGGTATCAACATCATATGTATAATGTGATATGATATGGTCTTTCTTGCACCTTGATCTCCATCGAGTGCTCCGGCATGATCTCCATATTGCCCTTGGTTTGACGCCAAGTCCACGACGCCACCACCAGGTCGTCCATCGGAATGATGACTATTACTATACTACTTAGTAACAGAAAAGTAAACTACTTTACCTTCGTAACGACCAATGCCATATCATAATCACATGCCCCCTGCAAAATAAAGTTAGACGCCTCTACTTTATCTATTGCAAGTTTTACGCGGTTGTTAGTGCTTTCGCACTAGAACCGTTTCTAATCTACGAACTTTCCAACCACAACATGGATCCGACAGTTGTCTCTACTACACCCCTTTCAGGGCCCTCCATTGTAAATGCTATATCAACTATCGAATGAGAGACAGACACCCGCTAGCCACTTATACGGTACAAGCCGTATGTTGAGCGTGGAACCAGTCTCGTGTATGAATACGCGTAAGGTCGGTCTGGGCCGCTTCATCAAACAATACCGCGATATAAACAAGTACACGTTAGAGGGTAACAACTAAGGGATCAATGCCCGCACAATACTTGTGTGTACTGGCCGTACAGCACTCCTACGCATAGATCGGCTCTAATACCACTGTAGGGGATCGACGCATAAAACAAAAATTTCCCTACGAAGGATCCCCTAAAACTAGCCTAGGAACTATCTATGTAGTAATGCGGTAATGGCCGATGCGTAGAGAATACATACCCTTGTAGTCTGTACGCGGTTAACGTTCCGCGGTGAACGTGGTTGATGTAGCCGTACTCGTAGCCGACCTCAAGGTCGCGAAGCTCCTCGCAGGTCACCCCTTGCTCCTTCTTGATCTTCATCATCTTCATCGTGCAACAGCTCCGGCTCACGACATTTAAGCGCCTCAAGTGTTGCGCCTCGTGTCTTCGTACACATCTGGTGCACGATGATACCTCCGGCTCCCCGATCCCGCCAGGAGTGCGGAAGTGATATCCGGCTAGGAATCCCTGCAGCGCAACGGCGTACTACAGGTGTGCCTCGATCGCACAGCCCATACTTAGGGCCATGGTCATGAGGTATAGAGAGAGAGAGGAGGAGAAAGTCAACCAAAGGACTTCTCCAATTGTTGGTGTGTGTCATCCCACCCATGGGCACCCCTTTATATAGGGGGAGGGGGTGTGCCCTCCCCTTTGGGTTTCCCATGTGGGACTAAACAAGGGAGAGAGGGGGGAAGGCGCATGGGCCTTAATGGGCCAGCCGGCCTAGGGTGGGCCCCACCCCGCGCACAGCCCTAGGCTGGACGGGTGGGCCCCCTCAAGGCGCCTGGGCCTTGGCCCTTGGCCCTTCCCTCCTCCGGTTTTCCCTCATGGGCCTTTATTCCCTAGGAAGTTTGGCCCATTAGTAGAATAACCCTTCAAATTAGATTTTAATATTAACTACATTAATTAATATGTAAATACATATTACAAAATCTATCTTGACCCGAAACACCTTTCGATTCCCTTTCGATTTACTCCGAACAACTTCGGATCTTTCCTGGAATGATTCCGGTCCTTTATTCTTTCTCCGAACAACTTCGGATCTCTCCACGGAATGATTCTGGCTTTCTCTATCTCTCTACTATGATTCTGTCTTACGAATGATCGCTCTCATCGTACCCTTAAGTGTATCCTCTCACGGCTCGGGAATGCTCTAGACATGATCTATATCAATGATCAACAGAGGGACCAGGGATATCCATGTGACCCCTATGCATTCCTAATGACAATGTTGTTTGAACCATCTAAATGTAGCATCCTCTTCCTTTTGTTTCTCGATACAACTTGTCCGAGATCCGATCAATGGTATCTTATACCTTGTTCAATCTCGTTCACAACAAGTTATGTTTTCTTGTTACCGTGATATTACATCCCCGTGACCTAGTCACATGTTGCAACATTTATTTATGTAATCTCACCAAGTCGGACGTATGTATATTTACCCGTCATATGGGTGAACAAATCCCGGTCTTGCGGTCACATTTCATCTACTGTTCCTTCGGAATACCCAACATACACCTTTATAGCCACCGTATTACCAGATGATGTTTGATGCAGTCAAAGCAACCTAGGGAAACAGTGAGTAATATGAGATCACGGTCTAAGGAGAAGGAGTCTAGGTATAGCTGTTGCAACAATGAACTATATGACTTGATCGTGTTGCAATCCTTCGAGGAATGTCCAACCACATCATTCTCAATGATATGATCTCGTTGTCAGTCGGCATAAATGCCCATGATCTTGAAACCTAGATCATCTTCGTGACCAACGAACTAGTATGAATAGAGGCTACTAGGGACTTTGTTGTTTCATACCACACCTGTACCAATTTTTCTACTTGGCATAGTTATAGCACAATATGAAACTATTATAAACTAATTGAGATATGATAAAAAAAACTTATTTCTTATTTGCCTCTAGGGCATATCTCCTTCAGATTTTTAGGTTGGGTATTGGTTCATCATCTCATTCTCAGAATGAGTTGACTCCATTTCTAACTGGCATAAATGCCACATGATCAGGAAACTTGATCATCTGTTGACCAATGAACCAGTGACTAGAGTTTCACTGGGAACCCCTGGTTGTTTGTATATCACACGTGTATTGATGTTTCCACTCAGTACAGTTATAGCATGATATAAAACTTAATCATAAAGTATATGAAATATGATAATAGTCCTTATAAATATTTGTCTCCAGGGCATATTTCCAACAATAAAAGCGCCAAACTAACAACATAAGATGCGAACATCATATGTGTAAAGTGGAATGATATGGTCCATGTATTTGATCACTATCAGGTGCATCGTGGTATGATCTCTATCATTCCTTTGTGTGTAAGGCAAAGGTCTATGGAACTTACACGTTAGGTGTGTTGTAAGGGTATCAACTATACATCAACTTATAACATTTCCATATCATGACACTAGCCCAGCAACGATCTAAACTAGACGCCTCTAATTTATCAATTGCAAGTTTTTACGTGGCTTAGGGCTTTCCAAGATAGAACTGGTCTTACCTATGAACATGGAACCACAACGATTATAACTAAGTTATTAACAACTCGTTGTAAATCAGATATTTACTATAGTAGGAGAGACAGACACCCGCCAGCCACTTATGCAAAACTAGCTGCATGTCAGTCGTGGAACCGGTCTCATGTGCGGTGACATGTAAAGTTGGTCCGGGCCACTTCATCCCACTATGCCACCAATATCCAAAATACATGAAAGAAGCAATAACATGATCATCATCGCCCACATATAAACATATGCATACTACCCGTGCAAAGAACCTACGCATAGATTAGGCTCTCATACCACTGAAGGGTTCGCAGCATAGAAAACAAAAAATTTCCTACGATGAGAACTATTATACGCCAAGATCTATCTATTAGATACAAGCAACGGGTGGATATACATCCATAGAGAACATACCCTCGAAGACAACAAAGCTTTGTTAATGAGATGGAATTCATGGATGATGTAGTCGCATACTTGTCGATCTCAAGATCGTGATGAAGTCCAGCAAGTCCAGCTCCAGCAAGTCCAGCACCACGAAGTCCAGCACCGCAAAGCAGCGGTGCATCTGTGATCGCGCACACATACAGTACCCCGACAACCTCCGTCCCTCACTCCAGTAAACCAGCGTAATCAGCAACTCCTTTCCAGATAAAGCCACGGGGAACATGTATCTCGCTAATCCGAGACCATGGGGGAAAATACTAGAGGGGAAGAGAGATCCTTCACAAGGAGGTGTGAGTGAGAAGTGAGGAGAGGGGGCCTTTTATAGGAGGAGGGGGTGCCCCTCCACATGGACGGCGCCTAAGGGGTGACCCTTCACCTCCTTATTCATGTGGTGATAACTCCCTCCACATAAATTTTCCCCTTCACATTCTCCATTAAAGTCTCCACTTTAAATGCATTAAATTTTTTCCAAATTTAATGCTCTCTCATAAAACTCCTTTTATTAATTTTACTCCCTCCGGTCTGGTTTATTAGGCACGTACATAGTTTAAGAAAATCTTTGACCATCAATTTTAACCAATAAAATATGCAATATATGTCCCAAAAACATACCATTAGAAACTACTTTTCAAGATGAATCCAATGGTATAATTTTTGTGACATATTATGTAAAATTTATTGACCAAAACTATTAGTCAAAGTTGTTTTTGAACTACGTGCGTGCCTAATAAACCGGACCGGAGGGAGTATTCAGAATTTTGTTAATTACTTTAATTAACAAACATTCACATAAAACCCTCTGCAACATTTCAATATTACATGCAGAACCAATTTTAGCAATTTTACCCGAAACAGTTTTGATGTCTATTGAAATAATCCCAGCGCTTTCTTAAATCTTTATCTGAAACATATTTGCTTCAAATGGTGTCGGTATCCCTTAAGTGTGTCACCCTAAGGTTCATGAATAATGCAGACATGATCGAGACCCCTCTCCGATCAATAATCAGCAGCGGGACCTGGAGATCCGTACTGACTCCCACATATTCAACAATGACTCTTGTGATCGTGTGAACCTTTAACGTCGTAACTAAATCCCTTTGTCTCACAATATATTACATGTCCGAGATTCGATCATTGGTATCTCCATACCTAGTTTGATCTCGGTACCGACATGTACTCTTTTCTTGTTCCCGTGATATAACATTCTAGTGATCTCATCACTTGCTTGCAAGCTAACCAATGTGATATCACCGAGAGGGCCCAGAGTATATCTATCTGTTATCGGGATGAACAAATCCCACTCTTGATCCATGAGCCTCTACATAACACTTTCATAGCACTGAATCCACCTTTATAATCACCCTTTCACAGTGTGACGTTTGATGTTATCAAGATACTCTTCCAGTATTAGTGATTGACATGATCTCATGGTCTAAGGACTAGGATTACTTTGTATGATGTTATAGTAATATAAACACAATGACTTTGATCGTAATGCTATACTTTGGATGAATGTTCATCACCTCATTCCACTAATGTTGTGACCTCGTTATTAACAACATCCAATGTCCATGATCAGGAAACCTTGACCATCTTGTTAATCAACGAGCTAGTTTATAAGAGAGGCATAACTAGGAACTTTCCTTTTGTTTATTAAACACACATGTATTAACATTTCCAAATTAATACAATTATAGCATGCAAAATAAACATTTATCATAAACAAGGAATAAGATAATAACTACTTTATTATTGCCTCTCGGGCATATTCCCTTCACTACGAAATACCACTACAGATGGGAAGTGATAGGAAAGTACCACACCACTTTTCGGGGAACTTTCTTGTTCCCTCTCTTGTATCGTCCCTGGCCGCACACCGGGCATGTGGTTCTATCCTTGTACTCGTTTCGGTAAAGTGCGCAGTCGTTGATGCATGCGTGGTACTTCACGTATGGTAGGTCTAGTGGGCAAACTACTTTCCTCGTCTTCTCGATACTTGTTGGCAATGTGTTGTCCTTGGGAAGACGAGCGTGAAAGAATTTCATGTGAGCGTTGAAGCTAGTGTCGGTCCATTTGTGCTCCACCTTCATCTCTAGAGCCTTCAGCGTTACACTCAAGCATGTATCCTCAGGCTGGCACCCAGGATACAATAGAGTCCTCTCGTCTACCTCCAGCTGTGCCAGCTTGGCTTTCTCTCTGGCTACAGATCTCGTGTTGGCCGTCTACTTGAGGAGTATTTATTGAAGATGAGCGTCCCGCAAGGCCGAAGTTAGCGGCATGTCCGTGCTCCCGTCTTCTTCTCCGCCACCACCACCATCTGCTTCGGCATCGTCTCCTTCATGATGATCGTGCCCGCCGGCATCTCCTTCTTCATGATGATCATGTTCGTCGGCATCTCCTTCGTCATGATGACCATGTCCGGGAGACCCTTCGTCTTCTCCCCGCCCCCGGCCATTTCTTCATCATAGCCACCGCCATCTACCGGCGGCTCCTCATTCACTAAGAAGCTAGGCATGAAACCGCGCGTGAACAGGTGAGACTCCAGTTGTCCGGAATCAGGGTTGATCCACTTCTGGTGTTTGCACGTTCGGCACAAACATCTTATCTTGGTCATGTTGTTCCGAACCATGTAGGCTACCGCGTCAGCCTTGTATCCAACTACCCAGCGTTCGCTCATATGGATGACCATGGTCGCCTGCGCGCGAACATAGACCAAATTAAAGAGAGTATGTTAGAACCATGCACACACACACGACGCGCACACATACATGCATGCATGACCGCCGGGAAATTTCGGCATGACCTATCCTAAAAATAGGACGTATGGCTAGTGTAGAAATTTGCCGAAATGGACGTGAATCAACATTTCGGCAAACCTCCATGCACCCGGCGCCGACAACATGCATTCAAGCACAACACAAGCTCCCTCCACAAGCAAACATGTATTCAAGCACAACACAAAGCGAAGGAACATCGTCTCGCCATCGCATACTGCCCGCGGGACCATCTTCACCTACAAAACATCCATACACACCGCGCCGAGGCCCGCCGGCCACACAAAACATGCATCACACAAGTACCCATGCACACACCTCACAAATCTACAAACCAAATCTACACCAACCCATATGCATAGTGTAGCAAGAGGGGGTGTGGGATGTGGAGGAGGAAAGTATGGGTGGTTTACTACCTTTACAAGTAGGAGTAGCTTCCCCTCACAAGTACATGAACCAAAGTAGGTCTAGCTATCAACAATGGAGGTGAGTATGAGCAAAATGGAGTGGGAGGGAGGAGGGGGACGAGCTAGTTGGAGGTGGTGGGAAGAAGGGAAAGGGTGGTTGCCACCTTTTTTAGATCTGTTTCGCATATTCTGTGGCGCATATGGCAAATGCTCCACAGAATGTCAAAATTATGTGGCGCATATAACTAGAAAGTGAGAATTTTGTGGCGCATATGCTATATGCACCACAAAAAACTGAAATTCGGTGGCGCATATAGCCATATGCGCCACAAAATTCTAGCCTACCCATGTGTTGGGGTCAGGCCCACATGGGCCCACAGGAATTCTGTGGCGCATATGGCTGTATGCGCCACATAATTCTCACTTTCTATGGCGCATATAGCTATATACGCCACAGAATTGCAGGAATTCTGTAGAGCATTTGCTATATGCGCCACATAATTAATTTTAGTGGAGCATTTTTTATATATGCGCCACAGAATTAAAATCAACCTATAATCGTTTTCCTAGTAGTGTGAAGATCAAAAAATGTTGTGTTCTCAAGACCAGCAAGGAATTTACTTGTTTCATCTCCTTTTCCAAGATGGATTGGCGAGTCATGACCTGGTCCATGATACTTGTGTGCACTAATCTGGTACTACCATTGGTAACAATGGTTTTCTTATATGTTTACAATCGACAATCTGTTATTTCCTTTGTTATTAGTATGTCTTATGTGTCTTTGTCCAGTTTCTTATACCCATTTTTCCTATAAGAGATGCCCTTGCTGGCCTGTTTTGTCAAGTCAAATTATGTCTGATGTAAATTGTGTTGTCTCATGTTGCTTTTTCTTCCGTTCTGATATTAGGCACACCTGCCATTTATTTCTCGCAAGTTCTCTCGATTCTTTATTTCCCTCTTTGGATTTATTCTTTGTAGTCTCTAATATTTGCTATAGTTGGTTCATAAGTTAGTATATCTAATTTAGTCTACACTTGGATGAAAATAGGCTAATTGTTAAGATAGCATGTTAGTCTTCCATCGTTACCCCTCGGCTATCCCATTTACCATCCACTAAACACCAGGTAGCACACTGTGGACACACCATCTAAGGTAATGCTCAATGCCATGATGGATGAGCTGCAACTTCAAATGTCGGCATACAACACTGTTGTCATGAGAGCTGGCAACATGAGTCTAACCTAAAGATGATCACTTCCTCGCTTGCTATTTTTGGAACCCGAGTATCAATGAAAGAGAGTGTTTTATGAACTAATGTATGACATGGAGGGGTAACTTCCGTTTCATGATCTCAGTTTGAGGAAGAGTATCATCACACCTTGCAATCTCTCCACCTCCAGCATTCTGTATTATGGCGTACTCAATTATGTTACAGTCTAGGTCTATGTGTATTATATAGTGTAAGCCAGTGGCATCTACTTTATTGCGTGCACCCTGCTTTTATGTAGAACCAAATAGCCATTCATATGTGATATTCCCTATTTTTTCTAAGTTTATTATGCAACTTACTACTTGTAGAACTATCATCTTTTGTTTACCTAGCTTTTTTCCTTCTTGATTATATAATATGTTAAATTATTGTCGATCCATAAAGCACCTCCTGCATCCATATTTGTAGGATCTCATAATCTTGCGTGAGTTGCATGTAAACATATTATTGTTATCCCACATATTTTTTTATAAGTATCATACCGGTGAGAGCCATGGGGAAAGTTGTTGTGTTTAAGATGAACTGTATGTAAACCTTATGTATGGAAGAACAGTGTGGTTCTCTATAGACGTAAATTCGGACAACTCTGCATTTCTATGTATTCTCTATTTCTATTTGTTTACTGTTTGCTTATCTATGATTTGTATAGATGCTTAATATGGCGGTTTTTTAATAATTTATGAGTGCGGGTAAACCAAGGCACGGCTCTAATTCTTGCATACTCTTGGAGTGTGCCACGGCAACCAGTAATGGGAGTGTGTTGCCTAATTTCAGGAGTGTATTAGCTAGTGTTGTCTACCTGCTATCAACCTCTACCATACATGTGCTATTTGTTGTGCATAGCTTCCATCGTGTTAACGCTTAGCATAGCATGACAAGCCACGACCCAAAATATTGTTTTCCGTATAAACTGAATCTGGTACGAGAGCCACAGGGTCGTGCACGAAGGTGCACCCCTAAATCTAGCATCCTTTACTACCATGTGACCTTCCTAGCGAGAATATAGGTAGGTCCATCTTTGTGCATTAATTTTTTGTTGCTTTGTCATCACACGAGGGGTTGTTATAAGATCTAAATGTGAAACAAGTTAGGCTACTGATATGCATCTTGATCTTGATTACATTTTACTAATAACTCATCCTTCCAAGACCAACAATCAATGAAGACTATTGTAAGTGGAGAATACATGTTCTTGACTGGTCGGTAGCAGATAATGAGTTCATTTTATTTCTCAAGTCACATCTATACAAGTTATTTTCATGTAAATGGTTAAGCTGAAAAATGTCACTATTCTGGATTATCTGTTCTGTAATTTTGTTAAACCTATCATTATTTTTGCCGAAACATGGTTGTATTGTTTGTTGTGTTAGAATGTTGGATATTATTTTTAAGGAGGTCATAAACAATAATATTTCATTCAGGTCCTTGAGAAACTATGTGTCAGTGTCAGTTCAAGAGTTTTAGCATGATACTTTATCCTTTGAAGTTCCTTGCATGCTCCCTCATGTGTGCGTTTTCTTTTCTTTATGAATCACGCCAGTTTATAGTTTATACTTGTTTTTAATCTATATGCCAGTGTGGTGCCCTTTGAGGGAAGAACAAAATATTTTATGATTGTCTACATCCTTGCTCAAAGGACGTCCATGCTTAATTTTCTATCTAATTTATGTCTAACCATTTAATTCATACAAGCTCAGTTCAATTTATGCCTAACCATTTAATTCATACAAGTTATGTCTAGAAAGAGCCAGGTGCATGCCGTACTTGTAGCTTCCTGATGTAGCTACCATGAGTAGATGTAGGCGAGAGTTATTACCTCTTGGTTTTTTTTATTAGCTAGGCCAAGATTTTTTTCTAGATTTTCGCTTGTTTGTTTTTGTCCTTTGCACTCTGCTGTATTATGACGTTTCCTCTCTAGTACAAAATTATACATATTTAGATGTGTATTCGGAAAAAAAAACGTGTTATAACAAATTATAAATGCTTCGCGCTGCTCTTTGGCTTTTTATCATGTACAACTTGTTATATGTTGATCCAAATTTTATAAAGTAAAGATCAATTTTTAATGGAGCGGAGCGAGGCCCATCGCCGGAGGCTTGGGCGACAGCCTCCCGCGGTATGGATCGTCGAAGACCTAGATTTCCACCGTTATATAAACCTCGTGTAAGCCGCCGGCTGGGATATGTTGCATCTGTGAAATCCCCGGCATTGTGTAAACACTCCCCGTATAGTGAAGTTCTGCTGGCTGGCGTCCGTGGTTTTTTCTTCTCTTCGTTTGAGAGGGTTTTCCACGTTAAGTCCGTGTCCCCCTTGTTGTGATTTCGTTTTCGTTCTTTGTTATTTGATTGTCGCAAATCTAACACAACTGCAAGATAATATCTTTTGTGCCACCGAGAAATCAACAAAAGTTAATAAAAGGGACAAACCAACCCGTGGTTGGGTGGCTAGGAGGATGGTTGTACCCCCAGCCCACCAGAGTTCAAACCCCACGTTTAACACTGTGTGTTGCATTAATGGCGGAATATTTTTTCAGTGGGAGGCGACGATTCCGTCGATAGCAAGGTCCCCGTGGTGACTTCGTCAATCTCAAGATCCGATCTGCCGGCTCAGTCTCTCGGAGATGCTCATAGGAATAGGGTGTGCGTGTGTGCGTTCATAGGGGTGGGTGTATGTACGTGTTGTGAGTGTCTACGATTGTACTGTGTTTCTCAAAAAAGAAAAGTTAATAAAAGGGTAGAATTCTGGAAGAGTGCATTATGTCCGCGTCCGCTCTACTGACCGAGCGGAACCACCCCACCACCATTGACCACCGCAGTGCGCCGGAGTTCTCGCCGGAGGATGGAGGGAACCTTGGAGGACACCGGCCAAGTGGATGCGCTCTCTCTTCGCCGTTAGCGTAAATGCGCGTAGGGAGCAGGAGCGTCAGCAATGGGAGCGCATGGGGTCCAAGATAGAAAAGCTGTGCCGCAAGGTTCTCATCCTTCGTGCGAGGCTGGCATCGAAGGAGGAGCGAGTGGTGATGGCGGCGATTCAAGCCGCGTCGGATCCGGTTCGCGTGCTTCTGTGCTATGTGGCCAACTCCACCATGTGTGAGGAGTTGGAGAAGCTTCGGGTGGAGCAACGGCGGCTTCGAGTGCCCTTGGGGGAAATTCCTCCATGAACGAGCATAGTCTCTCTCCTACCCTGTAGACTAAGGTAATCTCTAAATCAAGCTTTGAGGGAGGGTTTGCAGAGATACATGATGAGGAATCGGAGTCTTATGAGGAGTTTCGACTGACTGCAACACCAATGAAAGTGGGGGAGTTCATGGGTGGTTCGAGCCAACAATCCTGCTCGAGACTACTTAATTTGGGAGGTATTGAATCTAGAATTGAACTTGCTTGCTCTGCACCATTGGGGAGACCGAAACAACTGAGTGTTGTTTTACTTCTGATAGATCAAAATGACTTTACTGATGACGCTATGGGCTTTGCCATTAAGGCCTTGTTTGTTACTAGAGTTTTTATAGGGATTAGTGGGAATAATCTCCTAGAGTATTGGGTGAAACCTCTACCTTCACTCCATCCCCATAAAACCCCACTCATAATCCACTAGATATGGATAGAGTATTGGGAATTGAAAAAAATACACTAAAATTTGGGGAAAAGTGGGGATGAGCGGGAATTAAACTCGCTCAATACTCTAGTACCAAATATATTTTTTAACGCAAGTGGGGATTTAGGGTTTGGTGGGGATTATCCCCACTAATCCCCACAAAAACTCTAGTACCAAACAAGGCCTAAGAGGGAGCTTGTGGAGTCATTGGTATTGTTCGAGATTTAGGAGAGGGATAAGATCTGTGATCTGTACTCTGATCAGGTGCTCGATTTACTTAATTTCCCCTCTTGACACTTGCGTCAAAGAGGGCTAACCCATAATTTTGCTCGTCAACCTTCTGGTTATGGATGTAGAACCACTTGTCTCTCCATCCTGGAGCAGAATCAACTATATTGAAAGAAATTATTGCTGATTTGGGCAGATGGAGATGCCGCATCCGCCAACCTCATATACATGACCTCCATAACCCGACTGCCTCTTCAGACCATACACCTTCTTAAACAACCCAAAGTGTGGTGCGATGCTGAGCCAACTCTCATAGAGGGTGATAAAGGAAGCAATGTGAAGGATTCAATTTGGCGACAACTGATGCAGTTGAACACCATACAGAAAAGGAAGGCCACGGAGGAAATCATGGGTAGGGAGAGATAGCCCACTAAGAACAAAAGCCATGAACATCACCCTGAACCCATCAGGAGGATTGGGGATTACCATCGTCCCTGGGATAACGCAATCATCTTCGGTAGTAGGAATCAAGACGGAAAGGCGCAGTTGGCACAGGTCCGACTTCTTCATCATGGACCGGCGCCAGCTACCATCGGTAACCCTCGAGGCAGCGACGCTCTTCTTCTTCGAAGAAGCAGCGGTGCTAGAACCGACGCCTCCACTACCCCTGCCCTTGCTTTTCCCCATGGTGGCACCTCATCTTCTCTTGGAGGCATGGAGGAATGCGCTCGGGAACTCGCGCAACACGAAGAAAGAATAATGGAGGGGCACAGGAGAAATGGGGATGGCGAGGAAGAAGGAGGAGTGAGATTTTACTGCGATTTACCCTTTTCTTATACTGCATCCCAGTCAATCTTGGTTGTAGTCTCATGGTCGTGGGCGCATGGCACTCATCAAGTGGAGAAACATGGCAAACGAGAGCTAAACCATCGCTCCACTTTCCCCACTATGCGCGTAAACAAGGAGGCACAGTTAATACCCATTTTATACATGTTGTGCGGTCAAATCCGGATAGCCTTCTAATGGGACCCACTATGCCATGTCACATCAGTCATTCCTACTGACGGTTCATATCACCAATCATCATCCCTAACGTCATTATCCATTCAAACCAAACACAACTCATCAAGGAATCCAACAGAACATTTGACTACATTCATAAAGCTGAACATCTGAGTCGAGTAAATCATCGAATGCAATTATACCAACAAACCAAGATTGAGTTTCTGGTTGAGTCTACGACTCGATTAGACACTCGGGGGATACTCCTAACAGAGTGCAGGTCACAAACCTGATGTCCTTTCGGGCCCAGCATGAGCCTACAACACTATCAATCGAAGCCATCAAGCACAAGGACTCGAGTCGCTGCCCAGATCTATGATTTGGCCAGACACTCGGGTGCTACTCCAAACTGGGGCGCTAATCTCATACCTACAAGATCTTCGAGTAACACACTTTGACTCCTCACTCAAATCTACGATTCAGCTAAGGACTCGGGGGCTAATCCCATAGGGAGCACTGTTCAGACATGCGATAGTTTGATGGTGTCAAAGACGTTCGAGGGATCATCCAAAGCACTTTTGGATTCAATGTGGTCGTGCAATTAGTAACTTTAAGTTTCTGCTACGACTTGAACATACACTCATGGGTTACTCCCATAGGGAGCACTGATCGTCCACCCTATAGAAAATAAAAATTCATATAATGGTACATTGTATCGACTACGTCCACAATGTTGACTTGCCCACGGCAATAGAAATCATTGTTGACTCTGTCCATGCACATTTTAACGTCAAGTTCAGAGACAACATCTCCTTAGCCACCCGAAACACCTCTACGGCGATAAACATTTGGATGTTGCTTCTACGACGTAAATATAAGAACTACAGATACAGTCTGATGGCCTGGCAACCGTCCCCGCCACGCTCTACTAGTTAATATCGCACCAACATGTGTGATGAAAATCCCGACGGACGCGCTGGGTACGTATACATTACAACTGGAGTTCGGCTTAGTAAGTCCTCCGCAACATGATTCGAACTACGCCAGCAATTTTTGAATTCGAGTCCAGGGACTCGAGTTTGATAAGGTCATGATTGTTTTTGCCCAATAGAAATTAACGGGTCCCGATCCATCGGATGAACCGGGCACATGCACTGCAATCCCCATGAACTAATCGAATGCCTTGCTCAAGCCCTATAAACTTTAGAGTCCTTAATATTTGGTGAATGACTTCTAAGTCTCCACTTGAATCTTCGGTTCGATTGGACACTAGGGGCCTACTAACATAGGTATACCCTATAGGTACCTACTATTGGTCTACCTAGTACGGACTGGTGGGAGGCCCACGTGGCGATCTTCCATTGATAATGGAGCCCATGATGATTCGGGTAAGGTCAAGCCCACGAAGTACATGACTCCTTAGAGGATACGACATGATTAGGTAGTAGTATTTAGGGTTTCACCCTCGATCTGTAACCGACTCGGACGTATCCCAGGACCTGACCTCCTCATATAAGGGACATGAGGTAACGTCGAGAAGGGTAATCAACACTCTCTCGCATACACCAACTAGATCTCATCTGTGCACCATTGTCATCTAGGCTCCCTTGTAAACCTTTGATTAATCATCAATCAAGAGCAGATAATCAGGAGTAGGATTTTCCCTCCCGAGGCCTAAACCTGGGTAAACCTTGTATCCTCGTGTGTTTGTCTGCTAGCCGACCAAGTCTCTAGTGCGCCACTCTTCCCTTAAACCCAAGTCAATCAAGTATGGGCATTGACCTGATTACCCCATGCTAGGGATCCTCTGTCCCCCCTTCTTTTTTATTATGTGGTTGATTCTTTGGCTGGTATGATGGAATCTGCTAAGGGAGCAGGGCATTTGACTGGTCTGGCTTCTCATTTGGTTCCAGGGTGTGTTAGTATGTTACAATATGCAAATGATATTGTTGGAAATATGCCCTAGAGACAAATAGTAGTGAGGACTATTATCATATTTCATATAGTTTATGATTAAGTTTTATATCAAGCTATAACTGTATTGAGAGGAAACGTCAATACACGTGTGATATGCAGACAACCAGGGGTTCCCAGTGAAACTCTAGTCACTGGTTCATTGGTCAACAGATGATCAAGTTTCCTGATCATGTGGCATTTATGCCAGTTGGAAATAAGGTCATCTCATTCTGAGAATGAGATGATGAACCAATACCCAACCATAACATCGTGAACCGATCATGTCACGAAGTTCAAGTTACGATGATTAGAAATGGATCCTTGTAGACTATTCCTTAGACCGTGAGGCGATATCAATCACTGTCTCCCGACAGTGCTTAGATAGCATCAAATGCCATCTGGTAAAACGGTGGTTATAAAGGTGTGTTCAGGTACTTGGAGGAAACCGTAGAGGCAATATATGTCAAGAGAGGGATTTGTCCGTCCATGTAACGGGAAGATACTCAAGGGCTCACTCGGAGAAGTTATATCCAATAGCTGCGTAGCGTGTGATTAGATCATGGGGATATCACTTGTCGGAACGAGTCAAGTAGCATTGTTCAGTAACGAGATTGAACACGACATGGTGATGTCATTGATCAGATCTCGGGCAATGCAAGTATCGAGTGACAAAGGGAATAAGACACGACTGTCCCGGTTCAAACAACAAAAGATCTTCGTGGAACACACAGGGGTCACATGGCCATCCAGGTCCCTCTGTCGATCATTGGTGCGGGAGTGTCCCGACCATGTTTGGAGTGTTCCCGAACCGTGGGGTATCACGCTTAAGGGCTTGATGATGCTTAGAGAGTGTTCATAGGATCGGTAGAATCGCCGAAGAAAAGAAGGGAGAAAACCGGAAGGGTTTCAGTAAGTCCGGAGGATGTCCGGAGTGGAGGCGGAAGGTGTTCCATAGCCACGAGATTGAATAATATGTGAATGAATGTTTAAATATTGATTTAATAATTTATTCATAATTATTTAATAAAGAGAAAATCAATTAAAGGTCAAAAAGGCTTAATGGGTCAATTCCGGAGGGAGAGGGCCCATTAGGGGAAAGGAGAAAGGGGAGAGGGGCCAAGGGGAGGCTGGCTGGGCCTAGACCCCCCCCCCCCCCCGTGCGGGGCCCACTAGGTGGCCGACGGCCACCTCCTCCCCCCTCCTCTCCTTTAGTCCCACCCCGGGACTTTGAGGGAGGTAGTACCTCCCCTCCCCCTATATATAGTGGGGTATTTGGCCTAGAAAAATACACCAATAATCAATAAAGGTCTCCCCACTTTTGGGAGGACCTCTAATTGATATTTTCTCTCTCCCCCTCTCTCTCTCGTGACCGTGGTCCCAAGTCTGGACTGCGCGAGGGAGAGATATCTTCACCACGGAGCGTCGTCGCGCTCGGGATTCGGATCCAGGAGCTCTACTTCCGCAACTACTGCTGGATCAGGGAAGCAGGAGTCATCGTCAGGCACCGGACGTGTGTAACTCCCCGCGAGGTGTCGAACTTGAGGCACTCAAGTCATTGGAGCCAGAAGGAGCGCAAGGACTTTATCACGACCTTGAGGTTGGCTTCGGCTCGTCTACATCAACCACGCTCTCCTGAGCGTTGACAACGCTTTTCGGTCTTCAAGGGTAAGTTCGTGAAAAGCCCCTCCCATTACTGTATTACTAATAGATAGGTCCTGGCAGCTTCAGGGGTTCAGGGGCGTAGAGTAAAATTTATTGTTTTTATGCGCGGAACCCCAACAGTGGTATCAGAGCTAGATATATGCGTAGTAATGCTAGTACAGGTAGAACACACGAGATGTACCGTGTGGGAGTTGATCTTTTAGTTGTTACCCTCCCACGTGTACTTGTGTATACCGCAGTAATGCTTGATGAAGCGGCCCCCAACCGACTTTACGCTTTCATTCGCGAGACTGGTCCACGCTTGACATACGGCTTGTACCATATAAAGTGGCTTAGGGGGGTGTCTGTCTCTCTCGCATTAGTTGGTATACCATTTGCGACGGAGGGCCTCGAAAGGGGTGTAGTAGAGACAACTACTTGATCAGCATTGTGCTGAAAGTTCGTAGGTAAGAACGGTTCTTGTGCGAAAGCCCATTCAGCCACGTAAAACATGCAAAGATAAAGTAGAGGCGTCTAACTTTGTTTTGCAGGGGGGCGTTGCTTTGTGATATGGTTGTGGAAAAGGTAAAGTGATTACCTTCTGTTACATAGTAGTAGATAGTCACGAAGGTGATGGACTACCACACCAGAATGACACCGGTGCCCTGGTGTCTACGGCGCCGGAACCCGGTGACGCCGGATGGAGATCACGATGTGAAGGACCATATCACATAGCATTTACATTCAATGTTATTGTTTGTATTTCTTATTGTGTGATAGTATTAGATACTCGACGGTAGCCTAATAAGATGATCCCTGTTAAAATTACCAACGATTGTGTTCCTCCTTAGTGTGCACCACCAAGAAAGTTCTTCGGTATGAGGCGATCATGGCTCAGTGTACGGCGCCAGAAAAGTGCTGGTGCGGTGTTGATGTAGAGCTCGTTGGGAACCCCAAGAGGAAGGTATGATGAGCACATCAGCAAGTTTCCCTCAGTTATGAAACTAAGGTTTAATCGAACCAGTAGGAGCAAGGAAACACCCTAAAGGTGTTGCTAGCTTTGCCTTGGCAGGGTGCACTACCGGAGCTAGTGGCAACGTGGAGACCTGCACAACACAACCACAGAACTTTGTCCCCAACTTGCGATGAGGTTGTCAATCTCACCGTGTTTTGCGGAAAACAAAGGATTAAACGTATCGAATGGAAAGAAGTAAGAGTTTGCAGAAAGTAAACACAAAGCAGTAAACAGTTTATAGATTGTATGTAAAGAAAAAGGACCGGGATCCATAGTTCACTAGAGGTGGCTCTCCTTAAGATAGATAACATGTTGGGTGAACAAATTACAGCGGGGCAATTGAAAAACATCGAGAAAGCAATACATGCATATACTAATCATCTTGATTCCTTTGAGATTCGATTGGGCATTACAACATTATACATAGACCGCCATCCAACTGCATCTATGACTAATAATCCACCTTCAGGTTATCATCCGAACCCCCTCCAGTATTAAGTTGCAAGCAACAGATTATTGCTTTACGAACTGCGTGTAAAGTAAACAATACGATTGTTCTATGAACAAAGGATTTTTGTTTCCTCCCTAGTAGCAACAGCACATCTAGTACCTTAGAGATTTCTATCACTTCCCCAGATTACCAGAGGCATGAACCCACTGTTGAGCATAAATACTAACTCTTGGAGTTGCTAGCATCTACTTGGCCAAGATAGCTACTAACAACGGAAAGCATGCAAGATCACAAATAACAAAGACATGATAGAATCAATAATCAATCTGAAATAGCATCTCAATATCCATCGGATCCCCGCAAACACAACATGCAGAATTACAAATAGATGATCTTGATCATGAATGGAGCTCACAAATCTAGACATGAAAGCACAAAGGAGGAGAACCAGCCATCTAGCTACTACATGGACCCGTAGTCCAAGGATGAACTACTCACGCATCACACCGGAGGCTTGCATGATGATGAAGAAGGCCTCCAGGGTGAATTCCCCTCTCCGGCAGGGTGCCGGGAAGAGCTTTAGATCCCTCCCGATCTAGGGATGGAGATGACGGTGGCTACAGACTCTTTCGTGGATTTTTGATTGGGTCCTTAGGGTTTTCATCCCGAGGGCATCTTATAGGCGGAAGGAGAGGCCGAGGGGGTGCCTGGGCTGGCCATACCACCCCCTGGCGCGAGCCAAGCCTGGCCGCGCGGCCAGGTGGTGTGGCCGCCCTCTGGCCCCTCTCCGTCTCGTATTTTGGCATCTGATAACTTCCAGAAAAATAGGCACTTTGGCTTTAATCACTAGTTTTCTCATAACAAGTGGAAGGTAAACAAAAGCATGAATATACTTGGAATAGCATAAGCTAGTAGGTAGGTATGGTGGACTCTTCGGAATAACTTGATTTAGGGAGTTGGATGCATGAGTGAAACTCATACTTGGTTGTGGAGGCTAGCAAAAGACTGGGAGCGACAAAATAAGAGAGCAATAATGGCCATAATCATGCAGAGCAACAAAACATCATTGATAAAAGCATAAAGTGATACTAAAAGTTGAAAACTAAAGGATCATAAAGGCTATGGTGACTTGAGATAGTCATAACATGGTGTGAGCATGTGCCAAGTCAACCCAAATAAAGCATCAAAGGAGAATACCACTATACTATGCTTTAATATGCTAAAACAACGCATGATTCATCCAAGGCACATTAAGCAATCTCAATTGTTTATAACAAGTCATGCTACAGCAAAGAATACTAAGAATAAAGCCAAAACAATATCAAGCATGGCATGACAAAGCATAGGCCACAGTCAAAAACAAGCTCTTTTTACCACATAAGTATGAACTTTCCTACTCTTTTCCAAACCAAACCAAACTATTTGCAAACCAATGTATGAAAGAGGGGGTCCAACCAATTAATTCAGAAAACTAAGCAAACCAAAGCAAACGAAAACCAAAACGAAAACGAAAAAGAAGATGCTCCAAGAACAACACAATTGTGCATGAAACAATAAAAATGAAGCGTTTGGAAGAAACCTGGGATTTTTTATTGATGAAGAAGGGGATGCCTTGGGCAACCCCAAGCTTTGACGCTTGTAATTATTGGATATTTCTTGGGGTGATACATGTGGCATCCCCAAGCTTGAGCTTTAGTCCCTCCTTCATCTCATTACTCATTCCTTCCATACACCTGAAATTTTTTCTTCATACAAAACTTCACACAATCTTTATTAGCAACATTAGTGCACTCAAGATAAATAAGTCTTAAGGTTCAGTTCTAACACCAAATAAACTTCCATTAGAACACTATATACTGTAGCACTTCCCTCAAAAAGCTCAATTCCCCAAAAGAACTCAAAAAGGAACCAACAAGAAGCAAATGCAGAAAATGGCAGAAATCTGTCAAAACAGACCAGCAGGTAAAAACGAACTTTTTCAAAGACCTTCTGTTGCTCAAATCAAAAAGTGTTGAACTATCGGAAGTTAGATAACAACCTAGGCCAGAAGCACAAAAATTTACGCCTCAAAAAGACGTTCAGAGATTTTACACGGATTTTTATGGTGAAGCACATAAATCTGTTTCGGGACACCAACTTTCCCAATCATTACTTCTCTCTCATTAGAGGTTACTCTTGGCACAAAAAGCAAATAAAAAGGATAAGGAGCGGTTATTACAGAGGTAATAACTTCCAAGACTTATCTAAAACTTTTGGGTTATCTCCCAATAAGTACTTTTCTTTAACGCCTTTAAGTTAGGCATGATAGTTTGAGAAGATGCTCACATAAGAAATATGAACTGAAGTAAAAGAGAGCATCAAGAAGCAAATTCAAAACACATTTAAGTCTAACCCACTTCCTATGCATAGGAATCTTGTAAGAAAATAAATCAAAGAAGCACACAGTAACAAGAATGGGTAGATAAAACAAGAGCAACTTCAAAACTTTCAGCACATAGAGAGGAGTTTCATTACCATCAAAACTTCTGCAACCATATTTTCCACTCTCATAATAATTTTCAGTAGCCTCATGAATAAACTCAACAATATAACTATCACATAGAGCATGTTTTTCATGATCTATAAACACTAGAGCTTTATTATAAACATTTTCAAAAGAATCCTCAGGAACATGACATTTGTCCTCCTTTGGTAAGCATGGGGGACAATCAAATAATGTAAGGGGTAAAGAGTTACTCTCATTAGAAGGTAGGGATGGGTGGATCCATTCTTCCTCCTCTTGATCATCACTCTCCTCCTCTTTTTCATCCAATGAGCTTCCAGTTTCAGCAATTTCTTCTTCCATAGGTTCCTGCAAGGCATTAGTCTCTTCCATTGGTGGAGAGCATCTATTAAGATATTCAAGAATATAGCCATTTTCTACCTTGTAATTATCAAAGAAAAATTTAAGTATATCATAAACCTCATATTTATAAGGTGAATCATCAGTGTTTTCCAGCAAACTAGCAAGTTCAAAAGCACCCTTCCAAGCAATAAATTCTTCAATTTGTTCCACATCATAAAAGTCATAATTCCCTTTAACATAAGAAGATATGGTAACATTATCATTATACTCACATTGAAAAGGGAGGTGTTTATACCTCCTATAGCAACAAGATTTATCAAAGCAATAAGTAACATTATAAGTAGAGCACACGTTTCTAGCAATGATATTCAATTTATCAATTTGTTCCCATAAGTATTTCCCTTTTTGTGACAAGCGGTGTTCCTTATAATAATATTTTTGTTCTTCCATGAACCCACCTTGCCAATAAGATTCAGTTTCAAAGAAACCAACCATTGATAGAAAGCATGATAAAGCAAGACAATAACAAACCAACGAAAACACCAACTATAGTAGGAACTAATTTTTTTGTGTTTTTGATAAAGAAACAAGCAAACAAAGCGAAAGTAAACTAAGCAAAACAAAAATAACAAAGTAAAGAGATTGGTTATGAGGGACTCCCCTTGTGAAGATGTCCTTGAGTCCCCGGCAACGGCGCCAGAAAAATGCTTGATGGATCAGTGTACGACGCTAGAAAAGAGCTGGTGCGGTGTTGATGTAGAGCTCGTTGGGAACCCCGAGAGGAAGGTATGATGAGCACAGCAGCAAGTTTCCCTTAGTCATGAAACCAAGGTTTAATCGAACCAGTAGCAGCAAGGAAACACCCCAAAGGTTTTGCTAGCTGAGCCTTGGCAGGGCGCACTACGGGTGCTAGTAGCAACGTGGAGACCTGCACAACACAACCATAGAACTTTGTCCCCAACTTGCGATGAGGTTGTAAATCTCACCGTGTTTTGTGGAAAACAAAGGATTAAACGTATTGAATGGAAAGAAGTAAAAGTTTGCAAAGAGTAAACACAAAGAAGTAAACAGTTTATAGATTGTATGTAAAGAAAAAGGACCCGGATCCATAGTTCACTAGAGGTGGCTCTCCTTAAGATAGATAACATGCTGGGTGAACAAATTATAGCGGGGCAATTGACAAACATCGAGAAAGCAATACATGCATATACTAATCATCTTGACTCCTTTGAGATTCGATTGGGCATTACAACATTATACATAAACCGCCATCCAACTGTATCTATGACCAATAATCCACCTTCAGGTTATCATCCGAACCCCCTCCAGTATTAAGTTGCAAGCAACAGATTATTGCTTTACGAACTGCGTGTAAAGTAAACAATACGATTGTTCTATGAACAAAGGATTATTGTTTCCTCCCTAGTAGCAACATCACATCTAGTAGCTTAGAGATTTCTGTCACTTCCCAGATTACCAGAGGCATGAACCCACTATCGAGCATAAATACTAACTCTTGGAGTTGCTAGCATCTACTTGGCCAAGATAGCTACTAACAACGGAAAGCATGCAAGATCACAAATAACAAAGACATGATAGAATCAATAATCAATCTGAAATAGCATCTCAATATCCATCGGATCTCCGCATACACAACATGCAGAATTACAAATAGATGATCTTGATCATGAACGGAGCTCACAAGATCTAGACATGAAAGCACAAAGGAGGAGAACCAGCCATCTAGCTACTACATGGACCCGTAGTCCAAGGATGAACTACTCACGCATCACACCGGAGGCTTGCATGATGATGAAGAAGGCCTCCAGGGTGAATTCCCCTCTCCGGCAGGGTGCCGGGAAGAGCTTCAGATCCCTCCCGATCTAGGGATGGAGATGACGGCGGCTACAGACTCTTTCGTGGATTTTTGATCGGGTCCTTAGGGTTTTCATCCCGAGGGCATCTTATAGGCGGAAGGAGAGGCCGAGGGGGTGCCTGGGCTGGCCACACCACCCCCTGGCGCGAGCCAAGCCTGGCCGCGCGGCCAGGTGGTGTGGCCGCCCTCTGGCCCCTCTCTGTCTCGTATTTTGGCATCTGATAACTTCCGGAAAAATAGTCACTTTGGCTTTTGTCCCGTCCAATTCTGAGAATATTCATTTTCTGACTTTCCTGGAACCAAAAACAGCAGAAAACAAGCAGTTGGCACTGTGGCTCTTGTTAATAGGTTAGTCCAAGAAATCATATGAAAAGTACTCCAAAGTGTGGACAAAACACAAGAAAGTGGATAAAACCAAGCATGGAACATCAAAAATTATAGATACATTTGCAATGTATCAGACGATCCAGGGTTACAGGCCTGGGTGTCAAACATATCTACGTTCGCATACAGTGGGTGTAAGCCATGTTGCACAGCGAATACACTAAGGTTGAGTTGGCGAGCCTAGCACGCCATAGAAGCGTGGCCTCAGAACACGGATGGTCGAAAGATCGAGCACGAGTCGCATGAATGATGTGACCGACGTTTAGCGTCCACCTTTGAACCCACATCGATGGCCGTGATCAATCGGGGGAGATGTGGCTGATAGGGGTCGTGTTATCACTAGAAACCCTTTTGGGGATAGGTGTTTCTGAGTGGAGTTATAATTGACTCATTTAATTATGAACTTAGTCTAAATTCCTTTTGCAATTATGAATGTAGAAAATGGTTCTTCCCGAGATTACCTTTCCTATCGACAATTGGTTAAAAGGAGAAAAGCTCAACTTAGATGGATCCAACTTTTCTACATGGGTCATACGCCTGTTTGATCTCCTTGGGGAGAACAATGTAGCTGACTACATGACCTGCGAGATGTATCTGGAGCCACCCTATTCTCATGAGACCCAGGAGTAGCGGGATTTGCGTTATCATCGTCGTGTGATGGCCACATTTATATCAGTGACCATGCACCTCGGAATGGAGGATGGGCTATGGCCAATGGTGGGGAGTCTCAAGCCCTGAATGGTCATGGCACATCTGAGAGCACATTTCGTGGAACAAGTGCGCATGTGGGAGTATGGGCTGATGGGGGACTTCCTCTCCATAAAGATGGAGGAGGGCTCCTCACTAGATGAGCACTTGTTGCGCCTTTATGATGCGTACATGAGTCTGGCATACTACCTGGACAACTGGTTCTCAAGCTCATTTGCGATGGGAGTTGTGTTGCGGTCGCTTCCTCCAAGCTTCCAAGCACAAGTCAGGATCTGTGTTATGAGAGGCGACACGGAAACACTGGATTTCCTCGAGTTCATATCACATTTCAGAAATGTGATAGATGAACCCAACGTCGCCGGAGTCGTCAATGACAAAGGTATATATTTGATATACAGTTTTATAAATGTTATAATCTTACAAACACATTGCAGTGTTAAGTATATCTGATACTTGTTCTATTTTACTGAAAACAGGTCCTTTTGCATGAGACGTGCTTGCTAGAAGGAGGTGACGTTGCGTGTTGATGGAGAGCATAATGATGATGGCCGACGACACTCTCCCTCGACATTTATCATTTAGTTTATTTTAGGATGATTAATGTAATCAAGAGATTGTGAACTTCTTTAGTGTGTCTCACACTTCGTGAGACGGTTATTCATATGAGTTTGTAACAAATAGTTGTTCTGCTTTTATGAATGATTTCTATTCGTGTTCATATCTTGTTTGATTACTTGTGAATTGTCCTTATTGATTGAAACTAATTGATAATGCATGAACATTTGTAAAATATTAAAATGCCTTGTTTAAAATACCCAATTTAATGATATGTTCATTAATGATGAAACCATTGTTTAAATTCAAAGTTATGTGATAATATGTGAAAGTTATTCGATATCTCATCACATATGAATCATGCCTAAGTTCGGCAAAATAACTTGAACACCGTGCATTACTTGAATACAGAGTGTTTAAAGAATTGTTAAAAGTGAATACATATTCGATGTATTGTGTTTTAACGAAAATGGTAATTATCATTAAATGATTGTTTAAATGGGTAAAGTAGTTTACCAAAGGAAACATGAATATGAAACTATTTGATTTGATCAAAGTGTTTCATTAACAAAGGGTATAAATATGAAAGAGAATCTAATTACTATGATTTGATCAATAGTAATGAAATTCGAACTTTATAAATGGCATAAAAGTAATTGTGAAATGTAAAGCATTTTGAAACGTTAAAATGCAAAGCATCACAATGTGATATTAGATATCAAAAAGGGTTGAATAGAAGGCACCAAATAAATCGTTGTAGTGTAGATGTAGAGACCATTAGTTAGAAATAGTTAGCACTCAATTAGAATGTAGTAAACCATTAGAATTCGTGAAAGTTTTGGGATTATTCGATATAACCAAAACAATAGCGAATAAGTCCTTGTAGTATATTCATTGGAAACTTTGAATATGAAATCCATAGCTAAAACCAAAAGGAAAGCAAGATCTGTATTGCTTGGATTTTGGTGCATTCTTGAGAAAGGTCACTTTTAGTGATATTTCTCAATTATGAAGCAAATGGGAATTAGTGTAAAACACAATGAGGATTCAAAACCCTGCATCAGAGTGTTGAGAAGCACAACGGACAGCGTTCCTGAACGATTCTCTTCACGGAAGGAAAGAATCAATGATTTTGATCATTGTGTTTTCCCTCCACTATTGTTTTTCACTACATGGAGTAGGATTCAAAATGTAAATCCATATCTTGTATGGAGACATTTGTGAATCACTTGTCATGATTTTTTAAATATGACATATCTACGAACTACTAAGGAAATAATGGTGAACTAGAATTATGAGAAATCCTAAAAGCAAAATTCACTTGAGATTAGAAAGCAATTCGTTGCTGAATCTCCCAAGTAAAAGGGGTTACTTGGAATTTTCCCAAATGACTGCAAGGCCACAATGGAAAAGGGGGTGAATGACAAAAGCACAATTTGTCAAATATTGGATGAATTCAAATGAATTTGATTCATATGTGCTAAATGTCTAGTGGATTTAAAACTAGTAAAGTACTAATATCTCATAGTAAAATCTCCAAGTTTGATATTTGATCAAAGGATTTTGAAGTTATTCAAAATAGCGAGTGGATATGCAATTTGCATAAGATTGAGTGGGAGCTATGAAAGTCTTCCTGAAACAATATGTGATTGACATATTTTTGAGTGGGAGCAATATAAGTCTCAAATTCAAATATGTAGGAACATATTTTGAGTGGGAGCTTATAGGAGTAATTCTTAAGTATGTTAAGAATGAAGGCACAAATACTTATAAATAATGATTTATAAGATGTAGAAGTTGATAATAGGTGTATTATGATATTATGTAGTATTCCTTAAGGGATTCTGAAAGGGGTTCCAGAATAGAAGTTAATTAAGGAACTGGTCCTTAATAACTCAAATTAGGAATAGTATTAAGTTTAGCATCAATGGTTGATAGAAAGAAAAGGATGATCGTCATCCACTATGTTGAGACATAGGTTCTTTCTTAGAAAACCATGATGATAACTTAGCAAAATATATATGATCCAATATGGAACATTTAAAAGTGATTAAGTTTTAATCATAGAACGTTGAGCTAAGTTTTGTCCGCAGTGTCTAGTAGAGAACTGTGGACATATTTTCCAAATCCATAAAGGATAACATATCTTAAAGCATAAAGAGCTATGTTATAAGGGAATATGTTGGAAACTCTTGTAGATACCAATTAAAGTCAAGTAGGAAGCGAGGTGAACAAAACATCGAAAGTTGCACAGAGTGCATTAGTGTTTTGATGAATACATTTATAATAATAGGTAAGGGTACCATCTAAAGTGTTGTATAATGTTATGGCGGGACTAGTTCGCTTTTAACATAGAATGATGTGTCCCAGGGCACAGTGCCCATAAGAAAGCCCTCGAGGTTGATCTAACGTCACTGTAGGCTCCTGGAATCAGGCCTCGTCCTGCTGCCATAGCGACGATACATACACACAGATGCTATCATGTGATGATAAAGTTTTAATGTCAATCAAGGGGACATTAGTAAGTTGCAAAGGATTTGGGACTGTAAAGTACAGACCTAAGACTCAACCTCTTCCATGAGCAAGCATGTTCAGGGTACCAGATATATGGTGTCAATGATTGACAACAAATGCAGCTAGTGTATTTGTACTCTAGTGCAAGTGGGAGACTGTTGGAAATATGCCCTAGAGACAAATAGTAGTAAGGACTATTATCATATTTCATATAGTTTATGATTAAGTTTTATATCATGCTATAACTGTATTGAGAGGAAACGTCAATACACGTGTGATATGCAAACAACCAGGGGTTTCCAGTGAAACTCTAGTCACTGGTTCATTGGTCAACAGATGATCAAGTTTCCTGATCATGTGGCATTTATGCCAGTTGGAAATGAGGTCATCTCATTCTAAGAATGGGATGATGAACCAATACCCAACCTAAACATCGTGACCCGATCATGTCACGAAGTTCAAGTTATGATGATTAGAAATGGATCCTCGTAGACTATTCCTTAGACCGTGAGGCGATATCAATCACTATCTCCCGAGAGTGATTAGATAGCATCAAACGCCATCTGGTAAAACGGTGGTTATAAAGGTGTGTTCAGGTACTTGGAGGAAACCATAGAGGCAATATATGTCAAGAGCGGGATTTGTTCGTCCATGTGACGGGAAGATACTCAAGGGCCCACTCGGAGAAGTTATATCCAATAGCTGCCAAGCGTGTGATTAGATCACGGGGATATCACTTGTCGAAACAAGTCAAGTAGCATTGTTCAGTAATGAGATTGAACACGACATGGTGATGTCATTGATCAGATCTCGGGTAATGCAAGTATCGAGTGACAAAGGGAATAAGACACGACTGTCCCGGTTCAAACGACGAAAGATCTTCGTGGAACGCACAGGGGTCACATGGCCATCTAGGTCCCTCTGTCGATCATTGGTGCGGGAGTGTCCCGACCATGTCTGGAGTGTTCCTGAACCGTGGGGTATCACGCTTAAGGGCTTGATGATGCTTAGAGAGTGTTCATAGGATCGGTAGAATCGCCAAATAAAAGAAGGGAGAAAACCATAAGGGTTTCGGTAAGTCCAGAGGATGTCCGGAGTGGAGATGGAAGGTGTTCCATAGCCACGAGATTGAATAATATGTGAATGAATCTTTAAATATTGATTTAATCATTTATTCATATAAAGAGAAAATCAATTAAAGGTCAAAAAGGCTTAATGGGCCAATTTCGGAGGGAGGGGGCCCATTAGGGGAAAGGAGAAAGGGGAGAGGGGCCAAGGGGGAGGCCGGCTGGGCCTAGCCCCCCCCCCCCCCCGCGTGCAGGGCCCACTAGGTGGCCGGTGGGCACCTCCTCCCCCCTCCTCTCCTTTAGTCCCACCCCGGGACTTTGAGGGAGGTAGTACCTCCCCTCCCCCTATATATAGTGGGGTATTTGGCCTAGAAAAATACACCAATAATCAATAAAGGTCGCCCCACTTTTGGGAGGACCTCTAATTGATATTTTCTCTCTCCCCTCTCTCTCGTGACCGTGGTCCCAAGTCTGGACTGCGCGAGCGAGAGATATCTTCACCGCGGAGTGCCGTCGCGCTGCGGGATTCAGATCCGGGAGCTCTACTTCCGCAACTGCTGCTGGATCGGGGAAGCGGGAGTCATCGTCAGCCACCGGACGTGTGTAACTCCCCGCGAGGTGTCGCACTTGAGGCACTCAAGTCGTTGGAGCCAGAAGGAGCACAAGGACTTCATCACGACCTTGAGGTCGGCTTCGGCCCGTCTACATCAACCACACTCTCCTGAGCGTTGACAACGCTTTTCAGTCTTCAAGGGTAAGTTCGTGAAAAGCCCCTCCCGTTACTGTATTACTAATAGATAGGTCCTGGCAGCTTTAGGGGTTCAGGGGCGTAGAGTAAAATTTATTGTTTTTATGCATGGAACCCCAACAGATACTATGATTTTTCTTGGGAAAAACGATCAGAATATTTTACACATGAAGTTCATGTTATACTATTTTGAGAGTATGTCTGGTATGAAAATAAACTATCATAAGTGTGAGGTTTTTGTGCTGGGGAGTTATCTGGAGGAACATAATAGAGTTGCTAACCTATTTAATTACAAGCTGGGACAGTTGCCTCTTCAGTATTTGGGCATGCCAATGGGTGAATATAGACTGAACAGTGATCAATTTTTTCCATTGGTTTGGAAGATCACTAATAGGATAGATCCATGGCATGGGATATTAATGTCATTTGTTTCTAGGCTTACTCTATCCAATGCTTGTTTGTCAAACATGTCAATGTGTCGGATGTGATTCTACTTCTTGGGAGAGGTGTGCATGTGGAAATGGAAAATATGAGATGGAGGTTTTATTGGGAAGGATGTTTTCAGTCCTTTAAATATCATATGATGAAGTGGGAAAGTGTGTGTAGACCTAAAGAATTTAGAGGTTTTAGTATTGTCAATACTAGATACATGAATATTGCACTTTTGCTGAAACGGATGTCAAAGCTTTTCAATGATTCCTCTGAGGCTCCATGGATTTAGATTCTTAAAAAGAAATACATGCCTTATGGTGAGTCCATCCTAATGAATGAAGTTAGAGGATCCTAGTTCTAGAATGGCTTGCAAAGTTTGATGAAGTGGTTTGTTTGGGGTTCTATTCACTTAGTGGGTGATGGTAAAGCTACAAGGTGCTGGCATGATGTGTGGATTGGAACAATTCCTCTTAAGATTGATTTCCCATATTTGTTCTAGGCTGCTAGGAATCCAGATGCTTCTATAGCTCATAACTATGATCTTCATTCACATTCCTGAAATGTGGGCTTTGATACGTTCATTTTGCATCACTATTTTATATCATAATTTACTGTTATTCATTGATATATTTCATATTAAGAGATGATACTTATGTTATTTCATCTATTTTTGCATGATTCATGACTTTTGGAGGATGAACCACTGGAGTCAGGATTCTGATGGAAAAAGGCACTATCTAGATGCAATATTGGCGAAGATCAGAAAATCCTAGAAAATATACGGAAATTCCTATTTTTCCAAAAGACGAAGGAGGCCAGAAGGGGAAGTGGAGATGGGCCACAGGGGCCCCACACCACCCTCTGGCGTAGGCCACCCCTGGCCGCGCCACCAGGTGGTGTCGCCCCCCTGGCCCACCTCCAGCATCACCCTTTGGCGTATATAATCCCCTCGAAACCCTAAGACTCGGGGGGAACCACAGAAAGGTTCCGCCGCCTCTGCGGGGCGGAAACTACAGAAGAGAAAGAGCTCTCCGGCAGGCAGAAATCTATCGGGGAAATTCCTTCCCGGAGAAGGGAAGTCGTCGCCATCAACACCGTCATCAAGCTAGACTTCATAGGGATCATCATCATATCCACCATCATCTCCACCAGCACCATCACCACCACTCCGTACTGCTATAACAATTGGGTCGAATCTTGCATAGTTCTTAGGGGAAACTTTCCCGGTGTTGATTACTTGTTGTAGTTGATGCTATTGAGTGGAACCATTGAATTATTGTTCATGTTCAGATTGTTACTTATCATTATTTCATCTCTGATCTTGATCCATATGATGTCTCGTGAATAGTTCGTGTAGTTCTTAAGGACATGGGAGAAGTCATGTTGTTAGTAGTGGAATTGTGTTGAGAAAGATTTAATGGTTTGATATTTATGTTGTGGTGATATTCTTCTGGTGGTGTCATGTGAACGTCGACTACATGATACTTCAACTTTAGGGGCCTAGGGAAATGCATTGTGTATTTGGCTACTAATCGTGGGGTTGCCAGAGTGACAGAAACTTGAACCCCCATTAGGAAAGCTTTGCATAAGGGAGTGTAGGATCTCAAAGTTTAAGGCTATGGTTAGGTTTTTATCTTAATTACTTTCTTGTAGTTGCGGATGCTTGCAAGGGGTATAATCATAAGTATGTATTAGTCCTATGAAGGTCAGTACATTAGCATAGGTTCACCCACACAACACTTATCCAACCAAAGAAGATTAATCAACTATATGAAGCGAAAGCACTTGACAATATTTCCATGTGTCCTTGAGAACGTTTGGTCATCTTAAGTAATACAACCGGCTTGTCCTTTGCTAAAGAAAGGATTGGGCCACTTGCTGCAATTATTATTATTGTCTTTTATTTACTCACACTTTATTTATCCGCATTATCAAAAAACCCTAAAAATCCGTTTGCTAAGTATTTACCGAGAATTCCGGATCCAAACCACTTGTCAACACATTCTGCTCCTCGTTGGGTTTGACACTCTTACTTATCGAAAATACTGCGATACACCCCCTATACTTGTGGGTCATCAAGACTATTTTCTAGCGCCATTGCCAGGGAGTGAAGCGCTATTGAAGAGTGGAACTGGTAAAGGAAACTTCTACTGTGAGTATTGTTTATTTCTGTTTGTTACTTTATTTTCAATATGGATAGTTCACTTAGTTTCTTATTTTGGAATGCTACTACCACTGCTAAGGTAGTAGATGAACCACCATCTGCTAAAATTGATACTTTTAAAATACCTACAAAAATTGTTGATCATGTTATGGATAACTAGTATTTTAGAGATGGAACTGTCCATCCCGATGATCATTTGCTCTTTATACACGAATTATGCAGATTGTTCAAGTGGGTATTACAACTAATCAAGTTAAGAAAAAGTTATTCTCTGTATCATTGAAGGGCAGAGCTGAGGAATGGTATTAGCTGCTAAAGAATGGCCAATCTCTTGAATGGGAGGAAATTGTACCCCTCTTTTATTCCAAATTTTATCCTACTAGTGAGATTCATAAAGATCGGAATCAAATATATAACTTTTGGCCTCGTGATGGAGAGACTACCGACCAAGCTTGGGGGAGATTGAAGTTACTAATGCTCAAATGTCCTATTCATGAGCTCCCTAATAATATTATTATCAATAACTTTTATGCAAGGCTTTCTCTTCATGATAAGGATCTATTGGATGCTTCTTGTGCTGGATCATTTACACATATGGAAGAAGAAGCTAAATGGGATCTTCGAGACCGTATTATGGATAATGTTGAAGCATGGGAGAATGATAAAGGAAGAAAGTGAGGTATAAATTATGATTATGAATGCATTAAATCATTTATGGGAACTAATGACTTTCATAATATTAGTATTTATGGCCTTGATTCTCAAAGTATTGCAAATTGTTTTAAGGCTTTTGCCTCTTATATTGAAATTCCTAAAAAGAAATGGAACAAGTATCATGAGCCATATAAAGATATTGTTAATTGTGTTCCTGCTAGAAATACTGAAGTTTATACTGCTGATTGTGTTTTACCTGAACCTTACATTGAGAAAATACCTTTCCTTATTAAGGTAAAGGAACATTCTATGATAGCTAGTATGGTTAACAAAAGTACGAAGAAAGCTGTAGAACCTGATGAACAAATATATGTTGAACCTACTATAGCAAATGTGAAAGACTTTGTCACCAAAAATGTAGAAGATGGGCACATTATCCTTTGTAAGGATACTTCTAATATTGTTTCAAATCCTAGTAAAACTAGGAAAGCTAGTGCCCATGTGTTTTCTATCAGAATAAGTGATCATTGCTACTATGGTTCATGTGATGGCTGATACGTCCATTTTGCATCACTATTCTATGTCATAATTCACTGTTATTCATTGATATATTTCATATTGAGAGGTGATACTTATGTTATTTCATCTGTTTTTGCATGGTTGATGACTTTTGGAGCATGGACTGCTGCAGTCAGGATTCTGATGGAAAAGGTGTTGTTTGGAGGCAAAATTCGCGAAGATCAGAAAATCCGGGAAAATATACGGAAAATCCTATTTTTCCAGAAGACGAAGGAAGCCAGAAGGGGGCTGGAGATGGGCCACAGGGGGCCCACACCACCCCCTGGCGCGGGCCAGCCTAGGCCACGCCACCAGGTGGTGTGGCCGCCTTGGTCCACCCCTGGCACTCCCCTCTGGCGTATATTATCCTCCCGAAACCCTAAGACTCGGGGAGCAACCACAGAAAGATTCTACCGCCCCTGCGGGGTGGAAAACACCGAGAGAGAAAGATCTCTCCAGCAGACAGATTTCTGCCGAGGGAATTCCTTCCTGGAGAGGGGAGATCATCACCATCAACATCACCATCAAGCTGGACTTCATCGGGATCATCATCATCACCACCATCATCACCATCAGCACCCTCATCACCATCTCCATATTGTTGTAACAATTGGGTTGAATCTTGCATAGTTCATAAGGGAAACTTTCCCGGTGTTCATTACTCTTTGTAGTTGATGCTATTGAGTGAACCATTGAATTATTGTTTATGTTCAGATTGTTATACGTCATTATTCCATCTCTGATCATGATCCACATGATGTCTCGTGAGTAGTTTGTTTTGTTCTTGAGGACATGGGAGAAGTCATGTTGTTAGTAGTGGAATTGGGTTAAGAAAGATTCAATAGTTTGATATTTAAGTTGTGGTGTACTTCTTCTAGTGGTGTCATGTGAACGTCGACTACATGACACTTCACCTATATGGGCCTAGGGGAATGCATTGTGTATTTGGCTACTAATCGTAGGGGTTGCCGGAGTGACAGAAACCTGAACCCCCGTTAGGAAACCATTGCACAAGGGACATAAGGGTCTTAGAGTTTAAAGTTGTGGTTAGGTTTCTACCTTAATTACTTTCTTATACTTACGGATGTTTGCAAGGGGTATAATCACAAGTATGTATTAGTCCTAGGAAGGTCGGTACATTAGCATAGGTTCACCCACACAACACTTAGCAAGCTAAAGAAGATTAATCAACTATATGAAGCGAAAGCACTTGGCAGTCTTCCCATGTGTCCTCGAGAAGGTTTGGTCATCTTAAGTAATACAACCGGCTTGTCCTTTGCTACATAAAGGATTGGGCCACTTGCTGCATTTATTCCTACTGTCTTTTATTTACTCGTACTTTTTTTACTTGCTTTATCAAAAACCCCTAAAAAATCCGTTTGCTAAGTATTTGCAGAGAATTCCTGATCCGTACCACTAGCCAGCACCTTCTGCTCCTTGTTGGGTTCGACACTCTTGCTTATCGAAAATACTGCGATACACCCCCTATACTTGTGGGTCATCAGGAATATTTTCTGGCGCCGTTGCCGTTGAGTGAAGCACTATTGGAGAGTGGAATTGGTAAAGGAAACTTCTATTGTGAGTATTGTTTACTTCTGTTAGTTGCTTTATTTTCGGTATGGATAATTTTCTAAATTTCTTATTTGGTAATGCTACTACCACTGCTAAGGTAGTAGATAAACCACCACCTGCTGAAATTGATGCTTTCAAAATACCTATAAGAATTATTGATCGTGTTATGGATAACTACTATGTTGGGGATGGAACTGTCCATCCTGGTGAGCATTTACTCTTTATACACGAATTTATGCGGGTTGTTCAAGTGTGCATGTATTACTACATATCAAGTTAAGAAGAAGTTATTCTCATTATCGCTGAAAGGAAGAGCTAAGGAATGGTATAAGCTGCTGAAGAATGGTCAAGCTCTGGAATGGGAGGAAATAGTGCCTCTCTTTTATTCAAAGTTTTATCCTCCTAGTGAGATTCATAAAGATCGGAATCAAATATACAACTTTTGGCCTCTTGATGGAGAGAGTACAACTCAAGCTTGGGGGAGATTGAAGTTACTAATGCTCAAATGTCCCATTCATGAGCTCCCCAACAATATTATTATCAATAACTTTTATGCAAGGCTTTCTCTACATGATAAGGATTTATTGGATGCTTCTTGTGCTGGATCATTCACTCGCATGGAAGAAGAAGCTAAATGGGATCTTCTGGACCGTATTCAAGACAATGCTGAAGCTTGGGAGATTAACAAAGGTAGAAAGTCAGGTATAAATTATGATTATGAATGCATTGAATATTTTATGGGAACTGATGACTTTCAAAATATTAAAAATGCTTATGGTCTAGACTCTCAAGCTATTACTTCTTATTTTAAGGCTTTTGCTTCCTATATTGAAGTGCCTAAAAAGAAGTGGAATAAGTATCATGAACCTTATAAAGATGTTGCTAAGAGTGTTCCTGTAAGAAATACGAAAGTTTATACTGCTAATCATGGCTTACCTGAACCTTATATTGAGAAAATGTCTTTCCCAGTTAAGATAAAGGAACATTCTATGATAGCTAGTATGGCTAATGAAAGTGCAAATAAAGCTGTTGAACCTAATAAACAAATGGTTGATGAACCTATAATAGCAAATGTGAAAAACTTTGTTACTAAATATGAAAAAGAGGGGCACACTATCCTTTGTAAGGATACCTCTAATATTGTTTCACATAGTAGTGTTATGAGAGCTAGTATTCCTGTGTTTTCTGTTAGAATAAGTGATCATTGCTACGATGGTCCTTGTGATAGTTATATTATTAATTTTATGCATGATACTGAAAGTTATTATGAGAGAGGGAAAAGTGTTCTTATGTATCTCAATAATATCAAGTTTTCTCGTTTTATGCTGAAAGTTTTTATGTTGCACTTCTTTTGCCTTCCTATGCTTGTAGCCTCTGGTTTCAACAACTTGTTTGTTTACAAAATCCCCTTGCATAGGAAGTGGGTTAGACTTAAATGTGTGTGTGTTTTTGCTTCTTAATGCTCTTTTTCACTTCAATTCATATTCCTGAGTGAGCATCTTCAAAATTATCATGTCCATCTTAATGACTATAAAAAAACAGCTTTTTGGGAGACAACCCAATTTGTTTTTGCTTTCAGTTTGTTTTTGTTTCTTTGAGTCATGGAAGTTATTACTTCGGTAATAACCGCTCCTTATCTGTTTTGTTTGGTTTTTGTGTCAAGATCAACCTCTAATGAGAGAGAAGTAATATTTGGGGAAATTGCTGTCCCGAAACAGATTTTTGTGCTTCACCGTAAAAATTCGTGAGAGATCTCTGTCTGTCGGATTGAGCTGTAATTTTTTGTGCTTCTGCCCCAGATTGTTATTTAACTTTCGTTAGTTTTGCACTTTTTGATTTGAGCAATATAAGATTTTCGAAAAAATTGATCTTTACCTGATGGTCTGTTTTGACAGATTTTGCCACTCTTGCATTTGCTTCTTTATTCGATTTCCTTTTTGAATTCTTTTTGGGTTTTCGGAAGGAGTTGATACAGTAGATTTTGTTTTGATGGTTTTCAGTTGAATTTGAACTCAAAAGGTTTTATCACTTCACTTATACTAATGTTGCTAATGAGAACTGTGTGGAGTTTTGTGTGAAAGAAATTTCCAGGTAGTGGAGATAATGGTGTAATAAGGAAGAGAAGGGTTTTATGACTCAAGTAATAAGTGTATGAAGATGAAGATATCAATGATATTCAAGTGATGACTCCAGAAGTATCTACTAGATACAAAATTCAGAGACCTGCAGAGTCCGCTTTCAAATAGGTAACAGTTCTGGTAAGAAAAGTTCCGCAAAAATACTATCCAACTATATTTTTGCAGTTTTTAGTCAATAAGGAAAGCTACGAAGTAAAAGAGAGACGGAAATGGAGCCAGGGTGGCTCACACCACCCTGTGGCGCGGGCCCACTCCTGGCCGCGCCACCAGGTGGTGAGTGCACCCCGGACTCCGCCTCCGACTCGTTTTCTCCCAGTACCTTCCTTTTTGATATGAAACTTCGTAATATATAACCCCCCGGATCCCCTGAGGTTTGTATATTGTGTTTTCATCGTGTTTTTGTTTCGATCTATTTCTGCCAGGACATACTCTTTGAAGGTTTAGAAGCACAATGGTGTCCGCCAAGGATAAAGGGAAGGAGCCTATGGAGGGAGATCTTCAAGACCCCAGGAAGGAGGAGGAGATCAAGAGTGAAGATGAAGAGGAGCAAGGCCAACATCCGCACACCGGCACTACCATTGCAAGAATTGGAGTGGTGACAAAACCTGCCAGGGTTAGAAGGACTGCACGGATGCAAACTGGGGGGGGAAAGCTCCTCGTCACTGCTTGGCTCCACGGTCACTTCCTCCATGCACCAAGAATCCTTTCCATACCCTTATCCATGAGCATCAATACTAGAATATGCCCAAGGGGAAATTACCCTCCAATTGGGATTTGCCTCGTTCTAGCCATGTAGGAAAAGAAGACTTCAAGGAGGAAGAGTGGGGAAAGAATAGCAAGAGCTAGAATTCTCAACCTAACATGATCATGAGCCGCATTGAGCAAAACTCATAGCTGATTCGTAATCTCACCTTCGAGATTGAGGACTTGGGGAAACTTATCAGAGAGCTCATCGAGAGGATACCACCACCACCGAAGGAGTAATTCGTCATCAGGTTTGGCATCCCCTTGGTTTGTTCCAAGCTTGGGGGAGTGCCGCGGTATCGCATCACTATCCTCTATCTTTTTACCTTATTAGTAGAGTCATATCATGAATAGAGAAGTTATTATGTAGGATGGTTTGCATTATGGAAGTGTCCCCTCTCTCGTTAGATATGTATCCCTTGGTGTGAGTTGCCGTTATGGAATATTAATGAGAAGTTCTATCATTTACTCTTTTGCATAGCTTATATTAGTTTTTAATACATGGTTATATGATTGATCTTGTTGTTACTATTGGTATCACTTTGGGATCATTGAGTTAATTTAGTTGGTTTTGGCAAAGCTGGCTCGGTTAGTAGCAACACTATCTTTGAGAGTTGAATGAAAAGATAAAAGTACCTCTAAAGAAAAATAATTTCATCATCTTTCTTTCTTGATTTGCTAATAAGTCTAGTATTCTCTAGTTAAGATCTTTTGTGCTTCCAAGGGAGATTGCATGTTTGTCTTTATCATTGTATGTTTGTTTGTTTCCTTCAACTCTTGTACTTGCTACCCAGCCTTGCTAGCCAAAAACCTGTACTAAGAGGGAATTCTTCTCGTGCATCCACTCCTTTAAATCAAAACCCACGCCATTTGTGTCCACCATACCTGCCTATTAGCATTATTGCTCTTCCAAGTAAATTCTTGTTTTATCTACCTCCCAAATTAAACTTGTTATGTGAAAATTAGTGATTAAAGCTCTCATGAACTTGATGGCACACTTTGCTTTCTTGCACTTAATAAACTTGAACCATTGTGCTCACCTATGTTGCGTATATGCTTGCGCTTTGTAAGTTGTGAATTAGCAGAACCATGTTGTCATGGGGAACGCTTTCAACATTGTACTAGTACTTTGTACCTAGTCGATATCATATTCTTTTGTCTATGGATGTCGTCGGTGTGAAATGAAAGGGGAGCTTGTAAGTCCATGGAGTTATGCATGTGTGTTAGAGAAACGCCTGGGCCACTGGTCTAATCCATGCTGACATGGTGGAAACCTGCAGCGTAACCATAACGAGCATCTATGAAGCATTCTTCTTATAAAAAAGAGTTCGATATTGAGAAGAAGTGAAAAAGAAAAAAGAGATTATGAAAAGAGGAAAGAGAGAAAAAGCACCATATTCCCATGGTAAATAAGAAGATTGCTGAGATGTTTGTTGTCTGCTTGCCTTGTCATTTTGATATGTGGATTCTTCCGTATCATCGGGCAAGGGGTACCCCATTGGCGGTTCTCTATGATTCACATATGCTTACGATGACAAGAACTTACTAGTGACTAAACTTGAGTAGCATGAGGAGCGGCCCTCGTATCCAAGGGACATGAGATTCTCAATTTACAACTTGTCAATGCATATCCTCATATTTGATCACTTTAACCTTAATCACCTAAAGATGCCTATGATAGGGGCAATGAGAGATGAAAGCTAGTAAGTACCATAATTTTTGGGAGCTCTTTATGAGACTTGCAATCCCTGCTTCCCTCTACGAAGGGCCTTTCTTTTACTTTTTAGTTGAGTCAATAAACCTACTCCCTTTTATCTCAGCAAGTATTTTGAGTTGTTGTGTTTCATTCATTCATATGATGATTTATTCAATCATGTTTCTTATGTTCCTTGTTTTGCACATTGCTCTTATCTTGATGTTTACTACTTTGAAAGCTATCATTGAAAACTAGTTATTTGTGAACTCCAGCAAATTATCAACTATTCTTCGACCAAGAGCTAAGTTTGCCATTACCAATTATGATTTACTTTATGTATCTTTATTGTGTTTCCTTTACAAGTTGAGTTATATAATAGTGAGTTGTCTTCTATTATGATCTATGTATTGATGAATGAGATGCTTCTTGTCCGTATTATTTTATTGACTCTTCACTCCATAAACCCGAGGCCATGTTTATTGAGCTCAGTTTTGCTTGGGGACAAGCGAAGTCTAAGTTTGGGGGAGTTGATACGTCCATTTTGCATCACTATTCTATGTCATAATTCACTGTTATTCATTGATATATTTAATATTGAGAGGTGATACTTATGTTATTTCATCTGTTTTTGCATGGTTGATGACTTTTGGAGCATGGACCGCTGCAGTCAGGATTCTGATGGAAAAGGTGCTGTTTGGAGGCAAAATTCACGAAGATCAGAAAATCCGGGAAAATATACGGAAAATCCTATTTTTCCAGAAGATGAAGGAAGCCAGAAGGGGGCTGGAGATGGGCCACAGGGGGCCCACACCACCCCCTGGCGCAGGCCAGCCTAGGCCGTGCCACCAGGTGGTGTGGCCGCCCTGGTCCACCCCTGGCACTCCCCTCTGGCGTATATTATCCTCCTGAAACCCTAAGACTCGGGGAGCGACCACAGAAAGATTCCACCGCCTCTGCGGGGCGGAAAACACCGAGATAGAACGATCTCTCCGGCAGACTTATTTCTGCCGAGGGAATTCCTTCCCGGAGAGGGGACATCGTCGCCATCAACACCACCATCAAGCTGGACTTCATAGGGATCATCATCATCACTACCATCATCACCATTAGCACCCTCATCACCATCTCCATATTGCTGTAACAATTGGGTTGAATCTTGCATAGTTCATAAGGGAATCTTTCCCGGTGTTGATTACTCTTTGTAGTTGATGCTATTGAGTGAACCATTGAATTATTGTTTATGTTCAGATTGTTATACATCATTATTCCATATCTAATCATGATCCACATGATGTCTTGTGAGTAGTTCGTTTTGTTCTTGAGGACATGGGAGAAGTCATGTTGTTAGTAGTGGAATTGGGTTGAGAAACATTCAATAGTTTGATATTTAAGTTGTGGTGTACTTCTTCTAGTGGTGTCATGTGAACGTCGACTACATGACACTTCACCTATATGGGCCTAGGGGAATGCATTGTGTATTTGGATACTAATCGTAGGGGTTGCCGGAGTGACAGAAACCTGAACCCCCGTTAGGAAACCATTGCACAAGGGACGTAAGGGTCTTAGAGTTTAAAGTTGTGGTTAGGTTTCTACCTTAATTACTTTCTTGTACTTACGGATGTTTGAAAGAGCTTTTTGGGAGACAACCCATTATATTTTTTCTTTCAGTTTATTTTTGTTTATTTGAGTCTTGGAAGTTATTACTTCTGTAATAACCTCTCCATATCCTTTTTTGTTTGGTTTTTGTGTCAAGATCAACCTCTAATGAGAGACAAGTAAGATTTGGGGAAGTTGCTGTCCCGAAACAGATTTTTGTGCTTCACTATAGAAAATCATGAAAAATCTGAGAACATCGTACTGATCTGTAATTTTTTGCGCGCATGCCCTAGGGTATTAATTAACTTTCATTAGATTTGCACTTTTTGATTTGAGAAACATAAGATTTTCGAAAAAATTGATCTTTACCTGCTGGTATGTTTTGACAGATTTCTGCCATTTTGCATTTGCCTCTTAAATTGATTTCCTTTTTGAATTCTTTTGGGTTTTCAAAAGGAGTTGCTACGGTAGCTTATGTTTTGATGGACTTCAGTTAAAATTGAACCCAAAAGGTTTATTATCTTGCATGCACTAATGTTGCTAATGAACATTGTGTGAAGTTTTGTATGAAAGAAATTTTCAAGTGTTAGGAGAGAATGGTGTAATGAGATGGTGAATGGTCAAAAGACTCAAGCATTATATTTTTAAAGATTCTTACAATAAAGATATTGATGTATTCAAGTGGTGACTCTGGAAGAATTTATTAAAGACCAAATTCAGAGACCTGCAGAATCCGTTTTCGAATAGGTAATAGTTCTGGTAAGAAAAGGTCCACGAAAAACTTTTCAATTTATATTTTTGCAGTTTTTATCTAACATGGAAGATAATGAGTCGAAAGAGGGACGAAAACGGAGCCCGGGGGCTCACACCACACCGTGGCGCGGGCCCACCTGGCCGCGCCACCAGGGGGTGTGGCCACCCCGGAGCCCGTCTCCAACCCGTTTTCTCCCAGTACCTTCCTTTTGTTGTTAAACTTTGTAATATATAATCCCACGGATCCCCCGAGGTCGTATATCGTGTTCTCTTCATGTTTTCGTTTCGATCTATTTCTGTCAGGAACTATTCTCAAGTTTAGAAGCACGATGGTCTCCACCAATGATAAGGGCAAGAAGCTTGTGGAAGATGATCTCCAAGACCCCAAGCAGGAGGAGGAGATCAAGGGTGAAGTTGAATAAGAAGTGAAGGAAGACCAGCATCCGCGCACCAGCACCACCATTGCAAGCATTGGAGTGATGGAACGTCATGTCAAGCTCAAAAGGACTGCATGGATGTCCATTAGAGGGATGGTTTTGCGCCTTTGCTTAGCTTCACGGTCACTTCCTCCACGCGACAAGAATCCATTCCATACCCTTATACATGAGCAGCAGTTCCAAAAGATGCCTAAGGAAAAATTACCCTCCAATTCGGATATGCCTCGTTCTAACCATGCAGGAGAAGAATACTTTAAGGAGGAAGAGTGGGGAAAGAATCACAAGGGCTGGGATTTACATCCCAACATGATCATGAACCGCATGGAGCACAATTCGGAGTTGATTCGTACTCTCACCTTCGAGATTGAGGATTTGAAGAAATTGATTGAAAAGCTTATTGAGAGAACACCACCACCTCCGAAGGAGTAATTTGTCATCAGGTTTTGGCATCCCCTTGGTTTGTTCCAAGCTTGGGGGAGTGTCGCGGTATCACATCATTATCTTTCATCTTTTTACCTTTTTAGTAGAGTCATATCATGAATAGAGAAGTTATCATATAGGATGGTTTGCATTGTGGAAGTATTTCTCCTCTAGTTAGTTATCTATGTATCCCTTGCTGTGAGTTGCCGTTATGGAATATTAATGAGAAGTTCTATCCTTTACTTTCTGCACATCTTATTTTAGTTTGTAATTTCTGTTATATGATTGATCTTGTTGTTAGTATTGGTATCACTTTGGGATCATTAAGTAAATTTAGTTGGTTTTGGCAAACCTGGCTCTGGTCAGTAGCAACACTGTTTGAGAATTGAATGGAAAAGATAAAAGTAATTTTAGAAATATAATTTCATTATCTTTCTTTCTTGTTTGGCTCATAAGCTTAGTGTTCTCTAGTTAAGATCTTTTGTGTTTCCAATGAAGATTGCATGATTGTTTCTAGCACTTGTATGTTTGTTTCCTCCAATTCTTATGCTTGCTACCCAGCCTTGCTAGCCACAAATCTGTAATGAGAGGGAATGCTTCTCGTGCATCCAATCCTTAAACTAAAACCTGTGTCATTTGTGCCCACCATACCTACCTATTAGCATTAATGCTATTCCGAGTATATTCATGGTTTTATCTACCTTCCAAATTAAACTTGTTATGTGAAAATTAGTGATTAAAGCTCTCACAAACTTGATGGCACACTTTACTTTCTTGCACTTAATAAACTTGAACCATTGTGTCCAGCTATGTTGCTTATATGCTTGCACTTTATAAGTTGTGAATTAGCAGAACCATGTTACCATGGGTTCCGCCGCCTCTACGGGGTGGAAACTACAGAGAGAGAAAGAGCTCTCCGGCAGGTAGAAATCTGCCGGGGAAATTCCTTCCCAGAGAGGGGAGATGTCGCCATCAACACCGTCATCAAGCTAGACTTCATTGGGATCATCATCATCATCTCACCATCATCTCCACAAGCACCATCACCACCACTCCGTACCGCTGTAACAATTGGGTCGAATCTTGCATAGTTCTTAGGGGAAACTTTCCCGGTGTTGATTACTTGTTTTAGTTGATGCTATTGAGTGGAACCACTGAATTATTGTTCATGTTCAGATTGTTACTTATCATTATTTCATCTCTGATCTTGATCCATATGATGTCTCGTGAATAGTTCGTTTAGTTCTTAAGGACATGGGAGAAGTCATGTTGTTAGTAGTGAAATTGTGTTGAGAAAGATTTAATGGTTTTCTATTTAAGTTGTGGTGTTATTCTTCTAGTGGTGTCTGATATATTGCAAATGTATCCATAATTTTTGATGTTCCATGCTTGGTTTTATCTACTTTCTTGTGTTTTGTCCACACTTTGGAGTACTTTTCATATGATTTCTTGGACTAACCTATTAACAAGAGCCACAGTACTAGGTGCCTGTTTTCTGCTGTTTTTTGGTTCCAGGAAGTCAGAAAATGAATATTCTCGGAATTGGACGGGACAATAGCCAAAGTCGATATTTTACCGGAAGTCATCTGGAGCCAGAATACGAGACGGAGAAGGGCTAGGGCCTGGCCACACCACCTGGTCGCACGGCCAGGCCTGGCCCGCGCCAGGGGGTGGTGTGGCCGCCTCCAGCACCCCCTCGGCCTCTCCTTCCGCCTATATATTGCCTTCGGGACCAAAACCCAAAGTACCCGATCAAAAATCCACGAAACAGTCTATAGCCGTCGTCATCTCCATCCCTAGATAGGGAGGGATCTGAAGCTCTTCTCGGCACCCTACTAGAGAGGGGAATTCACCCTGGAGGCCTTCTTCATCATCATGCAAGCCTTCGGTGTGATGCGTGAGTAGTTCATCTTTGGACTACGGGTCCATGTAGTAGCTAGATGACTGGTTCTCCTCCTTTGTGCTTTCATGTCTAGATCTTGTGAGCTCCGTTCATGATTAATATCATCTATTTGTAATTCTGCATGTTGTGTTTGCGGGGATCCGATGGATATTGAGATGCTATTTCAGATTGATTATTGATTCTATCATGTCTTTGTTATTTGTGATCTTGCATGCTTTCCGTTGTTAGTAGCTATCTTGGCCAAGTAGATGCTAGCAACTCCAAGAGTTGTGATTTATGCTCGATAGTGGATTCATGCCTCTGGTAATATGGGGAAGTGACAGAAATCTCTAAGGTACTAGATGTGCTGTTGCTACTAGGGAGAAAACAACAATCCTTTGTTCATAGAACAATCATATTGTTTACTTTACACGCAATTCGTAAAGCAATAATCGGTTGCTTGCAACTTAATACTGGAGGGGGTTCGGATGATAACCTGAAGGTGGATTATTAGTCATAGATTCAGTTGGATGACGGTCTATGTATAATGTTGTAATGCCCAATCAAGTCTCAAAGGAGTCAAGATGATTAGTATATGCTTGTATGCTTTCTCGATGTTTGTCAATTGCCCTGCTGTAATTTGTTCACCCAGCATGTTATCTATCTTAAGGAGAGCCACCTCTAGTGAACTATGGACCCCGGTCCTTTCTTTTACATACAATCTACAAACTGTTTACTACTTTGTGTTTACTTTCTGCAAACTATTACTTCCTTCCATTGGATACGTTTAATCCTTTGTTTTCAACAAAGCCGGTGAGATTGACAACCTCATTGCAAGTTGGGGACAGAGTTATGTGGTTGTGTTGTGCAGGTCTCCACGTTGCTACTAGCACCGGTAGTGCGCCCTGCCAAGGCTCAGCTAGCAACACCTTTGGGGTGTTTCCTTGCTCCTACTGGTTCGATTAAACCTTGGTTTCATAACTGAGGAAAACTTACTACTGTGCTCATCATACCTTCTTCTTGGGGTTCCCCAACGAGCTCGTTAATACACGAGTCAGCAGTGTCATGTGAACGTCGACTACATGGTACTTCACCTTTATGGGCCTAGGGGAATGCATTGTGTATTTGGCTACTAATCGTGGGGTTGCCGGAGTGACAGAAACCTGAACCCCCGTTAGGAAACCTTTGCATAAGGGAGTGTAGGATCTCAGAGTTTAAGGTTGTGGTTAGGTTTTTATCTTAATTACTTTCTTGTAGTTGCGGATGCTTGCAAGGGGTATAATCACAAGTATGTATTAGTCCTAGGAAGGTTAGTACATTAGCATAGGTTTACCCACACAACACTTATCCAACCAAAGAAGATTAATCAACTATATGAAGCGAAAGCACTTGACAATATTCCCATGTGTCCTTGAGAACGTTTGGTCATCTTAAGTAATACAACCGGCTTGTCCTTTGCTAAAGAAAGGATTGTGCCACTTGCTACAATTATTATTATTGTTTATTTACTCGCATTTTATTTATGTGTATTATCAAAAACCCCTAAAAATCCGTTTGCTAACTATTTATAGAGAATTCCTGATCCAAACCACTTGTTAACACCTTCTTCTCCTCATTGGGTTCGACACTCTTACTTATCAAAAATACTGCAATACACCCACTATACTTGTGGGTTATTAGGCTTTATTAGAGCTTTTGGACCTTCTAATATGCATCAATGGGAGTTGGTGATGGACGTGATTAGCCCATTTTTCCTCTCTGATCAACAAGACAGAATCAGGTGGGCCTTTGAGAAAAATGGGGAGTATTCTACTAGGTCTATGTATAGGTGGTTAGCTTATGAGGGAGTCTCTGATCCACAACTTATGGAAGTCTAGAAACTAAAAAATCCCTATGAAGATCAAGATTTTTTTGAGGCAAGTAATTCATTATAGGCTCCCCACAAGAGAGCAAATCTTGATAAGGAGGGGGAGAACTTCTGCCTTTTTTATTTTGTGTTATGCTATGTAGTTTGTTGATCATTTGCTTTTCTTTTGCCATGTTGCAGTTTTTGTTTGGACTGTTGTTAGGGTCTCTGTTGGATGTCCATATATCCCCCACTCTGTCTTGGATCTCCTCTCTCTGACCAGACATGGAATGGTGGAAAACTTTGTCGCCATTTGGGTAGGAGCTGCTGCGGTGATGTGGTCTATCTGGACCATACGCAACGAGTTGATTTTTGAAGGAAGATTCTCAAGCAACCTGCTGACGCAGTGTACTGTGTGATCTTCTATCTTCAGCAATGGATGCCATTGTGGGATGAGCAGCTAGAAATGGTCTTGGACTGGGTGATCAGGAGGTGCAGAAGACATGTGAAGGTGCTTGGAAGTAGAAGGAACTAAAAGCTTTTGATCTCTTTTGGCCTCTATCTTTTGTTGTCTTTTTTTGGATGGTAGGGAAGTTTGGTAATTACTCTGAACATGTGTGTTCTGTTCTGTTTCGTGTGAGGGGAGTATGTGCCTTAGGGGCTCCGATGCTTGTTTACTGTGCTGGATTTGTTTAGCTGGTGATCCCAGTTTTCATTTGTAGATTGTAATAGAACCTTGTTTATTTTTATTAATGAAAAGCAAAGCTCAGACCTATTCTCTAAAAAAATGGGAAGAATTCTCAAAAATATTTTGGTATTTTCAAGTCACAACTTTTTATTTTGTGACCAAAGTAAATCCTGGCATGCATAGTCAGTGTTGGTGTCCTTTATCGTAGAAGTAGTTACTACGTAGTAATTTGTAACTCCATAAGCGAGAACCGAGGAGAACCGAGGTCCAGGAGTCTTTTTCCTCAACCTTATACCCTCCTCTCCCAAGAGCTACAGTACTTCGAGCTTTCTCCACGCCGCGCCACCCCGCCCCCAAGCATTGCTCGCTGGCGTTGCCGGCTGAGCTGGGGGAAGGGGGGCGACGGTTGCTATAGAGTAGCTAGTAGTTAGTTTTTGGGGCCTCGACCCCGTGTTTGGTGCCCTGGTGCTGCTCGGGAGGCTGCCCCTTTCCTCAGCCAGGATGCGGCGGCGCGCCCCCTTGCCCCCTTATCTCCCTAGTGAGGGTGGTGTTGGGGGAGGGCTCGCCTCTCCCTTAATAATGGCTCGCTGGAGCCCGGTCCTGTCGAAGATTTGGTATTCCCCTTTGATCCGTCCATGGTGGTGTGGGATAGGGGAGCTCCGTCCGCTGGCGGTTCCGTGCTCGAGCGGTTGTTCGTCTCTTCTTCCCTGTGGTGCTGACCCGCTTGCGATTCCTCTTCCGGTCGGCCGTGGCAGCGAGGGGAGGAGGTGTTCGAGCGATTGGCGACTGCAAGAGGAAGAGGCGATGGATTTTGCCTCCTGACGCATCTGCGCGGCGGTAGGAGGCCGCCGTGGGTGGTTCCCGGCGGTCTTCAGAGGAGTAAGACGCCGACGGTGCCATTCCAAGCGAATCCTCGTCATAAGTGCATCTTTGGAACTCGGGCCAGCCTGGATGCCCGCCGCTTTTCTCTATTCCTCTTGGCCGGCCATGGCGGCGAGGGAGAGGTTGCAGGTAGCAGCGTGAAAAAGGCTTGGCCTGGGCGCCCAGGAGAGTTTCGGTCTTCCCCTTCTAGCAGATTTCACCCCGCTTCTCCGACCAACTCTGCCCGCCTTCACCCACCCGTGGCAGGAGTGTTGTGCTGGAGTGCGGGTTGTTCGATATCGATGGAGCTTGCGAGGTTTATTCCGTCAGGGATTACCGGAGCATGGAAGCGACATCGGCGAGCTTCATCTTGACGGCTGCGTGCCGTCCGTTACAGCCGGTGAGCTCCGACATCTGTTTAACCTCCATCGGAGGCCCTTTTCGGGTTAGCGGCCACGTCCAACGTCGGCTCTGAAGCAAGTGGCTCTGTCTCAGCGACGGTTCTCGGCGACGGTGCAGCTGACCTTCGACTCGGCAGTGGAGATAGGGAGGGACCTGATTGCAACTCAAACTTTTTAGCAGGGCCTTATCCACTTAAAATGGGGACCTATGTGTTTACTCCTTTTTTATATGGATCTTCTATAATATTGTACTCGTACATGTTTGCGATTAATAGAAAGCTTCCAGGCTCTTCGGGGCTCTTCCCGTTAAAAAAAAGGGTAGTAATTTGTATTTACTTTACATTCCCCCTTTTCATGAGGATGCTGAAAATAAGCAAACAAGCCTCATTGTTCTAATGTATGCACAATAATAACATCCGTATGAATTTTACATGTTGTTACAATTCTAAATTAATATATAGTTTATTTTTCTTAAAAAGGACGGGTGGGACAACGCTTGCCTTTGAATGTAGCTCTCCACATTATCTAGATAAGACAATATATATAAGTTGTACAATGTATATCTCGTATTGTCATCTCTAACAATTAATGAGAATTAACTATTTTTAATAATTAATTGGTTTGCTAAGGGAACATATATGGTACAATGGAGAAACTAGCTTCTCTTATTTTTAAGAGATCATCTTTTAGATAAGAAAAAGATAAGAGGAGACAATCTTCTTTTTCTAATTTCTTTCTCTTTGAAATAAGCAAAAATCTAACATGACGCCCACAGTTCGCTCAAAGTCTCCGGGTTTCTTGGCTGCCAAGTACCATTGTGAATCGAACACGTGGTGGCGGTGAGCTGTAGCCGCGTGAACTGGAGCCAGACGCGTCGTACTGCCTCGCACGGCTGCCTGCCCCAAGGAATCGTGCCCAGTTCGTACTCCTCGCAGAAAAAAAAAACTGCCCAGCTTTTGCTTTGCAAGTGCCACAAACAATATAGAACTAGTACAACTCTTTTCCCACCAAAAATACAACTCGCAAAAAATAGAAAAACCGAACTCGTCTTCAATTTTCCTGCTTGCAACGTCGTGACTGGTACAAACTGTGCAGCGGAGTTTCCTTTTTTTTTTTACCGGGAGCGACAGGGACCGGTCGTGGACGGTGGATATAAAAGCCCGCAAGCCGGGGCGGCAAAGGCCCAACCAAAGCCCAGGACCGAAGCCAGAAGAAAACCCTACTCTCGTCTCGTCGACGAGAGATCTCTACTATCTAAAAAGAACTTAGTGGTTCCGTTTTCTGCCATCTATCACTACGTCGTTTTTTTCGTCCGACTGCCCTCGCCCGTCGCCTCCTCCGTAAACCGGGACTTGCTAAATTAACGCTTCGTCAAATCATCCTCGCTTTGTTCGCTTCGCCCTCTCCCGGCCGACCTCCATCCTGAACCCCCGCCCTTGTCCCTGGACCGGCCATCGGCGGCGCCCTCCTCTCTATACCACCGACGACGCTCTCCCAACTCAGCCACTACCGGCGTCCTCCCCTTCTAGCCAGCGGCGGAGCCATCCCTTCCCGAGGGCAACAGCAAGCAAGCGAGTACCAGCGCAAGATCAGACGACCACGGGAGGAGAGGATCTCAATCGATCGAACTCGCCATGACTACCGAGTAGTAAGCCGCCTCCTGCCTTCCTCTCTTCCCCCTCTTATCCCTCTGCTTAAATTGGCTCGGATCTACAGGGGTAGCCGCCGGTAGGTGGAGGAGCAGAAGCGCCGGCTATTTTATGGATTCCGGGTTCAGGTTCCCGATGCCGTTCTCGGCGGTTATCGCGGGGTACCTCATCCAGTTCGGCATCGCCCCCGTCGCCAACCTCCGCCCCGAGGACATCTCAAAACCACAGCCCGAACTGCTCCGCACTGTCCTCTACCGCTTCTTCGCCACATTCGTCGAAACTGCCGGGTACATACACGCCGTCGCTTCCTCCTCTTTATCCTCCACATTCACCTCCCGCTCGCTCGCTCACCGGATTGGATTTCGCCAGGGACAATACAGAGCACCACGCGGAGGCCATCCGGGTGCTGCGCCTCCACAGAAGGTCACAGGCCTTCCTCGAGTCCATCCATTTCAAGGACCTCTAGATCGGATCTAGGAGCTGCTGGTTCAAGACGGGCATCCAGTTATGATGTAACCCTCTCTCCTCTAGAATTTATCAATTGCAAATGTGGTCTTGAATTCTTGGTGAACTTGTGGATTTCAATCACGGCTTCACGCTGATCATCAATGGTTTTTTTTGTACTGGACGAACCTGGGTTGTTGATGGATGTACACAAATCGATTGTTGATGGAAGTCTTAATTATGCATGGACATTGGAAACGTGAATGTTGCTTTTACATGTAGCTTCCTTTTTCCTCTTTTGAGATTAAACTCTGTAACCTGACTATTACATATATATTTTTCTATAAATTGTGATGCATAAAATTTTAAGCCTCCCTCAAGATGCCATGGCGATTTTGTGGAGGTGGTGGCAGCGATTTCGCCCGTGTGGTGCCCTCACCAAGCGCAGCAGCAAGCGGATGCGTAACATGACAAGATCTTATGGTTTTCCATGTTCTTAATTCATCGTGCATTTTGAAGCTTCTGATTGGGGAAGTCTGCCATGGAGGTATCAGGTGCTTCCACTAACTAATTATACTATTGTATTTACGAATGCTACAATCTTTAGATAGTTTTTTACTTCACTTCACGAGACATGGTTCCAATAATCTTTTCCATGTCATTTTACCATGTCTTTTATCAGCATAGTTGCATCGTCACCCGTGAAACACACGGCTGCCGCTAGAATTCATGGCGGTGGAATTCGACACTGAAAAGATGCTCAAGTTCATGGCAGAAGAGATGAAGAAGGTGGACATTAGTGATATCGACAAAATTTGAGGGGGCTGTGAATACCCGAAGACTGACTGAAGAGTTCCTCGAGGAGGGAGACCGGGGAAGCATGTTGTGTCACTGTGTTGCTCCAGAAGGGCCGCACTTTCCTCAGCCATGCAGGAAAGGCGGAAGCGCTCACCTCTGATACCTGATCCTCGCATCACTCTACAGGAAAAAGAATCGAGAAGCTGGTGACTACCTATTTGTCCTAGCTTGAATTTTCTACATAATTTGCACTGTACAACTAGATATAGTGTAATTTGTGAACCATCCCTGCTCTTTATCCCGCACAAAGACCCGCCCCCAGATCCCATGGTGTCATCGATGAGGCATAGCAGTGCCACTGGCCGGAGTTCATCTATTCTCCCGTCCGCTTCAGGTAAACTTCCCTCCTCCACGCATCTCAGCCAGCTCTTCCTTTGTTTTTTCATCGATATTACATATATTATTTCACGGACACTCAACATTTTCCTCATTTATGCATTAGTATCTCTTGGAATATGTCATGCTTCCATCTCAAGAATCATTCTGCATGTTCTGTATGCAGCTGTACCGGAGTGTATTCATTGGTTTTTCATATAAATTGATTTTGTTTCTTCATTATCATTGTTGTGTCACACCTGATGGCAGGGGATCACTACATGCATGTTGTCTCAACTATGTTGCAAGCGTGCTAAAGTTTTTTGGTCTATTCTTTCCAATTCTGTTATACTTATTATGATTTCTTAGCTTCTTTTAGTATTAATAAATGGAATTGAGAAAAATGTGTAAATAAGATGTTACCACGTGATATCGGTTATTCAAGTCCTGGGCCTTAAATACAATTTTTGCATTATGAGGATTGATAATATGTTGTTGCTCTTCTGTTAGAGTACATACTTACTGCACAAAAGTCATTTGATGTGCTTTACGAATTTACTAATAGAATTTTATTGCTCTTGCTTGTAGAGAGGCGATAGTTACTTGGGTAGGAAATAAAATCAATTCAACAATGAGGAGAGCAATATGCTTTTTGTGCTTTCAAGGTGCTTGATGAAATTGAGTTTTGAGACATGCGTCCATGGAGAACCCAAGCCTCACCGTAGAGTTTCTTGTCAAGAGCATGCCATCTTGTTTAGAACTATCTAAGGTTTGTAAATATCTACTTCTGTCAAGAAGTTTTCTACTGAACCATGGATTCAACTTTCACAAATATTATGATCTTGTGCCTCGAATGTTGTAAGTATCAATTATGGTTTGTATTCATTTTCTGCCTAAGGACATCATGTTTTCCAGTGGTGTAGGCAATCATCAGATCCTCTGAAGATGTGGAATTACACTCAGTCCAAAGCACCTTGCTGCAGAATATGTTGCGGGGTATAACAGGTATCTTGCCGTCCCATCTCTTGGTCAATAAATTTACGTCAGTTTCTACCATCCAGCAACGCGGTATGTTGCTACATAAAGTTTGTACTCTGATCTGCAAGTAAATGAAGAATTGACAGTTCCTGCTTGTACTTCTTGTCGTCTCTTCTTTGTTGGGATGGAAAAAGTAACATTTCTTGGACTCAATGTATCCGTAGTCATATTAATTTTTCTTGGAGTCAATGCTGACAAGATTTCTCAAGTAGTAGAATATGATGCATATGGCATTATCACATAGCCTTTTCATATGGGAGTTTAAAATTGCCCTAGCGGTGCACATTGGGCGGGTGGAGATTAGTCTCAGCAAAGTTGGATTTGGTTGCTGATTTGACTTGTCATGCCTTTATCTTTCATGATAATTTTTTAAAGTTGGTTTAATATATTAGCTTTTTATATGATCTTATCAAGATATTTCTCACAATACTGATTAGTTATGGACATATATAATCAACATGGCCTGATATTTATTCTTTGATACATGTTATCCATCCTTCAATGGTATCCAGCTAAGATGATAAACTGGTTTTTGTCTTTCCTTTCTTTGTCAATTGAATTTAAAATTTTGTATTTATTAGATATTAGAATAGTGCAATAAGCTAAGATACGAGCACCTTGCCTGAGCACACTGTAGATTTGTATTATTTTCGAAGTAGTGACGCAAGCTGAACTGGTCAATATTAGAGTATATTAGTGTGTATAGCATAAAGCTCACTGAATATTGTTTATGAAGTAGTGACCAGTTCAACGTAAACCTCACTCAATATGCCTTATATTTTGCTTGTGAGTTCTGTAGAAGAAGATGGGGTAGACTGAGCCTCGACTTGTTTTGAATCAAACGTTATGAATGGCACGTAATGCAAGCAAACATACAAAAATTCTTTAAAAACCTCACTGTAAATGTTCAAAAAATTTCCACAAAAGTGTTTGAGCCTTTCTGCTGAATTTTTTGGTCTATTCTTACATGTCTCAGCTATGTTGCAAGATTGCTGAATTTTTTTGGTCTATTCTTACCACTTCATATATACTTATTATGATTTCTTAGCTTCTTTTAGTATTAATAAATGGAAGTGAGTAAAAATGTCTAAATAAGATTTTATCACGTGATATGGGTTATGCCTTCATGTCATTTGTTTTGGCAAGGACCGTAACTATCTCAACCCTTGTAACCACTCCTTGCAGTTAAGATGATGAATTGCGGATTGCAATATAGTGAAGGTTTGCTATCCTTCCTTCGTTGTGCATGAAGTTAGCACGTTGTGGTGTGGATGTGGACTCCAGATGCCTGTTTGCTTCCGACTTTGGTGTGCTATAACTTTGAGGTGGTGTGCTATAGCTTTGAGATGGTGCGCTATAATCTTCTTGGTTCCACATCAGAAGTTCCAATCTTGGAAAATAACATCGCTTACTTGTGTGGTTGTGGTGGTTAAAACAAATGAAGTTTATTTCTATGAGCCAATCAGCAACAGGTCTGGTCTCCCCTCCATATGATTTCTTGAAGATTAATACTAATGGAACTTTTATAGACTACACTTGTTGCAGGGGCTGGCATGATGGAGATGGTCGCTGATGCACTCCATGTAGAAACTGCATCAGTGCTCTTATGCTGTTCGTGAAGCTAGACAAATGGGATGCCGAGAAGTCATTCTGGAAACGGATTTTGTGGTTCTTAAACAAGCGATCACAAGTGAAGCATACTGACTTTTCACTATTAGGAGTCTATAAAGTCGTAGCTTGCCCTTGGGCCTGTAATATGTCCACTCAGTGTGTTGCAGACGTGTAGTGCTCAAATGGAATAGGGAAAACATATTTTCTGTGGCTTGACCCATTTCCAAATCGTGTAAAAAACTTGATTGCCAGCCGCTCGCCTAGCTTGTATTTGCAATGGTCCTTTTTGTTCCTTACAAAATGAAGCTACGGTTCATGTAGCTTTTGCTTGAACCATAGTAATCAAAATATACATTATCCATGTAGAAGATCTCTTTCCATGATGATGTGAACCACAGAACTCTTGAAAACGAGCAATCAAAGTACGCACTGCGGGACTTACAGGTTGACTTAGAATAAATGTCAATTTGAGCTGAGATATTCTAACTGCTGTAGAAGGTAAACATCAGTAGCTATAATTTTCTTCATCCTCTGGAAGATGACAGGGAAAATGGAGTCATGCCTGTATGAGGTGTGGCATGTGTCTGTGGGTATTTCATGAATATGTGATACATCGATGCGAGAGGATCGCATTAGTGCTAGAGGTGATGGTGGCTTTAAGAGAAGAAGAGATATTTTGCGTGTTGATTAAAAAATAATGTGTTGCGAAGAGGAAGAGGAGAAGCCGATGGAAAGAATGACATGGAAGAGATGAGGAAGAAGTCACCCCTTTACATGGGATGGTGAGGATAGAGAAGAAGATACTGAAAGAAAGAATGAGTATTATACCATTCAAAAAGAATGAGTATTATAGTCATCTAAAACGAGTACATTCTGAGTAGTGTGATTGTTATGGACATTCCTGAAAAAAGTCAAACAATTTTATCGAGGATGTATACTTTACTTTGTTGACCTACTTTCACTTAAGCATACAGTATAATTGTTAGGTTTTCTCCATGCATATGATGTAGAATTTAGCTTTTTATTCAAGTATGTTTCAATCAAATAAAATCTTATTATTTTTGAAATGTTACATGGCTCTCATTTTCTATGCATACGAGTTTAATTTCCATTTGGTTCATTTGCTAGATAAGAAAAAAATAAGACCCGTAGCAACGCACGGGCATTTAAGTACATACAGAATACAGAGGAGAGAAGCAGTCGAGCCGCCCGCCGCTTCCGTCGGGAACCAATATAAGCCGCCTTTCTCTCTCTCTCTCTCCTCTCCCAGCCTCCACCAAACCCTCCTTCACCCAATCGATCGAATCCGGGACGCCGATCTCGGATTCGCTCGACCGATCGACGCAAAGCAGCCAACACCCTTCAGATCGTTTCTTCTTCAACAAAAGCTCTTCAGGTAAACCAACCAGCTCCTCGGCAGACAAGATCTTGCTCTTTGTTCATAGTCGAATAGTCGATCGATCTGGGTTTGTGTTATTTGGTCTAGCTCTGGATCGATCTGGGCTTGTGTAGTATCGTTCTGGTAACTAGATCTGGGCGGAGCCGGCGGCAAAGATAACTTTTTTTACCCCTTGCGAGTTAGTTGGGAAAATATCCGTTTTTTAAGCTCGTCTGCGCGAGGGGTTCGATCTCGAGATTCGTCGATTTAGAGCTTGCGGTTTCGGGATATTTTAGCTTCACGCGTGATTTCCGGTTACTTCGGGAACCGGAAGGCTTGTTTTTTTTGTTGGACTAGTGAGTTTGCTAAGCTATTACTGCCTGTTTTAGATGTAGGCTAGGCTCTGATGTCTTGCTTTAATCTGATGGTATGTACTTTGTACTGTGGAGTGCCGGACTGTGCATGCGCTGCTGAGCTAGATTAGGTACACTTGTAGTGTTTGTTGGCTGTTACAGATGTGAAATTTACGTGGCTCCGAACGTGTTGAGAAGTTATTTGTGTCTGAATAATGGATGGAATCACAAAAAAAGATATAGGCTAGGCTCTCGTTTCCTGGTGAATCTGCTGGTGTGTACTGCGTGCCGTGGATTGGCTGACTTTAGGTACACTGTTAGTGTTGTTAGTTGTAACAGATGTCGTTTATACCTGGCTCCGAACGTGTTGAGTAGTTGTCTGTGTCTGATAACTGATGGGTTCTAGGAAAGTGCGTTTTTTTGGGTGCAACTTGGTTGCTATATTTGCTTGCTTTTGATGATGCCTCCAATTCTTGCTTACCATGCGTCCTTTATTTGTCCTATTTACTAACCTCTCTTCTTCTTTTTGCTCCAATACAGTCATGGCAGGAATGGCACCAGAAGGTTCCCAGTTTGATGCGAAGCATTATGACAGCAAGATGTCAGAGTTGCTGTAAGTCATCTCTCTAACTCTTCAATTAAAAACAGCCTTCTGATGCTATATGCAGCTACGCATTTTGCTGTATCTAATTCATGACTTGCACTTTTTATGGCTGTGATATGCAGGAACCAAGGCGACACCGAGGACTTTTTCACTTCTTACGATGAAGTGCACGAGAGTTTCGATGACATGGGCCTCCAAGAGAACCTTCTCAGAGGCATCTACGCATATGGTAATACCAGATTCCTGTTTCTTCTGCCCTGTTTTACAATCGAATGTGTTAGGTCATCTTATAAATACCAATACTTCTCACTTGTAGGTTTTGAGAAGCCATCTGCCATTCAGCAGAGAGGAATTGTACCTTTCTGCAAGGGACTTGATGTGATCCAGCAAGCTCAGTCTGGAACAGGAAAAACTGCCACCTTCTGCTCAGGAATCTTGCAGCAGCTGGACTACGGCTTGGTTGAGTGCCAGGCTCTGGTCCTCGCTCCCACCCGTGAGCTTGCTCAGCAGATTGAGAAGGTCATGCGTGCTCTTGGTGACTACCTAGGCGTCAAGGTGCATGCGTGTGTTGGTGGAACATCTGTTCGTGAAGACCAAAGGATTCTTGCCAGTGGTGTGCATGTTGTTGTCGGCACACCTGGTCGTGTGTTTGATATGTTGCGCAGGCAATCTCTTCGCCCAGATCAGATCAAGATGTTTGTGCTGGATGAAGCTGATGAGATGCTTTCACGTGGTTTCAAGGATCAGGTGCACGTACTCATTTACGCATGATACTATTCAACAGTAATCCTACTATTTCTGTTATATACAATTGTTGCAACCTGTGCCTCATAAATAACCGTTGTAGGTTATATTATCAGTAATTCGGTGTCCGTTAGATTGTTCTGTGGCATGTCTTCATTGAATATCTCTTGTTGTTCATACACCGATTACTAACTGTTTAGATGGTTTCTGTATAGCTTAAACTTACATGTGTGTCTGTACCTTCTGCAGATCTATGATATTTTCCAGCTTCTTCCTGGAAAGATTCAGGTTGGCGTGTTCTCTGCTACCATGCCCCCTGAGGCCCTTGAGATTACCCGCAAGTTCATGAACAAGCCCGTGAGGATTCTTGTGAAGAGAGATGAGCTTACCCTTGAGGGTATCAAGCAGTTCTATGTCAATGTGGAGAAGGAAGAGTGGAAGCTGGATACTCTCTGTGACCTGTACGAGACCTTGGCCATTACGCAGAGTGTCATCTTTGTGAACACCCGCCGCAAGGTGGACTGGCTCACTGACAAGATGAGGGGAAGGGACCACACCGTCTCTGCCACGCACGGAGACATGGACCAGAACACTAGGGACATCATCATGAGGGAGTTCAGGTCTGGGTCTTCCCGTGTGCTCATCACCACCGACCTGCTTGCACGTGGTATCGATGTCCAGCAAGTCTCCCTCGTCATCAACTACGACCTGCCGACTCAGCCAGAGAACTACCTCCATCGCATTGGTCGTAGTGGTCGGTTCGGGAGGAAGGGTGTTGCCATCAACTTTGTCACCCGCGAGGACGAGAGGATGCTGTTTGACATCCAGAAGTTCTACAACGTGGTCATCGAGGAGCTCCCTGCCAATGTCGCTGACCTTCTCTAGATTATGATATCTTAGGAATTGCAGTAAGGTGCTGGATAAGAGATTGTTTTTATTAAGTATCCCCAACTCTCATTGTGGTAGAGTGGTAAGGTATGGGTCTATTTGAGTCGTGGATTGAGGACGGTCTATGTTTTTATTTTTCGTATGCAATGTTCGGAAATTTTTGTAGTGCGTAGGCTGTGCTGTCTCCTGGGCTAGCTGGGTTAGAGTGACACTACTTGAGTAATGAGTATTTACTTTTCAATGTGAAGCAATGTTCTTTCCCAGTTCTTGCTTTCTAGAGCTTGTGTTTTTTATCATGTGAGTTAGACTTTTGTTTAATAAAGTTCTCCCAAGCAAAATTGTCGCTATTTTGCTGAAAACTACACAAAACTTACTCTCTTTCCGCGAAATAGTGTTAGCTGCAACCGTTGATTTGGCGTACACATTGGTTGTCTCTTCGTGGCTGCCGCACCCTCCGTCTGGACATAGTCGTCCACCTCTGATTCAGTAAAACCCCGGATAGCCCTCCATGCTTGTGGCTTTGCTCAACTTGTTTTGGCCGTAAACTTTGCAGTACTTGGCCAATTTGCATTTGATACGATCTCTTCATTTGTGTTGGTTTGGGTGGTACAAGTCTAGTAAACATGTGACATTTTCTATTGTTCTATACAAGATGACTTGCAGCTGTATGAGGTATGCGTGGTGCAGCTCTCTCATTGTGGAAGAGTGAAGGTACAGATCTATTTAAATCATGGTTAAGGACGGCTGTGTTGTTTCCTTGGCTAGCTGGGTTAGAGTGACACTACTTGAGTAATGTCTAATGTGTGTTTACTTTTCGATGTGAAGCTATGTTCTTCTGCAATTATTCTTGTATTCCGGAGCTCATACTTTTTATCATATGCCATGAACTTCTATATGGAGTTCGACCTTGTTTGAAGAAGTTCTTTGAGCAGATTCTTTTTACTGATGACCATGTCTGATCTCTGAAAACTTCACAAATTTGTTCGGGAAAACGTTTAGGAGAAACTGCGATTAAAATGTTCTGCTGAAAAACGGTACATACAACTCATGGTCTCTTTGTTGTGTTGTCCAATTAATAGCTTGTTTGTCGCTGTTTGAGGCCACCTTTTGTAGAAATTTAAATGTACCCTTGTTACTTCGCTGCACATTATAGGAGCATTGGGCACTCTAATGTTTTCAATTTTTCAAAGCTGGATTTGCTCTTCAACTGACCCTCGTAGAGTCGAGTCGAAGTGCTTCGTTACAGGATACCTATTCCCTTGTGGGATTTTTTTCTTTAGTGACCACGGAAACATATGAGCGTCTCCATTCACTTTAGCACAATTCATTCAATACCACATTTGGATGAATGAGCAATGATCTTTCGCTCATCCCTATTATACTCCGTATGGAGCGGACGTCATCCTTTTTTCCCGTGGATAGGGTCACCAAAATAGTGTTCGTCGCAAACAGGGGACGGAAAGCACAATTAATGTGGTGCAATATCCATCCAAATCTGGCGAAGTTGCATAGAATACCACACATGCTCCCGCTGCTGCATTAACAACAACGTACACATCCTCCTCCTCCGCTGCTGATCAATAAAATTCCCCCGAGAGCCCTCCATGTTAGGGCTTTGCTCAACTTGTCGTGGCAATGAACTTTGTATGCTTTCATCTGAGAATGGGAGAGATTTAGCACGATCATTTCGTTAAATTTTCGTACAATAGCAAGTGGAGAAACGGCGATGCTGAGCCCAATAGAGGATGTGTTCCTGAATGCCTTTCATGTCTAACTGCAATACCAAGTCAATTTTTGCATTGGACATTGTTCTCTCACTTTTCAAATCACAACTTAATTTATGTTGGTTTGGGTGGTACAAGCCTAGTAAGGAGAGCTAAACAGGTGACATGTTCTATTCTTCTGTACAAAATACATGCAACCATAGGAGGCCTGTGTAATGCAGTTCTGCTTTATAAGGGTGGTGCCTGCATTTATCGAAAGATCGGTGAGTTGGTGTTTGGGCTTGTTTAATGTTAATGAACTTAATATAAAGACATTACTTCTACCAGATCTGGTAAATACTATATTCTGGACAATGGAAGTTCCCAACCCCAAGCGCGGTTCGCAAGTTCAGCCGTTGCAGGTATGAACTTTATTTCCTTCAAATATGCTCAGGATTTACAATGTGATAATGAACTTAGCTGCTTGGGGAAGATGGCAACAGACCGAATGCATCATCGTACGAGAATAATACTCCATCTTAGATTTTTGTGTGTAACAATCGTATACAAATTTCCTTACAATTCAGAATATTAGTTGGCAGGGCGAAGCCACCATTCGAGTGTTAATCCACAATTTCTCCTGGTGGTACGAATATAAATCGTCAGTCCGCATATATTAACTCCGTAGAAGTTTGAAATCAACTTGCCACAATGGATAGATTTGTATTTTTATAGAGTACGCTTCAAGTTAATCTCATGAATTTCCTAAATCTAACTACTACTGTAGTTTGTATCAAGCTAAAAAAGATTAGTAGTATATGCAATTTGTTAGCGATTCAACAAAAAATACTTACAAGTAGTCCATAAAAATCGAAAATTGATACTACTAATATACCATACCTAGGTCATGCATGAGGTGGTGTGGGAGGCTACATAATCTTGTGGGTAAGGACAAGAGGGGAGGCGCGTGCATGGATAATGGGTGCACGGCCACCACGATGTCAGAGTGACAGACACTTGCTATGGTCCGTTGCCTCATTTGCACAGGCCCATTTGCTACACCATTTGGACCAAGAGTACGTAATAGGCCATTCATCCCATTACTTATGGACTTGGGCCATCCAACCGTTGTGTTTCTAGAGATTTTGACCTATTATACGCGTTGCTAGTGGTCCTAGCTGATTAGAAATAAACCTAAACACCACATTGAATACTTGTGCTACTCCCCCTATATCTGCCTCTGTTGGTTAGTAGGCACTTGTACCCTCTCATATATAAGTGTCCATACATTGTGTGTTTGTACACATGCCATAGTTAAATCCACTTTACTTCATCGAGGGCATATTTTTCTAGGTTCCACTAGATCTCTTGGAAAAGGTTCAGCATGCAAGTTATTAGTCCTCATTTGCACTCAATGAGCTTGATTAATGCCCATCTGGTCATCTTTTAGTTGCGCGAATTGAACTGGCTAGACCCTCGCATTGTCCAACTTGGGCAACTCAAAGGAAACCCTACTACCTGAGCCGCCACCACCCTTCCTCAACATCCCCCCACCTGCTGCCGCCGCCGGAGGAGGCCGTCCGGTGGATGGTGGTGGCAGGGAGCCTCTGTCCGCGTTTTCCCCTTCGGCCTTGGCATTCTTCTGACCGCAACATCGCCGATCTATCCATGTTGACACTAGCAAGATCCGCCTCAGCAGCCCCGCTCTCCGCATCATGCCTAGGGGCAAGATGAGGCCGGAAATTGGCAGCTACTAGTGGACACACACCTGGTCTTCGGGACGGCTACATGTTAACAAGTACTAGTGGATCTCCGAGCTTATTCTTCCTCACCAAAGGCCTCAAATGGCACAGTACATGGCAGGATGGCTTCGATTCGCAAGTCGGTAGGTTCGGTTCTTTGACCAGATCTTTGCACCTGCAATTGGATCGCCGACTTTCACCGCTGTTGGTCATGGACAGCTGTGGACCTTCCGCTAGGGTGCCACTTTGGTTGGCACTCTAGTACGCCATGGCATATTTGCTACGATTACCAAAGTGTTGACAATTATGAGTAAAATTAAGATGCTTGCCATTGAGGGTATCAAGCAGTTTTATATTTATGTGGAGAAGGAAGAGTGGACCTATACAAGACCTTGGACATTACCCAGAGTGTCGTCCTTGTGAACACCCACCGCAAGGTGGACTGGCTCACTGACAAGATGAGGGGAAGGGACCATACAGTCTCTACCACCTATTGAGACATGGACCAGAACACTAGGGACATCACCATGAGGGATTTTAGGTCTAGGTGTTCTCGTGTGCTCATCACCACCGACCTGCTGGCTCCATAGTTGCCAGATACAAACGAAGAGGCGGTGCTGAGAAACGAAGAGACAAGGGAAAAGAGCCGCAAAATCAGGGGTATTAATAAGCCCAAATATGACGCTTGGAATTACCATTTTTATGCTTCATTTTTAATGGGCCTACCATATTTCAGGGTCGCTAATTTGGGAACAGGTACAAGAAGCGTGCGACCGGTCGCAGAACGGGGATCGCGAACCAAAAACAAATTGCGTCGATCCACTCCGGTTCCCAACCCTAGATCCGGGTCGATCGACCCGGGGTCGTGGAACGCGCCACCGATCCTGAACCCTGCAACTATGGCTGACTCGTGATATCGATCACTAGTACAAACACGTTACTTAGAGACATCAATTTTCCATGGGCCTCAGCCAGTTTCTCGTTCCGGCTCAAGCGCATAGCTTATGAGAGCACACCACCTGAGCCGGTTTTTCTTTGCGGCTCTAAGATACGAGACCTCAGATGGTGCAAAAAGGAAAACACCTCTAACATGTACGAGATGGAGACAATCCGTATTTCGAACCACTTGTAAGAACTCGTCAACCTCAGACGACCTATACTGACTGTCTCCAATAGTCAGGAGACCTGAGTCAGCTATTATGATAAGCCGCCTCCATAGCTTTCAGACCTGAGATGGCTCCATGTTTTGTCCGTCTCTAATACATTTCCTCTTTGAGACTGGTTATTATAGTAGCCGCCTCTATAATCTGAGATGGAGTAACCTACAACCGCCTCTTAGAGTTTCCCAGGGGGAGTCAGCCTTTTTCCCCGACAGTCTCTAGGTTAAGTTCCCATCGGGACGATGTTTTTAAGCAACCGCCTCTAGTGATTCATACCTATATTAGATAGCTTTCGGCTACTTTTTTACCAGGAAGCATAATATCCGGATGGTACGGAATAATTCAGAATGCAACTGGAATACAAATAATATATTTATTGTCAAGAGAAGTCTCAAGAATCCTGACATAGCTAATATGTCACACAAATGAATGTACACCATAGTACATACCACAAATCAATGTAAACACTAGCATTGACATAGCTACCAAGGCATGGCAAGTATTATAGTTTCAAGAACCCTGGCAATCAACTATAGTATAACAATGTTTGGCATATACTTGCTCTCAAACGGATTCACCGTGGAACTCTCTGTCGCCTTTCGGCACTTGTTGAGCAAGAAATTCAGCAAGCTCCGCGCGGATCATTTTTAGCTTGGCCATTGGCAGTACGGTCTCTTCAATTTGCGGACACTATGTAAATTAAATCATGATCAAAACCGGTACCAATAAGAAGAATATTTCAATAAAACAAAAAAGATAATGTTTGCATACCAGTTGCTCTGGTCTAGGAACAACCAGGTTGGACATCATGATGCTCATATGATGGAAAACATAGTAGACGCAAAGATGCCTCGATGGAGGCTGCTGGTGGCACTGGAACAGAGCATATGTGGAAATAACCAGACAATATATAAGTGTACAAGTGCTGGTAGAAACTAACCGGTTCACCCATGTGATGGACTAGATCTTTGTAGTTCTTTCTTGCATTTCCTTCTTTCAAATGAACTACTTTAAATGATCTAAAAGCGGTAAGACAAAAAAAATATATCATTACAAAACCAGGATGTATATCACTTTTATTATGCATATGAAAGTATTAAATCACCTGTTAATAAGCCTTTGTACATCATCATTATTTGCATTCTTTTTATTACCATAAGAATCAAGATAATGGACATGGCCATCCAGAAGTGAGATAGCGATAATGATCCAGTGAAAACTAAAAGTTGAACCAATTATTAGTTGGGTGAAACCACTCAAATTCGTAAACAAGGATGCTGTAGTAATTAAGCTAGCTTACTCTTTATTAAAAGACCATAGAATCAGTTCCTGATCTTTTCTCTTCTCCAACACGTTGATGATGTAATCCTCGACATTCCTTTCGTTAATGTCCATGCACGCTTGCGAAAAAATGGCGGGGTCGATGAACAATATTTTATGCTTATAGGTCCTGGCTCTCACAAATAATAACCTACATACAAACACACATATATATGAACAATTTTAAAACTGTATAAATAGCTGGTAGCTAGAACCTTGCATGCATAGATATATACTGACGCATTGATTATTAAATACTCACAATTGCACGCATCTCATTGTGTAGATGTCGAAGCTGTCCATATTCATAGCCAGGTACAAGTCCTTCCATGTCACGGGGTGAAAGGTTTCAGCAGGTAAGCGACCGAATATTCCAATTTCTTGCATGCTCTATGGCTTCTTTAAATTATCCATATAGTGCTTGTGCAACAATGCAATGTCTTTGCCAAACTCAGCCTCAATATTACTAGCATCACCTTTTATTAGTTTCCCCCCAGGATTATAAAATGTCTCGTGTATCTGGGCCTCCCCCACCTTACCGCTCCCTCAAAGAATGAATGCAACTGTTAGGTGTCCATTTGACTGAGGTCCACATCAGCAAGATTAGCCGTCGACTGCTGCTTGGTCTTCGCATTTTTTGTAGAAGTTCTGGCATTATTTTTGGCCTTGCCCATGGTAGCTTTGGTTTTCATAGGAGCTCGAGGATTCCCTGTGGGATTGGAATGCGCATTTGAGCGCGTGATCCTAGCTAGAGCTGGTGGCACCCCCTTGGCGGCCAAAATAGGCGTGGTGTCTTTATCATTGGGCACAATACTGCAGATGCAGGCACTAGTTTCTCTGCTATCTTCGGGGCCACAAGGGCACTAGTGACAACAATGCCTTATTCATTGGAGTAATTGGCATGTCAACCCTGGTCTTGGTGGCCCCACTAGTGGGGGAAGACTCTTCAGTTTCTTTAGCCTTGGGCACACTAGCGGGGGTATCAGTAGTGGCCCGTACTGTTAGTGATATAATATCCCGGGGAGCGGCACATTCCGGCGGGGCGGCATATTTGGAGGGGGGGGGGATATTCTGGGCACCGGGTAGTGGTGTATTGGGGGGCAACTTCTTTTCTGCGGGTGGCTCTTCTTGTGAGGAGTGCGCCGTATTTATTGGAGCTGGCACAACAACACTGATTGAGATCTTGGCAGGCACACTCGTGGGCGGGGTACCGATCACTTCAATTTCTAAATGATCATCATCAGCTTGAAAAACCAGTGCTTCCTTGATGTTGGGAGTTAAATGTGGTCGGTGATAGGTGTGTCGAGGCCAAGATAGCTGGCGTTTCAAGAAGGATATCTTTCTTGGGCCACTAGACGAAGGTTCCCTATGCCTCAATCAGAGTCATGATTTCTTCATTGGGAGGGACCGACAAAGCGATCTCATTGCACCCCTGTTGGACATCATCAATGTTGACCCTAGCAAAACCGTCGCGAAGAGGACAGTTGTGTACCATCTGCCCTTTGGTTGGTGGATGCACTAGAGCCCAGGCAACCGGCTCGGGTCGATCAGAGCCAACTTTCCTTGCTAGTAGCTGGTAGACGGTGGCTACCTACAAAGAAGGATTAGGTCAACTAGCATGCCATATGACAATGCATAATTCATTTGATGTAATACATTCCTTGCATTATCAATGGGTTTAATTACCTCTATGTGATCACAAGGATAGCTGATCACGTCAGCGTCCGTACTAGAACCGATGACGAGTTGGGAAGAAGCAAAATTGCTCAGAACTAGAGGAGGCTGCGAGACAAGCGACGTTGGTACGGGATGACCCATCAACTTCAATTCCATTCTTAACTCTGCAAGTATTTCTGCTTTCATTTTTTCTTGCATCTCTTTTTCATAAAGCTCCTTCTTAGCTTTTTTGTAAGCACGCTTGTCCTCCAACTTCCAATCGCGTCCTATTTTCCACGGGGCAATGGAACTTATCCCCCTCGTGCGACCATGGTGCTCTGGGCCCAAAACCACTACGGGGACATCTCCCTTGAAGATGCATGGTTCCTTCTCAGCATCCTTCGCAACCTATAAAACAAATTAATGAAGCCTTTAGACCAAAGGGTGAATTTGTTGATGAAATAATCATCAATTCTAGCTAACATGTGAAGCCTCACCAATTTTCTATATGCTTAGATGTCCCCAGTCCTAACTAAAGTTGGCACACCGCCTGTTTTTTTCACATTTAGCCCCTACTCTAGTCCAGTCTCTTGCCCTCTCGTCTCTAATATCTCTAAATGGTTTCTGCTGTCCTAGTGCCTCTGCCTCTAAATCCCGTTCTTCCCATTTATGGGCCATGCACGCATACCAAGCAGTCCCCATTCTGTGGTGGTTCTTGAATAATAGGGCGCACTCTTGCTTTTTGACTCTTTATTTTAAACTCCACAGATTTTTCTATTCCACAAACTCATCCCAAGCCTCTTGGGTGATATGTGGGTACAAATCAATGGGGCTATTTTCTATATCCACGAACTCCGTCACGAGCCTGGACTTCCATTGCTTCCAGGCCTTGCATGCGAGCATTATAGTTGCTCGCTTAACATGCGGCAAGTCCTTCGGTCGGATGGTGAAATACTTGAGAATCTCTGTCTTGACATTATCACAAGCGATCTTCGATATTTTCCTCCATCCTGTAAAGGTGATGGACACTCGTTCTCGTGCCACAACCCCACAAATCCTCGAGAACTTTTTCTTGTATTATCTGGCTTTAACAGAACACCATTTTTTAGATTGATGTGTGTCACGATGAACTTATACTCTAGTCTACTTGTTTTCCCATGCCTGTCACCTTTTTGGTTTTTCTCCCTTCTGATTCGTGTAGATATCGACGACACTGGGTCAGAGTCATTCCTTCTTATGTAGAAAATCAATATAGATATGAGATAACACATAAAATAATAGTATACTAACTAAAAAATGCACTTCATTGTGTAAGAATTATATTAGGCGTTCTTAGTACTTGGGACTAAACCATTTTCTTCTACTGAACTGTAACAGGACGATGTACTTACAATTAAGAATGTGCACATACTTACAATATATCCTATTTTTAAAGGAAAAGGTCCTGAAGATAACTAAAAAAAATTCAAATACTCTCAAAATGTCAGGCGTGACGGCGACTCTGGCCCTTCGTGGATTTCCTCGATATCGTTAGCGGCGGCATCCGCTAAGTGGTGAGAACGCCGGAGTGACGAAGGCACCGGGGAGCCCGACATCGGGGAGGAGCAGGGCAGCGACATGGAGCAGCGCGTGCGCGGTCTCGTTGAGAAGCCCCGCCGGCGGCGGTGGAGAAGGGGGTGGAATGGTCAGTGTGGGAGCCGCTAGATCTGCGTGCGGGAGAGATTGTACTACGGTGGGGAGGACGGGTGGGGAGGACGGCAGCGGGAAGGAGCAACAACGGAATGAAGGCAGCGGGGAGGAGCACAAGCAGAACGAAGGCGGCAGGAAGGAGCGGCAGGGGAAGGGCGGCGACGACGAGGGTTTGAACACTTCGGTCAGGCCGGACGGGCGGGGACAAATGAGGAAAATATGACGTGTCCCCCCATTTTGCCCAAAATTTTGGTTTTGCCGCCACAACTTCAAAATATTTGGATCCAGGACTTCGCAGGCTATCAAAATTTCTAACCGTCTCTAAAAGGCCGCTCCGCCTGCTGTGAAAGAGCAAAGTTCGAACACCCCTGATTTATACGGACACTCTGGGTTAGAAAAAAGTCTAAAACATGCAAATTATTTAAAATTAAAAGGTAGTCAAAGTTAAATATATGATTAGTAGTGTGAAATGAATTCCTATGCCAAGAAATGAGTTGATACACTGAAGAAAGTACGTGACATAGTACAAACTTTGGAGTTCACCCTTGTAGGTATGATACTTCTGCTGTTGATGTACTAGTTGCAAAACAACATCGGTGCAAGTGTTTTAGAAGTGACTAATATTTTTACCACATAATCTAGGTACCATAAAATGAACAAATGGAAAGTTTCATAATTATCTGAGTATTTTTAGACTTTATTAAAAATAGAAATCAACAAATGGCAAGTTTCATGAACAAATAGGAAATATTTTTTTCATATTCTAAAAAATCACATTTCCAACGTTACGTGGTATGTTAAGTTATATGAGTACAATTCCCAAGTTTAGACAAATATTTATTGAAAATACTAGTAAAACTAAAGTCAGGCCTCCGGATTTATCTAGACACTCCGGATTAGAACCAACTCCGGATTTATCTCGTGCGTTGGATCTCACTTGGGTGGTCATCACTCACTGCCTACCTATTCTTCAGGGAACAGATCGGTGTTAATATTTTCTATCCCGCCGTCCGCTGCCAGTCAAACCCTATCCCGCCTGCTACCGCCACTCAAACCCTATCCCAGTGTCTCCGCCACCTCTCGTGTGACCGCAACGCCTCCACAACGCCTCTCCTTGATATCCCATGCCTCCACCGCCCTCCTTTCCAGCCCATGCCTCCCCGCGGCTACCTTGTCGGAAGCGCGGTCGCAATCTCATCGAACAAAGATGTCATCAGACGAATCAGGTACAAACTTCGCTGATCAGTTTCTTGAAATCCTCTGGTAGTACCATTATATTTCGTGATGAAATCTCTTGTAGTTCTAGTAGATCTCGTACTGATTCAGCGCAAAATTTAGTTTTAGGAGTTAGCTGTTTATTACGATTCAGTTTCGTCAGAGTTAGGACAGTCAGCTATTGCATCTTAATATATTTATCAAACTCACACTTGAATAAAGTATACATAATAGATCTATTCATATTTCCTAGAGTTCATATTTTCTATAATTTTTATCTTATACCATAGGTTCAAGTGAGCATGAGGTTGCGAAGAAGAAAGGGAAAAGGAACAAGGTTGCGAAGAAAAAAGGGAATATGCATGTGGTTGCGATGACTAAGGTGGATAGGAGGACAAATCTTAAAAGAACTGCTGCGAAGAGAGATGCAACTGATATGACAGGCAACTCATCAAACCTTTATGCAAAGAAGGTCATAATCACAGCTCCCAAAGTAGCATTGCCTAAAAAAAGTAGAAGCTTGATGAATTCGCGGAAGCGCCAGTACGAAGCTCTCCGTTGGGATGAAAATCAGTATGAGGCTAAGAGAGATAAATGTACAGCCAAATGGTTCCACACATTAAATCAGCAAAAGGTCTTTGAGATGATTCTCCTACTTAAAACTAAGGTTGCTCCTCAAAGGGCAATCGATTTTGAGCACATCAAGAAAAACAAGGAAAGATTTGTTAACACATTTGAAACATGTGATCGCCTAGGCTTAGTGAAGATCATGGAGTTCAGGTGTCACTACAACAAACAAGTGGTCATAGAATTCTATTGTACCCTCTTTCTTGAGAAGGATGACTCTAGGCATTTTCGGTCGATGACCGATGACAAAAAATATCGTGCCCCACTTAGTGAATTTTCTGTAGCTCTTGTCAATATGGTTGATCTAGATGATACAAATTTCATCCGTCTGCATGATGATCTCACAAAGAAGCCCAATGAACTGAATGGTTGCTATCATCCAGCTTCCCATCCTGAGGGTAATGCTATTGTGCATGGGAAAATTGGTGGTATCTTGCCCTTCTTTGACACATTGCACAAGCTTTTTTGGTGGACTTTGTTCCCAAAGTCGGGAGACTCCTCTAGCATACGTGGATATGCAAAAAACCTCATCTGGTTTATCCTACAAAGGAAGGAAGGAAATATTGATGTTATGGATCTCTTGTATCAAGATATAAGGAGTAACATGGTCGATCATTGGAGATCACTAGTGTATTCTCCATACATTCATGCATTCATTCAGCATGTCACCAAACTACAATAAAACTCTGGCATATGCTACAAGAATCATTGTATTCATATACCCCCCTTGACAATCCTATCAAAGGTTTGACCAAGAAATCACAGCGGAATAGGGATCCGAGAGATATGGAGTATCTGGATATTCCTGGATCATCTACCTACGAGAACAACAAGATGCAAGAGCATCTCATTAAAGGGATATGAATGTGGCATGCCATCTACATGGAAGATCAGGACAAGCATCATAGGGATCGTGCTAGACTGAAAGATAATAACAGGATGCTGAAAGCATTAATCAGGCACAACAAAATTGATATGCCGACTCCAGCCGGGTCTGAGGAGAAGGGGAGTGATCTTTCTAATGAATATGTTGTATTTGCGCCTAGTGATGATGTAGAAGATGCAATATCAGCATGACCTCCTGTTGACGATGAAGTAAGTGACGATGATGAAGTCGACGATGATCCATCGTTCTAGATATTGCATCTTCATTCATCAAACTTTGTTGTATATATGTCAGGGTGATTTTGTGCTTGTTCTAGAGTAATTTTGAACTCCTTATATTTATCATAGAGATGGGTTTAATTGTTAGCTTTTATTAAGTTTTGAACTGCTACTATATATTATGGAGTATGAGCTATATATTTTCCAGAACCTACAAGACCACAGCGTCCCTGATGGCGGAGAAGCGGACAATGCTATGCCAATTTATCGTCACCAGTGATACACCCTCTGATGGGCATTATTCCTAAGCACCTCTAATAGTCATCCTCAGACAGCTGCCTAAAAAAACGTCTCTAAAAATGCCGGGTACACGCGGAAACTTCCTAGGAGATAGTTAGTAATTACGGGTGCCTCTGCGAGTCAAAATGATGGAAGCACAACCTCTCGCGCCCCTATTTTATCGGGAACCGTCGCTCTACTATACTCTCTGTTCGTCGCCTCGATCCCTAGCCAATTCAAGAAACTGCACTGCGACATCACTGCGGGAAGTTCATCTTCCTCTTCCCCACTGCTCCCTCTTCCTATTCCACCACTAAAATAACCCACGCCAGTTCTATAAATCATCCACGGCACTGCTCCGACCACTTCCTCTTCCCTCTCTCCGGTGCCCTATTCCTCTTCCTCATTTTCGCAACACCCGCGTCCCCATTCCTCTTCCTCATTTCCGCAACACTCGCTCCCCATTCCTCTTCCTCACTCCGACAGAACCACCACTCTTCCTTTTTGCCACAGCTGGCCACCTACCAGTCAACGACGGAAGGAGACTCACAGACACGGTCTCCATCACTACGCATGGCACCACTGCGCTGACAGTGGTGTACACCAATGAGGAATCGAAGGTCCAAGAAACTCTTGCCATGTATAAAGCTTGGCTTGAATCAGAAAAGGATCGGATTGTTGGGCTGGACTTCGAGTACACCTACCCTCCTCATGGTAGTGATGAGCCGTAGACAATCGTGGTGGTACAGCTAGCTTTGCGATAGCATGTGCTAGTCTATCATTTCTGCAGGAGCCCGAGGTATGACGATGGGCGTTGAGTGATTCACCAGTTCTTGGAGAAGAAGTAGATTACCTTTTCTAGTGTTGATATAAGGAGAGATAGGGATATCCTCTGGTTCAAAATATATGTATACCTGCTGAGTACTACAACGACATCCAGGAAGTGTACAAGATGATTGACCGGGGACCCAGGACTGGCATGGGTTATCTTGCGGCAGACATCATCGATGGATTCTACCTGGATATTAAGGATAAGTGTACAGAGGATATGCACAAGATATGGAATCAGATGCTTAGCCCAGATCAGCAGAAGTATGCTGCAATTGATGGCTATGTGAGCTACGAGATGTACAAGAAGATCTTGAAAATGAAGGTAGGGATAGGTCTAGGCAAGCCAATTTTGAATGATAATCTTCGTCCGAGATGCAAGACCGGCGAGGATTATAGGAGGGTCCAAACTGTTGGAGATATGCCCAAGAGGCAATAATAAAAGTGGTTATTATTATATCTTTGTGTTTATGATGAATGTTTACATCCCATGCTATAATTGTATTATTAGAAAACACTAATACTTGTGTGTTTTGTAAACATAAAAGAGTCCCTAGTAAGCCTCTTGTTGAACAAGCTTGTTGATTAATAGATGATCATGGTTTCCTGATCATGGACATTAGATGTCATTAATAACAAGGTTATATCATTAGGAGAATGATGTGATGGACACACACCCATAGTAAGTGTAGCATAAGATCAAGTCATTTAAGTTCATATTGCTACAAGCTTTCAAATGCATAGTAACCTAATCCTTCGACCATGAGGTTATGTTAATCACCATCACCGGATGGGTACTTTGATGACATCAAACACCGCTTCGTAACTGGGTGGTTATAAAGGTGTCATTGGGTATTCTGAAAGTATGTGTTGAAGCGCATGGACCAAGATTGGGATTTGTCCATCCATATGACGGATAGATATGCTCTGGGCCCTCTCGGTGGAATGTCATCTAGTTAGCTTGCAAGCATGTGACTAGGTCACAAGGGATGACATATCATGGAACGAGTAAAGAGTACTTATCAGTAACGAGGTAGAACTAGGTATGGAGATACCGACGATCAAACCTCGGATAAGTAGAGTACCGCGTGACAAAGGGAATTGGTTTTCGTATGTTAATGGTTCTATCGATCACAAAGTCATCGTTGAGTATGTGGGAGCCTTTATGGATCTCCAGATCCCGCTGATGGTTATTGATCGGAGAGGTGTCTTCATCATGTCTACATATTCACGAACCATAGGGTGACACACTTAAGGTTCGATGCTGTTTAGGTAGATTTGGAATGTGCGTTTGGAGACCGAATGTTGTTCAGAGTCTCGGATTGGATCTAGGACATCACGAGGAGATCCGGAATTGTCCGGAGAATAAGATTCATATAATGGAGATCATTTTCTAGGTTCGGAAATGTTCCGGAGTGTTTATATGGGGATTCTAGAAGGTTTCGGAATGTTCCGGAAGGTTCTAGAAAGTTCTGTGGAGTTTACTTGAAAACCAAGAAAGGAAAAGGGGAAACTTGGGGGGGGGGAAGGAAACTGCCCCCAAGCCCCCCTTGTGCGCCGGCCCTTGAGGTGGCCCTAGGGGTGGGAACCCTAGGCGCCACCCCTCCCTCTATAAATAGAGGGGTGGAGGCGCCCCCCTTTGCCCCTTACACTCCTTGCCCTAGCCGCCTCTATCCTCCTCCTTCGCTCTGCTCTGGCTTAGGTAAAGCCCTGCAGAATTCTCTACTCCACCACCACCACCACGCCGTCGTGCTGCTAGGATTTCGTGGAGAGATCTACTACCTCCGCTGCTCGCTGGAACGGGGAGAGGAAGGTCTGCATCGACTCCGCACATGTGACCGATTGCGGAAGCGCTGCCGGAACGCGGCGCCATAAGGCTCGTCCACTCGATCTTGAGATCGGCAAGTGATCGTCTACATCAACCACGAGATCCGATCTCGCACAAGGCTTTGGGATCTATAAGGGTTAGTATAGATCTATCTCGTTGCACATGTCTAATAGATTAGATCTTGGATTTTATCTAGATTAGATCTGGGTTTTGTTCGTTCTTGCGGTAGAATTTTTTTGTTTTCCATGCTACGAACCCATCAGTGGTAACAAAGCCGTGTCTATGCGTAGATCTGTTGCACGAGTAGAACACAATGGTTTTGTGGGCGTTGGTGCTCGTGCCGTCTTTTGCTTTGTGTACTTTGCATCTTGCGGTATGGTGGGATGAAGCGGCTCGGGCTAACCTTACATGTCATCGCACATGAGACTTGCTCCACGCTTGACGTGTAACTTGCTTTGCACAAGTGGCTTTGCGGGTGTCTGTCTCTCCTACCATAGTATAGATCCAATTTACACTTTGCACTTGATAGCACTTGTATCAACGTTGTGGTTTAGTTTGGTAGGTAAGATCCGTTCTTATTCGAAAGCCCCAAACCACGTAAAACATGCAAAGAAAATTAGAGGTGTCTAACTTGTTTTTGCAGGGGTTTTGTGATGTGATATGGCCATCATGTGATTGTGATTATATTTGATGTATGCAATGATCCTTGTTGTAATATGGCAACCGGCAGGAGCCTAATGGTTGTCTTTAATTCTGTTAAGACCTGCGTGTCTATTCATCTTGTAATAGCTTTATTCCAAGTAGTTGTAATAGTTGCTAGTGATGATGGACAACCATGAAGCGGCGCCACTGACCTTGACGCAATGCTGGTGATGATGGAGATCATGTCCGTGCTTTGGAGATGGACATCAAAGGCATAAGATGAAAGGGCCATATCATATCACACTAATTATGAATTGCCTGTGATGTATCCTTTATGCATCTTGTATTGCTTAGATCGCGACGGTAACATTATAAGATGATACCTCTCACTAAATATGAAGTAATAAAGTGTTTGTCCTTAGTTGGCACCGTTGCTAAGACTCGTCGTTTCGAAGCATCTCGTGATGATCGGATGTGATAGATTCTACGTGTACATACAACGGGTGCAAGCCAGTTTTGCACATGCAGAAACTAAGGTTAATCTTGATGAGCCTAGCATGTATAGACATGGTCTCAGAACACGGAATACCGAAAGGTAGAGCATGAGTCATATAAATGATATGATGAACATGAAGGTTGTTCGCCGTTGAAACTACATCTTCTCTCGTGAAGATCGGACTTGGTGTAGTGGATTTGGTTCGTGTAATCACTAATACAACGTGGGGGATGTTGTTTTGAGTGGGAGTTCACCTAGTTAATTTAAGAATTAAAATTGAACTCAATTTATCATAAACTTAGTCTAAACTACTTGCAAATTTGTTGTAGATTATGGCGAACCTCTCCATCAATTTCAATGCGTTCCTAGAGAAAGAAAAGCTTTAGAACAATGGAAGTAACTTCACAGACTAGCTCCGTGGACTGAAGATTGTCCTCAGGGCTGGTCAGTTGACCTATGTGCTCGAAGCACTGCTAGGTGACCCACCTACAGAAGATGCCACCGATGACGTAAAGAATGTTTACGCCACTCGGAAAAATCACTACTCCACAGTTTAGTGTGCCATCCTGTACAGTTTAGAAACGGAGCTTCAGAAGTGCTTTGAGCACCACGACCCGTTTGATATCATCAAAGAGCTCAATCTGATTTTTGAGACTCATGCGGCCGTGGAGAGCTATGAGGCCTCCGAAAAGTTCTTTAACTGTAAGATGGAAGAGGGTAGCTCCGTTAGCGAGCACGTGCTCACCATATCTGGGCACGCAAGCTCCAAGAGTTGGGGATAACGATTCCTAATGAGTTAGGGATTCACCGTGTCCTCTAATCACTGCCACCGAGTTATAAGAACTTTGTGATGAACTACAATATGCATTGCATGAACAAGACGTTGCCTGAACTATCGTCCATGCTGAAAACTGCTGAAGTGGAGATCAAGAAGGAGCACCAAGTGTTGATGGTCAATAGGACCACCAATTTCAAGAAACAGGGCAAGCCTAAGAACAAGGGCAACTTCAAGAAGGACGACAAGAAAGCTGCCGCGCCTGCTAAGAAGCCCAAGGCTGGTCCTAAGCCTGAAACTGAATGCTTCTACTACAAGGATGCTGGTCACTGGAAGCGTAACTGCCCCAAGTACCTGGCGGATCTAAAGAACGGCAACATCAAGAAGAAAGGTATATTTTATATACATGTTATTGATGTGTATCTTACTAGTAATCGTAGTAGTGCTTGGGTATTTGATACTGGTCATATTTGTAACTCGAAACAGGAACTGTGGAATAAGCGAAGACTGGCGAGAGACGAGGTGACGATGCGCGTTGGGAATGGCTCCAAGGTTGATGTGATCGCCGTCGGCATGCTCCCTCTACATCTACCATCGGGATTAGTTTTAAATTTAAATAATTGTTATTTGGTGCCTGCGTTAAGCATGAACATTATATCTGGATCTTGTTTATTGCGAGACGGTTACTCTTTTAAGTTCGAGAATAAAGGTTGTTCGATTTATATGAGTAATATCTTTTATGGTAATGCACCTGAGATGAATGGTTTATTCTTACTGAATCTCGGTAGTAGTGATACACATGTTCACAACATAGATGCTAAACGAATAAAATTGAATGATAATTCTACATACATGTGGCACTGTTGTCTTGGTCACATTAGAGAAGCGTATGAAGAAACTCCATTATGCTGGACTTCTTGAATCACTTGATTTTGAATCACTTGAAAGATGCGAAGCATGTCTAATGGGAAAAATGACTAAGACTCCATTCTCTGGAATAATGGAGCGAGCTACAGACTTATTGGAAATAATACATACCGATGTGTGCGGCCCAATGAGTGTAGCATCGCGTGGTGGATATCGTTATGTTCTCACTTTCACGGATGACTTAAGTAGATATGGGTATGTCTACTTTATGAAACATAAGTCCGAAACTTTCGAGAAGTTTAAGGAATTTCAAAGTGAAGTGGAAAATCATTGTAACAAGAAGATTAAATTTCAGCGTTCTGACCGTGGAGGTGAATATCTAAGTTATGAGTTTGGCATGCATTTAAAGAAATGTGGAATAATTTTGCAATTGACACCACCGGGAACACCACAGCGTAATGGTGTGTCCGAACGTCGTAATCGAACTCTCTTAGATATGGTTCAGTCTATGATGTCTCTTACAGATTTACCGCTATCGTTTTGGGGCTATGCATTAGAGACAACCGCATTCACTTTAAATAGGGCACCATCTAAATCTGTTGAAACGACACCGTACGAATTGTGGTTTGGAAAGAAACCTAAGTTGTCGTTCCTTCAAGTTTGGGGTTGCGAAGCGTATGTAAAGAAGTTACAACCTGATAAGCTTGAACCCAAAGCGGAGAAATGCGTCTTCATAGGATACCCTAAAGAAACAATTGGGTATACCTTCTATCATAGATCCGAAGGCAAAGTTTTCGTTGCCAAGAATGGATCCTTTCTTGAGAAGGAGTTTCTCTCAAAGGAAGTGACTAGAAGGAAAGTAGAATTCGACGAGGTTATTGAACCTTCTCTCGGAATTGAGAGTAGCACAACACCGGAAGATGGTTTTGTGCCGCTTGCACCAATTGGAGAGGAAGCTAATGATGGTGATCATGAAACTTCGAACGAAGTTGCTGCTGAACCTCGCAGGTCAACGAGGGTTCGTACCACTCCTGGTTGGTATGACCCTGCCTTGAACGTCATGTTGGTGGACAACATTGATGACCCTGCGACGTATGAAGAAGCTATGGCGAGCCCAGATTCTGACAAATGGCTAGAAGCCATGAAATCCGAAATGGGATCCATGTACGAAAACCAAGTGTGGACTTTGGTGGACTTACCGGATGGTCGTAAGGCTATCGAGAACAAATGGATTTTCAAAAGAAAAACAGATGCTGATGGTAACGTTACCGTCTATAAAGCTCGACTTGTCGCGAAAGGGTTCCGACAAATTCAAGGAGTTGACTACGATGAGACATTCTCACCAGTAGCGAAGCTAAAGTCTGTGAGGATTTTGTTAGCAATTGCTGCATATTTTGATTATGATATTTGGAAGATGGATGTCAAAACGGCATTCCTTAATGGAGACATTGAGGAAGAGTTGTATATGGTACAACCCAAGGGTTTTGTCGATCCTAAAGATGCTAACAAGGTATGCAAACTTCCATTTATGGACTGAAGAAAGCATCCCGGAGTTGGAATCAACGTTTTGATAAAGTAATCAAAAACTTTAGATTTATACAAACTTATGGAGAAGCTTGTATTTACAAGAAAGTGAGTGGGAGCTCTATAGCATTCCTAGTACTATATGTAGATGACATATTGTTGATTAGGAATGATATAGAACTTCTTAATAGTGTCAAAGCCTATTTGAATAATAGTTTTTCAATGAAGGATCTTGGCGAAGCGGCATATATTCTAGGCATCAAGATTTATAGAGATAGATCAAGATGCCTAATAGCGCTTTCACAAAGTACATACTTGGAAAAGTTCTAAAGAAGTTTAGAATGGAAGAGAGCAAGAAAGGGTTCTTGCCCATGTTGCCAGGTAAGACCTTGAGTAAGACTCAAAGTCCAGCTACGGCAAAAGTAGAGAGAGAATGAGTAATATTCCCTATGCCTCGGCCATAGGTTCTATCATGTATGCCATGCTGTGTACAAGACCGGATATAGCACATGCTGTTAGTTTGACTAGCAGATATCAAAGTGATCCTGGAATGGAGCACTGGACAACGGTCAAGAATATCCTAAAGTACCTAAACAGGACTAAGGATATGGTTCTTTCTTATGGAGGTGATGAACAGCTTGTTGTAAACAGTTACACTGATGCTAGTTGGAACACCGATCCAGATGACTCGAAATCACAGTCTGGATACGTATTTATTTTGAATGCTGCTGCAATAAGCTGGAGGAGTGCCAAGCAAACCGTTGTGGCAAAATCTTCAACTGAATCGGAATACATAGCTGCTTCGGAGGCTGCACAAGAAGCCATTCGGAGGCTGCACAAGAAGCCATGTGGACCCGATGGCCATCTATTGTGACAACATAGGTGCCATAGCTAATGCACAGGAGCCAAGGTCACATAGCAAGCTGAAGCACATCAAGCTACGTTTCCATGCTATTCGCGAGTATGTCTAAGATGGTGACATAAAGATTTGCAAAGTACACACTGATCTGAATGTGGCGGATCCGTTGACTAAACCTCTCCCTAGAGCAAAGCATGACCAACACCAGAACGCCATGGGTGTTAGGTATATTACCATGTAATCTAGATTATTGACTCTAGTGCAAGTGGGAGACTGTTGGAGATATGCCCAAGAGGCAATAATAAAAGTGGTTATTATTATATCTTTGTGTTTATGATGAATGTTTACATCCCATGCTATAATTGTATTATTAGGAAGCACTAATACCTGTGTGTTTTGTAAACATAAAAGAGTCCCTAGTAAGCCTCTTGTTGAACTAGCTTGTTGATTATTAGATGATCATGGTTTCCTGATCATGGACATTGGATGTCATTAATAACAAGGTTATATCATTAGGAGAATGATGTGATGGACACACACCCATAGTAAGTGTAGCATAAGATCAAGTCATTTAAGTTCATATTGCTACAAGCTTTCAGATGCATAGTAACCTAATCCTTCGACCATGAGGTTATGTTAATCACCATCACCGGATGGGTACTTTGATGACATCAAACACCTCTTCATAACTGGGTGGTTATAAAGGTGTCATTGGGTATTCTGAAAGTATGTGTTGAAGCGCATGGACCAAGATTGGGATTTGTCCATCCATATGACGGATATATGCTCTGGGCCCTCTCGGTGGAATGTCATCTAGTTAGCTTGCAAGCATGTGACTAGGTCACAAGGGATGACATATCATGGAACGAGTAAAGAGTACTTATCAGTAACGAGGTAGAACTAGGTATGGAGATACCGACGATCAAACCTCGGATAAGTAGAGTACCGCGTGACAAAGGGAATTGGTTTTCGTATGTTAATGGTTCTATCGATCACGAAGTCATCATTGAGTATGTGGGAGCCGTTATGGATCTCCAGATCCTGCTGATGGTTATTGATCAGAGAGGTGTCTTCATCATGTCTGCATATTCACGAACCGTAGGGTGACACACTTATGGTTCGATGCTGTTTAGGTAGATTTGGAAGGTGCGTTGGAGACCGAATGTTGTTCGGAGTCTCGGATTGGATCTAGGACATCACGAGGAGATCCGGAATTGTCCATAAGATTCATATAATGGAGATCATTTTCTAGGTTCAGAAATGTTCCAGAGTGTTTATATGGGGATTCTAGAAGGTTTCGGAATGTTCCGGAAGGTTCTAGAAAGTTCTGTGGAGTTTACTTGAAAACCAAGAAAGGAAAAGGGGAAACTTGGGGGGGAAGGAAACTCCCCCCAAGCCCCCCCTTGTGCGCCGGCCCTAGAGGTGGCCCTAGGGGTGGGAACCCTAGGCGCCACCCCTCCCTCTATAAATAGAGGGATGGAGGCGCCCCCCTTTGCCCCTTCCACTCCTTGCCCTAGCCGCCTCTACCCTCCTCCTTCGCTCTGCTCTGGCTTAGACGAAGCCCTGCAGAATTCTCCACTCCACCACCACCACCATGCTGTCATGCTGCTGGGATTCCGTGGAGAGATCTACTACCTCCGCTGCTCGCTGGAATGGGGAGAGGAAGGTCTGCATCGACTCCGCACGTGTGACCGATTGCGGAAGCGCTGCCGGAACACGACACCGGAAGGCTCGTCCACTCGATCTTGAGATCGGCAAGTGATTGTCTACATCAACCACGAGATCCGATCTCGCACAAGGCTTTCGGATCTACAAGGGTTAGTACAGATCTATCTCGTTGCATATGTCTAATAGATTAGATCTTGGCTTTTATCTATATTAGATCTGGGTTTTGTTCATTCTTGTGGTAGAATTTTTTTGTTTTCCATGCTACGAACCCATCACAAACATGTGAAGAATGTCCAACAGGAAGGAGGGCATGGCTGGGGACATAACATGTGGAAGCAGGGCCATGATGGATGGGGAAAAACAGGTCGGATCAGGGAGGCGATGGCTGGGGATAGAAGAAGTGGAAGCAGAGAGGTGATGGCTGGGGACAAAATAGGTGGGAGCAGGGAGGCGATGGCTGGGGGCAGAATAGGTGGGAGAAGGGAGACGATGGCTGGGGGCAGAACAGGTGGGAGCAGGGAGACGATGGATGGGGCGCGACAACAACTAGTGATCACTAGTATGTTTTCTTTTGACTGATCTAGCCGGTGGATGCACCAGTTGGCTATGTAATATATTATCCCTGCTAGCTAGCTAACATTGGTTCTAGTTGTATATATGTGGATTTCTCAATGTTATTTGTTCGTAATGTTTGTAGCATAATATTATTAATATATTATCATCTAGCTACATATTTTTGTCTAATGTTATTATTTGTAATGCGTGTTCGTATAATTCATTGCAATAAGACGGCGGAGGAGCGGACACCGCTGTGTGTTTGGGTTGCTGCCGGCCATGCTTCATCATGGCCTCCTAGTCACACCCTAGACGATTTATTTTAATAACCACTTCTAACAGTTGCTACATTGGACGATATTTTTTTTTAAATCGCCTCTGAACCTGCTACATCAAACAGGCTGTTTTCTTAGCAGCCTCTAAAAGTTTATTAGACACGTTTGTTAAACACATAATCGCCTCTGCGTTGTGCCATATTCGGATCCCAGCCACTCTAGAAATCCACTACCGTCCTGATAAATGCCCTGGATATAGTAAATGTTGATAATATATCATAACATGTTTGGATTATTCTAAATATTCTTCATAACTACTTATAAATTTATTACAACTTCATACAAATGTTTGGATTATTCGTAAAAATTCATTCTCTGCATTCTTGATCGCGAATGTGCGGTTCTTCCAGAAGAACCTCATATTGTTGGTCTCTTTGCTTGACCGAGCACGAAGGGCCAGGAACATCATCGATATTGTTGTAATCTTCCTCAGAGAACACGCCATCCACACCGATGATACTCCTTTTTGATGGCATAACTACATGTCTCTTCTTATTCCTCGGGTCGACGATGTAGAAGACTTGATGAACCAGGTTAGCTGGTATGAATGTCTAGTTCTTGTAAGCAGCACGATTGAGGTTCACGTTAGTTTGACCATCATCATTTAGATCCACCTGATTCCTATGAGCCCAACGACAATGAAACAATGGAAACTTGAAGTCCACATAGTCTAGCTTCCAAATCTCTTCTATGTATCCGTAGTAGAGTTGTGTCATTTCTTCATCATTTTCTTCAATTACCTCTAAAAATACACCACTGTTTTGTGTCATTGTTGTGCTATCTTTTTTCTTTGTAGAAAATGTATACTCGTTGATCTTGTACACTGTCTGACCTCCCATGTAGGGCCTCTTGCAAGAGAAGCAATTATGGGATCTTTTGCTTTAACATCATGTAGTCGATCACTGAACTAGGTGTGGAACTCCTCGACGTGGAGTGTCTCAATTGAATGTCGATGGGGATGCATTGTTTGTAGACTGTCATGGTGTTCTTCTATGTACGAAGTGATTTCGTCCATGTGCTTCATCACAACATAGTGTGCCTGATTATATTTAGTGTGAGTCGGCCTAAACTTGATCTTTCCACTCGTTCTGACACAAGTAAGATTCCCCTCATGGACAGATCTAGGAACCCCTATCGGGTCAAGACGTTCCATGAATCAAGACAGAACTCAACGACCTCTTCGGTTACATAGCCCTCGATGATGCTCCCCTCTGGACGTGCTCGATTCTTGACATAGTGCTTAAGAATTCCCATGTAGCATTCAAACGGGTACGTGCTTCGCAGATATACGGGACCACACATCTTTATCTCATGCACAAGGTGGACAATAAGATGTACCATGATATCGAAGAATTACGGAGGGAATATCATCTCCAGATTGCATAAAGTCTCCACCACTTCCATTTGTAGCTCATCCAACTTACTAGGATCAATCACCTTCCGAGAAATTGTGTTGAAAAATTCACACAAATGCGTTAGAGTGTCTCGAACATGTGATGTCAAGACATTCCTTATCGCGACAGGGAGCGTCCGTGTCATCAGAACATGGCAATCGTGTGACTTCATACCCGTTTCTCTGTTTTCTATATTTGAAACAATCCTTTGCATGTTTGCGGCATAGCCCGTTGGAAAACACATCCATATAGAGAATCACACAAACTTTTTCCCTCTACTTTGTAGCAGACACAACACACAGGATGGCTTTCCTTGAGCATCAACCTCATGTGGGATTTCCCCCTCTGAGTTTGGTAGCTTCAAGTCGTGCATTTGCACTATCTTTAGTTTTGTCCTTCATGCTGAGCAATGTCCCTATTATGCTTTCTAACACATTCTTCTCAACATGCATCACATCGATGGAATGTCGAACATCGAGATGCTCCCAATATAAGTCCCATAGTATATCGATCTCCTCTTCCAGACTGGTTTTATTTTGCGAGGCTGGTCAACTATATCTATTTCTTTGTCCTTGCCTTTGCCTTTGCCTCTGCCTCTACCCCTGAATTTGAATCGTTATCCTTTTCCATGCACAACTCTCAAGTGTTTAAGCTGATCATAGATCCGACTGCCATTTAAAATTGGAGGAGCCAAATTATTCTCACAAGTGTTATCAAACTTTTTCTTCAGAGTCTGATATTTATGACCCTTTAGCAAAATCCTTCGAGTCCACATGTACACCATTTTCTTACACTCATGCAAATACCTACTTGCTGTCTTGTCTAGGCACTGGACACACGCATATGTCCCTTTTATTGCCTGGCTGAAGGAGTTCCCATAGGCTGGATAATCATTGATGGTTATGAATAACATGCATCTCAGGTTAAAGTTTTCCTTCACATGTGCATCATATATTTTTACTCCTTCAATCCAAAGAAGTTTCAAATCTTCCACCAAAGGTGCAAGGTACACATCAATGTCGTCATTGGGTTGCTTGGGCCCTAGATTAGTATTGCGAGCATGATATACTTTCACTTCATGCATAACCATGGAGGAAGGTTGTAAATGCCGAGATTCAAGGGCCAGGTACTGTGGGTGGTACTATAGTTTCCGAATGGGTTCATTCCATCGATGCTCAGTACAAACCTCACATTTCTAGGATCATCTCCAAAACGATCACCATCTGGACCCAAAGGCTTCAACCTATTGACGTTCCTCCACTGTGGAGAGTCGGCAGGGTGTCTAAGCATGTCGTCCTGAATGCGCTCCTCTGCGTGCCAATGCATCATTTTTGCCGTATCCGGGTTTGCATATAAGCGTGTCAAACAAGGAATAATAGGCATGTACCAACACACTTTTACCGGGATGTCCTTCCTACCCATTTTTTATGCTTCTTCTTGCTCGCCTGATCAGTGTCCAGGTCATCCTCACTGCTGCTGTCATCTACCATATTAGTTGCCTCAACCTTGGGAACCTTGAACATTGGAAATTTGCATACCGGACATTCACGAAAATTAATGTAGGCATCACCGTGGTACAAAATACAATCATTTATACATGCATGTATTCTCTGAACCTCCATTTCCAACGGACACACAATCCGCTTAGCTTTGTAAAAACTATCTGGCATGCGGTTTCCTTCAGGAAGAAAGTCTTGTAAGAAAGTTAACAACTTGGTTACACTCTTATCTGACCATCCGAACATTTGCTTTATCTGCATCAGTTCTAGCACAACAGCTAACATTGTGTAGTGCGGCTTACACCCATGATACATTGGTGTCTCCGAGTCTTTGATCATGCAAGCATATTTATTGTGCATTTTCTAATCCTCACAGTTTTCTTTCAACTCCCACAACGTCTGACTCACATTGTCTTCTTCAACATCTTCCATGTCCTCTTGCGATGATATATCGTTCATGTCGTTTGTTCGACCAACCTCGTCATCAGTTGATAGAAATATGGTGATAATATCAACATCATCCATGTTGGCATCCTTATTAGCATCACCCTCCTCATATGTACTTTGTCATACTTCTCCGTGCTAGAGCCAACAATCATACCCCGCCATGAATCCCCTTTTGATCAAATGTGTCTGAATTTGTGAAATGCTTGTAAAACTCTGGATGTTTTTACAGTCACAGCACGGGAAAAGTATCCATGGGTTCTCTGTATAAACTGCATTCATTTCAGTTGTGTTCAAAAACTCCTTGACACAGTCAAGGTACACATCGGTCGCATGATTCCCTAGGTACATCCACCACGGTCCATCAACAAAATAAAACAAATTAATATGCACAAGTAATAAAATATGAATTCACATGCATTTAATACAACATTTATCCTAAAACAAACAGATGAAATTGAAGTATTCCAAAAAAGGCATTTTACCGGGACGTCCGGTTATTATCTAGAGGGTCCGAATTATCCTCTTTATGGCCTGCGGCCAAACCCTTCTCCTAGATTTTCTCCTCGCTCTTCTGATGCCGCCTTTATGCCCCACACCCTCTCTATTCTCCCTCCGGAACCACCGCCGCCGGCTGCCCCCATCCGTCGCCGTCCACCGGCCGCGGTTTAGATCGAGAACCTCAGCATTTGGATTTCGCCGCCACGAGGTGCCGCATACGTCAAATTGTCGTCGTGCCTCAGATCTACGCCGCCTGCGTATGTGTCGCCATGGTTAGGACAATGGGCGACAACGAGATCCTTGTCGGCCTCGGGAACTACTCCTCCTTGTCGGATGAGGTACTAAGCTTCTAGCTTTCGTCTCTCTAATTCTAGTTGTCTTGCAATTTTGGATGCATCTGCTGAGCTTTTCCGAATTCAATTTGTTTTTAATTTTTTCTAGGAATCAGCCTGTGACTGCGGTATTCGTGATGGATGTGCCCAGTTCCAACGTTGTCTAGACGCAAAATTCACTGTCCTAAGAGAATTGGACTTTACAAGGGAGCAGAAGAGGAAGATAGATGAAGAATTGAGGAAGACCAATGGAGAATTGAGGAAGACAGAAGAGAAGCTAAGGCTAGCTCATGAGACAATTCGTATGATGAAGCAAGCAATGAAAACCGTCGCGAAAAAATGAAAAGGGCTGTGGAAGAGAAGGGGCAAATAGAGTTGGTGTTGGCCGATACCATCGATGCACATAACATCAAGAAGCAAGAAAGTAGGCAAACAACTAGGTTGAAGATGAATAAGATAAAAAAGTATGCTATTTGGAAGGAAAGGTGTCTACAATATGCCTTTGGAGCCATTGCTATCCTATTCGCGGTTATAACAGCCATGTCCATGTTTTTTAAATGTGCGAAGTAGTTAATTGTTACTCAGAGCATGATTGTATGTGTTAGTAATCAGTATATGTGAGAATTGATTGCATGATTGTATGTGTTACTAATAGTTTGCAAGAAAAATAAATTGTATAAAAATAAAAGTGGTCAAGATTAAAACGCACATTCAAAATAACACTGGCAAACTCGAGCCTTGTTGATCCATATATATAGTCAGCAAAGGAGATGCATCCCACAGGAAAAACAACAAAGGAGATCTTAAACGGTTTATAATTTAAACCGCCTCTAGTTAGATATATATTTGAGGCAGTTTCAATTAATGACCGTCCTAGCTACAAGTTTTCGCGACGGTCGTTATAACCGCTAGCCTCAGGATGTTCTTAGATGCGGTAATTATTTATGGACGACTGCAGGCTAAATTTATAAAGAGGCGGCCAATCATTTCCATCGTCTCGGGTCCATTTGGAGGCGTTTTGGTTTAAAACGAGCGACTGAGAGTTGAAGCCATACTAGAGACGGTGCGGATTCACAACCGTCTGAGGTTTGAGTTAGAGGCGGTCAAAAAATTACGATCACCTGAGGTTGATGGACACAACCGGTGATTTGTATTTTAGAGGTAAACCGACTCTAGTACATTCTCTAAGTAACGAGTTTGTACTAGTGGATGTCCAGCAAGTCTCTCTCATCCTCAACTACGATCAGCCGACTCAGCCTGAGAACTAACTCCATCTCATCGGTCGTAGTGGTCGGTTTAGGAGGAAGGGAGTTGCCCATCAACTTTGTCACCCGCGAGGACGAGAGGATGCTCTTTGAGTTCTACACCACCGCGGTCATCGAGGAGCTGCCTGCCAATGTCGCTGACCTTCTCTAGATTATGATATCTTAGGAATTGCAGTAAGGTGCTGGTCTGCTGGATAAGAGATTGTTTTTATTAAGTATCCCCAACTCTTATTGTGGTAGAGTGGTAAGTAGCGCGGCAAGCGGCACCCGCATAACGACCCGCTAAAGAAAAATATAGGTAAAAAAGTGTCCAGAAGCTAGCAAAATTAGAAAAGGATTAGTTAAAAAGCAGTGCCGCAACCCGCCCCGCTTGACACCCTAGTGGTAAGGTATGGGTCTGTTTGAGTCGTGATTTGAGGATGGTCTCTTTTTTTATTTTTCGTATGCAATGTTCGGAAATTTTTGTAGTGCGTCGGCTGTGCTGTCTCCTGGGCTAGCTGGGTTAGGGTGACACTACTCGAGTAATGAGTATTTACTTTTTAATGTGAAGCTATGTTCTTCCTTAGTTCTTGCTTTCTTGAGCTCAGTGTTATTTATCATGTGCTTTGAACTTCTTCATGTAGTTCGACTTTGTTTAATAAAGTTTTGCCAAACAAGATTATTTTGCTGAAACCAACGCAAAACTTACTCTTTCCCCAAAATAATGTTAGCTGCAAACAGGTTCTGTAAACACGACCAAACAAGTTCCTTTGTTTGGCGTACAGATTGGTTGCCGCTTGCCGCTACCCAAAATGCTGTGCCACACCCTTGGCCTCGGCAGACTCCTCCACCACTAAAAACGTTAACCCCCGGGGAATGATCCCTCGCGAGCTGTGTAGGTTGTTAGATAGATGAGACCTCTCCAGCAGCGGATTAAACGCGCTCGGATAACACCCCATTTAATCCGGTCCCACTAGGGACTCGAACCTGGGTGGGCTGGCTGCGCACTCGCTAGCCTTGCCATCAAGCCAACACTTGGTTCTCGAGTCCTCCACCTCTTATTCAGTAAAACCCAGAGCCCTTCATGTTTGGGCTTTGCTCAACTTGTTTTATGTTTGGGGCTTTGTTAAAAAAAAACTTGTTTTGGCTGTAAAACTTAGCAGTACTAAGCCGATTTGAATTTGATATGATCTCTCATTTTCTCAAACACCTTATTTGTGTTGGTTTGGGTGGTACAAGTAATGAGTTGTACTATCTCCGTTCCAAAATATAAGATGTTTTAGCTTTTTTCTGTAACATATGTATCTAGAAGCATATTAATGTGTAGGTTCACTCATTTTACTTCTAACCTACACACTAATGGACGTCTAAATTTACATGTGTTTTAGAAAACCTCTTACATTTTAGAAACGGAGGAGTATGTGATACATGATGCATGCATTGCAGCCGTATGAATTATGTGTAGTGCAACTCTCTCATTGTGGAAGAGTGGTAAGGTATGGATCTATTTGAATCGTGGTTAAGGATGGTCTCGGAGTTTTTTATCGCATGATTTTTGTAGTGTGCAGGCTGTGTTGTTTCCTTGGCTAGCTGGGTTAGAGTGACACTACTTGAGTAATGTCTAATGTGTATTTACTTTTCGATGTGAAGCTATGTTGTTTCGCAACTGTTCTTGCATTCCGGAGCAGCTCGTACTTTTTATCTTGTGCTGTGAACTTCTATATGGAGTTCAACCTTGTTTGAAAAAGTTCTTCGAGCAGTTTCTTTTGCTAACGACCATGTCTGATCTCTCACAAATTTGTTCAGGCAAACGCTCAGGAGAAACTGCAATTAAAATGTTTTGCTGAAAACGACACATACAACTCACTGTGTCTTTGTTATGCTGTCCAATTAATAGCTTGCTTGTCGGCATTTAAGGCCACATTTTGTAGAAATGTAAATGTACCGTTGTTACTTTGTTGCACATTTTGTAGAAATATAAATGTATCATTATTAATAGCAATCGGCATTTTACTGGTCATCAAAACTAGTGTTCGTTGCAAACCGGGGCCGGAAAGCACAATTAATGTGGTGCATGATCCGTCGAAACCCGGTGAACCTGCATAGACGACCACACAGGCTCCTTCTGTTGCTGACGACCACGGTGAACCCCTGGCATGCGCGGCCTTCTCCGCCACTGCATGTTAGGGCTTTGCTGAACTTGTCGTGGCAGTGAGCTTTTATGCTTTCATCTGCGAAGAGGAGAGACCTCGCACAATCATTCCGTTAAATTTTCATACAATAACAAGTGGAGAAACGGCGATGCCGGGCCCAGCAGAGGATGTGTTCCTGAATGCCTTCCATTCACAACACACTTAGCGTCTAACTGCAATACCAAGTCAATTTTTGCATTGGGCATTGATCTCTCATTTCTCAAATCACAACTTAATTTGTGTTTGTTCGTGTGGTACACGTCTAGTAAGGAGTGCTAAACTGGTGACATGTTCTATTCTTCTATACAAGATACATGCAGTCGTAGGAGCTCTGTGTAGTGCAGTTTTGCTTTATAAGGGCGGTGCCTGTATTTATTGAAAGATCGGTGAGTTGGTGTTTGGGTTTGTGGATTGTTAATGAACCTGAAATCAAGACATTACTTCCACCAGATCTAATAAATACAATATCCTGGACAATGAAACTCTCTCCAACCCCAAGGAGTTGTTAGCATTAAACTACCACAATGTGAGCAAAATTCCGGAAATCTACCACTTTACGTTTTCGTTGCAAAATCTATCGGATTTCGAGTCGGTTCTCTCAAATAGCACTAAATTCGGTTTGAACGCGAATTAACATAGTTTCTAACATGGCTGACCCACCCGCAATGTTGACGTGGCGACGGGAGATGATGGCCGTTAACGACAGGTGTGGTATACCACTTGTGTGCATAAATTTCAAAAAAAGACCACTTTTCTTCTCAATATTCAAAAAATTACCACTTTTTAGAAAACCTTCTGTTTATTTGCGAACGTCCATAACTTTTGAATATAAATTCAAATGGAAAAACTTTAATACAAAAAATGCTTAGAAATAATTGAATATTTCAAATACAAACTTGAATCACTGTTTTGGATAATTAAAATATGCAAATAATTAAAATTGCTTCTATTAGAAATAAAAACTTTGGAAATTCATAACTTTAATTATATAACTCCAAATAATATAAATAATATGTCTAAGTTTATTAGGAAAATCCAAGGAATCCCTTCCTGACATCCATCATGCATGAATAACTTATGTTCCTCTCGGATATTTTGATTGGGCCATTCGACACAATACTTATGGGCTTTGGCCATCCAGCCATTGTGTTTCTAGAGATTTAGACCCTATTATATTTATATGTGTACTAATGGTTGTATTCCCTCCGTCCCCAAAAAGGTATATAGATACATCCAAATTCAAACAAACTTGAGACATCCTTTTTTGGGACGGAGGGAGTAGTTTTTTTTTGCGAAATTCACCGATCTATTATAGTCATCAACAGTAGTACAAAGAGGTCCAAAAGTAATAAAACTTACAAATAGGTCATCAGACCACCTAGCGGCGACTACCAACACTAGTGCGAGTCGAATGCACACCACCGTCCTCGCTTCTTCATCACTAGAGCCAGACAAAGCTTGTTGTAGCAGAGCTTCTTGTAGTAGAAATACGGAAAGTCGTCGTGCTAAGGGCACAAAGGTACATCACATTAGAGCAACAATCATTGCCAATGATGACAACCGTAGATTAGAAGAGACTGACTTGGAAACAAACCAACAAAAATGAAAACGGATAGAATACCGAATAGAATACTAGGAGATCCGTCGGACAAACGACTCCACGCACCCTCCGTCAGTGCTAGATGCACCAACAGAGCGAGGATAGAGCGGGGAGGACATTAGCCGTCGCCTCAACATCCCGAACAAGACACTAAGAAAGGCTAAACAAGAATAGAAAACCTCTCGCCGACAAGAAGCCATGGTCCGCCAGGGCCCTAGGGCCATCAGAGGCGGAGCGGACTAGCGACATCACCGGCGAGGGGTGCGGAACCCTAGATGAGTTTTCTCTCTTTCGATGGCCTCTCCCTGGCGGCTGTTGTACTAATGGTTGTTGAAAGATCTCGAATGCCGCCTAGAGGGGGAGGGGGGTGAATAGGGAGTTAAAAACTTTTATGAGATGAGCTTAACAAAGGCGAAATAAAACTAGCGTTCTCTTTTGTCAAGCACAAAACCTATATATAATATGGTTCACCTACGTGCATGAACAACTTATGTTAAGAAAGACAAGTAACAAAGTGATAGCAAGATAGAATACTTCAAGCATGAAGGCTATCATAATGTAAAGTGTATAAGTAATGGGTTCGAGTAGAGAGATAACCGAGGCACGCGGGGACGACGAAGTTTTACCGAGTTCCTCCCTACAAGGGAGTACGTCTTGTTGGAGGAGTGGACGGTACTAAGACCACCAATGCCACAAGAAGCCTCACCCTATTCTCCCGAGCACCCGCCACACGACAAGCACCCGATCCACTATGCAACACTTGAGGGCGGCCACCAAACCCGTACAAGATTGGGGCTATCTCCACAACTTAATTGAAGGCTTCCAATAATCACCACCAAGGCCACTAACTTTGGGGAGAGCTCCACAACTTAATTGGAGGCCCCAAGATCTTACCACAAAGTCCACACAATCGTCTAGGTTTCCAAGAACCGAAGAGTAACATGCTTCTTGATTTCACCAACCAAATCCTCCAAGGAGAACTCAAACCGATACACCTAATGCAATGGCAAGTCCTTCACTACCAAATTTCACCAAAGCTACAAAAGCTACTGGGAGAATAAGATAGAAAGAACACTAGAGGAAATCAACAAAAGTCTGCAAGATCTAGATCCCAATATGTTCCCCTCACTTAGAAGAGAGATGGATTGGTGGGATTGTAGATCTAGATTTCCTCTCTCTTTTTCCTCAAAAGGATGCACGAATCATGGGAGGGAGAGGGAGGAAGCAAGCTTAAGAGAATCAACAATGGAGGGGGAAAGGATCTCAAAGGGATTAAGTCCAATAGAGAAGAAGGGCCCCTTTTATAGGGGGGGGGGGCGAAAACTGGCCGTTGCCTGCTGCGACGAGCGGTACTACCGGACCTGGCAGCGGTAGTACCGGAAATGACTTGTACTACCGGACTGGTACCGAAAGTGGTACCGGGCAAAAACGAGTCGAGATGAAAACACCTTTGTTGCTACCGGTAACACATGCTGAACGAACTGGTAGTACCGCAAAGCGGCAGTACTAGAGGTGATAGTGGTACTACCAATGTTGAGTATATCGTTTATCGTTAACTTCTCGATCAGCCCGAAATTAGCGATTTTTGGGTGTATCGGCCGATCTATCGGATGATAAATCAATTTATCGAGCGATAAATTGATTAATCGGCTTATCGGTCACCAAGTGATAATCAATAAATCGGCCGATAAATTGGCATATCGGACGATTTTGTGAACTGTGGTACTACCGGATGCTGCGGTAGTGCCGGGCGGGTGGTACCGGCTAGGCCAGAAGAGACCCGGTACTACCGCCAGGCGGTAGTACCGGTGCTAAGCGGTAGTACCAGATGAAATGTTCGGTACTACGAATGGGATAAAACCAATTTTGTTGGAAACATAACGACAAGTAGCATCCAACTTATATAATCCTAATATAGATGATATTTTTGTGTATCAAGAACAATGTTTGGATGGATTTCGATGCTCCGAACCGCCTTCTCCGACGAATCCCTCATCTGTAGGCCCCGGATCATCCACCCCTTCAAAATGCATTGAACACGGGTTCACCAATGGATTTTTCTCTTGTTTTGTGTTTGAATAGGGCATTGGAACACAAATAAGCATTTTTTGGGTTACTAGGCCACAAAATTCACTCTGATACACCTGCAGCGGGAGTTTCCCACTCAAGAAGCCCTAGAACTAGCCCAATAGCGCATGCAGGTCCGCGTGACACACCCAGGAGTTGGTTATTGGATATTTCATCCTTGAAACATGTATATGAACACATAGTAGACTCACATGCAAGATTTTGATGGATTCCGACGCTCCAAACTGCCTTCTCCCACGAATTGATCAACCCGTGGGCCCTAGATCGTCTACCCCTTCAAATCATGTCGAACGCAGGTCCACCAATGGAATTTTATATTGTTTTGTGTTTGCATAGGACATAGGAACACAAAGAAGCAATTTTGGATTACTAGGCCACAAAATTCACTCCGGTACACCCGCAGCGGGAGTTTCCCACTCAAGAACTCTCAGAACTAGCCCGATAGCGCATGCATGTCTGCGTGACACATCCGAGAGTTAGTTATTGGCTATTTCATCATTGAAACATGTCTATAAACACATAGTAGGCTCACATGCAATATGTGGATGGATTCCGACACTCCGAACCGCCTTCTCCCACGAATCCCACAGCCCGCGAGCCTCGGATCAGCTACCCCTTCAAATCGCATAGAATGCGGGTCCACCAATGAGCGTTTCTCTTGTTTTGTGTTTGCATAGGCCATAAGAACACAAGGAAGAAAAAATATTCATATTATATGCACCTATGGACGACTATTGGTTAGTTGTGGGTCCTACCATAGTGGTGGTATTTAGCATCAGGTAGTAGAAACTCCATTTGTGGCGTTCAGGGTAAATCAAACGCCGCTACTAGCAGACTGCTTGTTATGGCGTTGAAAGTTTCCGAAAGCCGTTAGTACGTTCGGTAGTAGCGGCGTTCAGTGATGTCGAATACAAGGGCTATATTCAACCCGGCTCGCCTCGTGGTCCCCAACTAGTGTCGGTGTTCGCGTTTCCACGAACTTCAGGACTACGTTTTAGTGGCGGCGTTGGTCTTTTCTGAACGCCACGACTATTTTGCCTTAGAGTGGTGGCGCCCATATTATTTTAGACGCCACGAGGAAAATGACTGCTATATGCCTTTTTCTACTAGTGATTGTACAAGTTATATATTGTGTCTTCTCTAAATGATGTGAAGAGCTCAGAGAAGGTATGTCTTCCCTAGCATTGTACATGCCCTAAGTGGCTTGTATTTGTCTAGATTCGCACAATACCAGCGATCCGATCCGAACCCAACAGAGCTTTGGCAACGTCTATGAGATTTCGAGTTCAGATAATCCTTCTCTCTACCTTTGACCATCCAGACAATCTCAGTGCATACATTTCAATTAGGATTGTCTGTTGACACCACTCTTTTGGCCAATGAAAGCTCTAAATTTGGCCTCCAATGTCGGGCAACAATGCATCAGTACACGACATGATGACAGAATTATTGAGCCGTCGTCCCTTCTCAGGATCATACCAGCACTAGCTCTCCCATCCTGTGGCGTAAAGGAACCATCCACGTTCTTCCGCAATTGTTCTGCATTCTGGAGCTTGTACCCCCTCCGATACATAATAAGTGGTGAAATTCTATATGGAGTTTGACCATGTTTGAAAAAAATTCTTCAAGCAGATTATTTGTACTGATGACCATGTCTGATCTCTGGAAAGTTTACAAATTTGTTTAGGCAAACGCTCAGGAGAAACTGCAATTAAAATGTTCTGTTGAAAACGACACATAGAACTCACGATCGTTTTGTTGTGTTGTCCAATTAATTGATTGTTTGTCGCCATTTAAGGCCACCTTCTGTAGATATGTACATGTACCCTTATTACTTCGTTGCACATTACAGGGGCATTGGGCATTTTAATACTGGTCACCAAAATAGTGTTCGTTGCAAAGAGAGGTCGGAAGGAACAATTTGGATCCGGACAAATCCGGCGAACTTGCACAGAAGACCACACATGATCCTTTGGTTGCCGCTGCACCAACTCCTGACGTAGGCAGCCTCCTCCTCCGCCAATGCTGATCAGTAAAATGCCCCGAGGGTCCTCCATGTTAGGGCTTTCCTCAACTTGTCGTGGCAATAAACTTTATATGCTTTCATCCGCAGAAGCGTGAGACTTGGCACGATTGTTCCATTAATTTATCATACAATAGCAAGTGGAGAAACGGCGATGCTTGGTCTAATAGAGGATGTGTTCCTGAATGCCTTCCATTCACAATACACTTAGCGTCTAACTGCAATACCAAGTCAATTTTTGCAGTGGACATTGATCTCTCATTTCTCAAATCACAACTTCATTTGTGTTGGTTTGGGTGGTACACGCCTAGTAAGGATAGCTAAACAGGTGACATGTTCTATTCTTCGATACAAGATACATGCAGTCGTAGGAGGTGTGTGTAGTGCAGTTTTGCTTTATAAGGGCGGTGCCTGCATTTATCGAAAGATTGGTGAGTTGGTGTTTGGGTTTGTTGATTGTTAATGAACCTGAAATCAAGACATTACTTCCACCAGATCTAATAAATACAATATCTTGGACAATGAAAGTCTCTCCAACCCCAAGGAGTTGTTAGCATAAAACTACCACAATCCGAGCAAAATTCCGAAAATCTACCACTTTATGTTTTCGTTGAAAAAATCTACCGAATTTCGAGTCGGTTCTCTCACAATGTAAAGTGCATAAGTAAAGGGTTCGAGTAGAGAGATAACCGAGGGACACGGAGATGACGAAGATTTACCGATACGTCTCATTGGAGGGGTGGGCAGTACTAAGACCACCAACACCACAAGAGGTCTCACCCTATTGTCCCGAGCACCCAGCGCACGACAAGCACATGATCCGGTATGGGACACTTGAGGGTGGTGACCAAACCTGTACAAGATTGGAGCTATCTCTACAATAATCACCACCAAGAACACTAACTTGGGAAGTGCTCCACAACTTGATTGAAGGCCCCAAGAACTCACCACAAAAGCCACACAACCGTCTAGGGTTCCAAGACCCAAGAGTAACTCACTTCTTGATTTCACCAACCAAATTCTTTGAGGAGAACTCAAACCAATGCACCTAAAGCAATGGCAAGTTCTTCACTCCCAAATTCCATCAAAGATACAAAAATCTATTGGGAGAATAAGAGAGGAAGAACACTATAGGGAAACCACAAAAGTCTCCAAGATCTAGATCCCAATATGTTCCTGTCGGACTATTGGCACGGGGGTACCCCATCTCGTCGAATCACCGGGCCCACCAGGAGCATCCTCCCGAGGGTTCGCGAAGGGAGCAAGCCTCCGGAGGGGGGGGGGGGGTAGAGCCTAGATCCTCTACAAGCACCTGGGTTGGTCACGACTAGGCGGCGAAGCCTCTCAGCAGGACATCAAGAGGGGAGCCTCACCAGGTCCAGGCATGCCTAGAAAAATGACAGACCAATGGTCGGTCCAAGTAGCGACTGGTCCACCTGAAGAAAGCAAGGAACGTAGAGGTGGGAGGATGACGCAAGGCAAGGATGACACCTACCACAGCCGTTTCAGTTCAAGAAGACCAAGGTGATGATATAAAGCGAAGGGGTAGCCGACCACCCCCTGATACGTCTATTTTGTATCACTATTCTATATCATAATTTACTATTATTCATTAATATATTTCATATTAAGAGATTATACTTATGTTATTTCATCTATTTTTGCATGGTTGATGACTTTTGGAGGATGGACCACTGAAGTCAGGATTCTGATGGAAAAGGCACTGTTTGGAGGCGAAATTCGCGAAGATCAGAAAATCCCAGAAAATATATGGAAAATCCAATTTTTCCAAAAGACGAAGGATGCCAGAAGGGGGAGCAGAGATGGGCCATAGGGGGCCCACACCACCCCTGGAGCGGGCCACCCTTGGCCGCTCCACCAGGTGGTGTGGCCACCCTGGCCCACCTCTGGCTCTGCTCTTTGGCGTATATATTCCCCACGAAACCCTAAGACTCGGGGAGGGACCATAGAAAGATTCTGCCACCTTTGCGGGGCGGAAAACTGCAGAGAGAGAAAGAGCTCTTCGACAGGCAGAAACCTGCCGGGGAAATTCCTTCCCGGAGAGGGGAGATCATCGCCATCAACACCACCATCAAGCTGGACTTCATCGGGATCATCATCATCTCCACCAGCACCATCATCACCACTCCATACCGCTGTAACAATTGGGTTGAATCTTGCATATTTCTTAGGGGAAACTTTCCCGCTGTTGATTACTTGTTGTAGTTGATGCTATTGAGTGGAACCATTGAATTATTGTTCATGTTCATATTGTTACTTATCATTATTTCATCCCTGATCTTGATCCATATGATGTCTTGTGAGTAGTTCGTTTAGTTCTTGAGGACATGGGAGAAGTCATGTTGTTAGTAGTGGAATTGTGTTGAGAAAGATTCAATAGTTTGTTATTTAAGTTGTGGTGTTATTCTTCTAGTGGTGTCATGTGAATGTCGACTATATGACACTTCACCTTTATGGGCCTAGGGGAATGCATTGTGTATTTGGCTACTAATCGTAGGGGTTGCCGGAGTGGCAGAAACCTGAACCCCCGTTAGGAAACCTTTACACAAGGAAGTGTAGGATCTCAGAGTTTAAGGCTGTGGTTAGGTTTATATCTTAATTACTTTATTGTAGTTGCGGATGCTTGCAAGGGGTATAATCACAAGTATGTATTAGTCCTAGGAAGGTCAGTACATTAGCACAGGTTCACCCACACAACACTTATCAAACTAAAGAAGATTAATCAACTATATGGAGCGAAAGCACTTGGCAGTATTCCCATGTGTCCTCGACAATGTTTGGTCATCTTAAGTAATACAACCGTCATGTCCTTTGCTAAAGAAAGGATTGGGCCACTTGCTGCAATTATTCTTATTGTCTTTTATTTACTCATACTTTATTTATCTACATTATCAAAACCCCCTAAAAATCCGTTTGCTAAGTATTTACAGAGAATTCCTGCTCCAAGCCACTCGTCAACACCTTCTGCTCCTCTTTGGGTTTGACACTCTTACTTATCGAAAATACTGCGATACACCTCCTATACTTGTGGGTCATCAAGACTATTTTCTAGCGCCGTTGCCAGGGAGTGAAGCGCTATTGAAGAGTGGAACTAGTAAAGGAAACTTCTACTATGAGTATTGTTTACATCTGTTAGTTATTTTATTTCAGTATGGATAATTCACTTATTCTCTTATTTCCTAATGCTACTACCACTGCTAAGGTAGTAGATGAACCACCACCTGCTGAAAAGGATACTTTTAAGATACCTACAAGAATTATTGATCGTGTTATGGATAACTACTATTTTGGAGATGGAACTGTCCATCTCGGTGATCATTTGCTCTTTATACACGAATTATGCGGGTTGTTCAAGTGTGGGTATTACAACAGATCAAGTCAAGAAGAAGTTATTATCATTATCACTAGAAGGAAGAGCTGAGGAATGGTACAAGCTGCTGAAGAATGGTCAAGCTCTTGAATGGGAGGAAATTGTACCTCTCTTTTATTCAAAATTTTATCCTCCTAGTGAGATTCATAAAGATCGGAATCAAATATACAACTTTTGGCCTCATGATGGAGAGAGTACAGCTCAAGCTTGGGGGAGATTGAAGTTACTAATGCTCAAATTTCCTATTCATGAGCTCCCCAACAATATTATTATCAATAACTTTTATGCAAGGCTTTCTCTTCATGATAAGGATCTATTGGATGCTTCTTGTGCTGGAACATTTACACTCATGGAAGAAGAAGCTAAATGGGATCTTCTAGACCGTATTCAAGACAATGCTGAAGCATGGGAGAATGATAAAGGAAGAAAGTCAGGTATAAATTATGATTATGAGTGCATTAAATCTTTCATGGGAACTGATGACTTTTATAATATTAGTAATGCTTATGGTCTTGATTCTCAAAGTATTGTAAATTATTTTAAGGCTTTTGCTTCTTATATTGAAATTCCTAAAAAGAAATAGAATAAGTATCATGAGCCATATAAAGATATTGTTAATTGTGTTCCTGCAAGAAATACCGAAGTTTATACTGCTAATCATGTTTCACCTGAACCTTACATTGAGAAAATGTCTTTCCCAGTCAAGGTAAAGGAACATTCTATGATAGCTAGTATGGTTAATGAAAGTACAAATAAAGTGTTGAACCCGATGAACAAATAGCTGATGAACCTGTAATAGCAAATGTGAAAGACTTTGTCACTAAATATGTAGAAGATGGACACACTATCCTCTATAAGGATACTTCTAATATTGTTTCACAAAGTAGAGTTATAAGAGCTAGTGTCCCTGTTTATTCTTTTAGAATAAATGATCATTGCTACAATGGTTCATGTGATAGTTATATTGTTGAATTTATGCATGACACTGAAAGTTACTATGAGAGAGGGAAACCTGTTCTTATGCATCTTAATAATATTAAGATTCCTCGCTTTATGCTGAAATTCTTTATGTTGCAACTATTTTGCCTTCCTATGCTAGTAGCCTCTGGTTTCAACAATTTATTTTCTTACAAAATTCCCTTGCATAGGAAGTGGGTTAGACTTAAACATGTGTATTTTTGCTTCTTGATGCTCTCTTTTACTTCAATTCATATTCTTATGTGAGCATCATTTAAATTTATCATGCCCATCTTAATGGCTATAAATAAAGAGCTTTTTGGGAGACAACCCAATATATTTTTGCTTTCAGTTTGTTTTTGTTTATTTGAGTCTTGGAAGTTATTGCTTCTACAATAACCTCTCCTTATCCTTTTTGTTTGTTTTTTGTGTCAAGATCAACCTCTAATGAGAGAGAAGTAAGATTTGGGGAAGTTGCTGTCCCGAAACAGATTTTTGTGCTTCACTATAAAAAATCGTTAAAAATCCCAGAACATCGTACTGATTTGTAAATTTTTGTGTGCATGACCCAGGTTGTTATTTAACTTTCGTTAGTTTTTCACTTTTTGATTTGCGCAACAGATGATTTTTGAAAAAATTGATCTTTACCTGCTGGTCTATTTTGACAGATTTTTGCCACTCTTGCATTTGCCTCTTAAATAGATTTCCTTTTTGAATTCCTTTTTTGGGCTTTCGAGAGGAGTTGTTTCAGTAGCTTATGTTTTGATGGATTTCAGTTGAAATTGAACTTAAATGGTTTATTACCTTGCATGCACAAATGTTGCTAATGAGAATTGTGTGAAGGAAATTTCCAGGTTATAGGAGAAAATGGTGTAAGAAGATGGTGAATGGTTAAATGACTCAAACAATATGTGTATAAAGATGAAAATATTGATGTTATTCAAGCGGTGACTCCGGAAGAATTTATTAAAGACCAAATTCAGAGACCTGCAGAGTCCGTTTTCGAATAGGTAATACTTCTGGTAAGGAAAGGTCCGCGAAAAATCCGTCAAGTTATATTTTTGCAGTTTTTATCTAATAAGGAAAGCAATGAGTAGAAATAGGGACGAAAACGGAGCCCGGGTGGCTCACACCACCCCGTGGAGCGGGCCCACCTAGCCGCACCACCAGGGGGTGTGGCTACCCCGGAGCCCGTCTCCGACCCGTTTTCTCACAGTCTCTTCCTTTTGTTGTAAAACTTCATAATATATAATCCCCCGGATCCCCCGAGGTTCGTATATTGTGTTCTCGTCATGTTTTCGTTTCGATCTGTTCTGTTATGATGTCGTTCTAGGATTCTTTTTTAGAGGACTATGAGCTACGACGTCGGCACGAGCTCTATTGCAACCTTGAGCAGAGGACCTTCGTAGGATGGGTGGAAGAAGAAAAGATCACAGCTAAGTGCGAAGACATGGATCAGAGCATCGATGAGGAAGTGAAGGGCATGTCAGCAGGCATGAAAGGACAAGGGCTGATACCTCCAGTTCTAAACCTCAGTTCTTGCCCTGTTGTAGTGGAAGCTCTACGAGCCACTGATGAGTTTTGCGATAAGTACCGAGTCCTGAGGAGAAAGGTGGATTTACTGCTGGAAGAGAATAGCAGGCTTCGCAAGATCCTGGAAGATGTTCTCACTCTGATCGAGGGAACACCACAGATACGTTGTTAACGTATCCATAATTTTTGATGTTCCATGCTTGGTTTTTATCTACTTTCTTATGTTTTGTCCACACTTTGGAGTACTTTCTATACACTTTCTTGGACTAATCTATTAACAAGAGCCACAGTGCCAGCTGCCTGTTTTCTGCTGTTTTTGGTTCCAGGAAAGTCAGAAAATGAATATTCTCGGAATTGGACGGGACAAAAGCCAAAGTTAGTTTTTCACCGAGGGGGACACGGAGCCAGAATACGAGACGGAGAGGGGCCATGGGGTGGCCACACCACCTAGCCGCGTGGCCAGGCCTGGCCCACGCCGGGGGGTGGTGCGGCCACCTAGGGCACCCCCTCGGCCTCCCCTTTCGCCTATATATTGCCTCCGATATAGAAACCCTAAGTACCCGATCAAAAATCCACGATGAGTCTGTAGCCACCGTCATCTCCATCCCTAGATCGGGAGGGATCTGAAGCTCTTGCCAGCACCCTGCCGGAGGGGAAAATTCACCCTGGAGGCCTTCTTCATCACCATGCAAGCCTCCGGTGTGATGCGTGAATAGTTCATCTCTGGACTACGGGTCCATGTAGTAGCTAAATGGCTGGTTCTTCTCCTTTGCGCTATCATGTTTAGATCTTCTGAGCTCCGTTCATGATCAAGAATATCTATTTGTAATTCCTACTTGTTGTGTTTGCGGGGATCCGATGGATATTGAGATGCTATTTCAGATTGATTATTGATTCTATCATGTCTTTGTTATTTGTGATCTTGCATGCTTTCTATTGTTAGTAGCTATCTTGGCCAAGTAGATGCTAGCAACTCCAAGAATTAGTATTTATGCTCAATAGTGGGTTCATGCCTCTAGTAATCTGGGGAAGTGACAGAAATATCTAAGGTACTAGATGTACTATTGCTACTAGGGAGAAAACAACAATCCTTTGTTCATAGAACAATCATATTGTTTACTTTACACGCAATGCGTAATGCAATTATCTGTTGCTTGCAACTTAATACTAGAGAGGGTTCGGATGATAACCTGAAGGTGGATTATTAGTCATAGATGCAGTTGGATTACAGTCTATGTATAATGTTGTAATGCCCAATCAAATCTCAGAGGAGTGAAGATGATTAGTATATGCTTGTATGCTTTCTCGATGTTTATCAATTGCCCCACTGTAATTTGTTCACCCAACATGTAATCTATCTTAAGGAGAGCCACCACTAGTGAACTATGGACCCTGATCCTTTCTTTTATCATCAATGTACAATCAAATGTTTACTGCTTTCTGTTTACTTTCTACAAATTATTACTTTCTTCCACACAATACGTTTAATCCTTTGTTTTCAGCAAAACCGGTGAGATTGACAACCTCACTGTAAGTTGGGGGCAAAGTTCTGTGGTTGTGTTGTGCGCCCTGCCAAAGTCCAGCTAGCAACACCTTGGAGGTGTTTCCTTGCTCCTACTGGATTGATAACCTTGGTTTCATAACTGAGGGAAAACTTACTGCTTTGCTCATCTTACCTTCCTCTTGTGGTTCCCCAACAAGCTCGTTAATACACGAGTTAGCAAGTATATTTTCTGGCACCGTTGCCGGGGAGTCCCTCATAACCAATCTCTTTACTTTGTTGTTTTTGTTTTGCTTAGTTTACTTTTGCTTTGTTTGCTTGTTTCTTTATCAAAAACACAAAAAAATTAGTTTTACTAGTTTGCTTTCTTTATTAAAAACACAAAAAAATAAGTCTTTCTATAGTTGTTACCTTTTCCTTAGCTTACCATGTTGATCCCTAAATTCACCCTGAAAGACCTTTCAATAGGTAGTGGCTCTATAATTGGAAAAGATAGTATTGAAGAATTATTTAGTCATGTTAGTAAGTATGAGGATATTGAGGATAGATCCCTTGCAGAACTTGCTCCAAATTATGAAATTGCTGCAGCTTCTTTAATTCAGATGTTGGAAGCTAGGTTTGTTAACCTTAACCCCTTAATGCAAGTAATGTTTCTTAAACTTAAGGAAATTGAGGACCCTGAAAAGAGAGATTTTATTCTGGAAACTTTGCTTAGGGAATTCTATGATGTTGCCAAGGAAGCTAGAAAAGTCTTTGAAATTTTTAATATGCTAGGCTCATGTGTAGATGTTGTTGGTACACGAGAAAATATGAACAAAACCGAACCTAATGGGGAAGAAATTAAGACACCAATACCTTTCAAACTTGTAGCAATGCATGAAGCCATAGAAAAGAATCTTGATTGGATTGTTCCCGAAAACCCATTTGATGAAAATAGTGAACCCAAGAGCATTGAGGGAGGATCCTCTAGAACTTATTTGGATGAGATACCTTGCCTTGTTGAAGATATTTCTGGTATTAATCTTAATGCTTCTTCATTTGAGAACACTTGATTCTTTTTCTTGCTTCTTATGCCTAACTTAAAGGCGTTAAAGAAAAGTACTTATTGGGAGATAACCCAAAAGTTTTAGATGAGTCTTGGAAGTTATTACTTCAGTAATAACCGCTCCTTATCCTTTTTATTTGCTTTTTGTGCCAAGAGTAACCTCTAATGAGAGAGAAGTAATGATTGGGAAAGTTGCTGTCCCGAAATAGATTTCTATGCTTCACCGTAAACATTCGTGTAAAATCTCTATATATTGTTTTGAGGCGTGAATTTTTGTGCTTCTGCCCTAGGTTGTTATCTAACTTTCGTTAGTTCAAAACTTTTTGATTTGAGCAACAAAAGGTCTTCGAAAAAATTGGTTTTTACCTGCTGGTCTGTCTTGACAGATTTCTGCCATTATTTGCATTTGCTTCTTGTTGGTTCCTTTTTGAGTTCTTTTGGGGAATTGAGCTTTTTGAGGGAAGTGCTACAGTAGCTTGTGTTTTAATGGAAGTTTTATTGGTGTTGAAACTGAACCTAAAGACTTATTATCTTGAGTGCACTAATGTTGCTAATAAAGATTGTGTGAAGTTTTGTATGAAGAAAAATTTCAGGTGTATGGAAAGAATGAGTAATGAGATGAAGGATGGACTAAAGCTCATACTTGGGGATGCCACGTGTGTCACCCCAATAAATATCCAAGAAGTACAAGAGTCAAAGCTTTGGGATTCCCAAGGCATCCCCTTGTTCATCAATAAAAATCCCACGTTTCTTCCAAACACTTCATTTTTATTGTTTCATGCACAGTTGTGTTGTTCTTGGAGCGTCTTCTTTTTCATTTCGTTTTGGTTTTTTGTTTTCTTGGTTTTCTTAGTTTGCTGAATAAATTGGTTGGACCCCTTCTTTCATGCATTGGTTTTCAAATAGTTTTGTTTGGACTGGAAAAGAGTAGGAAAGTTCATGCTTAATTGGTAAAGGAGCTTGTTTTTGACTGTGGCCTATGCTTTGTCATGCCATGCTTGATATTGTTTTGGCCTTATGCTTAGTGATCTTTGCTGTAGCATGACATGTTATAAACAATTGAGATTGCTTAATATGCCTTTGAAAGAATCATGCGTTGTTTTAGCATATTAAAGCATAGTATTGTGGTATTCTCCTTTGATGATTTATTTGGGTTGACTTGGCGCATGCTCACACCATGTTATGACTATCCCAAGTCACCATAGCCTTTATGATCCTTTAGTTTTCGACTTGTAGTATCACTTTATGCTTTGATTAATGATGTTTTGTCGCTTTGCATGATTATGGCCATTATTGCTCTCTTAGTTGGTCGCTCCTAGTCTTTTGCTAGCCTCCATAACCAAGTATGAGTTCCACTCATGCATCCAACTCCTAAAACCAAGTTATTCCAAAGAGTCCACCATACCTACCTATTAGCATTTGCTATTCCATGTATATTCATGTTTTTATCTACCTTCCGAATTAAACTTGTTATGAGAAAACTAGTGATTAAAGCTCTCACGAACTTGATTGCACACTTTACTTTTCTTGCCCTTAATAAACTTGAACCATTGTGTCGTCTATGTTGTATATGCTTGCACTTATATGTTGGGGATTAGAAGAACCATGCTGTCATGGGGAACGCTTTCAACATTACACTTGTACTTTGTACCTAGTTGATATCATGCTCTTTTGTCTATGGATGTCGTCGGTGTGAAATGAAAGGGGAGCTTGTAAGTTCATGGAGTTATGTATGTGTTTTAGAGAAACTCCTGGGCCGCTAGTCTAATCCATGCGGTCATGGTGGAAACCTGCAGCGTAACCATAATGAGCTGTCTATGAAGCATTCTTCTTATAAAAAAAGAGTCAGATATTGAGAAAAAAGAGAAAAAGAAATAAAAAGAGATATGAGAAAACAGGAAAGAGAGAAAAAAGCACAATTTTCCCATGGTAAATAAGAAGATTGCTGAGATGCTCGTTGTCTGCTTGCCTTGTCATTTTGATATGGGGATTCTTCCGTATCATCGGGAAAGGGGTACCTCGTTGGCGGTTCTCTATGATACACATGTACTTACTATGACAAGAACTTACCGGTAACTAAACTTGAGTAGCATGAGGAGCGGCCCTCGTATTCAAGGGACATGAGATTTCCAACTTATACTTCGTCAAGCATATACACCATAGTTTGTTCACTTTAACCTTAATCACTTCAAGATGCTTATGATAGGGGCAATGAGAGCTGAAAGCTAACAAGTACCATAATTTTTGGAAGCTCTTTATGAAACTTGAATCCCTACTTCCTTCTATGAAGGCCTTTCTTTTACTTTTATGTTGAGTCTCCACCTTCTATCTTTATGCACCTAATTTGAGAGCATAGTGGCCATTCTTAGTTCTATGTGCATTGTCCCAAGACTTGTTGATTGATGCATAACTTTGATATTGCTTGTTTTAAACTATTTGTATCTAGTCACTCTTATGAACTTTGAAGGTGTCCTATGCATTTATGTTTGCTACTCTATGAGGGACAAGCTGAATGTCACTATGCTATGTTTTCTTTTTGTGAAACAAACAAACGTCTTGCAAAGCATTGTTATTCATGAATCTTTTTTTTGTGCCTTTTCATGTTGCAACAATAGTTGCTTTGTCTTATTGTTAGAACTTTGTCTTTCATGTTATGATTGAAGTACTATGATCCCAGCTATCAATGTTCTACAAATACTTTGATCAAGTTTATGATGGTGCATGTCACCTCAAAAATTATTCTTTCTTTTTATCACTTACCTACTCGAGGACGAGCAGGAGTTAAGCTTGGGGATGTTGATACGTTGCTAACGTATCCATAATTTTTGATGTTCCGTGCTTGGTTTTTATCTACTTTCTTATGTTTTCTCCACACTTTGGAGTAATTTCTATACACTTTCTTGGACTAACCTATTAACAAGAGCCAGAATGCCAACTGCCTATTTTCTACTGTTTTTGGTTCTAGGAAAGTCAGAAAATGAATATTGTCGGAATTGGATGGGACAAAAGCCAAAGTCAGTTTTTCACCGAGGGGGACACGGAGCCAGAATACGAGACGGAGAGGGGCCATGGGGCGGCCACACCACCTGGCCGTGCGGCCAGGCCTGGCCCGCGCCAGGGGGTGGTGCGGCCACCCAGGGCACCCCCTCGGCCTCCCCTTTCGCCTATATATTGCCTCCGATATAGAAACCCTAAGTACCCGATCAATCCACGAAAGAGTCTGTAGCCACCGTCATCTCCATCCCTAGATCGGAAGGGATTTGAAGCTCTTCCCGGCACCCTTCCGGAGGGGAGAATTCACCCTAGAGGCCTTGTTCATCACCATGCAAGCCTCCGGTGTGATGCGTGAGTAGTTCATCTCTAGACTACGGGTTCATGTAGTAGCTAGATGGCTGGTTCTTCTCCTTTACGCTATCATGTTTAGATCTTTTGAGCTCCGTTCATGATCAAGATCATCTATTTGTAATTCCTACTTGTTGTGTTTGCGGGGATCCGATGGATATTGAGATGCTATTTCAGATTGATTATTGATTCTATCATGTCTTTGTTGATTCTAGATGGATCCGATGGATAGGGAGAAATCTCTAAGGTACTAAATAACAAAGACATGATAGAATCAATAATCAATCTGAAATAGCATCTCAATATCCATCGGATCCCCGTAAACACAACATGCATAATTACAAATAGATGATCTTGATCATGAATGGAGCTCACAAGATCTAAACATGATAGCACAAAGGAGGAGAACCAGCCATCTAGCTACTACATGGACCCGTAGTCCAGAGATGAACTACTCAATCAGCACACCGGAGGCTTGCATGATGATGAAGAAGGCCTCCAGGGCGAATTCCCCTCTCCGGCAGGGTGCCGGGAAGAGCTTCGGATTCCTCCCGATCTAGGGATGGAGATGACGGCGCCTATAGACTCTTTTGTTGAATTTTGATCGGGTACTTAGGGTTTCCGTATCCGAGGCAATATATAGGCGGAAGAAGAGGCCGAGGGGGTGCCTAGGGCGGCCAGACCACCTCTGGCGTGGGCCAGGCCTGGCCGCGTGGCCAGGTGGTGTGGCCGGGCCCTAGCCCCTCTCTGTCTCGTATTCTGGCTCTATGTGTCCCTCGGTGAAAAACTGACTTTGGCTTTTGTCCCGTCCAATTCCGAGAATATTCATTTTCTGACTTTTCTGGAACAAAAAATAGCTGAAAACAGGCAACTAGCACTATGGCTCTTGTTAATAGGTTAGTCCAAGAATTCATATGAAAAGTACTCCAAAGCGTGGACAAAACATAAGAAAGTAGATAAAACCAAGCATGGAACATCAAAAATTATGGATACGTTTGCAACGTATCAACATCCCCAAGCTTAACTCCTGCTCGTCCTCGAGTAGGTAAGTGATAAAAAGAAAGAATAATTTTTAAGGTGACATGTACCATCATAAACTTGATCAAAGTATTTGTAAAACATTTAAAGCTGGGATCATAGTACTTCAATCATAACATGAAAGACAAAGTTCTAGCAATAAGTAAAAGAAACTATGTTGCAACATGAAAAGGCACAAACAAAAGATTCATGAATTACAATACTTTGCAAGACGTTTGTTTGTTGCACATAAAGAAAACATAGCATAGCACTACTGCAGAATAGCCTACTAGTGACAGGCTCAAAAGTCCCATTAGTGACAGGCAAGACGCATGTCACTGATAATGTGTCATTGGTAGCAGGCTACCAGTGACAGGCGCTCGTCTGTCACTAGTATTTGTTTACTAGTGACAACCTTTTATTCATGCTTGTCACTACTTAGTTCTCGCGGGTAGTGGTTTTACCTCATCGTAAGAAATGGATCCTTTGGTAGTTTGGTAGTTTGCCTTCACTTAGTAAATATTTAAGGAATAAAAAATATGTATTGCATTCGCATGTCAATGATACGATATGAGCACATACAGTAATAGATAACAAAATATGATCATAAGTACTATAGAGTGGAATTAACATTGATAATATAACATCCAAAACAAGTTAATTATCATTTCAGAACAACCAACATCTCAAATTCAAATTGTCCAACTCTTGTGAAAAATCAAAGCTTCCATCATCTCCTTCCCATGACTAGCCGGCTCTAGCTGCTACCTAGAAATATTGCTTTCCAAACAAACGCTGACATGGAGCAGCCACCGGTTTAGGTTGCAATAGGCGTTTAGAGGTAGCCATATACATCATATCAGTTCACGTCACAACGCACGCACGACACCACCCAACTTGAGCTTTTGAGCATTCACCTGCATGGGGCGGAAAATATAAGAGAAAATCTCCCAACACTTATTCAGTAATTCTGCCAAGTATGATAACAAGAGAAAATTGAGAAGCTAATTTGCTACATATGACAAGATTACCAACACATAACCATCTACCAAAATTAACACCTAGGTATAATACCCAAGGTATCAACCCTACATAGAATGCTACCACCGTACACTAAAGCTACCTAAGTTTGAAACTTATTTGAAATTTAGAAAAAGTATATTTGTATAAAAGGGCATCCATAACAGCCAATTAGTAACAACATGATATAATGTAAATATGTAAAGTGCACACGATTTTAGCATGACTTTGAACCGTAAGGTATACATCTCGAAGCAGACGAAGGCTCAAGGTAATGGCATGTGTAAAAGTCAATTAATATTGTAAAGCTATAGCTACGAGGTAAAACACAAGTGTCGTCTACTTATTAATGTATGAAGGTAACGTGACATGCTCAAGTGGTGTAGAGGTGCTACACCCACAACCCATGCATGTCGTTTCACTAGTACCTGAAAACAAAAGGGAATGCAAGAGTGAGTATAGATACTCAGCAGGTATAATATGGAACCATAATACATTAGTCAATGAACACCATTAGAACTTCACTCCGAAACCGTCACACTTGTTGGTAAATTTATTATCAAATTCTGCTTCAAAAAGAATTATCTTAAAGATAGTGTGTACACAAAAAATCTGTCCTATCCTGGTATAAACTCATAGCTTCCGAACATATACTCCACAATCTGAACCAATAATGTATTTTCTAGACATGATAGGCTCTTTATCGTCAAAGTACATCGTCATCCAAACCATTATATCCAAATACTGTTGTAGTTCCTAATTTTCCTATGTAGTAGATCCAACGGAATAATACAAAACCATTTTCATTCACGTTGACCAATAAGGTCCATCCGCATCCTCCTGTTAACCTTGTACCCATGAGCTCACGTAAATTAGTTAAACATGGGTTTAATTAGGAAAACAAAGCTAGGCTGCTACTGATAGTGCTACCAATCAAACCAATCTCTTAGTACTGCACCATGCACTCTTATCAAAGATCGCAGAAACAATACTCCCTCCCGATTCAAATTAGTTGACTTGGTTTTGTCTAGATTCAGATATATCTAACACTAAAACAAGTCTAGATATATTCGAATCTCGACAAATTTAAGTTAACTAATTTGGATCATAAGGAGTACTAGTTTTGCTTGAGGACGGCATCAACTGAAAAGCTTTCTCGCGCCTACTAGGTTTGCCTCAGATCAATAAAGTATTCTGTACCATATCAGACTAACCTATCCATGGAACGACTGTGTAGCAGAACAACTATCTACCAAGAGAATTGAATCGGAAGATCGGCAGTACTGCTGCCGGCGTGGCTACATACCTAGAGACTCATCCACCTCCGAGGCTGCAGCGGGATGTAGGCGGCAGCTACCTGGCAGTACTGTGGCGGAGTAGCCACAAGCGACGGATCACCACGGAACCTCGGCGATTCCGGCGCAAGATCCTGCGATGCAACTGGATTAAGATCTCAGGGAATAGACGATGGCGGCGGAAAGACTGGTATTGGAACAAGGGGAAACTAGGCTTGAATCTTGGACGCAGCACGGCTGCTGGGAGCGGTGGCACTGGGAAGCGAGCGGGGGCGGCGGAGGTGGCGTGAGTCGTTGATAGGGTTTGGGTTCGCTGAAGGGTTGCTGTCCAAAACTTTCAACTCACTCGCAAAAAAAATCTGCTCTATGATTTGATGGAGTGGAGAATTTCTGTCGACTTGACATGTTCTGATTTTGTAGATCGCCAAAGTATAAAGGTCCCATCTATAGCCTTAGCGCCTGTTTCGATCAAGGACGTACGTATTTCATTATTCATTATTATTCACAAACTATATGCTTGCTCGGTATTGAAAAGAATGTCGCGGATTTACATAGATTTGTATTATATACTAAAACATGTTTAAATAAATAGGGATATCTCGATATCGAAAAAAATATCGCGGATTTACATAGATTTGTATTATATACTAAAACATGTCTAAATAAATAGGGATATCTCGGTATCGAAAAGAATGTCACGGATTTACATAGATTTGTATTATATATTAAAACACGTCTAAATAAATAGGGATATAGACAAATTTGCGACATTATTTCTGGGCTGATGGAGTTCTATGCTTTGTCAAGATTTAATCACGCTATAAAGATAAATGAGCAGGTTGTAATCATAACGATCTGGCAAGAAAAAATGTTCATGTTACCAGTGACAAGCGCCTTTAACATGTTGTCACTGACAAATTTGTCCCTTTCAGCATGCCTTAAAAAAATACTAGTGACTGGTACATGTTGAGTCTGTCATTACTCATAGTGTTACTAGTGACAGTGTTACTAGTGACAGGCATTTATCGATACTTGTCACTAAGTAATTTTTTCACTTGACCGGTCTCCACAAAAAATACTAGTGACAGTCACTTTTATATGTCTGTCACTACTATTTTGTACTAGTGACAGACTTATCGTTGCCTATCGCTAGAAATACTTACTAGTGACAGGCATAGTTTTGCTCGTCACTAACCACCTAGAGGTTATAAGCCTTTCTGCAGTAGTGTAGTGGCATTCAGCTTGTCCCTCATAGAGTAGCAAACATAAATGCATAGGACACCTTCAAAGTTTATAAGAGTGACTAGATACAAATAGTTTAAAACAAGCAATATCAAGGTATGCATCAATCAACAAGTCTTGGGACAATGCACATAGAACTAAGAATGGCCACTATGCTCTCAAAGTAGGTGCATAAAGGTAGAAGGTGGAGACTCAACATAAAAGTAAAAAAAAGACCTTCATAGAAAGAAGTAGGGATTCAAGTCTCATAAAGAGCTTCCAAAAATTATGGTACTTAATAGCTTTCAGCTCTCATTGCCCCTATCATAAGCATCTTGAAGGTGATTAAGGTTAAAGTGACACAACTAAGAGGATATGCTTCACAAGTTATAAACCGAAATCTCATGCCCCTTACTTACGAAGACCGAACCTCATGCTACTCAACTTTAGTCACAAATAAGCTCTTGTCATTGTAAGTACATATGTATCATAGAGAACTGCCAACGGGGTACCCATTGTACATGATACAGGAGCTATCCCATAATCAAAATGACAAGGCAAGCAGACAATGAGCATCTCAACGATCTTTTTATTTGCTATTTGCATAGGTTTTTATTGGATGCTTCATAGAGTGCTCATTATGCTTCATAGAGTGCTCATTATGGTTATGCTGCAAGTTGCCACCATGATTAGGCATGGCTTAGGCTAGCGGCCCAGGCATTTCTCTAACACACATACAAACTCCATGATCTTACAAGTTCCCCTTTTATTTCACACCGCCGGGATCCATAAGAAAAAGAACATGATATCAACGGGGTACAAAGTACAAGTCTAATGTTGAAAGCGTTCCCCACGATACATGGTTCTGCTAACTTCAACTTATAAAGCGCAAGCATATACGCAACAAAGATAGACGCAATGGTTCAGGTTTATTAAATGCAAAAAAAAGTAAAGTGTGCCATCAAGTTCGTGAGAGCTTTAATCACTAGTTTTCTCATAACAAGTTTAATTTGGAAGGTAGACAAAAACATGAATATACTTGGAATAGCATATGCTAATAGGTAGGTATGGTGGACTCTTTGGAATAACTTGGTTTTAGGAGTTGGATGCATGAGTAGAACTCATACTTGGTTATGGAGGCTAGCAAAAGACTGGGAGTGACAAACTAAGAGAGCAATAATGGCCATAATCATGCAGAGCGACAAAACATCATTGATCAAAGCATAAAGTGATACTACAAGTTGAAAACTAAAGGATCATAAAGGCTTATGGTGACTTGGGATAGTCATAACATGGTGTGAGCATGTGCCAAGTCAACCCAAATAAAGCATCAAAGGAGAACACCACAATACTATGCTTTAATATGCTAAAACAACGCATGATTCTTCCAAGGCACATTAAGCAATCTCAATTGTTTATAACAAGTCATGCTACATCAAAGAATACTAAGCATAAAGCCAAAACAATATCAAGGATGGCATGAAAAAAGCATAGGCCACAGTCAAAAACAAGCTCTCTTTACCACTTAAGCATGAACTTTCTTACTCTTTTCCAATCCAAACCAAACTATTTGAAAACAAATGTATGAAAGAGGGGGTCCAATCAATTTATTCAGCAAACTAATCAAACGATAAATCAAAACGAAAACAAAAAAGAAGACACTTCAAGAACAACACAACTGTGCATGAAACAATAAAAATGAAGCGTTTGGAAGAAACCTGGGATTTTTATCGATGAAGAGGGGGATGCCTTGGGCATCCCCAAGCTTTGACGCTTGTACTTCTTGGATATTTCTTGGGGTGACACGCGTGGCATCCCCAAGCTTGAGCTTTAGTCCATTCTTCATCTCATTACTCATTCCTAAGGTCTTTGAAATTTTTCCTTCATACAAAACTTCACACAATCTTCATTAGCAATATTAGTGCACTCAAGATAATAAGTCTTTAGGTTCAGTTCCAACGCCAATAAAACTTCCATTAAAATACTAGCTACTGTAGCACTTCCCTCAAAAAGCTCAATTCCCCAAAAGAACTAAAAAAGGAACCAACAAGAAGCAAATGCAAAAAATGGCAGAAATCTGTCAAAACAGACCAGCAGGTAAAGACGTTTTTTTTTGAAGACCTTCTGTTGCTCAAATCGAAAAGTGTTGAACTAACGAAAGTTAGATAACAACCTGGGGCAGAAGCACAAAACTTCACGCCTCAAAAGGACGTACATATATTTTACACGAATTTTTACGGTGAAGCACAACAATCTGTTTCGGGACAGCAACTTTCCCAATCATTACTTCTCTCTCATTAGAGGTTACTCTTGGCACAAAAAGAAAATAAAAAGGATAAGGATCGGTTATTACTGAAGTAATAACTTCCAAGACTCATCTAAAACTTTTGGGTTATCTCCCAATAAGTACTTTTCTTTAACGCCTTTAAGTTAGGCATAAGAAGCAAAAAAAAGAATCAAGTGTTCTCAAATGAAGAAGCATTAAGAGGAAATTTTGTTTTCATCGAAGAGGCAAAAGAAATCTTATCTCTCTTCTTAGGGAAGTGTTCTATACCTTTCTTGAGTGGGAGTTGATATTTAATGGTGCCTTCTTTCATATCAATAATGGCACCAATAGTTCTAAGAAAAGGTCTTCCCAAAGTAATAGGACAAGAAGCATTGCATTCAACATCCAAAACATAGAAATCAACAGGGACATAGGCATTGTTAACCATAATAAGAACATCATTAATACTCCCCATGAGTTTATTTTTAGCATTATCATAAGTGGGACATCCAAATAACAATCTTCAAGTGGTGGCAAATCAAGCATATCATAAATCCTTCTAGGCATAATAGAAACACTAATATCAAGATCACATAAAGCTTTGAAATAAAACTCATTCACTTTCATATTAATGATGGGTTCCCAACCATCTTCTTGTTTTATAGGAATAGAAGCTTTATGTTTCATCTTTTCTTCTTTAATCTTTATGAGAGCATCAGTAATGTGTTTTGTAAAGGCCATATTCATAGCACTAGCATTAGGACTTTTAGCAAGCTTTTGTAGGAACTTAATAACTGCAGAGATATTGCAACCATCAAGATCAAAATCATAATTATCATCTAGTAGTAGAGCTATTACTAGCCTCAACACTAGTGGTAGTGATAGTAGAAACACTAATGTTTCTAGCGATTTCATCTTCTCTTTCCCACTTAGCATGCAATTCAGCTAATAGTCTAACATTTTCATCAATTCTTACTTGTATGGCATTAGTAGATGCAAAGGGATTATCAATAGTTTCAGGTTTAGCAGCCATTTTATTCAAACAAGATTGAGCTTCAGCCAAAGATGCTATATTTTTTTCAGCATTAGTGAGTTTTTCCTCAATAGTTTTATTGAAAGCAGTTTGTTTACTAATAAAGTCCTTAAGCATAACTTCAAGTTCAGAGGGAGCACTCCTATTTTTGTTGTAGGCATTTCCATAAGCATTACCATTGTTGGGAGGATATGGCTTATAATTTTTTTTACCAAAATTATTCCTGTACGCATTGTTGCTAAAATTATTATTTCTTATAAATTTCACATCAACTTGCTCTTCTTGAGCAACCAAAGAAGCTAAGGGAACATTATTTGGATTAATATGGGCTTTCCCATTAACAAGCATAGACATAATAACATCAATCTTATCACTCAAGGAGGAGGTTTCCTCAACAAAATTTACCTTCTTACCTTGTGGAGCTCTTTCAGTATGCCATTCGGAGTACTTAACCATCATATTATCCAGAAGCTTTGTTGCAGCACCCAAAGTAATGGTCATAAAGGTACCTCCAGCGGCAGGATCCAATAGATTTCTTGAAGAATAGTTTAATCCTGCATAAAATGTTTGGATGATCATCCAAGCAGTCAGTCCATGAGTGGGACAATTCTTTACCAAAGATTTCATTCTTTCCCAAGCTTGAGCAACATGTTCATTATCAGATTGTTTAAACTTCATTATTTCACTTCTCATAGATATAATCTTAGCAGGAGTATAGTATTTTCCAATAAAAGCATCTTTGCATTTAGCCCAAGAATCAATTCTATTCCTAGTTAGGGAATTTAACCATTCTTTAGCTTGTCCTCTCAAAGAGAATGGAAACAATTTGAGCTTAATAATATCTCCATCTATATCCCTATGCTTTTGCATCTCACAAAGTTCAACAAAGTTATTTAGATGGGCAACAACATCTTCATTACCAATACCAGAAAATTGTTCTCTCATAACAAGATTGAGTAAGGCAGGTTTTATTTCAAAGAAAGTAGCTTCAGGAACAGGTGGAGCAATAGGTGTGCTCATAAAATCATTGTTGTTGGTGCTAGTGAAGTCACACAACTTAGTATTTTCCAGGGTAGTCATTTTTGTGTTTTTAATAAAGAAAGCAAACTTGTAAAACTAATTTTTTTGTGTTTTTGATATAGAAACAAGCAAACAAAGCAAAAGGAAACTAAGCAAAAAAAAGAGACTGGTTATGAGGGACTCCCCTTGTGAAGATGTCCTTGACTCCCCGGCAACGGCGCCAGAAAACGTACTTGCTGACTCATGTATTAACGAGCTCGTTGGGGAACCCCAAGAGGATGGTATGATGAGCACAACAGTAAGTTTTCCCTTAGTTATGAAACCAAGGTTATCAATCCAGTAGGAGCAAGGAAACACCCCAAAGGTGTAGCTAGCTGAACTTTGGTAGGGCGCACTACCGGTGCGAGCAGCAACGTGGAGACCTGCACAACACAACCACAGAACTCTATCCCCAACTTGCGATGAGGTTGTCAATCTCACCGGTTTTGCTGAAAACAAAGGATTAAACGTATCGAGTGGAAGAAAGTAATAGTTTGTAGAAAGTAAACACAAAGCAGTAAATAGTTGATTGTAGATTGATAGTAAAAAAAGGGACCGGGGTCCATAGTTCACTAGAGCTGGCTCTCCTTAAGATAGAAGACATGTTGGGTGAACAAATTACAGCGGGGCAATTGACAAACATCGAGAAAGAATACAAGCATATACTAATCATCTTGACTCCTTTGAGATTCGATTGGGCATTACAACATTATACATAGACCGCCATCCAACTGCATCTATGACTAATAATCCACCTTCAGGTTATCATCCGACCCCCCTCCAGTATTAAGTTGCAAGCAACGGATAATTGCATTACGAATTACATGTAAAGTAACCAATATGATTGTTCTATGAACAAATGATTGTTGTTTTCTCCCTAGTAGCAACAACACATCTAGTACCTTAGAGATTTTTGTCACTTCCCTAGATTACCAGAGGCATGAACCCACTATCATAAATACTAACTCTTGGAGTTGCTAGCATCTACTTGGCCAAGATAGCTACTAACAACGGAAAGCATGCAAGATCTCAAATAACAAAGACATGATAGAATCAATAATCAATCTGAAATAGCATCTCAATATCCATCGGATCCCTGCAAACACAACATGTATGAATTACAAATAGATGATCTTGATCATGAACGGAGCTCACAAGATCTAAACATGAAAGCACAAAGGAGGAGAAACCAGCCATCTAGCTACTACATGGATCCGTAGTCCAAGGATGAACTACTCACGCATCACACCGGAGGCTTGCATGGTGATGAAGAAGGCCTCCAGGGTGAATTCCCCTCTTCGGCAAGGTGTCGGGAAGAGCTTCAGATCCCTCCCGATCTAGGGATGGAGATGACGACGGCTATAGACTCTTTCGTGGATTTTTGATCGGGTCCCTAGGGTTTTCGTCCCGAGGGCAATATATAGGCGGAAGGAGAGGCCGAGGGGGTGCCGGGAGCGGCCACACCACCCCCTGGCGCGGGCCAAGCCTGGCCGCACGGCCAGGTGGTGTGGTGTCTCCCTGGCCCTTCTCCGTCTCATATTCTGGCACTTGATCCCTTCCGGAAAAATAGGCACTTTGGCTTTTGTCCCGTCCAATTCCGAGAATATTCATTTTCTGACTTTCCTGGAACCAAAAACAGCAGAAAACAGGCAGCTGGCACTGTGGCTCTTGTTAATAGGTTAGTCCAAGAAATCATATGAAAAGTACTCCAAAGTTGGAACAAAACACAAGAAAGTGGATAAAACCAAGCATGGAACATCAAAAATTATAGATACATTTGCAATGTATCAACATCCCCAAGCTTAACTCCAACTCGTCCTCGAGTAGGTAAGTGATAAAAAGAAAATAATTTTTGAGGTGACATGCACAATCAAAGACTTGATCAAAGTAATTGCAAAACATTCAAAGCTGGGATCGTAGTACTTCAATCATAACATGAAAGACAAAGGTCTAGCAATAACCAAAGAAACTATGATGAAACATGAAAAGGCACAAACAAAAGATTCATGAATAACATGCTTTGCAAGACGTTTGTTTGTTTCACATAAAGAAAACATGGCATAATAATATTCAGCCTATCCCTCAATAGAGTAGCAAATATAAATGCATAGGACACCTTCAAAGTTCATAAGAGTGACTAGATACAATAGTTTAAAACAAGCAATATCAAGTTATGCATCAATCAACTAGTCTTAGGACAATGCACATAGAACTAAGAATGGCCAATATGCTCTCAAAGTAAGTGCATAAAGATAGAAGATGGAGACTCAATATAATGGTGGAAGAAAGGCCTTTTGTAAAAGGAAGTAGGGATTCAAGTCTCATAAAGAGCTTCCAAAAATTATGGTACTTATAGCTTTCAGCTCTCATTGCCCCTATCATAAGCATCTTGAAGTGATTAAGGTTAAAGTGAACAAACTATGGTGTACATGCTTGACGAAGTATAAGTCAGAAATCTCATGTCCGTTGTATACGAGGGCCACTCCTCATGCTACTCAAGTTTAGTCACCGGTAAGTTCTTGTCATTGTAAGTACATGTGTATCACTGAGAACCACCAACGGGGTACCCCTTGCCCGATGATACGGAAGAATCCCCATATCAAAATGACAAGGCAAGCAGACAACGAGCATCTCATCATTCTTCTTATTTACCATGGGAATATGTTGCTTTTTTCTCTCTTTCCTCTTTTCATAGTATCTTTTGTTTTTGTTTTTCTCAATATAGGACTCTTTTTTTTATAAGAAGAATGCTTCATAGACAGCTCATTATGGTTACGCTGCAGGTTTCCACCATGTCAGCATGGATTATACCAGCGGCCCAGGCGTTTCTCTAACACATATACATAACTCCATGAGATTACAAGCTCCCCTTTCATTTCACACCGACGACATCCATATACAAAAGAGCATGATATCAACTAGGTACAAGTACCAAGTGAAATGTTGAAAGCGTTCCCCATGAAAGCATGGTTCTGCTAATTCCCAACAAATAAGTGCAAGCATATACAACATAGACGACACAATGGTTCAAGTTTATTAAGGGCAAGTAAAGTAAAGTGTGCCTTCAAGTTCGTGAGAGCTTTAATCACTAGTTTTCTCATAACAAGTGGAAGGTAAACAAAAGCATGAATATACTTGGAATAGCATAAGCTAGTAGGTAGGTATGGTGGACTCTTTGGAATAACTTGGTTTAGGGAGTTGGATGCATGAGTGGAACTCATACTTTGTTGTGGAGGCTAGCAAAAGATTGGGAGCGACAAACTAAGAGAGCAATAATGGCCATAATCATGCAGAGCGACAAAACATCATTGATCAAAGCATAAAGTGATACTACAAGTTGAGAACTAAAGGATCATAAAGGCTATGGTGACTTGAGATAGTCATGGTGTGAGCATGTACCAAGTCAACTCAAATAAAGCATCAAAGGAGAATACCACTATACTATGCTTTAATATGCTAAAACAATGCATGATTCATCCAAGGCACATTAAGCAATCTCAATTGTTTATAACAAGTCATACTACAGCAAAGAATACTAATCATAAAGCCAAAACAATATCAAGCATGGCATTGCAAAGCATAGCCACAGTCAAGAACGAGCTCTTTTTACCACATAAGTATGAACTTTCCTCCTCTTTTCCAAACCAAACCAAACTATTTGCAAACCAATGTAAGAAAGAGGGGGTCCAACCAATTTATTCAGAAAACTAAGCAAACCAAAGCAAACGAAAACCAAAACGAAAACGAAAAAGAAGACGCTCCAAGAAAAACACAACTGTGCATGAAACAATAAAAATGAAGCGTTTGGAAGAAACCTGGAATTTTTATTGATGAAAAAGGGGATGCCTTGGGAATCCCCAAGGTTTGACACTTGTACTTCTTGGATATTTCTTGGGGTGACACGCGTGGCATCCCCAAGTTTGAGCTTTAGTCCATCCTTCATCTCATTACTCATTCCTTCCATACACCTGAAAATTTTCCTTCATACAAAACTTCACACAATCTCATTAGCAACATTAGTGCACTTAAGATAAATAAGTCTCAAGGTTCAGTTCTAACACCAAATAAACTTCCATTAGAACACTATCTACTGTGGCACTTTCCTCAAAAAGATCAATTCCCCAAAAGAACTCAAGAAGGAACCAACAAGAAGCAAACGCAGAAAATGGCAGAAATCTGTCAAAACAGACCAGCAGGTAAAGACGAATTATTTCGAAGACCTTTTGTTGCTCAAATCAAAAAGTGTTGAACTAACGAAAGTTATATAAAAACCTGGGGCAGAATCAAAAAAAAATTACAGCTCAAACCGACATACAGAGATCTCTCAGGAATTTTTATGGTGAAGCACAAAAATCTGTTTTGGGACAGCAACTTTCCCAATCATTACTCCACTCTCATTAGAGGTTACTCTTGGCACAAAAATAAAATAAAAAGGATAATAACTTCCAAGACTCATCTAAAACTTTTGGGTTATCTCCCAATAAGTACTTTTCTTTAACGCCTTTAAGTTAGGCATAAGAAGCAAAGAAAGAATCAAGTGTTCTCAAATCAAGAAGTATTAAGACCAAATTTTGTTTTCATAGGAGAAGCAAAATAAATCTTTTCTCTCTTTTTAGGGAAGTGTTCTATACCTTTTTTGAGTGGGAGTTGATATTTAATGGTGCCTCCTTTCATATCAATGATGGCACCAACAGTTCTAATAAAAGGTCTTTCCAAAGTAATAGGACAAGAAGCATTGTATTCAACATCTAAAACATAAAAATCAACGGGGACATAGGAATCGTTAACCATAATAAGAACATCATTAAGACTCCCCATGAGTTTCTTTTTAGCATTATCATCAAGTGGGACATTCAAATAGCAATCTTCAAGAGGAGGCAAATCAAGCATATCATAAATCCTTCTAGGCATAATAGAAACACTACTATCAAGATCACACAAAGCTTTGAAATCAAAGTCATTCACTTTCATATTAATGATGGGTTCCCAACCATCTTCTTGTTTTATAGGAATAGAAGCTTTATGTTTCATCTTTTCTTCTTTAATCTTTATGATAACATCAGTAATGTGTTTTGTAAAGGCCATGTTCACATCACTAGCATTAGGACTTTTAGCAAGCTTTTGTAGGAACTTAATAACTTCAGAGATGTTGCAACCATCAAGATCAAAATCAGATTTATCATCTAAAGTAGTAGAACTATTGTTAGCCTCAACACTAGTGGTGGTGATAGTAGAAACACTAATGTTTCTAGCAATTTCATCTTCTCTTTCCCACTTTGCATGTAATTCAGCTAATAGTCTAACATTTTCATCAATTCTTACTTGTATAGCATTAGTAGCTGCAAAGGGATTATCATTAATTTCAGGTTTAGCAGCCATTTTATTCAAAGTATATTGAGCTTCAGCCAAAGATGCTATATTTCTTTCAACATTAGAGAGTTTTTCCTCAATAGTTTTATTGAAAGCAGTTTGTTTACTAATAAACTCTTTAAGCATAACTTCAAGTTCAGAGGGAGCACTCTTATTATTGTTGTAAGAATTTCCATAAGCATTACCATTGTTTGGAGGATATGGCTTATAATTGTTGTTACCAAAATTGTTCCTATAAGCATTATTACCATAAGCATTGTTGCTAAAGTTGTTATTTCTTATGAAGTTCACATCAACTTGCTCTTCTTGAGCAACCAAAGAGGCTAAAGGAACATTATTTGGATCAACATGGGCTTTCCCATTAACAAGCATAGACATAATAATATCAATCTTATCACTCAAGGAGGAAGTTTCCTCAACAGAATTTACCGTCCTACCTTGTGGAGCTCTCTCAGTATGCCATTCAGAATAATTAACCATCATATTGTCCAAAAATTTTGTTGCAGCACCCAAAGTGATGGTCATAAAGGTACCTCCAGCTGCAGAATCCAATAGGTTCCTTGAGGAATAGTTCAATTCTGCATAAAAAGTTTGGATGATCACCCAAGCAGTCAGTCCATGAGTGGGACAATTCTTTACCAAAGATTTCATTCTTTCCCAAGATTGAGCAACATGCTCATTATCAAGTTGTTTAAACTTCATTATTTCACTTCTCATGGATATAATCTTAGCAGGAGGATAGTATTTTCCAATAAAAGCATCTTTGCACTTAGTCCAAGAATCAATACTATTCCTAGTTAAGGAATTCAACCACTCTTTAGCTTTTCCTCTCAAAGAGAAAGGAAACAATTTCAGCTTAATAATATCACCATCTATATCCCTATGCTTTTGCATCTCACAAAGTTCAACAAAGTTATTTAGATGGGAAGCAGCATCTTCATTACCAATACCAGAAAATTGTTCTCTCATAACAAGGTTGAGCAAAGCAGGTTTTATCTCAAAGAAAGTATTTTCAGCCATATGTGGAGCAATAGGTGTATTCATAAAATCATTGTTGTTGGTGCTAGTGAAGTCAGACAACTTAGTGTTTTCAAGAGTAGTCATTTTTTTTGGGTTTTCAAATAAGAGAGCAAACAAGTAAAACTAATTTTTTTGTGTTTTTGAAGAACAAAACAAGCAAACAAAGCAAAAAGAAAATTAAGCAAAACAAAAAAGCAAAGTAAAGAGATTGGTTATGAGGGACTCCCCTTGTGAAGATGTCCTTGACTCCCCGGCAACGGCGCCAGAAAATGTCTTGATGCGCTCGACTTTCGACATAGAGCTCGTTGGGAACCCCAAGAGGAAGGTATGATGAGCACAGCAGTAAGTTTTCCCTCAGTTATGAAACCAAGGTTTAATTGAACCAGTAGGAGCAAGGAAACACCCCAAAGGTGTTACTAGCTGAGCTTTGGCAGGGCGCACTACCGGTGCTAGTAGCAACGTGGAGACCTGCACAACACAACCACAGAACTTTGTCCCCAACTTGCGATGAGGTTGTCAATCTCACTGTGTTTTGCGGAAAACAAAGGATTAAACGTATCGAATTGAAAGAAGTAAAAGGTTGCAGAAAGTAAACACAAAGCAGTAAACAGTTGTAGATTGTATGTAAAGAAAAAGGACCGGGATCCATAGTTCACTAGAGGTGGCTCTCCTTAGATAGATAACATGCTGGGTGAACAAATTACAGCGGGGCAATTAACAAACACCGAGAAAGCAATACATGCATATACTAATCATCTTGACTCCTCTGAGACTTGATTGGGCATTACAACATAATACATAGACCGCCATCCAACTGCATCTATGACTAATAATCCACCTTCAGGTTATCATCCGAACCCCCTCCAGTATTAAGTTGCAAGAAACAGATTATTGCTTTACGAACTGCGTGTAAAGTAAACAATACGATTGTTCTATGAACAAAGGATTGTTGTTTTCTCCCTAGTAGCAACATCTCATCTAGTACCTTAGAGATTTCTGTCACTTCCCCAGATTACCAGAGGCATGAACCCACTATCGAGCATAAATACTAACTCTTGGAGTTGCTAGCATCTACTTGGCCAAGATAGCTACTAACAACGGAAAGCATGCAAGATCTCAAATAACAAAGACATGATAGAATCAATAATCAATCTGAAATAGCATCTCAATATCCATCGGATCCCCGCAAACACAACATGTATGAATTACAAATAGATGATCTTGATCATGAACGAAACTCACAAGATCTAAACATGAAAGCACAAAGGAGGAGAAACCAGCCATCTAGCTACTATATGGATCCGTAGTCCAAGGATGAACTACTCACGCATCACACCGGATGCTTGCATGGTGATGAAGAAGGCCTCCAGGGTGAATTCCCCTCTCCGGCAGGGTGCTGAGAAGAGCTTCATATCCCTCCCGATCTAGGGATGGAGATGACGGCGGCTACAGACTCTTTCGTGGATTTTTGATCGGGTCCCTAGGGTTTTCGTCCTGAGGGCAATATATAGGCGGAAGGAGAGGCCGAGGGGGTGCCGGGAGCGGCCACACCACCCCCTGGCGCGGGCCAGGCCTGGCCGCGTGGCCAGGTGGTGTGGTGGCTCCCTGGCCCTTCTCCTTCTCGTATTCTGGCACTTGATCCCTTCTGAAAAAATAGGCACTTTGGCTTTTGTCCCGTCCAATTCCGAGAATATTCATTTTCTAACTTTCCTAGAACCAAAAACAGCAAAAAACAGGCAGCTGGCACTGTGGCTCTTGTTAATAGGTTAGTCCAAGAAATCATATGAAAAGTACTCCAAAGTTGGAACAAAACACAATAAAGTGGATAAAACCAAGCATGGAACATCAAAAATTATAGATACATTTGCAATGTATCAGCAGCACTGAGAACGCGGCTCGGCCAGGACACGCCCGTCCTCGACGGGACCGCCGCAACATGCGATGCCCGCGATCTCCTCCTCGAGAGGATCACGGGCTAGCATGGGACCTATGGTGCTCTCCTAGAGAGGCTTATGGGGTGGCTCGTGAGGCACTTCCCTCTAGTGACCCAAAATATCCAGGACCTAAAGTGTCGAGCTCTGAACTTACGACCCATTTGTTGGCCGTGAGTTACCTCACCCACAGTTCCTATCGGCTCGTGAGGCACTTCCCTCTAGTGGCCCAAAATCTCCAAGGCCTAAAGCGTTGATCTCTGAAATTACGGCTCGTTCCTCGGATGTAAGTTACCTCACCCACGGTTCCTGTCGGCTCGTGAGGCACTTCCCTCCAGCAGCCCTAAATTGCCAGGGCCTAAATTTTCGAGCTCTGAAATTGTGGCCTGTTCCTCGGCCACAAGTTACCTCACCCACAGTCCCTGGCATAAAAAAGACATCGCGATGACAGCTCATGAGGCACTGTGCATCTGCGGCTTGAGATCCCAAGGGCCTAAAGTGTCGAGCTCTGAACTCGTGACCCGTTCCTCGGTCGCAAGTCACCTCACCTACAATTCCTAACTAAAACATATGCATACATACCTTTGAAGTGGTGGCTCATGAGGAGATGTCCCTCTGTAGACCGAGCTCTCCAGGACCTAAAGTGTCGAGCTCTGAACTTACGGCCCATTCCTCGGCTGCAAGTCACCTCACCCATGGTTCCTGGCCCTCAAGAGACTAAAAATCCCTACATTAACATGATAGCCCCCTCCTCGAGAGGACGGCAGGACGACTCATGAGACACCTACCCCTCTGCTCGTCAGGAAGCTAAGGGGCTCAACAGGCGGAGCTCTGAACTTGCCGCTTGATCACAATTGCGAGTCACCTCACCCGCAGGTACTGACACCTACACCTAGCCACAAGAGCTCGCTACAGGCATTCCCCGACATACACAAACCCTCGATAAGAACACAGACAAGTATGCGCCGCAAAAGAAACGTCAGGTCCACGGCTATTACGCCAGTGTACATCAAACATATTACAGTCAAAAGGGGCCCTTTGGCCAATGTCTCTGAAGCGATGTCCCCTAGAGATGGCTCGTCACTCCCCTCGGGACCAGGCGAGCCAAGTAGGGAACCTCCATCTTCATCGTTAGAGGACTCAGCAGCCTCAGAGCTCTCACCCTCTTCGACCAACCTGAAGACCGAGAGAAATTCGTCGATGAGTTCCTCCACGAGCTGGTTGAACCGCGCAATCTCGCCAGATAGGGTCCTCGCAGGGTGCGTCACCTTCCCCAGGAGCACCCTCCAGGGAAAGTTGGCGTCATGCTGGTAGAGGACAGAGAGAACATGGGTCGCCATGACTCGCATCATCTTGTGGCACTCGTCTAGGTGTTACCCGTGGTAAAGCTCGTCCTTTCCCTCCAATACCCGTCTAGGTGTTACCGGTGTAGAAATCGGTCACTCCAAATTCCTGCAGAGTGGCGGCTGCACGCTTGGCGAGCACCCGATACATCTTGCACCTTTCCTTTTCCAGCACCTAGAGGTCTCGCTCCACCTGGTCATGAAGATTCTAGCGCTTCTGGAGCTCCTAGTGGGCGACTTGCAACTCCTTCAAGGCACCCTAGTCGATAAGAGCCTGTGCTAGGCGCTCCTCCACCGAACAATGGGAAGCTTGCAGCTCCTCTCGCCTCTCAACGAAGCGGGCCTCCTAGAATTTGTCTTTCTCCTGCCATTCCGCCCGACAGGCCTGACGAAGCTGCGAGAGTACCACCTTGTTGTCCTTCTTCATCTGCTCCCACTCCTCGGTGACCTTGGCATAACACCGACGGACGCGGTCATCGGCGTTCACACTGCGACGGTCGAGATTGAGCGTACGCTCCTCGAGCTTCTGCTGGACCGTCCCCAGCTGGGTCTCAAGTCCTTAATATTTGGTGAATGACTTCTTAGTCTCCTCCCGAATCTTCAATTCGATTGGACACTAGGGGCTACTAACATAGGTATAACCTATGGGTACCTACTATTGGCCTACCTAGTCAAGACTGGCGGGAGGCCCACGTAATGATCTGCCGTTGATGATGGAGCCCATGAAGATTCGGGTAAGGTCAAGCCCACGAAGGACGCGACTCCTTAGAGGATACAACATGATTAGGTAGTAATCTTTAGGGTTTCACCCTTGATCTGTTACCGACGCGGACGTATCCCGGGATCTGGCCTCCCCATATAAGGTCTAGGAGGGAACGCCAAGAAGGGTAATCAACACTCTCGCGCATACACCCGCCAAATCTCATTTGTGCGCCATCACCATCTAGGCTCCCTTCTAAACCTTTGATTCATCATCAATCAAGAGTAGATAAGCAGGAGTAGGGTTTTCCCTCTCGGGGCCTGAACCTGGGTAAATCTTGTTTCCCCGTGTATTTTTCTGTTAGCCGACGAAGTCTCTCGTGCGCTGCTCTTCCCTTAAACCCAAGTCCATGAAGTATGGGCATTAACCTGATTACCCCACGCTAGGGATCCTCTGCCCCCCTTCTTTTTTATTATGTGGTTGATTCTTTGGCTGGTACGGTGGAGTCTGCTAAGGGAGCAGGGCATTTGACTGGTCTGGCTTCTCATTTGGTTCTAGGGTGTGTTAGTCTGTTACAATATGCAGATGATTTTGCTTGGGAAAACTCATTAGAATATTTTACACATGAAGTTTATGTTATACTATTTTGAGAGTATGTCTGGTATGAAAATAGACTATCATAAGACTGAGGTTTTTGTGCTAGGGAGTTATCTGGAGGAACATAACAGAATTGCTAACCTGTTTAACTGCAAGCTGGGACAGTTGCCTATTCAGTATTTGGGCATGCCAATTGGTGAATATGGACTGAACAATGATAAATTTATTCCTTTGGTTAGGAAGATCACTAATAGGATGGATCCATGGCAAGGGAGATTAATGTCATCTGCTGCTAGGCTTACTCTATCCAATGCTTGTTTGTCAAACATGCCCATGTTTCAGATGTGATTCTACTTCTTGGGAGAGGGTGTGCAAGTGGAAATGGACAACTTGAGAGGGAGGTTTTACTGCGAAGGATGTTCTCAGTCCTTTAAATATCTTATGATGAAGTGGGAAGGGGTGTGTAGACCTAAAGAATTTAGAGGCCTTGGTATGGTCAATACCAGATACATGAATATTGCACTTGCTGAAATGGATGTCGAAGCTTTTCAATGATTCCTCTGAGGCTCCATGGATTCAGATTCTTAAAAAGAAATACCTTCCTTATGGGGAGTCCATCCTGATGAGTGAAGTTAGAGGACCCCAGATCTGGAATGGCTTGCAAAGTGTGAAGAAGTGGTTTGTTTGGGGTGTTATTCACTTAGTGTGTGACGGTAAAGCTACAAGTTTCTGGTATGATGTGTGGATTGGAACAATTCCTCTTAGGATTGCTTTCCCATATTTGTTCCAAGCTGTTAGACTGTTAGGCTACAAGAACTACCTCCATCGCATCAGTCATAGTGGTCGGTTCGGGAGGAAGGGCGTTGCCATCAACTTTGTCACCCGCGAGGACGATAGGATGTTGTTTGACACCCAGAAGTTCTACAACATGGTCATCGAGGAGCTCCTCGCCAATGTCGCTGACCTTCTCTAGACTATGATATCTTAGGAATTGCAGTAAGGTGCAGTGCTGGATAAGAGATTTTTTTATTAAGTATCCCCAACTCTTATTGTGGTAGAGTGGTAAGGTATGGGTCTGTTTGAGTCGTGATTTGAGGATGGTCTCTGTTTTTATTTTTCGTATGCAATGTTCGGAATTTTTTGTAGTGCGTAGGCTGTGCTGTTTCCAAGGCTAGCTGGGTTAGAGTGACACTACTTGAGTAATGAGTATTTACTTTTCAATGTGAAGATATGTTCTTCCCCAGTTCTTGCTTTCTAGAGCTCGTGATTTTTATCATGTGTTGTTAACTTCTTCATGGAGTTTGACTTCGTTTAATAAAGTTCTCCCAAGCAAGATTATTTTGCTGAAAGAAACACAAAACTTACTCTTTCCCCAAAATGATGTTAGCTGCAAACAGGTTCACACGACCAAACAAGTTCCTTTGTTTGGCGTACAGATTGGTTGCCGCTTGCCGCGTACACAAAATAAACACCTCTGCCTTGCCACACCCTTCGCCTTGGCAGAGTCCTCCGCCAAAACCCAGAGCCCTTCATGTTTGGTCTTTGCTCAACTTGGTTTATGTTTGGGGCTTTGTTCAAAAACCGTTTTAGCGTATATTCACTTGGACTCGCAAGTGCAAATGTCCCATTGTGAGAAAACATATTTCAGAATATCAAAAAATTAAAAAAAATCCACATATACATTAGAACATTTATGTTGGTTCACAGGTTTTTTGGATGAAAGAATATTTTATGTGTCGTGTATAAAAAGACAAAATATGTCACAGGAATACGACTATTCACATGACAATTTTTGTCTTTTATACACAACACATAAAATATTCTTTATCCCGAAAACTTGTGGATCAACATAAAATGTTCGAATGTATATGTAATTTTTTTTTAATTTTTTGACATTTCAAAATATATTTTTTTCTCACAATGGATGCATTTGCACCTATGAGCCGAATTTCCTCCTCCTTGTTTTGGCTATAAAACTTCGCAGTACTAAGCCAATTTGAATTTGATATGATCTCTCATTTTCTCAAACAACTTAATTTGTGTTGGTTTGGGTGGTACAAGTAATGAGTTATACTATCTCCGTTCCAAAATATAAGATGTTTTAATCCCTCCGATCCAAATTTGTTGACACAAATTTGTCAAGATATAGATGTATTTAATACTAAATCATGTCTAGATACAATTTAAATCTAAGTCAACTAATTTGGATCGTAGAGAGCAGTTTTTTTCTGCAACATATGTATCTAGAAGCATATTAATGTGTAGGTTCACTCATTTTACTCCTAACCTACACACTAAAACTCACATTTTAGAAACGGAGGGAGTATGTGATACATGAGGCATGCATTGCAGCCGTATGAATTACGTGTAGTGCAACTCTTTCATTGTGGAAGAGTGGTAAGGTATGGATCTATTTGAATCGTGGTTCAGGACTGTCTCTGAGTTTTTTCCCGCATGATTTTTGTAGTGTGCAGGCTGTGTTGTTTCCTTGGCTAGCTGGGTTAGAGTGACACTACTTCTACTTGAGTAATGTCTAATGTGTATTTACTTTTCGATGTGAAGCTATATTCTTCCGCAATTGTTCTTGCATTCCGGAGCTTGTACCTTTTATCATGTGATGTGAACTTCTATATGGAGTTTGACCTTGTTTGAAAAAGTTCTTCGAGCAGATTCTTTTGCTGATGACCATGTATGATCTCTGAAAGGTTAACAAATTTGATGACCATGTATGATCTCCGAAAGGTTCACAAATTTGTTCAACCAAACGCTCAGGAGAAACTGCGACTAAAATGTTTTACCGGAAACAACACATACAACTCATGATCTCTATGTTGTGTTGTTTGATGCTGTTTATGGCCACGTTTTGTAGAAATTTAAATGTACCCTTGTTACTTTTTTTGAGGTAATGTACCCTTGCTACTTTGTTGCATATTACAGGAGCATTGGGCATTTTACTGGTCACCAAAACCAGTGTTCGTTGCAAACAGGGGCTGGAAATCACGATTATTGTGGTGCAAGGTCCGTCGAAATCCAGCGAACTTGCATAGACAACCACAGAGGCTCCTTTAGTTTCCACTGCAGCAACAAACCGCGATGTACGCGGCCTCCTCCTCCACCGCTGACCGGTAAAATCCCCCGAGTGCCCTCCATGTTAGGGGCTTTGCTCAACTTATTGTGGCAGTGAACTCTGTATGTTTCCATCTACGAGGGAGAGACGTAGCACGCTTTTCCTACAATATCAAGTGGAGAAACAGTGATGTTGGGTATAGCAGAGGATGTGTTCCTGAATGCCTTCCATTCACAATACACTTAGCGTCTAACTGCAATACAAATTCAAATTTTGAATTTGACATTGGTCTCTCATTTTCTCAAATCACAACTTCATTTGTGTTGGTTCGGGTGCTACAAGCCTAGTAAGGAGAGCTAAAAAGGTGACATGTTCTATTGTTCTATAGAAGATACATGCGGCCATAGGAGGCGTGTGTAATGCAGTTTTGCTTTATAAGGGTGGTGCCTGCATTTATTGAAAGATTGGTGAGTTGGTGTTTGGGCTAGTTGAATGTTAATGAACCTAAAATAAAGGTATTATCTCCACCAGATCTAGTAAATAATATATTTTGGACAATGAAATTCCCCAACCCCACGCGTGCTCAGGATTTACGATGTGATCATGAACTTAGCTGCTTGGGGAAGATGACAACAAACTTAACGCATCATCATGCGAGAATAATACTTCATCTCATTTTTTTTGTAACAATCTATACAAATTTCCATACATTCAGAATATTAGTTGCTATGGTCGGAGTCAACATTTGAGTGTTAATCCTCAATTTTTGCCGGTGGTACTAAATATCAATCGTCAGTCCACATATGTTAACTCTGCAGAAGTCAGAAATCAACATACCATGATGGATAGATTTGTATTTTTATAGAGTAGGCTTCAAGTTAATCTCATGAAGTTCCTAAATCTAACTACTACTCTAGTTTGTATCAAGCTAACAAAAAATAGTAGTATATGCAATTTGTTAGCGATTCAACAAAAATACAAACAAGTAGTCCATAAAAAATTGAAAATTGGTACTACTAATATACCATACCTAGGTCACGAGTGAGGTGGTGCGGGAGACTGCATAATCCAGTCGGTAAGGACATGAGACGGAGGCGCGTGCATGAACAATGGGCGCACGACCACGAAGATGTCATAGCTCTGAGGTCCATGGCCTCATTTGCACAGACGGATTTTTAACGCCATGAGACCGAAGAGTATGTAATAGGCTATTCAACCCATTACTTATGGGCTTGGGTCATCTATCTGTTGTGTTTCTAGAGATTTAGACCTATTATATGTTTTCTAATGGTCCTAGCAAACTAGAAATTAACCTAAACACCACATTGAATACTTGTGCTACTTCCTCTATAAATGCCTCTGTCGGTTAGTAGGCACTTGTACCAATATACCATCTCGTATATAAGTGTCATCGCATTGTGTGTTTGTAGACATGCCATACTTAAATCCACTTTACTTAATGGAGGGCATAATTTTCTAGGTTCGACTCGATCTCTTGGAAAAGGTTCAACATGCAAGTTATTAGTCCTCATTTGCACCCAATGCGCTTGATTATTGCCCAGCCGCCAATCATCTTCTAGTTGCGCGAATTGAGCTGGCTAGACCCTCACTTTGTCCACCTTGGGAAACTAAGGGAAAACCCTACCGCCCGAGCCGCCACCACCCTTCCTCAACATCCCTCCCCTGGCCGCCGTCACCGCTGCCGAAGGAGGCCCTTCGATGGAAAGCAGCGGCAGGGAGCATCTGCCTGCGTTTTTTCCTTCGACCTTGTCGTTCTTCTGAACCCAACGTCATCGATCTGTCCCCATTGGCGCTGGCAAGATCTGGCTCGGCTGCCCCATTGTCCGCATCATGATTCATGCCCATGGGTAAGATGAATGCATGTTCACAAGTACTAGTGGAGCGCCGAGCTCATTCTTCCTCAACAAAGGCCTTGAATAACACAATACATGGCAGGATGCCTTCGATTCGCAGGTCGGGAGGCCTGGTTCTTCGACTGGATCTTCACGCCTGCAATTTGATCGCCAGCTTTCACCGCTTTTGGCCATGGCCAGCTATGGACCTTCCATGAGGGTGCCACTTTGGTCGGCACCATCCAGTACGCCATGGCATCTTTGCTACGATTACAAAGGTGTTGAAAATTATAAGTAAGATTAAGATGCTTACCATTGAGGGTATCAAGAAGTTCTATACCAATGTGGAGAAGGAAGAGTGGACCTATACCAGACCTTGGCCACTACCCAAACTGTCGTCTTTGTGAACACCCACCGCAAGGTGGACTGGCTCACTGACAAGACGAGGGGAAGGGACCATACAGTCTCTGCCACCCATGGAGACATGGACCAGAACACTACGGACATCATCATGAGGGAGTTCAGGACATGGACCAGAACACTACGGACATCACCACCGACCTGCTTGCTCGTGGTATTGATGTCCAACAAGTTTCCCTCGTCATCAACTACGACCTGCCTACTCAGCCTGAGAACTACCTCCATCGCATCAGTCATAGTGGTCGGTTTGGGAGAAAGGGAGTTGTCATCAACTTCGTCACCCGCGAGGACGAGAGGATGTTGTTTGACATCCAGAAGTTCTACAACATGGTCATCGAGGAGCTCCCCTCCAATGTCGATGACCTTCTCTAGATTATGATCTTAGGAATTGCAGTAAGGTGCTGGATAAGAGTTTGTTTTTATTAGGTATCCCCAACTCTCATTGTGGTAGAGTGGTAAGGTATGGGTCTGTTTGAGTCGTGATTTGAGGATGGTCTCTGTTTTTAATTTTCGTATGCAATGTTCGGAAATTTTTGTAGTGCGTAGGCTGTGCCGTCTCCTGGGCTAGCTGGGTTAGAGTGGCACTACTTGAGTAATGAGTATTTACTTTTAATGTGAAGCTATGTTCTTCCCCAGTTCTTGCTTTCTAGAGCTCGTGATTTTTATCATGTGAGTTAGACATTTGTTTAATAAAGTTCTCCCAAGCAAAATTGTCGCTATTTTGCTGAAAACAACACAAAACTTACTCTCTTTCCGCGAAATAGTGTCAGCTGCAACCGTTGTTTTGGCGTACACATTTGTTGTCTCTTTCGGTGCCGGCCACACCCTCTGCCTGGACATAGTCCTCCAACTCTGATGCAGTAAAACCCCGGAGCGCCCTCCATGTTTGGGGCTTTGCTCAACTTGTTTTGACCGTAAACTTTGCAGTACTTGGCCAATTTGCATTTGATATGATCTCTCATTTTCTCAAATGACAACTTCATTTGTGTTGGTTTGGGTGGTACAAACCTAGTAAATATGTGATATTTTCTAATCTATCTATCTATCTACTAATTTACGTTGTGGTACGTTCGTCGCACAGATTTTCGTCTGCCTATTGTTTTGACGATTTTGCCCCTAGCAGTTCTAAGATATTACAAGGGATGCCACCGCTAAGTGAAGAACAGAGGTCAACGATCGGTCCTGATCCCTCTGCCCCATCTTTCCCCTTCCTCCGGCTGCCTCCCCATCGGCCGGCGTCCAGCCTCCGGTGCTCCCCCCCTCCCCGTCTCACGCCGGTGAGAGACCGCCCCTCACACACGCCGGTGTGAGCCCATCGCTCCGCCCCTGCTCTGCTCCTCTACCACCGGTGCTACGAAGGCTCCCCAGGGCCGAGGTCTTTGCATCCTCCTCCGTGCGATAGTCCACGCTGGGCATCCTACTCCACGCGAGGCGAGCTGGGCATCCGCCGCGTGACCCTAGGCCTCCTCCATCCGTGACCGCTTCCTGGTAGGTGCTAGCTCGAGCTCCTCCGCAGCGTAACCCCACTAGTACACACCCCCCCTCTAACACCGGTTTGGAGGGCCCTCTAACAGCGGTTGTAGAACCGCTATTGAGGGTTCGGTGTTAGAGGGCCCCCCCTTTAACACCGGTTCTTATACGAACCGGTGTTAAAGGGTGGCGCACGTGGGGCTGCCGCAGGGCTCAGGGCCCCCCCTTTAACACCGGTTCGTAACACGAACCGGTGTTAAAGGTTCTGTGCCGCGGTAGGAAAAGGAGATAAATCTCTGTCGTGGCAGGAAAACGGCCTAAATCTCTGCCGCGGCAGAGTTCTGCCCCTGCCCCGTTCTGGGCGTATTTCTGCAGCGCGGCGGAGACGGGGAGGGGGGGGAGGGGGAATCGATCGGGAGCGGTATACACATACATCGTCATCGGTACATACGAGTACATGAATAATTAAACAACTATTATTATACACAACATCGTCATTGTGTGGTATTCTCCTTAAACGTTGAAGCATCAAGTACAAGACAAACACGTTCAAGCATATATACAACGTTCATTTTGGTGGATATCTAAAGAGTTCACCGCCAGACATGACGACCTCATCAAGTATGAACCCTGCCAATTCCTCTTGAATGGCTCGTATGCGGTCAAATGGTAGGAGTTGGTCCCGCATCCGTTCGATCTGAATATATATGAAGAATGGGGTCAATATATATATAAGAATAAAACTCAACACAATTGATGGTAATAAAATAATATTGTGTACTTTGTTTACTTACTCTAAGTTGTTCTAGTGTGGCTTGGCCCGTCGCACATATCGTGTTGCGAATGAACTCGCAAACATAGTACCCACATAAGTTATTGCCGTGTCCTTGATGCGCGCACTTTACGAGAATAGAGAGTTCAATCAAAATAATAATCAATAAAGCATGATATAATGGAATTGGAAGCAGAATCAAAGAGATACGCAGACCTAGCTAGCTAGTATTACTTACATTTTGGTCTACAAATTTTAGTTCTTCTGACCATTCACCCACGGCCCTGCCCGTGAACCTTTTCCAAACCCTGTCTGGCAAAGAAAATGGATAAAGGAGTAATTAATTACTTGTTGTCACGAAAGTTGCCGATCTAGTGCGATAATATGATTGAAATTACCTCTGGAGCATCTCTCTAAAGTCTGCCCATAGCTCTTTTTATTTTCGTAACGAGTCCATGACAAGGACTTTTCCTGAGTCAGGTTGAATGACTAGCAGAATAAAGTGGAACCTACGCACGCATAACTCATCATCAGTTACACTTAACATCGAGTAACCCGAAACAGAATGTGTACAAGAGAGGGTAACAGTACTCACGAGAAGTTATAAGGCAATAGTATTTCCCTTTTGGTTTGTTGTCTCAGTAAAGACCTTAGCAATAAATCTTCTGTTTGCCCGGGTTTGGTTCTTACCACTTCTTCATGAACTATTTGGGTCAATGAACCCAATGTCAAAAGGTCCTCCTTTCATGCATTCCATAACCTTTTTCCTGCATAATAGTATATACATATATGGTGAGCATATATATATACATGCAATTAATGAAGTGAATGAGATGAGATAGAAAATACAGAAATAGTACTTACACACAATAAAGGCTGATGGCAGCTTTGTCGAGTTCCTTCTGATTGAATAGAAAATGCAAGTCTTGAATGTTGAAGTCGATCTCGTCGTCTCCGCACAAGAAAATCTCATCTCTTATATGCGTCGTGATCCATTCTTCCTTTCTCGTCTTGCAGAAATCAAGGTACCACTTGTGCAATCTTCGCATCTTTGTTGGTAGATTCTTGAGCTCCTCTTTCTTGACGAGATTCTTCCCTAACTTCCATGGCTGTAAGGGGTTGGCATCGCATTTGGGCAAGTTGTCTCCCATGATGTTCAAGTATGCAATGTAAGTCATCCCCATCTCATTGGCCAACACTTGGAGCGGGGCGCATGATTGGTTTTCCTGCTCTCCGAGCATGGGAACTGTTTTCTGGGGTGCCGCACGACTGCTACTTTCAGTCTCCCTATGGCGCCTTGCATCCGCCTTCAAAATCTGGCGCTCGTAGTCCGGCACAAGTGGGGTTTCAGGTTTCAAAAGATTTTTGTAAAACTTCTCCACCACCGCCAGATCTATTTTCTCCTTTAGCTCGGCCCGTCTAGGTGCAAAGAATTTCTTGACCTCTTCTTCCGAGATCCTCTTGGTCTCCTCGTCGCTGCGATTCCACGGTAAAACCGGCAATGGCTTGGCGGAAGGCTGCGGGACGTAGTTTTTTAAACTCTTTGTGGCAGTGCTAGTGATGCTCTTCGTGGCAGTGCTCTTCCGCTTACGCTGAGGAGATGGCTGAAGCGCCGGAGATGGCTGACGGGCAGGAGATGGCTGGCGCATCGGAGATGGCTGCCGCGCAGGAGATGGCTGAAGCGCCGGAGATGGTTGCCGCGCAGGAGATGGCTGAAGCGGCTTAGACTGCTGACGCTGCGGAGACGGCGGGGGTGCCAGTGGCCTCCAATTTGGAAGCACGATGTGTTCCTTCTTCCAAAGAATGGTTGTTTTCACTGCAAATTTGAGTTGAGTTTCCCCTTCACCTGTAGCATGGTCAAGCTGTGCTTCCTCATATTCCTTCACAACCTCATTCACCCCGACAATAGCATAGCCATCTGGAATCGGTCGGCAGTGGTAAGTTCCACCAACTACAGGAGGTAAGGCATAGCCGACAGCCACCTTAATGGATAAGCCCATTAATCTCACATGCAGCTCAGTGTGTTCGCTCTCCGTGATCTCATCCACGGGGTAGCGGGGACCCGCCATTTCAAGCGTGGGCTACACGTTCTCCATGGAAGCCACGCTGCTTTTCCGCGCAGAGTCTGGGCCGCCGGCAGCTTCCAATGCAGGCTCTTCGTGCCGCTGAGATGGGCCGGTAGCTTGATGGCTCTGTTGTGCATTCACTTGCGCCTGCAGCGCCACAAGTGCATGTTCTATCTGTGTCATCCGCTCTGTACGCTCTTTTTCTTTTCTGCCGCGCCATCTGTAAGAGTCGCTCCACTCGGCAAACCCATCCTTTCACGTCATACCCCCTGTTCCTCGTGCATGTCCAGGGTGTTCTTTTTTACCGATGGCGCGTGTGAGCTGGTCATTCTCTCTGTCGGGATGGAAGGTCCTGGCGGCTGTTTCCTCGTATGCCGTGATGAGTTCAGTGACGGGTTTGGCAAGGAGGGTTGGGAAGATACACAATCCTGTTTCTGGGTCCAACCTAGCCCCGATTCCGTAGAACCAAGTCTTTGCACGTAGGTCCCACCCATATGTCTGGGGTGTGATCCCTCTGTCGCGCAGGGCCTTCTCAGCTTCCTCCCACTTAGGCCTCTGAGATATGTAGCCACCTGACCCTGTCCTCTGGTGATATTCCTTCTTCTGGGCATTTAGCGTATTGGTTTCTGACCTCTTTGTAGCTATAGCACCTTCCTTGTATGCCATAAATTGGCGCCAGTGAGGTCTTATCTTCGCATAATATGCATCTTCAAAATCTGGAGTCTCGCGAGCTTTGACAAATTTGTTCAATTTTGTCTTCCAGTTGCGGAAAGCGTCAGCCATCTTCTTTAGAGTCCACTCTTTGACCTTTTCCTTTATAACCGGTTTGTTTTCATCCTCCTCTGGCGGAAGGGTGAAATTTACTAACAGCGAATTCCAATGCGTTTTTTTGGATCTTTCATCGACAAAGGTACCGTCGCCCTTCTTTGGCTTATTCCAATATTCAATTATGATTGGGATTTGGTCCCTAACAAGAACTCCAGCCTGACGTACAAATTTGTCTGTGGCCTTCTTGGGCTCCATCGGCCTGCCATCAACATGGACTGCTTCGATCGTGAACTTTGCACGATCTTTCAACCGATGGCTCGCGCCTCGCTTGCTCTTTTTCGTACAAGAAGATGGTTGCTGGCTGGTTGATCCAGAGGGCTAAAAGAAGAAAGAAGCGTTAATTAATACATGTAGAAGAAGATTGTTGGTGGAAGTTAGCAGAAGCTTAATCAATACATCTACCTCGCCGGACTTTGTAATCACTAAATTGCGTTCACCGGAGTCTTCATCTTCTCCATGACTACTTGAGCTGTCATCATGTCCCTCCAAGTTCAGATATTGTGAGGTGTCCTCATCGATAATGTTCTCCATTATTTCTTCTTCTTCAAGGTTTCTACTAAGTGGATCCATAGTTTCTAAAACAATAATATTATCTAGAGTAAGAGAGTAAACATTCCAGTGGACTTGGATTCATACACAAATATACATATTATTCATACAAAAATACACAAATAAATACACAAATGAAATTAAAACCCTAAGAATGCTTGATCATTTTAAATGAGTTCCGAGGGGTCCAAACCCTAATTCGGAGAAATCCCGGATGCATATGAGAGGGGCTAGCTACAGTGGCTGACCGGAGGATGCTCCAGAAAGCGGCGGCTGGCGGCGCTGGAGAGCGACCTAGGGCGCGCGAGGTAGCGGGTTCGCCTCAGCGTGATGCGGCCTACCTAAAATGGGCGGCGCCACTACCTAGGGGTCACCGGAGCAACGTTAACGACGACGGCCAGCGGCGGCGCTTGCAGAGCAGCGAGGTGACGACCCTAAACTAATACTAACTATAAAATACACTAAATAACCCTAAACTAAATACACTAAACTACACTAAATAAATAACCCTAAACTAAATAAATAACCCTAAACTAATAACCCTAAACTAAATAAACCCTAAACTAATAACCCTAAACTAAATAAACCCTAAACTAATACTAACACTAAACTACTAATAATACACACTAAACTACACACTTATAAAATACTAATAACTAATTATATACATATATGCAACACGCTGAGGCGAACCGACGGATCCGAGCGGCAGCGACGGGGGTGGCGGATCCGAGCGGCGGCGACGGGGGAGGCGGCCAACGCGGGCGCGCGCGGTGGCGGACGGTGCTGGCGCGGCAGGGGGCGTCGACTGCCACAGCGACGGCTCGCGCGCGGGGAGGGGCGCGACGGCGCTCCCGCGGGATGGCGACGACGAGGGCGGCGACGGCGAGGGCTAGACGGCGCCGGCTCTCCTCTGCTTTTCTCTGCGCGCGCGCTTTCGATCTGGCTGGGGGAAGAAGGAAGGGGAAGGCGCGCGTTATAACCCCCCCCTTTAACACCGGTTCGTGGCTGGAACCGGTGTTAAAGGGGGGGGAATTCGTTTCGCGCCCATACACCCCCTTTAACACCGGTTCCAGCCACGAACCGGTGTTAAAGGGGGGGTGTGCGCGCGCGAAACGAAATAAATGCGCCCCCCTTTAACACCGGAGAGAGTTAGTGGGGGGCCAGGGGTGGCCCACACCTGGCGCCACCCAAGGCTGGCCGCGCCACCATGTGGTGTGCCTGCCTGGTGGGACCCCTAGTACCTCCCAGGTACTCCTCTGCCCCTTTTTCACGTAAAAATTTAATATGAATTTTCTGGAATTTTTCGAGACACTTTATTTTTAGGCAATTTTTAGAAATAGAAGAATGATTTTTCTGACAGACAGATTTTTTTGTTTTGGAAACATGATGCAAGGACAAAACAAGGCTAGAAGTACAGAAGTTCTAACATGCAAGCAACTAACAACACAAAGGAAACTAAACGAAAGCAAAAACTAAAATGCAAAGGATAGAAATAAACGGAGATAATCATAATGAAAACATTGTTTTGTTCAATGGAATCCTTTTGTTAACAAGGTTGATCAAGTCTTGCTACCAAAACAACTGCATATGAGACAAAACTTTGTACTCCACTAATGGTTATGTTACCTCAACCTTGATAGCAATGGTCCCAATCATAATAGTTTCAAATTTTCCTCTTGGTATGGGCCAATATATTTCTCCAACTTGAATGCCTTCAACATGTTCAATTGAATTCAACCCATAAGTCCTTTCAATCTTCTTGGAGAAATAGACAGTATGTTCCTTGTCATTAACATTGAAGGTCACCTTTCCTTGATTACAATTAATAACAGCTCCTGCAGTATTAAGAAAAGGTCTCCCAAGAATAATAGACATATTATCATCTTCAGGCATTTCAAGCACAACAAAATCAGTTAGTATCAAGCAATTGTGAGCCACCTGAACAGGTACATCCTCACATATACCCACAGGAATAGTGGTAGATTTATCAGCCATTTGCAAAGATATATTAGTTAGTATTAATTTTTCAAGTTGAAGCCTCTTATAGAGAGAGAAAGGCATAACACTAACTCCAGCTCCCAAATCACACAAAGCAGTTCTAACATAACTGTTCTTAATAGAGCAAGGGATAGTTGGAATCCCTAGGTCTCCAAGTTTCTTAGGAACCTTACCATTGAAGGAATAATTAGCAAGCAAAGTAGAGATTTCTTCATTAGGGATCTTCCTTTTATTCGAGAAAATGTCCTTCATATACTTTGAGTAAGGAGGCAATTTAATAGCATCAGTCAAAGGAATTTGCAAGAATAAAGGCTTCATCCACTCACAAAACTTATTATAGTGTTCATCTTCCTTTGACTTGTGTTTCTTATCAGAGAAAGGCATAGGTTTTTGGACCCAAGGTTCTCTTTCACTACCATGTTTCTTAGCAATAAAATCTTCTTTAGTGTATTTAGTAGTCCTAGTGTGGTTTTCAGGTTCTTCTTCAACTTTTTCTTCATTAGGAACTTCATTTTCTTCATTACCACTTTCAGTTTCAGCATTAGAGATAGATATACTATTAGGATCTATAGCAGGTTCAGAGGGTTCTACAACAGTTTTATGTTTCTTTTTCCTTTTCTTACGAGTAGGACCACTATTTTCACCTTGTTGAGAATCCTGTTCAATTCTTTTGGGATGCCCCTCAGGATATAGAGGATCCTGGGTAGCAGCACCACTTCTAGTTCTAATTTCATAAGCATGCTTTTCTTTAGCAGCATTAACTAGCAAGTCATTTTGCACTTTAACGAGTTGATCTATTTGAGTTTGAACCATTTGAAAGTGTTTAACAATCATTTTAACATCATTAGAGGTTCTTTCCACAATATCTTTCAGCTCAACAATAGCTATAGTGTTTTCCATTAGATGATTTTGCACCCTTTTATTAAAGTTATCTTGCTTAACAATGAAGATATCAAATTCTTCTAAGCATTGATCAGGAGGTTTAGAGTAATGGATATCACCTTCATCAAAGTGTTGGAGAGAGTGTACCTCAATAGTGGATGAGTAGGGAATAGGCTTACATAATTCTTCTATAGGAGGTAAATTCTTGACATCTGCAGCTTTAATTCCCTTCTCCTTAAGACATTTCGTAGCTTCCTTCATCACTTCATCATTTAATTCAATAACTCCCCTCTTCTTTGATGTTGGAATAGGCACAGGAATAGATGGTTCAGGTATAGCTTGTTTAGGAGGAGTCCATCTTCATAATTCTTGCTTATTTTAGCCATTAATTCCTCAGCTTCCTTAGGATTCCTATTCCTAAAAACACAATCAGCGCAACTATCTAGGTATGTCCTAGATTCTTCGGTTAGTCCATTATAAAATATATCAAGAAGCTCATTCTTAGGTAAAGGACTTCGAGCCTGTGCATGAATCAAAGCACAAAACCTTGCCCAAGATTCGGGCAATACCTCTTTTTCTCCCTGTTTAAAATCAAAAAGTTCCTGCAAAATAGCATGTCTAGCACTGGGAGGAAAATATTTCTGCAGGAAAGTACTAATCAAGCACTCAGGGCTATCAATAGATCCAGGAGGTAAATTACTAAACCAAGTTTTAGCTTCTCCTTTCACTGAAAAGGGGAAGATCTTAGCAACACAGTAAGTACGCATCTTAATATCTTCAGAAAACAAGCCACTCATGGTAGAAAGTTCATTCATATGTGCTACCGCACTTTCATTCTTAGTCCCACAAAAGGTTCTTTCTCGACAATAGCTATGTAAGATAGATCGAGAGAGAAATCATAATCTTCATCTATAATGTTTATGGGAGAAGCAGCAAACTTAGCATCAGGAGACAATTTGGGTCTAATAGTAAGCCTCTCAAGGAGACTCTTAGCAGCGCTCCTATCATCGGTGTTCTTACATTCTTTAATAAATTCATCAGTCATCTCAACATAACCATCTTCAATATCATAACTTTCACTAGACTCAGGTGAACTAATAGGTGTGGTAGTGTCTTCATTAGGAGTTTCGGTATTTCCAGCTATAGTTCTAGCAATCATAGCATCTAGGAAAGGATCCAATGAACCACTCTTATCAAGTATAGTAGAAGCAGCATCATGAGCATCAGAAGTTTCAGATTCAGCAGTAGTAGCAGTGTGTGTAGCATGTGTATGTGGTGGTGTAAGGAACTTACTCAAAACAGATGGTGAATCAAGAGCAGCAGAGGTGTTTAGAACCGTACCTCTTCTTGTAGTGGATGGTAAAATTGGAACTTTGCCATCACGAGACTTACCCATGATGGATGGATAGCAGCGAACAATAGAGAATCCAAGTGAACTTGATAAATAAAGCTATGCTCCCCGGCAACGGTGCCAGAAAATAGTCTTGATGACCCACAAGTATAGGGGGTGTATCGCAGTATTTTCGAGGGAAGTGAAACCCAATTTATTGATTCGACACAAGGGGAGCCACAAAATATTTATAAGCCTTAACAACTGAGTTGTCAATTCAGCTGCACCTGGAAACAGTCTTGATCACAGCAGTTTATCAGTAGCAACAGTTTTGTAGTAGGAATAGTAAAGTAACAACATCAGTAAAGCAAAGGCAGTAGTAACAAAAGCAGTAAACAGTGGGATTCGAGTGCGGTAGGCATAGGGATGAATGGACGGGCGTTGGATGGACAAGACAATTCACATAGCAATCAGAACATAGGGCAATTGCAGATAAGTAAGATAAAGCATCCAAGTACTAGACAATCCTAGGCATGTGTTCCATATATAGTCATACATGCTCGCAATGAGAACCTGCACAACATCTTTTGTCCTGCCAACCCGTTTGCTGCGGGGCCTCTAGGGAACTACTGGCAATTAAGGTGCTCCTTTTAATAGAGCACCGGAGCAAAGCATTAACACTCCGTGAACACATGTGATCCTCACATCAAAGCCATTCCCTTCCGGTTATCCCGATTTCTGTCACTTCGGGGCCATAGGTTCCGGACAACAACGTGTGTATACAACTTGCAGATAAGACCCAAAACAATACCATCATAATGAATCAATAACATGTTCTGATCTGAAATCATGGCACTCGGGCCCTAGTGACAAGCATTAAGCACAACAAGTCGCAACAAAGTCATAAAACACTAATTAAAAGATACTAGGCACCATGCCCTAACAATCTGATGCCATTACATGAACGATCTCATCCAATCCATACCATCCCCATAGCCTACAGCGGGGCATTACTCACTCATAGATGGGGAAACATGGATGGTCGCTGGAGAAGCGATGGTGATGGTGATGGCGATGATCTCCTCCAATTCCCCGTCCCGGCAGGGTGCCAGAATGGAGTTTCTGGTGCTGTTTCGTGGAATCTGGTGGTGGCAGCGGAGCGGAACTCCTTCTGGAAAAACGTCAAACCCCCCAAAGTTTTTAGGTCAGAAGGCTCCTTATAGGCAAAGAGAGAGGCCGAGGGGGTGCCTGGGGGCCCACACCACCCCCTCGCGCGGCCTAGCCTGGCCCGTGCCACCAGGTGGTGTGGCCACCCCCTGGCTCTTCTCCGTCTCGTATTCTGGCTCCTGGAGTCTTCGGGTGAAATAGGATTTTTGGCATATTTTTCGGGATTTTTCCTGATAGTTGATTTTCTGCACAAAAAGTAGACACCAAGGCAATTCTGCTGAAAACAGCGTTAGTCCGCATTAGTTGTATCCAAATCACACAAGTATAGAGGAGAAACAATAGCAAAAGTGTTCGGGAAAGTAGATACGTTTTTGACGTATCAGCTTGTCACACATAAATGTGAATTTGTCGAATATCACATTATATGTTTTCATCTCTAACTAATACCCACACTAATATCACATTATACCCACACGAATTAATACACCAAAAGTCATATAATTGCTAGTGTCCCTTCACAATCTTCTTGCCCTCACGGTTGAATACTTTAGCCCGTGCACTTTGAGATTTCTTCTTGTGAATGGATAACCTTTAGTAGGTAGTATGGTCTTCCTTCTTACTTTAGTAGTAGTAGGCATGTCGAAGTACTTGTCGAATTCCTCTTTGATCTTCGGGTTGCCGTTTTTGTCGAAGTTTTGCTCGTTGGCGGCTCCTTCCATTCCGATGATGCTCCTCTTGCCCCTCCTAACTACAATACGGTTGGGCTTTGATGGGTCGGTAATAAAAAAGCATTGATCAACTTGGCTAGCGAGTACCCAAGGCTCATTTTTTGCGAAGGCGTTCTTCGTCGATTTGGCATCTGGTATAACCATTGTGGTGAAATACCGGCCTTCTTTTTCCACGTTCTTGGCCCATCTAACACGGAACATCAGTACGATCTCTCCACAATAGTCGAGCTCCCATATCTCCTCGATCCTTGTGTAGAATCTTTCTATCACAGTAGTCTCGTCATCAGCAAAGGATAACATAGTTACTCCCGAGTTTTGATATTCGCTATTCCTGTCCTTTTCCTCGGTGTAGAATCTGTAACCGTTTATGTCATATGACTGATAGGTCCTTAGGTTGTGCCCTGGGCTCTACGACAAGGAGAATATGAGTTTTTGATCTTCCGTAGAAGGCGTCTGTGGGGGATTGTCTAGTTGCCTTTTCTTGAACCAACCCATGAAGCTGGAGTTGTGCTCTCTGGTTACGTCTCCCTTCTTCCTCTGCCGGCCCTGGTCGACGTACTCCTGCTCGATTAAGCTTCTGTGCTCTTCTACCCAAGGGCCGACCACTTCAATGTGTTGTAGCACGACTCGGTGTGCCCTTTCAAAATCAGTGCGTCCACCATCAATGCCGGCATGCAGTGAGCGACAGCCCTCGCGGTGACCATATCCACCGAGCCTGCCGAGGTGCTTCTTTGTGGGTATTCCAACATCCTCGTTCTCGGTGGTTAGATAATTCTGGCAAAAGGAGATGCACTCGTAGATTAGAAAGCCCTTGGCTATGCTTCCATCTGGACGAGACCTATTGCAAACGAATCCTTTGATGACACTGTTTAGCCTTTCAAACGGCATCATGTTGTGCAGGAATGTCGGCCCGAGCTGGATGATGTCGTCCACGACATGTACAAGCAGATGCACCATGATGTCGAAGAATGCGGGCGGGAAGTAAATCTCAAGCTCGCATAGTATCATCACGATCTCTTCCTGTAGCCTGTCGAGCTGCTTCACACCGATGAACTTCCTAGATATGACATCAAAAAAGTTACAGAGGCCAAACAACGTCTCATGGACATGCTTGTCCATTATCCCACGGATCGCAACGGGTAGTATCTGCGTCATCAGCACGTGACAGTCGTGAGACTTCATACCACTGAACCTCTTCTTCGCCATGTCCAGATATATGCTTATCTTCCTCGAGTAACCGTGAGGAACTTTCACTCGTAAGAGGCACCTGAAAAACTGCTCGAGCTCCTCCAGACTCAGAGTGAAGCAGGCAGCGCGAAGCACCACCTCATTCTTTTTAACTCTTTTGCAGCAACCTTGAGTCCCTTTCGTCTGATCATCATCATCATCACTATCAGGGTACTGAAGATCTTTCTTGATGCCGAGCAATTTAAGGTCCTTTCTTGCTTTCGGCCCATCCTTGGTCCTCTCCGGCATGTTCAGTAGAGTGCCAAGCAGACTCTCGGTAACGTTCTTCGTGATGTGCATTACATCGAGGCTATGGGGAGTGTGAAGGACCTTCCAATATGATAGTTCACAAAAAATAGACCTTGCTTTCCATACACCCAGCAGCGGCTTTGTCCTCGGTCGTTTTTTTCTAGGCGCAGGGCAATCTACCCAATTATTCAAAAGCTCCTCGATTTCTTCGCCGCTCCTCGGACGTGGGGCTCTTCCAAGCTCGTCCTTACCATTGAACAGGTCACCACGTTTTCTCCACAGGTGATCCATGCGGAGCCATTTTCGAGTACCTTGGAACACGGTTTTTAAAGACCCAAGATCCCTTGGTAGCTGGAGATGTGGTGTCTCATCCATGCACTTGACGCATGCATTGCATCCATGGTTCATTTGGGCTGATACATATGCATAACCATGATATTCCTGCACAGTCGTGAGCAATGGCTCTCAGATGGAAATATTCCTTAGTGTAGGTGTCCCACGTACGGGCCGACGTCTCCCACAAGCTAGCTAACTCCTCTCTCAATAGCCCGAGATACATATGCATATCGATACCTGGTTGTTTTGGCCCCTGAATAAGAATGCTTATGTGTACATACCTTTGCTTCGTGCATAGCCACAGGGGGAGGTTGTACTGCCATACAAACACGGGCCAGGTGCTATGCGTGCTATTCTGGTTTCCAAAAGGATTGAGTCCATCGGTGCTCATACCTAGCCTGACGTTCCTTGCATCGCCCCTGAACTCTTCCAACTCGATGTCTAATGCATTCCACTGGCTAGCGTCTGAAGGGTGTGTCATGATCTTGCCCTTCTCTGGATCATCTTCGGTTTCTCTCTTTCCGTGTGCCATTGCATGAGCTTTTTTCCTTAGGATCTACGAAATATCACTGTAGACAGGGGGTGATAGGAAAGTACCATACCACTTTTCGAGGAACTTTCTTGTTGCCTCTCTTGTACCGTCCTTGGCCACACACCGGACATGTGGTTCTATTCGCGTACTCGTTCCAATAAAGTGCGCAATCATTGATGCATGCGTGGTATTTAATGTGTGGTAGGTCAAGAGGGACATGGACATCCAGGGTCGATCCAGCGCTGCAGTTTGCATGTTCGACATGGACATCTTATCATGGTTTTGTTGTTCAGAATCATGTCCTCCTTCGCGTCTTTCTTGTACCTAGCAATTCGACCTTCGCTCATCGTGAGGACCATGGTTGCCTGAGCGGTCAAAATAGAGAGTATAGGTGAGAACCACACCATATGAACACACACATGCATGAATGCTAGCCGGAAAAAATTCGGCATGACCTTTCCTAAAATTAGGACATATGGGTAGTGCAAAAATTTGCTGAAATGGAAATGAATCAACATTTCGGCAAACATCCATGCAACCACATCGGCCGAGACAACAACAAGCAAGCAACAAAAAACTTCCTCCCATTGCAAACATTCATGCACTACACAAGCATCGTCTCGCCATGGATCGCACACACACACACACACACATCGCCCGCACGACAAGCTTCACCTACATGTTCATGGCCAAGTACTCACCTAGTAGACAAAATAATAGCGAGACGAGACCACGCGATGAGAGAGTGTGGACAAATAGATCTACAAGTTGGTAGAGAGGAAATTAGTAAACAAATAGAGATGTGAGAGAGAAAAGTAAGGAACTTTTAGATCTACAAGTTGGAGGGGAGCTTCCACTTACCAATCTATGGACTAAAGTAGGTTTAGTTACAAGAAAATGGAGAAACTATGGGCAAAATGGGGTGTGAGGGAGGAGGAAGACGAGTTGGGAGGAGGTAGAAAGGAAGAGATGTGAAATGGGTGGTGGTGGATAGATAAGGTGGGAGCTTTTATCACCTTTTTAACATGGATCTGGACGCCCTCATCTGTGCGCATATGGAGGAAATGTGCCACAGATGCTCAATATTCTGTGGCGCATAAGTCCATATGCGCCACAGAAGTGGGTGAATTAGATTCCCTGTGGTGGGGCCCTCCTCCATGTTCTGTGGCACATGTGGGGATATGTGCCACAGAAGTGAAACATATCTATGGCGCATATCCGCAAATGCGCCACAGATCGTGGGTGAATTAAATTCCGTGGTGGGGCCCTCCTCCATGTTCTGTGGCGCATAATAAAATATGCGCCACAGAAGAGGCAACTTCTATGGCGCATATCTTGTTATGTGCCACAGAACATGGATCAACCCACCCCGGCTTGCGGGTCCCACCAATCTTCTGTGGCGCATATTGTAGAGAATGTGCCACAAAACTTCCAGGTTTTTGTGGCACATGTTTCCTAGTGCGCCACTAACAAGTCTCTGTGGCGCATGGATTTACATATGTGCCACAGATTAACTTGTCTATCTATAGGCTGTTTCCTAGTAGTGGGGGTTTCGACAAATTCAAGGAGTTGATTACAATGAGATTTACTCTCCCGTAGTAATGCTTAAGGCTGTCCGGATTTTAATAGCAATTGTTGCACATTTCAACTATGAAATTTGGCAGATGGATGTCAAGACCGCATTCCTCAATGGTCACATTGATGAAGAGTTGTATATGATGCAACTGGAAGGTTTTGTTGATCCTAAGGATGCTGAAAGGGTATGCAAACTTCAACGGTCCATTATGGATTGAAGCAAGCATCTCAGAGCTAGAACCAATGTTTTGATCAAGTGATCAAGAATTTTGGATTTGTCCAAAATCAACAAGAGTTCTATGTTTACAAGAAAGTGAGTGGGAGCTCAGTTGTTTTCCTAGTAGTATATGTGGATGACATATTACTCATGGGAAACAATGTGGATTGTATGAAAAGCGTGAAAGCATATTTGCGTAACCAATTTTCCATGAAAGATCTAGGTGAAGCGGCACACATATTAGGAATCAAGATCTATAGAGATAGATCAAGGCACCTAATTTCATTAAGTCAGAGTACTTACATCGAAAAGATTTTGAAGAGGTTCAAAATGGAAAACACCAAAAGGGGTTTTACACCCATGAAGAAGAATTGCAAAATGAGTATGACTCAATGTCCTATAACGGATGATGATAGAGAGAAGATGTCTTACATCCCCTATGCCTCAGCCATAGGACCTATCATGTATGCAATGTTAAGTACGCGACTTGATGTGGCATTGGCTCTTAGTTTGATGAGCCGGTACCAAAGCAATCCAGGACCGGATCACTGGACAGCTGTAAAGAATATCCTAAAGTATTTGAAAAGAACAAAGGATATGTTCCTAATCTATGGAGGAAGTGATGAACCTCTAAACGTAACGGGTTACGTGGATGCGAGCTAGAACTCAGATCATGATGACTCGAAGTCTCAAGCAGGATTTGTGTTCCTAGTGAATGGTGGGGCGGTAAGCTGGAAGATTAAGAAGCAGCCGGTGGTGGCGCAATCTTCAATGGAGTCTTAATACATTGTTGCGGCTGATGCAGCAAATGAAGCTGTTTGGCTAAGGAATTTCGTCATCAAACTAGGAGTTTTTCTAAATGCGCAAGACCCTGTGACAATCTATTGTGATAACATGGGAGCTATTCCAAACGCAAAGGAACCAAGGACTCATTCCACAGCCAAACACATCAAGCTTATATTTCACGTCATCCGACAGAACGTTGACGAAGGTAAAGTCAAGATTTGCAAAGTAGATACGGAACTGAATATGGCAGATCCTTTGACTAAAGCTCTCCATCAAGAAAAGCACGAACAACACCGAGATTCCATTGGTGTTAGGTTCCTGCCTATTGTAAACTAGTTTTGTTTGTACTCTAGTGCAAGTGGGAGACTGAAGGAGTTATGCCCTAGAGGCAAATAATAAAGTGTATTATTTGATGTGACTGCTATATGTTCATCATATGTTTCATACTATGTTATAACTATGTTAATACGAAACGTTAATACATGTGTGGTATGTAAACAAACCGTGTCTCTAGTTACCTCTAGCGAACTGGTTCATTGGTCATGAGGATGGTCTGGGTTTCAAGATTATGGGCATTTATGCCAATTGACAATGGGGTCATGTTATTAGCGGAATAACATGATAGACAAACATCCGACCGTTATATCTTGAATGAGATCTAGTTACAAAGTTCACCATTGATGATAAAACACAGAGAACCTCACAACATGATCCTTTGACTGCGAGGTAATGCAAATCACCATTCCAGAGGAAGCTTAGATGGTTATCAAGAGGGGCTTGTTCGTCTGCGGTACCAAAGTTGGCAGGCCAGCGCATGGCGGTACCTAAGTTGCCTGAAATTACCGCGTTTCGAAAAGTTGGGCCGCCAACTATTGAGAGGGGCCATTTCGAGGCAAACTCATCTCACCCCTACCAAATTCGAACATTCCGTTAAACTGCCTTGTGAAGTAGACGGTCGGGACCCTCATGTCGGTCATCTGTCCATGACGCGGGCGCCAACGCGGCAACCTCTTAGGCAAATCGAGCAGCTAAGTGGATTGGATGCGTTGACCAATTTCACAAATCCATTCCCAGCTTTCCCCTAGCACCGGCGGCGTCGGAATCCACCCTCTAGGCAGGACGATCCCTTCGGACATTTGACTTCTGGCACCAAGTTGCTGCGCCCAATCGCTGATCCTGAGCTCCAATGGCGCATGCATTAGCTGCCGTTGCGAGGCTCTAGCCCGCCTCCGCCGCCGACGAGCTGAGCAGCTCAGAGGATGGCAGATCCTACTATCAATAAAGGAGAAGTTCTATCTACAAGCGGGTGATCTACCCTTTTCTTTACTATTCGCACTAGCTACAACTGCTAGCTGGCTACTGAACCTCAAATTATTTGTTAGCCCAACGCTGACAAACATATTTTGTCCATAGTTTTCTGTCAAGTGGGATCTGCGCGGACCCCCTTACCTGGTTACGGTAGTCCTCTATAGGTACGACTCTAAGGGCAAGAGGTATGGACACCATTGTTTCACGATGGAGGAAGCGCCTGCGCAGATCTGCACTATATCTGGTATGGTTGCTGCTCTGCGTAATCATGTTGAATTATAGCCGAAGCAGAATACAAAGTTCAGCTTCATGGATGAACGTGGCATCATGGTTCCTATAACGTGTGACAATCAGCTAATTGGGTTGATGAAAAGGTATGCTTTGGCTGCCATGTTTGAGCTGAAATGTGATGTATTGGATGTGGAAGCTGCTGCAACTGGGAGTCGCCCTTCTATTCTTGGACAGGGTGGTTGCTCGAACCCAATTAGCTCCTGGTAAGCAAAGGTCTATTGGGGTTCGCATGTTTGTGATGAATTGTAATTTTTGTTTTATTTACTCTGTAGATATTGGGCAGTTATGCAACAGTCTTGTTTCTTTGACAGGAAGCGCCGCAAGGTTAGAAACATGACTGCCGGGTCAGTCATTTTGCTGCCCGAAGAAATTAAAAACGAGTGGAAGATGTCATTTTGCTGCCCGAAGAAATTAAAAACGAGTGGAAAGATGGTGTTGGACACGATTCTGGTGCCCATTGTCCCGGCGATGCAGAGTACGTGAAGCTAAGAAAATTGGCACCGAGGAAGAGGAAGAAGGCAGGAAATGAAGAAGCCATTGGACGTGAAGGCTTGGCACCCAGGCTACGGAAGAAGGCCGCTGGCAATGAAGATGCATAGTAATGTGTTGAACTTGAACCTATATATGTAATTCTGTTAAATTCTGATCGCTCTGTGTGTGGCACGTTGTTGGGCGAAACAATCTACCCACATTCTCTGAGTAAAATGTACCGCGACTTAGGGTTTGGAAACGCCCGAGTTAGTATTTGAATCCAAAATTGTGATTGTGCCACTGCTATCTGAAAACAAGGATCCACCGGTTCCACGATTGCTGAGGGGCAGGAGGTCTCCAAATACGATAGAATGTAAGTGTCACATAAATAAATTATTTAAGCTGCCACACTCCACAAAGCAGCAACTTATTTCAGATGTTGCACAACAACGTGGCAACATAAACAACAATGTTCTCACCGATAATGCCCAGATGAGGAGGAAATGGGTACCACTTTCTGGCCTAATCTTGAGCCCGTCTATCTCATCGCCTCTCTGCTCCTGCATCCCCTGCATCTAGCAAAGCTCCCGGATCTCCAGTAACCGGGTGTACATGCTTCCACTTTATAAATTGTGGTTGTGCCATTTGCATGCGGCACAATCCACGTAGATTACGTTTAAACAAACCACCAGTGTCAGAATACACTAGTAGAAAAGGTGTCTTTGGTCCACGGTCACGCTCCCAATCCAGGACAGTGATCTAAATCGAGGCAGAAATTGATCTAAATCACAAATTCTTCCACAAATTAATGCAGGGTCAGAGCAATTTTTTTCCTCCCTGGAATCCGAGACCAATAGTTCAGACCGCTAGGTCAACAAGTACAAATATTACAACTTAAAAAGGCACAGAGCTTAAGCTAAATAGAACTAGTTATCACACATCTCCTTGATCTTCCTAATCTTGGCCCGATGTGCATCTTCCTGCGAGAGAAAGGATCGAATTGTCTCCTCCTTCCTTTTAGCATCTTCCTTGCACAGCTTCAATTGTTTCTCTGCATTTTTCCTCATGCACTTGTCAATACTCGTAGTTGTGTACTGCAGGACTTTGGCCTGGTGGAGATCGTTCCTTGCTTGAGTCAGTTCTTGCTCTGCTTTAGCCTTCAGGGCCAACGCCGCGTCCCTCTCCTTCTCGACTTTGATAACCTTGTCTTGCACCCACCTGAGATCTCGCTTATGCTTGGTCATGTCAACTGGTTCCCATAGCTTCGTATCAACACTGTCAAGAAGTGAGCTGAATACGGATTCTTTCGACTCGACAGTCATTTCCCATAGTTTGTCCAGCGTTTTCTGCATCGATTTGGGCCACTCTGGATCTACCCATTTGACAACACCGCAACTTCCGCCATGCATCATTGCACGATGTCCTTGACACCGTAGAAACCTCATGCCTGCGTTTCGTCCTTCGAAGGCTACAAATTTAGCGTGCACATATCCATGTTTACATACCAGAGGACTGTCTTCATCCTCTAAACCGTGATAGTTGGAGTCATACATCGTCTGGTTGTCCTAACACATCATACGCGCATGAGTAAACATATTAGATCTAGCTCAAAAAATAGATAACTGGCCACAGATGATAGAAATAGAGATGAGACGACTCACATCGAAATCACCGTCCCTATCGTCATGACGCGTTTCCTCGCTGTCTCCCCTTAAACCGATGGCGAGAGGGGTGGGGGGTGGCTGCCGGAGAGGGGATTGGATGGAGGCGCCGTCGGCTTGCGGCTACGACAGGATGGGAGTGAAGTGGGGAAAGTGGCTTCGAGGGTAAGGAAGAGAAGTACGGGGAGGAAGAGAAGTAATGGGGACGTGACATTGGGATGTGGCCCACTGAACTCGTGAGACGTGACACTCGCAACAGGGGAGCGCCCGGTGTTGCCATTTTGTCCAAAGCAAGCGTGGCCAATCATGCCGCAGAACAGCCTACTCGCGGATCGCTCTCACGAAGACCATCCCAATTGTCCAAGCGCCCCAATCGAACAGTATGTAACAATCGTCAAGCAGAACAACTGTGTTAGGGCGTGCCTTCTAGAAGACTCGGTCTAATGGCTACCCATGCAATGACAATGGGTGTGGTTCATGAAAAAGAACAGACATGCAATGACATCGGTGGATCCATGCATGGTTTATGGAAGTAATAGACATGCAATGACTCAAGCTATGGTTAATGAAAAGAACACGCATGCAATGACACTGGGTGTGGTTCATGAAAAGAACATACATGCAATGACACTGGTGGATCCTTATGTGGTTTGTTTAGAGGAACAGACATGCAATGACACAGGTGGATCCACGTGTGGTTCATGAGAAGAACACACATCCAATGACACTGGGTGGATCCTTATGTGGTTCATGAAAAGAACTGATATGCAGTGACACTAGGTGTGGTTCATGAAAAGAACAGTCATGCAATGACATCGGTGGATCCATCTGTGGTTTATGGAAGTAACAGACATGCAATGAGTCTAGCTATGGTTAATGAAAAGAACACGCATGCAATGACACTGGGTGTGGTTCATGAAAAGAACAGACACGCAATGACACTGGTGGATCCTTATGTGGTTTGTTTAGAGGAACAGACATGCAATCACACTAGGTGGATCCATATGTGGTTTATGGAAGTAAAAGACATGCAATGACTCTAGCTGCGATTCATGAAAAGAACAGACATGCAATGACACTGGTTGATCCTTATGTGGTTTATGGAAGGAACAAACATGCAATCACACTAGGTGGATCCGTATGTGGTTTATGGAAGTAACACACATGTAATGACACTGGGTGTGGTTCATGAAAAGAACAGACATGCAATGACACTGGTAGATCCTTATGTGGTTCATGAAAAGAACAGACATGCAATGACACTAGTGGATCCTTATGTGATTTGTTTAGAGGAACACACATGCAATGACTCTAGCCTTGGTTCATGAAAAGAACAGACATGCAATGACACTAGGTGTGATTCATGAAAAGAACATACATGCAATAACTTATGTGGTTTGTTTAGAAGAACACACATGCAATGACACTGGGTGTGGTTCATGAAAAGAACAGATAGGCAATGACACTGGTGGATCCTTATGTGGTTTGTTTAGAAGAACCCGCATGCAATGACACTGGGTGTGGTTCATGAAAAGAACAGACACGCAATGACACTGGTGGATCCTTATGTGGTTTGTTTAGAGGAAAAGACATGCAATCACACTAGGTGGATCCATATGTGGTTTATGGAAGTAAAAGACATGCAATGACTCTAGCTGTGATTCATAAAAAGAACAGACATGCAATGACACTGGTGGATCCTTATGTGGTTCATGAAAAGAACACACAGGCAATGACACTGGTGGATCCTTATGTGGATTGTTTAGAAGAACACACATGCAATGACACTGGGTGTGGTTCATGAGTAGAACACACATCCAATGACACTGGTGGATCCTTACGTGGTTTGTTTAGAGGAACAGACATGCAATCACACTAGGTGGATCCATATGTGGTTTATGGAAGTAAAAGACATGCAATGACTCTGGTAGATCCTTATGTGGTTCATGAAAAGAACAAACATGCAGTGAAACTGGGTGTGGTTCATGAAAAGAACAGACATGCACTGACACTGGTGGATCCTTATGTGGTTCATGAAAAGAACAGCCAGGAAATGCCACTAGTGGATCTTTATGTGGTTTATGGAAGGAACAAACATGCAATCACACTAGGTGGATCCATAAGTGGTTTATGGAAGTAACACACATGCAATGACACTGGGTAATGACTCTAGCCGTGGTTCATGAAAAGAACAGACATGCAATGACACTGGGTGTGGTTCATGAAAAGAACAAACACGCAATGACACTGGTGGATCCTTATGTGGTTTGTTTAGAGGAACATACATGCAATCACACTAGGTGGATCCATATGTGGTTTATGGAAGTAAAAGACATGCAATGACTCTAGCTGTGGTTCCTGAAAAGAACAGACATGCAATGACACTGGTGGATCCTTATGTGGTTCATGAAAAGAACAGACAGGCAATGACACTAGTGGATCCTTATGTGGTTTGTTTAGAAGAACACACATGCAATGGCACTGGGTGTGGTTCATGAGTAGAACACACATCCAATGACATTGGTGGATCCTTATGTGGTTTGTTTAGAGGAACAGACATGCAATCACACTAGGTGGATCCATATGTGGTTTATGGAAGTAAAAGACATGCAATGACTCTGGTAGATCCTTATGTGGTTCATGAAAAGAACAGACATGCAGTGAAACTGGGTGTGGTTCATGAAAAGAACAGACATGCACTGACACTGGTGGCTCGTTATGTGGTTCATGAAAAGAACAGACATGCAATCACACTGGTGAATCCTTATGTGGTTTATGGAAGGAACAAACATGCAATCACACTAGGTGGATCCATATGTGGTTTATGGAAGTAACACACATGCAATGACACTGGGTGTGGTTCATGAAAAGAACAGACATGCAATGACACTGGTAGATCCTTATGTGGTTCATGAAAACAATAGACATGCAATGACACTGGTGGATCCTTATGTGGTTTGTTTAGAGGAACAGACATGCAATGACTCTAGCCGTGGTTCATGAAAAGAACAGACATGCAATGACACCGGGTGTGGTTCATGAAAAGAACAGACATGGAATGACTTATGTGGTTTGTTTAGAAGAACACACATGCAATGAGACTGGGTGTGGTTCATGAAAAGAACAGATAGGCAATGACACTGGTGGATCCTTATGTGGTTTTTATATAAGAACACGCATGCAATGACATTGGGTGTGGTTCATGAAAAGAACAAACGCAATGACACTGGTGGATCCTTATATGGTTTGTTTAGAGGAACATACATGCAATCACACTAGGTGGATCCATATGTGGTTTATGTAAGTAAAAGACATGCAATGACTCTAGCTGTGATTCATGAAAAGAACAGACATGCAATGACACTGTTGGATCCTTATGTGGTTCATGAAAAGATCAGACAGGCAATGACACTGGTGGATCCTTATGTGGTTTGTTTAGAAGAACACACATGCAATGACACTGGGTGTGGTTCATGAGAATAACACACATCCAATGACAATGGTGGATCCTTATGTGCTTTGTTTAGAGGAAAAAACATGCAATCACACTAGGTGGATCCATTTGTGGTTTATGGAAGTAAAAGACACGCAATGACTCTGGTAGATCCTTATGTGGTTCATGAAAAGAACAGACATGCAGTGAAACTGTGTGTGGTTCATGAATAGAACAGACATGCACTGACACTGGGTGTGGTTCATGAAAAGAATAGACATGCAATCACACTGGTGGATCCTTATGTTTGTTTATGGAAGGAACAAACATGCAATCACACTAGGTGTATCCATATGTGGTTTATGGAAGTAACACACATGCAATGACACTAGGTGTTGTTCATGAAAAGAACAGACATGCAATGACACTGGTAGATCCTTATGTGGTTCATGAAAAGAACAAACATGCAATGACACTAGTGGATCCTTATGTGGTTTGTTTAGAGGAATAGACATGCAATGACTCTAGCCATGGTTCATGAAAATAACAGACATGCAATGACACCGGGTGTGGTTCATGAAAAGAACAGACATGCAATGACTTGTGTGGTTTGTTTAGAAGAACACACATGCAATGACACTGGCTGTGGTTCATGAAAAGAACAGATAGGCAATGACACTAGTGGATCCTTATGTGGTTATTTTAGAAGAACATGCATGCAATGACACTGGGTGTGGTTCATGAAAAGAACAGACACGCAATGACACTGGTGGATCCTTATGTGGTTTGTTTAGAGGAACAGACATGCAAACACACTAGGTGGATCCATATGTGGTTTATGGAAGTAAAAGACTTGTAATGACTCTAGCTGTGATTCATGAAAAGAACAGACATGCAATGACACTGGTGGATCCTTATGTGGTTCATGAAAAGAACAGACAGGCAATGTCACTGGTGGATCCTTATGTGGTTTGTTTAGAAGAACACACATGCAATGACACTGGGTGTGGTTCATAAGTAGAACACACATCCAATGACACTGGTGGATCCTTATGTGGTTTGTTTAGAGGAACAGACATGCAATCACACTAGGTGGATCCATATGTGGTTTATGGAAGTAAAAGACATGCGATGCCTCTGGTAGATCCTTATGTGGTTCATGAAAAGAACAGACATGCAGTGAAACTAGGTTGGTTCATGAAAAGAACATACATGCACTGACACTAGGAGTGGTTCATGAAAAGAACAGACAGGCAATGACACTGGTGGATCCTTATGTGGTTTATGGAAGGAACAAACATGCAATCACACTAGGTGGATCCATATGTGGTTTATGGAAGTAACACACATGCAATGACACTGGGTGTGGTTCATGAAAAGAACAAACATGCAATGACACTGGTAGATCCTTATATGGTTCATCAAAAGAACAGACATGCAATGACACTGGTGGATCCTTGTGTGGTTTGTTTAGAGGAATAGACATGCAATGACTCTAGCTGTGGTTCATGAAAAGAACAGACATGCAATGACACCGGGTGTGGTTCATGAAAAGAACAGACATGCAATGACTTATGTGGTTTGTTTAGAAGAACACACATGCAATGACATTGGATGTGGTTCATGAAAAGAACAGTTAGGCAATGACACTGGTGGATCCTTATGTGGTTTGTTTAGAAGAACACGCATGCAATGACACTAGGTGTGGTTCATGAAAAGAATAGACACGCAATGACACTAGTGGGCCCTTATGTGGTTTGTTTAGAGGAACAGACATGCAATCACACTAGGTGGATCCATATGTGGTTTATGGAAGTAAAAGACATGCAATGACTCTAGATATGATTCATGAAAAGAACAGACATGCAATGACACTGGTGGATCCTTATGTGGTTCATGAAAAGAACAGACAGGCAATGACACTAGTGGATCCTTATGTGGTTTGTTTAGAAGAACACACATGCAATGACACTGTGTGTGGTTCATGAGAAGAACACACATCCAATGACACTGGTGGATCCTTATGTGGTTTGTTTAGAGGAACAGACATGCAATCACACTAGGTGGATCCATATGTGGTTTATGGAAGTAAAAGACATGCAATGACTCAGATAGATCCTTATGTGGTTCATGAAAAGAACAGACATGCAGTGAAACTGGGTGTGGTTCATGAAAAGAACAGACATGCACTGACACTGGTGGATCCTTATGTGGTTCATGAAAAGAACAGACGGGCAATCACACTGGTGGATCCTTATGTGGTTTATGGAAGGAACAAACATGCAATCACACTAGGTGGATCCATATGTGGTTTATGGAAGTAACACACATGCAATGACACTGGGTGTGGTTCATGAAAAGAACAGACATGCAATGACACTGGTAGATCCTTATGTGGTTCATGAAAAGAACAGACATGCAATGACACTGGTGGATCCTTATGTGGTTTGTTTAGAGGAACAGACATGCAATGACTCTAGCCGTGGTTCATGAAAAGAACAGACATGCAATGACACCGGGTGTGGTTCATGAAAAGAACAGACATGCAATGACTTATGTGGTTTGTTTAGAAGAACACACACGCAATGACACTGGGTGTGGTTCAGGAAAAGAACAGATAGGCAATGACACTGGTGGATCCTTATGTGGTTTGTTTAGAAGAACACGCATGCAATGACACTGGGTGTGGTTCATGAAAAGAACAAACACGCAATGACACTGGTGGATCCTTATGTTGTTTGTTTATAGGAACATACATGCAATCACACTAGGTGGAGCCATATGTGGTTTATGGAAGTAAAAGACATGCAATGACTCTAACTGTGATTCATGAAAAGAACAGACATGCAATCACACTGGTGGATCCTTATGTGGTTCATGAAAAGAACAGACAGGCAATGACACTAGTGGATCCTTATGTGGTTTGTTTAGAAGAACACACATGCAATGACACTGGGTGTGGTTCATGAGAAGAACACACATCCAATGACACTGGTGGATCCTTATGTGGTTTGTTTAGAGGAACAGACATGCAATCACACTAGGTGGATCCATATGTGGTTTATGGAAGTAAAAGACATGCAATGACTCTAGCTGCGATTCATGAAAAGAACAGACATGCAATGACACTGGTTGATCCTTATGTGGTTTATGGAAGGAACAAACATGCAATCACACTAGGTGGATCCGTATGTGGTTTATGGAAGTAACACACATGTAATGACACTGGGTGTGGTTCATGAAAAGAACAGACATGCAATGACACTGGTAGATCCTTATGTGGTTCATGAAAAGAACAGACATGCAATGACACTAGTGGATCCTTATGTGATTTGTTTAGAGGAACACACATGCAATGACTCTAGCCTTGGTTCATGAAAAGAACAGACATGCAATGACACTAGGTGTGATTCATGAAAAGAACATACATGCAATAACTTATGTGGTTTGTTTAGAAGAACACACATGCAATGACACTGGGTGTGGTTCATGAAAAGAACAGATAGGCAATGACACTGGTGGATCCTTATGTGGTTTGTTTAGAAGAACCCGCATGCAATGACACTGGGTGTGGTTCATGAAAAGAACAGACACGCAATGACACTGGTGGATCCTTATGTGGTTTGTTTAGAGGAAAAGACATGCAATCACACTAGGTGGATCCATATGTGGTTTATGGAAGTAAAAGACATGCAATGACTCTAGCTGTGATTCATAAAAAGAACAGACATGCAATGACACTGGTGGATCCTTATGTGGTTCATGAAAAGAACACACAGGCAATGACACTGGTGGATCCTTATGTGGATTGTTTAGAAGAACACACATGCAATGACACTGGGTGTGGTTCATGAGTAGAACACACATCCAATGACACTGGTGGATCCTTACGTGGTTTGTTTAGAGGAACAGACATGCAATCACACTAGGTGGATCCATATGTGGTTTATGGAAGTAAAAGACATGCAATGACTCTGGTAGATCCTTATGTGGTTCATGAAAAGAACAAACATGCAGTGAAACTGGGTGTGGTTCATGAAAAGAACAGACATGCACTGACACTGGTGGATCCTTATGTGGTTCATGAAAAGAACAGCCAGGCAATGCCACTAGTGGATCTTTATGTGGTTTATGGAAGGAACAAACATGCAATCACACTAGGTGGATCCATAAGTGGTTTATGGAAGTAACACACATGCAATGACACTGGGTAATGACTCTAGCCGTGGTTCATGAAAAGAACAGACATGCAATGACACTGGGTGTGGTTCATGAAAAGAACAAACACGCAATGACACTGGTGGATCCTTATGTGGTTTGTTTAGAGGAACATACATGCAATCACACTAGGTGGATCCATATGTGGTTTATGGAAGTAAAAGACATGCAATGACTCTAGCTGTGGTTCCTGAAAAGAACAGACATGCAATGACACTGGTGGATCCTTATGTGGTTCATGAAAAGAACAGACAGGCAATGACACTAGTGGATCCTTATGTGGTTTGTTTAGAAGAACACACATGCAATGGCACTGGGTGTGGTTCATGAGTAGAACACACATCCAATGACATTGGTGGATCCTTATGTGGTTTGTTTAGAGGAACAGACATGCAATCACACTAGGTGGATCCATATGTGGTTTATGGAAGTAAAAGACATGCAATGACTCTGGTAGATCCTTATGTGGTTCATGAAAAGAACAGACATGCAGTGAAACTGGGTGTGGTTCATGAAAAGAACAGACATGCACTGACACTGGTGGCTCGTTATGTGGTTCATGAAAAGAACAGACATGCAATCACACTGGTGAATCCTTATGTGGTTTATGGAAGGAACAAACATGCAATCACACTAGGTGGATCCATATGTGGTTTATGGAAGTAACACACATGCAATGACACTGGGTGTGGTTCATGAAAAGAACAGACATGCAATGACACTGGTAGATCCTTATGTGGTTCATGAAAACAATAGACATGCAATGACACTGGTGGATCCTTATGTGGTTTGTTTAGAGGAACAGACATGCAATGACTCTAGCCGTGGTTCATGAAAAGAACAGACATGCAATGACACCGGGTGTGGTTCATGAAAAGAACAGACATGGAATGACTTATGTGGTTTGTTTAGAAGAACACACATGCAATGAGACTGGGTGTGGTTCATGAAAAGAACAGATAGGCAATGACACTGGTGGATCCTTATGTGGTTTTTATATAAGAACACGCATGCAATGACATTGGGTGTGGTTCATGAAAAGAACAAACGCAATGACACTGGTGGATCCTTATATGGTTTGTTTAGAGGAACATACATGCAATCACACTAGGTGGATCCATATGTGGTTTATGTAAGTAAAAGACATGCAATGACTCTAGCTGTGATTCATGAAAAGAACAGACATGCAATGACACTGTTGGATCCTTATGTGGTTCATGAAAAGATCAGACAGGCAATGACACTGGTGGATCCTTATGTGGTTTGTTTAGAAGAACACACATGCAATGACACTGGGTGTGGTTCATGAGAATAACACACATCCAATGACAATGGTGGATCCTTATGTGCTTTGTTTAGAGGAAAAAACATGCAATCACACTAGGTGGATCCATTTGTGGTTTATGGAAGTAAAAGACACGCAATGACTCTGGTAGATCCTTATGTGGTTCATGAAAAGAACAGACATGCAGTGAAACTGTGTGTGGTTCATGAATAGAACAGACATGCACTGACACTGGGTGTGGTTCATGAAAAGAATAGACATGCAATCACACTGGTGGATCCTTATGTTTGTTTATGGAAGGAACAAACATGCAATCACACTAGGTGTATCCATATGTGGTTTATGGAAGTAACACACATGCAATGACACTAGGTGTTGTTCATGAAAAGAACAGACATGCAATGACACTGGTAGATCCTTATGTGGTTCATGAAAAGAACAAACATGCAATGACACTAGTGGATCCTTATGTGGTTTGTTTAGAGGAATAGACATGCAATGACTCTAGCCATGGTTCATGAAAATAACAGACATGCAATGACACCGGGTGTGGTTCATGAAAAGAACAGACATGCAATGACTTGTGTGGTTTGTTTAGAAGAACACACATGCAATGACACTGGTTGTGGTTCATGAAAAGAACAGATAGGCAATGACACTAGTGGATCCTTATGTGGTTATTTTAGAAGAACATGCATGCAATGACACTGGGTGTGGTTCATGAAAAGAACAGACACGCAATGACACTGGTGGATCCTTATGTGGTTTGTTTAGAGGAACAGACATGCAAACACACTAGGTGGATCCATATGTGGTTTATGGAAGTAAAAGACTTGTAATGACTCTAGCTGTGATTCATGAAAAGAACAGACATGCAATGACACTGGTGGATCCTTATGTGGTTCATGAAAAGAACAGACAGGCAATGTCACTGGTGGATCCTTATGTGGTTTGTTTAGAAGAACACACATGCAATGACACTGGGTGTGGTTCATAAGTAGAACACACATCCAATGACACTGGTGGATCCTTATGTGGTTTGTTTAGAGGAACAGACATGCAATCACACTAGGTGGATCCATATGTGGTTTATGGAAGTAAAAGACATGCGATGCCTCTGGTAGATCCTTATGTGGTTCATGAAAAGAACAGACATGCAGTGAAACTAGGTTGGTTCATGAAAAGAACATACATGCACTGACACTAGGAGTGGTTCATGAAAAGAACAGACAGGCAATGACACTGGTGGATCCTTATGTGGTTTATGGAAGGAACAAACATGCAATCACACTAGGTGGATCCATATGTGGTTTATGGAAGTAACACACATGCAATGACACTGGGTGTGGTTCATGAAAAGAACAAACATGCAATGACACTGGTAGATCCTTATATGGTTCATGAAAAGAACAGACATGCAATGACACTGGTGGATCCTTGTGTGGTTTGTTTAGAGGAATAGACATGCAATGACTCTAGCTGTGGTTCATGAAAAGAACAGACATGCAATGACACCGGGTGTGGTTCATGAAAAGAACAGACATGCAATGACTTATGTGGTTTGTTTAGAAGAACACACATGCAATGACATTGGATGTGGTTCATGAAAAGAACAGTTAGGCAATGACACTGGTGGATCCTTATGTGGTTTGTTTAGAAGAACACGCATGCAATGACACTAGGTGTGGTTCATGAAAAGAATAGACACGCAATGACACTAGTGGGCCCTTATGTGGTTTGTTTAGAGGAACAGACATGCAATCACACTAGGTGGATCCATATGTGGTTTATGGAAGTAAAAGACATGCAATGACTCTAGATATGATTCATGAAAAGAACAGACATGCAATGACACTGGTGGATCCTTATGTGGTTCATGAAAAGAACAGACAGGCAATGACACTAGTGGATCCTTATGTGGTTTGTTTAGAAGAACACACATGCAATGACACTGTGTGTGGTTCATGAGAAGAACACACATCCAATGACACTGGTGGATCCTTATGTGGTTTGTTTAGAGGAACAGACATGCAATCACACTAGGTGGATCCATATGTGGTTTATGGAAGTAAAAGACATGCAATGACTCAGATAGATCCTTATGTGGTTCATGAAAAGAACAGACATGCAGTGAAACTGGGTGTGGTTCATGAAAAGAACAGACATGCACTGACACTGGTGGATCCTTATGTGGTTCATGAAAAGAACAGACGGGCAATCACACTGGTGGATCCTTATGTGGTTTATGGAAGGAACAAACATGCAATCACACTAGGTGGATCCATATGTGGTTTATGGAAGTAACACACATGCAATGACACTGGGTGTGGTTCATGAAAAGAACAGACATGCAATGACACTGGTAGATCCTTATGTGGTTCATGAAAAGAACAGACATGCAATGACACTGGTGGATCCTTATGTGGTTTGTTTAGAGGAACAGACATGCAATGACTCTAGCCGTGGTTCATGAAAAGAACAGACATGCAATGACACCGGGTGTGGTTCATGAAAAGAACAGACATGCAATGACTTATGTGGTTTGTTTAGAAGAACACACACGCAATGACACTGGGTGTGGTTCAGGAAAAGAACAGATAGGCAATGACACTGGTGGATCCTTATGTGGTTTGTTTAGAAGAACACGCATGCAATGACACTGGGTGTGGTTCATGAAAAGAACAAACACGCAATGACACTGGTGGATCCTTATGTTGTTTGTTTATAGGAACATACATGCAATCACACTAGGTGGAGCCATATGTGGTTTATGGAAGTAAAAGACATGCAATGACTCTAACTGTGATTCATGAAAAGAACAGACATGCAATCACACTGGTGGATCCTTATGTGGTTCATGAAAAGAACAGACAGGCAATGACACTAGTGGATCCTTATGTGGTTTGTTTAGAAGAACACACATGCAATGACACTGGGTGTGGTTCATGAGAAGAACACACATCCAATGACACTGGTGGATCCTTATGTGGTTTGTTTAGAGGAACAGACATGCAATCACACTAGGTGGATCCATATGTGGTTTATGGAAGTAAAAGACATGCAATGACTCAGATAGATCCTTATGTGGTTCATGAAAAGAACAGACATGCACTGACACTGGTGGATCCTTATGTGGTTCATGAAAAGAACAGACGGGCAATCACACTGGTGGATCCTTATGTGGTTTATGGAAGGAACAAACATGCAATCACACTAGGTGGATCCATATGTGGTTTATGGAAGTAACACACATGCAATGACACTGGGTGTGGTTCATGAAAAGAACAGACATGCAATGACACTGGTAGATCCTTATGTGGTTCATGAAAAGAACAGACATGCAATGACACTGGTGGATCCTTATGTGGTTTGTTTAGAGGAACAGACATGCAATGACTCTAGCCGTGGTTCATGAAAAGAACAGACATGCAATGACACCGGGTGTGGTTCATGAAAAGAACAGACATGCAATGACTTATGTGGTTTGTTTAGAAGAACACACACGCAATGACACTGGGTGTGGTTCAGGAAAAGAACAGATAGGCAATGACACTGGTGGATCCTTATGTGGTTTGTTTAGAAGAACACGCATGCAATGACACTGGGTGTGGTTCATGAAAAGAACAAACACGCAATGACACTGGTGGATCCTTATGTTGTTTGTTTATAGGAACATACATGCAATCACACTAGGTGGAGCCATATGTGGTTTATGGAAGTAAAAGACATGCAATGACTCTAATTGTGATTCATGAAAAGAACAGACATGCAATCACACTGGTGGATCCTTATGTGGTTCATGAAAAGAACAGACAGGCAATGACACTAGTGGATCCTTATGTGGTTTGTTTAGAAGAACACACATGCAATGACACTGGGTGTGGTTCATGAGAATAACACACATCCAATGACACTGGTGGATCCTTATGTGGTTTATTTAGAGGAACAGACATGCAATCACACTAGGTGGATCCATATGTGGTTTATGGAAGTAAACGACTTACAATGACTCTGGTAGATCCTTATGTGGTTCATGAAAAGAATAGACATGCAGTGAAACTGGGTGTGGTTAATGAATAGAACAGACATGCACTGACACTAGGTGTGGTTCATGAAAAGAACAGACATGCAATCACACTGGTGGATCCTTATGTGGTTTATGGAAGGAACAAACATGCAATCGCACTAGGTGGATCCATATGTGGTTTATGGAAGTAACACACATACAATGACACAGGGTGTGGTTCATGAAAAGAACAAACATGCAATGACACTAGTAGATCCTTATGTGGTTCATGAAAAGAATAGACATGCAATGACACTGGTGGATCCTTATGTGGTTTGTTTAGAGGAACAGACATGCAATGACTCTATTCGTGGTTCATGAAAAGAACAGACATGCAATGACACCGGGTGTGGTTCATGAAAAGAACAGACATGCAATGACTTATGTGGTTTGTTTAGAAGAACACACATGCAATGAGACTGCGTGTGGTTCATGAAAAGAACAGATAGGCAATGACACTGGTGGATCCTTGTGTGGTTTGTTTAGAGGAACAGACATGCAATGACTCTAGCCGTGGTTCATGAAAAGAACAGACATGCAATGACACCGGTTGTGGTTCATGAAAAGAACAGACATGCACTGACACTAGGTGTGGTTCATGAAAAGAACAGACATGCAATCACACTGGTGGATCCTTATGTGGTTTATGGAAGGAACAAACATGCAATCACACTAGGTGGATCCATATGTGGTTTATGGAAGTAACACACATGCAATGACACTGGGTATGGTTCATGAAAAGAACAAACATGCAATGACACTAGTTGATCCTTATGTGGTTCATGAAAAGAATAGACATGCAATGACACTGGTGGATCCTTATGTGGTTTGTTTAGAGGAACAGACGTGCAATGACTCTATCCGTGGTTCATGAAAAGAACCGACATGCAATGACACCGGGTGTGGTTCATGAAAAGAACAGACATGCAATGACTTATGTGGTTTGTTTAGAAGAACACACATGCAATGAGACTGGGTGTGGTTCATGAAAAGAACAGATAGGCAATGACACTGGTGGATCTTTATGTGGTTTGTATATAAGAACACACATGCAATGACACTGGGTGTGGTTCATGAAAAGAACAAACACGCAATGACACTGGTGGATCCTTATGTGGTTTGTTTAGAGGAACACACATGCAATCACACTAGGTGGATCCATATGTGGTTTATGGAAGTAAAAGACATGCAATGACTCTAGCTGTGATTCATGAAAAGAACAGACATGCAATGACACTGGTGGATCCTTATGTGGTTCATGAAAAGAACAGACAGGCAATGTCACTGGTGGATCCTTATGTGGTTTGTTTAGAAGAACACACATGCAATGACACTGGGTCTGGTTCATAAGTAGAACACACATCCAATGACACTGGTGGATCCTTATGTGGTTTGTTTAGAGGAACAGACATGCAATCACACTAGGTGGATCCATATGTGGTTTATGGAAGTAAAAGACATGCGATGACTCTGGTAGATCCTTATGTGGTTCATGAAAAGAACAGACATGCAGTGAAACTAGGTGTGGTTCATGAAAAGAACATACATGCACTGACACTAGGAGTGGTTCATGAAAAGAACAGACAGGCAATGACACTGGTGGATCCTTATGTGGTTTATGGAAGGAACAAACATGCAATCACACTAGGTGGATCCATATGTGGTTTATGGAAGTAACACACATGCAATGACACTGGGTGTGGTTCATGAAAAGAACAGACATGCAATGACACTGGTAGATCCTTATATGGTTCATGAAAAGAACAGACATGCAATGACACTGGTGGATCCTTGTGTGGTTTGTTTAGAGGAATAGACATGCAATGACTCTAGCTGTGGTTCATGAAAAGAACAGACATGCAATGACACTGGGTGTGGTTCATGAAAAGAACAGACATGCAATGACTTATGTGGTTTGTTTAGAAGAACACACATGCAATGACATTGGGTGCGGTTCATGAAAAAGAACAGTTAGGCAATGACACTGGTGGATCCTTATGTGGTTTGTTTAGAAGAACACGCATGCAATGACACTAGGTGTGGTTCATGAAAAGAACAGACACGCAATGACACTAGTGGGCCCTTATGTGGTTTATTTAGAGGAACAGACATGCAATCACACTAGGTGGATCCATATGTGGTTTATGGAAGTAAAAGACATGCAATGACTCTAGCTGTGATTCATGAAAAGAACAGACATGCAATGACACTGGTGGATCCTTATGTGGTTCATGAAAAGAACAGACAGGCAATGACACTGGTGGATCCTTATGTGGTTTGTTTAGAAGAACACACATGCAATGACACTGGGTGTGGTTCATGAGAATAACACACATCCAATGACACTGTTGGATCCTTATGTGGTTTGTTTAGAGGAACAGACATGCAATCACACTAGGTGGATCCATATGTGGTTTATGGAAGTAAAAGACTTGCAATGACTCTGGTAGATCCTTATGTGGTTTATGAAAAGAACAGACATGCAGTGAAACTGGGTGTGGTTCATGAATAGAATAGACATGCACTAACACTAGGTGTGGTTCATGAAAAGAACAGACATGCAATCACACTGGTGGATCCTTATGTGGTTTATGGAAGGAACAAACATGCAATCACACTAGGTGGATCCATATGTGGTTTATGGAAGTAACACACATGCAATGACACTGGGTGTGGTTCATGAAAAGAACAGACATGCAATGACACTAGTAGATCCTTATGTGGTTCATGAAAAGAACAGACATGCAATGACACTGGTGGATCCTTATGTGGTTTGTTTAGAGGAACAGACATGCAATGACTCTAGCCGTGGTTCATAAAAATAACAGACATGCAATGACACCGGGTGTGGTTCATGAAAAGAACACAGACATGCAATGACTTATGTGGTTTGTTTAGAAGAACACACATGCAATGACACTGGGTGTGGTTCATGAAAAGAATAGATAGGCAATGACACTAGTGGATCCTTATGTGGTTCTTTTAGAAGAACATGCATGCAATGACACTGGATATGGTTCATGAAAAGAACAGACATGCAATGACACTGGTGGATCCTTATGTGGTTTGTTTAGAAGAACACACATGCAATGACACTGGGTCTGGTTCATAAGTAGAACACACATCCAATGACACTGGTGGATCCTTATGTGGTTTGTTTAGAGGAACAGACATGCAATCACACTAGGTGGATCCATATGTGGTTTATGGAAGTAAAAGACATGCGATGACTCTGGTAGATCCTTATGTGGTTCATGAAAAGAACAGACATGCAGTGAAAGTGGGTGTGGTTCATGAAAAGAACATACATGCACTGACACTAGGAGTGGTTCATGAAAAGAACAGACAGGCAATGACATTGGTGGATCCTTATGTGGTTTGTGGAAGGAACAAACATGCAATCACACTAGGTGGATCCATATGTGGTTTATGGAAGTAACACACATACAATGACACTGGGTGTGGTTCATGAAAAGAACAGACATGCAATGACACTAGTAGATCCTTATGTGGTTCATGAAAAGAACAGACATGCAATCACACTGGTGGATCCTTATGTGGTTTGTTTAGAGGAACAGACATGCAATGACTCTAGCCGTGGTTCATGAAAAGAACAGACATGCAATGACACCGGGTGTGGTTCATGAAAAGAACAGAAATGCAATGACTTATGTGGTTTGTTTAGAAGAACACACATGCAATGACACTAGGTGTGGTTCATGAAAAGAACAGATAGGCAATGACACTGGTGGATCCTTATGTGGTTTGTTTAGAAGAACACGCATGCAATGACACTGGGTGTGGTTCATGAAAAGAACAGACACGCAATGACACTGGTGGGCCCTTATGTGGTTTGTTTAGGGGAACAGACATGCAATCACACTAGGTGGATCCATATGTGATTTATGGAAGTAAAAGACATGCAATGACTCTAGATGTGATTCATGAAAAGAACAGACATGCAATGACACTGGTGGATCCTTATGTGGTTCATGAAAAGAACAGACAGGCAATGTCACTGGTGGATCCTTATGTGGTTTGTTTAGAAGAGCACACATGCAATGACACTGGGTGTGGTTCATAAGTAGAACACACATCCAATGACACTGGTGTATCCTTTTGTGGTTTGTTTAGAGGAACAGACATGCAATCACACTAGGTGGATCCATATGTGGTTTATGGAAGTAAAAGACATGCGATGACTCTGGTAGATCCTTATGTGGTTCATGAAAAAAACAGACATGCAGTGAAACTGGGTCTAGTTCATGAAAAGAACATACATGCACTGACACTAGGAGTGGTTCATGAAAAGAACAGACAGGCAATGACACTGGTGGATCCTTATGTGGTTTATGGAAGGAACAAACATGCAATCACACTAGGTGGATCCATATGTGGTTTATGGAAGTAACACACATGCAATGACACTGGGTGTGGTTCATGAAAAGAACAGACATGCAATGACACTGGTAGATCCTTATGTGGTTCATGAAAAGAACAGACATGCAATCACACTGGTGGATCCTTATGTGGTTTATTTAGAGGAACAGACATGCAATGACTCTAGCCGTGGTTCATGAAAAGAACAGACATGCAATGACATCTGGAGTGGTTCATGAAAAGAACAGACATGCAATGACTGATGTGGTTTGTTTAGAAGAACACACATGCAATGCCACTGGGTGTGGTTCATGAAAAGAACAGATAGACAATGACACTGGTGGATCCTTATGTGGTTTGTTTAGAAGAACACGCATGCAATGACACTGGGTGTGGTTCATGAAAAGAACAGACACGCAATGACACTGGTGGGCCCTTATGTGGTTTGTTTAGAGGAACAGACATGCAATCACACTAGGTGGATCCATATGTGGTTTATGGAAGTAAAAGACATGTAATGACTCTAGTTGTGATTCATGAAAAGAACAGACATTCAATGACACTGGTGGATCCTGATGTGGTTCATGAAAAGAACAGACAGGCAATGAAACTGGTGGATCCTCATGTGGTTTGTTTAGAAGAACACACATGCAATGACACTGGGTGTGGTTCATGAGAAGAACACACATCCTGTGACACTGGTGGATCCTTATGTGGTTTGTTTGGAGGAACAGACATGTAATCACACTAGGTGGATCCATATGTGGTTTATGGAAGTAAAAGACTTGCAATGACTCTGGTAGATCCTTATGTGGTTCATGAAAAGAACAGACATGCAGTGAAATTATGTGTGGTTCATGAATAGAACAGACATGCACTGACACTAGGTGTGGTTCATGAAAAGAACAGACATGCAATCACACTAGGTGGATCCATATGTGGTTTATGGAAGTAAAAGGCATGCAATGACTCTGGTAGATCCTTATGTGGTGCATGAAAAGAACAGACATGCAGTGAAACTGGGTGTGGTTCATGAAAAGAACAGACATGCACTGACACTGGTGGATCGTTATGTGGTTCATGAAAAGAACAAACAGGCAATCACACTGGTGGATCCTTATGTGGTTTATGGAAGGAACAAACATGCAATCACACTAGGTGGATCCATATGTGGTTTATGGAAGTAGCACACATGCAATGACACTGGGTGTGGTTCATGAAAAGAACAGACATGCAATGACACTGGTAGATTCTTATGTGGTTCATGAAAAGAACAGACATGCAATGACACTGGTGGATCCTTATGTGGTTTGTTTAGAGGAACAGACATGCAATGCCTCTAGCCATGGTTCATGAAAAGAACAATCTTGCAATGACACCGAGTGTGGTTCATGAAAAGAACAGACATGCAATGACCTATGTGGTTTGTTTAGAAGAACACACATGCAATGACACTGGGTGTGGTTCATGAAAATAACAGATAGGCAATGATACTGGTGGATCCTTATGTGGTTTGTTTAGAAGAACACGCATGCAATGACACTGGGTGTGGTTCATGAAAAGAACAGACACGCAATGACACTGGTGGATCCTTATGTGGTTTGTTTAGAAGAACACACATACAATGACACTGGGTGTGGTTCATGAGAAGAACACACATCCAATGACTCTGGTAGATCCTTATGTGGTTTTTAGAGGAACAAACATGCAATCACACTAGGTGGATCCATATGTGGTTTGTGGAAGTAACAGACATGCAATGACACTGGTAGATCCTTATGTGGTTCATGAAAAGAACACACATGCAGTGAAACTGGGTGTGGTTCATGAATAGAACAGACATGCACTGACACTGGGTGTGGTTCATGAAAAGAAAAGACATGCAATGACACTGGTGGGCCCATCCTTATGTGTGGTTCATGAAAAGAACAGACATGCAATGACACTGGTGGATCCTTATGTGGTTTGTTTAGAAGAACACACATACAATGCCACTGGTGGATCCATGTGTGGTTTATGAGAAGAACACACATCCAATGAACTCTAGTGGATCTATCTTGGCATAATTTGATGTATTCCATGATGTATTTCATTGTACAAGACACTTTCCATTTTTATACTACTCAGTTTTGCCCTTGGTTTTATGTGGTACTACTTAGTTTTGCCCACCCCCTCTCTATCTTTCGTAGAAGCCCAAAACTGTGCTCACCCTGTCTGCTACTCCCTGATTGGTTGTCACAGTTGTCACGCGGATCGTGCGCAACAACCATTGATTCTGTGCGATCCAACGATGATTGTTGTACACCTCGTGCCCTTCACAGTACAGCGTGAGACAGCATGGACGTCTCCCTCCGCGAGACTTCTACTGGAAGGAACACGATGCCGTCCATGGAAAAGTCGTCGAGCAGTCATGTCAAGTTTAATCAAGTCTGAAAAGCCTACTACTGCTACTACAACTCATGCACAGGGCAACGGGGTCATCGAGTGCACGGTTGTCGACGGGACGCTACAATTTATTGCCACTTGATTTTAATCAGACATATCCCATTTATACGCAGCGCTCTCAATCTCACTTCCAACTGGGCCCTACCGCTAGTAAATTCCATGAGTCAAGGGCCCCCTCGAGTAGATCTAACGTTGCTAGAAATTAGTTCCGCGCCACTTGCATGCAGTGGAATCGAGGTCTGCCATGAGCGTGTTTTCAATGCAGCTCTAAAGTGGAGATCGTGGCTGTTTCAAAAAAAGGGTGGAGATCGTGGTAGCCCCCCCAGCCCCCGCCCACCACACGTGTCCGCTCGAGGACTACGAACGGTCCGGTGTTTATAACCCCCCTCGACCTTCTTCTTCCATGAGCTCGTGTTATTCCCCCCAGTCTGTCTAGTCCCAAGACCCCAATCTACACCTGCCGCGTGCACCGAATCTTCCTCGTTTGCACTACCTCCTTCCCTTGGTGCGCCATGAAGCGTACGCGTGGAGAAGATCCGGAGGTGAAGCCAGTTGAAGGCGAAGCAGCAGATGGCTCGGTCGTTGCCAAGCAGACGAAGGCATCTTCTCCAGGCACGAACGTTGCTCGTCACCGCGCCGTCGAGGGTGCGAACTCATCCTTCCAGCCAGTAGCCATCGCCGCGGAGCAGCAGGTGGTAGCTGTCGCCGCCGAGCAGCAGTTGGTAGCCGTCGCCGCTGAGCAGCAGGTGGTAGCCATCGCCGCCGAGCAGCCGGTAGTAGCCGTCGTCGCCGAGCAGCAGGTGGCCGACAACATCGTGGTGCCAGCGGCAGATCTGGATGGGGGGCAGGCGGCAAGCGGAGGCAATCCGGTGATCTACATCGACGACCCCATCGCCGTTCAAGAAATCTTCGACACAATCGTGGAGAATGATGAGTTCGAGGAGGAGGTCCCTGATGAGGAGTCCGAGGTACTACATTGCTAGCTTCTCTAGTCACGGCCGTAGTTTTCACTGTTCATACATAGGATTTGCTCAATCTTGTACAGATTCTTTTGCTCTTGAAGTAGGGTAGTATATATATGATTTGATCAGTTGATTGATGCATCTGCCATCTAGTCACAAAACCCCAATCCGTCTAGTCACAAAACCCCAATATGCTCATCTGCCATCTAGTTGAGTTTGCTAGTTGAGTGTTGATTTCGATACACAACAGGCCTATAATATTACATTTCTATTCCTTACTGAGCCCAATGATTCAATTTTTCCCCAAAATAGTGCAAGGGCATCTGATGGTCTCGTTTTCTTAGGGATGGTTAGTGGCCCTGAGGCAGCAATGCACATAAACAATATAGGTTGTGTTGTTGGTATTTTGGTTCTCCGACTCCATCGCTGAAAAAAATGAGGCCCTAATTTTTTCTCTCATATGGAACCTAAATATATAATATTTGTATTATTTCTGATCTATGAATGCGTTGTATGATGCATTTGTATATCCCTGAATATTGTTTGGTACGATTACATTTCAATTTCTTATTGTGGCCAATGATTCAAATTTTCCCCAAAGAGAGGTAGACACATTGGTGTCAAATTTTTACAGGGATGAGTGAGCGAACCTGAGGCCATGTACAAGATCAATATAAGCTATGCAATTGTTACTTGGTTCGCTTACGCCATCTCTGTAGAAACTTATGAGGCTGCAATCTTTATTCTACATTCATAGAACTATGATATTTGAATTATCTATTCCATGCATTCATAGTGTATAAGAATTACATTTTAGTTTGTCACCGAGGCCGATGATTGAAATTTGCCCCAAAAGAGTTCAAGGGGAGACACGTATGACGGTGTCGTGTTTTAGGGATGGGTTGGTGAACCTGAGGCATCAATGCACACAAACAATATAGGTTGTGATGTTGGTACTTTGGTTCGCCTACTCCATCTCTGAAACAAATTATGAGGCCCTAGATTTATTCTCATATGGAACTACATATATGATCCTTGAATTGTTTCTGATCATTTAATGATTGGTATGATGCATATGTATATGAATGGTTCTGATTATAAGTATTTTTAACATGCACCTGAAGATTAATTGTTTGGTTTTTTATTTATAATTACAATATTTAGGCTTGTTTTTGTATCTGACTATGTATATCCCTGAATAATGTTTTGTACGATTTCATTTCAATTTCTTATTGTGGCCAATGATTCAAATTTGCCTCAAAAGAGAGGCAGACACATTGGTGTCAGATTTTTTCAGGGACGAGTTAGTGAACCTGGGGGCGATGTACAACAACAATATAGGCTATGCAATTATTACTTGGTTCACTCACGCCGTCCCTGAATAAACTTATGAGGCCGCAATCTTTATTCTACATTTATAGAACTATGATATTTGAATTATCTATTTCATGCATTCATAGTGTATAAGAATTACATTTTAGTTTGTCACCGAGGCCGATGATTGAAATTTGCCCCAAAAGAGTTCAAGGGGAGACACGTATGATGGTGTCGTGTTTTAGGGATGGGTTGGTGAACCTGAGGCAGCAATGCACACAAACAATATAGGTTGTGCTGTTGGTACTTTGGTTCGCCTACTCCATCTCTAAAACAAATTATGAGGCCCTAGATTTATTCTCATGTGGAACTACATATATGATCCTTGAATTGTTTCTGATCTTTTAATGATTGGTATGATGCATATGTATATGAATGGTTTTGATCATAAGTATTTTTAACATGCACCTGAAGATTAATTGTTTGGTTTTTTATTTATAATTACAATATTTAGGCTTGTTTTTGTACCTAACTATGTATATCCCTGAATAATATTTTGTACGATTACATTTCAATTTCTTATTGTGGCCAATGATTCAAATTTGTCCCAAAAGAGAGGCAGACACATTGGTGTCATATTTTTTCAGGGACGAGTTAGTGAACCTGGGGCGATGTACAACAACAATACAGGCTGTGCAATTGTTACTTGGTTCACTCACGCCGTCCCTGAATAAACTTATGAGGCCGCAATCTGATGCAATTATTTGTTATTGTGTTGAGATGAAATGATATATGAACCGATCAAACTATTGCTGAGATGCTTTATCTTTGATATCCACGGATATATTGTCTTACATATACATGTTGTCAATTCTTGAGTTGTAATACAATTCAATCATATGTATGAGTTCTAAGTTATGTTCTTAAAAATCAACAGGAGGGTGATGATGAAGTGGACGATAGCAAGGAATCTAGGGACAACAAGAGCCGCTACGTGCTGAGGCGGTTACGGTGTGGGCTAATCCGTTTCCATCGTAGGGGGAGACTGTTTTGCCCATTCTGTGGCAGAGCAATCAACGTGGACCTCAACAGCATGATCCAGCATGCGGAGGGCGTTGGCAGAGTCAGAGGCAGAAGCCATAGGCCAATTACCTTGGCGTGGCACGCAGCCTACGGCAAATTCCTCCGGAAGTATGTCAGGACTGTCCTGTATCCCATCGACTAGGCTGTCGCTGCCTCCTGCTGATAAACCCCTGCCCTGCTAGGCGTCTCCGTGTCCCGGCCTCCTGCTGCAGCCCCTGCTTTTATTTTGTTCTAGTTAATTATTACCTATGTGTGGCATGTAAGATAATATATCCGTGGTGTCTCTGGTGAATCTTATATATTAATCTACTCCTTTATATGGAGTGCCTTAAAGTTTCTAGTGTTCAGTTATATTTACTGATCATGCTCATGCACACTACAAAATATTTCTAGTGCTCGATTATATTATAATTGTCAAGAAATACATCAAAGAGTTAAATTGGTCGAAATTTTGTATTGAAGTAACTAAATGTATCACACACATAATAAACTAGAAACTAAAATCTAGTTCAAACACATAATGTATCACCACCACTTGTTGTCGTCCTTGACTTGCTTCCCCTTCAGCCGCTTGATGTCGCCATCGTCCCAAGATCCCTTCTCGTCCTGAAACCGCTTTCTGTCCTCCTCGCGCTTCTTCTCCTGGGCTAGCTTGCAACCAGGGCATAGCTCTCTCGTGAAAAACCCCGCCTTAACCATCCCATCTTTCATGGTAATGAGCTTACTGTACAACTCGTACGCCATGTAGGCGTCTCTGGCTGCATACTCGAGGCGCACCTGGCTCATCGGCTTCCACTCCCAGTAGTCGTGATCGAGTCACTTCAATTTCTTCAGTTTTTCATAGGATTTATCGATGATTTCCACTGCCAGATCACCCATGCCATCCTTCGCTGGGTATGATTTGATCTTGTACAGATTTTGGATGTCGATGTGGTGCCCCTCTGGGATTTTTATCAACGCACGAGAAAGCACAATTGTGTCATTTTGTGATATCCACGCTAGTGAAAGTTATCCCTTTCCTACACAAGAACTCGACCAGAGCCGGACAACGCATCTCAGTTGGTTTACTCCTGCACTTAGATTGTTCTGGGATGTAAGGGAACAAGGTATGCAGAAGTGGTGATCTCAAATTTAAATTTCACATACTTGCAGAAGTGGTAAACGAGGACCTCCTCATGTATGGCGATTTGCACGACAGCGATCTCTTATGGAGGATTTTTCGCTTATTTGCACGGGTATACTCCAAGTCTAGCCCCACAAACTTGTGCTTCTCTTTCTCAAGCAATTGCTCAAACCTGGCGAGAGTTGTCTCCACGGTCGCTTCATCATTTGTGTACACCACTGTCAAAGTTGTGGTGCCATGGGCAGGGACCAAGTGGGTCTCTGTTGTGCGTTTCCCATCGTCCATGCCTGCAAGGAAATGGGTGAAAGGAACTGCCTGCAAGGAACTGCCTTCGAGAGGAAGAAGAAGACGAACCAACAGTTCCAGAACAGAGGAAGAAGAAGCGCCCAGGAAAAACTACAGAGGAATGACTGAGGAAGAGGAATGACTGCAGAAGAAACGTGGTAACTGCAACTTTCGGTTCGAGAAATCACCGTGGTTACATGGAGATCGTGGCAGTGCCGCCGGTTCAATAAGTGGGGCCAGTTCCTGCGAGAATATGAAATTAGCTGTGCATTTTTCTATGCGAGAAATTGAGAGAAGTCATTTATATTTTGTCTTTCATAATTAAACACAATGAAGTTGGTACAGCCCAAGAGATTTGAACAAAAGAGATTTGCTAGTTTAACATACAACAACACTTACAGGCCCAACATGGCAGAACTTGGAGAGCCCCAGAACTTGAGCTACCACAGAGACCTCGGCAGAGGTGGCAGAATTGGTGCGGGTGTAACCACGGCGACGGCGAGTTCGGATTCTAGAGGAGGAAAACAGAACCGAGCATGGTCGACAAGGTGATAGATCTCACCGGGAACCAACTCTCGTCCCCGACCGTGCCATGGGTGCGTCCATGGTGAGGGCGAGCTCCGACTCGGGATGGGGAGGAGAGCGGGGCCGAGCAGCTTCGTCACTTCCCAGCTCTGCGTCATGGCCGCGACCACATATTGCCGCTCCAGGGAAGAAGACGAGTAATGGAGGTGCCAACGCTGCAAGCCTACAGGGAGGAGAGCTGGGCCGAGCAGGTTCGTCCACGTCCCAGTTCCACGCCATGGTTGCGACGCCCCACAGATTGCCGCTCCGGGGAAGAAGAAGACGCGTAATGGATGCAGGCGTCAATGCTGCAAGCCTAATTGACACCTAAGCGACGGGAGCGACAGGAGCGATATAACGGCGAGAACTGACAGGGGGCCCAACTTGACGGCCGTTAGCCTGATTTTTTGTATTGAAACATAAAGTTGAATTCGTGCCGAAAAAGACCCTTTGAGTATTTGGCACGCCAACTATAGTCATCGCGGATGATATTAGGGAACTCGGGTACCGTGTTGCCTGGACACCCCAACTTTTGGACCGCAAAATGATATTCTCTATCAAGAGTCATCTCGTAAAAGGGTGGTCAAAAAGGTGCCACTCAGGTTTTCCAAAGGGATGCGTAGAGGAGTACATATCAAGACCAGGATTTGTCTAGTCCATGTAACGGACAGATACATGTGGCCATCTCGGTGACGTTGCATTAATGAAGCTTGCAAGCATGTGACTTGGTCACGGAATGCAACGACATGAGAACGAGTAAACAAGTTCATTGGTATCGAGACCGAACTAAGGTATGGGGATACTGAAGATCAAGTCTCGAATTAATTAGGTATCATATGACAAAGGGAACGGGAAACGACTATCTCACGGTTCGAGCGACTGTATTCGTGAAACGCACGGGGGTCACATGGCCATCCAGGTCCCTCTGTTGATCATTGATGTGAGAGTAGTCTCAATCATGTCCGGAGTGTTTCCGAACCAAAGGATGTCACGCTTAATGGTAGGGACACTTAGGGTAGATGAGGTATCGTAGGAGAAATAGAGAAAGAGAAACCGAAATAGTTCCAAGTAACATCCGATGGAGATCGGAAGGGGTTCGGAGGGTGTTCCGGAGTGAAGGAATAATACAATATGTGTATTTGAATATTAATTGGAGAATTAATATTAAATATATATTTTATTTTATTATTAAAGGCATCGTAATGCTAATGGGCCTCACCCGAAGGGAGGCCCAATAGGGCATGGCGCCTGGGGAGAGGGGGTCAGCCGGCCTAGGCTTGGTGGGCCGCCCCAATGGGGCCACCCCTAGGGCCGGCGGCTGCCCCTAGGTGGCCGGCAGGTGTGGGGGTTAGTCCCACACCGCCTGGCCCTAGGGTGGTGCACCCCCTCCCACTATATATAGGGGTCTCCCCCTTTGGAATCATCCCATTCCCTCACATTATCTCTCTCTCATCCATTGAGGACTTCTCCATAATATTGGGGAGGACCTCGTGGGTGAGTTCTCCACCTTCACACCACCGTCGTGTGATCTGCGATCCGACATCTACTTCTTTCGCTGCTCGGCTGGATCGGAGTCCGGTTGACCTCTCCTACACCGGACGTGTGACGAACTTCGGAGGCACCACACTTGGGGTGCTGCTCGTCTTCATCAATATACGCTTTCATGCGTAAGGCATGCCTCGGTCTCCAAAGGTATGAATACCGTATCCCTTCTCCTTTACTTGTGTCTACATAGTATAGATCCTAGTATTAGTGTTCGGGTAGATAGAATTTTTTTGTTTTCTGCTACGGAACCCTTCAGAGACTGCATAATCTTGTGGGTAAGGACGAGAGGCAGAGGCACGATGCATGGATAATGGGTGCACCGCCACCATGATGTCAGAGTGACACACACTTGCTGTGGTCCATTGCCTCATTTGCACAGATCCATTTGCTACACCATTTGGACCAAGAGTACGTAATAGGCCATTCATCCCATTACTTATGGGTTTGGGCCATCCAACCATTGTGTTTCTAGAGATTTAGACCTATTATACGCGTTGCTAATGGTCCTAGCCAATTAGATGAATCTAGGTTTGAATTGAACCTAGAAACTAAAAAGGTCTAGATACACTCCTTTCATAAAGCTAAAACATCTTATATTTTGAAACGAAGGGAGTACTAGTGGATCGCCGAGCTTATTCTTCCTCACCAAAGGCCTCAGATGGCACAGTACATGGCAGGATTGCTTCGATTTGCAAATCGGTAGAATCGGTTCTTTGACCAGATCTTTGCACCTGCAATTGGATCGTCGGCTTTCACCGCTGTTGGTCATGGCCAGATGTGGACCTTCCATCAGGGTGCCACTTTGGTTGGCACCATCCAGTACGCCATGGCATATTTGCTGCAATTACCAAGGTGTTGACAATTATGAGTAAAATTAAGATGCTTGCCATGGAGGGTATCAAGCAGTTTTATATTTATGTGGAGAAGGAAGAGTGGACCTATATGAGACCTTAGACATTACCTAGTGTGTCGTCTTTGTGAACACCCACTGCAAGGTGGACTGGCTCACTGACAAGATGAGGGGAAGGGACCATACAGTCTCTACCACCCATTGAGACATGGACCAGAACACTAGGGACATCATCATGAGGCCTTGTTCGTTTTGTTTGGAATCAAACCAGATGTGGAACCAATCTAGTCTTGGATTGGGTTGATCCAATATCATCACAAAATCCATGTCATGCTAATCCTTGCTAACCACTAACACAACGTACGTGTTCGATTAAGCCAACTCGATCCCACCTCCGCGCCGTGCTCGCCCTCTTCCCGTCCTGGAAATCATTCCATGGGCTGCTTGGCGATAATTTTTTTCCAAGCCTAGACAGTGTAAATGGTCTAGATTGGATGGGGAAATAATACTGGGCTAGAATAAACGAAGACCACAAGTTGGGTGGACTGGAAAAATTGTCTCGCTGGGCTGGATGACATGGATTGGGTTGCAATCTAGGTGAATCCATGCCTTCTGGGATCAACCGAACGAGGCCTGAGGGAGTTCAGGTCTGGGTCTTCTCACGTGCTCGTCACCACTGACCTGCTGGCTTGTGGTATCGATGTCCAGCAAGTATCCCTCGTCATCAATTATGGCCCGCTGACTCAGCCTTAGAACTACCTCCATCGTATGGGTCGTAGTGGTCGGTTCGGTTGGAAGGGAGTTTCCATCAACTTTGTCACTTGCGAGGACGAAAGGATGCTCTTCGACATCCTGAAGTTCTACAACACGGTCATCGAGGAGCTCCCCACCAATGTTGCTGAACTTCTCTAGATTATGAAATAGGAATTGCAGTAAGGAGCTGGATAAGAGTATTTTTATTAAGTATCCCCAACTCTCATTGTGGTAGAGTAGTAAGGTATGGGTCTATTTGAGTCGTGGTTTAAGGACGATCCCTGTTTTTATTTTTCTTATGCAATGTTCAGATTTTTTGTAGTGTGTAGGTTGTGCTGTTTCCTGGGCTAGCTGGGTTAGAGTGACTACTTGAGTAATGAGTATTTAGTTTTTAATGTGAAGCTATTTTCTTCCCCAATTGTTCTTGCTTTCTAGAGCCCGCATTTTTTATTATGTGGAACTTCATCGAGTTCGACCATGGTTCGATAATGTTCTCCAAATCAGATAATTCTTACTGATGACCATGTGTGATCTCTTAAAACTTCACAAATTTTGATAGGCAAATTCAAGAGAAATTGTTATTATATTGTTTTGCTGGCATGTAGTGTCCTCGTCCACCTCTTATTCAGTAAAACCCTCTGGCTCTCGGTCCTATGTGAAATCAACTTGTTCCTTACATGTGCTCATTCTTTCGAATAATGGTGGTGTTGCCACTAACCTGTTTAACTTAGCACTATCATTCACTATTATTCATTTGTATTGGTTTGGGTGGTACAAACCTAGTAATAAGGAGAGTTAAACCTGTGACATGTTCTATTCTTCTATACACCGTTGCAACCGTATTTATTTGTAGTGTGCAGGCTGTGTTGTTTCCTTGGCTAGCTGGGTTAGAGGTGACACTAATAATGTGTATTTATTTTTTGCGGGGCAAAGGGATTGTATTAATCAATACAATCTCTTAAAATGGTACCTAGAATACGTTCTGGCCCAGACCTAGTTTAAAACTGCGACACTTATTTAGGATCAGAGGGAGTACCATACTTTGCTAACTCATGACTAGCTATATTCTGCGATCGTGGAACTTTGGCAACACCAGCGATCTGATCCGCTCTGAATTCAACAGACGTTGGCAACATCTATGAGATTTCCGAGTTCAGATAAATCCTTCTCTCTACCTTTGACCATCCAGACAATCTCGGTGCATATTTTCAATTAGGATTGTCTGTTGACACCACTCCTTTAGCTAAAGAAACGCCATCAATGAAAGCTCTAAGTTCGGCCTCCAACACTGAGCAACCATGCATCAGTACACAACATGATGACAGAATTATTGAGCCGTCGTGCCTTCTCATACCAGCACTAGCTCTCCCATCCCGTGGCATAAAATGATCTGCTGAAAACGACACATACAACTCACGATCTCTCTGTTGTACTGTCCAATTAATAGATTATCTGTCGCCATTTAAGGCCACCATTTGTAGATATGTAAATGTACCCTCGTTACTTCGTTGCACATTACAGGGGCATTGGGCATTTTACTGTTCACCAAAATAGTGTTCGCTACAAACAAGGGTCGGAAAGAACAATTTAGGTCCAGCGAAAACCGGCGAACTTTCACAGAAGACCGCACAGGATCCTCCGCCACAGCTGATCAGTAAAATCCCTTGAGAGCCCTCCATGTTAGGGCTTTGCTGAACTTGTCGTGGCAGTGAGCTTTTATGCTTTCATCTCCGAAGAGGAGAGACCTCGCACAATCATTCCGTTAAATTTTCATACAATAGCAAGTGGAGAAACGGCGATGCCCGGCCCAGCAGAGGATGTGTTCCTGAATGTCTTCCATTCACAACACACTTAGCGTCTAACTGCAATACCAAGTCAATTTTTTGCATTGGGCATTGATCTCTCATTTCTCAAATCACAACTTAATTTGTGTTTGTTCGGGTGGTACACGCCTAGTAAGGAGAGCTAAACTGGTGACATGTTCTATTGTTCTATACAAGATACATGCAACCATAGGAGCCGTGTGCAATGCAGTTTTGCTTTATAAGGGTGGTGCCTTAATATTAAATGTATTTATATATTAATTATATTAAATACATATTTAAAACTAAATTTAAAAGGGTAACTTTCCTAATGGGCCAAATCACCGGAGGGAAAATGCCCAAAGGGGCAAATCGCCACATGGGGAGCCGCTGCTGCCGCTAGGGGAAGGTACGGGTGGGGCCCACCCTGGGCCGCGCGGGGGGGGGGGGGGGGGGGGGGCTTCACCTAGCCGCCACCCCTCCTTTGCCGACTGGCGGCCTCCTCCATCTCTCCCTTCCTTTAGTCCCACCCCGAGAACTGAGGAGACAGGGGTCTCCCCTTTTCCCCTATATAAGGAGGGTCCTATAGGTGGGAAAAGACACAAAAAATAAGATATTCTCTAAGGCAGTTTACTTAGAGGATCTCTCTCTCGCAACTGCGGCTCTGAGTCAGAGCTGCGTGTGAAAGGAAGTTCTTCGTTGCGGCACACCATTGTGCTGCGGAGACTCGGCCAGAAGATCTATTTCCGCACTCTCGGATGGATCAGAGAACCGGAGGCCGTCGTCATGCACCAGACATGTGCAAAACCACGGTGCTGCTGCCACATGTGGCAGTTGGGTTGTCGTGCAAGGACCTAGGGTGAGTTGCGAGGAGCTTCGCGATGTTGATGTCGGCTACGAGTTTGACTACCTCATCCACGTTCTCCGCAGAACGTTAGCGCTTTCAGTCTACAAGGGTATGTCACTGAAACCTTCTCCATTACATCATTACTCATAGATAGGTCCTGGCTTTTGGTGTTGCTCTAGTTAGAAAAATATGTTTTCTGCTTTGAACCCCTTCATCGCCGCCGCCGGGGAACATGCCACTTCGGGCGATGTCGATGGTGGATCCCTTGTCGAGGTCGAGGAAGATCCTTCGAATGGGCACATCAACCTGGAGGAAGAAGATGCTCGAGCATACATCGTACCTGAGTTCGGAGTGGCTCCATCTGCCATGGATAGCGATGTCGTTCTGCGGTGGCCTCTTGGGAACTCCGAGAAGAGAAAGTCTCTTGAAGCCTTTGATAACTCTGCCACAAAGCTGCCGGTGTTGATGTAGCTCATAAATCTTGGTCACTTCCTGAGTGCTCGGAGGAGCTGCACTTGACCACCCCACCACATTCTTGATCGTGCTGCCGCAAAGCCCTCTCCATCCACTCCCCCACCACCACGGCTAGCCGAGGAAAATAAGAGAACTTGAAGGATGCCGGGAAGAAGGCAACTGTGCTTATTCCATGAGCTTGCAGCAGAGCTCCACCCGCTTCCTCCCCCGCCACCACGACCGGCTGAGAGAAGCAAGAAGCTCGCCGATGACTCCCTAGTACCGTGCCCTAGAACGAGAGTAGTAGCTCGACCAAGGCTTATTTTCCGAGATGCAAGGCTTGATCTTCTCCACTTGTTCCACCTCCTGCCAACTGAGAAGAGAAACAAAGGACAATCAAAACAGGAACAACCAGATCCAGCCCAAAAGATCTAACCCTCTACTCCAAAACTTCATTATGAGAAGAAAACCTAGACTAAAACCTACTCTATAGATACTGGCGCCTCCCCTCCATCATCTCTAGCTAGTAATGCCGGCGGGAGTGGTTCGGTATGGGCCGGAGCGCACGAGACACATCTCAACTACTGTAGATGAACGAGAGAGAGGAGATGGGAAAGACGTCGTCCTGTACTTTTTTTTGAATATGTATGCTCATGGGCATACGTTACTTGTATTTATAACGGTAGCAATACAAAGATGGTACACATACAAGTAACAAAAAAGTGGGAGAAAACAAACGGCTGAGCGGCTGCAAACCGTCCTCGCCGCAACTACTAAGGACCCAAACCCTTCGCCGTCGCCGGAGAAGAAAATCACCAGCAGTCGGTTCGCACTTTGGCACTTAAGAAACCCCTAGCCATAAGGCATTAATGTCCGCAATAACCACCAGCCTCGTAAGGCTGGATCTAGCCTACTGCTAAGGAACATCAGCCGGAGGAGCCCTCCGAGCATCTTCAACACCGGATCCGGGGATAGCGCCACCCCGCCTAGCATGCGGCTGGATCCTCCACCATCCACCACAAAGCAACAACATTCCGCACCGCCACACTCCAAGGCTGCCAGGACCAGATCGGCGACGAGATCAACACCACACAAAGCCGGAGCACACGCCCGGTGAAGACACAATCCAGTGTTTTTTTTTTAGATGTACTTGTGTAGGCTTTTTTTAGATGTACTTATGTCATCTGCTTTGGAGTTTTTTTTTCCATCACCAATTTCTGCGCCCTTCACATTGCTCTAGTTTTTGTGACATCTATGGAGGCAGTAAATCATGATAACTTTTCCATAATCCTTGCATGGTTTAACACATGCTTAGTGATGTGGATGACTTCGTACAAGTGCACCTTTCATGCCAAAACTATAGCTATGTTACCTGAACTTCTGGCCATCCTCTTACAAGCAAGTTCCCACAATTTTTTCACTGACTGACAAGGGAAGTTGGTTGTCTGTGCGAGGCCAGAAGTTGATGTCTGCTATTGGTTTGCAAGTTCAGGAGTTTTTCATGCTAAAATAGTCAGTGGCCAGCCTGATCCACATGAGCATCATAAGGTAACATACCCCACTGCAGAACAGTGGTAGCCAGCATTCTGAAGGCTCTTGCATGGCAGGATGGATGTTATGTACTCCTACTAAACAAGAAAATGTGGGAATTCACACATGAAGATCTGAACTCATTTCGATCCTACAAGCAATGCACTGACAATCTGTGGCAATCTGGAAAAGATTGGGGAGTCGTAGGCTTTCCATCAAGGTGGCCACAACCATCGTGCAAAGTGGACAATGTCAGCAGGTTTGCACGTTGTGGTACTAATAAGCTACCCGACACTGTAGTTCCAAGGGGCCCAGAGGAACAAATGCTGTCACTCAGGATCAGTGCGACATAAGTCTGATGTGGTATTTGGATGGTCTTCTCTTTGGGGCTAAGGAATGGGTGCTCCGAATCTATCTCAGAAATGAATTGATGGACAACTTTTCATCTTCATGTATGGGCAGTCAGACAGTTAGCGCATCCCATTATTACAAAATCAGAGTGGCAGAACAAAAGCTTGGTGGCGTTGATTTTCATTCTTGGAGCAAAGGCTATCATTTTCTGATTGGCTGGGTGCATATCAAAACGGAAAATACTTGTTGCTTAAGATACACTCGTCCCTGCATGTGTCGGGGAGTTAATCTGAATAGCAGAGTACATGGGTTTTCTTGGGCATTGTTGAGTTGCTTGAGGATTTTAAGAAATCTTGGTGCTTTGACGGAGAGTTGACTCACCACTTGGGAGTGTTAAGCTGCATTACCACAGCCCAGCAGACTTGGGAACTACTAATGGGTGATGAACATGTAAGAGATAAGAACATCAAGCATCTTGGAGAGGATATTGTGCCAATAGTGGAACATCAAATAGCAGCACACTAAAGTGTTGGTGGTACTTCCTGAGCTTCTGCTGCCACTTCAACAAACACGAGGGCTTGATCGTTTAACTGTTCATGAAATTGAAGGTGTGTTCTTTTTTGAAACGAGGCAAAAAAAAACTTTTGCCTTATATTGATATAGGAGGAGCAAACAAGGGTTTGGCCTAAGCCACCAAAAAAGGAAAAAAACAAGGGGACAGAAAACCTGAAGAAAAACTCAGATAACAAGCTCAGCTAGGTTCTTAGCACCGACTAAAATCCAATCATTTCCTTCCTCCTTGATCTTATGCATGACGACCGAAGGCAAGGAGGATTTGTTGTTGAAGACCGAAGGTGTGTGTCATGCATGTTAGAATATAGGGAAAATTTGTTATGGGACACCGTTATTTTCTGGCATTTGCTGAAACACACTATTCAATTGTGTCTTTGCCAGGTACCATTATAATTTTGTGGTACATTTGCCAGAACACACCACGCAGCCAAAAAGGGAAAGTTTTGGCACTTTTGCCCGGGTGACCATGTTATGGCCGGGTTTGAAGAAAATGTTCAAACTTTCCCTTTTTAGCTGTGCGGTGTGTTTTGGCAAATGTGCTACAAAATTGTAATGGTACCTAGCAAAGACATAATTAGACAGTGTCTTTCAGCAAACGCTAGAAAATAACGGTGTCCTGTAGCAAATTTTCCCTAGAATATAACTCTTGTTAGGATTAAGAGTCCTAGTCGGTTTGTTATAGGGCTAGGCCGGTGCACCTAGACCCTCATATATACCTCTTGTAGTTGCCACAATCTTGTCATCGATTATTATTCTATGCAATTCTACATGGTATCAGACTTCCGATCCTAGGGTATGGCTTACCCGCCGACCCCGCCGCCACCCGACTACTTCGAGCGGCGCGCCGCCATCGTCGCCGCCAAGGTCGTCGCGGCCACGGCCCCCTCCACCTCTACCTCTACTTTAGCTCTACCTCCACCAATAGCCCCTTCAATCTCCTTCACCGACACCATATCTGATATTAGCCTCTACATACCCATAACCCTAGACCTCGCTGCTCACAACTACTACCATTGGCGTCACCTCTTCGACATCCACCTCGGCGATGTAACCTCCGCTCTCACGTCGCAGACGATCCTCGCCTCAACCTCACGATCCGCAATGGGTCAAGGATGATCTCGCCATTATTCAATGGATCTACATGCGAGTCTCCACAGAAATCTTCAATCTCGTACATTGTGATGGTGCCTCCGCCGCCGATCTGTGGGCAACCCTTCGTCAGCTCTTCTAGGAGAATGTTGACGCTCGCACCAACAATATCCACACCGAGCTTCGGAACACGGTGCAAGGTGATGCACCCGTCGGTGTCTAATGCCAACGCCTTAAGGCGGTCGCGGATGAACTCCGCGGACTCGGTGATCCGATCGACGATCGGCAGCTCATCAACGTCCTCCTCGTCAGCCTCAACGAGCGGTTCGATAAATAGGCCTCCTTCATCCCTATGATGCGTCCACGCGCCTCCATCATAGAGGTTCGCTTGACGCTGCAATGGGCTGATCGTGCCCAAACCAACAAGGACTCCCGTCCTCAGGTCTTCACTGCTGCTCCTTGACCGCCTGCACCACCGCCGCCACCGCCACCTCCTCCAATGGCTCCTCCTCAACCATCGGGCCGGCGTCCAAGTCCCAACTACAGGGGTCGAAACCCTAAACTGCCACAGTTTCATACGACGCCTGCTCCTCCTCCGCCCTCGGCTTCGGCTCCACCATATGCACCACCGACCGCATCACCGCCGCACCCCGGCTGGCGTCCTTCTCCTGATCCATGGACCGGGCTTGACATGGGTATGATTACTCGGATGCATATGATTTACTACCCTATACTGGGTAAAAGGGCTTCCGACCCATGAAGATTCCAGATGATAGCCTAAGGAAGAAATCAACAAAGACTTTGATTATATTAGGAAAGAGACTAAGAACCGACATTGTATTGGTATTGTAATTACGCGTGTATGAAACCTATACGCATACAGCTTTGAGACCCAACCTATTATATATAGGACGGGAGAAGCCCAAGCGAGGGTACCGGAATCTAGAAGACAACTTGTAATAGTGCGATTTCCCCAATATTCAGGCGACTTTGATTTCATTGTTTTCCTGACATCCGATGAAATCCCCAACATTCTCTTTTCTGTGGAACACTAAGTCCATCACCATGGGCATTGCCGAGGTCACCCCTCGTCAATTGGCGTCATCTGTGGGAAACCTGAACACTGGAAACATGGATTCGACGGATCGCTCTCCACCAAGCATCAACCTGGCGAAAGCAGTTCCACACCCGCCCACCCCTGTATTGGTACCCGCCGATTTTAACGGCGGATCCGATCTAATCGTCGGAATCTTCCACTTCCAAGTAGAAGACCCACAAGAATCGCACCCTTTGGCCCTGATCACATTAGAACCGTCGGTGGAAAAACTTACGCCTATGGCGGTATCAGCATCTTCTGTCGGGTCCTCCATGGACGCCACAGCACAGATCGAAGCAGGCGAAGGAAACGAGCAAATCGAGATGGATCTGGGGGACCTTGATGGTCTTTATGACAATCTCTCCTTCGGATCAGACCCACAGCTAACCTCACCACGTGGAGCAAGCCCGACAAATTCAGAACCCGAAGAAAGCAACGAAAACGTCGATTTCGGAATAAGGATGTCAACGATTTACCCAGAACTACAATCTCAGAATAGTAATAGCGCATCCTTTCGAGCAGAAGACAACATCACCAGCCCACGCATAACACGCCACCAAGTGTGCATGGTCAATGGGAACACCTCAACACCACGCGACTCTAACGGTAAGCCTATCCTCGACCCTAATGATATTTTATCAGATGACAATGCAGGAAATCACAGCAATGAAGGGGACTACGGAAATGAAGGAGAAACGGCGGATAACCGCATAGTCCAAGGAAGAGGCGGAGAGCCACATGAAGGAGAGAGGTGAGCTCTTCGGCTACCAGCAGCGACATGGCAAAGGGCAAGGGAAGCAATTTCGGGAGCACTCCCGATGACAGCGGACGCTTCACATGAGGATTTATTAGCATATCAATATCTGCTTCATCACAAGAAGAGAGATTTACTCAGGATGCAAAGGCAACTCGACGAAAGAAAGAGATTAGCAGACGAATCCAGCTTATGATGGGCACAATTAAGCTCCACCCGAGGATTAGGGAGCATAACAGGAGGAGCACCACCAGGAAGGAGAACACCTCGATTAGCAAATGTCCCTGAAACAGAGAGAGGCAGACTCATCCGCAATCTAGATCTATTGTTCATGTCGACCGATTAAGCAGGAAACATCAAGGAAAAAACAGCCCAAGCAGCCATCGTGGCCGCGCAAACATATCTACTCACAACTCAGCCCGCACCCGATGATCCCCATGCGGCCCTCCACCGCTCTGCCCTGATGAACCTTGGCATGGTGGGAGCCTCCCTCGCAGAAGCAGAACAAGGAACCACGCGACAGCACGATAGATCCCCACGCCATCACAGCAGTCCTTGGCAAGTGGGACACACCCGACGATCTCGATTGCCACACCAGGCACATCTTGTAGTGCCCGAGCCGCGAAGCAGCATAAGAAACGACAACACGCAATACAGGAACGTTGGACCAAGAGACGAAACCCGCAGCCGATGATATAACGATGGACATAACAAAGATGATTATGAACCGTGCAGGGCCAGTTGTTTCACTCAGAGGATTCGCAAAACCTCAGTACACAAGGACTTCAAACTTCCGCACGATCGCCACAAGTACGATGGACTCCAGGAACCTGAAGCATGGTTAGCAGACTATTTGGCCACTGTCAAGTTGCAAGGCGGCTCCACAGCCACCGCAATGCAAAGCCTACAACAGCACCTCTCACCGGCGCCGCAAGATCATGGCTCAGGCAGCTACCCGAGGATTCCATCGGCAGCTGGAACTACCTAGAAGATAAGTTCACCCGGCACTTCCAGTCCATGTTTAAATGACCTGCATCCTTGGAGCAGTTGCGAGCATGCAAACAACAGTCTAGGGAATCAATAAGAGCATTCATCCAATGATGGAATATCATAAAAAACTTGGCTGAGTCCATATCCAATGAAAGGTCCATCAACGCCTTCAACGACAGCCTCCGTCACCAAGAATTCATAGAAGAACTGGGACGGGTTAAACCCAAAACAATCTCACAACTAATGGAAATAGCAAATCATTGGGCTGATGGAGAAGACGAACTGCATAACAAGCGTACAAGATCACCCGAAGAAGACAGGGATAAACGCGGCAACGATAGAAGAAGGAACAACGATGGAAACACAGGACCAAGTTACGTTGCAGCTGGTTTCTCGGGTGAAGGCAACAATAGAAGCAACAACCACAACAGCGGATACCGCCATAATAGGGATGACGTCGGAGGAAACCAGCCAACATAGCGGTACCAACCAAGAGCTTGAGATCCACCTATGTCCGCAATGCAAATGCTAGAAGGACCCTGTAATATGCACTTTTACATCGACTCAGCAGGCAGGCGACAATCTAACCATCTCATGAAAGACTGCCGAACATTCTTGAAGATGTAGGAACTATGTAAAGCGAAAGCAACTGAAGCGACAAATAGAGGATACAAATCTACGCCTGGCACATTAGCCATCGGCGCACCACCATCACCAACAGTGCAACCACAAAACACAAATGATCAAAATGGTGAATACCCCAGGTCAAAAGGGGCAATGTCAATTATTCAGAAGGGGCGTCCATCCACCAGAACCCAGAAGCTCATCACGAGACAAATCAATATGGCGGAAACAACAACATCAACCACACCTGAATATCTCCATTAGTCCGAGCAAGAAATCACATTTAGTAGAGCCGATCACCCGCTTCGGGTCCCACGACCAGGTCACTCAGCCTTGATAGTTGAAGCACAAATTGGCGGGTTTGATATGAGCAAAGTCTTCATGGATGCAGGAAGCAGCATAAATCTGATCTACGCAAAAACGTTAGGAACAATGGGCTACCCCCTGGACAATCTCGTGCCAACAGAAACATCTTTCCACAAAATAGTACCAGGTAAAGCCAAATTCCTTTACGCAAAGTATTTCTTGACGTTGTTTTTGGTTCCAAAGTAAATTTCAGGCGAGAGAAACTCGAATCTGAAGTCATGGACTGGCCATCACAATATCATGTGATCCTGGAACAACCAGCATTCGCACGGTGATACGTTGTAAACGTATCTATAAATTTTGATGCTCCATGCTTGTTTTATATCAACTTTCTTATGTTTTGTTTATACTTTGAGGTATTTTTATACATTTTCTAGAACTGACCTATTGACAAGATGCCCTAGTGCCAGTTGCCTATTTTCTGCTATTCTTGGTTTTAGAAAATCTAGAAAATAAATATTCTCGGAATTGGACAAAACAAAAGCCGAAGTTCCTATTTTTCAGAAGACGAAGGAGGCCAGAAGGAGGAGTGGAGATGGGCCACAGGGGGCCCACACCACCCCCTGGCACGGGTCCCCCTGGCTGCGCCACCAGGTGGTGTGGCCACCCTGGCCCACCTCTGGCATCGCCTCTTCACCTATATAAACCACCTGAGACGAAAACCCTAGATACCAGATCAGAATTCCACAAAAAGTTCTGCAGCACCGCCGTCACCGAAGAGGAGATTCGGGGGACAAAAGTCTCTGTTCCGGCACCCTGCTGGGACGGGGAAGTGCCCCCAGAGCCATCTCCATCGACTCCACTGCCATCTCCATCATCGTTGCTGACTCCCATGATGAGGAGGGAGTAGTTCTCTCTTGAGGCTAAGGGCTTTACTGGTAGCTATGTGTTCATCTCTCTCTCTATGCGTGGTCTTATTGAGATCATGTGCTTTGTAATCTAGTATCTATTCTGCTACTCAAGTGCTTTAATTAATCTCAGCTTATCCCCACGTATGTGAAGTTGACAGTGTGCACACCGTTTGGCACTTTGGCTAAGGTTACATAAATACTTATCATGAGTATAATTTGAGTTGGATGTCTCTATGAGATTGTGGTGTTTGTTGGAACCATCTAGTGCTCAAGGTGACAGTGAGGGGTTATCTAGATGGGGAACGCGAACTTTAAGGTGTGTTGTTATAGCCCTACATCCTCCAACCAGAGAGTAGTTCAGGGTAGCATAATGAAGAGAAGATATTTATATGAGAATGTCCACTAGTGAAAGTATGATCCCTAGAACTTGTTTCTAAGCATTGAAACACCGTTTACAATCAGTCCTGTTACTGTATTGCTTGTTTCCACTATTATTTCAGATTACAATTACCACTTATAATCATCCATATTACTTGTATTTCGCTATCTCTTCGCCGAACTAGTGCACCTATACACCTGACAAGTGTATGGGGTGTGTTGGGGATAGAAGGGACTTCTTGTATCTTGATTGCAGGGTTGCTTGAGAGGGATACCTTTGAACACTTCCTCCCTGAGTTCGATAAACCTTGGGTGATCCACTTAAGGGAAACTTGCTACTGTTCTACAAACCTCTGCACTTGGAGGCCCAACACTGTCTACAAGAATAGAAGCATGTGTTGACATCATGCACTTTTCTAGCGATGTTGCTAGGGAGGTAAGGTAAAACATACTCACATCCTCTGGCTACTAAGCTATATTCTAGTACTATTGCTGGTGTGTGAGTGCTTGAAGTTATTTCCTTTAGATTCTGCAATTATATCTTTTGGTTTCTTGGTTTTATTTTCACTAGTTAGGCTTAATGGAAAACAACAACAAAATTAGAGAGCTTTATAGTATTTGACTTGAGTTAGGACATGATGTGTTTGAAGAGAAAATTAAAAAACCTATGGAACTTTATTTGCATGCTAATTACAATGTTATTAGTATGAATTCTTTGAACACCATTATTGCTAATGCTATGGAAAAGTCTAAGCTTGGGGAAGCTAGTTTTTATGAAAATGATCTTTTTAGTCCCCCCAAGCACGGAGGAGAAAATTTAGTTTGATGATACTATGCCTCCAATATATGATGATTGCAATGATGAATATGATATTTTCAGTCCACCTACTATTGAGGAGAAAATTAATTATGATTACAATATGCCTCCTATATTTGATGATTATGGTGATGAGAATAATAATGATAGCTATTTTGTTGAATTTTCTCCCACTATGATTAATAAGAATGACTATGCTTATAGAGAGAGTAATAATTATTTTATGCATGTGGCTCATGATAAGAATGTTTTATGTGATATTTATATTTTTAATTTTATTCATGATGCTACTGAAAGTTATTATGAGAGAAGGAAACATGCTTTTATGTATCTCAACAATATTAAGTTTCCCCTCTTTATGTTGGAAATTTTGAAGTTGCACTTGTTTTGCTTTCCTATGCTTGTTGCTTTGTGCTTTCATGACTTGTTTCTTTACAAGATTATTTTTCATAGAAAGTGGGTTAGACTTAAATTTGTTCCATATTTTCTTCCTGATGCTCTCTTTTACTTTAATTCATATTTCTTATGTGAGCATCATCGAAACTATCATGCCTATCTTAATGGCTATAAAGAAAGAGCTTTTGGGAGACAACCCATTATATTTTTACTTTCAGTTTATTTTTGTTCTATTGAGTCTTGGAAGTTATTGCCTCTGTAATAACCTCTCCTTATCCTTTTTGTTTGGTTTTTGTGCCAAGAATAACCTCTAATGAGAGGGAAGTAAGATATGGGGAAGTTGCTATCCCGAAACAGATTTCTGTGCGTCACTGTAAAAAATTGTGAAAAATCTCAGTATGTCTGATTGAGCTGTAATGTTTTGTGCTTATGCCCCAGGTTATTATCCAACTTTCATTAGTTTAGCACTTTTCGATTTGAGCAACATAAGGTCTTCGAAAAAATCGGTTCTTACCTGCTGGTCTGTTTTGACAGATTTCTGCCATTATTTGCATTTGCCTCTTAATCTCTTTCTTTTTGAGTTCTCTTTAATCACTTGAGCTTTTAGAAGGAATTGCTACAGTAGCTTGTGTTTTAATGGAAGTTTTACTTGTGTTGAAACTAAACCCAAAGACTTATTATCTTGAATACACTAATGTTGCTAATGAAGATTGTGTGAAGTTTTGTATGAAGGAAATTTTCAAGTGTAGGGAAGAATAATGTGATGAGATGAAGTATGGACAAAAGTTCAAGCTTGGGGATGCCACCATTGTTACCACAAGAAATATTCAAGAAGTACAAGCGTCAAAGCTTGGGGATGCCCAAGGCATCCCCTTCTTCATCAATAATCTTAGGTCTTCTTTCAAGACACTTTATTTTTATTACCTTATGCACTATGTGTTGTTCTTGGAGTGTCTTTGTTTTTAGTTTTCTTTTGCTTTCTTTGCTGCAATAAGTTGGTTGGATCCCAACACACTTCTTTTGGAGAGAGACACACCCCGTTATTCATTGCCTAGAACACTCTAGTTTTCACTCTTATTGTTCTGTGAGTGTTCTCCTTTGCTAGCACTACGTTTAGCTTTAGTTTTCGATTGGTGTTGGAAAAGAGTAGGAAGTTTCATGCTTATAGTGGTACAATAGGAAGTTTGTTTTGACTGTGACTTAGACTTTATCATGTCATGCTAGATGTTGCTTTGACCATATGCTTAGTGATTATTGTTGTAGCATGACTTGTTTCAAACAATTGAGATTTCTTAATGTGCCTTGAAAGAATCATGTGTTTTTTAGCATACAAAAGCATAATATTGTGGTATTCTCCTTTGATGCTTTATTTGGGTTGACTTAGCACATGCTTACACCATGTTAAGACTATGAACCGGTCACCTTAGCCTCTATGGTTATTTAGTTTTTGACTTGTAATATCACTTTATGCTTTAATTAATAATGTTTTTTCGCTTTGCATGATTATGGCCATTATTGCTCTCTTAGTTGGTCGCTCCCAGTCTTTTGCTAGCCTCCACTTGTACCAAGTATGAGTTCCACTCATGCATCCAACCTCCAAGAAAACCAAGTTATTTCAAAGAGTCCACTATAAATTCCTATGCATGGTGTGTTACACCATTCCAAGTATATTCAAGTTTTTATCTACCTTCCAAATTAAACTTTTGTTATGTGAAAATTAGTGATTAAAGCTCTCACAAACTTGATGGAACATTTTACTTTCTTGCACTTAATAAACTTGAACCATTGTGTCCATGTATGTTGCTTAATTATATGCTTGCACTTTATAAGTTGTGAATTAGCAGAACCATGATACCATGGGGAACGCTTTCAACATTGCACTTATTATTCAGTTGATATCATGCTCTTTTATTTATGTATCCCGGCGGTGTGAAATAAAAGGGGAGATTGTAAGCTCATGGAGTTTGTATGTGTGTTAGAGAAACGCCTGGGCGGCTAGCCTAAGGCCATGTCTAATCATGGTGGAAACTTGCAGCATAACCATCGTGAGCATTCTGTGAAGCATCCTCAATAAAAACCTATGCAAATAGGAAATAAAAAGATCGCTGAGGTGATCATTGTATGTTTCCTTGTCATTTTGATATGGGGAAGCTCTCGTGTCATGGGGCAAGGGGTACCCCGTTGGCGGTTCTCTATGATACATATGTACTTACAATGACAAGAACTTACTTGTGACTAAAGTTGAGTAGCATGAGGTTCGGTACTCGTAAGCAAGGGGCATGAGATTTTCAACTTATAACGTGTCAAGCATATCCTCCATATTTGTGTCACTTTAACCTTAATCACCTCAAGATGCTTATGATAGGGGCAATGGGAGCTGAAAGCTAATAAGTACCATAATTTTTGGAAGCTCTTTATGAAACTTGAAATCCCTGCTTCTCTCTGTGAAGGGCCTTTCTTTTTTACTTTTATGTTGAGTCTCCATCTTCTATCTTTATGCACCAATTGAGAGAGCATAGTGGTCATTCTTAGTTTAATGTGCATTGTCCCAAAACTTGTTGATTGATTCATAACTTTGATATTGCTTATTCTTAAATTATTTGTATCTAGTCACCCTTATTAACTTTGAAGGTGTCCTATGCATTTATGTTTTGCTAATCCATGAGGGTCAATCTGATTACCACTCTTATTATGTTTTCTATATGTGCAACCACAAAACACAAATGATCAAAACGGTGAATACCCTAGGTCAAAAGGGGCAATGTCAATGATTCAAAAGGGGTGTCCATCCAACAGAACCCACAAGCTCATCACGAGACAAATCAATATGGAGGAAACAACAACATCAACCACACCCGAATATCTCCATTAGTCCGAGCAAGAAATCACATTTAGCAGAGCCGATCACCCGCTTCGGGTCCCACAACCAGGTCACTCAGCCTTGATAGTCAAAGCACAAATTGGCGGGTTTGATATTAGCAAAGTCTTCATGGATGCAGGAAGCAGCATAAATTTGATCTACGCAAAAACGTTAGGAACAATGGGCTACCCCCTGGACAATCTCGTGCCAATAGAAACATCTTTCCACAAAATAGTACCAGGTAAAGCCAAAATTCCTTTAGGCAAAGTATTTCTTGATGTTGTTTTTGGTTCCAAAGTAAATTTCAGGCGAGAGAAACTCGAATCCGAAGTCATGGACTGGCCATCACAATATCATGTGATCCTGGAACAACCAGCATTCACACGGTGATACGTCGTAAACGTATCTATAAATTTTGATGCTCCATGCTTGTTTTATATCAACTTTCTTATGTTTTGTTTATACTTTGAGGTATTTTTATACATTTTCTAGAACTGACCTATTGACAAGATGCCCTAGTGCCAGTTGCCTATTTTCTGCTGTTCTTGGTTTTAGAAAATCTAGAAAATAAATATTCTCGGAATTGGACAAAACAAAAGCCAAAGTTCCTATTTTTCCAGAAGACGAAGGAGGCCAGAAGGAGGAGTGGAGATGGGCCATAGGGGGCCCACACCACCCCCTGGCACGGGTCCCCTGGCTGCACCACCAGGTGGTGTGGCCACCCTGGCCCACCTCTGGCATCGCCTCTTCGCCTATATAAACCACCTGAGACGAAAACCCTAGATACCAGATCAGAATTCCACAAAAAGTTCTGCAGCGCCGCCGTCACCGAAGAGGAGATTCGGGGGACAAAAGTCTCTGTTCCGGCACCCTGCTGGGACGGGGAAGTGCCCCCAGAGCCATCTCCATCGACTCCACTGCCATCTCCATCATCGTTGCTGACTCCCATGATGAGGAGGGAGTAATTCTCTCTCGAGGCTATGGGCTCTATCGATAGCTATGTGTTCATCTCTCTCTCTCTATGCGTGATCTTATTGAGATCATGAGCTTTAATTAATCTTTGCTTATCAAGTGCTTTAATTAATCTTTGCGTATCCCCACATGATCTCTCAAGGCTAAGGTCTATTCTGCTAGTCAAGTGCTTTAATTAATCTTTGCTTATCCCCACGTGTGTGAAGTTGACAGTGTGCACACCGTGTCGCACTTTGGCTAAGGTTACATAAATACTTATCATGAGTATAATTTGAGTTGGATGTCTCTATGAGATTGTGGTGTTTGTTGGAACCATCTAGCGCTCAAGGTGACAGTGAGGGGTTATCTAGATAGGGAACACGAACTTTGAGGTGTGCTGTTATAGCCCTACATCGTCCAACCGGAGAGTAGTTTAGGGTAGCATAATGAAGAGAAGATATTTATATGAGAGTGTCCACTAGTGAAAGTATGATCCCTAGGCCTTGTTTCTAAGCATTGAAACATCATTTACAATAAGTCCTATTACATGTTTGTTTGCTGCCACTATTATTTCAGATTGTAATTACCACTTATAACCATCCATATTACTTGTATTTCACTATCTCTTCGCCGAACTAGTGCACCTATACACCTGACAAGTGTATTGGGTGTGTTGGGGACATAAGGGACTTCTTGTATCTTGATTGCAGGGTTGCTTGAGAGGGATACCTTTGACCACTTCGTCCCTGAGTTCGCTAAACCTTGGGTGATCCACTTAAGGGAAACTTGCTGCTGTTCTACAAACCTCTGCACTTGGAGGCCCAACACCATCTACAAGAATAGAAGCTTGCGTAGACATCACACGGTTTATGATAGTACCGCATTATGCGTACTTGGTCATGAAAATGCCAGCACCAAAGGGAATCATCACGGTAAAAGGAAGCTTCGCACGTGCTGACCATTGCGACAGGGAATTCAACGAAATTTCTAAATCTTTCGGGATGGCAACGAAGTTCGAACAACTCAAAACTTCAGCAATAGCAGAACCACTGGAAGTAGAGCGTGTCAATCCCGATCTGGCTTTTGATATCGCATAGGACACAAAAGAAGTACAGATCCACCCCGTCGACCCGATGAAAACAACATTTGTGGCTTCCAATCTTGATCCAGCATAGGAAAGCGCGCTCATCGAGTTCCTCCGTGAGCACTGGGAGATCTTCGCATGGCTACCTTCTGACATGCCAATAATTCCCAGGGAACTTGCTGAGCACGCATTAAATTTGGACCCAAAGGCGAAGCCAGTAAAGCAACCGCTTCGTCACTTCGCATAACCAAAGCATAAAGCCATTGGAAAGGAGCTCCATCGCCTTACCGACACCAACTTTATCAAAGAACTAACAAAAGCAGAGTGGGTTGCAAATCCAGTATGTGTTCCAAATAAAAATACTACAGAACTTCGGATGTGCATCGACTTTACTGCACTGAACAGACATTGTCCAAAAGACCACTTCCCGTTACCGCGAATCGACCAAATAATCGATGCCACCGCGGGATGTGAATGTATTTCTTTCTTGGATGCTTACTCAGGATACCACCAGATTAGGATGAAGGAAGAAGATCAGGAGAAAACGGTGTTTATCACGCCTTATGGTGTATTTTGCTACACAACAATGCCCTTTGGCCTCAAGAATGCCGGAGCAACATATCAGCGGATGATGTAGAAGTGTTTGGGAAGCCAAATAGGCACAAAAGTACAAGTATATATCGATGACATCATAGTTACAACAAGACAAGGATCTGCGCTCATCAAGGACCTCAAAGAAACATTTAAAAATCTTGACAAGTTCAACATCAAACTGAACCTGAAGAAATGCTCCTTTGGAGTCCCGGCAGGGCAACTCCTCAAATATTTGGTATCAGCTAGAGGAATTGAGGCTAATCCAGAGAAAATACAAGAATTCCTAACAATGAAGAAGCCAAAAAATCTGCATGGCGTACAGCAGCTGGCAGGATGGGTAGCGGCACTCAGTCATTTCATTGCAAGATTAGGAGAAAAGGCGCTGCCATTCTACGCCCTCATGAGGAAATCCAAAAAATTCGAATGGACGGAAGAAGCTTAGCGCACCTTTGAAGATCTCAAAAGGACACTTTCGACATCTCCTGTTGTCGTGTCGCCAAAAGAGAAAGAGCCTTTATTGCTTTATATCGCTGCCACAAATCAGGTGGTCAGCACGGTTTTGGTCATGGAACGACCCGAAGAAGGGAAACCCATGGTGTGCAGAGGCCAGTCTACTTCCTGAGCGAGGTCTTATCACCATCAAAACAAACGTACCCACATTACCAAAAACTAGCATATGGGGTATTTAGGACAGCACGAAAACTACACCATTATTTTTCGGAACATCCGATCATAGTGGTCAATGAAGCACCTTTGTCAAGCATCCTCAACAATCCAGAAGCAACTGGACGTGTCTCTCTATGGGGCATCGAATTATCTCCTCGAGATATCACGTATGAGAAGCACAAAGCAATCAAATCATAAGTTCTGTCAGATTTCATCACAGAGTGGACAGAGTTGCAATGTGCGGGTCCACCAGACCTTTCTAGTGCCTGGACAATGTACTTTGATGGATCAAAAAGAACGGAAGGAGGAGGAGCAGGAGTCATACTAGTATCACCACAAGGCGACAAAAAGCGCTATATACTTCGGATGAGCTTTGCAAACGCATCCAATAACAAAGCTGAATACGAGGCTTTGTTGCACGGCATGCGAATGGCCAAAGCTTGCGGTGCAACTCGCCTCAAGATCTTTGGACTCCAACCTTGTGGCACATCAAGCAATGAACAAATGAGACCCTGTCAGCGAAAATATGATTGCTTACCGTGATCTATATGGCGTTATGGAAGCTCAATTTGATGGGTGCGAGGTATCGCACATAGGGAGAGCAAGCAATGAAGAAGACAACAATCTAGTAAACATTGGATCCTTGTATTTACCAATACCACCAGGTTTTTTTTGGGAAGAAATAATGGAGCAATCGATCAAAGCAAAAAGAGTCTCTGAGAGTGTAGCACCAAAAACAGGAAAAAAGAAACATCCGCAAAAAGACTCGGGGGCTCCATCAGATACCAAGAGTATAGAAGAGGCCATCAAAGAAGAAGAGCAGGAAATTGGAGAGGTCATGCTAATTGAGCATACCTGGATGCAGCCGTATATAGCATATATGACTAAGGGAGAACTATCCTAAGATGTGATAGAAGCCCGGCGAATCACCCGAAGATCGAAGGCCTTTAGAATAATCAAAAGGGAGCTATATAAGAGGAGAATTTTGGGCGTGTTGCAACATTGCGTAACACCTGAAGAAGGAAAAATCATACTCAAAGATATCCATGAAGGAGTTTGTGGTCACCATGCCAGTAGCCGAGCAATTGTTGCCAAAGCATTCAGGGCAGGATTTTATGGGCTCACTGTAGTTCAAGATGCAAAAGATATCATCAGAACATGTGAAGCATGCCAACGATTCACAACAAAGCCTGGAGCACCCGCCTCTGAGTTAAATCCTATACCTTTGGCTTGGCCTTTTGCTCAGTGGGGACTCGATATGGTGGGAAAACTTCACAAATCATCGCCAGGAGGGCACGTCTTTCTGCTAGTAGCAGTCGACAAATTTACTAAATGGATCGAAGCAATGCCTGTCACCACCCAATACGGAACTTCGGCAGTGAATTTTATTAAGTCCATAGTATTTTGGTTCAGCATACCGAACAGCATCATCATGGACAATGGGACCAATTTCACTTCCAATGAGTTCAAGGAGTACTGCCAGGAGATGGGTATCAAAGTAAGCTACACTTTGGTAGCTCACCCGCAAACAAACGGACAGGTAGAAAAATCCAATGGATTAGTTACAACTGGACTCAAGAAAAGACTACTAGCACCACTTGACAGAGCAAAAGGAGCATGGGTTGATGAATTGCCATCTGTCTTATGTAGTTTACGTACAACTCCAAATAATTCGACCCAAGAGACACCTTTCTTCCTGGTCCACGGTGCAGAAGTCGTGCTTCCTGTTGAGGTGTCACATGAATCCCCAAGAGTAGCTGCATATGATGAAGAGGAATCAAGAGAAGCACTCGAAGATGATGTGGATGCACTTGATGAAGCTCGAGATGAAGCCTTACAAAGAGCAACTATGTACCAGCAAAATTTGCACAATTACCACAGCAGAAGATTGCGGCCTAGGTCCTTCGCAGTAGGGGACCTAGTTCTTTGCCTCAAGAAAGATGGCCATAAGAAGCTAGAATTGCCATGGGAAGGACCATACATTGTCACAGAAGTTATTCCCGGAGGAGCATATCGACTATAAGACAAGAAGACATGAGTAAATTACTCAAATCCATGGAACGTTGCACAGCTACGACGCTTTTACACATAAGATTACTTACAATACGATAAGAGTTACAGTTCGGCTTCTTAAAGTCGGAATGTCCAAGACAATGGCCAGATGCCATCCGCCCAAAGAATAATGTATCATCGATTTTTCGCCTTATGTATAAAGAGATAAGTTTTTCGTACCTTAAGCTCTTTATTGTTGTTCCAAAGATCTACGTTTTCCATCAAGCTAACAACAACTATGAGCCTATGTCCAGATATAGGCATCCGAACATAGCCTCGGGGGCTACTCCCACCGGGAGCGCTGGCGCGCACATGATAGAAATCCAATTGTGTATATAACAAAACTATTCATTATTGAAAGTACCTTTGAGTTTTACATCAATGTATCCTCAAAAATATATGCTCAAGAGAAAGGTTACTCCCATCAGGAGCTAGTATAAAGCATTAAAACTATCTGATAAAATCAGAAATATCAGTGGCCCAGTAGGCCAACCGCCAAAAAAGCCAAAAATCTCGGATCACGCTCAGACGCGACAAAAAATCCGAATGTCATGTTCAGAAACATGAAGGTAAGACCCCAGGATTCGTCCTATGTAGCCTAGTAATCGCACAAGAATGCGCTCTACCAGTAAAATATCTGTATCAACGATACGATGAAAAATCCTGACGGACGCGTTGGGTACCCGATAAAAAAGAAGCTGGAATTCAGTATTCGGTAAGTCCTCAGCGGCTCGAACTGAATTACGCCAGTTGCAAATTCCGGATTCGAGCCTGGGGACTTGAATTTGATGTAGGACAACCTTGTTTTTTCCTAGGAGCAATTAACTGAGTCCCGATCCATCAGAAGCATCAGACTCGTTGTGCCAGATCCCTATGAAAAATAAATAATAAGGAAATAAAAAGAAGGAAAAATAAACTTTGAGACTCAACCTGAAACTGCGGTTCAAGTAGAGTCTCGGGGGCTACTGACATGGGTATGATTACTCGGATGCTTATGATTTACTATCCTATACTGGGTAAAAGGGCTTCTGGCCCATGAAGATTCCAGATGATAGCCCAAGGAAGCAACCGACAAAGACTTTGATTATATTAGGAAAGAGACTAAGAACCGACATTGTATTGGTATTGTAATTACGCGTGTATGAAACCTATCCGCATACAACTTTGAGACCCGGCCTATTATATATAGGATGGGAGAAGCCCAAGCGAGGGTACCAAAATCTAGAAGACAACTTGTAATAGTGTGATTTCCCCAATATTTAGGGGACTTTGATTTCATTGTTTTCCTAACATCCGACGAAATCCCCAGCATTCCCTTTTCCGTGAAACCCTAAGTCCATCACCATGGGCATTGCCGAGGCCACCCCTCGTCAGGGCTAGTCCAGGCGGCCTATGCCTGGTTTGCCCCGACGCCCTATGGTGCCCTGCCTGCCTACACTGGTGGCTAGCAGCCCGGTGCCCGCCCTCACACCGGCGCTCCCGTCCTCACCGTGACAGCCAACGACTGTGTACCACGCCTCCCCCGCCTATGCACCAACAATCTACAACGCTGCTGCTTATGCTTCATATGGCGCTACAACCTCACCCTACATGCCGCAGTACAATATGTCACATTACAATGATGGTGGCTCTATCTATACGCCGATGACGGCCCTACTGCCGACGCCTCCACACCCGCCAACTCCCATGTCTACACCGGCCTCTACTTTGACTCCGAGCTGGGACCAAGCTGCTTTTCTACAAGCCATGAACAACTTTGCTGCACAAGGAAACTCAGGTACGGATTGGATTTTCGATTCTGATGCTTCTAGTCATATGTCTGTATCAAGTAATTTGTTGTCTTCTTGCACACCGTCGCCTTTTCCATCTATTACTCTCAGTGAAGTATCATCTATTCCTATTTACTATGTCAGTCAAGCCCAAATCCAATCCCTAATCAAACCTTTGCTTCTTCACGATGTTCTTGTAGCTCTAGCACTAATTAAAAATCTGATTTTTGTTTGCAAATTCACCAATGACAATCACGTTTCTGTTGAATTTGACCCCTTTGGTTTGTCCGTGAAAGATTACCGGACCAAGGCCGAGATCGCTCGATTCAATAGCTCCGGTGATTTGTATTCCCTCCATGGTGTTCCGGCCGCTGCCCCTCCATCATCTATGGTGGCCTCTATTGATCTGTGGCACCAACGTCTCGGCCATCCCAATAATAATGTGTTATCTACTCTTCTTAGTGAATTTTCAATACCTTGTAATAGAGATTATCATAATTCTTCTATTTGTCAATCGTGTCAACTAGGCAAACATGTTCATCTCCCCTTTAGCTCCTCTCTATCCTCTAGTACTTTTCCTTTTGAGTTACTTCATTGTGATCTATGGACGTCACCAATAGAAAGTGTTTCTGGTTTTAAGTATTATCTTGTTATTCTTGATGATTTTACACACTATGTTTGGACCTTTCCCTTACGCAACAAATCCGATGTTCACAATATTTTTCTTAATTTTTAGCGCTATGTCTCGGTCCACTTTTTCCTTCCTATAAGATTTATTCAATGCGATAATGGTCATGAATTTGACAACTTTAAAAACCAAAATTTCTTTCTCCAATATGGAATTCTTCTGCATTTTTCCTGTCCCTATACCTCCTCTCAAAACGGCAAGGCCGAGCGTTCTCTTTGCACTCTTAATGACATCACCCGCACCCTTCTTATTCAATCTTCTATGCCTTCGAAGTTCTGGGCTCAAGCTCTCCACATGGGGATTGTTTGTTTGTGGTACCAAACTTCCCAGGCGAGTGCATCCCGGTACCCGAGTTATCATCAATCGCGCGGAGGGGCCATAGTAGAATCACCAATTGTCCAGAAAGGCCAAATGGGGGTGAATACACATCTAACGGCCAAACGGTTGTTTGAACCAGACGAAAAACGGTTGAACTCAAATACTGTCATTAGGTAAACTCTTCTTGGCCCGCCCTGTCAGTATTCCCTGTTATCTTTTGCGGTCGTGGACTAGCTTACCCCTGCGTGGACGAGATCCCTGAGTGGACCAGATCTATTTCTTTGCTATGCTCTGCTCTTCTCCCCTGCTCCCCTCCCCATAACATTTGCTCAGATCCAGCTGCTCGTCTTAGATCGGAGCTTGCACTTGCTCTAATTTGCATCCCCGCCATGTCCGGTCAACCTCCCACGCCTCTAATTGAAGCTTGCAGCTGTCGTCGTTGCATCGTCCGCCGTATCGGAGCTTCGCGTCCCCGGACTAATATCTCGCCTTTGGCTAGTCCTTCTCGCACGCCGGAGCGCATCCCGTCGAGCGATCCTGGCTGGCGACTAGCCTCGGGCAGTTGTGTTCTTCCGCGCACCCCAGGCATGGTAGCCCTGGCATAGCAGTTTGACGACCACGCTCTCATGGCCATCGTGTTGCGCGCCTGTCCCGCCGTGTCGCCAGCAGAGTTGTTGTTGGCTTTTAGGTCTTGTTTTGGGATCAGACGAAATGAGGTCAAGATTGAGGTATGCGCGCCGCCATTCGATTTTTTCGTCCGGTTCGAGCACAGCTTTGACACCAAGCGTGTTCTGCATTCTTCCCATTCTTTCGAGTGTTGCGGGGAGAAAATGAGCTTCATGCGTTGGCATCGCGCCTATGGGTGGGGCGATTGCTTGGGGCAGCCTCGTTTCTTCTCCAAACTCGGCTTTGACGGCCTCCCATTGGATGCTTGGGAGCTGGAGGCCCTCAAGCAGGTCGTCAATAGCCTTGGCGGCGACCTAGTGGAAATCGTGCCACCGAGCGACAGATGGGTCATCGAGGTAAAGGCATGGCTGAAAGATCCTGACGACGTTCCTAAGATGTACGAGGTGCAGATTCCAAGCAGGTGAAAGGGCATGTATGCCCCATGTGTGGTTTTGGTAATTAATGACAATCCCTATGGACTAATGTGCAAATTGAGTTTCACTTGTAGGTTTGTCCATTGGCATCGCTTGGACCATGTGTTGGTTTCAAGGATGAAAAACAAGAAGCATCGTCCAAGGGCTTTGTGCCTATTGAAATTAAGTAGAAGAAGAAGAAGAAGATCAAGTTCCTCATGGCTATCTTCAAGACATCATCAAGAATTGAAGTGCAAGCTCAAGATGCGTCATCTCTAGAAGATCTCATGCTTGGAGCTTGCCATCCTCGGCGTTCATGGAATGATGAAGACAAGTTCGAAGAAGAGGCTTCCCCATGGAGTATGGGGGAGCATGTCTCAAGACTTCATCAAGCAAGTGCAAGCAAGTGCAATCAAGAAAGGTGTTCCATCTTGAAGGTGACAAGATCGTCTACATCAAGCTCAAGTGGGATTCTCAAGGCAAAGGTATGATCTTTATAGGGTTTCTACTTTACTGGTCTCTTGTAGTGTTTGGAGACCGGGTTTAGGATAGATAGTCGTACTATCAAGAGGGGCTCTCGAGTGGGTGACTTGTTCGTATCTTTCGGAGAGAGCTCAAACCCTTGCATACATAGCATCATCTTTCTTGGTTGTTGTTTGGTTCTTGTCCATGTGAGGATCTAGAGCTTGTGGTTATCTTCATAACAAGCTCTAGTTCATCAAAAACGGATTTCCCGTGCATATCTTATTGCGTTTTTGATCTTGCGGGTTTTCCGGCTCCTCACCTTGGGAGGTATCTCACATATATATTCATGGTATTTTCTCCCTTGGTGATATCCAATAAAATTTTGTTGGATTCTACACGTCGTTATCTTTCCAACAAAATTGGTTTCATCTCGTTTGGAGTTCGGATGCAAAAGTTGTGGCATTTCTGGTTCTGAAGTTTCTCTGACCGGAAGTACCGGCCAGACGCCGGAAGTACCGCTCGGGCAGAAATGCCACCGGTAGTACCGGTGTTAATTCCAGCCCAATTTCCGGTAACCCTGTTTTCGCTTCAGTATGCTCTCTGCCTGTTCTGCGCTATTTGACGGAACTTGGATCGGATCTTCAGGCGGTAGTACCGCTAGGACATTCTTGCCACCGGTAGTTCCGACGAAGCGGCGGTAGTACCGGACAGGCTCGCGTTTTTGTTCTTTGTCTCGCTGTTTTCTGACCGTTGGTTGGGTGCCACCGGTAGTACCGGCCACCCACCGGTACTACCGACCGTGCGCGATTCTGTGGGTAACGGGTAGACCGGGGATCCCTTTAAAAGGAGCTCCCCTTTCCCCTTCGCCCTCGAACTTGCTCTTTCTTGGTTCTTGCTCTCTCTCTCTCCTCCATTGTTGACCTTGAAGAGCTTGCCCTCTCCCCTTTCCCCTCCTATGATTCTTGCATCTTTTTGAGGGATTTGAGAGAGGAGATCTATATCTACAAGCCCCACCAAGCAAAATCCCTTCTTTGTGAAGGAACCCTTGGGATCTAGATCTTGGAGAGTTTTGTGTTCTCCTCTTGTGTTCTTCCTCCCTTATTCCCCCAATAGCTTTTATAGCTTTGGTGGAATTTGAGAGTGAAGGACTTGCCTCTTGCATTTGGTGCATAGGTTTGAGTTCTCCTCGGAGATTCGGTGAGTTCAATCCCTTGGGATTGTTTCTCTTGGGTTCTTGGAACCCTAGACGGTTGTGTGGTTGGATAGTTGACCTTTTGTGGTCTTGTAGCCTTTTGTGGCCTTGTTGTCTTTCGTGGTCTTGTAGCCTTTTGTGGCCTTGTTGCCTTTTGTGGCTTTGTAGCCTTTGTGGCATTGTTCTTGGGGCTCCAATTGAGTTGTGGAGGTTCCCCAAGCTTGTTGGCCTTTTGTGGCATTGTGGAGCCTTTGTGGCGTTTCTTGGGAGCCCTCCAATTGAGTTGTGGAGATTGCCCCAAGCCTTGTACGGGTTCGGTGACCGCTCTCAAGTGTCCCATAGTGGAACGTGAGTAGGCCTTTGTGGCGAGCTCACGGGAGAATAGTGTGAGCCTTTTGTGGCGTCGGTGAGTTGCGTGACTTCGCATCCTTGGTGAGGCCTTGTGTGGCGTTGGGTGAGCATCGAGCCACCACACCTTGAGGTGAGCCATTTGTGGCGTTCGAAGTACATTGCGCCCCCGCACCTCTCCAACGGAGACGTAGCTTCTTTGGAAGTGAACTTCGGGAAACAAATCATCGTCTCCGTGTCCATCGGTTATCTCTCAACCGAGCCCTTTACCTATGCAATTTACATTGTGATAGCCTTCATGCTTGAAGTACTATATCTTGCTATCACCTTGTTGCTTGTCTTGCTTAGCATAGGTTGTTGGTGCACTTAGTGAAACTAGTGGATATAGGTTTTGGCTCGCTAAATTAAACGTTAAGTTTTATTCCGCATTTATTAGAGCCTAAACCGTATTATTTTTAAAACGCCTATTCACCCCCCTCTAGGCGACGTCCATTTCCCTTTCAGCAGGGCAGGGCGACAGCTTTGCAGGAAGTACCCGGTCATCATCCACATGGAGGAGGTTCTGGAATCGGTACATGGCATTCAGGGCCCCGAAGAGGCTGCCAGAAAGCGTCCTCGTTGCCTGCAGTGTTGGCCTGGAAGGATCGATGGCACAGGACCACCACCGTTTCGCGATGGCACACACAGTTTCAGTGAGGGAACTGGGCTTGGACAAGCTACTGGTTCTGATTTCCCTCGAGTGAAGACAGAGCTCTAGTGAATTGTTGTGGTATGTGTGGCTAATGAATTTGTAGTATGGAGAGCATAGCAGGAAGTTAGCATCGACTAAAAATGTGTAATACTTTGAATTGATGTAGTACGTGTGGGTAATGAATTTGAAGTAGTATGGGTGTGTAATAGTTTGAATCGATGTAGTATTTGTGGGTAATGAATTTGATATAGTGTGTGTGTAATAGTTTGAATCGATGTAGTTGAACACCGTGCTTTATAATCTCTGTGAATAACCAAGGACAACCTCATGAAAAGAGGGTGATCTGGCAATGAGCAATGTCAATTCTGTGGATGCTAGGAAAATGTAGTCCATCTCCTCTTCAAGTACAAGGTAGCTATATTTGTAACACGTTGAACTGCAGGACCATTTTGCAGACAACACAAGACAAAGGGAAAATGGTTTACAGCACAGACAGCAGATGCAAAATCTGTAGTCTGGGATAAAAAAATGCCAGTTAACTGGATTTAACCACGACTAGTAATTGAAGGAAATAGATACTTGATAGTATTTGCTTACAACAGTAATACTTCCATACAAAAGGGTCTTATACCTACACAAAAGTGGGCAAAACTTCCTACTAGTTTATAGAACAATTTGTCAGCATTTCATCTACAAAATCCATTCTTTAGTCTGAACTTAACTATTCTACACTGAAGAAACTACAGATCTCCATCAGAAAAGTTGGCTGGCCAATTGCCTTGAGAGGACATAAGTTCTTTGATCATTTAACCCAAACTGATATAGTGCCTTCCCGCCAAACTACAAGAAATCTACATCGTTCATACACTACCACTTTGCATGCGCCAGTCCCGGTTCAGTTGGACCATCCGCGCCGCCGCAACGATTTCTTCGAAACTGAAATTCGGCATCTTCTTCTTGGGATCGTAGGTTCGTGTGAACTTGAACCTGAATTCCGGCGCTGAGTTGATGCCCGCCGCCGGCTCCGGCTATCGAACAATCCAGCATGCTAAGTGTAGACGCTTGGTCGCCACCACGGTACGGCCACGGACGGTCCGTTGGATGGAGCGTCTTTGCCGCACACGGCATGTTCCCAGCCCCCCCCACTGCGGTAACATAGCCCGCGCCGAAGCGTGGACGCGAGAGTTCCTAGACCTTGGTGCTGCCCTGTTCGAGGGTGTGTACCCTCGACAGCATGCTCTCATGAATTATTTGATACGTACCTTGTTCCCACTGCCTAGAGCATGTCGTAATGCCGCCGCGCGATTTCTCCGCATTGCTCTCTTGGCCCTTCTTGCTGCATCCGGCGTCGACGACGCTGGTCCGCGGCCAATTCAGTGCATTCGGCAAAATCATCCACCTGGCAGGGCAATGGGAGACCGGCCTTGAAGTAGAGCTTCATGGCCTGCCTTAGCGGGGCTAAATACCCCAGTTTCGGTGGTTGTCGCGGCAGCGGTGGCGGCTGCTTAGGCAAAGCCTTGTTACCCTAGGTGGGGTAGCGCGAAGGAGCTGCGCAAGGTGAACTGTGGTTTGTCGGAGAAGGGGATTGACAGACTGATAGTAGGTTTGGACTACGGGCACGCATGAAAATAACCATCTCCCATTTCCTTGGAGGGTAATAATTCGACACTCTTTGCATTAACCGCTCAATCTTTATTTCCCTTCTCAGCATAAGAGTGCGAATGTATTAAAAAAGATCGGTCGTGGCTATCCAGCTCATCGGGCAATGTACCAGGACAGGTAGGAGATCGGGTTTCATTTTAGAAATGTTGATGACTGTGCCCTTATGTTTATACAATATTATTTCTATGCCACTATGTACCGTCGAATTGTAGCAACACCATCAGAAATAGGGGATGACGATGTGGCGTGTTTTGTTTTTTTAAGGGCATCAGAAACAGGGGATGACGACGTGGCATGTTTTCTAACTGGCAGGCCCGCCTCCTCCACCTTCGACGGCGCGCATCCCAGGTTCGAGGGCTGGTGCCGCCCACCAACACATTATTGTGCAATTTTCCATGTGGAACCCGAATTCCGACGCTGAGTTGATGCCTGCCGGCTCTGGCTGTCGAACACAGAGAATTCTAAAAGAAGCTACTAAAAATAAATACATTGAATTCTGAAAGTACTAAAATTAAATACATTACAATTTTGTCTGAAAGGTAACACGCATACTGCTGATCAAAATAATATAAATACAGTACAAATTTCTACTTCAAAAAATAGACCTAAAAATGCTAGCAAATAACCTAGGATGAATATAGGATTCATTCTCCCCTATATTTTTCGTCATCGGCGGCTCCCGCGTGCTGCAACACATGTTCAGAGAACTCTCTCCGCCTGCAATGTGCTGCCAGTATCTCGTCTAGAGGGTAAGGCCTCGGTGTATGTTCCAGACTTAAGCCATACATCATTGTTGGTTCCTCTTCCTAGGATTGAACCTCATGATCGTACAGTCTGATATAATTCATGTTGTATATGCAACCAGGTTTGACCGTGGGGTGTAACCTGGTATCAATGGAGATAGATTGATGGTAATCAATGAAGAGGGCACGACTTCCAATGTCAACGATGGCCTCAAGAGAGCAGTTCTCCGTGTCCACCCAGTACAACATCGGTTGCCCTTTGGTGAAATACCTGTTCAATACAAGAAGCAGATCACCATCTGACTCAACTAGGTAAAATATGTAGCCTCCACGTACATGTTCAAAGACTGGGACTAGAATTATTTTGGCCATCGTGACAGTGCTCGCGCGCTGCTCTAATTGGATGTTGGTCGACATGATGTCTCCATTCTCAAGTAATGCATATACTTCCCCTCGGAATGCCGTCATGTAGACCAAAAGCATATCAGGAGGTGGAGAATACAATCCTTCTCCAAATGATTCATTGATTTTCCCCGTTGGGGTGCTCTCATTGGCCCACACAATATGATCTGGATAATCTATGCAAACGAACACCATCATCAGGGACTTCATCACGACGACAGATTGCAGAAGATCAGATGGTATGTGTGCTTGAAACTCAGTGTTAGACTTATGAGTGATTGGGTTCAGAAGCCGAATCTAGTACGGCTCCACCCTCTGAGCAAGCACGATGACTCCACGAGAAACACCGACGAAGTAGAATCTTTTGGAAGAAGAGGGCATCAGTTAGCACTAAGATGTTTACAATGGAAAAATACAAATAAATGAATGTTATATATATCGGATGTGAATGTGAACCTGCGATGGACGTCCATTAGATTCGTCCTGAAGCAACGACCAGTGGCGAGGTTGAGGAAGGTGAAGTCGCCAATGTCTGGAAGTGTGTGATCTATCATGATCCAGTTGTTGAGATGGAATTTGGGCACCTTTAAAGTGCGGCGCCAATCAGTGCAGACTTCCCGACAAGCAATATAGGTGTCGACGTACTCCTCTTTCTCTAGTAAGTAGTCAGCGATCTTGCGAAGTGGGTCGGCCGGGAGATCGGACCAGTTCCTCTTCATCCGGCTACTGGTCATGGCTTACGTGAGAGAATGTTTTGATCTAGGAAGAAAGAAGAACTACCACTGCGAGGAGAAGAAGAAGAGGAGAACAGATGAGGGAGACGAAGTGGAACTACCACTACAAGGAGACGTGGAGACGAGGGAGAAGAAGCAGAACTACCACTTCAAGTTTGGATCAACGGGCTTTTTTCGAAACTAGCGAGTGAACTAGCCATGCACTGCATGCAAGTTTTGATCAAACATACTGACATGTGGGACCGGCTAAAAAATTCCGTGAAGTGCTACCATGCATAGTGCGCTAACAGGTGGCATGTTTTCTGACTGGCGGGCCCGCCTCCTCCACCTTCGACGGCGTGCGTCCCAGGTTCGAGGGCTGGTGCCGCCCACCAACACATTATTGTGCAATTTTCTATGTTTTGTCGCAACCAGCTCCGCTCCGCTCCTCTGCTCCTGCCACCGCCACCCCGTTTAGTCGTGCACCGCTCTCGTCGTCCCCTTGGGCCGTCGTCCTCCCGCCCTCCCCTCCCCGCCATCCCCTCACGTCCCCTCCCCTCCCCTCCCTGTCCTGTCTCCTTGCCTCCGTCCACCGCCCAGGCGCGTCTGGAAACGAAAACCAAGAGTCAGCCGTTGGGTTAGGCACCCAACAACGCTAGTGATCCAGATCCTGCTCGGAGATGGATCCTGCGAGGCTTGAGAACACGGAGATGGGTCCTGCACGGATGGAGATCACGGAATCTCCTTCAAGTCTGGAGAGCACAGAGGAGAACGAAACAGGGGAAGAGGAAGCGGGGTGCAGAGATTTGGAGGTATGGAGCCCGAAGAAGGTGCCATGCGTCCACATTGAAGGGTAAGAACTGTGATTCCTTTTCTCCATACCCCAATTAGCGTTTCTAGTCCCGTGGTGATGGCAATGATATGTGTTGGTAACCGCATGACGTCTGTGCATCTTGTCCTTGAGCATGATGCTTTGTCAAGCGAGCATGAAGACACTAAAATGTGTGGCGGTGCGGATGATGATGAGAAAGCATATCCAGACGTGGCTGCTGACCCTTATAGGATGGAGAGTACGGAATATTTGGTTGATTCGAACTTTGAGCCTGACTATGGGACTGATGAGGAAGAGGAATGTGAAGATGTGGAAATGGGATGTAGATACGACGACGAAGACAAGGACATGCCAGTGATACACTTTGACAGGGACAATCCTACAATTGATGAGGGGACTGTCTTTGAGAATGTGGAGGACTAGAGATATGCAGTTGCAACCTATGCAATCAGAGTTGGGTTTGAATTTATCATTGAAAAGAGCGACCAAAAGACATTTAGGGTGCATTGTAGGGAAAGTAATGTGTGTAAATGGAGATTACATGCATCTCCAATGCGGGGTGGACACCCATTTCAGGTTGCAATAGCTACATTTAGTTTCCGTCTTTCTCATATTTATTCTGCTGATAATTAGCTCTGAACTATTTGTATTCTTATAGAATGCAAACACGAAGAAACATAACTGCCCTAATACTTCTTTAAGTGATAAAATTAGACTGGTGACTACCAAGTGGATTGCTGCTACTGTACTTTACTGGGTGAGGCAGGATCATAACATTGGACCTACTGAACTCAGAGCAAAGATTAGCAAAAAGTTTAACGTTCTGATTCCTTACCACAGAGTCTTTGATGGGAAGGAGATGGCTCTAGATGTCATTCAAGGCAAGTGGAATGACAGTTTTCACATGTTGTATAGTTTCAAAGCTCAGGTAAAGAAAACATCACCTGGTAGTGTTGTTGACATCGATTACGAGGTTGTGAAAGGAAGAGAAAAGGTCTCGAGGGGGGTCAGGTATAAGCAGGCAGATAAGAAATGCTTCAGGAGATGTTTTGTCTACCTGAAGGCATGTTGGAAAGGGTTCCTAGACGGCTGCAGGCCATACTTGGCAATAGGCGCAATTTCTTTAACAGGGAAGTTCAGGGGACATGTTGCTTCTGCTTGTGCTTTGGACGCGCATAATTGGCTTCTACCCGTAGCTTATGTTGTTCTTGAGGGTGAATCAAATGAAAGCTGGACATGGTTCATGCAGAGACTACGGGCAGTAATTGGTCACCCTGAAGGCTTGGTGATACACACCGGTGCATGCAAGGGTCTTGAGAATGTTGTTGATGCTGTGTTTCCTGGGGTTGAGCATAGGGAATGCATGCTTTACCTCGCTACTAACTTCATGAAGAAGTTCAAAAGAAAGATATTTGAAGAGGACTTGTGGCGATCAGCATACACATACACCCCAAGAACGCATGCTACTTACTTGCAGAACATGTATGTAGTGCCAAAGGTGAAAAAATACCTTGAAGAACATCACACCAAGCTATGGGCTAGAAGCAAGTTTGGTGAGTTAAGCAAGGTGGATTTTGTTCGCAATAATTTGGTAGAGAGTTTCAATGATAAGATTTCGGGCATGAAGACTTGGAATTGATATTTTGTTGGATGCAATAAGTTTCTTTGTGCAAGAAACTTTTTAGGCCATAAAATAGTTCCAAAGGTGGTTATGTTACTGAATGCAAGAACCATGGCAATGAGAACGGTAAAGATGAGGATGGTCAGAAGTTCCAGAACATTGGCTGAGGTTTATGCAGAATACAAGCATGGAAGTGAACAGAGGTACACTGTAGAAATTGGAAACAAGACGTGTTCATGCAGGCAGTGGCAGATTACTGGTATGCCATGTCACCATGCAATTTACTTCATCTTAAAGCTTAGAGGTAGCGGAGCTGAAATAGAGAACTATGTCGACAACTATTTCTCCGTGGACAAGTTTGCTGCAACTTATGCAGAAAATGTACCACCTATGGCTGATGAAAATGATTGGGAGATTGGGTTCAAACTTTAACCACTAGTTCTTAGGAGGCCACCTGGGAGGCCTAGAAAGCTAAGGATCGAAGCCTCCACCGATAAAGGTTCAAGGCTGGGAGCTAGGAAAAGGAAATGCAAACGTTGTGGCGGATTCGGCCATATCAACCGATTGTGTAAAAACCCAGTTACACATGATCTTGTCCCTGTTCACACCCCGGTGGCAAAAAGTGAGGCTTCTCATCCAGAACTGGAGGAAGAGCAGCGCGAAGATGAAAAACTTGAGGAAGTGCAGCAGGTGGAGGAAAATGGTGATGAGCACTCGGAGGAAAACATACGTAAGCAGCCAATTTATGAACAAGTGGAGGTGCCGGCGAGAAAAGGGTGTGAAAAGAAACAAAAGGGTAAGCGGAACAGGGAGGAAAGGGAAAATAATGGAGGTGTATTAGAATATGAAGAAGTTGTAGGGGTGATTGAGGATGTTCTTGAGGATCTTTCGGCTAACTGCAGAAGAAATAATAAATCCCTTCCAATTTCATCTTTGTACGATTCTCCAGATGAAAGGTAAGCTTAAAAATTGTTTTATTTTCCATTTTATCATTTTTTTATCCTCATCAATTGTTACTTAATGCAGCGTGGGCTAGCAGACTAATAAGAGGAGTGATGTCTCAATGCACGGCACCCAGAAAAATGCTTGATGGCGGTGTTGATGTAGAGCTCGTTGGGAACCCCAAGAGGAAGGTATGATGAGCATAGCAGCAAGTTTCCCTCGGTTATGAAACCAAGGTTTAATCGAACCAGTAGGAGCAAGGAAACACCCCAAAGGTGTTGCTAGCTGAGCCTTGGCAGGGCGCACTACCGGTGCTAGTAGCAACGTGGAGACCTGCACAACACAACCATAGAACTTTGTCCCCAACTTGCGATGAGGTTGTCAATCTCACCGTGTTTTGCGGAAAACAAAGGATTAAACGTATCGAATGGAAAGAAGTAAAAGTTTGCAGAAAGTAAACACAAAGCAGTAAAAGATTGTAGATTGTATGTAAAAGACAAGGACCGGGATCCATAGTTCACTAGAGGTGGCTCTCCTTAAGATAGATAACATGCTGGGTGAACAAATTACAGCGGGGCAATTGACAAACATCGAGAAAGCAATACATGCATATACTAATCATCTTGACTCCTTTGAGACTTGATTGGGCATTATAACATAATACATAGACCGCCATCCAACTGCATCTATGACTAATAATTCACCTTCAGGTTATCATCCGAACCCCCTCCAGTATTAAGTTGCAAGCAACATATTATTGCTTTACGAACTACGTGTAAAGTAAACAATACGATTGTTCTATGAACAAAGGATTGTTGTTTTCTCCCTAGTAGCAACAGCACGTCTAGTACCTTAGAGATTTCTGTCACTTCCCCAGATTACCAGAGGCATGAACCCACTATCGAGCATAAATACTAACTCTTGGAGTTGCTAGCATTTACTTGGCCAAGATAGCTACTAACAACGGAAAGCATGCAAGATCACAAATAACAAAGACATGATAGAATCAATAATCGATCTGAAATAGCATCTCAATATCCATCGGATCCCCGCAAATACAACATGTAAGATTACAAATAGATGATCTTGATCATGAACGGAGCTCACAAGATCTAGACATGAAAGCACAAAGGAGGAGAACCAGCCATCTAGCTACTACATGGATCCGTAGTCCAAGGATGAACTACTCAAGCATCACACCGGAGGCTTGCATGGTGATGAAGAAGGCCTCCAGGGTGAATTCCCCTCTCCGGCAGGGTGCCGGGAAGAGCTTCAGATCCCTCCCGATCTAGGGATGGAGATGATGGCGGCTACAGACTCTTTCGTGGATTTTTGATCGGGCTCTTAGGGTTTTCGTCCTGAGGGCAATATATAGGCGGAAGGAGAGGCCGAGGGGGTGCCGGGAGCGGCCACACCACCCCCTGGCGCAGGCCAGGTGGTGTGGTGGCCCCCTGGCCCCTCTCCGTCTCGTATTCTGGCACTTGATGACATCCGGAAAAATAGGCACTTTGGCTTTTGTCCCGTCCAATTCCGAGAATATTCATTTTCTGACTTTCCTAGAACCAAAAACAGCAGAAAACAGGCAGCTGGCATTGTGACTCTTGTTAATAGGTTAGTCCAAGAAATCATATGAAAAGTACTCCAAAGTTGGAACAAAACACAAGAAAGTGGATAAAACCAAGCATGGAACATCAAAAATTATAGATACATTTGCAATGTATCAAGGAGCAGAAAGATGCGAGCACAGTAACGTCATATGTTGAATTATATCATTGAAACTAAACTAGTCGTGTCGTCTTTATTTATATCTGGCATGTGCAACGTGTTTGTGATGGGGTCATGTGGACCAGATTACAATTTTTTAAATATTATTACATTAATTTTTTACTTGTGTATGGACGCAGCTACTAGTTCCCATCTTCCTTGGATTCCCATCTCCTCTGGCGCACTCCAGAATGATGGTTGTGCCATCAAGTAGCAGAGTCGGCGTATTGTCCCATCAGATGTGAATGCGATGACTTTGTTTGTTCAGAATTTGACGACTTTTGATTTTTTTTTGAAAGACAAAGAAACCTAAAACATGTATCTAGACATATTTTGGGTATAGACACATTTAAATATCTAAAAAAGCTAAATCAGTTATATCTGGACAGGAGTAGTACACTATACAACACGCTCGACCCATTCTCCTCTGGTGCTCTCCAAATTATGGCTGTGCCATCAAGTGCTGGGAGCAGAGTCAGCGTATTATCCCATCCGATATGCCAGGAATGCGCGAACTTTATTTTTAGGATCAGACGAGTTTCGACTAGTTTCAAAGACAAAGACAACTAAAACATGGCCAACATATATAGATTATGATGATAATCGACTATGACTCAAGTGACCCAGATCCAAAGAGGGCATTCAGATACCGTACATAGATTTAATTTATGCTTAAGTGCCCCTAATCGACTATGACGCTCCCGCAGTCTCCATCATCGACGACATTGTCCTTGTCGCCGCCAGCCTCCTCCGCGTCGGAATCAATGCCGACGTTCCCGGCAGCGTTCCTCCTCCTCATGGATTCTTCACAGCGCGCCACATTGATAACGGTGGAGGTCGTACGCCCAGGCACTGCCCAGAAGCGCTGCCTCCCTTCGGGGTTGCGCAGATCCGGGTGGATCTCCCACCGATGGGTTCCACACAGCTCAATCAACGCAACCCGCTCCTTCTTGAACAGCTTTCGCCAATACGCGCTCGTGCGCAAGTACCGTGCCATTGCCCTCTTCCGCTCCGGCAGCTGGCGGCGGCGCTCCTCGATCTTCCTCGCCAACGCGTTGTCACGCAAGAGCAGCGTGACAAGAACCCCGTCATAGCTGAGCTCGAAGCCAGCCGGAAGCCTCGCGAACGGCGGCACGAGTATGTCATAGTGGGCGAACATACGAGACTCGTGTAAGCTGAGTTTGGGCCTCTCCCTCTCCATGGTGATGAAGGAACATGATCTGAGCTTTGGCCCCGAGGTTAAGGGGATAAGGGCAAAGGACGTAGGCCCAACGTGGTTGCCACTGCCAACCAATTCATAGAACAGACTTCTCGCGGATCGCCCTCATGGACATCCTTATCGTCCATGCACCCTGATCCAACGGCACCTAACAATCAGGGATCGGGTCATCTAGAAGCCCGGAGCGTTTGCTGGTTAGCTCTGCGTCCCGATTGTTTGTGGCCAACAGCTATTGTTGAAAAGAATACGCATTTCAATGACAATGGTGGTTCCATATGTGGTTTGTGAAAAGAACACACATGCAATGACTCTAGCTGTGGTTAATGAAAAGAACACACATTTCAATGACACTGGTGGATTCATATGTGGTTTGTGAAAAGAACATACATCTAGTGACTCTAGATGTGGTTAATGAGAAGTACACACATGCAATGATACTATTGGATCCATATGTGGTCTGTGAAAAGAATAGACACGAAATGACTCTAGATGTGGTTAATGAAAGAATACACATTTCAATGACAATGGTGGTTCCATATGTGGTTTGTGAAAACGAACACACATGAAATGACTCTAGTTGTGGTTAATGAGAAGAACACACATGCAATGACACTGGTGGATCCATAGGTGGATTGTGAAAAGAACACACATGCAATGAACTCTGGTGGTTGTTAATAAAAAGAACACCCATGCAATGACACTAGTGGATCCATAGGTGGATTGTGAAAAGAACACACATGCACTAAACTCTGGTGGATCCATATGCAATGACACTAGTGGATCCATGTGTGGTCTCTGAAAAGAACACACATTTCAATGACATTGGTGGATCCATATGTGATTTGTGAAAAGAACATACATCCAGTGACTCTAGCCGTGGTTAATGAGAAGAACACACATGCAATGACACTAGTGGATGCATATGTGGTTAATGAAAATAACACACATGCAATTACTCTAGCTGTGGTTAATGAAAAGAACACACATGCAATGACACTGGTGGATCCATAGGTGGATTGTGAAAAGAACACACATGCAATGACACTAGTGGTTCCATATGTGGTCTGTGAAAAGAATACACATGCAATGACTCTAGTTGTTGTTAATAATAAGAACACACGTGCAATGACACTAGTGGATCCATATGTGGTCTCTGAAAAGAACAGAAATGCAATGACTCTGGTGGAACCATATGTGGTTTGTGAAAAGAACACACATGCAATGACTCCAGATGTGGTTAATGAAAGAATACACATTTCAATGACAATGGTGGTTCCATATGTGGTTTGTGAAAAGAACACACATGCAATGACTCTAGCTGTGGTTAATGAGAAGAACACACATTTCAATGACACTGGTGGATCCATATGTGGTTTGTGAAAAGAACACACATGCAATGACACTGGTGGATCCATATGTGGTTTGTGAAAAGAACACACATGCAATGACACTGGTGGATCCATATGTGGTATGTGAAAAGAATAGACATGAAATGACTCTAGCTGTGGTTAATGATAAGAACACACATTTCAATGACAATGGTGGTTCCATATGTGGTTTGTGAAAAGAACACACATGCAATGACTCTAGTTGTGGTTAATGAGAAGAACACACATGCAATGACACGGGTGGGTCCATAGGTGGATTGTGAAAAGAACACACATGCAATGACACTAGCTGTTGTTAAGAAAAAGAACACACATGCAATGACACTTGTGGATCCATATGTGGTCTGTGAAGAGAACACACATGCAATGACACTGGTGAATCCATATGTGGTCTGTGAAGAGAACACACATGCAATGACACTGGTGGATCCATATGTGGTGTGTGAATAGAATAGACATGAAATGACTCCATATGTGGTTAATGAAAGAATACACATTTCAATGACAATGGTGGTTCCATATGTGGTTTGTGAAAAGAACACACATGCAATGACTCTAGATGTGGTTAATGAGAGGAACACACATGCAATGACACTGGTGGGTCCATAGGTGGATTGTGAAAAGAACACACATGCAATGAACTCTGGTGGATCCATATACAATGACACTAGTGGATCCATGTGTGGTCTCTAAAAATAACACACATTTCAATGACACTGGTAGATCCATATGTGGTTTGTGAAAAGAACATACATGTAATGACTCTAGCTGTTGTTAATAAAAAGAACACACATTCAATGGCACTGCTGGATCCATATGTGGTTTGTGAAAAGAACACACATGCAATGATACTGGTGGATCCATAGGTGGTCTGTGAAAAGAATATACATGAAATGACTCTAGATGTGGTTAATGAAAGAACACAAATTTCAATGACAATGGTGGTTCCATATGTGGTTTGTGAAAAGAACACACATACAATGACTTTAGCCGTGGTTAATGAGAAGAACACACATGCACTGACACTGATGGATCCATAGGTGCATTGTGAAAAGAACAAACATGCAATGAACTCTGGTGGTTGTCAATAAAAAGAACAGACATGCAATGACACTAGTGGATCCATAGGTGGATTGTGAAAAGAACACACATGCACTGAACTCTGGTGGATCCATAGGTGGGTAATAAAAATAACACAAATGCAATGACTCTAGATGTGGTTAATGAAAAGAACACACATGCAATGACACTGGTGGATCCGTATGTGGATTATGAAAAGAACACACATGCAATGACACTGGTGGATCCATATGTGGTCTGTGAAAAGAATAGACATGAAATGACTCTAGATTGGTTAATGAAAGAATACACATTTCAATGACAATGGTGGTTCCATATGTGGTTTGTGAAAAGAACACACATGCAATGACTCTAGCTATGGTTAATGAGAAGAACACACGTGCAATGACACTGGTGGATCCATAGGTGGATTATGAAAACAATGGTGGTTCCATATGTGGTTTGTGAAAAGAACACACATGCAGTGACTCTAGTTGTGGTTAATGAGAAGAGCACACATGCAATGACACTGGTGGATCCATAGGTGGATTGTGAAAAGAACACACATGCAATGAACTCTAGTGGATCCATATACAATGACACTGGTCGATCCATGTGTGGTCTCTAAAAAGAACACACATTTCAATGACACTGGTGGATCCATATGTGGTTTGTGAAAAGAACATACATCAAGTGACTCTTGTTGTGGTTAATGAGAATAACACACATGTAATGACAATGGTGGATCCATATGTGGTTAATAAAAAGAACACACATGCAATGACTCTAGCTGTTGTTAATAAAAAGAACACACATGCAATGGCACTGTTGGATCCATATGTGGTTTGTGAAAAGAACATACATCAAGTGACTCTTGGTGTGGTTAATGAGAAGAACACACATGCAATGACACTGGTGGATCCATAGGTGGTTAATAAAAATAATACAAATGCAATGACTCGAGATGTGGTTAATGAAAAGAACACACATGCAATGACACTAGTGGATCCGTATGTGGATTGTGAAAAGAACACACATGCAATGACACTGGTGGATCCATATGTGGACTGTGAAAAGAATAGACATGAAATGACTCTAGATGTGGTTAATGAAAGAATACACATTTCGATGACAATGGTGGTTCCATATGTGGTTTGTGAAAATAACACACATGCAATGACTCTAGCTATGGTTAATGAGAAGAACACACATGCAATGCCACTGGTGGATCCATAGGTGGATTATGAAAACAACACACGTGCAATGAACTCTGGTGGATCCATATACAATGACACTGGTGGATCCATGTGTGGTCTCTGAAAAGAACACACATTTCAATAACACTGGTGGATCCATATGTGGTTTGTGAAAAGAACATACATCCAGTGACTCTTGTTGTGGTTAATGAGAAGAACCCGCATGCAATGACACTGGTGGATCCATAGGTGGTCTGTGAAAAGAACACACTTGCAATGACTCTAGCAAAGTTCCAAGAATTGTATCATGAAGCATTCATAAGAATTTAATTGCATCCATGCAAAGTTCCAAGAATTGAATCCAAATCCTAATACCTAAATCCGATAGTTGATTGACCTAAATGTTCCTATAAGGAATATATAGACATTTATGAAGCAATCATCCTCAAACTATTGAAAATATTACAAATATAATACTATAATGATCTACTGAATTTTAGAAAAATTTAGAAACAAGAATCATGTCATTTGGAGTTTGTATGCAAAAGATATAAAGAAAATACGAAAATAGAAAGAAAAAAAGAAAGAAAGAAAAAAAACGAAATGGGCCACCCGGCCGGCCCACTCAGCCGACCGAACCACCAGCGCATTGGGAGAGCCCATTGATCCCACCGATTGCTTTAAAAAGCGTGTGAGAATCTGTTTTCTAAACCTATGAGTATTCAAACTTGTATACTCCCTCCGTTTCAAAATATAAGATGTTTTAGCTTTGTGAATGGAGTGTATCTAGACCTCTTTAATATGTAGGTTCACTCCATATCTAGATGAACCTACACACTAAAAGAGGTCTAGATACACTCCTTTCACAAAACTAAAACATCTTATATTTTGAAACAGAGGGAGTAACTTTTTATCTACAACTCCGAATTGACTTTCGTTTGTTTCTACTTATTCCCTATTCCAAGATCTATCTTCCCACCGTCCTAAAAATCTAGATAATCCCCTGGAGTCACAGCTATATCAATTTTCCTTCTCGAAATCCCGAATCTACACCCTACCGAATCGTATTTCGCTTCTAAACCCATGTAAACTTCGTCGGATGCCTTCGGCTCCAACACGAAAGTTGTAGATCTCGTCGAAATCTTTCAATACTGACAAACCTCACCTCTTTTCATCTACCACAGCCGAAGAATTTCGCAACTCAATATTTTAGATCTGATGGCGTAATTCCAAGATTTCCTCGCGCTCGTTTCTTCAAATCCAAATTCCTTTGCTGAAAAGGTAGACCTAATCATTCTCCACAAGTTTCATGTTCAAAGTTTTTTGATTTGATCTATAAATTTGTCTCTCTAACACAGATCTGTTTCTAATCTTTTCTGAGACAAAATCGGGCTTAATTGGAGCCAACTTCTCTCCTAGCCACGGGATCTCATCCCGACGTTCGAGATTCAATCGTCCCGTTCAGCTGCCTTGTCACTGCCACGTCGTCGCCAGGTCAGCATCTTTTCCCAGTCAGTCTGCACGGTCGACCTGTCTAGTCAGTGGAATATTCCTTGGAATATTCCGTTCGAATTTAAAATTGCAGATTATAGATCTAACTTGTAAAATCCATAGAAAATTCATGCTATGTCCCAAAATTATATATAATATATCAAATTGAAGATAATTTCATGTAGATTAGTAATATCAGATTATATCTAACTTTAGCACTACAGTTAACTGTTAATTAATTCAATAATTTTAATAGCTTTTTGGAGTAATAAATTCATAGTAAATTATCCATAGATCCGAAAAATATAAATAATATGTCCCTGAATTCACAATTCCATGTAGATTCAAGATCTGGCCTTAGATTTATATTTGGTCATGGTAAACTGTTTAAATAATTTAAACTCTATTAAGTAGTAATTAAATCATAGAAAAAGATCTACAACTCCGATTAGGGTGAATCCAATTGCTACTGGTTCGTATTAATGTCCTCTATTCAGTACACTTCAGATCTAAATTTAATACGACAAGTAGTATAGAAGTTCCAACATAACTATTAAAACTCATCTATTGACGATTAAGAATTAATAATAAATACACTAATGCATTAAATGATTTTTTACATGCATCATGTGATCTCGTATTGTTTAGATAACTAATTACAACCATTGTGATATATTAAATCATCATGCATGCATCATTATTGTTTTAGTGTATTGTTGCATGATTGCAATGTTTGAATGATGTGTTGTTGTGCCTTTGCTTTTGAACGATAGATTGTGAGGAGTGCAACTACTATGATCGCAACCGCTATGACTGTGAGTATTGTGATTGCAAGTATTTTGAGTGCGACGAGTGCAACCATCATATCTGTGAGGATTATCTAATCGACTACATCTACAACAAAGGCAAGTAGATGTTATTTTGGTCATGATTTGTCCTACTATTTTCTTACTGCATTGTGTAGTGTATTTCTCATAGATGCATGAGTAGGAATTACTATCACTATGTTATGTCCTATGTATCTTGGTAGGTGATACGTCCAAAACATATCTACTTTCCCGAACACTTTTGCTATTGTTTCTCCTCTATACTTATGTGATTTGGATACAACTAACGCGGACTGACGCTGTTTTCAGCAGAATTGCCTTGGTGTCTACTTTTTGTGCAGAAAATCAACTATCGGGAAAAATCCCGGAAAATATGCAGAAAATCCTATTTCACCCGAAGACTCCAGGAGCCAGAATACGAGACGGAGAAGAGCCAGGGGTGGCCACACCACCTGGTGGCGCGGGCCAGGCCACGCCACGCCAGGGGTGGTGTGGGCCCCCCAGGCGCCCCCTCGGTCTCCCTCTTCGCCTATAAGAAGACTTCTGACCTAAAAACTCCCGGGGGGTTTCGACGTTTTTCCAGAAGGAGTTCCGCTCCGCCGCCACCACCAGATTCCACAAAATAGCACCAGAAACTCCGTTCTGGCACCCTACTGGGACGGGGAATTGGAGGAGATCATCGCCATCATCATCACCCTCGCTTCTCCATCGACCATCCATCTCTCCCCCATCTATGAGTGAGTAATCCCCCGCTGTAGGCTATGGGGATGGTAGGGATTGGATGAGATCGTTCATGTAATGGCATCGGATTGTTAGGGCATGGTGCCTAGTATCTTTTATTAGTTCTTTATGACTTTGTTGCAACTTGTTGTGCTTAATGCTTGTCACTAGGGCCCGAGTGCCATGATTTCAGATCTGAACATGTTATTGATTCATTATGATAGTATTGTTTATGGTCTTATCTACAAGTTGTATACACACGTTGTTGTCCGGAACCAATGGCCCTGAAGTGACAGAAATCGGGATAACCGGAGGGAATGGCTTTGATGTGAGGATCACATGTGTTCATGGAGTGTTAATGCTTTGCTCCGGTTCTCTATTAAAAGGAGCACCTTAATTGCCAGTAGTTCCCTTGAGGCCCCGCTGCAAACGGGCTGGCAGGACAAAAGATGTTGTGCAAGTTCTCATTGCGAGCACGTATGACTATATATGGAACACATGCCTAGGATTATCTAGTACTTGGATGCTTTATCTTCTTTATCTGCAATTGCCCTAAGTTCTGATTGCTATGTGAATTGTCTTGTCCATGCAACGCCCGTCCATCCATCCCTCTGCCACGGCACTCGAATCCTACTGTTTACTGCTATTGTTACCGCTGTCTTTACTTTACTACTGCTGTTACTTTACTATTCCTACTACAAAACTGTTGCTACTGATAAACTACTGTGAGCAAGATTGTTTCCAGGTGCAGCTGAATTGACAACTCAGTTGTTAAGGCTTATAAATATTCTTTGGCTCCCCTTGTGTCGAATCAATAAATTGGGTTTCACTTCCCTCGAAAATACTACAATACACCCCATATACTTGTGGGTCACCAAGACTATTTTCTAGCGTCGTTGCCGGGGAGCATAGCTTTATTTATCAAGTTCACTTGGATTCTCTATTGTTCGCTGTTATACATCCATCATGGGTAAGTCTCGTGATGGCAAGGTTCCTATTTTACCATCCACTACAAGAAGAGGTACGGTTCTGAACACCTCTATTGCTCTTGATTCACCATCTGTTATGAGTAAGCTCGTTACACCACCACATACACATGCTACACACACTGCTACTACTGCTGAATCTGAAACTTCTGATGCTTATGATGCTGCTTCTATTGTGCTTGATAAGAGTGGTTCATTAGGTCCTTTCCTAGATGCTACGATTGCTAGAACTATAGCTGGAAATACCAAAACTCCTAATGAAGACACTACCACGCATGTTAGTTCACCTAAGTCTAGTGTGAGTTATGATATTGAAGATGGTTATGTTGAGATGACCGATGAATTTATTAAAGAATGTAAAAACACCCATGATAGGAGCGCTGCTAAGAGTCTCCTAGAGAGGCGTACTATTAGACCCAAATTGTCTCCTATTGCTAAGTTTGCTGCTTCTCCCATAAACATTATAGATGAAGATTATGATTTCTCTCTTGATCTATCTTACATAGCTATTGTCGAGAAAGAACCTTTTTGTGGGACTAAGAATGAAAGTGCGGTAGCACATATGAATGAACTTTCTACCATGAGTGGCTTGTTTTCTAATGATATTAAGATGCGTACTTACTTTGTTGCTAAGATTTTCCCCTTTTCATAGAAAGGAGAAGCTAAAACTTGGTTTAGTAATTTACCTCCTGGATCTATTGATAGCCATGATTGCTTGATTAGTACTTTCCTGCAGAAATATTTTCCTCCTAGTGCCAGACATGGTATTTTGCAGGAACTTTTTGATTTTAAACAGGGAGAAAAGGAGGTATTGCCTGAATCTTGGGCAAGGTTTTGTGCTTTGATTCATGCACAAGCTGGAAGTCCATTACCTAAGAATGATCTTCTTGATATATTTTATAATAGACTAACCGAGGAATCTAGGACATACCTAGATAGTTGTGCTGATTGTGTTTTTAGGAATAGGACTCCTAAGGAAGTTGAGGAATTAATGGCTAAAATAAGTAAGAATTATGAAGATTGGACTTCTCCTAAACAAGCTATACTTGAAGTAGTTGTACCTGAACCTTCTATTCCGGTGCCTATTCCAACATCAAAGAAGAGGGGAGTTATTGAATTAAATGATGAAGTGATGAAGGAAGCTAAGAAATGTCTTAAGGAGAAGGGAATTAAAGCTGCAGATGTCAAGAATTTACCTCCTATAGAAGAATTATGTAAGCCTATTCCCTACTCACCCACTATTGAGGTACACTCTCTCCAACACTTTGATGAAGGTGATATCCCTTACTCTAAACCTCTTGATCAGTGCTTAGAAGAATTCGATATCTTTATTGTTAAGCAAGATAACTTTAATAAAAGGGTGCAAAATCATCTAATGGAAAACACTAGAGCTATTGTTGAGTTGAAAGATATTGTGGAAAGAACCTTTAATGACGTTAAAATGATTGTTAAACACTTTCAGATGGTTCAAACTCAAATAGATCAACTCGTTAAAGTGCAAAACGACTTGCTAGTTAATGCTGCTAAAGAAAAACATGCTTATGAAATTAGAACTAGAAGTGGACCTGCTACCCAGGATCCTCTATACCCTGAGGGGCATCCCAAAAGAATTGAGCAGGATTCTCAACAAGCTAAAAATAGTGGTTCTACTCGTAAGAAAAGGAAAAAGAAGCATAAAATTGTTGTAGAACCCTCTGGACCTGCTATAGATCCTAATAATATATCTATCTCTAATGCTGAAACTGAAAGTGGTAATGAAGAAAATAAAGTTCCTAATGAAGAAAAGTTGAAGAAGAACCTGAAAACCACACTAAGAATACTAAATACACCAAAGAAGATTTTATTGCTAAGAAACATGGTAGTGAAAGAGAGCCTTGGGTCCAAAAACCTATGCCATTCCCTGATAAGAAACATAAGTCAAAGGAGGATGAACATTATAATAAGTTTTGTGAGTGGATGAAACCTTTATTCTTGCAAATTCCTTTGACTGATGCTATTAAATTGCCTCCTTACTCAAAGTATATGAAGGATATTGTCTCGAATAAAAGGAAGATCCCAATGATACTATACTGGCACCACAGAGGCTTGACCTTGTTGCTATGAAAACTCATCACTTTGTCACTGCTACTTCTGATTTGAACAGTCTAGTATATAGGATGCTTTTCACTGACGGGGATGAAAGGGAGATCCTTTTACCACAGCCTTCTTTGTTTAGTGTTCACGGGAGACCATGGTCGCACTCCAAGGAGGAGGTGGACGAGCAGCTTCGCTTGCTGGGTTTCCACGAGCGGCACCAGGAGGATGTGCCCTCCTATGATTACTCCGCACATTACGGAGGGACGTACTCGAGCTTGCACCAGTACAAGGGGACCTCTTCGTCATACCACGATGACACTTCATCCTGGCCAGCTTGGGATTGATACCCACTTAGGCCAAAAGCCTAAGCATGGGGGGAGGTACGCCGACACCACACTCATCTCCATATCATGTTGCGTCGGTACTTTGTATATTCATGTTTCGTTCTCTTTTTAGTTTTTGCTCTTTCTTTACTTTTGCTTTCTAAAACACAAAACGACCAAAAATATTTCTGTTGTTTCTCTTTGGTTTGCTTCTTCTTTTTGCCTTGGTTTGTTTTTCCCTTTTTTCTTTGTTTGAACTATTCGAAAAACCCAAAAAGATTTTGGCTTGCTTGTTTTCCTCCTTTGGTTCTTGTTTTAAAAATCGAAAACAACAAAAATATTTGTCGTTCTTATTTTGGCTTTGTGAGTTTGTTGCAGGGTTCAGCAGTCCTCAGTGGGATTCGGTTTCATATCATTATTATTCAAGCCACACAAGTGAAGAGCAATAATGAGGATTAATGACAACTTGAGGCATGGTAAGAGGCTGGTAACGAACTCTATTTGTTTTCATTTTTGTACATATACTCATCATTGTGGGCATGCTTAGCCTGTTCGTGTAGGGTGTATGTTATCTTTGGATGCTTAGTAGTTCTTGCTTTCTTTTGATTAGCTCCAGCTCGCTAATAGTTTGTAGCACGTCTTATGAATGTTTGCTTGCATTACTCTATTCATAACTTGGTATGACACCGTGGTATCCTCCTCTGAATGTTTCATTTTAATTGACTTGGCACATGCTCACGCATGCACATGATTGTAATAATTAGTTAAGCCTTGATGAATTATTTTGCCTTGAGGATCTTGAATCACTTTCATGCCATGATTAGTCCTGTTTTGTTGCAAGCATGATTATGATAGCTATTGCTCTCTCGTTTGTTGCTCCCTTACTATTGCTAGCCTTCACTTACACTGAGTATGTTTTACTCAAGTTTCCAACTCCCTAAACAAAATATTTCCAAAGTGTCCACCATACCTACCAATTAGCATCATTTGCTACTTCCGCGCATATTGATTATGCCTTGTTTTCTTCCGAATAAAATGTTTGCTTGTTATGAGAAAGTTAGTTAGTAAAGCTCTCACAAACTTGATGGCACACTTTATTTTCTTGCATTTAATAAACCTGAACCATTGCGTCCTTGTTTGTTGCGTATATGCTCGCGCTTTATAAGTTGAAGTTAGCAGAACCATGTTTCATGGGGAACGTTTTCAACATTTCATTGGTACTTAGTACCTCGTTGATATCATGTTCTTTTGCTTATGGATCCCGGCGATGTGAAATAAAAGTGGAACTTGTAAGATCATGGAGTTTGTATGTATGTTAGAGAAACGCATGGGCCGCTAGCCTAAGACATGCCTAATCATGGTGGAAACTTGCAGCATAACCGTAATGAGCATTCTATGAAGCATCCTCAATAAAAATCTATGCACATAGTAAATAAAAAGATCACTGAGATGCTCATTCTCTGCTTGCCTTGTTATTTTGGTTATGGGACAGCTCTTGTGTCATGTGCAAGGGGTGCCCCGTTGGCGGTTCTCTATGATACATATATACTTACAATGACAAGAGATTACTTGTAACTGAAGTTGAGTAGCATGAGGATCGGTCTTCGTAATAAGGGGCATGAGACTTTGATTTATAACTTGTCAAGCATATCCTCTTAGTTGTGTCACTTTAACCTTAACCATTTAAAGATGCTTATGATAGGGGCAATGAGAGCTCAAAGCTAACAAGTACCATACTTTCAGCATTTGGAAGCCTTTCAAATCATTCAAAACCTTTTCTTTTACTTGTTGAGTCTCCACACATTCTCCGAGCACCTTCTTGAGAGCATAGTTGTCATTCTTTGTGCTTGTCTCATTACTTGATTATTTGTGTTATGACTTTGATGCTTGTATCTTTGATATCTTTACCTCTAGTCATCACTTGAACTTCAGAGGTGCCTTGACATTCATAATCAAAGGAAAGCGAGATACCACTCTATCATACCTTTTTATGAGTATTGTAATGTTGCTTATGTTTATGCTTCATGCTACTTATTATTTTTGAGTTGGAATCTCTTCATAGCTTGCAATGCCTATTAAGTAAACTTAGTTGCATACTCCTTATTATGAAATTGTCTAAGTAGTTGATCACATGTTGAGAATATATACATCATATGAAGCAAATGTGTTCGAGAAAGTTCTTTTATCGCACTCAGTTTTCAACTGAATTGCTTGAGGACAAGCAATAAGCTAAGATTGGGGGGAGTTGATACGTCCAAAACGTATCTACTTTCCCGAACACTTTTGCTATTGTTTCTCCCCTATACTTGTGTGATTTGGATACAACTAACACGGACTGATGCTGTTTTCAGCGGAATTGTCTTGGTGTCTACTTTTTGTGTAGAAAATCAACTATCAGGAAAAATCCCGGAAAATATGCAGAAAATCCTATTTCACCCAAAGACTCTAGGAGCCAGAATACGAGACGGAGAAGAGCCAGGGGGTGGCCACACCACCTGGTGGCGCGGGCCAGGCCAGGCCACGCCAGGGGTGGTGTGGGCCCCCCAAGCGCCCCCTCGGTCTCCCTCTTCGCCTATAAGAAGCCTTCTGACCTAAAAACTCCGTGAGGTTTCGACGTTTTTCCAGAAGGAGTTCCGCTCCGCCGCCACCACCAGATTCCACGAAACAGCACTAGAAACTCTGTTCTGGCACCCTGCCGGGATGGGGAATTGGAGGAGATCATCGCCATCATCATCACCATCGCTTCTCCATCGACCATCCATGTTTCCCCCATCTATGAGTGAGTAATCCCCCGTTGTAGGCTATGGGGATGGTAGGGATTGGATGAGATCGTTCATGTAATGGCATCGGATTGTTAGGGCATGGTGCCTAGTATCTTTTATTAGTGCTTTATGACTTTGTTGCAACTTGTTGTGCTTAATGCTTGTCACTAGGGCCCAAGTGCCATGATTTCAGATCTGAACATGTTATTGATTCATTATGATAGTATTGTTTATGGTCTTATCTACAAGTTGTATACACACGTTGTTGTCCGGAACCAATGGCCCCGAAGTGACAGAAATCGGGATAACCGGAGGGAATGGCTTTGATGTGAGGATCACATGTGTTCACAGAGTGTTAATGCTTTGCTCCGGTGCTCTATTTAAAGGAGCACCTTAATTGCCAGTAGTTCCCTTGAGGCCCCGCTGCAAACGGGCTGGCAGGACAAAAGATGTTGTGCAAGTTCTCATTGCGAGCACGTATGACTATATAGGGAACACATGCCTAGGATTATCTAGTACTTGGATGCTTTATCTTCTTTATCTGCAATTTCCCTAAGTTCTGATTGCTATGTGAATTGTCTTGTCCATGCAACGCCCGTCCATCCATCCATATGCCTACGGCACTCGAATCCTACTGTTTACTGCTATTGTTACCGTTGTCTTTACTTTACTACTTCGGTTACTTTACTATTCCTACAACAAAACTGTTGCTAATGATAAACTGCTGTGAGCAAGATTATTTCCAGGTGCAGCTGAATTGACAACTCAGTTGTTAAGGCTTATAAATATTCTTTGTCTCCCCTTGTGTTGAATCAATAAATTGGGTTTCACTTCCCTCGAAAATACTACGATACACCCCCTATACTTGTGGGTCATTAGTAGGAGTCACTTGTAGTTGAGCTGTCGTATGCTAGTTATGCTTAGCCATGTTATCTAGACGGGGATGGATCTACACCATGCTATTGTGTTGTGTATGTTTTGTTCAACTAAAACAACTTAATCAATGAACTCTCTGGGTGGAATTGGTAATTGCTTGGTTCGTGAATGCCGGGCCCATGTCTATGGTTTACCCGAATATCTCACTTGTGGATGGCCACCCAGGTTTCTGAGAAATGATTAGTGTCTTGATTCGGTAGCTTCCGTGTGCAACCATGTGCCAGTAAGTTATGGGTGGCTAGATGGACTTAGTAGGTCGTGGTGACTCGAGCTCTTCGTATCCAGAGATGTAGTGAATGTGATAGGTTGGTACAGTGCGTGGATGGGCTTGGGGAACTACTTCCCGAATTGTCTCTTCTTGGACTTCTCCCTATCAGGACTCAATATGCGTGTCATGGTACGAGTGGGTCGACTAGGTCATATGGGTAAAGTGTACAACCCCTACAGGGTGTTAAACTAAGTGCTTAGCCATGTCCCCGGTAATGGACGTTTGAGTTGCTGAATTATGGGTGCTATGACATGTTCTCGTTCATTCCAATTTACGATTATTAAAACTTGATGGGTGAACTTAATGGGTTGTTGTGATCAAACTTGATTTAAAAGTAGGGTAAAACCATTTAAGAAAATGCAAGCTAGCCAAAGCTCCACTTAGCCAAATAAGCCTGTAGTTTATATTGTCTCCTTACTTAGCTCTACTTGCCATACATTCCATGTATTGACCCTTCGGGGCTGCTACGTTTTATGTTGCAGGTTATTCCGATTCTGAGTGATCGTATTAGGTCACGAGACTCCACTCAACAATTGTTCACATGTGGCACTTTTGAAGGATGGAGATCTACCTTGTATTGTTTCCGTTGTAATATAATGTAAATTCTGGATCATATTTGTTATATTCATGATGCATGGTTATATTTGGTATCATTTTGTACTGTGTGTGCTAGTGAACCAATCCAGGGATTAGCACTATACACAGGAACTCAGCCTTATCAGGCGAGGGTGTTACAAGATGGTATCAGAGTTGTGTGTTGACTGTAGGATCGTGACCTAGGAATGGAATAGGAAAGCCATATGAATTATAGAATCTATTCTATCTTCTTCTCTTCAAACACTTCTTTCTAGTATCCTCTTACCACTTCAATTCTCATACTTCTACTATTAGAAGTAGTCCAACACAAATATCCCTATCCCTAAATGGTACTTGGCCTATAAGTAAAAGAACTAATAAGATGACACAATGAATGTCTCACCAAGTTTGAGTAGATATAGACCACCAAGTTCATCTCTTTAGGAGATCATCGCTATCGTGTTAGCATGTTGATCTTACCAACTTATGTGGTAAAGGAAATACTAGTTACTTGCTTGCTTGATTGAATTGTTTGTGTTCTTGTTGCTTTGAGTGTTGTGTGATTATGTTAGCATAGGGATAACGTTTCCCCTAGACCTCTAACTTGTCTATGATAGATGCCCTAAGACTCTAAAAGATTTTTAGGATAACCCATTAGAAATCACAACCCACTTTCGCTTATCTAGAAACATTTGATGTGGAGATTTGTTAGTTGTCATTCCTTCCTTGTTTTCTTGATAGCTAGGAATTGAACTTATTTCTAGTTTGTATGGGTATCTTTAGCTTCTTTCCTCTAGAATCGATTCTTTTCTATCTTAAACCCTTAGAGTTAGAACGATGTGTTCAATACATGGAGAAGGATTTAGTGGAAATGTTTTGATGATGATGCCCCAATGAAGGTGAATAGCTCATCTAATGCAACAAAAGGGATGTGGAAGTAAGAAGTGTTGTAAAGGATGTTATGTAGTTGATTACGCAACTTGAATGTTTTGGAACATCAATAGCCTAGTTTTATAGTAGCTTTGTTGATTGAATACATGGGAGTCTACATCGAGCATTGTTTCGTGCCCATGGAAATGATCTACAAGGAAAGTGAGGATGCCCGAGTGGTAGAAAAACGAGATTCACTTATCCTCATGCAGGGTAACAATTTGGGTGCAGGATGGATTGATCACCATTCCTACTACTCTTATTATTTTCTCTTGTACCGTTGGCTTTGCGAATCTTGAGTGCCTTTCCAACCTTAGAAAAGAGACGGCGTTAAGCCTGGACCTTAGAATGGTATGACTTTGAACCTTTACATAAGCATTCACTTCTAAGCATAGGAATGTACGGTAAGGATGAATCTCAACCGTGTATACTGGGTACCATGAAGCAAATGTTCCCTAATTGCCTACCAGGAGAGTTTCGCTAGTTCAAGTAGTGTTAGCCTAGAATCTACAAATCATGGAGTTTAGAAAATATAGGGCCATTGTACCAGTAAATGTCCAAGGAAGAATCAATAGGAGCCAACTGAATTATTAACAAACAATCTAGTCAATTTTCCTTTTTAAGGGTGGTAGCACCATAGTGGACCCTTAACCCATCTTTCTTTCTAGCCTTCTCAAATCTCAGGACGAGATTTCTTTTAAGGGTGGTAGTCTGTCACATCCCAAAATTTTCTAATTTTGGAATGTGAAATAGATAAAATAAGTTTGGTGGATTATTTGACTTTGTTGAAAATTCTCAAGGAAAAGAAACCTTTTGAATTGGAAAGACCTCACTCTATTATGACCTAAGTAGCCATATAGGCAAAAAGGCATGAATTGAGTTTTAGTTTTAGTATTTGTGTGAATGTTTGCAAAAATGAAAATCATGAAGCATTCATAATAATTGAATTGCATCCATGCAAAGTTCCAAAAATTGAATCCAAATCCTAATAACTTAATCCGATAGTTGATTGACCCAAATGTTCCTATAAGGAATATAAAGACATTTATGAAGCAACCATCTTCAAACTAGTGAAAATGTTACAAATATAATACTATAACTATCTACTGAGTTTTAGAAAAATTTAGAAACAAGAATCATGTCATTTGGAGTTCGTATGCAAAAGATATAAAGAAAATACCAAAATAGAAAAAACAAAAAGAAAAAAAAAGAAAAAAAATGGGCGACCCGGCCGGACCACTCAGCCGACCGAACCACCAGCGCAGGGGGAGAACCCATAGATCCCACCGATTGCTTTAAAAAGCGTGCGAAAATCTGTTTTCTAAACCTATGAGTATTCAAACTTGTATAACTTTTTATCTACAACTCCGAATTGACTTTCATTTGTTTACTTGTTCCCTACTACAAGATCTATCTTCCCACCATCCTAAAAATCTATATAATCCCCCGAAGTCACAGCTATATCACTTTTCCTTCTCGAAATCCTGAATCTACACCCTAAAGAATCATATTTCGCTTCTACACTCATCTAAACTTCGTCGGATGCCTTTGGCTCCAACACGAAAGTTGTAGATCTCGTCGAAATCTTTCAATTCCAACAAACCTCACCTCTTTTTATCTATCATAGTCGGAGAATTTTGCAACGCAATATTTCAGATCTGATGGCGTAATTCCAAGATTTCCTCGCGCTCGTTTCTTCAAATCCAAATTCTTTTGCTGAAAAGGTAGATCTAATCATTCTTCACAAGTTTCATGTTTAAAGTTTTTCGATTTGATCTACGAATTTGTCTCTCTAACACAGATCAGTTTCTAATCTTTTTTAGGCAAAATCGGGTTTAACTGGAGCCAACTTCTCTCCTAGCCACCGGATCTCATCCCGGTGGTCGAGATTCAATCGTCCCGTTCAGCTGTCTTGCCACCGCCATGTTGTCGCCAGGTCAGCGCCTAGTCCCAGTCAGCCTGCACGGTCAACCTGTCCAGTCAGCAGAATATTCCCTGCAATATTCCGTTCGAATTTAAAATTGCAGATTATAGATCTAACTTGTAAAATCCATAGAAAATTCATGCTATGTCCAAAAATTACATATAATATATCAAATTGAAGATAATTTCATTTAGATTATTAATATCAGATTAGATCTAACTTTCGCACTACAGTTAACTGGTAATTAATTTAATAATTTTAATAGCCTTTTGGAGTAATAAATTCATAGTAAATTATCCATAGATCCGAAAAATATAAATAATATGTCCCTGGATTCAAAATTCCATGTAGATTCAAGATCTGGCCTTAGGTTTATATTTGGTCACGGTAAACTGTTTAAATAATTTAAACTCTATTAAGTAGTAATTAAATCATAGAAAAAGATCTACAACTCCGATTAGGGTGAATCCAATTGCTACTGGTTCGTATTAATATCCTATATTCAGTAAACTTCAGATCTAAATTTAATATGACAAGTAGTACAGAAGTTCCAACATAACTATTAAAACTCATCTATTGACGATTAAGAATTAATAATAAATACCCTAATGCATTAAATGATTCTTTACATGCATCATGTGATCTCGTATTGTTTAGATAACTAATTACAACCATTATGATATATTAAATCATCATGCATGCATCATCATTGTTTTATTGTATTGTTGCATTGTTGCATGATTGCAATGTTTGAATGATGTGTTGTTGTGCCTTTGCTTTTGAACGATAGATTGCGAGGAGTGCAACTACTATGATCGCAACCGCTATGATTGCGAGTGTTGTGATTGCAAGTATTTTGAGTGCGACGAGTGCAACCATCATATTTGTGAGTATTATCTAATTGACTACATCTACAACAAAGGCAAGTAGATGTTATTTTGGTCATGATTTGTCCTACTATTTTCTTACTGCATTGTGTAGTGTATTTCTCGTAGATGCATGAGTAGGAATTACTATCACTATGTTATGTCCTATGTATCTTGGTAGTAGTCACTTGTAGTTGAGTCGTCATATGCTAGTTGTGCTTAGCCATGCTATCTAGACGGGGATGGATCTACACCATGTTATGGTATTGTGTATGTTTTATTCAACTAAAACAACTTAATCAATGAACTCTCTGGGTGGAATTGGTAATTGCTTGGTTCGTGAATGTTGGGCCTATGTCTATGGTTTACCTAAGTATCTCTGTGGATGGCCACCCAGGTTTCTGAGAAATGACTAGTGTCTTGATTTGGTAGCTTCCGTGTGCAACCATGTGCCAGTAAGTTATGGGTGGTTGGATGGACTTAGTAGGTCATGGTGACCCGAGCTCTTCGTATCCAGAGATGTAGTGAATGTGATAGGTTGGTACAGTGCGTGGATGGGCTTGGGGAACTACTTCCCAAATTGTCTCTTCTTGGACTTCTCCCTATCATGACTCAATATGCGTGTCATGGTACGAGCGGGTCGACTAGGTCATATGGGTAAAGTGTAAAACTCCTGCAGGGTGTAAAAATAAGAGCTTAGTCGTGTCCCCGGTAATGGACGTTTGAGTTGCTGAATTATGGGTGCTATGACATGTTCTCGTTCATTCCAATTTACGATTATTAAAACTTGATGGGTGAACTTAATGGGTTTTTGTGATCAAACTTGATTTAAAAGTAGGGTAAAACCGTTTAAGAAAATGCAAGCTAGCCAAAGATCCACTTAGCCAAATAAGCATGTAGTTGCTAGGTATATTGTCTCCTTACTTAGCTCTACTTGCCATACATTCCATGTATTGACCCTTTAGGGCTGTTACGTTTTATGTTGCATGTTATACCGATTCTGAGTGATCGTATTAGGTCGTGAGACTCCACTCAACAATTGTTCACCTGTGGCACTTTTAAAGGATGGAGATCTACCTTGTATTGTTTCTGCTGTAATATAATGTAAATTCTGGATCATATTCGTTATATTCATGATGCACGGTAATATTTGGTATCGTTTTGTACTATGTGTGCTAGTGAACTGATCCAGGGATTAGCACTATACACAGGAACTCAGTCTTATCAGGCGAGGGTGTTACAATGACACTGGTGGATCCATATGTGGTCTGTGAAAAGAATAGGCATGAAATGACTCTAGATGTGGTTAATGAAAGAATACACATTTCAATGACAATGGTGGTTCCATATGTGGTTTGTGAAAACAACACACATGCAATGACTCTAGTTGTGGTTAATGAGAAGAACACACATGCAATAACACTGGTGGATCCAGGGGTGGATTGTGAAAAGAACATACATGCAATGAACTCTGGTGGTTGTTAATAAAAAGAACACACATGCAATGACACTAGTGGATCCATAGGTGGATTGTGAAAACAACACACATGCACTGAACTTTGGTGGATCCATATGTAATGACACTGGTGGATCCATGTGTGGTCTCTGAAAAGAACACACATTTCAATGACACTGGTGGATCCATATGTGATTTGTGAAAAGAACATACATCCAGTGACTCTATATGTGGTTAATGAGAAGAACACACATGCAATGACACTAGTGGATCCATATGTGGTTAATGAAAATAACACACATGCAATGACTCTAGCTGTGGTTAATGAAAAGAACACACATGCAATGACACTGGTGGATCCATAGGTGGATTGTGAAAAGAACACACATGCAATGACACTGGTGGTTCCATATGTGATCTATGAAAAGAACACACATGCAATGAGTCTAGTTGTTGGTAATAATAAGAACACACATGAAATGACACTGGTGGATCCATATGTGGTCTCTAAAAAGAACATACATGCAATGACTCTGGTGGATCCATATGTGGTCTGTGAAAAGAACACATAGGCAATGACTCCAGATGTGGTTAATGAAAGAATACACATTTCAATGACAATGGTGGTTCCATATGTGGTTTGTGAAAAGAACACACATGCAATGACTCTAGCCGTGGTTAATGAGAAGAACACACATGCAATGACACTGGTGGATCCATAGGTGGATTGTGAAAAGAACACACATGCAATGAAGTCTGGTGGATCCATATACAATGACACTGGTGGATCCATGTGTGGTCTCTGAAAAGAACACACATTTCAATGACACTGGTGGATCCATGTGTGGTTTGTGAAAAGAACATACATCCAGTGACTCTTGTTGTGGTTAATGAGAAGAACACACATGCAATGACAATGGTGGGTCCATATGTGGTTAATGAAAAGAACACACATTCAATGATTCTAGTTGTTGTTAATAAAAAGAACACACATGCAATGAAACTGGTGGATCCATATGTGGTCTGTGAAGAGAACACACATGCAATGACACTGGTGAATCCATATGTGGTCTGTGAAAAGAATATACATGAAATGACTCTAGGTGTGGTTAATGAAAGAATACACATTTCAATGACAATGGTGGTTCCATATGTGGTTTGTGAAAAGAACACACATGCAATGACTCTAGCTGTGGTTAATAAGAAGAATACACATGCAATGACATTGGTGGATCCATAGGTGGATTGTGAAAAAAAACACATGCAATGAACTCTGGTGGTTGTTAATAAAAAGAACACACATGCAATGACACTAGTGGATCCATATGTGGATTGTGAAAAGAACACACATGCACTGAACTCTGGTGGATCCATATGCAATGACACTGGTGGATCCATGTGTGGTCTCTGAAAAGAACACACATGTCAATGACACCGGTGGATCCATATGTGGTTTGTGAAAAGAACATACATCTAGTGACTCTAGCTATGGTCAATGAGAAGAACACACATTCAATGACACTAGTGGATCCATATGTGGTTAATTAAAATAACACACATGCAATGACTCTAGCTGTGGTTAATGAAAATAACACACACGCAATGACACTGGTGGATCCATAGGTGGATTGTGAAAAGAACACACATGCAATGGCACTGGTGGTTCCATATGTGGTCTGTGAAAAGAACACACATGCAATGACTCTAGTTGTTGTTAACAATAAGAACACACATGCAATGACACTGGTGGATCCATCTGTGGTCTCTAAAAAGAACAGACATGTAATGACTCTTGCTGTGGTTAATAAGAAGAACACACATGCAATGACACTGGTGGATCCATGGGTGGTTAATGAAAATAACACACATGCAATGACTCTAGTTGTTGTTAATAAAAAGAATGCACATGCAATGACACCGGTGGATCCATATGCGGGCTCTGAAAAGAACAGACATGTAATGACACTGGTGGATCCATATGTGGTCTGTGAAAAGAACACGCATGCAATGACACTGGTGGATCCATATGTGGTTTGTGAAGAGAACACACATTCAATGAACTCTGGTGGATCCATATGTGGTCTGTGAAAAGAATAGACATGAAATGACTCTAGATGTGTTTAATGAAAGAATAAAAATTTAAATGACACTGGTGGTTCCATATGTTGTTTGTGAAAAGAGATTTTCCCTCTCTCTCGGTCACAAATCTTACAAAAGCCCAAACGTGTGCTCACTCTGGGTGCTACGTCCTGATTGGCTGACGCAAATGTCACGCGGATCGTCTCCACCAACCGTTGATCCTATGTGATCCAACGAGCAGGATAACCCCTCCCTTCTCCACTTTTTTTATGCATGGTCTATACGTGCCTCCTCTCTATCCGTGCCACTGATACTTTACCTCCATAAACAAGTGAAAATCCATCTATCTAAATAAAATAAATGATCACATTTTGAAGAAGCTATCGGCTTCATCTTTCAGTTCGTCCTCGTCTTCGTCAACGCCATGGTCCTTGCCATCGCCGCCGTCAGTGTCCTCCTCTGACGACTCGACACCGCCCTTCCTCGAATAAGCGCGCTATCTTCTCGCCGAAGTACTCCTCCTCCTCTTCATAGTCCCACGGGTCCACGTCACTCTCCTCCGCTTCTGCCTCCAGCTGATCGATGAACGCCTCCTCGTTGGCCGAGTCAGACTCGTCCAAATAGCTGTCTCCTCTCTTCTTCCTAGTCTTCTTCTCGTTCCTCTTCTTGTTCGTATTTGCCGGTGCCACACGCGCCCCCGTCCTGGCTGCTACTTTGTGCTCGTCCGTCACTGCAGGTACCCCACGCTCCTCCTGCGCGGCCGGTACGAGCTTGGACATCGCGGTGTCCTTGAGTGCCGATGTTGATGGATCCTTGCGCGGTTGGACACGATGTGCTACCTCAGCAGGCGACTCACGCGCGCGAACGATGCAGCAAAGAGCCGGGGATGCAAGACGGTTAGTGGATGGCTTGGACCTGCCATTGCCACGACGAGGGGGCATCGTGCTCGAGGTAGTTGTTCCGAATGGTCGATGGCGGGTACACAAAGTGGGGTGCTGATCTGATCAAGGACAAGCAGCGGTTTCATGCGTCGCGTTCACGCATGCATTTGTTGATTATCAAAAAGAAGTAATATCTCGCGTACTGAACATAATTTGATCACAACAAAAGTAGCACAGCGTATTCTAGACTCGTAAATATCCCGTGCGTGCCTGTCGACCTGGAGTTTGACGGAGTTCGACGTGCCAACATGACCGTGCAGCAGTTGCGCACGTCATTGCCCCATCAACACGTGACACATGCATGCGGGACGTGCACGTCATTGCCCCATCAACACGTGACACATGCATGCGGGACGTGCACGCCGATGCCCGTGATGACCACCCGGGTCGCACTCCTCTTACTCCATACTTGATTTTAGGCTGCACCGAAGACCATTGAACTGTCCATCACAATAAAGACAAGTCCCATCGATTCCCTACCCCTGCCTTCCTGGATTCTTTGAGAAGGTAGACCGTACACGGTGGCTTGTATAATAGTAGTAGTACTACTGGACCACGGCATGTACTCTTTGACTCTTCTCCCACACTAATCACTATCTTCTTCCACCTGCCGCCGCCACCCTCACCCTGCAAGCCATGGCTCCCCTGAGGAGGGGGAGAGGCCGGTCGACGATCCTCGCGGAGAAAAGGGAGAGATCTCACCGTGAGGCACTTCTTGCTCTACCAGCCGCTCAAGCCCCCTCTCACCGAGGCCCAATCTTCCCTGACAATGGCGTCGAATGTTCTAGCAGGCGAGGGCTCCTCCCGGTATGGTCTTCTTGTTCTACTTCTTCTCCATCTCCCTCTCCATCATGATCTTATTCAGCTTCTTCTTGTTTTTCTTCTTCTTCTTGCTCTTCCTCTTCTACGTATTACAGGCTGGCCGTGGAGCCAGAATCCACCACGATGGAGGTGTTGCAGGACCCGTTCGGCCCTATCCACGTCTCAGCGAGTTAGCAAATCTCCACACTGTTATTTCTCCGAGTTGTGATGTGGATTTCTTAGATCGTGTCTGCCCCGCATTGCTTTTCTTCTTATTTTGCGAGTTGTATTAGTTTTCATGAATATGATTGGATCTCTTGGTCTTTCCTTAATACCGCTGTTCATAGATTCACTATGGATTTTTTGTGATTAGGATTAGTTTATCGTGGTCATGAATAGATCTCTAGGTCCATTTTTAACACTGTGCTCAATAGATTCAACAGGGATTTTTTGATCTATATTAGTATTCACCTGGAACCTGGAGTGTAATTATAGAATTTCTATTTCAATTAACATGAACGATGCAGCGATCGAAGACCGAGTACCGTGACAAGGTGGCCGTGATCAGTGCCAAGATTGAGAACCAACATGAGCTTGCACGCTCCCTCACCCAAGCTAATGAGAGCCTACGCAAGCAATTATCTGTGCAGAAGGAGATCTCGCTAGATTTTTCATGTGATGTCGTGAGGCTACAGAAAGTGCTCGACCGTAACTTGAACAGGCAAGAACGGGCCATCAAGATAATGAACAAGCTCATGGAGGAGAAGAAGAATCTCGTGGAAAGGTGCACTCTCCTGCAGGACGAAGTCACCGAGGCACTCAGAGGACGCGTCGAGGAAACCAAGGCTACCATCCGAGCCTACCATGACAGGAACCATTGCCTGGATGCAGTTAAAGAGATGAAGGAGGACATGAGCAGAGGGTTCATCGTACTTGAGGGTGTTTGGAAAGAGACCGAGGAGCTAAGGGCTTGTCTGGAGGCGTATCGGAGCAATGCCCAAGTCTGAGTCCCGTTAGAGGGGACACAAATATCAGTTCATGCTCCACTCCTTTTGTAATGTTTAGGGTTTAGAGAGCAATGCCCAAGTCTGCTTCCCATTATAGGGTGCAATAAGAATCCTAGGGCAACTAATTATCTATTTGGACATGTGTTGGTGTTCATGTTCATGAATGGACACTATGTGCTCTTTCCATTATGTATCTGGACATGGGTTTCTGCATTATGAGTTTGCCACTAGGCCACTACTATTTGATGATATTGGAAAAAACCCATAGCACACTAAACTACAGATAAACCTTATTTGTCTTTGAAATTGAAATTATGACAGTGCCACTAGTCGATTCATAAAATGTTGATTAGTCCTAGATTGCTTCTTCCTTGAAATTATGACAGTGCCACTAGTTGATTCAGTTAATTATGGAAACTAACCAGCTTGTCCTGGTGAACTGAATAAACCATACTATGTATTTTTGTTGTAGGGAAAGAGGCAAAAGCTCGACCAGGACCTGGCGACCTGGCTAAATGACAAGATAGCAATCCAAAGGGAGAAGCAGAATTCCCAGAAACTGGCCTTTGACCACCTGCATGTTGAACTCGCGGTCCTTTCTCACAAGTGCCAGAAACTAAAGGAGTTAAACGCTGGCTGGGCGAAGCTTCACAGTGAAGGTCGCACCTCGGCTAGGAAGCAGACGGAGATCATGAAAGGGATCTTGAAGGAAAATCATATGGTTATGGACCAACTTCTCCAATCCATGATGGAGCGCTGGAACCTACGGCTGGCGCACAACAAAATACTGAAGGAGCTGGCCGATCTTAGGGAGGAAAACAAGCAGCTCCGGGCTAGGCTCGCTTGAACCCAACATATGTCTATTTAGTACTGAACTGCCTGGTTTATCCTCTATAGTGGTGATTTTGTAAGCGTGAACTTAACTCTATGCATGAAATGTGTGTTCGTCTGAAATTAATTTGCTTGAGGATTGAGTTTGGCTTAGTTAAGAAAGCCCAACTGCAAGCCTTACAGTTAACTAGTTTCAGGGATTGGCACAACATAAATTATTCATCTCGAATTTCCTTTATCCTATGTAGTCTGTCCTTGATCACCCTCGCGCGCCTTCTTCAATTCCTTCAACAGATCTGCAATGTAGTACTCTAGCTTCTTCTTGTCTTCCCTGAGCTAATCCCTCTCCTTTTCTGCATTATGAATCAGCAACCTGTGACTATCCTGAAGCTTCTTTGCAGTTCCAACAACCAAGCTCCCATTGATTCTGTCAGTTAGCTCTGACTGCAAATTCTCGATTTCTTGTTCCAGCTCCTTATTTCGTACCGACAGCTTGTAATTTTTTTTAGATGCATCACAAGCATCAGTAAATCTCCCTGACCTTTCCAACTCATACATCTCCCATAATTGTGCCAAACATTTCTTAAGTGCATCTGGCCACTCAAGATCCACCCACTCTACTCCTTTACACACCGGGCCAACCTAAAAAAACACACACTATAGTGTTATGAACATACACGATACATTTTACTTCATGTCACCATTGCACATAATGTAAACAAACCTGATTTGTACAGCCCAAAAACCTTCTCCCAGTGTTACTACCTTCGAATGCAACATATCTCCTCAGTTTTAGCCCATGGTCACATGGCACTTCTCCATCGAGATCTAGGCCCTCCCATTCGGAGTCGTAGATTGTCCGTTGTACCTATAGGTAAACGCAAAGCTGGAATTGAACACGATTGCATGCACATATGGAACTCAGATCGAGAGATTTACCATTGCCTAAACCTAGCCCGAGAAAACAGAGGAACTCACATCGTGGAAGGAATACTCGATGTCGGAGAGAAGGCTGTCACTGCTCGACTGGTCGTCCTTGTCGTTCAAGGACAGCATGGCGAATGCATCATCACCGGTGATGGCGTCGACGTCGGTGAGAGAGAGAGAGGAGCAGCCCTTCTAACGCTGCAACAATGACTAAATTGGCATGTTACAATAGTTTAATGGATACCATGCCCTTTCCCTAGTTACTGTCTCCTCCCTAATATGGATTCTCTTCATACATTCTTATTTCAAATATTAAACCTGTACTCCCTCCATCCCAATTTCATTGCCTAATGAAAACATACCAGTATATTACATTATCTAAAGAAACAAAATCATGTCAACTAGAAGGTACTTATGCATCACTTGTTCAGTCATGGTTTCACAAAACATTACATTACAACCTCCCAACAAACATAATCACATCATGGTTTCACAAAACATCACATTGCAATCTCTCAACAAACATAATCACAGAAACAAGTATATTACATCAACTCAAGAAACAAAATTATGTCGACTACAAGGTACTTACGCATCACTTGTCCAGTCATGGTTTCGTAAAACATTACATTACAATCTCTCAACAAACAAAATAATAGAAACAAGTATAGTGCATAGCATTATATCGCAATCTCTCAACAAACATAATCATAGAAACATGCTCTAAATGCAACAACAGTCAACATTACAAATACAGGCAGGGGAACCCCATGGTCCACATGACAAGCCTAGGGTAGCAGCTCTCATCAAATCTCATCAACGTCGACCACCTCATTCTGTTCAGCCACTACAGGGGCCTCTACATCCACTATAACTTGTTCAACAACATCAGAAATGGTACCAAGGAAGAACACCTTCCTGGTTCGCTTCTCTCGTCGCATAATCTGCATAAGATCTTTAGTATATAAAACATCTATGAATTGCTGCTTCTTATGATGCCACCACCAGATTTGTGCCATCTGCTTAGGGCCAATACTGATTTCCTTACCGATCATCTCTCTCATTTCATCAAAAGTTATGTTTTTGGAATCGACAGTGATCTCCACAGTACATGACGAAATTGGCTTATTAACTCCCTCATCAAGTTTTGCCATGTATGAATCCACCTCTATGCATATACTAAACTTATCTAGATCAACATCTATTGGTCTGTACTCTCTAGGAGCAGAAGCTCTGACAACAAGATCTCCAGCATCTGCATACATACCATCAATCATCACTTCAACTTTCACCTTACGATCAGCTGCACAATACTCCCAAACCATCTGAAGCTCATGGGAGTGCTCAATTTGCTGATAGGTATCATTCATGTTGCTCCACACCAATTTTGTCCTCTATCTACCAGCTACGAAACAGACACAACCTCTTTGCAATTCACAAGCAGATGCACATCTTGCCCCAACACAACCCTCTCGCAACCAAAATCAAGTTTTGCAGTGTACTGGCAAACATGAACTATGAACTCATATAGGTCCCTTGTATCAAAGCTGTGCCTAATTTGATTAAAAAGGGGAACTTTTCAGTTCATTCGATTCTATTATGCCGTAACTAATCAATTTGTAAGATAAGGCACAGATAAGAAAAATTCACCTCTCACTCTTCTCTCGGGTTTTTTTCTTTGAGATCTAGGTGTCGCATCCGCCCACTGGAGACAAACAATCCTCCGCCGGCCTTGCTTTTCTCTTCAACCCGCTGCTCATAGGTACCTTGGGAGCAGAATCCTTGCTGACCTCCTCACTAACTAGGGCTGAAGACCTTGTCGTTGCTTCGCGTTGAGCCCCAGACTTGGGCCCTAACGGACCCGAATCAGTCGGCGACGTAGCTACAACCTTCGCCTTGCAAGGCATGCTAGGCCGCCGCCATCGGATTCAGTGTAAGGAGAGGGAGAAAAAAGGTCCTTCGCCACCGGCAGATTCAGGGCCATGGAGGGAAGAAAAGGGACTGCCACCGCTGCAGCAAGATTCAGTGTCAAGAGTTAGGAAAGTACAGTAATGGATTTGCCCCTACGACACATGCATGGTGGCTAAGAAGAGTGACCGGCGAAGAAGGGGCACATCAGGAACTAGTGTAACAGAATATCCTGACTTAACGGACGTGATTTGAAAATATTGGGTTTGGCCATCATTCACTCGAAACACCCCTCTCAGCAATTGGCGCCCCAACTTTTCGAATCGCGGTGATTAAAATCAACTCGGGTACCGCGTTGCCTGGGCGCACCAACTTTCGGGCCGCAAAATGATATTCTCCTCCACATGGCCACATATCTACTTAACATTCGACCATCTAAAGTTAATCCTCAAACCACACCCTACTTCTCTTTATTTCTTTCTCACCCAAACTACTCCGACGTTCGTGTCTTCGGCTGTCTTTGTTTTCCTAACTCCTACTGTACTTCTCCTAACAAACTTTCACCCTGTTCTATCGCATGCGTCCATCTAGGTTTTTCCGATGAACACAAAGGCTATCGTTGTCTAGATCTTGTTAGTGGTCGCGTTCATGTGTCTCGTCATGTAACTTTTGTGGAAAATATTTTTCCCTTTTCTGAGTGTCAATCTCTCAATCCTAAAACATCCGCACCATCTCCTAGTCCCCCTCGTCCAAACAATTTTCCCTTCTTTCATCAGCCACCTCCTGTCGTCGCTCCTGCCGCGGTAGCAAAAACACCCAAATTCTCTACCGCGACAGTTGATCCTGCCGTGCCTTCTACTGCGCCACCTCTGCCTTGGCTATCGAAACCGCCAAAAAATCTGCCGCGGCAGACTTCCTACCGTCGTTGTCTCCACAGCCGACTCCCATGTTCGCTTCTTCCGCTGCGCCGGCCGCGTCTTCCACATCATCATCCGTCCCTCCTCCTCATGCTATTATCGTCCCAGATCCCACTAATGATCATACCATGCGCACACGTGGCAAATCCGGTTTTCGTTTACCCGCTAAAGATCGTCTAAATCTCAATGCATCTCTGTCTTCTTCCTCTGTTCCCAAATCTTACAAATTAGCTCTCCTAGATCCTAATTGGGCCGCAGCCATGAAAGATGAATATGATGCTCTCATTCAAAATAATACATGGCAATTAGTTCCTCATCCATCAAACACTAATATAGTTTCCGGCAAATGGGTTTTTCGACACAAATTTAATTCCGATGGAAGTCTTGCACGTTATAAAGCTCGATGGGCATGCCGTGGTTACTCTCAGCAACACGGCATCGATTATGATGAGACTTTCTCTCCAGTTGTCAAACCTAGCACTAGTACTATTCTTAGCATTTTCGTTTCTTCTTTTTGGCCCATCCATCAACTCGATATCAAAAACGCTTTTCTCCATGGCTCTCTTCAAGAAAAAAATGATTGTCAACAACCTCTTGGCTTTGAAAATTCCTCTTATCCTAATCATGTTTCTCTTCTTGATGGCTCAGGATACGTCGAGCTCGTTGGGAACCCCAACAGGAAGGTATGATGAGCACAACCGCAAGTTTCCCTCGGTTATGAAACCAAGGTTATCGAACCAGTAGGAGTAAGGAAACAAATCCAAGGTGTTGCTAACAACTTGGAATCCTACACAACACAACCACAAAACTTTACCCCAACTTATAGTGAGGTAGTCAATCTCACCGGTTTTGCTGAAAACAAAGGATTAAACGTATTGTGTGGAAGATAGTAATTGCTTGCAGAAAGTAAACAGTAAACAGTAGATGGTATATCAATGGTAAAAGAATGGACCAGGGGTCCATAGTTCACTAGAGGTGTTTCTCCTTAAGATAAATAGCATGTTGGGTGAACAAATTACAGCGGGGCAATTGACATATTTGAGAAAGCATAACAATGCATATACTAGACATCTTGATTCCTATGAGATTTGATTAGGCATTACAACATTATACATAGATCATAATCAAACTGCATCTATGACTAATAATCCACCTTCAGGTTATCATCTGAACCCCTTCCAGTATTAAGTTGCAAGTAACAGATAATTGCATTAAGCAAAGTGTGTAAAGTAAATAATACGATTGCCCCATGGACAAAGGATTGTTGTTTTCTCCCTACTAGCAACAACACATCTACAAGCTTAGAGATTCCTGTCACTTCCCCAGATTACTAGAGGCATGAAACCACTATCGAGCATAAATACTCCCTCTTGGAGTTGCTAGCATCTACTTGGCCAAGATACCTACTAACAACGGAAAGCATGCAAGATCACAAATAACATAGACATGATAGAATCAATAATCAATCTGAAATAACATCTCAATATCCATCGGATCCCTGCAAACATGTAAGATTGCAAATAGATGATCTTGATCATGAGCGAAGCTCACAAGATCTAAACATGATAGCATAAAGGAGGAGAACCAACCATCTAGCTACTACATGGACCCGTAATCCAAGGATGAACTACTCATGCATCACACCGAAGGTAGTCATGGTGATGAAGAAGGCCTCCAGGGTGATCTCTCCCCTCCGATAGGGTGCCGGGAAGAGCTTCGGATCGCCCCGATCTAGGGATGGAGATGGTGGCGGCTACAGACTCTTTCGTGGATTTCTGATTGGGTCTTTGATCGGGTCCTTAGGGTTTTCATCCCGGGAGGCTTTTATAGGCGAAGGGGTAAGGTCAGTGGAGCACCAAGGGGCCCACACCCCTGGTGGAGCGCCCCCAGGCCGCGCTGCCACCAGGTGTGGCTGCCCTGGTGCGCCACTTCATCTCCCCTCCGGACTCCGTGTTGCTTCGGGTAAAATATTGACTTTGGCTTTTGTCCCGTCCAATTCCGAGAATATTTCCTTACTAGCTTTTCTGAAACCAAAAACAGCAGAAAACAGGCAACTGGCACTATGGCATCTTGTTAATAGGTTAGTTCTAGAAAATGTATAAAAATACCCCAAAGTGTGAACATAACATAAGGAAGTAGATACTAAACAAGCATGGAACATCAAAAATTATAGATATGTTTATGAAGTATCAACATACCCAAGCTTAACTCCTGCTCATTCTCGAGTAGGTAAGTGATAAAAAGAATAATTTTTTAGGTGACATGCATCATCATATTTCTAAAGCATTGATAGCTGGGATCAAAGTACTCTAAACATAAGCATGAAAGATAGAGTTCTAACAATAAGACATATTAACTATGTTGTAACATGAAAAGGTACAAACAAAAGATCATGAATAACAATGCATTGAAAGACGTTTGTTTGTTTCACATATAGAAAACATAATAAGAGTGGTATTTAGCTTGTACCTCATGGTATAGCAAAACATAAATGCATAGGACACCTTCAAAGTTCATAAGGATGACTAGATACAAATAATTTAAGAGAAAGCAATATCAAAGTAATGAATCAATCAACAAGTTTTGGGACAATGCACATTAAACTAAGAATGACCACTATGCTCTCTCAATAGGTGCATAAATATAGAAGATGGAGACTCAACATAAAAGTAAAAAAGAAAGACCCTTCATAGAAGGAAGCACAGATTCAAGTCAAATAAAGAGCTTCCAAAAATTATGGTACTTATTAGCTTTTAGCTCTCATTGCCCCTATCATAAGCATCTTGAGGTGATTAAGGTTAAAGTGGCGCAAATATGAGGATATGCTTGACAAGTTATAAGTTGAAAATCTCATGCCCTTACTTACGAGTACCGAACCTCATGCTAGTCAACTTTAGTCACGAGTAAGTTCTTGTCATTGTAAGTACATGTGTATCATAGAGAACCACCAACGGGGTACCCCTTGCCCCATGATACAAGAGCTATCCCATACCAAAATGACAAGGCAACAAACAATGAGCATCTCAGTGATCTTTTTATTTTCTATTTGCATAGGTTTTTATTAAGGATGCTTCATAGAATGCTCATTATGGTTATGCTGCAAGTTTCCACCATGATTAGGCATGGCTTAGGCTAGCCGCCCAGGCGTTTCTCTAACACACATACAAATTCCATGAGCTTACAAGCTCCACTTTTATTTCACACCGCCGGGATCCATAAGCAAAAAAACTTGATATCAACTGAATAATAAGTGCAATGTTGAAAGCGTTCCCCATGACAACATGGTTCTGCTAATTCTCAACTTATAAAGCGCAAGCATATACGCAACATAGATGAACACAATGGTTCAAGTTTATTAAGTGCAAGAAAGTAAAGTGTGCCCATCAAGTTTGTGAGAGCTTTAATCACTAATTTTCACATAACAAGTTTAATTTGGAAGGTAGATAAAAACATGAATATACTTGGAATAGCAATAATGCTAATAGGTAGGTATGGTGGACTCTTTGGAATAACTTGGTTTCATTTGGAGTTGGATGCATGAGTGGAACTCATACTTGGTATAGGTGGAGGCTAGCAAATGACCGGGAGCGACCAACTAAGAGAGCAAAAATGGCCATAATCATGCAAAGCGACAAAACATTATTAATTAAAGCATAAAGTGATATTACAAGTCATAAACTAAATAATCATAGAGGCTAAGGTGACTCGTTCATAGTCTTAACATGGTGTAAGCATGCGCCAAGTCAACCCAAATAAAGCATCAAAGGAGAATACCGCAATATTATGCTTTAGAATGCTAAAACAACGCGTGATTCTTTCAAGGCACATTAAGCAATCTCAATTGTTTCGAACAAGTCATTATACAACAATAATCACTAAGCATAAAGTCAAAGAAGCATCAAACATGACATGCTAAAGTCTAGGCCACAGTCTAAACAAGCTCCTTTTGTACCACTTATAAGTATGAAACTTCCTACTCTTTTTCAACACAAATCAAACTTATTTGAAACCACATATGAATGCGGGGGTCCAACCAATTTATTCAGGCAAACTAAGCCAAAGAAAACTAAAAAAATGAATACGCTCCAAGAACAACACAATTGTGCATGAAACAATAAAAATGAAGTGTTTGGAAGAAAACCTGAGATTTTTATTGATGAAGAAGGGGATGCCTTGGGCATCCCCAAGATTTGGCGCTTGTACTTCTTGAATATTTATTGGGGCAATAACGGTGGCATCCCCAAGCTTGAGCTTTTGTCCATACTTCATCTTATCACATTATCCTTCCCTACACTTTAAAATTTTCTTCATATAAAACTTCACACAATCTTCATTAGCAACATTAGTGTATTCAAGCTAATAAGTCTTTAGGTTCAGTTTCAACACAAGTAAAACTTCCATTAAAACACAAGCTACTGTAGCAATTCCTTTTAAAAGTTCAAGTAATTGGCGAGAACTCAAAGAGAAAGGGATTAAGAGGCAAATGCAAGTAATGGCAGAAATCTGTCAAAACAGACCAGCAGGTAAAAACCGATTTTTTCGAAGACCTTCTGTTGCTCAAATCGAAAAGTGATAAACTAACGAAAGTTATATAATAACCTGTGATAGAATCACAAAAAATTACAGCTCAATCTTACCTACAGAGATTTTTCATGATTTTTATAGTGAAGCACAAAAATCTCTTTCGGGACAACAACTTTCCCAAGTCTTACTTCTCTCTCATTAGAGGTTATTGTTGGCACAAAGACCACACAAAAATGATAAGTAGAGGTTATTACAAAAGCAATAACTTCCAATACTCAACAAAAGAAAAACATACTGAATAAAAAATTGGGCTATCTCCCAATAGTGCTTTTCTTTAACGCCTTTGAGCTAGGCATAGGAAGCAAGATTCAAGTATTCTCAAATGAAGAAGCATTAAGAGCAAATTTTGTTTTAATAGGAGAGGCAAAAGGCATCTTTTCTCTCTTCTTAGGGAAGTGTTCTATACCTTTCTTGAATGGGAATTGATATTTAATGGTGCCTTCTTTCATATCAATAATGGCACCAACAGTTCTAAGAAAAGGTCTTCCCAAAATAATAGGACAAGAAGCATTGCATTCAACATCCAAAACATAGAAATCAACGGGGACATAGGTATTGTTAACCATAATAAGAACATCATTAATACTCCCCATGAGTTTGTATTTAGCATTATCATCAAGTTGGACATCTAAATAATAATCTTCCAATGGTGGCAAATCAAGCCTTTCATAAATCTTTCTAGGCATAATAGAGACACTAGCACCAAGATCACATAAAGTTTTGAGATCAAAATCATTCACTTTCATATTAATGATGGGTTCCCAACCATCTTCTAATTTCATAGGAATAGAAACTTTATTTTTCAACTTTTCTTCTTTAATTTTTATGAGAGCATCAGTAATGTGTTTTGTGAAGGCCATATTCATAGCACTAGCATTAGGACTTTTAGCAAGCTTTTGTAGGAACAGAATTACATCAGAAATATTGCAACCATCAAGATCAAAATCAAAATTAGCATCCAAGGTAGTAGAGCTATTGTTTCCCATATTTTCAAGAATTGCAGCGTTTTTATTGGAAAGGTTCCATTGGTTTTAGGCGTTGTTGCAGAAGGAATGGGGACTTCATGTGGTTTGCTAGCATCAACATTGGTGATGGTAATAGTGCAAATGCTATTATTTCTAGCAATTTCATCTTCTCTTTCCCACATAGCATGCAATTCAGCTAACCGTCTAACATTTTCATCAATTCTAACTTGTATGGCATTGGCAGCAGCAAAGGGGTTTTCCATAGTTTTAGGTTTAGCAGCCATTTTATTAATCAAAGAGGATTGTGCTTCAGACAAAGATGATATTTTTTTTCCAGCATTAGAAAATTTGGATTGCAAACTAGGAATTTCCCTATTTAAATTCTCAAGTTGATGACTAATATCTTTCAAAATAGTAGATTGTTCCTCCATGGTTTTAGTAAATAATTTATTCTGCTCATATTGCATTTGCATGAAATTTTTAGTGGCTCTTTCAACTTCTAAAATTCTTTCTTCACTAGGCATTCCAGATTTACCAAGATAACCATTAATATTATTAGAACGGTAAGGCCTATAATTGTTATTACCAAAATTATTCATGTAAGCATTGTTGCTAAAATTACTGTTTCTAATGAAGTTCACATCAATTTGCTCTTCTTGAGCAACCAAAGAGGCTAAGGGAACATGATTTGTATCAATATGAGCTTTTCCATTAACAAGCATAGACATAATAACATCAATTCTATCACTCAAGGAGGAGGTTTCTTCAACAGAATTTACCTTCTTACCTTGTGGAGCTCTTTTAGTGTGCCATTCAGAATAGTTAACCATCGTATTATCAAGGAGCTTTGTTACAACAGCCAAAGTAATGGTCATAAAAGTACCTCCAGCAGCAGAATCCAACATATTTCTTGAAGAATAATTCAGTCCTGCATAAAAAGTTTGGATAATCACCCAAGTAGTCAATCGATGAGTGGGACAATTCTTTACCAAAGATTTCATTCTTTCCCAAGCTTGAGCAACATGTTCATTATCAAATTGTTTAAATTTCATTATTTCACTTCTCATAGATATAATCTTAGTAGGAGGATAGTATTTTCCAATGAAAGTATCTTTGCATTTAATCCAAGAATCAATACTATTTCTAGTTAGGGATAGAAACCATTCTTTAGCTTTTCCTCTCAAAGAGAAAGGAAACAATTTAATCTTAATAATATCTCCATCTATATCCCTATGTTTTTGCATCACACAAAGTTCAACAAAGTTATTAAGGTGAGCAGCAGCATCTTCAGTACCAGCACCAGAGAATTGTTCTTTCATAACAAGATTGAGCAAAGCAGGTTTAATTTCAAATAAAGTAGCTTCAGGAACAGGTGGAGCAATAGGTGTGCACATGAAATCATTGTTGTTTGTGCTAGTAAAGTCACACAACTTAGTATTTTCAAGAGTAGTCATTTTTTGTTTTTTGATAAAGGAAGCAAACCAGTACAACTACTTTTTGTATTTTTGATACAGAAACAAGCAAACAAAACAAAAATAAACTAAGCAAAACAAAAACAAAGTAAAGATATTGGTTGTGAGAGACTCCCCTTGTTAATCTGTCCATGACTCCCTGGCAACGGCGCCAGAAAAAGGCTTGATGGATCATGATACGTCGAGCTCGTTGGGAACCCCAAGAGGAAGGTATGATGAGCACATCAGCAAGTTTCCCTCAGTTATGAAACCAAGGTTATCATACCAGTAGGAGCCAGGAAACAACTCCAAGTTGCTCCTAACAACTTGGAATCCTACACAACACAACCATATAACTTTGCCCCAACTTATAGTGAGGTTGCCAATCTCACCGGTTTTGCTGAAAACAAAGGATTAAACATATTGTGTGGAAGATAGTAATTGCTTGCAGAAAGAAAACAGTAAACATTAGATTGTATATCAATGGTAAAAGAATGGACCGGGGTCCATAGTTCACTAGAGATGTTTCTCCTTAAGATAAATAGCATGTTGGGTGAACAAATTACAGCGGGGCAATTGATAGATTTGAGAAAGCATAACAATGCATATACTAGACATCTTGATTCCTATGAGATTTGATTGGGCATTACAACATTATACATAGACCATAATCCAACCGCATCTATGACTAATAATCCACCTTCAGGTTATCATCCGAACCCCATCCAGTATTAAGTAGCAAGCAACAGATAATTGCTTTAAGCAAAGTGTGTAAAGTAAACAATACGATTGCCCTTGGACAAAGGATTGTTGTTTTTTCCCTAGTAGCAACAACACATCTACAACCTTAGAGATTCCTGTCACTTCCCCAGATTACTAGAGGCATGAACCCATTATCGAGCATAAATACTCCCTCTTGGAGTTGCTAGCATCTACTTGGCCGAGATAGTTACTAACAATGGAAAGCATGCAAGATCAAAAATAACATAGACATGATAGAATCAATAATCAATCTGAAATAGCATCTCAATATCCATCGGATCCCCGCAAACACAACATGTATGATTACAAATAGATGATCTTGATCATGAACGGAGCTCACAAGATCTAAACATGATAGCACAAAGGAGGAGAACCAACCATCTAGCTACTACATGGACCCGTAGTCCAAGGATGAACTACTCACGCATCACACCGGAGGCAGTCATGGTGATGAAGAAGGCCTCCAGGGTGATTTTTCCCCTCTGGCAGGGTGCCGAGAAGAGCTTCGGATCCCCCCGATCTAGGGATGGAGATGGCGACGGCTACAAACTCTTTCATGGATTTCTGATTGGGTCTTTGATCGGGTCCTTAGGGTTTTCATCCCTAGAGGCTTTTATAGGCGAAGGGGCAAGGTCTGTGGAGCACCAGGGGGCCCACACCCCCTGGTGGCGCGCCCCCTAGGCCGCGCTGCCACCAGGTGTGGCTGCCCTGGTGTGCCACTTCGTCTCCCCTCTAGACTCCGTGTTGCTTCGGGTAAAATATTGACTTTGGCTTTTGTCCCGTCCAATTCCGAGAATATTTCTTTACTAGTTTTTCTGAAACCAAAAACAACAGAAAACAGGCAACTGGCATCGTGGCATCTTGTTATAGGTTAGTTTCGGAAAATGTATATAAATACCCCAAAGTGTGAACATAACATAAGAAAGTAGATACTAAATAAGCATGGAACATCAAAAATTATAGATATGTTTACAACGTATCAACATCCCCAAGCTTAACTCCTGCTCATCCTCGAGTAGGTAAGTGATAAAAAGAATAATTTTTGAGGTGACATGCATCATCATATTTGTAAAGCATTGATAGCTGGGATCAAAGTACTCTAAACATAAGCATGAAATATAGAGTTCTAACAATAAGACATAGCAACTGTGTTGTAACATGAAAATGTATAAACAAAAGATCTTGAATAATAATGCATTGAAAGAAGTTTTTTTGTTTCACATATAGAAAACATAATAAGAGTGGTATTTAGCTTGTCCCTCATGGTATAGCAAAACATACATGCATAGGACACCTTCAAAGTTCATAAGGGTGACTAGATACAAATAATTTAAGAGCAAGAAATATCAAAGTTATGAATCAATCAACAAGTTTTGGGACAATGCACATTAAACTAAGAATGACCACTATGCTCTCTCAGTAGGTGCATAAAGATAGAAGATGGAGATTCAACACAAAAGTAAAAAGAAAGGCCCTTCATAGAAGGAAGCAGGGATTCAAGTCAAATAAAGAGCTTCCAAAAATTATGGTACTTATTAGCTTTCAGCTCTCATTGCCCCTATCATAAGCATCTTGAGGTGATTAAGGTTAAAGTGGCGCAAATATGAGGATATGCTTGACAAGTTATAAGTTAAAAATCTCATGCCCCTTACTTACGAGTACCGAACCTCATGCTACTCAACTTTAGTCACGAGTAAGTTCTTGTCATTATAAGTACATGTGTATCATAGAGAACCGCCAACGGGGTACCCCTTGCCCCATGATACATGAGCTATCCCATACCAAAATGACAAGGCAACAGACAATGAGCATCTCAACGATCTTTTTATTTGCTATTTGCATATGTTTTTTATTCAGGATGCTTCATAGAATGCTCATTATGGTTATGATGCAAGTTTCCACCATGATTAGGCATGTCTTAGGCTAGCCGCCCATGCGTTTTTCTAATACACATACAAACTCCATGAGCTTACAAGCTCCACTTTTATTTCACACCGCCGGGATCCATAAGCAAAAGAACATGATATCAACTGAATAATAAGTGCAATGTTGAAAGCGTTTCCCATGACAACATGGTTCTGCTAATTCTCAACTTATAAAGCGCAAGTATATACACAACATAGATGGACACAACGGTTCAAGTTTATTAAGTGCAAGAAAGTAAAGTGTGCCATCAAGTTTGTGAAGATTTAATCAGTAATTTTCACATAACAAGTTTAATTTGGAAGGTAGATAAAAACATGAATATACTTGGAATAGCTTCAGATCCCCCCGATCTAGGGATGGAGATGGTGGCGGCTACAGACTGTTTCGTGGATTTCTGATTGGGTCTTTGATCGGGTCCTTAGGGTTTTCGTCCCGGGAGGCTTTTATAGGTGAAGGGGCAAGGTCGGTGGAGCACCAGGGGGCCCACACCCCCTGGTGGCGCGCCCCCAAGGCCGGCGCCGCGACCAGGTGTGGCCGCCCTGGTGCGCCACTTCATCTCCCCTCCGAACTCCGTGTTGCTTCGGGTAAAATATTGACTTTGACTTTTGTCCCTTCCAATTCCAAAAATATATCCTTACTAGCTTTTCTGAAACCAAAACCGGCAAAAAATAGTCAACTAGCACCGTGGCATCTTGTTAATATGTTAGTTCCGGAAAATGTATAAAAATACCCCAAAGTGTGAACAAAACATAAGAAAGTAGATACTAAACAAGCATGGAACATCAACAATTATAGATACGTTTACGACGTATCACTTCTTCAAAAATCTCTTTATGGTCTAAAACAAGCACCACGGGCTTGGTTTCAACGTTTTTCTACTTATGTTCAAACAATTGGCTTTACTCCTTCTCGTTCTGACACTTCTCTCTTCACCTTTCATCATAATACCGACACCGCTTATCTACTTCTCTATGTTGATGATATTATTCTCACAGCTTCCTCACAACACTTTTTAGATCATATTATCTCTCTTCTTCACAAAGAATTTTCTATGTCTGATCTAGGTCTTCTTCATCACTTCTTAGGTATTGCTGTCATCCGTGACTCATCTGGTATTTTCTTATCTCAATGTTAGTACATCCTAGATCTTCTTTCTTGTGCTGGTATGCTTGATTGTCAACCGTCTCGTACTCCTGTTGATACAGGTTCAAAACTTTCTACCGATGGTGATCCCTTTTCTAATCCTTCTCTTTATCATAGTCTTATCGACGCCCTTCAATATCTTACTCTTACTCGTCCTGAAATTTCTTTTTCTGTCCAACAAGCTTGTCTTTACATGCATGATCCTCGTGTTCCTCACTTCAACCATGTCAAATGTATTCTTCGGTATCTCAAAGACACATTAGATTTAGGTCTTCATATAAACAAATCCTTTCCTACCTCGTTGACAACTTACTCTGATGCAGACTGGGCTGGTTGCCTCGATACTCGACGGCCCACATCCGGATTTTGTGTTTTTCTTGGTAACAATTTGGTTTCTTGGTCTTCAAAAAAGCAGGTTACGGTTTCTCGCTCGTCAGCCGAAGCTGAGTATCGCAGTGTGGCTCATGCGGTTGCTGGTACGGTTTGGTTGCGCCAGTTACTGTCAGAGCTGCATCGCCCTATTAAGCAAGCTACTATTATTTACTGTGATAATATTTCAGCTGTTTACATGTCAGGCAATCCGGTTCAACACCGTCGTACCAAGCATATAGAGATCGGCATTCATTTTGTTCGAGAGAAGGTGGCTCTCGGTCAAGTTCGTGTTCTACATGTGCCTACTTTAGCTCAGTTCGCTGATATCTTTACTAAATGTCTGGCGACTACTCTGTTTCAAGACATTCGTTTCAATCTCAACGTCGTCGAGCCTACCGTTAACACTGCGGGGGGATGTTAGAATACAACTCTTGTTAGGATTAAGAGTCCTAGTCGGTTTGTTATAGGGCTATGCCGGTGCACCTAGACCCTCATATATACCTCATTGCCACAATACTGTCATCGATTATTATTATTTAATAGCTTAAGCCTGAGAGGCAGCGAGCTCTCTGAGAGCTCCTGAGCGCGTCTTATGGTCCTTTCTCTCTGCCTGTGTGGGCCCTTTTTCTCGCTCGACGTGGGCCTTTCAACGCGCAATACCCCAAGCAGTCTCTCAAACACTCGATACAGTATGAGAGAGGCGACTAGGAGGCGAGCTCGAGTTCTGGTTCTTCCGTCGGTGACCTTGCCGCTCCTCCCCGCCTCTGCCCGCATCGCCGTCTCTAGAGGGTGCCCAGAAAAGCTATGTGCGACCCTGTGAAGGTGGCGGCGGGGCAGTCTTTACTCTTCTCGCGGATCATCCGCGGGTCTCCAGGCGTCCAGGCACAGGTGGCGCATGGCGGGTGGTGGCGGCGCGGCTGCGGTCGTGCGGGGCGGCGCTGCGGGCATGATGTGCGGCTCTAGAAGGGGGGGGGGGGCGTCGGCTGCTGGAGTTCCTTTTATCTCCCAAATGTGATGATCTAACACAGGGACAGATGCGGTGGCGTGGAAACCTAGCCCGCCTTGACATTTCTCTCGTGGCAGTCGTAGTCGCCATATCTCCTATCGCCGCTGCTGATTGGTCATCTCCAGGTGGTGCCCGGCAGACGCGGCACACCGTAGCCATTTTTTGGTATGGCCAGCCAACCCCGCGCGCCGCCGCGGTCGGCCTCCTCCACGTGCTCACATTCTATGCAATTCTACAATGCATGCTGCGCCTTGTGTCGATGTAGCGGATGCACACATACAATGGGATCCAGGCGGGTTCTTCTGAACCAGGACTGGCCAACATGAGCAGAACCATATTGAACGTCGATTAGTCGATCATGGAGGATGCGGAGGATTCAAACTAATTGTATGCATGAGTGACTTGTCAGCACCTTGGAAACAGGTATAGTCGCAATCTGTGAGTCAGCTGTTCTAATCCCTTTGAAGGCCAGACAATCTCGATGCCAAAGTGGAGCTACCAATTTCTGCGACCTTTGCACGCCATTGCTGTGGGACAAACTATTTTTTTGCCGGGACGGTAGTGTAAGGGCATCTGAGCCCGTCTCAACGCGTCTGCGCAGACGTGCGTGCGTGGCCTCCGAGCGGGTTATCTGCCAGATGAAGGGCCCGGTGTTTCTCTTGCTTTAGTTCGTCCGATGCGTCCGGCTTGACCCATCCGTGCATCTAATTTAGGAAATGGTTGGGTCGTCCCGGATAGCGTGCGCGGCCTCCCATGTCCTCCCGCGCGGGCCGAGGACCCGCTTGCCAGCGACCCAACAGCTGTCTTCCACTAGCCATCAATGGAAGACTGCTCCAAAGGTTGGCCACACTGCTGGCGCCGGCCGGCGCCTGCCCTCCTGCCGCGACGCTTCAATGCCGTCGCTTCAGCCTCCACGCTGGCATCCGATGCCGGGCCATTTTAACTGGCCGCCCTCGGCCATCATCCTCAACATCGACTGTACTCTCCTCCTCCCCCAATCCTCCACTCCTACTAGTTAGCCATGGCTGACGACATTGGATCGAGGGGAGGACGTCCAGGACGAACTCCGGATCCTGGCCATGGACGTCCAGGGAGGCGTGGAGGACGTGACCAAAGCAGCGCGCCGCCAAGCTCTCCCTCACCGATGTCGTTGCCCGATTTTCTCGACACCGGCATCGAGTTCGTCGTGCCCATCCACTTTAGCATGGCGCGGGATAGGTTGCTCCTTCTCCGCAAATTCACGTCACTGGTCGACGACGCACCGCCCCAACAGGTCATTCTGCGGGCATCCGGTGTCAATACCACCATGTACCCAGTGGAGGTGCTATTCTACCGCCTCGGCCAGATGTTACTCGCCACCAGATCAAAGTGGGCAACGTCGTCATGTTCAAGTACGACGGCGAAGGAAAGCTCGCTGTCAGCATCTTCGACGACACCATGTGTCGTTGCTGCTACCACCCCGACTCCGACTCCGACTCCTCCGAGGAGTAGGCTAGGCTGTGCACTCGCCATGTATAATGTAGAAACGTGGAGAATGTGATGGAAAATTTTATTCGAGTCTTCAAATATATTATAAGCAAACACCACTCGAACTATGCGCCGCCTAGGGCTCTGGCGGCGCCGACGGGTCAATAAGACCCCATTCTTTTTCGAGAGAGCGGTAGATCGCTTCCTGCGTCTGCAACTCCTCTACAGTTTGGGCGAGGCGAGCACACATGTATGAGTCGTTGGGATTGACCTGCACCGCTTCCCGGAGCTCGTCACACACGTCTGCGAGCGCAACACGCCGTCGGTGCTCTGGCAGAAAGACGCGGTCCATCACCTCCCACGAGAAAGGCTCGCCGGTGATCCTGTTGCAGTTGTAGTGAGTGCGCCGCCGGTGGTTGAACGTCAGCGTGTATATCTACGGGTGCCCCAGAATCGGAGGCGGCAACACGTCCGGTTCCTCCGACGGGTCCGACCACCACGACGGCAACATGCGCTCGGGGGGCGGTGGGACTTCTGGGCGATTGTCGGGGTTGCCAGTGCGACGACGCGGACAATCAGACATGGAGGTCCATGGGGGTGTGATTTCTGGTTGTGCTTACATTGGCTGGCCTCCCCTTTTTATGGACACGCCTGGACGCGACGTGAAACCCGAGAGAGGCGAAAATCGACGGGAAAGAAAGACGAGAGGCGGTGGAAAAATACACCGACGCCGGCGTCGATGATGGGCCTTTTGCCAAGCGCAGACAGATAGGTCGCGCTGCTGGGCGCGGTTGGCCGGACAGGCCAGAGCGTGACCCAAAAGCAACCACGACCCGACTCAAACATACATAATCGGCGTTTCAGTCATCCGTTTGGTCGGCCCGGTGGTGATGCCTAACACCTGATGTACTCCCTGGGCCACTCTTGGGTGATGGGTTGAGGGCATGGGCTCGGCCCAACAGATCAAGCCATGCAGATGTGAAGATAAAAGGGCACCGGAGGTCAACCCGGGAACGCATCGAATACTATAACTGAACTGAACTCCTCACTCCTCACTCCTCTGGTCTGTCTTCTTCTTCCTCTGCTCCACTAGGATCCCCTTCTTCTTCAGCTTCGGTTGCTACCACAATCAATCATTGTATTCAGTTTGTATCGACCTCACGCCCCGATCTTCACCGGCGGCAACGGGTGTGTGGCAGTGTCCACCTGCTTGCCCCGCGTCCTCCACGCCTCTGCCTCCCCGCGCTGGAGTTCCCCTTCTGCGACCCAGCGCGAGATCCGCCGCCCGTGCTCTGCCTCGTCTGCGTCCTCCACGCCTCTGCCTCCCCGCGCGATCTCCGCCGCCCGTGCTCTTCCTCTTCCGCGCGCTCGACAGCCGCCAGCAGCCGCCGCCAAGGCCCCGCACTGCAACCCCGCCGCCGGTCACCGTCGCCTTGCCGTTCGCGTCCGCCTACGCCTCCAGCAACCGCAAGGGCGAGGACGCACGCCAGCCAGGCCCTTCTCGGTTGGAGGGAGGAAAGGGAGTTCAGGCCAGATCCGGACTACCAGGGGTGGCGAGTCGAATCGGAGGACAATTTCTACACGAGGTGAGCATTTGCCGGCGCTCCAGGTCTAGTTATTTTTGTTGTTGTGATGTTTGGTGTCTTGGGGAACTAGAGCCTAGAGGTTAATGGTTCCTTTTTCTATGGTAATTTTGTCATGTCAGCGTCATGTGAAGTTGAGCTTTATTAACTCTAGCGTCTCATAGTTGTAGCAGCACTGCTTCCGCAGAGGATAGATTAATGGCTGGCACTTTGGTCGAAAACTAGCCAGTGGATGGTGGATCCTCATCAACCGAGGAGATACCAAGTGATCAACAAAGGTATTGTGGGGGAATCTTTGGCGGAATGGAGGTCGTGCACTCGAGCGAGCAAGTTGAGGATGGAACACCACCATCCACTTCACCAGTTAACTCTGACATTGAAGACGATGAGTGTGGTATTTCACCAGCTAACTCTGACAGTGAAGACGATGAGTGCGGCATGTTGTTTATCTTATCTTGCATTTGTCCATATTGTTGGAATGGCAGAACTGTGTATTGCATCAGTCTAAACAGACCATATACAATGTACAATGTGCAGGGAACTAGAGAAATCTATACATTCTTAGCACATTTACCTGTTTCTGTTTTATCTGAGCATAATAATTGTTTAAAATTATCTCTTTCCAATGTTACTGTTATGCCTGTGCAGTTTGGATCTGTTTAATCATTATAGTGCTCTATAATAAAAATATCAACTGATTTGGTTGTCTTGCTATGTGCTACATCTAGGAATTTAACGAAATTTCACAACTTATTTTTATGCACTATATCTGAGCTTGAGCGGTGCCTTACATTGCCTATTCGGAACTTATTTGGACTTCACAGTTGTGAAATTCTGGATTGATTTTATCGTGCTTAGAATAAATATATGCAGTCTGTTGGTCTGTAGTCACCACTTTCTCAGAAAATTAAGCTACGTTATGGTTTCAATGGAAATTGTAATAATTTTGTGCAATGATGAACTAGGAGTTTGGATGGGTCACAAATAGTTGCCTGTCTATTTAATTTTTTGTAAAACAAATACTATTTGTGTTTCGTAATGTTAGTCCATTTGGCTTTGTCCTAAGTCAAACTTTCTTAACTTCGGACTAGTTTATACAACAAAAGTAACATATGGGGCACCAAACTAGCATCATTAGATACGTTATCAAATATATGTTTACATTGTATTTATTTGGTGTTGCATATGTTGCTACTTTTTTCTATTGATGAAGTTTGACTTAGGAAAAAACTAAATGAACTAACATTGTGAGACGGAGGCAGTAGTTACCTTTGAATCTCTTGAAACATATGCTCGTTACATACATTTAGCTAATTATGGTATTGCAATGAATCCTTGGCAAACTCAACGAGTCTATGCTAAGTGTTATACGACTAGTGCTGAACCTATCCTGGGTATGTGATATTGATTCAAATGTATCTGCTTTTGCACTATGGTAACTGAAATTTGAAGAATTTTGATGACGTGTTTGCTTGTGGGACATGCAATAGCATTCGTAATTATAGTTCACATCAAAATGCTAATTGGAATTTCATTCAAAGCACAAATGGTGGATATCTGTACGAAGGTAGTTTACTGAAGCATCCCTTAAATTAAAAATATTGAGGTTTTGGAGTTATTTGTTTGAAGCTCAGCTGGTTTATGCTGAACCTGGACTAAGCTGAGCTCAAATAACTTTTAGTTTATGGATGAATTGGCAAAGGTAATGGTGGAATACTAAGAATATCACATATTTATAGTAGCAAGAAGCAACCAGTTCTCACACGTTGAAGAATACTTACTTATTCAACACTTGTTATGTTACATGGTGTCTGTCATGTTGGAGTTCCATTGGGGTTGGATACGTATTTCGTGAAAAATTTGCCGCTTAACTAGCATTGCTTTTAAAGCCTGACCTCACATGTCTGGTTCAACCACATGTCCAAGCTGGTAGAGTGGATTAACTAGGAGAAAAGATGTATTCCTAGTTATTTTGATTAGCTTAAAGCGGTCGGTATTACCTTGTCCAATTGATTCACCTCATGCTTCCTAAGCAGATACACCACCAACCTGCCTAGTGCTCATTACACAGCCGTAATTGGCCATATGATTTTGTATTACCTTGTTTCTGTATGCTCCATCACATGCCATAGTTAGCAAGAAGGTCATGCACTACCTTGTTTCTATCATCACTTGTCATTTTTGACAATGGTGTTATTTAAATGAAACTGGTCTGGCTTTTATTTTCAAAAGGGACATAATTTACTATCTTAGCTATTTGAAGTCCTGATAAGATGATTTGCTTCCTTATATTTACTTTCAGTCTTTGTAATTTAATAATGATTTTAGCATTAAGTTTTTTTTTGAATTGTTTTTTACTACTTGTATTAGGTTCAAGGCCTTCAGAATTGTATGGAAAATTTACATGGATGATTGATAAGTTTTCCCTAATTAATAAGAGGGAGCTAAGGAGCAATTCATTTGAAGTTGGTGGCCATAGATGGTATGATCTTCGTATGGATATTAATTAGAGTTATCATTGCATTTTTGAATTTTTTTTATGGTGCCGCATCTTTAGCTTCAACGAGGTGCATCCAGATCGATGAATGTGGTCAGAACAGAGGATGTGTGGGGCTAAATTTTCTTGGGTAGAAGCATGGTTAGATATTTCAGGACGGCTGTTGTTTGATGACCCTGTTATTGAATAATGTAGTGTGAATGTTAGATAACATCCTGAACATAAGTAAGCATTTGTTATTGCAAACAACTTCAACTAGTTTAAACAAGAGCCATAGAAGATCTTTCGTTCATGGAACACATGATATGAGGGCTAAAATTTGGGTCGAAGCACTGTAGGGGTTTTTCAGGACGCTTGTTCAGAACGTGGAACATTGGGTTGAAGACCGAGAGGCATGATGGCTTCCTGGGCTCCAGGGAGCCCGTTTTTTGAATGTTTACAATTTTGAATTTAAAAGTTTCAAAAATTTCTGAAAAAAATACAATGATGTATCCAACTATGTGTTCGATCAGCGTGTAAAATTTCAGCTCAAAATACTTTGTTTTTTAGGCTCAGCAAAAATGACAAGTTGAGCTTTTGTCGTCGGTGAATAGTGTTAAACAGTACACTAAAGTGATGATTTTGTCATTTTGTGCGATGTTGTCTGTTTTGCTGAGCCCAAAATACGTAGTATTTCGAGCTGAAAATACACACAGTGGTAGATTTCATGGTTGGCTATTTCGGAGTTTGGAAAATAGCAAATCACCTGGGCTTAGCCCAGGAGCCATCACGCTTATTCGGTTGAAGATACCGTTATTAAATTATTTGGTGTGAATTTTTTTTTTTGAGGGGAATTTAGTGTGAAATTCAGACAACACCCCAAATATATGTAAGCATTTGTTATCCGAGAACTAACAAGAGCCATAGAAGATCCCTCATGCAAGCAAACACAATTTAACCACAGAAAAATTGTTTTTTCTATCCTCATCGCCAACCCAAGAACACAGTTCCCACCACTTCTCTTCATGGCATCCCCTCCCCTTTATCCACGTATGTCCTCCCTCTCCATCCTTCCTCCTCTCTTCTCATGCCTTAGCTCTGTTCTCCTAATTCGCTTTGCTTTTTCACTATTTTTGGTTATCCAAATTCGCACCCTGTTGACCCTTATCGTCGCTGACCCAGCAATCCTAGTAACTGTGACATGGGCTTGTTTCTTCCTGCTAGATGTATGGGCTTGTTTCTTCCTGCTAGCTGTGACTAAATTGTCTGCACTTCTTAAACTTTGCAACTAGAAGGTGACAACACAACCAAGTTTTTATGCATTTATTGCGATAGCTCAGAGTAGATCCGCTATTTTTACATTTACTTTGGACAACCATCAGCTAACAGTGAATTAATGAACGAAGGGCCGAAGGACTTAGGCCAGGCCGACTACAGCATTCTTAGCATAGCTAAAGCCTGAAGCGGACCATGTGGATAGGCGTCTTAGTGGACATATGGGTGTGAACAGATACCGCATTAACCTTGCTTCCTTTGGCACACAAGCACTCTTTATCAACTTGCTGGTGGCAGCTCATTTAAGCAGCAGTTGTTCTCTTGCTATCTGAATTTTCTGTGAGCAGCCTATAGTTTTAGCATGTAGTGCCATAGAGTGGAAAGGCCAATTTATTATTAAATGTGTGTGGAGTGCCCGGTGGCCAGTATCACTTGGCTTGAAGTGCTCTCCTGGGTTCGATCAACTCCCGGCTGGGCAGGTTTTCACCGAATGGTGGGCTACCGCTGTCCAGAGCGTTCCGCGCCTCTTAGGAAGGGAACGAGCTCTCTAATTCAACTCACTGCCTGGTAAATTTGGAATAAGCACAACGTTTGACCCCGCATTGCTGGTTCACACTATCAAGGATGAGGTAGCCGTCTGGGTCTCTTCAGGCGCGACTAACCTCCAGCTTCTGCTCGCAGGCAATTAAGCTGTTTTGCTTGTTCTTTTCTTTTTCGCTAGCTCTTACTCCTGGCCCTAGTATTGGTCTGTAATAGAAAGGAAGTATTTTTTTTCCACTCATCATGCATCGAGGCGCAATCCATTGTTTTTCTCAAAAAAAAAGTCTATTTGACCTTTGATTCCAATTCCTTTGATATGCTTATGTGTATACTTCCATCTTCAATTAGCAGTAGTTTCATAGGAAAAACCAAGCTTATCTTTGCTGGAACTTGCAAAATGCTATTGGTGTCGTCCTTCATGCCGAGGAAGGGAAGCGGTATTTTTTACTAATAGAACTAGGACATGTTCTATTATTTATTTTATTTTTGCTATCGTGTTTTTTGTTTCCCATTTACTTTGCTGTGTCATCTAACATTTAAATATAAACTAGTACTCCCTCCGTCCCAAAATAAATGACTTCGTTTTGTCTAGATTCGCATGTATCTAGACTTGCTTTAGTGTAAGATGCATTCGAATCTAGACAAATGCAAGTCACTTATTTTGGGACGGAGGGAGTATTAATGTTTGCCTTTAGACTTATAGGTCAAGCCTTCTGCATCAAAATTTGAGATCTATGAGTTGACTTTCAGGTACATCTTGATTTATCCACAAGGATGTGATGTTTGCAATCACTTTTCACTCTTTCTTTGTGTTGCCAACCATAATATGCTGCGCCCAGGTAGATGAAATGCTCTATATATTGTCAACCATGGCAATCGTCTGACTGCCCAACTGTTATCTTCAACGTCGTTCCTTTTTTCAGGATGGAGACATCTTGCACAGTTTACAATAGCTGTAATTAATAGGAACCCTATGAGATCGAAGATTTCTGGTGAGTTTGATATACCACTATTTGGTTTGGCTAGTAAAATTTGCTTGACATCTGCATGTGAAGTTTAACCAATGTAGTGTTGCAGATACACTGCACCTATTTTGGAAAGCAGAACATGATTGGGGTTGGAAAAAATTTATGGAATTATCAAAGCTACATGACGGCTTTGTTGTTGAGGATGTTCTAACCATCAAAGTTCATGTTCAAGTTATTAGGTATCTGTTTCCTGCGGTTCTCTGAGTTAGATTTTTCATTTTCGGGTGCAAATGGCTGGACTAGTGCTGCCATCAGTTATTTTGGAGTTGAGAGTATGCATTTACTTTACATAACCATGTCTGCTTCTGTATTGTAATATTTGAGGGAGAAGGTAGACCGCCCATTTCGTTGCCTTGATGGTCAGTACCGGAGGGAACTAGTTAGGGTGTATTTGTCAAATGTGGAACAAATTTGCCGGCGCTTTATTGAGAGAAGAACAATCAAGCTTCGCAAGTTAATTAAGGATAGAGTCAGATGGTCCAGGTTAGAGATCTGTCTTTTGAGCACATTCACTGTCTTGTGGCCAAGCTCATTTTAAGCAAATTCAATGCAAAATTATGATTGTTTTGTGCCAATCGGATGTTTACTTGGCAAGTTGCAGAGTCAAAGCATTCTGGCTGGGAATGGATCCAATTGTGCGCCACCACATGGCAAGAGGAAAGACTGGCACTATACTGAAAGCTCTAGTGAAACACTTTTTTATAGAAAAGGAAGTTACATCAACCTTAGTAATGGACGCACTATATAGCGGGCTCAAGGCTCTTGAATATAAGAGCATGAACAAAAATGGCTTGTTAAAATTAACAGGGACTGGCGCTCGAAGCACTTCTATGGTGCTGGTTGATCAGGATATGTTTGTCTTGGCCGATGATGTGATACTCTCGCTTGAAAGAGCTACCCTAGACCCACTGCCGCAGCAACCATTGCCTACACATGATGATAAAAGTTCACAGAACCCCCTCAAGGTATAAATATTTCTCTTTTACCAGTTTGCACTGCTATTTCATCATATGAACTCTGAAAAGTTTTACTTTTGTATTTCGTGTTCGAGCTCTAAATTAGAAATAGGATATGAACGTTAATTGCAAAATTAACTGAATCTTCAACCTTACCATCATGCCAGCCATCTGGTTATTTAGTTTTACCAAAAGATAAATCGAGGCTGTATTCATATTTGATACAAAAAATACTTGCTCTTAACCTTCAACAAACTAAGCGTTCCTAAATAATAATATTCTGAAATAGAATTCTTTAACATGGGCTATGTTGGTTGTTGAGAAAATCAAGGAAATTTTGTTTTAGGTTGTTGAGAAAATCTACCCTTTGGAAGGAGTGTGGAGGACTAACCATCACCAATTGGGTCATTCAATAGCATATAGGATTTTTGACTTGATGAGTTTTTGTTCAACTCTACGGAAGATTCCTAATAAATGTTTGATTGTAGGATGGCAGCTCAGGTGCCGACTTCAAGAAAGATTGTACTGAGCATAATAAACGACTTATAGAGCTCGGCTTGAAGACATTGGAATTTTTTGCCGTGGCTCATATATTCAGGTGCGAAGTTTCTTCTAGTTCAGCATGTCCATCTTGTCTTGGTATTGTTCTCCGTAACTTGAAATGACAATTCACAGCCCTTAATGCTACACTTGACATGTCCGATCGTTCTGTTAATATGGTACTTCGGTGCATGGCTCTGCTGTTGATAGTTGCCATATGTGGCAAGAGCATACCGTTGCTATTATTAGTGACTTGAATGATTCTGATGCCAATTCTTTTCCTTGGGGAAACCAGAAATCCCATGATGAAATCTTACATCATAAAATTCCTGTATGGATTATGGCTTCCATGCGCATCTTACAGAAGTCTTGAATCAGTGAAATTGAAGTGAAATACCAAGAAGGGGTGGCTTTGAAGCACCAAGAGGAGCTCATTCGTGAAGAGGAAGCCGCTTGTCTTGCCAAAATTGAACTTAGGGCCAAGCGCAGTGCTGCTGAGAAGGAAAAACGCATCCGTGAGAATGAAAAACGCATCCGGAAGAATCAGGTTTGTCTTTTCAGTTGTGCCTGTCATAATAGATTTTCATTTATGTTACTACTTTCTGGTATAAACATCTGTAGTTCTGGATCTCTTGGATTCCATTTTTTGACATATTTTTCCCTTCAGTCTGTTTAAATGTTATTTCGAACGTGCAGTTGGATCATTGGAGATTGCAATGTTGTCATCTCATTCATGTCATCGTTATTTATTGAGAACATCTTTTATAATGTTCCCCATCTCTCTTGCCCAGGCCAAACAGAAGAACAACAATCAGAATAATGGTAACGGGAGAAATGAAAAGACGGGCATCAAGGCCATAGTTCTAGAGAGTTGCCCATCAGATGATAGAATCCTGGATGATTTCTCAAGTCAAGCGGAAGAAGTGATCTCAAATGCCGAGGACCCTGAAGAAGTATCTGATGTCTCGGATAACAGAGGTGGTAATTCAGAGGTTCTTTATGATCTTAATGATCGTGTATCTAGTCCTGTTAATTGGGAAAAAGGCGCTTCATTACCTAAAGGTGGTGATGTGCAAAATGAGCAAGCAGGAAAGATGACTTCCTTTGTACAAAATGACTTGGTTACTTCAGCTATCTTTAATGGATCACATGTGGGAGGTGCCTGGACGAATGTCAAATCCTCATCCAATAGGTATATTTTGATATTATTAATCTTCCCCATTCGTCGCTTGATATTTATCATCCTGTATTTTATGATTCAGGGGAAATAACCAGGGACATAAGGATACTGATTCACGAACAGGACCGGCACAGGGTGGATCAAAATCAGTTCCTAATGGCTCTTTTGGATCTGACAACTCGAAGGACCTTAGTAATGAGGCTGAGGTACGTAGAAAAGATGACTGACGCAAAGCTGCATTCGCACCCCACACACATCATTTACATAATTCACACCCACCACCCACCCGCCCCCGCGTCTTTCTGCACACACTAATACTCAAACTGCCAACCAGAGAAAGCTCAAAAAATCGAGGACGAAGAAAGTGATGCGGCCTGATATCATCTTGTCCGAGCTGAGAGACGCGATGGTCCTGCTGGACGAGGACACGCTGAGGAAGAAGAACCAGGATGATCTCATGTCTATCCAACCAGAGCAGAGATGCATGTCATATTTGCTGGCGCAGAATAACAACAGTGTAATGTTGTCAATCAATGCTCTAAAGAAGACAAATAGCTTCAAGGGATTCATCAATAAGAGCATCGACTTGCTGAAGAGGGACAAGCAGCACAAGATCCGGAAAAAAAAGGCGGAGCTCATTGGCACTGAAGTGAATTGCAATAACCTACTCAAGCGACTGATGGAGGGCAACGAGGTATCCAAGCAACAGCTGAAAATAGTTTCTATCATCGGTGTTGGAGGATTAGGGAAGACAACCATTGCTAAAGTTGTCTACGAGAAGCTTAAAGTGCATTTTGATTGTGGTGCTTTTATTTCTGTGTCATTTAATCCTAACATTGCAAAGATCTTCAAGAATATTCTCCATCAATTTGGTAAGACGAACACTGACAGCAACAACGAAGATCAGCTCATCAACGAGCTAAAAGAGTTTCTTCGAAACAAGAGGTATGTATGTGTCCTTATTTGCATGTTACAAAGGAAAATACAATATAATAGGTTCTGGAAATTTTCATCCATAGCAATTTGAGTTTAGGGTGCCCCCGAAAATTTAATTCCATCTATGGGAATGGATGGGTACTGTACTACCTAAACAAAAATATCAATTTGACAAAAGATAGGTGAAAGTAGCATGTTAATGTTGCAAGTTTCAACACACAAATATATCTGTTTTCTAGAAAAACACACTAATATATGACCTTTTGTTATTCACTTGTAGGTACTTCGTTGTTATCGATGACATATGGGATCTATCTGTGTGGGATAAAATCAAATGTGCACTGGCTGAGAATAACTGTGGAAGTAGATTAATTACAACAACTCGTAATCGTAATGTTGCCCAGCATGTTGGTGGTGTTTATCAACTGAAACCTCTTTCAGTTATTGACTCAGGAAAATTATTTTACCAAAGAATATTTGGAGCTGAACAAAAACGTCCTCCCATTGAATTGGCTGAAATATCTGAAAGCATTTTGAAGAGATGTGGTAGAATACCATTGGCAATCATTACAATAGCTAGTGTGTTGAAAAGTAAGTTGGGAGATGAGAACACACACAAGTATTGGTCCAAGGTGAACCAATCCTTAGGCATTGAGCTAGAATGTTCTGCTATGAAGAACATGAGAAAGATATTATCAGTCAGCTACAATGAGCTACCTTTGCATCTAAAGAATTGCTTATTATATCTAAGTATATTTCCAGAAGACCATGTGATTGAAAGAGAACAATTAGTATGGAGATGGATAGCCGAGGATCTCATTCCTGAAGTACATGGCCGTACTTCGGAGCAAGTAGGAAATGAGGTATTCAATGAGCTTATAAATAGAAGTTTGATACAGCCCACAGATATTCAGTATGATGGTACAGCACTAGGTTGTCGAGTTCATGACATGATACTTGAGCTTATTATATCAATATCTACGAAGGATAATTTTGTTACCATAGTAGATCATCAGGAGAGAAAATTTGAACTTCGGAAGATACACAGGTCCTACAAAGTTACCTATGCCGAAAAAGCAGTTAGGAAAATGGGGAGGGATGAGTTATCTCAAGTTCAATCTTTTAGCGTCTTGGGGCATGTCAGAGAAATACCTCGTCTCAGAGATTTTCGAGCATTGAGGTTGAGGGTTTTGGACTTGGGATCTTGTAGATTTATTGAAAACCACCATATTAAGAACTTAGGAAGGTTGACTGAACTTAAATATTTGGATCTCAGTCAAACAAGCATCACCGAGCTTCCAAGCCAGATAGGGAATCTCAAGTACCTGGAAACGTTGGATCTTCGGTGTAGAATAGAGAAGTTGCCCTCTACTATTGCCGCATTGAAGAACTTGCAACGCCTATTTGTAGATAGCAGTGTAAGATTACCAGATGAGATTGGATGCATGCAGGGTTTACAGATGCTGCTGTGTGCCTCAATGTCCTGTAACTCCATCAGATTTGTGGAAGAGCTTGGCAAATTGAATCTAATGGGGGCACTTCAGATAACTTTTGGAAAACCTGCTGACATGGCCGATGAAGTGAGCACGTACACAACTTGTTTCGTGTCATCCCTCAACAAGATGGGAAACCTTCAGTGTCTAAAGATCGATTGTGAAGAAGGTTCTCTCCTTGATTCATTGATTGAAGTACGCCTCGTTTTTCCATGTCTCAGAATGCTTAGAATTGCTTATATTTCACGGCTTCCAAAATGGATAGGATGGGTTCAGAGTCTTGTGCAGTTGGAAGTGAAAGTTGTTGTCGTGCAAGTGGAAGATCTTGATATGCTTGAAGGCATAGTAGGTCTTCTCTATCTGGAGCTAGAGGTGAAAGATGCTTCCAATAAAATCATCAATATTGGTAACCGAGGATTTCAAAACCTAAAAGAGTTCCATTTCATATGCTGGAATGATGGAATGGGGCTGGTGTTTGCAGAAAGTGCTATGCCAGAGCTCGACACGTTACATCTTTGCTTTCAAACATGCAAAACAATGTGCATGTATGGTGGCGTTGATGACAGCGGCATCCACCATCTTACAAGCCTGAAGAATCTCTTCGTTGACATCAGCTGTAGTGGTTCAAATAATATGGAGGTCGAAGCTGTGGAAGCTTCTATCAGCAGAGCAGCTGACAAACATCGTACCCAGCTCATACTTGAAATCCAAAGGTGTTCTGAACCAGATACGATGGATGAAAAGGTTCATAAAGATAATAAGGGGATTACAAAGAACTCCATGAGAAGAAGAAGAATCACGCAAGCGACTGTCGGGATTGCTTTCAGGTATGTATTTGTCCTTGCAAGAGAACAATCTATTTTCATTGAATTTGTTTTATTTCTGAGCAATTCCTACTTCTGATATGCACTTTCCATTGTAAATCTATTCCAACCAGGGTGAGAGCTGCTCGGAGCGAATGGAGTAGGACTTTGAAAAAGAGACTCGCTACACCATCGGCGAAAACTCCTGAGTAATGTACAAAAGGCAATTCCTAATGAAAAAGAGACTCGCTACACCTAATGATCGTATGTACTGATTGTTCCTAAAGGAATTTTGCTTTGACTAAGTTGCTTTTCTTGTATGTTACCAGATTTTCTTAAAGGGTAGTGAAAGTTGCCTTTTGTGTCTCTTTAGCTTTACTTCACTTATACATTCTTGTGCAATCATAGAGGTTCCATTATATGTTTTCACCCGTTACAGACTCATAGTCCTTGTTACGTACAAAATGTACTCCCTCCGTCCGGAAATAAGTGACTTTGATTTGTCTAAATTCGAATGTATCTATACACGTTGAATCAGCATGAGTTGCTGTAGTTGCTAGGATGATGGTTGCTGTATTGTTCCAGGGCTTATATTATCCTGCTACGATTTGGCATCAAATTGTCATTGATCTTTGCTGAACATACCATTGGATCTTATTTTTCTTAATGAAATCCGATGTTACTTTTGCTACAAATAGTGTGTACAATTGGGGAAATTAGATAGGTTAGTCCCTTGGAACTCCACACCCTCGGATATACTTAATACTGTCTTGCTGAATGGACTTAACCTGGCCTCAATGGGCATACAACACTCCACACTCCAATAGAACGTACTAGACACACACTCCAACATAATGTTCTACATGCATTAAATAATATTAGCCCTGGAACAACCAAGCAGCCAGATTTTGTCTGTCAACTTATTTTTTTGAGGCAAATCAGCTAGACTTTATTGAATAATGTTTACAGGAAAGTTTAAATTATGTGGGTTGCCCAGCCACAGGTGGCGGCCAACACCATAAGATAATACATGTCTAGCTAATCTGATGGCTTCGAAATTTGATTCTCTGCCTTCAAAAATGAACTTGCACTCATGAAACTGTTCCGTCCTATCCCTAATCTCAGAAACAACAGCACCGTATCTTTCAAGTGTACCTTCAGCGATATTAGCGATATTAGGAACCACTTGTTTGCAATCAGATTCTACTACTATCATGCGGTTGATTCCCAGGTCTTCTGCCCGCACTGTGTCTTACCGTCATGCAAAAGCTTCAAGGATTGACGGATCGGTAATACCTGTAAAGACAACAGCCGAGGAGCCGAGATGCTGCCCATTGCTTGTCACGGACACAATCAATACACAAAGGAGAAAAGGGGATTCAGGAGGGAAAATATGGGATTAGGGAAGGGATGGAAGCATCCAGGTTCGAGAAATAGAGTTTTACGGTACTTGTTCAATCATCCCCTTTCCCCTCCCAACTCTGGTGGCTCCAAAGTGCTCAACGGCGGACCTTGACTTATTGGTGGTCGGGTTTTCATCTTGCAAAAATGGGAAAGAGGATTGGATATTCGTAAAGACCTCTTGCAGAGCGTCCCTATGAGGGTACGGTTCCCTCAGCTCGGGCTCCATGTCTAGTCATCCAATATTATAGGAAGGATTGCTAGTACTATAGGTAAGCCACTTTATATGGAGAAGCAGACTTATACCAAATCCCCTCTCGTGTTTGTCGTATTGAAGTTAATAGAGCAAAGAAGCTGCATTCGAAGGTTTGAATCGACGTTGAAAATGGAAGCCTTGAGGAAGAATGTGTCGAATACGAATGGAACTTTCCTACTTAAGGAAACTCCCGCACAGCACATCATCCTCCCCTCAATTGTTTACAACCCGTAGGCCCCACTTGTCATACCCTTTACTTGCTAATCTCCATCACGTGTTCCAGCCAAAGCCGTGACATCAGCTGTTAGTCACCGGTCGTGACATTCCCCTCTTGGAGAACTGCTTGTACCCAAGCAGTAGCATGTGGGTAGCGTCTGCATAGATCGTCAGCATCCTCCCATGATGTCATGTCCGGTGGTAATCCTGCCCAACGTACACGGATGCGAGTAGCTGTAGCACTGCCATAGGGTAAAAAAGCGTGCTCCACAATCTGCAGTGGCTCGATCGAGCTGTCAGTAACCGCTGCCAGGGACGTGAGAGAAGTACTTACTGGAGTATTTGGAGGGACATGTTTCTGGGAAACATGTACAACATGATGTACTTGGCTAGATGATGGCAACTCCAACTTATAAGCGACTTCCCCAATGCGCTTCAGGATCTTGTACGGGCCGAAAAAGCGAAATGCCAGCTTCTGATTAACACGAGCTTCGACAGACTGCTGAATATATGGCTGCAATTTCAGGTAGACAAGATCATTCACCTGGAATGTGCGTTCGCTGCGGTGTTTATCCGCTTGAGCCTTCATTGATCTTTGCTGAACATACCATTGGATCTTATTTTTCTTAATGAAATCCGATGTTACTTTTGCTACAAATAGTGTGTACAATTGGGAAAATTAGATAGGTTAGTCCCTTGGAACTCCACACCCTCGGATACACTTAATACCGTCTTGCTGAATGGACTTAACCTGGCCTCAATGGGCATACAACACTCCACACTCCAATAGAACGTACTAGACACACACTCCAACATAAAGTTGTACATGCATGTAAGATTGTCATAATTTTGTTTTAGAGTATGTATATTCTGCCAGAAGTTTTTAAGATTTATTTCCAAGGTACACTTTCGGAGCATGGTGTTGCAGCAGTTCATGAAATGGGGGTCCTTCCATTCCCCGTGCTCCTCCCCTCATCCTACCATAGCCCTCCTCGCTTTCCCGCCTGAATCCTAACCCTCGCGCGCGCCTCTCTAATGGACACCTGCGAGCCGACGAGGGGGATTGTCGTCGTTCTCCGGCGATACGGCGGGATATATTTAAGCAGTGAACATCGGGAGGGCAGGGCTGGATCAGAATCTCATCAGTGACGCGCTCGACAAGCACCTGGACAAGGCCATCGGCGCGTCCGCCGCCGCCTCGCCCTCCAGTCATGATGGGATTTGGTTAACCATTTATGTTTCGAACTCGAACCTATTTAACCATTTTGTGTGATGGAGCTACATAGGCTAAGCATTAGGTTATTAGAATTAGAAATGGTTAATCTTTGGTTATTAAGGTTCGAACCATTTTTAGTGTTATGCAACGACGGCAAATACTTGAAGATTTCTGCGGGCTAGACTCGAAGGCTCGGCGCAAAAAAAAAAAAATTCACGACATTTGCTAAAAGACTAATAAAAAACAAAAATACCTATATTTGATTTATTTTTTTGGTTCTGTCGAGGAAACCTGAATGGAACTTCACTAATAAGTACCGTCCTAGCTATAAGATCTGAAGTTCTGACCAAACCTGTTTGTTCCGAACTCAAGTGAAATACAGAGAGCTAGCGACAATCCATGGAGACATACACTCAGATGTAACAAATTAAACTTATTCGATCGAGTGCAATATAACTTTGTCCATTGAACCGTATAATTCAATTTAATACTTCAGTTCATTCTAGGCAACATACAACATACATACAATCAGAGGGCCTCCACCTCTAGTGAATCGGCTGGTGCCCGAGGTGACCACATCCGCCTCGTCGTTCCCTCCTCCCTCCCCAAGGACCGCTGCCCCAGAGGTGACGCGATCTCCACCCCCTCTCCCCCACATGACGTTCCAACCTTCCTGGTGCTCATGTCATGATCCCTGATGAATCTGTTGTGCTGTGATGCGTTCGTGTGGTCATGGAGCTATATTGATTGGTTGAGTAAGACCTTGCTTGCTAGGAGAAATTAGGGATTAGCAGGGTTTTATTTTACCGTGTAGTATTGTTTGCTCGCTAGGTGTTTGTGACATTGCCTAGTAGGCCATCTTTTAGTGCAAACGTGAATTAATACTGGTAATTTTATCTTAATTGTTCTTTTTATTTTTCTACAGTGATAACTGCGTTGCAAATTATTTAGCCAGTGGCCCGAGTACTTAAATATTTTCTATCCTTGCTTCTCAAAATGGCAAAACCCTGTAGATAGCCTTTGGGAGCTTTGCTGAAAAACTTGGTTAATATCTTTTCTTGGACAGTGATTATATTTTTCCTTTGAATTGTTGGGATGTCTCTCTAATATGGACATGCAGCGAAGTTCAGAAACAGAATTAGTAGTATGTCTTACATCTTCGCTGCATGTGTGGAAAATGCAACTTGGACAATGATATACGCTGCATGTGTGGAAAATTGATGAAGTAAATTTATCTAGGTACGTAATTGATTTTGAATTGATATTTTCATGATTCACTCACTATTTGAAACGTGAATTGTGTATATCCCAATCAACAATAGAAATCAGTAGTGCATGATACCTGGTAATTTGCTGCTGTAACAAGCGCAATATCTGAAACTTTAATATGTGTTGTAATAAGTGTAAGTAAGACTACTCATTAACATGCTAGTAGTCTGTACTAATCCCTTTCTGCTTTAGTACTTTCAAGACTACTGATTAACATGCTAGTAGTCTGTGTAACCTGTAAGATTGCATTCTCTAGGTCTTGGGCGCGGTGCATATACTCTGTGTCTGAATGTATGTAACTCATGTGCTTAAGTAACTAACAGAAGGGGTTAATCTGGTACAAGTGGTACAACTTAGTTACGACACCTTCAAATAAAAATAGAATGGTTGGCTGCATGTCATTGAAAATTATGTAAGAAACGGCTACTCCAACCCCAAGTACGAATACTCACTATGTCCTGACGACCCTCAGAGCTAGCTTGGCACACCAAACTGAAAACTCGTATCCAACGGAGGAAACGACCCCAAAACTACTCACACCGCCACTGGAAGTGCTAGAGGGCCACCACTTGCCAAAGCCCATTGGCGTGCATCTGATTTGATTTGGTCGTTGATATGTTGTAGGGGCATGAAATCTTTAGCTACTATACGGTCAAGAGAAACATCTTACTAGGAAATCACAATATCTAGCAAAAGATGATCACGTTGTAGTTCCTTCCTTTTAATAGAAGTGTATTTATCTTTCTTGAAATCTCCTTAAGGATACATAACTCTCTCAGAATAGTTTGATATGTTTCTTGTGTTCATTTCCCTGTGTCATGGCCGGTTTCAGTTGAGGTATCTTAATAAGCCGAAAGAAGAAGCGCCATATGTTAGCCCTTGTTAACTGACACTTAGGAGAAGAAACACCAATTTTCTATCATCTTTTTGTCTGTTTTGGTCTTTCTAAAGAGCAGTATAAATAATATTGTTTAGCAGAGGATGGTGAGATAATTCTCCATGCTTCATACTGTTGCTTTAGATATCTAATGACTGAACATATAGTTTTTCTTTGTATTGTCAGCGCATTTGCATTTTGTCATATATTTTCTTGTAGGTTTGTAATTCTTCCCGCAGGATATTGCTTTGAGACAGTAGCCATTTTTTGATGCATACGTGCTACTTCTGCCTGCTTGGCGGTGCTGACACTGCAGTCATAGCTATTTATCAGCTTGACGTTTCCTTCATATATTTGCACAAAACTAGATAATGAAAGTATCTAAGTATAAACTGATGATCCCATAGTCTGAAGTTTCATTTGTGTACAATTTATGCACGACAGTTCATTAGACCTGGCAATATGCATCCTGCTTCACTGTTGTGCAGCAACAATGTCGGCGAACTAGTCAGATCCTTTGGTAGTTCCAATGTCTGCGGCATGATTGTTTCTGACAAGAAGATTTTTGGAGGTGGGTTTCATGTTACACTAGTAATTGTGCACGTGCCACACACGTGTAATATATAATATATATCCGTAAATCATGAATATTTTAATAATTATTCAAGTGAAAACCAAAAATATAAAAATACCATCATAACTATATAAATGTACTTACTTACGAAGTTTTCAAGAACTTGTGGTCAAAATACAACAAAGTGATCATGTTGATCACGATTTTTTTCTTCAAGAGCCACGGAGATAATTATTTACGTCCACGAAGGAGGAGCGACCTCACTTCCTCTTAGACAAAACGGTGATGACCACATGCGGCGCTGCTACTATTTCTTCAGGAAGGATGAATCAGTGCTAGTGGATAGCACATCAATTTTGTTTCCTTGTTGCTGTAGCTACAAACCAAATTCATTTTAATGTTTCCTGAAAAGACAAACAATGTAGTCGTCCAACTCACGATGCCCGACCCTGATACCGTGTTGAATTATACATACAAACATAATCCGGTTGCAAAGAGATATAGCGAAGAATTTTTCATTTCCGATTCAATCTGACCTGCCACAAAAATAGAACGAAGAGAGGGACCACATCACAAACTGAAGTTTCTAATCTATATAAAATCATATCGACTTAAAATTGTAATATACATTATTGCCCAAATCTGCATAATGAATATCATAGAACAGGAGAAAGAAAGAATGTTTAGAATCTGCATCATGAAAAAACAATTAACCAATATACTGGCCCGAAGATATGAATATGAGAGTTAAAAATTTCAGAGCACAATATAACACTTTGCTACAATTTCTAGATAGAAAAGAACATAAGCTAAAAGGGGAAAGCGGCAAATTTGACGTGCACGCTATATCGTGTGCGTATCTCTCCCGTCAATATTATGCTTTTAGATTCGCGCTGTCACATATCAGCAAGTTTAATTATGTTTGGTAAAATCTAAACTAACTGAAACACAGCAAAACCGATTGAAACAGTACACGCTAAATAGCGTGCATGTCAGAAAGACATTAGGCTAAAAGGGTCGTACAAATATTGAGATAACAGAACGTGAAACAAGAGAAAAGAGATCAAGCGTGACAAAGAGAAAAAGAAACATCGTTCCCAGCTCGCAATGGAAGCCATGCTGCCTTCCGCACCCTTGAAGCAGCTTCAAAGGCACGTCCAATTCCAGGAAATTTCTCTTTTTCCTATAATCTTGTAAGAAATCGAATCATAACTGAACTTCTCCTCCTTAATGAACCATGCATAGCAGTAGCGATGGGATCAGGTCTTGGAAATTTGCAACCAAGTGGTAAGAAAGTCAGCGATCCAGATGAACATCGCGTACCACTCTGATGTCTGTACGACTATGCACAGCGGAGAAAAACAACCCGATTGCAAAGGTGCGGATGGAAGACGGACAGCTATGAGGCGGCAGGGACTTCTTCATCTGTGGATGGAAGACATGCCGGGACGCGCGACGAAGCGGCGAGGACGGCGGCTTGGCCGACGATGGCCGATGGGATGGGGAACGGATGGGTGGGCTGCCGTCCCCGAGGACCAGACAAGGTGGATTCCTGTCCCGGGGGCGCGGTGATGGAGCGCGGACGATGGCTTGACCGGGATAGCTGGGGCGCGCAGGTCGGCGTCGTCCTGGCGATCGCATCGGCAGTGACTGGGCATGAGTATTGTCGGCGTGTGGGTGTGCACGCCCGTGGAGGCCGGTCATGAATACCGTCGGCAACTGGCCAGGCAGATTGTTCGGGAGCGAAGAGAGAAATTAGGGGACAGGGTCAACCATAATTTGGGATGGAGGTGATTACGTCTAATGTCACATCGTGCATCATTGGAATCACCTCGGCCGTTGGATTAAGATGGTTTGACGGCTAGGATCGAATGTTCCTGTCAAGTTTGTGCCTTTATAAGTAGTTGTAGATAAGGCGAGTTTCATGTTTCTTATGCGAGCTTGCAATATAAACTAACACAGGTATGCTTTTTAGCCATTTGATTCTAGCTTCTTGATGTGTTGATGTGAACATTCTATATGCAGAAAGAAGATACTTGGGACCATTTGCTAGAACATTTCAAGGACTCTAGGTTGAAGCCTGAATTTCTATTTTTTTAGACCATCAAGTAGACTAATGTACAGCTTTCTAGAATGCAGACCTCTATCAGATGATTAGACCCATTTTCTTATCACCGTTTCGGTGTTTCTTGTTGATGTGATTTCTGTAGTTCTGCTAGTTCATAATTCTGTAGTGCCAAATTGACTGAAATCTGTAACTTGTATTGAATAGTGCAAACGACTGAACTTGGATTAAATTGAAAGCTATGTCTATTGTAAAATCATTAGTTGTTCATCATAATATATATGAACCGTGCCTACCACACATAACTTGAATTCATGTTTAAAAGTGTCTGAAAAGTATTGCCCTTAATAGTTTTTAGAGGCATTATTATAATGCCAACAATTGTTCTTAGAGGCTCATTATTTATAATGCCTAGAATTATTTGTGGAGGAATTATTGTATAAGTGCCAACAAAATTATTAAAGGCATTCCTCAATAGTGCCTCAAAATATATTCTAGGGCAGTTTGCAAAGTGCCTCAAAAAATCTATTTTAGAGGCATTTTCAAAAGTCCCTCAAAAAATCATTTTAAAGGTAATTTTCGAAAGTGCCTTAAATGATTTTTCCCTACCCCATTTGATGTGGCAATTTTTGTAATGCCTCCAAAAATGTTTTGAGGCACTTTTTATTTATTTTCCAAGGCACTTTTTTGTGCCCTTGAAAATCAACAGTGGTGTAGTGCTCCCTAGATGCAAAAGGGGAGATTATGTGCACGAGCTCGACCATGCATGGATATGGCGGGAGCACCCGCGCGTCTCATCAAAAAGGGAAAGATTCCGTCACCTTCCATCGAAACCCTTCCTCTATTTCTACTCGCTACTATCACCTCCCGCTAAAATACACCATTCCCCTCCCCCTTTGAGCTCCAGTTCCAGGGCGGAGAGCAGGTAAGCGGCACACTCATCTCCGATCGGCAGCAGCACACTCATCTCCGATCGGCAGCGGCACACTCATCTCCCATCGGAGGCGGTGGTGACGGCTAGACTACTACCCCCTGTCCATCTAGTTCTCCTTCACCTCCACCGACGACTCTAAGTAATCACACCTCCACCTCCCCTAGTTCAAATGTGATCTTTGTATGGTTCTATAGATCTAGATCTTGTGTTAGATCAGTGTAGCTTCTGCCATGGTAGAGATCATCTGTAGCTTCTGCCATGCTAGAGATGATATGTAGTTTTTGTAGATTCAGATCTTCTGTATTGGTCGTGCGTCTTATGTCAACCCTAGATCTGCATGTTATTACATTGTGATGTCGTGCGTGTTCAAAGTAGGATTGTTGTGTGACCACCTAGACCTTGGTCCCCTTTTGCGAGTCGCAAATCCCTTCCTATGTGGACGATTCTTGGTCCGATGATGAGAATGAAGTCCAAGTGTCACAATGTGTTGCAAGCAACTGGCATGACCCTATGCAGAGCCCGGTGAACACTACAAGAAGTTTCCATCCTCAATGATTTGGCCCGTCGGTCATCAAGGAAGCTTCCGCGATGATTTTCTTCACTCGATTGTGACTGATGGAAAACCTTTTTTTCTTGTTTGCGCTCCTCTACTACGATGAAACCGCTAAAAACTGGACAAAACTCGTTCGACGCGTGGCAGAAGCAAGATTTTCAGTTCCTCGCGCGATGTTGACTGAGCGAAATATTTTGAGACGTGTGGGTCCTGAATGTTAGTGTCTCTAGGGGACCATACTTTTTGTTCGCTAACGAGGTGTAACCTCAACAATATCCATGATGATGGACTTAGAGTTTTGCGGAAAAGAGAACGCTGGAGATTTCGTCGGATATCAGGCAAATAAAGGAGTCGAAGTCGCCTGAATACTTCATGAACAAATCTATTACAGATTGCTTGGGGTTTTTTCGGTACCTTCTCATAGGCTTCTCCTGTCCTATATATAATAGGCCGGGACATTAACATATTGTCGGTTCATGTTTCCTTTTCTAATACAACTAGATCATTGGATACTTCTTGGGCCGTCATCTTGGATCTTCATGGGCCGTGAGCCTTTGTGCAACCTGGGTGATGAATTATAAGCACCCGAATTATCGTACCTATGTTAGTAACCCCCGAGACTCTACCTGAATCGTAGATTCGGGTTGAGTCTCAAAAAGATATTTTTAACTTTTTCTTTACTCTCATTTGTTTCTATTGTTTTGGTTTTTATAGGCATCTGGTGCAACAGGACTGATGCATCCAATAGATCGGGAATCAGTTAAGTGCTGTTGGGCAAAAACAGTGTTGACCTACATCAAATTTAGGTCCCTAGGTCTGAATTCGGAATTATAACTAGCGTAATCTAGTTCGAACTGCTGAGGTCTTATCGAATATTGAATTCTAGTTTTATTTATCGGATACCCAACGCATCCGTCGGGATTTTTTATCGTATCGTTGATACGGATATATTACTAGCAGAACGCATTCTTGTACGATTATCAGGCCACACAGAACGAATCCTGGGGTCTTATCTTCATGTTTTTAGACATGGCATTCGGAGTTTTGTCGTGTCGAGTGCGATCCGAGATTTTCAAGATTTAACTTTTATCGGCTGACTTGAAACTTCCTAGTTTTTGTAGATGCTCCCGATAGGAGTAATTTCTCAATGATACTTTATTTAATTTTTCTTCATCACGTGCGTGACCAGCGCTCCTGATGGGAGTTGCCCCCGAGGCTTTGCTCGGATGTATCTATCGAGACATAGGGTCGAAAACTCATGCCATATCCGTTTCGTCAATATTCCTCTTGATTTTTGTTGGGTGCGCGGCCAACGCTCCTGATAGGAGTAGCCCCCGAGGCTACATTCAAAGTATTCGATTGTAGTCTCAGTATCTTTTTCCGGAAATTTGTTCTTTGATCAGCCATACCTTTTGATTTTTCTTCGGATCTTCATCCCTTGTTGCAATGTCACGATTTTCTTTGCGACTTGCATCGTATGACGTCAGTGATGACGAATCTTGCACCGTAGTTTCTCAGGGACACGTCGTGAAGGGACGTTTCAAATGTGGGGCCGTGCAACAGTAATGATGGCGCGTGGGTAGTGTGTTGGAGTTTTCGACTACAAGTCCCCTTTTTGCGCAAAGATCAAGGCATCGTGCGAGGCTTTCCCGTTTTTACTGCAGTAATAACTGCTAAAGATTTTTCGTTTTACAGGATTCATGGACACGCGTCACCATCACGTGTGTTTGCAACGGTTCGATTTTACATCGAACGGTTTTAGTTGTGTACCTTGGCTCTTTATAAAGGGGGAGAGATTCCTTTTACTGTTTTTTACCCCTCCTTCGCTAACTTCATCTTCTTCCTTGCATTCTTGCCTTTCTCTATCCTTCTCGCGTATGCCGGCTGTTCTTCCGCGCGCTAGTGTCGCTCCTTCATCACCATGGGAAAAAGCAAGGTGGGGACTTCCACCACGGCCGCCAAGGCCACCAAGAAGAGGGTCGTCGGATGGGCCCCTTCAAAGTGCGCTGCGCGAGAGTTGCGTGAGGCACGGAACTTCGACCATCTGGAGGAGGGTGCCTTTAAGCTTCCTGGGGATGAAGCTACTCCAATCCCCGAATCGGGCTGGAGGGTAATGTTTCTCTCCTTTATTTTCCACAACCTCTCTCTCCCTATCCATGAATTCCTTCATGGTCTTCCTTTTGTTTATGGCGTGCAGCTGTATCAGCTCACGCCCAACTCTATCCTCCATGTTGCTTGTTTTGTCACCCTTTGTGAATGCTTCCTCGGGATCCATCCCCATTGGGGCATGTGGAAGTACTTCTTCTATGTTTGTCGGAATACCACCGACACCTTTGTCCATGACATTGGTGGCGCCATTTTCTCTGTTCGCTCCGATGTAGATTACTTTGATTTTAAGCCTGCTGATTCCTTCCAAGGGTGGAAAACCAAGTGGTTTTACATTAAGGATCAGTTAGTCGAGGGTCAATGACGAGGGTTAAACTCATCAATGCCTATTGTTATGGACTTGGGTTTTGGAGAAGGAGGGAACGCTGGAGGCATCAATCGGCTAGCAAACAAGCACACAGGGACGCAAGGTTTACCCAGGTCCAGGCCTCGTAGAGGACCATACTCCTGCTTGTCTTCTCTTTGAATTATCGAGGGAGTCGAAAGTTACAGGGGGTGCGCAGATGCAATCTGGCAAGGTTGTGGAAACTAAGGTTGTGATTGTCCTCCTCGTGGCCCCTCCTAGCCTTTATATAGATAGGCTAGGTCTCGGGTAGCAGGTCGAGTCGGTTACAAATTAGGGTTTGTCCCTTTAAACTTTCTATCTTTGAACTTGCCGTGTGCCACAAGCAGTCGGAGTTTCCTTCAGTCACCCGAATCTTTGATTGGGCCCTGGTAACGCCGTGGGCTTCTACCAGACTGGACTGTATATACCAAGCTCGAGTACCTGTAAGGTATGCCCACGTCATTAGCCCCCGAGTGTCTGGTTGAATCGCAGATTCGAGCGAAGACTTATGAAGTCTTTCGAGTGCATATCTGGGCATATTTTTGAGTGCTCTAACTTGTATCATATGGATTGTTGACATACGTGCCTGATTTATCCAATGTATCGGGATCAGTTAACTGCCTTAGGGCAAAACAACGTAATCTACTCAAACTCGAGTCCCGGGACTCGAATTCGGAAAAGTGCTGACATAATTTGACTCAGACCGAGGAGGTCTTATAAAGTTGAATCCCAGTGTGTAAGTGTGAGCACTCGACGTGTCTGTCAAGGCTTATTCATCATACCTGTAGGCACGGATTGTTTCTGGTAGGGCGCAGTAGGTGCGTTACCATGCCTTATTCAGGTCTTATCTTCACGCTGCAAGCGTGGCATCCAAATTTTTATCATCGCAGAAATGATTCGAGTGACCCAGGAGATGTAGTCTCTTTGCAGGGAAAATATGAGGTGGAGTCGCCAAAGTATTCGAGTGTGGATGAATCAACACATACTGCAATGTATAAGAAAATATCATAGGGTGCGCGGCCAGCGCTCCCTATGGGAGTAGCCCTCGAGTGCCTATTCGAGTCGTAGACTCGAGTGGGGACTATAAGTATTTTGCGACTGCTGTCTTCTTTTGCTTGTTTCAGTCGAATGTGCTTTCAGCGCTCCCTATGGGAGTAACCCGGAGTCTATAGTCGAATTGTTGATTCAAGTGAAGGGTTTTTGCGAGAAAATATGTTCTCATAATGCTTGGATGTCATACAAAGTTCCTTGGGTGCGCGGCCGGCGCTCCTGTTGGGAGTAGCCCCCGAGTGCTTGATCGAGTCGAAGACTCGAGTAAGGACTAGAGTAGTCAAAATGTGCTCTTGCTAGAGTTAATGACATCAGTGCTGACGATGAGATGACCTCAGTTGCCCACGGGAGTGGTTTTGATAGGATGTGACGAGTAGCCGGTCCCATTTTCTGACTTGGACTTGACCAGGCGCGCGTAATCTTTTGGTTTAACCGTGTCTCCTCGATTCTCATGCGTAATGAAGGGAGTGGGGCGATGGTTCGTGGTTTACCCTTGCCATGCATCGACATCGATTTGTTCCACGTGTCAGGTTGGTTTTCTCCTGGTCGTTGGATGGCATCTTTGATGAGGTTAAGTAGAGGTCCTCCATGCGGTAATTTCCCCACATCTTCTTCTTGCTCGCGCACTTCCATCATTATTGCTCTTGCTGTTCCATTGCTCTCGTCCTCCTTGTGGCACTGGACCAACTCCGCACGTTCCTGAGCTACTTCCTGCGCTCCCATCACCAAATGGGGAAGAAGAAGAGAAGCTCTGCCACTGGATCTGCGGTAGCCACTACTACGACCAAGAAGAAGGGCGCCGCCACCGCGGGCACCAGCGCTGCTGCGACGGCTGGGAAGAAGAAGGCCCCGAGGACCCGTGTCACCAATGGGTCGTGGCTCCCATCTGTCATCAAGCCCTCAGAGCTTTTCACCCAGCGCCAGTATGGGGCGCTCTCTGCCGCGAAGGATGACTCTCGCGTTCCCGGCGATGAGGTAATCCCAGTCCTCCTATGGGGTTTCGAGTGATGTTCCTTGCTTTCATCATTCACGGTCTTTCTCTCCCCTTCACCCTTTTGTGAGGGGGTTGCTTTGTTTCTATGGGCTCCAGCTGCACCATCTGACCCCAAACTCTATCCTCCACATCGCCTGCTTCATTACTCTTTGCAAGTGCTGGCTCAGAATCGAGCCACACTTCGGCCTCTTGAAAAAACTCTTTAATCTCAAATGTCAGTCGGGTTCGGGTTCAGTAGTCTATGTTATAGGAGGCTGCAGGATCCACGTCGACTCTAACGTCACTTATTTCTCCATCAATTTCACTGCATCTATCCAAGGGTGGAGGGAGAAGTGGTTCTACATCCGCGACCAAAAGGTCGACAGAGAGCACTACGGACTCGTGCTCTTTGATCTGGTGGCGGCCTACAAGAGGAGGAGGTCATGGAAGAACATCGTGATGCCCGGTGAAGTCGAGGAGACAGAGACTCTGTATTAGCGTGTCTGCGACCTCGAACGCCGCATAGGCAAAGAAGTAGGTGGCACTGATCTCATTCGCACTTGGATGCGTCGCCGAGTATAGCCTCTACAGGCCAGGGTGCATCCGATGTGCCGCTGGATTGGTACTGGTGATGTCACTCGCATTTCTGCAGAGGGCATTTCTTCTGGTGAAGTAGACAGGAGGTTTCGACTGCTGACCAAGTACACCACCAAGGAGGATCTCCCGGGTGACTCAGTCGTGCCTCCATTCTGCGTAAGCAATCCTCGGCCTGAGGTGGACTTCTTTTTGAATGTTCTTCATATTTTTCAATTACCTGCTCATTGTAACTTATACTGATGCTTGGTTCTGTTTTTAGGACTGGAAGGTAGACGCCAACTTGCCTCCTCAGCCCGAAGGAATCATTTCGCGCAAAGCGGAAGAAGAGGATGAGTCAGGCTCCACCGTCCCTTTTGGGGAGGAGCAGGAAGCCCCCAAGTCCAGTGGGCACGGGACTCGGAAGCGCTCCCATAGCCAGGATGCGGATGCATCTTCGCCGACGATGCTAGAGGGTCCTTCCACTACAGTGGAGGAGCCAATCCCTACCGTGCCTGTTCGTGCCATGGTTCCTCTTTCACGAAAGAAGCCGAGGTTACCGAAGGAGTCGTCTGGAGATTTCTTTGACCTCGAAAATTTTGACAGGTAAGTCTTTATATGTTTGTGAGTTCGTCTTGTCTTCTCACAATCTTTTCCTTATGAAGTAATGTTGGTTGTTTGGCAGTCAAACGACATCGTCGTCCTCTGATGACTGCCAATTTGTCAAGGAGTCCGGAGTCGCAGACTCCAAGAACAAGGAGGTGGCGACACCGTCTCCTCCTTCGATGGCGGCCCACTCTGCTGCCAATTCTTCGAGTTTACCCACACTGGGGGCACCAGATTGTTGCCCGAACGTTGATTCTGAAATAATCTTCGGAGTCCCTGGAGGAACACGTGAGTTTCTCTCTTGTCGCTGGCAGTAAATTTTTTGTTAATGCTCACGCTTCTTTTTCTTTGGTGTAGCCTATCTTAAAGAATTCTGCTTGCCTCGTTGAGTAGACTGTTTCCTTAGGTCGAAAGCATGATATGCTAGATACCCGCCATCATGCTATTGAAGGTTAGCTTTATATCTTGTTAACCGCTCTTCTTCTGTAGGGGTTGGTGAGCTCATGTTTTGCCATTTTTGTCCCTTATAGGTGAGCATAATGAGCTTCTTTGTCGCGTCACTTCCTTGAAAAGGACTTGCCATTGTGGAGAAGAAATGCGAGGAGGCAGTCGAGGCTCTTGAGGAGTCGCAAAAGCGCGAGGAAGAGTTACATTCCTCCTCCGCCGAGAGGGAAAAGTTGTTGGTAGAACAACTCTTTTCTATCGCAAAAGCGCTCTTAGGTATGATACTGCCTCACTTGTATTTTCCAATGCGTTTTGCCTGCATGTTGCTGTGTTGATATGTGTATTCTCTAGATGCTGCTGGCGTGAGCTTTCATGCCCAGGCCTTGACTCGCGTGGATGCCTTGGCTGGTGCCGTGGCCACAGTCGAAGACCGCAGCGTCTCCGTCCAATATACGCTTGGAAAGGCCAAGGGCGTGCTGAGCCGCCTTCGAGAGGAGATGGTTCCCAAGGCTAAGCTAATCGAAAATCTTGATGGCCTGGTGGAATCCTTCACAGAGGGTGTCCCGATGGACCCACAGAGGTCAGTTGGCGCGACCATGGTACTCGCGATGGCGCAAGTCCATGGTGTGGAACTAGACCCCAGCATGTAGTGTTCGCTCCTTTCGCCGGTAGTTGCAGTAAATATGGGCCTCATTGAAATAGTCGCCAATTACTTGAAGGAGCTGCGGCGAGTGAAGGCGGCAAAGGTTGCGGTATCTGGGGCTACAACTGGGAAGTCTGTGGCGTCAGAGACTGCCACAGATGCGAGGAAGCCCCTGAAGTCGAAAGTGAAAAAGTAGAGAATTCCCTAGCTGCCTTGTGTAATAGCCTAGCTTTCTTTTGCTGAACTATATTCTTGTGGGGGTGCCCATTTTGATACTTGTTGAGTTTGAATGCACTTCTTCTTTTATTGATGGATGGTTGGTCTTATTCGCCTCTTGCTTTGCCTGTAATAGGGTCCTTCGAGTGGTCCTCCTGACTCTCCTCCCACCGATGAAACTGTGGCGTGACCGCGTTCAAAGGTGGAGGAGCTGTCGCTGCTTGCAAGACTGCTCGATCGCATAAAGCAGTTGGAGTGAGAGTTGCCCATGATTCGTGGCAATGCGTACGTGTGGAAGTCGAAGGCTGAGAAGGCCAGTGCGCGCAAGAAGTACCTCCTGGGTGAAGTTGCTCAATTGAATGAGCAATTTAAATGTTAGCTTTCTAGCTTCTTCTCGTTTTCCTTAGCCACTCACTGCGATGCCTTATCCTTATGCTTTTCTCTGCTTCTTGAAGTCGTTAGTGCTCGTCATCCGCTGGATGAAAAGGATCGAGTCGCCATTCGAATGAACGATTTGACCTAGGAGCAGCTGCAAGCTAGTGGGTACTTCTGGGTGGATCACGATCGTGCAATCGCATTGGCGATGCTGCAGGATCATGCATCGCGGGTGCTTTAGTGTTTGAAGAAGGCGCGGTCATGCCTTAGGCATATTTTTTAGGCAATGTTTCCCCTTGATGTGGTGCCTTCAAGCTTGCTATCTTTGCTGTCAAAATTTCAAGATATCAGTACTGTTCGCGAGTGCGTGCGTCAGCAGTTGGTCGCAGGTGCCAAGGCTGCATTGGCGCTTGTTCGCCTGCATCGGAAAGATGTGGATGTTGTAGCTATTGCCGCTGGACCACAGTCTCCGCTAGAAGGGATGACCTGAAATATGGTGCCATATTACCAGGTGGTTGATCGGCCAGCCGAGGATATTGTCGATTTCTTCGAAGAACAAATAAAGGTCCTCCTTTTTTAGCAGTAATGTAGTATGGACCTGCACATGGATGTCTAGGTGTTGTAAAGTTCATATAATTGTGCCGGGTGTTTTTGATACCCGTTATTGTGTAAACAACTTTCTAGCTTATATGTTTTTCGAGTATATTGTAATATGTAGTTCCTTTTTGTTAGCATGACATATATTTATCTCAGCACCTTGACAACATGTTAGGTGCGTTGCAGCTGGGTTGGTTTTACCAAGGGTTCGGTTGATAGTGCGTCAGCTACTCAAGATACTATGTTGTTCGTGGAACGAGGTGTAAAGGGCGGCGCAACCCCCCGAGTGATATAATTGTAAGAAAAATAGGAAAACACAAATTTTGGGGCACTTACACTAGTAGGAAAATGCTTACCAGTAGCGCACCAAAAACAAAGTCCGTGGCGCATGGGGCGTGCGCCACTGATATTAAGCCACTGATAGCAGTGTAGTTAGTGGTGCATTAGGACGTGCGCCACGAATAGTAGGGCAGTCAGTGGTGCACCCCCATTCTGTGTGCCATAGATATTACCAGCAGCGCACGCACCAGCACGCCACGGTTAGCAGGACAGTCAGTGGCGCACCACCAGGCTGTGCGTCACAGATATTATCAGCAGCGCACGTGCACATGGTGCGCCACTGACATGGTGCAACACTGAACCCAAAAACAGTACGCCACTGACTGTTCGAGTGTATTTTTTTATTTATACGATAGTTATATACATCAGTTATATACAACAATACACCAAATATGAATTTAATCTAAGATATGAATTCAAAGTGCTGAAATACATCAAATATGAATTCAAGTGTTATTAGATTATTACACAAAGTGTGGTAGTACAAATTCGGTCGATCACATTACAAATTCGATCATCACATTACACATGCATAGAGCTATCACTCTAGACTATGATCAAATAGAGCATAGCGCGACGACAAGGAGCAACACTGAGACCATGATGATCTTCATCCGGTTCTTCTTCCACATGTATCTCCTCCACGAGGCTACCGCCAGCTCTCTTGTCTTGTAGCCTTTGTAGTTGTTGCCGCTGAAGTTGTTCACTTGTGCGTCGTAGACCCCTAGAACCTGACCCCTGTATACCATGTACCACTTCTCCATCTCTGTAGATATGCATGTAGTATATGTTATACAACGAAAAGAATGGCAAACTACAAACATGTTTGCATGATCAAAAAATGAGAAAAGATTCATCACCAATAAATACAATATAGGACCGATGACGATCATATTCGGTTTGTTGTGCATCATGAGCATCTTCGGTTGAACGAACTACCCTTCGGCTGGACAGGGAGTGCCTCTATGGCCAGCTAAAGGGAGATGCTGAGGACTGGATCCTCTGGCATCTCCCTAAAGCTAGCTGTAGTGTTGTCCCTACTCTCGCACACCATCTTGGAGTTTATAACTTTTCTAGCTAGATCAAAATATACCGGGGAGCTAACTAATCTCACATAATAGGGAGTGCCTCTATGGCCAGCTTCAGGGATATGCCTGAGGACTGGATCCTTAGGAATCTCCCTGAAGTTGGCCGTAGTGTTGTCCCTGTTCTCGCACACCATCGTGTTTCACATATTAGGGAGTACATCTATGGCCAGTTTGAGGGAGATTCTGGCGGGCCGGAGAACTAGGCTCAACCGGAATCTCCCTCAAACTGGCCGTAGTGTTGTCTCCGCTCTTTCACACCCTCCCGGCATCGGTGGTGTCACCAATGTACCACGTATCACTTCGCCATCTCTATAGACAAGGCATGCATAGACAAGACATGCATAGACAAGACATGCATCAGAGAAATGAGCAAAGATTCATAAACTTAAAATAAAATATAGCACCAACGATGACTATCATATATGCAAGTCCAACATCAACCGTCAAGGGTTTTACTAGCCCTAGGTAGTTAATAATGCTTACGACACACACGTGAAACGATAGTTTGGAAACACATCACGACGATAGTCAAGTCTACGACACGACACACAAACGATAGGCGCACACACATCATGTAGACCTCGCCAGGAACGGGGTCACGCCCTCTCTCGTCATGAATGTCTTGGTGTCGTGCTGCATGTCGAGGCATTCTTTGATCTCGCGGTTACTCAACGCGATGGGCACGTACATGACGCCCCCTTTCATTTCGACATTGTCATGGATGATTTGCCAGAGCTGATTCTGGATGCACCAGAAGTCCCTCATAAGGTCCGCATCATCGATCGCCACCAACTGTGTGGCCTAGTGTCGAAGATTAGCTGGCAGCGCCTCGATCCGTGAATCCCGCATGAACCTCTTGATGTGATGGAGGACGTAGAAGGACTCCTTCACACTGTGGGTCGGCTGCTTGGCATAGGGGAACTTCGTGTGGTGCATAAACACATGTTTGCCATCCTTTGTTATTGCCTCCCCTTGGAGAATTTGCCTCCCTTTTCGACATAGACTTGTAGAGCATCATCTAGAACTCTCATGAATCTGCCGTAGTCCTTTGGCTTTGTGTCACTCGATGAGTCGAAGTACGTTGCTTGTGACAACCTCGGACAAACGGAGATGAGTGTGCAGTATATGCCTCTGCAACACAATTGAAACGAAACTAATTATTGTTGGAAGAGGACAATAAAAAACTAAGAAATAATTTGTTACGACAATGACCTAATGTGTGTTTACTTACTCGGGAAAGCAAGGCAGAAGAATGGAATCAATGGTCTGGTTCTCATGGAAGATATTCCCTCGGTACTCTGCCACCATTGCCCGATCCCCATCGTCCCCAAGACAACCTCATGCATGTAGTAGGGGTCCACTATCACGATGCCCTTGGTTTTCTCCCTCTTGGCGTTCAACGCCATATTGAGCGAGTACAGACATACCAAGTTATAGTCCAGCCGCTTCGAGTGCAGGAGGTTGTAGATGTCCTTGTACCGCACGAATAATATGTCCGCGGGTGCTTGGTCGACGAAGGCATGGCCCGATGGCACCTTGCATGTGAAGACCGGGTACCTAGGCTTCTTCTCTTTAAGAAGGGTGGTCTCTAGATGCAGAATTGAGTAATTCATATTCGCTATGGGTCCACCCACGACTTCAAGCATATCCTCAGTCAGAATCGGCTTACCCGCTATGTGCGCCCTGAAATCACTAGGCTCTTGCATCACGTCGTCCCGAGCCTGGAGTATCTTCTTTGGAAACGTCTGGCTCAAAACCTTCTTGCTTCGGCTATGCTTCCGGCCCTTCTTCGGCTTCTCGGCCGCCTCGACATGATCAGTGGATCGTCCTAACTACTCCTCAGCCACCTTGTGGAGTGTGGTGGGGTTGATGATCACCGTCGGGTTGGGTTGTGGACCAGTGGCGTCACCCGGAGGCGTCTCTTGATTATAAGCGCCAACGAAGTGCAGACGCTGCATGCATGACATGGAACGACCGGGTTGTTGACCGTGGGAGGCTGGCTCTCCAATAGGAGGCATGTAGAATCCGTCGGTGCCCATGGTGTTAAGGTAGCCGTCGACATCATCCTCATCGTTGGCGACGTGAGGTGCATCCTGATGCACATCCTCTGGCTATGGCGATGATGTGTGTGCGATTAACTGCTAATGCCTCTTAGTGGTGGGGACGAACACCAGTGGCCTTGTCTTATTAGTTGGGGCGGTGGGGCGCCGCCCTTCCTTGGCTACATCAAGGCAGATCTAGGACTTGGGCCATAGCAAGGGCCAGCAATAGTAACCTCCAAGGGTCTTATGCTCATTGGCTCCTTCAGGTTGGTTGGGGGTCAATGCCGTCGCAATCCTTCAATGTCCTTACCAAGGTGACCCTGAACATGCCAGTAGGGATTGGCTTGTTGTGCATCATGAGCATCTTCGGTTGGATGATACTACCCTTGGCTACATCCTTTAGCACGCCGTCCACATACTACAGCAATGTGTAATGAGCGTCCTGTGGGAAAACATGTTGGGGATCATAATCAGATGGAAGTCGATTAGATCGAGACCAACAATGGTGTATGAAGTCGGGCCTATGATGAAGCATAATTAGTTACCTTGGTGAGGGCGTCGGGCTCGGCTAATGTGGACACGCGGGGCTGCGTGACATCCTGCTCGGGTGCATCACGAAGCAACACCGGTTGCGTGTTGGTGTTGGGCGTCGTCGGCTGCGCGTTGGTGTTGGGCATCGGCGGGCTCAGCAATGCGACCGGCTGCACCAAGGTGTTGGAGGGCAGGGTCACCAAGTTCGGCGACACGTGTTGGGCCGAGTTGCTTCTAGACACGCTAGGCACTGGTATCGGTCCAACTCCACTAGCAGCATTCCACTGGGCTAGACCCTCCCACAGTTGAGGAGGAATGATCTCGCGCAACCTTGCTTCCAACTTTTCCACCATTTGCACCGACAACTGGGCCACTTTGGCCTTGAGATCTGCGATCTCCCCTCTCTGCTCAGCCTCCACCTTGGAGTTTCTCTCCTTTCTGATCTTTGAGTCCTCTTTGAAGTGGACGCCGACTTTCTTGGTCAGCCCATAGCTAGGAATACGTCCATTAGCCGTCATCTTCATGTTCTTAGGCCTCTTCTTGACAAGGTTCACCGCCCTATTGAAAGGAGTGTCCCACGGCTCCGACATACCCGTGGTGCGGGAACTTGCCTCAGCCGCTATTTCATCTTTTTGGAAAAGGAAGGTGAACCCATTTTTAATTTTGGCTTCATTATTGATCGCCAATCGACTTGAGATCCATGTGGTTAGTTGCTTACCAGGTGTTTCTCAAATTTTAGCACATCCTCATCTGTAACACCCCAGTTTTAGTTAAATCATAATTAGGACTTTGTTTGTGCATTCATGAGCATCATCCCTTAAAATGCATGTAAATAAAATAATGGAAACCCTAAACCCTAGTTTTCTTCTTCCTCTCAAACACATTCAAAATAGTTTGAATTTCGAAAACTATAAAATGTATGGCCCAAACAATATCAAGGGTCCCTACGTGTTTTTGTTATATTTTACAAACCTTCTAGTATTTCTGAAATACGCAAAACAGAAAAAGAAAAGGTTTTTCGAAATAAAAACTAATCATAACCTAACCTGGGCTGAAGCCCATCTTTCCTCCCTCTCCCTATCTTTTGCTTAGCATAGCAGCTAGCAGTCTTCTTTAGTACCTTTTCTGTGGCCCGTCTGCAGCCCAGCCTGCCCCAAGCCAGCCCACCTAGGCCTGGTACCCCCTCACTGTCGTCTTCCTCGCTAGGGAAGCTCCTCCGTGTCGTTGCCTCCGTTGTTCGCCATCGTCGCGATGACTGCTCACCGTTGAGATGCTCGCCATCGCTCGTAGAGAAGGATAAGGACCCATCGCCGTCTCTCTCTTCCCTATGGTTCTCACTTCCCCCACGGCTCCCTCTGCCTTCCTCTTCCTCGTTTTCTCACGCTATGCCGAAATCCTAGCCCAGACCTTGCCGGCGCCCCGCCGTCTCTGGCCACCTCGAGCCCCGCTGAGGTGCCTTGGAGAACCATCGTGCTCCCCTCTTTCTTCTCCCGGAAGGAATCGAGCCGGTGTGCTCTCAATCAAGCCCCACATCGCCGTCTTCACCATCACCGACAGAGCTCGCCGCTGCCGATTTGCCTCCGGCCGGCCTCCCCTTGCTTCCCCGACATCGACATCGCGTTCGTGGTGAGCCTCTAGTGCTCAGGCACCTCTCAGTTTCCTCCCTCTCGCTTGATACATTGCAAATGTATCTATAATTTTTGATGTTTCATGCTTGGTTTTATCTACTTTCTTGTGTTTTGTCCACACTTTGGAGTACTTTTCTTATGATTTCTTGGACTAACCTATTAACAAGAGCCACAGTGCTAGCTGCCTGTTTTCTGCTATTTTTTTGGTTCCAAGAAAGTCAGAAAATGAACATTCTCGGAATTGGACGGGACAAAAGCCAAAGTCAGTATTTCACCGAGGGACACCTGGAGCCAGAATATGAGACGGAGAGGGGCTGGGGCCTGGCCACACCACCTAGCCGCGTGGCCAGGCCTGGCCCGTGCCAGGGAGTGGTCTGGCTGCCCCAGACACCCCCTCGGCCTCTCCTTCCGCCTATATATTGCTCCTGATACGGAAACCCTAAGTACCTGATCAAAAATCCACGAAAGAGTCTGTAGCCACCGTCATCTCCATTCCTAGATCAGGAGGGATCTGAAGCTCTTCCCGGCACCCTGCCGGAGAGGGGAATTCACCCTGGAGGCCTTCTTCATCATCATGCAAGCCTCCGGTGTGATGCGTGAGTAGTTCATCTCTATACTACGGGTCTATGTAGTAGCTAGATGGCTGGTTCTCCTCCTTTGTGCTATCATGTTTAGATCTTGTGAGCTCCGGTCATGATCAAGATCATCTATTTGTAATTCTGCATGTTGTGTTTGTGGGGATCCGATGGATATTGAGATGCTATTTCAGATTGATTATGGATTCTATCATGTCTTTGTTATTTGTGATCTTGCATGCTTTCTGTTGTTAGTAGCTATCTTGGCCAAGTAGATGCTAGCAACTCCAAGAGTTAGTATTTATGCTCGATAGTGGGTTCATGCCTCTGGTAATCTAGGGAAGTGACAGAAATCTCTAAGATACTAGATGTGCTGTTGCTACTAGGGAGAAAACAACAATCCTTTGTTCATTGAACAATCGTATTGTTTACTTTACATGCAATTCGTAATGAAATTATCCGTTGCTTGCAACTTAATACTAGAGGGGGTTCGGATGATAACCTGAAGGTGGATTATTAGTCATAGATGCAGTTGGATGGCGGTCTATGTATAATGTTGTAATGCCCAATCGAATCTCAAAGGAGTCAAGATGAGTAGTATATGCTTGTATGCTTTCTTGATTTTTGTCAATTGCCCCGTTGTAATTTGTTCACCCAACATGTTATCTATCTTAAGGAGAGCCACCTCTAGTGAACTATGGACCCCGGTCCTTTCTTTTACTTTCAATCTACAATCAACTGTTTACTGCTTTGTGTTTACTTTTTGCAAACTATTACTTTCTTCCATTCGATACGTTTAATCCTTTGTTTTCAGCAAAACCGGTGAGATTGACAACCTCATCGCAAGTTGGGGACAAAGTTTTGTGGTTGTGTTGTGCAGGTCTCCACGTTGCTGCTGGCACCGGTAGTGCGCCCTGCCAAAGTTCAGCCAGCTTCACCTTTGGGGTGTTTCCTTACTCCTACTGGATTGATAACGTTGGTTTCATAACTGAGGGAAACTTACTGCTGTGCTCATCATGCCTTCCTTTTGGGGTCCCCCAACGAGCTTGTTAATACATGAGCCAGCATCGCTCTCTGTCGTCCTCCCCACGAGCACCGTCTGCCGCCGCCACAGGAGCTCGTCGCCGGCGTGTCTCTGGTGACCAAAAACAAGCGGCGCCACCACCTTTCGCCTCCATGTATGCTGAAGTCTTTGTATTTTTCGTGTTCCTTTGCCAGATTTTAAATGATCTAGCAGCTCTTCCTGCGCCCGCCCATACGTCGGATACACTTCCATCCTCCTCTAGAATGGGTGCAACCGAGACTGCCATTGTGCGCATAGTAGATCCGCCATTGTATGCTGAAAAGATTGAGCAGGTGAAGAAACTTGAAGGGAAACTTTAGGTTGTGCAATCAATGGTGGATGTTGCTAAGTCGAAAATGCGCCAAGCCCTCGATCGTGAAGCATTCTTTTTGGAGGAGATTTACGGGGCGAGCGAGAAGATGTTGTGTAAGTCTTCCGTATCTACTTTTGTGTTTTCTTCTTTTTATCCGGGATATCAATTTTCCTTTTTACTTCTTGTAGGCATACGATTGTGCGAGAGGGGAGGAAACCCAACATCTGCGTAATCGAATTCAGGCTTTTGTGTCAGCTTCCCGAAATTCCAAGACAGGTTTTTGGGTTGATCACCATCGTGCCTACCCCATGGCTTTGCTTCAATATCATGTATCCGAGGTGGAGAAATTTGTTTAGTGTTGTCGCAGATCATTGGCCATTATTTACAATGCCATGGTTCCTCAGGATCCCCAGCCTTGAACCTTGGCTGACTTGCTTGTGAAGTTTCGATAGGGTGAAAGGATTCGTCACTACGTGAAGCTTCAGCTTGTAGCGGGAGCCAAACTTGTGCTTTCGTGGGTGCACGCGCATCATCCGACGCTGGATTTGTATGTTGTATCGTTAGGGATGCCTCCTCCTCCTGTCGGTGATCTTGTCGATATGGCGCTACATTATGTTGCCGCCCGTATACCTGCAATTCGGATTGTCTAGAAGTGCCTAGAAGCAGGCGCGGATTTTTTCATAAATTTTGCTATCTAATTTTTTCCTTTCATTGTGTACTTTTGTACTTAGAAGAATATTGTATGAAGCTTATTTTGTTCATCAAAAAGGTTGTATGTCTATACGAGATTTTGTTTGTTTGCGTAAGACATCCTTTAAGTAGAACCCGACGATTTTGGCATTGTCGGAGTAATTATCGTCGTGATTGTGTCTTGAAACTTTATGGCGGGAAGTACTTATTTATTCATTGGTGAATATAAAGGGATACATTTTTTTGATGTGTTTGCTTGGCCATTGGCCTTTATTGAATATAAAATGCTAAAAGTAAAGAATTAACCTAAGATTCACGCCTTCTGTCTTGAGGTGCTTCATCATACTTCATGTCGCGTCCAAGGGGTTTTCGTTCTTTCGACCAGAAGCGAGGTGTTTTTACGGTGGACCAGACAGAAACGTGACTAGTTTACTAGGTCATCCGTAGTTGAGAAGTTGACGCTTCGCGGGTCTGGTGTTTTGGAGCGTATTCTTCGTGTAGCGGTTCTTCATCCGCTATTTTCAACTGGCGGAGCTCTATCTCCATCCCGAAGGATTATGATATTTTGTTAAATTCTCGATCGCAACTATCCAAACGACTAAAACTTTCTCGTACTATTATGACTCTGTTGGGGGCTGGCATTTTTAGTACCAAGTATGCATAGTGAGGTACTGCCATGAATCTGGCGAAAGCTGATCATCCCATGATCGTGTGGTACTGTGATGGGCAGTCCATGACTTTGAAATCCTGTTTTTCGTGTTTGAAGTTGTTCCTTGACCCAAAGACTATGTCAAGGTGGACTTTGCGTAGCGGGATTTCGGCTTTGCCCGGAACTATCCCGTGAAAAGTTGTGTCTATAGATACTAGATTTGTCATGGACCAATTCATTGCCCATAGAGTTTTGGCGTATATTAGGTTGATGCTGCTCCCTACGTCCACTCATGTTGAACCCGCTGATTTTTGCTTCTACTATCAATGCTGACTGACCCGGTCGATGGACCCGAAGTGGATGATCAGCTCTGCTAAAGGTAATTTCCTGTTCTGACTAGTGGAGATACTCACGTGTAGGGAGTGGCGCTGTTACTGCCATGTTTACTTGCCTGGCAATCAGCTTCTGTGTCCTATTAGACAGTTATCCTTTCTGGATCATCGACATTGCTCCTTTTGATCTATGATATTCATTCTCTTGGTGTGTTGTATTCTGTGGCTGCCTAGTTAGCGGATGCCCCGGTTGGGGTGCGCCCATGGCTAAAGCACCAGGTGTGGTAGCGTAACGTCTGTTTGTTGCTTCAGTTGTCCTTGCATTTCATAGCTCCTACATCTTTAAGAATGTTCGGCAATCTTTCAATAGGTGATTGGATCGCCTTTTGCCTATTGAGTCGACGTAGAAGTGCATATTGCAGGGTCCTTCCAATATTTTCCCTACTGACATTGGTGGGTCTCGATTTTTCGAATGGTATCATTGTTGTGGCTGGCTTCCACCGACGTCGTCTTTGCTACTGTGATACCCACCATTGTATTTGTCACATCTTCGGTTATCCCCTCCAAAAAACCGGTCACGATGTAGCTTGATCCACCGTATCCATCGTTGTTTCATCGTCTTCTGTCGTTGTTTTGCATGTCCCTATCTTCTTGGGGTGACTGGGCTATTTTGTTGTGTACTACATCTTCCCCGTCGGCCCAGCGGTTGGCCATGTCCATTAGCTGTGAGATTGTCTTGGGTTTGATTCGTCCAATTCTTCGATAAACTCTTGTCGATGAAGTCCATTATTGAAATCGTCAATTGCTCTTTCATCGGATATGGCAGCTGAATTTTTATGATGTTCCACCCCTGGATGAAATCCCGTGTCGGTTCTCCTGGTTTTTGTGTGCATTCTCATAATTGTTCCAAAGATGTGGGTCATTTGAACGTGGAGTGGAAATTTCTAATGAATTTGTTCTCAAGATCGTTCCAGCTGCTGATGGATTCTCCGGGTAGTTGTCGTAGCCAGGATCGTGCCACGCCAGTTAGATGTAGCTGCAAACTTTGCATTGTGGTGGCCTTGGAGCCACACTGTATTTTGATAGTTGCCAGGTAATCTGCCAACCAGGCTTCAGGCTCTTGGAGACCCTCGTACTTTTGACGATCGTGAGGCAATTTGGAGTCCTTTGGTAGTGGAGTTTTGCGAACCCGTCAGGTAAAGCAACTAGCTCCACATAGTTCATGTTCATATTTGCTTTCGCCCTTGTAATATCTTTGGCTATTGTGCTCTTCCCTGGATCTATTGATCATCCGCTGTGTAATATCGTCCCTTGCGCCATTTCGCGATTCTGACCCTAAGAAGTGGACCCGATGTGGCGATCGTGATCGTCAGGTGTGTCCCGCTTGCCGAGGGTTATTGCGACGGCATGGAGATCTGTCCACTAGTGGAGAATTGCTTATTAGTGGAACATATCTTTTGCTATCAATGGCGCATATGAAATGCGCCACTAGTGTTGCGCCACTGATAATCAAGTATCAATGGCGCATATTCAGTATGCGCCATTGATAGTGGGAAAGCTAGTGGCGCATCCTCAATATGCGCCATTGATATTTTACAAATGGAGCATATATCCAAATGCGCCACTGGCTGAATAAAATATGCTCCACTGATGTTTCGTACATATATACAAAATATAGGGCTCTCAGTTATTTATACATGTACACAATAGTATAGAAACATAAATAATAGTACAAACATAATTATATATCATCACATCAATAAGAACCCGACATAGTGACAAGTGCCCGAATATTATACAAGTCTTGCATACAACAAGTTGATCATCATATCATACATTACACATTATAACAAGTTGATCATCATCATTAGCCAAGTCCTAATCTACTAAAGGACTGAGTAGAGTACAACCGCAATGGCGGTGATGAGCAAGACGGGGAGCACGATCATCAAGGTCTTCATCTAGTTCCTATCTCTCCGCTCTCCAAGGAGGTGGTTCCTCCACCTAGCTTTCACCTGCTCTCTCGTCGGGTACCCTTTGTATCTAAGAACATATTTTCTATCAATGTTGCTCAGAGATGATGAAATGTCAATGTTCAGGGAACAGGTCACACACTGTCAGGAATCCTACACAGACACACAAGGTTCAGGGAACATGTTTAGGAAACTTCTATTGATGATTTCAAAATTATAAAGATATATCCACAAATCTAAGCTTGCACCATTAGATTTTTTTTAATACTCTAGATAGAGTTTGTCGATAACAAATTAAGAATCAACATCTAGTAAATAAATAAGACGGCAACTTAACGCACAACCCAATAAAGGGGAATTACTATCTCAAGCAAGTTTGAGTTTGCTGGGTAAAACAACCAACATGGTAAATCAAGAAAGTACATTCATTCTATTAAATGTCTGTGTGGCTCATACTAGGCTATTAGGGCCACTTGAACTCAAGCTGCACATCTAGACTTTTATTTTACTAGGCGAGAATGTGTGGCTTGAAGCCGCGCCACCTGCATTGTGTTTTGGCACTGTGAGGTAGGCAGCCTGGCATGTGTTCTCGGCCATGTCTCTATCAACCACAACATATTTTAGGTGTTTTTAACGTCGTCCGTAAATAAAATTTGGAACAATTCTGTCAATATATACAACTTAGGATTGCATGTGTATATAACATAATATATTAACTTGAACACAGAAAAACAGTACTATGTCAATAGATGATCCATTTTATACCGAAACCATCGTTATCCACTTCTTTGTTATTAGTACATGATTCCCATCAATAGGAAATGTTCCTAGCTTCACTTTGTGATTTGAAAAACAATACATAATATTGGAACACAAAATGATCTTGTTGACCTATATATCACTATACCTTCAGAAGACATTTGTATTATTAAAACATCAAACATTAAGTCATCTTTGGAGACCAACAGGAAAGGGAGAAGCAAAAAAAAACTACTCATGTTGGATAACAAAATCCATATACTTTGTTGTAATTACTAGGAAGAGAATAATAAGAAAATTCCATAAGAAAATAAGCATTTGATCACACACACATAAAAACACTGGCATGCCCGCAATAACACCGGAAGAAAGAAAAGTGTGAATGCCCCATTAATGGAAGAACAATAGGTCTGAAGCTTTTCACCGACCAAAATTCAACTTTGAAACCATCTCAGTCGATCGGAATGATATAGGTTGTACTAGGAAACTTGGTGCGGCATGACGCCGCACCCGTGACAGACCTTTTGATGTATACAATAATTTTGACTTGGTTGTGACCTTTCAATATAGTTAATTTTAATACTGGTACACATATTTAGTATTTATTAGGTGTAAGATAAACACTGAAATGTAAGATGTCTAGTAGACATATTTGCACTGGATTACATAGTGGATTATGCCGACTGTGTCGCACACAGTTTTTCACCGGGCCTAGCCATGCATGGATAATGTTGCATTTCAGAGAAGACGGTGTCCAATCTATATACTACTACTAACAGGCATAGCTGAATATATGGTAAGGTACATCTTACACCGTGTTGTTCGTCGTTGTCCTCTTGGTCCGAGATAGAGCGGCATCCTTATTCCTTAGTTTTCCTGATTAGGTAGTACCCTCCTAGCGTCTCCCGTTCTGATGTGTATATGAGGTTGTTGGCTCTGCGCCCTCTATAAACAATAAGGAGAAAAAAGGTTAGTATGTATCTCAGTCAGAAAAAAGTATTTCTTTTCATGGCACAGTGATGCACATGGTAACCTTTTAGAGAGAAAGCTTCAAGGCTGCAACTTCTAGTAAAAAATGCAATAGAACATGGTAGGTAGCAAGAAATTGTTAAACTGAACTTTAAAATTGGAAAACTGGTTAAATTTCAGAGGGAACAAAATGTTCACAAAATCAGATTCTTCCCTCTTCGAGTGGAGAGACGCAAAGCCCATCTTTTCTGCTCCACTTAGCTACAATGAAATAAGAGCAACCCCTTGCCTCCTCATATCCCATGTAGTTCTAAGTTCTAAGTCAGAGGTATAATCAAATTCGCGGGTTGCCTATAATACATGAACAATCAGGATGGATGTAAAAGATCATTTAGAATCTATGATGCAACTTCATGGTTTCCTACAACTATCTTGGGTCTTATAAGCACTGTATAAGTATAGGCATAATTAGAATCTATTTAAAGTATCTGATACCTTGATCAGCCTACTCTTCTCCAGACACAAAGGAAGCCAGCCTCGGTGTAGTGGACAGAACTTCAGACTGTAGCATGATCTTCTTGGCTGCCTGCACTTTCGCCAATTTCCTGAACGATGAGAAACCTGAACTTCATGCTCTGAAAGAGGGCATCAATCTTGCTACTCCAGACGTCATGGCACAGTTAATTTTAAGAGTGATTGTACAACTGTTGTACAGGCCGTGAATGCCGAAGGAGGAGCCATATCTAAACTTAATGATTTAATCAATGAAATAAAAAAGCTGAATGAAATTAAAAAGTTGTTGATTGATCACTCAGACCTGAAGGTCAGCAAAGTCCTGTAAACAAAACTTGTTATCAGCAAGGCTTGTCAATATATCATATGACCAGTTCTCTAGAAAATTGGCCAACTTGCAGCCTTGGATCTCAGACTTTATCTCCAAGAACACCATAGTATAGGAATGTATATATTATGACCCAACGGATTTGCATTAAATAAGACATTGGCCTATGTGTGAGCATTCATTCATTTAAAAACATATAGGATTTTCTTTCGCCAAAACTTGTTAGAAGATGTTAAATCTCAATGTATTGCTACAATTTCACAAATTATCCTTTAGGCTAATGAAATTAGTTCAATGGGGTCAACAGAAACACAAAATTTCAGAAACTATAACACTATTTGAAGGCTTAGATAGGGGGAGTTTCTTAGTCATCAGAAAATAACATCGGCAGGGCCATAGTGATGATAATGCAAACCATGCACTAATGGATGACGAAATGCAGCCAACATGACCGACATATCCCACGAATCTATACAAAGCATCCACACCAAGCACAAAAAAATAAAAAAATAAGGGGAAAAGAAGAAACAAACAGACAGGAAAGAACATGAACCGCACCCACACCTCGATGACTCCGACGCGGAAGAGAGAGAACCGGAAGTAAGACCGAGGCAAGAAAGCGAATCAACGCCATCGTCTTCTCTGTAGTCGTCGCAGAGAGTCAACGACCAAGCATAGGGCGGACACACCCCTCTGTTACCACGAACCAGTGGTTCAGGGTCCCCACGGCATGCCATAGCAGAGCAAACTCTCATGAAGCACTACGCCTGTCGACCGCCGCCACCGGGACTCCTCCACCCGTGTACCATCTCGCTCTCCACCCTTGTGGCGGCTAGCATGGCAAGGAGCGCAGGGAGGAGGCGACCATGCATCGATTGCTGGCAGCTGAGTATCATGCCATGGCACCCAAGCACACGGGCTAGGTCCGCTCCGTGACATCGAGGGGAAAAAGGCTGTGGCGGTGGTGGCGAGAAATCAGCATGGGAAATCGGAAGCACGGGACATGGCGAACAGAATATTATGATTCCCTTCCTCAGTCGATTACTCTAGCATCCGGAACTTGGTGTTTGGGTGACGATCTGGTCCACTGAGAAGCGGCCAGCCATGGGTCGCAGAGGACCAACGCCCGTTTGAGGCCTTCCATGACTTGATGCGAGCAAGAGAGAAAGATAGGGGCCTGAGGAGTAGCGGTGGCGGAAATCGAGAAGACATGGCCATGTCCTGCACATGCCACAACGACAATCAAATGGAGGCAAGGAATCGACGAGATCGCGTGAATCTACCGTGAATCGACTCGAACGTCCGGTGGCGGAACACGCACAGGGCGGCGAGCTCGAGGCCGTGGGCGCCGGCATCGGGGACGAGGTCGGAGAGGCGACACGCGAGGTCGGCGGTGCCTGCGGAGGTGAGAGGGCGAGGGCGCGGCCAGAGAGCAGCTCCGGTCGGCGCGCGAGGAAGCCTAGCGGCGCGGCCATGGGGATTCGAGCAGGGAATATGAGGAAGGTGACGGAGGCCAAAGAGGGTGGCGTGGAGGCTCGAGCGGGCGGTGGCTGGAGGCAGCGGCGCCAACGAGGGAGGACGCGAGCGGGGAGAGAGAGGAGCGGGGGTGTCGCGCCCCGCGATAGGTGGAGGCGGCTGGGTTGGTTCCTAGCGGCGGGGTGGTTTGGGGTAGTGGCGGTGGCAGCTGGGTAGGGGTAGGTGGGATAAGGTATAGGGTAGATTTATAAGTGGCGCATTTTTTTTCAATATGCGTCATTGGAAAAAATATCAGCGACGTATCTTCAATATACGCCATTGATAATCCGACCATCTTTATGAGTGGTGGAGTTTAGGTGGGGTCCACAAATTATCAATGGCGCATACTGAGGAAGATACAGTATTGGTGAGAAGAATATCAATGGCGCATATATGAGCATATATCAATGGTGCATATGGACATATGCACCATTGATATTTGTTCCATAGTCCTCCAGGGTGTCGGGCTCACATTATCAGTGGCGTATTTTTTAGATGTGCATCATTGATGTCTACGCACTTCTATTCTTGTAGACAGTTGTTGGGCCTCCAAGTGCAAAGGTTTGTAGAACAGCAACAAGTTTCCCTTAAGTGGATCACCCAAGGTTTATCGAACTCAGGGAGGAAGTGGTCAAAGATATCTCTCTCAAGCAACCCTGCAATCAAGATACAAAAAGTCTCTTATGTCCCCAACACACCCAATACACTTGTCAGGTGTATAGGTGCACTAGTTCGGCGAAGAGATACACATGTGGTATGGATATAAGACAACGGTGCCAGAAAAGAGCTTGACGGGAGGAAAAGACTAAAGGCAAAAAGATGGAAGCAAGCAAACATGTAACAGATCTTGTTGCAAACGGTATTTCAATGTTTAGAAACAAGGCCTAGGGATCATACTTTCGCTAGTGAACACTCTCATATAAATATCTTCTCTTCATGATAATACTCTGAACTACTCTCTGGTTGGACACTCTAATCCATGGTAGGGCTATAACATCACTCCTCAAAGTCCGTCTTCCCCATCTAGGTAACCCACACTATCACCTTGAGCGCTAGATGGTTTCAACAAACACCACAATTTCATAGAGACATCCAACTCAAAATATACTCATGATAAGTATTTATGTAACCTTAGCCAAAGTGTCACACGGTGTGCACACTGTCAACTTCACACACGTGGGGATAAGCAGAGATTCATTAAAACACTTCAGTAGAAGAATAGATCTATAGATTACAAGCTCATGATCTCAATAAGATCATGCATAGCGAGAGAGATGAACACATAGCTACCGGTAGAGCCCTTAGCCTCAAGAGAGAACTACTCCCTTCTCATCATGAGAATCAGCAATGGCGATGGAGATGGTGGTGGAGATCGATGGAGATGGCTCCGGGGGCACTTCCCCGTCCCGGCAGGGTGCCAGAACAGAGACTTTATGTCCCCCGAATCTCCCCTTTGGTGGCGGCGGCGCTGTGGAGGTTTTCGTGGCTTTCTCCCGGATTATTTAGGGTTTCTACATCGGAGGCTTCTTATAGACGAAAGGGCAAGGTCGGTGGAGGCCTGAGGGGCCCACACCACCTGGTGGCGCGGCCAGGGGGACCCGCGCCACCCTATGGTGTGGCCAACCCCTGGCCCTTCTCCGTCTCGTCTTCTGGCTCCGTGAGTCTTCCGGTAAAATATTGACTTTGGCTTTTGTCCGGTCCAATTCCGAGAATATTTCTTTTCCACCTTTTCTGAAACCAAAAACAGCAGAAAACATGCAACTAGCACTATGGCATCTTGTTAATAGGTTAGTTTCAAAAAATGTGTAAAAATACTCCAAAGTGTGAACAAAACATAAGAAAGTAGATATAAAACAAGCATGGAACATCAAAAATTATAGATACGTTTACAACGTATCAACCATTGGTTAAACAAAATATTAGTGGAGCATATTTTGAAATGCTTCACTGATAATTATCAGTGGAGCATATTTAAAAAAATGCTCCACTGATAATAAATCTATCCATAAGCCTTTCTCTACTAGTGGTTGGGTTGTCGTGTGAGTCCTTGTTCTGCTTGTGCGAGAGATGCTCCCACCATGCCAAGGTTCATCAAAGAGGAGTGGTGGAGAGCTGCACGTGGGTCATTGGGTGCTGGTTGGGTTGATAAGATATGTTTGTGCGGCCACGATCGTGGCTTGAGCTGTTCTGCCTTGATATGTCCTGTTAGATCTACTATCATGAATCACATGTCGAGTTCTCAAGTCAGTTCGTTTCTTTCAGCTTCAAGTATGTTATGCAGACATGATTCTCCTCTCCTTGGTGGTTCTCCCCCGGTTATGCTCCCTGATCCTCGAGTAGAGCTTATTTGTGCCCGTCTGAGGCTGGATTCATCGGCTATCATTTTCCTTTCGTCAAGTTGTCTTTTCATCCTTAGCATGTCTCTTTTATTGTGATGGAGGAGGTATTGGTATGCCAGCAAATCTTTGTGCGTGGCATCGGATGTCATTGGGACAGCATCCGGAATTGCTTTCCTTGCTCTTTGCCATGCTTCGGCTAGAAGCCGAAGGTGTTGTCTTTCGCCTTCACATGGTTATTCTCTCCCTAGTGTTATAGTATAGTTCGTCAGGTCTCCGCAGTTTCCTACGTTTCCATGATCTCCTGCATTATCATTTGATAAGATATCATCAAGATCGAAAATAGGGTTACCGTTGGAGTCTTGCTGAGCCAAAGCATCCCCAATAATTACGCACACTTGGTGCTGAGTTGCATATGGACCGGTGACGTCATCGTTAGAATCCCCATGCGTTCTTGAGTGACAGCCCAAGAAGTGCTAGCGGCGAAACGAGCATGAGTTTGGCTCCTTGTGTTCATCATCTAAAACAACTAGATGATACCACGCGCGTTGCAGCGGGATATTATGTTGTATCGATGATGTCACTAAATGACCGTTCATAAATTATGCTATTTCTTCATGTTCCATGCTTAACAATATATTAATGATGGTGAAAAATGGAAAGTATCACAATCTGAATGGAATACTATTTGTATGCAAAAACAATAACTGATTGGGGTATACAAAAGATTGATTATGGTCTGAGCAACTATGAAATCTATTATTCCTTCAAGAAATGTGTAGCATAACAACATTGTAAATCTCAATTTCTCCTTTCCCTACATAATAAGATAAAATATAAGAAAAATGTAAAATTGAGAAATCAAGTCCTATAAAATTCTAGAAATAATCAAAACTTCAAGACAATATCACCAATGATGTGTTTCCTATTACTAAGAGAGGGAGATAAAAGATGTGGAAAGAGATTATCAATTCCGCCGACTACACCAAATGGAATAAGAACTGCTTTGAAGTATGGCAATATCAGTCAATCAAATACCATTTGCCATACTGGATTATATGAAGTTCTTATCGAACGGTTGAAACATATAGCAAGCAAGTGTCGGCACCCTAGTTCCATATAGGATAGCTAAAATGGGATCCGGAGATAGCCTCAGTCAGGCACTTGCAGCTCAACCCTATAAAATCCCCATCTGCAATAGAAAAGGGCAGAGTACCAATGTCTTTTTTTCACACCAATAACACCCAAGATAATTATATAGTATATATAATCGGTACAATCAGTGGTGGTGGTGGGACCAAAATGTTGTGTTGTCAAACACATGTAATCTATATATTTTCAAATATTTTACAGATTCTATGATTTTTCTCATCTATATATATGATTTGGCAAAACCCCTTGTCACGACCATACTGTGTGGTCAAAAGGGTATAAAACTACCACACCCTGCCAGCTGAGAAATCCGAGGAAAAATACTTACCTTAGCTGGCCATGCTTGCTTATTCTTCCTAAATACATCTGATAAAAAAAATATCCAATGACACCTAACTGCAAGAAGTAATTCCTTTGTTTGGAAATCCTTGTGATATACCACAGCAAGGAAATGGAGAAAGACAAATAGCAGTCTTGATAAGGATAAAGATAAGTGAAATGTAAGAAAGATATTAAGGGGTCAGAAATAACCTTTTCATCATGGAGAACGGGATCAGAGATAACCCCTGTGATGTAATTGTATGTGTGAACTGAACAAATGTTATCTTCACGCATACAACTGAGAATTTAAATTAATCTAATTCACTAAAATTATCAATTGAGCGGGTGGCCAAGTGATACCAATAAAGAAACTGAGATGGGAATTAGGATACAGTGGATATGGGAAATGTAGAACTTCATATAATAGCAGGAAACTGATTAAACAATTTGTAGGGATCGTTCACCGAGTGAAAATCCAAAGAAATGATACTAATATTGGATCATTAGCCATCGATGGATCAAACGATGCTACATGGGAGGATAGGAAGCTTGATTTGGATCACAAGGACGCTTGATTCTTAGGAATACATGAATCGCCACATCAAACAATAGATAGAGTATCTCAAACGGACCTGTGAAAACTGAAAACACAAATTTTAAGTGGGAATCTAACGGGTCCATCTATAACAGAAATTGGTGCTGCTGGAACGGTACCTTGAGGAGATGACAAATGAACTGCGAGAGTATCGGAGAAGCAATTCTCGGGTGGATGAATTCTACCGCAGGGCGAGGTCCTCGCTACCAGAGTTAATCGGACACTGCTCCTGGGCATGGCTTTTAAACTGAAAAAATCTACCTGAACTTTTCGTGTGCCTTCTTCAGTTACCATTGCAGTCATTTTTGGAGAAGGTCGTGGGGAAGATCAGGAAGTGACCCGTGTGGGGATTAATGGGTTTTTTAAATGGAACTGGTGAGTCCATTAACGTGGATTAATTAAGAAGCAGAAGTGTCAGTGGTCGGTGGCTGTAGAGTTGGATGGAGAAGAAATGCAACAGTGGGCCGGTCCAATGGATTTGGTGAGCATACGGGTAATGGGCTGTCTATGGGCTATAGTAAGGTTGCATGGTTGATGCGATTTTGCGAGGAGCGGAACATAATGCATGCAGCCTTAAAAAAAAGAAACGGAGGCTGCTAAGTTGGCGATCGATAGTCTGCATGTTGAGAGAAATAGTTAGTGGGGATGAACTATTTAGTTATTATAGATAAAGAAAGGCAAAAATAAACTTTTTGATCCAACAACAATAAGTATAACATATTCCTCATCATAGCACACTAAAGAATCCCCTCAAAATAATAATCTAGGCAAGAGAATCATGGCAATTAGTTCATAGTAGGTCTCACCCTAGATGAATTTACAAAAATTATTTGGAGGATCGGAGGGGAAACATACCGTAGATCACTTGTGTGCGAGGAAATCGAATAAAATTGAGTAGAGATGAAGATCTCTTGAGGTTTTGAGAGAGTTTAGAGGTAGAATAAAGAAAAAGGATTGAAGTTTTGGGGTTGGAGGTACCTCCCGTGGCGTTTTTGTGATCAGACGCAACTATACGGGTGGAACTATACGGCCGAAACATTGTGTTCCCGCCGTATAGTTGGCCTGTTGTCAAAATTTTAGGGTTTCCACCTGGCGGCGCGGCTATACGGCCGAAACTATATGTTCCCGCCGTATAGTTGGTCGACAAACCGTTTGTACCTGGAAAATAAATTGTAGAAAAGCATGATATCTATAGGACTGGAGCTATACGGCCGGAACTTTTTATTCCTGTCATATAGTTGGTCGTTAAACCATCAGTATTTTTGAAAGAAAAATTCTCGATGGCAAAAATATCTATACGACCGGAGCTATACGGTCGGAATTTTTATTCCCGTCGTATAGTTGGTCGTTAAACCTTCTGTATGCATCAAAAAAATTATGTTTCTTCGTGAATTATTTTTTATCCTGTAACTTAGAGAAATACCTTGTTTTTTGACAGAAAAATGACAGTAAATATTGTCGACCAACAACATCATGTATTAAGCAGGATTTTTAGTACTACCAGACTTCTTCTCCTCACTTGAGTTTTATAGCACTCTTTATTAAAGTTAAACTTAAACTAAAACTTAAACATTTACTCAAACCTTTATTTCACATGGGTTGCCTCCCATAAAGCGCTCTTTTACGGTCAATAGCTTGACCTCAATGTGGCTTACTTAGGCCAGATAAGTGAAACACCCACTCCAAAATAATTGGCCTTCAAAGTGATGGCCTCCTTTTCATCATGCTTGGCTTTCTTCTTCCTCGGGAAATGAATAACAAAAGGATCACGCGAAGGAAATTGAAGCTTCACGTTCCCTTCATGCAGATTAATCAAAGCCTTAATAGTTCTTAAGAAAGGACGGCCTAATATGATCGGAGCAATAGCATCTTCATGCTTGTTAAAAAATAACAAAATCAATAAGAGCAGGACAACCTTTAATGTATACCAAACTATTATCCTTAATTCTTACAGCTTGTTTATAGGTAGAATCTGGAAGATGAAATTTTAACTCGGTGATCTGAAAATAGCCAAGATTTAACTTGTTAAAAAGACTTTTTGGAATTGTTGATATGCTTGCACCTAGATCACTAAGTGCAGCTATCTCATTGGTCCCAATTTTAATCTTAATAGTAGGCTCAAATATATCATCAAGCTTCACTGGTAATTTTTCAGAAATGTTCTTATATTCTTCTTCAAGCTCATGTACCTTTATTGCTACTTGAGTAACGGAGTGTTGGTACATATCTTCCTCATTTTCTTCACTTACCGGAGTCTTAACGTTGATCCTTTTTACAAGATCTTCAACGGTGTAACATGGTGAAGATGCATTACTATAATCAAGTTCTTCAGGCTCCTCCCTTTAGATTCTCATCATCTTGAGGTCTTCAACGGGATTGGGTTTAGCTTTACCTGCAAATTTAGCTAGAATGAGAGTTTGACTCTCAGTTATCTTACCTAGCTATGCCTCAACAATCCCCGTTCTTTCTTGAAGGGCCTGCAAATCATTTCTCAAACTGACAACTTGGTTAGATAATTTACCAAGCATAGCATCATGGTTCTCCGTTATTTTAACAAGAATATTTTTTGTTCATTTTGTGAGTCTATAAAAGACTTAAGTGTTTCTTGGAGACTACCATTACTAGTTCCCATATTATTGAGTTACCTGCAGGACTAGAATAATGTTTCTGAAAATTAGGATTATAATTCTTCTTCCAAGCAGGGTTATAATCATTACGAGCTATGAAGTCTACTTCTTCAATATTAGTTTCAGGGATGGCTCTTACCGGGGTGTCCTTACCTTTTACGGCTAATATGAGCTCATACAACTTAGCATTGAGTTCTTTATTTTCTTGTGATGAGACGGAGTTCACCTTCTTCATGTTTGATCTATCCACATGCCATTGGGCATGGTTGTCTTGCATATTGTCTAGCAGCTGCTTTGTTTCGGTAATATGTTTACCCATAAATGTTCCTCCAGCTGCAGTATCAAGCATAGACTTAGACACAGGGTTAAGAGCATTATAAAATAAATGGAGGATTAACCAATCTTCCATCCCGTGACTGGGACAGTTTTTCATGCATTCTTTCATCCTCTCCCATGCAAGTGCTAGTGGCTCACGCTCTTCCTGTCTAAAACCAGAAATATTAGATCTTAGTTGCACAGTCTTCGCGGGTGGGAAAAATTTAGTCCTAAATAAAGAAATGCATTCCACCCATGATGTAATAGTATTTCTAGGCAAAGATAGAAACCATTCTTTTGCTCTTCCTCTAAGAGAAAAATGAAATAGACACAATTTGACCACATCGGGGTCAACATCTTTTACACGCATCATATCACATATTTCAGTAAAAGTATTCAAGTGCATACCTGCATCCTCAACAGCCGAGCCTCCAAATTGATTCTGTTGAACCAAACTTAAATAATGGGGCTTAATTTCATAGTCATTAGCAACAATTGTTGGCTGAGTAATAGGAGTACGCAAATAATCATTGTTAGGAGTAGCAAACTCCCCAAGCTTATTTTTAGCCATATTTACTATGTTTTTTGGTTTTCTTAAACAGAGACTTATAATAGTAAAAAAAGAATTTAAAGACTAACTATTTTTTTTGGTTTTTCAAATAATGACTGAAAGCAAACTAACAAAATTAAAAACAAGAATTAAAACTAGCAAGGTTCCTACAAACCTCACCAGGGTAGCTATTGCTTCCCCGGCAACGACACCAGAGAAGGGTTAATATCTTCAATCCTGATTATGGATGTAGTATAGCTTTTTTCCCTAGTATACCTAGGTTTATCGAATTCTTGAGAAGTAGAAGCGTAGTGAAATTACTTTAACGGACCTTTGGAAGTTTTAGAATTCCTTTTTCTGTTTTTACCGGACCAAGAGTTTGCATCTTTGTTGTTATTGATGATGGAGAGAGAGGGGCCTAGGGCGTTCGGTTTCACCTGTAGCTGTGCAAAATATCTTGTGGGAATAAAAGATAAAGATAAAGTATGCATGTAATTGTTAGAGCAAGATAGATTATATGTGGGTAGTGCATCTATAATTGCTATTGCCTCCACAACCGCTTATAGCAATAACCTACTAGTCTCATCCATAGAAGAAAGAGAACTAATGATATGCATAGTGATGTCACCGTTAATCCCAAGTAAATCCCTCACATACAGTCGTAATACCCCTTCTGTCACTGGGGTTCCCAACCTACAGATTAGTCATTACTCATACTCCCTGTACCTGGCTCAATACTTGGGGTCTTGGGTACCTGACAAGTCCTTAGATTGAGGCAAGAGAGGATACAATAATCATCATGTCATACAAACTAATTTATGATCCCATATATGATAAATAACATGCACAAAAGCTGCATGGCTAGGACGAAGCCCTTAGCCCAAGGAGAATTACTCACACATAGAGATGAGATCAAAGAGCATAAACATTGCAGTGGAAATCATAAGATTGATAGCAATAGTCTTACAATGTTTCCAATCAAAGATCAGATCTACTATTACAAGTGGTGGAATATGGCTATGGTGGTGGAGAAGGGTTTGGAGATCTGAAGGCGGATGATGATCTAGGGAAGAGACTTGAGGGCGAGGCAGGAGGGTTTTTCTCGTCGCCCGAGGCTTCTTTATATAGGGGTCCCTTCACAAAAGTTGTTCTATTTGACCTAGCGGTGGTGGCGCCAACTATACGACCGGAACTATACGGCCAGAATTTTATTCTGGTCGTATAGTTGGTCGTTAAAGCGTCTGCCTCTACTTTACAGCTCCTGGTTTCTTCTGGTTGTTAGAAATCTCGTATCTTTGACTTCAATGTAGTGATTCCCATCTTCAAACAACATTATCGGTGCAAGGAAAAATAGCAAGAAAGGATTGCATACCCCTTTGATTATTAGGCATTAGTGATAGGGTTTAGACAGATATTTCATCAAAAGTATGAGTAATATCCAGTTCAAATATGGACGTGGTTGGCTATATTACAGAGCCATCACTACGTGTTGTGGCCCTTCCTGTGGCTTGCTTCTGATTGGTTGACTCGGTGCAATACACGACCACACTATGCGGCTCTCTGCATGATGTGATCCCACTACCCACTAGGGGCATGATTAAATAGGGGATAGGGGGTTTCCTTTGCCATTTCCCTCATTCGTTTGCTCCCTCTGCCCCTTGTTCTTCTTCTTCCTCTGTGCAACAGCACCATCGCCACCGCCGCTGCTTCCGCTTAAGCACAACGCCACCGCTGCCACACCCTACTGCTACTCAGCCGTAACCATGCAGCCACTTTGGTTCTCGAAGCTGCCACGGGTCCTTGCCAATCTAGACCTTTCTCTCTCGCACCAGATTGCTTCTGTTATTGCAAAGACGGAGATCTAGAAATGGCAGAATCTGAGGAGGTCGTCGTTGTTGAATAACACGAAGAGGGCAGTGAGGCCCACGAGCGAGGAGCTTGGGCCGGTTCCTAGGTCTACCAGGATGATCTTGATTTACTATAATGGACCCGCCGCATCCCTGCCAGGGTTACCTGCCGCCTCCCCTGCGAGGAGATCACCCCCTTGCCCAATCCGAGTGAGTATGTCGTTTTCCTCTCGCACTTCCAACGCGGGTTTGATCTTCCTGTTAGCGACTTCTTCCATCATTTCATCTCCACCTTTTCTCTCCAACCACACCATCTTCCGGCTAACGCCATTACCTCCCTTTCTGCTTTCACCTCCGGGGTAGAGGGGTATCTTGGCCTTTGGCCCTCCATTCATATTTGGTACAAATTCTTCGACTTTAGAGCCAATGTTGTTCTAGATAAGGAGGCTGCCCTGGCCGACAAAGGTTTGACTCAGTGTGGGGCGGCTTCCATCTCACCCCGGAAAAACTCCATCTTTCCTCGAGTAAGCATTTCTTTCCCCTTCTCTTGTATTTCTTGTTTCTCTCTTGATTTCTATCTTTCATCTAACTCGGCATGGCTCCCAAGGTTGTCTTCCAGAGTGGCTCGAGTATAGCCTCACCTATCTGGGTTGATCCTCTTCTCCTCCATGCGAGGATGCTCGCCCCCTGAGCCCAATTCAAGAAAGCTCTGCTGCTACGCCGAACCTCAGCCTACCTCGGCAAGAGGAGGGCAATGTCGACATGGAGGGTGGTGGCGCCTCTAAAGATATTGTTATGCCGGATCAACCTAGCTCTTCTTCGGCTCAACTGCAACCAAATGGTGGTGGTGCCAGCAACATCAGCGCCAATAAAACTCCTTCTAAGGTGCCAGTGACCCTGGCGCCGACCCAAGTTCAACCTGAATCAGCTCTAGCTCCACGTTTCTCTATGCAAGTCGTTCCTGCCTCGTCCGAGTCTCCATAGACTCGGCGAGAAGACCAAGCCAAATCCAAGCCTCAAGCCAAATCTTTCGCGCCAAGTTCTTCAGCCGTAGCCATATTTTGGTAGAAGCCCCTGAATAAGCCTCCTACGCCAACTTTGGCGGCCGGTGCCCAAACTACTTCTTCGCCACAGCAGGCCAAATCTAGCACTAAGGTCAAGAAAATCGCTGATGCTACCAAGGGCTAGCAAGCTTCCAAGGTGACCAAGAACCAAGCTCCTAAAGGATCAACTGCCGAATCTGGGCAGCGTACTCTTGCATCCATGATGAAGAAGGGGAGCACTGCCTTTGGCTCAGCTGCTTCCAGCTCTGTCGTTGACAACCAGCTTTTCCTGCACATCATCCTGGCCGTAGCTCAGACTGAACGGAAAACTGCACATGCCAAGGGCTTAGTCATGGCCCGGAGTCTTAGCGGGGAGAGCTACGGCTCGCTCGCCGAATACGCGGACAATTGGAACAATGTAGAATATGTCGATGTCAATTCCGACAACCCGCTGAAGTTCGGTCCTGCCGAGATTGGTGTTGAGATGAACATAGGTACCAAAGCTATTTGCCTTGCAAGCAAGATGATGGTGGTAAATTTCTTGGACCTCCCTCACATAAGTACTTATAGATATATCCTCTAGTCCCCGAGATTCCGGGGGAATAACTTGTTACTCGGCCGAATGCTCTTAGAAAACTAGCATAATGCCTTAGTAGTTTCAAATATCCACTCACCTAGAGCCGGGTTAAGTTCCACTTGGCCCAGATCTTAGTAGATTCGATTATTCACTCACCTAGAGATGGGTTAAGTTCCACTTGGCCGATTCGATTATCCACTCACCTAGAGCCGGTTTAAGTTCCACTTGGCCCGGATCTGAGTAAAATTCGAATATTCACTCACCTAGAGCCGGGTTAAGTTCCACTTGGCCTGGATCTTAGTTAGATTCAAATATTCACTCACCTAGAGATGGGATAAGTTCCACTGGGCCCGGATCTTGAGTAAACTTCAAATATTCACTCACCTAGAGCCGGGTTAAGTTCCACTTGGCCCAGATCTTCAGTAAACTTCAAATATTCACTCACCTAGAGCCAAGTTAAGTTCCACTTGGCCCGGATCTAAGTAAAATTCAAATATTCACTCACCTAGAGCCGGGTTAAGTTCTACTTGGCCCGGATGTTGAGTAAACTTCCAATATTCCTTATGATGCATGAACTAACATTCTCCTTTTCAGATCATGACCAACCGTCGGACTATTGAGTTTTAGCGGTTATTGGACTCCCACAAGGAGCTGTGCACCAAACATAAGGCCTTGCTTCTTGAGGAAAAGAAGAAAGGTAAAATTCTCTCGTTTATACTTGCAATTCGGGTTCCGAACTAACTTGTGTTCCGAACTAACTTGCAATTTAGGTTGTGCAACCGAAGTTGAGGCTGAAAATATCATCATCAGGAAGAAACTGGCCGAGATAAAAGGTAAATCCCTTTGGCTCCTTGATCTTTGTCCTTTTTCCTACTGAATCGGCAGATAATTATACCTTAGCTCTGCTAGGTCAAAAAACTATTACAGTGTCTCTTCAAGATAGCATGCCTTTGCTTGATATGATGCTCCACTTTCTAGAATAATTAGGGCAACATCAGGCCGAGTTGAAGAAGAAAGATGCTGAAATTGCGCAGCTTCGGCTTAAGGATGACAAAATTACTCGGCTCAACGCCCTTGAGAAAAGCTGAGCTGGACAAAATGGACCAAACCTTCTCGAAGGAAAAGGACCAGCTTCAGACCGCCCTTGAGAAAAGCAAGAATATGCTCAAGAACGCCGACATCAAGCTTGAGTCGGTGAACACTGAGTGTGAAACTCCCAAGAATCGGAATGCTGCTTCGCTCACAGAGTTGGGGTGGATTACCATCCATATCTCTAGTGACTTTTCATCCTGCACCGACATCTCTTATTCTGAGTTTGTGCTCTTATTGAGTTGCTTCACTTGTCTTATTTTTAGGTAAATTTCCTTAGTCCGACTCCATTACATGTGCTACTGTTGAGAAGTTCAGGTTGCAAAGAGGTACCTCAGTTGTTCCTTCCGCAGAGCCAATTCCTTATGACATAGAAGACAACTTGGTAAGCCTCGCATCTCAGGTGGAAACCATAAAAAGCTTTGGCTCGGATATCATGGATGCTAATGTCCGGGTCTTTAATGCCCTTTGGCCCACAGAGCCTACACCCAAAGTCCTACCCCATTGATTGCAAAATTGATGGAATGCGAGACTCGACTTGATCTATGGAGGGAATCCGCTGCCCGCACTAGAGCTGACACGACCTTGAGCTTCGTGCTATCTTGGTATGAAAGTTTGGACCTAGAAGTTCTCAGCCACATGCGCACCGGATCCAATTGGACCACTAAACCGGAGTGCATTGCCCAATGCCAAGCTCGTGCCTACGATCTTACTCAATATGCTCATTGTCATCAGTGGAATGAGAGGCCGAGTTTCCTCGAGGTCGTTGATGACGAATATGCCAAAGATGGTTCGAATGGTGAAGAGCAGGAAGTTTCGGACTATGCCGAGGAAACTGAAGACGTTGAAGAAGCTGAAGCTGATCCGGATGATGCGACTGAAACAAAAGTTCCTGAGGGTGCTGAAGCTAACCTGGACAAAACAACTGAAGCTGAAGTTCCTCGCTTTGACACTAACTTGCCTCGTCCTGTTGCAGATACCTCAGATTTTGCTACTCCTTGAGAAAAAAATACTTTGAAATTTGTTAAATCCTCGGTATGCCGGGCGCAGATGTAACGTGCACAATGGGTTATTTTGCTACAGTTTAAGTTCTATGCCGGATTAACTTGGGCGAAGTCCCCGAGTTTTATTTTCTTGTTCCCTCAATTCAATGACTTGGCTCACGTCTACCTTGATTTGGTGTTTGACTTATGAGTCCGAGGTTCAAAAAGTTGACTTAACAATACTTGAAACTTTAGCATTAGCTTAGATTAATTCAACATGACAGACATAAAGTAAATATGCGGGTTAGTCAAAAAACAAATGTCGGCTCGATTACGTTCCTTTTCCTTAGTCGCTTTTCATATGCTTTGCAATTCCAAACTTGTTCTCTTGCTTGCCATGAAGCGAATTCTTGTTGGATAGCAGCGAGTCGAAGAGTTAGTTTTTGGTGCCAACATACTACTAATCTGGCTAAGATGTAAGTAATTTAAGCTAGCCGACATATAAAAAGTAAATACAGAAAAGACAATTATTAAGGCAATCCTCGAGTTTCTGCTCGAGGTACCGAAGTTTCATTAATAAACTCATTGCCGACATACATACTGACATATGAGAGTTTGGGATACATACACTTTTTGCTAAGTGTAAAACGGATGAAGTAGAGCTACATTCCATGGGCGCTTTGATTCCTCGCTGGACCTGTTCGCCTTGTTCTTCTCCTATGGTTGTGCATCAATGAGGTAATAGGTATCATTATGCAATGCTTTGCTTATAATGAATGGCCCTTCCCATGGAGGGGATAACTTATGCATGCCAGCAGTTTGCTGCACCAGCCGAAGTACTAGATCTCCTTCCCAGAAAACTCGGGGGTTTACTTTCCAGCTATGATAGCGTCGGATATTTTGCTGATAAATGGCGGATCTAGACAGTGCCAATTCTCTCGCTTCTTCCAGCAGATCAACATTATTTTGTCGGGCTTCTTACACTTCGGCTTCTGTGTATTGGGTGACCCTAGGTGAATCATGCTCTATGTTGGCTAGTAATATAGCTTCTGCCTCATATACCAGAAAGAATGGCGTATAGCCTATTGATCGATTTAGAGTCGTTCTTAAACTCCACAATATGGCTGGTAGTTCTTCTATCCAACACCCCGCTGATCTTTGCAGCGGCTCAATGAGCTGGGGTTTTATCCCGGACAAAACTAGTCTGTTGGATCTTTCCACTTGTCTGTTTGATGTGGGGTGGGCTACTGATGTAAGATCTAGCCGGATCTTCTTATCTCGGCAAAACCGGGCAAATGCGCATTCGGCGAAGTTAGTTCCATTATCTGTTATTATGCTATGTGGATAACCGTATCTCAAGATGATATCTTTGAGGAATGTTATGGCAGTAGCTCCATCACACTTTCTTATTGGCTTTACTTCAATTCACTTGGTAAATTTGTCCACCATGACCAAAATGTGAGTCATGTTTCCCTTTGCTGGCTTAAATGGACCAACCATATCTAGGCACCACACAACAAATGGCCAAGTGATTGGTATAGTCTTGAGCTCCGACATTGGCATCTGTGTCTTGGTGGCGTACCTCTGACAGTCATTACATTTTTTCACCAGTTCTTTGGCTTGCTGCAAGGCACTTGTACAGTAAAATCCATGCCAAAAAGCTTTTGCCACTAAGGCCCTAGACGAGGCACGATGACCACATTCCCCCCTGATGGATATCTCGGAGGATGTCTAGCCCTTCTTCCGGGTCAACACATCATTGTAGTACATTTGTGACACTTCTCTTGTATAGTTCGGCATTGATTATGGTGTATGCCTTGGCTCTTCTTTGCACTTGCCTTGAGAGTACCTCATCATTCGGCAAAGTTCCATCTTTTAAGAACCCAAATATTGGCCTTGCCCATGCTAGCATAGCACAAACTGGGAAAAGTACTTTGTCAATTTCCATGGCATCTACCGACATAACTCCCGCTGGATCAAGCTGAACAGTCCTCGGGTTCTGCGAAGTAGTCCTCGGGTTCACCGAGGCAGTCCCTGGGTTTGCTGAGGTGTTCCCCCAGTCAATGTCCATTGAGGCAGCTCTTGATCCGGGGTTCGCTGGGATATATATTGATTTGGATTCTGGCGAGGGGGTGATGGATGGTTTTTTCAGATGCTCCAAGGCAATTCCTGGCGGGATAGCTTGCCGAGATGAGCCCATCTTAGATAACATGTCAGCGGCTTGATACGTTGCTAACGTATCTATAATTTTTGATGTTCCATGCTTGGTTTTTATCTACTTTCTTATGTTTTGTCCACACTTTGGAGTACTTTTTATACACTTTATTGGACTAACCTATTAACAAGATGCCACAGTGCCAGCTGCCTGCTTTCTGCTATTTTTGGTTCTAGGAAAGTCAGAAGATGAATATTCTCGGAATTGGACGGGACAAAAGCCAAAGTCAGTTTTTCACCGAGGGGGACATGGAGCCAGAATACGAGACGGAGAGGGGCCAGAGGGTCGCCACACCACCTAGTCGCGCGGCTAGGCCTGGCCCGTGCCAGGGGGTGGTGTGGCCGCCTCATGCAATAGGATGCCTCCGATACAGAAACCCTAAGTACCCGATCAAAATTCCACGAAAAGGTCTGTAGCCGCTGTCATCTCCATCCCTAGACCGGGAGGGATCTGAAGATCTTCCCGACACCCTGCCAGAGGGGAGAATTCACCCTGGACGCCTTCTTCATCACCATGCAAGCCTCCGGTGTGATGTGTGAGTAGTTCATCCTTGCACTACGGGTCCATGTAGTAGCTAGATGGTTGGTTCTTCTCCTTTGTGCTACCATGTTCAGATCTTGTGAGCTACGTTCATGATCAAGATCATCTATTTGTAATCCTACATGTTGTGTTTGCGGGGATCCGATGGATATTGAGATGTTATTTCAGATTGATTATTGATTCTATCATGTCTTTGTTATTTGTGATCTTGCATGCTCTGCATTGTTAGTAGATATCTTGGCCGAGTTGATGCTAGCAACTCCAAGAGGGAGTATTTATGCTCGATAGTGGGTTCATGCCTCTAGTAATCTGGGGAAGTGACAGAAATCTCTAAGGTACTAGATGTGCTGTTGCTACTAGGGAGAAAATAGCAATCCTTTGTTCATAAACAATCATATTGTTTACTTTACACGCAATGCGTAATGCAATTATTTGTTGGTTGCAACTTAATACTGGAGGGGGGTCGGATGATAACCTGAAGGTGGATTATTAGTCATAGATGCAGTTGGATTACGGTCTATGTATAATGTTGTAATGCCCAATCAAATCTCATAGGAGTCAAGATGATTAGTATATGCATGTATGCTTTCTCGATGTTTGTCAATTGCCCCGTTGTAATTTGTTCACCCAACATGTCATCTATCTTAAGGAGAACCACCACTAGTGAACTATGGACCCCGGTCCTTTCTTTTACCATCAATCTACAACTATTTACTATTTTCCGTTTTCTTTCTGCAAGCAATTACTATATTCCACACAATACGTTTAATCCATTGTTTTCAGCAAAACCGGGGAGATTGACAACCTCACTGTAAGTTGGGGGCAAAGTTCTGTGATTGTGTTGTGCAGGGTTCCAAGTTGGAAACAACACCTTGGAGGTGTTTCCTTGCTCCTACTAGTTCGATAACCTTGGTTTCATAACTGAGGGAAAACTTGCTGATGTGCTCATCATACCTTCCTCTTGGGGTTTGATGACCCACAAGTATAAGGGGTGTATCACGTTATTTTCGATAAGTAAGAGTGTCGAACCCAACGAGGATCAGAAGGTGCTGGCTAGTGGTATGGATCAGGAATTCTCTGCAAATACTTAGCAAACGGATTTTTAGGGGTTTTCGAGAAAGCAAGTAAACAAAGTACGAGTAATAAAAGACAATAGGAATAAATGAAGCAAGTGGCCCAATCCTTTATGCAGCAAAGGACAAGCCAGTTGTATTACTTAAGATGACCAAACGTTCTCGAGGACACATGGGAAGACTGTCAAGTGCTTTCGCTTCATATAGTTGATTAATTTTCTTTAGCTTGCTAAGTGTTGTGTGGGTGAACATGTGCTAATGTACCGCCCCATCCAAGACTAATACATACTTGTGATTATACCCCTTGCAAACATCCGTAAGTACAAGAAAGTAATTAAGGTAGAAACCTAACCACAACTTTAAACTCTAAGACCCTTACATCCCTTGTGCAATGGTTTCCTAACGGGGGTTCAGGTTTTTATCACTCCAGCAACCCCTACGATTAGTAACCAAATACACAATGCATTCCCCTAGGACCATATAGGTGAAGTGTCATGTAGTCGACATTCACATGACACCACTAGAAGAAGTACACCACAACCTAAATATCAAACTATTGAATCTTTCTCAACACAACTCCACTACTAACAACAAGACTTCTCCCATGTTCTCAAGAACAAAACGAACTACTCACAAGACATCATATGGATCATGATCAGAGACGGAATAATGATGTATAACAATCTGAACATAAACAATAATTCAATGGTTCACTCAATAGCATCAACTACAAAGAGTAATCAACACCGGGAAAGTTTCCCCTATGAACTATGCAAGATTCAACGCAATTGTTACAGCAATATGGATATGGTGATGAGGGTGCTGATGGTGATGATGGTGGTGATGATGATGATGATCCCGATGAAGTCCAGCTTGATGGTGGTGTTGATGGCGATGATCTCCCCTCTCCGGGAAGGAATTCCCCTGGCAGAAATCTGTCTGCTGGAGAGATCTTTCTCTCTCGGTGTTTTCCACCCCGTAGAGGCGGCGGAATCTTTCTGTGGTCGCTCGCCGAGTCTTAGGGTTTTGGGGGGATGATATACGCCAGAGGGGAGAGGCTGGAGTGGGCTAGGGTGGCCACACCACCTCCTGGCGTGGCCTAGGGCTGCCCGCGCCATGGGGTGGTGTGGGCCCCCTGTGGCCCATCTCCACTCCGTCTTCTGGCTTCCTTAGTCTTCTGGAAAAATAGGATTTTCCGTATATTTTCCCGGATTTTCTGATCTTCGCGAATTTTGCCTCCAAACAGCACATTTTCCATCAGAATCCTGACTGCAGCGGTCCATGCTCCAAAAGTCATCAACCATGCGAAAATAGATGAAATAACATAAGTATCACCTCTCATTATGAAATATATCAATGAATAATACTGAATTAAGACATAGAATAGTGATGCAAAATAGACGTATCAACTCACCCCAAGCTTAGACTTCGCTTGTCCCCAAGCGAAACTGAGCTCAATAAACATGGCCTCAGGTTTATGGAGTGAAGATTCGATAAAAGAATACGGACAAGAAGCATCACATTCATCAAATACATAGATCATAATAGAAGACAACTCACTATTATGTAACTCAACTTGTAATAAGTAAAGGAAACACAATAAAGATACATAAAGTGAATCATAATTGGTAATGGCAAACTTAGCTCTTGGTTGAAGAATAGTTGATAAATTGCTGGAGTTCACAAATAGCTGGTTTTCCAAGATAGCTTTCAAAGTAGTAAACATCAGGATAAGAGCAATGTGCAGAACAAGGAGCATAAGAAACATGATTGAATAAATCATCATATGAATGAATGAAACACATCAACTCAAAATACTTGCTGAGATAGAAGGGAATGGGTTTACTGACTCAACTACAAAGTAAAAAAGAAAGGCCCTTCGCAGAGGGAAGCAGGGATTGCAAGTCTTATAAAGAGCTCCCAAAAATTATGATACTTACTAGCTTTCAGCTCTCACTGCCCCTATCATAGGCATCTTTAGGTGATTAAGGTTAAAGTGACACAACTAAGAGGATATGCTTGACAAGTTATAAGTTGAAATCTCATGCCCCTTACTTATGAGTACCAATCCTCATGCTACTCAACTTCAGTCACGAGCAAGCTCTTGTCATTGTAAATACATGCGTATCATTGAGAACCGCCAACGGGGTACCCCTTGCACATGACACAGGAGCTATCCCATAATCAAAATGACAAGGCAAGTAGACAGTGAGCATCTCAGCGATCTTTTTATTTGCTATTTGCATAGGTTTTTATTGAGGATGCTTCATAGAATGCTCACTATAGTTATGCTGCAAGTTTCCACCATGATTAGGCATGGATTAGGCTAGCGGCCCAGGCGTTTCTCTAACACACATATAAACTCCATGATCTTACAAGTTCCACTTTTATTTCACACCGCCAGGATCCATAAGCAAAAGAACATGATATCAACTAGGTACAAAGTACCAAATGAAGTGTTGAAAGTGGTCCCCATGATACATGGTTCGGCTAACTTCAACTCATAAAGCGTAAGCATATACGCAACAAAGAAGGACCCAATGGTTCAAGTTTATTAAATGCAAGAAAGTAAAGTGTGCCATCAAGTTCGTGAGAGCTTTAATCACTAATTTTCACATAACAAGTTTAATTTGGGAGGTAGATAAAACAAGAATTTACTTGGAATAGCAATAATGCTACTAGGTAGGATGGTGGACACAAATGGCAAAGGTTTTGGATTAAAGGAGGTGGATGCACGAGAAGAATTCCCTCTCAGTACAGATTTTTGGCTAGCAAGGCTGGGTAGCAAGTATACGAGTTGAAGGAAACAAACAAACATACAAGTGATAAAGACAAACATGCAATCTTCCTTGGAAGCACAAAATATCTTAACTAGAGAATACTAGACTTATGAGCAAATCAAGAAAGAAAGACGATGAAATAATTTTTCTTTAGAGTACCTTTATCTTTTTCATTCAACTCTCAAAAATAGTGTTGCTACTGACCGAGCCAGGTTTGCCAAAACCAACTAAATTAACTCAATGATCCCAAAGTGATACCAATACTAACAACAAGATCAATCATATAACCACGAATTGAAAACTAGTATAAGCTATGCAAAAGAGTAGATGATAGAACTTCTCATTAATATTCCATAACGGCAACTCACACCAAGGGATACATATCTAACGAGAGAGGGGACACTTCCATAATGCAAACCATCCTACATAATAATTCCTCTATTCATGATATGACTCTACTAATAAGATAAAAAGATAGAAGATAGTGATATGATACCGCGGCACTCCCCCAAGGTTGGAACAAACCAAGGGGATGCCAAACCTGATGACGAATTACTCCTTTGGTGGTGGTGGTATCCTCTCATCTTCATCTTCATACACTTATTACTTGAGTCATAAAACCCTTCTCTTCCTTATTACACCATTATCTCCACTTCCTGGAAATTTCTTTCACAGAAAACTTCACACAGTTCTCATTAGCAACATTAGTATAAGTGAAGTGATAAAACCTTTTGAGTCCAACTTCAACTGAAAACCATCAAAAAAAAAGCTACTGTAGCAACTCCTTCCGAAAACCCAAAAAGAATTCAAAAAGGAAATCGAATAAAGAAGCAAATGCAAGAGTGGCAAAATTTGTCAAAACAGACGAGCAGGTAAAGATCAATTTTTTTTTAAAATCTTCTGTTGCTCAAATCAAAAAGTGCAAAACTAATGAAAGTTAAATAACAACCTGGGGCATAAGCACAAAAAATTACAGCTCAATCTGACTGACAGAGGTCTCTCACGAATTTTTACGGTGAAGCACAAAAATCTGTTTCGGGACAACAACTTCCCCAAATCTTACTTCTCTCTCATTAGAGGTTGATCTTGACACAAAAACCAAACAAAACGGATAAGGAGAGGTTATTACCAAAGTAATAACTTCCAAGGCTCAAAGAAACAAAAACAAACTAAAAGCAAAAACAAATTAGGTTGGCTCCCATAAAGCTCTTTCTTTATAGCCATTAAGATGGGCATGATAATTTTGAAGAAGCTCTCATAGGGATATGAATTGAAGTGAAAGAGAGCATTAAGAAGCAAAAACACACACACATTTAAGTCTAACCCACTTCCTATGCAAGGGAATTTTGTAAACAAACAAGTTATTGAAACTAGAGGCTTCTTGCATAAGAAGGCAAAACAAGTGCAACATAAAAACTTTCAGCATAAAACGAGGAAACTTGATATTATTGAGATACATAAGAACACTTTTCCCTCTCTCATAGTAGCTTTCAGTATCATGCATAAACTTAACAATATAGCTATCACAAGGACCATCATAGCAATGATCACTTATTCTAACAGAAAACACGGGAATACTAGCTCTCATAACACTACTTTGTGAAACGATATTAGAGGTATCCTTACAAAGGATAGGGTGTCCCTCTTTTTCATATTTAGTGACAAAGTCTTTCACACTTGCTATTATAGGTTCATCAACCATTTGTTTATCAGGTTCAACAGCTTTATTTGTACTTTCATTAACTATACTAGCTATCATAGAATGTTCCTTTATCTTAACTGGGAAAGGCATTTTCTCAATGTAAGGTTTGGGTAAGACATGATTAGCAGTATAAACTTCAGTATTTCTTGCAGGAACACTCTTAGCAATATCTTTATAAGGTTTATGATACTTATTCCACTTCTTTTTAGGCACTTCAATGTAGGAAGCAAAAGCCTTAAAATAAGAAGCAATAGCTTGAGAGTCTAGACCATAAGCATTTTTAATATTTTGAAAGTCATCAGTTCCCATAAAAGATTCAATGCATTCATAATCATAATTTATACCTGACTTTCTACCTTTGTCATTCTCCCAAGCTTCAGCATTATCTTGAATACGGTCCAGAAGATCCCATTTAGCTTCTTTTTCCATACGAGTAAATCATCCAGCACAAGAAGCATCCAATAAATCCTTGTCATGTAGAGGGAGCCTTGCATAAAAGTTATTGATAATAATATTGTTGGGGAGCTCATGAATGGGACATTTGAGCATTAGTAACTTCAATCTCCCCCATGCTTGAGCTGTACTCTCTCCATCAAGAGGCCAAAAGTTGTATATTTGATTCCGATCTATGAATCTCACTAGGAGGATAAAACTTTGAATAAAAGAGAGGCACTATTTCCTCCCATTCCAGAGCTTGACCATTCTTCAGCAGCTTATACCATTCCTCAGCTCTTCCTTTCAGTGATAATGAGAATAACTTCTTCTTAACTTGATCTGTAGTAATACATGCACACTTAAACAACCCGCATAATTCATGTATAAAGAGTAAATGATCACTGGGATGGACATAGTAGTTATCCATAACAAGATCAATAATTTGTGTAGGTATTTTGAAAACATCATACTCAGCAGGTGGTGGCTTATCTACTACCTTAGTAGTGGTAGTAGCATTACCAAATAAGAAACTCAGCGAATTATCCATAACAAAAATAAAGCAACTAGCAGAAGTAAACAATACTCACAGTAGAAATTTCCTTTACCAGTTCCACTCTCCAATAGCGCTTCACTCCCCGGAAACGGCGCCAGAAAATAGTCTTGATGACCCACAAGTATAGGGGGTGTATCGCAGTATTTTCGATAAGTAAGAGTGTTGAACCCAACAAGGAGCAGAAGGTGTTGGCTAGTGGTATGGATCAGGAATTCTCTGCAAATACTTAGCAAACGGATTTTTAGGGGTTTTTGATAAAGCAAGTAAACAAAGTACGAGTAAATAAAAGACAATAGGAATAAATGCAACAAGTGGTCCAATCCTTTATGGAGCAAAGGACAAGCCGGTTGTATTACTTAAGATGACCAAACGTTCTCGAGGACACATGGGAAGACTGTTAAGTGCTTTTGCTTCATATAGTTGATTAATCTTCTTTAGCTTGCTAAGTGTTGTGTGGGTGAACCTGTGCTAATGTACCGCCCCATCCAAGACTAATACATACTTGTGATTATACCCCTTGCAAACATCCGTAAGTACAAGAAAGTAATTAAGGTAGAAACCTAACCACAGCTTTAAACTCTAAGACCCTTACGTCCCTTATGCAACGGTTTCCTAACGGGGGTTCAGGTTTTTGTCACTCCGGCAACCCCTACGATTAGTAGCCAAATACACAATGCATTCCCCTAGGCCCATATAGGTGAACTGTCATGTAGTCGACGTTCACATGACACCACTAGAAGAAGTACACCACAACTTAAATATCAAACTATTAAATCTTTCTCAACACAACTCCACTACTAACAACAAGAATTCTCCCATGTCCTCAAGAACAAAACAAACTACTCACAAGACATCATATGGATCATGATCAGAGACGGAATAATGATGTATAACAATCTAAACATAAACAATAATTCAATGGTTCACTCAATAGCATCAACTACAAAGAGTAATCAACACCGAGAAAGTTTCCCCTATGAACTATGCAAGATTCAACGCAATTGTTACAACAATATGGAGATGGTGATGAGGGTGCTGATGGTGATGATGGTGGTGATGATGATCCCGATGAAGTCCAGCTTGATGGTGGTGTTGATGGCGACGATCTCCCCTCTCCGGGAAGGAATTCCCTCGGCAGAAATCTGTCTGCCAAAGAGATATTTCTCTCTCGGTGTTTTCTGCCCCACAGAGGCGGCGGAATCTTTCTGTGGTTGCTCCCCGAGTCTTAGGGTTTCGGGGGGATGATATACACTAGAGAGGAGAGGCTGGAGTGGGCCAGGGTGGCCACACCACCTCCTGGCGCGACCTAGGGCTGCCCGCGCCATGGGGTGGTGTGGGCCCCCTATGGCCCATCTCCACTCCGTCTTCTGTCTTCCTTAGTCTTCTGGAAAAATAGGATTTTCCGTATATTTTCCCGGATTTTCTGATCTTCACGAATTTTGCCTCCAAACAACACATTTTCCATCAGAATCCTGACTGCGGCGGTCCATGCTCAAAAAGTCAGCAACCATGCAAAAATAGATGAAATAACATAAGTATCACCGCTCATTATGAAATATATCAATGAATAATAGTGAATTAAGACATAGAATAGTGATGCAAAATGGACATATCAGGGTTCCCCAACGAGCTCGATATATTTTGGGCCATCACTGCTTCATTATCATCTCTAGGTGCATGATGGAATTCGCATCCCTCAAAGTACCCACATATCTTTTGGACGTGAAACCTATAAAGAGCCATGTTTGAATCCAAAGCATCCCAATGGCTAGAAACTTGCTGAATCACCAATTCCAAATTTCCAAAACACTCAATCCGACGTATCCCAATCTCTTTTGCCACCTTTAAGCCATGCACGAGCGCTTCATACTCGGCAACATTGTTTGATGCACGGAAATAGATCTATAGGACATATCTCAACTGGTCTTTCTTGGATGAAGTAAGGACTACCCCGGACCCTAATCCATCCTTCAACTTCAATCCATCAAAGTGATCCTCTAGTAATTCGGATCTGGCAAAGGTGGTTCAAACTGCATCTCGGCCCAATCTACAAAAAAATCGGCCACAGCTTGAGACTTGATTGTGTCCCTTTTATCATATTGTGGTGCATACGGGGCTAACTATATCACCCATTTTGCAATTCGGCCACTTGCATCGTTGTTACTCATTATCTCAAATATGGGTGCTTCACATATCACCTTCACAGGGTGTTCTTCAAAGTAGTGCTTTAGCTTCTTGTCTTCCATATAGACACCATATGCCATCTTCTGATAATGAGGGTAATTCTGTTTCGAGGTAGACAACACTTTGTTGAGTTAATAAACATGCCTCTGCACCGACTTACCTTCCTCGTCACGCTCCACTACTATCATAGCACTTACAACTCAGTTGGTCGCTACTATATAGAGCAACATCGGCTCTTTGGATAGTGGCAAAGCTAACACTGGTGTAGAAGCTAGCATCTTTTTAAGCTCACGAAATGCACTATCTGCATGTGGTGTCCACACAAATTTGTCGGATTTTGTCATTAGCTGATAGAGAGGCAAAGCCTTTTCTCCCAGCCGACATACAAACCGACTCAGCGATGCTAAGCATCCAGTGAATTTTTGGACGCCACTGAGGCACTTCGGCAGCTCCATTTTCTCGATAGCCCGGAGTTTAGTCGGGTTAACTTCGATACCTCGACTGGACACGAGAAAACTGAGTAACTTTCACGCCGGGATACCAAAGGTGCACTTCTCTAGGTTAAGCTTCATTCGAAACCTTCCGAGGTTCGCGAATGTCTGCCGGATATCATCAATGAGCGTTTTGCTTTCCTTAGTCTTTATCTCTACATCATCAACATATACTTGCACATTTCTACCAATATGATCATGAAGACATTTTTTGCATACATCTTTGGTACGTTGCACCTGTATTACGTAAACCAAATGGCATAGTCTTGTAGCAATAAGCCCCATACGGGGTGATAAGTGCGGTCTTTATTTGATCATATAGGTTCAGAGGTATCTGGTGGAAACCAGAATAAGCATCTATGAATGACAACAACTCACACCCAGCAGTAGAATTTATGACCCGATCTATCCTTGGAAGTGGAAATGGATCTTTTGGACATGCCTTATTCAGGTTCGTGTAATCGATACACATTCTCCATACCACTGCCACATTTAGATTGTCCTTCTTCTCGATAAGCACCAGATTTGATAGCCAATCCGGATACAACAATTCCATTATGAACCTGACTGCAAGGACCCGAGCCAACTCGTCACCAATGATCTTTCTCCTATCTTCGGTGAAGCAGCGGAGAGGTTGCTTCACCGGCTTAGCTCTAGGTCTCACATGTAAAGAGTGTCTGGATAACTCCCTCGGAACACCTTGCAGATCTTGTGTGGCCCAAGCAAAGATATCCTGATTCTCACGGAGGAAGCTGAAGAGCTTTCTTTCCTATTTGTCGTTGAGCCCGGCACCAATAGTGACGGTGCGCTCCATAAATTGATCATCAATAGGAACCTTCTTCGTATCCTTTGCTGCTTGAAACGAAACACTGCCATGCGGGATTGTCAGAGCCGGCATATGCACCTGCACGGACTGAGCCAATGCCGCCACCTCCTGGATTTTTTTTTCTCTTGTGCAATCACAAGTGATTCGGCCAAGTTTGACCCAGCCAAAGCACATTCTATTGAGTGCCTGAAGTCCCCAGTTATGGTGATTGGCCCATGCATTTTCATCTTCAAGTAACTGATATGGGTTCCTTTCTTAAACTTGTTGAGAGCAGGTCTGCCGAGTAACGCATGATACGCGCTTTCCAAGTTCACAAGTTCAAACTCCAAATTCTTAGTCCGGCAGTTGTCCCTTGTGTCGAATAACACATCAACCCGGACCTTGCCAATGGGCTCACACGAGATACCTAGCATAATGCCGAGGAAAGTTGTCTTTGTTGCTTGGAGAATGTTCTCCGATATTCCCAACTTGTGCATTGTGTCCTTGTACATAATGTTGATGCTGCTCCCGTTGTCAATCAGTACCTTGGAGAATCTCACATTGATATTTGGACCAATGAATGTCGGATCTAGCACTAATGCATATGATCCAGGACTCGCCATGAGCCTAGGGTGATCCTTGATACTCCATGTGATCTCCCGATCCGCCCAAGGCATATACCTCGTCACTGCCGGTATAACTGCATTCACCTCCATATGTCGGCACTGCAAGCTCTTCCTGTCAGTTTCCTCGGTGATAAAAACACAATAACTTTGGTGATATTCCCTCTAGTCATTTCTCCCATGATTTTCGGCGTATCTTTGATTCTTCTGTTGCTAATTCTCTACCTAATGCACCGCATCCCTTCTGTCTCGATTTTCATATCTCGGCGGAGGCGGTGGCAACATCAATTGTTGTCCATTTTCTCTAGTAAGTTGTGGCTACCGAGGTGCTTCATTCTGAGGTGCTTCGTGCCGAGGTTCCTGAGCATTCCTCGAGCTACCTTACTCTATATTTTTCATCCATTCACATTGCCGAGTAGTGGTTTGACGGATTACTTGGGTTCGGCGTATGGAACTTACACGGCTGATCCAACATTGACTCATATGTGTATCTGGGTCTATCTTTCCTCTCTTGCCATTGTTTCTTCTGTTCTGGTATCCAAGGCTTCTTGCCCCCACTCTTTTGTTGCCACTATTGTCCTCCAGTTTTCTGGCGCTGGCTTGCACCGGCATTGGCCTGATCCTGATCCACTGCTACTACTTGTTGCGAGCTGTACCGGTAATCCGGCCTATCATCTCTCCTCTTACCGTGGAAATCATTGCACCGGGATACTCCGGCACCATCTCGGTGGTAGTACTCCTCATTCGCTTCATTTGACGTCAGTCGAGGTTGGTTCGGGTGATGGCTCCGATTTTTGCCATCTTCCACTGTGTTTAAACATTGTTTTTGGTCAAGCAATTGCCAAAGAAACTCTCAACTCTGCCTCTAATGAGTAATAATTGCAAAGGTATGCAAATCCCTTCTTTGATTTATGTTGTGCAGGAAATCACTACTTTTAAGGTGAAATAAGGAGTCACAATGAAGGATTTTGCGGAAGTACACACGGCCAAGTAATTGGAGAAGCCAACCAGGGCGTCAACATGCTTAATAACCACTGGTACGGGTGCGGTTCGCCTGTACTGCATGCCTGTACTAGGTGGTGATGGCTTCATCTCGTCAAACCAGAGAGCCTCCATTCTCAGATTGCATCACAACACCATCAAAGGATATCCACACCATTGTTCATCACTTCCACCATCCATCCCTCCACTAGCCATAGCCATTTCTTTGTACTTTTAGATCTCCTTGTGATTTGGTGACCATTGTAAGAATATTTGATTTCAATCTAAGTATTTTTGCATGATATTTTCTATCTCCGATCTATTTGTTATGAGTGAGTAGTCCTCACAGGCTGCGTGTTGGAGAGAAACCTCGCAGCAAATATGTGCATCTAGATCATGCAAGAATTGTGTTTTGTTTGGATTCATGATTTGTATCTCTTGTTTCTTCGTCTCTCGTCTTGATCTTTGGACTTGTAGGTACCCAAGATCCCATAGATTGATAAAGGCTTGAGGTGAGATACTTGGCTAGCGGCGATCTCATAGGAAACTCAGTGACAGAAAGGGAAGTACGGCCTACACTTAGCGCCCCATTCGGGATCAACAACAACATCAACACTTAAATCTTTGATCTGTGTTTAAACTTAATAATCGTTTGTAACCCATGGCTTCGGTGTACTCTCGGTTGGATTAAAATTCTATTGCTATGCCCGCTGCATCACGGGGGCTTCAAAATACTAGGATGTGTTGCCCACAAAATATTATCTCAATACAAACATGATACATGACTACGCTTATTATTATCTTTTATCCCATTTGATGTGCAGCTGCAGGTGGATCTTCAACCCTGGCCTATCTCCATCCATTGATTCAAACCCTTATAAAGTAAACTAGATTGGTCCAGTCAACTAAGGTAAAACGAACAAACAAAGTCTTGTAGACATGTCCTTTCTTATTACCTTTTAGTAGTGCTTTCCAAGGTTCGATTAAACCTAGGTCTTCTAGGGAAAAAGCTATTATACTACATCCGTGAATCCAGATCGAAGGTATCAACCCTTTTTCTGGCAGCGTTGTCGGGGAAGAAATTTTGCTATCCTGGTGAGGTCATTAGATACCTTGTTTTTAGTTTTATTATAGGTCTAGTTTAATTCTTGTTATTAGTTTGCTTTCTTGTTATCTACTTGAAAACCCCAAAAAGATAGTTACTTGTTATTTGTTTTCATTACTTAAAAATTACCAAAAAGATAAGAGCCATGGCTCAAAAGAGATTAGGGGAGTATGCTACTCCCACCGATGATTTTATTTGTGCACCCATCACTCAACCTGAAGTTGATGCGGAAACATATGAGATAAAACCTAACCTATTAAGTTTGGTTCAACAAAACCAATTTGGGGGTTCATCTTTTGAGGATTCAGGATTGCACTTAAATACTTTTACTGAAATTTGTGACATGATGCGTATTAAGGATGTAGATCCAAATGTTGTTAAGCTAAGATTATTCCCTTTCTCTCTTAGAGAAAAGGCTAAGGACTGATTGCTAGCTCTACCAAAGGGCATTATTAAATCTTGGGAGGAATGCACTAATTTGTTTATGACTAAATTTGCCCCTAGCTAAGACTGTGTAGCTAAGATCCAACATTACAAGCTTTAGACAAGAAGACTGTGAGCCACTAGCTCTTGCATGGGATAGGATGAAAGAGGCCGTACTGAACTGTCCTAATCATGGGATGGAAGAATGACTTATATTACATTTATTTTATAATGGTCTTAACCCAATGTCTATGTCTATGCTAGATACTGCATCAGGAGGAACGATTATGGTAAAGCATGTGAGTGTTGCAAAGAAGTTACTTGATGATATGCAAAATAACCATGCCTAATGGCATGTGGAAAGGAGAGTAAGTTCAATTACCGAGGTAAACAATGAGGAGCTTACATCCAAGGTAGATGAGTTTCTTAGCTTAGTCAAGGGTAAGGAAGATATCCAAGTTAATGCTATCACTACCGATGTTAATGATATTAATTTTATAGCTCGCACTCCTTTTAATCCTGCATAGAAAAATAATTATGCTTCTAATGTTCAAAAATATCATGCTAATCCTGCAGGAGCTCCTTATAATAATTATGATAATACTAATGGAGCACATCATGGCAATCTCCCATTTGAGCAAACGGTTAGAACATTTATGCAAGCTCAAACAAAACAAAACAATATGCTTATTAAGATTACGGAGAACCATGAAAGTAGTTTAGGAAGATTATCTAACCAGGTCGTTGCAATTAGAAATGATGTGCAGGCTCTACAGGAAAGAAAAAAGACCGTGGAGGCTTGGCTGGGTAAGGTAGCCAAGAGCCAAGCTCTCATACTAGCAAAGTTCGCTGGCAAACCCGAGCCAAATCCGGTAGAAGACCTCAAAATGATGAGGGTGCTAACCAATGATGAAAAGCCTGAAGAGATGGATTATAGCAACGCGCCAACACCGGAATATACCGTGGAAGATCTATTGAAGATGATCACCATTAAGGATCCAGGTATAGAACAAGAGTGCTCAAGAAGACCTATGGAAAGAGGAGAAGAAATAAGGTAATCCTCTATATTTTATTTTACTAACACATGGCCTAAGAAGTATTGATGGATCGTTACTTAGTGTTTTTGCTGCTATCAAACCTTTTGATAAGATGTGCGAAGGCGCACAGAGCTACTAATCAAAAAATTGAGTTTTTGTAGTTCACAGTGTCGGTAGCAACCACTGGTATGGCTGGAGTGGCTCGTACCGTGCACCCGTACCACCTCAAGGCAAAGGGAGATAGAAATTTTGATTTTTGCCGAAGGAATCAGAGTTGATGACGACCACTGGTATGGCCGGACGCCCGTACCACGCGCCCGTACCGTACCCCCGAGCCAACATCAGATTTTTGTTGAAGTCATCGAATAGTTAACGACCAGTAGTACGGGTGCGCGCGCCCGTACCGCACGCCCGTACCAAGTGCACCGCCTGGGAGCATGCGTCGCCCCCAAGGTAAGACACCTGGTATGGTCGGGCTCTGGCGGTACCGCCCGCTCGTACCACGTACGCGGACACCATAATGACCCCGAGGAGGTAACCTAGAAATCCCAAATCATCTATTTTCTCTTTCTTCTTCCTCCAAACTTCAAACCACCTCCATTGGATCTTCAAATTTACTCAATCTTTCTTCGATTCTTTGCAGTCAGTCAATCTAAGGTATGATTCTCATCTAATACCCAACTTATTTGTGCAAAAGCTTGGCTTAATCATTCATCATTGTCAATCTAGATACAGGTCTTGCTTTTGATTCAATCTTTGTACTAAGTATGCTTAGCATTATTTTTAGAGGAGTTTCTTTTATAGTTAGTGTAGAGAATCACTTATGCTATGTTTCTATTGGACCAAAAAAATTATTAGCAATCTTTATTTACTTTGACTTGTTTTTATTTATTAGATGAACACGAGGAGTCGTACACGTGAGATGGCTGTGGAGTCTTTCGCGCCACCCATTGATACGTTAACCCCCGAGTCACTTGGCATCAATTTCACTTAGGAGTTCCATCTTACCCGTTTCGATCGTCTCGAGATTTGAGAGATCAAGACAACCAAGTGGGCATGTCCTTATATCCTGAACCAACTTGGCATTCATGCTAATTTCAATTTACTTTGCAACAATGTTGGTTTGTACAATTTTGTCTTTTAGGATGTTGCGACATACCGCTGCTTGGCACTTGAGTTCTTCAGCACCTTGACACACACAGTGGATCCTTATGGTTGTTCCGAGGAACAAAGGTCCAGAGTTGATCGAATTAAATTCCGCCTTATAAACTGTGAGTATACTTTGATACTCAGCCAATAGGCTCAATGCTTTGGGTTTACCAACAACACCACCGATGTACGCACAACTGTAGGGGTTCCGCGTATGAAAACAATAAAATTTATCCTACGCCCCTGAACCCCTGAAGCTGCCAGGACCTATCTATTAGTAATACAGTAACGGTAGGGGCTTTTCGCGAACATACGCTTGAAGACCGAAAAGCGTTGTCAACGCTCAGGAGAGCGTGGTTGATGTAGACGAGCCGAAGCCGACCTCAAGGTCGTGATGAAGTCCTTGCGCTCCTTCTGGCTCCAATGACTTGAGTGTTGGAGATATGCCCAAGAGGCAATAATAAAAATGGTTATTATTATATCTTTGTGTTTATGATGAATGTTTGCATCCCATGCTATAATTGTATTATAAGGAAACACTAATACATGTGTGTTTTGTAAACATAAAAGAGTCCCTAGTAAGCCTCTTGTTGAACTAGCTTATTGATTAATTGATGATCATGGTTTCCTGATCATGGACATTGGATGTCATTAATAACAAGGTTATATCATTAGGAGAATGATGTGATGGACACACACCCATAGTAAGCATAGCATAAGATCAAGTCATTAAGTTCGTATTGCTACAAGCTTTCAAATGCATAGTAACCTAATCCTTCGACCATGAGGTTATGTTAATCACCATCACCGGATGGGTATTTTGATGACATCAAACACCGCTTCGTAACTGGGTGGTTATAAAGGTGTCATTGGGTATTCTGAAAGTATGTGTTGAAGCGCATGGACCAAGATTGGGATTTGTCCCTCCATATGACGGATAGATATGCTCTGGGCCCTCTCGGTGGAATGTCATCTAGTTAGCTTGCAAGCATGTGACTAGGTCACAAGAGATGACATAACATGGAACGAGTAAAGAGTACTTATCAGTAACGAGGTAGAACTAGGTATGGAGATACCGATGATCAAACCTCGGATAAGTAGAGTATCGCATGACAAAGGGAATTGGTTTCGTATGTTAATGGTTCTATCGATCACGAAGTCATCGTTGAGTATGTGGGAGCCGTTATGGATCTCCAGATCCCGCTGATGGTTATTGATCGGAGAGGTGTCTCCATCATGTCTGCATATTCACGAACCGTAGGGTGACACACTTAAGGTTCGAAGTTGTTTTAAGTAGATATGGAAGGTGCGTTGGAGACTGAATGTTGTTCGGAGTCTCGGATTGGATCCAGGACATCACGAGGAGATCCAGAATTGTCCGGAGAATAAGATTCATATAATGGAGATCATTTTCTAAGTTAGGAAATGTTCCGGAGTATTTATATGGGGATTCTAGAAGGTTTCGGAATGTTCCGGAAGGTTCTAGAAGATTTTTTGGAGTTTACTTGAAAACCAAGAAAGGATAAAGGGAAACTTAAAGGGTATGTAAGGGAAACTTGGGGGGGGGGGGGGGAGGACTCTCCCCCCAAGCTCCCTTGTGCGCCGGCCCTAAGGGGTGGGCCTAGGGGTGGGAACCCTAGGCCGCACCCCTCCCTCTATATATAGAGGGGTGGAGGCGCCACTCCCCTTTGCCTCCTCCCACTCAAAACCCTAGCCGCCTCTCTCCTCCTCCTTCCATCTGCTCTGGCTTAGGCGAAGCCCTGCAGAATTCTCTACTCCACCACCACCACCCTGCCGTCATGCTTCTGGGATTCCGTGGAGAGATCTACTACCTCCGCTGCTCGCTGGAACAGGGAGAGGAAGGTCTGCTTCGACTCCGCACGTGTGACCGACTGCGGAAGCGCTGCCGGAACACGGTGCCAGAAGGATCGTCTACTCGATCTTGAGATCGGCAAGTGATCGTCTACATCAACCACGAGATCCGATCTCGCATAAGGCTTTCAGATCTACAAGGTTAGTACAGATCTATCTCGTTGCACATGTCTAATAGATTAGATCTTGGCTTTTATCTAGATTAAATCTGGGTTTTGTTCGTTCTTGCGGTAGAAATTTTTTGTTTTCCATGCTACGAACTCATAAGTGCTATCAGAGCCTTGTCTATGCGTAGATCTGTTGCACGAATAGAACACAATGGTTTTGTGGGCGTTGGTTCTTGTGCCATCTTTTGCTTTGTGTACTTTGCATCTTGCGGTATGGTGGGATGAAGCGGCTCGGGCTAACCTTACATGTCATCGCACATGAGACTTGCTCCACGCTTGACGTGTAACTTGCTTTGCACAAGTGGCTTTGCGGGTGTCTGTCTCTCCCACCATAGTATAGATCCCATTTACACTTTGTACTTGATAGCACTTGTATCAACATTGTGGTTCAGTTTCGTTGGTAAAATTCGTTCTTATTCGAAAGCCCCAAGCCACGTAAAACATGCAAAGAAAATTAGAGGCGTCTAACTTGTTTTTGCAGGGGTTTCATGATGTGATATGGCCATCATGTGATTGTGATTATATTTGATGTATGCAATGATCCTTGTTGTAATATGGCAACCGGCAGGATCCTAATGGTTGTCTTTAATTCTGTTAAGACCTGCGTGTCTATTCATCTTGTAATAGCTTTATTCCAAGTAGTTGTAATAGTTGCTAGTGATGATGGACAACCATGAAGCGGCACCACTGACCTTGACGCAATGCTGGTGATGATGGAGATCATGTCCGTGCTTTGGAGATGGAGATCAAAGGCATAAGAAGAAAGGGCCATATCATATCACACTAATTATGAATTGCCTGTGATGTTAATCCTTTATGCATCTTGTATTGCTTAGATCATGACGGTAGCATTATAAGATGATCCCTCTCACTAAATATCAAGTAATAAAGTGTTCGTCCTTAGTTGGCACCGTTGCTAAGACTCGTCGTTTCGAAGCATCTCGTGATGATCGGATGTGATAGATTCTATGTGTGCATACAACGGGTGCAAGCCAGATTTGCACATGCAGAAACTGAGGTTAAAGACGAGCCTAGCATGTACAGACATGGTCTCGGAACACGGAATACCGAAAGGTAGAGCACGAGTCATATAAATGATATGATGAACATGAAGATTGTTCGCCGATGAAACTACATCTTCTCTCGTGAAGATCGGACTTGGTGTAGTGGACTTGGTTCGTGTAATCACTAAGACAATGTGAGGGATGTTGTTTTGAGTGGGAGTTCACCTAGTTAAGAATTCAAATTGAACTCAATTTATCATAAACTTAGTCTAAACTACTTGCAAATTTGTTGTAGATTATGGCGAACCTCTCCATCAATTTCAATGTGTTCCTAGAGAAAGAAAAACTTAAGAACAATGGAAGCAACTTCACGGACTGGCTCCATGGACTGAAGATTGTCCTCGGGGCTGGTCAGTTGACCTATGTGCTCGAAGCACCGCTAGGTGACCCACCTGCAGAAGATGCCACCGATGACGTAAAGAATGTTTACGCCACTCGGAAAAATCATTACTCCACAGTTCAGTGTGCCATCCTGTACGGTTTAGAAACGGAGCTTCAGAAGCGCTTTCAGCACCAGGACCCGTTCGAGATCATTAAGGAGCTCAAGATCATTTTTGAGACTCACGCGGCCGTGGAGAGCTATGAGGCCTCCGAAAAGTTCTTTAACTGTAAGATGGAAGAGGGTAGCTCCGTTAGCGAGCACGTGCTCACCATGTCTGGGCACGCAAACAAGCTCCAAGAGTTGGGGATAACGATTCCTAATGAGTTAGGGATTCACCGTGTCCTCCAATCACTGCCACCGAGTTATAAGAACTTTGTGATGAACTACAATATGCACTGCATGAACAAGACGTTGCCTGAACTATCGTCCATGCTGAAAACTGCTGAAGTGGAGATCAAAAAGGAGCACCAAGTGTTGATGGTCAATAAGACCACCAATTTCAAGAAACAGGGCAAGCCTAAGAACAAGGGCAACTTCAAGAAGGACGGCAAGAAAGTTGCCGCACCTGCTAAGAAGCCCAAGGCTGGTCCTAAGCCTGAAACTAAATGCTTCTACTGCAAGGGTGCTGGTCACTGGAAGCGTAACTGCCCCAAGTACCTGGCGGATCTGAAGAACGACAACATCAAGAAGAAAGGTATATTCGATATACATGTTATTGATGTGTATCTTACTAGTAATCGTAGTAGTGCCTGGGTATTTGATACTGGTTCGGTTGCTCATATTTGTAACTCGAAATAGGAGCTGCGGAATAAGTGAAGACTGGCGAGAGACGAGGTGACGATGCGCGTTGGAAATGGCTCCAAGGTTGATGTGATCACCGTCGGCACGCTCCCTCTACATCTACCTTCGGGATTAGTTTTAAATTTGAATAATTGTTATTTGGTGCCTGCGTTAAGCATGAACATTATATCTGGATCTTGTTTATTGCGAGACGGTTACTCTTTTAAGTCCGAGAATAAAGGTTGTTCGATTTATATGAGTAATATCTTTTATGGTAATGCACCTGAGATGAATGGTTTATTCTTACTGAATCTCGATAGTAGTGATACACATGTTCACAACATAGATGCTAAACGAACAAAATTGAATGATAATTCTACATACATGTGGCACTGTCGTCTTGGTCACATTGGAGTGAAGCATATGAAGAAACTCCATTCTCATGGACTTCTTGAATCACTTGATTTTGAATCACTTGAAAGATGCGAAGCATGTCTAATGGGAAAAATGACTAAGACTCCATTCTCTGGAATAATGGAGCGAGCTACAGACTTATTGGAAATAATACATACCGATGTGTGCGGTCCAATGAGTGTAGCATCGCGTGGTGGATATCGTTATGTTCTCACTTTCACGGATGACTTAAGTAGATATGGGTATGTCTACTTTATGAAGCATAAATCCGAAACTTTCGAGAAGTTTAAGGAATTTCAAAGTGAAGTGGAAAATCATCGTAACAAGAAGATTAAGTTTCTGCGTTCTGACCGCAGAGGTGAGTATCTAAGTTATGAGTTTGGCATGCATTTAAAGAAATGTGGAATACTTTCGCAATTGACACCGCCGGGAACACCACAGCGTAATGGTGTGTCCAAACATCGTAATCGAACTCTCTTAGATATGGTTCGGTCTATGATGTCTCTTACAGATTTACCGCTATCGTTTTGGGGCTATGCATTAGAGACAGCCGCATTCACTTTAAATAGGGCACCATCTAAATCCGTTGAAACGACACCGTATGAATTATGTTTTGGAAAGAAACCTAAGTTGTCGTTCCTTAAAATTTGGGGTTGCGAAGCGTATGTAAAGAAGTTACAACCTGATAAGCTTGAACCCAAAGCGGAGAAATGCGTCTTCATAGGATACCCTAAAGAAACAATTGGGTATACCTTCTATCATAGATCCGAAGGCAAAGTTTTTGTTGCCAAGAATGGATCCTTTCTTGAGAAGGAGTTTCTCTCGAAGGAATTGACTAGAAGGAAAGTAGAACTCGACGAGGTTATTGAACCTTCTCTCGGAGTTGAGAGTAACGCAGCACCAGAAGATGTTTTTGTGCCGCCTGCACCAATTGGAGAGGAAGCTAATGATGGTGATCATGAAACTTCGAACGAAGCTGCTGCTGAACCTCGCAGGACAACGAGGGTTCGTACCACTCCTGATTGGTATGACTCTGCCTTGAACGTCATGTTGGTGGACAACACTGATGACCCTGCGACGTATGAAGAAGCTATGGTGATCCCAGATTCCGACAAATGGCTAGAAGCCATGAAATCCAAAATGGGATCCATGTACGAAAACCAAGTGTGGACTTTGGTGGACTTACCAGATGGCCGTAAGGCTGTCGAGAACAAATGGATTTTCAAAAGAAAAACAGATGCTGATGGTAATGTTACCGTCTATAAAGTTCGACTTGTCGCGAAAGGGTTCCGACAAATTCAAGGAGTTGACTACAATGAGACTTTCTCACCAGTAGCAAAGCTAAAGTCTGTGAGGATTTTGTTAGCAATTGCTGCATATTTCGATTATGAGATTTGGCAGATGGATGTCAAAACGGTGTTCCTTAATGGTGACATTGAGGAAGAGTAGTATATGGTACAACCCAAGGGTTTCATCGATCCTAAAGATGCTGACAAGGTATGCAAACTTCAGCGCTCCATTTATGGACTGAAGCAAGCATCCCGGAGTTGGAATCAACATTTTGATAAAGTAATCAAAAACTTTGGATTTATACAAACTTATGGAGAAGCTTGTATTTGCAAGAAAGTGAGTGGGAGCTCTGTAGCATTCCTAGTACTATATGTAGATGACATATTGTTGATTGGGAATGATATAGAACTTCTTAATAGTGTCAAAGCCTATTTGAATAATAGTTTTTCAATGAAGGATCTTGGCGAAGCGGCATATATTCTAGGCATCAAGATTTATAGAGATAGATCAAGACGCCTAATAGCACTTTCACAAAGTACATACTTGGACAAAGTTCGAAAGAAGTTTAGAATGGAAGAGAGCAAGAAAGGGTTCATGCCCATGTTGTCAGGTAAGACCTTGAGTAAGACTCAAAGTCCAGCTACGGCAGAATATAGAGAGAAGATGAATAATATTCCCTATGCCTCGGCCATAGGTTCTATCATGTATGCCATGCTGTGTACAAGACCGGATATAGCACATGCTGCTAGTTTGACTAGCAGATATCAAAGTGATCCTGGAATGGAGCACTGGACAGCGGTCAAGAATATCCTAAAGTACCTGAATAGGACTAAGGATATGGTTCTTTCTTATGGAGGTGATGAATAGCTTGTTGTAAACAGTTACACTAATGCTAGTTGGAACACCGATCCAGATGACTCGAAGTCACAGTCTGGATACGTATTTATTTTGAATGGTGTTGCAGTGAGCTGGAGGAGTGCCAAGCAAAGCGTTGTGGCGAAATCTTCAACTGAATCGGAATACATAGCTGCTTCAGAGGCTGCACAAGAAGCCATATGGATGAAGGAGTTCATTACTGAACTTGGCGTGGTTCCTAGTGCGTTGGACCCGATGGCCATCTACTGTGACAACACAGGTGCCATAGCTAATGCACAGGAGCCAAGGTCACATAGCAAGCTGAAGCACATCAAGCTACGTTTCCATGCTATTCGCGAGTATGTCCGAGATGGTGACATAAAGATTTGCAAAGTACACACTGATCTGAATGTGGCAGATCCGTTGACTAAACCTCTCCCTAGAGCAAAGCATGACCAACACCAGAACGCCATGGGTGTTAGGTATATTACCATGTAATCTAGATTATTGACTCTAGTGCAAGTGGGAGACTGTTGGAGATATGCCCAAGAGGCAATAATAAAAATGGTTATTATTATATCTTTGTGTTTATGATGAATGTTTGCATCCCATGCTATAATTGTATTATAAGAAAACACTAATACATGTGTGTTTTGTAAACATAAAAGAGTCCCTAGTAAGCCTCTTATTGAACTAGCTTGTTGATTAATTGATGATCATGGTTTCCTGATCATGGACATTGGATGTCATTAATAACAAGGTTATATCATTAGGAGAATGATGTGATGGACACACACCCATAGTAAGCGTAGCATAAGATCAAGTCATTAAGTTCGTATTGCTACAAGCTTTCAAATGCATAGTAACCTAATCCTTCGACCATGAGGTTATGTTAATCACCATCACCAGATGGGTATTTTGATGACATCAAACACCGCTTCGTAACTAGGTGGTTATAAAGGTGTCATTGGGTATTCTGAAAGTATGTGTTGAAGCGCATGGACCAAGATTGGGATTTGTCCATCCATATGACGGATAGATATGCTCTGGGCCCTCTCGGTGGAATGTCATCTAGTTAGCTTGCAAGCATGTGACTAGGTGACAAGAGATGACATAACATGGAACAAGTAAAGAGTACTTATTAGTAACAAGGTAGAACTAGGTATGGAGATACCGACGATCAAACCTCGGATAAGTAGAGTATCGCGTGACAAAGGGAATTGGTTTCGTATGTTAATGGTTCTATCGATCACGAAGTCATCGTTGAGTATGTGGGAGCCGTTATGGATCTCCAGATCCCGCTGATGGTTATTGATCGGAGAGGTGTCTCCATCATGTCTACATATTCACGAACCGTAGGGTGACACACTTAAGGTTCGAAGTTGTTTTAAGTAGATATGGAATGTGCGTTGGAGACCTAATGTTGTTCGGAGTCTCGGATTGGATCCGGGACATCACGAGGAGATCCGGAATTGTCCGGAGAATAAGATTCATATAATGGAGATCATTTTCTAAGTTAGGAAATGTTCCGGAGTATTTATATAGGGATTCTAGAAGGTTTCGGAATGTTCCGGAAGGTTCTAGAATATTTTTTGGAGTTTACTTGAAAACCAAGAAAGGATAAAGGGAAACTTAAAGGGTAAGTAAGGGAAACTTGGGGGGGGGGGGGGGGAGGACTCTCCCCCCAAGCTCCCTTGTGCACCGGCCCTAAGGGGTGGGCCTAGGGGTGGGAACCCTAGGCCGCACCCCTCCCTCTATATATAGAGGGGTGGAGGCGCCACCCCCCTTTGCCTCCTCCCACTCAAAACCCTAGCCGCCTCTCTCCTCCTCCTTCCATCTACTCTGGCTTAGGCGAAGCCCTGCAGAATTCTCTACTCCACCACCACCACCATGCCGTCGTGCTGCTGGGATTCCGTGGAGAGATCTACTACCTCCGCTGCTCGCTGGAACAAGGAGAGGAAGGTCTGCTTCGACTCCGCACGTGTGACCGACTGCGGAAGCGCTGCCGGAACGCGACGCCCGAAGGATCGTCTACTCGATCTTGACATCGACAAGTGATCGTCTACATCAACCACGAGATCCGATCTCGCACAAGGCTTTCGGATCTACAAGGGTTAGTACAGATCTATCTCGTTGCACATGTCTAATAGATTAGATCTTGGCTTTTATCTAGATTAAATCTGGGTTTTGTTCGTTCTTGCGGTAGAATTTTTTTTCCATGCTACGAACCCATCATTGAGTGCCTCAAGTGTGACACCTCACGGGGAGTTACACACGTCCGGTGCCGGACGATGACTCCCGCTTCCCCGATCCAGCAGCAGTTGCGGAAGTAGAGCTCTCGGATCCAAATCCCGCAGCGCGATGGCGCTCCGCGGTGAAGATGTCTCTCGCTCGTGCAGTCCAGACTTGGGACCATGGTCACGAGAGAGAGAGGGGGAGAGAGCAAATATCAATTGGAGGTCCTCCCAAAAGTAGGGAGACCTTTATTGATTATTGGTGTATTTATCTAGGCCAAATACCCCACTATATATAGGGGAAGGAGGGGGTACACCCTCCCTCAAAGTCCCGGGGTGGGACTAAAGGAGAGGAGGGGGTGGGGAGGCTGCCGGTTAGCCCTTAGTGGGCCCCACACTGGGGGCTAGGCCCAGCCGGCCATCCCCCTTGCCCCTTCTCCCTCTCTCCTTTCCCTAATGGACCCTCTCCCTCCGGAAATTGGCCCATTAAGCCTTTTTGACCTTTAATTTGATTTTCTCTTTATTAAATAATTATGAATAAATGATTAAATCAACATTTAACATTCATTCACATATTATTCAATCTCTGTGGCTATGGAACACCTTCCACCTCCACTCCGGACATCCTCCGGACTTACCGAAACCCTTCCGGTTTTCTCTCTTCTTTTCTTTGGTGATTCTACCGATCCTATAAACACTCTCTAAGCATCATCAAGCCCTTAAGCGTGATACCCCATGGTTCAGGAACACTCTAGACATGGTCGGGACACTCCCGCACCAATGATCGACAGTGGGACCTAGATGGCCATGTGACCCTTGTGCGTTCCACGAAGATCTTTCGTCGTTTGAACCGGGACAGTCGTGTCTTATTCCCTTTGTCACTCGATACTTGCATTGCCTGAGATCTGATCAATGACATCACCATGTCGTGTTCAATCTCGTTACTGAACAATGCTACTTGACTCGTTCCGACAAGTGATATCCCCGTGATCAAATCACACGCTGCGCAGCTATTGGATATAACTTATCCGAGTGGGCCCTCAAGTATCTTCCCGTCACATGGACGAACAAATCCCGCTCTTGACATATATTGCCTCAACGGTTTCCTCCAAATACCTGAACACACCTTTATAACCACTGTATTACCAAGTGGCGTTTGATGCTATCAAAGCACTCTCGGGAGATAGTGATTGATATAGCCTCACCGTCTAAGGAATAGTCTACGAGGATCCATTTCTAATCAGCGTAACTTGAACTTCGTGACATGATCGGGTCACGATGTTTAGGTTGGGTATTGGTTCATCATCTCATTCTCAGAATGAGATGACCTCATTTCCAACTGGCATAAATGCCACATGATCAGGAAACTTGATCATCTGTTGACCAATGAACCAGTGACTAGAGTTTCACTAGGAACCCCTGGTTGTTTATATGTCACACATGTATTGATGTTTCCTCTCAATACAGTTATAGCATGATATAAAACTTAATCATAAACTATATGAAATATGATAATAGTCCTTACTACTATTTGTCTCTAGGGCATATTTCCAACAACAACTACTTTTGTTTTAGATCCTTCCCCTTTACAATATTTTAGTTTAATGAGAATTTGTGGACACACACCCAAGGCGAACCAAGTTGATCATCCTACTATTCGATATTTGTTCTATGTTATTGCTAACACATTGCAGGCACGTGGTGAGTTCACTAGAGTTAATGAGGAGGACATGTTGATCCTCGCAAAAGCTGCATTTAGCAATTGTAACTTAAAGCCAAATTTAGGTACTTTACTTCTATTTTATCTTAAGCATCAAGCTCTTCAATCTCGTGGACCCATATGTGGAGGAATTGTGACCGCTCTCGCACGCGCACTTCGCATCAACCTAGGTAACATCTAACTGTTGACTGGAAGTAACCGTCTCGGTCTATCTACTCTAAGAGCATGTGGTATGATTTCTAAAAATCATGGTAGATATTTCTTCAATATACCTGGAGCAGATCACTTGATCGCCGCTCCTTTGCCAAACGGTTTATTCTCTATCAAGGATGGATGTTTGCGTTATGATGCGCAGGTCGAAGCTAATCTACCCCAACAAGAAATACCCGTGGGAGGAGGAGAAGATGAAGAAGTAGAACAAGAAGGACCCGAACAAGATGTGCAGCCACCAAACTACTACTACACCTATGAATATATCTATGCACTCGAAGGAAATATTCAAAACATGAACAACCTCTCCATCAACCTTCGAGATGCCACTGCAAGCCTCGCCACCCAGTTCCATGATTGGAGCAGCCAATGGAACATGGGAGATTATCCACCGCCACCACAGTGAGCAACAAAAGGGCTTACAAAAGCCTGAGCTTGGGGATGTGTTCCCCTAGCAAATTTATTTGTGTAATAATGAGGTTGTACTCCATCTCCTTGAGAGCTTTGAAACACTCGTGTTGGCTTGTTCCAACACTTTGCCTTTTTCCTTTGCTTTTTAATTTGCTTTCATTTTAGCTTATTTGTTTTCCTTTGTTTTTATTTTCTTAAAACCTTGCTTGGTCGCAAGTTATTTTCTATTCCTTAATCCTTATCCTCAAAAATACAAAAAGATTTTTTAGTTTATCCTTTGTTTGATTTGTTTATCTTAGTTGGTTGATTTGCTAAGATTCCATGCTAGTGGGAAGTAATTTAACATGGTTAGAGTAAGGCTTTTTATTGGTGTGATGATTAGTTGTTGAATCTCTTGCTCTAGTTATTTTAGTTAACCGAGTCTTTCCTTTGAAATAATAATGCCAAACAAGTAAAATAAGAAAAAGTCTGAAATTTATGACTTGTTTAATGAATGATTGTCTTGAGAGTATACCCTTGACTATACTTAACCCCATAGATATTTTGATAGTCTCGACGACACTCATGAAAGGAGTTGTTTGATTGAAATAAAGTCTAGTGGTAATTGTGATGCATGCCAAAGCTAACCTTGTGGATCAAACAGTGGTACTAGCTCAAAAAAGAGAAAGATGCGAGACAACTTTGTTATATGTCTCTAATGCACACCTTTGGGATTCCAACAACTCTGCTAGCTTTTGAACGAACTATGGTATAACCGCGGATTTCAGCTATGAGTTGATGACATGAGTGGCATCCGTGTTAATGTATGGGCAAAATTATTGGTACTCACAAAGGTTGTGCAAACACTAGCGAAAAGAAACAAACAGTGATCCTTGAAAATTGAGACGAAAAAGAAAGAAAGAAAAAAAATATATATATGAGGATCCACATAACAAGTCCTTGTCATGGTCTCATTAATACTTTATGAGTTTTTCTTGAAAGACAATGATTGGAATAGAAGTGTTTTAGATTGACTTGATTTATTGATGTCGGTGTAAATAAGACACTTCATTGTTATACTACTTGGGACATGAAACTCTCTTACTCAATTATGCTATTTAAACATCTTAGTGTTCATTGGTAAGCTGAGAGTTAATTAGAGGAATTGGATTGATTGCTACACTTCTAGTTATTTATACTTATATTGAACTTTACTTTGATTATCTTGACTTACCCAAGCTTGTATAGTATTCTTGTCATCTCTCTAACTTTGATAAGCTTCGCAAATGAATGAAGTGTTGAGCACATACGACTACCGACTATAAGTGAACTCTTATTCTCGTTGTTTCAAGTTTAAACGCTCAATTCCTTAGTTCTTTTGGTTCCTTTTGCTCGAGGATGATCAAGGTTTGAGCTTTGGGGAAGTTGATGGCTCTGATTTTTGCCATCTTCCACTGTGTTTAAACATTGTTTTTGGTCAAGCAATTGCCAAAGAAACTCTCAACTCTGCCACTAATGAATAATAATTGCAAAGATATGCAAATCCCTTCTTTTATTTATGGTGTGCAGGAAATCACTGCTTTTAAGGTGAAATAAGGAGTCATAATGAAGGATTTTGAGGAAGTACACACGGCCAAGTAATTGGAGAAGCCAACCAGGGTGTCAGCACACTTAACGATCACTGGTATAGGCGCGGTCCTCCCGTACCGCCCGCCCATACCAGGTGGTGACGGCTTTGTCTCGTCAAACCCTACAACTTTCATGAAGACGCCTATGTAGTTTGAGGCTCCAGTCATCGGCCAGAGAGCCGCCATTCTCAGATTGCATCACAACACCACCAAAGGATATCCACAACATTGTTCATCCATTGTTCATCACTTCCAGCATCCATTCCTCCACTAGCCATAGCCATTGCTTTGTACTTTTAGATCTCCTTGTGATTTGGTGACCATTGTAAGAATATTTGATTTCAATCTAAGTATTTGCATGATGTTTTCTATCGCCGATATATTTGTTATGAGTGAGTAGTCCTCACAGGCTGCATGTTGGAGAGAAACCTCGCAGCAAATATGTGCATCTAGATCATGCAAGAATTGTGTTTTGTTTGGATTCGTGATTTGTATCTTTTGTTTCTTCGTCTCTCGTCTTGATCTTTGGACTTGTAGGTACCCAAGATCCCATAGATTGATAAAGGCTTGAGGTGAGATACTTGGCTAGCGGCGATCTCATAGGAAACTCAGTGACAGAAAGGGAAGTACGGCCTACACTTAGCGCCCCATTCGGGATCAACAACAACATCAACACTTGATCTGTGTTTAAACTTAATAATCGTTTGTAGCCTATGGCTTCGGTGTACTCTCGGTTGGATTAAAATTCTATTGCTATGCCCGCTGCATCACGGGGGCTTCAAAATACTAGGATGTGTTGCCCACAAAATATTATCTCAATACAAACATGATACATGACTACGCTTATTATTATCTTTTATCCCATTTGATGTGCAGCTGCAGGTGGATCTTCAACCCTGGCCTATCTCCATCCATTGATTCAAACCCTTATAAAGTAAACTAGATTGGTCCAGTCAACTAAGGTAAAACGAACAAACAAAGTCTTGTAGACGTGTCCTTTCTTATTACCTTTTAGTAGTGCTTTCCAAGGTTCGATTAAACCTAGGTCTTCTAGGGAAAAAGCTATTATACTACATCCGTGAATCTGGATCAAAGGTATCATCGGATCACCTAGAGTACGAGTCAGCAATCTAGATTGTTTCAGCCAACGTAGTTGGCATATCTCTCTACAACCGCTGCCACATCATACTCGCATACCTACATCCTTGGACGAACCACGCAATAGCTTGTGATTCAATCACCCCTTCACAAGAGTTGCACACATTGCACTAGCGAGTCAAAAACTCCTGGTCTATCTCGTTTGGTCTTTGCTTGCACATCGCCAGTGTCTATGGCCTATTCGGCCTCTTGTATGTGCTAGATAAGTTACTGATAAACATCTCCTAAAAATATATCCAGGAGTTGATGATTCCCGCTGGAAAATTGTTTAACTAGACTCTTGCTAGACCTTCCAACATCTGTGGTACATATCTCACAGCCCATCTCAAATTGCCCGTGGCAATGTTCACTGCAGTAGCATAATCAATGAGCCAATCCTTCGGCTTTGTGCTACCGCCATACGTCTTTGTTCCTCTAGCCAACTGGAAGTTTGCCACAGGTGGTTATCTCATAATCCGAGGTCCAAAGCATGCTGGACCTATAGGACCTTGCCCCTCAATCATTTCCAACCTGTAGATTTGGTCCAACTTCAACCTAGCATCATCTGGTTGCAAATTCCTATTTCTTAGCCTTTATCCAATCACATGGTGCTCTGGTCTAGGAAACACGGCATCAGCCATTGCCGAATAACCATCATTGTACCTATCTTGACATGGAAGGGCATATTGCTGCTGCATTGCCAGACTAGCACTTCGCTCCGGCCAAGGTATATACTATTGATGTTGTTGTCAAGGTGGGTTTTGCCCTGCTCCCACCCAGTTACGCTGGCCAGCATTGTCGTTCCCAGTGTTTCCTTGACCGACATTGCCTTGGTCGCGGTTACCTCATCCAGCTTCACCTCGGCAGGCACTATAACGATCCTCATCACCTTGCACTGCTTTACCTTTCCCTGCCCTTGCCGGGTCATACGGGACCATCTATTTATCCCTTCTTGCCGAGGTTACCACCTCTTCTCTTCTAGGGCCATCACGTGGAGATGATGCTGCCCTAGCGAATTTTTCCGGGTTACCCCCTGCCGAATGAACTACATGGGAACCTCCTGGTATCGCCGGGTTTGCCTTGATTATATCCTCATTCTGCCTATATGCTACCCTCACAAAATGGTTAACTTTCTCATGTTGCCTTTCCCGGGCTTCCCGGTCAGACCCTCTAACTCGGACGCTGCTGCCTCTGCAGCCCTGAGGTTTTTCGTTGGAGCGCTATACCTATCCAGTCCTGATGTCACTATAGTAGCTATATGACCCGGCTTAGGCACATACTCTTTGTATATTTAAGTGATCAAGTTTCTAGTCCGAGTTGGGCTAATCCGGTTTGCGTTTGCGTACTCACGCAGAGTGATGTTCAGTGACTGCTGCAACTCCACTACTTTATTTGCCATAGCTAATATTTTTAACCGAGTCTCCTCTAACTCAGCTTGTGCCTGAGATGGATCTACCACTGGTGCTATGGGAGTAGCTAAGGTATCTATTGCCTGTTGCAACACATTCTCTGACCTCTCTAGTGGAGGACCTCTTTTCCTAGGAATCTTCGGTGTTGCCTCCGGGTTCTCCACCAGATCCTTGCTTGCTCCTGCATCTGGCGCGGTCATCATGACCTCAACGATGCTAGCGGGGCGAGTGATACGCGGGCCGCGAGCTGCGCTGAGAGGTGGTTCGCCTCCCTCGATGGCGTGATGCGGGTGAACGCAAGACTCGTCGACGCCGACGTGGATCTTGTGGGTGCCAAGGTTGATGAAGAGGCCGTTTCTTAGTGGAGGACGGTTGCCGAAGCTACATGCGTTATCGCCGACATAGTCTAGCGCTGAACAAGCCCGGAGACGATGCGTTCGCCAGTGTTGATGAAGATTCCCGTCCGGATCTTCACTCCTGCTAGCGCCGCTAGCCCCACGGTCGACACCAACTGTCGTGGTGGTGGCACGGCAGATGCCATGTATAGGCTAAAGGTGGGGCTAATGAGCACTAGAGGTATCCAGGGAGGGATAGTGTGGTAATTCCACACACAGATGCTTTGTATTTCAATGGAGGATTACAAGTGCTCCTTGAGCTGTTCGAGGGTTGGAGGAAGATGAACCTCTCAACTACCCACGCCTCTCTCTCTCTAGGGTTTTCCCTTAGTAAAAATGGCCGACCCTCTCCATGAAGGTCCCGGTGCTTCTTATATAGGGGAGCCCAGGTTACAAGTTAGGGCATACGTGGAGGCATATTCTCCGAATATGCTTCTCCCAAAATAGTAAAGAGGTGTGCTCCTTTTTCCCTTCGCAAGCAGGTCTGGACTCCTGGCGTAAGCCTCTCTGAGCCCCACTGCGGCGCGGTGTCATCCGACATAGGAAACATCACCCGACAAAGGGAACGTCACCCTTGTCGGCCCGTACTCGGTGGTCCTCCTCTCTGTCCTCTACGCTCATGCTACAGTGGAGAGAGAAAACCTTTGACCAACAGATTCCTTCCTTCTCTTGTAAGCCAAGTGGTAACCCGGCTTGTGCCTGGTTAACTTGGCCCTGTGGGTACCTGCAATCAAGATACAAAGAAGCTACCGACATATGCTTTATGTCGGCCGAGGTACCGTTGAATGAACTTTTTCCGGGCCGGGTCTTTCGTAAGTCAGCTTTCCTTGAGGTGACTCGGCCAGCTTACGCTTTGACCTTGCCGTACCTTGGCTATTATGGCCTTTATACCCCGGCGTGACCCTACCCAAGGTTATCCCCCCAACATAGAGCTTTGAGGACTACAAGTTTGAAAAAAGGTGAGGAGAGTAGAGAAGAGTAAGGGGGAGGAGCTATCTAGGAGGCCCCATGTCGTGGTAGTGTGGTGCTTGTCGAAATGCATGAGATTTTTGAGGATGCACTTGTAGGTGAAGAGACTAGAGCGAGGTGGACCCAGCGGAGAGGAGCTTGCGGAGGGCATGGTCAAAGGGGAAGAGGAGGTTGACGAACACCTCGTAGAGCTCAGGGAAGTCGACGCGTGCCGAGGCGGCGACACGGTCCAGGGCCGCGGTGGGGTGGGGATGGGAGGCGCCACAACCACGATGATGTGGGCTGGTGTGTGGCGGTGTATCTCGCCGGTCCGAGAAGCCGCACTCGAAGGGAAGTATAGGGATGCGCTAGCATCGAGCGAGAGAACGACGGCAACCGTGTGCGAATTGTGATCTTTTTTGGATTCATTTTTTTGAACGATTCAGAATGACCGGATGAGGATGACGCGGGTGCTGAATCTTTCCTCCTCTGATGGAGCGCGTCTGCTCCCCGCAAATTAGTAAGCACACATTAGACAAGGAATATATCATTCTAGGCGGTTAGATTTAATTAAGTTGGCTGATCCCGCGGTGTTAGTTCGTCTGTGTACGGGTGGGTGTATTTAAGAAAGAAAATGTTTGCTCTTTCAATTATAAACTTGTAGTAGAGAATGGATTTTATGCTTATACAAGCGGGTACTCTCACCGTCCAAATGTACATCTAGATTCATGCATTCTAATACCTAATACAACATCTATCTTTTCTCCATCTCTCTACCCTAGTACTAGACTACTGTTCAATCTGACTCACTGGCCGGTTCGAAGTCAACGCGTCGTTGGTGTCTCACAAAACTGACAGCTCTCTCTCGCTCCCCGCAGGGGACGTGATGGACAGGGCCGATCCTAGCTATGCGACCCTATAATCGAGCAAGCAGGTACACATGCATGTGACTTTCTACTCGGGCGGCGCGTCCGAGTATATAGCTATGGACTGTCGGTTTTCCGCATAGTCCGCTGCAGGATAACCTCCTTTTTCCGGGATTCTCTCTCTGCCCGTTTTCAGAAATGTCACACAATCTAACTCTGGGCAGAATATGTTTACGAATCTCGGTGCAACTTTTAGCATGTGAACGGTCGGATAAGTCCCGCTTGTACAAGCACAAATGTATTTTCCCTTGTAGTATACGTATATATGCTATGCCACATCACATAGTCCCACTATGAGTAGGCCAACGATGAACAAAATGGCGGCGCATATCTTGCGATTTATCTATATTATTAAAAGGCTTGAGGTAGGTTCGTCGTTTAAAATTTCCGTCCAAATTTTCTTTTCCTACTTTACCCCTGACTGCTCGAGGATATTGCATCCTTTGCCATCGTGAAGTGATATAACCGGTTCGGTTTCTCTCTCCCTGCCTAGAACCTTATCAACGATGTGCGGCGGCTCCTCTATCCATGACCACCCGACGGCTCATCCTGGATCCAATCCCTCATGAGCATGTGAGTGCGTCGTCGCCCTGGCCTCCTCCACCCTCCGCCCCCGCACCTCCAGTCCCCCTCCTCCCTCGTGGTACGGCGCCGACTCTGGCAAGAGGACTACCAACACACAACACCGGCGACCTCCCCAAATCCCCAGCAACACTGGTGCCCCTCCCCTCTGCCCCCACACCACCGGTCCCCTTCTCCCCATCGTGAAATCAGGTGCACTTCTCAAGTTCACGTCAGATTTGGGGAGGCTGATAATTCGGCGAGATAAGATCCACATCGATCTGCAACAAGGTCGACTGGATTCAGTGCTATCTTGTTGTGGTACTGCAGTTTCACAAGCTGGATGCATGTGAGGCCACCTTGAGGCGGCACATCACTGTGACATCATGCTGAAGCAACAACCGGCGTAGCACGTCGGCCGCTTAGAGCCTGAAGTACAACAGCAGCAACTGCAAAGCAGGCGGCCTGAAGAGCAAGAAAGCGTGTGCCCAGTTGTGAGCCTGCTATTTGGAGTTTGCAACTGTTCTTCAATGTTCAAATTGGAGAAATGACATATTTTCTTACAGATTGTCCCACTCTAGGTCTCTAACAGAGGCGGTAGCAGCTCACGATAATTTTGCCATTGGGAAATTAGGCCTTATCGCCTCTCACGATAATTTTGCCATTGGGAAATTAGGCCTCAGCTGGCCAGCGTGTTCAACAATGAAGTTTTCAGTCTAGCATCAGCCTTTTATAATAAATCGTAATGAAATTTATTTATGGGATCCACTTGCATGTGGCTTCCCTATGGGGAGAGAACATAGACCGCAACATACATGGACTGTGCACCAGGCATAAATTTGTTATAATGCTACAATAGATCCTACCCATGTATGTTCTAATGGGATTGTATTTTTAGATTCATTTATTTTTAACAAGTTAAAAAACTATGTTGGTTTTCTTTAGCGACTAACTCTAGGTAATAATTCGTTTGTGCTTAGCACATACTGCTCACAATTCGTTCAAGTGTAGTAGGCTGCGGTGGGAAAAGTTATTCAGATGTTGGAAAAGTGTCATCAACATTTAGATGCTTTCCATTAATATGGGTATGCCTTCAGATGTGGACCTCAGGATGCTTCGAGGCAGATGAAGTGGGAGCGATGTGCTTTCAAGAGCTATGTGTGTGTATGTATGTATGTATGTGTATGTGTATATATATATATATATTCTCTCTCCCTGCCTAGAACCTTATCCACGATGTGCGGCGGCTCCTCTATCCATGACCACCCGACGACTCATCCTGGATCCAATCCCTCATGAGCATGTGAGTGCGTCATCGCCCTGGCCTCCTCCACCCTCTGCCCCCGCACCACCAGTCCCCCTCCTCCCTCGTGGTACGGCGCCGACTCTGGCAAGAGGACTACCAACACACAACACCGGCGAACTCCCCAAATCCCCAGCAACACTGGTGCCCCTCCCCTCTGCCCCCACACCACCGGTCCCCTTCTCCCCATCGTGAAATCAGGTGCGCTTCTCAAGTTCACGTCAGATTTGGGGAGGCTGACAATTCGGCGAGATAAGATCCACATCGATCTGCAACAAGGTCGACTGGATTCAGTGCTATCTTGTTGTGGTACTGCAGTTTCACAAGCTGGATGCATGTGAGGCCACCTTGAGGCGGCACATCACCGTGACATCATGCTGAAGCAACAACCGGCGTAGCACGTCGGCTGCTTAGAGCCTGAAGTACAACAGCAGCAACTGCAAAGCAAGCGGCCTGAAGAGCAAGAAAGCGTGTGCCCAGTTGTGAGCCTGCTATTTGGAGTTTGCAACTGTTCTTCAATGTTCAAATTGGAGAAGTGACATATTTTCTTACAGATTGTCCCACTCTAGGTCTCTAATAGAGGCGGTAGCAGCTCACGATAATTTTGCCATTGGGAAATTAGGCCTTATCGCCTCTCACGATAATTTTGCCATTGGGAAATTAGGCCTCAGCTGGCCAGCGTGTTCAACAATGAAGTTTTCAGTCTAGCATCAGCCTTTTATAATAAACGTAATGAAATTTATTTATGGGATCCACTTGCATGTGGCTTCCCTATGGGGTGAGAACATAGACCGCAACATATATGGACTGTGCACGAGGCATAAATTTGTTATAATGCTACAATAGATCCTGCCCATGTATGTTCTAATGGGATTGTATTTTTAGATTCATTTATTTTTAACAAGTTAAATAACTAAGTTGGTTTTCTTTAGCGACTAACTCTAGGTAATAATTCGTTTGTGCTTAGCACATACTGCTCACAATTCGTTCAAGTGTAGTAGGCTGCGGTGGGAAAAGTTATTCAGATGTTGGAAAAGTGTCATCAACATTTAGATGCTTTCCATTAATATGGGTATGCCTTCAGATGTGGACCTCAGGATGCTTCGAGGCAGATGAAGTGGGAGCGATGTGCTTTCAAGAGCTATGTGTGTGTATGTATGTATGTGTATGTGTATATATATATATTCTCTCTCCCTGCCTAGAACCTTATCCACGATGTGCGGCGGCTCCTCTATCCATGACCACCCGACGGCTCATCCTGGATCCAATCCCTCATGAGCATGTGAGTGCGTCGTCGCCCTGGCCTCCTCCACCCTCCGCCCCCGCACCACCAGGCCCCCTCCTCCCTCGTGGTACGGCGCCGACTCTGGCAAGAGGACTACCAACACACAACACCGTCGACCTCCCCAAATCCCCAGCAACACTGGTGCCCCTCCCCTCTGCCCCCACACTACCGGTCCCCTTCTTCCCATCGTGAAATCAGGTGCGCTTCTCAAGTTCACGTTAGATTTGGGGAGGCTGACAATTCGGCGAGATAAGATCCACATCGATCTGCAACAAGGTCGACTAGATTCAGTGCTATCTTGTTGTGGTACTGCAGTTTCACAAGCTGGATGCATGTGAGGCCACCTTGAGGCGGCACATCACCGTGACATCATGCTGAAGCAACAACCGGCGTAGCACGTCGGCCGCTTAGAGCCTGAAGTACAACAGCAGCAACTGCAAAGCAGGCGGCCTGAAGAGCAAGAAAGCGTGTGCCCAGTTGTGAGCCTGCTATTTGGAGTTTGCAACTGTTCTTCAATGTTCAAATTGGAGAAGTGACATATTTTCTTACAGATTGTCCCACTCTAGGTCTCTAAGAGAGGCGATAGGAGCTCACGATAATTTTGCCATTGGGAAATTAGGCCTTATCGCCTCTCATGATAATTTTGCCATTGGGAAATTAGGCCTCAGCTGGCCAGCGTGTTCAACAATGAAGTTTTCAGTCTAGCATCAGCCTTTTATAATAAACGTAATGAAATTTATTTATGGGATCCACTTGCATGTGGCTTCCCTATGGAGAGAGAACAGAGACCGCAACATATATGGACTGTGCACGAGGCATAAATTTGTTATAATGCTAAAATAGATCCTGCCCATGTATGTTCTAATGGGATTGTATTTTTAGATTCATTTATTTTTAACAAGTTAAATAATTAAGTTGGTTTTCTTTAGCGACTAACTCTAGGTAATAATTCGTTTGTGCTTAGCACATACTGCTCACAATTCGTTCAAGTGTAGTAGGCTGCGGTGGGAAAAGTTATTCAGATGTTGGAAAAGTGTCATCAACATTTAGATGCTTTCCATTAATATGGGTATGCCTTCAGATGTGGACCTCAGGATGCTTCGAGGCAGATGAAGTGGGAGCGATGTGCTTTCAAGAGCTATGTGTGTGTATGTATGTATGTATGTGTATGTGTATATATATATATATTCTCTCTCCCTGCCTAGAACCTTATCCACGATGTGCGGCGGCTCCTCTATCCATGACCACCCGACGGCTCATCCTGGATCCAATCCCTTATGAGCATGTGAGTGCGTCGTCGCCCTGGCCTCCTCCACCCTCCGCCCCCGCACCACCAGTCCCCCTCCTCCCTCGTGGTACGGCGCCGACTCTGGCAAGAGGACTACCAACACACAACACCGGCGACCTCCCCAAATCCCCAGCAACACTGGTGCCCCTCCCCTCTGCCCCCACACCACCGGTCCCCTTCTCCCCATCGTGAAATCAGGTGCGCTTCTCAAGTTCACGTCAGATTTGGGGAGGCTGACAATTCGGCGAGATAAGATCCACATCGATCTGCAACAAGGTCGACTGGATTCAGTGCTATCTTGTTGTGGTACTGCAGTTTCACAAGCTGGATGCATGTGAGGCCACCTTGAGGCGGCACATCACCGTGACATCATGCTGAAGCAACAACCGGCGTAGCACGTCGGCCGCTTAGAGCCTGAAGTACAACAGCAGCAACTGCAAAGCAGGCGGCCTGAAGAGCAAGAAAGCGTGTGCCCAGTTGTGAGCCTGCTATTTGGGGTTTGCAACTGTTCTTCAATGTTCAAATTGGAGAAGTGACATATTTTCTTACAGATTGTCCCACTCTAGGTCTCTAACAGAGGCGGTAGCAGCTCACGATAATTTTGCCATTGGGAAATTAGGCCTTATCGCCTCTCACGATAATTTTGCCATTGGGAAATTAGGCCTCAGCTGGCCAGCGTGTTCAACAATGAAGTTTTCAGTCTAGCATCAGCCTTTTATAATAAATCGTAATGAAATTTATTTATGGGATCCACTTGCATGTGGCTTCCCTATGGGGAGAGAACATAGACCGCAACATACATGGACTGTGCACCAGGCATAAATTTGTTATAATGCTACAATAGATCCTGTCCATGTATGTTCTGATGGGATTGTATTTTTAGATTCATTTATTTTTAACAAGTTAAATAACTAAGTTGGTTTTCTTTAGCGACTAACTCTAGGTAATAATTCGTTTGTGCTTAGCACATACTGCTCACAATTCGTTCAAGTGTAGTAGGCTGCGGTGGGAAAAGTTATTCAGATGTTGGAAAAGTGTCATCAACATTTAGATGCTTTCCATTAATATGGGTATGCCTTCAGATGTGGACCTCAGGATGCTTCGAGGCAGATGAAGTGGGAGCGATGTGCTTTCAAGAGCTATGTGTGTGTATGTATGTATGTATGTGTATGTGTATATATATATATATATTCTCTCCCTGCCTAGAACCTTATCCACGATGTGCGGTGGCTCCTCTATCCATGACCACCCGACGGCTCATCCTGGATCCAATCCCTCATGAGCATGTGAGTGCGTCGTCGCCCTGGCCTCCTCCACCCTCCGCCGCTGCACCACCAGTCCCCCTCCTCCCTCGTGGTACGACGCCGACTATGGCAAGAGGACTACCAACACACAACACCGGCGACCTCCCCAAATCCCCAGCAACACTGGTTCCCCTCCCCTCTGCCCCCACACCACTGGTCCCCTTCTCCCCATCGTGAAATCAGGTGCGCTTCTCAAGTTCACGTCAGATTTGGGGAGGCTGACAATTCGGCGAGATAAGATCCACATCGATCTGCAACAAGGTCGACTGGATTCAGTGCTATCTTGTTGTGGTACTGCAGTTTCACAAGCTGGATGCATGTGAGGCCACCTTGAGGCGGCACATCACCGTGACATCATGCTGAAGCAACAACCGGCGTAGCACGTCGGCCGCTTAGAGCCTGAAGTACAACAGCAGCAACTGCAAAGCAGGCGGCCTGAAGAGCAAGAAAGCGTGTGCCCAGTTGTGAGCCTGCTATTTGGAGTTTGCAACTGTTCTTCGATGTTCAAATTGGAGAAGTGACATATTTTCTTACAGATTGTCCCACTCTAGGTCTCTAACAGAGGCGGTAGCAGCTCACGATAATTTTGCCATTGGGAAATTAGGCCTTATCGCCTCTCACGATAATTTTGCCATTGGGAAATTAGGCCTCAGCTGGCCAGCGTGTTCAACAATGAAGTTTTCAGTCTAGCATCAGCCTTTTATAATAAATCGTAATAAAATTTATTTATGGGATCCACTTGCATGTGGCTTCCCTATGGGGAGAGAACATAGACCGCAACATATATGGACTGTGTGCACGAGGCATAAATTTCTTATAATGCTACAATAGATCCTGCCCATGTATGTTCTAATGGGATTGTATTTTTAGATTCATTTATTTTTAACAAGTTAAATAACTAAGTTGGTTTTCTTTAGCGACTAACTCTAGGTAATAATTCGTTTGTGCTTAGCACATACTGCTCACAATTCGTTCAAGTGTAGTAGGCTGCGGTGGGAAAAGTTATTCAGATGTTGGAAAAGTGTCATCAACATTTAGATGCTTTCCATTAATATGGGTATGCCTTCAGATGTGGACCTCAGGATGCTTCGAGGCAGATGAAGTGGGAGCGATGTGCTTTCAAGAGCTATGTGTGTGTATGTATGTATGTATGTGTATGTGTATATATATATATATTCTCTCTCCCTGCCTAGAACCTTATCCACGATGTTCGGCGGCTCCTCTATCCATGACCACCCGACGGCTCATCCTGGATCCAATCCCTCATGAGCATGTGAGTGCGTCGTCGCCCTGGCCTCCTCCACCCTCCGCCCCCGCACCACCAGTCCCCCTCCTCCCTCGTGGTACGGCGCCGACTCTGGCAAGAGGACTACCAACACACAACACCGGCGACCTCCCCAAATCCCCAGCAACACTGGTGCCCCTCCCCTCTGCCCCCACAGCACCGGTCCCCTTCTCCCCATCGTGAAATCAGGTGCGCTTCTCAAGTTCACGTCAGATTTGGGGAGGCTGACAATTCGGCGAGATAAGATCCACATCGATCTGCAACAAGGTCGACTGGATTCAGTGCTATCTTGTTGTGGTACTGCAGTTTCACAAGCTGGATGCATGTGAGGCCACCTTGAGGCGGCACATCACCGTGACATCATGCTGAAGCAACAACCGGCATAGCACGTCGGCCGCTTAGAGCCTGAAGTACAACAGCAGCAACTGCAAAGCAGGCGACCTGAAGAGCAAGAAAGCGTGTGCCCAGTTGTGAGCCTGCTATTTGGAGTTTGCAACTGTTCTTCAATATTCAAATTGGAGAAGTGACATATTTTCTTACAGATTGTCCCACTCTAGGTCTCTAACAGAGGCGGTAGCAGCTCACGATAATTTTGCCATTGGGAAATTAGGCCTTATCGCCTCTCACGATAATTTTGCCATTGGGAAATTAGGCCTCAGCTGGCCAGCGTGTTCAACAATGAAGTTTTCAGTCTAGCATCAGCCTTTTATAATAAATCGTAATGAAATTTATTTATGGGATCCACTTGCATGTGGCTTCCCTATGGGGAGAGAACATAGACCGCAACATATATGGACTGTGCACGAGGCATAAATTTGTTATAATGCTACAATAGATCCTACCCATGTATGTTCTAATGGGATTGTATTTTTAGATTCATTTATTTTTAACAAGTTAAAAAACTATGTTGGTTTTCTTTAGCGACTAACTCTAGGTAATAATTCGTTTGTGCTTAGCACATACTGCTCACAATTCGTTCAAGTGTAGTAGGCTGCGGTGGGAAAAGTTATTCAGATGTTGGAAAAGTGTCATCAACATTTAGATACTTTCCATTAATATGGGTATGCCTTCAGATGTGGACCTCAGGATGCTTCGAGACAGATGAAGTGGGAGCGATGTGCTTTCAAGAGCTATGTGTGTGTGTATGTATGTATGTATGTGTATGTGTATATATATATATTCTCTCTCCCTGCCTAGAACCTTATCCACGATGTGCGGCGGCTCCTCTATCCATGACCACCCGACGGCTCATCCTGGATCCAATCCCTGATGAGCATGTGAGTGCGTCATCGCCCTGGCCTCCTCCACCCTCTGCCCCCGCACCACCAGTCCCCCTCCTCCCTCGTGGTACGGCGCCGACTCTGGCAAGAGGACTACCAACACACAACACCGGCGACCTCCCCAAATCCCCAGCAACACTGGTGCCCCTCCCCTCTGCCCCCACACCACCGGTCCCCTTCTCCCCATCGTGAAATCAGGTGCGCTTCTCAAGTTCACGTCAGATTTGGGGAGGCTGACAATTCGGCGAGATAAGATCCACATCGATCTGCAACAAGGTCAACTGGATTCAGTGCTATCTTGTTGTGGTACTGCAGTTTCACAAGCTGGATGCATGTGAGGCCACCTTGAGGCGGCACATCACCGTGACATCATGCTGAAGCAACAACCGGCGTAGCACGTCGGCTGCTTCGAGCCTGAAGTACAACAGCAGCAACTGCAAAGCAAGCGGCCTGAAGAGCAAGAAAGCGTGTGGCCAGTTGTGAGCCTGCTATTTGGAGTTTGCAACTGTTCTTCAATGTTCAAATTGGAGAAGTGACATATTTTCTTACAGATTGTCCCACTCTAGGTCTCTAATAGAGGCGGTAGCAGCTCACGATAATTTTGCCATTGGGAAATTAGGCCTTATCGCCTCTCACGATAATTTTGCCATTGGGAAATTAGGCCTCAGCTGGCCAGCGTGTTCAACAATGAAGTTTTCAGTCTAGCATCAGCCTTTTATAATAAACGTAATGAAATTTATTTATGGGATCCACTTGCATGTGGCTTCCCTATGGGGAGAGAACATAGACCGCAACATATATGGACTGTGCACGAGGCATAAATTTGTTATAATGTTACAATAGATCCTGCCCATGTATGTTCTAATGGGATTGTATTTTTAGATTCATTTATTTTTAACAAGTTAAATAACTAAGTTGGTTTTCTTTAGTGACTAACTCTAGGTAATAATTCGTTTGTGCTTAGCACATACTGCTCACAATTCGTTCAAGTGTAGTAGGCTGCGGTGGGAAAAGTTATTCAGATGTTGGAAAAGTGTCATCAACATTTAGATGCTTTCCATTAATATGGGTATGCCTTCAGATGTGGACCTCAGGATGCTTCGAGGCAGATGAAGTGGGAGCGATGTGCTTTCAAGAGCTATGTGTGTGTATGTATCTATGTATGTGTATGTGTGTATATATATATATATTCTCTCCCTGCCTAGAACCTTATCCACGATGTGCGGCGGCTCCTCTATCCATGACCACCCGACGGCTCATCCTGGATCCAATCCCTCATGAGCATGTGAGTGCGTCGTCGCCCTGGCCTCCTCCACCCTCTGCCCCCGCACCACCAGTCCCCCTCCTCCCTCGTGGTACGGCGCCGACTCTGGCAAGAGGACTACCAACACACAACACCGGCGACCTCCCCAAATCCCCAGCAACACTGGTGCCCCTCCCCTCTGCCCCCACACCACTGGTCCCCTTCTCCCCATCGTGAAATCAGGTGCGCTTCTCAAGTTCACGTCAGATTTGGGGAGGCTAACAATTCGGCGAGATAAGATCCACATCGATCTGCAACAAGGTCGACTGGATTCAGTGCTATCTTGTTGTGGTAAAGCAGTTTCACAAGCTGGATGCATGTGAGGCCACCTTGAGGCGGCACATCACCGTGACATCATGCTGAAGCAACAACCAGCGTAGCACGTCGGCCGCTTAGAGCCTGAAGTACAACAGCAGCAACTGCAAAGCAAGCGGCCTGAAGAGCAAGAAAGCGTGTGCCCAGTTGTGAGCCTGCTATTTGGAGTTTGCAACTGTTCTTCAATGTTCAAATTGGAGAAGTGACATATTTTCTTACAGATTGTCCCACTCTAGGTCTCTAATAGAGGCGGTAGCAGCTCACAATAATTTTGCCATTGGGAAATTAGGCCTTATCGCCTCTCACGATAATTTTGCCATTGGGAAATTAGGCCTCAGCTGGCCAGCGTGTTCAACAATGAAGTTTTCAGTCTAGCATCAGCCTTTTATAATAAACGTAATGAAATTTATTTATGGGATCCACTTGCATGTGGCTTCCCTATGGGGAGAGAACATAGACCGCAACATATATGGACTGTGCACGAGGCATAAATTTGTTATAATGTTACAATAGATCCTGCCCATGTATGTTCTAATGGGATTGTATTTTTAGATTCATTTATTTTTAACAAGTTAAATAACTAAGTTGGTTTTCTTTAGTGACTAACTCTAGGTAATAATTCGTTTGTGCTTAGCACATACTGCTCACAATTCGTTCAAGTGTAGTAGGCTGCGGTGGGAAAAGTTATTCAGATGTTGGAAAAGTGTCATCAACATTTAGATGCTTTCCATTAATATGGGTATGCCTTCAGATGTGGACCTCAGGATGCTTCGAGGCAGATGAAGTGGGAGCGATGTGCTTTCAAGAGCTATGTGTGTGTATGTATGTATGTATGTATGTATGTATGTGTATGTGTATATATATATATATATATATTCTCTCCCTGCCTAGAACCTTATCCACGATGTGCGGCGGCTCCTCTATCCATGACCACCCGACGGCTCATCCTGGATCCAATCCCTCATGAGCATGTGAGTGCGTCGTCGCCCTGGCCTCCTCCACCCTCCGCCGCCGCACCACCAGTCCCCCTCCTCCCTCGTGGTACGACGCCGACTCTGGCAAGAGGACTACCAACACACAACACCGGCGACCTCCCCAAATCCCCAGCAACACTGGTGCCCCTCCCCTCTGCCCCCACACCACCGGTCCCCTTCTCCCCATCGTGAAATCAGGTGCGCTTCTCAAGTTCACGTCAGATTTGGGGAGGCTGACAATTCGGCGAGATAAGATCCACATCGATCTGCAACAAGGTCGACTGGATTCAGTGCTATCTTGTTGTGGTACTGCAGTTTCACAAGCTGGATGCATGTGAGGCCACCTTGAGGCGGCACATCACCGTGACATCATGCTGAAGCAACAACCGGCGTAGCACGTCGGCCGCTTAGAGCCTGAAGTACAACAACAACAACTGCAAAGCAGGCGGCCTGAAGAGCAAGAAAGCGTGTGCCTAGTTGTGAGCCTGCTATTTGGAGTTTGCAACTGTTCTTCAATGTTAAAATTGGAGAAGTGACATATTTTCTTACAGATTGTCCCACTCTAGGTCTCTAACAGAGGTGGTAGCAGCTCACGATAATTTTGCCATTGGGAAATTAGGCCTTATCGCCTCTCACGATAATTTTGCCATTGGGAAATTAGGCCTCAGCTGGCCAGCGTGTTCAACAATGAAGTTTTCAGTCTAGCATCAGCCTTTTATAATAAACGTAATGAAATTTATTTATGGGATCCACTTGCATGTGGCTTCCCTATGGGGAGAGAACATAGACCGCAACATATATGGACTGTGCACGAGGCACAAATTTGTTATAATGTTACAATAGATCCTGCCCATGTATGTTCTAATGGGATTGTATTTTTAGATTCATTTATTTTTAACAAGTTAAATAACTAAGTTGGTTTACTTTAGCGACTAACTCTAGGTAATAATTCGTTTGTGCTTAGCACATACTGCTCACAATTCGTTCAAGTGTAGTAGGCTGCGGTGAGAAAAGTTATTCAGATGTTGGAAAAGTGTCATCAACATTTAGATGCTTTCCATTAATATGAGTATGCCTTTAGATGTGGACCTCAGGATGCTTCGAGGCAGATGAAGTGGGAGCGATGTGCTTTCAAGAGCTATGTGTGTGTATGTATGTATGTATATATATATATATATATATATATATATATATATATATATATATATATATATATATATATATGCAGGCCGCAAGACTAAGTTCGGGCTTCCATGTTTATAGATTTTTATATTTTTGGTTTGGGCAGATTGATCGTGCTGCAGTATTAGCAGTGCTTTCTAGGAGGATGTACAATTAGGTCATTGCAGTTCATGCTTTATGCATTTCAGTTGCATACCAGAAAGAGTTGCATTCCTTGCCATTTACACATTCTGCCAAGAAAATATTCTATAAGAAAATTCATTATTTATATGTTTAATGAGAGAGACCCAAACTACATGTTGTTATTGTTATCATTTGCCTTCAAAAGGTACTAATTCAAATTTGTCAAATTCTACACGACTTTGATGATCGTAGCAACACACGGGCATTCATCTAGTTATTGTTAGCGTGGGGTACGATTAGACCGACGAAAGCTTTGTGCAGATAACATGTTGATGATCCAACCATACTAAAGTGCAGTACGATGGCCCGTCAACAACACTTTGTAAAATAAACACACAATGCATATAGTAACATAGGCGAGCACACAATGTACATCAAAATTTCAACTATTCTTTTACTCTATCTATCTATACTATCTATCTATACTATTAATTATCTTAAGGTAGGTTTGTCGAATACGTTTCCATCCACTAAAAATACGCTTTTAACAAATCAGAGGTCGATCAGGTTTGGCCTTCCTAACAGCCGCGTTTTCTAGCTCTCGTCCTGGTTCCCTATATACGCACATCAAATCCTGGGACACGTGAGATCAACAAATTGCCCAAAACTCATGCCACCGCCACGCGTTGCTCGGCTGGTCAATCCATGGATTCATCGCCTGCTCCATTGAGATCCCGGATCCCCCACGCCCCAGATCGCTCTTGACGCCGCGACGTAGATTCTTAATGCCAAAGTCAAAACTCCTGTTGGGAGATTATCAAGGTTGACATCATAGAGGCCTTCCACTCGTTCTCGAGACTGGATTGTCGTGGATTCGGTACGGTGAATATTGCTCTCATCACGCTTCTGCCCAAGAAGCTGGGCGCGTAAGAGCTCCGAGACTTCAGGCCGATCGGTCTTAATCACGGGTTTGCCAAATGGGTGGCTAAGGTGATTGCAAACAGGGTGGCACCGGTTCTACCGCAGATGGTGGGGGTGCATCAAAGTGCATTTGTGAGAGGGAGATGCCTGCATGATAACTTTATGATGGTGCACGGCACAGCCCGCAAGCTCCACGCTAGCAAGATCGCAGCCGTGCTCCTCAAGTTGGACATCACAAAGTCTTTGGACACAGTGGACTGGGCCTTCCTGATCAAAATACTAAGAAAGCTGGGATTCAGGCAACACCTTCTGGCGTGCATGTGCGCACTCCTCTCCACGGCCTCCACGCGCATCCTTATGAATGGCAACCCATGTGCGAAAGTAGCCAATAGGCGTGGACTTCGGCAGGGTGACCCCCTCTCACCCTAGTTATTCATCCCGGTCATGGAAGTGTTTCACTTGATGATCACCAAAGTAGAAGACCAGGGGTTTCTCGCCAAGCTTGCGGCAACTGGCCTCCGGCAACGCATGTCGATCTACGCCGACGACATGGTCACTTTCCTGAGACCATCAGTGGTGGACTTCTAGGTGATCTCCGGGATCATCGAGGATTTGGGGGCAGCGTCTGGCCTCCGCACCAACTTCGACAAATGCTCGGTCAACCTGATCAGATGCTCTGATGTAGACAGGGAGCTGGTTGCCCAGAAGCTGCAATGTCCGATCACTCAATTCCCCTTACGGTATCTAGGTCTGCCGCTCTCGCTTCGAAAGCCATCAGCAGCACAACTCCAATCTCTGGTTGACCTGGTGGCTGCAAAATTGCCATTGTGGAAAGCGTCCATGCTCAACAGAGGGGGGCGCCTTGAGCTTGTTAGGACGACCCTCTTGGCCATCCCGATCTTCACCATGATGACCCTAGACATACCTATAGAGGTCATCCTCGCCATCGAGAAGATCATTCGCAGATTTCTTTGGAAGGGGAGGAAGGATGTTCATGGTGGTCATTGCCTGGTGGCATGGGATAGAGTTTGCATGCATAAGGAGATGGGGGACTAGGCATCCCTAACCTACGCCTCATGAACATTGCGGTCAGAGCCTGATGGTTGTGGCTGCAGCGTGTGGAGGTGGACAAACCTTGGCGGGGTCTCGACATACGGGTGTGTAAACTTTCTAAACAACTTGTCGACGCTGCAACGTCCTCGGTGCTGGGAGACGGAGCATCTACTCTCTTTTGGACGGACAAATGGCTGCCGTGTGGGCGAATCTGCGATGTAGGACCAAACCTATTCGCGGCGGTCCCGACGGGTGCTATTTCAACGCGCCGCATGCGGGAAGGCCTGGATGGAGCCTGGCTCCACGGCGTTCCACCGGACCTTGGAGCTGCGGCCATAAGGGAACTCCTTGACATTGCCGACCGGCTGGAGGAGGTCACCTTGACAGAAGGAACACAAGATGTCTTGACGTGGAACTAGGACCCGAGTGGCTGCTACACCGCCAAATCCTACTACCAGGCCTTGTTCACTGGGCGGACCTCGATGGCAGGTGCCCTGCAGATCTGACACTCCCGAGCCCCTGCCAACTGCAAGGTTACACTTTGGCTCGCGGTTAGGAACATATGCTGGACCGCTGACAAACTAAGCCGTAGAGGGCTGTAGCACCCAGCTGCTTGCCCTTTCTGTGATCAATGTGGAGAGACCATCGACCACTTGCTATGGGATGTGTCCTCGCTCGAGAGGTGTGGACGACCTGCCTAGGATGGTGGGGCAAGGGCCATTGGGTGTCGGAGCACGACACGAAGCTTGTGGCTTGGCTCTAGGAAAAGAAGGGTGGAAAGGGCCGAGAACTTGACCTCTGGACGGGAATTGCCCTGGTCTGCTAGACGCTCTGGCGCCACCGCAATGATGTGGTGTTCGAAGGAGCCACGCCTTCATCCGGGGAAGCCATCCGAAGGATCTCCGCCGAGGCCGATTTGTGGAGATCGGCATGGCTCTTCCGAGACTGCCTAGGCCAAGTAGATAGGTGGAGATGCCGCGAGTAGTCGGCTAGGGTGTGTGTGCTGCCCTCAAGGCAGTGTGGTGTTGCGCCTTGATGTATGTATCATGACGTGTTGTAAAGCTTGGCCTCTTGGCCCTTCTTCTATGAAACCGATACGTCTCCCAAGACGTATTCTTGAAAAAAAAACACCGTATTTAAACATCGTTGCTCTTACACTCCTGGTCAATAGAACTCAAACAGCTTCAGACACTGGGATCCCTAACATTTAGCATCTTAGAAATGGATTCCAAGAAACAGCTGTGAGCCAGGCATGGCTACGACAATGGAACACCCAGAATCCTTGCAAACACGGCCAGGAGAAACAGTGGAAAAAGGATGAAATGATTTGAAGAAATTTGAAAACGACCGATGAATCGAATTGCTTGTAATTTTATTTGCACAGAAGTGCACATAAAAAAGAAAATTAGGTTTGTGACTACAACGCATCCAGGAAAACCCACTTGTTATGCTACATTGAAATAGTAGTACTCACATATGGGACAAAAAACCTGGCGCACGATTTGAAGCCCAACAGAGTTTATATTACAACCCAATAGGAAATTAAAACACCAGAGCTTCATGTAGCAGCAGCATACTTCCTGTCCTCCATCACATCCATTTGCTCCAAGCATATTGAGTGCTGCCGCCCTGTTGTGAATTTTTTGATATATACATTGACAAAGGAACACTTCAATGGCTATACAGGTATTCATATGCTGATGTTGCAAGTTTGCAACCGCCGCGTCAAGTCACAGATCTTTTTTTTCTTAGATCTTCTTTGGCAGATCGATGCCCATCATCGGTTGCACGTTACTCCTTTGTTCACTAACCTGAAAAGAAAAGAAAAAGGAAGTGTGAATAAAAAAAAATATTAAGAAAAAACAAAGGAAGAAAGTACTCCGTAGTAAGTTTTATCAGGAATAAAGGACAATACCAGTTCTCTGAATTTGTGGCATCAGGCGTCTTGCAATGACCCCATTTCTGATGGCACTTTCAGCAGCCTGGATCTCACTTCTTTCGGCCGAACGGCAATTGAGTTTGACACTAACATGCTTGAGTGCTTCAAGATTCTTGATGCCGAACTCAAAACCACCATATTTGGACACGGTTGTTCGTACTCCCACATCAAGATCAAGCTTCTCGAATTCTGGCATAGCCCCTACTGCGAATTTCAGCCCCATCCCGTCACAACAGAACTCAAACTGCTTCAGACACTCGAATCCCTCGATAACAAGCCTCTTTTCCTGGGCTCCTACCAAATCGATTCTAAGAAACAACAGCGAGGCAGACATGTCCCTGAGGATCTGGAGATCATCCTCTTTCATCCTGTCGAGTTTGATTTCCAAGTGCAAGAGATCCTCCAGTGATACCATGCCTCTTGGAACTCTAGGAATGAAGTTGGACATGATGAGTTCTTCAAGTTGTGGAAAAGCACAACTTGAATCCATCAATGAGAACACCATGGAATTATCTGCAAGATCAACCTCTAGTGCCTGAAGATTATGTCCCCCCAACTTGCGGAGAGATGACAACAGATTGGCATCATATTTTCTGTCGTGCAATCTGGTACTCCCTCCGATCTAAATTAATTGACTTGAATTTGTCTATATTCGGATGTATCTAGACATGTTTTAGTATTAGGTACATCCGAATCTAGATAAACCCAAGTCAATTAATTTGGATCTTCCCCTGAAGCCACGAATAGCGACAGTCTAATCGAAGAACTCTCAGTTCGGTCAACTGACCGAGCTGCTCAACAAGCTTCAAAGATTTGCATAAGATGGCAATATTTGACAGCTCCTGCAATGCTTTCATCTTACCAATATTGTCCGGCAATGTGACACCAGAACTTACAAAAAGCCTCACCAAATTCTTCAATTTGCATAGAGCTTCTGGTAATGTTTCTATTCCGCTATTCCTTATACCCAGAGTTTCTAAGCACTGCATAGCCCCTATTTCTTTTGGGAGTTTCTTGACATTGGTATCCGACAAATTGAGATACTTCAAATGAATTAGTCTTGCTATACCTTCTAGTATTTGCTGCTTCAGGAATTGACACCCTTTTACATCCAATACCCGCAAAGCTTGGAATTTTTTAAGTGGAGGCAACTGAGTTGTAGGTGGGAAGAAGCTAAGTGAACGAACATGGCACATGTCATTTTCGCTGATTACCTTGGTTACTTTATCTTCACCGCAATGGAAAGACAACCAACGAACTGAGTTCGGACAACCAAGTCTATCTGATATGGTGGCAAAATTCTGTTTTTTTGATTCGGATACTATTAGGTCAAGCATCAGATCATGGACTCGACATGCTCGTGCCAAACCATCTATTCTATTATATACTAAAAGCAATATAAGAGTGTTTTTCAAGGCGTTAGGTTGATCCACATCACCAAAATTATATTAACCGTTGGATCTACAACTTAAGACTGTGATTTAATTAGAAGAATTGTACACCACGTGAAAGAACGTTCTCCAACATGTCACGAGTCCCACTAATGTCCGGTAACCTTCTTTTTAATACTCAACCCGTTCAATCTCTTTTCTAGCTAATCGGACTCAGCCGACCGATGCCGTTGTTGAGCTCACGTCGGTGTCCTCCGCTGGCGTGCAAATCGATCAAGGGACTCCATCAGATAGGGACTCAGGTTCATATAACCCCTATAGCTAGGAGCTGGGTACTAGATCGATCGATCGATCGAAGATAGGCCTTGCATGGAGTCCGTTGATAATATATCACATGGCGCTCTTGATGTGGAAATCTTATTTGTTAATTTTTTCAGCTATACATGCATGGATGATTGTACAAAGGTTTCGGCAAATTAGGTATGCTTACTAAATCAGCTATTTGTGCGTAGATGATTCTACAAAGATTTAATGTTAGCTCTTGATTAAATTAAAGTTCGGTTACTAAAAAGACAAAATCAGCTATTGAGAACATATTTTCTTTCTGTATAAAATAAAGATGTTCTTTCTATAATAAAGAATGTTTTAATAGGCTAAAATAGCCTACCAAAAGTCTTACAATTTGGAACGGACATGATATATGTTTTTTGCGCCATACAAGATCAACATGAGGAATCACTATGAAAGTTAGATAAATCCAAGGTATTAATATTTGGATCACATGCTGCCTTTTGACACTGCAGCGAGAGAGCAACATAATCAATTAAACAGTTAAAGATATTAGATTGATTCCTTATAATTGATATTGTTGTTGCAAGCAAAAGAACTGCAATTGAAGTATGATAATATTTTTACCAATATGATTAGTTCAGCCTTCATGCTTGGATCATCGGCTCCATACTTAGGCCAACATCTTGTGAGCCTTCAAGCTTGGATCACCGTCGCCGGCAGCTCGCCTGCTCACATGTCAATTTTGGAGCACACAAAAATCAAACAAACAAATATGCCTAATATATATCATTATTTTACACGTCATCTAGCAAATGGTTAATATAGAAAGCACATATCAGTTTGGGTGAATTACCATCTTTTAAATTTAGATATAGACAAATGTATATCGTAATTTCCGTTCATCATAATTTATTGTACACATGGTCAATTGAAAAAGTGACACTCTCTCCATCTCAACATTTTCTAAGTTTGACGAAGTATATACGAAAACATATGAACATACATAATACGGAATCAATATCAACAAATTTATCATAAAGTATATTTTTAATGTGTCCATCCAATATCGTATAGGCAGATATTGTTTTCTAAATATTTAGTCAAAGTTAGTAGAATTTGAGTTTTGACTAACCTTAGATGCCTTACATTTTGAGACGGAGGGTGTATAAACCTAAGATTTTGTTAGAGAAAAACTGAAAATTGATACAACTCCTCAATTTGCATGATGAGCACTGCGTGAGGTACTATGTATTCTCTTTGTACTCAAGTTTTATACTTGCACATATTTGGGAAATTTTTGTATCTACATGTTTTTTGACATGCTACTTTTCACCAGGTCTACAAGGTCATAAACGTTTGACATACTAATTAATAGTGTGCAATCGAAATTTTCTGACTCATTTGCGTTATATTATAATTCATCCAGTAAGTTATATCTTTTCACCATTTTTTCATGATAATATAACTTTTGTATTCGATGATATATAGTTTGTTGACTCATTTCCAATTAATAAAATTTTCTAAAGTTTCAAGAAATAAGAAAATATGAGAACTCTAGAATGGATGTTTCTATTACTTTTTTCTATTTAAATTAATTCCACATTTCTAAGAAAACTGGTGGCATGATGGTGACATGGCTTACATGTACCATGTCGGTTAAAATCACTTCAATTACTACTATCTGAACTAATATGAGGGAATAAAGTACACACTCTTAATTGTTGAAGGGCAAAAGTATTGTTGGATTAAGACAACATCTAAACCTAGCCAACGGTTAGAGACAAAAAGGTATACTTTGACTTTATTTTTTTCGTGTGCATAGCTTCTTATGTATGACATAGCTATATATGCTTTTACATGGGAACATATATATTGAATATGACTTCATCTTAGATTTATTTCTCACTAATTACTTGCAAAAAGTAGAAGCCATTTTTAGTATCATGCCAATTTTTCCTTAATATATGGATATAAATATAAATATCTAATGTAATAGATAGATAACAATTGTGCCATATAATAATTAGTCATAGAATGTTTCCTCTTAGCATCTTATGATTTATAGACAATTAAGCATACAAAATTCCCTATGAGTGATACACTAATAGACATGGTTGATTAGAGAGTGTGAACTAACATGTGCAGATGAAAGAGAGAGTACGAAGCTCACATTTATTGGAACCAAACGCTTTAGGACAGTTATTGTCATTGCTTAGTTTATATTTATTTATTATTTTGTAAGAGATGAATCTAAATATATACGCATGTAAGAATGACATCGTAAAGTAACATTTTTGCAAGGATGACTGACTAGGTGAGTTTAGTGGTCACCCCTTTGTCAAGGTTGTAGGTATTGCAATAGCTATCATTAGTGAGGTGACTTTGGGTTGATCTCTGTATTTTGTTGTAAGACTGTTGAATAATGATAAATAAAGAAGATTGTGTGTATCATTTTTGATACAGACGTCGGGGCTATCACCTCCATTTACGACATGGTGACCCCATTATCAAGGTTGTAGGTGTTGCAATAACTATCGTTAGTGATGTGGCTTTGGTTTGATCTTGGTTTTTTGTTTGTAACTTTGTGCATCATTTTGATGCAAACACCTCCATTTCAAGAAATGTGAATTTTAGAAGAATTGGAATAATTATGTTGAAGACATATCCGCATGTAGAAATTAATATTTAGAACATACCATACAAAAAAGATGATGCCCTCGCATTTGCGAGGGTCCCTGCGCTAGTATATACTAAAAACAATATAAAGTTGTTTTTCGAGGCACCACGTTGATCCACATCACCTAAATTATTTTTGATAGTTAGATCTACAATTTGTGGCTAGGATTTAAAGGAATGTTAATTGTTACGTAACTTGGCAGTTTGGATTGACACGGCCCATATACACCATACCTTATATATCCCTATTTACGACTAGAAAACTTGGAGTTGTCTAATCGAGTAATCAACAAGTCCCAACAAGACACGTAGTAGAAAGAATAATTAAGAGGCCCCTTCAAAAATGAAAAGAATAATTAAGAGGCATTAACATGTATGCACAGGTGATGACCGTCTCCATGCATGAACTCAAAAAAAGGTTGGAGTACATAACGCATATGACAAGGACACCAAGAACCAGCAGCTAGCCTACATGAAGTATTGAGCAGAAAAAACGTTTAGGAAAACACGTGACAAGTTGAATACGGGTTATACCGTACCTTGCAAACTGTCACTACAAGAAATATGTTATCGATGGAAAAAATCAAAAAAATCAGGGGTCATACAACAACCACATATTTCCAATTGGCGAGATTTATGTTGATGCGATCTATAATGGGTACAAACGTACAAGATGCTAACTCTAAAGCTAGCTGTCCAGCCCTAGAAAAAAACTTATCGATATGTAAGTGAAGCAAACTGCAAAACTGATGGACGATCAATACGATCCGATTGAAGCTTACATATATTTATGTACGACACCATGGAGGCTCTAAAATTAGACCGATTTGTACACATGTATATACATATACCACAAAACACATTTACTCGAAAACTAAAATAACCGGATAATACAAAACTTTTTTCTAAAACCACGAGTAATACTAAGCATGGAAAAATAATTTGTAAAGGTTAACTTGACCACACATGTTTTGAAATGCATATGCGATATATGTCGAGATATCGCTCCCCGCCACACGTCATGCAGATTTACAATCATGTAGAGAACATGCAACCAAGATGCCAAATCTATGTTGTCCATGACAGTGTAGACATCTTACGTCAAACGATAAATGCAAGTGAGTAAGAGCGCATAATAATTGGATTGAAGAGTAGAGTTAGGATTAGTAGAGTTAAAAGAATAGTTAAACATTATATCACATCGATCAAGAATGAATTGTATGCTACTATTATTTATATGTAAAATATATTAACCCCTCTTATCCATAATAATTGTCGATATAAAGAAAATAAGATAAATAAGTTTGTGACAAAATGTATTACGGGATTTATTTAATAACATAAATAATGTAAAGTTTTGTATGGTAGATTGTGCATGTCTAAGAGGTTATCTATTTCACGGCATGAGAGTGCAAACTAATGAAGGAGACAAGAGGTACTAAGATTATATAATGTAGATCCTTTTTGTTTTACCTCTATTAAGAAAACATATCTTTTTGTTCTATGGGAATGGCCTAAACATCGTAGGATCATTGATCAAGCAAACCATAATTATTTATTAATTCAAAGTTTAGCCTAGCATACTTATACAACATCACATAAAAACTTAACGGCTAGGTCACATTCCAAACTTTAATTGTTCATACCAAATTTAATCTCTTGTACAAACTTCACATATGTTTATTAATTTATTATTTTTCAAATACCGTAATAAACTTTCACCGTAAATAAAAGATGATCAAATATGCCCTATGCACATGTGCTATATATTTAGTATATGGATATTGTGGCCATATAATTTATTATTTTCTATAGCATTTGCTGAGGTATTAATATTGCCCATCAATTTTTACACAGAAATCAACGATAGTTGATCCCCTCGCAATTGCGAGGGCCTCCATGCTAGTTTCATTTAACAATAAAATCCCTTGTTAAAGACGAGTTTCGTATATAGGTAATTAGTAGGCAACCTCTTAGCATAATATACAAAGACAGAGTGTAACAACCTCGGGCCCTACGCTCTAAGTTCAAGCCTGGATGAACCAAAAGTGGTTAAAGTAGTACAGCGGGGGCCCAGGGGCCACCCACGTGTAGGCCCGTCGGCCGCCCTAACCACTTCCAAGAACATCGGGACAAGAGCGAGCGGCATAGGCAACAGGCGAAGGGATCAAATACATACACAAGTGAGTATGTATGCAAGCTACCTTACAACAGTTCTCAGAGCCATACCATCTAAAAGAAAAAGAAATATTGCAACGCCATACGGCAAGATCCAAATATCTTAGATAGAGATAATAGTGTAGGATAACTCCTCATACATCAATTAACAGAGTATCAAGCGGAAGCGGGAAACAAGATCCGAGTACGGACAAGAAGCAAATCGGCATAAGATGCCACATAAGTAAGCACATCCCGCCCACAGATCTCACGGATCCCCATCCCCGGAATCTCTACACCGAGTGATCGTTGCCAACATCATCTGTCTCCTCCACCCAGTATCCATCTTGCGAATACACCTGTTCATCTGAATCAAACAATTTATCGTGTGAGACCCTAGGGGTACTCAGCAAGTCTTTATGCCTCTAAAGGGGACATATACCTGGGGTGACGCAATTGCAGCAAAAGATAATAACTAACAAGTCTATAGATACTCGCTAACCATCCGCCTAACCAATGATAGACGGATGTCCGTTAATTAGAAACAACAGTTATAACAGTATAAAGTAACAGATCCATCCTCCTTCTTGCTTACCAACGAGAAAGCGGACGAACAACCCATCCGTTGGCAGTTTTATTAACCATTCCATGAGTATTGCACTATTTACTAGTCAGGTATTTAGTCAGATTAAAAGCGGTACTTTAGTTATACTTGTCTATGATCGAGAAACTGTGCTCCAAATCGTCCATAACCGCGGACACGGCTTTCCGAAAGATTTACCCTGTAGGGGTGCACAAATAGCAACACACACTCGACCAACCTCGGAAAAACCAACTCAAAACCCAACGAGGCATTCACGACAAAGCGATCACATGATTCATAAAATATTTCAGGAGGCCACCCTACTAAGCTACCCGCAACGAAGTTGGCCGGCTCCGGAACGGACCCAGGGTTTGCGACGACGGCTGTAAACGACTGGGAACCCGAAAGTGTGACTGGGCTTGTCGATACCACGAAAACGTGGCGCGATCCAAAACAGTACAGGTGCTCCACGCACAATCTTAATAAAGCAGTAAACATGGCATAATTAAGGGATAGTAAATAAAACCCCAAACTATACTGAATATCAACTGGCTGGATCAGACTCCTATTGATCAGCTGATTAAAGTAATTCTTTCCTATTTGGACCAAATCATCTTCCCCTTTTCCAAAAACAAATCCTTCTGCAATCCACTTAAACACTAACATTTCTCTGTCAATTTCGTAGTCTTCTGGGAATGCACTTAATGATAAGAGGCAGTTTCTCAAATCATAAGAAAGGTCATCAAAGCTAAGTAATAATGTCTTTATCATTCCTTCCAGCTCAGAAGCATTACCTATGGAACTTTGTACCCTCTTCCACTCTGCCTTTGATTTTGGTTTTGCAGCCAGCATACCACCTATAGTAATTATGGCCAACGGTATGCCACCACACTTCAAAAATTTCTTGGCTGCTTCGTTTAATGCCTTTGGACAGCTACGTGTTGAAAAAATCCTTTTGAAAAATAACTCTTCCGAATGGGGCTCATCCAAAGGATCCATTTTGTGGATATGGTCAATGGGCTTGGAGCAACACGAGGCAGCAACCTCACTATTGCGAGTTGTAGTAATCACTCTGCTTTTCTTATTATTATTAACCGATAGAATGGACTTCAGGTCGTCCCATGTTCCGGTATTCCATATATCATCAAAAACAATGAGGTACCTAGTGCAATTTCGGAGTACAACATCAGTACATAAGTTTATGCTAGAAGTCCATTAACACATGTCATCTATAAATTTAAGGGAAATGAGGGTATATATAGCTGAAATCTTTGGTTGAGGACAATGCCAGTTTCCTATCAACTATTTAGGCATCCCGATTCACTATTGGCGACTCACTAACGTAAATGGACACACATCTAGGAGAGACTATAAAAAGACTAAGTAGTTGGAAAGGAAAGTTACTATCTCTGAGTGGAAGACGCCCAAGGTACAAACCGACACAACCATGAGACCAATGCCGGGGTAGACAGCACATTAAAAGCCCAAAAGAAAAACAAGAGAAAGGAAAAAGAAAGAAATGCCGACAACGTCAGATCGACATAAGCGCTAGTGTCTCGCAACCTCTGTGCCCATCGGAGACTACCACCACACTCGGATGTCTTTGAGTCGCCGTGTACCAAGAAGCACCTTCAAGAAGGGGACGGCGCGACGACACTGCTGCCCGGACAGGTCCTAGGATTTCTCCCGGAACACTGGGGGAGTGGAGGGGGGTACAACCGCCGCCCTGTGCTAGGAAGGTGCCACCCGCAGGTGTCACCTCGACGGGGCCGGCCACGCCAACAAGGATTTCTCCTGACCCCACACACCGAAGAGCTCCACCAAGCTTGCCACCCACCAACATGCACCACCATAGTCTTGATGACACCATTGCCGTCGACCCGAGGCAAACATTGCGAGGCCGGCTGGAACAAAAGCAAGGAACTGTAGGCAAGAGGTGGCCGTACCGCAGCCCCGTAGGAGGGAACAACCTCCACCGCCATAGGCGACAGCCGGCCGGACTCAACGGCAGGAGCAAACCTGGCCATTGGGAGCCGAGGGGAAGCAGCCGTACATCCAACTAGAGGGCATCCTCCACCGCTGAAGAGCGGGTGCTGGCCGGACGCGGCAGCAAGGGCACACCAGGCCGGAGGCCCGGCCGGACCCAAAGAGGGACCGTAATGCCCTCGCCACCACGTTGCAGCACGAAGGCCAACCGCCACCACCTAGGTTTAGTGCCCTAGGCCGGGCCGAGCGGGACTGTGAAGCTCTTGCCGCCGCGCTGCATCAGACGAGACGCAGGCGCAACCACCCAAACCACAAGCCCTACCTAGGTGAAAGAACATTTCATGTTTTCCTATGTTTTGTGTGTTAGATAACAATACTATGGAGACTATTCATGTGTGCTAAGTGTGCAAGAAGTTTTGAGGGGGGCCGGATAATCCGCCCCACCAAGGGCCAGATAATCCGGCCTACCTCATCTCTCAAAGGAAGCCAAGGCGCGTCGCTCGGTACCTGGTCGGATTTTCTTCTGGAAAATCCGAACTGGGGCGGTTTTTCCTCCCCAGGCCAGATAATCCGGGTGACGCACGGGCCGGATAATCCGGCCCCCAGTTTTCGAGCAAAAGGAGCCAAGGCACGTCGCTCGGTATCCGGTCGGATTTTATCCCGGAAAATCCGAACTGGGATGGTTTTTCCTCCCCAGGCCGGATAATTCGGCCCACGTATAGGACCGGATAATCCGGCCCCTAGAAGTTGATCAAGGGCAAGCACGGCGCGACGCTCTGATAGGGGGCGGATTATCTCCCGGAAAATCCGAGTCTGGGGCGGTGTTTCCCCAGGGCGGATAATCTGGCCCTCACTTGGGCCGGATAATCCGGCCCCCAAAGTGTGCAACGGCTGGTTTCTGAAGGGGGTATAAATACCCCTTCTTCCCCAATGTTCAGAACACTTGATTCATTCGAAATTGACCAGACATTGTGCAAGAGCTCTCATTCTCGATCTCCCACTTCAACCACCCGAAGGTCTTGATATTTGGTGGAATTGAAGGAGGAGAAGTTCATCATCATCAAGAATCAAGCGCTTCAACTCCTCTCCATTCACTTGGAGAAATCCCTGATCTAGTATTCTTGTCAATATCTAGATCTTGTTTATTGTATTTGACAACTTTGTTCTTGTGGTAGCTTGTTGTCATTTCGGGAGCCTCCAAGTTGTTGTGGAGTTGTTGCCCTGCTAGTTGTGTAAAGGCGCCGGTGCCCGCCTTGAAGGGTACCTATAGTGGAAAGGTGGATCAGGCCTTTTGTGGCGAGATCCATCGGAGAACAGGGTGAGGCCTTTTGTGGCGTGGTGGTCTTAGTACCGCCCACCCCTCCAACGCAGACGTACTTCCCTTAACAAGGAAGGAATTGCGGTCAAACAAATCCTATGTTTCCGCGTGCTTCACTTTGGTTTACCCGTTCCTCTTCCACTCGCTCTTTACTCGCTAGTAGATAGGTTTGCATATAGGAAAATTCCACCTAATAGTTTATTTAGAGAATTTACCCTTTGTGCTAAGCCTAAAATTGAAAAAGAATTAAAAATTGGTGTAGCACCTATTCACCCCCCCTCTAGGTGCCCATACGATCCATTTCATTTGGTATCAGAGCCCCGGCTCTTAATTCGGGCTTAACCGCCTAAGAGTAGTATGGGTACTAAGGATGATGGAAATGAGGCTGTGGATAAGGTCACAATGGATGATCTCAAGTCATTGGAAACAACCTTGTTGAAATCCTTTGAGGCCAAGATGGAGGAGATGAATCAAATGATTGCTCGCCTTACATCATCCATAGCCACATCTCCATCCTCCTGTGAGGCTGCCACACCATCATCTAAGGAAAAGGGTAACACCGGATCCAAGGATGATGATGTGGAAGGTGAAAAACATAATGGTTCCACCTCCAAGAAGGGAAGTGGTAAGGAGGAATATAGTGAGGTTCGCCACGTATATTCCCCCGACCCACCTATCCCTCATCCTCATATAAACAATAGGGGTGATCCACCCAAGCTCACTGCATCCTCTTTTAATCAATGGCAATTCCTAATGAAATCTCATGTTTGCAGCTCCTCTATTGAATTGTGGAGGATTATTGAAGAGGGTCTTCATATTGGAGATCAAACCAATCTAACGAGAAGAGAAGTTGTGGATAGCCAGTTAAATGCCACCGCTCTCCACATGATACAGCTGGGTGTGGGTCCCAAGGACATGCCACACATCGAACATCTCAACACAGCTAAAGAGGCTTGGGATGCTCTTACGGATCTCTTCGTTGGAAATGAAAGCATGAGAAGAAACAGGTATGATGCCCTTAGTAATAAAGCTGAGGGATTCTACATGTTGGATGGTGAAAACCATGAGGACATGTATAGAAGACTCAAGGGCATCGCAACAACATTTCGGAAGCATGGGGCCACTCACACTGATGATGCATGGATAAAAAAGAAATATGTGAGTGCCTTAATGCCTTTCGAGCCTACGGACTTGAAGAGCCTGCAAGGTAGACATAACTATCATCAAATGACATCCAACGACGTCATGCAAGGAATGGCGTCATTCAAAGTGGCGGCAAAGAATGCTGAAGATGCCCGTGCTCGGGCCATTGGAATGCAAAAGGGTGTCAATGTGGCTCTCAAAGCCAATGTTGTTGAGCAAGAGGAAGATGAAGGAGCTTTTGAGGGGGTATCCATGGACTGCCCCGATGAGGTCAAACGTGCTCATGGTGAGTACATGGCATTCTATGCAAGGAACTTTTGGAAGGACCCTGCTAAAGCCAAGTCTGAACTTGAGCGCAAGAACGGGTCAAATGGAAGAAGAGAAAATGGCCCAAGATTGAGAACTTGCTTCAACTGTGGAGATAAAATGCACTTTGTAGCCGAGTGTCCATATCAAAATAGAGAAGACAATGGTGGCAGGCTCATTCTTAAAAAGAAATCCAAAGCACCTAAGAAGAAGCCATTTATTAAGAAGAATGGCCCTTTCAAGAAGCAACCCAAGATTGTCCTTGTAGCTCAAGAGGAATACTCCTCTGCGAGTGAAGATGAAGAGGATGATGATAGTTCCCGCGAGGTGGCTGCTATAGCCACCACATCGACTCCCTCCTCTCTCTTCGACTCGCTGAACGAGAACGCCATCAACAACAACGCCACTTGCCTAATGGCAAGAGGGTCCGAGGTATCAAGTTCTAGCTCTTCATTTCCTAAGACTAACATAATTTTGGATATGGATGATCATGACAGTCTTGAAATGAAAGAAGAAGTTATTGCCTTGGATAGTTTTTTCACTAACCTACAAGGGGAGCACAAACTCCATTTTGATGCTCTTATGAGTCAACTTGCTCAAGCCGAAGATCTCCTTGAAGAAAAAGGCAGAATTGAAAGAGAAGATGCCTTGGAGATAGCTTCTTTGAAGAATTCCTTGGAAGAGGAAGAGGAAGCTCGAGTATCTTTGGAAGAAAGACTCGAATCCCTTGAGGAGTCACAAGAAGAAGCTGTAGCTCAGCTCATTAAAGAACGTGACCATGCTCTTGCCAAGGTAAAGAAACTAAAGAAAGAAAAGATTGACTTTGGGGCTGTTCATGCTAGACTTTTGGAGAAGTTTGATAATCTTGAAAGTGCTCACAAGGCATTGAAGAGTGATCATTCTACTCTAAATGAGTCTCATGACCAGCTCCAAACTCAATTGAAACGGTATGATGTGCCAAGTACCTCCACTTCATCCTTTGGAAAAGAAGACCTTGCAAGAAGTTCTCAACACAAAGGTAAAGGAGTTATTGACGAGATACTAAGCAGACAAAGGACAAACAATAGTAAAGAAGGTCTTGGTTACATACCCAAGATAAAGAGCAAGAAAAACAAGAAGAAGAAGAAGAAGAGCAAGACTGCTCAATTGAAGACTAGCAACATTACCAATCACAAGACTAATTATGATGGTTTTGCAGGGATCAACAATCCTAACTTTGAGCTATATTGTGATGATTATGGTGATGTTTATGCTAGTTATGTAGGCCCTTATGATTGTTACATTCCTTGGTCTATTTGGGTTCCCAAGACCCTTGTTACTAACATGAGAGGACCCATTGAAAAATGGGTACCTAAAACCAAGAAGTAATTTTCTTGCAGGGCTATGCTTCCGGAAGTTCTAAATGGGTACTCGATAGCGGTTGCACGATCATATGACCGGAAGCAAGGAAATCATCACGGAGATGCGGCCAAACCTTGATCACATAACCGTCTCCTATGGTGACAAGTCAAAATCTGAGGTATTGGGTCTCGGCAAAGTTGTGGTGGCTCACGATATCTCTCTCGTGGACGTCATGCTTGTAGAGACCCTCGGGTACAACTTACTTTCAGTTCGTGCCCTTGGTAAGATGGGCTTTGCAGTTTATATTGATGCTGATTTGGTGGTACTCTTGTGGAGCAAGTCTCTAAAAGTCGCTTTCGTGGGATATGTCGAAAACGACCTGTACGTGGTGGACTTTTCGGGGAAAACCACTACAGGCCCGATGTGTCTCTTCGGAAAGGCTGATGCGGGTTGGCTATGGCATCGCCGACTAGCCCACGTCAATATGAGAACTTTGCAAAGTCTCCACAAGGGTGGCCACATTCTTGGACTAAAAGAAAATGTCTCTTTTGCCAAAGATCGTGTTTGCAGGGCGTGTGTTGAAGGGAAAATGCATGACTCACCTCATCGAAGGAAAACCATTATCTCTTCAAAAAGGATTTTGGAGCTCCTTCATGTGGACCTCTTCGGACCTCCATCTCATGCAAGCCTCGATGGGAAGAAGTATTGTCTAGTGATTGTTGATGATTACTCAAGATACAATTGGGTTTATTTCTTCAAGCTGAAGAGTGAAACTCAACAAACTGTCATCGACTTCGCCAATGAGGTTCAACGTCAACACAACGTCCCCATTCTGGCTATAAGGAGTGACAACGGCTCGGAGTTTAAGAACTACACCTTAAATGAGTTCCTAAGTGAAGAGGGGATAAGACATCAATATTCCGCTGCGTACACCCCTCAACAAAATGGTGTAGCCTAGAGGAAGAATCGAACTCTAATGGACATGGCAAGATCAATGTTAGCCGAATTTAAATCTCCATATAACTTCTGGGCTGAAGCAATCTCTACTGCTTGTCATTCATCCAACCGTTTATACCTCCGTAAGATCTTGGACAAGACTCCGTATGAAATACTTACCAGTAACAAGCCAAACATCTCATACTTTCGGGTATTCGGGTGTAAGTGTTTCTTTCTTATTAAAGGAGTTCGTTTATCTAAGTTTGAATCTAAGGCTTTAGAAGGTATTTTTGTTGGTTATGGTGCCGAATCCCACACTTATAGAGTCTACAATAAGCTCTATGGAACTGTTGTAGAATCTTGTAGTGTGGTGTTCGAGGAAAATGACGGTTCCCGTGCGGAGCAAGTTGGTGTTTGTGATGCAGATGTTGAAATACCCCAAGATGCCATAAGAAGAATGGGCGTGGGATTTTTCCGCCCCATTGAGGAACCCCTTGTGGCGGACCGGGAAGGACAATGCTCTACTCATATAGAGCCCTCATCTACACATACTCAACATGTTCCAACCACGGGGGCAACTTCTACACCATCTCCATCAACTGCTGAAGGTCAAGATGTTACAGAAAGCTCTAGGCCGGATTTTCTGGTCGACACCGTATTATCCGGCCACCCCGCTCCAGCTGACCATGTTGCTCCAGGTGGTGAAGATTTCAACGCAAGCTCCAGGCCGGATTTTCCGGCTAGCCCCAGATTATCCAGCCCCTCGCCAGTTCAAGCAAGTCCTAGGCTTCCTGATGAAGCTGCTGCAAGTACTCCCAGGCTGGATTATCCGACCTCTCCATCGGCCGGATTATCCGGCCTTGACTCTCAAGTTCTGCAGCCTCCTGTTTCGGCTACAGACTCACCTCAAGGGCACGCGTCTCCACCACCTGCTACTCATGTTCCAGTTACTAATCAAGGTCGAGAAATTGCTTCCAATGAAGACTCAAGTGATGAATCTCCTCCTCCAAGAGACAACAAACTTATTGAACTTCGTCGCAAGGCTCGGGCTGATCAAAACCTTGAGTTAAGGGGTCACACTCTCGACAAGGTTGTTGGTGATCTTCGATGAAGGGTTTCTACAAGAAGAGAATTGGCCAGTTTTGGTGAGCATCAAGCTCATATCTCCATGGTGGAACCTAAGAAGGTCTTTGAAGCTCTTGAAGACCCAGACTGGGTTGTTGCTATGCATGAAGAATTGAATAATTTCGAGCGCAACATAGTTTGGAAACTCGTGGAGAAACCCAAAGAGTGCCGCAATGTTATCAGCACCAAGTGGATTTTCAAGAAAGCAAGATGAGAATGGCATTGTTGTGAGGAACAAGGTAAGACTTGTGGCACAAGGTTACTCCCAAGTTGAGGGCATCGACTTCGGCGAGACCTATGCTCCAGTGGCTCACCTTGTGTCCATCCGTATCCTTCTTGCTTATACTGCTCATAACAATTTTAAGTTGCAGCAAATGGACGTCAAGAGTGCCTTCCTTAACGGTCCTCTACATGAGTTGGTATACGTAAAGCAACCCCCGGGGTTTGAGGATCCTAACTTTCCGAACCATGTCTACAAACTCGATAAGGCACTCTATGGCCTTAAACAAGCCCCACATGCATGGTATGAGCACCTTAAAGAGCTTTTATTAGATCGTGGCTTCGAACTTGGGCAAATCGATCCCACTCTTTTTACTAAGAAGGTTAAGGGGAGCTCTTCGTATGCCAACTATATGTAGATGATATCATTTTTCGTTCTACTAATAAAGCTTTTAATGATGAATTTTCAAAGCTTATGACTGATAGGTTTGAGATGTCTATGATGGGGGAATTACGGTTCTTTCTTGGATTCGAGATCAAGCAACTTAGAGAAGGAACCTTTATTAATCAAGCAAAGTACATCCAATACATGCTCAAGAGATTCAAGATGACGGATCTAAATGGTGTCGCCACTCTGGTGCAAACAAAATGTCATCTTGAACTTAATCCTCGTGGTAAAGATGTGGACCAAAAGGTATACCGGTCCATGATCAGCTCTCTTCTTTACCTCTACGCATCTAGACCCGATATTGTGTTGAGTGTGGGAGTGTGTGCAAGGTATCAAGCAGCTCCTAAAGAAAGCCACTTAGTGGCGGTCAAGAGGATCTTTTGATATTTGGTTCATTCCCCTAACTTTGGTCTCTGGTATCCCAGGGGCTCCAATTTCTCTCTATGTGGCTATACTGACTCAGATTGGGCTAGTGATAAGGATGATCGGAAATCCACTTCTAGAGCTTGTCAATTCTTGGGAATATCTCTTGTATGTTGGTCCTCTAAAAAGCAGAATTATATATCTCTCTCCACCGCCGAAGCTGAATATGTTGCTGCTGCCGGCCCTTGTACTCAATTATTATGGATGAGGCAAACTTTAAAGGAATACGGTGTCAATTGTGACAAAGTGCCTCTTTTATGTGATAATGAAAGTGCAACCAAAATTGCGTACAATCTTGTTCAGCACACAAGGACGAAGCATATTGAGATTCGGAATCATTTTATTCGAGACCATGTTGCTCGCGGCGATATTGATCTATCCTTTGTGAGCATGAAGAATCAACTTGCGGATATTTTTACAAAGCCACTTGATGAAGCAAGATTCTGCTACTTGAGGAATGAGCTAAATATCATTGATTCCAGGAGCTTGTCTTGATGACCCATGCACTCACTAGTACATCTCAATCCTTCGTTGGTCTAGGTGTGGGCATGGAAATAGGGGGAGTGTGGTCCTAACACATTGGGCTAACCCCCCCCCCCATAATGCCAATAGCAAGATAAATCATTTCTCTTAATATCATGTTGTGATATGTGAGCTTATTGATGAGTATTGGTCGTGAACCCAAGATATATCTTCGCGGTGTCACACCATACACTCAACAAGGTGGCTTCGGCCGCCACCCTCTCCCTTGAGGAGAATTGGATCTTTTTGGTTGTTATTTGCTCTCTCATGTTCTTACGGGAATCACACTCAATCTTGGCTTTTATTTGATTAGGATTTTGCAATTTTGAGTGTCTAGTACCATCTCAGTTTGGCTCTCTTAATCCTAAGTCTTTCCTACCCCTAAGCCATCTATTCTAGCACACAAGTCCCTTGTACACCTTGTGGGGGTGTTGTTTGGGGACGCGCGGGCCTGGTTCTGTGTTTAACAGAATCCAAGATTTTAGGCAGGATAATCCGGCCCAAGTGTAGGCCGGATAATCCGGCCCTGGCGGATTTCATCTTAAAGGGCAGGGCTCGGGGAAGGGCTCATAACGAGCAGCACTTCTCCCCCAGCCCTCCCCTCCTCCTCAGCCGTTGCCTGCCGCCCCTCACCCTTCCCGGAGCCTCTCCGGCCACCAGATTTTCCGGGCCTCCCCGGATCTTCTTCTCCGCGCCTCCGGGTACCTTCTCCTCCGCGTTCTTCCTCCAATGAGTGAGGGTAACTCCCTCTCTCCCCATCTTTGGCTAGATGTGTAACTTGTTGGGTGGAACGTTGTCCAGAAGGATGTGTTTTCGCATAGAAATCATAGTCTTACAGTTTCTAGGTCCGATCTACTTTTTTGCATTCTATCTAGGTGAAATCAAAAATTTCTGCCAGGGCCGGATTATCTGCCCCTGGCCAGGCCGCATAATCCGGCCTGACGGGGCGGTTTTTCCTTCCCAGGCCGGATAATCTGGCCCACGCATAGGACCGGATAATCCGTCCCCCAGAAGTTGATCAAGGGCAAGCACGGCGCGACGCTCTGATAGGGGGGCGGATTATCTCCCGGAAAATCCGAGTCTGGGGCGGTGTTTTCCCCAGGACGGATAATCCGGCCCCCAAAGTGTGCAACGGCTGGTTTCTGAAGGGGGTATAAATACCCCTTCTTCCCCAACGTTCAGAACACTTGATTCATTCGAAATTGACCAAACATTGTGCAAGAGCTCTCATTCTCGATCTCCCACTTCAACCACCCGAAGGTCTTGATCTTTGGTGGAATTGAAGGAGGAGAAGTTCATCATCATCATTAAGAATCAAGCGCTTCAACTCCTCTCCATTCACTTGGATAAATCCATGATCTAGTATTCTTGTCAATACCTAGATCTTGTTTATTGTATTTGACAACTTTGTTCTTGTGGTAGCTTGTTGTCATTTCGGGAGCCTCCAAGTTGTTGCAGAGTTGTTTCCCCGCTAGTTGTGTAAAGGCGTCGGTGCCCTCCTCGAAGGGTACCTATAGTGGAAAGGTGGATCAGGCCTTTTGTGGCGAGATCCATCGGAGAACAGGGTGAGGCCTTTTGTGGCGTGGTGGTCTTAGTACCACCCACCCCTCCAACGCAGACGTACTCCCCTTAACAAGGAAGGAACTGCGGTCAAACAAATCCTGTTTCTCCGCGTTCTTCACTTCGGTTTACCCGTTCCTCTTCCACTCGCTCTTTACTCTCTAGTAGATAGGTTTGCATATAGGAAAATTCCACCTAATAGTTTATTTAGAGAATTTACCCTTTGTGCTAAGCGTAAAATTGAAAAAAAATTAAAAATTGGTGTAGCACCTATTCACCCCCCCTAGGTGCCCATACGATCCATTTCAATTGGTATCAGAGCAAAGAGGAACAACAAATCGGGTGCACAAGGCCAAGAAGATCTACACCAAGGTTCGGAAGACCTCTCACCCCTCCTCTGCTCCTGAGGGTCTCATGAGGGATGCTCGCAGGCCCCCTGTGCCTCCCGTGGCCCGTGAGATCAAGCATCAGAACTGGTTCCAGCGTCACATTCTCTGCATGGGCGTGGACACGCGCAAGGGTCAGTACGAGGCATACAAGCAGCGCCATGAGTTGGCTCACTCCCAGCAGCTCATTCTCCACCACGTGTCCGGCGCTTCGGGTGCTCCTCCGGCTCCTACACCTCCCACTCCGTATGCTCGGTGGAACTCTTCCTCCGGGCTGAACTATGGTGAGCTGGAGCGTCACTTGTTCCCCTCTGCGCCTTCTACTGATGATGAAGATGAGGATGGTGACACTGAGGAGCTCGAAGATGAGGATGAGGAAGAGAATGAAGAAGAGGACGAGGACGAGGACTACGAGTGATCCCATGGGGCGCTAGCATCACTCTTCTCCCTTTTTGGTGTCTCGATGCCAAAGGGGGAGAAGTAGTTCTATTAGGTTGTCCGTGGATTTGCATGGGTCGGGCATAAGCACTTGTACTTTCTATTCATTTTTTTGCTTATGCCCATTTAGCGTTGAACTTTAAATTCGTGATTTGTGGTTGTGTGAGACTTTTTGTGGTTGTCTGGATTATGCCTATGGACTTCATATCATGGATTATGCTTATGGATCTATCTATTCATATCCTATTGCTGGAGGTTTATCACGGAAGGCGCGCTCATAATGGTTATCCGATAATAATTGTGACTTATGTCAAGGATGCATACTCTCTACTTCGGTGGTATGTTTTTATTGCTCATATGTCTATGGAATAGATTCACCTATTTGTGTGCATTTGTATTCAAATGCAAAACTCTATCATGCACACATTGAGGGGGAGTCTCTTTCATAGTTATCACTGTTTGTCTTGTGTCTTTCTCCTGTAAATCCTAGTAGGAGATTGAAAGAACATTTCATGTTTTTCTATGTTTTGTGTGTTAGATAACAATACTATGGAGACTATTCATATGTGCTAAGTGTGCAGGAAGTTTTGAGTGGGGCCGGATAATCCGCCCCACCAAGGACCGGATAATCCAGCCTACCTCATCGCTCAAAGGAAGCCAAGGCGCGTCGCTCGGTACCCGGTCGGATTTTCTCCCGGAAAATCCGAACTGGGGCGGTTTTTCCTCCCCAGGCCGGATAATTCGGCCCACGTATAGGACCGGATAATCCGGCCCCCAGTTTTCGAGCAAAAGGAGCCAAGGCGCGTCGCTCGGTATCCGGTCGGATTTTCTCCCGGAAAATCCGAACTGGGGCGGTTTTTCCTCCCCAGGCTGGATAATCTGGCCCACGCATAGGACCGGATAATCTGGCCCCCAGAAGTTGATCAAGGGCAAGCACGGCGCGACGCTCTGATAGGGGGGCGGATTATCTCCCAGAAAATCCGAGTCTGGGGCGGTGTTTTCCCCAGGCCGGATAATCCGGCCCTCACTTGGGCTGGATAATCCGGCCCCCAAAGTGTGCAACGGCTGGTTCCTGAAGGGGGTATAAATACCCTTTTTCCCCAACATTCAGAACACTTGATTCATTCGAAATTGACCAGACATTGTGCAAGAGCTCTCATTCTCGATCTCCCACTTTAACCACCCGAAGGTCTTGATCTTTGGTGGAATTGAAGGAGGAGAAGTTCATCATCATCATAAAGAATCAAGCGCTTCAACTCCTCTCCATTCACTTGGAGAAATCCCTGATCTAGTATTCTTATCAATACCTAGATCTTGTTTATTGTATTTGACAACTTTGTTCTTGTGGCAGCTTGTTGTCATTTCGGGAGCCTCCAAGTTGTTGTGGAGTTGTTGCCCCGCTAGTTGTGTAAAGGCGTCGGTGCCCGCCTCGAAGGGTACCATTAGTGGAAAGGTGGATCGGGCCTTTTGTGGCGAGATCCATCGGAGAACAGGGTGAGGCCTTTTGTGGCGTGGTGGTCTTAGTACCGCCCACCCTTCCAACGCGGACGTACTTCCCTTAACAAGGAAGGAACTGCGGTCAAACAAATCATGTGTCTCCACGTGCTTCACTTCGGTTTACCCGTTCCTCTTCCACTCGCTCTTTACTCGCTAGTAGATAGGTTTGCATATAGGGAAATTCCACCTAATAGTTTATTTAGAGAATTTACCCTTTGTGTTAAGCCTAAAATTGAAAAAGAATTAAAAATTGGTGTAGCACCTATTCACCCCCCCCTCTAGGTGCCCATACGATCCATTTCACTAGGTCCAACCAGAGACGACGCGCCGAGCTACAGATCTGGGTGAGCAACCCTAGCAGACCCAACCCCGCCGCCTGCACCGCCAAAGGCGGCGCCCGCCGCCGTGCCGCCCCTCGACCTACGCTGTAATGCCACCGGCCAAGCCTGTCGGGACGCCGGGCGGCCCTGCCGCGGAAGCCAAGGCCAGCGCCAGCCACACCCGACTCGCGCGAAGACCTCCGCGCCACCGCACCATGTCACCACCGCTGCGACCGAAGCCCCACCGCCAGGACGCCGCACCGCACTCCGCGCAAAGCGCGCCGCCGCCGCTCGTCGCGACCCGCCCACGTCGGACACCGAGAGCAGGGGTGGGGGACGCCCCGCCGCTACCGCCGCCGGGTGGCGAGGGGAGGAGGTGCATGAGAGGCGGGGGAGGAGGTGGCGGCGTGGGGAGCCCCCGGTCACTCGCGGGAGCAACACGGGGAACGAGGATATAGAACAAAGGGAAATTCAGAGTCTGCAAGTTCTACTGCTTATCACTGGAAAAAGTTCTCTGAACGGTATCTCCATAAATGGTGATGGAACAATAGGCCATATGGGTTGTTTCTTGATACGAACTGCGAGGTGTTTGGTTTAGTTAGAAAGGGCTCATTTTCTCTCTTCCGTTGTTTGGAGCGTGTGGAGCAACTTATTTATGGTTCCTCTGATGAACTGGGAAATTTCGAAGGCCTCGGAATGAACTTATTTGATGATATATCTGATACTGAAACCCTTATTGAAGTTCTCAGGTGCATGGGCCATATATTGGAAAACTGGTGACTCACATTTCTAGATTGGTCTAATGGCGATGAACAAATACTTCTTCCAATTAGGATCATTTATAATCAAAGATGGCTCGCACATCCGGTTCTGAGAGGATAAATAGCTAGGTAGGGCTACCCTTCGAGAACAACATTCAGCTCTAAATAGTATTTTTTCGTCACAAGAGTGTTACTATTCCTATAGTTTTGGAGTCCTCTCCACCGCCCTAGTCTTGCATGCTGAAATACCTTGCTAGAAAGATTGGCTATGATCCAACTATCGAAAGGAGCCGACGAGTTCCGCTAGAATCTTCATGAGAATGGTAAAATGTCAGTGGATTCCATGTATAGAACTTTAGTTCAGCCAGAAATGCCGGTCGATATTAACAAAGTTTTTTTGAGAAATGAAGATACCACTGAAAACAAAAATCTCCGTATGGTATCTTCGTAGAGGTGTAATCCTCACTAAAGACAACCTTCTAAAACACGATTAGCATGGTAGTACAAAGTGTGTTTTTTGTCATCATAACGAGACAATTAAACATATGTTCTTTTACTGCAAATTCACTCGATCTATATGGTCAGTCGTCCAAGTAGATTCTAACTTGTATCTACCATATAGTGTTGCAAATATATTTGGTAACTGACTATATGATATTGATCACAAGTTTAGGATTCTTATTTGGGTGAGAGCGCGTGTAGTTATTTGGTCGTTATGGCTATGTAGAAATAATAAAGATTTAATGATAATGATTTTCTTATGCACGTACCAGTTTACTTCGTTTATTGTCATCTCTATTGCTAGTGGAGCATCAAAATCTATTTACTGAGGTGTCTACACGGTTGGACGACATAACGAGTGATAATTTCATCCAACATGGATAGCAGCATGATCTATGAATTGGTCCTCCATCACCTTAGGCGATGACTAATTGTATTGCGCCTTTTTTTACTTTTAGTTTGGACTTGAGCGGCTATGAGCATCCTAATTATGTCGAGATACCGTGGGTAATGATTAAAAATCTTCAAATAATAAGACACATATTATGAAAAAAAAATCGTTTAAAGTTGGTAAGTATAAATATGAATCTAAATCTATGTTGAGTGGAGATTTGGTACACATGGCACCAATGATCCTGTTTTCTCAAAAAAGGGAAAACAATATTTCTAAGTTCCAAAAAATTCTGAAAACAAATCGGTATGTGGCCAGTGATGTATACCAAAAAAAGGTGCAAAATATTGATTATAAATAATGTATATTTTAAGCTACACAAAAATGATAAAACCGTAGATCTGAGTCTAGTGATTTCAAATCTCAAGAAAAACTTAAACTTTGTCATTTTTCGTGTAGCTCAGAAAACCAAACATTTCAAATTGAGGTTTTGCAGTTTGTGGGATGATTAGTTACTTTTATGATTTTGTTTCACAATTTTTAATTATTTTAACATGTAGGAAGAACTTACTAAAACATGGAGCTTTAATTTTACCTTTTGTCTTGGAGATATTTTCTGGCATCGGCGGCGAGTTGGCACACCTCCGAACTGTCACCCCGAGACAGCCCTGGCGGAAGGATCTTCCTCAAAATCTCCTTCATGTTTGGTCTTTCAGACACGGACACGAGGACCGTGTAATCAAATTGGCCTTTTATTTTGCGGTGCACCTGGTTGGCAAGTGTGGTCTTGCCAAGGCCTCTAGGACCGATGATGGACACAATCTGAAGCTGCTGTGCTGCCGAGTCGCCTCCCCCGAGGGTCAGCAACTCAAGGATCTCATCCACCGGGCCATCCATGCCCACAAGTTGATGGTCTGCATCTGCATACAGCGCCATCACCCGTGGATCAATCTTCTGGACGGAGATATACTGTTCGTCCATGGACATGCCAGCCAATTCGGGCAGCAGCCGCATGCTGAACTGCTTGTCACGAGCACCCTCCTCCGCAACCAGAGCCTTGAGTTCTTGGATCTGCCTGGAGATCTGATGGCGCACCTTCAGATTGAGCTGTTTTGCGACATCACGCATGAACCCATCTTTGTCACCAGCACAGCCCAACTGCTGCATGAAATCATCGATGCCGTCCTCGATATGATAGGCCATCTCTTGCAACTTGGTCATCCACTGGTTTGTGGCGGCGCCGAGTTTCCCCCGGGCTGGAAGCCCTCTCAGCATTTCATCCATGCCTTGAAGGTCACGCTAGCTGGAGGAATTCAACGTCGCTGCGGACATCCGTGAGCAGATTGTACTCGTCGCCGAGCAGCTTGGCGAGCTTGCCGGCAAGAGACTTTACCACCCCCGTGGAAGCAGCAGCGAACAACACCTCAGCCATACTTGACAGAGCGGAGCTAGTGGGAAGATTGGAGAAACTGGGAGCTGGGAAGCAGGGCAGTGCTAAGCCTCGAAAAGGGTAAGGGACTCGCCGGGGCTATACTCGGGGGATATATATATGTAGCAACCCCACACTCTCACGATTTCCTAGAGTTGTTAGCAATTTTTAGCATAAAACTACCACACTCATAGTCTGACCTCCCCAATGGTATCGGTCGCAGTCCCAATCGCAAAAAACTATCACATCGTAACCAAATTTTCGCAAAATGCACTGATTGCACATTGATCACGAATTGAACAGCAGGACCCACCCGTAAGAGGCAAAGTTGATGACGTGGACTAGGCCTCACCTATCAGCCCAATTAAAAATCAAAATATATTATATAAAAAGGAAAAAAGTGGGATGTTGTTGATCCATCCCCGTCCGTGCAGCACCCCAACTGCCACCGTCGCCGCCCGCCTACCCTCCCCTCTCTTGCCTGCCTGCCGCCGCACTCCGGCGGGCCTCCTCTATGATCCTACCCTCCCCTCTCTTTCTTACCCCGCCCCCGTCCGCTGCCACGCCATGTCCGACCGAGGGCCTGGCTGGCCTCCTCCGCCGCGTTGTCCCTGCCGCTGTGCCTAGCCAAGCACAAGGCCACCTAGCCCCGCTCCCTCTATCGTAACATGGCCGAGCGCCAAGTCCCAGGCGGCCTTGGCGTGCAGCGCCAGTGATTTGGAAAATCGGTGATGAGGCAGCGGGCAACGGCTTGGTGGTGCTCGCCAGTGAGAAGGACGATGGACGTAGGGTGCAGCGGGATCAGGAGCTGGGATTGGGGTAGAGAGGCCCTGGGGCTTCACCATCGGGTAGCTACCTCCGGTGGTAGAGAGAGGGGAAGAATAAAAGAGATGGGAGTCTGATAGGTGTGGCCACATCCACCTCAAGCAGAGGAGTAAACGGGCTGGGAGAGATATTGGAAAAAAAGAATTTTTTTTGTTTAATTGGGCTGACAGGTTATATCCCCTTTCCGAAAAAAAAAATTGGGCTGACAGGTGGTCCCATGCCACATCATCAATTTAGCCGTGAAAAATAGGCCACAACTGTCAGGAACGGTGTCAATTCGTGATCAACGTGCAATCAGTTTATTTTGCGAAAACTCGGTTCCGATGCGGTAGATTTTTGCGATTGGGACGTCGACCGGTATCATTCGGGAAATTTAACTATCAATGTGTTAGTTTTGTGCTAACAACTTCGATTTCCTATGCTCCGGCCAACTCATACAAACCAAATCGGCGCAGCTGGAGGTGCACTTTTCCTGCAAAAATGACTCCACTTTTAGATCATGCGGTGTTGCTTTCAATATAAGCAGGGCGGTGGCCTTTTTAGACTTTAGGTCATGCGTGCACATTCAAACTGTAGTAACTTTGGAAAAGCTGAACTGGTGATATAAGGCTTTAATAATAAGACAACGGTCATTAACTTTGAGGTACACACCGGCGGAAATTATGGATCTTGGAGTTTACTAGTAGTACACTACTCTACTATACTGTTTCCCATAACGACGTGCACACCTGTGGAGTGTGTCGCCACCTTTGGACTTTGGAGCTTCCTTATGTGTGTGAACGCTGCTACACGGCGTTTTAGAAGATCTAAACTATGATTTGGGGAGTATATTTTAAAAGTATACAACGCTGGAACAAAAGACAACGAATCTTGCAGTACCGTGTTAGATTTATCACGAGCCGCTTGGCTCAGGCTGGCCGGTTGGAATCTGTAGTATTTTGAGGTGCCTTCAGACAGACTGTAAAGTAGTTGTAACACCGTTGTATTACTATGGTGCGAACCGCACGTATATATAAGTACAATGGGAGACCTCCATACCCTCAGACATAAAATAGAGGAGGGACCTAATCGGTAATGTACTATACACAAATATCTATACACAAATAGAGGAGGCTGGATCGAAACTCCTCGAAAGACGCTGTAGGCAATCCTTTAGTCATGATATCTGCGAGCTGCTGTGAGGTGGGTACGTGTAATACACGTATGCGACCAAGAGTAACCTGTTCGCGAATAAAGTGAATGTCGAGCTCGATATGCTTCGTCCGGCGATGGTGGACGGGGTTGGCAGAGATATACACGGCGGAGACGTTATCGCAGTAGACCACGGTGGCCTTGTCGACAGGACATGAGAGCTCCTGAAGTAGCTGTCGAAGCCAAGAGCACTCAACGACAACATTAGCAATAGCCCGATACTCCGCCTCAGCGCTAGAGCGAGAGACCGTGGGCTGCCGCTTGGACGACCACGAGATGAGCGAGGGTCCAACGTAGACGCAGTACCCCGAAGTGGAGCGCCGCGTGTCGGGGCAGCCGGCCCAGTCCGCGTCCGAATAGGCGGTGATGTCTGTATCCGCAGAAGCAAGCAACGAGAGACCAAGATCCAGAGTGCCTCCGCTTGACTGAAGTCCAATGAGCATCACGGGGAACATGCATGTGAAGACACACCTTCTCAACAGCATAGTGGAGCTCCGGTCTGGTGAGGGTGAGGTACTGAAGCGCACCAACAATTGACCGGTAGAGCGAGGCGTCCGGCGCAGGAGAGCCATCCGTGGCAGAGAGCTTGGCCTTCGTGTCGACAGGCGTGGAGACGGGGCTGCAGTTAAGCATCCCAGAACGGTCGAGTAGCTCGTGATCATACTTCTTCTGATGAAGAAAGAAGCCATCCGGTCGGCGCACAACCTCGATGCCGAGGAAGTAGTGTAGAGGCCCCAAGTCCTTGAGCGCAAACTCAGCACGAAGGCGGTCGGTGAGCTGCTGCAAGAGTGCAGAGGTGCTGGCTGTCAGGATGATGTCGTCAACGTAGAGCAGCAGGTACGCCGTGGCGTCTCCCATATGGTAGACGACCAGCGAGGCATAGGAGCGTGTGGAGCGGAAGCCGAGTTGGTGAAGAAACGCTGCGATGCGCTGGTACCATGTGCGAGGTGCCTGCTTGAGCCCGTATAATGAGCGTGAAAGCAGGCATACATGATCCGGATGAGCTGAGTCGACGAAGCCGGTGGGTTGCTGGCAGAACACTTGCTCCTCAAGATGACCATGAAGGAAGGCGTTGGATACGTCCATCTGGTGAACAGGCCATCCGTGAGACACGGTGAGCTGGAGCACGGTGCGGAAGGTGCCGGGCTTGACCACGGGGGGCGAAGGTCTCGGCGAAGTCAACACCGGCGCGCTGACGAAAGCCGCGAACGACCCATCGCGCCTTGTGCCGATCGAGGGTGCCATCCGGATGGAACTTGTGCTTGAAGACCCACTTGCCGGTGATGATGTTAGCATGGCGCGGTTGAGGAACGAGATGCCATGTCTGGTTGCGCTGGAGGGCGTCGAACTCGTCCTGCATGGCTGCAAGCCACAGTGGGTCGCGAAGAGCCGCCAGAGCCGAGGCAGGAAGTGGACATGGCGCCGGAGGTGGCGGAGGCGGCGACAGAGCTGTCGCGGCGTTGCAGACGTATGAGTCCACAGGGTACCGCGTCGATGGGCGGAAGCCGCCAGCGCGTGCGCGGGTGACCGGACCCGGAGGGGCAGGCGCGACATCACCCGAATGTCCACTCGAGGGTGATGCGATCGACGGAGCGGCACCCGAGCTAGAGCTCGAGGGCGACGCAGGCGATGTCGGCAGGGCGGCACCCGAGCTATGGCTCGAGGGTGCGGCAGCTGGGGATGATGGAACGGCGCCCGAGCTAGTGCTCGAGGATGACGCAGGCGGTGTCGATGACGCGGGTGGTGTCGATGATGCGGCACCCGAGCTAGGGCTCGAGGGTGCGACAGGCGGGTCGGCGCCCGAGCGAGGGCTCAAGAGCGACAACAGCGAAGTCGACGAGACGGTGCCCGAGCTCGAGGGCGGGGTCGAAGTGACCGGAGCAGGTGCACCAACTGGTGCACGGCACCGCGGGGAAGCATCCGTTGAAGGAGAGGAGGACACCACCTGTTCCTGTGCAAATGGGAAGCAGCACTCATCAAAGTAAATGTGTCTCGAGGTGATGACCCGATGGGATCCGGGGCCGTAGCAGCGATAGCCTTTAGTGTTAGCCGGGTAACCGAGGAAGACACACGGGATGGAGCGTGGAGCGAGTTTATGAGGAGCGGTGGCGACGACACTAGGGTAACAACGACAACCAAAAATCCGTAGGCCGTCATATGAGGGAGGAGAAACAAAGAGGAGGTGGTGTGGCGCATAGTTCCAACGAGTACGACATGGTCGGAGGTTGACGAGGAGGGTGGCGGTGGCTAAGGCGTCGGGCCAAAAGGTGGGTGGAACGTGACCGTGGAAGAGAAGGGTGCGTACACAATCGTTGAGGGTGCGAAGGACGCGCTCGGCACGGCCGTTTTGCTGCGAGGTATACAGACAGGTTAGACGGAAAATAGTGTCATGAGAAGAAAGGAGAGTGGGGCGGCAAGATTGTCGAATTCTTTTCTGTTGTCAGTTTGTAAGGCATGTATAGGACGACCGAACTGGGTAGACACATAGGCGTAAAAGGAGGCGGGAGTGGCGACGACATCAGACTTTTTACAAAGAGGAAACGTCTACACAAAGTGAGAGAAATCATCGAGAATGACTAAGTAGTAAACAAAACCAGAGTTACTTGGAATGGGACAGGTCCATTCATCACTATGAATTAATTCAAACGGAAAAGACGCAACTGTGGAAGAATTGCTAAAAGGAAGATGAACACGTTTGCCGACACGACAGGCTTCACAACTATGCGTAGCCTTTTTATTACAAGAAAACGAAAAATCCCTCATTATTTAGACATCCTAGTGACAAGACGCTGTGATACCATGTAAAGAAGTTGTATCTACTCAACACAGACGAAGCAGTAGCTCTGTCTTTACTTGATAGAAGACAACAGCCATAGGGCAACAATTTTACGCCAGTACAACTGAATTTCCACATAACGATTACTCACAAATAACATCACTCACACCAGTACAGAGCGGACCTATTAAGGTCCCTTATCACACACGAGAGGCTCTTTCCGTGTGCAAATATAACAATCAGTGACCGATAAAATATAAAAACGTCTCGCACTCACAACCCCCGCGCGCGGAGGTTAGAGCGTTGAACACGGTTCTGGGAACAAAATTCGTCTGTGATATGGCACACTGTTTTATTTTTGAAAAAAAGTGTGTGATGTGATAGAATCCCACACGATGCTGATGTCTAAAAATTGCGTGCGATAAAAATGTATCTAAAGGACTGAAGTGCAAAGTATTGAAAGGGTAGTGCCCCATCCGTGGCCAGTCTCCACACCCATGACAGATAGAAAGAGAGAAAGAGAGAGAGTAGAGATGTCAGCACCTCGTCTCCTCATTCTGCTCCTGCGCTTGTTCGAGAGTTTGGTGTGTCTCTCCAGGAGAAATCCTTTTTATGGTGTGATAATCTTGGTGCTATATTCCAGTTATTTTTTTATGCTCGCACCAAATATAGTGAGATTGATTTATATTTTTTTAGAGAAACGGTTGCTAATAAAAAGTTTGATGTCAGATTCATCTCCAACAAAGATCAGATAGCAGATGGTTTTACTAATACTATTTCTTTCAAGAAATTAGACAAGTTTAAGCGTAAGTAAAATCTTTCCTAACTTTACATTAAGGGAGAGTGTCAGAGTTTGTATACAATACATAGTAGTAGTAGTACTCCATTGTGTACGTATCCTTGTAATGCCACATAAAGGACTTTTTTCTACTATATAACATGTAACCGATCGTTACCCACTAGGGTAACAATCGTTCCACCAAATTCAATAGAGGTCAGCTACCTAGATGATTTCTTCATCACCTTTGCATCCGCAGACGACTGCACGCGAGCGAGTGCTTAAACTCCCGAGCCACTTCCGGTGTGGGAGTGCGACTATCGGTTTCCACCAGTGGCATACGAGTGCGCAAGTAACGGGAGCGCGACTATCACCCCGTTGCTGCCCTCCCTTATCTCTATATTCCAATGCGCGTTTGTTCAAAGCAAAAGCATACATGAAGATTTAAAATTGGTCGCCAACGCAATGAAGTTCTTGCCTAGAAGGAAGGGGCAAGCTGTGATGATGAAGATTGACATCTCGAAGGCCTTCGATACCCTCTCATGGGAGTTCTTAATTGAAGTTCTCAGACGGAGGGGTTTCAGCAATACCTTCTGCAATTTGATATGTTCTATCCTTCGCTCAACCTGCACCTCCATCATGATCAATGGGGAGAGGGGAGAACCGTTTCGTCTAGCCAAGGGCGTTCGCCAGGGTGACCCTCTCTCGCCAACCCTTTTCATCCTTGCAATGGGCATCCTAGTGCTAGGTAACACATGGATACTAAGATACTAATGATACTTGTCTTAGCGTGACTACTCAATACGATGGGCATGGCTCTGTTGAAAAGTACTACCGGCAAGAAATACTCAAGATAAGCACTTTCAACAGGTAAAATCACCTATTAAGCCGTGTCAACATGGAGACCCTATAGAATACTAATTATGTGTTCGACAGTGTAAGCTAGAATATGTATTCCAAGTAAATCTATTTACCTTTTGCAACATTAATAAACACATATAAACTTGCATTTCACTAAACTCAATTCAGAATAAGCTGCATAGTCAAATTCTACCGGAGCTGCCTAGTATAAATCATATCTATCTCTTAAAAAGGACATCTAAGTGGCACCTTATACAAACATATATGTAGAATGATTACAGCCCATCAACCATCACTACCCATGTACCGAAGTAATTATCTTTGCTGAAGCTAGATGGGGAATTATAATCACCTGTGTATAGAAAAATATATTAGAAAGCTCCATCTGGAAAAATATGGAGGTCATAGTGCATGCACAATAATCCAAGCCTTGGAAGTCACAAACTTCACAAACAAAATAGTCCAAAGCCAAATCTAAAGAGTGCTTGGCCTTGCATTAGATACTTCACTCCAGCAGAACACTCACAAGTTTCCCTAAACAGAAGAGAGGATTATCAGAAAAACAACATAGGTAAAAAGCAAATTGGGACATATTTTCTGCCCTACCAGAGGCACGTTTGTCCACATACTGGCTTGCGCCGCAGTACAGGATCCATGGGTGGCCGAGGTGTTCTCTTCAGTGAGGCACCTCAAGTCCAGTTATGTGTACGCGCTAGAGAGCCCGTGCATCACCGAATTGTACAAAAAATGTATACGTGTACCAGAAACTTTCTAACTAATACAATGTGTAAGTAGATGATAGCATAACAACAATGGAAGGTGATAGCTACATGGTACCAACATTAGAGAGAAAATGTCCTGGCTCGTGTACCACTACTAGGAAAAAGCTTACTCGAGTCGCATCTCAAAAGCCATTACAGGTGAATATGAGATGCGACTCGAGCGCCGTGCTGCTAGTAGTTTTTACCCGAGTCGCATTTCAGATGCCTCCTATAACTTATATATGCGAGACGCATATGGTATATATGTGCCTCGTATATTATATATTATACGAGGCGCATATATCTAGGGTATACAAGGCGCATAGCCTCGAATATGTATGAAAGATGCGTCTCGAGTATGTCTGAACGATGCGCCTCGAATAGCATATTTGAATTTCAAATTTATCCGTGGCGCCGCCGCCGTTGCCGTCAAAATGCAAAAAGCACCTCGTTTTGAATTGCAAAAGCAATCGAGTCCACACATCGCCGCCGTCGTGTCACCTCACCGGAGCATGGTGGTCGTGGCCACGGCCACAACCTACCACCACGGGGAGGTGCGGGAGTCCGTGACCACGTAGTTCTCGAGCTGGAGGAGTCGGGCCGAGGAGGAGGAGGTGGCGGCCGGAGGAGGATGTGGAGGCCGGAGTGGTTGCCGGAGGAGGAGGAGGAGGAGGTGGCGTCCGGAGGAGAAGAGGAGAAGGGAAGGAGAAGGTGAAGGTGAAGAAGAGGAGAAGGAGAAGGGGAAGTTGAAGCAGAGGAGAAGGGGAAGATGAAGAATAGGAGAAGGAGAAGGGGAGGAGGAGGATAGAAGGAGAAGGAGAATGGAATGAGAGGAGGAGAAGAGAAGAATGGGAGGGGAGACTTGGATTTGTAGTGTCCAGCCACGCTTATCCGAGGCGCACCGCAATAGGATGCGCCTCCTATAAGTTTGCTCAATTTTTTTCTGCAGGACAAAATCTTCTTTTTGCCATATCTTTTTTCCTTTTCGAATTTTGAGAATCTAAGAAATCGCTAAACGGTCTCCAACGCCTCCTATATTGTGGCACCAACCACCACCAGACCCACCTCACTTACTCCAGGCACATGTAACAGTGATGCGCCTCCAATATTGCAAAATACTAGAGGCGCATATCTGGTGGTGCGCCTTCTATATTGTGGCACCTACTACAACTGGGCCCACCCACGTTACTCAAGGCGCACCTGTTTCATATGTGCCTCAAGTAGTTGAACTACTCAAGGCGCATATGGAGCAGATGCATCTCAAGTATTACATGCATCGAGGAAGCAAATAAGGGCACACCATTCAGGACGACGTCTATCGGCCACGACTGGGGCGGAATGGGGAGACGGCGGCTCACGATGGCCCCAGGCCAGCTCTCGCCGGTCTCTTTCCCCTCGCCGGCGTCGGGGGGCGGGGGGTCTGGATCTCGGTTTCAGTGCCTCGGATCCGATGATGGCTCGGAGGGGGATGATTCCTTGGCGGCTCGGGTGGCGCTCGAGGACCTCGAGGATGAAGAAGGTCGGCTTGGGTGGACCACCGTTTCGCGCCGGTGCCGGAAGTCCGACGAGGAGCCGAAGCAGCAATTTTGGGAGGAGATCGGATTCCCCACGGTGGAGTCGCGTTTTTGGGAAAGGACGCCGGTGCAATCTCCTTCGCCGTCCGGGAAGTCGCCGGTGGTGGCTTTGGAGAGGACGTGGTCAGCGTCTCCGATCCTTCGGAGGAGTAGGGTGTGGGTGAAGCCATGGCAGGGTTCTCTCCCACCACGAAGAGTGTTGGCGCCGCCGCTTTTTGGCCGGCAGATCCTGGCGGTGATCGATCGCGCTCTCCCAGGGACTACGCGTGCCGACGTGGCTTCAGCGGCTAGTCCGGATGACGTGGACGAGTCGATCGTGGAGGCTAGGCCCTCCCTACTTACGAGACCGACCGTGCGGGCCTCGAAGTCGTACTCCTGGACGACGATCGCGCACCATCCTAGGTCCGCGTGGTCTAGGGCTCCCTCGCCTCGTCTCGTTTCACTGCCAGCGACTCGGTCTGTACTCCCGGCTCTCCTGCGATCGCCCTATCCCCCGGCCGCTCCTTTGCGGAGGTCCTGCGCTCACCCTCCCCGGCCATGGCTGGGAACGGACAAGGGTCCCTCCCCTCTCGCGGCCAACCCGGGTCGCAGCCGCCTCATGGCCCGACACCGATCGCTCCTCCGCATGCGCGTGGCGCTGCGGCAGCTACTGCTCCGCTGACTCGCCCTTTGGGGCCCCCTACAGCTATGCCGCATGGACCACACGTGGGTCCTACCATGAACGTGCGGGGGCCGTCTCCTGCCGGTGCTCCGCTGCCATATGGAGCTCCTCCGGGGTTCCCTCCTGGGGTCCAGTTCCTGCCGCCTGCCACGTACATGGTGGCCTCCCAGGCGGCCTAGCTCTTGCCGTTGCAGCCGCCTTACCGGGGATCTCCTCTGCACTTCGGCGGGGTTCCGTCCTTGCCCAGGGGCGGACTGGCTGGTGCGTTCACTGCTCCACCCGTGCAACCGGGGCAGCCATCTGGACCGCAGCAGTTTGCCCCGGATGTTGGTGCGGCTGGGGCGGTGGCTCCCAAGCGGAAGAAGAAGAAAAAGATAGCGCAAGGCAATCCGCAGCTGCTTGCGGGACAGCTCTCGGCACAGCAGGCGCATCCTACGCAGATGTTGGGCAACAACAGTTTGCGGTTCAGCAGTCCTATGCGTAGCCGTCTTATGTGGATTAGTCTCACTTCTCAGCTGATGTTCAGGGCAAGCAGTATGAGGCCGTGTCAGGTGCAGTGGAAGCAAGTACTGAGGGGCCGGGTGTGCCAGCGACAAAGAAAAACAAGAAGGCTGTGTGCTGTTGGAAGTCTGCTGTGGATTCCCATGCATCTAAGGATTGCAAGGTGTCTCATTATTTCTATATCTGTGATGTCTCGTCTCACCCTACTCTGAGATGTCTGGTGCTCAAGCAGTCTCGACACACTGCTTATATGGCAGGCATTGGTCATGACAAGACACTTTTTGCTCAGATTCCAGATAGTGTGGTTCGTGAGGATTTAGGGGCTTGCAAGACCCCTATTGCTTTGGTTTAGGTTTCTGGTGAGGTGGTCTCTTCGAATGTGATTGTGAAGTAGATTGCCAGGAGGTTCCAGGTTCGGGCTCATTGGAAGTGGGAGGCTCTCCCGCACGGAGAGAATGAGTTCCTGGTCAACTTTCCTTCCTTTGCTGACCTTGACAGGGTGGATGGTAGTCAGTTCTCTATTCCTATGAGCAAAACTCAGCTATCCATGTCCGCTTACAAGATTCAGGAGGTGCCACATAAGTGTGATTTGCATCAGGTCTGATTACATGTGGAGGGGTGCCGCATTCCTTACGTACTTTCCTTGGTTTGTGGGTGGTAGGATCCCTGATGGGCACAACTATTGATATGCACTTGCTTTCCTTGAGGCGGAGGGGCGTTGTTCGCATATTGGTTGGCATGTTTGATATTACCGTGTTCAATAAGAAGCAGGATGCTCTGGGTTTTTATCTCACCTCTAACGCTGTGGTTAAGTTAAAAGGATATGAGCTTCGCTTCAGAATTGAGCCTGATAGTTATGTGCCTGATCCTGACTTCTCACCATATCTGTGGAACCGGAATCAGGATGATCCTGATGCTGGTGGCTGATGGCTCTGTGTATGGCGCCCAGAAAAGTGCTGGTGCGGTGTTGATGTAGAGCTCGTTGGGAACCCCAAGAGGAAGGTATGATGAGCACATCAGCAAGTTTCCCTCAGTTATGAAACCAAGGTTTAATCGAACCAGTAGGAGCAAGGAAACACCCCAAAGGTGTTGCTAGCTAAGCCTTGGCAGGGCGCACTACCGGTGCTAGTAGCAACGTGGAGACCTTCACAACACAACCACAGAACTTTGTCCCCAACTTGCGATGAGGTTGTCAATCTCACCGTGTTTTGCGGAAAACAAAGGATTAAACATATCGAATGGAAAGAAGTAAAAGTTTGCAGAAAGTAAACACAAAGAAGTAAAATTTTGTAGATTGTATGTAAAGAAAAGGACCGGGATCCATAGTTCACTAGAGGTGGCTCTCCTTAGATAGATAACATGCTGGCTGAACAAATTACAGCGGGGCAATTGACAAACATCGAGAAAGCAATACATGCATATACTAATCATCTTGACTCCTTTAGAACTTGATTGGGAATTACAACATTACACATAGACCGCCATCCAACTGCATCTATGACTAATAATTCACCTTTAGGTTATCATCCGAACCCCCTCCAGTATTAAGTTGCAAGCAACAGATTATTGCTTTACAAACTGCATGTAAAGTAAATAATACGATTGTTCTATGAACAAAGGATTGTTATTTTCTCCCTAGTAGCAACATCACATCTAGTACCTTAGAGATTTTTGTCACTTCCCCAGATTACCAGAGGCATGAACCCACTATCGAGCATAAATACTAACTCTTGGAGTTGCTAGCATCTACTTGGCCAATATAGCTACTAACAACGGAAAGCATGCAAGATCACAAATAACAAAGACATGATAGAATCAATAATCAATCTAAAATAGCATCTCAATATCCATCGGATCCCCGCAAACACAACATGCAAAATTACAAATAGATGATCTTGATCATGAATGGAGCTCACAAGATCTAAACATGAAATCACAAAGGAGGAGAACCAGCCATCTAGCTACTACATGGATCCATAGTGCAAGGATAAACTACTCACGCATCACACCGGAGGCTTGCATGGTGATGAAGAAGGCCTCCAGGGTGAATTCCCCTCTCCGGCAGGGTACCGGGAAGAGCTTCAGATCCCTCCCGATCTAGGGATGGAGATGACAGCGGCTACAGGCTCTTTTGTGGATTTTTGATCGGGTCCTTAGGGTTTTCGTCCCAAGCGAATATTATAGGCGGAAGGGGAGGCCGAGGGGGTGCCAGGGGCCACCACACCACCCCCTGGTACGGGCCAAGCCTGGCCGTGCGGCCAGGTGGTGTGGCCGGCCTCGGGCCCCTCTCTCTCTCGTATTCTGGCATCTGATGACTTCCGGAAAAATAGGCACTTTGGCTTTTGTCCCGCCCAATTCCGAGAATATTCATTTTCTGACTTTCCTGGAACCAAAAACAGCAGAAAACAGGCAGCTGGCACTGTGGCTCTTGTTAATAGGTTAGTCCAAGAAATCATATGAAAAGTACTCCAAAGTGTGGACAAAACACAAGAAAGTGGATAAAACCAAGCATGGAACATCAAAAATTATAGATACATTTGCAATGTATCAACATCCCCAAGCTTAACTCCTGCTCGTCCTCGAGTAGGTAAGTGATAAAAAGAAAGAATAATTTTTGAGGTGACATGCACCATCAAAGAGTTGATCAAAGTATTTGTAAAACATTCAAAGCTGGGATCATAGTACTTCAATCATAACATGAAAGACAAAGTTCTAGCAATAAGACAAAGAAACTATGATGCAATATGAAAAGGCACAAACAAAATATTCATGAATAATAATGCTTTGCAAGACGTTTGTTTGTTTCACATAAAGAAAACATAGCATAATAGTATTCAGCTTGTCCCTCAATAGAGTATCAAATATAAATGCATAGGACACCTTCAAAGTTCATAAGAGTAACTAGATACAAAAGTTTAAAACAAGCAATATCAAAGTATGCATCAATCAACTAGTCTTGGGACAATGCACATAGAACTAAGAATGGCCACTATGCTCTCAAAGTAGGTGCATAAAGGTAGAAGGTGGAGACTCAATATAATGGTGGAAGAAAGGCCTTTTTATAAAAGTAAGTAGGGATTCAAGTCTCATAAAGAGCTTCCAAAAATTATGGTACTTATAACTTTCAACTCTCATTGCCCCTATCATAAGCATCTTGAAGTGATTAAGGTTAAAGTGACAAACTATGGTATACATGCTTGACGAAGTATAAGTCAGAAATCTCATGTCCCTTGTATACGAGGGCCGCTCCTCATGCTACTCAAGTTTAGTCACGGGTAAGTTCTAGTCATTGTAAGTACATGTGTATCATAGAGAACCGCCAACGGGGTACCCCTTGCCCGATGATACGGAAGAATCCCCATATCAAAATTACAAGGCAAGCAGACAACGAGCATCTCAGCAATCTTCTTATTTACCATGGGAATATGGTGCTTTTTTCTCTCTTTCCTCTTTTCATAATCTATTTTTTTCTCTTTTCTCTTTTTTTTCTCAATATAGGACTCCTTTTTTTATAAGAAGAATGCTTCATAGACAGGTCATTATGGTTACGCTGCAGGTTTCCACCATGTCAGCATGGATTAGACCAGCGGCCCAGGCGTTTCTCTAACACATATACATAACTCCATGGACTTACAAGCTCCCCTTTCATTTCACACCGACGACATCCATATACAAAAGAGCATGATATCAACTAGGTACAAGTACCAAGTGCAATGTTGAAAGCGTTCCCCATGAAAGCATGGTTCTGCTAATTCCCAACAAATAAGTACAAGCATATACAACATAGAAGACATAATGGTTCAAGTTTATTAAGGGCAAGAAAAGTAAAGTGTGCCATCAAGTTCGTGAGATCTTTAATCACTAGTTTTCTCATAACAAGTTTAATTTGGAAGGTAAATAAAAGCATGAATATACTTGGAATAGCATAAGCTAGTAGGTAGTTATGGTGGACTCTTTGGAATAACTTGGTTTAGGGAGTTAGATGCATGAGTGGAACTCATACTTTGTTGTGGAGGCTAGCAAAAGACTGGGAGCGACAAACTAAGAGAGCAATAATGGTCATAATCATGCAGAGCGACAAAACATCATTGATCAAAGCATAAAGTGATACTACAAGTTGAAAACTAAAGGATCATAAAGGCTATGGTGACTTGAGATAGTCATAACATGGTGTGAGCATGCACCAAGTCAACCCAAATAAAGCATCAAAAGAGAATACCACTATACTATGCTTTAATATGCTAAAACAATGCATGATTCATCCAAGGCACATTAAGCAATCTCAATTGTTTATAACAAGTCATGCTAAAGAAAAGAATACTAAGCATAAATCCAAAACAATATCAAGCATGGCATGACAAAGCATAGGCCACAGTCAAAAACGAGCTCTTTTTACGACATAAGCATGAACTTTCCTACTCTTTTCCAAATCAAACCAAACTATTTGCAAACCAATGTATGAAAGAGGGGGTCCAACCAATTTATTCAGCAAACTAATCAAACCAAAGCAAACTAAAAACCAAAACAAAAAATAAAAAGAAGACGCTCCAAGAACAACACAACTGTGCATGAAACAATAAAAATGAAGCGTTTGGAAGAAACCTGGGATTTTTATTGATGGAGAAGGGGATGCCTTGGGCATCCCCAAGCTTTGACGCTTGTACTTCTTGGATATTTATTGGGGTGAAACGCGTGGCATCCCCAAGCTTGAGCTTTAGTCTATCCTTTATCTCATTACTCATTCCTTCCATACACCTGAAATTTTTCCTTCATACAAAACTTCACACAATCTTTATTAGCAACATTAGTGCATTCAAGATAAATAAGTCTTAAGGTTCAGTTCTAACACCAAATAAACTTCCATTAGAATACTAGATACTGTAGCACTTCCCTCAAAATTCTCACTTCCCCAAAAGAACTCAAAAGGAACCAACAAGAAGCAAATGCAGAAAATGGCAGAAATCTATCAAAACAGACCAGAAGGTAAAGACGAATTTTTTCAAAGACCTTCTATTGCTCAAATCAAAAAGTGTTGAACTAACTAAAGTTAGATAACAACCTGGGGAAGAAGCACAAAAATTCACGCTTCAAAAAGACGTTCAGAGATTTTACACGAATTTTTATGGTGAAGCACAGGAATCTGTTTCGGGACAACAACTTTCCCCATCATTACTTCACTCTCATTAGATTAGAGGTTACTCTTGGCACAAAAAGAAAATAAAAAGGATAAGGAGAGGTTATTACAGAGGTAATAACTTCCAAGACTCATCTAAAACTTTTGGTTTATCTCCCAATAAGTACTTTTCTTTAACGCCTTTAAGTTTGGCATAAGAAGCAAGAAAGAATCAAGTGTTCTCAAATGAAGAAGCATTAAGACCAAATTTTGTTTTCATAGGAGAAGCAAAAGAAATCTTTTCTCTCTTTTTAGGGAAGTGTTCTATACCTTTATTGAGTGAGAGTTGATATTTAATGGTGCCTTCTTTCATATCAATGATGTCACCAACAGTTCTAAGAAAATGTCTTCCCAAAGTAATAGGACAACAAGCATTGCATTCAACATCAAAAACATAGAAATCAACAGGGACATAGGAATTGTTAACCATAATAAGAACATCATTAAGACTCCCCATGAGTTTATTTTTAGCATTATCATCAAGTGGGACATTAAAATAAAAATCTTCAAGTGGAGGCAAATCAAGCATATCATAAATCCTTTTAGGCATAATAGAAACACTACTATCAAGATCACATAAAGCTTTAAAATCAAAGTCATTCACTTTCATATTAGATGGGTTCCCAACCATATTCTTGTTTAATAGGAATAGAAGCTTTATGTTTCATCTTTTCTTCTTTAATCTTTATGAGAGCATCAGTAATGTGTTTTGTAAAAGCCATGTTCATAGCACTAGCATTAGGACTTTTAGCAAGCTTTTATAGGAACTTAATAACTTCAGAGATATTGCAACCATCAAGATCAAAATCAAATTTATCATCTAGAGTAGTAGAACTATTACTAGCCTCAACACTAGTGGTGGTGATAGTATAAACACTAATGTTTCTAGCAATTTCATCTTCTCTTTCCCACTTAGCATGTAATTCAGATAATAGTCTAACATTTTCATCAATTCTTACTTGTATAGCATTAGTAGCTGCAAAGGGATTATCATTAGTTTCAGGTTTAGCAGCCATTTTATTCAAAGAAGATTGAGCTTCAGCCAAAGATGCTATATTTCTTTCAGCATTAGAGAGTTTTTCCTCAATAGTTTTAATGAAAGCGGTTTGTTTACAAATAAACTCTTTAAGCATAACTTCAAGTTCAGAGGGAGCACTCCTATTATTGTTGTAAGAATTTCCATAAGTATTACCATTGTTGGGAGGATATGGCTTATAATTGTTGTTACCAAAATTACTTCGATAAGCATTATTGCCAAAGTTGTTATTTCTTATGAAGTTCACATCAACTTGCTCTTCTTGAGCAACCAAAGAAGCTAAAGGAACATTATTTGGATCAATATGGGCTTTCCCATTAACAAGCATAAACCTAATAATATCTATCTTATCACTCAAGGAGGAAGTTTCCTTGACAGAATTTACCTTCCTACCTTGTGGAGCTCTCTCAGTATGCCATTCAGAATAATTAACCATCATATTGTCCAGAAGTTTTGTTGCAGCACCCAAAGTGATGGTCATAAAGGTACCTCCAACAGCAGAGTCCAATAGGTTCCTTGAAGAATAGTTCAATCCTGCATAAAAAGTTTGGATGATCATCCAAGCAGTCAGTCCTTGAGTGGGACAATTTTTTACCAAAGATTTCATTCTTTCCCAAGCTTGAGCAACATGCTCATTATCAAGTTGTTTAAACTTCATTATTTCACTTCTCATAGATATAATCTTAGTAGGAGGATAGTATTTTCCAATGAAAGCATCTTTGCATTTAGTCCAAGAATCAATACTATTCCTAGTTAAGGAATTCAACCATTCTTTAGATTTTCCTCTCAAAGAGAAAGGAAATAATTTCAGCTTAATAATATCACCATCTACATCCCTATGATTTTGCATCTCACAAAGTTCAACAAAGTTATTTAGATGGGAAGCAACAACTTCATTACCAATACCAGAAAATTGTTCTCTCATAACAAGATTGAGAAAAGCAGGTTTTATCACAAAGAAAGTATCTTGAGGCACAGGTGGAGCAATAGGTGTGCTCATAAAATCATTGTTGTTGGTGCTAGTGAAGTCACACAACTTAGTGTTTTCAAGATTAGTCATTTTTTGGGGTTTTCAAATAAGAAAGCAAACTAGTAAAGTGCAGGTGGTTGATGGCTCTGTGTATGGCACCCAGAAAAGTGTTGGTGCAGTGTTGATATAGAGCTCGTTGGGAACCCCAAGAGGAAGGTATGATCAGCACAACAACAAGTTTACCTCAGTTATGAAACCAAGGTTTAATCGAACCAGTAGGAGCAAGGAAACACCCCAAAGGTGTTGCTAGCTGAGCCTTGGCAGGGCGCACTACCGGTGCTAGTAGCAACGTGGAGACCTGCACAACACAACCACAGAACTTTGTCCCCAACTTGCGATGAGGTTGTCAATCTCACCGTGTTTTGCGGAAAACAAAGGATTAAACGTATCGAATGGAAAGAAGTAAAAGTTTGCAGAAAGTAAACACAAAGCAGTAAAAGTTTGTAGATTGTATGTAAAGAAAAGGACCGGGATCCATAGTTCACTAGAGGTGGCTCTCCTTAGATAGATAACATGCTGGGTGAACAAATTATAGCGGGGCAATTGACAAACATCGAGAAAGCAATACATGCATATACTAATCATCTTGACTCCTTTGGAACTTGATTGGGCATTACAACATTATACATAGACCGCCATCCAACTGCATCTATGACTAATAATCCACCTTCAGGTTATCATCCGAACCCCCTCTAGTATTAAGTTGCAAGCAACAGATTATTGCTTTACGAACTGCGTGTAAAGTAAACAATACGATTGTTCTATGAACAAATGATTGTTGTTTTATCCCTAGTAGCAACAGCACAACTAGTACCTTAGAGATTTTTGTCACTTCCCCAGATTACGAGAGGCATGAACCCACTATCGAGCATAAATACTAACTCTTGGAGTTGCTAGCATCTACTTGGCCAAGATAGCCACTAACAACGGAAAGCATGCAAGATCACAAATAACAAAGACATGATAGAATCAATAATCAATCTAAAATAGCATCTCAATATCCATAGGATCCCCGCAAACACAACATGTAGAATTACAAATAGATGATCTTGATCATGAACGGAGCTCACAAGATCTAAACATGAAAGCACAAAGGAGGAGAACCAGCCATCTAGCTACTACATGGATCCGTAGTCCAAGGATGAACTACTCACGCATCACACCGGAGGCTTGCATGGTGATGAAGAAGGCCTCCAGGGTGAATTCCCCTCTCCGACAGGGTGCCGAGAAGAGCTTCAGATCCCTCCCGATCTAGGGATGGAGATGATGGCGGCTACAGACTCTTTCGTGAATTTTTGATCGGGTCCTTAGGGTTTTCGTCCTGAGGGCATCTTATAGGCGGATGGGGAGGCCGAGGGGGTGCCAGGGGCCACCACACCACCCCTGGCACGGGCCAAGCCTGGCCGCGCGGCCAGGTGGTGTGGCCGTCCTCTGGCCCCTCTCCGTCTCGTATTCTAGCATCTGATGACTTCCGGAAAAATAGGCACTTTGGCTTTTGTCCCGTCCAATTTCGAGAATATTCATTTTCTGACTTTCCTGGAACCAAAAACAACAGAAAACAGGCAGCTGGCACTGTGGCTCTTGGTAATAGGTTAGTCCAAGAAATCATATGAAAAGTACTCCAAAGTGTGGACAAAACACAAGAAAGTGGATAAAACCAAGCATGGAACATCAAAAAATATAGATACATTTGCAATGTATCAGTGGCAATGGTAACTCGGGTGATGATGCTATGGATATTTCTGAGCTGTCCATGTCTGCTGCATTGGGTGGGCCTACTGGCCAGTTGGCGGGGGCTAGGAATTCTGCTCCTTCATTTTCGAGACAGGTTCCTGTGTAGGTGTATGATGTGACTCCTTTCAATGCCTCTCCTGTCACGAGGCGTGGAAAGAAGCTTCTTGATGCCCTACCGTTTGACTATCCCCTTCGGGGTGGCCGTTCTGCTAGTGCTTCTCCACGTGTCACTCTGTCTCAGTTGCAGGCGGCTATCAGGGTGGCGAAGGGTTCGGCTGCTTTATCACCCTCTCCCTCTCATGGCCGGCCTAATATGATGGGTCGTACTATTCCGTGACCCTTTGTGGAGGGTCCGGTGTTGATGGAGGTGGTCACTGATGAGGTGGGGAGTGGGCTTGCTTAGGATGGGCTGGCCGGTTCTGCGATGGCTGGTGGCGACTTGGTGGATGGCGTGACCAACGGAGGGGAGGCCCTGGCCCAGGAAGGGTCGGGCCCTCCCCTAGCTGGTGTGGATGACGCCTAGGCGGGGTGGTCGCCTAGGGAGGACCTGGCCCAGGTGGGGTCGGGTTTCCTCCCGGAAGGTGGCTCCATCGAGACCCAGGCAGAGCGATCCGTTGGGGGGAACCTGTCCCAGGCGGGGTCGGGTTCTCTCCCTCGCACGCCGACATGGAGGAGTCTTCGTCATGGCATTGACGGCCTTGGCGCTTCTACCACAGATGAGGACTCGTTGGTGAAGGCTATGAGGAGGAAGGCGGTATTAAACTTGATTCTCAGGGTACTTCAAGTTCTTCGAAATCTTTCAATAATTTTTCTACCCCTATTATTGTTGATAGGTTAGCCAGTGTTAGTATCAGTATGGGTAGATCTGTTAAGGAAGTTAATTTTTCTTGTTCTGCTCTAAGACATATGGAGGTTGACCGTTTAACGGTTACTCCTAAAGTTTCTTTTATTCTTGACACTTTACCAATTGAGGAGGAGGAGTTGCATACCACAATAGATGGTCAACTTTTGTCTCACTTAGTTGGTGAACTGTCGGAGGTGGCTTCTGACGAGACCGGGCTGGGTTCATGATATGAGCTGAAAGCTGCTGGTCGGAAATCAAAAAGGCAAAAATCTCGCAAGAGGTCCCGTGTATCCAAATCTCCTATTGTTTCTCAATGAATGGCATGTTTTCAAACAGCATAGGTCTTCGTGACTTGGCTAAACATTTGTTCTATGCTGTGTGTGAAAGATTATAAGTTGGATTTTTTGGGTATTTCGGAAACTGGTAGACGTGATTTCTCACAATCCTTACTCAATCGCCTTTCTGGTGGAGTAGCCTTTACGTGGGTCTCACGGCCTCCACGAGGTAGATCCGGGGGAATCCTGTTAGGCGTCAGAAATGAGACGATGGAAGTTTTAGCTAGTTCGGCTGGAGATTTTTTTATTAAACTCCATATCCGTAACAAAGCTGATAACTTTACATGGTCTCTAGTCGCTATACGTGGGGCTGCCCAGGACGTTTTTAAGGCTAATTTTTTGCGTGAGTTGGTTAATCTGGCTAAGTACAATCCGTATCATATCCTCATAGGTGGTGATTTTAACTTGCAGAGATTCCCTCATGAGAAAAGTCGGGGACGGTATGATGAGCATTGGCCCTTCATGTTCAACGTTGTTATTGACAGTTTGGACTTAAGAGAGGTTACAATGCTGGGGAGACAGTTCACTTGGGCAAACAGTCTTCCGGAGCCAACATACGAAAAATTAGACAGAGTGCTTATGGATACCGATAGGAAGGATAAATTCCCTATGTAACTGTTCGTGCTTTGGAACGTATAGAGGCTTTATCAGATCACGCTCCTTTACTTCTTTCGGTGGGAACACCATTACGCTAATCCAAACACAAGTTTAAATTTGAACTTGGATGGATGGAGCGGGATAGGTTCCATGATATGGTGAAGGCTATTTGGAATAGACCGGTTAGTGCTGTAACACCCATACAACGCTGGAAGATCAAAATGCATGCCTTACGCAAGTTCCTTCGTGGTTGGGCCAGGCACACGGCCGGGATCCTCAAAAAGGAGAAAATACGCCTTTCATCTATTATTAACGATTTAGAGGCTTCCGCAGAAGTTAGGCTATTATCTGCATAAGAGATTGAGCTAAAAAATCAATCAAATGCAGAAATTGCCAGACTTCTTCGCGAGGAGGAACTCAAATGGTACGAACCCTCTAAGGCAAAATTTGTCCTTGAAGGATATGCGAACACAAGATACTTCCATGCAGCCACAAATGGCAAGCATAATAAGAAACTTATTCACTCTCTGATTCAGGATGAAGGTATGATTGAGGGCCAGGAGCAGCTAAAGGCTTATATTACTAGTTATTACAAGGACTTGTTTGGGGCTCCGTCAGAAAACTCTTTCGAGTTGGACGAGTCTCAAACAGGGGATATCCCACAGGTTTCTGTTGACGAAAACAACCTCTTAACCGCTCCTTATACTGAGGAGGAGGTCAAGGGAGCTGTTTTTCAGATGGAACATAACAAAGCGCCAGGTCCTGATGGCTTTCTAGCAGAATTCTACCAAGAATTCTGGGAAGTCATTAGAGAGGATCTGATGCTTTTCTTTTCTTCACGTTGATCAGCTAGAACTGTTTAGACTAAATTTTGGCAACATAATTTTGCTACCTAAGGTTAATAATGCGGAACGTATACAACAGTATCGACCAATCTGCCTTCTTAACGTTAGTTTCAAATTTTTTACAAAGGTTGCTACTATTAGACTAAATTCAGTAGCTGATCATGTTGTTCGACCTTCTCAAACTACTTTCATGCAAGGAAGAAACATCCAAGACGGTGTAGTAATCCTTCATGAGACAATTCATGAACTACACTCGAAAAACTAAATGGTGTATTGTTCAAAATTGACTTTGAGAAGGCTTATGACAAGGTTAATTGGTCTTTTCTACAGTAGACACTTCGAATGAAAGGCTTTTCAGAGGAGTGGTGCAATCTCATACAGTCCTTTGTGACTGAGGGTAGTGTAGCCATCAATGTCAATAATAACACTGGCAAATACTTTCAGACTAAAAAAGGGCTAAGACAAGGGGATCCGCTATCGCCTATACTATTTAATATAGTGGCTGATATGCTGGCTATCCTGATTGAGAGAGCTAAGGCTGCCGGCCAAATTGAAGGACTAGTTCCCCATCTTGTTGATGGTGGCATTTCTATACTTCAATACGCTGATGATACTATCCTTTTTATGGAACATGATCTAGAGAAAGCTACGAATTTGAGCTTCTCTCTGGATTGAAAATCAATTTCCATAAGAGTGAGTTGTATTGTGTTGGCGAGGCTGGGAACGAGGCACATCTATACGCTGAACTTTTTGGCTGTAGCATGGACCAATTTCCAATCAACTATCTGGGAATCCCGATTCATTATCGGCGGCTCACGATTGCTGAATGGAAAATCATTGTGGAAAGATTACAAAATCGTCTTAACAGTTGGAAAGGTAAATTACCATCACTTGGTGGAAGACTTGTTCTCATAAACTCAGTACTCACAAACATGGTACTGTATATGGTCTCGTTTTTCAACTACCAAAAGGTGTCTTGAAGAAAATGGATTACTTCCGATCAAGATTCTTTTGGCAAGGTGATGGTGAAAAAAAGAAATATCGACTTGCCAGATGGAATGAGGTTTGTAGACCAAAAGAATACGGTGGACTGGGCATACATGATTTGCAAGTCAAAAACACCGCACTTCTCGGTAAATGGTTGTTCAAACTACTTACTCAAGATGGTGTACGGCAAACCATTCTTTGGAGGAAATATATAGGCTCTAAGGCGGTGTCTCAAGTGGTTTGGAAACCCGGAGATTCACACTTTTGGGCGGGACTTATGGCGTCCAAAAACATTTCTTCCAATTTGGTGTGTTTAATATTAAGGATGGATCACAGATTAGATTCTGGGAAGATAAATGGCTTGTCCAAACTTCCCTCCGGAATCAATATCCAGCTCTTTACTCCATTGTTAGACAAAAAGGAAAGACTCTTTCCAAAGTTTTGGAAACTTATCCTCCTAATGTGTCGCCTCATTGGACCTAGGCTCGAATCTTAGAACAATCTTGTATTAAGACTGTCCACGGTACAGCTATCTGAGGGGGTGGATGAGTTCAAATGGAATTTACTTCAGAGTGGTAAATTTTCGGTTGACTCTATGTATAGGGCTTTGATCCAACCTGATACTCCTGTCGATACCAATAGTAAAATTTGGAAAATGAAGTTACCCGTTAAGACGAAGATCTTTGCTTGGTACCTTCGTAAAATGGTAATTCTTACTAAAGTCAATCTTGTTAAGAGGAATTGACATGGAAGTACACAATGTGTATTTTATCATCATCATGAGACAATACGGCATTTATGCTTCCAATGTAAATTTGCTCGTGTTATATGGGCAATCATCCAAGTAGCCTCGGGTTTATCTCCTCTGCGATCGGTTGCCAATATATTCGGCAATTGGTTATATGGGATTCGGGATAAATATGGGACTTTATTTAGGGTGGGAGCATTTGCCATTATTTGGTCGCTTTGGCTATATAGAAATAACAATATTTTTAATAACATAGTTTCTTCTTCCTTGCAGGTGGTTTATCGCGGAACAGCTATCCTACGATCATGGATTCCACTTCAGCGTATGGAGTTCCGCGACTTGTTTGCGGAGGGGTGTACGCGCTTGGAGAATGCGGCGAGGGATATTTTCTCCCGACAAGGATGGCAGTGTGATTTGCGGATTGAACTGCCTTAGGTGCACGCAGTTTTATTTTATTTTACGGACTATAATTTTCGTACTTAAGTTTGGTTCTCGTCTTGTGATCCATCGGCTGTGTGCATCCTAGTTATGCAGAGGCCAGGTGTAAACTTTACTTTTGAGTAATAAAGCGCCCATTTCCAAAAAAAAAATCTCAAATAAGGTGGCAGCCAGATCTGGTCCGTACATGCGATATAGGATATACATCCTTCAAGAATGCGCCTTTAGTATTAATATATAGGAGTCGTACCGTTTAGACATGCGCCTTGTATATTTATTGGAGGCACATGTTTGAGGAATGCGCCTCCTATAAACATATCTCCTATAGGCTTTTCCCTAGTAATGTACTTCATCCTGAAGCACATTGATTTCTTCTAATTGGCAGAAAATAGTCAACTGAGCCTGAATACCATTTGCCAAACCTAAAGTTATGGAATATAATTTATAGCATGTTCTATGAAAATGAGAAACAAACTGTACAAAAGCTCACTAATAAGCATCCAAATCCCTAAATCAGTAGGTCATATTTTACACAATAGCATGGCATTAGGTGAGTTCAATATTAAAACTTTTTAGATTTAGTTCAATATTAAATCTGCAGTGGAAATGTCTAAATATTAATTGTCCCTCTTATGTAGCTTCGATTAGTCATCGAATGTATTTCTACATTTTTGTAACCAGAGAAATAGAAACTATATTATATATACAAATATTAGAAGCGTGATCATCAACTTACAAAACTAGGAGCTCGTTTTGACACATGCTGCACTGCACATCCTTGATACCAGGACAACAAATGATCCAGCTTGACACGTTCTGATGATGAAGATAGTGAACATGACCCCAAAACAATAGTTTGGTTGGAAGCAACAACTATGTCTAAACAATGATATATCTGAAACTAAATATGCAACATGGTCAAGGTGCAAAAATAATAATAATCAAGGCTTTCCAAAGGCCGGGAAGAATCACAAGATTAACATCAAGGAGAGGTGGATAATCACCGCCTGTAGTATCAGTCTAGCTAACTATCATGTTACGGTAGCCATAAGGCTTTTCGACCATGCTCCGGAAAAAGTCCCACGCGACACTTTAGCTAAAGCTAGAACGCCATGCTCCTGCAAAAGTCCGACGCGGCACTTTAGCTGTATCTAGAATGTATATCAGGGTGTAATGGTAAACCTAGCAAGTAAAGGCTGAAAATATTAAGTTGGCTCGATACAATATTTAAACTAGAAAGATGAGTGCACAGATAAGAACTAAAAAGGGCAACTTGGATTATTCTTCACTATTTTCAGTATAATCAGGTGATAAGGATTAGTAATAGTACTAATTACTACACATGATTAGGGTGAAGATTAAAAATGAAGTAACAACAGTCAAAACATGTTAGAATTGAACAACGGATATTCCATTCATACTACAACAAGCTACAAATTACCTTTTCATTTTCAAGGGCCTGATTCTGCAACCCATAGATCACCCTTCTATTCTTTCAGACAGACGACCGTATGCCTAGCTACCCATTTACCTAATGTCTCAAATACACACCATCGTCCACAAACCTTTGACAGAGAAATAGATCGGTATATTCCATATACTCCTTTAATATACGCAGCCCAAGGTTGAGAGCGTTTCTCATATGTTGCTTCACCTGATAAAGGCATGGAAATTCACACGCTACTTAATTATTTAAGAAACTTTCAGAAACAGGACAACATAATCAAGTTCTGCTACTTATTCCCATGATGCTATCTCCAAAGTATTTTGTCCGCGTGCAAAAAAAAGTAGAAATCCCATGTTATCCTATATGGTGTCGCAAACACATAAATATCCATGCATGTCTAGCTATGAGCAGAAGCACTTTGCACAACAGGAAGATATGTTAGTCCCTCTGGCCCATACTAGTTGACTCAAAATTGTCTATATATGGATGTACCTAGCACTAAAACTTGTCTAGATACGAATATCTAGACAAATCTAAGTCAACTAATATGGGTCCGAGGGAGTAGCACAAAACCCATTCTTACTCACATAGTCAGGCAATCAAAGCTTGCTTCAAGGAAATAAGCAGGCCAAAACCTACTATCAGTAATGTGGATTTTACATAATATTTGCGCTGATGCACTTGTACCGTTGAGCTACGAATTTACATCATCAAAATAAAATAGTAAAATTACTTTTCCACTCGCCCCACTCCTTATGTCACGTGGTGGCGCTCAAAGTGAGCACGCCTGGCCTCTTAAAAATTGCAAACAGTCAGTGAGTGCATACAAATGCAGCTGCAACTAACTTGTATGTTTTTTAATCTGATAATGTGATGTACCGAAGGAAATCGTTAGAAACTAAAATGTGATGTACTCGGTGAATATGTGGCTATTAGAGTTGTGGACGTAGATCCATGAGGATGATAAACAAACACAACTAAGTAGGCAGTATATCAACACAGCCATAACGAGCATGGAAGAACCATGACGAGCGGAGCAAGACGATCCGAGATTTGACCGCAGCGATGCGAGGCCGACCACGGGGATGACCGACCTGAGAGAAAGGTCATCGAAAATCAGGCCGACCACCAATTGTTTTTTGTATTGCTGGTGGTTGGCTCGATTCGAACTTACAGTTTTAGATATTTGGCCCGGCCGGCTCCATGTGATTGGCGCCCTTGGGAGTCGCGTGATACCAAGATCTGCAAGTGTACAGCTCGGTTGCTACTGCTGCTCTGCTCTGCTAGCTTAGGTGGTTCACACCTCCCATGTCCCATCCAGTCGAGTGCATATATAGATAAGACGTAGTACTAGCACCCATAGATAAGCACAGTTTATGTTTGCACAAACTAAAGGATATTATGCATGCGGTTATGAAGCTAACATGTAAGGACACTACCAGCTAAGTAATGCCCCCTCTATCGCAAAATACGACTCAACTTTTTTATATCGATATGTATCTACACACTAAAATATGTATAGATAATACATCTGTATTTAGATAGAGTTGAGTCATTCACTAGTAGGAAAACCCCTATCCGTGGCGCACCAAATTTGGGGTGCGTGGCGAACGTCCGGTGCGCCACGCCACTGATATTTTTTTATCCGTGGCGCACCCGACGTGCGCCACGAATAAACCCACTTATCCTTGGCGCATGAGTATATGGTGCGCCATTGATAGGGATTTCAAAATTTTAAAAAAGGCGGGATATGAACAATTATCTGTAGCGCATGTGGGCATGGCGTGTCTGTGATAAAATTTTCAAATTTAAAAAAAAACTGGATCTAGATCTGTCGCTGTCGGTGTCGTCTCTCCGCCATCACCTCGTCGTCGTCACGTCGCGCCACGTCCACAGCCTACCACCGCACGTAGATGCGAGAGGCCGTGGCGGAGCCGGTAGGAAGCGGGGGCCAGGGGAGCTCGAGGACGGCGTGGCAGGAGGTGGCGTTCGTGGGCTGCCGGAGATGGGCGATGCAGTTGGAGGAGAGGAGGATGAGGAAAGGAGTCAGAGGAGGAGAAAGAGAGGAGGAGGAGAGGGGAATGAGGAGTAGGAGAAGGAGGAAGAAGACCAGAGGAGGAGGAAGAAGAGAAGAGGGGGAGGAGGAGGAAGAGGAAGAAGACAGGAGGAGGAAGAAGAAGAGAGGAGGAGAAAGAAGACAGGAGGAGGAGAATGGGAGGGGAAGGTAAGGAGAAGGGGGTAGGTGGCCGGGGTGAGGATTCAAATTTGAATCCCACCCAAACATAACCGTGTCGCACCCTGTTATGGTGCGCCGCAGATAAGTGGCCTCAATTTTTTCTACAGGATTTTTTTTTGTTTTTGCCATAACTTTTTTTCGAATTTTGAGATTCTAAAAAATTGCTGAACGATCTTTAGTTGTTGCGAGCGGATGTAGAATTTTGTGCTCGTCATTTTGATATATTAAATTTTTTACGATATCGTATGCAAAAGTTATGACCATTTTACCGTAACATAATTTTTTTGCAAAAAAAGTCGAAATTCATATTTGTTAATTTTCCTACAAACTAGACCACATAACCTATGCTCGTCATTTTGATATATTAAAGATTTTTTCCTAATATCGTATGCAAAAGTTATAACCGTTTTAGAGTGCTATAACATTTTTTTGCAAAATAAAATAAAACTCATATTTATTAATTTTCCTACAAACTAACCACATAACCTATGCTCGTCTTTATGATATATTAAAGATTTTTTTAACATCGTATGCAAAAGTTATAAATATTTTACCGTGCCATAACATTTTTTTGCAATAAAATCAAAATTCATTTTTGTTAATTTTCTACAAACTAGACCACATAACCTACCTATATATAAAAGGATTCCATTTTTTAAGTTTTTTTCATTTTCTTTAATTTTTTGCAAAATTAAAAGCGATCCACCGGGTGGTGGGGTGGGGTGTGTGTGGGGGGGGGGGGGGGGGAGGGAGTGAGAGCAGATTTTTGAAAACTTATCTGGGGCACACCAATATTTGGTGCGCCTCAGATATGGGTTAGTGGTGTACCCCTATATTGTGCGTCTCAGATAGTTTGCCACCTTTTCAGAGGCCTGGGCCCATCCCTATCCGCAGGGCACTAAAATATAGTGCGCCACAGATACCGCACTTAGGCATGGCGCACGCCGATTCAGCGCACCACAGATAGATGGCGGCGACCTCCTGACGTTGGGGCCCACTTAAGTGTGGTGCACCCTTTTGACTGTGCGGCATGAATAGTGTCATACCCGTGGAGCACCTTTTTGTGGTGCGCCATGTATACTTATCCGTGGAGCACCATATTAAGGGCTCTACGGGTATGTCATCCATGGATCAGCCTTTTCCTACTAGTGATTAAGAAATAGTAAAACTCACCTAGCTATGAGCCATCACAACAATTTGACACCCTACACCGTTAGATCCTGTTGTTGGACGCCTCAGATCTTCTCGTGGTCTTACCGAGCGTGGCTTCATCAGTTTTTTCCATCGTTTCGCCCCTCTCGGCCCGACATGAATGGGCGGCTGCTCTGAAAACCGTTCTAGCTAGCACGTGGTTCACCGGGCCTTGTTCGGTGGTATGTAGCCTGCACGGCCCATGATAATTTATTTGCTAAGCCGCCTGCCAAATTAGTAGACGATTCGTTTGATGGTGATGTCGGCGGATCATGGCGATACGGGGCAAAGGGGTGAGGTGAATCGCCAATTGCCTCATCTTCCTTCGGACGGCGATCCCGCGCCCCTGTGCTCGCCATCTATGCCAAGGTTGAAACCTAACCCTGAAAGAGGAAGAGGCGGCGGCTGGTGGTAGCCCGAAGGCGATAACCAGAAGATGGTGAAGGTCCATGTGGCGGGACGAGCTTGGAAGAACTCAAGTGGTGGCGCCCCTCCCTCCGACCTCAATTTCCAGCAGCGGCGCCGACCATGAATCATCAGTTCGCCTGGCGGCTGCATCGGTGGAGCCAACGTCCCCAAGAGTACTGCCGTCCAAGATGATCATAGTTGTGGCTTATGGCTAGAGGAGGAGGGAGCAGGAGGACAAAGGAGGACAAGTCCTCTCTCCACAAACCGACGGCCCATCCTCACTGATGTCGATGAGAATCAGTAACTACCTGCACCCTCGCATCAGTTATCAACCATGACCACCTGAACATAACAGGTTTAGTCACATCTCATTCACCTTCTTTCCTTTCTTTTGGCTTTATTGTACAAGTATATCTTCCCTTTCCATCAAACCATCTTATGTGATGTTAACAATGGAGTTACAAAATTAGTTCAATTTATTGATGTCCAATTTTAACCACATGTCAGGTGTGTCCTGTGCCAGGCAAAAGAGAGAAGGAGAAAAAGCTTAAGGCGAGATAGAAGAAATCCCTTGCTTTTTAAACTATAGTCTGTCAGCTGTCGGTAAAACCATGCTGCCTCTTTTGACTGTACTTAATCATGCCGCAAAACTTTTGGAATAATTTCTCACACTTATCTATTTTTTCCCTGTATTATCATGCAAATGGTATAGTTAGTTGGGATCATATAAGTATTTTGTAACAGACACGAGAATCTCAAAGTCAGCATTTGTAATTGTAAGTTCCTCAATAACCCCAAGTGCACATGTTCATATCCAGAATAAGCATTTGCTCTTGATAACTACGTGAATTGTTTGAAAGGTGATTTCGTACTACAAATATTATGTAGGAAAACTAAAATTGTGTATTCATTAGTATGACTCTTCCTATTACCTTGGCAATAGATGCGTGGCAAGAACTAAATACTTTTTTGCGGGTGAAAGGGCATTTATGCCCTTCCTATTATTTTAATGTTTGTTGACAACACTTGGATAGTTTAATCTGCTGTTAAATATTGCAGGAGATATCAGATAGTCGAGAGTTTCTGCACTGAAGGAAAAGAGCTCCCAGGATCATGTCTGTGCTAGAAACATGTCTCAGCCGGACTGTCCGGCTGATCTTCGCCGGGTGTCCGCCCTAGGCCGGACTGTCCGGTTGGATCCGGCCGGACTTTCCACCCCTGGGAAGTGGGCGTCTTCCCCGGACAGTCAGAACACCATATCGGACTCTACCCGGACACGGTCCGGACTCTGGCCGGAATCTTCTCTAGCCGGAGTGTCCGGTAAGCTTGACCCGGAGTGTCCGACCCTAGGGGCTTATCGATCAGCCTAGACATTCTGTCTGCCACATCGGACTCCACCCGGACTCGGTGCGGACACTGGCCGGAAACTTTGCCAGGCCGGAGTGTCCAACTGGTGTCACCCGGAGTGTCCGGCTAGGCCGGACTGTCCGGCTTGTATTTGCCGGACTGTCCGGTGTAAGTGGCTTCCAACGGCTCTAATTCCAGGGGCTCTATAAATAGGCCCCTTCTTCTACCTTGGAAGCTGCTCATCCAGTTCAAGAAAAGCATCACATTTGAGCCACCAAATCCACAAGAACTCTTCACTCAACCATCCAAAGTCATTGATCTTTGGAGAATCGAAGGAGGAGGCCTTGATCTACTACTTCACCAAGAGAGATTTCCATTTCCCCCTCATTCACTTGAGGGCCCCTTGTTCTAGGGTTTCCTTGGAAACCCTAGCTTGTGATTTGGTCTTACAAGCTTGTCTTTGATTGTTTGACAGCTTGCTTGTATTCGGGAGCCTCCAATTAGGTTGTGGATGTGTGCCTCGAACTTGTTGTAAAGGTGCCGGCTTCCACCTCGAAGGTTGCCGTTATAGTGGAAGAGGTGAATCGAACCCTTTGGGGTGAGGTTCATCGGAGAACAAGGGAGGCCTCTCGTGGCGTTGGTGGTTTGATACCACCCCTTCTCCAAACGTAGACGTACTTCCCCTTAAAAGGAAGGAACTACGGGAAACAAATCCTTGTGTCTCCGAGCGCTCCACTTTGGTTACCTCTATCCTTTACCGCACTTTACTTCTCTAGTTCTTCTTAGTTCTTGTGCTAGTTGACATATAGGTAAATTCACCTTAGTTGCATAATCTAGAGAATTTACCTTTTGTGTCAAACCCTAACTTGATTAAGAGTAAAATTTGGAGTAGCACCTATTCACCCCCCCTCTAGGTGCCAATATGATCCTTTCAATTGGTATCAGAGCCTCGGCTCTTTATTCGGGCTTAACCGCCTAAGAGATTATGGCCACCACCGGGGAGGGAGAAAGTGAGGATAGCCATTCGGTGACCATGGTAGATCTCAAGAAGTTGGAAACAAGCTTGAGCTCTACCTTGGGCAACAAGATCCAACAATTGCATCAACTCGTTGAGCAACTTGTTAAGGATAAGAAAACCTCACCTCCTCCCTCTCTAGAGGAAACACCACCTAACCCAAAGGCTAAGCCTTTGGAGGAAGTGGCGGGGGATGAACATAATTCCACTAACTCCACCACCAAAAAGAGTGACGGGAAAGAAGAGTTCCATGCGGTCCCCGAATGGTACTCTCCCGACCCTCCTATCCCACATCCACATATAAATAATAGAGGAGACCCACCTAAGTTATCTGCACATTCCTTTCTCAATGGCAAGTTTTAATGAAATCTCATGTGTGCAGCTCTTGCATTGATTTGTGGAACATTATTGAAGAAGGACTCAAAATTGAGGATCCAACCAACTTGACTAGAAGAGAAGTGGTCAATAGCCAACTCAATGCGACTGCCTTGCACATGATTCAACTTGGAGTGGGGCCAAAGGATTTTCCCCACATTGAGCATTACAACACCGCCAAGGAAGCTTGGGATGCTCTCATTGACTTGTTTGTTGGCAATGAGAGTATGAGAAGAAATAGATATGATGCCTTAAGCAATGAGGCCGAAGGGTTCTTCATGAAGGATGGTGAGGATCATGAAGACATGTATCAAAGACTCAAATCCACAACCACCGCCTTTAGGAATGTTGGTGCCTCTCACATTGTTGATGCTTGGATCAAGAGGAAGTATGTGAGTGCACTCATGCCTTTTGAGCCTACTGACTTGAAGAGTCTCCAAGGAAGACACAATTACCATCTCATGACCTCCAATGAAGTGATGCAAGAGATGGCCGCCTTCAAGGTCGCTGCCAAGAATGCCAAAGACGCCCGCGCTCGTGCCATTGGAATGAGTAGCGGTGTCAATCTTGCCTTGAAGGCCATGGTTGTGGAATATGATGAAGATGAAGGAAGTGATGAGGGACTTTCAATGAGCCACCCCGAAGATGTCAAGGTAGCTCATGGTGAATACATGGCCTTCTATGCAAGAAACTTTTGGAAAGATCCCGCCAAAGCCAAGATGGAAATTCAACGAAGAAACAACCCCAATGGGAGAAGAGATAGTGGTTCCAAGTTGGGAACTTGCTTCAACTGTGGTGACCGCTATCACTTTGTTGCAGCTTGTCCCTATGAGAAAAGAGAAGATCATGGTGATAAACTTGTGTTGAAGAAGACCTCCAAAGCTCCCTACAAGAAACCCTTCGTCAAGAGGAATTCAACCAACAAGAAGCCGTGAGAAATTTCTTTGATCACACATGAAGAGTTCTCCTCCGACGATGATGAAGAAGAGGAAGATGAGGATACACCAAGTGGTGTGGCGGCTCTTGCCACCACCTCTACTCCTTCATTCTCTCTCTTCGACTCTCCAAATGAGAACCTCTCCAACAAGAACGTCACTTGTCTTATGGCAAGAGGAACAAAGGTATTATCATCATCACACTCCACTTCTTTAATCAATGATGATTTTGATGATGAGTTATCTCTTGAGGTCAAAAAGGAACTAGTTGCTTTTGATGTGTTCATGAATAACTTGCAAGGGGAACACAAGAAACATGTTGTGGACCTCTTAAATCAACTTTCACACACACACGAACTTCTAGATGAGAGATGTCAATTAGGAAGAGAGCACATGATTGAGATAGAAGCTCTCAATAATGCTCTAGAAGAAGAACAGGAAACTAGAATATCTCTTGAAACTAAACTAGAGGGCCTTGATGGTGCTAATGATCTCATTATTAATAAACTCATCAAGGAACGTGATCATGCTATTGCTAAATACAAAAAGGCTAAAAAGGATAAGATTGAGTTTGGTGTTGTTCATGGAAAACTTGCCGAGGATTTTAGGACACTTGACAAGGCTCACAAGGCCTTGGAAAGTGAACTCTTGTCACTCACAAAGTCACGTGAAAAGCTTCAAACTCAATTGATCAATACTCCCTCACCTAGTACATTCATTCCTTATAGTTGTACAAATACTCTTGAAGAACATGCTAGGTTGAAGAAGAAGCTAGCTAAGACCTCCTTTCCCAAAGGAAACAAGTCTATTGATGACCTCTTAAACAAGCAAAGGTCAAATGGTGAAAAAGGGGGCATTGGCTTTGTCTCTAAATCCAAGAAGAAAAAGAACAACAACAAGAAGAAGGCCAAGCCCGCCCAAGAAAAGAACAAGGTCATTGTGGGAAGTAAGACCACAAGTGGAAAAACTATGTCTCATGATGACCGCGCGGGAAGTGCTAACCCTCACTATGTCTTAATGCGTGATTATTATGGTGATGTGTATGCAAAATATGTTGGCCCATTTGATGGTTATATTGCATGGTCTATTTGGGTTCCCAAGACCCTTGTTGCTAAAAAAAGAGGACCCATTGAAAAATGGGTACCTAAGAACTAGTTTGATCTTTCGTAGACCTATGCTTTCGGCGGGTCAAAATGGGTGCTTGATAGTGGATGCACAAGTCATATGACCGGAAGCGCGTCTAGTGTCAAGGAATTGAGACCAAATGTTGATCAAATATCCGTGACATATGCCGACAAGTCAAAGTCTAAGGTAATGGGTTTCAGCAAAGTTGTGGTTGCACACGATATCACTCTCGTGGACGTCATGCTTGTTGAGACCCTTGGTTATAATTTACTTTCAGTCCGTGCTCTAGGAAAGATGGGTTTTGCCGTCTTTATTGATGTTGATATTGTGATCCTCTTGTGGAGCAAGTCTCTAAAGGTTGCTTTCGTTGGGTACGTCGAAGATGACTTGTATGTGGTGGACTTCTCAGGGAAAACCACAACAAGTCTGATGTGCCTATTCGGAAAAGCCGACGTGGGTTGGCTATGGCATCGCCACCTAGCCCATGTCAACATGAGAACTTCGCAAAGCCTTCACAAGGATGGTCATATTGTTGGACTAAAAGAAAATGTTTGCTTTGCCAAAGATTGTGTTTGCAGGGCATGTGTTGAAGGAAAAATGCATGACTCTCCCCACAAGCCAAAGAAGTACATCAAGTCAAAGAGGATCTTGGAGCTCCTTCATGTGGATATCTTTGGTCCTCCCTCTCATGCAAGCCTTGGTGGGAAGAAATATTGTCTGGTGATTGTTGATGACTACTCAAGATACACTTGGGTATATTTCTTCAAGCTAAAAAGTGAGACCCAAGAGAACTTCATTGACTTCATCAACATGGCTCAACGCTAACACAATGTCCCGGTATTGACAATAAGAAGTGACAACGGTACCGAATTCAAGAACTACACATTGAATGGATTTCTTAGCGATGAGGGAATAAAACATCAATATTCCGCTGCATATACCCCTCAACAAAATGGTGTAGCTGAGAGGAAGAACTGGACTCTTATTGATATGGCAAGGACCATGTTGGCGGAGTTTAAGTCTTCATACAATTTTTGGGCTGAAGCCATCTCCACCGCATGCCATGCTTCAAACCGTCTCTACCTCCGCAAAGAATTGGTCAAGACCCCATATGAAATACTTACCGGTAACAAGCCCAACGTCTCATACTTCCGGGTGTTTGGTTGTAAGTGCTTCTATCGTATTAAGGGTATTCGTTTGTCCAAGTTTGATTCCAAAGCATTAGAGGGTATTTTTGTTGGTTATGGTCTCGAATCCCACACTTATAGAGTCTATGACATGCTCTCTGGAGTTGTCATAGAATCTTGTAGTGTGGTGTTTGAAGAATATGATGGTCCCCAAGCGGGACGTGTTGATGTTTGTGATGTAGATGATGAAATGCCTCAGGAAGCCATAGGAAGAATGGGTGCGGGTTTCATCCGTCCTATTGAGGAACCCTTATGGCGGATCGAGAAAAACTATGCTCTACTCAAGTGGAGCCCTCATCTTCACAACATCCACAAGCTCCGATCGAAGGGGACAATGACCCACACCAAGAACAAGTTGTGGACCCTCAACCCACTGATCAAGAAGATGCCTCCAACCAAGAAGTGATTGAGTCTGCGTTTGCTAGAATGTCCAGTGGTGCTAAGGCCATTACACAAGGAAGATCTGTACAAACTGCCATAAGAACAGCTGAATACCTAGCCAGTCGTGGGCCTCATCAAGACCAAGGTCAATCTCTGCCTCCTGTAGAAGAGGATATCTCCAATGATGATCAAGGTCAAGTTGATGGTCATGACGAGGACCAAAATGATGAAGTGATTCCCACAAGAAACAACAAGGAAATCGAAACTCGTCGCCAAGCTAGAATGGATAGAATTTTGGAATTAAGAGACCACACTCTTGAGAATGTGGTAGGAGATGTAAGAAGAGGGATATCTACTCGAGCACAATTGAAGAACTTTGGTGAGCACCAAGCACACATTTCCATGGTGGAACCAAAGAAATTATGGGAAGCTCTCGAAGATTCGGATTGGTTGGATGCAATGCACAAAGAGCTCAACAACTTTGAGAGAAACAAAGTATGGAAGTTAGTGGAGAAGCCAAAATATTGCCGCAATGTCATAGGCACCAAGTGCATTTTCAAGAACAAGCAATATGAACATGGAATTGTGATAAGGAACAAGGCAAGATTGGTTGCACAAGGGTTCTCTCAAATTGAAGGCATTGATTATGGAGAGACTTATGCACCTGTGGCTCGCCTTGAGTCCATCCGTATCCTTCTTGCTTATGCGGCACATCATAAATTTAAACTACAACAAATGGATGTAGAAAGTGCATTTCTTAATGGTCCATTGCATGAGTTGGTATATGTGAAACAACCCCCAGGGTTTGAGGATCCCAACTTCCCAAACCATGTCTACAAACTCGATAAGGCACTCTATGGGCTCAAACAAGCCCCACGCACGTGGTATGAGCACCTTAGAGAGTTGTTGTTAGATCGTGGGTTTGAGGTTGGGAAAATCGATCCCACTCTTTTTACTAAGAAGGTAAATGGGGAACATTTTGTATGCCAAATCTATGTAGATGATATTATCTTTGGCTCATCTAACAAAGCTTTTAATGATGAATTCTCAAAGCTTATGACTGACAGGTTCAGGATGTCTATGATGGGAGAATTCAGAGTTTTTCTTGGCTTTGAGATCAAGCAAGTAAGAGGAGGAACATTCTTCAACCAAGCCCAGTATACTCAAGATATGCTCAAAAGATTCAACATGAAAGACCTAAATGGAGCTCCCACTCCCATGGCAACAAAGACTCATCTTGAACTAAATCCAAATGGTAACGATGTGGATCAAAAGGTATATCGATCCATGATTGGCTCCTTGCTTTACCTTTGTGCATCTAGACCCAATATTGTGTTGAGTGTAGGAGTGTGTGCAAGCTATCAAGCGGCTCCTAAAGAAAGAAATTTGATGGCGGTCAAGAGAATCTTTCGATATTTGGTTCATATCCCAAACTATGGTATTTGGTATCCTAGGGGCTCAACTTTCTCTCTTTATGGGTACACGGATTCGGATTGGGCTGGTGACAAGGATGATAGAAAATCAACCTCCAGGGCTTGCCAATTCCTTGGGAGGTCTTTGGTGTGTTGGTCTTTTAAGAAGCAAAATTGTATATCTCTTTCCACCGCCGAAGCCGAGTATGTGGCAGCTGCTAGTGCTTGTACACAATTGCTATGGATGAGGCAAACTTTAAAGGAATACAGTGTCCATTGTGACAAAGTGCCTCTTCTATGTGACAATGCAAGTGCTATCAAGATTGCATATAACCTAATGGATCATACAAGGACAAAGCATATTGAGATTCGTCATCACTTCATTAGAGATAATGTTGCCCGAGGTGATATTGAGCTATCATATGTGTCAACCAAAGACCAACTTGCCGACATTTTCACGAAGCCACTTGATGAAGCAAGGTTTTGTTATTTGAGGAATGAACTAAATATCGTGGATTCTGGGAGCTTGACTTGATTACCTTGCATACTCACCTATGTCTTGACCCATATTTGGTGTAGGTGCAGACATGGAGATAGGGGGAGTGCGGTCCTAATACATTGGACTATCCCTCCCCCCATAATGCCAACATTAATAAATTCAATACTGTTAATATCATTTTGTGATATGTGAGCTTCATTGATGAGTAGTGGCTCTGAACCCAAGGATAATTTTTCACGGTGTCATGCCACAAACTCTTACATGGTGGCCTCGGCCATCGCCCTCTTCTTATTGAAGAGTTGGTTCTTGGTTCGTTTGATTTGGAACTTAATTTGACATCTTCTTGAATATCAACGTTTTCTTGGTTCTTCATAGTACATCATCTGAATCCTAGGCCTATTCTCATCTCTAAACATGCTCCTCTAGCCACGCATTTGTCCACTACTTGAAACTGAGGGTTTTGGTCGCGGGGGGCCGGACTGTCCACCCTGAACCAACAGGAGTATCCGGCCAGACCGGACTCTCCGCTTGATTCACTCCGGACATTCCGGCCGGGCCGGACACTCCGGTGCATATCACCCGGACACTCCAGCCCCGGCAGTTTCCAAATCGTAAAAGGGGGTCGAGGAGAAGTGGACGGTTCAGTCCTCCTTCTTCCCCCCGACTCCCTCTTGCTCTCTGCCTGCTGCCCCCGACCAAGGACTCCACCGGGAGGGCTCCTCCACCCTAGATCCGGCCGTTGCCGCTGGCCATTCCCTTCCCCTTGCCGCTGGGATCCATTCCCCTCCGGTGAAGGTCTCCATGGATGCTTGTATAGTGTCCCTCCCCTTCCCCATACCTAGGGTTTGATCTAGATGAACTTTTGGGGGCAATGTCTTACCTAGATCCATGGATACATCATATTGCGTGCAATACTAGTCCTGGTAGTGGTTCTAGCAATCCTGACCTGCTATGGTTGAACACACTCGAACTGCCCCCAAAAATCGTCAAGACTCCAGCTGGAATGTCCGGCGTGTACGGGCCGGACACTCCGGTCCGACCGAAATGTCTGGCGATTACGCACCGGATTGTCTGGTCGAGGCGGAGTCTCCGGGATGATTTTGTCGGACAGTCCGGGTGTTTTCAGCCAGTTCAGCTCCTGCATTAGTTTGACTACTGCTACGTGTTTGTATCTTCTAGACAAATGTGCTTACCCCATATGCTATCCTTCTACTCTGATCTCACAGGTAGTTCTCGTCCTTGGCGGCCTCGGGCTGCTAAGCAGGCACATCCTCGCAGGTTCCATGATGAAGAGTTTGACGTTCATGTAGATCCTTCTATGGTAAGACAGGATGCTCGTGACCGTGCTGCAGCAAAACATGAAAAGATCATAAAACTGAAAAGGGATGAAGCCAAGCGCATGAAGTTTGAAGCATTGACCACTCTGGCAGATTTGGGTACCGAGGAGTTTGTGGAGATGAGAGTCCAGCAGTTCTACTCTCTGCCTCGCACCTCGGATGATGATCGCTTCTGGAGAAATGAACAAGCCCTACTTTTTTCTGAGGTGTTTTGTGGGTTCAGGACTGCTGTGTGCCCCATGCAGTGGTTGGATCTCGAGAAGCGCCGAGCACATAGGTACTTTGAGGACGCTCTTTGGGTGACAAAGAAGATGGGGTTGCACACCATCTTTCAAGTAAAAGAAGACTATAATGTTGAGTTGGTCCAGCAGTTCTATGCTACAGTGGTCTTTGGGGACACTACGGATATTCCCCTTGAGTGGATCTCTGGCACTACTAGGTGCCGCTCCAGCATGGCTCAGTTTGCACATGTTCTTGGATTGCCTTTCAATCCCAATGCTCCCAGTGGTCTTAGAATGCATGTACATGGTCAGGCCTATGACAAGCAGAGGTTGGCCCCAATCTACTCTCAGAATGGTGTGGTTGGCCAAACCATCAACATTAAGCTCATCTACAACATTCTACTTTGCATGTTTCGCCATACACTCACTCCCAAGGCGGGCAACAAGGATGAGATGAGAGGTGCAGAAATCAATCTTATGGCACATGCTCACTCTGTGTATACTCATGGTCCAGACCACCCAGGTGGTGCTATTGATGTCATGGATTTCATCTATCAGGACTTGTACAAGGTGCATCACTAACAAGAAGTGCCCTCTATTCACTCCCTATGTGATGAAGCTCATTGCTGCTCAGGCTCCAGCAACTCCATTGCTCTACACTGATCTTGTTCCACACCTTCCTGCCAAGCTACAGAGGAAGGCTGCCCCCACCACCAAGGCTCCTCGTGGCTACCCCCTGCCTAGGACATATTTGAGGATGATGAGATGGACGCAGATGCTTCTTACAGTGATGATGAGGAGGTACCGGAGGCTATGACCCATGGCTCTCGCATGAAGCATGCCAACAATGCATATCGCTTCGCCACCTCTAAGGAGGAAGTACACAAGAAGGTGAAGAAGGCCTCCTGGTGGAAGAAGCTTCTCCTATGCCAGAACATTGACATTCGCCATGGACAGTATGAGGCATACAAGGCTAACCGGAATATCATGAAGGAACTCAAGCAGATCAACCAGCCCATGGACGTTGATCCCTCTTAGCAGCAGGCATTAGATGGCACTCTTTCCTATGGTCACTGGAGTCAGGGTCGTGTGGACTGGTCCATGTTTGAGGACGTGACTTCTTCTTCTCACCCTCACGGCCATAACTCGACTCAGGGTGATCATGATGGTGAGGATGACGATGAGGATGAGGACGAGGATGAGGAGGAGGATGCCGACGACAACTACAGTGGCTAGAGTTGGCTTTGAGACGTTTTAGTTGTGCTCTTTTCCCTTTTTGGCGTCTCGATGCCAAAGGGGGAGAAGCAACCCCTTTATTAGGTTGCTGCTGGGATTTGCATGGGTACACGAGTGCTTCACGTTATTTCGATTTGCCTCTTTGAAGCTTGGTGTTGTTATCTTACTTTACTTGTGTGAGTACTATGTTGTGTTGAACTCAGTTATGTGTGTTGTGACATGCTTACCCGGTTTTGTTAACGACTATGTTATGCCTAGCTTATCAATCTAGTTGTTATTGTATCATGTCATACCTTGTTAGCTACAAAACCTAGTGAGGATGTGATCCTAGGGTGTGTGATTGTATTAAAATGCAAAGATAAAATTGTCACACATCTAGGGGGAGCCTCACTATATTTTGTATATCTCCTATTGTAAATTTTATTACCTATCCTATTTGCAAATCCTTGGGTTGTCATCAAACACCAAAAAGGGGGAGATTGAAAGGGCATTTATGCCTTTCCTATTATTTTGATGTTTGTTGACAACACTTGGATAGTTTAATCTGCTGTTAAATGTTGCAGGAGATATCAGATAGTCGAGAGTTTTTGCACTGAAGGAAAAGAGCTCCCCAGGATCATGTCTGTGCTAGAAACATGTCCTTGTTCTAGGGTTTCCTTGGAAACCCTAGCTTGTGATTTGGTCTTACAAGCTTGTCTGCTTTTGTACCCTTTCTTTAAAATGTAAAGTGGATGTTCCGGCACGAATCTCCGCAATTTGATTGTTTGACAGCTTGCTTTGTATTCGGGAGCCTCAATTAGGTTGTGGATGTGTGCCTCGAACTTGTTGTAAAGGTGCCGGCTTCCACCTCGAAGGTTGCCATTATAGTGGAAGAGGTGAATTGAACCCTTTGGGGTGAGGTTCATCGGAGAACACGGGAGGCCTCTTGTGGCGTTGGTGGTTTGATACCACCCCCTCTCCAAACATAGACGTACTTCCCCTCAAAAGGAAGGAACTACGGGAAACAAATCCTTGTGTCTCCGAGCGCTCCACTTTGGTTACCTCTATCCTTTACCGCACTTTACTTCTCTAGTTCTTGCTTAGTTCTTGTGCTAGTTGACATATAGGTAAATTCACCTTAGTTGCATAATCTAGAGAATTTACCTTTTGTGTCAAACCTAATTTGATTAAGAGTAAAATTTGGAGTAGCACATATTCACCCTCCCTTTAGGTGCCCATACGATCCTTTCAGCAGGTGCTAACAGTGGTAAGATGTTTATTGAGATCATTTTTCGTGGAGACGTGGAGATCCATTCCAATGATCCCATACTTCAATTTATTGGTTGATTTTCACATTTTCTTGTTCCACGTTTTCAATCATGGTTTTAGCAGGTTCACAACTAGAAATCTCAGTACGGTGGTACAATGTTGAAACAATTACGACCACCTGGAGCCTCGCTTGATTGCCAGGCAAGTCCCTTACTTTTCAAGTTCCTTCATTGATATAGCTAAGGAAAGCAACATTGATCTCTCAACAATTTTTTGTTGTTGTTTTATGAACTCTTAAACTCCCCCTAAATCTATTTTTATGATGGATGAGTGATGAAATGTAGTTTGGAATCCTTCATATGATTTTATGGCCTCTTAAAAGATTAATCTGCACGAAAATGGATTGCATATACTTTGGACATCAGTTTCTGATATTGAGATTCATTGGACATCCAATTTTGCATTATGCACGATGGTTTGTTGCCTTGCATGTTTGAGTATGAACACAATATTGTGTCTTACATTCTAATTACTCCCTTTGTCCCGGTGTATTAGTCCTACGCGTAGTTCTAGGTCATCGATTTGACCAACTTTAGATGAGATATATATGGTAAAAAATATATCATTAGAATTTTCGGATGTTATACTTTCTAAAGACATAATTTTTATGTTATATAATTTATTTTATATAGGTCAAAATAATGACCTAGGGACACGCGTAGGACTAATACACCGGGATGGAGGGAGTAACATTTTTCAGCTTCACCATTAGGACCTTAAGGAAGAGACTATGTTTCTTAGAAAAGACCAATCCCTGTTTTCACAAACTCTATTACTTATTTGGTTTCTACATCAAACCATATGATATTTTAACTCTGAAACTCATCTAGATGAATGTACCGTTATTTAAACGGGAGTGTTTCTCAATTTTTGTATATATCATTGTAAATTTAATTTTTATGTTCCATGTTGTCAGATATTTATGAGAATTCCTATCATTTGATCGTGAAAAAGGGTGGGTGCAGCAACACGCGCCATCATGGTCTAGTTTATTTTAGGACAGAGATTGCTGCTAGTGAATGTGAACTCAGAAGACCCAGTGGTGTCAAGCTACCTTAATTACGAACACACATCTAGAGGAGTCGACCCAGATGGAAAGTTACAGTTACGTGGGACGGAGGGGACACATTTCAGAAAATATCGACTTTATTGCAAAGAGAGGTGAGTTCTGATGGTTAGGTTCCGTGTGGTGGAACTAGCCCATTCAGATTCAAATCGTAGACTTAGCATGGGTGTTCATATATACCTTGAATTATTTCAGGATTTAACGACAATATTCTTTCATTGGTAGGTGATGTAACCGTCAGTGAGGCGCATATGGTGACTTCGTCAACCTGAAGATACGATGTTTAAGTCTTTCAGAGGTGCTCATACGAGTATAGTGTGCGTTATGCTATGTCGGTACTGAAGTGGAACTTTTTTAATATTACAACATACATTACTACTCCCTTGGTTCCAAAATATATGTTTTAGTTTTGTAATATGAATGTATATAAATGACTTTTAGTGTGTAAATTTGGAGTAAAACTACACACTAAAATATCGTATATAGATACATTTATTTCACACAAGCTGAAACATCTTTTATTATGTACGGAACAGAGGGAGTACTACTATAGGACTAGTTTTTCCATGACAAGGGCTGGGTATGATTGTCGTCAGCTAGGTGAGCTCACCTGTACCAATCATTCCATTTGTTTGGCTGAAGACGACGTTAGATAAAATTTAAACAATGGCCCATGATACATATGGTAGTTAGTATGGTGCTTTCGAAGGCGACCTAATAATCATTTGTCACAATTTAAAGATGATTAATCTTTCTCCGCATATATCATATCATTATGGTCATTATAAATATTATTTCTATAACATAATTTGAATTTCATGTATCTGTTTCTTAGTCAGCTTCAACATACCAAAATATGTTGCCCCCGCATTTGCGAGAACCACCTTGCTAGTCTATTATATACTAAACGTAATATAAGAGTGTTTTTCGAGGCATCACGTTGATCCACATCATCTAAATTATATTAACAGTTGGATCTACAACTTACGGCCCTGATTTAGTTAGCCAATTGGTACAACTTAACAAATAAAAAGGAGCCGGGCTTCCAATATGTCACGATATGATTCCCAGGCAGAGAACATATATATACCCAAGAAAAAGGCACATAAATTCCTCTGGCCTATTACCTTTGTCGCCCTTCCTTTTATCTTAGATTTGATCTATATATGGTTCTCAAGCTCGCCAGTTCCATCTGCGTCGTGGTGCCGATCTTGACCAAGGCGGTGCAGCATGTAGCGGCAACAATTTATGTCTCCATGACAACCTACGGCGTCTATATTAGAATAGATCTACATATGGCACTACTAGAGAAATGCTTATAGCAGCACCCCTTACCGCCAGCGAAGTGGGAACGTGCTCGCCGGCGGTAAGGACTTCCAGACCTGCGTACTGTTACCACCGGCAAAACACACTTGTCACGCCGGGGCTACGACACGTACCGCCGGCGAACTCGTCGCGTGCACGCTAGGGATAGGGTGGGCCGCGTGCCCCCCGGATGGGGCGCCACTTACCACCGGCGAATCTGGCTTTGCACGTCGGGGCTAGAAGAAGGAGCGCCGGCGAACCAGGCCCGAGCTCGCTAGGGATAGAGTAGGCCGCGTGCCCCCCGGATGGGCCGCCACTTACTAAAACATTGCAAATGTATCTATAATTTTTGATGTTCCATGCTTAGTTTTATCCACTTTCTTGTGTTTTGTTCCAACTTTGGAGTTCTTTTATTATGATTTCTTGGCCTAACCTATTAACAAGAGCCACAGTGCTAGCTGTCTGTTTTCTGTTGTTTTTGGTTCCAGAAAAGTCAAAATTGAATATTCTCGGAATTGGACGGGACAAAAGCCAAAGTGCCTATTTTTCCGGAAGGGATCAAGTGCCAGAATACGAGACGGAGAGGGGCCAGGGTCCGGCCACACCACCTGGCCGCACGGCCAGGTTTGGCCCGCGCTAGGGGGTGGTCTGGCCGACCCTAGCAACCCCTCGGCTTCTCCTTCCGCCTATAAGTTGCCTTCGGGACGAAAACCCTAGGTACCCGATCAAAAATCCACGAAAGAGTCTGTAGCCGCCGTCGTCTTTGTCCCTAGATCAGGGGGGTTCTGAAGCTCTTCCCGACACCCTGCCGGAGAGGAGAATTCACCCTGGAGGCCTTCTTCATCACCGTGCAAGCCTCCGGTGTGATGCGTGAGTAGTTCATCCTTGGACTACGGATCCATGTAGTAGCGAGATGGATGGTTTCTCCTCCTTTGTGCTTTCATGTTTAGATCTTGTGAGCTCCGTTCATGATCAAGATCATCTATTTGTAATTCATACATGTTGTGTTTGCGGGGATCCGATGGATATTGAGATGCTATTTCAGATTGATTATTGATTCTATCATGTCTTTGTTACTTGTGATCTTGCATGCTTTTCGTTGTTAGTAGCTATCTTGGCCAAGTAGATGCTAGCAACTCCAAGAGTTAGTATTTATGCTCGATAGTGGGTTCATGCCTCTGGTAATCTGGGGAAGTGACAGAAATCTCTAAGGTACTAGATGTGTTGTTGCTACTAGGGAGAAAACGACAATCCTTTGTTCATGGAACAATCATATTGTTTACTTTACACGCAGTTCGTAAAGCAATAATCTGTTGCTTGTAACTTAATACTGGAGGGGGTTCGGATGATAACCTGAAGGTGGATTATTAGTCATAGATGCAGTTGGATGGCGGTCTATGTATTATGTTGTAATGCCCAATCAAGTCTCAAAGGAGTCAAGATGATTAGTATATGCATGTATTGCTTTCTCGGTGTTTGTCAATTGCCCCGCTGTAATTTGTTCACCCAGCATGTTATCTATCTTAAGGAGAGCCACCTCTAGTGAACTATGGATCCCGGTCCTTTTACTTTACATACAATCTACAACTGTTTACTGCTTTGTGTTTACTTTCTGCAAACTTTTACTTCTTTCCATTCGATACATTTAATCCTTTGTTTTCCGCAAAACACGGTGAGATTGACAACCTCATCGCAAGTTAGGGACAAAGTTCTGTCGTTGTGTTGTGCAGGTCTCCACGTTGCTACTAGCACCGGTAGTGCGCCCTGCCAAAGCTCAGCTAGTAACACCTTTGAGGTGTTTCCTTGCTCCTACTGGTTCGATTAAACCTTGGTTTCATAACTGAGGGAAACTTGCTGCTGTGCTCATCATACCTTCCTCTTGGGGTTCCCAACAAGCTCTACATCAACCACGAGCCATCAACACTTTTCTAGGCGTCGTGCATTGAGCCATCAAGCGATTTTCCGGCGCCGTTGCCGGGGAGTTAAGGACATCTTCACAAGGGGAGTCCCTCATTACCAATCTCTTTACTTTGTTGTTTTTGTTTTGCTTAGTTTTCTTTTTTTTGTTTGCTTGTTTCGTTCTTCAAAAATCCAAAAAATTAGTTTTACTAGTTTGCTTTCTTATTTCAAAAACACAAAAAAATTAGTTCCTATCTTGAGTTGCCACTATGTCTAGCCTTGCTCCAATCACTATGTCACCCAAGGAAATGATTCTCACTTTTAAACAAGGAATTGAGGAAAGTTTTAAGGAAGCTTGGTCTAGAATCTCTGATCTACATGAAAAGACTGAGCCTAAAATGATTCAAGGCTTGTTCCTTAGCAGTTTTTACCTTGGGATTGCTCTTTGCTATAGATATGCTTTAGATGGTATTGCGGGAGGATATTTCCTCCAAAGTAATGAGGATGATGCCATTAATGCTATAAAGAAATTGATCCTCACTTACAACTTGCCTAGCCAAACTGATACTTCTTTCGCAAAAATATTTGCTAGGTTGGACACTCTTGAGGCTAGCACTACTAGATTAGAAGGGTGCTATAATACGCTTAGGGAGCAACATGATCATGTTTCAATAAACTTTGAACCATCGAAGTGGTTCCCTACAGTAAAGATTGAGATAAACACTAAAACTTTTCAAGCCCGCTGTGATATCATGTCTGAATTTTGTCTTAATGCCCAAAGCTATTTATGAATCTCTGAATCTTTAGGGGCTCATTGAGGGAGGAAAAGAAATATCTCTCACTGATAATACTACCATATTACCTCTTGGAATAGCTGAAGGAGTGTTTACAAAGATCCTTGGGAAAATGATTTCTATTGATTATCTTGTTATTGAATGTGCAGGAAAAGGACAAATTACACTTGGAAGGTCCCTATTAGAACTCCTTGGAGCAATAATAGATGTGGGAAAAGGGACCATGCACCTTTCTTCTCCACCAAACAATCATATTTTCCCCAAGGTTAAGAATAAAAATAAGAGAGGTAAGGGCAAGAAAGTTGGTCTTAATGCTTCTTCATTCGAGAACACTTGATTCTTTCTTTTGGTTCTTATGCCTAACTTAAAGGCGTTAAAGAAAAGTACTTGTTGGGAGATAATCCAAGAGTTTTAGTTGAGTCTTGGAAGTTATTACCTCTGTATTAACCTCACCTTATCCTTTTTATTTGCTTTTTGTGCCAAGAGTAACCTCTAATGAGAGTGAAGTAATGATTGGGAAAGTTGCTGTCCCGAAACAGATTTCTGTGCTTCACCATAAAAATTTCTGAGAGAGCTCTGTACGTCGGATTGAGCTGTAATTGTTTGTGCTTATGCCCCAGGTTGTTATCTAACTTTTGTTAGAACAACACTTTTTGATTTGAGCAACAGAAGGTCTTCTAAAAAATTCGCCTTTACCTGCTGGTCTGTTTTGACAGATTTCTGCCATTTTCTGCATTTGCTTCTTGTTAGTTCCTCCTTGAGTTCCTTTGGGGAATTGAGCTTTTTGAGGGAAGTGCTACAGTATCTAGTGTTCTCATGGAAGTTTATTTGGTGTTAGAACTGAACCTTAAGACTTGTTTATCTTAAATGCACTAATGTTGCTAATGAAATTGTGTGAAGTTTTGTATGAAGGAAAAATTTCAGGTGTGTGGAAGAAATGAGTAATGAGATGAAGGATGGACTAAAGCTCAAGCTTGGGGATGCCACGCGTGTCACCCCAAGAAATATCCAAGAAGTACAAGCGTCAAAGCTTGGGGATGCCCAAGGCATCCCCTTCTTCATCAATAAAAATTCCAGGTTTCTTCCAAACGCTTCATTTTTATTGTTTCGTGCACAGTTGTGTTTCTCTTGGAGCGTCTTCTTTTCCATTTTCATTTTGGTTTTTAGTTTGCTTGGTTTGCTTAGTTTTCTGAATAAGTTGGTTGGACCCCCTCTTTCACACTTTGGTTTGCAAATAGTTTGGTTTGGTTTTGGAAAAGAGTAGGAAAGTTCATACTTATGTGGTAAAAAGAGCTCGTTTTTGACTCTAGCCATGCCTTTTCATGCCGTGCTTGATATTGTTTTGGCTTTATGCTTAGTATTCTTTGATGTATCATGACTTGTTATAAACAATTGAGATTGCTTAATGTGCCTTGGATGAATCATGCGTTGTTTTAGCATATTAAAGCATAGTATAGTGGTATTCTCCTTTGATGCTTTATTTGGGTTGACTTGGCGCATGCTCACACCATGTTATGACTATCTCAAGTCACCATAGACTTTATGATCCTTTAGTTTTCAACTTGTAGTATCACTTTATGCTTTGATCAATGATGTTTTGTCACTCGGCATGATTATGGCCATTATTGCTCTCTTAGTTTGTCGCTCCCAGTCTTTTGCTAGCCTCCACAACAAAGTATGAGTTCCACTCATGCATCCAACTCCCTAAACCAAGTTATTCCAAAGAAGTCCACCATACCTACCTACTAGCTTATGTTATTCCAAGTATATTCATGCTTTTGTTTACCTTTCACTTGTTATGAGAAAACTAGTGATTAAAGCTCTCACGAACTTGATGGAACACTTTACTTTACTTGCCCTTAATAAATTTGAACCATTGTGTCTTCTATGTTGTATATGCTTGCACTTATTTGTCGGGAATTAGCAGAACCATGCTTTCATGGGGAACACTTTCAACATTGCACTTGGTACTTGTACCTAGTTGATATCATGCTCTTTTGTATATGGATGTCATCGGTGTGAAATGAAAGGGGAGCTTGTAAGTCCATGGAGTTATGTATATGTGTTAGAGAAACGCCTGGGCCCCTGGTCTAATCAATGCTGACATGGTGGAAACCTGCAGCGTAACCATAATGAGCTGTCTATGAAGCTTTCTTCTTATAAAAAAAGGAGAAAAGAGAAAAAAAAGAGATACTATGAAAAGAGGAAAGAGAGAAAAAAGCACCATATTCCCATGGTAAATAAGAAGAATGCTGAGATGCTCGTTGTCTGCTTGCCTTGTCATTTTGATATGGAGACTCTTCTGTATCATCGGGCAAGGGGTACCCCGTTGGCGGTTCTCAATGATACACATGTACTTACGATGACAAGAACTTACCGGTGACTAAACTTGAGTAGCATGAGGAGCGGCCCTCGTATACAAGGGACATGAGATTTCTGACTTATACTTTGTCAAGCATGTACACCATAGTTTGTTCACTTTAACCTTAATCACTTCAAGATGCTTATGATAGGGGCAATGAGAGCTGAAAGCTATAAGTACCATAATTTTTGGAAGCTCTTTATGAGACTTGAATCCCTACTTAATTTTTACAAAGGCCTTTCTTCCACCATTATATTGAGTCTCCACCTTCTATCTTTATGCACCTTCTTTGAGAGCATAGTGGCCATTATTAGTTCTATGTGCATTGTCCCAAGACTAGTTGATTGATGCATAACTTGTTATTGCTTGTTTTAAACTATTGTATCTAGTCACTCTTATAAACTTTGAAGGTGTCCTATGCATTTATACTTGCTACTCTATTGAGGGACAAGCTGAATACTATTATGCTATGTTTTCTTTATGTGAAACAAACAAACGTCTTGCAAAGCATTGTTATTCATGAATCTTTTGTTTGTGTCTTTTCATTTTGCATCTTAGTTTCTTTGCTTATTTCTAGAACTTTTTCTTTCATGTTATGATTGAAGTACTTTGATCCCAGCTTTGAGTTTTGCAAATATTTTGATCAAGTCTTTGATGGTGCATGTCACCTCAAAAATAATTTCTTTTTATCACTTACCTACTCGAGGACGAGCAGGAGTTAAGCTTGGGGATGTTGATACATTGCAAATGTATCTATAATTTTTGATGTTCCATGCTTAGTTTTATCTACTTTCTTGTATTTTGTTCCAACTTTGGAGTACTTTTATTATGATTTCTTGGACTAACCTATTAACAAGAGCCACAGTGCCAGCTGCCTGTTTTCTGTTGTTTTTGGTTCCAGAAAAGTCAGAAAATGAATATTCTCGGAATTGGACGGGACAAAAGCCAAAGTGCCTATTTTTCCGGAAGGGATCAAGTGCCAGAATACGAGACGGAGAGGGGCCAGGGGCCGGCCACACCACCTGGCCACGCGGCTAGGCTTGGCCCATGCTAGGGGGTGGTCTGGCCGACCCTAGCACCCCCTCGACCTCTCCTTCCGCCTATAAGTTGCCTTTAGGATGAAAACCCTAGGTACTCGATCAAAAATCCACGAAAGAGTCTGTAGCCACCGTCGTCTCTGTCCCTAGATCGGGGGGATCTGAAGCTCTTCCCGGCACCCTGCCGGAGAGGGGAATTCACCCTGGAGGCCTTTTTCATCACCATGCAAGCCTCCGGTGTGATGCGTGAGTAGTTCATCCTTGGACCATGGATCCATGTAGTAGCGAGATGGCTGGTTTCTCCTCCTTTGTGCTTTCATGTTTAGATCTTGTGAGCTCCGTTCATGATCAAGATCATCTATTTGTAATTCATACATGTTGTGTTTGGGGGGATCCGATGGATATTGAGATGCTATTTCAGATTGATTATTGATTCTATCATGTCTTTGTTATTTGTGATCTTGCATGCTTTCCGTTGTTAGTAGCTATTTTGGCCAAGTAGATGCTAGCAACTCCAAGAGTTAGTATTTATGCTCGATAGTGGGTTCATGCCTCTGGTAATCTGGGGAAGTGACATAAATCTCTAAGGTACTAGATGTGTTGTTGCTACTAGGGAGAAAACAACAATTCTTTGTTCATAGAACAAGCGTATTGTTTACTTTACACGCAGTTCGTAAAGAAATAATTTGTTGCTTGCAACTTAATACTGGAGGGGATTCGGATGATAACCTGAAGGTGGATTATTAGTCATAGATGCAGTTGGATGGCGGTCTATGTATTATGTTGTATGCCCAATCAAGTCTCAAAGGAGTCAAGATGATTAGTATATGCATGTATTGCTTTCTCGGTGTTTGTCAATTGCCCCGTTGTAATTTGTTCACCCAGCATGTTATCTATCTTAAGGAGAGCCACCTCTAGTGAACTATGGATCCCGATCCTTTTACTTTACATACAATCTACAACTATTTACTGCTTTGTGTTTACTTTCTGCAAACTTTTACTTCTTTCCATTCGATACGTTTAATCATTTGTTTTCCGCAAAACACGGTGAGATTGACAACCTCATCGCAAGTTGGGGACAAAGTTTTGTAGTTGTGTTGTGTAGGTATCCACGTTGCTACTAGCACCGGTAGTGCGCCCTGCCAAAGCTCAGCTAGTAACACCTTTGAGGTGTTTCCTTGCTCCTAATGGTTCGATTAAACCTTGGTTTCATAACTGAGGGAAACTTGCTGTTGTGCTTATCATACCTTCCTCTTGGGGTTCCCAACGAGCTCTACATCAACCACGAGCCATCAACACTTTTCTGGGCGTCATGCATTGAGCCATCACTTACCGCTGGCGAAACGGCCTGCGCGCGCCGGGGATAGGTGCACATACCACCGACGAATTCTTATAAGCTCATCGGGGATGATGTGTTTGCCTCCGGGTGGGCCACTGGGCCGTGCTATTATCGCTGGCGCCTTTGCTGTTTCCGCCGGTGGTAACCTGGGATTTATTACCAGCTCGAACCAGCCACCTACCAACACCTCCTCACTCACCACTAGCTCACTTTTCATGGAAACTCAACCCCAAGCTTTGCTATCTCATTCCCCCACTTCTCCCCACCCATTTTAGCTAATTCAACCAACCAAGTTTAATATATTTGAGGAGATGTCGCTCCCCTCGCATGCATTACTAGATCTACCTAGCAAGATCTAGATCTAGATCTCTATCCACCACCTTTTCCACTTCTCTCTATTGGTTGATCTAGATCTCGAGCATAAGGTCCCGACAACACACACACTCTCTTCGGTCGACGTTTGGCGTCTCTCCGGTGCTCTTGACCTCGCGTCAACTAATAGGTATAATGTGGTGGAATGTGTGCATGAGTTGGCTACAAGTCACTGTGGTGATGTCACTTGTGATGGTGAAAAGTGGTTGCATGCATATGTGGACCTTTTTTGTGTTGTTTTGCCGGTGGAATGTGCATGTACAATGAGTTGCCAATATTTTGCCGGAATGTCGATTAACTTCCGTTCCGGCGAATTTCTGGCACTCTGGCGAGACCATTTTTAGCAAAGGTCATGCCGAATTTTTCTGTGAAAGCCGAGCCGACGGTTCTAATCTATTCTCTTATCGTGCATGCGACGATGGTAATCGAGATGAAGGAAAGCGACGTGGATAGATACGTGGAACGCGCGACTGCCAACATGTATCAAAATAACCGCATGGAAATAAAATGTCCGTGTCGAAAATGCAAACTATCATCATTGTTTGACCCCTTGTCACGCACGGTGAATGAGCACCTGCTCAGGTATAGTTTCATGGAGGGCTACACTCAGTGGATGGATGATGAAGATGACCATGAGGAAGAGGACGCCGTTCAACACGAAAATGAAGAGTATGAGGAGGGAGAAGAACGGGATGTCGCACACGACGACGACGGTGATGAACAAGGTGGGGAAGAAGAAGAACATACAGACGATGAGGACAGGAGTAGTAATACCCCGCTAACCGCGGCCGTGCACGACCCTCATCTTCAGGAAATTCTTATTGGCAACGCATCGACCGACCCTAGATTCGCCGGTAGACGGAAGTCTAAGCTGGATCAACTGGAGATAGACTCGAGAACTCCGTTTTACGACGCAGGTCGTGGGCCGGAGGAGACCCGCTTGAGAGTAACTCTCGATCTTTTAGAGATGAAGGCAAAATACGGATGGAACGACGCAAGCGCAGACGATCTCTTCCGATACTTGAAGAAGCACTTACCTAAAGATAACACGTTGGCAGGTAGCCTACATGAGGCCAAGAAAGTGGTGTGCCCTCTCGATTTACCGCACGAAAATAACCACGCCTGTATCAGTGACTGCGTGATGTATCGGAACGAGCACAAGGACTTGACCGCGTGCCCAAGGTGCGGCGAGCCTCGATACAAGAGAGAGACGAGCAAAGATCCTCAAAAAGTTGTGTGGTACTTCCCGCTCAGGCCCCGTCTCCAGCGGTACTTCGCGGACCCCAAGGAAGCGAAGCTCATGCGCTGGCACGCGGAAAGGAAGGAGGCGGTGATGAAGGATCTAGTGCGGGTTGAAAACCCAGTGCTGACGCACCATTCGGATGCAAGCCAATGGAAAGCATTAGACGATGAGTACGAAGATTTCGGGAAAGAACCAAGGAACATCAGACTGGGTGCAAGCACCGACAGACTCAATCCGTTCGGGAACCAGAGCAGCAAGCAAAGCACCTGACCCGTGTTTGTATGGATGTACAACCTCCCCCCATGGCTATGCCTGAAGAAGAAGTACATACACCTCCGTACACTAGGAGTCACGATGATGAGACTGGCGGAATGGATGGAGTCCCTGACGAGAAAGACTTCGACGGACTCGTCGGTGACCCGATGATGGAAGAACCCGATGAAGATGATGCAGCATACACAAAAAGAAGAAGAAGGACCACGCTACCTAGGTCGTCAGCTACAACAACTCCTCCGTACACAAGGAATCACGATGATGAGACTGGTGGGGTCAAGTCAAAAAAGACCAAGCAGAAGGGCAAGAAGAAGAAGCAGAGTGCGAAGAAGAAACAATAAGATTGGTGTGGTCGAGAAATTAACACTCATTATTTTATGTGTGTCTCTTATTAAGGATTTTATGTATAAGTGTGTACTACATACTCATTAAACTCCTACGGAGATGGCGATGGAATTGCAACTAATATAACCTAGCCATCATTTTATGTGTGTTTGCCTGCAATAGAATTGCTATCATTTTATGTGTGTTTGCCTTCGGCGGTCTGATCCGATTACATCCCTAGTTATCATTTAATGTGCGTTTTAACTTGCCTAAAAAAACTTACCACCGGCGAATTTGGGCCATACGCCAGGGTACCAGGCGCTGGCCCCACCTTCCAGTGACCCTAAGATTACCATTTAATGTGTGTTAATTTGCCTAAAAAAAACTTACCCCCGACGAATTTGGGACATATGCCGGGGGTACAACGCGCTGGCCCCACCTGTGAGTGACCCTAAGGTTATCACCAGCGATTACGCTCATACGCCGGGGTACTCTGACTGTGGGTCCCACCCGCGGGATAAGGGTGTGTCGTCACCACACTCTGAGGATAGATCAATCCCCACCACACTCTGCCTCGAGCGCCAGCCCGTCGTCAACCCCGTCGATCCGCCGCCGTCCGCCGTCAGCGAGGTGAGTCCCACCCGGCCCCCTCTCCCTTCCTCTCTCCCCCTCGCCCTCTACTACCTAACCCTAGCCTCTCCACTACAAGTCCACCGTCGAGGAGTACACGGGGTGCCCCACGCCGGCCAAGATCTTGCGCATCCTGCCCGTCGATTTGTCGCCGTCCGGCCGTCGTCGACCCCGTCGATCCGCCGCCATCCGCCGTCAGTGAGGTGAGTCCCACCCGCCCCCCTCTCCCCTCCCTTCCTCTCTCCCCCTCGCCCTCCACTACCTAACCCTAGTAGCCTTTCCATGTTTCTGTTTGGGTATGTGGTTCACAAATATGAAACCCTAGAAGAGCGTTTCCATCTCAATTAGCGACAGCAACTGTGATTCTAGGAAGGGCTTTAGCAGACACCAACAGTACTGATTCATCCTTTTACTTTGTCTTGTCTGGTAGAGGTTTGACGTACTGTTTTTCAGTTTTCAATCTGGGTATGGTGTCTTTGTTTCAGCTTCTTGTACTTTTTGTACATATGGCTGTTGTTGCTTAGTATGATCTGGTTTATTTCCAACACTTCTGAGGCTTTCGAGTGAAACTACTTCCATGTATAACTGAGATAAGACTTGTTTTCTTTAGGGAAACTACGGTAAGCTGCTATGATATGACTGATTTTGAGTAATTTCTCTTATTTCCCTGGAAACATAGGTAGTAGTCCTTGTCTGAAGCTCAAGCACTCCCATTTCTTTTTGGGAATATGAACAATTAATGGGACATTTTCGCACTGCAATTTTTATATGTAAAATACTAGATGTTCATGGGTTTCACTTACTAGATTCATCTTTTTGTAGAAGAACGTGGAGGAGGAAGCCTGAGCACCGCCACGTCCACTTCATCCATGACCGCGCGCTACGTCAAGCCTACGCTCCAGGTGCTCGGCACCCTCGGTGAGCACCTTTTTATTTGGTGATGTTGTGAGATGGATTCTGGTCACTCCAACATCTGTGCCTGCGGCGGCAAGCCAAGAAATGGTCACTCCAGCGTCTATGCCTGCGGCGGCAAGCCAAAGGGTCACTCCTCCACCTGTTGGTGATCCTCCCGAGCCCGAGACACATGAGCACGACAACACGGTGGACATCGATAAGGCTCCCATCGATTCGTTCATCGCTGATTTGGAGGCTCCCATCGATGTTGCTTCTTCCAAGGCACCCGCCCGTGATACCATGACGAAGAAGAAGCTCTTCTCTTCTCAACAAACACCTGAGCCGGAAGACGCTACCGCCTTCACAGCTCCGCTGCATGATAATGTTACCCCGAGGACACTTCGTGAAATGGCCGTGGAGGTGATAAGACAAACCGGCACCCCTCCGTTCCATAAGAAGGGCGGCAGGAAGCGGAAGCCGAAGCATGGGAAAGACGCTGCAGCAAGCAAGAAAGTGGTTCTCGACAAGCTGCCAACCAAGTGGAGGACGATGCATTCCCTTGGTGAACGGATCCTGCCGGACCACATTGTCAAGACGCTGTTGCCGGACCTGCGTAGCCTGCATGAGACTGTTCGGTATCTAGAGCAGCAGCTTCTCAAAGATAAAAATCCCTCGTACACGCTCTTCACGGTCAGGGTGCCCACTAACTGTGGCCTCGCCATCACCACCCCCGGCGAGTTGTTCTTCATCACGTATGAAGACATCTTCAAGCTCTTCCACATGTTACGGCTCGATCGAAACGTGGTCTGCCTGGTATCGCTAAAAATGGCGCACGATATCATCGTGGAGAAGACCCTGCACCTCGCTATCATGGACCCCTCCTACATGACTGTAGGCACCGTCGACAAGGAACAAGCGTTTTTCGCGAATTATATCACAGATTTCTTGGTGGCGAATAAGGACAAGTTTTGCTTTCTCCTTCCATACTTTTCCAAGTAAGTAGTCGGTCGCTAAACTTCCCGCTATTACATTCTTTCGTGGATTTCCTTAATAGCCAAGGATGATGGTTTATTCCAACTGTTTTGCGTAGAGAGAATGGGTGCATCCTCATCTCCTTTCAACTGTATTATTCCCATGTCATCTATCTCGACTCCGAGAGAGACGTGCAGAAAGACTACACCGACGTCAAGCCTACTCTTGATAAAGTCCTCAACGGTTTCAGAGCCGCGGTTGGCCCACTCAAGTATGAGAAAAGATCCAAAGGCATCTATGTGAACTCCCACGTAACAAATTTCCCCTGCCTTAGGCAATCGTCGACTGACAATGGGATGGAGCCCTGGTTCGCCATCCTACAGATGAGGGAGTACACAAAGGATGAGGAGCAACTTTTGATGCCATCCGGTCTCGAGAAAAGGGGCAGAGACATTACGGAAACAACCAATGCAAACATCAGAGCCGAGTTCCGTGCCATCTAGCGGGAGATTGGCACGATACTCAGGAGGGATGTCTTGACTAGAGGTGCCACATTCAACTACAGCGGTATCCCGCTGACTAATGCAGAGATCGATTACCGCTTAGCTGCGGTCGCCGATGGGAGGACATTCACCACGCTAGGTGGCATCCATCCCTTCCCGCCGAAGCCGAAGAAAACCTGATCGAGTCACAAACTTGTCTCCTGCAAATGTTAGTCATAGAATTACGATTAGTTTATTTTACGCTTTTATTTTTGCATACCTATCTTTCCATGCAAATGTTAGTCATAGAATTACTTAGCTATATCCGATGCTTTTTCTTTTTTGCATACCTATATGTTATATCTCTATTATGAATATGTGCTGACGACAATAACATTTATTTCTTGTGTGTGTGTGCGCAGATGCCGTGTACGAGGGCAGGGTTCACAGAGTCTACGACGACTGGGAGGATTGTAGGAGGCAGGTCCACCGTTTCTGCGGGAATAGTTACAAGGGCTATGCCACTTTGGAGGAGGCGGAAACTCGCTACGCGAGGTTTCTAGCACGACGGAGGAGGGAGATGTGGAGGAGCTGGTTGACCCCCTTCGTCGTGATGATGCTCGCAACCACCGCCGCCTCTCTAGTCTATTTGCTAGTTGGAGTCCAGTAGTATCTGTTGTATGAACTATGAACTGTTTGAATGTGTGAAACTGTTTGAATGTGTCATGCAACTCCGGAGACTTGTAATATTATGTCATATATGGTCACTTTCTACACTTGTGTGAACTGTTTGAATGTTATTGATGCATGGTTTGAACATATGTGTATTTCCTGTATCTGCTGTGTGTATTCTATCAATATTACAGTGTATTCTGTGTGTATTTCGATTTTTTTTAACTCCTGATAATGTTACCCCTAGCGAAATAATGTTCTATCCCTGGCGAATAAACTTTCGCTTGTACTAAACTACCACCGGTGAATATTGGAGGCGCCAGGAAGGCGTACTTATCCCCGGCGTTTGTAGGTGCTCGCCGGCGCTGGAGCATATTACCACCGGCGAAAAACAAAGGAGCCGGCGATGTGGACCTACCCCCGGCGTTTGTAGGTGCTCGCTGGCGGTAGATGCATACTACCACCGGCGAATTACGAAAACGCCGGCGATGAGGACTTACCGCCGGCGAGGTGGTTGCCAGCGAGCACCGAAGCGCCGGCGATGAGCCTCTTCTGTTCGCCGGCGGAACGGTTTTCTCTACTAGTGTGGTCTCAAGGGCGCCACTTCCATCTGCGTCGTGGTGCCGGTAGCGGCAATAATATATGTCTCCATGACAAACCGCAGCATCTCCGTTGTGGTTTGTATGATCGCCTGAATCTTGCCAGCTCTAAATTCGTTCATCTGATGCAGACCATTAGATGGCAAGTCCAAAGCAGTTTATATAGCAGGTTTGTTCATCTGATGCAGACCATCAGACATGCCAGTTCAATTTCTTCTCCTAATTGTATCTCGGTTGGCCATAGAAGAAGAGCAATTGGAGTTTAATCTACACATGTCGAGAATTTCTTTTTGTTGAATGTATAGGTGAATAAGGGGTCTTCCTTAGTGGAGTTGACAAATTGGAAGTTGAATTACAAAAGCTCATTGCCGTGCTGTTTTTGTCATCGCCATGATCAATCTCACATTGTTCTAATAAGAACGGCACCTCCTTTTGTGAAGTATTGCTTTATTAGCTGTTTACAAATGAGTGACATTGAGGCATGCGTATTAAGTACTTTTTAGAAAGAAAAAATTGAATCCTTCATGCATGCAGTGTATATCTGATACGAACTCAGGCCTGCAGATGGTGATCAGTGTGATCAGTGAAATGTTTCCTCTTGGGTTGAATATCTAATTCAGTTCGTTTTTATAATATAAAGAGCCGGAGTGCCAATGTGTTTAGAATAAGTTACTACTGTAGAAAAAAGTAAAGACAGCGAGGCATGCTTAACTTCTTAGTTGTTCAAATATTCCTCAAAGAAATTCTGTTTTTTTATACTTAGCATCTTCGATCCCAACCGTACTTGCTCATCGACGTGTCAATTTAGCTTTGAAATAATTGAGACCCCTTCCTGAGTTGCGTCCCTCATATCTCAGGTAACATATTTGTACTTCATCTACTTCACTTATTTCGCCGTATATTTTCTCACATCTACATGAATTCATATTCATACAAATAATACTCATATTGTGGTGTTAGTAACTAAATGCATATACCAATTTTAATTCTGAAAAAATATATTTCCAAACTAGAAGGTAGTGTTCGAGCACAAGAATGTGATAGTTAGTGAAATTTATAAATATTATTTTTCAATAGTAGTCGTCCACGTAATTCAAAAAATTCCCTCTCTCAGAGTTTTCTCATTTGCCTCAGCAACCGTTGGAAAATGTTGAATCTTGTACGGCTGCTAAACCCAATAGTTAGGCATATGTTTAGACTATTATGAGATACACAAATTGCTGTAGGGAGCATCTTGAAAAATTTCAATCGGTAGAAAACTTCAAAATAAAGATCACCCCCAGCTGCTTGCATGCATGCACACACTCATCCAAAGGTAAATTTTTATCATAATGCAGATGTATGATCTCTTCACAATTTACAGACACATAAGACAATATTTTTCACAGTTCATGAATGAGCTTCCACAAGTCAATTAAGAAGCACTGAGGAAAGAAATTAAAGATTCTAACCAAAATTTCTTATGTAATATTGCATCGTGGAACATGTTAAACAAATGGTACCAGTAGGCTAAAAGAAGATATGTGAATGCAGGTGATGTCAATCTTTAAATATTATGATATCATTAAGCTTGTGTATCAACTATGTAATTATGATGAACCTATGGTATCAACCATTTCTATTCATGAGCACTTCTAAAACTCACATAGGTCCAACACGAGGTGAACATATAATATCAAGATAAAACATTACAGGTGAATAATTAGTTATCATATATACTTGTGTTAACATCGAGTTGATTTAGAAGGTATGTTTAGGCCACACGGTTTAATGATAAATTAATTCAAACTATTAAAACTATACTAATCACGAATTTTGTAATCACAATATTACAAACTATTACTTCTTAGAGATTAAAAATAGTGAAAATGATATAAAAAATATGGTGATCAAGTTAGAAGTTCCATCAAAGGAAATTAAATATTCGTTCATCGATCTGGTGGACATCGTGACCATTAGATCCACATATCTATGTAACATGTTTGGTATATCTTCATATATTTTTCTCTAGATAGATCTATATAACCGTACCTAATAAGATTACACCCTTTAACTCTACATAACCTTAAGGAAATAGATCATACCAATTTGATTTTGTGGCAATATCTAAGAAGATAGCATCCAACAGATCTTTGTAACACGTAATACATAAAAAACCATAACATCATTTTAAAGCTAGATAAATGACAACCGATGGATCATACATTTGCATTTGTAAATACAACATAGAATAAATATTTATAAGTGTAATTATATACCTGAATTGAACATGTTAGTCCATAACAAAAACAACAATGCTGTTATAATGCGATGGACAAGTACTTAAATGGTCCTCTATAAAAAAATCATATCCACGAAAAGTTTGATTTTCCCATCTCATGCTCTGTAGACAAGCGGTAGTATGGCAACGTATAAAATGCTTGCAAGGATGCAAAGAGAAAAAATGACATGGATCTATAATAGGGTTATTTATAATATGCATCTGCTAGAAAAAAGGTTTAAGAATGTTTTGGTCACTAATTCTTATATCTTCTTTCTTCCGTATAAAAGATGTAGACTGTTCGTATGTTTTAAGTGGAAAAGTTAATATCATAAGATTTTTAATAAAAGATATTTCATAGTTGTTTTTTGGTTACTTTTACAATATAATAATATACAATTGCCAAACTCATGCATGTAGAAATATATTTGTCTCTAAAACATTTTGTATTTTACAATGAAAGAGATAAGTGGAGAGAACAAATCATAATGTTGGAAATAAATATTTCACATATTTGAAATATTAACAATGATGCCCTCGCATGGCACCTAACTAGTTTCACAAAAGATAAAACATACTATACTACGATAGGACTAGCTTTTCCATGACGAGGGCTGGGTACGATTGTCGTCAACTGGGTGAGCTCATCACTATCAATCATTCCGTTTGTTTGGCTGAAGACGACGTTAGGTAAAATTTAAATAATCTGACAGAACAAAGTAAAAATGGCTGGCCTGTGGACCCATGTCGAACGTGATCGTTAGGTGGGCATATTATATTTTATGTTAGAAAGCAGGACTAGTTGTGTCCTCGCAGAGCTAACTCATTGTCTTCATGAGTTACAAGTAGGTTAGAGCGGCGTGCACCCGAGACCAGATAAGAGCTGAAGGAAGAAACTAGATCTGCCTAGCACTTGTCGTGGTGATGGCAACGAGCACTGGTCAATCTGGACAGCTACCTCCCCCATCCGATGCGCCAATCCGAGAGCAACCTCCGACATCCACCACGCCGACCGAGCGGCGGACACCTCGATCAGCCACACCACCGATCCCAAACCAACCTTCTGCCTCCTCCGCGCCACCAACAGCTGGAGAACAATCTCCAGCATCCGCCACGCTGACTAATGGCGGCACAGAAGCTTTTACCTTTCCCGCATACCTTGAGCTGCTGAAGGAAGCGCGCCGCCAGAACTGCCGACAGGCGGTGGTCATGCATCCTGAGCTGCTGACGCCCGCCCGATGCGGGTACTGCGGGCAGCTTGAGGATCTTGGGCCGACATCGTCGGCTATACCAAAGCATAAGCCTGACATTATTCATGGAGCAGCCGCGTGGTTCCCTAGAGCTGTTACCTGCCAGAGCTCATGCTTCGCTGACCAAGCAGTGATGGTAGGAGGGGAAGACATCAGTAGGGAGGAGGATGCGCCACTATGGGCTGCGACGCTTCTTGACATGGTCGCTTATGAGGGAAACTCGTGTTTCAAGTGCGCCAAGGTCATCTACGATAAGACCCAGAAACTCCTCAAGACCCGTAAGGTAAGCAATTAATTAATTTTCCTTCCCTTCTTAATATATGTCATATCAAATGTAGAGTAGTAACTTTTACTTGGTGGATGAAAGCTTACAGTGTTTGAGTAAACTAATCTTGTATAGTTTCAAAGTTTTATTGTCCGATGATAAAATTCAATTAAAATTATGTAGTGTCCCTCTTTCTTTACGTACACTCATATATCCCTGTCTTTGTCCCATTTTTTATATCCCTTATGAGGCCACATGAGAGCCATGAAACTGTATTTCAATCTCTCGTTTTCCTTTTAGTTAACTGCAATATTTAAGGCATCCAAGTGTAAATATATATGGGTCCATCCGAGCCATTTTGTTCGAATAGTGTCGGTTTGTGGAACCATATATATGTCTTAATCTCTATTTTTTTGATAAAGAGAATATATATTAATAACAAAAAAAGTATCAATTACACCCAATCTCTACAACAACATGATCCCGAGATCAAGTTAGACATGAGGGATGCATACATCTGGATTTTTTTTTTATAAAGACCCCGTCGAAGTAATCAAATAGTCACAACACCAACACCATCGCCACTAGGGACGCCACCTCGTCTCCGAAAAGATTCTTTCGTGATCTATATTGATTAGTTGGAGCATTGGGGTTGTAAATTAACACATGACCCATGTCAGCTTAAAAAGGGTTATGTAGCCAATATTTAGTTTCATAATCTCTTGTTTCTAACATGGGTACAAATTTTAAATTTTGTGCAGGGCCCTCAGTTTATCAGACACGGCCCTGACCTATTTGCGAGACAGCACGAGATTGCAGGGACGGTGACACGGCACTGCACTGTGCTGCTAGGTCAAAGGGCGTGAGAATGATGTGCCATCTTATCTCTCTGGTGGGCGAGGAATACGGCCATGAGAAGGCGATAGAGGTCCTGAGAAAATGTAACAGTCGCATGGAGACGCCCTTGCACGAGGCGATCCTGCTGGACAGCGAGGCCATGGTGGAGCTCCTAATGTGGGTTGATCCAGAGCTGGCTCAGTTCCCTGCGGCTGGTCAGGCGGGCACCTCGCCGTTATACCTGGCTGTCGCCATGAGACGCGACCACATCGCACAGATGTTGTATCGCGCAAGTGGTACCAACCTGTCCTATTCTGGGCCAGACGGGCAGAACGTGTTGCATGCTGCGCTTCTCACTCCTTATAGCGGTGAGACACATTACTCGTTATTACCTTTACATTATTATTTTTTACTCCCTCCGTTTCAAAATATAAGATGTTTTAGCTTTATGAATAGAGTGTATTTAGACTCCTTTTAGTATGTAGGTTCACTCCAGATGTACCTATACACTAAACAAGGTCTAGATATACTTCTTTTATAAAGCTAAAACATCTTATATTTTAAAATGGAGGGAGTATAATTATTGTGTTCAACGTGATTTACTAGCATACTTAGTCCCTCCGTTTCAAAAATATAATATTCATTCTGATCCAAATTAATATTCTCAGATTTAACTAGATTTAGATGTATTTAGTAATGAAATATGACTAGATACATCCGAAATCTAGACAAATGTGACAACAATAATTTGAATTGGAGGAAGTAATCCAAAAGGATGTCGCAAGTTTGTTCAAATTTATATGAATCTATCATTATTTAGTGTCTAGGTTTACCAAATTTAAGCAAACTTTTGACATCTATTTTAGACGGAGGGAGTAGTATGTTTTAGCCTTTTTCATTATACTCCCAAGGAGTGAGTACTTGATTCAATTTCACCGTACCATATCCGATCAATTGGATTGATTAGATTAGTAACAAGCCGGTAGATAAGAGTGTGCGAGCTGTGCTGTTGCACATGGATCCAATTTTTTTTTAGGAGCACCCAATTTCCTCAGTTTTACAATTAATGTATACTACCTCCGTTCCATAATATAAGTGTTTTTACAAAAATACTTATATTATAGAACGGAGGTACTCTCTACGTTTCAAAATATAAGATATCTCATTTCATAATGCTAAAACATTTTATATTTTAAAATGAGGGAGTAGTATTTAACATAAGAAAATAAACCTGGCCCACCTACCGCAGGCAGTCATTTGTCGCATCGTCTGACGGAAGGTTATATTAATCTGCGTGTCTCACGAGTCATGATTGGAGGGTAGTAGCTCAATGAGCAGGTCCGCTTGTGCTGGATGCCTTTATTTTGGATCCTATGTACCGAACTACGGATTAGTAATTAAGGTACTCACTCCGATCCATATTAGTTGACTCGAATTTGTATTTAGATATCTAGAAAATTCGAGTCAATTAATATAGGTCGGAGGGAGTACGAGTTTTTGTGTTATTTGTCCATCCAAGAAAAAGAACACAAGCTGTCCTTGAACTTTGAGTTCATAATATAAACTTTACAAATGGTTAGAGATGGGGAGTTAGGAGCGAATACCCCTATTGGAGCCACTAAGCCCGGTTCTTTTTTTTCCCACGACTCTAAAAATTTGAGTTTAAAAGTTTTAAAAAATTCAGAAACAAATACCTCCACGTAGAAAATTATGTGATGTAGCATCGTGTTCATTTTCAGATCAAAATACTTTATATTTTAGGCTCAGAAGAAATAACAAAATCACGCAAAAAGACAAAACGTCCACATTAGTACACTGTGGGACACAGTTCGCTGAGGACAAAAACTTATTTTGTCATTTTTCATTAACCTAAAATACAAAATATTTAGAGCTGAAAATTTAAACGATACTGGATCACATGGTTGGCTACATGCTACTATTTTTGCTCGGGTTTTAATAAAAGTTGGAATTCAAAATTTTCAACAGCACAAAAACGAGCTCACTGGTGCTCGGCCTCCATTACGCCACTATCAAGTAAGGAGCCTATATTTTGCCAAGGCCAGCTTAGCAGATTTTACAAACTCTATTTGTTAACTTGTTTTGCTACATGAAAAGGTTTTACTTCAAAAAATACCAGAATGAATCATGCTTTTCGGTAGAACATGTGGTCAGTCTCGCTTTAGTATCGCCTGTGCTAGTTTAGCACCAATATTTGATGTCACTAATTAGGATATGGAATACCATATACTAAAATTACATAATTAAGTCAAATTATGTTTTTATATGAAATTATCAAAATTTAGGGCCTCATTTTGCGTATTGCACCGGGACCTCAAATTTCTGAAGACGGCCCTGATTAGTAATACTCCCTCCATCCCAAAATATAAGGCGCCTAAGGATTAGTCAAAAGTCAACATTTTTTAAGTTAGACCATGATTATACACAAAAATATAAAAATTTACAATACTAAATTAATATCAATAGATTCACTATAAAGTATATTTTTCTTAATATGTCCATTCAATATTGTAGATGCAGATTTTTTTTCTAAATATTTGATCAAAGTTAGTAAGGTTTGACTTTTGACCAATCCTTAGACGCCTTATATTTTGGGACAGAGGATACAATAGAATCATGAAGAACTATTATCGGCCTCATTTGCGGTGCTCATATATGGACTTTTCCTATTACGAATGTGGTTATTAGTTTAGAATATAATGTTCAGTTTATTTCTGAACTCTTTGTTAAGTCCAACTAACACATGGACCCTCAAACCGGACACTTCACCTCACTAGTAGAAAAAGGGCTTCTAGTCCCAGTTGGCAACATGCCCTAGTTCCGGTTATCCAACCGGGACTACGAAATCGGGACTAAATGCCCCGTTTGTCTTTAGTCCCGGTTGTCCACAAACCGGGACTAAAGGCCTCCACGTGGCTGCGATCGAGCTACCACCGGGACTAAAGGTCTCCACCCGTCGACTGCGGTCGAGCGCTGAAGGACCCTTATTTTGTGTGTTTTCCATTCAATTCGTTTTTATCTTGTCTTTTCCATTCAATTCTTTTTCATTTCAAATAAGTTTTCGTATACATATTTTTGGGTCGCGTCGCTATTTTTGGGTCACCGGGAAAGTCAGCGACATGGCCGCGTGGCGGAACTCACAGGCAAGTGACGGGAGGCGAGGGGTAAATTGAAGAGGACCACGAGAACCAGAGGCTCATCAGGAGTGCGACGAGCTTGATGTCGAGTCCTGGGGAGGTCGGAGATAACGACAACGATGGAGGCGAGCTTCAAAATGCCAAGGACCATTCAGACGGACTGATAAGAGGAGAGGAGGAAGACGAAATGGCGTGCTAGGGATTGTCCGTGGCGGCGGCGGGATATTTGTAGACGTTCAGGGCGGTGGCGCTGATCCCGACGGCAACCGGCGACAGGCGGCGTCGACAACGAGCAGTTTCCTCGATCGGGATGTGGAAGACGACTATCTATTTGGTTATGTCTTGGAAAGCAAGGGGATGGGAGAATCCGTGGGTTATATAGCCGTGACCCCTTTACTCCCAGGCTGTACCACGAACCGGGACTAAAGTACCTTTAGTCCCGATTGGTGGCTAGTCCCGAGACTAAACGCCTTACCTTTAGTCCCGGTTATAGCTAACAACCGGGACTAAAATACCTTTAGTCCAGGTTCATGGTACTGACATAGGTACGACTACTCAGGTGCTTATAATTCATCACCCTGGTTGTAAAGGATCACGAACCATGAAGATTCAAGATGATAGCCCAAGAAGTATACGATTAATTAGTTGTATTAGGAAAGGAAACATGAACCGACGATATGTTGGAGTTGTAATCATACATATGTAACCTATCTGTATACGTCTTTGAGACCCGGTCTATTATATATAGGCCGGGAGAATCCTATAAGAGGATACCCAAAAAAACCAAGCGATCTGTAATAGTGCTATTCATCAAGTATTCATGCGACTTCGACTTCCTTGTTTGCCTGATATCCGACGAAATTCCCAGCGTTCTCTTTTCCGCAAAACCCTAAGTCCATCATCATGGGCATTGCCGAGGTTACCCCTCATCAATTGGCGCCGTCTGTGGGAAACCTGAACGCTGGTATCATGGATTCGGTGGACCCCTTTTCGTCAAACAGCAACTCAGCAGAAGTAGTACCACGCTTGCCCACCCCTGTTTCGGTACCCACCAACAATGGATCAGATCTCATCATCGGAAGTTTTTGCTTCCAAGTAGATGATCCCGAAGAATCCCACCCCTCGGCTCTGATCTCATCAGGACCGTCGGTCAGAAAAATTGCTCCTACGACGATAACTGCATCATCCTTCGTATCTTCCGCAGAAGTCACGTTGCAGATCGATGCAGGCGGAGAAAACAAAGAAATTACAACTGATCTAGGGGATCTTGATGGTCTATATGACGATCTCTCCTTCGGATCAGACCACCAGCCAACCACGCCACATGAATCAAGTCCGATAAACACGGAACCCGAAGAAATTGACAAAAGCATCAACTTCAGAATTAGGACGGCTGAAATGTATCCAGAACAGAAAATCCCGGACTTCACTGATCCCCTGGAAAGTGTCTCCCTCAATTCCGACGATGATGTCACTAGTCCATGCGTAACTCAGCACCAAGTGTGCGTAATTATCGGAGATGCTTCAACTCAGCAAGACTCCAACGGTAACCCTATTTTGACCCAGATGATATCTTGTTAGATGATAATGTAGGAGACCATGGAAACAAAGGAAATTGCGGAGACCCGACGAACAACAACATAACCCCGTGGAGGCGAAAGGCAACACCTCCGGCTACCAGCCGAAGCATGGCAAAAAGCGAGGGCAGAAATTTCAGGTGCAGTTCCACTGACATCCGATGCCACGCGCGAAGATTTGCTAGCATATCAATACCTCCTTCATCACAAGAAAAGAGACTTGCTAAGGATGCAAAGACAACTCGACGGAAGAAAAAGGATAGCCGACTAATGCCTAAGACATGCACAACTAAACTCTACTCGAGGATCAGGGAGCGTAACGGGGGGAGCACTGCCAAGGAGAGGAGCATCATGGCCAAAGAAACTAACTAACTCAAGAACTCGACCTGTCGTTCATGACAGTAGATCCAACAAGACACACTACTAGGAAACAACTTATAGGTAGACAAGATATTCTGTGGCGCATATGTAAAACCATGCGCCATAGATATGTATCAGTGACGCACTAGGAAATATGCGCCACAGAAGTTTGGCAGTTCAGTGGCGCATGAAACCAATATGCGCCACAGAAGTCCACATTTCTGTGGCGCATATTTTTGTGTGCGCCATAGAAAATGAAGATTCTGTGGCGCATATAGATGTATGCACCACAGAAAGTTGATGGGACCTAGCTCCAAAAAAGGGGGGAGAAACTTCTGTGGCGCATATGTCCATATGCGCCACAGAAAGTGATGTTTCTGTGGCGCATATAGGTGTATGTGCCACAGAACATGCAAAAAGAGATCCCCCGCCCACTGGATCGCCTTTTCAGTTTTGTAAAAAATAAACGAAAATGATAAAAACTTCAAAAAAATAATTCCTTTAAGTTGTAGTTAGATTTTATGGTATAGATCTAGACAAAATTAAAAAACATGAATTTCGATGTATTTTGCAAAAATAGGTCATGACTTTTTCATACGATGTCGGAAAAAAATCTTTAACCTATCAAAATGATCGTCTCGAAATTTCCTACTCAAATTCAACCATCTACGGTCATTCTGGAATTTACAGAATCCTCGAATTCGAAAAGAGTAAAAAGTTATGACCGAAAGAAGATTTTTTACTGCAACAAAAATAAAAAAGGGGGAGAAACTTCTGTGGCGCATTTTTCCCATATGCGCCACAGAAGTCTTGGGCGGGATTCAAAATTTGAATCCGGGCCAGCGCCCTGATGACCCACAAGTATAGGGGGTGTATCGCAGTATTTTCGATAATTAAGAGTGTCGAACCCAACGAGGAGCAGAAGGTGCTGGCTAGTGGTATGGATAAGGAATTCTTTGCAAATACTTAGTAAACGGATTTTTAGGGGTTTTAGATAAATCATGTAAACAAAGTAGGAGTAAACAAAAGACAGTAAGAATGAATGCAGCAAGTGGCCCAATCCTTTATGCAGCAAAGGACAAGCCGATTGTATTTCTATAGATGACCAAACGTTCTCGAGGACACATGGGAAGACTGTCAAGTGCTTTCGCTTCATATAGTCGATTAATCTTTTTTAGCTTGCTAAGTGTTGTGTGGGTGAACCAGTGCTAATGTACCATCCCATCCAAGACTTAATACATACTTGTGATTAAACCCCATTGCAAACATCCGTAAGTACAAGAAAGTTATTAAGGTAAAACCTAACCACAACTTTAAACTCTAAGACCCTTACGTCCCTTTTGCAATGGTTTTCTAAAGGGGGTTCAGGTTTCTATCACTCCGGCAACCCCTACGATTAGTACCCAAATACACAATGCATTCCCCTAGGCCCATATAGGTGAAGTGTCATTTAGTCGATGTTCACATGACACCACTAGAAGAAGTACACCACAACTTAAATAACAATCTATTGAATCTTTCTCAACGCAACTCCACTACTAACAACAAGACTTCTCCCATGTCCTAAAGAAGAAAATGAACTACTCACAAGACATCATAAGAATCATGATCATAGATGGAATAATGATGTATAACAATCTGAACATAAATAATAATTCAATGGTTCACTCAATAGCATCAACTACAAAGAGTAATCAACACCGGGAAAGTTTCCCCTATGAACTAATGCAAGATTTAACTCAATTGTTACAAAAATATGGAGATGGTGATGATGATGATGATGATGATCCCGATGAAGTTCAGCTTGATGGTGGTGTTGATGGCGACGATCTCCCCTCTCCGGGAAGGAATTCCCCTGGCAGAAATCTGTCTGCCGGAGAGATCTTTCTCTCTCGGTATTTTCCGCCCCGCATAGGCGGCGGAATCTTTCTGTGGTCGCCCTCCCGAGTCTTAGGGTTTCGGGAGGAAGATATACGCCAGAGGGGGAGGCTGGAGTGGGCCAGGGTGGCCACACCACTCCCTGCCGTGGCCTGGGGTTGCCCGCGCCATGGGGTGGTGTGGGCCCCCTGTGGCCCACCTCCACTCCATCTTCTAGCATCTTGAGTCTTCTGGAATAATAGAATTTTCCGTATATTTTCCCGGATTTTCTTATCTTCACGAATTTTGCCTCCAAACAGCACCTTTTCCATCAGAATCCTGACTACAGCTGTCCATGCTCCAAAAGTCATCAACCATGCAAAAACAGATGAAATAACATAAGTATCACCTCTCAATACGAAATATATCAATGAATAATAGTGAATTAAAACATAGAATAGTGATGCAAAATGGACGTATCACGCCCTTTTCCCTCTCTTTTTCCTTTTTCTCCCCCTACTTCTTCTCCCCCCACTTCTCCTTCCCTCCACACTTCTCCCCTTCTCCTCCCTCCTCCTTCTCCACTCTCCGGCAACCTCCTCCTCTAGCGACCTCCTCCTCCTCCTCCACCACCACCAACTCCGGCGACCTCCTCCTCTAGCACCAACTCCGGTGACCTCCGGCATCCTCCTCCTCCTCCTCCTCCTCCTCCACCACCAACTCCGATGACCTCCGGCGACCTCCTCCTCCTCCACCACCAACTACGGCAACCTCCTCCACCGCAAACTCCGGCGACCTCCTCCTCCTCCAACACCAACTCCGGTGACCTCCTCATCCTCCACCACCAACTCCGGTGACCTCCTCCTAGCCCTCCTCTAGCCACCAGCCACCACCACAACCACCACCTCCGGCTAGATCTAGATCTGGTCCGGTTTTTTTTTGAAATTTGAAAAAAACTTCTGTGGCGCATATTGGCCATATGCGCCATAGAAGTTTGAGACCTGGCCCGCCTTTTTTTTGAATTTTCGAAAAAAACTTCTGTGGCGCATATTGGCCATATGCGCCACGGAAGTTTGAGATTTCTGTGGCGCATTTCAATATGCACCACAGAAGATAGTTATTAGTGGCGACGTATCTGTGGAGCACTAGGAAATGCGCCACAGATAGTGAAAAAAGGTGCGCCACTGATAAGCTGTATCCTAGTAGTGACACATCAAAGAAAAACAGCCCAAGCCGCAATTGTGGCCGCACAAATGTACCTGCTTACAACCCAACCGGCACCCGACGACCCTCGTGGAGCTCTCGACCGCTCTGCTTTGATGAACCTCGGCATGGTAGGAGCATCTCTCACAGAAGCAGAACAAGGAACCACACGACAACCCAACAAATCACCACGCCGTCGCAGTAGCCCTTGGCAAGCGGGACATGCCCGACGATCATGATCGCCACATCGGGTCAACTTCTCAGGGTTAGAGCCGCGAAACGATGCAAGAGACGATATTACACAGCGCATGATCGATAGATCCAGGGAAGAGTGCAACAGCCGAAGATATTACGACGGTGAAAGCGAATATGAACACGAACTATGTGGAGCTAGTTGCTTTACCCGACGGGTTCGCAAAACTCCAGCACCAAAGGACTTCAAATTTCCTCACGATCGTCAAAAATACGACGGTCTCCAAGAGCCTGAAGCCTGGTTGGCAGATTATCAGGCAACTGTTAAATTACAGGGTGGCTCCAAAGCCACTACAATGCAAAGTTTGCCGCTACATCTGACTGGTGCAGCATGATCCTGGCTATGACAGTTACCGAAGAATCCATCAGCAGCTGGAACGATCTTGAGGACAAATTCATTAGAAATTTCCACTCCACATTCAAGCGACCCACATCTTTAGAATAATTGCGAGGATGCAAAAAAAAACCATGATAACCGATACAGGCTTTTATCCAGGGGTGGAACATCATAAAAAACTCGGCTGAAGCTATATCCGATGAAAGAGCAATTGACGCTTTCAATGACGGCCCATTCTACAAGTCTCATAAAGAGCTCCCAAAAATTATGATACTTACTAGCTTTCAGCTCTCATTGCCCCTATCATAGGCATCTTTAGGTGATTAAGGTTAAAGTGAGGTCCAATCTGAGTTATATGCTTGACAGACTATCAACTGAAAATCCCAAGTCCCTTGAATACGAGGGCCGCTCCTCATGCTACTCAACTTTAGTTACCGGTAAGTTCTTGTGATCGTAAGTATGTGCGTATCATTTAGAACCGCCAACGGGATACCCCTTGCCCGATGATACGGAAGAATTCCCATATCAAAATGGCAAGGCAAGTAGACAATGAGTATCTCAGCAATCATATTATTTACCATGGGAAAATGGTACTTTTTTCTCTCTTTCCTCTTTTCATAGTATCTCTTTTTTTTCTTTTTTCTCAATAGCTATCTCTCTCTTTTTTTATAAGAAGAATGCTTCATAGATATCATTATGGTTACGCTGCAGGTTTCCACCATGTCAGCATGGATTAGACCAGCGGCCCAGGCGTTTCTCTAACACACATACATAACTCCATGGGCTTACAAGCTCCCCTTTTATTTCACACCGACGACATCCGCAAACAAAAGATCAAGGTATCAACTGGGTATATATTTACAAGTGTTGAAAGCGTTCCCCATGACAGCACGGTTCTGCTAATCCCCAGCCTATAATTTGCAAGCATATAACTTTCATGGAGAGTTCACAATGGTTGAGGTTTATTAAGTGAGGAAAATAAAGTGTGCCATCAAGTTCGTGAGAGATTTAATCACTAACTTTCTCATAACAAGTTTAATTTGGGAGGTAGACAAAACAGGAATTTACTTGGAATAGCAATAATGCTACTAGGTAGGTATGGTGGACACAAATGGCAAAGGTTTTGGTTTAAAGGAGGTGGATGCACGAGAAGAATTCCCTCTCAGTACAGGTTTTTGGCTAGCAAGGCTGTGTGGCAAGTACAAGAGTTGAAGGAAACAAAAAAACATACAAGTGATAAAGACAAACATGCAATCTTCCTTGGAAGCACAAAATATCTTAACTAGAGAATGCTAAACTTATGAGAAAATCAAGAAAGAAAGATGATGAAATTATTTTTCTCTCGAGTACTTCTATCTTTTTCTTCAAAAAGGGTGTTGCTACTGACCGAGCCAGGTTTGCCAAAACCAACTAAATTAACTCAATGATCCAAAAGTGCTACCAATACTAACAACAAGATTAATCATATAACCACGAATTGAAAACTAATATAAGCTATGCAAAAGAGTAAATGATAGAACTTCTCATTAGTACTCCATAATGGAAACTCACACCAAGGGATACAAATCTAACGAGAGAGGGGACACTTCCATAATGCAAACCATACTACATAATAACTCCTCTATTCATGATATGACTCTACTAATAAGGTAAAGATAGAAGATAGTGATATGATATCGCGGCACTCCCCCAAGCTTGGAATAAACCAAGGGGATGCCAAACCTGATGACGAATTACTCATTAGGTGGTGGTGGTATTATGCTCTTAGTTGACGTGAGGAAATCTTCCAGCATCTTGTGAAGCCTATTATTCTCCCATTGAAGCATGTCCACCTTCCTCTTCAAGTCCCAGTACTTATTGCAGAACTCCTTAGTGACTCGTAGGGCTTCCATTGATGCAGGGCAAGAGACTAAAGGTGCCAGCCTCTGCTTGGGGTCTTGAAGATTCTCCTCCATAGGCTCCTTCCCTTTATCCTTGGCGGACACCAATGTGCTATTAAGCTCTCAAAGAGTATGTCCTGACGGAAACAGATCGAAACAAAAACACGACGAAAACACGACATACGAACCTCGGGGGATCTGGGGGGTTATATATTACGAAGTTTCATATCAAAAGGAAGGTACTGGGAGAAAACGAGTCGGAGGCGGAGTCCAGAGTGGCCTCACCACCTGGTGGCACGGCCAGGGGTGGACCCGCGCCATGGGGTGGTGTAGGCCACCCTGGCTCCGTTTCCGTCCCTTTTTTGCTTCGTAGCTTTCCTTATTGACTGAAAACTGCAAAAATATAGTTGGATTGTACTTTCGTGGATCTTTTCTTACCAGAACTGTTACCTATTTGAACACGGACTCTGCAGGTCTCTGAATTTGGTATCTAGTAGATTCTTCCGGAGTTATCACTTGAATATCATCGATATCTTCATCTTCATATACTTATTACTTGAGTCATAAAACCTTTCTCTTTCTTATTACACCATTGTCTCCACTTCCTGGAAATTTCTTCCACACAAAACTTCACACAATTCTTATTAGCAACATTAGTATAAGTGAAGTGATAAAACCTTTTGAGTCCAACTTCAACTGAAAAACCATCAAAACAAAATCTACTGCAGCAACTCCTTCCGAAAACCTAAAAAGAATTCAAAAAGGAAATCGAATAAAGAAGCAAATGCAAGATTGGCAAAATCTGTCAAAACAGACCAGCAGGTAAAGATCAATTTTTTCGAAAATCTTCTGTTGCTCAAATCAAAAATTGCAAAACTAACGAAAGTTAAATAACAACCTGGGGCAGAAGCACAAAAAATTACAGCTCAATCCGACATACAGAGATCTCTCACGATTTTTTACGGTGAAGCACAAAAAATCTGTTTCGGGACAGCAACTTTCCCAAATATTACTTCTCTCTTATTAGAGGTTGATCTTGACACAAAAACCAGACAAAACGGATAAGGAGCGGTTATTACCGAAGTAATAACTTCCAAGACTCAAAGAAACAAAAACAAACTGAAAGCATAAACAAATTGGGTTGTCTCCCATAAAGCTCTTTCTTTATAGCCATTAAGATGGGCAAGATAATTTTGAAGAAGCTCTCATAGGGATATGATTTGAAGTGAAAGAGAGCATTAAGAAGTAAAAACACACACATTTAAGTCTAACCCACTTCCTATGCAAGGGGATTTTGTAAACAAACAAGTTTTTGAAACCATAGGATACTTGCATAAGAAGGCAAAAGAAGTGCAGCATAAAAGCTTTCAGCATAAAACGGGGAAAATTGATATTATTGAGATGCATAAGAACACTTTTCCCTCTCTCATAGTAGCTTTCAGTATCATGCATAAACTTAACAATATATCTATCACAAGTACTATCATAGCAATAATCACTTATTCTAACAGAAAACACAAGAATACTAGCTCTCATAACACTACTTTGTGAAACAATATTAGAGGTATCCTTACAAAGGATAGTGTGTCCCTCTTTTTCATATTTAGCAACAAAGTCTTTCACATTTGCTATTATAGGTTCATCAACCATTTGTTTATCAGGTTCAATAGCTTTACTAGTACTTTCATTAACCATACTAGCTATCATAGAATGTTCCTTTACCTTAACTGGAAAAGGCATTTTCTCAATATAAGGTTCAGGTAAAACATGATTAGTAGTATAAACCTCAGTATTTCTTGAAGGAACACTCTTAGAAATATCTTTATAAGGATCATGATACTTATTCCACTTCTTTTTAGGCACTTCAATATAGGAAGCAAAAGCCTTAAAATAAGAAGCAATAGCTTGAGAGTCTAGACCATAAGCATTACTAATATTTTGAAAGTCATCAGTTCCCATAAAAGATTCAATGCATTCATAATCATAATTTATACCTGACTTTCTACCTTTGTCATTCTCCCAAGCTTCATCATTGTCTTGAATACGATCTAGAAGGTCCCATTTAGCTTCTTCTTCCATACAAGTGAATGATCCAACACAAGAAGCATCTAATAAATCCTTGTCATGTAGAGGGAGCCTTCCATAAAAGTTATTGATAATAATATTGTTGGGGAGCTCATGAATGGGACATTTGAGCATTAGTAAGTTCAATATTCCCCAAGCTTGAGCTGTACTCTCTCCATCAAGAGGCCAAAAGTTGTATATTTGATTCCAATCTTTATGAATCTCACTAGGAGGATAAAACTTTGAATAAAAGAGAGGCACTATTTCCTCCATTCCAGAGCTTGACCAGTCTTCAGCAGCTTATACCATTCCTCAGCTCTTCCTTTTAGTGATAATGAGAATAACTTCTTCTTAACTTGATCTGTAGTAATACCTGCACACTTGAACAACCCACATAATTCGTGTATAAAGAGTAAATGATCACCGGGATGGACAGTTCCATCCCCAACATAGTAGTTATCCATAACACGATCAATAATTCTTGTAGGTATTTTGAAAACATCTTTCTCAACAGGTGGTGGCTTATCTACTACCTTAGCAGTGGTAGTAGCATTACCAAATAATAAATTCAGCGAATTATCCATAACGAAAATAAAGCAACTAGTAGAAGTAAACAATACTCACAGTAGAAGTTTCCTTTACTAGTTCCACTCTCCAATAGCGCTTCACTCCCCGTCAACGGCGCTAGAAAATAGTCTTGATGACCCACAAGTATAGGGGGTGTATCGCAGTATTTTCGATAAGTAAGAGTGTCAAACCCAACAAGGAGCAGAAGGTGCTGGCTAGTGGTATGGATCAGGAATTCTCTGTAAATACTTAGCAAACGGATTTTTAGGGGTTTTCGATAAAGCAAGTAAAATAAAGTACGAGTAAACAAAAGACAGTAAGAATGAATGTAGCAAGTGGCCCAATCCTTTATGCAGCAAAGGCGAAGCCGGTTGTATTTCTATAGATGACCAAACGTTCTCGAGGACACATGGGAAGACTTTCAAGTGCTTTTGCTTCATATAGTCGATTAATCTTCTTTAGCTTGCTAAGTGTTGTGTGGGTGAAGCTGTGCTAATGTACCGTCCCATCCAAGACTTAATACATACTTGTGATTAAACCCCCTCGCAAACATCCGTAAGTACAAGAAAGTAATTAAGGTAAAACCTAACCACATCTTTAAACTCTAAGACCCTTACGTCCCTTGTGCAATCGTTTTCTAACGGGGGTTCAAGTTTCTGTCACTCCGGCAACCCCTACGATTAGTATCCAAATACACAATGCATTCCCATAGGCCCATATAGGTGAAGTGTCATGTAGTCGACGTTCACATGACACCACTAGAAGAAGTACACCACAACTTAAATAACAATCTATTGAATCTTTCTCAACGCAACTCCACAACTAACAACAAGACTTCTCCCATGTCCTCAAGAACAAAACGAACTACTCACAAGACATCATATGGATCATGATCATAGATGGAATAATGATGTATAACAATCTGAACATAAACAATAATTCAATGGTTCACTCAATAGCATCAACTACAAAGAGTAATCAACACCGGGAAAGTTTCCCCTATGAACTAATGCAAGATTCAACTCAATTGTTACAACAATATGGAGATGGTGATGATGATGATGATGATGATCCCGATGAAGTCCAGCTTGATGGTGGTGTTGATGGCGACGATCTCCCCTCTCCGGGAAGGAATTCCCCCGGCAGAAATCTTTCTGCCGGAGAGATCTTTCTCTCTCGGTGTTTTCCGCCCCGCAGAGGCAGCGAAATCTTTCTGTGGTTGCCCCCCGAGTCTTAGGGTTTCGGGAGGAATATATACGCCAGAGGGGAGAGGCTGGAGTGGGCCAGGGTGGCCACACCACTCCCTGGCGCGGCCTGGGCTTACCCGCGCCATGGGGTGGTGTGGGCGCCCTATGGCCCACCTCCACTCCATCTTCTGGCATCTTGAGTCTTCTGGAAAAATAGAATTTTCCGTATATTTTTCCGAATTTGCTGATCTTCGCGAATTTTGCCTCCAAACAGCACCTTTTCTATCAGAATCCTGACTGCAGCGGTCCATGCTCCAAAAGTTATCAACCATGCAAAAACAGATGAAATAACATAAGTATCACCTCTCAATACGAAATATATCAATGAATAATAGTGAATTAAGACATAGAATAGTGATGCAAAATGGACGTATCACGCCCTTTTCTCTCTCTTTTTCCTTTTTCTCCCCCCACTTCTCCTTCCCTCCACACTTCTCCCCTTCTCCTCCCTCCTCCTTCTCCACTCTCCGGCCACCTCCTCCTCCGGTGACCTCCTCCTCCTCCTCCACCGCCACCAACTCCGGCGACCTCCTTGTCCACCACCAACTCCGGTGACCTCCGACGACCTCCTCCTCCTCCTCCTCCACCACCACCACCAACTCCTGTGACCTCCGGCGACCTCCTCCTCCTCCTCCTCCACCACAAACTCCGGCGACCTCCTCCACCGCAAACTCCGGCGACCTCCTCCTCCTCTAACACCAAATCCGGTGACCTCCGGCGACCTCCTCCTCCTCCACCACCAACTCCGGCGACCTCCTCCTAGCCCTCCTCTAGCCACCAGCCACCACCACAACCACCACCTCCAGCTAGATCTAGATCTGGCCCGTTTTTTTTTGAAATTTGAAAAAAACTTCTGTGGCGCATATTGGCCATATGCGCCACAGAAGTTTGATATCTGGCCCGCCTTTTTTTTGAATTTTTGAAAAAAACTTCTGTGGCGCATATTGGCCATATGCGCCACGGAAGTTTGAGATTTCTATGGCGCATTTCAATATGCACCACAGAAGATAGTTATTAGTGCCAACGTATCAGTGGAGCACTAGGAAATGCGCCACAGATAGTGAAAAAAGGTACGCCACTGATAAGTTGTTTCCTAGTAGTGACACATCAAAGAAAAACAGCCCAAGCCGCAATTGTGGCCGCACAAATGTACCTGCTTACAACCCAACAGGCACCCGACGACCCTCGTGCATCTCTCCACCGCTCTGCTTTGATGAACCTCGGCATGGTAGGAGCATCTCTCACAGAAGCAGAACAAGGAACCACACGACAACCCGACAGATCACCACGCCGTCGCAGTAGCCCTCGGCAAGCGGGACACGCCCGACGATCATGATCGCCACATCGGGTCCAGTTCTTAGGGTCAGAGCCACGAAACGATGCAAGAGACGTTATTACACAACGCAGGATCGATAGATCCAGGGAAGAGTGCAACAGCCGAAGATATTACGACGGTGAAAGAGAAGATGAACATGAACTATGTGGAGCTAGTTGCTTTACCCGACGGGTTCGCAAAACTCTAGTACCAAAGGACTTTAAATTTCCTCACGATCGTCAAAAATACGACGGTCTCCAAGAGCCTGAAGCCTGGTTGGCAGATTATCAGGCAACTGTTAAATTACAGGGTGGCTCCAAAGCCACTGCAATGCAAAGTTTGCAGCTACATCTGACTGGTGCGGCATGATCCTGGCTATGACAGTTACCCGAAGATTCCATCAGCAGCTGGAACGATCTTGAGGACAAATTTATTAGAAATTTCCACTCCACATTCAAGCGACCCGCATCTTTAGAATAATTGCGAGCATGCAAACAAAAACCATGATAACCGATACGGGCTTTTATCCAGGGGTGGAACATCATAAAAAACTCGGCTAAAGCTATATCCGATGAAAGAGCAATTGACGCTTTCAATGATGGACTTCGTCGGCAAGAATTAATCGCAGAATTGGGACGAATCAAACCCAAGACAATATCACGGTTGATGGACATGGCTAACCGCTGGGCTGATGGGGAAGACACAGTACACAATAAAAGAGCCCGTTCACCCGAAGAAGACAGGGATAGACGAAATAACGACACAAGATGACGAAACAATGATGTATACACCAGACCAAGTTACGTTGCAGCCAGTTTTTCTAGAGAGGATAACTGAAGAGGTGGCGAATACAAAAGTGGGTATCGCAGTAGAAGGGATGAAGCCGACGGAAGCCAACTGCAGCAACGATACCAGCCGAAAAATCGAGACCCACCAATGTCAGCAGGGCAAATGCTAGAAGGACCTTGCAATATGCACTTCCATGTCGACTCAACAGATAAAAGGCGATCCAATCATCTCCTGAAAGATTGCCGAACATTTTTAAAGATGTAGGAGCTATGCAATGCAAAAGCAACCGAAGCAACAAACCGAGGCTACGCTACTACACCGGACTCTTTAGCCATCGGCGCACCTCCACCACCGCCGGGGCATCCGCCAGTTGGACAGCCGCAAAACACAACACACCAAGAAGACGAATATCCTAGATCAAAAGGAGCAATGTCAATGATCCAGAAAGAGCGACCCTCTAATAGGACACAGAAGCTGATCACTAGGCAAGTGAACATGGTAGTAACAACGCCACCCCTACACTTGAGTATCTCCACCGGTCAGAACAATAAATTACCTTCAGTAGAGCTGATCATCCACTCGGGTCCCTCGACCGGGTCAATCAGCGTTAATAGTGGAACCACAAATTGGCGGATTCAACCTGAGCAAGGTTTTCCTAGATGCAGGGAGCAGCATCAACCTGATCTACGCAAAAACTTTGCGAGCAAAGAATTGGTCCGTGACAAATCTAGTATCTACAGACACAACTTTTCACGGGATAGTTCCACGCAAAGCTAAAGTTCCTATGGGCAAAATCCACCTTGACGTAGTCTTCGGATCAAAGAACAACTTCAGACGTGAAAAACTGGAATTCGAAATCATGGACTGGCCATCATAGTACCACGCGATCCTGGGACGACCAGCCTTCGCTAGATTCATGGCAGTAACCCACTATGCATATCTGGTACTAAAAATGCCAACCCCCAACGGAATTATAACGGTACGAGGAAGTTTCAGCCATTCAGACCGCTATGATCGAGAATTTAACAAAATATCAGAATTCTTTGGGATGGAGACAGAACTCGGCCAGCTAAAAATAGCGGATGAATAATTACTACACGAGGGATATCCCCCCAATAAGTAGACATAAGGTGCATCAACTTCTCAACTACAAGTGACCTAGTAAAACAACCACATTTCTCTCTGGTCCGTCGTGAAAACACGGCGCCTCTAGTCGAAAGGATGGAACCTCCCATGGAAACGACATAGAGTACGATGGAGCACCTCAAGATAGAAGTCGCAAATCTTAGGATGATTCTTTAATTTTATGCATTTTATATTCAATAAAGGCCAACGGCCAGGCAAGCATGCCAAACAATGTATCTCCTTATATTCATCGTTGAATAAAGAAGTACTTCCCGCCATAAAGTTTCAAGACACACGCAGGCGCCGACAATTATGCCAAGCACGCGAAATCGTTGGGTCTTATTCGAAGGATGTCTCACACAAATAAAAAATCTCGTATAAACATACAACCTTTTTTGACAAATACAATAGCTTCATACAATATTTTTTCTAAGTACAAAGGTACACAATGAAAGAAAAACAGTTAGATAGAAAAAATTATAAAAAATCCTCGTATGCCTCTAGGCACCTCCGGACAATCCTAATCGCGGGTCTGTGGGCGGTAGCATAATGTGACGCCATATTAACAAGATCACCATCAGAAGGGGGAGGCAACCCTGATGAGACAACATCCAAATCCAGCGCTGGATGATGCGCGTGCACCCAAGAAAGTGCAAGTTTGGCACCCGCCATAAGCTGAAGCTTCATGAAATGATGAATCCTTCCACCCTATCGAAACTTCGCAAGCAAATCAGCTAAACTCTGAGGCTGAGGATCCCAAGGAAACATGGCATTGTAAACAATGGCCAATGATCTGCGGTAGCACTCGACAAACTTCTCCACCTCGGATACACCGTCCAGAAGCAAAGCCACGGCATAAGCATGATGGTGGTCAGTACAAAATTCCATCTCGGAATTTTGGCAAGCAGACACAAGAGCTTGGATTCGATTGCACAGACATTGGGTTTCCTCCCTCTCGCAAAATCGAATGCCTAAAAAAAGAGAGAAAAATTGATATCCCGCAAAAGGGAGCAACACAAAGTAACGAGAAGAACTTACACATCACCTTCTCACTCGCCCCGGAAATTTCCTCCAAGAATTATGCTTCACGATCAAGGGCCTGGCACGTTTTTGACTGAGCAACATCCACCATTGATTGAATAACCCGGAGTTTCCCTTCATGTTTTTTCACCTGCTCAATTTTTTCAGCATACAACGGCGGGTCCACTTTGCGTACAATGGCAGTATCGGTTGCACCCATTCCAGATGAGGATGGGATTGCATACGACGTCTGGGCAGGAGTAGGGGGAGCCGCCGGATCATTCAAAATATGGCAAGGCACATGAAAAATACAAAGATTTCAGCATATAGAGGGTGATTCATATACAAAGATCTTTTCCCATCAAAAGAGAGCACTCAACAATAGGATAAGTTAAAGTTCATTACAATAGTACCACAAGACACACGGAAAACTACAAAACAAAACTACGGAGCTGATTTCTCCAAGGACAAAGTTGCACTAGCGGAAGGAGCACTACCTATAGGAATAACAGGCGTCTCAACCGAAGAGGGGGCAGCAACCGAAGAAGGAGCACTAGTTGGAGAAGGGGTAGCTGACTTCTCCTGGCCCGAGCGTATGACCAAAAGTAACCGAGAAAACTTCTTGGCCTTCTTAATAAAAGGCTTCAAATCAACTGCTTGACCTTTGGAAGTGACCGGGACAGAGGAGCTAACCTTCTGCCAGTCGACTTTCTCGCCATGCGCCATTTCTAATGCCATCGAAGTCTCCGTGCCACTCTTCGACTACGTCATGCTATAGCCAACAAGAGGGCTTGGATCAGCATCAAAGATAGCGCCAAGGTCATTCAAGTCAGCCGACACTTCCTTCGATGGAAAAACTTCGGCATGTAGGCTCTTCAAAGCACAACGTGAGCAGACAAGGAGGTTGCGCCCACGAATGTTGTTAGCCTCCAAAATGCTAACAACATCCGATAAAGGATCGACCTTATCTTCATCCAGCAACAAATTTTGGGCTGTCAGTTCTACACATATAAAAAGGGGGATAAGAACAAAGAGGCGAAAAAACAAAATGCGGACTAAATCAAAAATTCTCCCTTGACAACACAAAACTTACGAGTTAAGGGAGCATTGAGGGTCTAACCGCTTCCGAAGATTTTCATCTTGGGTAGCAACTTGTTTGGCCTTCTCTTCGGCATCAGCGTTAGCTTTTTGCTTGACCTCCTCCAAAGCTTTCTCGGCAACCCGAAGTTTGGCCTCCATATTGTCAGCACGCTTCATCGCTTCATCCTGGATGACCTCGGACTCTTTGATAGCGATTGAACAATCAGAGAGTAATACAAAAACTCAGGAAAAAGGGAGGGATGTGGAAGAGTGCAAATTCATAAAAGATGAAAATATACCTTTCAGACCTTCGGCTTCATTACAGATCTTGATGAAGTGAGAGGCCATATCAACCATCTCACGCATCACAGGCTGCGAAGAAGAACATCAGGAAAAACAAGCAAAGGAGAAACCATGGCCAAACTCAAAGCACATATACACTTACGTCTTGCATATCCACCTCGACAGGGCTTTCAGATATCACCACGCCTTTACCAGTTGATTTTCTTTTTTTTGCAGCGGCGGTTTAAGATAAGTGGCAACATCTTTTTGGATAATTTGACCCGCAGGAGATGCATGCAAATCCTTTGGGTAAGTGGGTAGCTGTGGAGACCTTGCAGAAGGACGGGCAACATATGTACCATGAGGAGATAGGGGAGGATCTTCCCCGTCATCGCCACTACAAATATAAACGCAAAAATCTCAAAACGACATGCTCATCCGGAAAAACAATGAAAATGCAGTAAGTACTTACGAAGAAACGTTCTGCGTAAAGTGGAACAGATTCATCTGGGGATGAGCCGATGAAACTAGGATGGCACGCAAAGGCTTTGGGCCAGTGGAGTTATCCGAGTCTTCAATCGTCTCTGCAGCGTTAGGAAGTTTTCTTTTCTTGCCAACGGGCGCCACGCGAAAATCTTCAGAACGAGCCGATGGAAGTGACGGCGTCCCCGATGAAGATTCTGCGGCTGCCGTTTCCATCTCCTCATCAGAAGCAGCCCCAGTCATAGGGAAATCGTCGGATGCGGAAGGATCGGCGAGAAGCTCACCGCTTTCAGGGAGAGGAGGAAGGCAAGACATATGATCATAATCCTGCATATACGGAAGACCAACAATCACAAAGAAGGACAATTGTAAAAGAACAAAAAGCACAGATGAAAAAAGAGCAAAAAATCAAGGAATTTACCTCGGGAAGGCGTTTCTTCTTGCCAAAAGGCTCTACGCGGCAATTGGAGGGGACCGAATTTTAAATTAAACTTTTCTTGGTCAGGGTTGTGAAATTCCAAACCCTCTTTTCATAGACCTTGAGGGTAAGATCATCCCGTGAAATCCTCATCGGGTCCTTCTTGCTAGTATATGCCCACATACCAGAAAGCCTGGCCTGTAGAGGCTGCGCATGGATCCGCAAGAAATACGTCAGAATTTGAAGTCCCGGCAGTTCCTTGCCAACCTCACGCCGCAGTTTGGAAATACAGGTAAGAAGGGGTTCAATCTCCATCATTTCTTCGGGAGTAGGATGCTGGTCTCAAGAGTCAAGTTTGCGACAAGGGTTTTTGGGGTCAAAGGGGGCTAAGCCGAAAGATTGACCCTTGACTGACTGATCCTTGACATAAAACTACTTGGTTTTCAACCCTTCGACGTAATCAATGATCTTAAAATCAAAATAATTTACATCAGATCGAACAAAGAAAATGACGCCACCAACGTCATGGACAATGGTGTCGGTGGCATTCCGACGAACATAGAAGAAGTACTTCCACAATCCCCAATAGGGATGGATCCCGAGGAAGCATTCACAAAGAGTAACAAAGCATGCGACGTGAAGGATAGAGTTGGGCGTGAGCTGATACAGTTGCACGCCATAGACGAAAAGGAGACCACGAAGGAATTCATGGACATGGAGAGAGAGGCCGCAGAAAAGAAAGGAGAGAAACATTACCCTCCAACCCGATTTGGAGATTGGAGCAGCTTCATCCCTAGGGAGCTTGAAGGCGCCCTCCTCTAGATGGCTGGAGTTCCGCGCCTCATGCAACTCCCGTGTAGTGCACTTCGAAGGGGCCCATCCGACAGCCCTCTTCCTGGTGGCCTTGGCGGCCGTGGTGGAAGTCCCCACCATGCTCTTGCCAATGGTGGTGGAGGAGCAGCACTAGCACGCGGAAGAACAGCCGGAGTAGGCGAGAAAGACAGAGGAAGGCAAGGGTGCAAGGAAGAAGATGAAGCTAGAGAAGAAGGGGGTAAAAAGTAGTAAAAAGAATCCCTTCCCTTTATAAAGAGCAAAGGTACACAGACCGTTCGATGTAAAATCGAACCGTCACAAACACACACGATGGTGACACGTGTCCATGGATTCCTTAAAGGAAAAAACCTTAAGAAGTTATTACTGTGGTAAAAAACGAAGAGCCTCGCACGACGCCTTGATCTTCGTGCGGAAAAGGGGACATGTAGTCAAAAAACTCCACTGAACACGCTACCCACGCGTCATCATTACCGCTGCACGGTCCCACGTTCGAAACGTCCCATCACGACGTGTCTCTGGGAAACTACCACACAAGATTCTTCATCAGTGACATCATACAATGGAAATCACAAAGGAAATTGCTGCATCACAAAAAGATACAAAGATCTGAAGAAAAAATTTAAAAAAACTTTTTTTTGGTGAAAGAAAATTTCTCGGTAAAAGAACCTAAGACTACAATTGAATACAAAATATTTTGATTGTAGCCTCGGCGGCTACTCCTATCAGGAGAGCTAGCCGCGCAGCCCACAAAAAATCAAAGGAATATTGGTGAAACGGATATGGCATAAGTTTTCGAGCCTATGTCCCGATAAAATACATCCAAACATAGCCTCGTGGGCTACTCCCATCAGGAGCGCTAGCCGCGCACCTGACGAAGAAAAAATAAACAAAGTATCATTGAAAGATTACTCCTATCGGGAGCGTCTACAGAAACAAGTCAACCGACAAAAGTTGAATATTGAAATCTTGGATTGCACTCAACGCGACAAAACTCCAAATGCCATGTCTAAAACATGAAGGTAAGACCCCATGATTCATTCTATGCGCCCTAGTAATCGTACAAGAATACGGTCTGCCAATAATATATCCGTATCAATGATACGATGAAAAATCCCGACGAACGCGTTGGTCATCCGATAAAATAGAACTAGAATTCAGTATTCGATAAGACCTCAGCGGCTCGAACTGAATTACGCTAGTTATAATTCCAAATTCAGGCCTGGGGACCTAAATTTGATGTAGGTCAACAAAGTTTTTGCCCAGGAGCACTTACCCGATTCCCTATAAAAACCAAAACAATAGAAACAGATCAGAGTAAAGAAAAACTAAAAATATCTTTGAGACTCAACCAGAATCTACGATTCAGGTAGAATCTCGGGGGCTACTGACATAGGTACGTCTACTCGGGTGCTTATGATTCATCACCCTGGTTGCGTAAAGGCTCACGGCCCATGAAGATTCAAGATGATAACCCAAGAAGTATCCGATGAATTAGTTGTAAAGGAAACATGAACCGACGATATGTTGGAGTTGTAATCATACATATATAACCTATCCGTATACGGCTTTGAGACCCGGCCTATTATATATGGACCAGGAGAAGCCTATGAGAGGATACCCGAAAAACCCCCAAGCAATCTGTAATAGTGCTATTCATCAAGTATTCAGGTGAATTCGACTCCCTTGTTTGCCTGATATCCGACGAAATCCATAACGTTCTCTTTTTCGCAAAAACCTAAGTCCATCATCATGGGCATTGCCGAGGTTACCCCTCGTCAGGTACCGTCTGGGACTTAGATATTTTTGGACCGGCCGCAAAATGTGCGCTCCAAGTGAGACTACAGGTTTACAGATATATTTGGGCCGACGATGAAAATTGCATGCGTGAGGCCCACCTTTATCCTGGTTGGTGTCTCCAACTGGGACTAAAAGTACCTTTAGTCCTGGTTGGAGACACCGACCGGAACTAAATGGGCTCACACCTGCCCTAGCCTACCGCAACCCCTTTAGTCCCAGTTGGCTCCAACCGGGACTAAACATCCGTTTGATCCGGGACTAAAGATGGATGTGCCCGTGCGGCATCCTAGCCGTTGAAACCGGGACTAATGCTCACATTAGTTCTAAGCAAACACGTTCAGGACTAAAGCTCCGGACGGAAGGCCCATTTTCTACTAGTATACCGAACTACCGATTAGTAATTAAGGTACGAGTTTTTGTGTTATTTGTCCATCCAAGAAAAAGAACACAAGCTGTCCTGGAACTTTGAGTTCATAATATAAACTTTACAAATGGTTAGAGATGGGGAGTTAGGAGCGAATACCCCTATTGGAGCCCGGGCTCGGTTAGCCCGGTTCTTTTTCGTCACGACTCTCAAAATCTGAATTCAAAAGTTTTAAAAATTTGGAAACAAATACCTGCACGTAGAAAACTACGTGATCTATCGTCGTGTTCATTTGCAGATCAAAAGACTTTATATTTTAGGCTCGGAAGAAATAACAAAATCGCACAAAAAGACAAAACGTCCACATTAGTACACCGTGGGACACTGGTCACTGAGGACAAAAACTCATTTTGTCATTTTTCCTTAACCTAAAATACATAATATTTTGAGCTAAAAAATTACACTATACTAGATCACATGGTTGGCTACATGCTACTATTTTCGCCCGGGTTTAAAAAAAATTAGAATTCAAACTTTTCAACAGCACAAAAACGTTCTCACTCGAGCTCGGCCTACAATACGCCACTCTCAAGTTAGGAGCCTATATTTTGCCAAGGCCAGCTTGGCAGATTTTACAAACTCTATTTGTTAACTTGTTTTGCTACTTGAAAAGGTTTTACTTCAAAAAATACCAGAATGAATCATGTTTTTCGGTAGAACATGTGGTCAGTCTCACTTTAGTGTCGCCTTTGCTATTTTAGCACCAATATTTGATGTCACTAAATAGGATATGGAATACCATACATTGAAGTTACATAATTACGTAAAATTATATTTATATGAAATTATCAAAATTTAGTGCCTCAATTTGCGTATTGCACCGGGACCCGAAATTTCTGAAGACGGCCCTGATTAGTAATACTACAATAGAATCATGAAGAACTGTCATGGCCCACATTTGTGGTGCTCATATATGGACTTTTTCTATAACAAACGTGGTTATTAGTTTAGAATATAATGTCCAGTTTATTCTTGAACTCTTTCTTGAGCCCATCGGCGAAGCAAGTCACACCAGTGAAGCCGTTGTGACTAGGCTTGCGGTTACTTGTCCAACAATGCCGGTTACTAGACTTACCAGCAAGGGACGGAATATATACTAATTTTTTATTGAATATTTCTGCATATTGATTTGAATATTATAAATATTATACATTATTCATTAAAACGTCAAAGTTTACTTGCAAATACCAGCCATTATAATCCAATAACCTGGCAGATATCGGAGGGCTAACCATGGAGGCGGTAAAACTCCTTGTCCGGCCTGAAATTTTGATTGTGATACAAGACAATGAAAACCAACATAGATATAAGCAACTAAACGATGGAAATCCACTGGTTTAAGAGCTTAAGCGTCAGATTTAAAATTCCAGGGAGTTGAATTTATCAAAAGTTCAGGGGATAACTGGACCCCCCATTAGTTTACATGAAAATAGATCAATTGGTGTTCAAACGTGTAAGGCTACTTGTGTGAGACAGAAATTTTGTAATTATTGGGTTGCATGCAATATAAGTTTATCCAACCCTAGATTGTTGAGAAATACATAACACTATATTTCAATCCTCGGGTCATATATATGCCAGCTGCTTCATGGCTTAGACGTCGGAATGAAGTATGTAGGCCACAAGAGTAAGTCACAGTAGGATGCATACAGACATTTGCATCCAAACTAGAGCATTATTTTGTAGAAGAATAGGTATAGTGATCTGCAACTTTGCCAAGGCAGGTCGGTACACAGAAAGAAACTCATCTAGTACAAGAGCCATGACGTAGCAAGCTATGCTTGTCGTGAATCATTATTTGCACCGATGGGAACTTTTGGTATGAAGTTAGTTCTATATTTGTATGATATGGAACATAGTTTGTTTACTCTTTGCTCACCTTGAAGAAGTGTTCTGTGTTGTCTACCCACTGTGTGGTACTAGGTTTTTTGTTCATACGTTATTTTTTTGGACCTAAACAAACCTTATTACAGGTATTATAAAAAACATACTGGATTGGAACAAAGATCTTAGCAAAGACAAGGACCAAAACGGCTGCACCCCTCTTCACTTTGCCGTATTGATCCAACATGAACCATTCTTTCGGATATGTTACATTCGCTTCCCCAATATATGGTTTCCATTGGTAAAAGTGAGAACATGGCATATACTTGATGCTAACCCATCTGCAGCATATCAACCAAATAATCATGGTTTTTTTCCTATTCACCTTGCTGCCGGGGTGAATGGGATGATCGCCATCCGTATTCTGCTCAAAAGATGCCCTGGTTGCATGAATCTTCATGATAACGAGGGAAGGTCTTTTCTTCATATTGCTGTCCAGTCCAAAAGCCTTCGTGTAGTAAGATATGCTTGTCAAGAATCAATTTTTGCACCGCTAATGAACGCTCGGGACAACGAAGGCAACACTGCTCTACACATAGCTGTGGAGGTTGGAGATCTATCCGTTTTCTGTACTCTCTTGGCGAATCAAGAAGTGTTCTTAAATTTATGGAATAACAAGAATCAAACTCCAATGGATCTAGCAATTATGAAAATTGGTAGATCATACAAATGGGTAAATATCTAGCTTCAGCTCTTCCACTCATGTTTCCCACTAGTTTACGAAGTACAAAGATGTTACTATGTAGTACCAACTTTCTACATTTTTGTTTATTTCCTTCAGTGTCTTTCTTGTTAATCTTTTTGCAGAATCCGGAGAGTGTGATATACAACACACTTGCAACAGCTGGTGGTCGGCCTGCCTTCTTATTTTCAAACCGTCTTCGACACATTTCCAAATCAGCAGGAAAACCAAATCCAGAGCATGACGAGAAACAGTCAGCTAAACTGACAGATTCAACCCGTACACTTGGAATTGGCTCGGTACTCATCGCATCGGTGACATTCGGTGCGACATTCACTGTAGTTGGAGCGATCAAAGCTGCCGACAATAGCAGCGGTGGCAAAACAACAATTTCCTTTACGTGGTATTTCAAAGCGTTCATGATCGCAAACACATTGGCTTTCATCTCTGCCACACTAGCTACAATTGGCCTTATGTTCTCCGGTATACCGATGGTTAAATTGCCAATCCGCTGGAAGCATTTCGAGACATCTATGAACTTTGCCATAGCTTCGCTCATTTGCTGGGCTGTTGCCTTTGCAATAGGCGTATATATGGTGCTGGCCCCGGTTGGTCGTACAACTGCTATTGCCATAAGTGCCAGCACTCCTATTGCGGTGATTTTCTTCTTATTTATCCGAGAGTTTCTAAGGACAGCTGTCATCATACCTCCACTGCGTGCCAGAAGAGGGATTATCTTTTGCTTGTCTGCTCTATGGATCGAATATTTTAGATATTGAGTTTTGGCTGCTCTTCGACTGGGAAACATTTAGGAAGCCGACACTTATACACAAGTAACGCAATGGAACAGCTATCAGGTGCTTATCTGCAATCACTTCTATCCCGAGCTAAGAAGTTTAACTACAACTTTGATTCCATTCTATGCATTCATTTTAATTAGTATATGAAACATGTATTACTAGTTTTTTCCCAAGTTTATTTCTGCACATTTTATTGGTCGTCTAAAATGTGTGGTAAATAATTATATGTACTGATTGATATCCTCGTAATGTGTTAAACCATATCCATTTATAAGAGATACTGAATTTTGGCCACTTCGTTCTATTTCAAGCACAGCTCTCCTTGACTAACGAATCTGCAAATGTTTGAGATGAGAAAAACTATAAAAGAAAGGCTAATTCAGGGAAGAGGATGGTCTTGATCTTCTTGGTCTTGATCGATGGGTGCACCTGCTTTAGTGCTTGTGCATGCGTGTATGGTGTTCGAAGTTACGTGCACTACAGAAAATAGGTTAAATGTTGACGTCCATTTATGTATGCACGCGGCCAAAGTACGTATGACGATGACTTGTGTGCCGACAGCTGCTGTTGGCTTACCCTATGCCGATCGCTTTAGGCCGTAGGGATATGAACGTTTTCATGTAGTGGTACTAATGCGCGAGTTTAATAGGTGGATCTGAGTATTGCATGGAATGCGTTTGTGTATGAAAATTTGTAGATGGGATTGTGGCGTTGTGGCCGTAGGAGTCGTCTGCGTGAGTTTGGATTGGAGAGCTCGAACCATACCTGGCCAACGGGCCAGCCCGCGGCACGGTACGGCACGGCATGTCGCCAGCTTAGCGGGCCAGGAACGTCATGGCCTACCACGGCACACTAAGTTAACGGGCCATGCTGTGCCGGCACGTGGGCCTGACCCCAAGGCCTAGGCACGGCCCCTCGCCTTACCGTGCTGGCCCGCGGCACGCTAAGCACTATTGGGTCGGTTTGACCCGTAGTGCCTGTTTTGGCCCAAATTACTTAAATTTTTTTAAAAAATCGTAAAAATACAGAAAAATAAAAAATATGTCTAACTATTTTATAGTGTAAAAAAGAGCTTTGTTAGTAGATGCCTCATTAAAACCCTCCACCCTAGAAGGAAAAAGAGTACAACTCGCTCAAAAAGAAATAGAAAATTACAACTAATTAGTTTCTTGCGTCTTGCTTCACTTGAAAAGCGATGTGGCGATGCAGATGGCCGGTTCCACTCCCTATTGCATAAACGAATATCTTATTGTATCGTTTGCACGTAGCTCTTCTCTTTTAGACACCATCCTCCTCAAAGGCTTCATTGTCGAAGTGCTCCCACACAGCCAACCTAGGCCTAGGAGCAGCTGGAGCACCAACTCTGAATCCTGGAGCATCCATATCTAGACTCTAGAGGTAAGTATTGTGAAGCTAATGACTTGTAAATAGCTTGTGACCTTGTGTTGGTGGAAAATATGATGGGTGGGCTGCTCTATTTATAGCACAAAGTAGCACATCTGGCACAAATGGGCCTTTGTTGGCACACGGACATGTATGGCACTAATGTGCCTATGTTGGCACGTTTGGAGGCAAAGTGTCATGTGGGATAAAAATTAAGCTTTATTATTTACTGCCTCATTAAAACCCTCCATCCCTGGGAGGAAAAAAGAGTACAGCAGGCTCTAAAAACAGTAAGAAAATTACAAAGACATTAAGAAAATTACAAAAACAATAAGAAAACTACAACTATCCTATTCTTCTTCCTCTTCATCAATGTCAACATTTTCGAACGCGGCAACTAGATCTTCGTCCACTGTAGTGTGTTGGGCTCTCCGTTTGGCTAGTTCCCCATATTTCACGGCCATTAGTGTTCTCACCATATCCGGGGTTAGACTAGTTCTTCTCTCATCAAGTATCCTTCCAGCTAGACTGAAAGCGGACTCTGACGATACTGTTGAGACAGGTACCGATAGCACATACTTAGCTAATATGGAAAGCACATGGTATGAGATCTTGTGTGCATTCCACCACTGCAATTTGTTCAAATCTTCATCCTCCTCATGTGGGATCTTGTCGCAGTTGAGGTACTTATCTAACTCCCCGCCACCTAACACCGTCGATGATGATGACGGTGTCGAAGAGGAGGCCGAAGAGGAAGAACCAAATATCTTGTTCCACGCTCCTTCGCTCTTGCTTGTAGTTGGTGCTTGTGGAGGCCGTTGGTCCCAAGTCGTGTTGTACTTTAGTTCGTACTTACCGAAAACTTCCGAAAGCTTGTCATGCACATTAGTAAAATAATTGGAATAATCTAGATTCACGGCTACACCTAAGACTTCTAGAGCACCACCAAGCCCGTCTAATTTGGCCTTAGGATCCAAAATAAATGCAAATGCATATAGAATTGGAATTTCACTCCAATATTTCAAATATTTAAGTTTCATTTTAGAAACAGCTTCACGTAAAATAAAATCATTTTCCCATTGGAGGTGTTGAGCAATATCTAAAATATGATGCACCATTAAAGGAGCCGTGGGATAATAAACACCAGACAAAGATACAGTTGTTTCGTAAAACAACTCCAAAAACTAGTTAAGAACTAAAATAATGTGCCAAGTTTTTTCAGTGAGAAGTGGTAATCCATCATCAATTTTGTAGGTTTGATTAATAAAGCTGGAGAAATGATCCTCGTGAGCGAGGAGTGCATTAATCATTAGATATGTAGAGTTCCATCTAATTTTCATGTCTAAATGAAACCTATGAAAATGTTTACCCCAAGCCTTGCAAAACCTCCTATAGTCCTCAATTCGACCATTCGCAGAATTCATAAAGGAAATTGCTATGTGTAATTTCTCAAGTTATGGGTGCAAGTTCTTCAAAACAATTTTAGCAATCGGATTAATTGTATGGCAAGCACAACGTTGATGTAGTAAAAACGATTGAGCATATGTGCAAAATACAGGACCAAGGGTATTCATTGCATTAGTATTTGATGAAGCCTTATCCAAAGTTACTGCAAAGATCTTGTCCGTGAGACCAAGGTTGTCCACAACTTTGATTATAGCTTCAGCAATATTATCTCCAGTATGTTCAACATCAATTAATTCGAATCCTATGATTCGTTTTAATATTTCCCAGTCTTGGTTAACATAATGAGCAACCACACTAATATAGTCTTGATTAACCCTACCGCTCCAGATATTAGATGTTAAAGACACTGAAAAAGTGCATGTAGTAAAATCATCTTTTACTTGCTTAAGTCTCTCTTTGCATAATTTTTTCATGTCCCTAGATGTGGTTTGTCTAGAAACAGGAGTGAAAGTAGGAGTATGGAATTTTCGAATATATTTGATGAAAGCGGGAGATTCACCAAAATCTAGAAGTAAATCATTCGGAGCAATTAACTTGCAAAAACCTTTTCTCTGTTTGTCTTGGTCATAGACGAAATTACGTACCGTACCGTCGATGGCAAATCCTATCCACGTCTGGATCATCGCGGCTTGTTCATCCTTGTTCTTGTGTGAGGCAATGTGCCTCGACATGTGGCCGGTTCCTCCTTTGCCCCTGTGGACATTGGCTTCTCGCAGCCAGGCCACTTGCATATAGCTCGCAGCTTCGTGACACCATCTTCCTCATATTCTTCTTCGTCGAAGAAATTCCACACCGCTGAGGTTTTTTTTACGCCTCTTGGTACCGGTGGTGGTGCTGGAAGTGCTTTGGCTGGTGGAAGATTGTTGAGAGGAATGTGAAAATGGAGGAACTTGGGACGAGTGTGCAAAATGCGGACTTTGTGTATAGTCGGTGTGGGGATTGACGAGAGGGCTCATAGGAGGGGCGTAGGAATTATACTAGGAGGGATCAATGCCGAAGTCAGTCATGCCAAATAAAAACTGCTGGTTGGGGGGGGGGGTTTGGATCAGCCATGTTTGAGTGTGGGAAATGAGAGGGGTGAGATGGTCTATTTATAGCGAAAATTTGACATAATTCCGACAAATATGCCCACTCCAACGGCCAAAAATTCAAACATATACCTAATTAGGACAAAACTACCCCTAAAAAGAGACAAACAGTCTCAAAAAGCAGACGCCACCTCACCTGCTCCTCCTCCCTGGCCGGACGTGCCGCCCGCCCCAGACCTCTCTAAACGTGCCGGCATCGATTCAAATTTGAATCCATGCGCGCTGCATGATGTGCGTGCCGCCCCGCTCCTGGAGTGTTGTGTACCGTGCCGTGCCACTGGGCATCGTGCCATGCCGGGAACGGCCCACCTCTTAACAGGCCGTGCCGTGCCGGCACGTGGGCTCGGGGTGGCGGCCCAGGCACGGCCCCAGCCGGGTCACTGGCCGGGCACGGCCCGTTAAGCCATGTGTCGGGCCGGCCCATGGCTTGTCGAAGCCCGCGTGCTACATGCCGTCCCGCGTTCGGCACGGCCGTTGGCTAGGTATGGCTTGCACTGTGAGCAATCTCTCTCTCCGGTCTCTAGGGACGTGTTTGGTTGCCCCGATTCCCGTTTCTTGCATTAGCGGGAGAAAAAATAAGAGCGTTTAGAAGCTCACAAAGGAAAAGAATCTTGCATCTACGAGAAAGGGCACGATATTTAAATCACCTAGAAACAGGCTCCGTGGAAACGCCGCAATCCAGCGTTCCTCTGCGTGCAGGATCTGGGGAAGAACGTGGCTTCTCCCCGGATGCAAGACCACTTCTCCAGAGCAACGTAGACAAATTTCTTAATCACCTAGACTAATTCCTCTCCTGCCTCAAGATCTGGGTGCTTTTCCCGACGCGGTCGCCGCCGGATTGGTTGGGTCGCAGCTCTCGCCGGCGGAGGAGCGGGTGGGCGTCCAGGAGCACGAGTTCAAGTACGCGCGCATCTCCGCCGACGACCGCTAGAGCCAGATCATCTCGTGCGCGCGCGGCGAGAGCATCCTGCGGCGTCGCCGGTAGTCGTACGTACGTTGTGAAGGTGGAGGCCCAGACGCCGTCGCGCTGCTCGCGTTCAAGTCGGCGCGCGCCGGCCATGGCACCGCCGCGCTGGATTCCTAGATGGCGTCCTCTGACCCGCGATCAATTCGCCCTATGCTTTGCTAATTCAGACATGGACCGCTGGGTATCGTATGCTTCTTGTGACATGAACGCGGCCGATTTGGAATGTTGGAGCTAGCTAGCTAGCGGTGCGTTCCGGGTGCTTGCTCTGATTGATGACACATGCATTCCGGGTGCTTGCTCTGATTCAGCCTGAATTCAAACCAACATCATCACCTCCAGCGCAGCGCAGGGTGAATTCGGGTTGATGGTGTTGGTTTGACCTGCGCGGGCGCGTCCGTGCACCTCTCCGACTCGTTCCTCGGCCGCAAGGGCTCACTGGTGGTGCTCTGCTCCTCAACGCCGTCGTCGGCCTCCTCACCGCCGTGCTGTCCCCAAACTACTGGATCTACGCCGTGCTGCGCCTCCTGACAGGCTTCAGCACCAGCAATGTTTGGCTTCTGCTCCTTCGTCGTCGCAATGGAGCCCATCGGGTCCTCACACCGCGGAACCACCGGCGTATCAACCATGTACTTTTTCTCCAGCTCCTCCGTGTCGAGCACCGACACGGAGTCCACGCGCCGCTGTCGCAGCCCTCCGCCGTCACGGCGCCAGCCGGAAGAACTCGTCCCCGCAGAGGGTGCCAAACTCCACGAGGATGGGGACGGGACCGGTGAAGTTGTTGCCGGCGAGCACCGGGTGGCAGAGGGGTCCAGGGTCGAGGAGGCGGGGGAGTCTACGGTGAGCGCGCGCTCGAGCTCGGCGAGCAGGCTGGAGAATGCGTAGGCCGACGGAACAAGAACCAAACACCAAGCAGTTATTAATAGAGGTTAGAGGTGAGAAATCATCCATGACGTACGAGAACCAAACGACCGAGTTTTGCTTCCCAAGACTAAATATAGTCTACCAAACACTAAGGCCATGTTTTTGCGAATTACCTAATAGTTTTAGTGTAGGCAACCAAATAAGCGGCAGAAGTTGGCCCAAGTCACGTTTCCACTCAGCCCGGCTCCATGGAGAAGATCTAGATGCCAAACACGCCCTAGATGCCAGAGCTCCGCCTCCGGCTGGGTGTGATGGTTCCGCCTGTCTTCGGCTGCTATTCCCCTCCCTGATATTTACAGGCACGAGGTAGGGCCCCGTCGGCAGTTCTAATTTGGGCGGTACTACGCGTCCTCGTGAACAAAAACGTCGAATCACCCCGGTGGACAGGCTCACAGATGTCTTAAAAATACCCCTAAACCCGATTTTGTTGCAAAATATTCTGTTTCTTTGGGCATGTACAAAAAATATGATATGCAATATGTCATTTTTGTCTTATCTTCAGCGATAGATATCCCTAAATATGTGGTGAGACATATCATGCCAAAAGATCATCTCTTAGCTAAGAGAAAGCAGAGGTTTTATTTTGTTCCTCACTCCTCCAAATCAGCAATCATCCTACATGGTATTGCTAAGATAAGACTAAGATAAGACCATTGTACATGTCCTAATACAAACTTCCCGTCTTTGCTACATTGTAGCAAAAAAAAATATCTCCCACAAAACACAAAAGAAAAAGGTTGGCCTCACGCGCACTGGCAGAGCCGGCGGAAACAGAGAAAGAAGGGTGCTAACTTACTAAACACAAATATCCGCTTATTTGCAATCAAAATTCACCATAGCAATATAAGAGTGTTTTTTGAGGCACCATGTTGATCCATATCATCTAAATTATATTAACCATTAGATCTGTTCCTTACGGCTAAGATTTTATAAGATGAGTTGTACGCTATTTTTTAGCCTGTCACGTAAAAGTCTAAGCAGCATTAATGAGAGAGTACATATGTTAGGTTCCAATCCAGTTTGTTGACATGTTTCTTATCGTAGAAACAGGACATGCGCTCTAAGGAAGGAACCTTTTCATATCATAGCTGACGAGCCGTTTAAGGCCATGAATCAATTAGTGGATTGATTTAATTACCAGATTAATAGACCACGTGAAAGTACATACGGCTCCAACAAGCCACAAGTCCCTCTCATATACGATTAGTTTTTCCATATACGCGTTCAACCTCCCCATGGATACGACCGGATGAACCTTGCATCCATGGATACGACCGGATCGGACGAGTCTTCATGCACACCTCCATGGACCGCTGCATGTTGACTCTATCCCATCCATGCAGATCCATCGAAAACTCCCTGTGATATGCACGTATGCCATACAACAAGGAGATTGGTACAAGGTCGATCGAAGACTAGGCCTGCATGCAGTCCGCTGATAGTATATATCACATGGTCCCTCTTTATCAAAAAATAATGTTCATTCTTCTGCCTATATAGAGATTTCTGCAAAATGGGTATGCTTACTAGATCAACTATTAAGAACTTATTTTCTTCTATACAAAACAGCAAAGATGTTCTTTTTGTACTTTCTTTCATATGCATAGCTTCTCCGACAGACTATGACATAGCTATATGTGTCTTTTCATGGGGAGTTTAGGTGATGTTATCATGACTCGGACTCAAATCGGACTATTCTCTGTCCGGTCAGCTTATCATGTTGAATGGGAGCATCAACAGGGACACAAATTGACTTGAACGTCTAGAATAGGATCGGCGGAGGTTAATCCAGTTTGGAAAAAATTGTGGCGACTCAAAGTACCAGCAAAAATCGAAATTTTCAACTGGAAGGCTTTGCATAGAACCCTACCGTGTAGATCGATATTGGAAGACCGCCATATCAAAGTATCAGCACAATGTCTAGTTTGCTTTAATGGAGCGGAAGATATCAGACACGCGTTGTATACCTGCGATTGGACGGCGAAAGTGTGGAAAGCACTTGGATTGCAAGAGTTGATTAGAGAAGCGTTGGCTTATGACAGAGCAGGATCGGTGTCCCTGGAGCATCTTATTGGTCTTGATCGCCAGTATTGGGACAACCAGACTTGCAAACTATGTTTACGGTGGCCTCTTGGTACATATAGTGGGAACGACGACAAATTGTGAAAGAAGAAAAGCTACAGACTCCTCAAAGAACAGCTATGTCTATAACGATTCTAACTTCAAACTATCTAGCAGCGGCGAAATCAAGAGGTGGAAGCGGAATACGGCGGCACAGTTGGGAGAAACCGTCCAAAGGAGTAATCAAGCTAAACGTTCATGCAGCTTTTGAAGAACGAACAAAGACTGGTGCTCTGGAACTGTTCTTCGAGACTCAAAAGGAGTTTTCTTAGCATATAGTTTTTTTTTCGAAATGGGGAGCGGAGCCCCGACCTCTGCATCGAGCGATGCACACAACCTTTATTTATTATTAAAACCATAATGTTTGGCAAGGTCATTACAAAAACAGACAAATTGGAACCGTCAAAACAAAACAGCGAGCAAAAACGATAATTGTATCGCCAGCTCCCCAACGAGATCTATCAAACACCTATCTACCTGTTTCGACCTTGCCCAATGGTCACTCACACTATTGCATCTCCCCAAGAGAAGCTGGAGCACCTTGGCGCGGCGACTCGAACTCAAGCAAAAGGATCCCTAGAACCACACAGCATATCCATGGAGCGACGCCCACGCACACGCTCCGGATGTCGCTCCCTTCACTATCTTCCACCAACCATCTTCAGCGTGTAGATCGATGTGCGGACTCTTGACACAGCAGCCACCGACACCACCGCGGTGCCAAGCAGCACCACACCCCCCGTGCGCTAGCCTCTCCACCTTTCCTACCACTTCCATCCAACACTGCTCCACAGGAGATGCTCCCAGTAGAGAAGGCGGTACCGACACCATAGCACCACCATCGCCCGACCCGAAGATCTTAGGGTTTCCCCCAGAGTAGCACGATTGAGGTCGACAAAAGGTGCACGGCGATGTCTTCATCAAGCTAACGACCTGGTAACGCCGCTGATGACCCACAAGTATAGGGGGTGTATCGCAGTATTTTCGACACAAGGGGAGCCAAAGAATATTTATCAGCCTTAACAACTGAGTTGTCAATTCAGCTGCACCTAGAAACAATCTTGCTCACAGCAGTTTATCAGTAGCAACAGTTTTGTAGTAGGAATAGTAAAGTAACAGCAGTAGTAAAGCAAAGACAGTAGTAACAAAAGCAGTAAACAGTGAGATTCGAGTGCGGTAGGTATAGGGATGGATGGACGGGCGTTGCATAAACAAGACAATTCACATAGCGATCAGAACATAGGGCAATTGCAGATAAATAAGATAAAGCATCCAAGTACTAGACAATTCTAGGCATGTATTCCGTATATAGTCATACATGCTTGCAATGAGAACTTGCACAACATCTTTTGTCCTGCCAGCCAGTTTGCAACGGGGCCTCTAGGGAACTACTAGCAATTAAGGTGCTCCTTTTAATAGAGCACCGGAGCAAAGCATTAACACTCCATGAACACATGTGATCCTCACATCAAAGCCTTTCCCTTCCGGCTACCCCGATTTCTGTCACTTCGGGACCATAGGTTCCGGACAACGACGTGTGTATACAACTTGTAGATAAGACCCAAAACAATACTATCATGATGAACCAATAATAAGTTCAGATCTGAAATCATGGCACTCGGTCCCTAGTGACAAGCATTAAGCACAACAAGGTTGCAACAAAGTCATAAAGCACTAATAGAGACACTAGGCACTATGCCCTAACAATCTGATGCCATTACATGAACGATCTCATCCAATCCCTACCATCCCCATAACCTACAGCGGGGGATTACTCACTCATAGATGGGGGAAACATGGATGGTCGATGGAGAAGAGATGGTGATGATGATGGCGATGATCTCCTCCAATTTCCGTCCCGGCAGGGTGCCAGAACGGAGTTTCTGGTGTTGTTTCGTGGAATCTGGTGGTGGCGGCGGAGCGGAACTCCTTCTGGAAAAACGTCGAACCCCCCGAAGTTTTTAGGCCAGAAGGCTCCTTATAGGCGAACAGAGAGGCCGAGGGGGTGCCTAGGGGACCCACACCACCCCCTGGCGTGGCCTGGCCTGGCCCGCGCCAGCAAGTGGTGTGGCCACCCCAGGGCTCTTCTCCGTCTTGTATTCTGGCTCCTAGAGTCTTCGGGTGAAATAGGATTTTTGGCATATTTTCCGGGATTTTTCCTAATAGTTGATTTTCTGCACAAAAAGTAGACACCAAAGCAATTCTGCTGAAAACAGCGTCAGTTCGCATTAGTTGCATCCAAATCACACAAGTATAGAGGAGAAACAATAGCAAAAGTGTTCGGGAAAGTAGATACGTTTTGGACGTATCAACTCCCCCAAGCTTAGCTTATTGCTTGTCCTCAAGCAATTCAGTTGAAAACTGAGTGCGATAAAAGAACTTTCACGAACACATTTGCTTCATATGATGTAAATATTCTCAGCAATGCAATCAACTACTTAGACAATTCATAATAACGAGTATGCAACTGAGTCTACTTAATAGTCATTGCAAGCTATGAAGAGATTCCAACTCAAAAATAATAAGTAGCATGAAGCACAAACATAAGCTACATTACAATGCTCATAGAAAGGTATGATAGAGTGGTATCTCGCTTGCCTTTGATTACAAATGTCAAGGCACCTCTGAAGTTCAAGTGATGACTAGAAGTAAAGATATCAAAGATACAAGCATCAAAGTCATAACACAAATAATCAAGTAATGGAACAAACACAAAAAATGACAACTAATGCTCTCAAGAAGGTGCTCAAAGAATATGTGAAGACTCAACAAGTAGAAGAAAAAGGTTTTGAATAATTTTGAAAGGCTTCCAAATGCTGAAAGTATGGTACTCATTAGCTTTGAGCTCTCATTGCCCCTATCATAAGCATCTTTAATATGGTTAAGGTGAAAGTGACACAACTAAGAGGATATGTTTGACAAGTTATAAATTGAAGTCTCATGCCCCTTACTTACGAAGACCGATCCTCTTGCTACTCAACTTCAGTCACAAGTAAGCTCTTGTCATTGTAAGTACATACGTATCATAGAGAACCGCCAACGGGGTACCCCTTGCACATGACACGGGAGCTATCCCATAATCAAAATACAAGGCAATCAGACAATGATCATCTCGGCGATCTTTTTATTTACTATGTGCATAGATTTTTATTGAGGATGCTTCATAGAATGCTCATTATGGTTATGCTGCAAGTTTCCACCATGATTAGGAATGGCTTAGGCTAGCGGCCCAGGCGTTTCTCTAACATACATACAAACTCCATGATCTTATAAGTTCCACTTTTATTTCACACCGCCGGGATCCATAAGCAAAAGAACATGATATCAACTAGGTACAAAGTACCTATGAAGTGTTGAAAGCGGTCCCCATGATACATGGTTCTGCTAAGTCCAACTCATAAAGCGCAAGCATATGCACAACAAAGAAGGACGCAATGGTTCAGGTTTATTAAGTGCAAGAAAATAAAGTATGTCATCAAGTTCGTGAGAGCTTTACTAACTAACTTTCTCATAACAAGCAAACATTTTATTCGGAAGAAAACAAGGCATATTAAATATGCACGGAAGTAACAAATGATGCTAATAGGTAGGTATGGTGGACACTTTGGAAATATTTGGTTTAGGGAGTTGGAAACATGAGTAAGACACTCAGTGGAAATGAAGGCTAGCAATAGTAAGGGAGCGAAAAACAAGAGAGCAATAGCTGTCATTATCATGCTTGCAACAAAACAAGACTACTCATGACATGAAAATGATTCAAGATCCTCAAGGCAAAATAATTCATCGAGGCTTAACTGATTATTACAGTCATGTGCATGCGTGAGCATGTGCCAAGTCAATCAAATGAAACATTCAGAGGAGGATACCATAGTGTCATACCAATTTATGAATAGAGTAATGCAATCAAACATTCATGAGACATGCTACAAACTATTAGCGAGCTGGAGCTAATCACAAGAAAGCAAGAACTACTAAATATCCAAAGATAACATACACCCTACATGAACGGACTAAGCAAGCTCACAGTGATGAGTATATGTACAAAAATGAAAACAGATAGAGTTCGTTACCAGCCTCTTACCATGCCTCAAGTTGTCATTGATCCTCATTATTGCTCTTCACTTGTGTGGCTTGAATAATAATATGAAACCAATAATCCACTGAGAACTGCCAAACCCTGTAGCCAACTCGCAAAAACCAAAGAAGAACGGCAAATATTTTTAGTGTTTTCGATTTTAAGCAAAAACCAAAAGAGAAAAACAAGCAAAGCAAAATCTTTTTGAGTTTTTCAAATAGTTCAAACAAAGCAAAAAGGAAAAAGCAAACCAAGGCAAAAAGAAGAAGCAAACCAAAGAGAAACAACAAAAATATTTTTGGTCTTTTTGTGTTTTAGAAAGCAAAAGCAAAGAAGAACGAAAAATAAAAAGAGAACGAAAGCATGAATATACAAAGTACCGACGCAACATGATATGAAGATGAGTGCGGTGTCGGTGTACCTCCCCCCAAGCTTAGGCTTTTGGCCTAAGTGGGTATCAATCCCAGGCTGGCCAAGATGAAGTGTCACCGGGGTACGACGAGGAGGTACCCTCGTCCCGGTGCGAGCCAGAGTACATCCCTCCGTAATGTGTGGAATAATCATAGGAGGGCACATCCTCCTGGTGCTGCTCGTGGAAACCCAACAAGCGAAGCTGCTCGTCCACCTCCTCCTTGGAGCACGACCACGGTCTCCTGTCAACACTGAACAAAGCAGGCTGGGGCAAAAGGATCTCCCTTTCATCCCTGTCAGTGAAAAGCATCCTATATACTAGATTGTTCAAATCAGAGGTAGTAGTGACAAAGTGATGAGTTTTCATGGCAACAAGGTCGAGCCTCTGTGGTGCTAGCATAACATCATCAGGAGCCACAGAAAGATCTAATGCATCAACTATACGTGAAGCAATGATGCCCCCATAGATAGGCCCCCTAGCAGCTAGGCGGCGAGCAATAAGAGAGCCAAGATTGTATCGAGTATCATTGTTGAGCGCAGCAGCAAGGAAAGCTAAGTGATAGTTGGAGATATTACTAGTGTTCTCCCTACCCAAAACACTAGTGGCAAGACAGTAAGCAAAGTATCTAAGAGCAGGGAGTTGGATATTGCTTATCTTTCCGCGCTACGCCACACGGTCATCATCATTGGTCACCCCTCGGTAAAGCTCCAACAAATCAGCGGGTCGCCCTTGAATTTTCTTCACGGTCCCTGCCATACACACACCTACAATACTGCAAAATCTCTCCAAAGGCATGGTGAAGGGCATATCATAGATCTTAAATGAGACAGTAGAATGATAGGATGTGTTAGAAAATGAGAAGCTCTCAACAAAAGTTTTGGTGAGCATAGCGTATTGTGCACTCTCATCTTGCATATAAGAGGTCAAGCCAACCCTCTCAATCAGTAGCAAGAAATCATCAAGAATACCTGCAGCTTGCAAGAAAGTAAAACAAGGGAAAGAGGATGGGTGAGCATCTCCATCATCTCTTTCACTACCAATACGTGATGCAATGAGGTATTCATTGTATGATGGCCTAGCTTGAGAGGCTGTTCTTGAGGGCCTCGACCTCCTAGGTGCATCACTCTCAAATATCTCTCCAAAAGTGTGGTTGTTCATGCTTGGTATTCTGAAATTTAAACACCTATTAAACAAGTGATTGCAAAGTAAATATAATGAAGGATTCTACTCACAGGGACTAGCAAGAGGCCTAAACATGCATCAAAACTATATCTCTAAGCATCAAACAAGCTTACAAGCCCTCAAAACCAGTCACCTACAGCAGCAAAATACTGAACATACAATCAACTAAACACAAATCTACTTGGACAAGGGGAGGAGTCACATACCAAGGAACAATTGCTCCAAATTTCAGCAAGAAAGATGGGCTGAGCAAAGAGATCGTGGGCAAGCACAGAGAGAACGTGATTTCGAGATATGAACTGGAGCTTACTCGGGAGAGAGAAGAAAGTGGCAGGAGAGAAAGGTAGTGGGGGCCAGGGGTGGCCCACACCAGGGCATGGCGCCACCCATGTCTAGCCACGCCACCATGTGGTGTGCCTGCCTGGTGGGCCCCCTTGGTACCTACCAGGTACTCCTCTGCCCCTTTTTTCACGTAAAAATTTAATATGAATTTTCTGGAATTTTTCGAGACACTTTATTTTTGGGCATTTTTCAGAAATAGAAGAATGATTTTTCTGACAGACAGATTTTTCTTTTCTTTTGGAAACATGATGCAAGGACAAAAACAAGGCTAGAACTACAGAAGTTCTAGCATGCAAGCAACTAACAACACAAAGAAAACTAAACGAAAGCAAAAACTAAAAAGCAAATGATAGAAATAAACGGGGATAATCATAATGAAAACATTGTTTTGTTCAATGGAATCCTTTTGTTAGCAAGGTTGATCAAGTCTTGCTACCAAAACAATTGCATATGAGACAAAACTTTGTATTCCACTAATGATTATGCACTAGTAGAAAATGGGCCTTTGGTTCGGGCCATTAGTCCCGGCCGTGGCTGGGGCCGGGACTAATGGTCCGAACCAGACGGCCCGAGGAGGCCGAGGCATTATGTCCCGGTCCATAAGGAACCATTAGAGCCAGTTTGAGATACAAACTGGGACAAATGGGTCTGGGCCGTCGCGCGAGCTCCTAGCAGAACCTTTAGTCCCGGTTTGTATCTCAAACCGGGACTAATGGCCTGGCCCTATATATATGCACCCAGCCCTCCACTCTCTCCTGTTTTTTCCAATGTGAGAGGTGGGTATAACTTTGTGCTAACTTTTTTTCTTCATATGCACTAGAGGTGTTTGGTGAAATGCCTATTAGAGTGATGCCACTTGAGTTCACACAAGACAAAATATGATATGAGGTGTCAAAGCGACACTTAAGGTTTCTCCTCTTTGCTTTGAAGTGTCCTAAAAGGTTAGCAACTATTTTCTCGTTTTGACTGCGCGGTACTAATTTAAGCATCGTGATTGCGTTTGATATATATGCATGGTTGTATGATGCAGATGAGCCACCCATGGATGTACGGTGACCGACGCTCTGACGCTTATAGAGAAGGTGTGCGTTCTTTTCGCCTTGTGGCCGAGGCGAACAAGCGGGGGAATGGTTTTATGTGTTGTCCATGTGTTGAATGTCGGAATGAGCAGGCTCACACTTCCTCAAGAGTCATTCAGAGCCACCTGCTTCGGTCCGGTTTCATGTCCGGCTATAATGTTTGGACCAAGCACGGAGAAAGAGGGGTTATGATGGAAGACGGCGATGAAGAAGAGAACGATGATGACAACTACCGATCTATGTTCGCTGAATACGATGATACCGCAGTTGAAGATAATGAAAAAGAAGGGTTCCTGCCAAGGTGATGTGGTATGCTCCTATAATACCACGGTTGAAACGTTTGTTCAGAAATAAAGAGCATGCCAAGTTGTTGCGATGGCAGATGGAAGACCATAAGAAAGACTAGATGTTGAGGCACCCTGCTAATGGTCGGCAGTGGAGAAAAATCGAGAGAGACTTCCCGGACTTTGCTGGTGACGCAAGGAACTTATGGTTTGGTCTAAGTACCGATGGCATGAATCCTTTTGGGGAGCAAAACTGCAGTCATAGCACCTGGCCTGTGACTCTATGTATCTACAACCTTCCTCCTTGATTGTGCATGAAGCGGAAGTTCATTATGATGTCAGTGCTCATCCAAGGCCCGAAGCAACCCGGCAACGACATTGATGTGTACCTAAGGCCATTAGTTGATGAACTTCTACAGTTGTGGGAAAAACCAGGTGTACATGTGTGGGATGAGCACAAACAGTAGGAATTTGACCTACAATCGTTGTTGTTCGTAACCATCAATGATTGGCCTGCTCTTAGTAACATTTCAGGACAGACGAACAAAGGATACAATGCATGCACGCACTGTTTAGATGAGACTGAAAGTATATATCTAGATAAATGTAGAAAGAATGTGTACCCGTACAATCGTCGTTTTCTTCCGCCCAGTCATACCTTAAAGAAGAAAGGCAAGCATTTCAATGGCAAGGCAGAAACCCGGACAAAGCCTGTCCCTCGTAGTGGTGCTGATGTATTTGGTATGGTCAAGGATTTGGATGTAATCTTTGGAAAGGGTCCTGGAGGACAACCTGTTCCAAAAGACCCCATTACCGGACACGCACCCATGTGGAAGAAGAAATCTATATTTTGGGAGCTACCCTATTGGAAAGTGCATGAGGTCCGCTCTGTAATCGACGTGATGCATCTGACGAAGAATCTGTGCATGAATATTCTAGGCTTACTGGGCTTGTATGGGAAGTCAAAAGATACCCTGGCAGCACGGGAGGACCAGCAACATCATAAAGGACGAGACGGCAAGCATCCAGGGCAGTTTCAAGGGCTTGCTAGCTACGCTCTTACCAAAGAAGAGAAGGAAATCTTTTTTGAAGTCCATTTCAGTATCAAGGTCCCGTCTGGCTTCTCATTGAATATAAAGGGAATAGTAAATATGAAAGAGAAAAAATTTCAAAACCTAAAGTCTCATGACTGCCATGTGCTTATGACACAATTGCTTCCGGTTGCATTGAGGGGAATTCTACCAGAAAATCTTCGACTAGCCATTGTGAAGGTATGTGCATTCCTCAATGCAATTTCTCAGAAGGTAATCGATCGAGAAAGTCTATCAGGGCTACAGATTGATGTGGTCCAATGTCTGGTCAGCTTCGAGTTGTTGTTCCCGCCATCCTTCTTCAATATTATGACGCACCTCCTAGTTCACCTAGTTGAAGAGATTAGAATTCTCGGTCCTGTGTTTCTACACAATATGTTCCCCTTCGAGAGGTTCATGGGAGTCTTAAAGAAATATGTTCATAACCGTGCTAGGCCAGAAGGAAGCATCTCCAAGGGCTATGGAACAGAGGAGATCATTGAGTTTTGTGTTGACTTTCTTCCTGACCTTAAGCCGATTGGTGTTCCTGAATCTCGATATGAGGGGAGGATGACTGGAAAAGGCACACTAGGAAGGAAATCAATGGTATGTAGGGACGGGCATTCTTTAACTCAAGCACACTACACAGTTCTACACAATTCCATCGTGGTTGCTCCGTATATCGAGAAACACAAGAATATTCTACGCTCCGAAAACCAGGGGAAGCCTGAAACCTTGATTAAAGGGGAACACGAGAAGAATTTTGGCAATTGGTTCCAGACACATCTCATGAATAACACCACTGTTGGAGATGAGTTGTACTCGTTGGCCAGGTTACCATCTTCGACTATATGTACTTTCCAAGGGTACGAGATAAATGGGAATACATTTTACACGATCGCCCAAGATAAAAAGAGCACCAACCAAAACAGTGGTGTCCGCTTTGATGCAACAGATGACAATGGGCAGATTGACACATATTATGGGTACATAGAGGAGATATGGGAACTTGACTACAGACCTACTTTTAAGGTCCCTTTGTTTCGGTGCAAATGGGTCAAGCTGACAGGAGGCGGGGTACATGTAGACGAAAAGTATGGCATGACAACAGTGGATCTCAACAATCTTGCGTACATGGATGAACCATTCGTCCTAGCCAACGATGCGGCTCAGGTTTTCTATGTGAAGGACATGTCTACCAAACCGAGAAAAAGGAAAGATAAGCAAAAGAGTACAGAATACGATGAGCCAAAGCGCCACATAGTTCTTTCAGGGAAAATAAACATCGTGGGAGTGGATGACAAGACAGACATGTCAGAAGATTACAATAAGTTTCATGAAATTCCGCCCTTCAAAGTGAAAACTGACCCAAACATCCTGTTAAATGATGAAGATTCTCCATGGCTACGGTGCAGAAGAAAACCACAACACTAGATGTTGGTGATGTGTAATAATGTATTAAACCTTTTATTTGAGACATAAATCTATGTAATTAAACCTTTTATTTGAGACATAAATCTATGTAATGTATTAAACCTTTTATTTGAGACATAAAGGTCCCCTTTCATGTAATACATCTTGCTCAATCAAACTAGACGTTCTGAGCCGCGGTAGGTGATCACACAAAGAGAAGGAACCATCACAAGAGAAGGAACCCACAAACACTAAGGATACATAGCACAACTGAAAATTAAGAAACATGCCTAATGGTTGGAGTGATTCAGTCATGCTCCTGCCTAGCCCTGTAATACGCGCCACTGTAGTCGTAGTAGTCGCCGGCGCCGTCGTCGCTGTCGTCGTTGGGGTTGCCGTAGTCGAACCTTGAAGGTTAGGCATGCGTGGGCTGGATTTGAGGGTACCGCAGGCGGGGGTTATTGCTGGTCGTGTTGTAGGCCATGACACTCTGGAGAGTCCGGCCGCGCCACCACAGCCGACGGCCGGCCTTGTTGAAGTTTGAAGGAGGTGGGCCATCCTCCTCGTGCCTGGCGAGCGCCCTCTCACGCCGATTAATGAAGAAGGCTTCCCAAGTCGGGAAATAGTCGGGATGCCAGTTGGGATTCCTCCGCTGCTCTGGCGTGAGCTCGAGGTAGTAGTGGTTCGTGATGGCCATCCGGAGCTCTACACCTAGAGGGACAGGAGGGATCGGCACGCCTCCGATGCTCAGCATCCAGCCGGTGGGGACGCGGTAGCCCGGTGGGCAGGGGTAGTTGGAGGCGCAAAGCGCCTCCGCCTCCCGGGTGGTTAGAGATACGATGGAACCCATGGGAAGAGAATGATGAGTCTAGATGTGATATGTAAATGGAGGCCAAGCGTACATATATATACTGAAAAAATGGCGGGAAGACAGAGGTGGGAACCGGTGGAAAGCACGGGAACGCAGTGGCGCGGGAAACTTTCATCCCGGGTGGGGGCTCAAACCGGGACAAAAGATGGGGGGCCTTATCTAGGGGAGGCTTATCTGGGAGGGCCTTATCTGGGGGGTGGCTAACCTTTAGTACCGGCTGGTGGGTGCAACCGGGACTAAAGGTGGTTTTTGTGTCATCTAACAAAACTGTCAGTGGGATAAGGACGCGTGGGTAACTTTTAGTACCCGGTGGGGGCTCAAACCGGGACTAAAGCTGTCGGTAGGATAAGGACGCGTGGGTGGACGCACTGCTCAAAGAGATAAAGCATGTAGCACACGACGCCCTGTCGGAGGAAGAAGACAAAGTAGAAGCGACGACGTGCCTATAAAAGGAGCATCGATACGCCATTACACGCCCTATGGCATCTTCAGAAGTTCCGCCTCGGAAAATATTTTCCTGCTAGCCCGTGAAAGACTCCATCGCCGCCTCCCTAGAGTTAGAGATATGGTGGAAGCCATGGGATAGAGTGGAGAGAGGCGGCAGATATGAGTCTAAACCATAAACCCTAATCCCTACGTTAGAGGAGGGAACCCTAAACCCTAAGTCCGAGGAGGGAACCCTAAACCCTAAACCCTAAACCAAAAACCCTAAACCCTAAACCAAAAACCCTAAGTCAGAGGAGGGAACCCTAAACCCTAAACTAAAAACCCTAAACCCTAAACCCTAAACCAAAAACCCTAAACCCTAAACCCTAAAGGGGCTACGATCCGGAAGAGAACGGGCGGGAAAAAATAAGGCGGGGTAGACGATCCGGGGCCCCCGGTCTAGGGTTTCGCCAGAGGAAGACCACCGGAGCGTCGGAATTACATGAAAATTGCAAAATGGTTAATAGTTTGACTAGTTAGAATAATTATTTTACAAAACAGAAAATTGATTTGAATCACTTATTCAAAAATATGCAAAATATAATATTTAATGCATTTTTAAAATGAAAATGGCAAAATGGTTAATAGTTTGACTAGTTAGAATAAGTATTTTATAAAATAGAAAATTGATTTGAATCACTTATTTAAAAATATGCAAAATATAATATTTAATGCATTTTTAAATTGAAAATGGCAAAATGGTTATTAGTTTCACTAGTTAGAATAATTATTTTATAAAACAGAAAATAGATTTGGATTACTTATTCAAATTCAAGAACTTTTCATGTTGAATTTTTTTTTCCAATTCATAAGTATGCAAAAACTATAAAATTCAAATGTTTAAATAATATGCTAATTGAATTTTTTTTAAACAGGCGCGCCCCAGGGTGATTTTTTTTGAAAAAGGGACCTTTAGTCCCGGTGCGTGCTACACACCGGGACTAAAGGTGTGGCGTTGGCGCACGCCTGTTGGGCTAGGACGAAAACCCTTTAGTCCCGTGGGTGGCACGCACCGGGACTAAAGGGGGGACCTTTAGTCCCGGTCCGTATAACGCACCGAGACTAAAGACCCTGTAGTCCCGGTTCGTTATACGAACCGAGACTAAAGGTCCCCCACTATAATTTGGTGCGCCTTCTTCTCCCCGCGCGCCCATTCTTCTCCCCACGCAGAGCACTCCCCCACGCGCGAAGGACGAACTGACGTCGGCAGGCTGCCCGATTCTCCGGCCGCCACCACCCCAACCACCGTCGCAACCGCACCCAACCGCCACTGCCACTCCAGCCGCCGCGCGCGCGCCCCCGCCAAAGGTACCCCACGCCCCCTCCCCTTCGCTTCCCCCGTCTGTCTACGCGATGGCGCAGCGGCGCCGACACTGTAGGCGAGCAGGCCGGGCCGCCACCTCCCCTTCGCTCCCCCCGCGCGCTGGCCAGCTGGCAGCTGGCGAGCGGGAGTAGGCGCGAGCCGGCCAGGGGGAGGCGAGCCGGACAGCGCCGGCGGCTCCTCTTTTTTTTGTGGAATTGTAATATTATTTTTGTAGTGCGATATATTAGTAGTTTAATATATAGTAGTATATATTAGTGTAGTATATTTTTTTATTTTTTAGTAGTATATAGTAGTGTAATATAAAGTGTATTTTTTTAATATATAGTAGTATATATTAGTGTAGTATGTTAATTAGTGTAGTATGTTAATTAGTGTATATAGTAGTGTAATATAAAGTGTATTTTTTATTTTTTTAGTAGTATATAGTAGTGTAATATAAAGTGCATTTTTTATTTTTTTTAGTAGTATATATTAGTGTAGTATATTTTTTTATTTTTTAGTAGTATATAGTAGTGTAATATAAAGTGTATTTTTTAGTAGTATATATTAGTGTAGTATGTTAACTAGTGTAGTATATTTTTTTATTTTTTAGTAGTATATAGTAGTGTAGTATAAAGTGTATTTTTTATTTTATAGTACTACATATTAGTGTAGTATGTTAATTAGTGTAGTATATTTTTTTATTTTTTTAGTAGTATATAGTAGTGTAATATAAAGTGTATTTTTTATTTTTTTAGTACTACATATTAGTGTAGTATGTTAATTAGTGTAGTATATTTTTTATTTTTTAGTAGTATATAGTAGTGTAATATAAAGTGTATTTTTTATTTTTTTAGTAGTATATATTAGTGTAGTATGTTAATTAGTTTATTATATAATATGTTAGTGTAGTATATAGTATGGTGGTGCTCGCGGGCCCCCGCACTTAGGGTTAGGGTGGTAGTGCTCGCGGGCCCCGCACTTAGGGTTAGGGTGGTAGTGCTAGCGGGGCCCACACTTAGGGTTAGGGTGGTAGTGCTCGCGGGCCCCGCACTTAGGGTTAGGGTGGTAGTGCATGCGGGTCCCCGCACTTAGGGTTAGGGTGGTAGTGCTCGCGGGCAGCCGGGCTTAGGGTTAGGGTGGTGGTGCTCGCGGCCCCCGGACTTAGGGTTAGGATGGTAGTGCTCGCGGGTAGCCGGACTTAGGGTTAGGGTGGTAGTGCTCGCGGGCCCCGCACTTAGGGTTAGGGTGGTAGTGCTCGCGGGGCCCCGCACTTAGGGTTAGGGTGGTAGTGCTCGCAGGCAGCCGGACTTAGGGTTAGGGTGGTGGTGCTCGCGGCCCCCCAGACTTAGGGTTAGGGTGGTAGTGCTCGCGGGCAGCCGGACTTAGGGTTAGGGTGGTGGTGCTCGCGGGCCCCCGGACTTAGGGTTAGGGTGGTAGTGCTCGCGGGCAGCTGGACTTAGGGTTAGGGTGGTAGTGCTCGCGGGGCCCCGCACTTAGGGTTAGGGTGGTAGTGCTCGCGGGCAGCCGGACTTAGGGTTAGGGTGGTGGTGCTCGCGGCCCCCCGGACTTAGGGTTAGGGTGGTAGTGCTCGCGGGCAGCCGGACTTAGGGTTAGGGTGGTGGTGCTCGCGGGCCCCCGGACTTAGGGTTAATGAGGTAGTGCTCGCGGGCCCCCGGACTTAGGGTGGTAGCAAATTGAGTGTTCATATTATTGTTTAGTATTATTTTATGCAGCAATATTGAATGAAAATGTTATTGTGTGCATTTTGTAGAAAACTATGGATCCAAACCAGAGAGACCTAGCACAGGAAGAAATGCTCGAGGATATGATCAACGACACCCCCCATGTTGATCCACCCGAATCTCCGTCGATTTATCTGTACCCCTCCGGTGAGGGAGAGGAGGTCGACCAAAATGATCAAGGAGAAGCCGACGACTCCGGTGGTGGAGAAGCCGACGGCTCTGGTGGTGGAGAAGCCTCCAGCGAGGTATATATATGAAGTCCGGTGATCAGTAGATGCATTAATTGAGTTGTATATATATATAAATTGACGAATGTTTCTTCTCTTAGGCCTCCACATCGAGCAAAAAATATTCCAAACGAGGCCCGGCCAAAAAGTTGGACGCATCTACGCGTTATACAATTATGCGGGTATCACCACGGGGTGAACCGGTGGAACCCGAAAAGGCTAAAATTGTATTTAAACAACAATGCGGAGTTATGGTTAGGGATCCCATCCCGATCACTATTCGAGAGTGGAATAAGACCAAAGGGGCGAAAGAGGGTGAGTATGTCTCCGACAGGTGCAAAGAGGGTCTTTGGAATGACCTCATGACACATTTCACCCTGCCAGAATGTGAGGATGATGCCGACACAGCTGCATTGAGGAAGAAAGTCAAGCAGTGGACTCTTACGAAGATGGCCGAACTATTCAAGAACTGGAAGAAAGCATTATGGCAAAAGTATCAGAATACGAAGAAGATTCCTAAATTTGAATGATATCTAACGAAGCAACAAGCTAACTGGGATGCATTTGTGAAGTACAAGGAGTCACAACCTGCTATTGAAATGTCGGAAAAAAACAAGAAAAATGCCGCGATGAAGAAATATCACCATCACCTGGGGCCAGGGGGCTACGCGGCTGCCATGCCAAAGTGGGATGCTAAAGAGAATGAGCTGCTTGCTAAAAGGATCACTCCAGAACCAATACGCGAAGAACGGGATCTGAGGGAAAGAAATTGGTTCCTTGGGCATGGGAGTGAGTATGACGAAAGTACAGGGGACCTTATTTGCAGTGACGGGATTAGGATACCCCGGGATACATGGCAGAAAGTGGTGAAGGAGATTAAAGCATGGACAACAAAGTTCCGTCCCGATAGAGAGAAAGACCTGCTGACAAAGGTCCTCGGGAATGATGAACGCGGAGGACGTGTACGAGGCCTTGGCCCTAGTTATACGTGGGAGATGGGGTTTCCGAAAGACAGAGATACTTATAGGAGCCAAGAGAGAGCAAAGAGGCGACGGCAGGAGGAGGAGGGAGACAAGTTCACCGAGTTGATAGGAACACTTCGAATGCATCAGCAACAGATTGACGAACTTCGAGGAGCAGCGCGCCTGCAAGATCCTGTACTCCATATTACCGCTGTCCCATCTCAGTGGAAAAGCAGCGTGGCTGAATCGGAGGTCCCTTCTGACGATGCACGTATGGTAGATGGCGGTCCCGGCTACCCCGTGGATGGAATCAAGGAGCAGGCATCTTGTGAGCTCCATCAGAAGGTGAAGAACCTATCCATCAAGGTGGCGGTCGGATGTGCTTTACCTTGTCCACCTGGCGCACGCTGGCATGGCCGTGAGATTCCAGCTGGCTATGCTAAAGTTGGTGTGGATGAAATCGCAATGGGGTGGGAGTCAATGGAGCTTGACATCCCTAGACCTGAAGGTGAAAGGACACTCGGAGAAGTACTGGGTGGTATCATTCTATGGGACAAGAACAACATCAAGCTTCCAGGCTGGACGCCAAAGACAACACCGCCTCCGAGTGGTCGCATGTCACCTTCACCTCCATCACCTCCAAGAAGCCCACCCCATGACTACGACCACCACAGCCCGAGTCCATCTCGATCTCCGCCGCAGCCTCCGATTAGTACTAAACGACGCAGGAGCCCAAAACGACAAATGTCGCCCCTCCCAAGAGTACCTCATAAGAATCTTTCTATCAGAACTTACGATCGTACTGACGAGGAAACCGACATGATCGTAAAGGACGAATGTGTTGTGCAGCTTCAAAAGAAGAAACCCGAGCCCGCCCCGGTATACACCGAGAAGCAAAAAGCGTATGCACTTTCTTTTCTGAACACAAAATCGCAATATGACTTGCACCATAAGCCAGATGACTATCGACGCACACTTCAGAAGGAAGTGAAGAAGAGCAAATCAAGTAGAAGTGCAAGCGGGAGCAAATCATCAAGTCAAAGTGCAACCGAGAAAAGAAAGGACGTCCCCCAGCTCGGGGAACAGGCCAAAAAATCAACCCCACCCCTCAAGGTGGTATCCTATGATACTCCCTAGCAGGATATGGAAGAAGCTAAGAAGCTTGCGGCCGCTATGAATGTGACTCTTGAGGAATTGCTAGGTTCCCAGGACGACAAGTTACCCAAGGCTCAGGTAGTCCCTACATATGTCCCAGGGAAGCATCTGGTCAGCTTTGAGCAGTTCCAACAACTGCCAATACAAATGCAGAGTTTACATAAATGGTACTTGAATGCCGTAAAGGAGGAGAGAATAATGATCGTGGCGAAAGTCCCACATGACTACTACTTCCGAGAAGAAGAGGTCCATGTTGAGTTTCTAAAACTCTTCCAGTTATACACTTTCGACGCCATCGACAAAAGTCTCATGAGTTGCTATTGTCTGTAAGTTGTTGAATTCATTGTCTATATATAAGATGTTCATTTTTTTCAGTTGTTAAGTTCATTGCATGTAATTATCCTAATTATATCCTTTTGTACTCTATTATTATGCAGAATGAAGATCATGGAATGTAAAAGAAGGTTAATCTTCAGTGTTGGGTTCATTGACCCAGATAAAATACATTGTCGGACGCTAAAGGAAAAACCCGAGGAAACACAGGAAAACCTTCTAAGGTTTCTAACGGAGCAAAATTTCTGTGACTACATACTGTTTCCTTACAATTTCGCGTGAGTGTCTTACTCTATTGTACACATTCTCTTTTGCTTACTCGATGTTAAGTGTAATTGATGAGTTACTGATGTATATATAAACATGTACAGTTTCCACTGGATTCTCATGGACATTCAACTTGATAAGGGAAGAGTTGAAGTCATGGACCCATTAAAGAGACCCCTGGAACAGTTTAGTGATATGCAGGACATGCTCTAGAGGTAATTTTTATGCTACAGCGGTCTCTTTCGTTGATTTCCTGAGATATCACGTAATAAATAACTCATTCATTTTCTTTACTGGGTAGGGTTTGGAACCAGTTCAAGAGTGCGGTTACAGGTGACTTTACTGAGAAGCTGACATTTAAGCCGGCCTCGGTAAGTAGTAGGCGCATCTCTTTACTTCTAGTTTCAATACAATTATGATGCATGATTATTATTTTGATTGAATTCTATTCTCGTAAAGTGCGCGAGGCAGCCATAGGGGACGAATCTATGTGAATTGTATGTTTGCGAGTTCATTCGCACGTTTACCAGTGAGCTGAATGATTATAGAGTCGATGTAAGCAATACATTCATAACATTATTTTTATTACCATCACTTTTTGTTATCATGATTGATATTCATATTGATCTCCTTTTCTTATATAGTTCGAGAAAATGCGGGATCAGCTCCTACCACAGCAACGTGTAGTAGCAATTGCTGAAGAACTGGCAGGATTCTTGATGAACGAGATGATAGATGACGCCGGAGAATTTAGTGTGAATAGGCGCCGATGATCCCTGACCGTGTAATTGAATATACGGGCTCTAGTCCCGATAATTGTGATCTCCATGTGTAACTATCATGTATATATTTGTATGCTCGATCTTAAGAGAAGTTATCTCATGTATGCACGAACATGTACGGTATGTGGTAGCGTAGAAAACTATTTTGAAATGAAAAAAAAGAATACAAATTAAATTCTCTGCCGCGGCAGAGAAAGTGCCTAAAATGCTGCCGCGGCAGAGAACCATTTGTCCCAGTTCGTAATACGAACCGGGACTAATGGGGGGGAACCCAGCGCCCGCAGAGACAGCCACATGGATGCCCATTGGTCCCGGCTGGTAAGAGGGCCGGGACTAATGGGTGGGCCTTTAGTCCCGTCCCTCCAGTCCCGGTTACCAGGACCGGGACTAAAGCCCCTTACGGGCCGGGACTAGAGGCCCTTTTTCCACTAGTGATGTTACCTCACCCTTGATAGCAATGGTCCCAATCATAATAGTTTCAAATTTTTCTTTTGGTATGGGACAATATATTTCTCCAACTTGAATGCCTTCAACATGTTCAATTGAATTTAAACCATAAGTCCTTTCAATCTTCTTGGGGAAATAGACAGTATGTTCCTTGTCATTAACATTGAAGGTCACCTTTCCTTGATTACAATTAATAACAGCTCCTGCAGTATTAAGAAAAGGTCTCCCAAGAATAATAGACATATTATCATCTTCAAGCATTTCAAGCACAACAAAATCAGTTAATATCAAGCAATTATGAGCCACCTGGACAGGTACATCCTCACGTATACCCACAAGAATAGTGGTAGACTTATCAGCCATTTGCAAAGATATATCAGTTGGTATCAATTTTTCAAGCTGAAGCCTCTTATAGAGAGAGAAACGCATAACACTAACTCCAACTCCCAAATCACACAAAGCAGTTCTAACATAACTGTTCTTAATAGAGCAAGGGATAGTTGGAATCCCTGGGTCTCCAAGTTTCTTAGGAACCTTACCATTGAAGGAATAATTAGCAAGCAAAGTAGAGATTTCTTCATTTGGGATCTTCCTTTTATTCGAGACAATGTCCTTCATATACTTTGAGTAAGGAGGAAATTTAATAGCATCAGTCAAAGGAATTTGCAAGAATAAAGGTTTCATCCACTCACAAAACTTATTATAGTGTTCATCTTCCTTTGACTTGTGTTTCTCATCAGGGAAAGGCATAGGTTTTTGGACCCAAGGTTCGCTTTCACTACCATGTTTCTTAGCAATAAAATCTTCTTTCGTATATTTAGTATTCTTAGTGTGGTTTTCAGGTTCTTCTTCAACTTTTTCTTCATTAGGCACTTCATTTTCTTCATTACCACTTTCAGTTTCAGCATCAAAGATAGATATACTATTAGGATCTATAGCAGGTTCAGAGGGTTCTACAACAGTTTTATGTTTCTTTTTCCTTTCCTTAAGAGTAGAACCACTATTTTCAGCTTGTTGAGAATCCTGCTCAATTCTTTTGGGATGCCCCTCAGGATATAGAGGATCCTGGGTAGCAGCACCACTTCTAGTTCTAATTTCATAAGCATGTTTTTCTTTAGCAGCATTAACTAGCAAGTCGTTTTGCACTTTAACGAGTTGATCTATTTGAGTTTGAACCATTTGAAAGTGTTTAACAATCATTTTAACATCATTAGAGGTTCTTTCCACAATATCTTTCAACTCAATAATAGCTCTAGTGTTTTCCATAAGATGATTTTGCACCCTTTTATTAAAGTTATCTTGCTTAACAATAAAGATATCAAATTCTTCTAAGCATTGATCAGGAGGTTTAGAGTAAGGGATATCACCTTCATCAAAGTGTTGGAGAGAGTGTACCTCAATAGTGGATGAGTAGGGAATAGGCTTACATAATTCTTCTATAGGAGGTAAATTCTTGACATCTGCAGCTTTAATTCCCTTCTCCTTAAGACATTTCTTAGCTTCCTTCATCACTTCATCATTTAATTCAATAACTCCCCTATTCTTTGATGTTGGAATAGGCACCGGAGTAGATGGTTCAGGTACAATTACTTCATGTATAGCTTGTTTAGGAGGAGTCCAATCTTCATAATTCTTGCTTATTTTAGCCATTAATTCCTCAGCTTCCTTAGAAGTCCTATTCCTAAAAACACAATCAGCACAACTATCTAGGTATGTCCTAGATTCTTCGGTTAGTCCATTATAAAATATATCAAGTAGTTCATTCTTAGGTAATGGACTTCCAGCCTGTGCATGAATCAAAGCACAAAACCTTGCCCAAGATTCGGGCAATACCTCTTTTTCTCCCTGTTTAAAATCAAAAAGTTCCTGCAAAACAGCATGTCTAGCACTAGGAGGAAAATCTTTCTGTAGGAAAGTATTAAACAAGCACTCAGGACTATCAATAGATCCAGGAGGTAAATTACCAAACCAAGTTTTAGCTTCTCCTTTCAGTGAAAAAGGGAAAATCTTAGCAACAAAGTAAGTACGCATTTTAATATCATCAGAAAATAAGCCACTCATGCTAGAAAGTTCATTCATATGTGCTACCGCACTTTCATTCTTAGTCCCACAAAAAGGTTCTTTCTCAATAATAGCTATGTAGGATAGATCGAGAGAGAAATCATAGTCTTCATCTATAATGTTTATGGGAGAAGCAGCAAACTTAGCAGCAGGAGATAATTTGGGTCTAATAGTACGCCTCTCAAGGAGATTCTTAGCGGCTCTCCTATCATGGGTGTTCCTACATTCTTCAATAAATTCATCAGTCATTTCAACATAATCTTCTTCAGCATCATAAGTCTCACTAGACTCAGGTGAGCTAACAGCTGTAGCAGTGTGTTCATTAGGAGTTTCGGTATTTCCACCTATAGTTCTAGCAATCGTAGCATCTAGGAAAGGACCTAATGAACCACTCTTATCAAGCATAGTAGAAGCAGCATCATAAGCATCAGAAGTTTCAGATTCAGCAGTAGTAGCAGTATGTGTAGCATGTGTATATGGTGGTGTAAGGAACTTACTCAGAACAGACGGTGAATCAAGAGCAGTAGAGGTGTTCAGAACCGTACCTCTTCTTGTAGTGGATGGTAAAATAGGAACCTTGCCATCACGAGACTTATCCATGATGGATAGAAAGCAGCGAACAATAGAGAATCCAAGTGAACTTGATAAATAAAGCTATGCTCCCCGGCAACGGCGCTAGAAAATAGTCTTGATGACCCACAAGTATAGGGGGTGTATCGCAGTATTTTCGAGGGAAGTGAAAACCCAATTTATTGATTCGACACAAGGGGAGCCAAAAAATATTTATCAGCCTTAACAACTTAGTTGTCAATTCAGCTGCACCTGGAAACAATCTTGCTCACAGCAGTTTATCAGTAGCAACAGTTTTGTAGTAGGAATAGTAAAGTAACAGCAGTAGTAAAGCAAAGACAGTAGTAACAAAAGCAGTAAACAGTGAGATTCGAGTGCGGTAGGCATAAGGATGGATGGACGGGCGTTGCATAAACAAGACAATTCACATAGCGATCAGAACATAGGGCAATTGCAGATAAATAAGATAAATCATCCAAGTACTAGACAATCCTAGGCATGTGTTCCGTATATAGTCATACGTAATGAGAACTTGCACAACATCTTTTGTCCTGCCAGCCTGTTTGCAGCGGGGCCTCTAGGGAACTACTGGCAATTAAGGTGATCCTTTTAATAGAGCACCGAAGCAAAGCATTAACACTCCGTGAACACATGTGATCCTCACATCAAAGCCTTTTCCTTCCGGCTACCCTGATTTTTGTCACTTCGGGACCATAGGTTCCGGACAACGACGTGTGTATACAACTTGTAGATAAGACCCAAAACAATACTATCATGATGAATCAATAATAAGTTCAGATCTGAAATCATGGCACCCAGGCCCTAGTGACAAGCATTAAGCACAACAAGGTTGCAACAAAGTCATAAAGCACTAATAGAGATACTAGGCACTATGCCCTAACAATCTGATGCAATTACATGAACGATCTCATCCAATCCCTACCATCCCCATAGCCTACAGCGGGGGATTACTCACTCATAGATGGGGAAACATGGATGGTCGATGGAGAAGCGATGGTGATGATGATGGCGATGATCTCCTCCAATTCCCCGTCACGGCAGGGTGTCAGAACGGAGTTTCTGGTGCTATTTCGTGGAATCTGGTGGTGGCGGCGGAGCGGAACTCCTTCTGGAAAAACGTCGAAACCCCCATAGTTTTTAGGTCAGAAGGCTCCTTATAAGCGAAGAGAGAGGCCGAGGGGGTGCCTGGGGGGCCCACACCACCCGCTGGCACGGCCTGGCCTGGCCCGCGCCAGCAGGTGGTGTGGCCACCCCAGGGCTCTTCTCCGTCTCGTATTCTGGCTCCTGGAGTCTTCGGGTGAAATAGGATTTTTGGCATATTTTCCGGGATTTTTCATGATAGTTGATTTTCTGCACAAAAAGTAGACACCAAGGCAATTCTGCTGAAAATCGCGTCAGTTCGCATTAGTTGCATCCAAATCACACAAGTATAGAGGAGAAACAATAGCAAAAGTGTTCGGGAAAGTAGATACGTTTTGGACGTATCAGCCGCCATCGCCTGTCAATGGCTCGGTTTTCACCGGCACCTAGGTCTCCCCGCCTCGCTGTTTTGACTGGAAGACGGATCACGAGATCGGCCAATCCAGCCGCAGGCCGGCCACCTTCGACGGAGAAGATGTCTACCTCCACCAAACCCAAGGCCTCCACCCCGGACGCTCTCATGATGCAAAGTAGGCCGCAGAATACCTCCGGACGACACTGGCCGATGTCGAGGAGGCGAAGACGTCACCGGTCTAGGAACCCTAGATCTCGACACCATCCGCCGCCCCATCGCCCAGGGACCGCTGCCGTCAGAGCTCACTGGCCGCCATCCAGCCGCCATCATTGCTGGAGATCCGCTGGAGCGCCGCCACCGATGCCTGGATCTCGAGCCGCCACCGCCATGGAAGCGACGCACGCGAGGGCTAGGGCCCTGCCGCCACGCCACTGGAGCTTTGTACAGCGACGGAACCGGCGGCGGCGGAGAGGAGGGTGTGCGAGAGGGGGTGGCTGGCCGGGGTCGAGGGTGGCGACCCGGTGCGGCGGAGGCGGCGCCGCACGGGGTCGATATGAGGAGGGAGAAACCTGAATTCCAAAAAAAAAAATTCTACTTATGGCAAAACACAGGGCCAAACTCTTAGCATGTAGTAACCAGCTAATTGTTCATGCAGAAGGAGTAGAAGATGCGGAAGCGTTAGCGATGCAACAAGGATTGGAGCTAGCAATGCACTCGGGATGAGATCGAATCGTATTCAACTCGGACAGCTCTACAATAGTGGATGCCATGAATAATGATGTTCTGTTCAGAGGCTCTGCAGCGGCGATCATTCACGAGTGCAAAAATATAACTAAAGAGTTCGCAACTGTAACCTTCCAACACTGTCCCAGAGAATCTAATGGGGCAGCAAATGAACTAGCTAGGCAAGCCAATCGCTCCACTCTGGGGCACTGGTATGATGAACCTCCTCTTTTCCTTAAGCCTTAGCTTGTAATTGATCTGACTATTATGGAGTAATAAAGGTTAGTGATCCGTCAAAAAAACTAAATCGGCGGGCATGTGCAACCGGCTGCGAATTGCAAAGAAGTGAAGGATGAGTAGACACAAACAACTATAGCATACGACAAATAAGAGGGATATCATGCGTGTGTACGCCGTTGTATGTGCATTGATGCCATGCTGGCGAGTTTATATGCATATGATCGTTTCCACGCCAGTCACGGAGATGCATCAGTGCAGATTTAATTTATAACTTAGGCCTTTGTAGTTCACCGACTTTGTAGTTGTGTAACTTGTGTTGTTGGTCTAGCTAAGGCCAATTATCCGTACCATCCATAATCCTAAAGCAGTTCAGTTAATGACTCTAATTAGCACTTCAACCTTCTCTTTTGGAAAGTATATACGTATCTGGATTTTGGCATATGAATCAGGACAACAGATTAGTGACCCACTATGTCCTGAAAATTCTACAAATTTTGGTTGCATGGGCGTTGTAACTAACAAAATCTTGAATATCATATTGTCCGTAACATGGAGTAAGTAACTCTGTGCATGGCCATCCGGGCATGAATTTCTAAGCATGTGTTCCAAAGAGAAATAATATTCAATTAGTTGTGACAATTTTCCACGAGGAATCTTTGATAGAATCTGAGTGGAAGTAAATTGCATTTTTGTATTTCACGCACCGTTTAAAAGCTTCCTCTCTGCATGTACTTGCTAGAAGGGGTTATTGTGCAATCTCATTCTTTTATTTTGGTTACGAGTGGCACCAAGGTAATTCATGTTTAATTACGGTTTACACATGATAAGGAGGTTCCAATCAACATTGTGGTATTCTGTGTAAAATACAGTTTCATAAGTAATACATGCCGCCTACTGAAAACAAACATTTGTGAAAGTACAGTAGGCGCCTACTGAAAAAAAAAACAGTTGCATACACATTTGAGCTTCTCTTCACTAGGAATATAGTCAGATGAAATATTATTGCAGATGTAAATATAATTTGTAAATTAAGATGATGTGTTATTTTCATAGCAGGTCATAGTATAGTAATTTAGTTGCAGAAAGAATAGTTGGGTGTTCATTTATCAAAAGTTCTCCTTTGAATGATTTTAGTTGCTCCTTCCAACAAATATATCTATTAGTGTTGGTATTAAGACTTTAGTTATGTCATTTTCGTACATCTTACCAATACAACCTGAATATGTACCTAAGAAACCGCAAACCTTTTTAGGAGATCAATATATAACAAATTCTACATAAAAATCTTCTTCACTCAGAACAGACCAAGGAAAGTCCTAATGGTTTCCTTTGATGCTCTGTTGTACACCTTGATTAATTTCTGGAAAATAAAATTTCTTGGTTGACCAATGATAACCTTATGATGCTTAGCTTTGTAGTACTTGAAACTACATTATTCTTTTATCCATTCAATATTCATTAAAGAAAGGCATATGTAGGAAATTCTATTTGTCGCGTACAACTAAAATCATTTAATTAAAGTGGGTATATATGTGGAGGGTATTTGCATGCCACCTCACGATGTGTCAGTATTTTCCATTTGATCGTGGATCCGCAACTAATGTTTTTTATCTCAATTTATACACTTACGGTTTCTAACCCAATCTTAGAGATTCTCCACTTCTGATCAGGATATGCCGTAAATATTACTAATTAAAATGCTAAAACTATATGGTCAATTTGGCATTGTCTTATGATAGGATAAATAACTAATACATGGCAGGGGGATTGAAAAGTGGGGGTAGCAAGAAAGAGGGGAAAATTGAGTAATAGACAATGTCCTAGAATAGTGTGACATGGTGTTTTTTAAAGAATTCATATTACTTATTCGCCAATAAGTTTAGATGATTCATATTCGTACTCCGATGTTATTTGATTAACTTAACATTGTTGTAGCATATAAATAACGAAAATACTTATCCAACACAATCAATGCACTTAAGATGTTACCCTCGCATTTGCGAGGGCCACCTAGCTAGTTATATACTAAAAGTAATTTAAGGGTGTTTTTCGAGCCACCAGGTTTGATCCATATCATCTAAATTATACCCCCTCCGTTCAGAAATAACTGTCGCAGAGGAGAATATTTTTGAACTAAGTCCATTTTACATAAAACCCCACATAATTAAAAGAAAGACATCGCACTCCACAATTTAAATTTGAACTGATCGATCAATCTCTAGATCCGGCAGCTCCGATCGATCCTAGGTCCGGTGATGGCTCAGTGTTGATGTAGAGCTCGTTGAGAATCCCAAGAGGAAGGTATGATGAGCACAACATCAAGTTTCCTTCAGTTATGAAACCAAGGTTTAATCGAACCAGTAGGAGCAAGGAAACACCCCAAAGGTGTTGCTAGCTGAGCCTTGGCAGGGCGCACTACCGGTGCTAGTAGCAACGTGGAGACCTGCACAACACAATCACAGAACTTTGTCCCCAACTTGCAATGAGGTTGTCAATCTCACCGGTTTTGCTGAAAACAAAGGATTAAACATATCGAATGGAAGGAAGTAATAGTTTGCAGAAAGTAAACACAAAGCAGTAAATAGTTTGTAGATTGTATGTAAAAGAAAGGACCGGGATCCATAGTTCACTAGACATCAGATTGCTTAAAATAGATAACATGCTGGGTGAACAAATTACAGCGGGGCAATTGACAAACATCAAGAAAGCATATAAGCATATACTAATCATCTTGACTCCTTTGAGACTTGATTGGGCATTACAACATTATACATAGACCGTCATCCAACTGCATCTATGACTAATAATCCACCTTCAGGTTATCATTCGACCCCCCTCCAGTATTAAGTTGCAAGCAACAAAGCATATACTAATCATCTTGAGTCCTTTGAGACTTGATTGGGCATTACAACATTATACATAGACCGTCATCCAACTGCATCTATGACTAATAATCCACCTTCAGGTTATCATCCGACCCCCCTCCAGTATTAAGTTGCAAGCAACAAATTATTGCTTTACGAATTGCGTGTAATGTAAACAATACGATTGTTCTATGAACAAAGGATTGTTGTTTTCTCCCTAGTAGCAACAACATATCAAGTACCTTAGAGATTTCTGTCATTTCCCCAGATTACCAGAGGCATGAACCCACTATCGAGCATAAATACTAACTCTTGGAGTTGCTAGCATCTACTTTGCCAAGATAGCTACTAACAACGAAAAGCATGCAAGATCACAAATAACAAAGACATGATAGAATCAATAATCAATCTAAAATAGCATCTCAATATCCATTGGATCCCCGCAAACACAACATGCAGAATTACAAATAGATGATCTTGATCATGAACGGCGCTCACAAGATCTAAACATGAAAGCACAACGGAGGAGAACGAGCCATCTAGCTACTACATGGACCAGTAGCCCAGAGATGAACTACTCACGCATCACACCGGAGTCTTGCATGATGATGAAGAAGGCCTCCAGGGTGAATTCCCCTCTCCGGCAGGGTGCCGGGAAGAGCTTCAGATCCCTCCCGGTCTAGGGATGGAGATGACGGCGGCTACAGACTCTTTCGTGGATTTTTGATCGGGTACTTAGGATTTTTGTCCCGAAGACAATATATAGGCGGAAGGAGAGGCCGAGGGGGTGCTGGGGTCGGCCAGACCACCCCCTGGCGCGAGCCAAGCCTGGCCGCACGGCCAGGTGGTGTGGCCGGCCCCTAGCCCTTCTCCGTCTCGTATTCTGGCATCTGATGTCTTCCGGAAAAATATGCACTTTGGATTTTGTCCCGTCCAATTCTGAGAATATTTATTTTTTGACTTTCCTAGAACCAAAAACAACAGAAAACAGGCAGCTGACACTATGGCTCTTGTTAATATGTTAGTTCAAGAAATCATATGAAAAGTACTCCAAAGTGTGGAAAAACACAAGAAAATAGATAAACCAAGCATGGAACATCAAAAATTATAGATTCATTTGCAATGTATCAACATCCCCAAGCTTAACTCCTACTCGTCCTCGAGTAGGTAAGTGAGAAAAAGAAGGAATAATTTTTGAGGTGACATGCACCATCAAAGACTTGATCAAAGTATTTGTAAAACATTCAAGGCTAGGATCATAGTACTTCAATCATAACATGAAAGACAAAGTTCTAGCAATAAGACAAAGAAACTATGATGCAACATGAAAAGGCACAAACAAAAGATTCATGAATAACAATGCTTTGCAAGACGTTTGTTTGTTTCACATACAGAAAACATAGCATAATAGTATTCAACTTGTCCCTCAATAGAGTAGCAAGTATAAATGCATAGGACACCTTCAAAGTTCATAAGAGTGACTATAACAATAGTTTCAAACAAGCAATAACAAGTTATGCATTAATCAACTAGTCTTGGGACAATGCACATAGAACTAAGAATGGCCACTATGGTCTCAAAGTAGTGCATAAAGATGGAAGGTGGAGACTCAATATAATGGTGGAAGAAAGGCCTTTTGTAAAAGGAAGTAGGGATTCAAGTCTCATAAAGAGCTTCCAAAAATTATGGTACTTATAGCTTTCAGCTCTCATTGCCCCTATCATAAGCATCTTGAAGTGATTAAGATTAAAGTGAACAAACTATGGTGTACATGCTTGACGAAGTATAAGTTAGAAATCTCATGTCCCTTGAATACGAGGGCCGCTCCTCATGCTACTCAAGTTTAGTCACCGGTAAGTTCTTGTCATCGTAAGTACATGTGTATCATAGAGAACCGCCAACGGGGTACCCCTTGCCCGATGATACGGAAGAATCCCCATATCAAAATGACAAGGCAAGCAGACAACGAGCATCTCAACAATCTTCTTATTTACCATGGGAATATGGTGCTTTTTTCTCTCTTTCCTCTTTTCATAATCTCTTTTTTTTTCTTTTTCTTTTTTTTCTCAATATAGGACTCTTTTTTTATAAGAAGAATGCTTCATAGACAGCTCATTATGGTTACGCTGCAGGTTTCCACCATGTCAGCATGGATTAAACCAGCGGCCCATGCGTTTCTCTAACACATATACATAACTCCATGGACTTACAAGCTCCCCTTTAATTTCACACCGACGACATCCATAGACAAAAAAGCATGATATCAAATAGGTACAAGTACCAAGTGCAATGTTGAAAGTGTTCCCCATGACAACATGGTTCTGCTAATTCCCAACAAATAAGTGCAAGCATATACAACATAGACGACACAATGGTTCAAGTTTATTAAGGGCAAGAAAAGTAAAGTGTGCCATCAAGTTCGTGAGAGCTTTAATCACTAGTTTTCTCATAACAAGTTTAATTTGGAAGGTAAACAAAAACATGAATATACTTGGAATAGCATAAGATAGTAGGTAGGTATGGTGGACTCTTTGGAATAACTTGGTTTAGGGAGTGATGCATGAGTGGAACTCATACTTGGTGGTGGAGACTAGCAAAAGACTGGGAGCGACCAACTAAGAGAGCAATAATGACCATAATCATGCAGAGCGACAAAACATCATTGATCAAAGCATAAAGTGATACTACAAGTTAAAAACTAAAGGATCATAAAGGCTTATGGTGACTTGAGATAGGCATAACATGGTGTGAGCATGTGCCAGGTCAACCCAAATAAAGCATCAAAGGAGAATACCACTGTACTATGCTTTAATATGCTAAAACAACGCATGATTCATCCAAGGCATATTAAGAAATCTCAATTGTTTATAACAAGTCATGCTACAACAAATAATACTAAGCATAAAGCCAAAACAATATCAAGAATGGCATGACAAAGCATAGGCCACAGTCAAAAACAAGATCTTTTTACCACTTAAGCATGAGCTTTCCTACTCTTTTCCAAACCAAACCAAACTATTTGAAAACCAATGTATGAAAGAGGGGGTCCAACCAATTTATTCAGCAAACTAAGCAAACCAAGCAAATGAAAAACCAAAACGAAAACAAAAAAGAAGACGCTCCAAGAACAACACAACTGTGCATTAAACAATAAAAATGAAGCGTTTGGAAGAAACCTGGGATTTTTATTGATGAAGAGGGGGATACCTTGGGCATCCCCAAGCTTTGACGCTTGTACTTCTTGGATATTTCTTGGGGTGACACGCGTGGCATCCCCAAGCTTGAGCTTTAGTCTATTCTTCATCTCATTACTCATTCCTTCCATACACCTGAAATTTTTCCTTCATACAAAACTTCACATAATGTTTATTAGCAACATTAGTGTACTCAAGATAATAAGTCTTAAGGACAAGTTCAAACACCAATAAACTTCCATTAGAACACTAGCTACTGTAGCACTTCCCTCAAAAAGCTCAATTCCCCAAAAGAAGTAAAAAAGAAACCAACAAGAAGCAAATGCAGAAAATGGCAGAAATCTGTCAAAACAGACCAGCAGGTAAAGATGAATTTTTTCGAAGACCTTCTGTTGCTCAAATCAAAAAGTGTTGAACTAACGAAAGTTAGATAACAACCTGGGACAGAATCACAAAAATTCACGCCTCAAAAGTATGTACAGATAATTTTCACAAATTTTTACGGTGAAGTACAGAAATCTGTTTCGGGACAGCAACTTTCCCAATCATTACTTCTCTCTCATTAGAGGTTACTCTTGGCACAAAAAGCAAATAAAAACGATAAGGAGCGGTTATTACTGAAGTAATAACTTTCAAGACTCATCTAAAACTTTTGGGTTATCTCCCAATAAGTACTTTTCTTTAACGCCTTTAAGTTAGGCATAAGAAGTAAGAAAAAGAATCAAGTGTTCTCAAATAAACAAGCATTAAGATTAATTCCAAAAATATCTTCAACAAGGCAAGGTATATCATCCAAATAAATTCTAGAGGATCCTCTCTCAATGCTCCGAGGTTCACTATTTTCATCAAAAGGGTTTTCAGGAACAATCCAATCAAGATTCTTTTCTATGGCTTCAGGTATTGCTACTAGTTTAAAGGGTATTGGTATCTTAGGTTCCTCCCCATTAGGTTCGGTTTTGTTCATATTTTCTCGTATGCCAACAACATCTACACATGAGCCTAGCATATTGAAACGTTCAAAGACTTTTCTAGCTTCCTTGGCAACATCATAGAACTCTTTAAACAAAGTTTCTAGAATAAAATCCCTCTTTTCAGGGTCCTCAATTTCTTTAAGCTTAAGAAACATTACTTGAATTAAGGGGTTGAGGTTAACAAACCTAGCTTCTAACATGTGAATTAAAGAAGCTGCAGCAATCTCATAGTTTGGAGCAAGTTCTGCAAGGGATCTATCCTCAGTATCTTCATGCTTACTAACATGATTAAAGAAGTCTTCAATTTTATCTTTCCCAATTATAGAACCACTACCAATTGAAAGATCTTTCAAGGTGAATTTAGGGATCAACATGGTGTGCTAAAGAAGAGGTAACAACTAAAGGAGACTTAATTTTTTGTGTGTTTTCAAATAAGAAAGCAAACTAGTAAAACTATTTTTTGTGTGTTTTTGATAAAGAAACAAGCAAACAAAACAAAAAGAAACTAAGCAAAACAAAAATAACAAAGTAAAGAGATTGGTTATGAGGGACTCCCCTTGTGAAGATGTCCTTGACTCCCTGACAACGGCGCTAGAAAAGTGCTTGATGGCTCAGTGTTGATGTAGAGCTCGTTGGGAACCCGAAGAGAAACGTATGATGAACACATCAGCAAGTTTCCCTCAGTTATAAAACCAAGGTTTAATCGAACCAGTAGGAGCAAGGAAACACCCCAAAGGTGTTGCTAGCTGAGCCTTGGCAGGGCGCACTACTGGTGCTAGTAGAAACGTGGAGACCTACACAACACAACCACAGAACTTTGTCCCCAACTTGTGATGAGGGGTTCAATCTCACCGGTTTTGCTGAAAACAAAGGATTAAACGTATCGAATGGAAGGAAGTAACAGTTTGCAGAAAGTAAACACAAAGTAGTAAACAGTTTATAGATTGTATGTAAAAGAAAGGACCAGGATCCATAGTTCACTAGAGGTGGCTCTCCTTAACATAGATAACATGCTGGATGAACAAATTACAGCGGGGCAATTGACAAACATCAAGAAAGCATATAAACATATACTAATCATCTTGACTCCTTTGTGACTTGATTGGGCATTACAACATTGTACATAGACCGCCATCCAACTGCATCTATGACTAATAATCCACCTTCAGGTTATCATCCGAACCCTCTCCAGTATTAAGTTGCAAGCAACAGATTATTGCTTTACGAACTGCATGTAATGTAAACAATATGATTGTTCTATGAACAAAGGATTGTTGTTTTCTCCCTAATAGCAACAGCACATCTAGTACCTTAGAGATTTCTGTCACTTCTCCAGATTACCAGAGGCATGAACCCACTATCGAGCATAAATACTAACTCTTGGAGTTGCTAGAATCTACTTGGCCAAGATAGCTACTAACAACGGAAAGCATGCAAGATCACAAATAACAAAGACATGATAGAATCAATAATCAATCTAAAATAGCATCTCAATATCCATCGGATTCCTGCAAACACAACATGCAGAATTACAAATAGATGATCTTGATCATGAACGGATCTCACAAGATCTAAACATGAAAGCACAAAGGAGGAGAACCAGCCATCTAGCTACTACATGGACCCGTAGCCCAGAGATGAACTACTCACGCATCACACCGGAGGCTTTCATGATGATGAAGAAGGCCTCTAGGGTGAATTCCCCTCTCCGGCAGGGTGCCGGGAAGAGCTTCAGATCCCTCCTAATCTAGGGATGGAAATGATGGCGGCTACAAACTCTTTCGTGGATTTTTGATCGGGTACTTAGGATTTTTGTCCCGAGGGCAATATATAGGCGGAAGGAGAGGCCGAGGGGGTGCCGGGAGCGGCCACACCACCCCCTGGCACGGGCCAGGCCTGGCCGCACGGCCAGGTGGTGTGGTGGATCCCTGGCCCTTCTCCGTCTCGTATTCTGGCACTTGATCCCTTCCGGAAAAATAGGCACTTTGGCTTTTGTCCCGTCCAATTCCGAGAATATTCATTTTTTGACTTTCCTGGAACCAAAAACAGCAAAAAACAGGCAGCTGGCACTGTGGCTCTTGTTAATAGGTTAGTCCAAGAAATCATATGAAAAGTACTCCAAAGTGTGGACAAAACACAAGAAAGTAGATAAGGCCAAGCATGGAACATCAAAAATTATAGATACATTTGCAATGTATCATCTAGCAGCTCCAATCGATCACCAGCTCGATCCCATGGCAGGCATCTCCCGATCAATCTCTGCCCCATGGTCAGCATCACCATCTCCGGCTCCCTGCAGGCACGCATGCATAACCATCACCTACAGCATCTCGGCAGGTCCGGCAAGCACACACACAGTCATCGCCTGCAGCATCCCTGACAGCTCCGGCAAGAACACACACACACACAACCATCTCCATGCAAGCACACATGCACGCAGAGACATCACCGGTCAGCTCCTCCAAGCAAGCAAGCACACACATGCATCTCCGTGTTGAAGCCATGCCAGCCTCTGCGCGTGAAGCTAGCGAGGTGCATGCTCTCACGGCGCCCTCCCACTATTAGGTCACACTACTACGAAATCAGCTATAGATAGACGTGCTATTTTGTGGCTCATATCTAGAACCATGCGCCACAGAGAAAATCCAGTGGCGCACGCGAGGAAATGTGCCACATAAACCTGCACTATTCTGTGGCGCATTTCCAAAACCATGCGCCACAGAATTGTGGTGGAACCCGCCACCGGGGTTGGGCGACCAACTTTATGTGGCGCATATATCCATATGCGCCACAGAAAGTGGAGGCGGTCCCTACCACAAAATCTGGTCGACCCACTTTCAGTGGCGCATATGAGGATATGCGCCACGGAAAGTGCATCCCCTTATTCTGTGGCGCATATAGCAATATGCGTCATCGAAATGTGAACTTCTGTATGCGCCATAGAATGGTGCGTTTAGATCCATGTACAAAAAGCTGGCAGCTCACCCCTCTGTATCCACCACCACACATTTCACATCTCTTCTCCCCCTTCTCCACACCCAACTCCTATTCCTCCTCCCTCCCACCCCATTTTTCCCATACTTTCTCAATTTTTTGTACTTAATATGGAGAGACTATGTTTATACATGATAGCCATGAATATGCATGTTTTGTAGGTGAAGCTTGTTGCGCTGGCGGTGTGCGCGATGCATGGAGAGACTATGTTTATACATGAAGCTTGTGTGGTGCACGAATGTTTGTATGGGAAGAAGTTTTTTGTTGTTTGCTTATTGTTGCCCCGGTGTGGTGCATGGATGTTTGCCGAAATATTGATTCATTTCCATTTCGGCAAATTTTGCACTACCCATATGTCCTACTTTTAGGAAAGGTCATGCCGAATTTTTCCGGCAACCATGCATATGTGTGTGCATACGGTGTGGTTGTAACCTAGCTACTCTCTGTTGTGACCGCTCAGGCAACCATGGTCGTCACGATGAGCGAAGGTCGAGTTGCTAGGTACAAGAAAGACGCGAATTAGGACATGATTCAGAACAAAAAGACCATGATAAGATGTCCATGTCGAACATGCTAACTCCAGCGCTGGATCGACCCTGATTCTGGACAATTAGAGGGTCACCTGCTCAGGCGCGGTTTCATGCACGACCTCAATGAGGCAGATTCAATCCTACGACGGTGTGGCTCAGCCAGACACCTGGCTCCAGGATTTCTTTCAGGCTTGTTGCATCGCCAAAGGAGGAAACATCCTTATTGTAGTCTGGTATCTCCCACTTATGTTGCGGAAGATGGCCTGATTATGGCTCAATGAACTCCCGAAAAACATGATTCACAACTGGTATGATATGCAAAATGTGTTCTTTCAGGATTTCTAAGGTACATACATGAGGCCCTACACGGTCGGATATCTGCAGCATTGCACCCAGAAAACCGGAGAAATTTGTCGAGACTACCTCGGATGATGGATTGACATGAAAAACTCCTGTGAGGGAGTAAACGACTAGACCATGATTGAAGCTGCCATCACAGGGCTCCCAATCAGATTACCGCGTCACCGGCTGAAGTGCGATAAAGTTACCGACTTGGGAAAGATGATAGAAATGGCAAGCAAATATGTAGATGCCGACTATGATTCAGAAGCACTGCTGAACGACCTGGCCATACCACAATCGACAAAACAATCGAAGCATCAGTAGACCCAGAAGCGCAAGAACACCTCAAGGGACAAACCCAAGCTAGAAAATGCAGCTTTTAGCGTAACTTTCAGATCAGGAGGCCAAGGAGGGCACGGAGGCGGCTGGGGACGAGGCCGTGGAACTTCCCGGGTCCAAGGTAGAGGGGACCAACAACCTAGAAAAAACCTACTCTTGGGCCGATATTTCCAATAACCCATGTGTGCATCACCCGGATGGCAACAAGGTCTCTTCCCACACAAACGATGGGTGTTGTTTCAATGACGACGTCAAGAAAGACTAGCTATAGATCCAAGATTAGAAAAGGAAAGAAAATTCCGATAAGGATAAAGAGTCCAAGGAAGATTCCGACATGGAAGATTGGATGCCGCAAACCCCAAGTCGGATGGTAAGAAGGCTTACCCAACCAAGAAAGACACCTATGTCTTCTTCCTCGGATCTCAACCCGCCAAGGTTAAGAAGGTAGTAATTCACGAACTGAACGCAACGGTTCCGGTTGTCCCCCAATATTTGGACTGGTTGGAAGTAACAATCACCTATGACCGAAGAGATCATCCTCCTAAGCCTCACAAGCGAGAAAAGTAAGCTCTAATCATTAATCCACTTATTTACAGCTATGGGTTCTTAAATACCCTCATGGACGGTGGCAGTAACATTAACATTCTTTACATCGAAGCACTGCAACACATGAGGATATCAAAAACTCAACTGAACCACAACAGTGTGGTTTTCCATGGAGTCGTCCCCGGAAGGAAAGCGAACTATCTGGGAGAAATCACTTTGGAACGCCAAAGAATTACCGGACTGAACCACTGTCCTTTGAAGTGGCGGTGGTGGGTGTTCAAGAGGGCATACCATGCTATATTTGAGTGCCCAGCCTACTGGCAATTCATGGCTCGCCCCTGCTACATCTACAACATGATGTGGCAATTCATGGCTCGCCCCTGCTACATCTACAACATGATGAAACTTCCAGAACCCAACAGCGTGATCACAGTTCGGGGAAACCCGAAGAAAGCACGAGAATGTAAGGATGGAGCTGCCGCCTTTGCCGAAGCCGTACTACATGCCGAGGAGTACTAGAAGATCAAGAAGAACATTGATCCGTCCGAGATGCCCACGACATGTGGCACGGTGGTTTTCCGTGTTTCCAATTTTTACCAAGTGTTTTTTGGGATTTTACCGTGTATGTCCGTTTTTGTGGAGTGTTTTCCCGTATGACACTCGGAAAAGGTGCAACTTTGCCGTGAATGGCCTCTTTGCCGGGTGCCAAATGTATGATACACGGCAAAGACCTGTTTGCCAAGTATCCGGATTCTAAACACTCGGCAAAAAGAAAGACACCCAATAGAATCTCGATTTCCCGTAGTGAATATGGCAAGGTGTGACATCTTCCATACCCTGATCTCTACACAAATACCTATTTCTTGCTTGCAACATGTGGCAGTGGGAACATGTGAGAAACACTGAGAGTCGAGTCGCATTGAAGACTGACATGTCCTGGTTTGTGCAGTAGAGCGAGTAATGCATGGACCACACTATGGTATATATAGTGCACCAACCTTTCCATACCATAATTTTCGTTCGTCCTCCGTGTTAGGAATAGTAATCCCGATAGGACACGGAACCGTGTCGTGTGCGTGTGTGTTCCGAGTAGGACTAGTAGTTCAACACCTATTCGTATTGACGTTGCGTCTTGCCGGGTCTATATATACCCCCATATAGTAGCCTTGTAAAAAAACCGTGAGATTCAATACAAACAACAGGACCGAGAGGGCCCTGTAGCCATCACATTGTTTTTCCCCGTACGTACTCGTGTGAGTTGAGAGAGCTAGTTCTTTTGATCAGGCTAGATAGCTAGCTTGCTGATCGTTCTTATACGTGCGCGTAACTCGCCGGAATACTTTGTCGTCGTCACGTCGGACTGCACTCGGCGTTTGGGGCTGGGCCAACAATTGGTATCAGAGCCTCGAGGAGCATCTCCTAGTAACGGGAGGTCATGACGGGCAAGGATCAAGGCGAGTACTCCGGTGCGGCTGCGGGTGCATCGGTGTCGTCGCAGTACCCGCGGTATGATCGCGGCAACTACACGACGTGGGCGAAACGGATGGAGTGGGCCATGGAGGGCAACGACATCTGGGAGGCTGTCGATCCCGGCGGCGACGAGTTCAAGAAGGACGCGTTGAAGTACCGCAAGGACCGACAGGCACTCACGGCCATCGGCTCCGTGGTGCCGGCGGACGTGATGCAGCACCTGATCTCGAAGGTTTCTGCAAAGGAGGCGTGGGAGACACTCAAGACGTTGAATCTTGGGCACGAGCGCGTCCGCAGGGCGACCCTACAAACCTTGCAGAAGAAGTACGAGAACCTGGAGATGGAAGGAGATGAGACGCTGGACGCTTTTGCCTCGAGGGTAGCCACAATTGTCAACGGGATTCGCGCGCAAGGTGAGAAGTTGGAAGATATCTCAGTCGTAATGCGTTTCCTGCGCGCGGCGCCGCCGCGGTACATATCTGTGGTGTCGGCAATCGAGCAATGCGTTGATCTCACCACCCTCACGATGGATGACCTGGTTGGACGGTTCAAGGCGCATGACGAGCGGATGAAGATCACCTACGGCGACGCGAATCAAGATGAGCACCTCATGCTTACACGTGCCCAGTGGCAGGCAATGGTCGCCAAGGAGAGGAGCGATAAGGCATCTGGCAGTGGTGATGGTTCGGTCCCGGCGAAGAAGTCGGACAGCAAGCCGAAGAAGCCAAAGAAGAAATTCGACAAGAAGAATCTTCGCTGCCATAAGTGCAATCAGCTCGGGCACTTCAAATCGGAGTGTCCCAACCGTTCAAAGGAGAAGGCTCTCATGGCGAAGGAAGGAGATGATGGACCGATGATGCTCATGCTCGAAGCTTGCGAGTTAATGACCACCAAGGAATCAACTCCTCAGGAGTCCGCTACGGAGATCGTCACGCTCGTGGAAGAGAAGGTCTTCCCACGGAGGATGCAGACGGCTCACGACGTTTGGTACCTCGACACAGGCGCTAGCAACCACATGACCGGCGACAAGGCTCAGTTTTCTGAGTTGAACCTCATGGTTGGAGGCTCCGTTCGATTCGGCGATGGGTCGAAGGTGGAGATTGCAGGACGAGGCACTGTCCTGTTTGAGTTGAAGGATGGAGGTCACAAGGTACTCACTGACGTGTACTATATTCCCAAGCTTAAGACCAACATTATCAGTCTTGGTCAGCTCGCGGAGCGTGGATGCAAGATCGTGTTGGAGGACGAGTTCCTGTGGGGATATGACCGCCAAAGGCAGCTCATCATGAAGGTGGAGAGGTCGAAGAATAGACTCTATATCCTCAATCTCAATCGGGCGGATCCAGTATGTTTGATGACAAGCATGGAAGACTCGGCGTGGAAGTGGCATGCACGCTACGGACATCTAAATTTCCAAGCTCTACGACAACTTGGACAGAAGGAGATGGTACATGGCTTACCGTGTGTTGATCATGTTGAGCAGGTGTGCGACGGTTGTCTCATTGGGAAGCAAAGGCGAGCCCCGTTTCCAAGGGAGGGACAATATCGAGCAAGTAAGGTTCTTGAGTTGGTGCATGGAGACTTATGCGGACCAATCACGCCGGCGACCCCCGCTGGGAACAAGTACTTTTTGCTCATCGTCGACGACTTCAGTAGATACATGTGGGTTGTGCTGCTGAATAGTAAGGATCAAGCTTTGCAAGCGTTCAGGATTGTGAAGATGGCAGCCGAGGTGGAGTCCGAGGCAAAGTTGAAGGCCCTCCGTACCGATCGGGGTGGGGAGTTCAAATCCAATGAATTCAAGGAGTTTTGCGAAGCTCATGGGATCCGGCGGTATCTCACCGCACCATATTCACCGCAGCAAAACGGTGTTGTGGAAAGAAGGAACCAAACCGTGGTGGCCATGGCACGCAGCATGATGAAGAGCAAAGGCATGCCAGGCAGGTTTTGGGGTGAGGCAGTTAGTACAGCTGTCTATTTGCTGAACAGGGCGCCAACTAAGAGTGTAGTTGGTATGACGCCGTACGAAGCATGGTACGGGCGCAAGCCCTCGGTTGATCATCTTCGCACTTTCGGGTGCATGGCGCATGTGAAGACGGTGACCGGGCATACTAGCAAGTTGGCAAATCGAAGTACTCCAATGGTCATGATCGGCTATGAATACGGTTCGAAGGCGTATCGCGCGTACAATCCAGTGAACAAAAAGTTGGTGGTGACACGTGACGTCGTCTTCGAGGAGGAGAAATCATGGAATTGGGGCTCTGCGGAACCGGTACAATCAATTTCTGATGAAATATTTACTGTAGTCTACAGTGATTCGCATGCAGATGATCAAGAAACGGCGTCCCGTGGCGTTACGGATTTAGGCGCTGGTTCGGAAGATGGAAGTTCGGAAGTGAGCAGCAGCAGCGCTACGCCTGGAGAGGTATTTCCGCGTGGGAGTCCCGGCACGAGCAACAGCTCACGCGCTGCACCTGGAGGCTCGACGTCGCCATCCAGTCCACGCGCGGACGAGAGCCCTGGCGCAAGTGGCCCATCAGCTGCACACTCCCATCCAGAAGGGACTAGCGGCAGTCCAGAAGTGGACGCGGGCGACGATGTCACGTCGCCAACATGCAGTACATCGACAGAAACTGCAGGAAATTCAGTAGACGCTGAAACAAGTACTACGTCAGCTTCCACGTCTCCTCCAAGTGCACAGGAAGAAAGGAGACGGCCACCTACTCCAGAAAAATTCCGAAGTGTACTGGAGTTGTATCCGCCGGAGACCCTTCGTACAGCGCGTGCGCGAGGGAGAGGACAAGGACGGTGTTTACTCACCGAGGAGCCGACGAAATTCGAGGATGCTAATACGGAGGAGTGTTGGCGTCGGGCTATGGATGAGGAGTTGGGATCGATCAAAGACAACGATACATGGGAGCTTGTCGATCTACCCAACAATCACAAGGCCATAGGGCTCAAGTGGGTGTACAAGATCAAGAAGGATGCCGAAGGGAAGTTGGTAAAACACAAAGCTCGGCTAGTTGCCAAGGGGTATGTGCAAGAGCAAGGTGTGGATTTCGAAGAAGTGTTTGCTCCCGTTGCAAGGATGGAATCGGTGAGATTACTTATTGCTCTCGCAGCTCAAGAATCTTGGAAATTGCATCACATGGATGTGAAATCCGCGTTTTTGAATGGGGAGTTAGAAGAAGAAGTTTATGTGAAGCAACCACCGGGATACATCAAAGAGGGAGAAGAACACAAGGTTTTGAAGCTACACAAGGCGTTGTACGGGCTACGGCAAGCCCCTCGGGCGTGGAACATCAAGCTTGATCGTACATTGATCTCTCTCGGATTCGAGAAGAGCCCACTGGAGCATGCGATGTATAAGCGAGGTAAAGGAAGGGATCATCTACTAGTTGGCATCTATGTTGATGATCTATTGATAACTGGAGCGGATGAGAAGGAGATTGCAAAGTTCAAGCTACAGATGAAGGAGTTATTCAAGATGAGTGATCTAGGCTTGTTGAGCTACTACCTTGGGATCGAGGTACATCAAAAGCTGGGTGAGATCACGCTATGCCAAGAGGCATATGCAAAGAAGATACTCGAGAAGTGTGGCATGGAAGAATGCAATCCAACTCATGTTCCGATGGAACCTCGTCTTAAACTGAGCAAAAGGAGTGAAGCACCTGCGGTTGATGCAACGGAGTATAGGAGTGTTGTCGGAAGTTTGAGGTATCTCATCAACACAAGACCCGACTTGGCCTATTCCATTGGCTATGTGAGTCGCTTCATGGAAGCACCCACAATGGAGCATTGGACAGCCGTGAAGCATATTCTCAGGTATATCAAAGGGACAACAAACTTTGGTATTGTCTACTCGAAAGAGAAGGAGGAGGTGAAGCTACTTGGCTACAGTGATAGTGACATGGCAGGAGATATTGATGACCGTAAGAGTACCTCGGGCGTGGCATATTTCTTGGGAAGAAGCATAGTAAGTTGGCTATCACAAAAGCAAAAAGTGGTGGCACAGTCATCCTGTGAAGCTGAGTATATTGCGGCTGCAACTGCGACGTGTCAAGGTGTGTGGCTAAGGAGTCTACTTGGTGATCTCACCAATCGGGAGGCGGAACAAGTGGTGCTCAATATTGACAACAAATCTGCAATTTCATTGTGCAAGAATCCAGTGCATCATGACAGGAGTAAGCACATTGATACGAAGTATCACTACATACGGCAGTGTGTAGAGGAGAGCAAGATTGAAGTCAACTATGTTTGCACCAAAGATCAGCTTGCGGATATCCTAACTAAATCTTTGGGACGAGTGAAGTTTGCGGAGATGCGAGGAAGGATCGGCGTCCAAGCTGTGAAGTTAGGCACATCGTGCTTAGGGGGGTGATTGTTAGGAATAGTAATCCCGATAGGACACGGAACCGTGTCGTGTGCGTGTGTGTTCCGAGTAGGACTAGTAGTTCAACACCTATTCGTATTGACGTTGCGTCTTGCCGGGTCTATATATACCCCCATATAGTAGCCTTGTAAAAAAACCGTGAGATTCAATACAAACAACAGGACCGAGAGGGCCCTGTAGCCATCACATTGTTTTTCCCCGTACGTACTCGTGTGAGTTGAGAGAGCTAGTTCTTTTGATCAGGCTAGATAGCTAGCTTGCTGATCGTTCTTATACGTGCGCGTAACTCGCCGGAATACTTTGTCGTCGTCACGCCGGACTGCACTCGGCGTTTGGGGCTGGGCCAACACTCCGCCACTGGTACATGGCGTGGAGGGTGCAAGCGGCTTCGCCCTCCACACCCGAGGAAGGAATCGCAGCAGCACGGTGACTGCTAGGGCCGACGAGAGATCTTTTTTTCCTTTTGGGTGATTGTGGGTTTACAGCTTAACATGCTAGGGACTTATCTCCAAAACGGTGAAAATGATTATACTAGAGAGAAGACTAAACTACCCCCGGTTATTTACCATTGGATCAAATCGTACTACTTTTTTTGACAGAATCATACCATACTACCGCTTTCCCTGATATACCAGTAAAAGGTAAAGGCCTATAGATGGACTTGCAGAAGCTGAAGCTTTAGACAGTTTAAAAGAACTGAAACAGATGTCCTTTGGTAATTTGTTTGCTGTATGTGTATGCTGGTACAAGAACAAAATCATTTAGATGTTGCACTCTGTCCATAACATGTAGCGGACTGCTAGACATACATATCCCGCCGAACCTGCATTTTCCATGCCCGTCCGGCCGCACACACCTGCTAGTCCCGCAGTTCGTATTCATGGCAAACGCGGGCACGATCGCGGAGTATGTCAACTCTGTATTGGCAGAATTCAAGGTAGGACCGCTACGCAACCTTGCCATACTGGTTCCTCCATCGCCGGTCCCATGTCAAACTCACCATGGACTCGTCATAGGAGAACTGGCTACCACAAATATGGTGTTTTCCCGACCGTTCCTTCACTTTCTTTGCTATATCGTGTGTCTTCTGCATATGGTGGCCAACGCCAGCAAGTGAGTCCTCATTTGCAACACCTAGACACGTTCTAGAAGAGGGACATATTTCCAGATGCCTCACATTTTCAATGTTCCGCAAGCACACATCCAAATCATTGTAGTTTATGTATTTGTCATCTATCTATGTCCTCCATCCCTTGTTTTGACTCCATTTGTGTTTCTTTGAGGGCTTCTAGGTTTTTCGAGGCATAGATAACATAGGTATCCTTCTAGGTATATATAGGAGGGGGATTGCGCAGTACCTGGGTACGTACTGAGATGAACCAGCGTGGAAACATTCATTTGGCCTTGTCATGTATAAGTGTGTTCATACATGCGGGAGGTTGGTGGGTGCATTAGTTATTATTTAAAATCCAAGTTGATCATCGTATCTTTTAGTACAAGATAATCTCATATGTGTGTTACAGCTCATCAAATGCTCGCTCCAATCTGTTCAGAGATATGTATCAATGGAGGGATATGTGACAAGGCTGTATGTACTTTAAAATGAGCGGCAGTAGAATTATACATGTGCGATTGCTTGTTGTCTTAAATGATAGTTTTCCACTACAGCTTGTAATCTCACACCCAAGTGTTATATATAGGAGAAAGATTGTCTAGTACCTGGGTATATCAGAGGTGGATGTCGTAGTAGGATGTAGTCACATTTGGCTCTTGAAAGTGTAGCTCGGTTGTAACGGTGCATCAAAGTCCATGCGAACAATATCCAGGTTTCATATGGAGTAGTCGTGTATGATGCGGATAATTGAACTTGTTGGCATGTTGACTTGTCATTGGACATGTACTGACATGCCCATGATTAATCAAAGAAAGAGCAGGTGGGTCGAGAAAGAGCATATCAGAGGTAAAATAATGAAAGCGAGCTCGTCAAATGATTGAAGGAACTAACCCTGCCCACCAATCGTCCCTGATCATGTGGTTCCACATCATCCCTACCATGAACCTCCGCTGGATAACATGATTAAGTACGTCAGAAATGTTATAAATCTGAAGTACACGTTACTATACAAGCAGCCACTAGAACATGGAATATGATAAGACTACCCATAGTGAGAAATCATAGCCAGTATCATATATGTCGAAAAGCTGACGTGTCACTGCAAATAATGATGAAAGTGATGATAGTGGTATCATAGGTTAATAAGTACCATAGCACATAGAAAAAGAAACTTATGATAGTGGTATCATAATTGATAAGCTACTGAATAAGCTCAATCATCTCCAAAATGATCACCACGTGAGAAAATCCTTATAGAGCCTGCAGTCTACACGAAAGCATTATCAACTACATCGCTAGATACATGCAAATCGACAAACCAAGTCACTTATTTTTGGACGGAGTGAGTACCATTTTTAAAGAAATGTATAAAGTTGATGCAGCCTTATTGACAAGAAATTACAGAGGGCCTTTCAAAATTCTTATTCTTCATTACTTACGGCATGATCCTTTCTAATGGCTGACAAACCAGATAACTGTTGTAGTGAAAAGTCGAAGTGTATACATTTGAAAATTTCTTATCAAGTTTCTATAATAAAATTTGTTTTGGTTGGTTTAAAAAAATTGAAACTTGATGCTGTTATGTTTGTTTCCGTTTTCCGGAGCTATGTATATGAAGTAGGAGGCTGAGATTTAGGATTTGGTAGTTCAAGTTTATCAAGTGGCTGGTTCATTTTTCTCTTGCTTGGAGGTTACAGTTCATCGAATTGTAAGTTTATTTCCCCCTGTTTTTTGTTTAGTGCAACCGACTGGAGCGTTGCTTTTTCTAGACAAAACGAAATTTGCTTTGGTTCAGTAGGATGCTAGCTATGAAGGAACTGGGAGGTTGCACCTTATCGACCTGAATGTTTATACTATTTATAGAGATAGATGATTGTAGATCTGGAGTTTTAAAGCTAGGTTTGTTTGAGTTATTCTCGTTGCGTCACGATGACTCCAATCATTTCTCTTGGTATCCTCGATTTAAGTTTGTGACCTGTAATAGCATCTCTAACCGAGGAACACTTCGTGCTTGTCAGATCTAGGATCTGCATGAATATACACTTGGTGAGGCACATTTCATCCTGGCGCAAGATCTAGGTACAATGTTTAATCTCACCATCGCCGCGGAGAGGCACATCATGTGTTCGACGAAGTGTACGAGCCTAAATTTGTTTTAGAAAGTTAAATTTAAGAGATCGGTTAGGAACAACATTTTTTTAGAGGAGTAAATATACTCCTCTAAAGGATAGGGAGATGGTTTACTCTTCTAAGTATTGGGAATCGGTTAGAGATGCCCTAAGAACCTATTTTCAATAACTGATCCTCTAGAGTTTGGTTATCTAAGGACCCGGAAGATCTTAGTGCGAATCTAAGCGAGGACCTATAACTGATAACACAAAATTGCTTCCCCAAATTGTTAGCTTGACTTGCCTACACCCAAGTACACGTGCCTCCAAGTATTTCTATGTATTGGTGTAGCGTTAATCAAAATAATTTGAACTAATTATTAATTTAGATTACTCTATGGTGCTTATCTTGCCTAATCCAGTGTAGCACACTTGTCATCGAGCATTCTTATGAATAAAGCTTCTGTGATGCAAGATATATGGCCTTGATGTAAGAAATGTGATGTGTTATATTTAAACCATCCTGCTAATTCTTTTAATCTCTTTGTAGTGTGCATACTGAAAGAGCAGCGTCTCTGCGTTCAACTATAGATCAAGTCATTAAACTACAAGAGAACACTTGAATGTTGGGCAGAATTTATTAGCTTTTATGACGCCGTATTCGCAAATGTTGGCCGCTTGGGCATAATTGAGCCACCTGTATTGAAATGTTAGAAAGTTATGAAGATTTGCCAGTGTTTTTCCCTTTGATTATTGTATCCTTCGCCCAGACCAAGCCAACAGGATGACTCTGTAAATGGCTCTCGATCTGACTCTGTGTTCATTAAATCGCTATGTTAAGTGCATATCTCAAACCTTTTCCTACGCTTTTCCCCTATTCATCGGGGGCAGTACTGGAACTAAAGCAATGTGGTTGTGTGCCCGGATGGATGTTTTTTCCAGATTCATCTCATTTCTAATGCGGTGCATAGCATGGCCCACTTCCATACTTCGTTCATTAGTTGTCACTATCTCTCCCGACCTATCTTCACTCCCTTCATGTTAGTTAGGGTGCCGCTATATATCCTAATAAACCAAGGAAAATTGCCGGAATATAAGGTGATAGGAGACAGTGCATCTGCTCATTTATAAGAGATGGACATGGTTGGACGTGTGAATGTTGTGGGTTGCGGTGGATGCCTATTAATCCTAAACTAAAACCATAATATCTTATAGGACAAGTTGTACAGAAGGGAATTCCCAAAACAAAAATCTAACATTTTGCAGCTTATCCATATGATGTGCATCCACTGGATAAGTCATCCTTACTGTAGTGCGTGGAGGCACGGGAGTCCGGGTGCACCCGACTAGAAATGGTCGCACCAGGTAGTTTCAACCCATTTGGATGACGACCTTCCAAGAGGATTTGCAAACCAAATTTGCTTTTTTAATTGTTTTGTGGCCTTTTTTTATTGCTCACTGTTGCATTTTCAGACTGCACTTAAATGATTCTTCGTAATAATATACAGCTGTATACACCAATCAATGGGTTTCCCTCTATTTTGGAAAACAAAATGAAATTCTGAAGTTTTAGTATGCATGACTCAGTAGTTAATTGCATACAAGATAAAGAGGCAAAAGAAATGACGGAATGCGTTTCTATTAGTCTATTGTCCAAGCAGTTGATTGATTTGATACAGAAATGTGTAGATTCACTGTTCATCAAAATGCCTTATGACTTATTATGAAGCATATAGCATGCAATTATACTCATTTGTCAACCCTTTGAAGACGGTGAAGAAGGAAATTTTGAAACAACATTGTCATATTTCAACATATGCGCTCCTAGAGACAGATACATGGAAAGAACCATGACTCACACACACACGATGTAAAATGAACTGATAACATGCATTCACATGACTCTTTTGCTCATATAACACATTCAAGATGATCTTAACCCGCTCCATGCCGATGATGCTCCACTGCCTTGTCAACAACAACATGTCTCCTGTATTCTACATGTCGGGTTACTAAGCAACGATCTCCGCACCATAAGCGCTAGTAGGGGTGGCCACCCAGGGGTGAGCATGATTTGATCCAATTTTACACCTTGGTTCTAAATTTATAACATCGTGATTTTTTTTGAATTTGAGTTTTTTTACGAACTTGAATGAAAGTGATAATTGATAATGTGCACAATTTCTTATTGCGGAAATTACCTATGTATAATGAATTATCAACTAATGATGTTTTTGAATTGCATTGATCGATAGTTGATAATCAAGAATAGTGAGATTTGAATTTGGACAGATAAGTGATAACCAAGACAACACGTTCAATTCGTATCCAGATTTGGGAAAAAAAGTATTCTGCAAAATACAAAATGATGAGAAGAATGATAAAACCCCTGAAAGCCGCTCAGTTTACTAAATAGTGATTAAACTGCACCATGCATTTCAGTAAGTGCTAAATTTTGGAATGATGGAGAGCATGTGTGTCTCGACCTGGATAGTGTCAGTGCAGCCATTCCTTGCCCGGCAAGAATGTGTTCTGGTTTATTAGATGCACATATACTGCACATGTGATTCTTCCAATCAGAACTTCTACGGATATATATCCTCAAATACATTAAAATGCATAAATCTCAAAGAATACAGAAAGCCTTGATAAAGGTCTCACATGTGCTCGAGCTACGTGTTGGGATCACATCCTAGGTGTCAATCTTATCAACCAACTCTACTTTGTATCATACTAGAACCGCTTCCGGGTCGCTCGCGTGAGGCGAGCCCGGGGCGTCCCCTGCCAACCCTAGAAAGTCGCCGCCGTCGCTCTTCCGCCGGCCGCTGCCGCTGCCCATGCCGGCGGTGGAGGCCACACCTTGGCCGCTGAGGGTAGCAGGCGGCATGCGCTCCCCGTTGAGCCTTCTTTTGCACGGGGAACCAACACCAGGGGCGCCATTGGTGGTTGTCGAGCGCGGCCGGTGGTGCTTGCGGAGCAGCAAAGGTCGGCATGCGACTGGGAGCCAATGAAGAGTAGAGACGGACGGGGCTGGTGCAGATCGGAGGCGGAGGCGTGGTTGCCCTTGGCGGCAGTGCTGCATCACGGATCTCTCGGCCCCGACATGTGGGTTCCACTATGGGTTCGTAGGGCTGGAGGTTAACCCGCTTGTTTCGCTCGCTGAAAGTCGACCGGCGGTGTGGGGACTGCTGGATCATCCTGAATAAATGAGGGGGTCCTAGGGTTCCTTCCACGCGAACACGAAGATTCGCTTGATGCATGCCCTCATTGATCGGGCCTGGAGTGGTGAGATTCGGAAGGCTCCGCCGGTGAACTCGCATGGGTGCATCATGCCTAGAAACTGCTGGATCATATGGAATTCGGCCGTGCGCACCCTTTTTTTGATTGTTTGGTTTTAGTGGGAGCGTTGTGAAGCATTGTTGTCTGTTGCCATCATGGGACACATCTTTGAGTGTTCATGGTGAAATCATGGCGGAGAATGTCATGTAAGACAGGATATGAGGAACATCAATGGTGGTCCGAGTCCTTGAGGCGAAACTGGCCTGGTGTTCGTGACTTGGAAGAGCGGATTTGTAAGCGAGGGTGATAGCACGTGACAAGTTCAAAGTCTTATCTTGCAAGGTAAAAATCCAAGTTCTGACCTTAATTGGTTGTGCCTGACAATGATCTTGGTAAAGACATTGTTTTGTACACAAGAATTTTCTCTAGGGTGAAAACATATCATCAATGATTGTGCATTGTTTCCTTCTTGAAGACGTCACTTTTAAAAAAGCTGGACTTATGGGGCTGTCTTGAGTTGCTAGGTTTGCTGCTACAAGGAACATAGCACTGCAGCGGGACCTTTCTTTTTTTGTAATTCTTTTTTTTTCTGGGCTGTGTACATCCATAAGACCGATAGGACATTGCGATGTTACATAGGCTAGATGTAATTGGTATCTTTGTGATATTAATATATGCTCCTTATTAAAAAAACTCTCCTTCATATCATCCACATCAAACCTTGCTTCTTTTGTCTGTCGCACATGAGCAGAGATATCTTGCATTTGTCCTACAATCATGAGGCTCACTGCTGTAACCGAAGCAACATTGTCCGAAAGACGGTAACTTTCCTGAAAATTGACAAGGAGTATATCCAGATTCCTCCTATTTCCATAGTGGTGCACGCGTCCAACTTAAAACAAGTTTCCTACTTTGCAGCTTTGTTATTGCTGTCTATCAGTAGTCCTTTTTTTTCGAAATGGGGATGTACCCCGGCCTCTGCATCCTAGGATGCACACAGCCCTTTTATTAATCAAAGTCTTAAAGTCTTAAAATGCCAAATACAGATCAAATATCAAAGAGGGTTGATACAAACACCAACCATCTGAAGAGACAAAAAAATCTGAGGATGCAGAGCATACAAAAGCTAAACATGTCTCAGTCTACTAGAAGGACGTCACATAGCCTGGTAGAAGATATCCTGAGCAACCATCACCAGACGGCTGCATCCAGAAACCATCAAATCTCGGTGCTGCTCCGGGAGCAAAAAAGCCCAAAGCTGGATCCATTGGGACGCTGATATTATAACCTGCAAAAAAGAAGGAACTTGCACCTTTTAAAAATAATAGCATTGCGACTCTTCCAAATAGACCAACATAAAGCCGATACCCCTATACGTATTCGAGCTTTGTTAGCCCTATCCATCCCATTTAACCAATTCCCAAACATATTAGTAATATTGGTCGGAGGTGAAAGATTGTATGTAAAATAAACAATTCGCCATATAATTCTAGCACAGGGGCATTCAATAAAAAGGTGTTCAATTGTTTCTTTCCCATCACAAAAACAACATTTTTTGCATCCTTTCCAATTCCTTTTAACTAAATTATCTTTAGTTAACAAAACCTTTTTATGTAAGAACCACATAAAGATCTTAATCTTTAGGGGTAGTTTAAGCTTCCATAAATATTTTGTAGGGAGGCTCTGATGATCATTCATCATATCCTCATACAAAGATTTGACAGTGAAAACCCCATCCGTAGATAGCTTCCACCTAAACACATCTGGCTCACTAGTCAAAATAACCTGCATCAATCTCTGACATAGATGCAACCATGCATCCCATTTTGTCCCAGTCAAATTCCTCCTAAAGCCTATGTTAAGAGGATTGTGAGATAAGACATCATGAACAGATACATTTTTCCTATGCACAATATTGTAGAGCGAAGGATACTGTTGGGAAAGGGGCGTCTCCCCTAACCAAACATCTTCCCAAAATCGAGTTATTACCCCACTCCCAACTTTGAAGAACCCTCTGGTAAAGAATCCATCCTTTACCTTCATTAGTCCTTTCCAAAATGGGGAATCCGTCGGTTTAGCTTCTACCTGTGCTAGAGTTTTGTTTTTAAGATATTTATTATGAAGAATTTCCTGCTATACCCCATGTTCTGAAAGTAATTTATATAACCATTTGCTCAAAAGACATTTATTTTTAACTTCTAACACCTCAATGCCCAATCCACCCTGATCCTTGGGGCGACAAATTATATTCCACTTAGTTAATCTATATTTTTTCTTATGTTCATCACTTTGCCAAAAAAATCTTGAACGATAGAAGTCTAATCGTTTTCTAACACCTTTAGGTATTTCCAGAAAAGATAACATGAACATGGGCATACTTGTTAATACAGAGTTAATTAGCACTAATCTATCTCCATATGACAAAAGTTTACCCTGCCAACATCCTAACTTTCCTTCAAAACGATTCTCGACAGGATTCCACTCAGAATTCCTAAGCTTTTTATAGTGAATAGGTATCCCAAGATACTTGAAAGGCAAAGAACCTGAGTCACAGCCGAATATATCTCTATACTCATGTTCATATTCTTTTGCCTTCCCAAAACAATAGACCTCACTTTTGTGGAAATTGATTTTAAGCCCCGAAAGTTGCTCAAAAATGCAAAGTATCAGCTTCATGTTTACAGCCTTCATAAGATCATGTTTCAAGAAAAGAATTGTGTCATCTGCGTATTGAAGGATGGAAATCCCTCCCTCAACTAGATGTGGGATTAAACCACCAACCTGTCCATCTTCCTTAGCTCTAGCTATGAGGATGGCCAGCATATCTGCCACAATATTAAATAACATGGGGGATAAAGGATCACCCTGTCATACCCCCTTTCTTGTTTGAAAAAGATGACCGATGTCATCATTCACTCTAATTCCAACACTTCCCCCTTGAATGAAATTTTCGATCCACTTGCACCATAAAGGATCAAAACCCTTCAAACGAAGAGATTGAAGTAAAAAGGGCCATTTTACCTTATCGTATGCTTTCTCAAAATCTATTTTGAAAAGCACTCCATCTAGCTTTTTCGAATGAAGCTCATGGATGGTTTCATGTAAAATAACTACGCCCTCCAGAATATGCCTTCCAGGCATAAATGCTGTTTGAGTCGGTTGAATCACCTTGTGAGCTATCATAGAGATTCGATTCGTGGCCACTTTAGTAAAAATTTTGAAGCTTACATTTAAAAGGAAGATCAGTCTATATTGCTGGATCTGAACCGCATTTTCTTTCTTAGGCAGGAGAGTGATAACCCCAAAATTTAGTTTATAAAGAGGTAACTCGGCTGTTTGCAACTGTGCAAATAAAGCCATCAAGTCATTTTTTATCACTTCCCAAAAAGTCTGATAAAATTCCGCAGGGAATCCATCAGGGCCCGGAGCCTTATTGTGTTCCATGGAAGAGATTGCGTCAAGCACTTCCTTTTCCGAGAACACCGACGTAAGAATTGTATTCTCCAAAGTAGATACCTGAGGAATGTCCCCGTTCCTCTCCTCCATTAATGAAAAACTATTTGGGTCCGTGTCAGCAAATAGTTTCTTATAATATTCGGAAATATATATTTTCAAGTTTTCATCTCCCACAATAATGCCCTCATCTTGTTCAAGCTGAAAAATCTTTTTCTTCCGATGTTTTCCATTAGCTATTAGGTGAAAATACTTAGTATTATTTCCTCCTTCCTGGATATGTTTAACTTTTGCCCGTTGAGCCCACTTAGTCTCCTCATCACGCCTCAGCTTTGAGACCTGATCATTAGCGAATTGGAGTAAGTGTCTCTCAGCAGCCGACAAGTCAGTTTTCTCAGCCTTAATATCAAGCCTATCGATAATCGCAACGAGTCTATCTCTTTCTTTCCTGTATTTACCACTTTGGTTTTTCGCCCATCCGCGGAGAAAGCGTCTTAAATGCCTAATTTTATTTTGCCACCGCGCGGTTGGAGTATCTCCATGTGATACCGCCCCCCATTCGGCACCCACCATCTCAAAGAAACCATCTTGTCTTAACCACGATAGTTCAAACGAAAAACGCGGGTTATTACCAAGGTGAGCTCTATTTCCTAAGTCAATCAGGAGAGGTGTATGGTCAGAACCAGATCGAGTGAGAGCGCGCACAGAAACAAGCGAGAATTTTTGTTCCCATTCAACACTGGATAAAATACGGTCTAGCTTCTCATAAGTAGGTGTCTCTCTGCGATTAGCCCAAGTGTACTGTCTTCCTGAGAGAACAATCTCTCGTAAGTTTAGATTTTCAATGATAGCATTGAAAACAAAGGGCCAATGCGCTTTAAACTTATCATTATTTTTGTCCTCTCTTCTCCGTAAGATGTTAAAATCTCCACCCACTAACAAAGGGAGTGTCTCATTTTCACATAGCCGAACCAGTTCCGCCAGGAATTCATGCTTATGACAATCTTGCGTTGCCCCATACAGAGGGACAAAAATCCATTCAAAGCCATCACTACGACACTTCAAATACATTTTAACACAATAATCCCCTGTGACGACTTTATTAACCTGTAAAGTTGAAGTATTTATACCCACCAGAATTCCACCTGAACGACCATGAGGCGGTAAGCAGAACCATGCAAAATCCACTCCAGGTGTCAGTTGTTGTAGGAACGGAATAGTGAAATTAGATCTCCCGGTTTCTAACAAGGCAATAAAATCTAATTTATGCTCCGAGATTGTTTCTCTCGTGAAAATATGTTTAGCTGGATCTCTAAAACCATCGCTATTCCAGAGTAGACCTCTCAAACCTTGCATTTTAAAAAGTTTTTTTGACTCTTACCCTAGTCCCCCTCCTAACACAAGTAGTGTCATACTGTTTCTTGTTCTTACGAGTACGCTTAACCTCAAGGTCAACCGTATCATGCGAACACTCAAAGGTCTCCGAATCTTCAGCATCAATATCCTCACATAGGTTTGACACTTTTGAAACAAAAAGATTAGCTGGTGTGAGGTCATCAGTGTTTTTGTTATTATTGTGCTCTAAAACTGTCAAAGTTCTACAAAATTCATTATCTTTTATTAAATTGGCTGAAGCATTTATATTCTCAGTCGTTTCCCCTAAAGAGACCCCAATAGATTTTGCCTTTTCTAAAATTTCAACATTGGACAACGACAAAATAGAAAATTTCGGATTGGATGAAATACCTTGTTCACCCCAACGACGTTGCGTCAACTCCACTGCCCGCTCCAACTGTGTAGCATCAGCGTTAGGTTGAGACAACAGCCGATCACTCGACCTAACAGCATTTATATTAGATAAAGGTATTTCACCAAACGCAATTACCTCCGCTAGGGTCGGTGGTGACTTCGCTACAAAAGTTCTCTTTTCCGAAACAGGTCCAGGCATCAACACGGATCCCCCAAATTTCTGTAGGGGAGAGGCAAAAAAACCATCTTCCTTGGTTACCCCAGCTGAAATCACCGGATTCTCATAGACAGTTTGACCTAACGCTTCGTGCTGGTTTGGTGGCTTAGTGCTGCTATATACTCCCTCTGTTTCAAAATACTTCGCGCGCACGCTTACCTAGGTGGACTAGTACTCTCTCATTTTTCATCGAAAAATTTCTAGGATTTTTGGTATACGTAGTACATATTTCATACTATCTATTTCAAAAATCACAGGATTTTTTTTAATAAAAAATGAGGGAGTACTAGCCCACCTACATAAGCGCGCCGGCGGAGTAATTTGAAACAGAGGGAGTATCCTCGTAAAAACAAAAAAGATGAATAGGTACATAAGAAGACTACATGGAACGACATTAGATGCTGCACATGTGTCTCTTACAAAGGTTGACAGGTTAACGCCAAATTCAGTTCATACCTTCTAATATAAAAAGGACATTCGCAGGTCCCAACATCCATGTGTAGATGTGCGTCATTTCAGTAGGCTGTCCATCCGCTAATTAAAATCATATCAAAGACTGAAGCCAGAAAAAGGAGGGAATGAATTTTGTGAGATGCACAGATCGCGTATGAAGATTTTGCTGTTGTATCGCCTTGAATATTTTGGAATTTCTTCAGATTTTTACTGTCGCAAGTTGTAATTGTTATAGTGCTAAGTTGATGTGCACACATTTGATATTTCATATATGGTTTCTGTAACTAGAATATTTTCTAGAGATTGGTTTTTCTAAGCAATCATTCACCTACACACCTCTATCTCAATTGTATATACTTGCACCAAGATGCATACTTGCCCAATATTCTCACTTTTTAGTAACTTTTCTTATTTCTTTCTCTCAAATTAAACAGCATATGTACTTCAAACCTTGCAGTTCACTGAAATATTAGAATTCATATGTGTACAAAATAGTTTGGAATTTTCTGATACCATGTAAATCTATAAAATGATGTCTGTTTGAATAAAATTTATTGTTTACTTATTTAAACTGCACAAAAACATAACTTTACTGTTCGTAAATTGACATTCTATTTCAACTTTCACCTGCCCAATTTGAAGATTGCATACTTTTTACTTTTGGAGAAGCGAGAAAAAGCATGAAATACTGTGGGTGTGTAGGTGAGTCTATGCTCAACCCCAAGTTTTTTTTCTTTTTATTTGATTGATATTTAAAAGGTTCAAGCTGCTGTTGCAAGCAAAGAAGTAGATTTGTCGGAGATTTCCAAAGTTTAGCTTGCGAAGTTGGAAGCTGAGATTTAATACTTGGTAGCTAGTTCTAGATCATCAAATGGAAGTTCATTCTCCTCTTATTTTGGAGTTCCGGTTCATCTAGTTAGTTTATTCTCCCCTACCAGACACTAGGTAGCTTGTTTTGGTTCGGTAGGGAGCTAGCTGGTAAGGAGCTGGGAGGTTGCACTTTATCGACCGAAAGGTTTGTATTTATGGAGTTGGAAGGTTACAAATCTAGAAATGTAAAGCTTGATTAGTTTTGTTTCTTCCGTTTGCAGCGTAATGATTCTGACCATGATTAAATTTTGTGTACCGGTAAGAACTTGCTTCCAGTACCTAATCGTGCATCAATTTGGTTATCCAAGGACCTAAAAGATCCCATTGTGCAGTAACTAAATGCATGATGCATGGATTCTCTGGCCGAGAGACTAGAGCTGGGGTATCTAAATCTTAGTGCATCTTGTATAGAAATTAGACCCTCCAAGCCTTTCCTTTCATGAATCACCCAAAAGGTAGGATTACAACGAACATAGGGAGTACGAGTGAAGCTTATTTGATGGAATATTTAATGCCTTGGTATAATTAAGATGATGTGTTTGTATTTAATCCTGCTTAATTCATTGTGTCTCTGTATTGCACACATGAAAGGACAGGGTCTCCACATCCAACTACAGATGACATTACGAGGGCACAATTTTATGTTGGGAAGGAGTTTTTAGCTGTCGTTAACTGAGGATTTGCTGACTGCCTCCACCATGGTCTCTGCATCTGATTAGTATATCCGAGTATCCATTGCCCACTTCATATCATCCTTTTCTGGTACCATGGCCCAAATATCTACATTGTTGCACTTGTTCCTTATTCATTGAGGGTACTGCTCTAACTAGAGCAACATTTTCTGGAATTGCAACGTATGTAATTCCAGATTTCTCCTACTTCCAACACGGGACTCGTCCAACTCCACACAATTGTTCAAGCATTTTTCCTTGAATATTGGTCAGTCTCTCTCAAATCCATCTTCAGTCCCTTTGTGTTGGTTTGGGCGGTGCTATATATCTGAGCAAAGAGAGCCAAAATGGCTGGATGCCTAAGACGATAGGTGGAAACAGTTGATATATGGTCTTGGTTGGACGTTTGAAGGTTGTTTGCTGCAGTAGCTGACTGTCAACCTAATTAAGATCATATATCATAGTTCAAACACAGAAGGAATTTCTAAAGTTCGAGTATGCATGTGCTTCATTAGAAATATTTGTCCACCTGATAATTAATTGCATAAAAAAGATAGACACGAGAGTAATAATCGGATACATTTCTACTAGTGTATTGTTAGAGCTTCTGAGAGACACCGCACGGCAATGTGGTTTTTATCAAAATGCCTTTGACGACACTTAATGTGCTATTTAGAAAACATTGCCATGCATATTTCAGTATGTGCGCTCACATGGGAACAACCACGGCTTACACACACGGGGCATGTTGAATGTGCTGACTTGCATGAAGTCATGAACATGACTAATTTATTCATTTACATGGAAGACGATATTGACCCACTCCCTAATGATGCTCTACGGCCTTGCTGGCGAAAATATGTTTGTTGTCTTCTCTATGTCGCTCCACCAAGAACCCAATCTCGGCCCAAGATGCTAGCCGAGTTCGCCTCACCGAGGCAAGTGTAACTTCAAATCTCAAGCCTCGGTCTTAGAATGAATGTTTGGTTTCGTCCAGCGATCACATAGAAATGCGACATATTGAGAAGTCAATTGGGTCCAGCGATCACATAGAAATGCGACATATTGAGAAGTCAATTGGCCAAAGGCGCGCGGAGCTTACTTCTCTAACTGGATGTAGTTTTTTATGAACTTTTATTATAGTGATAATTGATAATATGCATAAGTTCTCTTATTGTGGAAATCACATGTGTAGGGTTAATTATCAACCTAATCATTTTTTGATGGTAAATGATACCACTCCTCCGGGGATCCCGTGACTCGATCCCCCGGGTCGTCGACTCATCCGCGCGTGAGACGCGCTATCGTGGTGGGCCCGACCCACACCTCCACCTACCTTATCTTCCTCTTCCCTTTTTCTGAGTTTCTCGCGTGTGCGCCGCCGGTAGCCTGCCCGTGGCCACGCTGCTACCTCGCCGGCGCGCCTTCCGCCTGCCCCGAGGCCATGCTGCTTCCTCGCCGGCGTGCCGTCCACCTGTCGTCCTAGCACGCGTCGACGCCGTCATCCCGCGACTATACAACTCCCTCGCCGGCGGCCGGCACCCCGCCCCTGCGCCGCCGTCGCCAAGGAACCGAGCCGTCACCCAGGCATCACGTCACCGTCGCCCAGCTCGTCCGCCCCCCGTCACGCATCGTGCCGCTGCTCCATCTAGCCCGCAAGCTAGCGTAGAGGACGACGGACTCGCCACCGGCAGGGGCCTCGTCGGATGTTGCCCCCGCCGCTCCCCTCTCTCCCAACTCCAGCGGGACTAGCGATTCGAGGTGGCGCATCCCGTGCATATTTTGCTACCGATGGTCGGTACTGTTGCTACCCGCGGCCAGCGACGTTGCTACCGATGGCGGGTGGCTTTCGCTATCCCGGGTGTACACCGTTGCTACATATGTTGTTTGTCGTGCTACGAGCATTTTGCTATCTTAGCATAATATTTATGCTACATATTCTTTTTTGTTTTGCTACTTTCTCACAATGTTTTTGCTACAACCGTTCTACGAATTTTGCTACGAGGTATCCGGCGAGAGATCTCCAGCGAGGTCTCCCACGAGCTCGAATTTGCTACAGTAGGACACTTTATTTGCTACATACGTTTTGTTGTTTTGCTACAATAGCATAACATTTTTGCTACATCGGTCTCCGGCGAGGTCTACCGACGAAATCTCCGGCGAGGTCGGATCTGCTACATTAGCACAATATTTTGCTACAGAGTCTCCGACGAGGTCTCCGGCGAAGTTCCGGCGAGGCAATCTTTTTTTCTACTTTTTTTTGGATTGAACCTTTTTTGCTACATGTAGCAAAAGCGGGATATTTTGTAGCAAAAAAGAGACGATTGTAGCAAAAGCGGGATTACAGACTGTTTTCGGGGACACGTGGCGCACTGGGGACCGGGGGATCGGGGCAATTATCCCCCGGAGGACACGTAGCACTCCCTTTTTTGAATTATATTGATCGATAATTTATAATCAAGAATAGTAAGATTTGAATTTAGACAGAGAAGTGATAACCAAGAGTACGCGTTTAATTGGTATCCAGATTATGGGAAAAAGGTATTCTGCAAACACAAGAATGATAAAAACCCTGAAAGAAGCTCAGTTTACTAATAGTGATTAAACTGCAGCATATTTTAGTAAGTGTTAAATTTCCGAATGATGGAGAAAATGTGTGGCTCGACCTGGGTAGTGTCAGTGCAGCCACGCCTGGAATGGCAAGAACGTGTTCTGGTTGATTAGACGCACATATACTGCGCAAGTGATTTTTCCAATCAGAACTTCCGCGGATATATATCCTCGGATACATTTTAAATGCATACATCTCAAAGAATATAGAAAGCCTTGATTAAGGTCTCACTTGTGCTCGAGTTACGTGTTGGGATCACTACTAGGGTGTCATTCTTATCAGCAAACTCTCCTCCGTATCATCCACGTCACCCTTGCTTCTTTTGTCTGCTCGCACAGTAGAGATATCTTGCATTTGTCCTACAATCACTAGGCTCACTGCTCTAACCGAAGCAACCACTAGTAGAAAAATGAGCATCAATATCGGTTCCAGAGGCTCTTTTGTACCGGAAATGCAACCGGTACAAAAGATTCGGGACAAAAGTCCCCCCCCCCCTTTGATACCAGTTCCTTACGAACCGGTATTAAAGGGGCCTCCACGTGGGCACCCAGCAGACTGCAGGGTTAGGGACCTTTGGTACCGGTTTGTAACACGAACCGGTATCAAAGATTGGCTACCGCGGCAGAGAAAGTGCATAAATTTCTGTCGCGGCAGAGAATCCAAGGTTTAGGGTTTTAGGAGGGGTTTAGGGGTATCGAGCCGTTTCATCGTACGAGGATCGCGTCAATGCGCCAGAAACGCGTTTGGGTTTAGGTAGTACATGAAGATCTAGGTGATGCATATCAACTTGGTGCATATAATATAACACATGTAATTGCATAAGATCGCAAAATTAAGTAGTCTTCATGCATAGTGGTACTCTCCAAGGCATACTATCTATTACATGTAGCATAGTGGTACTCTCGGAGTCAAACTATATATTACAAGTAGATCTTCATTCATAGTGGTACTCTGCGAAGTTAGGTATGACGTCCCGAAGGAAAAATCCCGCCAATTCCTCGCCAATTGCTTTGAAGCGATGCTCGATTGAGATCCTGTCCCGCTTTCTTGCCAACTGTAAAAGAATGAGATACAAATGAATACATGAGCTATGTGTGTATATATATATATCAAAATCACAATCAAACAATTATGACTGAAACTCAGCACAAGTTATGGTAACAAAATAAATTTGTGAATATTGTTTTCGTACCTCTCTATTTCTTTGATTATTCATTCTCTCGCTGACAATCTTGTGGATGTACTCGCAAACGTAGTATCCACATAGATTAGTCCCCTTTGGTTGTTTCGCGCATTTCTGTACAAGAATATAATTCAATCAAACAATAATTAAGTATGATAAAGGTGTGTGGACCTAGGTAGTACTACTTACTTTGTTCGCACGCCATATCATCTTCTGTTTCCATCCACCGGCCGGATCTTCCTCGATGAATTTTTTCCATACAATTCCCGACAAAAGAAAATGCATAAAAGAGTTATCAATTTGTTGATCAGGAAATTAACGAAAAAACCGATAAGAATTAAAATTACTTTTTGAGCATATCAAAAGCCGTCTTGTATAGTATAGGCTCTTTGGTTAGTGAGTCAAAGACTTCAACTTCTCCATCTTACATTTTAATGACGATAAGAATAAAGTGGAACCTGTGCATGTTTAAATATGTAGTGTCATAGATATAAGTCATCAGTTACTTGAAGTTGTAAGGCCAAAGTATTATCTTTTTGTCACGTTGTCGCTTCAAAAACCTTAGCAAAGTCTTCGGTGTACCCTTGTTATAGATGGGATCTTCTATGGTTTTTTCATGCATTGTATCTGGGTCAATGAACCCAATGTTCGTGATTTCATCCCTTTTGCATTCGAGCTTCTTCGATCTTCATAATATAGCGTACAAAAGATTAAATTGAGGATAATTTGCAGACAATGAACGAGCTAAGCTAAAGACTTCTCAAATTACATTAATAAATCACTTACAGACAATAGCAACTGATGATAGATTTGTCAAGGGCCCAGAGATTGTATAACTGAAAAAGTTCACAGAAGTCAACGCTCACAGAGTATTCTTGGAAGTAGTGCTCATCCTTAACTCTCACCATGATAGCCTCGATCCCTCTCTTTGTGGCATTAGTGTACCACACATGCAAATTACGCATACTTGTTGGTAGCGACCTGATATTCTCGACCAAATCTTTCCCTTGAACAAATTTATATGCTACTTCAGCGATGGGGTAATCGGTTGTGTTTTGTCGAGAACTTTGAACGGCCTTCTCGTCAAACACCTTGAGAGGGGGGACCGATTGAACGGGTTATTCTTCGAGCTGGTGCACTTGTTTCCTTTTTATACCCGAGACCACCGATTTATCGGGTTTTTTCGCCTCCACCATATCGTTATACGACCTTTCAATAGAACGCCTATAGTCAGATGGCGGCGATGGTACATGGTCATATAGATTCTCAACGGTACGCACAACTTTCACCGGATCTAGAGTCTTCTCAAAAGGTATCTCTAGCACTTTCTTAGCAAAATGTTTTTCCACCTTGGACTTAGAGGTTTCGATGCATTCCTCGATAGTTTTTTCCCGAGGTAACTTCTCAATAGGCGGCAGTGGTTTCTTCTTGCTAGGTCTCTTCCTAGGCGGCGTACCGTTTCGCTTAACGGGCGCAGTCTTACGTGGAGGATCTCGAGATGGTGGACTCGTGCTGGGGTCCCTCTCAGGTAGGTGTGGACTTTGCTGCTCATGTGGACTGCTACCAGGAGGAGTCGATGGTCATTGATGCTCATGTGGAATTTGCTGCTCATGTGGACTGCTACGAGGAGGAGTCGGTGGCCTTGGCAAAAGGACGATGTATTTCTTGGACCATAGGGCGAAACCGCGCTTGACATCGTCCATTGTCTTCTCCTCGTCACCTCCAGGAAAATCAAGCTCCACTGTTTCATAACCCGGAACAACATCATCCACCCCGACACGAGCACAACCAGCTGGAATGGGCATATGATGGTGCGTTGCTCCATCTTCAATTGGGTAAACATAGCCGACCGCCACCTTAACGGACACATTCCTCATTGGCAAATGTAGCTCGCAATCTGTCTTCTCCGTGACATAATCCACGGGGTAGCTTCCTCCACATTCAAGATGCGAGGAACCCACACTACTTCTTCGCTGAGATGGCGCGGCATCGGCTTGAGGATCTTGTAGAAACAGCGGCTGATCAGGTGCCCTCTGATTTTTCTCAAGAACCTCCACCCTATTTATCAATTCCGCTAACCTGTCTGACTCCTGCTTCTTCTTTCTCGAACGGCTTCTATAAGTGTCAGCGCACTCCGGCCACGCTTCCTTCATGGTGACACCTGGGAGTGTCAGCTCGTCATTCTCTCTATCGGGAATATACTCTCCCTTTCTAATTTTTTCAATTGCATCTATAAGCTACATCGTGATTGGTTCAATTTTTTTCTTCCATTTTCCCTTTGCAACGATCTTCCTTGTCTTTGGGTCCAACCCTGCCCCATGCACGAACAACCAGAACTTGGACCGGTCGGGCCAGTCCCATGTCTGTGGAGTGATTCCTGCCTCCATTAGTTTAGCTTCAGATGCTATCCACTTCAGAATGGCAGTCTTGTAGCCACCTGACCCCAAATGATGGAAATGTTTCTTCTTTGAAGCATTTTTCGTATTTGTGATTGATCGGGACACATTAGTAGACGATTTCTTATACCTCTTAAATGCGGGTGAGTGATCTTTTATCTTCACTAGACTTTCAGTGAATAGTGGATCTTCATCAATGAGGGCTAACCTACCCTCGCCCTTTAGACTTTGCGTCAGGCCTCGTTGGTTTTTAACAGATTTTCTCGATGATCCAGAAGGCTAAAAGAAAAATGATTCGTTAATAAGTGCAATATAAATAAATCAATGCATCTAGCCTTGATATATAAATATACACCTCTCCGGAGTTTGTTAACGACACTTCGTTGTCTCTTCTTTCTTCAGACCCAAGTCCCTCACCAACATCATTCAGAAATTGTGAGGCGAAATCATCGTCATCTCCATCGGGTTCTGGTCCACGGGCACTCTCATATATCATTTTCTGCACCATTTCTTCTTGCTCCTCATCTTGGATGAAGGTGTTGTCCTCCATAGCTCAATGTCAGTACAAAATTAAGTGGAATTATTTGATTCATCATGTCATGATCATAACAGATTGCTAGATGGATAACAATTCAAGTGAAGGGTGGCTCCCATCGACCCTCAATAATCCCGGCTCCCCGGATCCTCCTGCCGTGGACCGACCTCGCGATCTGCCCCATGACATACCCAACCACCTCTCTCTTCTCCTCTCCGGCAGCGATGCGTGCCCTACCTCCGCGACTGCCTCCGGCAATAGCGCCACCTTCTACATCTTCCTCGTCTTTGGCATCCTGGCCGGCATGGTGGGCGCCGCCTCCAAGCTCGCCGGCGCGCATGGGGGCAGCCTCGCCAACACCACCGTTGGCTAGGGGAGCAGCATGCAAGGAGCGTCGTCGGCTAGGCGGCGTGGCGAGGCCGTGTGGCATGGCGGCGTCGACGCCGGACACTGCTGGCACGCACGCGCTAACGAGGCCGCCTAGCCGGCGTGTGGCGTGGCGAGGCCACCTAGTTGGCGTCGTCGGCTAGGCGGCATGGCGTGGCGGCGTCACGAGGCCGCGTAGCAGGCACGAGCGAGGCGGCGTGGGCGTGTGCGGCGCGAGCAAGGCAGCATGGGCATTTCGTCGAACACCCTAAGGGCGGTGTCGACGAAGCCACGCAGCGCGGCATGGCGTCCCCGGCGTGGGCGTCTCCGGCGTCGGTGAGGATGTCCACGGCGAACGGTGGCGCCGCTACGGAGGGCGGCGCGATGGCGGATGGCGGCGCGGCGGCGTGGCTTCAGACGGCGGCGCGAGTGGGGGAGGGAAAGAAGGGGAGGAGCGGGGGACTTACCTGCGGACAGTGGCGGACGGGGGCGCGGTGGCCTGGCTGCGGACGGCGGCGCGGTGGCGTGGCTGCGGAGACGGCATGGAGGGCTCGCGCGCGTGTGTGGCTGGCGCTGGAAAGGAGGCCCCAGGGTGAGAAAATCCCCTGGGGAACCTTTGCTACCGGTTCCAGCCACAAACTGGTAGCAAAGGTATTTTTTTCTGATTCTTTTCCTTTTCTGTTTTTTTGGTTTCTATTTTCTTTTTTTATTTCTTTTTCTTTTTCTTTTCTGTTTTTTCTGTTTCTTTTTCTTTTATATTTCTTTTCTTTTCTGTTTCTTTTTCTATTTCTTTTTCTTTTCTTTTTCTTTTTATGTTTCTTTTTCTTTTTTCTATTTCTTTTTCTTTTATATTTCTATTTCTTTTTGTTTTCTATTTCTTTTTCTTTTCTATTTTTTCCCTGCAAGCCCGTGAAAGACTCCATCTCCTCTAACAGTGTTGGGGAAAGGGTTGGGAAATCTCCCATGGCGGAGCTTCTCGAAGATGTCGTTGGTGCACATGCCCTACGACATCTTCGGTAGCTCCGCCTCGGAAAAATTTCCCTGCAAGCCCGTGAAAGACTCCATCTCCTCTAATAGTGTTGGGAAAAGGGTTGGGAAATCTCCCGTGGCGGAGCTTCTCGAAGATGTCGTTGGTGCACACGCCCTACGGCATCTTCGGAAGCTCCGCCTCGGAAAAATTTGCCTACAAGCCCGTGAAAGACTCCATCTCCTCTAACAGTGTTCGGGAAAGGGTTGGGAAATCTCCCGTGGCAGAGCTTCTCGAAGATGTCGTTGGTGCACACGCCCTACGGCATCTTCGGAAGCTCCGCCTTGGAAAAATTTCCCTGCAAGCCCGTGAAAGACTCCATCTCCTCTAACAGTGTTGGGGAAAGGGTTGGGAAATCTCCCGTGGCGGAGCTTCTCGAAAATTTCCCTGCAAGCCCGTTAAAGCTACTTAACTAGTAAAACAAACCAACCATCTCCATTGTTAATATCTTACATATAGTAAGATCATTACACAAAAATAAATGGGAAAGTGATTTCCATATTGAGATACACAAGTTATGATCCCTATCTAGTCTTCTGAGTTTTCTCCGTGTGTTTCCCTTTCTTCTGATTGCGATGCAACCATGGACAATCTTCATTATTTAACATGATGCTTGGGTCAGTTCTCACCTTGAAGGGTGGAATATCATCAAACTTACTATAATCTTCTGACATGTCTATCCTTTTCTCTACTCCCATGATGTTTCTTTTTCCTGAAAGAACTATGTGGTGCTTTGGCTCATCGTATGATGTGTCCTCTTGCCTTTGTTTTCTTTTTTTCGTTTTGGTAGACATGTCCTTCACATAAAAAACCTGAGCCACTTCACTGGCTAGGACGAATGGTTCGGTGTCGTACCCTAGATTCTTGAGATCCACTGTAGTCATTCCGTACTGCGGGTCTACCTGTACCCCGTCTTTCAGGTTGAACCATTTGCACCGGAACAAAGGGACCTTGAAATTAGGTCCATAGTCAAGTTCCCATATCTCCTCTTTGTACCCATAATATGTGACCTTCTTCCCATTCTCCTCTGCTACATCAAAGCAGACACCACTGTTTGGTTGGTGCTTTTTTTATCTTGGGCGAACGTGTAAAATATATTCCCATTTATCTCGTACCCTCGAGAAGTCGATATAGTCGAAGATGGTTGCTTGGCCAACAAGTATAGCTGTTCTTCATCATAGACATTCATGAGACGTGTTTGCAACCAACCGCCAAAAGTCTTCATGTGTTCTCCATCAATCCAATCTTCACGTTGCTCCGGGTATTCAGAGCATAAAATATTCTTATTTTCCACTACATACGGAGCCACCAAGATGGAATTATGTAGAACTGTGTAGTGTGCTTGAGTGAAAGAATGTCCGTCCATACACATTGTTGCTTTCTTTCCTAGCGTGCCTTTGATACGTCCATTTTGCATCACTATTCTATGTCTTAATTCACTATTATTCATTGATATATTTCATATTGAGAGGTGATACTTATGTTATTTCATCTGTTTTTTGCATGGTTGATGACTTTTGGAACATGGATCGCTGCAGTTAGGATTCTGATGGAAAAGGTGCTGTTTGGAGGCAAAATTCGCGAAGATCAGAAAATCCGGAAAAATATACGGAAAATCCTATTTTTCTAAAAGAATAAGGATGCCAGAAGACGGAGTGGAGATGGGCCACAGGGGGCCCACACCACCCCCTGGTGCGGGCAACCCTAGGCCGCGCCAGGAGGTTGTGTGGTCGCCCTGGCCCACCTCCGGCTCTCTCCTCTGGCGTATATTATCCTCCCAAAACCCTAAGACTCGGGGAGCGACCACAGAAAGATTCCGCCGCCTCTACGGGCCAGAAAACACCGAGAGAGAAAGATCTCTCCGACAGACAGATTTCTGCCGGGGAAATTTCTTCCCAGAGAGGGGAGATCGTCGCCATCAACACCACCATCAAGCTGGACTTCATCGGGATCATCATCATCATCACCACCATCAGCACCCTCAGCACCATCTCCATATTGCTGTAACAATTGAGTTGAATCTTGCACTAGTTCAAAGGGGAAACATTCCTGGTGTTGATTACTCTTTGTAGTTGATGCTATTGAGTGAACCATTGAATTATTATTTATGTTCAGATTGTTATACATCATTATTCCATCTCTGATCATGATCCATATGATGTCTTGTGAGTAGTTCATTTTGTTCTTGAGGACATGGGAGAAGTCATGTTGTTAGTAGTGGAGTTGTGTTGAGAAAGATTCAATAGTTTGATATTTAAGTTGTGGTGTGCTTCTTCTAGTGGTGTCATGTGAACGTCGACTACATGACACTTCACCTATATGGGCCTAGGGGAATGCATTGTGTATTTGGCTACTAATCGTAGGGGTTGCCGGACTGACAGAAACCTGAACCCCCGTTAGGAAACCATTGCACAAGGGACGTAAGGGTCTTAGAATTTAAAGCGGTGGTTAGGTCTCTACCTTAATTACTTTCTTGTACTTACGGATGTTTGCAAGGGGTATAATCACAAGTATGTATTAGTCTTGGATGGGGCGGTACATTAGCATAGGTTCACCCACACAACACTTAGCAAGCTAGAGAAGATTAATCAACTATATGAAGCGAAAGCACTTGACAGTCTTCCCATGTGTCCTCGAGAACGTTTGGTTATTTTAAGTAATACAACCGGCTTGTCGCTGCATAAAGGATTTGGCCACTTGCTGTATTCATTCCTACTGTCTTTTATTTGCTTGTACTTTGTTTACTTGCTTTATCAAAAACCCCTAAAAATCCGTTTGCTAAGTATTTGCAGAGAATTTCTGATCCATACCACTAGCCAGCACCTTCTACTCCTTGTTGGGTTCGACACTCTTACTTATCGAAAATACTGCGATACACCCACTATACTTGTGGGTCATCAAGACTATTTTCTGTCGCTGTTGCCGGTGAGTGAAGCGATATTGGAGAGTAGAACTGGTAAAGGAAACTTCTACTGTGAGTATTGTTTACTTCTGTTAGTTGCTTTATTTTCATTATGGATAATTCGCTGAGTTTCTTATTTGGTAATGCTACTACCACTGCTAAGGTAGTATATAAGCCACCACCTGCTAAGAATGATGTTTTTAAAATACTTACAAGAATTATTGATCGTGTTATGGATAATTACTATGTTGGGGATGGAACTGTCCATCCCGGTGATCATTTGCTCTTTATACACGAATTATGCGGGTTGTTCAAGTGTGCAGGTATTACTACAGATCAAGTTAAGAAGAAGTTATTCTCATTATCACTGAAAGGAAGATTTGAGGAATTGTATAAGCTGCTAAATAATGGTCAAGCTCTTGCATGGGAGGAAATAGTGCCTCTCTTTTATTCAAAATTTTATCCTCTTAGTGAGATTCATAAAGATCGGAATCAAATATACAACTTTTGGCCTCTTGATGGAGAGAGTACAACTCAAGCTTGGGGGAGATTGAAGTTACTAATGCTCAAATGTCCCATTCATGAGCTCCCCAACAATATTATTATCAATAAATTTTATGCAAGGCTCCCTCTACATGATAAAAATTTACTGGATGCTTCTTGTGCTGGATCATTCACTCGCATGGAAGAAGAAGCTAAATCGGATCTTCTGGACCGTATTCAAGATAATGCTGAAGCTTGGGAGTATGACAAAGGTAGAAAGTCAGGTATAATTTATGATTATGAATGCACTGAACCTTTTATGGGAACTAATGACTTTCAAAATATTAGTAATGTTTACGGTCTTGATTTGCATGTTATTATGAATTGCTTTAGAGCTTTTGCTTCCTATATCGAAATTCCAAAAAGGGGATGGAATAAATACCATGCGCCTTACAAAGATATTGTTGACTATGTTCCTATTGGGAGTGCTGAGTATTGCATTATTGATCCCATCTTACCCGAACCTTATATCGAGAAGATTCCCTTCCCAGAAAAGGTAAAGGACCATCCTATGATAACTAATGTAATCACCAAAAGTGAAAAGAGAACTATAAAACCTGATGAAGAAATAAACGTTGAACTTGTGGTAGCAATTGTGAAAGACCTTGTCACTAAAAGCATAGAAGATGGACACATAGTATTTTGTGAGGATGCTTCTAATATTGTTTCACATCATAATAGAACTAAAAAAGCTAGTATTCCTATGCTTTCTGTTAGAATTGGTGATCATTGCTATTAGGGTTTATGTGATATTGGTGCAAGTTCCAATGCTATTCCTTATGAGCTTTACAGAGAAATTATGCATGAAATCAGTCCCTGCGAATTGGAAGAGATTGATGTGGTTATTCACCTTGATAATAGAGAGACCATCTCTCCAATTGGTATTGTACAAGACATGGAAGTTCTTTGTGGTAAGATTAAGTATCCTGCTGATTTTCTAGTACTTGGTTCAACTTCTAGTAAAACTTATCCTATCATTTTTGGTAGACGTTTCTTGAGTACTTGTGGTGCTATTATTGATTGCAAGAGGGAGAAAATATTGACTAAGTTTGATGGGGAATCTTATGAGTTTAATTTTTCGAAATTTGCTAAAGAACCTTGCGAAGAGGAAACTCATAATGGGGATTTTAGAGTTGAACAACTTGCTTCTATCTCTCTTGCTCCTAACATTGCTTTGCAACAATTTATGGAAGATCATGAAAGAAAGGAATGAGATTGACAGGATTCTCCGTGGTCAACCTAAGATGCTTAAGCATAACTTGCATATAGAAGACTTGGGTACCACGATGCCACCTAAAAAGGATCTGGTTTTCGATCTAAAACCTCTCCCTGATGATCTTAAATATGCTTATATTGATGATAAAAAGATATATCCTGTTATTATTAGCGCTAATCTTTCAGGGAAGGAAGAAGAAAAGTTATTAGAGGTTTTGAGGAAACACCGAGGAGCTATGGGCTATACTCTGGATGATTTAAAAGGGATTTCACCTACTATATGTCAGCATTCTATCAACATAGAACCAGATGCAAAGCCAGTAGTAGAGCACCAACGACGTTTAAATCCTAGGATGAAGGAAGTGGTAAGGAATGAGGTATTGAAACTCCTTGATGCTGGTATTATTTACCCTATTGCACACAGTGAATGGGTTAGTCTTGTTCATTGAGTTCCTAAAAAAGGAGGTATTACCGTTGTTCCTAATGATAATGATGAGCTTATTCCTCAAAGAATAGTAGTAGGCTATAGGATGTGCATTGATTTTAGAAAAGTCAATAAAGTTACTAAGAAAGATCATTACCCACTTCCTTTTATTGATCAAATGTTGGAAAGGTTGTCTAAAAAGACCCATTTTTGTTTTCTTGATGGTTATTCTGGTTTCTCCCAAATTGCTGTTAAACAACAAGATCAAGAAAAAACTACTTTTACTTGCCCTTATGGAACTTATGCTTATAGACTTATGCCTTTTGTTTTATGTAATGCTCCTGCTACTTTTCAAAGGTGCATGTCAGCTATCTTTCATGGTTTTTGTCAGGGAATTGTAGAAGTGTTCATGGATGACTTTTCTGTCTATGGAACTTCTTTTGATAATTGTCTGCACAACCTTGATAAAGTTTTGCAGAGATATGAAGAAACTAATCTTGTTCTTAATTGGGAAAAATGCCACTTCATGGTTAATGAAGGGATTGTTCTTGTGCATAAAGTTTATGAAAGAGGCATAGAAGTTGATAGAGCTAAGGTTGAGGCAATTGAGAAGATGCCATGCCCAAGAGACATCAAAGGTATTCGTAGTATCCTTGGTCATGCTCGTTTCTATAGAAGGTTTATTGAAGACTTTTCTAGGATATTGAAACCCCTTACTAATCTTATTCAAAAATATGTACTCTTCGTTTTTGATGATGACTGTAAGGAAGCTTTTGAAACTCTTAAGAAGGCTTTAACTACAGCCCCTTTTGTTCAACCACCTGATTAGAGTTTGCCCTTTGAAATAATGTGTGATGCTAGTGATTTTGCTGTAGGTACTATCCATGGGCAACGTATCGATAAAAAGTTAAACGTTATCCATTATGCTAGTAAGACTCTAGACGCTGCTCAAAGGAATTATGCCACTACTGAAAAGGAATTTCTAGCTGTTGTTTTTGCTTGTGATAAGTTTAGGCCCTACATTGTAGACTCAAAAGTCACCATTCATACTGATCATGTTGCTATTAAATATCTTATGATGAAGAAGGATGCTAAGCCTAGGCTTATTAGATGGGTGTTGCTTTTACAAGAGTTTGATCTACATATAGTAGATAGGAAGGGCGCTGAAAACCCAGTAGCTGATAATTTATCTCGATTGGAAAACATCTCTTTTGACCCTATGCCCGTTAATGATAGTTTCCCAAATGAACAGTTAGCTGCAGTAGGGGTAAGCTCGCGAGGGAGCCCTTGGTATGCTGATTATGCTAACTTTATTGTCTCCAAGTATTTGCCTCCAACTTTTACAGCTCAGCAAAGAAGGAAGTTCTTCTATGATTTGAGGCATTATTTTTGGGATGACCCACACTTATACAAAGAAGGAGTGGATGGTATTATGCGAAGATGTATTCCAGAATATGAACAAAAGAAGATATTGCATAAATGTCATGGTAGTGCTTATGGAGGACATCATGCAGGAGATAGAACTGCACAAAAGGTGCTACAATCAGGTTTCTACTGGCCTACCCTTTTTAAAGATGCAAGAAAATTTGTTTTATCTTGTGATAAATGTCAGCGTGTTGGTAATATTTCTAGACGCAATGAAATGCCTATGCTCTAGTTATTGAACCTTTTGATTGATGGGGATTTGACTTTATGGGTCCTTTCCCTCCCTTGAAAGGTTATACTCATATTCTTGTTGCCGTTGATTATGTTACTAAGTGGGTAGAAGCCATTCCTATGATGAGTGCTGACGGGGAAACCTCTCTAAAAATGCTTAAGGATGTTATCTTTCCTGGGTTTGGAGTGCCTAGGTATCTCATGACTGATGGGGGTTCTCATTTCATTCATGGTGGTTTTACAAAGACCCTTGCTAAATATGATGTTAATCATAGAATTGCTTCAGCTTATCACCCCCAAACTAGCGGGAAAGTAGAGTTATCAAATAGAGAAATTAAATCCATCTTGCAAAAGACTATTAATAGATCTAGGAAAAACTGGGCTAAAAAGTTGAATGATGCTTTACGGGCTTATAGAAGTGCTTACAAAAATCCTATGGGGATGTCTCCTTACAAAATGGTTTATGGGAAAGCTTGTCACCTACCCTTAGAATTAGAACACAAAGCTTACTGGGAAGTTCAAGAACTAAATAGAGATTGTAAGCTCGCTGGTGAGAAAAGATTATTTGACTTAAGTTCTTTAGATGAATGGAGGAGTGAAGCCTATGAAAATGCTAGGCTCTTTAAGGAAAAAGTTAAAAGATGGCATGACAAGCGAATACTTAAGAGAGAATTTCATGTTGGTGAGAAAGTTCTATTGTATAGGTCTCGTCTCCGATTTTTTGCAGGAAAGCTACTGTCAAAATGGGAAGGACCCTTCATTATTGAAGAAGTATACCGTTCACGAGCAATAAAAATTTCTTCTTTAAAATATAATACCACACAAGTAGTGAATGGGCAACGACTCAAACACTATATTGTTGGGGATTCTTATAATGAAGATGTTGATGCATTTCAAGTTATAACTCCAGAAAAATTCATCAAGGACCAAATTCAGAGACCTGTAGAGTCTGTTTTCAAATAGGTAACAGTTCTGGTAAGAAAAGTTCCACGAAAATACTATCCAACTATATTTTTGCAGTTTTTAGTCAATAAGGAAAGATACGAAGCGAAAAAGGGACGGAAACCGAGCCAGGGTGGCTCACACCACCCTATGGCGCGGGCCCACCCCTGGCCACGCCACCAGGTGGTGAGTCCACCCTGACTCCGCCTCCGACTCGTTTTCTCCCAGTACCTTCCTTTTGATATGAAACTTCGTAATATATAACCCCCCGGATCCCCCGAGGTTCGTATATCGTGTTTTCATCGTGTTTTTGTTTCGATCTGTTTCTGCCAGGACATACTCTTTGAAGGTTTATAAGCCCAATGGTGTTCGCCAAATATAAAGGGAAGGAGCCTATGGAGGAAGACCTCCAAGACCCCGGGAAGGAGAAGGAGATCAAAAGTGAAGATGAAGAGGAGCAAGGCCAACATCCGCACACCGGCACTACCATTGCAAGCATTGGAGTGGTGACAAAACCTGCCAGGGTTAGAAGGACTGCACGGATGCAGACTAGGGGGAAAACTCCTCGTCACTTCCTCCACACACCAAGAATCCCTTCCATACCTTTATCCATAACCATGCAGGAAAAGAAGACTCCAAGAGGGAAGAACGGAAAAAGAATCACAAGACCTGGGATCCACAAACTTAAATGATCATGAGATGTATTGAGCACAACTCAGAGTTGATTCGTACTCTCACCTTCGAGATTGAGGACTTGGGGAAACTGATCAGATGGCTCATCGGGAGGATACCACCACCACCTAAGGAGTAATTCGGCATCAGGTTTGGCATCCCCTTGGTTTGTTCCAAGCTTGGGGGAGTGCCGCGGTATCACATCACTATCTTCTATCTTTTTTACCTTATTAGTAGAGTCATATCATGAATAGAGGAATTATTATGTAGTATGGTTTGCATTATGGAAGTGTCCCCTCTCTCGTTAGATATGTATCCCTTGGTGTGAGTTACCGTTATTGAATATTAATGAGAAGTTCTATCATTTACTCTTTTGCATAGCTTATATTAGTTTTAAATTCGTGGTTATATTATTGATCTTGTTGTTAGTATTGGTATCACTTTGGGATCATTGAGTTAATTTAGTTGGTTTTGGCAAACCTGGCTTGGTCAGTAGCAACACTATTTTTTAGAGTTGAATGAAAAAGATAGAAGTACTCTAAAGAAAAATAATTTCATCATCTTTCTTTCTTGATTTGTTCATAAGTTTAGTATTCTCTAGTTAAGATCTTTTGTGCTTCCAAGGAGGATTGCATGTTTGCCTTTATCACTTGTATGTTTGTTTGTTTCCTTCAACTCTTATACTTGCTGCCCAACCTTGCTAGCCAAAAACCTGTACTGAGAGGGTATTCTTCTTGTGCATCCAACTCCTTTAAACCAAAACCTTTGCCATTTGTGTCTACCATACCTACCTAGTAGCATTATTTCTATTCCAAGTAAATTCTTGTTTTATCTACCTCTCAAATTAAACTTGTTATGTGAAAATTAGTGATTAAAACTCTCACGAACTTGATGGAACACTTTACTTTCTTGCACTTAATAAACTTGAACCATTGTGCCCATCAATGTTGCGTATATGCTTGCGCTTTGTGAGTTGTGAATTAGCAGAACCATGTTGTCATGGGGAACGCTTTCAACATTGCACGGGTACTTTGTACCTAGTTGATATCATGTTCTTTTGTCTATGGATGTCGTCGGTGTGAAATGAAAGGGGAGCTTGTAAGTCCATGGAGTTATGCATGTGTGTTAGAGAAACGCCTAGGCCGCTAGTCTAATCCATGCTGACATGGTGGAAACCTGCAGCGTAACCATAACGAGTATCTATGAAGCATTCTTCTTATAAAAAAAAGAGATAGAGATTGAGAAAAGAAAAAAAAGAGATATTATGAAAAGAGGAAAGAGAGAAAAAAGCACCATATTCCCATGGTAAATAAGAAGATTACTGAGATGCTTGTTGTCTGCTTGCCTTGTCATTTTGATATGGGGATTCTTTCGTATAATCGGCAAGGGGTACCCCGTTGGCGGTTCTCTATGATACACATATGCTTACGATGACAAGAACTTACCGGTGACTAAACTTGAGTAACATGAGGAGCGGCCCTCGTATTCAAAGGACATGAGATTCTCAATTTACAACTTGTCAATGCATATCCTCATATTTGATCACTTTAACCTTAATGACCTAAAGATGCCTATGATAGGTGCAATGAGAGCTGAAAGCTAGTAAGTATCATAATTTTTGGGAGCTCTTTATGAGACTTGTAATCCCTGCTTCCCTCTTTGAAGGGCCTTTCTTTTACTTTGTAGTTGAGTCAGTAAACCTACTCCCTTCTATCTCAGCAAGTATTTTGAGTTGTTGTGTTTCATTCATTCATATGATGATTTATTCAATCATGTTTCTTATGTTCCTTGTTTTGCACATTGCTCTTATCTTGATGTTTACTACTTTGAAAGCTATCTTTGAAAACCAGTTATTTGTGAACTCCAACAATTATCAACTATTCTTCGACCAAGAGCTAAGTTTGCCATTACCAATTATGATTCACTTTATGTATCTTTATTGTGTTTCCTTTACTTATTACAAGTTGAGTTATATAGTAGTGAGTTGTCTTCTATTATGATCTATGTATTTGATGAATGTGATGCTTCTTGTTCATATTCTTTTATCGACTTTTCACTCCATAAACCTGAGGCCATGTTTATTGAGCTCAGTTTTGCTTAGGGACAAGCGAAGTCTAAGCTTGGGGGGAGTTGATACGTCCATTTTGCATCACTATTATATGTCTTAATTCACTATTATTCATTGATATATTTCATATTGAGAGGTGATACTTATGTTATTTCATCTGTTTTTGCATGGTTGATGACTTTTGGAGCATGGACCGCTGCAGTCAGGATTCTGATGGAAAAGGTGCTGTTTGGAGGAAAAATTCACGAAGATCAGAAAATCCGGGAAAATATACGGAAAATCCTATTTTTCCAGAAGACTAAGGATGCCAGAAGACGGAGTGGAGATGGGCCACAGGGGGCCCACACCACCCCCCTGGCGCGGGAAGCCCTAGGTTGCGCCAGGAGGTGGTGTGGCCGCCCTGGCCCACCTCTGGCTCTCTCCTCTGGCGTATATTATCCTCCTGAAACCCTAAGACTCGGGGATCGACCACAGAAAGATTATGCCGTCTCTATGGGGCAGAAAACACCGAGAGAGAAAGATCTCTCCGGCAGACAGATTTCTGCCAGGGGAATTCCTTCTCGGAGAGGGGAGATCGTCGACATCAACACCACCATCAAGCTAGACTTCATCGGGATCATCATCATCATCACCACCATCATCATCACCATCAGCACCCTCATCACCATCTCCATATTGCTGTAACAATTGAGTTGAACCATACATTTGTTCATAGGGGAAACTTTCCTGGTGTTGATTAATCTTTGTAGTTGATGCTATTGAGTGATCCATTGAATTATTGTTTATGTTCAGATTGTTATACATCATTATTCCATCTCTGATCATGATCCATATGATGTCTTGTGAGTAGTTCGTTTTCTTCTTGAGGACATGGGAGAAGTCATGTTGTTAGTAGTGGAGTTGTGTTGAGAAAGATTCAATAGTTTGATATTTAAGTTGTGGTGTACTTCTTCTAGTGGTGTCATGTGAATGTCGATTACATGACACTTCACCTATATGGGCCTAGGGGAATGCATTGTGTATTTGGCTACTAATCGTAGGGGTTGCCGGAGTGACAGAAACCTGAACCCCCATTAGGAAACCATTGCACAAGGGATATAAGGGTCTTAGAGCTTAAAGTTGTGGCTAGGTCTCTACCTTAATTAATTTCTTGTACTTACGGATGTTTGCAAGGGGTATAATCACAAGTATGTATTAGTCTTGGATGGGGCGGTACATTAGCACAGGTTCACCCACACAACACTTAGCAAGCTAGAGAAGATTAATCAACTATATGAAGCGAAAGCACTTGACAGTCTTTCCATGTGTCCTCGAGAACGTTTGGTCATCTTAAGTAATACAACCAGCTTGTCCTTTGCTGCATAAAGGATTGGGCCACTTGCTGCATTTATTCCTACTGTCTTTTATTTGCTCGTACTTTGTTTACTTGCTTTATCAAAAACCCCTAAAAATCCGTTTGCTAAGTATTTGCAGAGAATTCCTGATCCATACCACTAGCCAGCACCTTCTGCTCCTTGTTGGGTTCGACACTCTTACTTATCGAAAATACTGCGATACACCCCTATACTTGTGGGTCATCAGCCTTTTCCACGCAGTCTCCCCTCATAGCGTGATTTAGGAACACGGATCGGCTTAAGGTCAGGAATAAAGTCAACACAGAACTCAATGACCTCCTTTGTTCCATAGCCCTCGGAGATGCTTCCTTCTGGCCTAGCACGGTTATGAATGTATTTCTTTAAGACTCCATGAATCTCTCAAAGGGGAACATGTTGTGTAGAAATACAGGACCGAGAACGCTAATCTCTTCGACCAGGTGAACGAGCAGATGCGTCATAATATTGAAGAAGGATGGTGGGAACACCAACTCGAAGCTGAATAGACATTGCACCACATCCTTCTGTAAATTTTGTAGAGTTAGTGGATTGATCACCTTCTGAGAAATTGCATTGAGGAACGCACATAGCTTCACAATGGGTACTCGAACATTTTCTTGCAGAAGCCCCCTCAATGCAACCAGAAGTAATTGTGTCATAATCACGTGACAGTCATGAGACTTTAGGTTTTGAAACTTTTTCTCTGATATATTTATTATTCCCTTTATATTCGACGAGAAGCCAGACGGGACCTTGATGCTACTCAGGACTTCAAAAAAGATCTCCTTCTCTTCTTTGGTAAGAGCGTAGCTAGCAGTACCTTGATACTTCTCTGGATTTAGGTTGTTTCCTTCGTGGATACATTGTTGGTCCTCCCGTGCATCCGGTGTATCTTTTGTCTTCCCATACACGCCCAAGAAGTTTAGCAGGTTCACGCAAAGATTTTTCGTCACGTGCATCACGTCGATTGCAGAGTGAACCTCTAGGATTTTCCAGTAGGATAGCTCCCAAAATATAGACATCTTCTTCCACATGGGTATGTGTCCATCAACATCATGCGGAACAGATTGTCCGCCAGGACCCTTTCCAAAGATCACTTTTAAATCCTTGACCATATCATATATAACATCCCCAGTAGGGCGGGTAGGCTTCGTTCGGTTATCTGCCTCACCTCTGAAATGTTTTCCTCTCTTTCTTACGTGATGCTGTTTTGAAAAAAATCGACGATGCCCCGGGTACACATTCTTGTTTCCCAAATATATACTGTCAGTCTCACCTAAACAATGTGTGCATGCATTGTATCCCTTGTTTGACTGTGCTGAAATGTTCGTGCTCATCCCACATAGGTACACCTTCTTCATGCCACAACTGTAAAAGTTCTTCAACCAATGGCCTCAGGTACACATCAATGTCGTTGTCGGGTTGCCTCGGGCCTTGGATGGGCACTGGCATCATAATGAACTTCCGCTTCATGCACAACCAAAGAGGAAGGTTATAGATACATAGAGTCACTGGCCAGGTGCTATGACTAGAGCTCTGCTCCCCGAAAGGATTAAAGCCATCTGTAGTTAGACCAAATCTTAAGTTCCTTGCGTCATCTGAAAATGACTTGAACTCTCTGTCGATTTTTCTCCACTGCGACCCGTCAGTGGGGTGTCTCAACATCACATCTTTCTTACGATCCTCTTTGTGCTATCGCAACAACTTGGCATGCTCTTTGTTTTGGAACAAACGTTTCAACCGTGGTATTATATGAGCATACCACATCACCTTCGCAGGAACCCTCTTCCTGGGGGTGGACTCGCCCTCAACATCGCCAGGGTCATCTCGCCTGGTCTTACCTCAATGCACCACATATCGGGCATGCATTCAAATTCTCATACTCCTCGCGGTAGAGGATGTAGTCATTGATGCATGCATGTATCTTCTGCACCTCTAATCCTAGAGGGCAGACAACCTTCTTTGCTTCGTACGTACTAGAGGGCAATACGTTCTCCCCTGGAAGCATCTTCTTTATTATTTTCAATAACTTTTCAAATCCCTTGTCAGAAGTACCATTCTCTGCCTTCCATTGCAGCAATTCCAGTGTGGTACCCAGCTTTTTTTGGCCATCTTCGCAATTTGGGTACACCAGTTTGTTGTGATCCTCTAACATTTTCTCCAACTTCAACCTCTCCTTTTCACTTCCGCAGTTTATCTTCGCATCAAGAATGGCCCGACCCAAATCGTCATCGGGGTCATCAAAAATGGGCTCTTCTTCATCGTCGTCTTCCCCCATTCTACTATCACCGTCTTCAGTGAATATAGGATAGTTGTCACTATCCTCTTCTCCTTCGTTGTCTTCCATTATAACCCCTCTTTCTCCATGCTTGGTCCAACAATTATAGCCGGGCATAAAACCGTTCTCAAGCAGGTGGACATGAAGGGTTTTGAGGTAGAGTAATCCTTCATATTGTTACAGGAACTACATGGACAATAAATGAAACCATTCGACCGCATGTTTGCCTTAGCCATGTTGAGAAAATAATGCATGCCAGTAATGAAGTCGGGATGGCATTGGTCACCGTACATCCATTGTCGATTCATCTGCATTATATATATAAGTATATCAAAAATCATTAATTACACAACATCATGGATATATGAGTGACCAACTTAATTAATATTCAAGTTCATCACATAAAACTAAGTTTTTTTATAAAAAAGAAGAGGCTCACCGAGGTGGTATGATGCTGGCTAGGGGACGACGCTGGCGATCGACGGTAGTGAGGACGGGGACGATACTAAAACCTACAAATCATACTTTAATTTGAGCTCAAATTGCATATAAAAAGAATGAAATCCCTAACTTAGGCATTTCATCGAACACCTTGCTAGCACTACAAAAATAATATGAGTTAAACTAGCAAAGAAATGAGCTAAATTAGGAACGCCGGAAGAAAGGATGATATTGCTAACCCTTGGATAGATGGGTGCCGTCAATCTTGATAAAATGGTGGAAAAAAATAGAGATTTGTTGGAGTGTGAGAGGTGCAAAATATTTGGAAATGTGAGAGAGGAGAAGGAGAAGGGGAAATGAGATGCAGGTCGATCGGGTTTAAGAGATAGGGAAGGGACCCTATAGTACCGGTTCTTAAGACGAACTGGTACTAAAGGTTCAGCTCTGGCCCCACCTTGCCTCAAAATTGGACTGAAACCCTTTCGTAGCGGTTCGTAACACGAACCGATACAAAAGGCCCTCAACGAACCGGTATTAATGTTCCTCGGCCGCCTGGGCAAGGGAGCCGGTACTAATGCACCAGGGAGCCGGTACTAAAGGCTTAGATGGATGTCCATTTTTCTACTAGTGAACATGTCCGAAAGATTTTTCGAGAACGGTCACTTTCGCGAAAATTGACAAGGAGTATATCCAGATTCCTCCTATTTCCATAGTGGTGCACGCGTCCAACTTAAAACAAGTTTTCCTATTTTGCAGCTTTGTTATTGCTGTCTATCAGTAGTCCCGACTCCCTTCATGCTGGTCTGGTGGCTTAGTGCTGCTATATCCTCACAAAGACAAAAAAGATGGATGGGTACATGAGAAGACTACATGGAACAACAGTAGATGCTTCACATGTATCTCTTACAATGGTTGACAGGTTAATGCCAAACTCAGTTCATATCATCTAGTATAAAAAGGACATTCGTAAGTCCCAACATTCATGTGCCGCTGTGCGCCATTTCAGTAGGTTGTTTATCCGCTAATTAAAATCATATCAAGGACTAAAGCCAGAAAAGGAGGGAATGAATTTTGTGAGATGTAGAGATCGGGTTTGAAGATCTCGCTGTTGTATCGCCTTGAATATTCTTGAAATATGTTCCGATTTTTAGTGTCCCAAGTTGTAACTGCTATAGTGGTAAGTTGAAGTGCACACATTTGACATTTCATATATGGTTCAACTGTCCTAACATTAGGGGAAACTAGATTCGGGGGGAGGCATGGAGGGCTACCCCAAAGGCGACGGCAGCATCTCCGCCACGGGAGCCTCGTCGTTGGCCCTCATCGCCAAATTATGGCAGGAAGATGACAAGACCATCTCGTCGCCATCCACGCCGGAAGGATCGTCGAAGCCATCAGGGTCTTGGCAGCGATCGCCCGCGCAGGTGAGTACATCACCTCAGTACTGCTCCTCGCCGGCAGCATCGCTGAAGTTGCCGGTGTTACCACCGTCTACATTTTTGTTAGACAAATATGTTGCGACGGAATGGATAAAGGTTCAGAGACAGAAAAATCGCCATCTGAAAAACAAGAGGGCAACAATGCGTAGAGCAAGGGTTTTTGCCGATAGTTCGGTCGATCACAGAGGTCACCGGCGACGTCCACCATCTAGCCATGACCGTGTTACCTCGAGATGCAGATCTCGATCTCTGAAATTTCAAATCGATGGGCCTGACGGGCATGAGGCCCAGGGGCAGCCATCTAATTTTCTGGGCTGTGCGTTGAGTCACAAGGACTCTGACAATGTACGTGATCCAAGAAAAAATATTCTACGACTAATGCGACCGAGAATAGGGTTACTAGCAGTACCCTTTCGTTCTCGTTCATCGTCGTCTGGATCTGGTGGCAGCTCTGAGTCGCCAACCATGGCTGGCCGAGATGAAGATTGTTTCCCTAACCAACATCCGAGAGGGGTGCTCATGGGAAACAACCAGTTGCGGGGCCCTAATCCTCCTCGGTACCAGCTGCCTAGGCAGGGTTTTAATGGAGGTGTCAATGATGGAGATGGCTGTGGTTATCAGGGAAGAGGAACACAAAGCTTCCAACCCTAGAACTTCAACAACTCCAGGTTCGAGACAGGTTCAGGATCTAATCAAAATCAAAATTTTAACACTTCTTGGGATGGGCAGCAGAACAACTTCAACGCCCAGGGTTTTGGAGGTGACTTCGGTCCTTTTGAAGAGGGATATTATGAAGGCGGTCAGGATCTAATCCAAGTGGTGGAAATAATGGGGAATTCAGATATAGACGCCCATATAGGCAACAATTCAATGGCAATCGCAGTGCTGGAGGATACAACAACCGTGGTAGGATTTTTAGGCCTGCTGCTGGTCGAAATTCCAGGCCACCACCTACCTCGATGGAGACCGAACAAGCAGGTGCGCCAGTTCAAAATGCCCCTGTGCTGAGGAAGGCACCAGTAGCAGCCATTGTACCATCGGCGTGGCAAATAAGAGCCCCGGATGTTGATACTGCGTCTAATGATGGTGCTGCAGTGAAGGGTTCAAAGAAAAGTGATAAGGTGGTTTGCTTTCGGTGCGGAGAAACTGGTCACATGGCCGATGCTTGCAAGGCCGTGCTTTGCATCTACTGCGAGCGTGCATCACATGAGTCAAAGAATTGTCACCTTTTATCCATGCCAAAACCTGTAGCTAGGGTTTATGGTCTATGTCGCAGCGAACTTATGATTTATGATGTTCCGGCATCGGATGAACTGAAGTTTAAACATGACAGTGGCAAGGTTGGAAGAATTAGGGTGGACAGGGGTTCTTTGATAGCACAAGAAGTGGTTGCTGAAATCGGATGGATTGTTCCTGGTGAACATCAATGGAATCTGATCAAAATGGAAGAGAACGTCTACCAGGTTGTGTTCCCAGCAAAGGCTGATCTAGCTAGATTGGCAAAAATTACTACGGTTCCTATTGATGCTGAAAAGAAAATCTTTTTGATTTTTGAAGAATGGATATCTGGTCCGGTTGACAATTTTCGTCTTGAAGAGGCATGGGTAAGAGTTTCTGGTTGCCCATATAAGTTGCGCTGTGATTATCTAGGTCTCTTTGCAGTTGGATCTTTAATTGGCATACCTACAGAGGTCGACATGGAATATACCCGTAAGCTTGGTGTTGCACGTATTCACGTACAGTGCACTAGTCTTGAACACATTCCATTTGGAACTGATCATACTTATGAGGGAGTTGGCTATGGCATCACCTTTGAAATTGAAGGATATAACCCATCTGCTCCCAAAGATACTACTATGACTTATGCTAACGCTGATCGGGAGGATGAGTCCAAGAAGGACAGATCAAAACCGGTCCCCAGTGTCTCTCCATGGGAAAATAAAGATCAGAAGGAAAACACTCAGGGTTCAGCTGTGCCTAGCAGTAGTTCACAACAGGTTGGGAAACAAGCATTGGCTGTTCAGGTCAGAGATTTTTTATGAAATCACCACTAGAGAAAGCAGTTTCCGCTAGCAAGTTGCATGTCACCGTCCCTCACCGTCGTTGGGGTGACCGTGCCGATGAGGAGGAAGAGCCCCCCTCACCTCTCGCTACGTCTGCTCCTCCACGTTTTGGTACTGCAAGACGTCGTGGTCCGACGTCAGAGGTTGATGCAGTGACACAAAACAGCCCAGTTTACATTGACGCCATAGGGGAAAAAATAATGTCTCCTACCACGGCAGCTGATGATGTTTTGTTGAAAAGTGTTGATCATGAGGTTTTGGTGAGGAAGGCCTATGCACAATTTTCTAGTCAGAATGTATACGCAATCACAACACCGTGCCCAGGTGGTCTGATCAAGTCATCTTCGGTATCCTTGATGGATCCAATGGCCACGACCAGTCCGCATGGAGCCGAGCCGGAACCGATGCTCTCTATGGGGAATGTCAACTCACCTAAGTCTAGTTCATCTCATGGCAGCGCTAGGCAAGAGGACAACAACACGCTGATGTCGAGACCTTCTTCGGGGTCGCCGCTCACTCCACAGGAGAGTGTTGCCGCAGCCCCTCGCCTTCTACACCAACCGGGACAGGAGTGTTCCTCGGTGGGCGCTACACACAAGCATACCTGGTGGCTTTCGGGGGAGTCAGCGTTGCGGGCTTACGTTCAAGCGAACGCATTCGTACGCAACCCGATGCAGATTCCACGCAGCTGGAGAGAGCTCAAGGTCTAGCGATGCAGCGTGATAATTGCGCATATGAAGGCAACAATTTTGTTTCTAAGTTTTCTGTTGCTTCTATTCCGAATGATGTGGTGTTGCTAGGGCTGCTAAGCTAGGGGTGTCATTAGGGGTATCACCTAGTCAAGTGAATTCTTCGGTTGCGATTATCAAAGATTTAGATTTACAACGTACCTAATCATGTTAAAGAAAAATGAGGAGAAAATTAAGAAGGGTGAGAGTACCACTTTGAACAAGGCAAATGAATTATGTACTGATCTTATTGAAGAGGAGCAACAAGGCTCAGAAGGTCATGAGGATCTATCTCTTTCTATCTTTAAATTAGAAAAAACAACAAAAATAAAACTATAGAAGTTCTGGTTGCACGTAGGAGCAACAGATTAAAATTAAAGAAAGAGACTAAATAAAGGGTTGTTTTTGGAACAGCGATGGTTTTAGGGACACAGCTAAGCATGCTGTTATTCATGAAACAATAAGAGATAATAGACTCGATTTTTTTGCCATTCTAGAAACCGGAAAAGACAACTTCTCGGCACCTTTCTTAAAAAATCTATCTGGTGGCCTAGAGTACGTGTGGTATTGCTTACCTCCACAAGGGAGGCCGGGGGTTATTTTAGTGGGTTTTAACCCGCGGACGTTATAGATAAAGGACATCGTTTCTGGAGATAGATGTGTCAAGTTTCACTTAGCATCCAAATCTGATAAGTTTGAATGGAATTTAGTAGCAGTATATGGAGCAGCTCAAGATGCCCAGAAAGGTGAGTTCTTGGCGGAGCTGGTCCATATATGCGAGGATGTTTCTTTACCCATGTTGGTGGATGGAGATTTCAACATTATTCGTATACAAGAGGAAAAAAATAACGACAACTTTAATGCTAGATGGCCTTTTAATTTTAATGCGATTATTGAAAGTCTAGACCTACGAGAATTAGTTCTTTCGGGTAGATAGTTCACATGGGCTAATAGAAAAGAGATGCCCACTTTTGAAAAACTTGATAGAATTCTTCCTAGTGTCTCATGGGAGCAAAATTTCCCTTTAGTAACAGTGCGGGCTTTGACTAGGGCGGGCTCTGATCATACCCCTTTACATATTGACTCGTGTGAACAAGCTCACCTGGGTAATAACAACAATTTCTCTTTTGAATTGTCATGGCTAAGACGAGAAGGATTTTTTGATATGGTGGCTCATGAGTGGGCAGCGGTATCTTATGGAAACAACCCTATGTAAGTATGGCAAACTAAGATATGCCACCTTCGAATGTTCCTGAAAGGTTGGGCAAGAAATCAAAGTAGTGTTTATAAAAAAGAAAAACAACGTTTACTATATGTGATTGATAGTCTGGACATTAAAGCTGAAAGTGGTCCTCTTAATGACCATGAGAGAAAGTTATTGAGAGATGCTAATGATCAGGTGGCTAGATTGCGCCAGGACTAGGAGTCCAAATGGGCGCAGCGTGCTAAGGTTAAACACATTCACGAAGGGGTCAACAATACCAAATATTTCTATCTTATTGCCAATGGCAAGCATAGGAGGAAGAATATCTTCCAACTTGAACAAGGTGAGGGAACTATAATAGGCCAAGAAAATATCAAAAATTATATCACTGATTTCTACAAGAGATTATTTAGATATACCGTAGTTAACACATGAGGAGAATTCTACTCTTACATCAAACTTCATAGAGAAGGAGGTGTATGATGCTATTATCCAAATGGAAAAAAATAAAGCTCCGGGGCCTGATGGTTTTCCTGTGGAGTTTTTCCAAACATATTGGGAAATAATCAAACTTGACTTGATGAATATGTTCGAAAAATTTCATACTGGCGAGTTACCACTCTTTCATCTTAATTATGGTACTATCATCTTGCTTCCAAAAAAGAAAACGCCATTGAAATTCAGCAGTATCGACTGATATGCCTTCTGAATGTACGCTTCAATTTTTTTTACTAAAGTTGGTACTAATCGTATTACTAAGATAGCCCATACGGTTATTAGACCAACTCAGACGGCGTTTATGCCAGGGAGACATATTCTCTAAGGGGTGTTTCTGTTACATGAAACCATACATGAACTTCATAGGAAGAAAATTGATGGTGTGTTGCTAAAATTAGTTTTCGAAAAAGCTTATGATAAGCTTAAGTGGCCTTTCTTGCAACAAGTCGTGCACATGAAGGGATTCGACCCAAAATGGTGCCAATGGATAGAATATTTTTTTTCTCGGGGAATGGTCGGTATTAAGGTAAATGATGACATAGGTCATTATTTCTGAACTCATAAAGGTTTAAGACAAGGTGACCCGCTATCGCCTATACTATTTAATATAATTGTCGACATGTTAGCAATTCTAATTAGTAGGGCCAAAGAAGATGGCCAGGTTGAGGGACTTGTACCTCATTTAGTTGATGGGGGATATCCATTCTATAGTATGCTGATGATACTATCATTTTTTTATAAAATGACATGGAAAAGCACTAAACATGAAGCTGATCTTGTCTATTTTTGAACAATTTTCGGGGTTCAAAATTAATTTCCATAAGAATGAAGTTTACTATTTTGGTAAAGCCAAAGAAGTGGAAGATCAATATATTAATCTCTTTGGATGTGAGGATGGATCATTCCCATTTAGATACTTGGGGATTCCAATTCACTTATGAAAATTGAAAAATGGTGAATGGAAGCCGATTGAGGATCGTTTTGAGAGAAAGCTCACTACTTGGGTAGGTAAACTACTCTCATATGGAGACAGATTGATACTAATTAACTCAGTTTTAACTAGATTACCAATGTTTATGTTATCCTTCTTTGAAATACCCATAGGTGTAAGGAAAAGGTTGGATTTCTTTCGTTCGAGATTTTTTTGGCAAAGTGATGGTCACAAGAGAAAGTATAGACTTACTCGGTGGAACATCATTTGTCGACCCAAAGATCGGGGGGTCTTGGAGTGGAGGTTCTAGAGATAAAAAATAAATGTCTTTTAACCAAGTGGCTTTTTAAAATCCTAACCTAACAAGGTGTTTGGCAGGAGTTAATACAAAACAAATATCTTAACTCCCTATCTTTGTTTCAAGTAAAGGCAACGCCCACAGACTCCCCCTTCTGGAAAGGATTAATGAAAGTAAAGGATGAATTTTTTGATAGAGTCTCTTTCAATCTTGGTAATGGTAAGGATACGCAGTTTTGGGAGGACATGTGGTTAGGAAACACGCCTTTATCCCAACAATACCCTTCCCTTTATAGCATAGCACAAAGAAAACAAGTTTCTGTCGCTAGTGTTATGTCTCAAGTGCCGCTGAACATAGGTTTTAGGCAAACTCTAACGGGACATCGAGGGAAGGGTTGGCTTCAACTTTGTAGCCGACTCATTCATGTGCGGTTAACTTTACAGCCATATGCTTTTATATGGAAATGGACAACGTTTGGCACTTTCACGGTGAAGTCATTGTATTTAGATTATATGAGTGACCACACTAAATATCTTCGAAAATATATTTGGAAATTGAAAGTACCACTAAAGATAAGGATTTTTATGTGGTTCATGCATAGAAAAGTTTTGCTTACAAAGGACAACTTAATAAAAAAGGAATTGCAGGGATGCAAAAAATGTTGTTTTTGTGACCAAGATGAATCAATACAACATTTATTCATAGCATGTCCTCTAGCAAAACTTGTGTGGCGCATTGTTCATATGGATTTTAATATTACTCCTCCGTCTAACATAACAAATGTGTTTGGGAATTGGTTAGCGGGGTCAACAAACAAGAAAAAGTATATATACGAGTTGGAGTTTGTGCTTTACTATGGGCGATATGGAACATTCAGAATGATTATATATTTAACAATGTCAAACACTCTTCTTTTATGCAGGTCATTCCTTTGGATACTCACTGGATCCATTTGTGGTCTTTCCTTCAACCAACGGACAAACGTCAAGATATGGTTACTAGGTGCAACTGGCTAGAGCAGGTGGCACAGGATTTTTACAGCCAATGCAGCTGGCGTTTTGATCATAGGTTAACATGTTAGTGCAGAGTCGCTTCATGTTTTCACTATTTTTAGATAGTTGATTCGTGTTTCAACCCCATGCGACCCATGATGTAATATTTTGTAAAACTGAATGCTGAATAAAATTAATAAAGAGCCGCATGCATCTGTCGATGCGGAGGCTGGAGCTACGTCTCAGTTTCGAAAAATATATATGGTTTATGTAACTAGATTTTTTTGGTTTTTCTAAGCAGGCATTCACTTACGCACCTCTAGCTGAGTTGTATATACTTGCACCCAGAGCATTACTTTCTCAATATTCTCACTTTGTAGTGACTTTTCTTATTTGTTTCTCTCAAATTAATCAGCATATGTACTTGAAACATGGAAGGTCACTGAAATATTAGAACTCATATGTGTAAGAAATAGTTTGCAATTTTTTGATAGGATGTAAATCTATAAATTGATATTTCTTTTTACATATTTAAATTGCAGAAAAAAATAACTTCACCATTCGTAGACCAACATTCTATTGCACTTTTCACCTGCCAAATTTGATGATTGCATGCTTTTTAGTTTTGGAAAAACGATAAATACTTTAAATATAGTCTCCTTTTTTATTTGATTGGTATTGAAAAGGTGGAAGCTGCTCTTGCAAGCAAAAAGTAGATTTTTATGCGATTTCCAAAGTTATGTTTGTGAAGTTGGAAGTGTTAAACTATGTATCCCGTATATATACGATGCAGAGTAGTACTCCGATCGTATGTATACACATCTGTACGTGCAACGCGGTGGGGTTTTTCTCTGCCATGTATAAACACGCAATCGATGCCCCTACGGGGTATGCATCGTTCCACCTAAGCAAATATGGTATTAGAGCCTAGCTCTTCCTAGACCTAGCTACCATACTCACAACATGAAAGGTTCATGGTTCCTAAAAAAGAGGATTTTGTATGCAAATTAAAGAGATCGCTTTATGATTTGAAGCAATCTCCAAAACAGTGGTACAAAAGGTTTTTTTTGACAAAAAACGGTAGGGAAGACCCCTAATGTGTCATTTTATAAATTTTATAACGTACAGAGGATTGAGCCAGGCTCAGGTTCAAATGTTTTACAATCATAGTGTGTCAAGCCACTGCTGCATACCTTCCTTGAGACTAGGTTTAGCTCTATGCATAGTCAAGGAGAAGGTTGCTTTAAAAAAAACATACATCTAATGATGGAGGGATTAAGATCTTTGAAAATAAAGCTATTTCTTTGGTCCCATATACTCCAGCATCTAGTGATGATAAATTCCATAAGAAAACTGGGATTAAATCTGCGGCTTGCATCATTGATCATTTGATGAATATCCATATCAGTGTTTCATTCAAGTCCCAGGGCCCACCAGAACCCCTGGCTGAACCTGCATTCAAAAGATAGATGTTGTAGAGTTTCCTGAGGACATGTGTCACATATTACACGGTCACTGTATTCCACGAAGAAATTCTTTCTTGTCATTAATTCTTTGGTATTTAATCTCATATTCAAAAGGAGCCAGGCAAAAAAATTGTGTCTTGGGAGACAACATGACTTCCATATATCAAGAATAGGCTTTGGTGTTGGGTGGGTCCTAATCAGTGCTCTGTATACATTCCTGGTTTTAAAGGTCTCACCCCAAGAAAAGTACCATGAGTCATGGTCATCAGTGTGATTTATGCTTCTGATATTCTCCAACATATCAATTAATTTCTCATGAGCAATAATGGTCTCACAAAAGGTTTGATTCATTTGTGATCTCACAAGATTTTAAGAGGTCTCGGTTTGATAATTCTATTTACATAAAATTTGTTAACGGATCACCTATGTGCTCGTTGTTATATGTTGATGATATGTTAATTGTTGTCAAGAGCATGACATAAATCAATACTTTAATGGCACACCTAAGTAGTGAATTTGAGATAAAAGATCTTGATACTGCTAAGAAAATCCTAGGTATGAAAATTAAACAAGATAGAAAATCTAGATTTCAATTTCTTAGTCAGCAAAGTTATATTGAGAAAGTTATCCAACGTTTTAATATGTATGATGCAAAGTCTGTTAGTACTCCTATTGATCCTCACTTTAAATTTTTAGCATTGCAATGTTCTAGTTATGATGAAGATATTCTAGTGTTGTTGGTTCCTTGATGTATGTCATGGTTTGTTCTCGTCCTGATTTATCATATGCTATGAGTTTGGTGAGTTGTTACATAGTAATCCTAGTAAAGTACATTGGAAAGTTGTTCAATGGATATTTAGGTATCTCCGTGGCACATCAAATGCTTGCTTGAAGTTTGGCAAGACTGATGAGAGACTCACAAGATACGTGGATTCAGATTTTGCTGCCGACATAGATAAGAGGAGGTCCGTCACAGATTATATTTTCATGGTAGGTGGATATGATGTGAGTTGGAAGACAACACTACAACCAATTGTTGTTCTATCTACAACTGAAGCAGCATATATGGCTATTGCAAAAGCTTGCAAAGAGTTTGTTTGGTTAAAAGGTTTGTATTCTGAGCTTTGTCATGATGATTATATTCTTGTATTAACCTGTTCTGTGACAGTCAAAGTGCTATATACCTTACTAAGGATCATATGTTCCATGAGAGAATAAGGCACATTGATATCAAGTACCATTATGTTTGTGACGTTGTTGCACAAGGTACACTAAAGGTATACAAGATAAGCACTCGTGATAATCCTATTGATATGATGACAAGGCATGTTCCTGTTGATAAGTTTGAGCTATGCTCAAGCTTAGTTGGTATAACTATTTAGCCCAAGTGGCTGTTGACGCTGAAAGTGTTTTCTTTGTTGGTTTAGATAGATGATTGCTCTTGATGCAACGGGAAGGAATTTGTCTCAAGGTGGAGTTTGTTAAAGTATGATCCAAATTAAATTAAGGAGGCTAACTGCTGACAGAGCAGAACGAGGCCCGTCGCTGGAGGCTTGGTACAAATCATTGAAGACCTAGGTTTCCACTGTTATATACCTCTTGTAAGCCGCTGGCTGGAATAAGTTGTATCTGTGAAAATCCATGGCGTTGTATAAACACTCTCCGTTATAGTGAAATTTTACTGGCTAGCGCCTGTGGTTTTTTCCTCTATTTGTTGGAGAGGTTTTTCCACGTTAAATCTATGTCTCCTTGCTGCGATTTCGTTTCCGTTCTTCATTATTTACTTGTCTCTAATCTAACATCCGACATCATGAGGGCCTTGGGTCGCGCATGCCGAGTGTCTAGCCAAGGCATTGGAATGGTGATGCATGAAACGGTGCGTGAAACGTAGCATATTGGTTTGCGTATGGCGAGTGCCAAAAGGCGACTCATGAAACTTACATGAGCTTGATGTGTCTCATTATGCTCAATGGACGGTGATGCACAATAATCGACTAGGAAAACAAACTACAATATATCGTAGCACACACGCGAGCTAGCTGACAGCTTGCATGAAGTGGTCTATACCACGACCGTGACTAACCGTTTGCACACATGTACCCATTTGTACCACAGGATGCACTCTCCACAAAAGAGCAGGGTACCACAGATATGTCTACTTCCCTTCACCTCAGCTTTTCAATCTAGTGTCTGTTATGCATATGGTGGTCAAATGTGGCAAGCGAGAGATGTATTTCCAGATGCCTAATACTGTGTCTCTCCCTTGTGATGCATAGAGATGCTCTAGAAGAGGGATGTATTCCCAGATGCCTCCTATTTCCGGCATTGTCCATTCTCTCGCATACTCCCATGTTTCAACCTTGTTTGTGTTTCTAGGCTTCTTTTTTAGGGAGAGCTAGCAAAGCTAAGTACGATGCTAGATATATGAGCAAGATTTCGAATGAAATGGCTATATACTGAGCAGGGACGGTGTAAAAACATTCATGTGCACTATGTCTTTTATAAATGTGGGTATGCTAAAGGGTCATCAAGAAGTTGGTGGATAATTATCTAATATTTAATCATGGTATCTTCCCGTATGTTACAACTCATTAATGGCTGCGACCTACGATAGAAGAAGACTATGAAAATATATCGTTGGAGGGTTATGGGTAAAGCTTAAACAAGATTGTGCCCAGCTAGAAATGGTATGTGCTTAATCTGCCAACATGTCTCGGATCACCACTAGTAGAAAAAGGGTCTTTCGTCCACCCCTGTTCGGAGCATTAGTCCCGGTTGTGGTTGGACCCAGGACTAATGCTCATATTAGTCCCGGTTCCAACGGAAGAATCTTTAGTCCTGGGACCTTTAGTCCTGGTTGGCCAGGACTAAAGGGGTTGCGGCTGGTGCCAACCTCTTTAGTCTCAGTTCGTATCACCAACCGAGACTGACCTTTAGTCCCGGTTCGTATTACCAACCGGGACTAAAGGAAACGAGCAAAAAAAAATTCTTAAGTTCTGCCGCGGCAGGAAAACGGGCACAAATCCTGCCGCGGCATGAGGACGGCTCTCCACCCCCCGGGCAGGAGATCGCCTTTTCTAGTTTCAAAATCATGCTAAAATATTGTAAAAAGTCCAAAAATAAAATCTTTCGAACTGTAGTTATATTAAATGATTTAGTTGTTACAAAAATTAACAAACATGAATTTCGACATAATTTGCAAACAAATGTCATGAAAAATTCAAATGGCCATAACTTTTGCATACGATATCAGAAAAAACGTACAGCCTCTCAAAACATGCAGAAAAAAATTTCCTCTTCGATTTCAACAGCCTTAGACCGTTTTGGATTCTTTTAGATTCTGAAAAGTCGAAAAGAAAAAAAGTTATTTCACAAATTAAATTTTTTAAATATTTTTTATGTCATATTTGAATTCCTCACATTTTTCTAATAATAATGGGTATATTATTTGTCGAATTTCGATTTACAGATTTGAAGATATTATTTATGTCATATAAATGAAGAAATGGCAAAAAATGAATAAAATATTAATTTAATTACTTTTTTATTTTCATTGGAATAAAATATTATTATTACTTATTTATTTTTGTTTACTTAAATAGTTATTCGTAATTTCAAAAAATAAACACGGTTGACATATTGATATGAGCTAATATGATTGATATACTAGTCTTGACAACAAGGTATAATGGTCCTTCGCGCGAGGTGGGAGAGATGGAATGGGGAAGTTAAGCGTGCTGAGAGTGAAGTAGTGTTAGGATAGGTGACCGACCGGTAAGTTTGACCATAAGTGTAATTTGACCTAAGATTAAGTATAGTTAGTGTGAAAAATGAGAGATGTGAGAGATTAGCGAGTTAGATAATTTAAAAGTTCAAGAAAAATTTGAAATTTTTTTTTGGAGTTTTAAAAAAAAGCGTTTAGTCCCGGTTCGTATTACAAACTGGGACTAAAGGTCCCGCGCGCTCGACGCTGCCCCGTGAGGGCCTTTTGTCCCGGTTTGTGGCCTAACCGGGACTAAAGAGGGAGACCTTTAGTCCCGCCTTTGAAATCCCGGTTGGAAAACCGGGACTAAAGGCCCTTACAAACCGGGACTATAGGCCCGTTTTCCACTAGTGCACATAAACAACACGAGTAAGTCATACTATAAATGCGTAGACACAGATGTGCACTTTCATGTTTTCTCTAAACCTAGGGTTACCCTACAGCTTGATGTAATTTCACACCACACACTCTGAGTTTAGGAGTAATTCATAGATGCACATTACACGTTCAGTTGCAGTTGTTGATTAATAGCGTAGTCAGGCTAGATCCAGATCAGAAGGGTGTGTAGCTAGTCTACAGAAGTTAAACCCACAATGTGAGGTGCTTATTTGAACAAATGGGATTTTCACATTTAATCTACTCCATCTGTCCGGAAATAAGTGACTCGGATTTGTCTAGATTCAGACCTTTCTCGACACGTTCTAATGTGTAGATACATCTGAATTTGGATAAATCTAAGTCACTTATTTGCGGATGGAGGGAGTAGTAGATAACATATGTTAAAGTGCAACATTTATTTTCTGAGACCCATGTAAATATGTTTCAACCAGGTATCTTTAAGTTTTTTCCTTCTTAGTTTTGTGCTTCTCGTACGCACATTTTATTTTTCTTAATAAATAATATATTTTTAATTATGTCAGGATGTGACTTTTTTTTGAGAAATGGACGTGACTTAATAGCCCTTATTAAAATGCAATTATCTTAGTGTATGATGATGATGTTTTATCTTGCCAATCTATTTTTACTTAGTATGCTAAATAATCAGTCTATTGTGCTATGACACGAATTAGATTAAATTTAAATTAGGATCGCCCTATGTAATCCCCTGGGGAATCGGAAGTATCGATACCTTGCCCCTCCCCGGGTTTGACGGGAAAAGCCTTGATCCACAAAAACAGGGCATCAAAGCTCCCATGCCAAAGAACAAAAAAAAAACCCGAAACATAAACCCCCTCCTGACTCACAATTGTGCACAAGGGCTTGGGTAGCACCTTGCTTCCGCAAGAGAAACAATGTTGATTCTCCGCTTGTAGTATCGCTGCTGCCTAGAGTCTGGCTTGCAGCACCACCATCAAGGCTGGCAACATAGACATCTTCCCTGGCAGCTTCAGTTCCCTCCATTGGTAGCATCGCTTCCTGGTGCACGCAACACCGTGGCTTGCAACACCACCTGTGAAGACGGCATCCCCTATGCCATACGATTGCAACACTGCAGCCACGAGCTCGTTGCACCACTAGAAGCGTTGAGTCCCTCTTGTGTCACCACCGCCGACACTAGCAACATCCCTATCTTCCCTAGTAGCACCGATGCCCTTCAATTGCAGCAACACCGCCTCGTGTTCGTAGTACTGCAGGCCTGGCTTTGCAGCACCACCGCTTGCTGCCCGCAGCAGCATCGGGACTCCCTCGCAGCAGAACTTCTCGCTGTTTAATGCCAGATCTTGCTCGTTGGCGGCCATGATTCTAACGCGAACCAAGCGATGCCACTTTTGCAGCAACCCTGAGTAGATGTAGCGAAATTGATACCCCTAGCGCGATGAGAGTTGAGGGGGGGGGGGAGAGATGCAGTGTGCTAGTGGCGGGGTGAGGAGGTGTTTAGAACCAATGGTCGAGAGGGGAGGTGCAGACCCCTAGCGATAATGGGTATTTTGCAAGAGGAAATCGAGAGAGAAACACAAATCTGACAAGAGAGACGAGCGGATGAACAGAAGACACGTGAAGGAGTAATACTACATGGTCTCCCCCCCCCCCCCCCACGCACACACACACATGCATATTTCCGCTTGTCCGCCAAGAACACATGACTCCATCACAACAAGTAAACATCAAGTGTGTGATAATCTAGCTTAACATAAGCGTTTCACTTTAAAAAAAATTAGGACTATGCGACTTGTAATGAAGATCCACAGAGAGGCTACGAGCTTTATGATAAACAAAACATAACAACATGTCGTAACAACAAATCGGTTTGTGTAAACACATGAAAACTAATACTGAGTTAACAATTTGACACGGTACATTGGCTATACATGACATAAAAGGCTAATTAGACTAGTTGGTACCGTGATATCCAGTAATACCATTGGACAAGGCTCGACACATGCCACTATGAAATGCATCAAGTCTGTGGTGAACAAGGATGATTAAGAGGCAAGATGGGAGCCGTCCCTATCCACCACGAGGAATAGGTCTAGTCTACCGCCGTGACTAACAGTATGTAAACCAGACAAGAACATGTCGTAGAAGAACACAATATTCGAGCTACCACTAATAAGACTTGTTTCCTTTAGACCCTTAAGTTTCTTTGCCATCTCGTATGTGTTCTTCATATCATGGCCGAAGGTGGCAAGAGGGGCGTCCTTTGAAACGGATACAGATTCTCTAGGGGAGGGATGTATTTCCAGATGCCTCACATTTCCAAGGTACTCCTAGGATGATTCCAAATCATCATAGTAGCTTGTGTCATTGTCATCTCTCCCCTCCTCCCATGTCTTGATTCCACTTGTGTTTCTATGTGGGTTTATAGGTTAGAGGGAGAGTTATCTAAGAAATGTATGATGATATCTATAGGAGAAGATTACATAAACATATATTGGGTATTTATTGAGCTAAGACGGGTGTGGAAACATGCATTTGTGCTATGAATTTTGTAAATAAGTTAGGGTATTGTTAGAGATGGGAGGTTGGTGTGTACATTACTAATCATTGGGATCCCACTTGATCATTGTATCTTCTAGTACAAAATATTCTCATACGTGTGTTACATACAACTGAGCAATGGTCGCGCCATCATATCTAACAAATCAAACATTATGCAAGCCAGGCTTATAACTTATAAGGTAACCAACAACTATTTAGTAGCGCTTTAACTGGGGTGGCACAAATCCTTCATCTATATGAACTTCGATCTTCACAATGACATCAAATAGTTTCTAGAAGAAATCAAACATTATGCAAGCCAGGCTTATAACTTATAAGCTTGTAGTATACATCTCTCGAAATAATAGCTGATCCTAGATACTATTTAGGGATTCTATATTGCCATCACAAGTAGGGCCTAGCATGAAACATCAACGATTGGCACATCTCTATCCTTTCTCAACTTCAAGTGGAGGCATTTTGCAGTCTCCCGACTTGCCTTTCAGCAGAGGATGCGTTTCTGAATGCCTCACGGCAGCAAAAAGCACAACAAACATCCAAGTTCACTAGTAGTATAGTTTTTGCGTTTGATATTGATCTGTTTCTTTTTTCCAGAATCACATACCCCTAGTTTGTGTTTTCGATCTATCAAGGTTACTAAGTGAGCGAAGGCACACTGCATCTCTCACTTTGTCGAAAATAAATACACTGCACGTCTCAAAATCACAAAAACATGCCATCTCGTGCCCAGCTGCTACATGTCCTTGCACTGCATGTTGGGTCATTCCAGGCAGAGCCTCCTGTAGAACTTGAAAGGGGGATAGGTACAATGACATACGACCGGCTGCAAGCGAGCTAGCTCTTGGATGCCGTGCAGGGTTCCTCCACCTTACGGGTGTAGTTGATGGCTTGTACTCTCGTGGTCCCATGCCTCCACACCACACCAAGACACTGCCTAGGAGAACACCTACGGAAATTTGTCTACGGCCTGAATGACTTGTTTCCAGATTGGTCTTGCATCTCCTTAGCAATCTCTTGTTTCTTAAGCTTATGGTGGCCAAAGCCGACAAGTGAGGCCTCATTTGCCACACCGAGAGATGCTCTAGAAGAGGCTTGTATTTCCAGAAGCCTTATTCCGCAAGCACGTACTCCCTCCGTTTCAAAATATAAGATGTTTTAGCTTTCTGAATAAAGTGTATCTAGACCTCTTTTAGTGTGTAGGTTCATTCTAAATCTAAATGAACCTACATACTAAAAAGAGTCTAGATACACTCTCTTTACAAATCTAAAACGTCTTATATTTTGAAACGGAGGGAGTATGTAGCAGCTTATCCCATCATAAAGTCTCGCCCTTCATCCCATGTATCGACTCGGTTTGTGATTCGTTGCAGGCTTCTTGGTTTATCCGGAGAGATAGCTAAGACAAATAAGATGCTTCCTATGCAAGGAAGATTGCGCAACAAATTGGTATATATTGAGCTAGGCCGGCGTGAAAACATACACATTTCCACGGTGTATTCAATGAGTGTGGATATCCACCAGATACTAGAAATTGATGGGTGCTTAAGTTAATTTTTTAAATCCCGGTTAAATTATCGTATCTTCTAGTACACAATAATCTCATGTGTTGTTACAACTCATCAAAGGTCATTCCTCTTATAAAAGCAGGGGATAGATATATAGCTCCGAACGGAAATGGGTAAGGCTGAGAAACAAAGTTATGTTCAGCAAGAAAGTGTGGCAGCAATTAGCATGGAGATCGCAAAAGCGATTAAAATAAGTAAAAAATTATGCACTATGGAGACGTAAATGTGAGCTTTCATAAGTGGAGAACGGGCCTTTAGTCCCGGTCCGTAAGAACCTTTAGTCCCGGTTGTGGTACCGGGACTAGAGAAGCGGGACTAAAGGCCCACCCACTAGTCCCGGCCCTCTTATCAGCCGGGACCAATGGGCATCCACGTGGCCGTCTCTGCCGGCGCGGGGTGCCACCCATCAGTCCCGGTTCATATTACGAACCGGGACAAATGGTTCTCTGCCACGGCAGAATTTTAGACACTTTCTCTGTCGCGGCAGAGAATTCAATTTGCATTTTTTTTTCATTTCAAAATAGTTTTCTACGCTACCATATACCGTACATCTTCGTGCAAACATAAGATAACTTCTCTTAAGATCGAGCATACAAATATATACATGATAGTTACACATGGAGATCACAATTATCGGGACTAGAGCCCGTCTATTCAATTACACGGTCGGGAATCATCGGCGCCTATTCACACTAAATTCTCCGGCGTCATCTATCATCTCGTTCATCAAGAATCCTGCTAGTTCTTCAGCAATTGCTACTACGCGTTGTTCTGGTAGGAGCTGATCCCGCATTTTCTCGAACTATATAAGAAAAGGAGATCAATATGAATATCAATCATGATAACAATAAGTGACGGTACTAAAATAATGTTGTGAATGTATTGCTTACATCGACTCTATAATCATTCAGCTCACTGGTAAACGTGCGAATGAACTCGCAAACGTAGAATCCACATAGATTCGTCTTCGGTGGCTACCTCGCGCACTTTACGAGAATAGAATTCAATCAAAATAATAATCTAGCATCATAATTGTATTGAAACTAGAAGTAAAGTTATGCGCGTACTACTTACTGAGACCGGCTTAAACGTCAGCTTCTCACTAAAGTCACCCGTAACCGCACTCTTGAACGGGTTCCAAACCCTGCCCGGTAAAGAAAATGAATGAGTTATTTATTATGTGATATCTCAGGAAATCAACGAAAGAGACTGATGTAGCGCGAAAATTACCTCTGGAGCATGTCTCTAAACATTTCCAGGGGTCTCTTTAATGGGTCCATGACTTCAACTCTTCCCTTATCAAGTTGAATGTCTAGCAGAATCCAGTGGAAACTGCACACGTTTATATATACATCAGTAACTCATCAATTACACTTAACATCGAGTAAGAAAAAGTGAATGTGTACAACAGAGTAAGACTCTCACACGAAATTGTAAGGAAATAGTATGTGGTCACAGAAATTTTGCTCCATTAAAAACCTTAGAAGGTTTTCCTGCGTCTCCTCGGGTTTTGTCGTTAGCGTCTTTACATGTATTTTATCTGGATCAATGAACCCAACACTAAAGATTGACCTTCTTTTACATTCCATGATCTTCATTCTGCATAATAATAGAGTACAAAAGGATATAATTAGGATAATTACATGCAATGAACTGAACAACTGAAAAAATAAACAACTTATATATAGACAATGAATTCAACAACTTACAGACAATATTAACTCATGATAGATTTATCAAGGGTGTCGAAAGCGTATAACTGGAAGAGTTTTGGAAACTCAACATGGACCTCTTCTTCTCGGAAGTAATAGTCATGTGGGACTTTAGCCACGATCATTATTCTCTCCCGCTTTACGGCTTTCAAGTACCAGTTATGTAAACTCTGCATTTGTGTTGTCAGTTGTTGGAACTGCTCAAAGTTGACCAGAGGCTTCCCTGGGACATATATAGGGACTACCTGAGCCTTGGGTAACTTGTCGTCCTTGGGACCTAGCAATTCCTCAACAGTCACATTCATAGAGGCCGCAAGCTTCGCAGCTTCTTCCATATTCTGCTGGGGAATGTCATGGGATACCACCTTGAGGGGTGGGGTCGTTTTTTTGGCCTATTCCCCGAGCTGGGGGACGTCCTTTCTTTTCCCAGTTGCACTTTGACTTGATGATTTGCTCTCGCTTGCACTTCTTTATTTGCTCTTCTTCACTTCCTTCTGAAGTGTGCGTCGATAGTCATCTGGCTTATGGTGCAAGTCATATTGCGATTTTGTGTTCAGAAAAGAAAGTGCATACGCTTTTTGCTTCTCGGTGTATACCGGGGCAGGCTCGGGTTTCTTCTTTTGAAGCTGCGCAACACATTCGGCCTTTACGATCATGTCGTTTTCCTCGTCAGTACGATCGTAAGGTCTAATGGGAAGATTCTTATGAGGTACTCTTGGGAGGGGTGACATTTGTCGTTTTGGGCTGCTGCATCGTTTAGTCCTTATCGATGGAGCACACTTCCGCTTTTTGTCCTTAGCGGGCGGAGAAGGCGGCTGACCCTGCGGCGGAGATCGAGATGGACTCACGCTGTGGTGGTCATAGTCATGGGGTGGGCTTCTTGGAGGTGATGGAGGTGAAGGTTACATGCGACGACTCGGAGGCGGTGTTGGCCTTGGCACTAAGCCTGGAAGCTTGATGTTGTTCTTGTCCCACAAAATGATGCCACCCAGTACTTCTCCGAGTGTCCTCTCACCTTTAGGTCCAGGGATGTCAAGCTCCATTGAGTCCCACCCCGTTGCGATTTCATCCACCCTGACTTTAGAATAGCCACTTGGAATCTCACGGCCATGTCAGCGTGCGTCAGGTGGACAAGGTAAAGCACATCCGACCGCCACCTTAATGGATAGGTTCTTCACCTTCTGATGGAGCTCACAAGATGCCTGCTCCTTGATTACATCCACGGGGTAGCCGGGACCGCCATCTACCATCCGTGCATCGTCGAACGGGACCTCCGATTCAGCCACGCTGCTTCTCCGCTGAGATGGAACGGCGGTAATATCGAGTGCAGGATCTTGTAGGCGGGCTACTCCTTAAAGTTCGTCAATCTGTTGTTGATGCATTCGAAGTGTTCCTAGCAACTCGGTGAACCTGTATGCATCCTCCTCCTGCCGTCGCCTCTTTGCTCTCTCTCGGCTCCTATAAGTATCTCTGTCTTTCGGAAACCCCATCTCCCAAGTATAACTAGTGCCAAGGCCTCGTACTCGTCCACCGCGTTATTTATTCCCGAGGGCCTTTGTCAGCAAGTCATTCTCTCTATCGGGACATAACTTTGTTGTCCCCTCTTTAATTTCCTTAACCACTCTCTGCCATGTCTCCCGGGGTATCCTAATCCCGTCACTGCAAATAAGGTCCCCTGTTTTTTCGTCATACTCACTCCCATGCCCAAGGAACCAATTTCTTGCCCTCAAATCCCATTCTTCGTGTATTGGTTCTGGAGTGATCCCTTTAGCAAGCATCTCACTCTCTTTAGCATCCCACTTTGGCATGACAGTCGCATAGCCCCCTGGCCCCAGGTGATGGTGATATTTCTTCATCGCGACATTTTTCTTGTTTTTTTCCGACTTTTCCATAGCATCTTCTGACTCCTTGTACTTCACAAATGCATCCCAGTTAGCCTGCTGCGTCGTTAGATAGCATTCGAATTTAGGAGGAATCTTCGTCTTCTGATACTTTTTCCATAATACTTTCTTCTAGTTCTTGAATAGTTCGGCTATCTTCGTAAGAGTCCACTGCTTGACTTTCTTCCTCAATGCAGCTGTGTCGGCATCATCCTCACATTCTGGCAGGGTGAAATGTGTCATGAGGACATTCCAAAGACCCTCTTTGTACCTGTCGGCGACATACTCACCCTCTTTCACCCCTTTGGTCTTATTCCACTCTCGAACGGTGATCATTATACGATCCCTATCCATAACTCTGCATTGTTGTACAAATACAGTTTTAGCCTTTTAGGGTTCCAACGGTTCACCCCGTGGTGATACCACCGTAATTATATAACGCGTAGATGCGTCCAACTTTTTGGCCAGGCCTCGTTTGGAATTTTTTTTCTTGATGCGGAGGCCTAAGAGAAGAAACATCCGTTAATTTATATATATACAACTCAATTAATGCATCTACTAATCACCGGACTTCATATATATACCTCGCCGGACTTCGTTAAGGTTCCACCGAGGCCGTCAGCTTCTCCATCAATGGAGTCGTCGGCTTCTCCATCAACGGAGCCGTCGGCTTCTCCATCAACGGAGCCGTCGGCTTCTCCCTGATCATTTCGGTCGACTTCCTAATCCTCACCGGAGGGGTTCAGATACATCGACGCAGATTCGGGTGGATCAACATGGGCGTCGTTGATCATATCCTCGAGAATTTCTTCTTGTGCTAGGTCTCTGCGCATTGGACTAGGTGGATCCATAGTTTCTGCAAAATGCGAGATGCACACAATATTATTTCCTATATACAAATATTGCCTATATACAAATATTTCCTATATACAAAAATATATTTCCTATATACAAAAAGTCCGGGGCCCCGCGAGCACTACCACCCTAACCCTAAGTCTGGGGGCCGCGAGCACTGCCACCCTAACCCTAAGTCCGAGGCCCGCGAGCACTAGCACCCTAACCCTAAGTCCGGGGGCCCGCGAGCACCACCACCCTAACCCTAAGTGCGGGTGCCGCGAGCACTGCCACCCTAACCCTAAGTCCGGGGTCCCGCGAGCACTACCACCCTAACCCTAAGTCCGGGGGACCCGCGAGCACTACCGGACTCAGGGTAGTTATTTATTCAGCTATTTTTAGGGATTGTTACTAGCTGGTTTTTGCGATAGGGATTGTGGACTCAGACATGGATTATTTGCTTGATGAATAAAAGGCAAGAAAAAACAAGCTGCAAGTTTTGCCGCCATGTTCACCTTATCTTTATTTAGCACTACTATATATGCAATATACTACTATATATATAATATTCATCAATATATGCAATATACTACTATATATATAATACTATACTATTACAATATACTACTATATATATAATACTATACTATTACAATATACTACTATAATGCAATACACTACTATATATACTACTACAATATATGCCATACAATATACTACTATATATGAAATATACTACTATATATACTACTATAATATATGCCATACAATATAACTACTATATACACTACAAAATAAAAAAAAATTAAAACTATATACACTACAAAATAATATTACACTACTAAATAATATTACAACTATACACTACTATTACACTACTAAATAATATTACACACAAAATAATATTACACTACAAAATAAAATTACAACTATATACACTGCTATTACACTACTAAATAATATTACAACTACTAAATAATATTACAACTATATACTACAAAATAAATGAATGGAAAAATAACTAGAGAACTTGGTCGGGGGCGCCGCCCCGGCCGCATCGCCCGCACCGCCGCCGGCCCGGCCTGCTCGCCCACAGTTGTCGGCACCGCCGCGCCGCCGCGTAGCCGGGCGGGGGAAAGGGAGGGGGCGGGGTACCCTGGCCGGGGGCGCGCGTGCGGCGGCTGGAGTGGCCGCGGCGGTTAGGGGCGGTGGCGGCTGGAGTGAGTGGCGGCGGCGGTTGGGGTGGTGGCGGCTGGAGAGTATCGGGCAGCCTACCGGCGTCAATTCGTCGTCCTCGTGTGTATGGTGCTCTGCGTGGTGCGTCCTCGAGTGGTGATTTGGGAGAAGAAGGGGCGCGCCAATATATAGGGGGTACCTTTAGTCCCGGTGCGTAAGTCCCGGTCCGCCAATATATAGGGGGGGACCTTTAGTCCCGATGCGTTATACGGACCGGGACTAAAGGTCCCCCCTTTAGTCCCGGTGCGTGTCATCCACCGGGACTAAAGGGTTTTCGGCATCGCCCAATGCGCGCGCGCCAATGCCACACATTTAGTCCTGGTGTGTAGCACGCGCCGGGACTAAAGGTCCTTTTTTCAATTTTTTCACCCAAGGGGCGCCTGTTTTAAAAAAATTCAATTAGCATATTTTTTAAACATTTGAATTATACAGTTTTTGCATACTTATGAATTTGAGAGAATTTTCAACATGAAAAGTTCTTGAATTTAAATAAGTAATCAAAATCTATTTTCTGTTTAATAAAATAATTATTCTAACTAGTGAAACTAATAACCATTTTGCCATTTTCAATTTAAAAATACATTAACTATTATATTTTGCATATTTTTGAATCTCACTAAATTTTTAACATAAAAAATGCTTGAATTTGAATATGTGATTCAAATCCATTTTCTGTTTTATAAAATAATTATTCTAACTAGTCAAACTATTAACCATTTTGCCATTTTCATGTGATTCCGACGCATGTCCGGGAAGGGGGTCACACCTGGGGCCTACACGTGGCACCTACCAACCTTGCACCACTCTCACACACATATCCTAGGGGCACATGTAAGTTTTCATGTGATTCCGATGCTTCGGTGGTCTTCCTCCGACGAAACCCTAGACCGGGGGCCCCGGATCGTCTACCCCTATAGCTTTCTCCGTACGAGGGTAGCGCGGTGGACCTTTCTATTTGTTTTGGTTTGTTTAAGACATATGTACATGGAGAGCAAATGTTTGTCCAACTTTGCCATATTGTGCCACAGCGGGAGTTTCCACGTACAGATCCAGGATTTTCACTAAGTGTTAACGCATGTCCGGAAAGGGGGTCACACCTGGGGCCTACACATGGGGCAGACACTCTGATGGTCTTCCTCCGGCGAAACACCACACATCCACACATTCCCTAGATTTATGTCTCATATAAAAGGTTTAATACATTACATAGATTTATGTCTCAAATAAAAGGTTTAATTAATACATTATTACACATCACCAATATCTAGTGTTGTGGTTTTCTACTGCACTGTAGCCATGGAGAATCTTCATCATTTAACAGGATGCTTGATGGCTCAGTGTACGGCGCCAGAAAAGTGCTGGTACGGTGTTGATGTAGAGCTCGTTGGAAACCCCAAGAGGAAGGTATGATGAGCACAGTAGCAAGTTTCCCTCAGTTATGAAACCAAGGTTTAATCGAACCAGTAGGAGCAAGGAAACACCCCAAAGGTGTTGCTAGCTGAGTCTTGGCAGGGCGCACTACCGGTGCTAGTAGCAACATGGAGACCTGTACAACACAATCACAAAACTTTGTCCCCAACTTGCGATGAGGTTGTCAATCTTACCGTGTTTTGCGGAAGGCAAAGGATTAAATGTATCGAATGGAAAGAAGTAATAGTTTGCAGAAAGTAAATACAAAGGAGTAAACAGTTTGTAGATTGTATGTAAAGAAAAGGACCGGGATCCATAGTTCACTAGAGGTGGCTCTCCTTAGATAGATAACATGCTGGGTGAACAAATTACAGCGAGGCAATTAACAAACATCGAGAAAGCAATACATGCATATACTAATCATCTTGACTCCTTTGGAACTTGATTGGGCATTACAACATTATACATAGACCGCCATCCAACTGCATCTATGACTAATAATCCACCTTCAGGTTATCATCCGAACCCCCTCCAGTATTAAGTTGCAAGCAACAGATTATTGCTTTACGAATTGCGTGTAATGTAAACAATACGATTGTTCTATGAACAAAAGATTATTGTTTTCTCCCTAGTAGCAACAACACATCTAGTACCTTAGAGATTTCTGTCACTTCCCCAGATTACCAGAGGCATGAACCCACTATCGAGCATAAATACTAACTCTTGGAGTTGCTAGCATCTACTTGGCCAAGATAGCTACTAACAACGGAAAGCATGCAAGATCACAAATAACAAAGACATGATAGAATCAATAATCAATCTGAAATAGCATCTCAATATCCATCGGATCCCTGCAAACACAACATGTAGAATTACAATTAGATGATCTTGATCATGAACGGAGCTCACAAGATCTAGACATGAAATCACAAAGGAGGAGAACCAGCCAACTAGCTACTACATGGATCCGTAGTCCAAGGATGAACTACTCACGCATCACACCGGAGGCTTGCATGGTGATGAAGAAGGCCTCCAGGGTGAATTCCCCTCTCCGGCAGGGTGCCGAGAAGAACTTCATATCCCTCCAGATCTAGGGATGGAGATGACGGCGGCTATAGACTCTTTCGTGGATTTTTGATCGGGTACTTAGGGTTTTCGTCCCGAGGACATCTTATAGGTGGAAGGAGAGGCCGAGGGGGTGCTGGGGTCGACCAGACAACCCCCTGGTGTGGGCTAGGCCTGGCCATGCGGCCAGGTGGTATGGCTGGCCCCTAGCCCTTCTCCGTCTCGTATTCTGGCATCTGGTGACTTCCGGAAAAATAGGCACTTTGGCTTTTGTCCTGTCCAATTCCGAGAATATTCATTTTCTGACTTTCCTGGAACCAAAAACAGCAGAAAACAGGCAGCTGGCACTGTGGCTCTTGTTAATAGGTTAGTCCAAGAAATCATATGAAAAGTACTCCCAAGTGTGGACAAAACACAAGAAATTGGATAAAACCAAGCATGGAACATCAAAAATTATAGATACATTTGCAATGTATCAATGCTTGGGTCAGTTTTCACTTTGAATGGCGAAATTTCATGAAACTTATTGTAATCTTCTGACATGTCTGTCTTGTCATCCACTCCCATGATGTTTCTTTTCCCTGAAAGAACTATGTGGCGCTTTGGCTCATCGTGTTCTATATTCTTTTGCTTATCTTTCCTTTTTCTCGATTTGGTAGACATTTCCTTCACATAGAAAACCTGAGCCACATCGTTGGCTAGGACGAATGGTTCATCCATGTACACAAGATTGTTGAGATCCACTGTTGTCATGCCGTACTTTTGGTCTACATGTACCCCTCCTCCTGTCAGCTTGACCCATTTGCACCGAAACAAAGGGACCTTAAAAATAGGTCCATAGTCAAGTTCCCATATCTTCTCTATGTACCCATAATATGTGTCCTTCTGCCCATTTCCATCAGTTGCATCAAAGCGGATATCACTGTTTTGGTTGGTGCTCTTTTTATCTTAGGCCATCATGTAAAATGTATTCCCATTTATCTCGTACCCTTGGAAAGTACATATAGTCAAAGATGGTAACCTGGCCAACGAGTACAACTGATCTCCAACAGTGGTGTTATTCATGAGATGTGTCTGCAACCAACTGCCGAAATTCTTCTCGTGTTCCCCTTTAATCAAGGAGTTAGGCTTCCCCGGGTTTTCGGAGCGTAGAATATTCTTGTGTTTCTCGATATACGGAGCCACCACGGTGCAATTGTGTAGAACTGTGTAGTGTGCTTGAGTGAAAGAATTCCCGTCCCTCCTCTCATTGATTTCCTTCCTAGTGTGCCTTTTTCCAGTCAGCCTCCCCTCATACCGAGATTCAGGAACACCAATCGGCTTAAGGTCAGGAAGAAAGTCAACACAAAACTCAATGACCTCCTCTGTTCCATAGCCCTTGGAGATGCTTCCTTCTGGCCTAGCACGGTTATGAACATATTTCTTTGAGACTCCCATGAACCTCTCGAAGGGGAACATATTGTGTAGAAACACATGACCGAGAATTCTAATCTCTTCGACTAGGTGAACTAGGAGGTGCGTCATAATATTGTAGAAGGATGGCGGGAACAACAACTCGAAGCTGACCAGACATTGGACCACATCAATATGTAACCCTGATAGACTTTCTTGATCGATTACCTTCTAAGAAATTGCATTGAGGAATGCACATACCTTCACAATGGCTAGTCGAACATTTTCTGGTAGAATTCCCCTCAATGCAACAGGAAGCAATTGCGTCTAAGCACGTGGCAGTCATGAGACTTTCGGTTTTGAATTTTTTTCTCTTTCATATTTACTATTCCCTTTATATTCGACGAGAAGCCACACGGGACCTTTATACTGAAAAGGACTTCAAAAAATATTTTCTTCTCTTCTTTGGTAAGAGCGTAGCTGGCAACCCTTGAAACTGCCCTGGATGCTTGCCGTCTCGTCCTTTATGATGTTGATGGTCCTCCCGTGCTGCCTGGGTATCTTTTGACTTTCCATACAAGCCCAGGAAGCCTAGAATATTCATGCAAAGATTTTTCGTCAGGTGCATCACGTCGATTGCAGTAGAGCGGACCTCGTGCACTTTCCAATAGGGTAGCTTCCAAAATATAGATTTCTTCTTCCACATGGGTGCATGTCCGTCGGCGTCTTTCGGAACGGGTTGTCCTCCAGGACCCTTTCCAAAGATTACATCCAAATCCTTGACCATACCAAATACATCAGCACCAGTACGGGGGACAGGCTTCGTCTGGGCTTCTCCCTTGTCATTGAAATGCTTGCCTTTCTTCCTTAATTGATGACTTGGCGGAAGAAAACGACGATTGTACAGGTACACATTCTTCTTACATTTATCTAGATATATACTTTCAGTCTCATCTAAATAGTGCGTGCATGCATTGTATCATTTGTTCGTCTGTCCTGAAATGTTACTAAGAGCATGCCAATCATTGATGGTTACGAACAGCAACGCTTGTAGGTCAAATTCCTTCTGTTTGTGCTCATCCCACACACGTACACCTGGTTTGGCCCACAACTGTAAAAGTTCATCAACTAATGGCCTTAGGTACACATCAATGTCGTTGCCGGGTTGCTTCGGGACTTGGATGAGCACTGACATCATAATGAACTTCCGCTTCAAGCACAACCAAGGAGGAAGGTTGTAGATACATAGAGTCATGGGCCAGGTGCTGTGACTGCAGTTCTGCTCCCCAAAAGGATTCATGTCATCGATACTTAGACAAACCATAAGTTCCTTGCATCACCAGCAAAGTTTGGTAAGTCCCTCTCGATTTTTCTCCACTGCCGACCATCAGCAGGGTACCTCAACTTCCCGTCTTTCTTACGGTCTTCCATGTGCCATCGCAACAACTTTGCATGCTCTTTGTTTGTGAACAAACGTTTCAACCGTGGTATTATAGGAGCATACCACATCACCTTGGCAGGAACCCTCTTCCTGGGTGGCTCGCTCTCAACATCGCCAGGGTCATCTTTTCTGATCTTATACCGCAATGCAGTGCAGACCGGGCATTTATCCATATTCTCGTACTTCTCACCGTGGTAGAGGATGCAGTCATTAGGGCATGTATGTATCTTCTACACGTCTAATCCTAGAGGGCAGACAACCTTCTTTGCTTCGTACGTACTAGAGGGTAATTCGTTATTTCTTAGAAGCAACTTCTTCATTATTACCAGCAACTTTTCAAATACTGAGTCAGTCACACCGGTCTCTATCTTCCACTTCAGCAATTCTATAGTGTGTTACCCAGCTTCTTCTGGCCATCTTCACAAGTTGGGTACAATAATTTGTTGTGGTCCTGTAACATCTTCTCGAACTGCAACCTCTCCTTTTTTGTGTCGCAGTCTCGCTTCGCATAAAAAATGACCCGACCAAGATCATCAGCGGGCTCATCTGGTTCCCGTTCTTCACCCCTTCTTCTTCATTGTCTTCCATTGCGGTATCAGCGTATTCAGGGAACATAGATCGGTAGTTGTCATCATCGTTCTCTTCTTCATCGCCGTCTTCCATCATAACCCCTCTTTCTCCGTGCTTGGTCCAAACATTATAGCCGGACATGAAACCGGACCGAAGCAGGTGACTCAGAATGACTCTTGAGGAAGTGTGAGCCTGCTCATTTCGACATTCAACACATGGACAATACATAAAACCATCCCGCCGCTTATTCGCCTCGGCCACAAGGCGAAAAGAATGCACGCCTACTCTGTAAGCGTCAGAGCGTCGGTCACCGTACATCCATGGATGGCTCGTCTGCATCATACAACCATGCATATATATCAAACGCAATCACGATGCTCAAATTAGTACCGCACGGTCTAAACGAGAAAATAGTGGCTAACCTTTTAGGACACCTGGAAACAAAGATGAGAAAACTTAAGTGTGGCTCTGGCACCTCATATCATGTTTTGTCTTGTGTGAACTCAAGTGACATCGCTCTAACATGCATTTCACTGAACACCTCTAGTGCATATGAAGAAAAAAATTAGCACAAAGTTATACCCACCTCACACATAGGAAAAAAAAGAGAGAGTGGAGGGCTGGGTGCATATATAGGGTCAGACCATTAGTTCCGGTTTGAGATACAAACCGGGACTAATGGTTCTGCCAGGAGCACGCGCGCGTGCCCAGACCCATTAGTCCCGGTTTGTTTCTCAAACCGGGACTAATGGTCCCTTACGGGCCGGGACAAAGTACCTCGGCCTCCTCGGGCCGTCTGGTTCAGACCATTAGTCCCGGACCCAGCCACGGCCGGGACTAGAGGCCCGAACCAAAGGCCCATTTTCTACTAGTGTTTCATGTTTTCTAGAATGATAGTGCCCCCTAGACTTTAGTACGATCTCACACCATGCGTTTCACAGTTGAGGTACACTCCGTAGGTGCACATGACTAGCTGCAGTTACAACTTGCAAAGAAAAGCATATCTCCCTAGTGTCCAGGACTAGGTTATATTAGGGATATTAAAACCGAGTAAAAAAGGAGGTCCCTCCACGTAATTCTGGCCGTTGGATGATCCTCAGCTCCCGCGTGGGCCAAATTATCCCTTAGGGATGCTTCTCTGGCCATCAAAAAGCCTTTCTATGCTTAATTGGGCTGGAATGTCTATCTATTTCGGCTCGCTCTATTCCACCTTTCGACAACCGGTTCTCCTCGTACGGAACCACCGGATTTTTTTTGAAGAGGACACATGCGGCAACAGACTCCAATGGAAACCGGGTCACCTTGCTCATACGGAACCACCCAATTTTTTTTGAAGAGGACACACGATGCGACGACAGACTCCAATGTAAATTCAACCACCCAGACAAGACGCACACCTCCCGATATGGGCAGTTTTGGCCGTCCGATTGCGCACCCACGTCATTCTGGCCGTTGGATGATCCTCAGCTCCCGCGTGGGCCAAATTATCCCTTAGGAACGCTTCTCTGAACATCAAAAAGCATTTTTATGCTTAATTGGGCTGGAATGTCTATCTATTTTGGCCCGCTCTACTTCATCTTTTGACAACCGGTTCTCCTCGTACGGAACCACCGGATTTTTTTTTGAAGAGGACACATGCGGCAACAGTCTCCAATGGAAACCGGGTCTCCTTGCTCATACGGAACCACCTGAAAAAAATTTGAAGAGGACACACGATGCGGCGGCAGACTTCAATGTAAATTCAACCACCCAGACAAGACGCACACCTCCTGATCGATTGGACCGCAGGCCGAAATCTAGAGCGGGCATGCAACAGACTCCAATCGAGATTCGATCGACCGAGACTAGATGCACACCTCTAGATCCATTCGAACGCATGCCGGGATCTGGAGCGGCCGTCTATCTCTCCTGTGGATGCAGTACAGATCCTGCCCTCGCCTCCCCATTCATGGTGACCTGATGCGTCGGTCTTAATTGATCTTTATGAACATGTTATTTTTTCAGTCCTTGCAAATATCTAATGGCAGCCATGGTGTACAAATTGACGGCAGCAGATGATGATGGTACGTTACTACACTGCCTACATGTTCTATAAAATCTCTTGCCTCAGTTTCTGCCCGTGCTACTCCCACTCGATAGCATATTCCAGGTCTAATGGTAGTCTAATAGATCGATTCTATTTCCAAACTAAATAGCCATCTTCTTCGGATAACAATTGTCATCTTTTCTAAATCAGAAATATATTTCTCTGCAGGTTCTGCTTGTTCTAGCTCAGCTGCTTACATTCTATGAATGTGGCTCCTCCTACAAAGAGACATGCTTCTATTAGTTCCTTCATGCTATTTAAATCTATTCTCAATTTATTTGATGTACTCATGTTCACCTTCCAATTTAGAAAATCATGAAATATTTTAGTAGCACGGCCCCTATCAACAGACAAACCACCGCGAATCTTGTGTAAGAAAATTATGTGCCTAAGAAAATTCTATGGAGCCTGAATGAGCGAGAAAGAAGATTGACAAAGGAAAACCTAAGTAGAATTTTGCCATTTCATAACTATGATTTTTCTAATAGACGGACGCTGCAGCGCGCGCCTACATGATCTAGTTAGAGTTAAGGTCGGGTTTTAATCTAGACCAATCGCTGGTGTTGGGAGTGGCGGTCGTCAATGGTAGGATGTGGTACTCTTCATAATATCTTGCAAATTGCTAGGAAGGTTGGCCATCTATGGAATAAATAGGTTTAGTGGATTGTTTCCTGATTATTTAGTGTATTGTTTCCTGATTATTCGGAGCAGTAATCACTCAGTTTCGTAATCTGATAGAAACATGACCGAAGCCGTCATATTTAATGTCGGTCCTAAGGTGAGAGTGTAGCCCGAACCAGATCAAGTCCCCTTCCTCTTGAGAGTCTCGCGACCCCCACGTCGTCCGACCCAGGTGACACGGGGGGAGAATCCCGCCACCGTCCCTAGCTCCTCCTCCCCTCATTCCCCCGCCTCCTCGCTGCCGCCAGATGTCCCGCCGGCAAAGCCCGGGCGGCGACGGCGGCGGGGGGGCTATCTCCGTGCGCGCGGGCAGCTCCTGATCTGGCGGCGGCGGCGCGTGCTCCGGCGCGGATGCGGCGGCAAGGTGCCGCGGGATCCCGGCTGTGCACGCGGGTACGGCGACGACGGAGCAGCGCGGCTTCCCGGCGGCGGAAGCACCCCTGCTGCAGCAGGTGGGAGCCGCAGGCTCGTCCGGTCCTATATGGGCTTGGGAGGGCCTGCAGTTTGGGCCCCTGCAGTAGGCAAGCGCGGTGGCGCTGGCTGCTGGGCATCGTGGTGGTGCCGGCGGCCGGCCTGGCGGCGGTAGGCTGGATCCCCTCCGTCCAGCCCCTGTTCTTCGGGTGATCGAGGTGGGACGGTGGTAGACACAACCTACCCCGCCGGCGGCATCTCCGGCTCGCCTCTCATCGGTATGGTTCCAAAAGGCGGCTCCTTGCTGCACGTACTTCGAGCGTTGGGGTCAGCGGCAGGGCCGGGAGAAATCCTTGCGTGATGCTGACGACGGCGATGCCCGCGGGCACTGTCACCTTCCTAGAGGCGTCGTCATGGCGCTGCTTGGGCCTCCCCATGCCGATCACCGGGGGAACCTTGATTCGGTCTACGGATCGGGCGGCGGCGATGCATCTGTGTCGTTCTCTTGTTGGAGGGGCCGCTCAGGTGGTTCGATGAGTCCTCGGTGCGCTAGTTGAGTCGTTGATGGCCACCGCCTGAGCTTGGGTTTCCGGGGCGCTATGTATACCGTTGACGGTGCTTCTTGGTCGACGTCTCCTCCGATCTGGTGCGGCCCTGCCGTTCTACCTTGCCGACTCCTGGCATCTTTGGGTGATCGGTGCGTTGACTTCTATCATCTTGGAAGCGGAGTTGGTCTCCTGGAGATCCTCTCTTCGTTCTTGATGCGGCCTTGTAGCTTAGTGTGTCATCCCCTCGCCTTCTTGGCTGGTGAAGATGCAAGGCAAGCCCTTCGTCGGTCGGCGGGTGTAGGTGGTGGTGTACACCGTGTGGTGTTGTGTTTGTATCTGCCTTCGGGCGTTGTGCCGGCTGTCTTGGTTTAAACCGTGTATCGTGTGGTGTCGAGTTGTAGCCATTCTTGGCGTTATTTCGGCTGTCTAGGCCTTTCTTCTATGTGTTTGGTACACCTCCCAAGGTGTGTCCTAGAAAAAAATAATGCCGGTCCTAAGTTGATTTGCTAGATAAGAAGAAAAATGCATTTCCGAGGAGAGAGCCTCTAACCAAGCTACGTATCAGAAGAATTTATTTGTTCTGAAGCACGCTTGCATCCACCCATCTAAAAATATATTTTCTAATTTATTAGTTAGTTACATCAATGCTTTGGGGAACCTAAAATATGCCACGAGTTGTATTTGTAAGGAATCAAAACGCGTCTCCATCCTCCCGTTGGGATTAGTGCTCTAGAGACAACAATAATGATGATCCATGTTCAATATATAGGTTCATCGAACTATGCTAGAACTGCTATGAACCTTGATTGTGAGAATCAAAAGAAATATCACATGCATGTGTAGTAAATATGAAGTAACCAAGATGTTCCTAGTCGAGCCTCTACGACTAGCTCATGTTTTGAGCAATGATCAAGTTTCCTGATCATAGTATAGAGTATACCATCAACAGTGAGAGTACATTTTCTAGAAAGATAAGGGCACCCAACAGATCTAAAGGATATTTTACTATTAGATAGAACCATGAAGTGAATAGTTAAATCATCGGATCATTATCTTATGCATAAATAATTAAGACCATGATAATATCAAGAAACCACATGCTAGACGGTTTGTCCTTGGTTTGGTCCAAACCCCACATGTAAAGGTGATTCCGAGATCGAGACGAAAACATGTTTGGGGACTTGGATAGTTCAACAAATGAGATATTGCTCCTCATGACGATGGAGAGATATTCTCAGGCCCACTCGGTATTACGATCTCACCCAATCGTCTGTGCATACACATCAGAATACAAATACAAGCTAAAGAGCGTGAAATCATATCGAGGATAACCGGTAAACTGATCAAGAGTTAATTCGCGATGATATCAATATCTCGCATTGGATTGTCACACAAATATTGCTAAGCATAAGGATTAGTAATGAATGGGTTCACTTGATGTGATCTTCGCATAGTGAATTGAGAACCATCATAAGTGTTCATTATCCGCTGTTGGTTATTGATCCGAAGGTCTTCGGTATCATATCTATGTTGTGTCCTATATTTCGACATCGGGGATATGCACTCCCCTTTTTAGATCGAGCAGAGACAAAATACACAGCAAGCTCAATCGGCGAACGTGAAGAACACACGATAACATAGAGGCACACGTTTTTACCTAGGTTCGGGCCATATTATCTGAAACCCTACTTCCTATGGTGTATATGGGACATGATGAACTGGTCACAAGTGTTGTTCCCCAAGAAAGATTTGTTGATTCCTTCCCTTCTATGCTAGTTGGTTCTCTTCTTAGTTGATCCCCTTCTTCTTCATCGGCTCGATCCTCCTTTTATAGTGTAAGGGGATACCACATGTGACGAACCATGCGGCAAGGTGTTGTGTGCATGGGTACGACGTGGCAGAGGGGCTCTGTCACCCGACCGCTTGGGACATAGCATGCAGCGCCAGGTATTATCCCATCTGTCTGGCCCTGGTTAGGTGTTAATTGCTAACTGACCTTTCTTCCCGCGGTCCCTGTTGCCAGGGTACCAGGGCTGCTTTTGGCTATGACCCCACCAAGAGATGTCTTCTCTCCTAGAGTTGTAGCCCAATCATAGGATCCGAGGTACCCCAGACCTACGGAGACGATAGTCTACTTACTACCGAATCCGAACTAGTCACATGCTTAAGGTCTAAAGATCAAGTTGTGCTAGTTACCTACATGGTGGGTAGTTTATAGAGTTGCCAGGATTCGTGCAGTCACTTCGGGGAGGAATCGGAATAGTTCCGGTGACGGAACCTAATTTGGCAAACATGTTTTAAAGTCATCCGTGTTGATTCTAAGGTTTACCGTAATCATCCTGAGATGGTAAATATTGTAATCATTTCAGTTATGACATTGAAAAAATTCAATGAGTTGTTTTCTAGTACATTTGATTTGATGCTTCAGTAAAGACTTTAAAATTAAGATCAAACCAAATGACAGATGGATTTGTTTTTGTAGAATACTCAAAGGAAGTTCGAATAGTGCATTCCCGCTGTGAAAAAGAGTTTGTTACCTAGGGAAATGTTTTTGACTAGATCAAGTGGGAGATCATAGTGGCCAAGAAATATTTTTGATTTATTTAAAGTGCCATGCCTGAAGAATGCAGAATATAAATTAATTATCTAGGATAATAAATTTTCATGTGACAAAATAATCATTAAGGACTTGAAGTTTAGAAATCTATTATCTATTAAAAGTACCTGACGGGCTACCAGAAAATAAGAAATAGGCTAGAAAATCCCAAAAAATTAGAGATATCCGTCCATCGATTCAATTGTCTAGCTCATGGTAGACGATGGATCTTTTAAATAATTTATGGACAGGTAAGTTCAAGAAAATTACCGACCATTACACTTGGTAAGTTTTCACGTCACCCTTCGATATTATACATCTACCTAAAAGCTAATTAGGTTCACGTCAAAAAAAAAAGCTAATTAGGTAACCCTTCAACCTAACCGAAAAAACTACGGTCGTGAGGCTGCCGACCGGCCGCCAGACCCTGTACCGATCCTCGCATGCCATGCGCCCATGGCGTCAAGTCTGTTCTTTCTCCAGCGATTTAGCGGGCCATCCACGCGTAGTCCCTTCGTTTGTAAATAAATGTACTTCTAGCTTTTAGCATAAGTCAAATTTGATTTAATCAAATTTGACTATATTTATATATAAATATACAAAATATATTGCAAAAAAATGATACATTATGAAACTAAATTTAAAAACAGATCTAATGGTACCAATTTGGTATCATAAATATTGTGACATTTTTCCAAAAAGTTAGTCAAACTTTCCTGAGTTTGATTTAGAATAGGGTTAGAAGTACACTTATTTACAGACGGAGGGAGTAGCTTCCAATCTGATAGGAAAGGAGGCAAGCCATCTACGGGAAGTGTCTAGCAACTACTGTAGAAGGCAGGTAGCGCGTGGCCGATAGTTAGATTAGATCGACAACTTTGTCATATAACTTTTTTAATTCGTTTCAGCAAGATAGGTGTACATAGGAAGTACCAACACTACAGGAATGGGCGACTACGCCGACGACTGGACGCTACGTCGACGGCTAAACGTCGGGCTGTCGGCGTAGATCGCGATCAGACCAACCGCCTCAAGCAGCCGTCGGTGTAGAATTGCCGTCGGCATAGGGTAGCTACGCCGACGGCTGCCCTCTGCGTAGCCTACGCCGACGGCAGCCCTCGGCATAGCTATTTTTTCTTTTGCCTTATAAATTTTTGAAAACTCATAACTAAATCATTCTAATTTAGAAAGATATAAATAATATTTCAAAATTTGCAAAAAAATAAGATCTATCCATCTACACTCAAATATTATATATTTGTAAATAAAAATTAAGTAAAACATAAAATATTACATATAGTTTGAAACGGATATAAAAAATTAAAAAATGATCCAAACAATGTGAAACCTTCGCGTGGTGTCATATTATATAATATAGTTACAAGGAAAAATATAAAACTTGGTATATTGATTATGTCTCAAAAAAACCTTCACAAAATGACCTATCTCATTCGAGGTTTCATGGCTTACGGGTCAAATGACCAATGTTATGGCTAGAATCAAGGCATAGTTTATGATAATGTGCCCGTATTGTGCATGCATATGCATCATGGGATGGCAAACAATGATGCAGGAGGAATTTTCCCTATTCGTCGTACGAAAAATCCATTTTCCATTTTCCGAGCGCAAAAAACAGGGGGTTTTGTGAAGCAACCACTAAATGGATAATTCAAAATGCTACCACCCCATTCTTAAAAAATATTAGACCACCTTACAAGGACAATGTCCCAACAAGAGGATCTCAAACCTTTTCGTCCATCCTCGATGAAAAAGACAAATTTCTGTCGAATCGGTAGGAAGTGGGTCAGATATGAACTACATGTACATGATCTGATGGTCATGATTTTTTATAAAAATAATTTTTAGATTTACAATATGCTATTTCATCAGAGATTAATTTAAGTTTAGCAAGGCTCAGCCCCGAGCTAAGAATCTTCATGCCCGCCGTTCGACAAAGTTTGATGATAGTTTGAAACGAGCATAAAAAATTTAAAAACGATCCAAACAATGCGAAACCTTCGCATGGTATCATATTATGTGACATAGTTGGAAGGAAAAATATCAAACTTGATACATTGATCATGTCTCAAAGAAACCTTCACAAAATGACCTATCTCATTCGAGCTTTCCTGACTTTCTGGTCAAATGACAAATGTTATGACTAGAATCAAGGTATAGTTTTTGATAATGTGTACATATTGTGCATGCATATGCATCATGGGTGGCAAACAATGTTGCAGGAGGAATGTTTCCTATTCATCGCACCAAAAAGCCATTTTCTATTTTCCGAGCGTAAATAATGGGGGGGTTTGTGAAGCAACCACTAAATGGATAATTTAAAATGCTACCACCCTATTTTTAAAAAATATTAGACCACCTTACATGGATAATGTCTCAACGGGAGGATCTCAAACCTTTCGGTCCATTTCTGATGAAAAAGACAAATTTCTGCCGAATCGGTAGGAAGTGGCTCAGATATAAACTACAGGTACATGATCTGATGGTCATAATTTTTTACAAAATTAAGTTTTAGGTTCAAAATATGCTATTTCATTAGAAATCCACTTCAAGTTTAGTGAGACTCAGCCCCTAGCTAAGAATCTTCATGCCCGTCGTTCGACAAAGTTTGATGATAGTTTGAAACGAGCATAAAAAATTCAAAAACGATCCAAACAATACGAAACCTTCGCGTGGTGTCATATTATGTGACATAGTTGGAACTAAAAATATCAAACTTGGTATATTGATTATGTCTCAAAGAAACCTTCACAAAATGACCTATCTTATTCGAGGTTTCATGGCTTTCGGGTCAAATGACCAATGTTATGGCTAGAATCAAAGCATAGTTTGTGATAATGTGCCCATATTGTACATAAATGTGCATCATGGGTTGACGAACAATGTTGTAGGAGGATTTTTCCTATTGGTCGTACTAAAAAGCCATTTTTCATTTTCCGAGCTAAAAAATAGGGGTTTTGTGAAGCAACCACCAAATGGATAATTCAAAATGCTACCACCCATTTTTCAAAAATACTAGACCACCTTACATGGACAATGTCCCAACAGGGGGATCGCAAACGTTTCCGTCTATCCCTGGTGAAAAAGACAAATTCGTGCTGAATCGGTAGGAAGTGGGTCAGATATGAACTACAGGCACATGATCCGATGCTCATGATTTTTTACAAAAATCATTTTTAGATTCACAATATGCTATTTCATTAGAGACCACTTCAAGTTTAGCGAGTTCCAACCTCGATCTAAGAATCTTTATGTTTACCGTTTGAAATGGGCAAAAGAAATTATGGCTAGAATCACGGCATAATTTGTGATAAGTTGGTATGGATATCATATTTGGATTCCTATCATTTTTCTGATTAATTTAAACATATTATTTGTCAAATTCCGATTTATAGATTTAAAGATATTAATTATTCCATATTAAATAGAAAATACAAAATAAATAAATTCATTATATTTTTATTTGAATTCAATAATATTTTTACTTATTCATCATTGTTTACTTAAATAATTGTTTGCAATTTTAAAAAATACAAACATGTGACATGATGATATAAGAGTTAATAGGATTGATATCATAGTATTGATAACAAGGTATAAATTTCTTTGCGGGAACCGATTCTAAAGGAACAGAGAAGTTAAACGTGGTGGGAGTGGAGTAGTGAGGATGGGTGACCGACCGGAAAGTTTGACCAAGACTGTAATTTGATCAAAGCTTAATTGTAATTAGTTTAAAAATATTCCAAGTGAGAGATTGACGAGTCAAATAATTCAAACATTAAAAAAATATAGACAAAAATCTGAAAAAAAAATTAATTTTTTTTAAAAAAAAATATTTTTGCAACCTGCCGTTAGACTATGCCGAGGACAGCCGTCGGCGTAGCCTATGCCGACGGTTTTTTTGGTACGCCGATGGCTTTTATGCGCTCCGCCGATGGAGATTTGTGCCGAGGAGCACGCCGATGGGGATCGGGCTACGCCGACGGCTTTTGGCCCTCGGCGTAGCATGCCGTTTCTGTAGTGCAAGATTTTAACAATTGCTCGTACATAGTTTTTTAATGGTGTATAAGAAAGAATGTACCCAAAGTTGTTTTGATGGTGTACAAGAAAGAATGTGTTTTTTAACTATGCATGTGTATTTCGATCCTATTTTATCTGTCAAATAATTCATAGTTCATCGAATAAATTCACATATATTATGTTTTTTTTGCACGGGTCAGATATATATTATGTTGGGACCTGGGATCTAGTAGATGATGGAGATGCTAGAAGAACGATACGAGGATACCTAATATGGTCACCAACACTTCCATCCAAAGAAATTCAAAATTACAATCTCGAGCAGGCCGCCGACCCGCCGCCATCTCGGTGCCCTCAGATGGCCGACCTACTCTGGGTGCATGCAATCAGCGGTGTGGATTTGAGTTTGGTAGTCTCATACACGCACAAGCGCAGATGCAGCCCGGATGATCGATCCAAGATTTGCCTCAAAGTGACAGTCTCTGTCTAGCTCGGATCGAAGACTTGCGCCACCAGGACAACCCGTCGTTAGGTACGAACCGTCACATGATATGCATCTTTTTTTACTGCCCCTGCACACAGAACAATATACAATGTGTAGAAATTTTCACTATTACATCAGAAATTTATACCAAGAGATATGAATCTATCATGGCTATGCGTATGCGCCTATGCAAAAACAATAAGCAGCATGCTATTTTAGGAAAAAAGTTTTGTTGCTGCCCTCTCCTAGAGATAATTACCTGATCACGGTGCGTTTATTATTAAAGAATTCACTAGAGCAGCTGTGTCATTTCTTTATGTCTCTGTTTCTCGGCAGATGTGAGCTTGCTTCTAGCCTGCGAGTCAAGGCGATGTAAAGCAGAGCGAGGAATAAAGATCGATGTCGACGCACTGTGGCGGACAGCGGACAGCGGGCAGAAAAATAGACATGTCCGTCAAAAAAATCTAACCTATGCGATAATATGATCTCTTTTCCTGAGGTTACATATCGTACTTTTAGAAGAAGAAAACAGATTAATTAAGTATCATATTGACACGACAATTAGTTGATCAGTAATATTGACGTGTATGACTTTGTTCATGTCAATACATCATCATTAGCTATAACCACAAATAAGGTAGTTAACTTGACAAGTCAGGAAATTAGTATTAAGTATTGCTATATTTTCCATTCTACTTATTGAATCTATTCACCAATTTCGTCCCAGGAAAAAATTAGCTCACCTTATTAATCACCTCGAACATGTCACACTCTTCAAAAACCATGTAAACTCAAACTGACTGTTTAAAATGCATGCAAGTAATCCCAATGCAACGAAATTATTCCATGCCTTGCATCTTCGTTAATATACTTTTTTTAAAATTTTCGTTCCACATATAATTCACACACTTCTTGATCCTAGCGTGTGCATAGGCAAAAAATCTGGCAGTTAATTTTATGTTAAGCAAACCATTATTGCATCAAAATTATAAAAATATTACCCACAAATGCCACATAGATGCATCTGACCCTAAGCCAATGTCGCTTGCAACCCTCGAAAATAATATCAAAACCATGATCTCCATGCGGCTATCAGGTCGGCTGCCGCCAACCTCTTCAAGTTTGACTCTAGCTAGCCAGCTACACACCTCCATTCATAAATTTGGTGGAACTGCAAATCATTATCAAGCACGTCTCTAGGCATGACAACATCAGTAACATATCCAATGATCGCTAAGTAGAAATTTTAGACACTATTGCATCGTGATAATTAGTTTCACGCCATTTTCATATAATTATTTTACAATGGAGACCCTGATAGCCAGACCAGATCAAGTAGGCCTTCGATCCTTGTGTGGTATCTGCCTATGGTGCAAGCATCATCCATCATTTTCCACATGAACATCTCCGGTGAAATCTAGGTATCCTCCCAGCAATGAATGTTTTTCCTTCTCACGGGTGATTTTCATGAGGATTCCTTCTTGTACATTAATTTGATTATTTTATGCATTGATTAATTTCGAACTAATCATTCTATTGATAGACTATGAAGTGAAACACTGTAATACTTGGATTCCTACTAACTTCCAGTTCTTAATGAGAGGCCGTACATATACCTATTGCATGCATTTTCCATTGATTGATCAAAATAGAGAAGTAAGCTCTCCTGCATAGCTAGGAAAAAGACAACAAAAAGAGAGCAAATTCTTGTCAATGTTTTATAGTACTACAACATACAATTTGGTTGTTGTCCTTATAGCTAATCTTGACAAACTGTTATATGATTTATCAATTTGGACAAGTAGTAAGTTATTCAGATATATCTCTTCCCTCTCAAGAGAGAAGCAAAGCAGTAGCCTATTGGACGAAAGGAAAGCAGTTCGAAAGTTCTAAGATAATTGAAGCATGGCATAACAATGAGGTTTACCAATTATTTATTTCATGTAATGAACGGTCTGATTGAATTTATTATTCCTGAATGTAAAACAATAGTCTTTTACATTTTTCTAACATTGGGAAAAGCACATATCGAAATTGTCTATCCTCTACCCAGTCCGACTACTCAGTCTTAGCTGTACTGTCTGCTTTGTTGATTTGAGAGTTACTTGGTTCAGGAATCTGGCATACATGGTTTGTACTGTTGTGGGATGAATGGTATATATTCCAAAAATAATAAACATGTCACCAACAGAATTAGCGTGGTTGTTCCTTCTAAAAAAGGATACAATATCCTACTTCCGTGTGCTTTTCTATGATAATCAACAAAAGACAGGGGTAATATCTACATAAGGTAGGAGTATATATACCTAAACAAGTTCTTATACACGGAAAATTACACTAAGCATTTTCAAGAGTCACAAGGAGGGACGGACATAGTCTACGAGGAAATTTCTAGAAGGTACGACAAAGGGAAACCTTTGTATATATTTCTTTCACTCGATGATGCTACTAGCCTTTGAAAAAAATGGACACGACGATTTTTTTCTATTTGCTGCAATATTTTTTAATTTAAATAAATAGATCATTTATGCTAACAAGGTTCTTTATGCACTACATAGCTAGGATGAATACAGTCTAGAAGTTCACAAATGTATCAGAAACATGCATCACGATATGATGTAGTTAGTTAACAATAATTTGGTAATATCATTCAACACGTCCTTTGATGCTGATGGGAGTGGCCCTACTCAGGTATAATGTTTGCTTTGTGGTCCTACAATAACAATATCTAATGATCCATTGGTAGGCGGTAGCCATAGGGGACCGAGAAATGCAGGGTTCTAATTTTGGTGGATTCTTGAAGGCGAAGGCCACCAGATTTGTGACCATATGTGGGTAAATAAGGAGAAGTGAGGAGAAAATGGGTACATGTGAGAGGCAATAGTATGAAAGAAAGATATATTATTGTTTATTTTCCAACAACACACTAAATCACAAAATATGCTAATGCACGATAAACACCGGACATATACTTCAGTCACAAACGCGAGGGGAAAATACAAACTATCAACTAGGTGAGCAATAGGGCTAGCAACACGCTTAATCGCAAACTAAGATAATGCATGATACACATTAGACGCATATGCTTCAGTCGCAAATGCGAATGAAAAGAAATACAAACTATCTACTAGAAAAATAATATATGTTATCTAGAAGATTTGAAAAACCATATATATAACATGTTGAAAATCAAACAATAATATCAATTGAGTAGTATTCTGTTGGATATACAATGTGATATAAAGATTCAAAAAATTATAATTAATCTTATATTATCAAGTTATAATGGTTGGCGTACAAAAACGATAGTAAAAGAAATATCACTAATGTGGAAATGACACCCTAATTTTTCATGTCGGCATTTTATTGAGTTCTTTCCTTTACATGCATCATATAGATTTATATAAGAGATTTTAATAGACCATTAAGAAGTTGCCCGCGCGTATGCGCGTGCCACTATCCTAGTTAAGTTGTAATAAAGACTATAAATTGTAATGTGTTATTATTTACTTATATACCAACCAATAAAGTGCGAATGTATTTTTTACATGCAACAAAATTGAAAAATAAACAAGTAATTACACACATATTTGATACATCATGATCCGAGCACATCATTACTTCCTTTGCACATAAGGAGAGTGTAGTTCAAGGAGAGTTTGAGGAAAAACACACGAATGCACCATGAACCGGCCGTGTTTCATGTGACCGTGTCTCCACTAGGGCGTGGTAGGTAAAACTCTGATAGAAGTTCAAACTAAAAAAACATTTTTTTCATCCTAGAAACTTAATTGATCTAATACAGGAAACCTGTGCCTCAAGCATGCACTTAAATTTACCTCCCATCGCATTCTAAGTTAAAAGAAACTGTAGGGGTTAAATTATTTTTGGACGTCACATTCTAATTGTTGACAAATAAATGTAAAACATCAAATTGAAATGTTACCAAGAAATAAATCATTGCCATATGAGAACGTTTATTTTTATTAGATTAAGCATGTGTTATCTAATTGAAAAAAAAATCAAGGATTGTTCGGTGGGTCGTAATTATTATTTGATCAACAAACAACACATTAAAGCCGCTGATATACACACCATTCATATGTCCCGCAATTGATGGACACATATTTTGAACCAAACTGTAAATTGTAATGTTATTTATTTATACTAAACAATAGAGTGTGAATTTATTGCTACATGAAAAAATTACAGGCACATGTTCGATACATCCTGAGCCGAGTAAATCATGAAGTCTGTGTGCACATAAGGAGACATGTGGTTCAAGAATAGTTTCAGCAAAAAAAACGGGCGTCACAGGGATTGGTATGTGTCCATGTTTCCACTTGGATTTGGTAAAAATCGTACAAAAGTTTAAACTAATTTTTTAATTGTTCATCCTACAAACTTAATTATCGTAAATCATGAAACCTTGGCCTTAAGCGTGTACTTAAATGCACCTCTTAGTAGAAAACGGGCCTCCAGTCCCGGCCCGTAAGGGGCTTTAGTCCCGGTCCTGGTAACGGGACTGGAGGGGCGGGACTAAAGGCCCACCCATTAGTCTCGGCCCTCTTACCAGCCGGGACCAATGGGCATCCACGTGGCTGTCTCTGCGGGCGCTGGGTGCCCCCCCCCCCCATTAATCCCGGTTCGTATTACGAACCGGGACAAATGGTTCTCTGCCGCGGCAGAATTTTAGGCACTTTCTCTGCCGCGGCAAAGAATTTAATTTGTATTCTTTTTTTTCATTTCAAAATAGTTTTCGACACTACCACATACCGTACATGTTCGTGCATACATAAGATAACTTCTCTTAAGATCGAGCATACAAATATATACATGATTGTTACACATGGAGATCACAATTATCGGGACTAGAGCCCGTCTATTCAATTACACGGTCGGGGATCATCGGCGCCTATTCACACTAAATTCTTCGGCGTCATCTATCATCTCGTTCATCAAGAATCCTGCCAGTTCTTCAGCAATTGCTACTACGCGTTGCTGTGGTAGGAGCTGATCCCGCATTTTCTCGAACTATATAAGAAAAGGAGATCAATATGAATATCAATCATGATAACAAAAAGTGACGGTAATAAAATATAATGTTATGAATGTATTGCTTACATTGACTCTATAATCATTCAGGTCACTAATAAACGTGCGAATGAACTCGCAAACGTAGAATCCACATAGATTCGTCCCCTGTGGCTGCCTCACGCATTTTACGAGAATAGAATTCAATCAAAATAATAATCATGCATCATAATTGTATTGAAACTAGAAGTAAAGAGATGCGCTTACTACTTTCCGAGACCGGCTTAAACGTCAACTTCTCAGTAAAGTCACCCGTAACCGCACTCTTAAACTGGTTCCAAACCCTACCCGGTAAAGAAAATGAATGAGTTATTTATTACGTGATATCTCAGGAAATCAACGAAAGAGACCGCTGTAGCGCAAAAATTACCTCTAGAGCATGTCCTGCATGTCACTAAACTGTTCCAGGGGTCTCTTTAATGGGTCCATGACTTCAACTCTTCCCTTATCAAGTTGAATGTCCATGAGAATCCAGTGGAAACTGTACACATTTATATATACATCAGTAACTCATCAATTACACTTAACATCGAGTAAGCAAAAGAGAATGTGTACAATAGAGTAAGACACTCACGCGAAATTGTAAAGAAACAGTATGTGGTCACAGAAATTTTGCTCCGTTAGAAACCTTAGAAGGTTTTCCTGTGTTTCCTCGGGTTTTTCCTTTAGCGTCCGACAATGTATTTTATCTGGGTCAATGAACCCAACACTGAAGATTGACCTTCTTTTACATTCCATGATCTTCATTCTGCATAATAATATAGTACAAAAGGATATAATAAGGATAATTACATGCAATGAACTGAACAACTGAAAAAAATGAACAGCTTATATATAGACAATGAATTCAACAACTTACAGACAATAGCAACTCATGAGACTTTTGTCGATGGCGTCGAAAGTGTATAACTGGAAGAGTTCTGGAAACTCAACATGGAACTCTTCTTCTCAGAAGTAGTAGTCATGTGGGACTTTCGCCACGATCATTATTTTCTCCTCCTTTACGGCTTTCAAGTACCATTTATGTAAACTCCGCATTTGTATTGGCAGTTGTTGGAACAGCTCAAAGCTGACCAGAGGATTCCCTAGGACATATGTAGGGACTACCTGAGCCTTGGGTAACTTGTCGTCGTAGGAACCTAGCAATTCCTCAACAGTCACATTCATAACGACTGCAAGCTTCTTAGCTTCTTCCATATCCTGCTGGGGAGTGTCATAGGATACCACCTTGAGGGGGTGGGGTCGATTTTTTGGCCTGTTCCCCGAGCTGGGGGACATCCTTTATTTTCCCGGTTGCACTTTGACTTGATGATTTGCTCCCGCTTGCACTTCTACTTGATTTGCTCTTCTTCACTTCCTTCTGAAGTGTGCGTCGATAGTCATCTGGCTTATGGTGCAAGTCATATTGCGATTTTGTGTTCAGAAAAGAAAGTGCATACGCTTTTTTGCTTCTCGGTGTATACCGGGGCGGGCTCGGGTTTCTTCTTTTGAAGCTGCGCAACACATTCGGCCTTTACGATCATTTCGGTTTCCTCGTCAGTACGATCGTAAGGTCTGATAGAAAGATTCTTAGGAGGTACTCTTGGGAGGGGCGACATTTGTCATTTTGGGCTCCTGTGTAGTTTAGTAGTAATCGGAGGCTGCGGCGGAGATCGAGATGGACTCGGGCTGTGGTGGTGGTAGTCATGGGGTGGGCTTCTTGGAGGTGATGGAGGTGAAGGTGACATGCGACCACTCGGAGGCGGTGTTGGCTTTGACGTCCAACCTGGAAGCTTGATGTTGTTCTTGTCCCATAGAATGATACCACCCAGTACTTCTCTGAGTGTCCTCTCACCTTCAGGTCCAGGGATGTCAAGCTCCATTGAGTCCCACCCCATTGCGATTTCATCCATACCAACTTTAGCATAGCCAGCTGGAATCTCACGGCCATGCCAGCGTGCGCCAGGTGGACAAGGTAAAGCACATCCGACAGCCACCTTGATGGATAGGTTCTTCACCTTCTGATGGAGCTCACAAGATGCCTGCTCCTTGATTCCATCCACGGGGTAGCCGGGACCGCCATCTACCATACGTGCATCATCAGAAGGGACCTCCGATTCAGCCACGCTGCTTTTCCGCTGAGATGGGACGGCGGTAATATTGAGTACAGGATCTTGCAGGCGCGCTGCTCCTTGAAGTTCGTCAATCTATTGCTGATGCATTCGAAGTGTTCCTATCAACTCGATGAACTTGTCTCCCTCCTCCTGCCATCGCCTCTTTGCTCTCTCTCGGCTCCTATAAGTATCTATGTCTTTGGTAAACCCCATCTCCCACGTATAACTAGGGCCAAGGCCTCGTACACGTCCTCCGCGTTCGTCATTTCCGAGGACCTTTGTCAGCAAGTCTTTCTCTCTATCGGGACGGAACTTTGTTGTCCCCGCTTTAATCTCCTTCACCACTTTCTGCCATGTATCCCGGGGTATCCTAATCCCGTCACTGCAAATAAGGTCCCCTGTACTTTCGTCATACTCACTCCCATGCCCAAGGAACCAATTCCTTGCCCTCAGATCCCATTCTTCGCGTATTGGTTCTGGAGTGATCCCTTTAGCAAGCAACTCATTCTCTTTAGCATCCCACTTTGGCATGGTAGCCGCGTAGCCCCCTGGCCCCAGGTGATGGTGATATTTCTTCATCGCGGCATTTTTCTTGTTTTTTTCCGACATTTTCATAGCAGGTTGTGACTCCTTGTACTTCACAAATGCATCCTAGTTAGCCTGCTGCTTCGTTAGATAGCATTCAAATTTAGGAGCCTTCTTCGTCTTCTGATACTTTTGCCATAATGCTTTCTTCCAGTTCTTGAATAGTTCGGCCATCTTAGTAAGAGTCCACTGCTTGACTTTCTTCCTCAATGCAGCTGTGTCGGCATCATCCTCACATTCTGGCAGGGTGAAATGTGTCATGAGGTCATTCCAAAGACCCTCTTTGCACCTATCGGAGACATACTCACCCTCTTTCGCCCCTTTGGTCTTATTCCACTCTCGAACGGTGATCGGGATGCGATCCCTAACCATAACTCCGCATTGTTGTTTAAATACAGTTTTAGCCTTTTCGGGTTCCACCGGTTCACCCCGTGGTGATACCCGCGTAATTGTATAACGCGTATATGCGTCCAACTTTTTGGCCGGGCCTCGTTTGGAATATTTTTTGCTCGATGTGGAGGCCTAAGAGAAGAAACATTCGTCAATTTATATATATATACAACTCAGTTAATGCATCTACTGATCACCAGACTTCATATATATACCTTGTCGTCGGCTTCTCCACCACCGGAGCCGTCGGCTTCTCCTTGATCATTTCGGTCGACCTCCTCTCCCTCACCGGAGGGGTTCAGATAAATCGACGGAGATTCGGGTGGATCAACATGGGGGTGTCGTTGATCATATCCTCAAGAATTTCTTCCTGTGCTAGGTCTCTCTGGATTGGATCCATAGTTTTCTACAAAATGCACACAATAAAATTTTTCATTCAATATACAAATAATTCCTATATACAAAATATTTCCTATATACAAATATTTCTATATACAAAGATTTCCTATATACAAATAATTCCTATATACAAATAATTCCTATATACAAATATTTCTATATACAAAATATTTCCTATATACAAATAGTTCCTATATACAAATATTTCTATATACAAAATATTTCCTATATACAAATAATTCCTATATACAAATATTTCTATATACAAAAAATTTCTATATACAAATATTTCCTATATACAAAGATTTCCTATATACAAATAATTCCTATATACAAATAATTCCTATATACAAATATTTCTATATACAAAATATTTCCTATATACAAATAATTCCTATATACAAATATTTCTATATACAAATATTTTCTATATACAAATAATTCCTATATACAAATATTTCTATGTACAAAATAATTCCTATATACAAATATTTCTATATACAAAATATTTCCTATATACAAATAATTCCTATATACAAATATTTCTATATACAAAAAATTTCTATATACAAATATTTCCTATATACAAATATTTTCTATATACAAATATTTCCTATATACAAATATTTTCTATATACAAATAATTCCTATATACAAAAAAATTCCTATATACAAATATTTCTATATACAAAAAATTTCATATATAAAAATACTTTCTATATACAAATATTTTCTATATACAAATAATTCTTATATACAAATAATTCTTATATACAAATATTTCTATATACAGAAAAATTCCTATATACAAATATTTCTATATACAAAAAATTTCATATATACAAATAATTCCTATATACAAATATTTCTATATACAAAAAAATTCTATATACAAATATTTCCTATACACAAAATATTTTTCTATACACAAAATATTTTCTATATACAAAATTTCTATATACAAATATTTTTATATACAAAAGAATTCTATATACAAATATTTCCTGTACACAAAATATTTTTCTATACACAAAATATTTCCTATACACTTCTATACCAGCGGTGGCGGTGACGACCAGCGAGGGGAGGGGCGAGGCCGGGGCTGTGGCGGAGCTCGTGGCGGCGTGGGGAGGTATGGTGGCCGGGGCGGTCAGCCAGGGAGGCGCGACGCGGGGAGGAGCTCGTGGCGGCGAGGGGAGGCGCGACGCGGGGAGGTTAGCCGGGGAGGCGCGGCCGAGGACGGTGCCAGAGATTTGGCAGCCTGGCGGCGTAACGCAGCTCCTCGGGAGTGCTTCCTTCGGTCGATGGATTCGACCGGGGAAGAAGCGGCGCATTAAGTACCCACCCACCCTTTAGTCCCGGTGCATGGCTGGAACCGAGACTAAAGGGGGGGTCTTTAGTCCCGGTTCTAGCCACGCACCGGGACTAAAGGCTTTGGGTGCCTTTTCGCATGTAGAGTCTTTAGTCCCGGATGGTGTTCTTGGCCGGAACTAAAGGCCCAAATTTGCACGCGCTAGGCCTAAGTTGGCGCCTCTTTTTTCAAATATCACAATTTGTAGCTATTAGATTTTTTAAACATTTGAATTATACAGTTTTTGCATACTTATGAATTTGAGAAAATTTTCAACATGAAAAGTTTTTGAATTTGAATAAGTAATCCAAATCTATTTTCTATTTTATAAAATAATTATTCTAACTAGTGAAACTAATAACCATTTTGCCATTTCCAATTTAAAAATGCATTAACTATTATATTTTTCATATTTTTAACATAAAAAGTATTTGAATTTGAATAAGTAATCCAAATCTATTTTCTATTTTATAAAATAATTATTCTAACTAGTGAAACTAATAACCATTTTGCCATTTCCAATTTAAAAATGCATTAACTATTATATTTTGCATATTTTTAACATAAAAAGTATTTGAATTTGAATAAGTAATCCAAATCTATTTTTTGTTTTATAAAATAATTATTCTAACTAGTGAAACTAATAACCATTTTGCCATTTCCAATTTAAAAATGCATTAACTATTATATTTTGCATATTTTTAACATAAAAAGTATTTGAATTTGAATAAGTAATCCAAATCTATTTTCTGTTTTTATAAAATAGTTATTCTAACTAGTCAAACTATTAACCATTTTGCCATTTTCATGTGATTCCGACGCTCCGGTGGTCTTCCTCCGGCGAAATCCTAGACCGGGGGCCTCGGATCGTCTACCCCTGTAACTTTCTCCGTACGAGGGTAACCCCTTTAGGGTTTAGGGTTTAGGGTTTAGGCTTGGTCGTTGCCATAGCACATCTAGACTCATATCTGCCGCCTCTCTCCACTCTATCCCATGGCTTTCACCATACCTCTAACCCAGGGAGGCGGAGATGGAGTCTTTCATGGGCTAGCAGGAAAATATTTTCTGAGGCGGAACTTCCGAAGATGCCATAGGGCGTGTGCACCAAGGGCATCTTCGAGAAATTCCGCCACGGGAGATTTCCAAACCCTTTCCTCCATCCATGGGGATGAAACTCTCCATCCATGTTGGCTTGGTCGTTGCCATAGCACATCTACACTCATATCTGCCGCCTCTCTCCACTCTATCCCATGGCTTCCACCATACCTCTAACCCCAGGGAGGCGGAGATGTAGTCTTTCACGGGCTAGCAGGAAAATATTTTCCGAGCCGGAACTTCCGAAGATGCCATAGGGCGTGTGCACCAAGGGAATCTTCGAGAAGTTCCGCCACGGGAGATTTCCCAACCCTTTCCTCCATCCATGGGGATGAAAATCTCCATCCATGTTGGCTTGTTGAGTTGCTTGCCATGGCGTATCGATGCTCCTTTTATAGGCACGGCGCCGCTTCTACTTTGTCTTAGTTCCTCCGACAAGGCGTCGTGCGCTACATCGAGCAGTGAAGTCCACCCACGCGTCCTTATCCTACCGACAACTTTAGTCCCGGTTTGAGCCCCCACCCGGTACTAAAGGTTACCCACGCATCCTTATCCCACCGACAGTTTTGTTAGATGACATAAAAACCACCTTTAGTCCCGGTTGCACCCACCAGCCGGTACTAAAGGTTAGCCACCCCCAGATAAGGACCTCCCAGATAAGCCTCCCCCAGATAAGGCCCCCCATCTTTTGTCCCGGTTTGAGCCCCCACCCGGGATGAAAGTTTCCCGCGCCACTGTGTTCTCGCGCTTTCCACCGGTTCCCACCTCTGTCTTCCCGCTATTTTTTCAGTATATATATATGTACGCTTGGCCTCCATTTACATATCACATCTAGACTCACGATTCTCTTCCCATGGCTTCCATCGTATCTCTAACCACCCGGGAGGCGGAGGTGCTTTGCGCCTCGAACTACCCCTGCCCACCGGGCTACCGCGTCCCCACCGGCTGGATGTTGAGCGCTGGAGGCGTGCCGGTCCTCCTGTCCCTCTAGGTGTGGAGCGCTGGATGGCCATCATGAACCACTACTACCTCGAGCTCACGCCAGAGCTGCGGAGGAATCCCAACTGGCATCCCAACTACCTACCACGGCTCAGAACATCTAGTTTGATTGAGAAAGATGTATTACATGAAAGGGGACCTTTATGTCTCAAATAAAAGGTTTAATACATTACATAGATTTATGTCTCAAATAAAAGGTTTAATTACATAGATTTATGTCTCAAATAAAAGGTTTAATACATTATTACACATCACCAACATCTAGTGTTGTGGTTTTCTTCTGCACCGTAGCCATGGAGAATCTTCATCATTTAACAGGATGCTTCGGTCAGTTTTCGCTTTGAAGGGCGGAATTTCATGAAACTTATTGTAATCTTCTGACATGTCTGTCTTGTCATCCACTCCCACGATGTTTCTTTTCCCTGAAAGAACTATGTGGCTCTTTGGCTCATCGTATTCTGTACTCTTTTGCTTATCTTTCCTTTTTCTCGGTTTGGTAGACATGTCCTTCACATAGAAAACCTGAGCCACATCGTTGGCTAGGACGAATGGTTCATCCATGTATGCAAGATTGTTGAGATCCACTGTTGTCATGCCGTACTTTTCGTCTACATGTACCCCGCCTCCTGTCAGCTTGACCCATTTGCACCGAAACAAAGGGACCTTAAAAGTAGGTCCATATTCAAGTTCCCATATCTCCTCTATGTACCCATAATATGTGTCAATCTGCCCATTGTCATCTGTTGCATCAAAGTGGACACCACTGTTTTGGTTGGTGCTCTTTTTATCTTGGGCGATCATGTAAAATGTATTCCCGTTTATCTCGTACCCTTTGAAAGTACATATAGTCGAAGATGGTAACCTGGCCAACGAGTACAACTCATCTCCAACAGTGGTGTTATTCATGAGATGTGTCTACAACCAATTGCCAAAATACTTCTCGTGTTTCCCTTTAATCAAGGTTTCAGGCTTCCCCGGGTTTTCGGAGCGTAGAATATTCTTGTGTTTCTCGATATATGGAGCCACCACGGTGGAATTGTGTAGAACTGTGTAGTCTGCTTGAGTGAAAGAATGCCCGTCCCTACATACCATTGATTTCCTTCCTAGTGTGCCTTTTCCAGTCATCCTCCCCTCATACCGAGATTCAGGAACACCAATCGGCTTAAGGTCAGGAAGAAAGTCAACACAAAACTCAATGACCTCCTCTGTTCCATAGCCCTTGGAGATGCTTCCTTCTGGCCTAGCACGGTTATGAACATATTCCTTTAAGACTCCCATGAACCTCTCAAAGGGGAACATATTGTGTAGAAACACAGGACCGATAATTCTAATCTCTTCGACTAGGTGAACTAGGAGGTGCGTCATAATATTGAAGAAGGATGGCGGGAACAACAACTCGAAGCTGACCAGACATTGGACCACATCAATCTGTAATCCTGATAGACTTTCTCGATCGATTACCTTCTGAGAAATTGCATTGAGGAATGCACATACCTTCACAATGGCTAGTCGAATATTTTCTGGTAGAATTCCCCTCAATGCAACCAGAAGCAATTGCGTCATAAGCACATGGCAGTCATGAGACTTTAGGTTTTGAAATTTTTTCTCTTTCATATTTACTATTCGACGAGAAGCCAGACGGGACCTTGCTACTGAAAAGGACTTCAAAAAAGATTTCCTTCTCTTCTTTGGTAAGAGCGTAGCTGGCAAGCCCTTGAAACTGCCCTGGATGCTTGCCGTCTCGTCCTTTATGATGTTCCTGGTCCTCCCGTGCTGCCGGGGTATCTTTTGACTTCCCATACAAGCCCAGGAAGCCTAGAATATTCACGCAAAGATTCTTCGTCAGGTGCATCACGTCGATTGCAGAGCGGACCTCATGCACTTTCCAATAGGGTAGCTCCCAAAATATAGATTTCTTCTTCCACATGGGTGCGTGTCCGGTAATGGGGTCTTTCGGAACAGGTTGTCCTCCAGGACCCTTTCCAAAGATTACATCCAAATCCTTGACCATACCAAATACATCAGAACCACTACGGGGGACAGGCTTCGTCCGGATTTCTGCCTTGCCATTGAAATGCTTGCCTTTCTTCTTTAAGGGATGACTGGGCGGAAGAAAATGACGATTGTACGGGTACACATTCTTTCTACATTTATCCAGATATATACTTTCAGTCTCATCTAAACAGTGCGTGCATGCATTGTATCCTTTGTTCGTCTGTCCTGAAATGTTACTAAGAGCAGGCCAATCATTGATGGTTACGAACAGCAATGCTTGTAGGTCAAATTCCTGCTGTTTGTGCTCATCCCACACATGTACACCTGGTTTGGCCCACAACTGTAGAAGTTCATCAACTAATGGCCTTAGGTACACATCAATGTCGTTGCCGGGTTGCTTCGGGCCTTGGATGAGCACTGGCATCAGAATGAACTTCCGCTTAATGCACAACCAAGGAGGAAGGTTGTAGATACATAGAGTCACGGGCCAGGTGCTGTGACTGCAGTTCTGCTCCCCAAAAGGATTCATGCCATCGGTACTTAGACCAAACCATAAGTTCCTTGCGTCACCAGTAAAGTCTGGGAAGTCTCTCTCGATTTTTATCCACCGCCGACCATCAGCAGGGTGCCTCAACATCCCGTCTTTCTTACGGTCTTCCATGTGCCATCGCAACAACTTGGCATGCTCTTTATTTCTGAACAAACGTTTCAACCGTGGTATTATAGGAGCATACCACATCACCTTGGCAGGAACCCTCTTCCTGGGTTGCTCGCCCTCAACATCACCAGGGTCATCTTTTCTGATCTTATACTGCAATGCAGTGCATACCAGGCATTTATCCATATTCTCGTACTTCTCACAGCGATAGAGGATGCAGTCATTAGGGCATGCATGTATCTTCTACACGTCTAATCCTAGAGGGCAGACAAGTTTCTTTGCTTCGTACGTACTGGAGGGCAATTGGTTATTTCTTGGAAGCCGCTTCTTCATTATTACCAGCAACTTTTCAAATCCCGAGTCAGTCATACCGGTCTCTGCCTTCCACTTCAACAATTCCAGTGTGCTACCCAGCTTCTTCTGGCCATCTTCACAAGTTGGATACAGCAATGTGTTGTGATCCTATAACATCTGCTCGAACTGCAACCTCTCCTTTTCTGTGTCGCAGTCTCGCCTTGCATCACTAATGACCTGACCAAAATCATCAACGGGCTCATCTGGTTCCCGTTCTTCACCCCCTTCTTTTTCATTATCTTCAACTGCGGTATCATCGTATTCAGGGAACATAGATCGGTAGTTGTCATCATCGTTCTCTTCTTCATTGCCGTCTTCCATCATAACCCCTCTTTCTCCGTGCTTGGTCCAAACATTATAGCCGGACATGAAACCGGACCGAAGCAGGTGGCTCTGAATGACTCTTGAGGAAGTGTGAGCCTGCTCATTCCGACATTCAACACATGGACACCACATAAAACCATCCCGCCGCTTGTTCGCCTCGGCCACAAGGCGAAAAGAAAGCACGCCTTCTCTGTAAGCGTCAGAGCATCGGTCACCGTACATCCATGGGTGGCTCATCTGCATCATACAACCATGCATATATATCAAACGCAATCACGATGCTTAAATTAGTACCGCGCAGTCAAAACGAGAAAATAGTTGCTAACCTTTTAGGACACTTCAAAACAAAGAGGAGAAACCTTAAGTGTCGCTCTGGCAGCTCATATCATATTTTGTCTTGTGTGAACTCAAGTGGCATCGCTCTAATAGGCATTTCACCGAACACCTCTAGTGCATATGAAGAAAAAAAGTTAGCACAAAGTTATACCCACCTCTCACATAGGAAAAAAAACAGGAGAGAGTGGAGGGCTGGGTGCATATATATAGGGCCAGACTATTAGTCCCGGTTTGAGATACAAACCGGGACTAAAGGTTCTGCGCGCCGGCCCAGACCCATTTGTCCGGGTTTGTATGTCAAACCGGGACTAATGGTTTCTTACGGACCGGGACATAGTGCCTCGGCCTCCTCGGGCCGTCTGGTTCGGACCATTAGTCCCGGCCCCAGCCACGGCTGGGACTAATGGCCCGAACCAAAGGCCCATTTTCTACTAGTGCTATGGTGCTAGCATCATCCATCGTTTTCCACATGAACATCTCCGGTGAACTCTAGGTATCCTCCCAGCAATGAATGTTTTTCCTTCTCACGGGTGATTTTCATGAGGATTCGTTCTTGTACATTAATTTGATTATTTTATGCATTGATTATTTCGAACTAATCATTCTATTGATAGACTGTGAAGTGAAACACTGTAATACTTGGATTCCTACTAACTTCCAGTTCTTAATGAGAGGCCGTACATATACCTATTGCATGCATTTTCCATTGATTGATCAAAATAGAGAAGTAAGCTCTCCTGCATAGCTAGGAAAAAGACAACAAAAAGAGAGCAAATTCTTGTCAATGTTTTATAGTACTACAACATACAATTTGGTTGTTGTCCTTATAGCTAATCTCGACAAACTGTTATATGATTTATCAATTTGGACAAGTAGTAAGTTATTCAGATATATCTCTTCCCTCTCAAGAGGGAAGCAAAGCAGTAGCCTATTGGACGAAAGGAAAGCAGTTCGAAAGTTCTAAGATAATTGAAGCATGGCATAACAATGAGGTTTACCAATTATTTATTTCATGTAATGAACGGTCTGATTGAATATATTATTCCTGAATGTAAAACAATAGTCTTTTACATTTTTCTAACATTGGGAAAAGCACATATCGAATTTGTCTATCCTCTACCCAGTCCGACTACTCAGTCTTAGCTGTACTGTCTGCTTTGTTGATTTGAGAGTTACTTGGTTCAGGAATCTGGCATACATGGTTTGTACTGTTGTGGGATGAATGGTATATATTCCAAGAATAATAAACATGTCACCAACAGAATTAGCGTGGTTGTTCCTTCTAAAAAAGGATACAATATCCTACTTCCGTGTGCTTTTCTATGATAATCAACAAAAGACAGGGGTAATATCTACATAAGGTAGGAGTGTATATACCTAAACAAGTTCTTATACACGGAAAACTACACTAAGCATTTTCAAGAGTCACAAGGAGGGACGGACATAGTCTACGAGGAAATTTCTAGAAGGTACGACAAAGGGAAACCTTTTTATATATTTCTTTCACTCGATGATGCTACTAGCCTTTGAAAAAAATGGACACGACGATTTTTTTCTATTTGCTGCAATATTTTTTAATTTAAATAAATAGATCATCTATGCTAACAAGGTTCTTTATGCACTACATAGCTAGGATGAATACAGTCTAGAAGTTCACAAATGTATCAGAAACATGCATCACGATATGATGTAGTTAGTTAACAATAATTTGGTAATATCATTCAACACGTCCTTTGATGCTGATGGGAGTGGCCCTACTCAGGTATAATGTTTGCTTTGTGGTCCTCCAATAACAATATCTAATGATCCATTGGTAGGCGGTAGCCATAGGCGACCGAGAAATGCAGGGTTCTAATTTTGGTGGATTCTTGAAGGCGAAGGCCACCAGATTTGTGACCATATGTGGGTAAATAAGGAGAAGTGAAGAGAAAATGGGTACATGTGAGAGGGAACAGTATGAAAGAAAGATATATTATTGTTTATTTTCCGACAACACACTAAATCACAAAATATGCTAATGCACGATAAACACCGGACATATACTTCAGTCACAAACGCGAGGGGAAAATACAAACTATCAACTAGGTGAGCAATACGGCTAGCAACACGCTTAATCGCAAACAAAGATAATGCATGATACACATTAGACGCATATGCTTCAGTCGCAAATGCGAGTGAAAAGAAATACAAACTATCTACTAGAAAAATAATATATGTTATCTAGAAGATTTGAAAAACCATATATATAACATGTTGAAAATCAAACAATAATATCAATTGAGTAGTATTCTGTTGGATATACAATGTGATATAAAGATTCAAAAATTATAATTAATCTTATATTATCAAGTTATAATGGTTTGCGTACAAAAACGATAGTAAAAGAAATATCACTAATGTGGAAATGACACCCTAATTTTTCATGTCGGCATTTTATTGAGTTCTTTCCTTTACATGCATCATATAGATTTATATAAGAGATTTTAATAGACCATTAAGAAGTTGCCCGCGCGTATGCGCGTGCCACTATCCTAGTTAAGTTGTAATAAAGACTATAAATTGTAATGTGTTATTATTTACTTATATACCAACCAATAAAGTGCGAATGTATTTTTTACATGCAACAAAATTGAAAAATAAACAAGTAATTACACACATATTTGATACATCATGATCCGAGCACACCATTACTTTCTTTGCACATAAGGAGAGTGTAGTTCAAGGAGAGTTTGAGGAAAAACACACGAATGCAACATGAACCGGCCGTGTTTCATGTGACCGTGTCTCCACTAGGGCGTGGTAGGTAAAACTCCGACAGAAGTTCAAACTAAAAAAACATTTTTTTCATCCTAGAAACTTAATTGATCTAATACAGGAAACCTGTGCCTCAAGCATGCACTTAAATTTACCTCCCATCGCATTCGAAGTTAAAAGAAACTGTAGGGGTTAAATTATTTTTGGACGTCACATTCTAATTTTTGACAAATAAATGTAAAACATCAAATTGAAATGTTACCAAGAAATAAATCATTGCCATATGAGAGCGTTTATTTTTATTAGATTAAGCATGTGTTATCTAATTGAACAAAAAAAATCAAGGATTGTTCGGTGGGTCGTAATTATTATTTGATCAACAAACAACACATTAAAGCCGCTGATATACACACCATTCATATGTCCCGCAATTGATGGACACATATTTTGAACCAAACTGTAAACTGTAATGTTATTTATTTATACCAAACAATAGAGTGTGAATTTATTGCTACATGAAAAAATTACAGGCACATGTTCGATACATCCTGAGCCGAGTAAATCATGAAGTCTGTGTGCACATAAGGAGACATGTGGTTCAAGAATAGTTTCAGAAAAAAACACGGGCGTAACAGGGATTGGTATGTGTCCATGTTTCCACTTGGATTTGGTAAAAATCGTACAAAAGTTTAAACTAAATTTTTAATTGTTCATCCTACAAACTTAATTATCGTAAATCATGAAACCTTGGCCTTAAGCGTGTACTTAAATTCACCTCTTAGTGCCTGACAAAAGTTAAATGAAACTATAGAGAATAAATTCTTTTTAGACTACACCGCCCAAAATTTTGGCTGAAAAATACAAAATTGAAAGTACATTTGAATATTTAAGTCCTTACAAATTGAAAAGTTACCAAGGATAAGTCAGAACCAACAGAAAATGTTTATTTTTTCTTAGATTAAGCATGTGTTATCTAATGGAACAAAAAATATAAAATTAATACTGCTCCATTATAATATAAAAAATATAGGTTTTGATTATTATTTAGTCAACAAACAACACATTAATACTGCTCCATTATAATATAAAATTAATCATGTGTTTACACGCACCTGTTCGATGCATTATGAGCCGAGTAAACCATGAAGTGTGTGTACACATAAGGAGACGTGTGGTTCAATGACAGAGTGAGCAAAAACACAGAAGTACCATGGACTTCTATGTGTCCAGATCTCCACTAGGACGCGGAACGTAAAATTCCTACAAATGTTCAAACTAAATGTTTAATTTTTCATCCTAGAAACTTAATTATCCTAAACTATGAAACGTTCCCCTCAAGCGTGCACTTAAATTCACCTCTTAACGCCTAAGAGAAGTTAAAAGAAACCGTAGAGATTAAAATCTTTTTTAACGACACCATCTAATTTTTTATAGAAAATTGTGAAATTTAATGTAATTTTGAGTATTTAAGCCCTTACAAATTGAAATGTTACCAACAAATAAATCAGAACCAACTGAAAATGTCCTTTTTTCTTAGATTAATATTGTCTTATCTAATTGAACAAAAAAATCAAGTATTGTCCGATGAGTTCTAATTATAATTTGGTCAACAAACAACACATTGATGACACTGATACACACCATTAATACCTTCCGCAACTAATGGATACATATGTTGAACCATGTATTCTTTGCCCAAGTTTGAAACTATTCATTTGAGTATTGATCATGGAGTACACGAGAAATAGTGCTTGAAAATTCAAAGCTTGTAGGCAAGCATATTGATTACTTCAAATTTTATTGGTTTTTCTGATAATATGAATTTATGCAAATTGCCTAAAATAACGAAAGTAGGCAAAATGGGTTATTGTAGTTCAATGATGAACTATATTTGACTATTCTAAAAATAATTTTGAGACTGATGGAACCACCATCCATAATTGTTTAGCTCAATTTCGTGTCAACCAAAAAATATAGAACAAGGGCCAAATGTTTATGGAGGTGGAACCTCAATGAAACTACGATACCACTAGGGAAATACCTATACTAACAAAATGTTGTTGATAAAATTTCTCGATAATATTTTCCCTTATGTACTCGTAACTATAATCTGAATCCTTTCACATTCAAAAATTTGTAAAAAACGTGGAATTATAATTTTGGGACGACCATAAGAAAAACAATTTCATTGTTAATGACAACATGTACATTATATTGACATGTTCATTAGCTTGCCGAGTGAACTTATTCAACGTGTTTATCTAATGTATTATAGAAACAACACATGTGGTCATTAGTAAGCTATTTTTGGATGCCATAACAATCATCCACGCACAAATTTAAAGAAGTTCCACACAAGTGGTATTTTATTTAGCATAATATAAATACACCTAAATCAACTGATTTGCTTATTGGTTATTATTATTACACACATAAAGATGGTGCCCTCGCATTTTGGAGGGCCACCTTTCTAGTTTTATACTAAATCCAATATAAGGGGTTCTTAAAAGATACCACGTTAGTACACATCATCAGAATTTTTGACAGTCACATCGTGGAGGTTCATTATTATAACTGTCAAGATTTAGTTGTCTTTCGTAACATGCACAAACATATATGATTTTCCTTGTACAAAAGATGTCAGAATTAACCTGTAAGTTGCGGGTGCCATTTAATTTAATCTAAGAAAACAATATATGACAGGCACAATAGCCATATGTTTTCATTCGCAAGATCGAAGAAAGAATTGTGAGGGATTAGATTCGTCTTCAGGCTGTTGGATTTACCGCTATGACCAGAATTGTGAGCAATGTCAGCTGGCTCTAATGAATATAGAAGGAGCAGCATCAGGCGCCATACATACAGATCCACACCCGACATATTCCACATGCAAGTATGCAAGAGGATGAGTGCTTGCATGGCATGCATTTGTATGCATGCACAAGAGCGAATCTGAAATTCTGAATAGAAGATGACCTTCGAATTTCTATTATGTAGTAACAAGAAAATGTTCGATTAGCATACGGTTAGACAGACCATGTCTTTCAGAAGAAAATAAGGAGTCCATGTTATACAGGGAGGTGAGTAGTTAAATCGGTAGTACCAAAAAAAGTTGGATAAGGTAAAAATGAAAAACAAACACAAATGTCTACATGATGGTTTTGTTTATCTCTCAAGTTTACACGTCTTATTCTTTTGAGAAAGAAAACATGAATTTGTATAGTAATAAGAAGATGTTGTTTTTACAAACTAGCATGGTGACCCTCGCAAATGCGAGGGCATCATCTTCAATTCGTCGAATGGTATAACTATTTATTTTATCTTATGTAGTTATTATTTCTTCTGGTATATCACATTTACTAAGAAATACACAACATTTTGTATATGAATACATACCTAAATTGATAACTAAATTTGAGATTTATTTTTATTTGCATATCATATTATTTTGTTAATAAATATGAATGAAATATTTAACATTGTTTGTTATGAAAATCTAATGGTTTTGATTCATTTCTGAATAGTTGATTTAAATAGACATGCATGGAGGTGTCTTACATTAATCAAACTAATCGACAGCCTGCTATATGTCATTATGTACACGAGTGATGCTCGTGCATATCCCTATGCTCCTCACAAAATAAAGGCGGTTAGAGATTTCTTGAATATACAATCAAATACATATTTTGTAAGGACATACTTGTTCAGCGAATCAATTACTATCAATTTCCCTTAAGCCTTCTAGTGATAAACAATCATTTATGAACTTGTCAATTTGTGCTAATATAGGTCCATCTCTCGTCAATCTTTAATAGTAGTATGACTTAGATAGTACTAAGTGTTAATTTATCATAAGGTGGGAAGAGAAAAATTTCATTTCCTAACTTTACATGATAGGGTCTCAATCATGTATTGCTATGGGTTGTATTAGATTACAATTGTCTTGCCTACATGTGTGCGCATGTGTATTGAGGGATAACATATTTAAACTCTTAACTAACCTGTGCGCTTAAAAAATATTTTTGGGTGAGACCATTGTAACAAATGCATTGGTAAGCCATGTATTTCTATTTCAACATGCAAACCATATGTTGTGACTATATTTTCAAAAAAAATAAGTATTCCCCATAAGAAAAGGCTTTGGATTTTCTTTAGTCAACAAATATCATCCTTGATTCATTAAGCGTGGAAATCTTGATGTCTACCTAGTTGAGAAGAGTAGATGGTATATATAAATATATAGTAAAATTAATTACCAAAGGATCAAATAAAGTAGCATCATATAAATGTAAATAAAATAAAATGCTTTGGAGTAGAGTAACCGATTCATTTATGAATGTCTAAACAATAGATCTAATAATTAAAGAGTACCTTTTGATGAAAACTCGGATAAACATTTAAAGAGTACATTTTGCTAAAAAATCTGGTAATCGAACGGAATCATCATACCATACTAGGAAAGCGAAATCATGGAGTGGAGAAAAATCAAACTTATCTTCACAATGTATATAATATGTAAAGAAAAATAATATGGGAGAAAACATTTCCTACCACGCCTTTATGTCTCTCAATTGATGGTTGAATATGTGGCCATTTCCCCCATTTATAAAAGGCAACAGACAACACAATTTTGAAAAGTGAATTCAAAATAATTTTTGCGACATCTCACATAACCAAATTGAACATTATAATTTTCTACTAAATATTAAACATAGCGGGGAGACAAAACAAATGCAATACAAACCATTAAATTTGTAATCATTAGCCAGCAATGGAATAAAGTTGGAGATGAGAAAAAACTGGTCCATTATTCCGACCATAAGCGCAGTCACTGATGCACCGGATTAGGTTAGTACAACCCTATCTCAAGTAAATAATACGTCAACATGCATTTCCCAGACAATAATTGAATATTATGTCATACACTAAGAAATCGTGAAAATGTGAAGATGTTGAGTGGGGAACAAATCAACCTTCTATGTAAAATTTATAACCTATAAACGAAATCATTTGAGGATAAACGTTAAATTGCAGTGTAAACTGAGGCTTAGAGTGTTTTGGTATCCCTATCTCTAGCCATCTTAGCTCATATATGGAAAAAGTTTTCTATGCTAAGTGTTAGATAAGAAAGAATTTATCAAGAAATGTTTTTTCTTTCAGGTAAAGTGGCAAGGTTTATATACACCATAGCAAAGGTGGTCGATTTGATTCAACTCGAGTGTCCAAAAGTTTATTAGCAATATCAACATACTTATTAATGCATACGAGTGCAAGATTTTGTAATTCTTAATGCACGGTTTAAGGATGCACCAATTATGGTGAATTAATCAGCCATGCTAAACATACATGATGAGTTCCTTCTTGGTTCGACCTGCCTGCTAAACAGTTGCTACACAATGTTTAGTTCTTACAACAAAAACCTTTCACATACATGATGATTCATTTGACTCTACATCACACGTTTGCAACTTGCTGATAACTGATATGCATAAATATGTTGCGTAGTAAACACCTTTGGGAAAAGGATATTGTATCCTCCAAGAGCATGCTGAGTAGTGAATTAATATTTGCTTTTCAATTGATCCAGTATATGGTTCTGCTCATGGTTTCCACAACAAATTTTTCCTGCTGATCTGGATTCAATTTGTACCTATAGTATCTTTTTGTTACATCCTTGAATCTTGTGTTACATATTTGATTGAGGTTGGTGTAGGTGATCCCCATGCATGACTACCCATCTAGCCTGATTTTTAGAAGATACTCTACTCTACAGTTCCAGATGTGGAGAAGTAACTTTACCTTTGCCAGGTTCTTGCACAGCAATTGAGTGGCTTCTATTTTTTGCTACATTATCCCTTGTTTAATGATCCAATTTTTTGCTACTTTATCCCTTGTTTAATTGCTTGTAGCTTCTATTCTACGAACTTCTCCTGCCATGGACTTTTGGCTGGAGGAAGAAGAGGGAGAAGATAGGGTTTTGTTTCCTTTTTGGTTCTCATCTCCAAGTTTCCGTTATAAGAAAAGATTATGTTCGGACCTGAACTGTAGTTTTGGCGCGTATTACTACGCCTGATGCGGGCGCTTCCGCGCCAAAAACCCAACGGGAAGAGGTCCTAGCACACATATTTTTGGTTATATGTCGCAGTCAATTCCTGGGTCCACTTACTATTTCAGGTAATATTATGTTTCACACAAGGGGGGCACCGCGTAAGACGATATGGTGACCGCACATTGTGTATCCACGTCCTTAATTATTGGATTAAAGGAGGGGAGCAGCGGATGCATTCGTGCATAGTTGATGTGCTCTCAACGCTCACTGCTCAAGCCCTTTGACTGATGCTTTGGTGACCTGCTGGGTCCACGTGTCAGACAGGTAGGTTACCGCTGTAACTGCGGGTATAGAGTTGTACCCGTCTCCTACCCGTGACTTGACGGGTAGGGTATGTGTATTACCCACGGATACAAAGCTTTCCCCATAACCTACCCATACGCGTACGGTACCCGCGGGTACCCGTACCCATGGTTAAAATTGCCATCCTTAGTCTCTTTCATATGGTGGCCAAAGGCGCCAAGCCATGGATGTATTTCTAGATGCCTCATATCACGTCTCTCCCGTGTGACACATAGTTTTGCTCTAGATGAGGGTTGTATTCCCAGATGCCCCATATGTCCAGCATTCTGCAAGCACACATCTAAAACATCTAAATCGTAAGGAGTAGTAGTTTAGGAATTGTCCATTCTCACCATCCTCCCATGTTTGGACCTTGTTTTTCTCTCTAGGATTTTTTTAGGGAGAGCTATGCTAGCTATATGACGGATATTGTGAAACAAATGGCTATATATATGTGCAATGTGTCTTTTATAACGGTGGGTATGCTTAGGGTCAGAAAGTTGGTGGATAATGAACTCATCTTTTAATCATCGTATCTTCTATTATGTTACAACTAATCAATGGTTGCACCTTATGATACTTCCTCCGATCCAAATTAATGTTCTTACGTTTGTCTAGATTTGGATGTGTCTATTATGTTTTAGTGCTAGATACATCCGAATCTATCCAAAATTGAGAAAGTTAATTTGGATCGGAGGGAGTAGAAGAAGATAATGGATATACCTTTGGAGGGATATGGATAAGGCTGAAGCAAGGTTGTGCCTAGCTACACCTTGTGTGTCATTTAGAACGTGTGACAACATATCGCGGATCACATATCCAAGAAGAGTATTATAAATTCATAGACAAAGACATGCACTTTCATGTTTCCCTACAACTAGATATAATTTCATGCCACACACTTCTGAGTTTTATTGGGAGCACTTCAGTGATGCACATTGCACATTCAGTTGCAAATAGAGATTAAGAAAAATTTCAGGACAGATCTAGATCAAAAGGGGTTGTAGGATTTTGAGATAAAAGTCTTTTGTCTTATATTAAATTAATAATTGCCGAAACAACCAACTATACAAGGGGGGTGTAGGTAGCTAGTACACACCTGTTAAACCCACAATGTGAAGTGCTTATTTGAACAAATGGTGTTCTGCCATTTAGACTAGGTAACATGCGTTAAAGGGGCAACATTTATTCACCGAGACAAAACGGTAAATATCTTTTGACCAAGTACTTCTTAAATTTATTTTCCTTCTTAGTTTTTTCTCATGTACACACATTTTATTAATTCTTTTTGGTCTTCTTGTTTAATAAATACCATTTTTAATTCTGGCGAAATTTGAGTACTACACTCGATGACACAGATTTGATGCGTAAAGCCATTGGGAACGGCTCGAAGCTACCCTCCATGCAGTGCATGAAGCCTGAGAAAACAAATTGAGGATGAAATTCCAACCAGAGCCCCTTGTGGGACATAAAGGGGCGACGTACATGGACATATGATTAGCTGCAACTGCAAGTGATCTCGTGGATTTCCTGCAGGGATAGACTGCATTGCCGGTGCCGCTGATGGCGTGTACGCGTAGTCTCGTGTGACCCGCAACACGAACACGCCTCAGGCGACACCACGGAATTTTGGCTACAACGTGTATTGACTTGTTTCCCAAAAGCTCACGGAGCTTCTTCTTGTTTCATCAACATATAATGGGCAGTGAGGCCTCATATGCAACACCTTGTGTTCCGCGACCACGTATCTAACAGCTTGTGTCATTATCATGTGTATCACTTCCTTCCATGTCCGCACTTCGTTCGTTCTTCTTTGTCTTACTCCCATGTATAAAGTAATCTCACATGTGTGTTACAACTCACCAACAGTCATTCCTCTGATAAAAGTAGGGGGTGCATATAGCTCCAGAAGGATGTGGGTAAGGATGAAAAACAAAGATTTTTTTCAGCTAGAACACTTTTACTTCGGTGTCCCCCTTCATTTTCAAACTTGGACAAAAAAAAACTAGATACCGATTCATTTCTAAGACCGTATGAATCTACCTGAAACCCGTATGGTCCTCATAGACGTATACTCACCATACACGTATACTCACGTGCCTGTGGGAGGATGAAATCGGGAGGTATATAGAAGTAGGAACAAAATTTCAAAACATGGCATGGAAAGACGTAGATCGCGATAACGAGATGTGGGATCAGCCGGTAAGAACGTGGAGTATACCCAACTCGACCTAGTACACCTATACGGAGGTATACATAGTCTGGATATAGGTTTCGATCGGTCAAAATAAAACTGGTCCATGCAAACTTAAGTATTAGAGGGGGGGGGCACCGAAGCACACCTCCAGCTAGAAAGGGTGGCAGCATCCATCATGGAGATCAAAAAAGCGACTAACATAAGTCATATATTATACAATGTTCAAAAGGAAATGTGTGCTTTCTGGTTGTCTTGAATGATGGTGATCCCTACATCTTAATATGGTTTCACACCACATGCTTCCCAGTTGAGGAATACACCAGAGGTGCACAACAACACAAGCTACAGTTACAACCTGCGATTGAAAGTGCATCTAGGCTGGGTCTAGGGCTAGGAAAAAGTGGGTTATCAAGAGGAAAGTTTTGTAGATGCTCCACCTTATCCCTTTAGAGTTAAGACAAGGTCCAATGTGAGATATCAATTGAGAGACATATTAGTTTGGTCTCTATTATATACCGTGTATAGCTTATGTATATGCCTTGTATACCAATATTTGTACACTTGATGTACTCTATATATAATGAGATAGCCACACCCAATTAGAGTGGCGAGCGGTTACCCACAAACCCCATGTTACACGTTTTACATGGTATCATCCAAACCTTTGTAGATGTCTTCCACCGCCACCGCCTCAGCTCCTATGCCACTAGCCACTGTCGCTCTACATCCGCCTGAAGTGATCGTGCATGTCGTCTCCGTGGAATCAAAGGGGACACCTTCTGCGATACATTGCTGGCACACATACTCATGGGTGCATGTACCGCCGTAGTGACAACTTAACACTGATATTCTCCAGTGATTTAGACCACGTCTTTGTGATGTGTACTCTAGGAAGTGCACATCAGGAGTGTTGTTCTTCTTTGGTGACAACCCTATCAATTGGCAGTCCCAAAAGCAGAAGGTCGTCGCCATGTCCTCGTGTGATGCGTAGTAAATCGTGGTGACCATGGTGGCATTTCAGGGTGTTTGTCTAGCTCATCTCTTTGGTGATGTACTAAACCGGGTTGCCACTCCAACAATCATCTTCATCGACAACAAGTCAGCGATCTCGCTCAACAAGAACCTTGTACTCCACGATAACGACAAGCATATTGACATCCGATATCATTTCATTCGTGATTGTGTCCAAAAGGGAAAATTTATTGTGGAGTTCATTGGGATCAGCAAACATAAAACTGATTTTCTGAGAAAGGTACTAGACTATAGTCACTTTCAGGAGCTATGTGTCAAGGTGGGGATCGTAAAAATAAAGGTCGTTAGCCAGGGTTGAGGGGAGATTATTGGCTTAAACCCAGTTCCTCCCTTAATCTTTGTAGATTACTGAATGTCCTAAAATGTCACATGTTCTTTACACGCTTCAAATTTTCATTTACGACAATCTTTCAGTTAGCTATTTTTAGCGAGGTGTGCTTATGTGTCCTCCCCTCCTCTCAAATTTAGAAAACTAAAAACACAAGGACGGCTAGAATTGGCCAATACCCTTTTGGTTCGAAGAGCACGGAGGGGTATTAGTCAATCTTAGCCATTCTTGTGTTCTTAGTTTTCAAAGTTTGAGAGGAGGGCGAGGGCACCGGAGCAAAAGTCATTTTTAGCTCGTTGGAGGTTGCGTTTTGTGCGCCTCTGACTCAGTTGTAGATCGTCTTGCACGATGCTCAGATCATGGGATGGCGCCATCACTCATGGAGCACGTTTCTTAGGCATGTTTTCCCTTTTCCACTGAATAAAAAGAAGAACCAGAAAAGTTGTTGAAGTTGAGCGCAACAAAAAAAAACTCGTGTTTATCTCTCTCGCATATCTCGATTGGTTTGATTTTCAGGGTAACACTACATGCATATATTTCTATCTAGTTGAAGTGGTGAGATACTAAAATAAGGTATCTATAGAGACGCCGGTGATTTAGGGTGTGAACTTCTAAATTGGAATGCCTATCTAATGTGCATGAAAGTAGAACTATCCTATTTGCTTATCATGAGGATCAAATACATGGCAATGTACATCTGCCACATCCCGTGGGACATATAACTTTGTCCCAGGTTTGCTTGGATGGACTCTCCATCTAGCCCCAATGCCCCCACATTGTCTTTTTCTTGGCGAGAAGCTTTGTCGCCACTTATACATCACTCACTTGTCCTTTCCCTTGATGGGACTTCACGACAAGCAATTTACCGGCACCTGCAACACTCAAGTTCACGACGACAGGGGATGTGCCCCTTGATGCCTCCCATGCCCAATATATTGCACACATCCAACTACTCATAGTATTCGTTGTCCTGTCTCGATTCTCAATTATGTCCTAGTATGGAGAGTGGCAGACCATGGATAAGTATGAGGAGTAAGCTATAGAAGACCACAAAGAAAGTTAAGCTCCTCTTTTATAGGTGAGCCTATGGTCATGTTTGAAGAAGATCCGAGGTTGGTGGTAGCAAATATGGATATACTGAAGAACCCAAACATAGCGAGTGAGTAGTACAGGAAAACGAGGAAATCAAGCATGCACCTGCAACCACCGATGGACTATCTAAAGTTGTCTGATACAAGTTGAGTATTCATGGCCGAAGGGGTGTACGCCTTGTCCTCCCTGACACACGTACAAAGGACGTCGTAATTAGCTCGTCTTTGGGTTAACTTAGCATTGAATAGCTCGTCTTTATCTGATGCATGTTTGTGCAGACCGGCAGCAGCAGGCCATATAACTTAGCATTTTATGCTTGTTGGACGTACACGCGTAGCTAAAAAGCTTAAGGGATGGAATCATAGAATATGATGGTGATTTTTCATGACTGTCGAAAACTTTGGATGGCAGTTCAAGAGAACTCTGTCTTATCTATCACACGCCAGCAAACACCTCTCTATTATTAAGTGATATTTTCCAGGACGCGGAACTCATGATCATTTTTGGCACTATTGACAAATAACAACTATCTATGTCTCAAGATAAACCAATGCCTAGCGAATTAAGTAGAACCTAGAAGATTATTCTAGATGAGTACTCCCTCCGTTTCAAAATGTAAGATGTTTCAGATTTATGAAAGGAGTGTATCTAGACCTTTTTTAGTCCGTAGGTTCACAAAATCCTTTCACAAAGCTAAAACATCTTATATTTTAAAACAACGGGACTATATGCTACCATAGCAGTAACGAGAAAACGGAAAAATTTGTCATCAATTTTGTGTCATCTTCTTGGTACTCCAATTTGATTTTGCAAGACCGCGGGACTGCCAGAAAGTTCGCCTCCTTGGTAGACCAGGGGCTATATATGGGCAGGATGCCACGATGAGAGGAGGAGAGGAGGTAGAGGCAGGGAGGCGGTCACGTGGACGAACACCTCTATGGACCGAGTTTGGACAGAGGCACACTACCGATTCTACCCTTACATGAATGATCAATTTAAAATACATATTTCAACGGTTGTTAACACATTTTGTGTGTGTGCAAAGGAGCATATATGATACCAATTGCATCCAGCCTCTGCAACAACGTAGTGCCCTAGCGGCATTACCATGCACATGGCTAAAAAAAGAAATTACAAAAAACAGAAAAGCGCCGCTACAGCAATCTATTCCTTGTAACAGCAGTACTAACACCATCAGTACAACACCAGAAGTTCAGCCTCTCCAAAAGCGACGCCTGCAATAAAGAAAAAGTGCACAAGTGCCGTCGCCCGATCATAGATATTAGGTTTTGACCCTGAAGACAGTCCTTGCTCGCAAAACAATACCTTCAATAAGACCATTGCCAGGCACAACCAATTAAGACTAGACCTTGGATTTTCACCCTGCAAGATCAGTCATTGAACGTCTCCTAAGCTGCCGCCCCACTAACAATCTGTTGCTACAATTCACGGATCACCAAGCCAGTTACTCTGCGCCGAAGACTCGAACCACCCATGCTAGCCCTCAAACATCTGCTTTCATGACATTCTCACCATTGACTTCACCATGGACCAACAAACAAAATATCCATTGATGGTAACAGGCAACAGAGCTTCACAACACTCGCTTTGAAACCAAACGGTCAGAAAATGCACGGTTGCGCACGAACAAATCACATCCGATCAACACTCTCCACGCATGAGCGCCATGAGAGATCTCCAGCAGAGCATTCCGAAACCCGACAATCCTCACAGATCAACAACAACGCGTATCCAGTAGATCTTCGTCTTCGCACATAAGAAGCCAAGGGTCGCCGCCATTATTTGCGGGACTCGCAAGCCCCCACGCCGCCATCCTCCTCCAACACGACAACAACACAAAGAAGTGGCAATAAGGCTGAGCTGAAGGGGGCGACCCCCCGCCACAGCAGCCCAAATGGGATCCTACAACCTCGAACATGGCCCGAGGTCCAGATCTTGGTCCGCCAGAAACCAAAATTGCCGCCTCCAGTGACCATCGCCGCTTCTGGTAGCCACCATGGCGGCGCCTTGCCACCTCTACGCTGACGCCCCGCATGAGACCAAGCCACGCCGTACAGTGCACTCCGTCATCGCCATGCTAGCTACCCCCCGTGGGACGTGGCTGAGGCCACCTCTCCAGCCCACCGTTGTTTGATGGGGTGGGTGCCGCCACCACCGTCATCACCGACGGGAGCGGCAACCACTTCTTGCAGATCGGCTAGCCTCGAGAGGGATTGGAGGAGGATCCTCCGGAGCCTCCCGGTAGGGAGCCGACTAGGGTTTTACAAAAAGACACGTACGTAGTATAACACCAGTTATACTACCTCAAATAAACCCTAGCTCTGTTGTCTGTTCCCATCATTGGACATTTTCTTTGTCGGTCCATGGTGAAGTCGGTGGTGGAGAATGTCATGAAAGCAGAGATTTGAGGGCTAGCAAAGGTGGTTCGAGTCTTCGACGCTGAGTAACTAGCTTGGTGATCCGTGAATTGTAGCAGCGGCTTGTTAGTGGGACGGCGGGACTGGAGACATTCAGTGTCTAATCTTGCAGGGTGAAAATCCAAGGATTCATTCGAAACACCGTAGAAAAACAACAGCGGATTATATCTGGACCACCGTAGCAAAACTAGCTAGTCTATCACGCGCGTCGCGTCAAGGTCTGGTGAGGTCTAGGACATCTCTGCTTCCCAAAGGACCACCACTCAATACTTTTTTCGAATAGGACTTAGCACTAGAAGAAACACAAAACAGCACAAAGCACCCCAATAAACACGAATATTACAACGAGATTGTTAAGAAGCCCTTCATCTTTCACCTCCAGACCATGTCGATGATGCGCTACTGCTGCCTCTCCTCCCTGAGTCGTCCTCACGTTGTTGATTGCGGATGGGTAGTTGCCGAACAGGTCAAGAAGACTACATATGTCCCTGAGACGATGAAGAAGGATGAACTGTCGATGAATCTCTTTGACGATCCGAAGATCCCCAAAACCCGAAGAAATCCACGAAGACCACACCACTCCCAAAAGCTTCTCGACATCGCCGTCGAGATGGGGCCGATGTTGGGGAGACCTTATTGGAAGAGACGCCGCTGCCACTATATGAGTGTTGCGCCACCAAGCTTAAACCCTAGAAATAGGAAAACAAAGCCTTCGCGCCTACGAGGCCGAGATCCACCCCTCGTCTATGGCCCGAAGGCCACTAAATCAAGATGGATCCGTGTTGCCGCCATCTGGAGACGAGGAAAACCTGGTCGCCTTTTCAGGATCTCACGGGCGAAGGGTTATTTATGGTGTCGTTGGTTTGACCAGCTGTAGTGACACAGTTATACAAAGTACTCCCTCTGCTCTAAGTTATAAGACGTTTTACTGTTTTTCTATAACACATGTATCTAGACATCTCTTAGTGTGTAGGTATTGAGGGTTATTTATGGTGTCGTTGGTTTGACCAGCTGTAGTGACACAGTTATACAAAGTACTCCCTCTGCTCTAAGTTATAAGACGTTTTACTGTTTTTCTATAACACATGTATCTAGACATCTCTTAGTGTGTAGGTTACAAGAAAAACGAGTAAACCTACACACTAAAATCTGTTTATATACATCTGTTTCATAAAAAAGCTAAAAAATATTATATTTCGAAACATATGGAGTAGATCTGTTTGGTCCCCTTGTTCCCATGCATGCCAACATGAAGAGTGCCTCTAGCTCGCATATATGGTATTGCGCACCTTGCATAGATGAAGCACCGTGGTGACCCCATCCAAGGCGGGGCACGACCAGACATCTGTTTCCTACGGGTGGTTGGACTCTGTTGGACGGCGGTGTTGAGTAAACCCATTGGACAAGGCACGAGGGCGCACACCAATAACCGCCTCGAAGTTGAACTATGGTGAACAAAATGGAGTCTTGTCCAGCATAAGATACTGGGGACTTGGTCGTGAAGTCTCTGATAGCATGGATGCATGGTCCCATGTTACCCTAACTGCAGGACAACAACATCACAATTTTGCCATTGCAAACATGACATGTTTCCTTCCGATCCTTCATTTCATTCGGCATCCCGTGTGTCCTCTTCTTACGGTGATCAAAGGTGGCATGAGAGACCTCACTAGCAACACATAGAGACGCTCTACGTGATGATTGCATTTCAGATACCCCACATTTCCAACATTTTGCAACTATGCCTGCATCTAAACCATAGTTGTTTATCCTATTGTAATCTCTCTCTCTCTCTCTCTCTCTCTCTCTCTCTCTCTCTCTCTCTCTCTCTCTCTCTCTCTCTCTCTCTCTCTCTCTCTCTCTCTCTCTCTCTCTCTCTCTCTCTTCCTCCCATGGTTCATTCCTTTCGTTTTTCTTGTTGCCCTTCTAGGTTTATAAGGAGGACTGGATAAGATAGGTATGATGCTAGCTATAGGAGGAAGAGTGCCGCAACATCTGGATATATATAGAGCTAGACGATAGTGGAAATACTCATTTGCACCCCGTCTTCTATAAGTGTGGGTATATATGTTTAGATAAAGAAGGTTTGGTGGGAGAAATAGCTAATAATATAAATATATACCAGGGTATTATCATTTCTTCTGGTACAAGATAACTTCACATATGTGGTATTACTCATCAATTATTGCTCCCTCCAGTAAGATCTGTGGCGAGATGTATATCTCTATGGACAAGGCTTAGAAACAAAGTTGCCTTGAGCCGGAAAATACCGGGTATGTACATCAGAACGTGTGGCAGCATGGGGATGACAACTAAGACATCTATTATGCACTGTTTGGCACTTTCTCGATGACTTAAATTTAGGCTACTATAATTACAATAACTAGCAAGGTGGCTCTCGCAAATGCGAGGGCATCATTTTTAATTGTTCAAAAATAAATATATGGTTTCTTGGATGCTCAGGACCATAGTATGTGTTACGATTTTATAATATATTACATTTTGTGAGGTGATACTTTTCAGTCTTTGTGGTTTAATTGTTGTGTATTTAGGTATACTCTTGTATATGAAGATCTGCTTTTTTAACCTGTAATGAAATGATAGGCAGTTAACCATCAGATAATTTATTTTTGTGCAATCTAATTTATCTCTGCTTCTAACATGTTATTTTTTTTTACTATGTATTTGATACATGGAAAAAATCTAGTTTATATATTATTAGCATGGCAACTGCGAGCTATCTTCTCTAAGATTAACTACCACATTGAGTATGTGATGTGCATATGGACCAAAGACATGATCCAAAGAGTTATATAACATTTGGTTGCTTATAGACTTCCGAACATTTGTCCAATTTTGGTCTCATCTTCAATATCTAATAAGGTCTTGGGGTCTTTCTTCACCGTATAACCTATGACATATAGTTTAGGTTTCTTATTTTCTAGTTTGGCATACATGCTAGGGCTTGAGACAGTTTTGTAAAGAGATTTGTTGTTGCATCACTGCCCCAATGCGCCTACCGTGGTCCACCCTATGGAGCCAAAGGTTCCCATGACTTGCCATTTCATGTTTTTTCGGTATTTGAACTAAGATTATGACAGTATAATACTGTGACATATAATTCATATTTCATTGGCCAATTGATGATCTAGGGACTTATGAACCAAAGAGATGGAGTATATATTAGTTATTTAAGAAATTCTTGCCAAAAGCAATTAAAATGCATGTGTATGTAATATAGTATCTTATGTTGCAACCCATGTCGACGAAATTGAGGACACACACATGGAGAAGAAGTGCGACTACATGATTACTCAAACATATTATAGATATAGTAAAGGCTAGAAGGAGATGAGTACTATGCAACAGGTATTTAGTTGAAGCGAAAAACATGTCTCCTGAAGGTAATTGTGATTCATGCACCTAGAGAACAATTAACTTTGCTTGAGCATATTTCGGATCAATCTAAAGGTAATAAACTTAGTAGGAATGCCGTGTTACATGTATTTTGATTTAACCACATATATTTGAAGTGTGTATACATAGAATTCACAAACTTTAAGTGCTCAGTGACTAAAACATTCATACGTTACAAAATACACTTTATACATGGCATAATCTTAATAGATGTAAAATAAATTACCATTTTTTTCATTCAATGTATTAAAAATATCTCAGTTACACTCTTAAAAAATATGTGATTATGTTTCATTGTACCTACATAATAAACTATAGAACAAATGAGCTTAACATCTTTTAGGACATAATTTGTTTAAGAACAGAGACAGGGTAATAAGAAAGTAGTACAAAGAAATAAAGGAGTCATAAACCTTGCCAACATGGACGTATCCATTGTGGGTGCCATAGGTGCCATGTCACCCCCTAAAACTTGCAGATTTCTTTAATCTTGTAGCAAATAGTCTAATTATATGTGTTAAAAAAATACGTATGCATGATACTTAACTATGAACAGCTTGGCACCCCCTCTAATTTAATCTTACCGCTACCATTGCTCATCAGTGGTGCCTTTCAAATTTGCCCTTAACTGCCACTTCTTATGTTCATGCGGAGCATGTCCCATAGAGATAATACATTGGAACTCTCAAACACCTTCTAGAAGTAGTAACATTGGTCTGAAGATAATTGAGTACATAGACACAACATCCACCTAGAATTCACAAATCTAAGGGTCGACTGGTTCTCCATATCAAAATGATAACAGTGATGCAATATTTATTGTTACAAAACATTAAACCCAATGCAGCTGAAGCTATTACATTTTCATCGAGAATTCACAAATTCTACGGGTCGACTGGCTCTCCATACTGAAAAGGTAACAATGAAGCAAATATTAATTTTTCCAAAGCATGAAACCCAAGGCAGCATAAACTACTGCATTAATATGTTTGAAAATGGAATTTTATAAATGGCAATGATCATAACATATGACAATTTTTTTACCATTATTTTTTATTGAATATGTATTTCTAAATTCATAGTGATGTTATTATAAGATATATTAGTATCCTTCATCGTACCTATATAAACAACATACCGAATATCATTAAGTGATAATATGTAAATATTAAGTTAGCATCTATGGTAAAACTCACCCTTACCGCGTAGCCACTTCCTCTCAGTTTCTCACATTGCACTCTAAACTACCTTTTAGAAGTCGTAAAAGTATTAAAATATAATTGAGTACATCGACACAACATCCATCTACTTCTATCATTTTCATAAATTATGAATTCATAATTTGACACGCAACTTGACGATATTAGGATAAACCATATAATGATTATTAGTTAATTCAAAATTGTTATGATTGATCCCCATGATATTGCCATAGGTCTTTTTTACTTTTTTTTATCGAGCTACCGTTTTAATTTGGATTCGAAGTCTGATGGTTAATAGAGTGTTAGTCGTGAACTTTTTTTAGTTTTTAATTAATTCTGTTTGTCACTCTAAATTTTAAAAATATATTTTGATAAGAATATTATTAAGAAAAAAGGTAACAATGTCTGACTTGCTACATATACAAATAATACAACAATATTTAATAAAATATTTGATGAGTATTTTGCATGGTCACATAGTGTAGGAACTTGATCGTGGTTTTGAGTTTTAACTATAGACCATCACCAAGAGGCATGAGAGCATGTGCAATTGCTGGTGGAATTTGGTTTTTTCCAAAATATGTTTCGTGCAACAAAAATTAATACTATGAAAAACGATAAAACCTAGGAGAAGTTACATGAAACCTGGCCATGCGGTGGTGTCATAAGATTGCGTAATTAACCGAAGCAACGTACACCCGATTAAAGATGTACTCCCTCCGTTTCAAAATATAAAATGTTTTAGCTTTGTGAAGAGAGTGTATGTAGATTTTTTTAGTATCTAGGTTCACTCCAAATCTAAATGCATCTAGACACTAAAAAGAGTCTAGATACACTTTTTTCACAAAACTAAAACATCTTATATTTTGAAACGGAGAGAGTAGCAAGGTTCAGGTCTCCCAGTGTGAGAGCTAGTGATCAGGACTGCAAGATTGGTAGGTATCGACGTGTTCATCGATCAATTTAGAAAAAAAAAGTAGTGTTGATTACCTTTGAGTAGATGTGCATCTCAAGGCTGCTCGTCATCCTTATTTTGATTATGAGGAACCGGGGATGAAGATTAAGATTATTAGAAGCCAGCAACCGGGCAAAAGTTAAAAAGGCCGAACGGCCTCAAGGTCCGAGGGTTCCTAGGAGGTTTGACTATGAGCAGATACGAGGGATGAAGATGATTAGCATCGGGCCGGGTAAATCGGGAAGCGCAGCAAGGTTGCTACTGGAGGTGTGTACCATGTCGATGGGACTCCTGGAATCGCGGCCGGCCTGCTCTTTCTTGGAACTTCCTTTCCGTTGCAGATGCGATGGCTCAAGGCCAAGGCCATGGCGGCAGATAATTAGAGGTAATCTGATTGCATCAAATATGAACATTTTTTTAAGATAAGACATATGTCACGTGGAGGCCATGGCGGCATTAGGTATGTACGTTTTCCTAGTCTAACACAGATGTCACGTGAGAAACTAATTTAAATCCTAGCCATAAATTAAAACTTCTAATGGTACCAACCACTTTTACGTAACCTTTTTATCTTTAAATCAGCACCACAAGTTGTGGATCTAACGGTCAATATAATTTAGATGATGTGGATCAACCAGATTCCTCGATAAACATCTTTATATTGCTTTTAATATATAATAGATAGATGTTCTGACTGATCAATATTATGCTCGCATTTTTATAAGAAAATTGTTTGCTCTAGATATGTTTTTCAAGGAGGCATTGTTCCTACTTGGGTGCAACAAGTACAAATAACCAATTTTCAAATTACCAATACTCCCGCAAGTCATTTTAATGCCGCCTGATTCATACACACAACTATCTTTTATGCTACTCGATGGCGCACACTACTACCAGATATTGTGAGAATGTATGTTACTCATGGTAGATTCATTCCTTCTTAATACCATTACTCATTACTAGTAGAAGTCACCGATTACCATATAGCACTATATTTGTTAAGGCCAAAACTAATTTCACCTATCAAGGGTTGAGATGTAAACCTCGTCTTACCTCTAGGTAGTGCGGTAAGGTCGAGCATGCCATGTAATCAAATACTTTCACAACATACCTGAAAGGTGGCGCGGTCACGTCGACGAATACCTGCGCCGGGCCGAGTTTGGACTGAGGCACACTACCAATTGTACCCTTGCATAATTACCAATTTAATACATATTTCACTGGTACTTACCACGTAGGAGCAGAACTATCCAGTGTGTCACACGCCCCTCCCTGCGTCGTGATCCCGTGAGGTCCAGGACATCGCTGCATGCCAAAGCACCACCACTCATCACTTTGACCAGCTGCAGTAATGCAGTTATATGTAGTACATCTCTTTGGTCCCTTTGTTTCCCATATGCATCCCAAGAATTGCCTGGAAGTCGACCTATGGTGAACAAAAAGAGTCTTGTCCAACATAAGTTATCGGAGACTTGATCGTGAAGTTTTGTGGCGATATAAAGGTCAGCCATCCAGTGATGACTCAGCTTGCATCAGTCTCCGTGGACGCTTGGTCAAATTTCTCCCAACTGTCGGACAACATGACAGTTTTTCCACTGCAAACAAAACTTGTTTCCTTCGTACCCTTCATTTTCTTTGGCATCCCATGTGTCTTCTTGGTATGGTGATCAAAGGTGGCATGAGAGACCTCATTGCCAACATAGAGAGACGCTCAACATGACGAATGGACTTCCAGAGACCTCACAGTTCCAACATCTTGCAACTATCCATGCATCTAATCATAGTAGTTTATGTCATTGTAGTCTCTCTCTCTCCCCATGGTTTGATTTCGTTCGTGTTTCTTGTTGCGCTTCTAAGTTTATAAGGAGGGATGGATAAGATAGGTATGATGCTATCTTTTTCGAAATGGGGATTACCCCGGCCTCTTCATCCTGGGATACACACAGCCTATTTATTAAAGGTATGATGCTATCTATAGGAGGAAGATTAAGAAACATCTGGATATATATTGTGCTAGGCCATAGTGGAAATACTCATGTGCACCGCGTCTTCTATATGTGTAGGCATATATTCTTAGACAAAGAAGGTTTGGTGGGACAGTAGCTAATAATATAACACTTTTGTTTTGGTGTCCCCCTCCTTTTCAAGTTTTGATAACAAAAACTCGATACTAATTCTTTCGAAGACCGTACAGACCCACCTGAAACCTGTATGGTCCTCTTAGACGTATACTCACCGTACACGTATACTCACGTGCGTATGGGGGGCGAAAATTTGGAGTTATATAGCAGAAGCAACAAAATTCCAAATGTGGCATGCAAAGACGTAGATCGCGATAACAAAAGATGGGATCAGCCGGTATGAACGGGCATATACCTAGCTTGAACGAGTACACCTATACGAAGGTTTACATAGCCTGGATATGGGTTTTGATCGGTCAAATGAAAACTGGCCCATGCAAATTTAAAGTTTGAGAGGAGGTGGAGGGGGGGACGCCGAAGCATACCTCATAATATAAATATATACCAGGGTATCATCATATCAGGCTGGACCGGTGGCATCTACTGTTGCATCCCAGGACACGTTGCCTAGGCATCCTACAGCGGAGGCGGCAGCTAGAGCATCTGGCCTTCCCACGCAGCCAGCCGCAGCAGTGGCGGTGGAGGTGGCAGCTCCGCCAGGTGTTGCGCCACCAACGAAGATAATTGGACGGCGTTGTTCAGCCCTTCCCAAAGTGCGCCCTTGGCGTCCCTAGACTCCTCAATGGAGCGGTCTGTGACTGTGTCCTCAGCGTACACTGGCGGCAGCACCACCTGTTGCTTGACGGCAATGGCTGGAGTGGGAGTTGCACTTGCATCCTCGTTGCTGTCCGCCATGAGATCGCCATAGTCCTACTCACCGAGCTGGAAGTAGCGCACCTTCGTTGACGCCCGTAACGCATGGTGCTCCCAGTGGAGAAAGACCTGCCAAAAGTCTCCAACGGTACACTCGGTCCTGCCACCATGCATGTGGGAGTCGTCAGATTCGGTCCATCTCTGCCTCCAGCACTGCATCATTGGTCGGCGCTGGCGACACCGACACCCTGCTCCGGTTTAGGTGCCATCCGGCGGGGAGGGTGACATCGTGGTGATCACACGGGGCCGCCTCCGCCCATCGCCGCTAGCACTAGTGCAGTGGCACTTCCATCCGGCCACGTTCCTTCTCTGTTGGCGCTTGCGGCCGATGAAATCTGTCGTCCGTGGTGGTGGAGGTAGATTATGGGCAGCACAAGCGCAGTGCAGCAGCGACGGTGGTGTTGTTGTTTGCGAGCGACGATGGAACTTCCTACCTAACAACACACCCGCCTCGTGTTCGTTCGTCGTCTTCTTCGGCCACGACAACATCTTCAATCGGCCGCAGTTTGCGCTGGTAGTGGTTTTTTGGTAATGGCGCATGCAGTGGAGGGATGGGGAATGGATGCAGGGCCAGTATAAGAAGCTATTGGCTATCAATGTTCCAGCGGCTTCGGCGATAATTCCGGCGCAGGTGTTCAGGCTGCGTCGTGTCAGTCATGTCAGTCAACAACAGCATTGATGGCCGGCCATAACTGTTGCCCCCGGTCAGCCTTCTACGGTCGGGTCGCTGCCATGCGAGCCCATGGTCCACGCGGGAGGACACGCGCGCTGTCTGCGGCACGTCCGCGTAGTAGCAACCGCGGCACAAATTTCATGGTCTGATGGGTCGAACAGGTAGGTCCATTTGGGTCGCGTCGCTGGAGCGCACGCGCATGGTCCTCGTGTCCGTGCGGACTGATTCGGACGCAGCAGGACCGTTTGGTCGTGCCGCTAGAGATTTCCTCGTATCTTCTAATACAAAGACAATGGAAATTCTTGTATTCAATATTCAAGGTTTTCATTTCAATAATGTGTCCAGATGGTAATAATATGCAGACCAAAGTTAGAGGCGAGAGAGACTTCATGGGATGGATTTCGACTGGTTGATTGGTCAAGCAGTTCAGAGATAATATACGCCAACATGCACATTTGTGGTTTTAGACATACTAAGGCCTCGTTCGGTTGCAATGGATTGAATCCCAGCACATGGATTTGGTTGATCCATGACCTTCACCTAGTCCATTCCATTAGTCTAATCGATTCCATCTCTCTAATCCCTTCCAAATATGGATTGCTGTGGAATTCCGTTAGGTCCAATAAAACTTTGCTATAGTACATACAAAGTGAACACATGATATACTAGTCTGTATAAGTTTTACATACTGAAATTTACAGAGTAAACACATGATATTACTAGTCTTTACGTTTAACAGCCACGAGCACCTTGTTCTCCCCTCACCGCCGCCGTGGTGACCCACCAATCACCGACTTCGTCGGAAATGATGGTGGTGCCACTGTCACCCAAGGACCCTAACAATCCTCCACCATAGTTGTCGGAGACAAGCAGGCACCCTGAGATGGATGTACTCAGCTCGAGTTGCTCGAAGAAGAGGGCATGCACCAAGGCCATGGGCTCATTTCGCGACCCGTGGGTGAATGCCTTGAGACTTGAGAGTTTCTTGCGGTAAATCCGACGGCACAGCTGTTCGCGCTCCGATTCTGATAGACAGGAAGCCTGTTAGCACTGCCAAACAAGAAGCCGAGCAGATCGCTAGTGCTGGATTTCTAATCAACAGTTGGTCATGACGTCCTCTTCACTCTTCAGAACATTATCACTAGGCAAGAAGCCAAACGCACGCCTGATGAAAGACTCTGCATCCACCACCACGGTTCCGAAGAGTTTACCGGTTCCGAAGCGGGCATGCATCCACCACCAAGAACTTCCTAATTAATTAATAATACTCCTACCAAGCTTCGCTGAACCTGAAATAAGTGGATAAAGTATGAGCATATTCTTTGGCAATAACGCACGGAGCACGTCGGAATCGATGCCGTTCCCTGAGGCACATGGAACTAGAGCGGAAATCCGACGTCTAGAGTCCAAGGTCCAGCCACCTATCCATGTCTGTCCGGTCAAGCAGCCGCACCTTGGCATGCTGGATAATTGCCATTGGATCCAGCTCGTCGATCTGACCATCAATGGCACAGCATGCTTACTTTGTTCCCTCGTTGGTTTACCAAAAAGATTGACTTCAAACTCAACATGCCGTCGCATTAAATACATAGAGGATTTTTTGGCGTGCGCAAAAATTAAAATGAAACTACTATAGTATTACAGTAAGTTGGCAGAAGAAATACATGTAAATCTTGTTAGATTGACCTCTCCCGTTCGATCCCAACGGATCGAACGAGCCCTTCGACTCGCGCCCTGATCGGGGCGTCCAACCGAACAAGGTTGGTGGGGCCCCTGTGGCAGCGCTATAAAGAGAAGGTGGGGGCCGGGGCACATGTAACGAGGTTCGTCCGCCGCCACTCTCCCCACTGACATCCCTTCCGATCTAGGGTTAGACCTAGCTACAGGAAGACTCACCACCGCCGCCACCTTACCCACGCTCGCCCCTCTGCCATGGCCAACGCCTCTGGCTCATCGAGCCAGAACGAAGGTACACTCCCTCTATCCCCCATCTCTCTCTCTCTCAGGTCGCTACAGCTAGATCACAAAGTGTTCTACCGGTTACATCTAGACTAGTAGATCCTATAGTGGGGACTAACATTGGTATCAGAGCCGGACTAGTATCTAGATTTTTCGAGTAGAAAAGCAAAAGACAGAGAAACCCTAACCCTAATACAGAGCGCCGCCCACATGGCCACGCAATTCCTCTCTATCACGACGAGCATCGGCATGCCAAGTCGTCGGAAGAAGAACCAACCCTTCGGGGCAAAGAACAACAAAAGAATCCCAAAAAGCACAACAAAAGTCCTGTTTTCCCCTCCCCGAGCCCCAGATCGAAACTCGAAATAGAGAGAAAATCCCCAAAGCCCTAGAACACGAATCGAAAAAGAAAGGGTGCAAGAGCACCGTCGGCCACTGCCGGGATAGGGCACCACCGCTGGCCACTTGACGGCGGCGCTCCCGCCCGCAGGTGGAGGCGCTCGTCGGCAAGGAGCCAGGGAGGTGCCGCCGCTTCCTTTCCATCTCTCTGCCTTGCGCTGTGTGCTGGGGGAGTGGAGAGATGTCAGAGGGGGAGGGTCTCACGGCGTCGGAGAGGGAGGGGGCCGCTAGCAGTGTCGGGCGGCGTCGCCTCGCCTCGAGCCGCGAGCGCTGCCGCCAGAGTTGGGACGAGCCAGAGGAACGAGAGGAGTGGGCGAGTGTGGAGATTAGGTTTAGGGGTGGCCGGGTCGGGCACTGCTTTTGTCCCAGCGAGAGTCGCGGGCAGCCGTCGGATCGCTTTTGCTGTATCGGATGGACAGGGGCAGCACGCGGGGGCGGTATTGGGCCCTATGGGCCGTTGCCAGGTTATGCGGGCAAGAGCACAGGAGGCTAGCTGGCCATGAGCCGTTGCAGGCTGAGGGTGCCTTACGCGCCGCACAGAGGCCGGTAGGCCGGTTTTTTCTGCCCGCGCGGAATAGTTTTGTTTTTGTTTTTACAATTTTTTTTACGGAAGCTGTTTGTACAGTTTTAATTATCTGGTTTTGATAATTTTTGCACAGTTTTTTTTACACAAAATTATCCAACGAAATTTTGTCTATAAAATACATAAATAACAGTAAAAAGTTTCTATAAATATGTAAAATTTAATGAATTTGTAATTCATTCTTCCGCTGCAAATAGTTAAAGGGCTCTTTTAAAATTTAATATAGACAAAAGTGATATTAAATGTTTGAGAGCATGTTAAAGTTATATTCTGGTCATATTTATGTTATTTTTCTAACCAACGTTGTAAATAGCATGATTGTGATTAGTGTGTTATTTTAAAGTAATTAAAGTCGTGTGTTTTTGATTTTATGTTCTGCCCAACGGTGATGTAGAATTAATTGCATAAGCATTTATATGTCTTAATTTTGACCAACGCTGGATTAATACATGCAATTATTACTGTTCTCACTTCTTTGTAGTTTTCAGAAGGGTTCTACTTGATGAACTGGATCAAGGAGGTCCCCACACTGAGAGGTGACAATTACTCCGAGTGGAGAATGAAGGTGGACTTCGCGTCCATCTGCGCTGAGGTGGATTGGGTCCTTGAGACCAAGCCTCCCACCAAGCCGACAGAGCCTATCAGAGATGCTATTGATGATGATGTCGCATGGGACAAAAAAAGGGACTATGCTCTAGTAGAGCTGGCATACTCCATAGAGAACCAAAAGTGGCAGAACGCCAACAAGAAATGCATGGCATTCATAAAGAACACAGTTGAGCCATCAATTGTTGGTTCAATCACAGAGTGTGCTTCCGCAGGGGAGTACATGGAAAATATAAAAAGCCAGTTCACTGGCTCTTCAAAAACATATGCAACCTAGCTGCAAAAGCAGTTGGTTACAGAGAACTATACAGGAGGTGGACATGGCATCAGGGAGCACATCCTCCGGATGAGCAACATGGATGCCAAATTGAAGGCCATGGAAGCTGATCTGGAGATAAAGCCTGCTCTCCTTGTCCACCTGGTCATGGTGTCACTGCCTCAACAGTTTAAGAACTTTATTGTCAATTACAATATGGCCCCTGAAATATGGAACATAGAAAAGACTATTGCCATGTTTACTCAAGAAGAGGAGAGGCTCAAAGCCCAGAATAGAGGTTCCTTGAACTTTATCAAGGACAACAAGAAAAGGAATTTCACTCAAAGCAACGATGGCTCCCCTACTAAGCCATATGGTAAAGCTCCCATGCACTATTAGCATCAGCGGAGGCCCGCTCTTCCAGTGGACAAAGATGCATGTCTCCACTTCGGCAAGAAAGGGCATTTCAAGAAAGTTTGCTCTGTTTGGTTAAAGTAACTGATGGCAAGGAAAGGTAACAACATAGTTTCTTTTGTAAGTGAATCCCGGTATACACAGTTTTCAAAAATCTACATGGTGGATTGACTTAGGTGCAAATGTTCATGTTGCAAATTCATTACGGGGATTCCATTCGACGAGGACTATGAGAATAAGCGAAGGATGCAATGAAGTCCCAAATGGAGTCCTAGCGGATGTTGAGACTGTTAGGGACATCTCTTTGGAGCTTGCTAATGGATCGACGATCTTGCTCACAGATGCCCTCGATGTTCCTTATTTTGCATAGAAATTTTGATAAATGTATCGTGTTTGAACAAACCTTGAATGTCATTTTGGACATGGCCAATGTGCCATTTATTGTAATAAAGATTGTGTGGGTGTTGCTTTCATCCACAATGAGCTTCTTTTTAATTATTTACTCGTGAAAAAGTTTATTCTGTGTGTAATGTGAAAATCATGTTTCTTGTCGAATAAAGATCCAAAGAAAAGAATGAGAACTCACGAATCGTCGAAATTATGGCACTATCGTTTAGGCCATAATTCCAGGGGGTGTGAACATGAAGAGTTCCCTCGCTACAACACCTAACGGTGTGGGGGAGCCCAGCCGAGGCTAAAGTAGAGTTCCCTCGCTACTACACCTAAGGGTTTGGGGGAGCCCAGCCGATGCCAAAGTATTTAATTGAAATCAAAATACAGCAAAGCTTGACCCCAAAAAGTCAGTTGCCATTTCATTGGCTATCCTAAAAAGTCAAAAGGTTTTCGTTTCTACTGTCAAGACAGATACACAAAGTTTCTAGAAACGGGACATGTTGTTTTCAAAGAGGATGAAATGACGAGGGGGAGCATGGTAACTCAGAAAATTGATCTTGAGGAGAAGAGGGTGCATGCACCTAATCCGATGACTCAGGAGCCATTCTTCGAGCTGCATGTTGTTCCTGCATCGATAACCCTAGAGGTTGTTGGTGCAAGCACCTGTTGCAACTCCACCCATGACAACAGTGAATGAAGATCTGGAACCTCTCCGTCAGGACCCGATTGAACCCACTGTTGAGCATTAAAGGGAGCAGCAGCAGCCACCTCCAGAAGATGCGCCGCATGATGAAAAATTTGGTTTTAGAGAAAATGTTGAGGACGACTGCGTTTACGCAAAGTTTAAAAGTGAGAGATGCATCTTCCTAATTTTGTATATGGACGATATCTTGCTTGCTAGCAGCGATGTCAGTCTACTACTAGAAACAAAGAAGTCTTTGTCCTCAAACTTTGATATGAAAGATCTTGGTGAAGCTTTGAAGGAAATATGCCCTGAGAGGCAATAATAAAGTTATTATTATGTATTCCTTGTATATGATAGATGTCTATTTTACATGCTATAATTGTATTGATAGGAAACATCAATACATGTGTGTTTAATAAACAAAAAGGGGTTCCTAGTCATGCCTCTCTTATAGACTAGCTTGTTGATTAACAGGATGATCAAGGTTTCCTGATCATGGACATTGGATGTTGTTAATAACAAGGTCACACCATTGGTAGAATGATGTGATAAACATTCATCCGAAGTATAGCATTACGATCAATTCATTGTGTTTATATTGCTATAACATCATACAAAGTAATCTTTATCCTTAGACCATGAGATCATGTTAATTGCTAACACCGGAAGAGTATCTTGATAACATCAAACGTCACACCGTAACAGGGTGACTATAAAGATGGGTTCAGTGCTACGAAGGTGTTATGTTGAGGCTCATGGATCAAGAGTGGAATTTGTCAATCCAGATGACGGATAGATATACTCTAGGCCCTCTCAGTGATATCACATTAGGATAGCTTGCATGTCGGTAACGAGATCAAACTAGGTATGGAGATACCGATGATCGAATCTCGGACATGTAACATATCGAGAGACAAAGGGATTTAGTTACAAGCGTTAAAGATTCTCACGATCACAGGAGTCATTGTTGAATGTGTAGGAGTCAGTACGGATCTCCAGGTCCTGCTGCTGATTATTGATCGGAGAAGGGTCTCGATCATGTCTGCATTATTCGTGAACCGTAGGGTGGCACACTTAAGAGTTACCGGACATCATTTTGGAGCACATATGTTTCAGACGAAAGAATTGCAAAGCGCAGGAATTGTTTCAATAGAAACCGGAAATTGTTTCGGGTGAAATTGCAGAAGGTGGTTCTGCATGTGATATTGAAATATTGCAAGGGGCTATATCTGAATGTTTGTTAATTAAAGTAATTAACAAAATTCTGAATAAATTTAATAAAAGGGTTTTATTAAATGAGAGAGCATTAAATTTGGAGAAACTTAATGCATTTAAAGTGGAGACTTTAAAAGGGAATGTGAAGAGGCATTTTAATGTGGAGGAGTTACCACCACATGAATGGGGGAGGTGAGGGGTCACCCCCCCCCATGCGCCGGCCATGGAGAGAGGGGGCACCCCCCGTCCTCCTATAAAAGGCCACCCATTCCCTCCTTCATCCTCACACCTCCTTGTGAAGGATCTCTTTTCCCCTCTAGAATTATTCCCCCATGGTCTCGGATTAGCGAGATACATGTTCCTGGTGGCATTTCGTCTGGAAGGAGTTGCTGCTTCCGCTGGATCGCTGGAGCGAGGAGGTGGAGGTTGTCCGGTGGCTTGAACGTGTGTGCGAGTGCGGATGCGCTGCTGAGTTGCGGCGCTCGGACTTCCTCACGATCTTGAGATCGGCAAGTGTACGATTACATCAACCACGAGTTCCTACTCGTTAACAAAGCTCGTTGTCTACGACGGTAAGTTCTTTATGGATATATGTCCACCCGTTTGCTTTGTACCTAGTAGATAGATCTTGGCATGTAGTTTACACCGTAGGAATTTTTTTGTTTTCTATGCTGCGGACCCAACAGCGGCATCAGAGCCTGATCTATGCGTAGGTGCTTTGCACGGGTAGTACACATATGGTTGATATGTGGGCGATGATGATCATGTTATTGCATCTTCTATGTATTTTGGATATTGGTGGCATAGTGGGATGAAGCGGCCCGGACCAACCTTACATGTCATCGTACATGAGACCGGTTCCACGACTGACATGCAACTTATTTTGCATAAGTGGCTGGCGGGTGTCTGTCTCTCCTACTATAGTCAATATCTGATTTACAACGAGTTGCTAATAACTTGGTTATCCTCGTTGTGGTTCATGTTCGTAGGTTAGACAGGTTCTATCTCCGAAAGCCCTAAGCCACGTAAAACTTGCAATTGATAAATTAGAGGCGTCTAGTTTAGATCGTTGCTGGGCTAGTGTTTTGATATGGTATTGTTGTAAGTAGATGTATGATAGATACTCTTACACCTCACTTAACGTGTAAGTTCCATAGACCTTAGCCTTACACACAAAGGAATGATAGAGATCATACCACGATGCAAATGATAGAGATCAAATGCATGGACCATATCATCTCACTTCACATATTAGATGTTAGCATCTTATACTGCTAGTTTGGCGCGTTTGATAGCATTATAAGATGATCCCTCATTTCGATATCAAGATAAAATGTGGTCTTCCTTAAGTAGGCACCGTTTTGTGGATCGTGTTTTGAGGCATCACGTGATGATCGGGTGTTTTCAACTCTACGCTTTCATACAACAGGTGTAAGACAGTTTTACACACGCAAATACTAAGGTTCTTACTTGACGAGCCTAGTATGTACAGACATGGCCTTGGAACACGGACCGAAAGGTTAAGCATGAGTCATATAGTTGATATGATGCCCATATAGATGCTCGCCTTTGAAGCTACACCGACTCACGTGATGATCGGACTTGGTGTAGTGGATTTGGTTCATGTAATCACCAAAAGGACACGAGGGATGTCGTTTTTGAGTGGGAGTTCATTAGTAATTTGGATTAGTTGAACTCAATCTATCATAAAATTAGTCTAAATATACTTTACAAATTATGTTGTAGATGGCACCACCTGTTTTTAATTTCAATATGTTCATGGAGAAAGAGAAACTTGCTGCGAATGGTAGCAACTTCACCAACTGGGCTATGAATTTGAGGATTCTCCTCACTGCTGCACAAAAGCAATATGTGTTAGATGCGCCGCTAGGCCCCCCACCAGCTCCTGATGCCCTTGACGAGGAAAAGAACGTCTATATAACTCGTCAAGAGGACCACAACTTAGTTCATTGCGGCATACTGTATGGGCTAGAGCCAGAACTTCGAAAGCGTTTCGAAAATGGCAATTCCTTTGATACCATGGGAGAATTGAAAATGATTTTCGATACCCATGCTGCCATAGAGAGTTATAATGCTACAGAAAAATTCTTTAGCTGCATGATGGAGGAAAACAGCTCCGTTAGTGAGCACGTACTCAAAATGTCTGGGTACGCCGATAAGCTTGTGTCCTTGGGAATAACGATTCCCATTGACTTAGGCATACATCGTGTTCTCCAATCTCTGTCACCTAGCTACAAGAGCTTCATGATGAACTATAATATGCAGGGCATGAAGAAGTCTCTTCCCGAGCTTCTGTCAATGCTTAAGACTGCAGAAGTGGAGATTAGGAAAGAACATCAAGTGTTGATGATCAATAGGACCACCGGTTTCAAGAAGGACAAGAAAGGCAAGCACAAGGGAAAGAAGGGTGGCAAGTCTGTTGCCACGCCTGAAAAGAAACCCCGAGCTGGTCCTAAGTCTGACACCGAGTGCTACTATTGCAAGGGGACTGGCCATTAGAAGCGCAACTGCCCCAAGTATTTGGCGGACAAGAAGTCCGGCAAGGCAAACAAAGGTATATGTGATATACATGTTATTGATGTGTACTTGACTAGTACTCGCAGTAGCACCTGGGTATTTGATACCAGATCAGTTGCTAATATATGTAACTCGGTTCAAGGGCTGCGGAACAAGCGACAACTAGCAAGGGATGAGGTCACGATGCAGGTCGGCAATGGATCAAGAGTTGATGTGATCGCTGTCGGAACGCTACCTCTCCATATGCCATCGGGATTAGTTATAAACCTAAATAATTGTTATTTGGTGCCTGCACTGAGCATGAACATTGTATCCGGATCGTGTTTGATGCAAAGTGGTTATTCATTTAAGTCTGAAAATAATGGTTGTTCGATTTATATGAATAATATCTTTTATGGTCATGCACCTATGTTGAATGGTTTATTTCTGTTGGATCTCGATAACAGTATTACGCATATTCATAATGTTGATGCTAAAAGGATTAAACTTGATAATGATATATCTACATATATGTGGCACTGCCGTCTAGGTCATATTGACGTTAAATGCATGAAGAAGCTCCATTCAGATGGACTTTTGGAATCACTTGATTTTGAATCATTTGATACATGTGAGCCATGCCTTATGGGCAAGATGACTAGAACGCCGTTTTCCGGTTCAATGGAACGGGCGACAGATCTATTGGAAATCATACATACTGATGTGTGTGGACCAATGAGTGTGTCGGCGCGAGGTGGATATCATTATTTTGTTACTTTCACGGATGATTTGAGTAGATATGGGTATATCTATTTGATGAAACACAAGTCTGAAACTTTTGAAAAGTTTAAGGAATTTCAGAATGAAGTGGAAAATCATCGTAACAGAAAGATCAAATTTCTGCGGTCCGACCGTGGAGGAGAGTATCTTAGTTACGAGTTTAGCACACATATGAAAGACTGTGGAATAGTTTCACAACTCACGCCTGCCAGAACACCACAACGTAATGGTGTGTCGGAGCGTCGTAATCGTACCTTATTGGATATGGTTCGATCTATGATATCTCTGACTGACTTACCTCTATCATTTTGGGGTTATGCACTAGAAACAGCTGCATTCACTTTAAATCGGGCACCATCTAAATCTGTTGAAAAGACACCGTATGAATTATGGTTTGGAAACAAACCTAAGCTGTCATCTCTTAAGGTTTGGGGATGCGATGTTTATGTGAAGAAACTTCAACCGGATAAACTCGAACCCAAAGCGGAAAAATGCGTCTTCATAGGATACCCTAAGGAAACAATTGGGTATACCTTCTATCACAGATCTGAGGGCAAGGTTTTTGTTGCCAAGAATGGATCCTTTCTTGAGAAGGAGTTTCTCGCGAAAGGTGTGAGTTGTCGGAAGGTAGAACTCGAAGAGGTTATTGAACCTTCTCTTCATGGAATGGTGAGTGGCGCAGCACCGGAAGTTGTTTCGGAGTTGACTTCACCTGATGAAGAGAGAGCTAATGATAATGATCATGAAACTCCGAAAGAGGACACTACCGAACCTCGCAGGTCAAGCAGGACACGTGCAGCTCCTGAACTGTACGGCAATCCTGTTATGAATTTCATGGTTGATGAAATGGATGACCCTGCGACGTACGAAGAAGCGACGATGAGCCCGGATTCCAACAAATGGCTAGAAGCCATGGAATCCGAGATGGAATCCATGTACGAGAACCAAGTTTGGAACTTGGTGGACTTACCTCACGACCGAAAGGCCGTGGAGAATAAATGGATTTTCAAAAGGAAAACTGATGCTGATGGTAATGTGACCATCTATAAGGCTTGACTTGTTGCAAAGGGGTTTCGACAAATTCAAGGAGTTGACTACGATGAGACATTCTCTCCCGTAGCGATGCTTAAGTCGGTTAGGATTATGTTAGCAATTGCTGCATATTTCGATTATGAAATATGGCAGATGGGTGTCAAAACTGCGTTCCTCAATGGTAAGATTGAAGAAGAGTTGTATATGATACAACCTAAGGGTTTTGTAGATCCTAAGGATGCTAATAATGTGTGCAAACTTCAGCGATCCATTTATGGACTGAAGCAAGCATCACGAAGTTGGAATCTCCGCTTTGATGAGGTGATCAAAGAGTTTGGATTTGTCCAAACTTATGGAGAGACTTGTATTTACAAGAAAGTGAGTGGGAGCAATGTGGCATTTCTGATATTATATGTGGATGACATATTATTGATTGGAAATAATTTAGATCTTTTAAACAGTGTTAAAAGTTATCTAAACAGCAAATTTTCGATGAAGGATCTTGGTGAAGCTTCATATATATTAGGCATTAAAATCTATAGAGATAGATCAAGACGCCTAATTGGGCTATTGCAGAGTACATACCTTGATAAGATATTAAAGAAGTTTAATATGGACGGAAGTAAGAAGGGGCTCTTTCCTATGTTGCAAGGCAAGACATTGAGTAAGAGTCAAAGTCTGGCTACGCGGAAGAAAGAGAGATAATGGATAAGATCCACTATGCCTCAGCCATAGGCTCTATAATGTATGCCATGCTATGTACAAGACTGGATGTGGCACATGCTATTAGTTTGACTAGTAGGTACCAATTTGATCCAGGTTCGGAACACTGGATAGCGGTCAAGAATATCCTTAAGTACTTGAGAAGAACTAAGGATATGTTTCTTATATACGGAGGTGAAGAAGAGCTAGTCGCTAAGTGTTATGTCGATGCTAGCTTTGACACTGATCCGGATGACTCTAAGTCTCAATCCGGATACGTATTTCTCTTGAACGGAGCAGCAGTTAGTTGGAGGAGCTCCAAACAACCTGTGGTGGCTAGATCAACAACGGAGGCGGAATATGTTGCTGCTTTAGAAGCAGCGCAGGAAGCGGTTTGGATGAAGGAGTTCGTTACGAAACTGGGTGTGGTTCCCAGTGCGTTGGACCCGATGGTGATCTATTGTGACAACAATGGAGCCATAGCCAACGCAAAGGAACCAAGGTCTCACAAGAATTCCAAGCATATTAAGCGCCGGTTTCACTCCATCCGCGAGCATGTCAAGGATGAAGATATAAAGATTTGTAAAATGCACACGGACCTGAATGTAGCAGATCCGTTGACTAAAGTACTCCCTAGGGCAAAACATGATCAACACCAGAACTCCATGGGTGTTAGATTTATCACTATGTGAACTAGATTATTGTCTCTAGTGCAAGTGGGAGACTGAAGGAAATATGCCCTGAGAGGCAATAATAAAGTTGTTATTATGTATTCCTTGTATATGATAGATGTTTATTTTATATGCTATAATTGTATTGATAGGAAACATCAATACATGTGTGTTTAATAAACAAAAAGGGGTTCCTAGTCATGCCTCTCATATAGACTAGCTTGTTGATTAACAGGATGATCAAGGTTTCCTGATCATGGACATTGGATGTTGTTAATAACAAGGTCACACCATTGGTGGAATGATGTGATGAACATTCATCCGAAGTATAGCATTACGATCAAGTCATTGTGTTTATATTGCTATAACATCATACGAAGTAATCTTTATCCTTAGACCATGAGATCATGTTAATTGCTAACACCGGAAGAGTATCTTGATAACATAAAACGTCACACCGTAACAGGGTGACTATAAAGATGGGTTCAGTGCTACGAAGGTGTTATGTTGAGGCTCATGGATCAAGAGTGGAATTTGTCAATCCAGATGACGGATAGATATACTCTAGGCCCTCTCAGTGATATCACATTAGGATAGCTTGCAAGCAAGTGATGTGATCACTAGAATGTTATATCACGAGAACGAGAAAAGAGTGCATGTCGGTAACGAGATCAAACTAGGGATGGAGATACCGATGATCGAATCTCGGACATGTAATATATCGAGAGACAAAGGGATTTAGTTACAAGCGTTAAAGGTTCTCACAATCACAGGAGTCATCGTTGAATGTGTAGGAGTCAGTACGGATCTCCAGGTCCCGCTGCTGATTATTGATTGGAGAAGGGTCTCGATCGTGTCTGCATTATTCGCGAACCATAGGGTGGCACACTTAAGAGTTGCCAGACATCATTTTGGAGCACATATGTTTCAGACGAAAGAATTGCAAAGCGCAGGAATTGTTTCAATAGAAACCGGAAATTGTTTCGGGTGAAATTGCAGAAGGTGGTTCTGCATGTGATATTGAAATATTGCAAGGGGCTATATGTGAATGTTTGTTAATTAAAGTAATTCACAAAATTCTGAATAAATTTAATAAAAGGGTTTTATTAAATGAGAGAGCATTAAATTTGGAGAAACTTAATGCATTTAAAGTGGAGACTTTAAAAGGGAATGTGAAGAGGCATTTTAATGTGGAGGAGTTACCACCACATGAATGGGGGAGGTGAGGGGTCACCCCCCCATGCGCCGGCCATGGAGAGAGGGGGCACCCCCCTCCTCCTATAAAAGGCCACCCATTCCCTCCTTCATCCTCACACCTCCTTGTGAAGGATCTCTCTCCCCCTCTAGAATTATTCCCCCATGGTCTCGGATTAGCGAGATACATGTTCCCGGTGGCATTTCGTCTGGAAGGAGTTGCTGCTTCCGCTGGATCGCTGGAGCGAGGAGGTGGAGGTTGTTCGGTGGCTTGAACGTGTGTGCGAGTGCGGATGCGCTGCTGAGTTGCGGCGCTCGGACTTCCTCACGATCTTGAGATCGGCAAGTGTACGACTACATCAACCACGAGTTTCTACTCGTTAACAAAGCTCGTTGTCTACGAGGGTAAGTTCTCTATGGATGTATGTCCACCCGTTTGCTTTGTACCTAGTAGATAGATCTTGGTGTGTAGTTCACACCGTAGGAAATTTTTTGTTTTCTATGTTGCGGACCCAACAAGCTTCATATGTTTTGGGCATAGAAATTTACCGAGATAGGACAAATGGGGTTCTAGGATTGTCGCAGAAGGCATACCTAGAGAAGGTTCTAAAGAAATACAATATGCATGCATGCAATACCACACCTGCTCCTATAGTCAAGGACGACAGTTTTGGGAAATTTCAATGTCCCAAGAGTCAATATGAGATCGATCAAAATGAAGCGGTACCATATGCTTTGGCCGTTGGAAGCTTACAGTATGCACAAGCGTGCACTCGCCCTAACTTAGCTTTTATCACCGAGGTACTCGGCAGATATCAAGAGAATCCAGGCATACAACACTAGAAGATGGTAAAGAAAGCTTTGTGTTATACGCAAGGCACAAAAGACCTCATACTAACATATAGAAGGTCCGATTCCCTAGAAATAAGAGGGTATTCAGACGCTTATTTTGCGGGAGAAAGAGACGATCGAAAGTCCACGACGGAATACGTCTTCACTCTTGCAGGAGGGGCTATTTCGTGGAGAAGATCCAAACAGTAGTTGTATCATCCACCATGTATGCAAAATTTATAGCATGTTATGAGGCAACAGGGCAGGCGATGTGGTTTTTAGAAATTTATACCCGACTTGAAAGTGGTAGATTGGATTAGCAAACCACTAAAGATGTATTGTCACAACGAGCCCGCAGTATTTTATGCTCACACCAACAAGTCGAGTAATGCTTCCAAACCAATAGAAGATAAAGTATTATGTTGTGAGAGATAAGATCCAGGATCACACTATAAGACTCGAGCATATAAGGATAAAGGATATGCTTGCGGATCTGCTAACGAAAGGCTTACCACCTAATGTGTTCAAGGAGCAGTTAGCCGGCATTGGTTTAAGGGAAGCCTATGATTCCTGGATCAAAGAGGCCCAAAAGAAACAGAATTTGTTTCAAAACAAGAGGTATATTGTAGCTGTCTGATTCTATCGGCAATTGAGCTGTGACAATGAAACATGCTCTATGTACCGAACCGTGATGAAATGAGTAAAGTGGAAAGTATAAAGGAAAGTCGAGATCAAGGGGGAGAATGTTAGATTGACCTCTCCCGTTCGATCCCAACGGATGGAACGAGCCCTTCGACTCGCGCCCTGATCGGGGGCGTCCAACCGAACAAGGTTGGTGGGGCCCCTATGGCAACGCTATAAAGAGAAGGTGGGGGTCGGGGCACATGTAACGAGGTTCGTCCGCCGCCGCTCCCCCCACTGACATCCCTTCTGTTCTAGGGTTACCGCTAGCTATGGGAAGACTCACCACCGCCGCCACCTTACCCACGCTCACGCCGCCGTCCCTCTGCCATGGCCAACACCTCTGGCTCATTGAGCCAAAATGAAGGTACACTCCCTCTATCTCCCATCTCTCTCTCAGGTCGCTACAGCTAGATCACAAAGTGTTCTGCCGATTACATCTAGACTAGTAGATCCTACAATGGGGACTAACAAATCTACCATGCCATCATCGTCCTCACCACCAAGACTTCATCCCGAGATTCCAGGAATCAACTCTCCATCTCGCCAGAATACCCATGCAAAGTGCTTGATTTGCAGGCAGCATGGAAACCTATTACCATAACAACCTCGGCCTTTCTCTTTGAGATCGAGGATGTCGGGCAATGTACTTATACACCATCTCAAGCAACACTGCACTTTACAACTACAGAAGATGTGTTCCTTGATGCCTCCTATTTCCAACATGCTTTACACGTCCAACTACTCATAACATGTCTCAGATCACGAACTGTTCCCCTAGAGACTGGGATACCAAGGATGACTATGAGGAGTAAGCTAGAAAACTACATAGATAACGGAGTGATCTTTTATAATAGAGCAAACGGTCAGTTTTTAAGAAGGCCACTAGTCGGTGGGAACACATATGAACCTAATGAAGCACTCAAATGTAGCCACCTGAGAAAACCAAGATGCACATGCACCCACCGTCGCATCATTCAGAACTGTCTAACCGAAGTTTTAATGAGCTTGACGTAGGATTATAAACAAGATGATTCATGGACAATTCAATGCTTGGGTGCATTCCTGCATGACGCATGTGGGAAATCATGTTATAGTAGCCAAGGAGAAGCGGGGGGCATCAGGAACATCCCGCTCCGAAGGAGCTTCAGGGTGCCGAGGCAGCTGATTTCCTGAGGCTGCGCGGCACCCAACCTGCGTCTCTCTCTGCTAAGAGGGATGGAGTGTCATGGCGCGAGTCTCCTTCACGAGCCTTTTAAGTTAGTTCAGCTTATAGGACCTTGTTCCAGGGTCCAGAGCTACCATGGACATCCCACTTGTGGAAGTCACCCCTTCCCCTTAGCCTAAGGATCTTATATGGCAGCTGCTACGGGATCGTCTTTCTTTAGGGATAGAGGTGTCGAAACAGAATGGACCTGGAAACGGGATGTGCCTATTATGTGGGACGCTAGAGACCTTCTCTCACCAAATGTTCGTGTGCCCTTCTTCTTGGTTTCTATGGAGCTTTATCTGGAAAGCGCTTGGGCCTGCCTAATAGGCCCAAGAGCTCGGTGAGTTCCGGGAAACAGAGGCGAACCATGCTAGAAGCTTGGAAGGAGGCACCACCTCTCTTTGCTTCTGTTTTCGGCCCTTACCTAGACGCTATGAAACATTTGTAATAAGATGGTGATAGGGAGGATCTTTCCGCGATGGTCGTCTGACTCTGTTTTTGCTTTTCTACCTTACCTTCAGCAGTGGTACCCGCTATGTAAGCAGTGGGACCAGGAGCACTTGGACGCCATCCTTAAGGCTTTGAAAGCGGTGGCGCGGCGCTTTGTGGTCTCTGACCTCCTCACTTCCGAGGATCATGACTAGAGGGCCCCCTCTCGTACCTCCTTCGCTTTTGGTATTGTTTTGGGCATTGTTGTGCTGCTGCCCCAGCGGACCTGTACCATTTTTCCTTTTCTTTGAAACTCTGATGACGGTGGTATTGTTGGAAATTTATTCTGATGTTGCTATATTTATAAAGCGGGGCAGAAGCCTGTTTCGAGGAGGTAATGAGTAGACCGAATTGATAATTTTTTGCTGGTTTGATTTGATTTCTCTTTCCCTCGCGGGACTGAGGGGAGAACCAGGGAGGCAGGGTGACTATGACCTGCCTGCCCTTTTGTAAAAATATGGTAGCCAAAAAGAAACAGACAAATACAAGAAGATTATACCCGATAGACCATTGCACAGCCATCTGCTCAATGCCTAGTATCCGGTTAGTCACACCCTCCTCGAGGTATCGGGTCATGTCCACTTAGTCCGGGACCTCGCTGCTCACCACCACCACCTAGTGCATCAGTTTTGCTCCTCCATGAACGCCACATCGTGCGGACCTCAAGGGCACGTATAGTCTGGCGTGTCTAGCCAAGGCACCATGTCGACCGTGTAGAAGGCGGTGCATGGAAATGACATGAGTTTGATGGATCGTCTCATTTGGCTCGATGGAACATTAAATCCACTGGACATGGGTTAGCCTGCCCGCTACGTCCGGTGTGTGTGCTTAACTGCAATGTATCGTAAAAATTAACAAGCAAGCTAGCTGAAACCTTGCAGGAATTGGTCCAGCCCATGGCCGTCACTAACCGGTGTGCACGCATGTTCCTGTTTCTTACCACGATGTTATCCCCACAACGGAGCACCTTGTTACCCTAGGTACCCCAGAAATGATTTCTTCCCTTCAGACCCTTTATCAGCATTTCACTCTAGTGCCTATCATGCATATGGTGGCCAGAGACGGCAAGAGATCGATGCATTTCTACATGCCTCAGATTGTGTCTCTCCTTTGCGACACATAGAGATGCTATAGATGAGGGTTGTACTCCCAGTGTCCCAGATGCCTCGTATTTCCAGCATTCCACAAGCACAAATCTAAATCGGTACGTAGCAGTAGTTTATGCATTGTCACTTCTCTCCCATCCTCCCATGTTTTGACCTTGTTTGTCTTTCTTTTTTGGCTTGAGCTAGCAAAGATAAGTATGATGCTAGCTATACGAGGAAGATTGGGAAACAAATGGCTATGTGCTGAGCGGGGCCAGCGTGAAAACATTCTTGTGAAGAGTGTCTTTTATAAATGTGGGTATGCTAGGATCAGAAAGTTGGTGAAATTATCTAGTATTTTAATAATCGTATGTTACTCAACAATGGTTGCGCCCAGTTAAAAACGTTATGGATATATATCTCTGGAGGGATATGGATAGCTGAAACAAGATTGTGCCCAGTTAAAAACGTTATGTACTTTAGAACGTGTGACAACATGTCGCGGATCACATAACCAGCAAGAGTAAGTCATACTATAAATGCGTAGACACAAATGTGCACTTTCATGTTCTCTTAAAAGCTAGCGATGCGCTACGGCCCGCTTGATGTAATTTCACACCATACACTTCCGAATATAGGAGTACTTCAGAAATGCACATCATCATGTTCAGTTGCAATTTGTAGTCAAAAACATAGTCAGCCTGGATCCAGATCAAAACGGGGTGTACGTAGATAGTCTACACCAGTTAGACCAACAAAGTGATGTGTTTATTTGAACAAATGGCGTTCTGCCATTTAAACTACTAGCTGACATGTGTTAAAGAGTCAACATTTGTCATGCTTTGACCAAGTACTTTTAAGTTTATTTTCCTTCTTAGTTTTGTGATTGTCGTACACACCTTTTCTGATTTTTTCTAGGTTTTCTTATTTACCGCATATATGCCTTGTTTCCTTCAGAACCTTGATTTGCTTTGGCATCTCGTGTGTCTTCTTTATATGGTGGCCAAAGGTGGAAAGAGAGGCCTCATTGGCAACACATATAGATGTTCTAGGGGAAGGATGTATTTCCAGATGCCTCACGTTTCCAAGGTTCTGCGAGGAAGAGTCTAAATCATCGTAGTAGCTTTAGACTTTGTCATCTCTCCCTCCTCCTTCTCCTCCCATGCCCGAATTCCAATTGTTTTTCTCTTTGGGCTTCTAGGTTAGTAAGGAGAGCTATCCAAGATATGTATGATGCTAGATATAGGAGAATATTGCACGAATATTGGGTACGTACTGAGCTAGGACAGTGTGGAAACATGCATTCACGGCTATCTCTTTTGTAAATAAGATGGGATAATCTTAGAGATGGATGGTTGTTGTGTACATTAACTAATCATTTGGATCCCACTTGATCACTGTATCTTCTAGTACAAAATATTCTCAGACGGTGATACAACTCATCAATGGGTGCCACACGATATAACTTATGACGACTTAATGGGTGTAGGCACGCAAGGGTAGCCGACATCTTGTGCCGGTAGCCAAGACGGCCAGTGCAAGGGCATCAAAAGGGACGGGTATCCATAGTCATGTCCGGCAGAGTAGACGAGTTCGCCGAACTTCATTAAAAATCTCGATGTCATCATCATAATGTGACTACTTTGTCCTCGGTAGATCGATTGTGCACCTACGGCTGTAAAGTGGTATCGGAGTCGGGTTGGAGGTGTTGTTGTTGATCTAGAGGAGGAAGGGAAGAATGAAGGATTTGTGCCGGTGATCTATCGCCCGTGGTATGGAAGTTGTTTGTGCAGAAAAAGATTTGTCGATCAGATTTGTCTGTGAATCTTGGTAACGGTAGCCATAAGGGACCTGGAAGCAGGAGCAAATTTCGGTATAGACTTCGAGAGCAATTGGAAGCAGCACATGTCCAGATGGCAGCGTGTAGCAGCACTTTTTTGTCCGTGGGATCGATCTCAATTGATCGAGCGAAAACGGCGTGGTGCACGATGCGGCTGGGCAAGCTATGGCGTATGCATGTGCCATGGCAGATCGAATCGGAATGATACAGTGGCGGGTGAAATTTTAGGTGGGAAGGGCTTTCAAATGTTAAAAAAAGTTAGATGCATAGTATATTCGCTAATAATGTTATATAATTATAAACATAATCATCAATACCAGGCATGTCTCTAGGATTTGGGGTCCCGATGTGACTTACAAAATGGGGCCTAATTTTTTTATTCAGATTGAATAACTAAAACAAAATCATATGTCTACTTAATTTAATGTGTTATTTCGTACAATGTTCAAAAATATATAAGTATTCATTGCAAAAGAGCTTCTACCAAAAAATATCATTTGTCTGGTATTTTGTGAAGAGTTAAATACAGTCACAGTCCCTGTACTTGTCGGGTTGGCCTAATTTGGTCCTCGTATTTGGAATCTGCTGAATTTTATCCGTGTACTTGTGAATTGAGCTTGATTTAGTCCTATTCAACGTTTGCCGTCGAATCTGTGCCAACACGGACGACACGTAGACTGAAATCTTGCAAGAACAACCTCTAGCATCTAAGAAAATTGCAAAAAGCAAACGGACGTTAGACACCGACCCTTTTTTCTTTTTTCTTTATGTTCCTCTTTTTCTTCTTTTTTCCTTAATTCCGTCATTTCCTAATCTTGCTCGTCTCCCCCATCCCCATCATTCCTCCCTCCTCCGGCCGGAGCTTGGTGAGGTTTCTTAGCTCCCTATAGCTCGCACGCCGCCCCTCCCCTCTACTTCAGCTCGCATGGCAGCGCCCCTACCCTGCAGCCCGGCTGGCGGCGCACTGATGGTCTGCGAGCGATGTGCGAGGCCGCGCACCTGTTCACCCGCATGAGCACGCCTGATAGAGACAAGAGGGGCGCATCTCCGTCGCTTGCAGAGAAACCCCGCGTGCCAGGAGGTGCGGCCGCCTTTGTTGTGCGTACATATTTTTCCGAGCACCGCCCCCGCCATTGCTCCGACGAGCAATTATCGCCGGAGTAAGCTCCTCCATCGAAAGAGGACTACCCTATATGTCCCACGGAGAAAAGACTCATCTCGTCCGTTCGCGACTCCATGAGGAACAAGACCAACGGAGCAAGTCGTGTAATGTCCATCTCCTATTTTTTAAGCCATAGCCCCAATTATGGTCTTTTTTGCAATTTTTCGGATGTGGTGGGATGTTCTTGCAAGATTATAGTCCTAGTGTCATTGGCGTCAACTCAAATTCGACGGCGAAGATTGAATTGGACTAAATCGAGCCCGATTTACAAGTAGAAGGATAAAATTCGGCAAATTCTGAGCACGTGGACTAAATCGAAACAACACGACAAGTACAGGGACTATTGGTGTATTTAACTCTTTTGTGAACGTGATTGCCGTGGGGGACTCATTGGGCGAATGTGTAAGCTGCAGCCTAGGACTAGCAAGGACCAGGAACAATGCGCCGTTTAGTTCAGACAATCAGATATTTGAGATGTTGACCTGTGAAAAAGGAAATCAGAAGGTTACCTACTATCAGTGGTCATTAATTGGAAAAGTCGGAGAGAGATATGTAATAGAAGCAGGTTACGAACTAGCAATGGTGATTATTAGGACGGGAGGAGGTTTGTCTTCGTAATATGTGTCCCGGCTGCTATGTTCTCGACGATGTGATTCGTTCTCTCGATTCGCTAGCAAGGTCGATCCGACTGTTCAGTTGCTTTTACCTGGAATACTGTTGTGGTACTCTTTCCGATGTCGATTGATTACTCTCATGGTTGCACGCATGTGCGTGGTCTTGGCACTGCGGCTGAAATTAAAATTATGGAAGAACCCTCGTAGGTATTTACGGATTGTGGTATGGTATCTGTCCGTTTTGTGTTGCCTTCAGAAAAGTACAAGATTATGTCTTGAAAGAAAAAAGTGTTTAAAAAACTCAAATATTAGCTAGTTTTTAAGACATAAATTTATATAATCGCTGGAGACAGCTTATCTATCTCTGCCATGTACTATTTTCTACTATGAATATATAATGGTGTTGATTGTCAAAAAATGCAAAACTCGAAGAGAGATATGTAGTAGCAGCAGGTTACACCCGCAAAAAAAAAGCAACAGGTTACGTACTAGTAGCGGTGATTATTATGATGAGAGATGATGACTTCGAGAAAAAGGAAATTAGCCCGCTGATGGATCTGCTGCGCTGTTGCAGTAATGCTACATGGAGCCATGCCCGTTGATGTCCGATGGATCTATCGGGAAGGAGCCAAGAAGCCAGGAACGGCTAGACGCCTAGACGGATCGATCGTGAAGAGCCACAGACGTGAACAGGAGATAGCGGAATGACTGATCCAGGGCGTCCATCGCGGATTACCTGGTACACGAGCATAGAAAAGAGAACTGGGCTCAATGTATTTGGGGGCTCCTGGAAATCAGGAACTATCGGTCGAGCTGATCAAACATGCCTAACGACGGGACTGTCAAATACAATGAAAATACAACCATATTCAGGTATAAATGAAACCTAGAAACATACCGGTACGTTGAAAGCCTTTCTTAGTTTTACCAAGGACATCCAAATATCCTTCACTCAAGGGAAGCACAACGATAAGTGACTGTGCCAGCCATTGTACATAGTTGGCGCAACATGGTCTTGAAATTTTTATGTGTATTTATTTTATATTTTACAAGTTTGTATGAAAATCTAGCTCATAAATTCACAATGTACACGGTACAAAATTGCATGATTTCAGAAAAATATACCTTCTCCCCTTTGTTGTTGTTGCTGTCCTGTTGTGTTGCTTGCACGAGTTGCAACATTTACCAGCCAACGACATAGCGATTGCTGCGTTTTGATGCCCTATGTTGTTGCGCCCATGTGCCCCTGCTTGCAGGCTGCGGCCTAGAGCTGTCCCGTGCACCCACCTGTGCCGGGAGCACCGTCGACCATCAGCAGAGGATCTACCTTCTGTCTGCTGCCGAGATAGGGTTCCTGGATTCTGTCCGCCATTGCTACTCGATCCAGGAGAAGCTGAGTCGAATCTAATCATGGGACTGCCGAATGCGGGAGGACAACGTCCAGGGGATCTGCTCCGAACACACGACAGTCACAACCCAGAAGACCCAAACATGCCCACTATTTGCATCATACGGCTAACTATGCCCTTCTCTTTTGCTGCCTTGTTCTAACTTTACAAAAAGGATCAAAAGTGGCAAACACAGCAATGCGAGACGGGGAGGCCTACGTGCATATGTCTCTTTGGTAAAATCCTACGTAGGGTTGCCCTTTACCTTGCCCTACAGGATCGTGCTCTAGTGGTCCATTGTCAAGACCATGACGCACTGATCATAGGAGAACTCATTGCCTCAGATATGACTTCTTCACTTCTGGTCGTTCACCTGCTTTGTCATCTCTTTTTTTTTCGAAAAGGGGATCTATGCCCCGGCCTCTGCATCAAGTGATGCACACAGCCCTTTTATTACTTTATTTGAAATGTATCATAGTCTTACACTCATGGATCAGATAGGATCGATACATATATCAACCATCTAAAAATAATAAACAACAAGAAGCTATCTATCCGATAGTCTACTAGTGTGCCGCCACCCAGTGGCCTGGAAATAGAAGTGCTGAGCAACCGTCAGCAACCGGTTGCATCCAGTATCCATCGGCTCCCGCTGATCCACCGGGAGTAAGAAAGACCATAGTTGGATCCAATGCGTCGCCAATCGAATAACCTACAAAAAATTAGTGCCCGTTTTTTTGTTAAAGACAATGTTATTTCTGGACGTCCATATAGACCAACACAAAGCAGATACTCCAATGCGCAATCTAGCTTTGTTGTTCTTATCAACCCCATTCAGCCAATTTCCAAACATATTTGTAATATTGGATGGTGGCGGTATATTATAAGCAAAGTAAATAATTCTCCAAATAATACGAGCAAAAGGACATGAAATAAATAAATGTTCTATAGACTCCACCGAATAGCAAAAACAACATTTCTGACATCCATTCCATTTGCGCTTAGCCAAGTTGTCTTTAGTTAACAACACTTTGTTCTTAAGGAACCACATGAATATTTTGATTTTTAGAGGAACTTTTAGCTTCCACAAGTACTTATGTAAGAATCTTGTATGACTGTTCATTTGGTCTAAATACATCGACTTGACAGTAAACATTCATGTGGTAGTTAATTTCCAAACAAAATGATCATGGTGATCTGTAAGATGAACCATCATTAGACGTTGGCATAAATGTAACCATCTTGTCCATTTATTACCAGTCAAAGTTCTCCTAAAAGCAATATTAAGAGATGTCTGAGAAAGGACGTTATAGACTAGGACGTTTTTCCTTTGAACAATATTATATAACGAGGGATATTGTTGTGCTAATGATGTATGACCCAACCAAATATCCTCCCAAAAGCGAACATTTTCACCATTTCCTATTTTAAGAAAGCCATTAGCAAAGAACATTTCCTTCACTCGCATAAGGCCTTTCCAAAAGGAAGAATCTGTAGGTTTTCCTTCCACTTGAGATAAAGTTTTATGATGGAGGTATTTGTTATGTAATAATTGTTGCCACATTCCATCCTCTGTTAGTAGTTTAAAAAGCCATTTGCTAAGTAAACACTTATTCTTGATCTCAAGAACTTCGATGCCGAGCCCCCCTGATCTTTTGGGCGACACACAATATTCCACTTTGACAGCCTATACTTCTTCTTAGTATCAGTACTTTGCCAAAAAAATCTGGACCTAAAAAAATCTAGGCGTTTTCTAACACCCTTAGGTATTTCTAAGAAGGATAGCATAAACATCGGTAGGCTTGTCAAAACCGAGTTAATCAGAACCAGTCGATCCCCATAAGGTAGCATTTTCCCTTGCTAGCACCCTAGCTTGGATATAAAACGGCTTTCCACGGGATTCCATTCTGAATTCTTTAATTTTCTATAATGGATAGGTACTCCAAGATACCGAAAAGGAAGAGAACCAGCCTCGCAGCCAAAAATCCGCCTATACTCCGATTCCCTCTCTTTAGCTTTACCAAAAAAGAAGATTTCACTCTTGCGGAAATTAATTTTTAAGCCAGACAACTGTTCAAATGTGGAGAGAATTAGCTTCATATTAACAGCCTTTTCTAAATCATGCTCCAAAAGAAGTATGGTATCATCCGCATATTGAAGAATAGAAACCCCACCATCCACCAAATGTGGTATAAGGCTTCCAACTTGGCCATCATCTTTTGCATGAGCAATGATAATGGCAAGCATGTCAGCAACAATGTTAAAAAGAATTGGAGACAAAGGATCCCCTTGCCTCAAACCTTTTCTTGTTTGGAAATAATGGCCAATATCATCATTAACCCTTATTCCCATACTACCGCCTTGCACAAATTGTTTGATCCATTCGCACCATTGTGGATCAAAACCCTTCATGCGTAGCACTTGTTGCAAGAAAGGCCATTTCACCTTATCATATGCCTTTTCAAAATCAATTTTAAAAATCACACCATCCAGTTTCTTTCGATGTAATTCATGGATAGTCTCGTGCAGAACAACAACCCCTTCAAGGATATGTCGTCCTGGCATAAATGCAGTTTGAGTAGGTCTAATCACCTTATAAGACAACTCAGTAATGCAATTAGTAGCTACTTTTGTGAATATTTTGAAACTAACATTTAGTAAACAAATCGGTCTGTACTGATGTATTTGGACAGCATTTTCTTTTTTTGGAAGTAATGTGATCACCCCAAAGTTCAATTTAAAAAGAGGCAATTCTCCTTATTTCAACTGATCGAAAAGGGCCATTAAATCTATTTTGATAACATCCCAAAAAGTCTGATAAAACTCAGCAGGTAACCCATCTGGTCCAAGAGCTTTATTATGTTCCATCTGAGAGATAGCCTTAAAAACTTCCTTCTCAGTGAAATCAGCAGTAAGAATAGCATTTTCTTCCGCTGTAAGTTGAGGAATTTCATTTGTCCGTTCTTCAATTAGAGTAAAATTATTATGTTCCGGTTCACCAAAAAGTTTTTTTATAATATTCAGTAATATAGACCTTCAAATTGTTCTCTCCAACAATGGTTCCTTCATCCTGTTCTAATTAGAAAATCTTTTTTTCCTATGCTTTCCATTAGCAATTAAGTGAAAGTATTTAGTATTATTTCCACCTTCTTGAACATGTTTTACCTTAGCACGTTGGGCCCATTTGATCTCTTCATCGCGCCTAAGTTTATTAATACGATCATTCGCATCTTTAAGTTTGTCTTTCGAAACCAGTCAATGGACACAATTCAGCCTTAATGTCCAAATCATCAATAATGGACAATAAGCGATCTTTTTCCTTTTTATATTTACCACTCAAATTCTTCGCCCATCCTCTCAAAAAACGGTGTAAGTGCCTAATTTTATTTTGTCATATTTGAATAGGAATCTCACCCATAGATATTGATTCCCATTCTTTTTTAATCATCTCAAAGAAACCATCTTGGAGCAACCAAGACAATTCAAAAGAAAATTTAGCCTTGTTTCCTAAATGAGCTTGATGACCAGAGTCAATTAGTAACGGTGTATGGTCGGATCCAGAACGTGACAACGCTCTCACTGACACTAACAGGAATTTATGTTCCCATTCGACACTAGCTAGAATACGATCCAACTTTTCATAAGTTGGATTTTCTCTTCTATTAGCCCAAGTAAATTGTCTACCAGAAAGAACAATTTCTCTCAAATCCAAATTCTCGATGATCGCATTAAACATAAAAGGCCACCGAGGATTAAAATTATTATTACTTTTTTCTTCTCTTTTGCGCAAGATATTAAAATCACCTCCTAACAACATTGGTAGTGATTCTGTCTCGCACATCCGAACAAGCTCGGATAAAAAGAAGGGCTTATGTACATCTTGTGCGGCACCATACACCGGCAAAAAGATCCATTCAAAGCCATCATGTTTAGATCGCATGTGTAGTTTAACACAAAAATCCCCAGTCTCAACATTCTTGACTTGTAGAGTTTCTGAGTTAATGCCTACCAAAATTCCGCCAGACCTCCCATGTGGAGGTAAACAGAACCACATGAAATTCCTACCCGCCGCGATATGTTTTAAGAAAGGCATCGTAAAATTTGATCTACCCGTTTCTAACAACGCAATAAAATCTAAGCGGTGCTCTCTAATCGCCTCATTAACAAATAAATGTTTAGCGGGATCTCCAAAACCGTCACTATTCCAAGTCATACCTTTTAGTCCAGCCATTAAGTCCTATTTGATTTAAATCTAACCCGTGTACTTCTACGCACGTGTCTTATCATAAGACTTACGTCGACGCGGACGTGATACTTTTGCCCACTGAACATCAAGTTCAGGAATGTGTTCACTAACAGGGCTATGCTCATCCACCAAATCTTCACATAGGTTGGATGCATGAGATACTAAAAAATTGTGTTCAGCATTCATGTGCTCAATTTTTTTAAGCAAAGTTAAAGATCTGTTCATATCTGTATCCAAAATCAACTTAGCCGCCACACACTTTTCCACATTATTCTTTCCCATAGAAACACCCACTCTATCTGCTTTATGGATAATTTCATTTTTAGAAAACGAAGATACGGAAAATTTATTAATAGGCTTCGTACCTTGGCCATGTAGATTGTCACGACGTTGAGCGAGTAACATAGCCCACTCAAGTTGTGTAGCATCGTCATTTGATTGCACTTGAATCCGTGCACTAGATCGGAGGCCCATTGGTGGTTGCACTCCACCAAACTTGATGATCTCTGCCTCAGTTGGACCGCTCTTCTTGGTTCTATCAGCAGCATTCTTCGCGCCTGAGCTCGTACCTGAGCTAGGCATCATCAACCCAGCTGGGGTAGAGGGCGCGGTCGTAGGTGATGAGCGTGTGGGTGTCCTCCCAGCCATCTCAGCGCTGGACACCAGTGGCAGTAGCTGAACGACTGGCGCTTCAGCCCTCGTTGATGGAGGCGGCTCAAGCACCCCTTCTGGACCCTTGCTCCTCATCACACCATTGCTTGTGGTAGAGAAAACATTAGATGGTAGCTGCTGTTGCACACTAGTAGCCATGTCCAACTGCACCCTAGTGACACCTTCCGCCACAACAGTTGAAATTAGATTAGGAAAAGCTTCCTTATGCCATGTACATACTGCTGGGGCGGAACAAAACTTATGATATGGTGATGCATATGAGTTATACGTATCATTTGGTATATGAGTAGCTGTGCTAGGAGTTGACACAAGCAACGCAGGATCAGAACTATCACCATCAGGATGAGCCGATTGAGAGCTAGAATATGTAGAAAATAAACCAAAAATAATTTTCGGTTCAGTGCAAGCATGTTGCTGCGACGGGACTGACCCATCATGTTGCATCTCAGTGCTGCCGTCACCCCCCTAGCATCATTCCTAGCCCCAATAATAGGGTCATTTCCAAAATTATTCCTCTCAGCATTTGAATTGTCACCATTATTATCATCTCCATTGTTTGCGGCATCATCCATCACTATATCCTGTAGAATTGGTGGCAATGGAGTTCGTTCCACCTGAAAACGGAGTTCATAAAAAGCTCCTTTTATCAAAATATCCATCCTCTCAGGCACTAGTGTGTGATCAAGACAAGCAACATGGACACGCAGAACATTATTCCTACATGTATACTCCATATCAATGTCCACTGTTTTACCAAACAAAGTCCCAATTGCCCATAAAGCTAAATAGTCATCAAGAGCCTCTGAGGGTAAATCATGGACTCTTATCCACACATTATCTATCGTCCAGGCAGGCTGCACCGCTAATTTCCAGAAATCAAAAGTCATAGTGCAAGTACTATTGGGAATTCTGAAAGTACCAAAATGCTGGGCGGTGAGTAGATCCTTTTTGCTAGGGAAGATCACCTGGTAAACATTACCTTCAACTTCCCTCACATTCCATTGATACTGATCATCTGGCACCACCCACTGCAGCTGCGATATGATTTCAGGGATTGTCATAACACCTCCCTGAATAGTGACCCTAGCCATGCGAGTGTTTTCCATAGTCGGCCGAATACCCCCCGTCATAGGTGCCTCAAAGAACATCAGCTGCTCGCGAGCAAAACCATACATCACCATAGTAGGCTTAGGCGCAAGCAACATAGGGCAAGCATTAGAAGAATGAGCGGGAGACCGACAAATGTCACACAAAGGGGTATTGCAATCATTTAAATGGTGCCCAGGTTGATCACAGCGAAAGCATTTAGGACCCTTGTGCTTCTTAGCTTTTGCATTTTGCCCACCATCAGAAGAAGCATCCCCATTAGCTTCTCTAAAATCATTATTTCGGACTAGCAGAGGTTGCACAATATTCCTGGTCGTCACGTTGGCAGCAGCTCCCTACGCATCAGGCTGGCGTGGAGGTGCTGCAGGCTGCCGCGGCATCTCGGTTGTCTGCCTTGGCGGCACGGCAGGTTGCCGTTGAGGCACCGCAGTCTGCCTCGGCAGTGCAACAGTTTGTGGTGGGACAGGGGCCTGCTGCGAACTAGATGTCGCCCCCGCCGACGCCTTCATGGCTCCCACCTGCTCTGCAAACTGCTTCGCAATGGCAGCCGCGACATTCTTGACAAATTGCTCTTGCATTGAAGAAAGATCGGTGCTTTGGACACCATAGTTTGTCCTTCCTCCCGATCCACGACCACCATTGCCAGCACGGTAATAACCGGAATTATTTCTATTGTCATACCTTCGAGGGTTTCTTCCCCCACCTCCGTTCATCCATCTTTGGTTCCCTCTTTGGTAGCTGGCGCCTCCATTGAAACGTCCCCTGCCCCTATCGAAACCAGCACCAGCACTGAAACCACCTCGGCCCCCATCGAAGCCCTGATTCTCAGTACCATTGAAATTTCCATGGAAACCATCTGCGGCATCGTCAGCAGCGGTGCCACTCGGCCCTCCCTGGAAGAAATTCCGGTTGGAGTTAAAGTCCCAGCATCCATCGCCACGACCACCTCCAGCCCCGCCCCGGCCCCTGCCAGGGTTGTTCCCTCCTCCGGTGTTCGCCATCGCAGCCGTAGGAGCGTGATCGCCAGATACGACCACCACCGCCTTTCCAGTATTTTTCCAGAGATGACTTAGGAGGCGGCGCATGCCACCAGCCGTATGTCTTGAGGGTTTCGGGATTTGGGCTCCGTGCCTCTGGCCCACAGCAACATTGCCATGACTCAGGGTCGAACAAGCCAGATTCAATTTAGAGCCCACATGGCCCGTTGAATCAGCTTGAGAGAAAGGAACAGGACTCACCGTCCGTTCAAAATTCGAAAAAACTACCTTAGGCAATGGCAGAGAGTGCACAGAATTCCATCGCCGATGAGGTTGTGCACTTCTAGTTGTCGCAGTGAATCGTCTCCTCCGCTGTACCATGATCCATTCCTTGGCGTCAAAGTTTTCGAGGACGAACGTCGACGGAGGCAGCACTGTTAGGGCAATAGATCTCTTGTATTACCAGAGGGCCAAAGGCCAGAATATATAGTACATGTATAGGTGCAAATATACAGAAAACCCCCTAACATATGGGGAAACTACAATACACATATATACTCTAACACCCCCCCTCAAACTCATGGTGGATCCAGAACACTGAGTTTGGAGAATAAGAAATCATGTTGAACGCGGGTTTGTGCCTTTGTAAAGAAATCTGCCAACTGCAAGTCTGAAGGCACATAATGGAGCGCAACAACCTGATCCTGCACCTGAGCACGTGTATAAAAAGCATCAACACCAATATGCTTGGTCAGCTCATGCTTGGCCGGATCACGTGCAATACTGATAGCACCTGTACTGTCTGACAAAAGTGGAGTGGGTGTCGTAACAGAGACCCCAAAATCTGCAAGTAACCACCGTAACCAGGTCACCTCAGCAGTCACCAAAGCCATAGCCCGCAACTCAGCCTCAACACTCGAAAGGGAGACCGCTACCTGTTTCTTCGTCTTCCAAGCAACAAGCGAACCACCAAGAAACACACAGTAAGCAGAAAGTGAATGACGATCTGTAGGATCATTCGCCCACGTAGCATCCAAGTAGCACTGGAGCTGGAGAGAGCTAGAACGAGGGAAGAAAAGACGGCGAGTAATCGTTCCACGAAGATAACGAAGGACACGGAGGAGATGACCGTAGTGAACAGTGGTAGGAGCTGAGACAAACTGACTCAGAATATGAATAGGATAAGAGATATCAGGACGGGTGACAGCAAGATAAACAAGACTCCCAACGAGATGGTGATAACGAGTGGGATCAGGAAGAGGATCACCATCCGTCGGACGAAGCTTAACATGAAGCTCCATAGGAGTCTCAACGGTGCACTCATCCGCAAGAGCAGCCCGAGCAAGAAGATCCTGAATATACTTTTCCTGAGAGATAGAAAACCCATCAGAAGTGGAGGAAACCTCAATCCCAAGAAAATAGCAAAGAGGACCAAGATCAGTCATAAGAAACTAATCACGAAGACGAGCCTTGACAAAGGCAATATACTCAGGATCATCACCAGTAATGATCATATCATCAACATAGAGAAGGAGAAGAGTGCGTCCTCGAGGTGAAGTGTGAACAAAAAGCGCTAGATCATGAGAACTAGGAGAGAAACCAGCAGCAGTCACCACAGAGGCAAAGCGCTCAAACCAGGCACGAGGGGCCTGTTTCAGGCCATAAAGGGAACGTCGAAGACGACAAACCATCCCATCAGGAACAGAATACCCAGGAAGAGGCTGCATGTAAACCTCCTCACTCAACTTGCCATTAAGAAAATCATTCTGAACATCAAGCTGGGACACAGACCAGCGTCGGACAGAAGCAACAGCAAGAAGAGTACGCACAGTGGTCATATGGGCCACAGGAGCAAAGGTCTCATCATAGTCACGACCATGTTCCTGCTGAAAACCACGAGCCACAAGACGCGCTTTATAGCGCTCAAGAGATCCATCTGAGCGGGTCTTAATTTTATAGACCCACTTACACGTGATAGGACGAACACCGGAAGGAGGAGAGACAAGATCCCAGGTGCCAGTGCGCTCAAGCGCAGCGATCTCCTCATCCATGGCAAGCTGCCATTCAGGATGACACGCGGCATCCCGATAAGAAGTCGGCTCGGAGACTACAGAGAGACCATACTAACTAGGGGAGTAACGGTCTAGAGCACCACGCTGACGAACAGGCCGTGAGGAAGGAAGCTCATCCGCAGAAGATGACTCATCAGAAGAGGAGGAAGAAGGAGTCGCGGAGGAAGGATCCGAAGCCGGAGACCGAGGAGGACTAGGGGAACTAGACGGAGGAGAGGAGGTCGCCGAAGAAGAAGGAGGCGCAGTAGAAGGAGGTGGAGTAGGTGGAATAGAAGGGACAGCGGAAGGTGTATCAGGAAAAAGAAGAAAAGAGAGATCATCCGTTGGGTAAGTACCAGAGGTGGGGCGAGGATAGAAAGGACGCGTATCATCGAACGTAAGATCACGAGAGATGCGCATACGACGACCAACGGGGTCCCAACAGCGATAGCCCTTATGCTCATCACTATAGCCAAGAAAAACACACTCAACAGACTGAGCGGTTAGTTTGGTGCGTTCACGAGGATAGAGAAGGACATAGCAAACACAACCAAATAAACGAAGAGTCGAGTAGTCTGGACAGGAGCCAGAGAGACGCTCGAGAGGAATGCCACCCTGAAGAGCAGCTGAAGGCTGGATATTAATGAGGTGAGTCGACATAGCGACAGCCTCAGCCCAGAAATGCGGCGGAAGAGAGGAAGCAATCATCATAGCGCGGGTAGTCTCAAGAATATGACGATGCTTACGCTCGGCGACACCATTTTGAGCATGGGCGCCGGGACACGAGAACTGAGCAAGGGTGACCTGCTCAGCAAGGATGCCACGCAGGTGCTGAGAGATATACTCTCCTGCAGAATCAGCACGAAACACACGAATAGGCGTGGAATACTGAGTACGAACCATGGCCACAAAACGCTGATAAATAGCAAGCACGTCGCTATGAGAGCGCATAAAAAATAACCAGGTGTACCGTGAAAAATCATCAATAAACAAAATATAGTATCGGTGGCCCCCTTTTGAAGCAAAGGGAGCAGGACCCCACACATATGAATGAACTAAATCAAAAGGTCGCTGAGATACAGACACACTAGTAGGATAGGGAAGCTGAATCTGTTTACCTAACCTACAACCCTGACACAAATGTAACGACGACACATCAACTGAGACACGCCCCAGAAGATCACGACGAACTAAGGATGATAGACGGGAGCCACAAAGATAACCCAGCCGATGATGCCACTGCTGAAACGAGCCAGTGACAGAAGCAGCAATCGCAGGAGAAGTGGCAGAAGAAGTGTCAGCGGAAGGAACGCGAAGTCAGTCTAACTCCCAGAGCCCCGAAGACTCAATGCTGCGAGGGCCAGCTCCAACCAGAGCCTGTGTGCGACGGTCCTGAACAGCACAAGAATCAGCATCAAGAATGACACGACAACCAGAATCAGCGAGCTGACTAGCAGAGAAAAGGTTCATCTTAAGGCTAGGAACATGAGAAACATCAGGAACAGAGAAGGAGGAAGTAGAGAGGGTGCTTCGACTAGAAACAGAAAGAGAGGTACCATCAGCCGTAATAACACGGACAGGAGAAAGAGCAGAAAGAATAGAAGACGCAGAAGTCATATGAAAAGAAGCTCCAGAATCCAGATACCACAGGGATGACGTACCTGACTGTGTAGAAGATGATGGTCGCGCGGTGCCAGAAGAACTAGGCACAGAACCAGCAGTACCCGACAAGGAGGAGCCTGTAGCAGCGAGCAGACTATGAAGACCACGAATAATATCCTGATCAGACAGAGCACCAGTATGAGGTCCAGAAGCACCAGTAGGAGGTCCAGAGGCAACAGCAGAAGATCCTGAAGAACCAGACTGACGACGAGCAAAATACTGCTGACGTAAGCATGGATCCCTCGTCCAGCAACCAGAGATATCGTGGCCAGGCTTGCCACAGTGGGCACAGGGAGGACGAGAACCACGAGGCTGCTGAGAGTGACTCTGACCCTGGGCCGGTGGAGCAGAGAGTAACGGCGGCGCGAGAGACCGCGACGAAGCCGGTGACACGGGGGGACCACGAGCAGTAAGAACAGAAGGAACCTCAAGAAGACCAGCACCACGAAGACGAGTCTCGTCAGCACGAAGCTCAGCCAGTACCTCAGAGAGCGGAACACGACCACGGGAAAGCAGCTGGGCACGGCGTGGCTCAAACTCCTTGCGGAGCCGTGACAAGAACTCAAAGACGCGCTGAAACTCCAGATCCGCGCGCACAATCAGACAACAGGGACAGGTGTTACACACCGCTGTACGAAGAGAGTCAAGCTGACGCCAAATAGCAGCACTCTGAGTATAGAAATCATCAATAGTAGAATCACCCTGCTTAAGCTCATCCTCCTGACGAATCACAGACAGATAAAGAGCATCTCCAGATGGCTGATAGCGCTGACGAAGAAAAGCCCACTGAGCAGCAGCAGTGGGAAGGCCCATGAACTCAGCAGCATACTGAGGCAGAACACTGGAAGTGAGAACAGCAGCAGCACGAGAATCCTCATCAATCCACTGAGTGTATTCAGCCAGATCCAGCCGGTAGGTCGTAGTAGCAGTAGAATGTGCCTAGACACGTCGCTCATAATCAGCCCGAGCAGAATCATCAGCACTCTGGGCTGCATCCTTGACAACCTGAGTAGCATCGGGGGCAAGGACAACGGGCGTCGGTGCAAGAGGCACAGGAGGCACAATGGGGCGCGGTGGACAGAAGACCTCACCGGAAAGCACACCCCAAAGGCGAAGACCGCGCATATGGACGCGCATGAAGGCAGCGAAATCAGGATAATTCGCGCCATAAAAAATCACCGGGCAGCGAGGAATCGCAACATAGCCCGACGAGGAAGACATTTTTTTTTCAAACTAGATCGAATCGAATCTGGGAGGCTGCAGGGCGACGGGCCGACTGAGGCAAGGAGGCGGCGGCCGGGGCAGCGGGCGGACCGGGGGCGGATCCGGTCGGCGGCGACGGCGGCGGGCGGCCGGTGGCGACGACGGACGGGGGCGGTGGTGGCCGCCGGCGTCGGTGGCATCCGGCGGCGGCGGGGGCGGCGGCGGCGTCCGGCGACGGCGGATCCGGGGTGGCGGGGGATCCGGGGTGGCGGGGGCGGGCGGCCGGGTCGGTGGCGGTGACGGGCGGCGGCGAGATCCGAGGCGGGCGGCGGCGGCGAGGGGCCGGGGCAGGCGGCGGCGGTGTCGACGACGGCGACGGCGGCGAGAGAAGAGAGAGAGAAAAAAAGGCCTTACAGCTCTGATACCATGTTAGGGCAATAGATCTCTTGTATTACCAGAGGGCCAAAGGCCAGAATATATAGTACATGTACAGGTGCAAATATACAGAAAGCTCCCTAACATATGGGGAAACTACAATACACATATATACTCGAACAAGCACCACCGTCGTATTCCTCCTACCTTGACCTGCATGCACAAGATTTGGACATCGATCATGTACCTGTATCCCCACACTTGGCAGATCATCTTGCAGATCATTGGCCAATTGCCGCTGCCTTCTCTTCTTCTCCTCTTTCCGCCGAATCGCCGCCGTAGACTCAGCACTCAGAGAACAACGCGTCTCAATCGGAATCTTACACAGATAAGACATAGATCGTATTGTTGCCTCTGGTGATGCGCACGACGGAGTCGGAGAAAGGGGCTCCTCCTCGTCGGATTCATGGTCGAGCGGCCAGAATCGCCCACCGGATCGCCACAACGGCTCTCCTTTTTTTCGGAGCTAGCCATCTTCCTCGTCTTGTGTCTTCTGCATATGGGGGCCAAATCTGGCAAGTGATGCCTTGTTTGCGACACCTAGATACACTATAGAACAGGGGTGCACTTCCTGATGCCTCACATTTACAATGTTCCGCAAGCACACATGCAAATCGCTGTTGTTTATATCATTGTCATCTATACCTATTCCTCCCATCCCTTGTTTCGACTTCATTCTTCATTTAAATCTCATACGTGTGTTACAACTCATCAATCCTCCACCCTTCGACAAAATCTGTTGATGGATATATATCCGCAGAAGGATAAGTTGAATTGAACATACTTTCAGAACGTATGGTAGTGTAGAGACCACGACTAATTAAGACATGGGCTCTGGAGTAGGTAATGTATTTGCATAATGTCTTAAATGATAGTGGACGCCTAGAACTTGATGTAGTCACACGTAATAGTGTTTTGACTCGCAGGTGCAAATGAACATATTACGAAAAATATATAAAAACAAAGTTCAAAATGTGAAACAATTCGGACATTTTATGATTGTACACAAGGTATCGGGAAAAAAACATTTTATGTGACTTGTGTAAAAAGACAAAAATAATGTCCAAGAATAATCTTGTTGGAGCATCCGAATTTGTCTTTTTACACGGGTCGCAAAAAAAGTTCGTTTTCCACTAATACTTCCGTGGGAACACAAAATGTCGGGATGTATATGCAAATATTTTTTCTAATTTTTTTATATGTTGAAATATGTTTTCGAACAATTGGTTCATTTGCACCATGAGCCGAATTGGATTTCCGCACACTTTTTGATTTAAAGTATAGACGTTGATCTGATAGGAAGTCTAGGATCATCTATTAGTACCTTGCAGATGGTAAAAGGCCGCTTTGACCTTCTTAACTGCAATGATATTAATGCATCTCATTACTTCATGTTAATTTAATGGATAGAACCAGTATTACGGCAAGAAACCTTTTCATTTTCATTGTGATGCAAAGTACCCCCTCCATCGGAAAAGGAACATCATAGATTATCTAGATTTGCGTCGTTAAAACCCATCTAGATATAAATGAGTTTACACATTTCCGCAAGTAAGATCGCAAATGCCCTGCAAGATCTGGCTATCCTGCGGACATTATGTATGGTTTGTACTCATGGTCCCATGCCCCCTAGCATAAATAGGGCACATGAAAATATCATAGAACACTAGAACATGGTGGCGCGCATTGCCGCGCCCGTCAATTTGATGTTAGAATAATAGGAACAGTTGGGCATATAAGGTGGACATGAAAGTTAAAATAAAATCTAAGTTGTTTTAAATCTAGGACAACATACCCATCTATATATCTATATATTCGTAATTGATGGGAATATATAGATTGATCGATCTTGTCTTGGAAGGCACACATATCAGTCTCGTTCAATTCTTTCATTATTCTCTAGCTTCTTCGGATCCCTGTTATTTGATTTTCTTAAAGTCAGTCTTGAATAATGAGTGCTTTCATAAGTACAATACACATTGTGCGGGTTGTACATTGATCACTGCTTATATAGATGCATATTACTCACCGCAAGTATATAGGAAGGCACATTTCTTGATCTGCAGCTGTCGTCGGAATCATTAGTAGTAAAGTGATTGTTAGCATCAACTAGGAGGCATGGTTAAATAAATGTACTCACACAGCACAGGCGAATGGGTTTACCTGCATTGAATGATTTATAGCAGCTTCCCATTTCAGCATTAACCGATACTCTGTACAGTAAGGAATTGTGATAGCCTACTAACATGTGAGGACATGTTTGCTAAGTTTTAAGGCTTAGGAGTATAAACTTCCAGTTTCTTAAAAAATACAAAAGGTTTTAACATACGCAAGAAAAAAAAACATACTTATTTGTAGTTTATTAACTTTTGATAACATAGGGTAAAAAAATCAATGAAATAGAGGAGTTTTTTTTAGGGCAATAGAAGAGATTGCTAATGCCATACAATCATGAATTGTGAGTTTTATGAAACTTTCATGAATTGTGAGTGGTCGTTTCTCTAAATGACAGCTTGGAGCAGTGACAATGGAGAATGAGTACTGTCCGGGCCTAGCATGGATGCTAACTCAGGACAGGGATTATGTGTGCGGGGATTAAAGGCAGAGTAAGCAATAGAACGAACAGAGATGGAAGAGGCGGATGAATCAACGGTAGAGCAGAAACTGTCCAATTCCTCTACTCACACCATTTTCATCAAATTTTGGGGGGGAAAAAGCAGCAGAAAAAACCCAACAGTAATTGGTTGAAATAGGAGTAGTGTAATGAGCCCAAAATTAACCCTACACAACCAATCTCCAATCCAGCGACTTGGAGGACCTGCGTCAGGTAAGGAGAAGAAAACATAGCATCAGTAGAAAGGAATCCTAAGTTCGATGGAGAAAGAAATGGGGAAGAGGAGAGATTAGGAAGGAGGGAAAATTGGCAGCGATGGGGAAGATGGAGCGGCCACATGAGCGACAAGCATGGCTACCACAGACAGAGACGCGAGGGAAGATACAACACGTGTGGATGTGTAGTAAAGGATGAGTAGGCAACAGGATGAAAACTGATCTGCACTATCGTCACCGACGAGTGCCGTAGCTCAATTGCCATAATGTCTTCTAGCAACAGCAATTTATCTCTTCCGCGACCGGCGAGAGCACTCCAATGGACCAGGAGAAGCTTCGTTGCCTAGCGTCGCCTGGGCTTGTTCGGTCACCGCTAGGATTTAGTGGATATTCCGTGGCCCAATCAACCACAGCAGGCCGATTATCTCGACAGAGTAGATTCCCTAGGGATATCCAGACCAATGCGGTGCTGAGGGAGATCAAATGGTGAAAAATAGAAGCAAAAGAGGTCCAATGGTCCGAAATGAATAGGATGTGAGATGCCTCGTGTTTGCCTCAGTTATAATATCCCTAATTGGCAAATGCAAGAATTGCATTCTTTCCTATTTTTCTTGATAAAGGGCCGCTTTATTATTTTAATAATTCAAGCTTTACATGATTACATCCTTCCTCTACATAACTAGGATGCACATAGCAAAAAGCCAAGCACAAAAAGGGAAAATGTGAGATACAAGTATCTGGAAAAAACCGCAAATGTTTAAGGTGATTGAGGGCCAATCCGTAGGTCACGTTGCCATCCATGTTGGATAAAATTATCCCTCTTCATGTCTTCCATATTCGTAAATAGGTCACGATTCTCCACATGTTATATGGACAACCATAAACAAAGTGTACACTAGTAGATGACCTACATAAGAGATAAATTTTTATTGTTAAAAACCTTATAATTTTTACAAAGTCAAAGCGACCCAATAAAAGCAACCATTCAAACCATACTAAGAATTCTAAGCATGTAATCTATCTAATCTAGCCAGTTTTCAAAATTATTAGCAACACTGCACGGTGGATACAATCCAAAAGTTACTTAGATGACTGACCATATAGAATGAGTGAATTTGCATTGGAATACACATCTTATACTTACATGCCAATTCATTTTAAAAAGGTTATCTTCGGTAAGAGTGACTCCTCGACAAAGGTACGCAACAGTTTTTTTTTAATTTTGAGAGGTGTCTTCATGTTCTATATCTTCTTGTTATTATCAGTTGGCATGGCTGGACCAAATCTCTATACGAAGAATTCACACAGAATTTGCCACTCTCATATAGGTTCCAGCGAAACACATATGCCCCTTGAGACAATTGCACCATTGCCAAACATTGTAACGGAGCTTTCCACGATGCATATAGACCCACCATTTTCTTAGCAACCTCATCTGTCCTCGGCATATGGTGGCCAAAGGTGGCAAGGGAAGCCTCATGTGCAAAACCTCGAGACCCTCTCGAGGAGGCATGTATTTTCACATGCCTCACATTTCCAAAGCAAGATGCATATAAATCATAATCTCTTCTTGCATAATCAATTATCTCTATTTGTCCCATGTCTAGACTCTGTTCTCTATTTCTTTGTTGGGTTGTTGGTTTATAAGGAGAAAGAGCTAAGATAGGTATGATGCTTCCTACATGAGGAATGTTGCGCAACACATGGGTATTTATTGAGCTCGGATGGTGTTTGAATATACATTTGCACCATGTATTTTATGAGTGTGGATATGTTTGGAGATAAGAGGTTGGTGGGTACATTAGTAAATCTTTTATATCCCAGTTCACTATTATCTTATAGTAGAAAATATATCTCACATCTGTGTTATAACTCATCATTGGTCGCTCTTCTGATAAAAGCAAAGGAGATAAAATTATCTCGGGAAGAATATAGGTAAGGACGAGAACCAAAGTTATGCCTTGCTAGAACTTGTTGTTGTAGCAAGCATAGACATCACAAAAATGATTGAATAAGTCATAGATTATACACTCTATGCAATAAAATGTGTGCGTGAATGTTGTCTTGAATGATAGTCACCCTTATATCTTAACATAATTTCGCAACATGTGTTTCTTTGTTGCGGAATACTTCATAGATGCACATCACAAGCTGCGGTTACAACATACGATTAAAAGTGTAGCTACATAGTCTCCAGTACAACATAGCCCTCAATAAGAGTTAAATCCCGAACAGGTAGCTGGTGTTGGGTTGCCAATCGGCGACGGGAGGATGAGGTCCTCTTCAGAATATCTTGCAAACTGCTATGATTTTCGTGCATCTGTGGAACAAGTAGATTTAGTGGAATGTTTCCTGACTATTCGGAACACTAATCACTCAGTATGGTAATCCGAGTGAAACATGACCTAATCTAGTGGGTTTTTTTAGGGAGAATCTAGCGGGGTTAATGTCATCCATGAGATGATTTTATAGATCAGAATCCGGTGAAAGCCTCTCCCTTGACTACATTTCAGAAGAGTTAACCGTTCTAAAGCACTTATGTATCCACCTGTCTAAAAGTGGGATCAAGGATCTGCCGCAGCCAGTCGGTCAACCCCCTCCGGCGGAAGAGGCAGCCACCACCACCATACCAGGGCCAGAGCGCTCCACATCCTCAAACTGCGTGGTGAAGCCCGGGAGCGTCATCAACGTCGGAAGAGGGAGAGAGAAGCGTGCGAACTGCGTCCCAACCGAGCCCATCTGGGCCTAGATTCTTTTCCAACCTGGGCCAAATACCCAATTTGGGCTTTTGTTGGGCTCCCACCTGAGGCATCTAATCGACACCGAGGGGAACTGCTCCTCTTCCTCGACTTGATCAACCTCTGGCGGCCGCCCACCTGTCTCCCACGCTCCCGCCCACTCGCTGGCATCTGCCACAGTCGCAGCGCCGAAAGCAAGACATTCCCGCCATCTAAAATCCACCTGATGCCGCAGGCCGCCGGACCAGTGTTGCACAAGATTGAGTTCGATAGGAACGACGACGCGTCTAATTCCGGAAGCCCTGGGATCGGTTGCGGTGGCGCTGCACAATAGCTGACCAGTATAGCTGCAGAGGCGCAGCCGCGCAGAGGAGCAGCGAGCAGTTTGTCAAAATTCAACACAGACTACACGGTAAGAAAAAATAATATTGACGTGTTGTGCTTCAGAACTACAGGCTTCAGTTATAATTTCTGTTGTTTTAATTACCTTGAATTTAGAAATTGGAAGTGACAATTTTTTACCTTGAATTCCAAATAAGAATAAGAAGTGATCTGTTGGTGCTAATCAATAAATCTTGCATTTTTTAAAAATCCTATCTTGAATTCAAAATCAGAAGTGATCAGATCAGTTCATTGGAGGTAAGAAAGAAGAAGTGCTTCACTCTAAAATTTTGCTTTGAACAATTTGTAGTTTGGTTCTTACTATTGTGAACCTACATATATAATATACTGATGTGCTATAATTTTTTTACTTCGAAGATCCAATATGAAAATCCTGCCTACTAGATGATGCACCGTTGGTCCCATCCAAACCCAGCACAGACTCGTCATAGGACAACTTGCTACTACAGGTATGACTTTTTCCCTTCTAGTCCTTTACTTATTTTGCCATCCCATGTGTCTGATGCATATGATGGCCAAATCCCGCAAGCGAGGCATCGTTTGCAAAACATAGATAAGATCTAGAAGAGGGATGTATTTCCAGATGCCTCACATTTTCAATGTTCTGGAAGCACACATCCAAATCGTTGTAGTTTATGTCATTGTCATCTATCTTTGTTCCTCCAATCCCTTGATTCGACTCTGTTTGTGTTTGTTTGTGGGATTCTAGGTTCTCGAGGAGTAGATAACATAGGTATCCTTCTAGGTATATATATAGGAGGAAGATTGTGTAGTTCCTGGATCTATAGTGAGCCAAACCAACGTGAAAACATTCATTTCCACTTGTCATGTATAAGTGTGTCCTTACAGGCGGGAGTTTGGTGGGTGCATTAGCTAATATTTTGAATCCAAGTTGATCATCATATCTATCAGAATTTCAGAAAAAGATAATCTCATATCAGAAAAAGATAATCTCATATATATATCATCATATCCATGTGTTTTCTGTTGGAATTTGGTGAGTTTCGGGTTGTTGGCCCATTAGACAAATTCTGAAATTCTCTTTGACCCATTTGTGTATGACAGCATATGGTTGTACTAGTGGTGCCAAAGTTTAGTCCCACATTGCTAGTTGAGTAAGAGTTACACCTCCTTATATACTAGGTTGTTCCACCACTCACTAAGGTGTGAGAATAAGAGTAGCTCTCCCGCACTCCTCCTCCGACACCGCCCGCCTCGCCTCGTCACGACGCGCGCGCTGCGTGTTGCGGGAATCTCGCCGAGCCGAGCTTCATATGGTATGCACTATAAGAGATGGCGCGCGAGAGAAATTTTATGGTTTAAAAACCTAAACTGCTATAGCGCCACTCTTGGTAAACCTGAAGGAGATCTTTCTGCTGAGCAGGAAGCGGCCTTTAAGAAAGATGATACCATGTTTATGGCGGCTCTGTTCAGTATTCTTGGGGACAAAATTGTTGACCCATACATGTCATTTGATAATGGCAAAGACACGTGGGATACGCTTGAGGCCAAGTTTGGGGTCTCGGAGGCTGGCACTGAGTTGTATGTCATGGAGCAATTCTATGACTACAAGATGGTTGATGAGCACTCCGTCGTTGAGCAAGCTTATGAGATACAATCACTTGCTAAAGAACTCGAGCAGTTCAAGTGTACCTTACCGGACAAGTTTGTGGCCAGAGGCATTATTGCCAAGCTTCATCCCATGTGGAGGAGTTTTGCTACTTCTCTGAAACATAAGAGACAAGAGTTTTCTGTTACGGAACTCATTGGGTCCCTTCATGTGGAAGAGCAAAGGACACACGTGCTCAAGGTTTTGAGGGAGCTTCTAGTGCCAATTTGGTACAGAAGAAAAACTTCCAATCCCACAAGTTTAAGAATAAGAACAAATCTGATGGCAAAGGGAAGTTTGATGGCAAGAATAACACCACTCACTCAACCAACTTTAAGATGAAAAATGATAAGAAGAAAGGCTCTTGCCACGTTTGCGGTGATCCTGATCATTGGGCTCCTAGCTACCCTAATCGCTTTGACAAGCGGCAACATGGGAACAACGGCAAGACCGCTAATGTTGTTATTAGCAATACTGAGATGAAGGATGCTGAGTACGGTATTTTACCTACTATCCTTTCAGTATGTCATTCTCCTGAATGGTGGATTAACACGAGTGCTAATACACATGTATGTTCTGATATTTCCATGTTCTCTTATTAGGTCGCAAGGACTTCCTCCGTGCTGATAGGAAATGGCTCACGTGCTTCTGTTCATGGTGTTCGTTTACTTCGGGGAAGACCGTACAGCTGAAGAATGTGCAGCACGTTTCCTCCATCAATAAGAATCTCGTAAGCGGATCGCTTCTATGTCGAGATGGTTTTAAGTTGGTGTTTGAGTCTAATAAAGTTATAATTTCTAAGTATATACAATTTGTTGGAAAGGGTTATGAGTGCAGAGGTCTGTTCCACTTATCTTTGTTAAACTCATGTACTAAAGTTATTAATCATGTTTGCAATGATAATGAGTCCAATATTTGGCATTCACGACTTTATCATATTAACTTTGGTTGCATGACACGGCTAGCCAATATGAGTTTAATTCCGAAGTTTACGACTATCAAAGGTTCTAAGTGCCAAGTTTGTGTGCAACCAAAGCAACCCTGCAAGTCTTATACGGCTGCGGAACCGAGAAACTTAGCACCACTAGAACTTATACATTCAGATCTTTGTGAGATGAATGGTGTGTTGACATGAGGTGGAAAAAGATACTTTACGATGATTATTGATGACTCCACTAGATACTACTATGTTTATCTTCTAAAATCTATAGATGAAGCTTTGAATTACTTCAAAAACTATAAACCTGAAGCAGAAAACCAACTTGATCTTAAAATCAAGCGGCCAAGGTCGGATCATGGTGGAGAGTACTTTTCAAATGAATTTGATCTATTTTGTATGGAACATGGTATTATCCATGAGAGGACGCCTCCCTACTCACCCTAGTCAAATGGGGTGGCCAAAAGAAAGAACCGCACTCTAACTGATTTGGTTAACGCCATGTTAGATACATCGGGTCTTTCCAAGGAATGGGGGGGGAGGCACTAATGACCGCGTGTCATGTCCTAAACCGTGTTCCCGTAAAGGATAAAACCATGACTCCATTTGAGGAATGGGAGAAGAAAAGGATTAAACTCTCTTACTTACGAACTTGGGGATGTTTGGCGAAAGTCAATATTCCAATACCCAAGAAGCGAAAGCTTGGACCAAAAACCGTGGATTGTGTTTTTCTGGGATATGCTTTTCATGGCATTGGCTATAGATTTCTGATAGTAAGATCTGAGGTATCCGACATGCATGTTGGTATGATGATGGAGTCGAATTATGCTACTTTCTTTGAGGACATCTTTCCCATGAAAGGTATGTCAAGCTCATCAACTCAGGAGATGACTAGTTTATCTAGTCAGGGATTTGTTATAATTCCTGAACCCACTATGCCAATAGAACACTATGATGATCCTGTGGAGGACGACAATGAAGCTCCTAAAAGGAGCAAGAGACAAAGGACTGCAAAGTCTTTTGGTGATGATTTCATTGTGTACCTTGTGGATGATACTCCTATTTCTATTTCAGAAGCCTATGCATCTCAAGATGTTGGCTACTGGAAAGAAGATGTCCGTAGTGAGATGGATTCCATCTTAGCTAATGGAACTTGGGAGGTCACTGATCGTCCCTATGGGTGCAAACCTGTAGGATGTAATTGGGTGTTCAAAAAAAAGCTTAGACCTGATGGTACTATTGAAAAGTACAAGGCACGTCTTGTGGCTAACGGTTATACCCAGAAAGAAGGTGAAGACTTTTTCGATACCTACTCACATGTAGCCAGATTAACCATTATTCGAGTACTACTATCCTTGGCTGCCTCACATGTTCGTCTCGTTCATCAAATGGACGTTAAGACAACTTTTCTAAATGGAGAGCTAGATGAGGAAATTTATATGGAGCAGCCTGATGGATTTGTAGTAGATGGTCAAGAAGGAAAGGTGTGTAAGTTAGTGAAGTCTTTATATGGTCTTAAGCAAGCTCCTAAGTAGTGGCACGAGAATTTTGAAAGAACTTTAACCGCTGAAGGCTTTATTGTAAAGGAAGATGATAAGTGTGTGTACTATCACCATGGTGCGGGCGAGGGAGTTATTATGTGTCTCTATGTCGATGACTGATGTGCTCGTTGTTCGACGTAGAGCTCATTGGGAACCCCAAGAGGAAGGTATGATGAGCACAGCAGCAAGTTTTCCCTCAGTTATGAAACCAAGGTTTAATCGAACCAGTAGGAGTAAGGAAACACCCCAAAGGTGTTACTAGCTGAGCTTTGGTAGGGCGCACTACCGGTGCTAGTAGCAACATGGAGACCTGCACAACATAACCACAAAACTTTGTCCCCAACTTGCGATGAGGTTGTCAATCTCACCGTGTTTTGCGGAAAACAAAGGATTAAACGTATCGAATGGAAAGAAGTAAAAGTTTGCAGAAAGTAAACACAAAGTAGTAAAACATTGTAGATTGTATGTAAAGAGAAAGGACCGGGATCCATAGTTCACTAGGGGTGGCTCTCCTTAGATAGATAACATGCTGGGTGAACAAATTATAGCGGGGCAATTGACAAACACCAAGAAAGCAATACATGCATATACTAATCATCTTGACTCCTTTGAGACTTGATTGGGCATTACAACATAATACATAGACCGCCATCCAACTGCATCTATGACTAATAATCCACCTTCAGGTTATCATCCGAACCCCCTCCAGTATTAAGTTGCAAGCAACAAATTATTGCTTTACGAACTGCGTGTAAAGTAAACAATATGATTGTTCTATGAACAAAGGATTGTTGTTTTCTCCCTAGTAGCAACAGCACATCTAGTACCTTAGAGATTTCTGTCACTTCCCTAGATTACCAGAGGCATGAACCCACTATCGAGCATAAATACTAACTCTTGGAGTTTCTAGCATCTACTTGGCCAAGATAGCTACTAACAACGGAAAGCATGCAAGATCACAAATAACAAAGACATGATAGAATCAATAATCAATCTGAAATAGCATCTCAATATCCATCGGATCCCCGCAAACACAACATGTATGAATTACAAATAGATGATCTTGATCATGAATAGAGCTCACAAGATCTAATAATGAAAGCACAAAGGAGGAGAACCAGCCATGTAGCTACTACATGGATCCGTAGTCCAAGGATGAACTACTCACGCATCACACCGGAGGCTTGCATGGTGATGAAGAAGGCCTCTAGGGTGAATTCCCCTCTCTGGCAGGGTGACCGGAAGAGCTTCAGATCCCTCCCGATCTAGGGATAGAGATGACGGTGGCTACAGACTCTTTCGTGGATTTTTGATCGGGTCCTTAGGGTTTTCGTCCTAAGGGCAATATATAGGCGGAAGGAGAGGCCGAGGGGGTGCCGGGAGCGGCCACACCACCCCCTGGCACGGGCCAGGCCTGGCCGCGCGGCCAGGTGGTGTGGTGGCTCCCTGGCCCTTCTCCGTCTCGTATTCTGGCACATGATCCCTTCCGGGAAAGTAGGCACTTTGGCTTTTGTCCCGTCCAATTCCGAGAATATTCATTTTCTGACTTTCCTGGAACCAAAAACAGCAGAAAACAGGCAGTTGGCACTATGGCTCTTGTTAATAGGTTAGTCCAAGAAATCATATGAAAAGTACTCCAAAGTTGGAACAAAACACAAGAAAGTGGATAAAACCAAGCATGGAACATCAAAAATTATAGATACATTTGCAATGTATCAATGACATATTGATATTCAGGACCAACCTCGTTGTTATTCAGGAGGTCAAAGAGTTCCTATCTCGCTGCTTTGAGATGAAGGACCTGGGAGTGGCTGATGTAATCTTAAACATCAAGCTACTGAAGGATGACAATAGTGGGATTACATTGCTTCAGTCCCACTATGTGGAAAAGATATTAATTCGCTTTGGGTATAGCGACTATAAGTCTTCTCCAACGCCTTATGATCCGAGTGTGCTACTTCGAAAGAATCGAAGGAATGGTAAAGATCAATTAAGATACACTCAAATTATTGGCTTGCTCATGTATTTAGCCAGCGCTACGAGGCCTGGCATCTCCTTTGTTGTAAGCAAAATGAGTCGATTTGTGTCAAATCCTAGAGATGATCATTGGCAGGCTCTTGAGAGAGTTTTGCGCTACTTGAAAGGCACTGCGAGTTATGTTATTCACTATACTGTGTATCCACGAGTACTTGAGGGGTATAGTGATTCAAACTGGATATATGATGCTGATGAGATTAAGGCCACAAGTGGTTATTTGTTTACACTTGGTGGTTGATACGTCCATTTTGCATCACTATTCTATGTCTTAATTCACTATTATTCATTGATATATTTCGTATTGACAGGTGATACTTATGTTATTTCACCTGTTTTTGCATGGTTCATGACTTTTGGAGCATGGACCGCTGCAGTCAGGATTCTGATGGAAAAGGTGCTGTTTGGAGGCAAAATTCGCGAAGATCAGAAAATCCGGGAAAATATACGGAAAATCCTATTTTTCAGAACACTCAGGATGCCAGAAGATGGAGTGGAGGTGGGCCATAGGGGGCCCACACCACCCCATGGCGCGGGCAGGCCTAGGCCGCGCCAGGGAGTGGTGTGGCCACCCTGGCCCACTCCAGCCTCTCCCCTCTGGCGTATATCATCCCCACGAAACCCTAAGACTCGAGGAGCAACCACAGAAAGATTCTGCCGCCTCTGCGAGGCGGAAAACACCGAGAGAGAAAGATCTCTCCGGCAGACAGATTTCTGCCGGGGGAATTCCTTCTCGGAGAGGGGAGATCGTCGCCATCAACACCACCATCAAGATGGACTTCATCGGGATCATCATCATCATCATCACCACCATCATCACCATCAGCACCCTCATCACCATCTCCATATTGCTGTAACAATTGCATTGAATCTTGCATAGTTCATAGGGGAAACTTTCCTGGTGTTGATTACTCTTTGTAGTTGATGCTATTGAGTGAACCATTGAATTATTGTTTATGTTCAGATTGTTATACATCATTATTTCATCTCTGATATTGATCCATATGATGTCTTGTGAGTAGTTCGTTTTGTTCTTGAGGACATGGGAGAAGTCTTATTGTTAGTAGTGGAGTTGCGTTGAGAAAGATTCAATAGATTGTTATTTAATTTGTGGTGTACTTCTTCTAGTGGTGTCATGTGAACGTCGACTACATGACACTTCACCTATATGGGCCTAGGGGAATGCATTGTGTATTTGGCTACTAATCGTAGGGGTTGCCGGAGTGAAAGAAACCTGAACCCCTGTTAGGAAACCATTGCACAAGGGACGTAAGGGTCTTAGAGTTTAAAGCTGTGGTTAGGTTTCTACCTTAATTACTTTCTTGCACTTACGGATGTTTGCACGGGGTATAATCACAAGTATGTATTAGTCTTGGATGGGGCGGTACATTAGCACAGGTTCACCCACACAACACTTAGCAAGCTAAAGAAGATTAATCGACTATATGAAGCGAAAGCACTTGACAGTCTTCCCATGTGTCCTCGAGAACGTTTGGTCATCTATAGAAATACAACCGGCTTGTCCTTTGCTGCATAAAGGATTGGGCCACTTGCTACATTCATTCCTACTGTATTTTGTTTACTCGTACTTTGTTTACTTGCTTTATCGAAAACCCCTAAAATCTGTTTGCTAAGTATTTGCAGAGAATTCCTGATCCATACCACTAGCCAGCACCTTCTGCTCCTCGTTGGGTTCGACACTCTTACTTATCGAAAATACTGCGATACACCCCCTATACTTGTGGGTCATCAAGACTATTTTCTAGCGCCGTTGCCGAGGAGTGAAGCGCTATTGGAGAGTGGAACTGGTAAAGGAAACTTCTACTGTGAGTATTGTTTACTTCTGCTAGTTGCTTTATTTTTGTTATGGATAATTCGCTGAGTTTCTTATTTGGTAATGCTACTACCACTGCTAAGGTAGTAGATAAGCCACCACCTGCTGAGAAAGATGTTTTCAAAATACCTACAAGAATTATTGATCGTGTTATGGATAATTACTATGTTGGGGATGGAACTATCCATCTCGGTGATCATTTACTCTTTATACACGAATTATGTGGGTTGTTCAAGTGTGCAGGTATTACTACAGATCAACTTAAGAAGAATTTATTCTCATTATCACTGAAAGGAAGAGCTGAGGAATGGTATAAGCTGCTGAAGAATGGTCAAGCTCTGGAATGGGAGGAAATAGTGCCTCTCTTTTATTCAAAGTTTTATCCTCCTAGTGAGATTCATAAAGATCGGAATCAAATATACAACTTTTGGCCTCTTGATGGAGAGAGTACAACTCAAGCTTGGGGGAGATTGAAGTTACTAATGCTCAAATGTCCCATTCATGAGCTCCCCAACAATATTATTATCAATAACTTTTATGCAAGGCTCCCTCTACATGATAAGGATTTATTGGATGCTTCTTGTGCTGGATCGTTCACTCGCAAAGAAGAAGAAGTTAAATGGGACCTTCTAGATCGTATTCAAGACAATGCTGAAGCTTGGGAGAATGACAAAGGTAGAAAGTCAGGTATAAATTATGATTATGAATGCATTAAATCTTTTATGGGAACTGACAACTTTCAAAATATTAAAAATGCTTATGGTCTAGACTCTCAAGCTATTGCTTCTTATTTTAAGGCCTTTGCTTCCTATATTGAAGTGCCTAAAAAGAAGTGGAATAAGTATCATGAACCTTATAAAGATATTGCTAAGAGTGTTCCTTCAAGAAATACTGAAGTTTATACTGCTAATCATGTTTTACCTAAACCTTATATTGAGAAAATGTCTTTCCCAGTTAAGGTAAAGGAACATTCTATGATGGCTAGTATGGTAGATGAAAGTATGAATAAGGCTATTGAACCTGATAAACAAATGGTTGATGAACCTATTGTAGCAAATGTGAAAGACTTTGTTGCTAAATATGAAAAAGAGGGACACACTGTTCTTTGTAAGGATACCTCTAATATTGTTTCACAAAGTAGTGTTATGAGAGCTAGTATTCCTGTGTTTTCTGTTAGAATAAGTGATCATTGCTATGATGACCCTTCTGATAGCTATATTGTTAAGTTTATGCATGATACTGAAAGTTATTACGAGAGAGGGAAAAGTGTTCTTATGTATCTCAATAATATCAAGTTTCCCCGTTTTATGTTGAAAGTTTTTATGTTGCACTTCTTTTGCCTTCTTATGCAAGTTGCCTTTGGTTTCAATAACTTGTTTGTTTACAAAATCCCCTTGCATAGGAAATGGGTTAGACTTAAATGTGTGTGTCCTTTTGCTTCTTAATGCTCTCTTTCGCTTCAATTCATATCCCTATGAGAGCTTCTTCAAAACTATCGTGCCCATCTTAATGGCTATAAAGAAAGAGCTTTATGGGAGACAACCCAATTTGTTTTTGCTTTCAGTTTGTTTTTGTTTCTTTGAGTCTTGGAAGTTATTACTTCGGTAATAACCGCTCCTTATCCATTTTGTTTGGTCTTTGTGTCAAGATCAACCTCTAATGAGATAGAAGTAAGATTTGGGGAAGTTGCTGTCCCGAAACAGATTTTTGTGCTTCACCGTAAAAATTCGTGAGAGACCTCTGTCTGTCGGATTGAGATGTAATTTTTTTTGCTTCTGCCCCAGGTTGTTATTTAACTTTCGTTAGTTTTGCACTTTTTGATTTGAGCAACAGAAGATTTTCGAAAAAATTGATCTTTACCTGCTGGTCTGTGTTGACAGATTTAGCCACTCTTGCATTTGCTTCTTTATTCGATTTCCTTTTTGAATTCTTTTTGGGTTTTCGGAAGGAGTTGCTACAGTATCTTATTTTTTGATGGTTTTCAGTTGAAGTTGGACTCAAAAGGTTCTATCACTTCACTTATACTAATGTTGCTAATAAGAACTGTTGTGTGAAAGAAATTTCCAGGAAGTGGAGATAATGGTGTAATAAGGAAGAGAAGGGTTTTATGACTCAAGTAATAAGTGTATGAAGATGAAGATATTGATGTTATTCAAGTGATGACTCCGGAAGGATCTACTAGATACCAAATTCAGAGACCTGCAGAGTCCGTATTCAAATAGGTAATAGTTCTGGTAAGAAAAGTTCCACGAAAGTACAATCCAACTATATTTTTGTAGTTTTCAGTCAATAAGGAAAGTTTTGAAGCGAAAAAGGAATAGAACCAGAGCCGGGGTGGCCCACACCACCCTATGGCGCGGGCCCACCCCTGGCCGCGCCACCAGGTGGTGAGGCCACCCAGGACTCCGCCTCCGACTCGTTTTCTCCCAGTACCTTCCTTTTGATATGAAACTTCGTAATATATAACCCCCCGGATCCCCCGAGGTCCGTATATCGTGTTTTTGTTTCGATCTGTTTCTGTCAGGACATACTCTTTGAGAGCTTAGAAGCATAATGGTGTCTGCTAAGGATAAAGGGAAGGAGCCCATGGAGGAAGACCCCAAGACCCCGGGAAGAAGGAGACCAGAATTGAAGGTGAAGAGGAGCAAGGCCAACACCCGCACACCGGCACCACCATTGCAAGCATTGGAGTGGTGGAAAATCCAGCCATTGGAGGGAAGCCTCCTCATCACCATTCAGATCCCTAGTCACTTCCTCCACGCACCAAGAATCCTTTCCATACCCTTATCCATGAGCGTCAATACCAGAATATGCCCAAGGGGAAATTACCCTCCTATTGCGATTTGCCTCGTTCTAGCCATGCAGGAAAAGAAGACTTCAAGGAGGAAGAGTGGGGAAAGAATAGAAAGAGCTGGAATTCTCAACACGACATGATCATGAGTCGCATTGAGCAAAACTCACAGCTGATTCGTAATCTCACCTTCGAGATTGAGGACTTTGGGAAACTGATCAAAGAGCTCATCGAGAGGATACCACCACCACCAAAGGAGTAATTCGTCATCAGGTTTGGCATCCCCTTGGTTTGTTCCAAGCTTGGGGGAGTGCCGCGGTATCATATCACTATCTTCTATCTTTTTACCTTATTAGTAGAGTCATATCATGAATAGAGGAGTTATTTTATAGTATGGTTTGCATTATGGAAGTGTCCCCTCTCTCGTTAGATATGTATCCCTTGGTGTGAGTTGCCGTTATGGATTATTAATGAGAAGTTCTATCATCCACTCTTTTGCATAGCTTATATTAGTTTTCAATTCGTGATTATATGATTGATCTTGTTGTTTGTATTGGTAGCACTTTGGGATCATTGAGTTAATTTAGTTGGTTTTGGCAAACCTGGTTCGGTCAGTAGCAACACTATTTTTGAGAGTTGAAAGAAAAAGATAGCAGTACTCTAAAGAAAAATAATTTCATCATCTTTCTTTCTTGATTTGCTCATAAGTCTAGTATTCTCTAGTTAAGATCTTTTGTGCTTCCAAGGAAGATTGCATGTTTGTCTTTATCATTTGTATGTTTGTTTGTTTCCTTCAACTCTTGTACTTGCTACCCAGCCTTGCTAGCCAAAAACCTGTACTGAGAGGGAATTCTTCTCGTGCATCCACCTCCTTTAAACCAAAACCTTTGCCATTTGTGTCCACCATACCTACCTAGTAGCATTATTGCTATTCCAAGTAAATTCCTGTTTTGTCTACCTCCCAAATTAAACTTGTTATGCAAAAATTATTGATTAAAGCTCTCACGAACTTGATGGCACACTTTACTTTCTTGCACTTAATAAACCTGAACCATTGTGAACTCTCCATGAAAGTTATATGTTTGCAAATTATAGGCTGGGGATTAGCAGAACCGTGCTGTCACGGGGAATGCTTTCAACACTTGTAAATAAATACCCAGTTGATACCTTGCTCTTTTGTTTGCGGATGTCGTTGGTGTGAAATAAAAGGGGAGCTTGTAAGTCCATGGAGTTATGTATGTGTGTTAGAGAAACGCCTGGGCCGCTGGTCTAATCCATGCTGACATGGTGGAAACCTGCAGCGTAACCATAATGATATCTATGAAGCATTCTTCTTATAAAAAAAGAGAGAGATAGCTATTGAGAAAAAGAAAAAGAAAAAAAAAGATACTATGAAAAGAGGAAAGATAGAAAAAAGCACCATTTTCCCATGGTAAATAAGAAGATTGTTGAAATACTCATTGTCTGCTTGCCTTGTCATTTTGATATGGGGATTCTTCCGTATCATCGGGCAAGGGGTACCTCGTTGGCGGTTCTCAATGATACGCACATGCTTACGATGACAAGAACTTACCGGTAACTAAAGTTGAGTAGCATGAGGAGCGGCCCTTGTACTCAAGGGACTTGGGATTTTCAGTTTATAGTCTGTCAAGCATATCACTCAGATTGGACCTCACTTTCACCTTAATCACCTAAAGATGCCTATGATAGGGGCAATGAGAGCTGAAAGCTAGTAAGTATCATAATTTTTGGGAGCTCTTTATGAGACTTGCAATCCCTGCTTCCCTCTTTGAAGGGCCCTTTCTTTTACATTGTAGTTGAGTCAGTAAACCTATTCCCTTCTATCTCAACAAGTATTTTGAGTTGATGTGTTTCATTCATTCATATGATGATTTATTCAATCATGTTTCTTATGTTCCTTGTTTTGCACATTGCTCTTATCTTGATGTTTACTACTTTGAAAGCTATCATTGAAAAACCAGTTATTTGTGAACTCCAGCAAATTATCAACAATTCTTCGACCAAGAGCTAAGTTTGCCATTACCAATTATGATTCACTCTATGTATCTTTATATTGTTTCCTTTACTTATTGCAAGTTTAGTTATATAATAGTGAGTTGTCTTCTATTATGATCTATGCTTTTGATGAATGTGAAGCTTCTTGTCTGTATTCTTTTATCGACTCTTCACTCCATAAACCTGAGGTCATGTTTATTGAGCTCAGTTTCGCTTGGGGACAAGCGAAGTCTAAGCTTGGGGGGAGTTGATGTGTCCATTTTGCATCACTATTCTATGTCTTAATTCACTATTATTCATTGATATATTTCGTATTGAGTGGTGATACTTATGTTATTTCACCTGTTTTTGCATGGTTCATGACTTTTGGAGCATGGACCGCTGCAGTCAGGATTCGGATGGAAAAGGTGCTGTTTGGAGGCAAAAATCGCGAAGATCAGAAAATCCGGGAAAATATACGGAAAATCCTATTTTTCCAGAAGACTCGGGATGCCAGAAGATGGAGTGGAGGTGGGCCACAAGGGGCCCACACCACCCCATGGCGCGGGCAGGCCTAGGCCGCGCCAGGGAGTGTTGTGGCCACCCTGGCCCACTCCAGCCTCTACCCTCTGGCGTATATCATCCCCACAAAACCCTAAGACTCGGGGAGCGACCACAGAAAGATTCCGCCGCCTCTGCGGGGCGAAAAACACCGAGAGAGAAAGATCTCTTCGGCAGACAGATTTCTGCCGGGGGAATTCCTTCCCGGAGAGGGGAGATCGTCGCCATCAACACCACCATCAAGCTGGACTTCATCGGGATCATCATCACCATCAGCACCCTCATCTCCATCTCCATATTGCTCTAACAATTGCGTTGAATCTTGCATAGTTCATAGGGGAAACTTTCTCGGTGTTGATTACTCTTTGTAGTTGATGCTATTGAGTGAACCATTGAATCATTGTTTATGTTCAGATTGTTATACATCATTATTTCATCTCTGATCATGATCCATATGATGTCTTGTGAGTAGTTCGTTTTGTTCTTGAGGACATGGGGGAAGTCTTATTGTTGGTAGTGGAGTTGCGTTGAGAAAGATTCAATAGATTGTTATTTAATTTGTGGTGTACTTCTTCTAGTGGTGTCATGTGAACGTCGACTACATGACACTTCACCTATATGGGCCTAGGGGAATGCATTGTGTATTTGGCTACTAATCGTAGGGGTTGCCGGAGTGAAAGAAACCTGAACCCCTGTTAGGAAACCATTGCACAAGGGACGTAAGGGTCTTAGAGTTTAAAGCTGTGGTTAGGTTTCTACCTTAATTACTTTCTTGCACTTACGGATGTTTGCACGGGGTATAATCACAAGTATGTATTAGTCTTGGATGGGGCAGTACATTAGCACAGGTTCACCCACACAACACTTAGCAAGCTAAAGAAGATTAATCGACTATATGAAGCGAAAGCACTTGACAATCTTCCCATGTGTCCTCGAGAACGTTTGGTCATCTATAGAAATACAACCGGCTTGTCCTTTGCTGCATAAAGGATTGGGCCACTTGCTGCATTCATTCCTATTGTCTTTTGTTTACTCGTACTTTGTTTACTTGCTTTATCGAAAACCCCTAAAAATCCGTTTGCTAGGTATTTGCAGAGAATTCCTGATCCATACCACTAGCCAGCACCTTCTGCTCCTCGTTGGGTTCGACACTCTTACTTATCGAAAATACTGCGATACACCCCCTATACTTGTGGGTCATCAGTGGTGGTGCTGTTTCCTGGAAGTCTTGCAAGTAGACCATCTTAACGAGGTCAACTATGGAAATAGAACTCACACCATTAGACACAACTACTATTGAAGGAGAGTGGCTTCGTGAGCTTTTGATGGACTTACCTATGGTTGAAAAACCAATACCCGCCATCCCGATGAACTGTGATAATCAAACCGTGATCATCAAAGTAAACAGTTCTAAGGATAATATGAAGTCATTAATGCATGTGAAAAAGAGATTGAAATTTGTCAGGAAACTAAGAAACTCCAGAGTTATTGCATTGGATTATATCCAAACATCTAAGAACTTGGCAGATCCCTTCACAAAGGGTTTATCATGCAATGTGATAGATAATGCATCGAGGGAGAAGGGTTTGAGACCCACACAATGAGTTATTCGTAGTGGCAACCTACTGTATGTGATCGGAGATCCTATGAATTAGAGCTGGAAGACAAGCTGTTGATCAACTGAGAGGAGAGTATGCCCATATTATATTTACATATCCATAAAGATGCAATACTCTCCTATTCTGTATGGCAGGTTGATATTTATCTTAATATCTTCCAAGTGGCTTTTCTAAGCAGAGATGTTGTCCTGTAGAACATCTATTGAGGAACACACCTATATGAGTCTAACTTTCAAACATCGTAGTCTGAGAGAGTTGGGTGCTCTCTAATAAACTCATGAAAGGCCCTGGAGTATGACGCATAAGCTCAAAACCGCAGGGAAGCCATGCGGCAGCCTGATACGTTGCAAACGTATCCATAATTTTTGATGTTCCATGCTTGGTTTTATCTACTTTCTTATGTTTTGTACACACTTTCGAGTACTTTTCATATGATTTCTTGGACTAACCTATTATCAAGAGCCGCAGTGCCAGCTGCCTGTTTTCTGCTGTTTTTGGTTCCAGGAAAGTCAGAAAATGAATATTCTCGGAATTGGACGGGACAAAAGCCAAAGTCAGTTTTTCACCGAGGGACACGTAGAGCCAGAATACGAGACGGAGAGAGGCCAGGGGGCCACCACACCACCTAGCCGCGCGGCCCAGCCTGGCCCACGCCTGGGGGTGGTCTGGCCGCCTCCAGCACACCCTCGCCCCCCTTTCGCGTATAAGTTGCCTCCGATACAGAAACCCTAAGTACCCGATCAAAATTCTATGAAAGAGTCTATAGCTGCCGTCGTCTCCATCCCTAGATCGGGAGGGATCTGAAGCTCTTCCTGGCACCCTACCGGAGAGGGGAATTCACCCTGGAGGCCATCTTCATCACCATGCAAGACTCCAGTGTGATGCGTGAGTAGTTCATCTTTGGACTACGGGTCCATGTAGTAGCTAGATGGCTGGTTCTCCTCCTTTAATTTGTGCTATCATGTTTAGATCTTGTGAGCTTCGTTCATGATCAAGATTATATATTTGTAATTCTGCATGTTGTGTTTGCGGGGATCCGATGGATATTGAGATACTATTTCAGATTGATTATTGATTCTATCATGTCTTTGTTATTTGTGATCTTGCATGCTTTCCGTTGTTAGTAGCTATCTTGGCCAAGTAGATGCTAACAACTCCAAGAGTTAGTATTTATGCTCGATAGTGGGTTCATGCCTCTGGTAATCTGGGGAAGTGACAGAAATATCTAAGGTACTAGATGTGCTGTTGCTACTAGGGAGAAAACAACAATCCTTTGTTCATAGAACAATCGTATTGTTTACTTTACACGCAATTCGTAATGCAATTATCCGTTGCTTACAACTTAATACTCGAGGGGGTTCAGATGATAACCTGAAGGTGGATTATTAGTCATAGATGCAGTTGGATGGCGGTCTATGTATAATGTTGTAATGCCCAATCAAGTCTTTCTCGATGTTTGTCAATTGCCCCGCTGCAATTTCTTCACCCAACATGTTATCTATCTTAAGGAGAGCCACCTCTAGTGAACTATGGACCCCGGTCCTTTCTTTTACTATCAATCTACAATCAACTGTTTACTACTTTGCAAACTATTACTTTCTTCCATTCGATACGTTTAATCCTTTGTTTTTAGCAAAACCGGTGAGATTGACAACCTCACCGCAAGTTGGGGACAAAGTTATGTGGTTGTGTTGTGCAGGTCTCCACGTTGCCGCTGGCACCGGTAGTGCGCCCTGCCAAAGTTCAGCTAGCAACATCTTTGGGGTGTTTCATTGCTCGATATATTTTGGGCTAAGCAACTGATTTTCTGGCGCCATTGCCAGGGAGAGAAGAAGAAGAAGCTCCCATGTCAACCACGCGCCATCACAGCCCTGTACCGGTCTATATTTTGTGTGAAACTAGTGTGCAGAAAACTTGTAGTTTAAGGCATAGTCCACTATTCAAGTTGCTAGCTAGTGTAGCATGAAGTTTAATGTGGAAGTTCAACTTAGCAGTCTCCACTACACACCGGTATATAAAACAATATTCTGGAATGGAAGTGAGGCGACGTGCCAATGAGATTTTTTGGGGGATTGGTGGAATTTGGTGAGTTTTGGGCTGTTGGCCCATTAGACAAATTCTAAAATTCTCTTTGGCCCATTTGTGTATGGAAGCATATGGTTGTGCTAGTGGTGCCAAAGTTTAGTCCCACATTGCTAGTTGAGTGAGAGTTACACCTCCTTATATACTAAGCTGTTCCACCACTCACTAAGGTGTGAGAAGAAGAGCAGCTCTCGCACACTCCTCCTCTGACGCCGTCCGCCTCGCCTTGCCTCGTCACGACGCGCGTGCGTGTCGCTGGTTGCAGGAATCTCGCCAAACCGAGCTTTATTTTTGCTAGTCGGGAAAATTAATCGTGGATTAATTACGAGTCATTAACGGAAGCGTTAATTAGTCAGCCGTTTCCAATCTTTATAGGACGTGGGTTGTTACTGACTCGGACGTGGGCTGAGCCCCACGATCTGCATGACTTGCGCTATATAAGCGTCTGCGCTAAACCTAATCGGTACCGCTTATCACACGCGTCTCCTTCTAGTCTATTGCGACGCAGCCTTCGTATTCCCCATCCCGGCTTGCCGCGTGCACCGCAAATCGGGATAGTAGGCCTTCGGAACCCCGTCTCTTGTGAACCTGTACGGGTGAGGGGCGATCAGGTTTTTGGGGAGCTCTTCCGCGCGACTACTAGCATCCACCACGTCTTCCAACGAGGAGTTCCCGAACAGTGACTTCTTTCCAAACGTCACCGACCTCTTCGACAACCTCAACATGAGCGACGACGCTGCGGCTGCTGCTGCCGCTGCTCTACCGTACGTAATACTGAACTTTCTCTTTCAGATTTTGCTAGAGTTTTTTATTATGGCGATTGGTGTAGATACGATAGGTTTATCTTATTTAGATGTAATCTATTCATCTACTTTGTTAATCTGCATGATTAGTTTTGATATTGTCTGTATGATCATGCTTTATCAGTTTATTATTCGGGTTAAATCATATGGAATATTGCTGATATTTTCAACACTTTCAGTTGGGTAGTACATCAGAGGTGCACATTATAGGACGGAGTTACATTTGTGGTAACAAGTTTAGCTCGGTTGTAATGTACATGGAAACGTCTGCCTGACTCCCGATTATAAAAAGTTATAAAGAAGTTTATATAACCGCCATAACAATGGATGTGTGGACCCAGCACACCCTCCAGTTTATAGTGGCACACTTAACCCTATCAGAGCATCTCTAACCAAACTTCTATAATTTAGATGATCAAAAAACTCTTTTTTCGAAATAGGGAGCGGAGCCCTGGCCTCTGCATCAAGCGATGCACACAACCTTTATTTATTATTAGAACCACATTGTTTGGCAAAGGCCATTAGAAAGATCATACAAACCGGAACAACCAAAACAAAACACCGAGCAAAAACGATAACCATATCACCTGCTCCCCAACGAGATCTAGCAAACACCTAGCTGCCTCTTTTGACCCCGTCCCACGTTCACTCTCACTTTGCCACTCGCCAAGAGAAGTTGGAGTGCCTGGAGTGCCTAGCCCTAGAACCGCACAGCCTATCCACGGAACGGTTCCCACGCACATGCTCTGGATGTCGCCGCCTTCACTATCTTCTGCCAAACCATCTTCAGCATATAGATCGATGCGCAGACTCTCGCCACACCAGCCACCGACACCACCACGGTGCCAAGTAGCACCACCTCCATGTGCGCTCGCCGCTCCACCTCTCCTGCCTCTTCCATCCAGTGTTGCTCCACAAGCGATACTCCCAAGAGAGAACGCGACACCGCAGCGCCGCCATCGCCCGATCTGGAGGCCAGATCCTAGGGTTTCCCCCGAAGCAGCACGAATGGGTCGACAATAGTCGCACGACGCTACCTTCCTCAAGGTAACGATGTAACACGCCGCCATCGCCCTCCAAGACCCAAGTCAGCTCGATTTTCACCGGTGACTATGACTCCCCGTCTCGTTGCTGGGACTAGATGACGGACCGAGATCCGCCCCTCCAGCCGCAGACCATGGCCGACCAATTCCGGTGAAGGAAATAACCACCACCGCCAAACCCAGGGTCGCCACCATAGCACGGCGCCGGTCCAACAAAGATGACGAATCTGGCCAGAACACATCGGATCCGCAGCTCCGCCGCCTCCAGCCGAGGACGACCACGACCAGCGGTAGGGGCCTGCCGCCGTTCGTCCGCCCCCACGTCCGAGGAGCTTCAAGACGTGCTGCCGCACACCATTGATCCCCCGGCAAAGGATGGCACCGCCGCTGGCAACCCAACCTTTGCCCTGGCGTTATTGCCGATGGCGGCAGCAGGGATGGGGAGGCGAGGGAGGGTGCGAGCGTGGGGGCAACAGCGTCCCGGTGCGACGGCGGTGACACCGCACGGGGATGGGAAGATACTAGGGTTAGGGACGGGAGAGATACATAGACTGAAAGATCCCTGTGTGTAGCCTTATCTTTTAAAATGGGGGGAGGATTTCACTTCTCCGTCCTCTGCACCAACTAGGGATGCACATAACCATTAAGCATGAGTACCAGGATTTTTAAACTTGGTTAAATACCAAGCCTGGTCCTCAGGATAAATTGCAAGAGTATTAGGAGAGCCTGGTCCTCAAGTATAAATAGGAACCTTAATTCACTTTGGTGAGGATTTGAACTCAGGTGTTGGGTTTGTACATCCACTCTCCCAACCAGTTGAGCTAGGCTCACTCCCAATCTTTTTTTTGTAATTCTAAATAAAGTCCCATATTTATCCTGAATCCCATATAACCAATTGCCAAATACATTGGCAACGGATCACGAAGGCGATAAACCAGAGGCTACTTGGATGATTGACCATATAGTACGAGCAAATTTACATTGGAAGAATAAGTGACGTATTGTCTCATTTTGATGACAAAATACACATTGTGTACTTCCATGCCAATTCCTCTTAACAAGGTTATCTTTAGTAAGAATTACTCCTTTACAAAGGTACCAAGCAAATATCTTTGTCTTAAGGGGTAACTTCATTTTCCAAATTTTATTATTATTATTGACAGGAATATCAGGTTGGATCAAAGATCTATACATTGAGTCAACCGAAAGTTTACCACTCTCAAGTAAATTCTATTTGAACTCGTCCAACCCCTCCGACAACTGTACTGTGGATAGTCTTAGTAAAAGATTGTTCCATGATACAAGTCTAGGCCCAATGAGGCTTCGTCTAAACGACACATTAGGGGGGTTAGATTCCAAAACTTTGGAAAGTGTATCTCCTTTGTGTCTAACAATTGAGTAGAGAGCTGGATATTGATGACGAAGGGAAGTTTGGCCAAGCCATTTATATTCCTAGAATCTAATTTGTGATCCATCCTTAATATTAAACACACCAAACTGAAAGATGTTTTTTTGGAAGCCATAAGTCCCGCCCAAAAGTGTGAATCTCCAGGTTTCCAAACCAATTGAGACACCGACTTAGAGCCTAAATACTTCCTCCAAAGAATGGTTTGCTAGATACCATCTTCTGTTAGTAGTTTGAATAACCATTTACCTAGAAGTGTGGTGTTTTTGACTTGCAAATCATGTATGCTCAGTCCACTGTATTATTTTGGTCGGCAAATCACATTCCATCTGTCAAGTCGATATTTCTTTTTTTCACCATCACCTTGCCAAAAGAATCTTGATCGGAAATAGTCCATTTTCTTCAAGACACCTTTTGGTAGCTGGAAGAACGAGATCATATACAGTACCATATTTGTGAGTATTAAGTTTATGAGAACAAGTCTTCCACCAAGTGATAGTAATTTACCCTTCCAACTATTAAGACGTTTTTGTAGTCTTTCGTCAATGAGTTTCCATTCAGCAATCGTGAGACGCCGATAATGAATCGGTATTCTAAGATAATTAATTGGAAATTTCCCCAAGCTACAACCGAATAGTTCAGGATATAGGCGGGCCTCATTCTCAGCCTCGCCAAAACAATACAAATCACTCTTATGGAAGTTGATTTTCAATCCAGAGAGAAGTTCAAATGCCGATAGTATTAATTCCAGATTCTTAGATTTCTCTAGATCATGGTCCATAAAAAGGATAGTATCATCAGCGTATTGAAGAATAGAAATACCACCATCAACAAGATGGGGAACTAGTACTTCAACTTGGCCGACAGCCTTAGCTCTCTCGATCAGGATAGCCAGCATATCAGCCACTATATTAAATAGTATAGGCGACAACGGATCCCCTTGTCTTAGCTCTTTTTTGGTCTAGAAGGATTTGCCAGTGTCATCATTGACATTGATGGCTACACTAACCTAGTCACAAAATACTGTATGAGATTGCACCACTCCTCTGAAAAACCTTTCATACAGAATGTCTGCTGGAGAAAAGACCAATTAACTTTGTCATAAGCCTTCTCAAAGTCAATCTTGAACAATACATCATTCAGTTTATTTGAGTGTAATTCATGGATTGTCTCATGGAGGATTACTACACCATCTAGGATGTTTCGTCCTTGCATGAAAGCAGCTTGAGATGGGCATACAACATGATCGGCTACTAAGTTCAGTCTAATCGTAGCAACTTTTGTGAATATTTTAAAACTAACATTAAGAAGGCAGATTGGTCGATACCGTTGTATATGTTCTGCATTATTAACCTTACGAAGTAAAATGATGTTACCAAAATTTAGTCTAAGAAGTTCTAGTTGATCAACGTGCAGAAAAGAAAACAAAAGCATCAAATCATTTCTGATAACTTCCTAGAACTGTTGATAAAATTCTGCTGGAAAGCCATCAGACCCTAGTGCTTTGTTATGTTCCATTTGAAAAATAGCTTTCTTAACCTCCTCCTCGGTGTAAGGGGCGGTTAAAAAGTTATTTTCCTCAATCGAAACCTTAGGGATATCCCCTGTTTGGGACTCATCCAACGAAAAAGAATTTTCTGTCGGTGCCCCAAACAAGTCCTTGTAATAACTAGTAATATAAGATTTTAGCTGCTCCTGGCCCTCAATCATACCTTCATCCTGAATTACAGAGTGGATAACTTTCTTCTTATGCTTGCCATTGGCAACAACATGGAAGTATCTTCTAGTCGCATCTCCTTCAAGGACAAATTTTGCCTTAGAGAGTTGGTACCATTTGAGTTCCTCCTCGCGAAGAAGTCTGGAAATTTCCACATTTGGTTACTTTTTAAGCTCAATCTCTTATGCAGATAATAGCCTGACTTCCGCGGAAGCCTCTAAATCATTAATGAGGGTTGAAAGGCGTATTTTCTCCTTTTTAAGGATTCCGGTAGTGTGTCTGGCCCAACCACGAAGGAACTTGCATAGGGCATGCATTTTGTTGTTCCATCGCTATATGGGTGTTGCACCACTAACCGGTCTCTCCCAAAGAGCCTTCATCAAATCATGGAACCCATCACGCTCCAGCCATCCAAGTTCAAATTTGAACTTATGTTTGGATTGACGTGACGGTGTTCCCACAGATAAAAGTAATGGAGCGTGATCCGATAAATCCTCAATATGTTCCAGTGCACGAACAGTTACCATAGGAAATTTATCTTCCCAATCGGTATCCATAAGCACTTTGTCCAATTTTTCATATGTATGCTCCGGAAGACTGTTAGCCCAGGTGAACTGTCTTCCAAGCATTGTAACCTCTCTTAAGTCCAAACTGTCAATGACAACATTAAACATGAAAGGCCAATGTTCATCGTATCCTCCCCGACTTTTCTCATGAAGGAATCTCAGCAAGTTAAAATCACCACCTATAAGAATAGGATATGGATTGTCCTTAGCCATATTTACCAACTCACGAAAAAAATCAGCTTTATAAACATCCTGGGCAGCCCCGTAGATAGCGACTAGAGACTATGTAAAGTTATCAGCTTTGTTATGGACATGGAGTTTAATAAAAAATCTCCAGCATAGTCTCATCTCTGACGCCTAACAGGATACCCCCGAATCTCCCTCACGGTGGACGTGATACCCACGTAAAGTCTACTCCACCAGAAAGGCGATTGAGTAAGGCTTGAGAGAAATCACGTCTACCAGTCTCAGAAATACCCAAAAAATCCAGCTTATGATCTCTCAAACAATCAGCATAGAACAAATGTTTAGCCAAGTCACGAAGACCTCTACTATTTGAAAAATGCCATTCATTGAGAAACAATAGGAGATTTGGATACACGAGTCCTCTTGCGAGATTTTTGGCTCTTTGATTTCTGACCAGAAGCTTTCAACTCATATAATGAACCCAACCCAGTCTCATCAAAGTCCACCTCTGACACTTCACCAACTAAGTGAGACAGGAGTTGACCATCTACTGTGGCATGCAACTCCTCCTCCTCCATTAGTGAAGTGTTAGGAACAACAGAAACCTTTTGAGTAACCGTTAAACAGTCAACCTCCATATGTCTCAAAATAGAATTAGATAAATTAACTTCCTTTACAGATCTACCCATGCTAATACCAACATTGGCTAGCCTATCAACAATAACAGGAGTAGACAAACTAAGGAAGGATTTCGAAGAGCTCATAGTACCCTAAGAATCAAGATTTAGTTCCGCCTTCTGCCGCATAGCCTTCACCATAGAGTCCTCATCTGTGGCAAATGCGCCCAGGGCATCGACACCATGACGAAGACTCCGCCTTGCAGGCATACATGGGAGAGAACCTGACCCCGCCTGGGCCAGGTTTCCCCCAACGTGCTGCCCCACCTGGGCCACGACTAAGTCACCGCCTGGGGAAGAACCCGACCCCGCCTGGGTCAGAGTATGCCCAAGCGACCACCCCACCTGGGCATCGCCAGTGACAGCAGCTAGGGGAGAGCCCGGCCCCTCCTGGGCCAGGTTCCCCCCATCCACGATGGTCGCCGGAGCTGCGGGTGGTGTGCCCGTCCATGGCGTCACTAGGGCTCCCACCTGTGCCGCCCCTCCCTAGTCGCTGCAGGGGTACCGGCCGACTTCCTCGCTAGACCATCAGCCAACCCCTCGTGGGCCAGCCTGCTCACCACCTCATCAACAACGACCTCCATCAAAATAGGCCCATCCACAGGGGGTCGCGGAATAGTACGACCCAACAAATTCGGCCAACAGCGAGACGGGGAAGGCAATGTTCTTGTAGAATCATTCGCCACCTTAAGAACCGCACGCAACTGAGAAGGAGTGACGCGTGGGGAAGCACTAGTAGAACGGCAACCATGAAGGGGGAATCTAGCGGAAGGGCATCAAGTAGTTCCTTCCCACGCTTCGTAACAGGAGAAGCGTTGAAAGGAGTCACCGCATACACCTGCAAAGGAACCTGTCTAGACAAGGACAGAGCAGAGCTCCCTGGCCCATTCTAATGGCCTGAAGGCTCTCCCACAGCTGGAGTCACGGTCGGCTCAGAAGTATCCGTAGCATCATCACCAGCATTCCCATTACCACCATCATCAGGGCCATCCTGGTTCCTCTTCCATAGGTAGGGTGAAAAATCAGGATCATGCACAAAACTAGCAGGCTCTAACCGAAAGAGAAGCTCATACCCTTTCAACTTAACCACAGCCTCAGAGGTAAGGTAAAAGCCCAGAGCATCCTGCTTGTTGGTGAACACAGTAATATCAAACATGCCGACCAAGATACGGACAACACCCTTCTGCCTCAGGGAAAGAAAGTCCACATCAATAGTAGTGACCATAAGCAACCCCACCGCCCACAACCCAAGGAAAGTGCGTAGGGAATGAGGAACCCCCTCCACATGCACCCAAACTTGATGCAACTCGCACTTGTGCGACACCTCCTGCAACTTGTACGCAGACACTGTCAGCTGAGTCTTGCTCTGCGGGATCGAGAATTGACTGCCATCCACCCTGTCAAGGTCCGCGAACAAAGGAAAGCTGACCAGAAACGCGTTGTTCCCATGTGGTAAAGCTTCCCACTTCAACTAAGCCTGAACCTGGCATCTCCTAGCAATCTGCTTAACAATCACATCCGCAGAGACAACATCACCACTAACCTGGACCAAGGCAATAGGAGTCTTGCTAGTACCCAAGTTCTCTCGGGCCACACTATCTGGAATATGAGCAAAAGGGGTCTTGTCATGACCAATGCCGGCCATATATGCATTGTGATGCGGCTGCTTGAGCATAGGACACCTCAAAGTTGGGTGAGACAAAACATCACAAATGTGACAATAATGAATGACCTTGAAGTCCTTAGAAGCATGAGAGTCAACTACACACTTCCAAAACCTGACCGCCTTCTTGTTCTTCTTGGCCACAGCCCCAGTACCCGACCCATCCAAAGTCCCATCCGCTGCCCTTGCCACGGCCTGCAACTGTTGACCCTGTGCATCAGCTGTGAACTATGACGGAGACGTGTATGTAGGAGGAGCATAAGGAATCTGCGGATACACAAACTGCTGCTGTCCCATCTGAGGAAGCTGTGTCTGCTGCGCCATAAAGGACCTTTCCTGGTACTGCGGGATTCCCTGTGTAGTATTCTTTTTCTTTTTCCTCTTTGGCACTACAACGCCTGCCGAACCGCCACCCACGGCAAACGGTAGCGATCTCGAAGGCTGGCTAGGTTGCGCAAGAAACATAGGATCCTAGGCACCTCCTTGCCCACTCCCATCCATAACCGCATGTGGCTGGCCCACGAAGCTCTGAGTCGGTGGCTCCCGATAGGGAGGTTGGAGCGGCTAGAGCTACGTCGCCTGCGAAGTCGCAAAGTACGCATCAGGAGGCCAAAACTGGACCCTCGGGGCAAGCTCGGATGCCCCAGAAAGACACCGCCATATTCTACGGCAAAAATGTCGTAGCAGGAGCCGGCCCTCGCGGCGGCACGGCGGAGGCCACCCGTGGAACACACACTCCAGGCGCCGCAACAGCATGTGTACCCTGCGGCGCAGGGTTTGCCACCACCGGAGGACCACGAGGAGCAGGTGCAGAAGTCGGACCCTAGGGCTTGGCCGCCTGGTTGGGTCCCTCCATGGGAGCCGAACGTGACCTGACGATGTCGACGAAGGAGCGAACTTTCAAAGACGGGCGGTGTCGTGTCGGCAAAGCTAGAGAAGATCCAAAGATGGTAGGAGCTAAGATTGATAGATCGCGATCAGAAGCCTCAGAGGCCCTATACCACGCGTGACGCAGCCGCCTGGCGATACCGGTCCAAGAGAAACCGGAGTCAAAGGCCGACTCGGACCCTGACCCAGCGACCCCATCGATTTCGATCCCCCTAGCCACGTCAGCCCTCCGCGGAGAACTCACAGTCCGACCTGGCGTAGGAACCGCCTGAGCGAACGCCGCATTGATTAGCCTCCCCATCACTGGTGGCACCGAGATCCGCCTCGGAGGGAGAGGACCTCGCCACGGCTTCACCAGCAGTCCACGTCGAAGGGGAAACTGCGACGTAGACCTTCTTCTACCTTCAGCTGCCACCGGCGTCGGAGACACTACGCGGAGAGGCGACGCAGAACCACCATCGGAAGATCACTCCTAGAACCGAGACGCCGCCCTGGGGAATCCCATATCCTCCCAGAACTGTTGACGCATCTCATCATTAGTCCTACGTCGCCGGCGATGAGAGACGCTAGTCAAACCCAACCGGTCATCGAAATCATCTAGGTCTTCGAGAGCCTCCCTAGCCGCCAACTCATCATCCTCATCTGATCCCACCTTAGAGCCCAGGCAGCGGAGTAGAAAAAGTTGTCCTGGGACCTAGGAGTAGGGTATCAAGTGGGATCACGTCAAAGTCCCACTTCTAACTCATTTGCTAAAATCTAGTGTAATTTTTTGCTTAAAATTTGAACTAGATTTTGGAAAAAATGCACTACAGGTGGAAATTTGGTGGTATCCCACTTGACACCTTAGAGCATCTCCACTCGCGTTCCCAGCGCCCATTTTTCGTCCAGACGCCGAAAATTCGCCCAGTCACGTTCCCAGGATGCCGGTTACGTCCGGATTTGGCCCAAAATTGGTCCGGCGTTCCCAAGCCGAACCCGAGGCGTCGGTTACGGCCTGGGAACGCAGGATGTAGAGAAAACGAGGGTGGGCCAGCCCTGTCGGCGAGACATCCCATTTCCCATCACCACTCGCCTCCCCTGCGGCGAAGTCTTCCACCCCCAGCTGCCTCGCCGCCATGCTTGTGCCGGCGAAGCTCCGCCGATTCAAGCCGAACTCACGCTTGTAGATAGGTCCGCCGCCACCGCCGCAAGTTCCCCCCGCAACCTAGGGCACTTTCGCCGCCCTTCCTTCACCGTAGCTCGTCCACGCTTCTAGCTCCCACCACCTCGCCCGCCAAGTGTTCGACGATTGGCCCGTTTGGCCATGGACTCTGACGATGAAGAGTTGTTTGCCGTGTTGCTGGAGGAAGAGAACACCACAGCCGCCGAAGATGTAGAACACGTGCAAATCCTCGCCTCCCTGGCACGGCTGTACATGCAGACTGCAATGTTGAAGCGTGGAGGCTCGGCAAAGGGTCACCTGAGGTGCAAAGTGTAGCATCCCAATTGTCTAACAATTGTAATGCTACTTGGTCTAGTAAGATAATGGCGACTTCCTATATATATATTGTTGCATCATAATTATGTCATGCTCATGTCATCATGCCACCTTGCATTTGAGCATCATATAAAACCCTGTTTCTCTGGTTCTTCTCTCATATGCATTATTAATTGTATTTGCCTCTTGATATTGTATTTGGTTATTGATATATTGTTTAATGCCCAAGTTGAGTTGGGGGCATATCTTTTATTTCCAATCTACACCTTTCTTTGTCACCACCTTATAATTCCACCACCTCATTAATCCATGAGCTTGTACTTCTTTTTCTTTTGATATTTTATTCTAGCTCATGTGGTTTGGGGTGGATCAACTCCTTTAAATTCTTTTGCTTGGCTTTTAATCCACTTCTTGGAAATGCATAAGAATAATGCCATAATATTATTATTGTTTTCACAAAATAAATCATGGCATTATTATTTTGCATGGGCCATGCAAAATGTACCACCACCTTTTATCCCTTTGGTTTTTCCTTTTTTGTTAGTGGATATTTCTTTGTGGACCATCTCCATACATCCCACCATCCCCATATTCTCATCCATATCTTTTTCTTTTAACTAAATCTCTTCATGCATGATCATATGAGGCTTATTCTTTCTCTCTCTATTTTTTTCTCCTAGCCCTAGTTCTACTAAACCCTAACCTCCCTCTCCCTCTCTCTCTAACATGCTGGTCCCACCTGGCCCTCTCTCTCTGACCCACACCTCAGCTAACCCCAGCCCTATCTCACCCCACCCCTTCTCCTAACCCCTAACCCGAGCCCCTCAAAGCTAACCCTACCTTAAACCCGAGCCCTCCCCTCTTCTTCTCTTTCTCTCTGTCGTGCTGGCCCCACTGCCACGTCGGCCCCACCTGCAGCCCCTCTCCTCTGCCGCCGCCGAGCCCCACACCGAGCACGTGAGGGGGTAGACGGAGAAAGGTGGCCGAAGCCACCTTTATCTACCCCGAGCCCCACAGCGACACCCCTCTTTCCTCTCTCTCGCTTTCCTCCTTCTTCACGGCTCCTCCGCCTCTCCCAGATCCACCCAGAGCCCTGCCCTCGCCTCCCCTTCTTCTCTGACGCCACCGACTCTCGCCGACCGCCGCCAGTACCACGTCGTCCCCTCTTTCCAGCCGGCCATCACGACATGGAAGTGGTCACGGAGGTCGAGGATCATCCCCTGCATTGGCCTATACGCGCCAGCGAGGAAGAGGACCCCCAGGACCACCAGTACTAGCGCCGCCTGACGCAAACCCTAAATCTCCGGCCGCCAGCCTCCTTGTCGCCCTGTTGCGCCTCGTCCCGATCCGCCACCACTGACCATCCCGCGATGAGCCCCTCTATCGCCGGGACAACCTCCGCCTCACCGTGAAGCCCTAGACGCGCCAGGCGTTGCGCCGAACGCTCTCAGTGCGCCACCGCTCGTTGTTGTCTGCATGCTCTCGCGCCGCATAGTGCCTCATCTGGTCGCGTAGCTACTCCCTGTCAACTACCCCACCCAGCCGCACTGGCTACCATCCTCAGCGCCAGAGCCCGCGATGCGAGTTCGATCCCTGCGCGCGTGCTCTGCCCCGTCGAACACCGATCCCTCGTCAGTAAACGCAGAGAAGAAGTACAGTACCGCAGGCCTGTGGTATCTTTGCAAAAGCCCCCCTTTTTGTTTTCGCTCTCAACCCGCGGTACCTCGTGGCCCACTAGTCATCCTCCCAGCCCCTTTTGCAGAAAAACCTCCCAGCTCTCCAGCCCTCAACCCGCAGTCCCCGGATCCGCGACGTGTCGCCCACTGGCTGGCTGCGCGCGCTGTGGACCTGCGAGACCGCCGGCCCCACCTGTCAGCCTCATGGTCTAGCTCAGCCCGCGGTGAGAAAGGTTTCTCTGCGTCGTTTTTTCCGCCAGGTCAGCCCGGGCCCATTTGTCTGTGTCTGTGGCTAGATCTGGGCGAGTACAAAAGGTTTTCTGTTTTGCTATTTAATGTTTTTTTAAAGTTGTTTTACATTCAAATTTGAATCTGTTTTAAATATCTTTTCAAATATAAAACCAAATAATACATATGATATATGTTTTTGAATCAGAAAAATGTGAGGAATTCAAATATGCTATTCAAAATATTATTTGAGCACTTTAAAATTTCGAGGTGATTAAAATTACAATAAAATGCCCTTTTCCTTAATTAATTAATAACTTTTGTTATATAACTCCAAACTTGACAAATAATATGTCTAAATCGATTAGCGCGACGAGCCCGTTCTATCCATGCATTTCATGTTCTAAATTGCAGCATGCATCATATAAATATAAAGCATGCAGCAACTTATTTGAGTATAAAATATGACTAAAACTCAATAAAATGCTTTATTCTTGTACCCCACACCTCACCCATGCCATGCTACATTATTGCCATGCGAATTGTGCATCATTCATCATGGCATGATTGTTTGCTTGACGCATTATAATTCATATGCTTGTGCACTCTATTTATGTTGGCCCTTGTTTGTTTGGTTCTTCTTTGAATAGACGCTGAGCAGGGGATATATCAGGAATCCCAGGAGCACTACCCAGATCCTTCCCTCGCTTCAACTGAGCTGCCAGGCAAGCACTACCACATGCTTGCATACATATAGTACCTATTGCCTCTATCTTATTCTTGCATCATTGAGTCGCGTTTGCATTAAATTGAATCCCAAGTACTGCATAGCCTTTACTTTTAAACTCCACTGAAGCTTGTTCCTCCATCCCATGAGCCATTACTACAGGAGTTGTTTGAGCCATGCGGGTTGTAGAACAGCATGTGTAGGGTTTGTGAGAGTCTGATGGATAACGAGGTACCTAAACAACTTAACCTGAGTAGTAATGGGATAACTAATGAAAGTGGCATCGGTGAGCAATATCCGCTATTTGGTTCTTCATGCTCACTTGTGTCCCGTAGGACCCCGAGTACTTGATTCCTGTTCCTTGACTATTCGCACTATCCACATCCGGGAGGCCTAATGGACCCCCCTGAGCCAGAGCTTGATTCATTCTTATTTCTTGGGGCCACAAAGTAGTTTGGGGCTTTATTACTATCCTGTACTTATGCCATGTTTTACTGCTTTATTTACGATTGTGCGAGGAGCACCTGTACTGTTTAGGATTGCGGAGTGTTTTCGCGGTATCGACAAGCCCAGTCACACTTTCGGGTTCCCAGTCGTTTACAACCATTGGCGCAAACCTTGGGTCTGTCTCGGAGCCGGCCAACTTCGTTGCGGGTAGCTTAATGGGGTGGCCCCCTGAAACATTTCTGAATCATGTGATCGCTTTGTCGTGAATGCCTCGTTGGGTTTTGATTTGGTTTTTCCGAGGTTGATCGAGTGTGTGTTGCTATTTGTGCACCCCTGCAGGGTAAATCTTTCTGAAAGCCGTGTCCGCAGTTATGGACGACTTGGAGCACAGTTTCTCGATCATAGACAAGTATAACTAAAGTACCGCTTTTAATTTGACTAAGTACTTGACTAGTAAATAGTGCAACACTCATGGAATGGTTAATAAAACTGCCAATGGATGGGGGGTTGTTCGTCCGTTTCCTCGTTGGTAAGCGAGGAGGAGGATGGATCTGTTAATATTACTGCTACAACTGTTGCTATTAATTCACGGACATCCGTCTATCTTTGGTTAGGCGGATGGTTAGCGAGTATCTATAGAATTGCTAGGGATTATCTTTTGCTGCAATTGTGTCACCCCAGGTTGTGTCCCCTTTAGAGGCATCAAGACTTGCTGAGTACCCCTAGGGTCTCACACGATAAATTGTTTGATTCAGATGAACAGGTGTACTCGCAAGATGGATACTGGGTGGAGGAGATGGACGATGTTGGCAACGATCACTCGGTGTAGAGATTCCGGGAACGAGGATCCGTGCGATCTATGGGCGGGATGTGTTTATTTATGGGGAATCTTATGCCAATTTGCTTCTTATCCGTACTCGGATCTTGTTTTCCGCTTCGCTTGATACTCTGATGTTTGATGTATGAGGAGATATCCTAAACTATTATATCTATCTAGTATATTTGGATCTTGTCGTATGGCGTTGCAATATTTCTATTTCTTTTAGATGGAATGGCTCTGAGGACTGTTGTATGTGGCTTGCATACATACTCATTTGTGTATGTAGTTGATCCCTTCGCCTGCCGATTACGCCGCTCGTTCTTGTCCTGATGTTTGGAAATGGTTAGGACGGCCGAAAGGTCTACCTGTGAGTGGCATTTGGCCCCACCGTACTATTTTAACCACTTCCGCTCATCCAGGCTTGCAACTAATTGCGTAATTCACTAAGGTAGTTACAATTGGTATCAGAGCCATCCCGCCCTTCAGGGTCTCAGCCAAATGGTCGTTGTCAATCTAGTAAATATTTTGGTAGCTATGTATACTAGGGAAAAACAAACGTGAGAGTAGGACTTCTTCCAATTTTCTTCTTACCCACCCACCACCCTTTTTCTGATAAGGAAGTGTAACATTTTCAATCCTCTTCTAAAATTCAAACTAGGATTCACGTGTTCTGGGTTCCGTAGTACCATAGGGTGTGTGTGTGTGAATTCCTTGTCTATCTGTTGCATCCAACATGTTATCAATATCTGCCTTTTGGTTATCAGCTGTTGGTACATTCCATACCGACAGGCTTTTGCAAACCGACGTGATCTATCTGATTCGTTGTATACCGACGCGATCTGTCTTACTCTTTGTTATCCGACGTTATCTTGTTTGGGGTGTTCATTTCCGTAGTTACTAATCTTTAGGTTCATCTTAAGAAGAAGGTGTTGGGATATGTGTTTTACTTATTCATGTGCGGAGTAATGATTTGAGTGCGGGATGGAGTCGCGACCATACCACTACTTTTCTCATTCACTCTTGTATATTGAATTGGTAGAGTTACTAATCTTGATTCGTTAAGTGGTTTTGCGCATATAGTGGTATTTTAATGCCGAAATTTGCGGAAAATTTTTCTTTGTTAGTTTGTGTACCACATTCCTTGTGCAATCGTGTGCGATATGCTTAATATCTTCTAGGTGCTTTGAACTTTGTTGATATTTTAATATCATCTTAGTACTTTGTATCCTTTAATCTTGGTTAATTCCATTTTGGTACTATTTTGGATTATTATTATTCTCCATTATGGTACTAACTTGTGTTTTATATCAATCACAGGATAGCACCACCACGCCGTTCTGAGGAGGACATACAACCTGAACTGGGGGCTGCGTTGGCAAGCATCGCCAATGCCTTGGCCGCAATGCAGCAGAACCAGCAGCGATTTGAAGAAAGTGTCAGGAGGAATGAGTTTGTTCTACTACCTCCACCTCCCAAGCGGGAAGACATCAAAAGCTTTCTGAAGTTCAACCCACGCCAATTTGATGTTTCTGATCAACCACTTGATGCTGATGATTGGTTGTGGGAGATGTCAAGGTTACTGGCGACTGCTGATGTTCCTGAGCAAGAATGGGTAAAGTGTGCCACTCACCTTTTGAAGGGAGATGCAGCTCTGTGGTGGGAGAATTACCTCAAGGCAAACTACACTGGTTTTCAGCCTACTTGGGAACAGTTCACTGGAGCTTTCAAAGAGCAATATATGTCAGAAATTGTCATGGAGAGGATGAAGGAAGTGTTTCTCAACCTCAAGCAGGGCAATGACAATGTCAATACCTACATCAGAAACTTCATGAACCTTTCTCGTTATGGTGGCGATGAGATCTCTGATGACAAGAAGAAGCAAAAGAGGTTCAGACAAGCGATTAAATATGCAATCACACATGCAAGGCCGGTGTCTTTTCTGGAACTCCAACATACAGCTCTGCAGGAAGAAGCAAGTAGGCAAGTGTTTGAGGAGTCAAAGAAACACAACCGTGATGCAGCAAGCTCTTCAGCTATGTCAACTCCTTCTTAGCGTCGTGTCTGGGTTCCTAACACCCCACCGTCGCTCCCGGCTCCACCAAGACCTTCAAGCTACGCAGCAAGGCCACCAAACTTCCTCACTGCTGCTCCCAGGGGCTACAACCACAACTACCCTGGAGCGCCTGGCGGAGTCCCTGGCTACGTTTCTCCACGTCCACCTGGTGCTTGTTACACTTGTGGAAACACTGGGCATCAACAATGGAACTGTCCAATGAACAACAAAGCTCTTCCTCCACCACCTCCAAGATCTGTGGCAAGCTCTCCAATGTTTCGTGCACCACCACCTCGGGCTCTCAACATCAACACCAAGCCCGGGTCTGCTGTTGCTCGTGCCAACTATGTCAACGCCGCTCAAGCTGAGCATGCACCTGGAGTTGTAATGGGTATGCTTCTTGTTAACTCAGTTCCTGCATGAGTTTTGTTTGATTCTGGTGCATCGCATTCTTTTGTCTCCACAAGTTTTGCGGATGAGAATGGGTTCCCTATGGATCCTCTACCTAAGCGGTTAATGGTCCTTTCTCCTGGAGCAACAATGGCAGCTTCTAAAATCAGCCATGGCAATCAAATTGAGATTGGTGGTTCTTCGTTCCCGGCTTCCTTGATTATTCTGGGCAATTCTGACATTGATGTTATCCTGGGCATGGATTGGTTGACAGCAAATGCAGCTGTGATTGATTGTGCTGAACGCTCGGTTTCTCTAAAAATTCCTGAAGGCCACATAGTCTATTCTCCAAGTCTGACTCCTGCTATTCAGCTTTTCTCTTTGGCGACTCTGAATGATGATGCTATGGAAGCTATTCAGAGTGTTCCGGTGGTCTGTGAGTTCCCAGATGTCTTTCCTGAAGAGTTGCCAGGTATGCCTCCGGATCGTGAGGTTGAGTTTGTGATTGAGCTTGAACCTGGTACCGCTCCTATTTCTAAGCGGCCTTATAAAATGGGTCCTGTTGAGTTGGCTGAACTCAAACGTCAGCTTGATGAACAAGAGAAGTTGGGTTTCATTCAGGACAGTACTTCTTCTTGGGGTAGCCCAACCATCTTTGTGAAGAAGCGAGACAAGACTGATAGACTTTGTGTTGACTATCGGGCTCTCAATGCTAAAACCATCAAGAATAAATATCCCCTTCCGCGGATTAATGATCTCTTCGATCAGCTAGCTAGTGCTGTGGTATTCTCTAAGCATGACTTGAGAAGTGGATATCATCAAATCAAGATTCGCAAGGAAGACGTTCCCAAAACAGCTTTCACCACCCGCTATGGCCTGTACGAGTACATGGTCATGTCTTTCGGTCTCACCAACGCACCTGCCACCTTCTCGAGGCTTATGAACTCGGTTTTCATGGAGTATCTTGATAAGTTTGTAGTGGTCTATCTGGATGACATCCTAGTCTATTCTAAGTCAAAGGAAGAACATGAAGAACACCTTCATTGTGTGCTAAACAAGCTTCGTGAGAACTGCCTATATGCAAAGTTCTCCAAATGTGAGTTTTGGCTCCCGCAAGTCACCTATCTTGGTCACGTCATCTCTGCCAAGGGCATTGCCGTCAACCCAGAAACTGTAAAGACAATTGTTGACTGGCTTCCTCCTGTAAATGTCAAGGAAGTCCGGAGTTTCCTTGGTTTCGCTAGTTATTGTCGTCGCTTCGTGCAGAACTTCTCTAAGATTGCGAAGCCTCTTACCGATCTCCTCAATAAAGGCAAGAAATACCTTTGGACCCCTGCATGTCAAGCAAGCTTTGAAACACTCAAAGAGAAGCTCACTTCCACACCAGTTTTGATTCCTCCAGATACATCAAAGCCTTTCCAGATATTATGTGACGCCTCATTGCAAGGATTGGGTGCGGTCCTTATGCAAGAAAAACAAGTTGTTGCTTATGCCTCTCGACAGTTGAAGACGCATGAGATCAACTATCCTACACATGACCTCGAGCTCGCAGCAGTTGTCTTTGCTTTGAAAGTATGGAGGCATTACTTGCTTGGCAACCGTTGTGAAATCTTTTCTGATCACAAGAGTCTGAAGTATATCTTCACACAGCCTAATCTCAACCTTCGTCAGAGGAGGTGGATTGAAGCAATCAATGATTTCGATTTGACCATCAACTACACTCCGGGCAAAGCCAATGTTATGGCCGATGCTCTCAGCTGCAAAGCTTATGTCAGCACCCTCATGGTGGAAGAACAACAGCCTCTCTTGTGTGAGGAATTCCGCAAGCTCAACCTTGAAATTGTGGATCAAGGGTATCTTCTGAACCTTCTGGCAACCCCTCTCGTGGAAGAAAAGGTTCGCTCCATTCAACTTGGTGATCCTTACACCAAAAAGATCATCTCCAACATTCAGCTTCCGAAGTATGAGTCCTTCCACGTCGACGACCAAGGCTCTCTTTTCTTTGAACACCGGATGTTTGTTCCGAACTACCCGGGTTTGAGAGAGCAAGTTCTCAAGGAGGCGCATGATTCTGTTCTTTCTATCCACCCTGGCAGCACAAAGATGTACATGGACTTGAAAACACAATATTGGTGGCCTGGTTTGAAACGATATTGTGCCAAGTATGTCTCAGAGTGTGATGTCTGCCGCAGAGTTAAAGCTGTCCATCAGAAACCTTCTGGTATTCTACAACCATTGAAACCTCCGGAATGGAAATGGGAGAAAGTAGAGATGGACTTCATCAGTGGTTTTCCAAGGTCGCAGAAGGGCAACAATGCAATCTTTGTTGTCATTGACAGGCTTTCTAAAGTGGCTCACTTCTTTCCCGTCAAGGAGACAATTTCTGCAATTCAGTTGGCTGAGCTCTATATCAACAGAATTGTCTCTCTGTATGGAGTTCCTCTTGAGATCAGTTCAGACCGTGGAAGCATCTTCACTTCCAAGTTCTGGGGAAGTTTCCAAAATGCTCTGGGAACAAAACTAAACTTCAGCACAGCTTACCACCCTCAGTCGCAAGGACAAGTTGAAAGGATCAATCAGATTCTGGAAGATATGCTCCGTGCTTGCGTCATCTCTTTCGGCATGAAGTGGGAAGAATGTCTTCCTTATGCTGAATTCCCTTACAACAACAGTTTCCAGAAAAGTCTAAAGATGGCACCATTTGAGGCTCTCTATGGTCGCAAATGCAGAACTCCGATTGGTTGGTCGGGCGCAGGTGAAAGAATACTGTTTGGCCCTGACATTGTAACTCAAGCGGAGGAGAAAGTTCATATCATTCTTGAAAACCTGAAGATTGCTCAAAGTCACCAGAAGAGCAATTACGATAGAAAGCACACGGACATGGAGTATGTCCCTGGTGATCTCGTTTACCTTCGTGTCACTCCCATGAGAGGCACGCACCGCTTTGGTATCAAAGGAAAGCTGGCTCCTAGATACATCGGTCCATTCAAAATCCATGGAAGAAGAGGAGAAGTTGCTTATGCTCTTGAGCTTCCTGAAAAACTCAAGGTTCATGATGTTTTCCACATCTCTCAACTCAAGAAGTGCTTCAAGGATCCCGGCAGGACCGTGGAGCATGAGCTTATCAATCTCCAAGAAGATCTGTCTTATCAAGAACACCCCACAAAAATTCTTGAAGTCGCAGAAAGAAGGACTCGCAACAAGTCCATCAAGTTCTGCAAGGTGCAGTGGTCGCACCATTCTGTTGATGAAGCCACCTGGGAACGTGAAGATGAGCTCCGTGCCAAGTATCTTACCCTCTTTGAGTCTTTTTCTTCCTAGAACCTCAGGGCGAGATTCCTGTTTAGTGGGGGAGAGTTGTAGCATCCCAATTGTCTAACAATTGTAATGCTACTTGGTCTAGTAAGATAATGGCGACTTCCTATATATATTATTGCATCATAATTATGTCATGCTCATGTCATCATGCCACCTTGCATTTGAGCATCATATAAAACCCTGTTTCTCTCGTTCTTCTCTCATATGCATTATTAATTGTATTTGCCTCTTGATATTGTATTTGGTTATTGATATATTGTTTAATGCCCAAGTTGAGTTGGGGACATATCTTTTATTTCCAATCTACACCTTTCTTTGTCACCACCTTATAATTCCACCACCTCATTAATCCATGAGCTTGTACTTCTTTTTCTTTTGATATTTTATTCTAGCTCATGTGGTTTGGGGTGGATCAACTCCTTTAAATTCTTTTGCTTGGCTTTTAATCCACTTCTTGGAAATGCATAAGAATAATGCCATAATATTATTATTGTTTTCACAAAATAAATCATGGCATTATTATTTTGCATGGGCCATGCAAAATGTACCACCACCTTTTATCCCTTTGGTTTTTCCTTTTTTGTTAGTGGATATTTCTTTGTGGACCATCTCCATCCATCCCACCATCCCCATATTCTCATCCATATCTTTTTCTTTTAACTAAATCTCTTCATGCATGATCATATGAGGCTTATTCTTTCTCTCTCTATTTTTTTCTCCTAGCCCTAGTTCTACTAAACCCTAACCTCAATCTCCCTCTCTCTCTAACATGCTGGTCCCACCTGGCCCTCTCTCTCTGACCCACACCTCAGCTAACCCCAGCCCTATCTCACCCCACCCCTTCTCCTAACCCCTAACCCGAGCCCCTCAAAGCTAACCCTAGCTTACACCCGAGCCCTCCCCTCTTCTTCTCTTTCTCTCTGCCGTGCTGGCCCCACCACCACGTCAGCCCCACCTGCAGCCCCTCTCCTCTGCCGCCGCCGAGCCCCACACCGAGCACGTGAGGGGGTAGACGGAGAAAGGTGGCCGAAGCCACCTTTATCTACCCCGAGCCCCACAGCGACGCCCCTCTTTCCTCTCTCTCGCTTTCCTCCTTCTTCACGGCTCCTCCGCCTCTCCCAGATCCACCCCAGAGCCCTGCCCTCGCCTCCCCTTCTTCTTCTCCGACGCCACCGACTCTCACCGACCGCCGCCAGTACCACGTCGTCCCCTCTTTCCAGCCGGCCATCACGACGTGGAAGTGGTCACGGAGGTCGAGGATCATCCCCTACATCGCCCTGTACGCGCCAACGAGGAAGAGGACCCCCAGGACCGCCAGTACCAGCGTCCCCTGACGCAAACCCTAAATCTCCGGCCGCCAGCCTCCTCGTCGCCCTGCTGCGCCTCGTCCCGATCCGCCACCACCAACCACCCCGCGGTGAGCCCCTCTATCACCAGGACAACCTCCGCCTCACCGTGAAGCCCTAGACGCGCCAGGCGTTGCGCCGAACACTCTCAGTGCGCCGCCGCTCGCTATTGTCTGCACGCTCTCGCGCCGCATAGTGCCTCATCTGGTCGCGTAGCTACTCCCTGTCAACTACCCTGCCCAGCCGCACTGGCTACCATCCTCAGTGCCAGAGCCCGCGACGCGAGTTCGATCCCTGCGCACGCACTCTGCCCCATCGAACACCGATCCCTCGTCAGTAAACACAGAGAAGAAGTACAGTACCGCGGGCCTGTGGTATCTTTGCAAAAGCCCCCCTTTTTGTTTTCGCTCTCAACCCGCGGTACCTCGTGGCCCACTAGTCAGCCTCCCAGCCCCTTTTGCAGAAAACCCCCCAGCTCTCCAGCCCTCAACCCGCAGTCCCCGGATCCGTGACGTGTCGCCCACTGGCTGGCTGCGCGCGCCGTGGACCCGCGAGACCGCCGGCCCCACCTGTCAGCCTCATGGTCTAGCTCAGCCCGCGGTGACAAAGGTTTCTCTGCGTCGTTTTTTCTGTCAGGTCAGCCCGGGCCCATTTGCCTGGGTCTGTGGCTAGATCTGGGCGAGTACAAAAGGTTTTCTGTTTTGCTGTTTAATGTTTTTTTTTAAAAGTTGTTTTAAATTCAAATTTGAATTTGTTTTAAATATCTTTTCAAATATAAAACCAAATAATACATATGATATATGTTTTTGAATCAGAAAAATGTGAGGAATTCAAATATGCTATTCAAAATATTATTTGAGCACCTGAAAATTTCGAGGTGATTAAAATTACAATAAAATGCCCTTTTCCTTAATTAGTTAATAACTTTTGTTTTATAACTCCAAACTTGACAAATAATATGTCTAAATCGATCAGCGCGACGAGCCCGTTCTATCCATGCATTCCATGTTCTGAATTGCAGCATGCATCATATAAATATAAAGCATACAGCAACTTATTTGAGTATAAAATATGGCTAAAACTCAATAAAATGCTTTATTCTTGTACCCCACACCTCACCCATGCCATGCTATATTATTGCCATGCGAATTGTGCATCATTCATCATGGTATGATTGTTTGCTTGACGCATTATAATTCATATGCTTGTGCACTCTATTTATGTTGGCCCTTGTTTGTTTGGTTCTTCTTCGAATAGACGCTGAGCAGGGGATATATCAGGAATCCCAGGAGCACTACCCAGATCCTTCCCTCGCTTCAACTGAGCTGCCAGGCAAGCACTACCACATGCTTGCATACATATAGTACCTATTGCCTCTATCTTATTCTTGCATCATTGAGTCGCGTTTGTATTAAATTGAATCCCAAGTACTGCATAGCCTTTACTTTTAAACTCCACTGAAGCTTGTTCCTCCATCCCATGAGCCATTACTACAGGAGTTGTTTGAGCCATGCGGGTCATAGAACAACATGTGTAGGGTTTGTGAGTGTCTGATGGATAACAAGGTACCTAAACAACTTAACCTGAGTAGTAATGGGATAACTAATGAAAGTGGCACCGGTGAGCAATATCCGCTATTTGGTTCTTCATGCTCACTTGTGTCCCGTAGGACCCCGAGTACTTGATTCCTGTTCCTTGACTATTCGCACTATCCACATCCGGGAGGCCTTATGGACCCCCCTGAGCCAGAGCTTGATTCATTATTATTTCTTGGGGCCACAAAGTAGTTTGGGGCTTTATTACTATCCTGTACTTATGCCATGTTTTACTGCTTTATTTACGATTGTGCGAGGAGCACGTGTACTATTTAGGATTAGGGAGTGTTTTCGCGGTATCGACAAGCCCAGTCACACTTTCGGGTTCCCAGTCGTTTACAGCCATTGGCGCAAACCTTGGGTCCGTCTCGGAGCCGGCCAACTTCGTTGCGGGTAGCTTAATAGGGTGGCCCCCTGAAACATTTCTGAATCCTGTGATCACTTTGTCGTGAATGCCTCGTTGGGTTTTGATTTGGTTTTTCCGAGGTTGATCGAGTGTGTGTTGCTATTTGTGCACCCCTGCAGGGTAAATCTTTCTGAAAGCCGTGTCCGCGGTTATGGACGACTTGGAGCACAGTTTCTCGATCATAGACAAGTATAACTAAAGTACCGCTTTTAATTTGACTAAGTACTTGACTAGTAAATAGTGCAACACTCATGGAATGGTTAATAAAACTGCCAACGGATGGGGGGCTATTCGTCCGTTTCCTCGTTGGTAAGCGAGGAGGAGGATGGATCTGTTAATATTACTGCTACAACTGTTGCTATTAATTCACGGACATCCGTCTATCTTTGGTTAGGCGGATGGTTAGCGAGTATCTATAGAATTGCTAGGGATTATCTTTTGCTGCAATTGCGTCACCCCAGGTTGTGTCCCCTTTCGAGGCATCAAGACTTGCTGAGTACCCCTAGGGTCTCACACGATAAATTGTTTGATTCAGATGAACAGGTGTACTCGCAAGATGGATACTAGGTGGAGGAGACGGACGATGTTGGCAACGATCACTCGGTGTAGAGATTCCGGGAACGGGGATCCGTGCGATCTGTGGGCGGGATGTGTTTATTTATGGGGCATCTTATGCCGATTTGCTTCTTATCCGTACTCAGATCTTGTTTTCCGCTTCCGCCTGATACTCTGATGTTTGATGTATGAGGAGATATCCTAAACTATTATATCTATCTAGTATATTTGGATCTTGTCGTATGGCGTTGCAATATTTCTATTTCTTTTAGATGGAATGGCTCTGAGGACTGTTGTATGTGGCTTGCATACATACTCATTTGTGTATGTAGTTGATCCTTTCGCCTGCCGATTACGCCGCTCGTTCTTGTCCTGATGTTTGGAAATGGTTAGGACGGCCGAAAGGTCTACCTGTGAGTGGCATTTGGCCCCACCGTACTATTTTAACCACTTCCGCTCATCCAGGCTTGCAACTAAGAGCGTAATTCACCGAGATAGTTACACAAAGCAAGGCAGCAGGCGGAGGGCTACTGCATGCTATACGCCGACTACTTCGGCACCATTTCAGGATGAGCCGAAAGCTCTTCCTTGAGATCGTGCACTCCGTCCGGGAATTCGACCCCTATTTCGTGTGCAAGAAAGACTGCATCGGCATGGTTGGGTTTTCCTCACTGCAGAAGTGCAAAGTGGCGATGAGGTTGCTTGCATATGGAGCGCCAGGTGACAATGTTGATGACTATATTCGCATGGCTGAGTCCACCGCCATCGATTGCTTGTACCGGTTCTGCAGGGCGGTGATTGCAGTGTTTGGTCCACAGTACTTGAGAACACCCACTGCCGAAGACACTGCTCGGATCCTCACAGTCAATAAAAAAGAGGATTCCCTAGGATGCTTGGAAGCATAGACTGTATGCGTTGGCACTGGAAGAACTATCCATTTGCATGGCAGGGGATGTACAAAGGCCACAAAGGAGGTTGCATTGTGATACTTAAGGCCATTGCTATACATGATCTTTGGATCTGGCACTCCTTCTTTGGCATAGCAGGATCGAACAACGACATCAACGTTCTCAACTCCTCAAAAATTCTTTGCCAAGCTTGTTGAGGGTCATGCTCCCCCCGTGGACTTTGAGATCAATGGGCACCACTACAACAAGGGATACTATCTTGCAGATGGCATCTATTCAAGATGGCCAACATTTGTGAAGACTATCTCAAACCCAATACTTCCCAAGCATGCTCAGTATGCCAAGGAATAGGAAGCTTGCAGGAAGGACGTGGAGCGGCATTTGGTGTGCTCCAACAGAAGTTTGCAGTTGTTCGGTTCCCTGCAATGACCTGGTCGAAAGATCAGATGTGGGAAGTGATGAACTGTTGTGTGACCTTGCACAACATGATCATTGAGGATGAGAGGAAGGACCCGGTGAGTTTGGTCGAGCAGAACGAGCCATACTACAGACAGGGACCTCTTGCACAGCCTAATCACCAGATGCCGCCAACCTGGGCTGCCTTCATCGCCATGCGTCAGGAGATTCGAGACCTGGTAGTGCATCAACAGCTGCAGGATGATCTGGTGTAGCACCTATGTATACGCAGCGGAAACACATAGATGGCTAGCATGAATCTGGCCGAACAAGGCCGAAATATGTTGTATTTTCATTGTTCGCCAAACTATGTTTAAATTTATGCCGAACTGTGGTTGATTTCGTCCAGAACTATGCCGAACATTGCTCTGTATTCGTATTATACCGAAATACGCCGAAAGCTGGACGAATTTGATCCAAATTTGGCGAAAACACGCCGACCTGGGAACTCGGCTTGGGAACGCGAGTGGGAAATCAGCCATTCCTGGGCCAAAATCTTCGTCCATCCAGCGCTATTTAGGTCCGGATTTCGGCCTAGGAACGGCCAACGAGTGGAGATGCTCTTACCCGGGAGGGATGGTTGTATCCGCCGCTAACACATCGCTCGAGGTAGCACCACCGATGGCCTTCCCCTCATCCATCGCGATGGGGTAAAACAACCTAGGACTCCTGTCTTTTAACGAGATCTAAGAAACAAAGAAAATAAGGGGAATCAACAAGGATTCGTACAAGAAACAGTACACAACTACACATCAAAAGCTGGATCAAATCAAGTACAAGGATTGACCCAAGAACTAAGACTTACCTTGTAGCAGGCTAGCTGAAGCATTCAGTGTGGATTCCATCTGAGTTTCTATTTGTGGCTTGCATCAGCCACCATTGCTCTTCCGTTGGGGAGTTCGGCAGGATGGCGCCATCGCACATGGCTAGGGACTGGGCATCTAAGTGATGCATCGTTGAGGCAGGGACATGCCGCTCGTTTAGGGATTTGGGAAGGCAAAAGATGAATCAACCAACGAAGGTTAAATATCACAAGAGATTTGTTGTGTTCGAGGGAAATGATCCGTCGAAGCCGTGATTTCCGGAAGGGGGATTTGGGGCAGGGAATCGTTCTAGTCACTGGAATAATGGGAGGTGGTCGTACTAGTTCTGCTATGTGGGAGGGGCGGGTAGAGGGGAATTGGCTGAGGGGTGGGCCTATGCTTCGGGCAGTGTGGTTCACTGATAATAGAAACCGAATCACCGAACCTAATTCGGTTTCTGACAATTTATGACCAAAAGAGCACCGCGACAACAATATATGCATGATTTTTATGGGGTAGCATGCGGTTAGTTAAACTCGTTGGCACGGTGACATCAAGTAACGCTATTGGAAATATCCTGAGATGTCCAAGACGAATTGCTGAATCGGTTGTGAAAAAAAGGCACATGCAGAGTGAGCTGCTAGCCACTTGATAAAGAACTAACCCAGCATGCAACCTCCCTCATAATGGTTTTCCATGTCACTCCCACCGCTAAGCAGCCGCACAAGAACATGGTCACCCGCATCGGCAATGTTAGAACTCTGCATTGATGTATTCTTGGTATCTGTCACATTAAACCCAAGAAGTCTATGGCTGACTTCCTACAACTAATTAGGCTGCGGATAAACAACATGGCCTTGCGCCTATCATTTACTCGCTCAGCATATTGTTGTAACTAATGCAACAGAGTATTTTGGTGCCGGACCGGATATTTTTTCCGATTCCTCCCATTTCTAGCATGGTGCACGCATGCGCCCGACTCTACATAATTGATCTGGCTTCCTTTATTTGTTATTGCTCTCTATCTCTAGCGGATCGTTCCAATTTTCTTCGTGTTGGTTTGGTGCTGCTATATATCTTACCAAGGAGACATACAAAGATGACTGCATCTGCTCCTATAAGAGATGGTCATGCATTCTTGCAAGTGTGAAGGTTGGTGGTGGCACTAGCTGCCTATTAAATTAAACCTGAATTGAAATCAGATTTCAGAGTACAAGAAGAAAATTCTCAAGTTTCTGTGTACATGTGATTCATGTCAGTAGTCTGCGCACCTGATAATTAAATGCACCCGTTTTGGAAGTACTATCTGACTAGGAGCTTTTATTTAGAGACATCATACGCCACATGCTTGTTTGGCTATGAGCCTCTGACATATCATCATTTCATCAGCCTTAGAAGGGAGAGACAGGACATTCACATGTCCCAGACAAACAATTATTACCTACACAACACACTGTTATTACTAACAGAGCCTAAGCCTATCGCATCACATGATCTTGCAAATGTGCAAAATTCGGCTGGCCTGATAACTGCTTGCAAAATAAGTTTGTGGAGAGAGTACGATAGAAGTAAGTAGTTACATAAATGAAGTGCATAAAGTCTTCCGTTGCAGAGTTCGGCAGGATGGCACCGTCGCACATAGCTAGGGATTGGGGCAGCTAAGTGATGCATTGGGGCGTCAGGGACTTGTCGCTCGTTTAGGGATTTGGGGGAGGCAAAAGATCAATCGACCAAGAAGGGTTAAACATCACGCGAGGTTTGCGGTCCTGGAGGAGAATTATCCGTCGAAGCCGTGATTTCTGGAAGGGAGATTTGGGGCAGGGAATCGTTCCAGTCATTGGAATTATTATGGGAGGCGGTCGTACTAGTTCTACGACCATGCGGGAGGCAGGGGTAGATGGGGAATCGGCTGAGGGGTAGGCCTCGCTGCTTCGGGTAGTTCGGTTCACTGAAGATAGAAACCGAAATCACCGAACCTAATTCGGTTTCTGACAATCCATGACCAAGACACGGCGACAACAATATCTGCATGAATTTTTATGGAGTAGCCGTGTCTGATGCGGTTAGTTAAACTCATTTGGAACGGTGAGATCAACTAACACAATTGGACATGTCCTGAGATGTTCACGGTGAATTGCGGAAGGGGTTGTGAACAAAAAGGCACGCGCGAATTGAGTTGACAGACACTAGAAAGAACTAACCCAGCCCACAACCGTCCCTCATAAGGTTTTTCCATGTCACTCCCACCACGAAGCAGTCGTAGGACAACATGAACATGGTCACCTACATCGGCAATGTTAGAACTTTGCATTGGTGTCTTGTTCGTGTCGTTTACATTGAATCCATGAAGTCTATGGCTGAATTCCTGCAAGCAATCAAGCTGTGCATAAACAACAAAGCCTTGCGCCTGTCATTTATTCACTGAGCATATTGTTGTAACTAATGCAACAATATGTTTTTGTGCTCGAGCGGATGTTTTTCAGATTCCTCCCATTTCTAGCATGGTGCATTCATGCATGCGCCCAACATTACATAATTTATCAGGCTTCCTTCATTTGTATTTCTCTCTATCTCTAGCGGATCGGTCCTATTTTCTTCGTGCTGGTTTGGTGCTGCTATATATCTTACCAATGAGACATACAAAGATGACTGCATTTGCTCCTATAAGGTTGGCGGTGGCATTAGTTGCCTATTAAAATAAACATAAATCGAAATCATATTTTTGAATACAAGAAGAAAATTCTGAAGTTTCAGTGTACATGTGATTCATGTCAGCAGTTTGCGCACCAGATAATTAAATGATCCGTTTTGGAAGTACTATCTGACTAGGAGCTTTTGTTTAGAGACATTATAGGCCACATGTTTGTTTGACTATGAGCCTCCGACACATTAACATCATTTCATCAGCCTAAGAAGGGACAGACTGGCATTGAAATCACATGTCCTAGACAGAAAATTATTACCTATACAACACAGTGTTACCAACAGAGCCTAAGCCTATCACATCGCATGATCTTGTAAAAAAGTAAAATTCAGCTGGCCCAGTGAATACTTGCAGCATAAGTTTGTGGAGAGAAAACGATAGAAGTAAGTGGTTACATAAATGAAGTGTATATAATCTTCCAGCTAACTGTGTACGACGATCTTGGAAAAGGAATGCAACGGACATTTGCCTACGAAATGTGCTACTGCATGTTGTCTTAAATTATATTGATCCGCTACAGCTTGTTGTAATCTCACATCCATGTGCTTTCAGTTGGGTAATACATATCAGAGGTGCACATTATAGGACGGAGTCACATTTGTGGTAAACAGTGTAGCTCGTACCGATTAGAAAAGGTTATAAAGAAGTTTATATAACCGCCATAACAATCGATGTTTGGACCCAGCACACCCTCCAGTTTATATCAGAGCATCTCTAACCAAACTTCTATAATTTAGATGAGTAAAAAACTCTTTGCCACTTAATTTCTATTATTTGCACCTCTAAAGTAAAGCGGTTCCTAGATGAACTCCTAAATTCAACTCCCTAAAACTCATTTGTAGCTTAGACATTCCGTTGAATAATTGCTATGTGTTTTACATGAACAAAATCAGATGCTACAATGTTAAATGTGTCACTGTGAAGATGAGAGAGATATTCATACATTGACTACAAGGTGACATCGCCGCAGAAACTGCACCAGACAAGGGCGTGGCCTTTGATGTCTAGCAGGAACGGCGCCACAACCACAGTCATCCTCCTTCGTCCCCTTTGACCGGACCTTGTGTTGCAGAGGCCACACGGAGTCCAACTAACACCGCCATCCTCCTCCATCGTTCGTCAGCTCCTCCTCCTTCTCCTCCTGGTAGCAGACGCCGCGAGCCACGCTCCCGCACCGATGGGACAACATAATTTTAGGTAATCGAGCCTTCGGTGCACCGATGAGACACACTATCGTGCTAGGACCTAGGAGTAGGGTATCAAGTAGGATCCCGCCAAAGTCACACTTCTAATTCATTTGCTAAAACCTAGTGTAAATTTTTGTTTAAAATTTGCACTAGATTTTGGAAATGCACTAGAAGTGGAACTTTGGCAGTATCCCACTTGACACCTTACCTGGAAGGGTTGGCTGTATCCGCCGCTAGCACATCGCTCGTGGCAGCACCACCGATGGCCTTCTCCTCATCCATCGCGATGGGGTAAGACAACCTGGAACTTCTGTCTTTTAACGAGATCTAAGATACAAAGCAAATAAGCGGAATAAACAAGGATTCGTACAAGAAACAGTACACAACTACACATCAAATGTTGGATCAAGTCAAGTACAAGGATTGACTCAAGAACTCAGACTTACCTTGCAGCAGGCTAGCACAAGCATTCAGTGTGGATTCCATCTAAGTTTCTGATTGTGGCTTGCATCAGCCACCATTGCTCTTCCGTTGCGGAGTTTCGCTGGATGGCGCCATTGCACACGGCTAGAGATTGGGCGGCTATGTGATGCATCATTGAGGCAGGGACATGCCGCTCGTTTAGGGATTTGGGAAGGTAAACGATGAATCGACCAACGAAGGTTGAATATCACGCGAATATTTTTGTGTTCGAGGGGAATAATCCATCGAAGCCATGATTTCCGGAAGGGAGATTTGGGGCAGGGAATCGTTCCAGTCATTGGAATAATGGGAGGCAGTCGTACTAGTTCTGCTATGTGGGAGGGGCAGGTAGAGGGGAATCGACTGAGGGGTGGGCCTGTGCTTTGGGAAGTTCAATTCACTGAGGATAGAACCAAAATCCCCGAACCTAATTCGATTTGTGACAATTCATGACCAAGAGAGCACCACGACAACAATATCTACATGATTTTTTATGGAGTAGCCGTTTGTGATGCGGTTAGTTAAACTCGTTGGAACGGTGACATCGTGTAACGCGATTGGACATATCTTGAGATGTCCACGATGAATTGCAGAATGGGTTGTGAACAAAAGGTCACGCACAAAGTGAGTTGACAGCCACTTGAAAGAACTAACCCAGCCCACAACCGTCCCTCATAACGGTTTTCCATGTCACGCCCACCACGAAGCAGTCGTAGGACAACATGAACATGGTCACCTGCATAGGCAATGTTATAACTCTGCCTTGGTGTCTTCTTGGTGTCGTTAACATTGAATCCATGAAGTCTATGGCTGACTTCCTGCAAGCAATTAAGTTGTGCATAGACAACAAAGCCTCGCGCCTATCATTTATTTGCTGAGCATATTGTTGTAACTAATGCAACAATTCCTTTTGGTGTCTCTGCAGATGTTTTTTCAGATTCTTCCCATTTCTAGCATGGTGCAAACATGCATGCGCCTGACATTACATAATTTATCAGGCTTCCTTCATTTGTTATTTCTCTCTATCTCTAGCGCATCGGTCCTATTTTCTTCATGTTGGTTTGGCGCTGCTATATATCTTACCAAGGAGAATTACAAAGATGACTGCATCTGCTCCTATAAAAGATGCTCATGCATGCTTGCAAGTGTGAAGGTTGGCGGTGGCATTAGCTGCCTATTAAGTTAAACATAAATCGAAATCAAATTTCAGAGTACAAGAAGAAAAAATTCTGCAGTTTTTGTGTACATGTGATTCATGCCAGTAGTTTGTGTGCGCCCGTTTTGGAAGTATCTAACTAGGGGCTTTTGTTTAGAGACATCATACGCCACATGCTTGTTTGGCTACGAGCCTCTGACATTTTAACATCATTCACTAGTAGAAAAAAGGGTTTTTGGTCCAGCACCCAAATGCCATTGGTCCCGGTTCGGTCCCGCAATCGGGACCAATGCCAGGCACCGATCCCGGTTTATGCCGCCTGGGCATTGGTCCCGGTTCATCTCTAAGCATTGGTCCCGGGTCGTGGCATGAACCGGGACCAATGCCACCGCGACGCACATGTGGCGCTCTGCGGAGCATTGGTCCCGGTTCATGCCACGAACCGGGACCAAAAACCCCTCAACGGTCCCAATCCGGGACAGAGATCTAAATTAAATCGAGGCAGAAATTGAATTGATCTAGTATTTTTGAAAAATTCTTCCACAAATTAATCGAGACAGAGATCTAAATTGAGGCATTTCATTAATTCAACCACAAATTCTTCCTAAACAAAGATGTGATTTAACAAATTCTTCCTAGTCGACTATTTTACTTCCGCTGCCGCTGTCCTCTGAGCCGCCGGCTTCCTCGTCGTCGTCGGACGGAACCTCCACGATTTCCGCATTGTTCGCGAGACGGAGCTCCTCTTCACGGCGAGTAGCTTCGATGACGGTATACTTGGTCCGTCCAGGGACAGACCAGAACCTCTCCCGCCCTTCTCGGTGTCGCAGATCCGGGTGCACCACGCGCCCGTAAACGATGCGGTTGCCAATTTTTGCCTTCAACTCCTTGAACAGCGCCGGCCAGTACGGGCTGGCCGCCGCGTACCAGGGCAGCGCCCTCTTCCACGCGGGCATCTGGCGGCGACGCGCCGCGATTTCGCTCTCCATCTCGGCTCTGCCGGGGACGAGGAGCGGAGCCACCAGCACACCCGCATAGCTGATGCGCCATCCGTGGGGCAACATCGCGCCTGACGGCGCAAGGATGTCGAAGTGCGCGAACATCACCGCCTCGTAGAAGTTCAGCGCGGGCATCTCCATGGCGGCGCGGTGGAGATTGGAGAAGGAGGAGAGGATGGACGACGGCGCGGGTGGAGAGATTGCAGAGGGCGAGGCGATGGAGCGCTGGAGAGATTGCAGAGGCCGAGGCGATGGCGAAGCGACGCGTTGTGGCCTCCTATTTGTACACGAGGACGACGAAGCGAAGGTGCTGGGCATTGGTCCCGGCTCATGCCATGAACCGGCACCAAAGCCCCTTCCCGTGACACGTGGTGGCCCAGCAACGCCCCTCCACCTAGGTCATTGGTCCCGGTTCATGCCATCAACCGGGACCAATGACCTAGGTGGGTGGGCGTTGCTGGGCCGCCACGTGTCGCGGGGAGGGGCTTTGGTCCCGGTTCGTGGCATGAACCGGGACCAAAAACCCTCCCTGGCTATAAATAAGCCCCGCCCATCCACTTATTTTTTCTGGAATTTTATGTGGGAGGTGGATGCTAGGTTTTTTCTTCACAATGCACACAAGGTGTTCGACGAAATGTCCGTGCCACACTTAAGTTCGCACAACACGGTATCCTCGGCCGAGGTTAACTGATACAAAAATATTGCATGTGTCCATGTAGGGTGGTCATTTCACTATTCACGATGTCATTGTCATGGTTAATTATTATGACGCAGATCGATGCGCGGATGCGATGGATGTACGGCGACCGACGCGATTCTGATTTTATTGCAGGCCTGCATAAATTTATCGATTTGGCTAAGGCAAACAAATTGGATAATTTTATGTCTTGTCCCTACGTCGACTGTCGGAACGTGGCGGAGCACTCTGCCCCAAGAATCCTTCAAAGTCATCTACTTTGGAGAGGTTTCATGCCCGGAAATTATTGTTGGGCCATGCACGGAGAAAGAGGGGTTAGGCTGGAAGAAAATGAAGAAGAGGAGGATGATGACAACTATCCTATGTCCCCTGAAGAATACGGTGATACTGCAATGGAAGACAATGAAGAAGAGGGAGGCAGCAATGAAGAAGAACAACGGGCATCAGATGAGCCCGCTGATGGTCTTGGTTAGGTCATTTCTGATGCAAAGCAACAATGTGATAAAGAAAGGGAGAAGCTTAAGTTGGAGGCCATGCAAAAGGATCACAAAAAGTTGTTGTACCCAAATTGCAAAGATGGTAGCACAAAGCTCGGTACCACACTTGAACTGCTGAAATGGAAGGCGGAGACTGGCTTATCTGACAAGGGATTTGATAAGTTACTGAAAATAATGAAGCTGAAGCTTCCAAAGGATAACGAGCTTCCTGAGACAACATACGAAGCAAAGAAGACTATCTGGCTTATAGGATTAGATGTGGAGAAGATACATGCATGCATTAATGACTGCATCATGTACCGCGGTGAGAAGTACGAGAATATGGATAAAAGCCCAGTATACACTACATGTCGATACAAGATCAGACAAGATGACCCTGGTGATGTTGAGAGCGATGACGAGCCCCCCAGGAAGAGGGTTCCTGCTAAGGTTATGTGGTATGCTCCTATAATACCACGGTTGAAACGTCTGTTTAGAAGCAAAGAGCATGCCAGGTTGTTGCGATGGCACAAAGAAGAGCGTAAGAAATACGGGAAACTGAGACAGCCCACCGATGGGTCACGGTGGAGAAACATCGAGAGAAAGTACTCGAACTTTGCAGGTGACGCGAGCAACTTATGGTTTGGTCTAAGTACAGACTGCATGAATCCTTTTAGGGAGCAGAGCTACGGTCACAGCACCTAACTAGTGACTCTATGTATCTACAACCTTTCTCCTTGGTTGTGCATAAAGCGGAAGTTCATTATGATGCCAGTGCTCATCCAAGGACCGACGCAACCCGGCAACAATATTGATGTGTACCTAAGGCTATTAGTCGATGAACTTTTGCAGTTGTGGGCAGAACCAGGTGTAAAGGTGTGGGATGAGCACAAACAGGAGCCATTTGACCTACGAGCGTTGTTGTTCGTTACCATCATTGATTGGCTTGCTCTTACTAACATTTCAGGACAGTCAAACAAGGGATACAATGCATGCACGCACTGTTTAGATAAGACTAAAGGTACATATTTGGATAAATGTAAGAAGGTTGTGTACCTGGGGTGTCGCAAATTTCTTCCGACCAATCATCAAGTAAGAAAGAAAGGCAAGCATTTCAACGGTGAGGCAGATTACCGGAAGAAGCCTAAGCTCCCTAAAGGTGCTGATGTATTTGGTATGGTGAAGGACCTATAAGTAATCTTTGGAAAGGGTCCTGGTGGTCAATCTGTTCAGAAAGACCCCATTACCGGACACACGGCCATGTGGAAAAAGAAATCTATATTTTGGGAGCTTGAGTATTGGAAAGACCTAGAGGTCCATTCTTCAATCGACGTGATGCACGTGACAAAGAATCTTTGCGTGAACCTGCTAGGATTCCTGGGCGTGTATGGGAAGACAAAAGATACGCCAGAAGAACGGGAGGACCAGCAGCGTATCAAAGACCCATACAACAAGCATACTGATAAAGGCCATGAATACTTAAGTAGCTACGCTCTTACCAAAGCAGAGAAGGAAATCTTTTTTGTAGTCCTTTACAGTATCAAAGTCCAGGATGGCTTCTCATCAAATATAAAGGGAATAATAAATATGGCAGAGAGAAAAATTCCAGAACCTGAAGTCTCATGATTGCCACGTGATTATGACGCAGTTGCTTCCGGTTGCATTGAGGGGGCTTCTACCGGAAAATGTTCGATTAGCCATTGTGAAGCTATGTGCATTCCTCAATGCAATATCTCAGAAGGTAATTGATCGAGAAAGTCTGAAAATGCTACAGAAGGATGTGGTCCAATGTCTTGTCAGTTTTGAGTTGGTGTTCCCCCCCGCCCTTCTTCAATATTATGAGCATCTCTTAGTTCACCTAGTCGAAGAGATTTCCATTCTCGGTCCTGTATTTCTGCATAATATGTTCCTCTTCGAGAGGTTCATGGGATTCTTAAAGAAATATGTTCGTAACCATGCTAGGCCAGAAGGAAGCATCTCCAAGGGCTATGGAACAGAGGAGGTCATTGGGTTCTGTGTAGACTTTCTTCCTGACCTTAAGCCGATTGGTGTTCCTGAATCACGGTACGAGGGGAGACTGAGTGGAAAAGGCACGCTAGGAAAGAAAGCAATAATATTTAGGGACGGGCATTCTTTGAATCAAGCACACAACACAGTCCTACAAAGTTCTACCTTCGTGGCTCCGTATATCGAGGAACACATGAATGTTGTACGCTCCAAGTTCCCAGGGAAGGATGACTACTGGATTAAAAAAATCACATGGAGACTTTCGGCACTTGGTTGCAATTACATCTCATGAATGACACCACCATTGGAGATCAGCTCTACTTGTTGGCCGTGACACCATCTGCGATTGTATTGACTTTCCAAGAGTATGAGATAAATAGGAATACATTTTACACGATTGCCCAAGATAAAAAGAGCACCAACCAAAATAGTGGTGTCCGTCTTGATGCAACATGCGAGAATGGGAAAAGGGACACATACTATGGTTACATAGAGGAGATATGGGAACTTACTATGGACCTACTTTTAAGGTCCCTTTGTTTCGGTGCAGTTGGGTCAACATGAATGGAGAACGGGTAAAGGTAGACCAGCTGTTCGGAATGACAACAGTGGATCTCAAGAATCTTGGTTATAGAGACGAACCATTCATCCTAGCCAATGATGTGGCTCAGGTTTTTTATGTGAAGGACATGTCCTCTAGACCGAAAAAAAGAAAAAATAAGGAAACGAATACATAAGACGATGAGCCCAGGCGTCAAATAGTTCTTTCAGGGAAAAGAAACATCGCGGGAGTCGAGGACAAGACAAACATGTCAGCAGATTATGATAAGTTTGATAAAATTCTGCCCTTCACCGTGAAAACTGGCCCAAGCATCCCGTTAAGCAAAGAAGATGCTCCATGGTTACGGCCTAAGAAGCGATCATAGGCAAGGGATCAACATATGCAACGAAGGATTCATACCCTCAACCCTATGTAAATCTATTAATGTATGGACACTTTATGTGATGTATGAAAACTTTATATGAGAACCTCGAACATGATAGGTCATTTTGTGAAGGATTTTTGGTACCAATGCCTAACTTTAATTTGGTGTTTGCTTCACACAACACCCTGATTTCGGCACCTCAAAAATGGAAATTGGCTTTTTCATGCGTCGAAAAGGAAAACTTCCTCCTGCACCCCGATTCCATTAGTCCCGGTTTGTGGCTGGACCGGCGGGGATAAAGGGGGTCCTTTAGTCCCCATTCCTTAGTCCCAGTTTTTTAATAATAATAAATGTCTTGAGTGTTAGTCACGGTTTGTGGCTGGACCGGCAGGAATAAAGGGGGCCTTTAGTCCCGATTCCGTAGTCCCAGTTTTTTAATAATAATAAATGTCTTGAGTGTTAGTCCCGGTTTGTGGCTGGACCAGCGGGAATAAAGGGGTCCTTTAGTCCCGATTCCGTAGTCCCAGTTAGGAAACCGGGACTAATATATCGTTTCCTACTAGTGTTGGTCTCTCTACAACTTTCTCAAACTATATATGAAGATGTTGTTCTATTCTAATTAATTTCACATATTAGGGAGCGTCTCTATGGCTAGCTTCAGAGAGATGCCTGAGGACTGGATCCTCCGGCATCTCCCTGAAGCTGGCCATAGTGTTGTCCCTACTCTCACACACCATCTTGTAGTTCATAACTTCTCCCTGAAGCTGGCCGTAGTGTTGTCGAGGAGCTAACTAATTTCACATATAAGGGAGTACATCTATGGCCAACTTGTTGGAGATGCCACAGGACTGGGCTCCGGCGGCATCTCCCTCAAGTTGGCCGTAGTGTTGTCCCTGCTCTAGCTAGATCAATATGTCGGGGAGCTAACTAAATTCACATATTAGGGAGTGCCTCTATGGCCAGCTTCAGGGAGATGCCTGAGGACTGGATCCTTAGGAATCTCCTTGAAGTTGGTCGTAGTGTTGTCCCTGCTCACGCACCATCGTGTTTGCAGTTGATAACTTCACAGGGATGCATATTTATAGATTAAGCAGCATGACATAGTGTCGATAGTCACGACATAATGTCGACACTCACCACTGTCATAATGCCGCAACCCAGTGAAATAGTGTCGCCACTCACGAAATAGTGTCGACACTCATGAAATAGTGTTGACACTCACTGGCATAGTGTCGCCACCCACATTTATTCTCGGATGGTGTTTCCAACCTGGACTACAGGTTTATCTTTAGTCCCGATTGGAGACAGAAAATGGTTTTTGATTAGTTATTTTAATTGAAGCACTTTTCCTGTTAAAAATTTGGCCAAAATCTGAAAAACGGGTCGAAGATCCTGGTTCACAAGCATTATATCATGTACTTGTAGTTCAAATCTGGGCAACCTCCTGCCGATTCGGCAGGAATTTGTCTTTTTCACGAGGGATGGATGGAAAGTTTCCAGATACACCGGTTGGGAAATTGTCCATCTAAGGTGGTCTAGTATTTTCGAAAAATGGGTTGGTACCAATGCCAAACTTTAGTTTGGTGGTTGCTTCACAGAACACCCCGATTTCGACACCTTAAAAATGGAAATTGGCTTTTTCGTGCGTCGAAAAGGAAAACTTTCTCCTGGAACATCGTAAGCCATCCCAAGATGCACATGTGTGCACAATATGGGCACATTATCTCAAACTATGCCCTAATTCTAGCCATAACATTGGTGGTTTGACCTAAATGCCATGAAACCTCGAACATGATAGGTCATTTTGTGAAGGATTTTTTATGATGTTTGCAATTTTTAAAGTTCAATATTTTTCCTTGCAACTATGACACATAATATGACACCACGTGAAGGCTTCACGTTGTTTGGATCGTTTTAAATTTCTTATGCTCGTTTCAAACTATATTCAAAATGGCGGGGATGAAGATTCCTAGCCCGGGTCTAAGCCTCGCTGAACTTGAAGTGGATCTATGATGAAATAGCATGTTGTGAACCTATAAATGATTTTTTTAAAAATTCACAAGCATTATATCATGTACTTGTAGTTCAAATCTGGGCAACCTCCTACCGATTCGGCAGGAATTTGTCTTTTTCATGAGGGATGGACGGAAAGCTTCCAGATACACCGGTTGGGAAATTGTGCATCTAAGGTGGTCTAGTATTTTTGACAAATGGGTTGGTACCAATGCCAAACTTTAATTTGGTGGTTGCTTCACAGAACACCCCAATTTCGGCACCTCAAAAATGGAAATTGGCTTTTTCGTGCGTCGAAAAGGAAAACTTCCTCCTGCAACATCGTAAGCCATCTCAAGATGCACATGTGTGCACAATATGTGCACATTATCTCAAACTATGCTCTAATTCTAGCCATAACATTGGTGGTTTGACCTAAATGCCATGAAACCTCGAACATGATAGGTCATTTTGTGAAGGATTTTTTATGATGTTTGCAATTTTTCAAGTTTAATCTTTTTCCTTGCAACTATGACACATAATATGACACCACGTGAAGGTTTCACGTTGTTTGGATCGTTTTTGAATTTCTTATGCCCGTTTCAAACTATATTCAAAACGGCGGGGATGAAGATTCCTAGCCCGGGGCTGAACCTCACTGAACTTGAAGTGGATCTTGAAGGGTTCGTAGCATGGAAAACAAAAAATTTCTACCGCAAGAACGAACAAAACCCAGATCTAATCTAGATAAAAGCCAAGATCTAATCTATTAGACATGTGCAACGAGATAGATCTGTACTAACCCTTGTAGACTCGAAAGCGTTACGAGATCGGATCTCGTGGTTGATGTAGTCGATCACTTGCCGATCTCAAGATCGAGTGGACGATCCTTCCGGTGCCGCGTTCCGGCAGCGCTTCCGCAGTCGGTCACACGTGCGGAGTCGAAGCAAACCTTCCTCTCCCCGTTCCAGCGAGCAGCAGAGGTAGTAGATCTTCTCCACGTAATCCTAGCAGCACGACGGTGTGGTGGTGGTGGTGGAGTAGAGAATTCTGCAGGGCTTCGCCTAAGCCTGAGAAGAGGGAAGGAGGAGGAGAGAGGCAACTTGAGATCTAGAGAATAGAAGGGGCAAGGGGCTTGTGCCTCCACCCCTCTATTTAAAGGAGGGAGGCGCCATGGGGAGGTGGAGTCCTTGTAGGACACCCCTCTCCCTTGGCCGGCGGATCAAGGAGGTGGGGGGAGAGTCCTACTCCCCCACGAATCCTTGTCTTACCCCACAAGGATTCCTTGATCCTTTCTTGGTTTTCAAGTAAACTCCAAGAAATCTTCTAGAACCTTCCGGAACATTCCAAAACCTTCTAGAATCCCCATACAAATACTCCGGAACATTTCCTAACTTAGAAAATGATCCCTAATATATGAATCTTATTCCCCGGACAATTCCGGATCTCCTCGTGATGTCCCGGATCCAATACGAGACTCCGAACAACATTCGGTCTCCAACACACATTCCATATCTACTTAAAACAACTTTAAACCTTAAGTGTGTCACCCTACGGTTCGTGAACATGTAGACATGATGGAGACACATCTCCGATCAATAACCATTAGCGGGATCTGGAGATCCATAACAGCTCCCACATACTCAATGATGACTTTGTGATCGATAGAACCATTTAACATACGAAACCAATTCCCTTTGTCACGCGATACTCTACTTATCCGAGGTTTGATCATCGGTATCTCCATACCTAGTTCTACCTCGTTACTGATAAGTACTCTTTACTCGTTCCGTGATATGCCATCCCTTGTGACCTAGTCACATGCTTGCAAGCTAACTAGATGACATTCCGCCGAGAGGGCCCAGAGCATATCTATCCATCATATGGATGGACAAATCCCAATCTTGGTCCATGCGCTTCAACACATACTTTCAGAATACCCAATGTCACCTTTATAACCACCCAGTTACGAAGCAGCGTTTGATGTCATCAAAGTACCCATCCGGTGATGGTGATTAACATAACCTCATGGTCGAAGGATTAGGTTACTATGCATTTGAAAAGCTTATAGCAATACGAACTTAATGACTTGATCTTATGCTACGCTTACTATGGGTGTGTGTCCATCACATCATTCTCCTAATGATATGATCTTGTTATTAACGACATCCAATGTCCATGATCAGGAAATCATGATCATCCATTAATCAACAAGATAGCTTAACAAGAGGCTTACTAGGGACTTTTTATGTTTACAAAACACAGAAGTATTAATGTTTCCGGTTAATACAATTATAGCATGGGATGTAAACATTTATCATAAACATAAAGATATAATAATAACCACTTTATTATTGCCTCTTGGGCATATCTCCAACAGTCTCCCACTTGCACTAGAGTCAATAATCTAGTTAAAAACTTGTGCATTCAACACCTATGGCTTTCTGGTGTTGTATAGACACTATTGCTAGTGGTAAACATAATCTTCGGATCTGACACTTCCAGGTCCATGTGTATTTGCATGTCCTTGCGTCTCTACGCATTACTCATTCTCTAATGAGATGGCATTGCATAAATTTGGTCCTTTGGTGACAGCTTTAGTTCCTTGGGATTAAATCATGTTGATACAATTGTCGTACAATGTATCTTCATAGTATTATCCCGCTATGAACCACACCTAGTTTGATAACAAACTACTTGACACAAATGCCCTCATTTGCTGCTACAATAGCAGTCATATACTTTGCCTTTTGTTGTAGTATCTGTCACAATGTTTTAACTTTGGTACTCAACCAAATCCTTTATGTAACTTCCTTTACATTACATTGTGCCACCCATAGTTTAAATTGAGATAAACTTAATTTGTGACAATACTAGTATCAATGCAACAATTTACAATGAATTATTTGTCACCACTATATAAATAATATATTCTTAGTTCTTCCAAAGATCATAGGAATATCCCTACTATTGTCCAATGATCATCTTATGAGTCATTCTGGTATATGCTCATAACATTTAGAGCATAGGACATATCTGGATGTGTACATCTCAAAGATTGATCAAAATATTCTTGTGATTTCACCAAGTGTCAAAACACTTGAATCTCGCGTCAACACACTTGAATCTTGATTCAGTCCTTTCCGTGCGTCAAGAACCTTTCTTGTTGTTTCCATATTGAACTCATTCAACATCTTATCTAGGTACATTTGGCAAAACCATATTAGCGCCTCAATCTATCCATATAGACATTGATGCCTAATTCTTGGGTTATGCCTAAGTCTTTCATCGAAATGAAATTCTTAACCTGTGTCAATAAAAGATACATCATTTCTAATGAACAATATGTCTTTCACATAATGTATTAGAAATATGTCTTAGCGCTCCCACTTAATTTTTTGCAAAATACAAACATCTTCATCGTCTCTGATGAAATTAAACCTTTTAACGGTTTCATCACGGTGAAGATTCCAACTCCGCGATGCTCACTTCAACCATTTAAGTTTTGCATACTCTTTTAGCATCCTTTGAATTAACAAAACCCTTTGGATCGTGTCATGTACACGTCCTAGGTAACCATTCTATTAGAAGAACTTGTTTTGTTTGTTCAACTACCATATACCAAAATATATGTAGTGGTTGCTACATTAATCCGTCCAGACTAAATATCGGTATGAAAGATCAAATCTTATCATAGTCAATTCCTTGAACATTGTCGTAAACTCTTTCCGACATGTCGACTATTTTATAGATGTGAAACATCCATGTCTATTTCTTTATAGATCCATATACGACTATAAGGTCTTGCACATTTCCAGAGGGTCTTTCAAATTCAAAGCTTGATTTCTCGTGTATGGAATTATCACGGATTTTATGGCTTCAAGCCACTTAACAAAGTCAGGGCCCATCATTGATTATTTGCATGTAGTCGGTTCATCATTGTCAAACAACAATGATTTAACTCTCAAATCTTGGCATTTGATTACGTACCCGACCTACTTGGTTTAATAGGAACTTAGATCTCCGTGACCACAATCTTTGAGGCACGTGAGCCATGAGCATTGTTGCTGCCTTCGGGACACTTACCGATGCTGCGCAACTCAGCACATATTAGCCAAGGTTCAACAACCTTGTCAAAGTTCTATTGTCCTCCCACTTGACTTTTCACCAAAAATTCCTTCTCAAGAAACTCGACACTCTAAGCGACAAATTTTTTTGTCTTCGGTGTTATGGAGGAATACCCAATGGTTATTCGAAATAACCTACAAAGACGGGGATGAAGATTCAAACTATATTCAAAACGGTAGGGATGAAGATTCCTAGCCCGGGGCTGAGCCTCGCTGAACTTGAAGTGGATCTATGATGAAATAGCATGTTGTGAACCTATAAATGATTTTTTTTTAAAATCCACAAGCATTATATCATGTACTTGTAGTTCAAATCTGGACAACCTCCTACCGATTCGGCAGGAAATTGTCTTTTTCACGAGGGATGGATGGAAAGGTTCCAGATACACCGGTTAGGAAATTGTCCTTCTAAGGTGATCTAGTATTTTTGAAAAATGGGTTGGTACCAATGTCAAACTTTAATTTGGTGGTTGCTTCACAGAACACCCTGATTTCGGCACCTTAAAATTAAAATTGGCTTTTTCGTGCGCCGAAAAGGAGAACTTCCTCCTGCAACATCGTAAGCCATTCCAAGATGCACATGTATGCATAATATGGGCACATTATCTCAAACTATGACCTAATTCTATCCATAACATTGGTGGTTTGACCGAAATGCCATGAAACTTCGAACATGATAGGTCATTTTGTGAAGGATTTTTTATGATGTTTGCAATTTTTCAAGTTCAATATTTTTCCTTGCAACTGACACATAATATGACACCACGCGAAGGTTTCATGTTGTTTGGATCGTTTTTGAATTTCTTATGCCCGTTTCAAACTATATTCAAAACGGCGGGGATGAAGATTCCTAGCCCGGCTTCTTAGTTAATGAAATATGCAAAAAATTAGTTAATGGATTTTTAATTGAAAATGGCATAAATGTTAATAATTTGAATAGTTAGAATAATTATTTTATAAATCAGAAAAAGGTTTTGAACACCCCGTTTTCCAAATTATGCAATAAATATAATGCAATTTTAATTGAAAATAGTAAAATTGTATAGTTAAAATAAAATTATTTGAAAACAAAAAATGGTTTTTGATTAGTTATTTAAATTGAAGCACTTTTCTTGTTAAAAGTTTTTTCAAATTCCAAATTATGCAATAAATATTTTTTAATGCAATTTTAATTGAAAATATTAAAATTGTATAGTTAAAATAAAAATATTTGCAAACAGAAAATGGTTTTTGATTAGTTATATAAATTGAAGTACTTTTCCTGTTGAAAGTTTTTTCAAATTCTAAATTATGCAATAAATATTTTTTAATGCAATTTTACTTGAAAATAGTAAAATTGTATAGTTAAAATAAAAATATTTGGAAATAGAAAATGTTTTTTGATTAGTTATTTAAATTGAAGCAATTTTCGTGTTGAAAGTTTTTTCAAATTCTAAATTATGCAATAAATATTTGTTAATGCAATTTTAATTGAAAATAGTAAAATTGTATAGTTAAAATAAAAATATTTAAAAACAGAAAATGTTTTTGATTAGTTATTTAAATTGAAGCACTTTTCATGTTAAAAGTTTTTTGAAATTTCTAATAAATAATCATCTTAAATTGAAGCATCTTATTAATTAAAGAAGAAAACAAATTTGAAAATGGCGGGAAGACCAAAAGTTTGGGTAAAATCTGAAAAACGGGTCAAAGATCACGGTTCGTCCTACGAATCGGGACCAATGACCCTGGGTGCGCGCGGAGGCCCCAGGAACGCTCCACCCCTGACCTTTGGTTCCGGTTCGTCACACCAACCGGGACCATTGAGCCTTTGGTCCCAGTTGATGGGATGAACCAGGACCAAAGCCCTGTACTACGTAACTGTTGCCGCTCCTTCTTCTTTCCCATCCAGTTCACTCGCAAAATGCCTAAGGAAAATTACGCGCAGAGCAGAACGACGCTGTCAGGCTGCTTGATTTTTGAGCCGTCGTCGCCTTCTTCGTCGTTGACCGCGCCGCCCGAGCCTGCGCCACTCCGCCTCCGACCGCGCTGCTCGAGCCCCTGAACCTGCCCCTGCCCGTGCCGCCCCTCGCCGGCGCCGTTGCCACCTGCCACGGTGCCAAGGAGGAGGAGGCCCGCGTCGCCCGAGGCTGCGCCGCCCAAGCCCGCTACTGACCGCGCCGCCCGAGCCTGCCACCTTCGACCGCGCCGCCCGAGCCCGACGCCGTCGTCCGCGCGTCATAAAGGTTTTTTTAAATGTTTTCTATAATTGTTTTATTAACTAAAATGCTGACAGGTGGGTCCAGCATGTCAGGTTTTTATTCTTTTTGGAAATGTTTTCTGAAATTAATAAAAGTCTGACATGTGGGGCCAGATGGAATTTTTTTTAATAATTTCAAAAATGTTTATTTATTTAAAAATATATTAAAATTGAGAAAAATCATAACTAATTCATTTTAAATCATAAAAATGTGTATAATATATCAAAATGTTCAGAAAAATGAGTTCTACCATTTAAAAAAATGTAAGCATTCATATTCATACAACTTTGAACCTTACTTTACATAGAGGAACACCGACACCCCCTAAGTACCATGGGTTCGATGGTTTGTCCACCTAAGGCATTCCGAACCCATTTAGAAAATAAGTGCATATTGTTTTGTATTATTTGCAATATAGTAACTTGCAAATCTTAATTTGCAGATACAATGGATCCAACACACCAGGATACTATTAATCCATAACATCAGGAAAACATCCTCCATGGAATGATCTGCGAAAATAAAGATATCGATGTCACCGGGAAGTGTCTGAACGATTCCGGTGAGGGAGATGAGTCTCTCAACCGAGGAGACGGCTCTGGTGAGGTAGAAGCCGAAGCCTGGAACAGGGGAGAAGCCGATGAGAAGGCGACGGCTCCGGCGGAACCTTAAATGTCGCAAACTCTGGCAAGGTGTATATATGTATTTTTGTAATTAAAATGATGTTGTCATATATATACATGCATATATTAACACTCTTTCTTCTTTTAGCCCTCCGGATCGAGAACTTCTTCCGTAAGAACGAAATGAGGCTCAACAAAAAAGTTGGATGACACTATGAGGTATAGGATCGAAGTGGTCGGTGTAGACGGCAAACCGCAAGCTCCCGTCGATATCGCAAGAAAATTTGTCAAGCAATGTGGAGTTCTTGTGAGAGACTACATCCCGATCACCGTTTAAGAATGGAACCGGCCAAGCGGCGGTGGAGTCCCGTATGTCGGCGACAACGCCAAAGATAAGCTTTTTGACAAGCTCATGATTAATTTATTATTAGAACCACATTAAACGATCACACAGCCTTTGTTTATTATTAGAACCACATTATTTGGCAAAGGCTATTAAAAATATCATACAAACCGAAACCGCCAAAACAAAACACCGAGCAAAAACGATAACCGTATCGTCAGCTCCCCAACGAGATCTATCAAACACCTAGCTACCTGTTTCGACCTCGCCCCATGGTCACTCAAATTGTTGCCACTCGCTAAGAGAAGCTGGAGTGCCTAGACGCGGCGGCTCGAACTTAAGCAAAAGGAGCCCTAGAACCGCACAGCATATCCACGGAGCGGTGCCCACGCACACGCTCTGGATGTCGCCGCCTTTATTATCTTCCGCCAACTCGTCGTTAGTATGTAGATCGATGCGCAGACTCGCCACACTAGCCACCAACACCACCACGGTGCCAAGCAGCACCCCCCTCCCCCCGCTCTAGCCGCTCCATCCCTCGTGCCACTTCCATCCAACGTTGCTCCACAAGCGATGCTCCCAGGAGAGAACACGATACCGACACCGCAGCACCGCCATCGCCCGACCCGAAGATCTTAGGGTTTTCCCCGAAGTAGCCCTAGTGAGGTCGACACAAGGTGCACGACGATGCCTTCATCAAGGTAACGGCATGGTAACACCGCCATCGCATGCTAATGGCTCGGTTTTCACCGGCACCTAGGTCTCCCTGTCTCGCTGCTGGGACTGGAACATTGGTTCCTTTAGATAGCTTTATCAAGTGGCATATCCTTTTGGTTGAAACAGGCCAATAGTAGATGGGGTCACATGCGGCTCGCACCCATGTGTCGGCCCATGCCCGGTGTCGGACATCTGCGGCGGTAGTAGCAACGACGCCTGCGCCGCCTGGTGCATCAGCGAGAAGTTTGACACGGGGGCCTGCTATGGCGACCACAAGGTGTTGCGCATCTGCATGTGTGAGAGGGAGTGCTAGGGTGGCCCGACGCCGTAACAAGATTGCTTGGGCCGGGGATTGCTATTTGAGTCTGGTTTGTGTTTGCAAGAAATGTGAAGAATTATGGCCAGACCATTTTGTGTGATTTCTTTGGCATTCATAAGGAATAATTAGTCTACTTGGTCAATTCTGTAAGCTGGACCCGTTAGCCCACAAAATTATACTGTGAAATACTGAAATGTTACTCTATAGAATATTCGGGAAAAATGGTTCAAGAACCAAATATACATGAGAGGATTCAGTTCCAAAAAAAATGCAACGATTCAAAAGAAAACTGAAATGAAGATATCATACTAATTCGGCAATTTTTATACCCTCCTCTGTCCTAAAAAGAATGCCATAGATTTGTCAATTCGCATGTATCTGCACACTTTTTTGCGCAATTCAACCTATACCAGTTAAAAATCATCAATAACTGTACAAAATGTCTAAAATTAATAAAAAATACAAATGACTCATTGGACCATCTAGCGACAACTACAATCACTAGTGATATTATGACATCCTTTTTAGAATAGAGGAGGTACGAAAATTTTGAATGCAGATTCAGTTTGCGTTGGGAGGTATAAAAGAGCTATTGTGAGGTTTCTGCTGCTTTGGTTCACGTCCCTTCCCCCAACTTAAACACGTCAATGGTGGAGATTAAATCGTACCCCTTCATATTTGAGGTATTTAACTAATGGGCAACACTAGGCGCCCCCGGGGGATAACTTCTCGGGTCCCTCGGCTTGCCTGGGTGACACGTCTCCAAAAAAAGGCCTACAATCGCGATTTTGCTACAATTGCCCCGATTTTGCTAGCCAGATGGAATCCATGAGCTATCCAGAGGAAATGAAGCTTACCCAGATGGAACCCAAGAGCTATCTGTCTCCAATTCGACCCAATATTTCCACGATCGATGGGAAAGAGTCCGTCCTCCCCCGACATTGCTTAGTGTCCCCAGATGGGGGGTAGATGTGGCGTGTAGCGGCGTGTTCTGTTGGAAATATGCCCTAGAGACAAATAGTAATAAGGACTATTATCATGTTTTATAAAGTTTATGATTAAGTTTTATATCTTGCTATAACTGTATTGAAAGGAAATGTTAATACACGTGTGATATATAAACAATCAGGGGTTCCCGGTGAAACTCTAGTCACTGGTTCATTGGTCAACAGATGATCAAGGTTTCCTGATCATTTGATATTTATGCCAGTTGAAAATGGAGTCATCTCATTCTGTGAATGAGATGATGAACCAATACCCAAATTAAACATCGTGACCCGATCATATCACGAAGTTCAAGTTACGATGATTAGAATAGACCTAGTAGACTATTCCTTAGACCGTGAGGCTATATCAATCACTGTCTCCCGAGGGTGCTTTGATAGCATTAAACGTCACTTGGTAATACAGTGATCATAAAGGTGTGTTCAGGTATTCGGAGGAACTTTTGAGGCAATATATGTCGAGAGTGGGATTTTTCCATCCACGTGATGGAAAGATACTCGAGGGCCCACTCAGAGAAGTTATATCCAATAGCTGCGCAGCGTGTGATTTGATCACAGGGATATCACTTGTCGAAACGAGTCAAGTAGCATTTATCGGTAACGAGATTGAACACGACATGGTGATGTCATTGATCAGATCTCGGACAATGCAAGTATCGAGAGACAAAAGAAATAAGACGCGACAGTCAAGGTTCAAACGACGAAAGCTCTTCGTGGAATGCACAAGGGTCACATGGCCATCCAGGTCCCTCTGTCTATCATTGGTCCGGGAGTATCCCGATCATGTTTGGAGTGTTTCCGAACCATGGGGTATCACGCTTAAGGGCTTGGTGATGCTTAGAGAGTGTTTACAGGATCGTTAGAATGACCGAAGAATAGAAAGAGAGAAAACAGGAAGGGTTTCGGTAAGTCTGGAGTAAAGGTGGAAGGTGTTCCATAGCCACGGAGATTGAATAATATGTGAATGAATGTTAAATATTTGTTTAATCATTTATTCATAATTATTAATAAAAGAGAAAATCAATTAATGGTCAAAAGGCTTAATGGACCAAATCTTGGAGGGGTATGGGCCCAAGAGGGGGCAACACCCCTAGGACAGGCCAAGGGGGTGGCCGGCCGGCAGCCCTAGTGGGCCTGCCCCATGTGGGGCCCATGGTGGGGGTTGGCCGGCGGCGCCTCCCCCCACCTGCCCCCTTATTTAGTCCCACCCCCGGACTTTGAGGGAGGGCGTACCTCCCCTTCCCCCTATATATAGTGGAGTATTTTGACTAGAAAATATACACAATATCAAATAAAGGTTTCCTCACTTTTGGGGAGACCTCGAATTGATATGCTCTCTCTCTCTCTCTCCCGTGACCGTGGTCCCAAGTTCGGACTGCGCGAACGAGAGACATCTTCACCGCAAAGCGCATTCACGCTGCGGGATCCGGATCTAGGAGCTCTACTTCCGCAACTGTTGCTGGATCAGGGAAACGGGAGTCATTGCCAGGCACCGGATGCATGTAACTCCCCGCGAGGTGTCACACTTGAGGCACTAGAAGTCGATGGAGCCGGAGGAGCGCAAGGAGTTCAACACAACCTTGAGGTCGGCTTCGGCTTGTCTACATCAACCACGCTCTTCTGAGCGTTGACAACACTTTTTGGTCTTTAAGGGTAAGTTCGTGAAAAGTCCCTCCAGTTACTGCGTTACTAATAGATAGGTCCTGCCAGCATCAGGGGTTCAGGGGCGTAGCGTAAAAAGTTATTGTTTTCATACGCGAACCCTTACATGTCCGTGTGTCGATCTCGCCGTCAGCGAATGGAATAGGGTGGGAGAGCATGGTGGCGGAGGAGGGGACGTCACGAAGAGAGGGCGGTGCGAGAGCTGCTCGGGTTGGTTTCTTTCTATATTTGGTAATAGGGTAAACGAGAGAGAAACTGATACGACGTGTCTCCTTGAGGCCCCACTTGTCAACACATAACGGCCAAAGAGCACCTAGCCCTATGTTACCTCACTTGCTAGTTGTTAACGGTGAAGACCTTTGTGAGTGTTTCACACAAGAATGGGGAGAAAAGTGAGCAAAGTTCTAAAGCGTAGATAAAACTAAGTACAATTAACGAATCGGTGGTACAACAATAGAAAACTCTTATTTGATATTTTTACTTCACTGCTTGTCTCGTGCCGCCACCAACTGGTCTCTATGTTCCTAGGATTATAAATTACCAAAGAATAAAAGAACTAAAGAAAATTATAAATTATAAATATGCCTCTGGGATTATTTAGCTCCAGAAAAAATATAAAAAAATCCTAAAAATATATATAATATATCAAGATGATCACTAAAATAATATCTACTTAGGAAAAATATAACATTACTTATTTATGTTAAATAAAATACAACTAAATAATAAAGACACTAAAATCCTAAATAAAAATAAGAAAATAAGGGAAAGTCCTGAAATTCAATAAAAATCATTTTTGTGTATAAAAATAGATCTAATATTTTTTTAAAATGCTAATTATAAAATTCCAAGACATTTTAAGATTCATAAAAAAATAAGTGTTATAATTGACTTTATAGTCCTTTTCTTTTATTAAAATAAAAGAGATATATTTTCTCTTATCATTTGTAAATCAAAATAATCCATATTAACTTTAATTGGTTACTTCAGATTTATTAAAACAAAGAATGTAATTCTTTAAGATTAAAACATGTAAAATTTATGCTGGTAATCATACATGAATGGGTCATGCTTATATGCGAGAAAGCAAGGATCCAGTCAAAGAGAGCTAGAGAGAGGAGACCGAAGATGGCGGCGGCAATTCGGCACGCGTTCCAGCGGACAGAGCCGGACTCGCCAAGAAGTCTCGTCCACAGCACTCCGCAAGCCTCCTCCCACCCAAGCCAAGGTACACAAAAAACATCCCATCTTTTATCGATGTCTTCCATCGACAGCCAACTAACTAGTCACTGTGCTCCGCGAGTAACATGATTAACAGCACTAGCTAGCTCTAAAGGATAGATATTGTTCGGTTGTTGGGCATGCCTACAAATAATATTATGGATCTATCGTAGCTATGCAGGGTTGCATCCATCAATCTGTTAATCGCTGTATTGGACTTGTATTTTTGAAAAGGAAAATCGCAGTGTGAGTTTCTTACCGATTCAGTGCTTAGTAAAATGAATTTATCTTGTTCGTATGGCCAGCTGAGGGAGATCAAAAATAAGAAGGAAGAGCTGTTCACTCTGATCGCCGACATGGAACTGCGATACGAACAACTCGCCTTACCAAGGCAGGCTTTCAAGAACATACGCATGCTCCAGCAGCTTGCCGTGAAGATTGACCCTAGACCCGACGACCCCTTGTGGTACTGCTCGTCGAACATATATACTGTCCATTTATTTATTGTTCATTTTTCTCTCTTATGATAGTTTGTTGACAGTCTCATGGACACACGCAGGCGCTTGAAAAGGTTTTCGAAGAGGCTCAATGATTCCGTGGGTTTTACTGGGGCGATTGTGATGAGCAATGTGATTGGAGAAAAATTGCGGCACTCGGACAAACAGCCGGATCCAGAAATCGGGTATAGAATCAGAATCTGGCTTCTTCACTAGGCTAGAGATGATCCCGAGGATAAAGTTAGTAGTGCTCTTTTTGTGCGATACTTGGCTATGTACTAACAGCTGTGAAATCAGTTTGTTAAAAGAAAGTGAAACCAGTTCTACCATTTTATGCTATCTCTTGAGTCTCATCGACCTTTTATTCGAGCATGGTTGTTCATGGCATACCGCCTTTTTCCTCTGGTTGTAGGGCGGTTGTAGAGCCTCAACGTTGTTTAAGTTGTAGATGTAATTCAAAATTGCAATCCTCTCCTATAATCTCGGATCAGCATTGGACCATATGTGAGTGTTGCCTAACTGATCTCATGTGTACGAGTAGGATCCAGATCTGAATCACAACAATAAGTGTTGCCTGCCAGTCGACCTATTGAAATGGATCTAACATGAGTACTCGTGAAATCGACCATAAATGTTGTACGCGCTATGGAGACATGATAGGTAGACTAGTCAGGGTCGGGGAAGAAAGGGTTTACCTCCGCCATGGTAGAATAGGTAGAGTAGCTAGGGTCGAGGAGGAAGAAAAAGAGCCCATCGCGTCGACGGAGCTGACGCCGTGGATCTCGTGCCGGAGACGAAAGAGATGGGTAGATGGAATCGAACGATAGATCTGCGTCTCGCTCGCCGCCGATATTGAAGGGAGAACGGGGAGTTTTCATGGCAGAAGACCTGAACGAGGAGGTCGGACTGACCTTTGCCGTGAAACTGAGCCGCGCGCGAAACCTGGGTCTCCCGCCAGCCAGCCTCTCGCGCGCACGTCGTCTCCACTTTTTTCATCGCCGGCGCCTTGCCCGGAGGTGGTTTGTGCGGCGTGCTGGACACACAACGTGGAGATGGCTTAGACGTCCACTCAGTCATCTTTTTTCATCTTTTGCAGGGATGCGGCCTAGCAAACATGCCCCGGAAGATCTTTTGCCTTGATATTAGTAACGTGATGCACAGATATCACGAAGTCCTTTTGTACATACTCCACGCGACGAAGAGTTAGCGAGGACGACCCTTGCCCAGGCTCAACGAGCTGGGTGCTTCCACCATTATTGACCCCACTGGCCGAGCTACAACAAAACTGTTGGGCGGGCCAGCGCAAAGAGGACCATGATTCTTTTTTCTTACATGGGGCCAGTTTGGCTTTTATGTAGCTCCCCCTCTGTTGATCATGTACTTATACTATTACTAGCACGTTACACGTATCGGAAATACAACTGATCAACGAAGAACACATCTTTCTTACACGTCACAAATGTTTGGTTCCATTTCGCAAAAGAACTTTGGTTCCTATACTTTTTTAACAGTCTGTAAATTACCGTGGTTTTGGACTTGATTCTGCTCTTCAAAATGGGGCTTGTAGGCTTGAGGTGGTATTAAGCATTATTGGAGTTTTGGTTTGCTATAGCGGGTGATCTGGGCATGACTTATATTGTGAGTTAGAATTTAAGCATTGGAGACACCCATATACAAGAACCCGCGTGGGCTACTTTTTCCAGGTTTCCTTGGAGAAATAGGATACTATATGAGAAGATAGACAATACAACACGGTGCACATTTCCGTGTAACTCAAATATCTTCTTGCGTGCACATTCATGGTTCCATTATGAGTATTTGCGGAATATGGCCTAGTTAACAAATGGAAGGGCAAATCACGATAGTTAATCACACGACAATGCATTGGGTTACCGTGCACATTTCCGTGTAACTAAAATATCTTCTTGCGGAAGGTGGCCATTGCTGTGGAAAAAACATGCCAGAGATTGTCGTTGCCATGTCATTGAGGTGTCTTTCCCTACTGAGCGCATGATCTCATCATCGATGATGTAGTCTTATTAGTGTTCAGTAAGTCATTGTGTTAGATCCAGATCTGGTAGTGCAAACCGGGCCCCTATTCATTTGCCTGGTAATGCTAACAATCTTGCCTGGTACCAGGATGAAAAAATCCACCTCGTTGCACTTGACCCCTATTCATTAAGGGTACTACTGTAACTAAATCTATATGGTTGCGAGTCCCCAGGGAGGTATTTCCAGATTACTCCCATTTCTAACACGGAGTGTTGCACGGTTCAACTCGACACTATTATTCCAACTTTGTTATCTTCGATCCTTTCAAGTCGGTTTGCATGCTGTTATATATTGCCGGATAAACAAGGTGATATATAGGAGACGGTGCATCTGCTCTTTTATAAGAGATGGTAATGGTTGGAGGTGTGAAGGTTCTTGGCAGAGGTAGCTGCCTTTAACCCTGAATTATATATAGTACAACACAGAAGAAAATTCTTAAGTTTTAGTATGCATGTGCTTCATTTGAATAGTTTGTGCACTCGATAAATAATTCATATGCACAAGAGATAGACGTGAGAGATAATGCATGAGTAATCTAGCTTGTCAACCAAGGTTCTTTTTAAATAACGTTGATCCGCAAATTTTATCATGCGTGCTCATAGAGTCTCGATACAATGAGCGGCGGACCCAGCATCCATGTTGCCCAAGCAGTTATCGGCGCTTCTGGCCAGCCGCGCAACCAAATTTTATAGTTGTTTGACTAATAATTAGCAACTTAAGCCTTTGAATTAGAGTTTTTCCAGGCATTGTAATTAATTTTCTGGTCCTCTATTGGATACATGCAAAAAACCTCAAGATTGCGACAATATACACTAAATAAATATGTTAATTATGAATAAATATACACTAACTAAATATTTAAATTAAAATTTATAGGTCAACTTTTCCATTAGGCCAAAATCCCAAAGGGAATTGGACCAGGGGGAAGCTACCTGGAAAAGGGAAAACAAAACAGCAGAAAAACTGCAGCTGGGCCGGTTTTGACCTTCCCTAGCCGGACAGGTGGGAGGTGGGCACTGGGTGCCGCCCAGGGCGACGCGACACAGGCCGCCGCGCCTGGGAAGTGGTGCGCCACGCTGGGCCACTAGGCCTAGCCGGCCCACCCCGGGTGTCGGCCGCTAACAGCCGCGGGGGTAGCGCCGGCCCACCCGGGCGCCAGCTGTCACCGATATCGCCACTGCTGCCTGGCACGCTGGGCCGTGGTGGGCGTCTCGGCCCACCCGGTCAGCCGCTGGCCGCTGCTGTTGCTGCGCCAATTGCTGGGCATCGCCGCGGGTGGCCCAGCCGGTGGCAGCCCTCCTTTTTCATATTTCCCTTGTAATATTTAGTCCCACATGGGGCACCTAATGAAGAGGGCACACCCCTCTTCGCCTGTAAAAAGGGGTGCCCATGCGTGGGATAAAACACACCAATTTGAGATGTTCTCTAAGGCATTTTTTTTAGAGAATTCCTTCCTCTCTATCTACATAGTTGTCTCCACGCGTTGGCACGTTCCCAAGAAAGGACTGTTTGCGCAAGAGATGGTGCACCTGCAGCACGCCATTGCGCTGCAGGGATTCCAAGCCGGAGATCTACTTTCGCACTACCGGCGGGATCTGGGAGTCGGAGGTCGTCATCGTACACCATATATGTACGAAACCGCGAGGGGCCACACTTGGGGCACCTTGGATGTCATGATCCGGAGCTACTACACAATGAAGATGGAGCAAGGGGTGACCTGCGAGGAGCTTCGCGATCTTGAGGTCGGCCACGCGTTCGACTACTTTAACCACGTTCCCCTCAGAACGTTAACCGCGTACGGTCTACAAGGGTATGTATTCTATACGCTCTGGTTGTTACTACATTACTACATATATAGATCTTGGGTGTTAGGGAGTTCTATCGTAGGAAATTTTTTGTTTTCTGGTACGGAACCCTTCAGTGGTATCAGAGCCGATCTATGTGTTGGAATGTTGTACGGCCAGTACGCACAAGTATTGTGCGGGCATTGATCCCTTAGTTGTTACCCTCTTACGTGTAATTTTTTATATCGCGGTATTGTTTGATGAAGCGTCCCAGACCGAACTTACGCGTATTCGTACGCGAGACTGTTCCCACACTCAACATATGGCTTGTCCTGTATAAGTGGCTAGCGGGTGTCTGTCTCTCATTCAGTAGTTGATATGGCATTTACAACGGAGGGTCCCAAAAGGGTGTAGTAGAGACAACTGTTGAATCCATGTTGTGGTTGGAAAGTTCATAGTTTAGAAACGGTTCTATTGTGAAAGCCTTAACAACCACGTAAAACTTGCAAAAGATATAGTAGAGGTGTCTAACTTTATTTTACATGAGGGATTGTGCTATGATATGGTATTGGTCATTAGAAGGAAAAGTAGTTTACTTTTCTATTACTAAATAGTATAGTAATAGTCATCATTCCGATGGACGACCTGCTGGTGGAGTCATGGACTTGACGTCAAACCAGGGGCACGATGGAGATCATGCCGGAGAGCTCAATTGAAATCTAGGCGCATGAAGAAGGACCATATCATATCACAATATACATGTGATGTTGATACCTGTTTTATATCTTATTATATGCTAGTATTAGATACTTAATGGTAGCAAATAAGATAATCCCTAAATAATTCCAATGGTAGTGTTCCCCTTGTGTGCGCACCACCAAGAAAGTTCGCTGTTATGAGGCAGGTCGTGACGATCGGGTGTCAAACATATATGTGTTCGCATACAGTGGTGTAAGCCATGTTGCACTGCAAATACACACGAGTTAGATTTGGCGAGCCTAGCATGTGTAGACATGGCCTCAGAACACAAGAGAATGAAAGGTCGAGCATGAGTCACATGGTTGATGTGATTGACATTGGGGAATGTCTACCTTTGAACTACATTGCTAGATGTGGCGATCGGGGGTGGTGTTGCAGATTGGGATCGTGTGATCACTAAAATCGTCCAGGGATGACAATTTTAGTGGGAGCTCAATTAGGATTGAAATCATATTATGAACTTAGTGTAGATGTCTATTTGCAGATATCTTAGTAGATCATGGCCTATCCCATTGAGGTCCTTTGCGACCATGGGAAATTGCTTGCTTGATGTGGAACATAGCAAAAGGGTCCAACTTCATAGATTAATACCCACGCCTAAGAGATATCCTCGTAATTATATGATCTTCTCTTATTGATACAATAACCATTAGGAGATAGTCTGATGACTCCGCAACGATTGCAATGGAGGTCATGGATGAAAAGGGTACATGTTAGATATACAAAGTTATAAATACAATTCTTGCAAAAACTCGTTGCAGTTCACAAGTATTTGATACTTGTCCCGTTTTGTGAAAACAGGATGGTCTACTTGAGAATTGCTAGAATTGAGGCAATGTGGCTTGATGACGGCAAGCAAAACAGTTGATGGCCGACATCACCCCTTTCCTCAAAGATTATCATTTGGATTAGTGGACTTGAATATAATTTTGTAATCCTTGTTTGTGTATCTTGCTTTTAGCCAATAGATTGTTCATATGAAATAGTTACAAGCCAGTTGTATTGTTCTTACGAATAATACCTTTACGGTTGCATGACGATTATAAATGAGTTATTCATCACTTTGTTAATGATAATAGTTTAAACATTTAGAATGCTAAAAGATATCCAAAGTTTGATTATGATATGACACTATTGTTTAAGTCATGGTGGTTATTGCATGTTCCTCATTCTAAATTAAGATCGGGGTCTTACATACTTGATCTAGAGACTTTGCAAAACCATGCCTTGTTGGGCAGAATGACTAAAACTCCGCATTTTAGTAAAACGGTGATATGCGAAGAAATGTTGAACTTTATACATAACGGTGTATCGTATTTTCATCAAATAGTGGAAATCATTATTTCATACTTCAATATGGATTTACGTGAATATGAGTGTTTACCTAATGAAACATAAGTTTCAAACTGTTTTGAGTTGTTCAAAAGACTTCAATGTGAAGGAGGATATTGAATTAACAGGAATACAAAAGTATCCTTGATTTGATAGACATGACTAAAGTATTTAAGTTAATTTTTGGGCATAAAAGGATGTGAAAGAGGTTTCACAAATTATGATAATAGGGCAGATTCAAAGTGTACTAAAATGTCTAAACATCATAATCATTTTGTATTAGATACATATGGTCTAATATTATCTCTTATCGGGGTTATAGTTATCGTTTAGAGTTAGAAAGTGGAATAAAAAAACACTCGTTTGAAATACAAAGGAATATCTAAAGATTCATGGAAACAACACCATAAGAGTAATGGCATGTTTCAGTTTCTGGAGAGAATAAACAAGTCTTTGTAGCGTATTCTTAGGCAACTATGAATATATCTTCCACAAGGGGCAAACCTGCTATTGTCCTAAGTTGATGTGTCTTGATGAAGATACAGGTGGAAGAAAGTAAAAGATCAAAACAAGGTATTTGACCTTGCCTCCGGATTGTTGAGTGGCGTAGCGGAATTTTTTTCGTGAAACCGAACTCTACAAATAGAGGAGAAACTAATGATAATGATCATAAAGTTTCAGTGAATACTTTTACTAAAGAAAGTAGGATTCAACACTATATACTCTGCAAGTTCGTGGAATTATATTATTGATTCAATTGTCATGTTGTTTGAACAAGACATACGTACGAACTACAAAGAAGCACAAAGAAGCGTGATGTACCTAAGTGCGAGAAATAACTAGGAGTCATAAAATCCTATATTAAGTTACATTTAAGAATGCAAAGTAATATGTTACTTGATCTTATTAAGTAAAGAAGTTTACTTGATATTTCTGAATGACTTCAAAGTCATAAGAAGGAAATGAAACTTAATGAAGGACATAAAGCTCGATTTGTCACAGAGTATGTTTGGACAAATTCAAGGAGTTGACTACAATTATAGCGATGCTTAAGTCTATTGGATTTACACTAGCAATATATGGATATTGAAGTCTCGTAATTAGAATTCTCGATTTGATGGTGATCAAAGAATTTTGGAATGTCCAAGATTATCGAGAGGACATGCATTTGAATGGGTGCTAAGTAGCTTGGCTGAATCATAATATGTAGTAGACATATTTTGAGTGGGAGATAAATGAAATCCCTGGATCATATATGGATGCCATATTTGAGTATGAGCATGACATCATTTCTGAAATATCTGGACAACATATATGAATGATGTGATTAGCATTAATAACATTTGATTTAATAAATATGGATGAAGTTGAACAAGTTATTAAACAATGAGATCTATCGAGATAGATTGGCAAGTTTAATAAACAACATAGTTGAATGCTTCCTGGACTTGATTCTGAAAATATTTAGAATGTCTTAGACAAAATTCTGAAATAGCTCAGAAAAGAACGAGGTAAGAAAGAAGTTCTTACTTGTATTAAGCATTGAGTTAGTCTTAGTAATACAACCATGGTTAAAAGAAAGAAAGAGATGTATTGCATCTCCTATGCCTCAGTCATAGGTTCTTCCATACAACCATATTGTATATTCGACGTAATGTGACCCGGGGTTCTTGTTGGAAGGACAAGCTCTTAACTATAAGAACATGTCTTAAAGTGATTCCTGAGTTAATCATTGAACCAGAATTAAGTTTGTCTTTAAATGGCAAGAAGCAAAGTAAGGCGCATAGTTGCATTTCATGCACTAGGATCTACATAGATAAAGAAGTATAAGGACACCATCTAAAGTATGTATATTGTTGTGGTAGGACTATTCGTATTTACATAGAGGGTGTGTCCCAGGGCATAGTGTCCATGAGAAAGTTCGCATTGACTGATCTAACGTCACTGCTGGCTCCTGAAAACCAACCTCACTATGTTGCCATAAATACTATATATACACAAAGGAGTGTGAAGTGTGTTTCAAAGTTTACGTGACAACAGTAAAATCAAATGTCATAGTAAACACTAAAAACAAAGTCTCACTTTGTCGCCAAATGAATACTTCAACCCGTTATAAGATAATGGTATGAATCTCAAAATTAGGAAAACATTAACGATTTGCAAAAGACGTTTCCCATGAATAGAACATGGACAAGACGTTTCCCATGAACATACATGATCAATAAACGCATATGTGATATGGTTTATGATTAGTGAAATGAAAGCTAGTTTATTTGTACCCTAGTGCAAGTGGGAGACTGGAGAAGATATGCCCTAGAGGCAAATAATAAATGGGTTTTTATTATCATATCTCAATTAGTTTCATATTGTGCTATAACTATATCAAAAGGAAACATTAATGCAGGTGTGGTATGAAACAAACCAAGTCCCTAGTAACCTCTATTCATACTAGTTCGTCGGTCAAGCGATGATCAAGATTTCTTGATCATGGGGCATTTATGCCAATTGACAACAAGGTCATATCATTGGTGAATGGTGTGATGGACGTTACCCAAAGATTGCGACACGATCAAGTCACAAAGTTCATTGTTGTAATAGTTAGAAACGTAGTCTTCTCCTTAGACCATGAGATCATATTACTCACTGTTTCTCGAGGATACTTGACTGCATCAAACGTCACTTGGTGATACATCATAAAGGTGTACGATAGGTATTCAGAGGATAGTAGATGACGTATCACTCAAGAGCGGGATTTGTTCACCCACGTGAAGGGTAATACACATACGACCGGCTTCGTGAGATTACATCCAAAAATGTTGCAACATGTGACTCGGTCACGGGGATGTAATATCGCGGTAACAAGTAAAACAGTACTTGTCGGTAACGAGATTGAACAGGGTATGTGATACCAATGATCAGATCTCAGAAAATTCATATTAGAAAAATAAAGGGAATTGGATTCGACGTTTTACTGTTCAAACGACATTATCATCGTGGAATGCACAAGGGTCATTATGGGCATCCCGGTCCCTCTAATAATCATTGATGGATATCATGTCGGTACCATTCCCGAGCCATGGGTAAATACATTTAAGGGTATGATGAGCTAGAGATGCTTTGTAAGTTGGAATCACAGTAGAGAAATAGAAAGCCGGAATTGTTCCGAGGAGAGATATGAAGTTGTTCGGAGAAAGGAAGAAAGGAGAAAGATCGGAAGGTGTTTCGGATAAATGGCAATTTAATATATGCATTTATTATATGTTAATCATGATTTAATATATACTAAATAAATATTTAAATTTAAATTTATAGTTCAACTTTCCCATTAGGCCAAAACCTCGAAGAGAATTGGCTCAGGGGAAAGCTACCTGGAAAAGGGAAAACAAAACAGCAGAAAAACTGCAGCTGGGCCGGTTTTGACCTTCCCTAGCCGGACAGGTGGGAGGTGGGCACTGGGTGCCGCCCAGGGCGACGCGACACAGGCCGCCGCGCCTGGGAAGTGGTGCGCCACGCTGGGCCACCAGGCCTAGCCGGCCCACCCCGGGTGTCGGCCGCTAACAGCCGCGGGGGTAGCGCCGGCCTACCCGGGCGCCAGCTATCACCGATATCGCCACTGCTGCCTGGCACACTGGGCCGTGGTGGGCGTCTCGGCCCACCCGGTCAGCCGCTGGCCGCTGCTATTGCTGCGCCAATTGCTGGGCATCGCCGCGGGTGGCCCACCTAGGTTCACCTGGTGGCCCAGCCGGTGGCAGCCCTCCTTTTTCATATTTCCCTTGTAATATTTAGTCCCACATGGGGCACCTAATGAAGAGGGCACACCCCTCTTCGCCTGTAAAAAGGGGTGCCCATGCGTGGGATAAAACACACCAATTTGAGATGTTCTCTAAGTAATTTTCTTTAGAGAATTCCTCCCTCTCTTTCTACATAGTTGTCTCCACGCGTTGGCACGGTCCCAAGAAAGGACTGTTCGCGCAAGAGACGGCACACCTGCATCACGCCCTTGTTCTGCAGGGATTCCAAGCCGGAGATCTACTTACGCACGCCCGGTAGGATCGGGGAGCCGGAGGTCGTCATCATATACCATATGTGTATGAAACCGCGAGGGGCCACACTTGGGGCACCTTGGATTTCGTGAGTCGGAGCTGCTGCATGATGAAGATGGAGCAAGGGGTGACCTGCAAGGAGCTTTGCGACCTTGAGGTCGGCCACACGTTTGACTAGTTCAACCATGTTCCCCTCGGAATGTTAACTGCTTACATTCTATAAGGGTATGTATTATATACGCTCCGGTCGTTATTGCATTACTATACAGATAGATCTTGGGTGTTAGGGAGTTCTATCGTAGGAATTTTTTGTTTTCTGCTACGGAACCCTTCAATAAGAGAAGGAGGGATTTTAACACCGGGGGTACCCTAGGCACATGCCCATACTCGATGCCGTCATTTATCGGCTCTCCGGCAATCTCCAGAGGGGATATATGTATAGGAGCGGAGCCAGGATTTGAGTATAGGGTGGGCGAAGAGAAAAAATTGCACAACAAGTGGCACACAAATATATAAATTCATAAGTATAATCTCGGATAATTCATAAATTTATGATAATATAGGCATTATTTGAAACAAGGCTACATTATATTAGTTTGTAGCTATAGGTCCACAACATACTCATGGCACACATGGAAAATCACAATCTATACTATTTTTTACTACCAAAATTGGCCTCACATGGGGGTAACATGGAGGGCTCCTCCTAAAAATTAGGATCGGGAATCCCATGGCGATCTGAGGCCATTGAGCCATCTTGCCGCTGTCGGCCATCGTGGCTACTGATGAGCGCATATCTGCATCATGTTTTCTATTATTATTTTGCACTATAGAAATAGGATCTTGGTATTTTACAGCGTTCGCACGCACATTGTATGTCTATTTTCACCAGGATCGGGACATATGATGGATACAATAGACACAATTCTTAGAGTAGTTGTATTAGGGAGAAAATGAGTCAAAAACAACACAAACCGCTTATTTGGGAAATATCAAAAATACTAGAAGAAAACCCAAAGCGATCGAGGCATATAGACGGTTTAACGACCAACTATACGACGGGAATAAAATTTCCGGTCGTATAGTTCCTGCTGTATAGTTGGCGCCACCACCGCCTCCTCAAATAGTTTCACCCCGTGCAACTGGATCGGAGAGACGAGATACAGAACAATCAGGAATCGCCGAAACCTCACCTCCGGAAGGCATCTGGAGGGGGAACTCGTCCACCGGGGATCCATCATCTCCCTGCACAGATCAGGGAGGCTAAGGCATTGATCTTCATCGTGAACTGCTGCATCACCACCATATCCATCCATCCCATCTACATCTTGTCTAGATCTTATTGTAATTCATGTACTCGTTGTGGATTTATACAAGTACTATTCATCTATGGTAGATTCCATTGTTATTGCCATGATGTTGATTGCCTCCATGTCTGAGTAGATCATTAGTTCTTGGGGAGATGGAGAAATCCTAGTATGAGATTGAAATAAGATAAAGTTTTTTATGATATTCATCGTTGTGACCATATGTTAGATTGTCTTCATCTTGATGTTGAGAGAAGTCGACCTCTCAATATTTGCCTCTCATGGGGACTCGATGGACGGAACTACTTGTTGGTAGACGGAGGTGTGTTAGCACTTACATTAACTATAAAGCTGTTAGCACCCCTTACGTATCAAATTGGGAACTGAGAGAACTCACGGAACACTATCCATGCCATGGGATAAGTCCTACGGGATTACGTCCCTTAATAGTGCAGTAATTCGATTGATGTCGATTGCTGACTGTTGTGGTTATGAGGATGATGTGAGCAGTGGTTGCTGCCTATTTGTCCAAATACGGAGTTCCTCGCACACATACACAGTTGAGAATGTTCATGATAATAATCTTTACCTTAGCTCTTTATAATGCTAGTGGTGTATCCTCTACTCCCTGAGAACGCTTTTCCCCCTATTGCAGTTCCAAATCTCTTTTACATACATGATAATTACTTTCTTTGTTTAGTTATTTTACTTTACTTATTGTTCTCTTATACCAAAAACCCAAAAACAACTTTTTACACAATACTCGCATTTTATCTTGTTAGTTAGAACTTTATTTAGCATTTCTATTGTAGTATTTAATTCAAAAGTTATTAGACTTCAGACTCCTCCTCCCTGTGGGATCGATATCTTTATTTCGAAACTTGCTACAAACAATCTGTGTACTAGCAGTCATCAACTACCGGCATCCACCTCCTTCAACCCCCACCACACCTTTTCTAGCCCCCTCTCTCCTTCCCCATGCCATCTTCCTTCCTGTTTGATCGAGTCTCATGGCGTTGGAGGGATATTTATTCTACTAAACTTCACCGACGTCAAGACAATATTTATCAAGGGTTTATTGTTCTGATCCCGAGGCTGCGAAGGATTTTATTACTAGGATCAAATGGAGTCATAATTGATGGTCGTGTCCTAAAGGTATGTGAATATATTGCCACTAGATCAAAACTACTCTTCGCTATGCATCATGTTAAGATCCAGGGTAAAATCATTTTGCATAAGGGTCTTCTATTGCATAATGGGAAATCAGTGCAAATGCCTCATTATAATGACAATATTTCGGTCCTAGAGGCGAATCCTATTGATCCTTCATCCATGGTTGTACATGCTGCGGAAACCATTGACATGTACTTTTCTGGTTTGAATGTGGCCAAAGAAGTACGTTCTTTGTTCTAGTCCTCTGTTCATCCATTTATTGGATCTGATCACTTCACCATGGTGGTATCTTTTGGGCGTGCTTCTTTTCGATTGGATCATGATTCAGTTGGCCTTGACCTAGAGGCAGCAATAGGTGGCTTTTATGGAGAATTGAATGTTTCTGTATTAAAGGAAAAAAATTCGCTTTCATGGTCTCCTCGAAAAAAGTTGGGTTTCACATTTTGAAACTTCATTCTTATGAATGCTTTCATTTCAAGTGATTTTTTCACCTCTGGGGTTTTGGTGGTACAAATTGGAAAAGAGAATTTAATCTTTGGGAAAAGGAAGTTAATAGGCAATGGGTGAAGGTTTCTCCAAAGTCTGAAAAACCTCTAATAACTTTGGATCTAGCAACAACTCTTCACAGTGCAATCCTCACTTTAAACATAGGGATGTCAGTTCTGTTATTTGGAAGCCAAAGGATAGACCATCACTTATTATACCCTCTGAATCCCCTATGCTTCTGTCTGATCCTTCTGAAATTTCTAGGCTCCTTTGTGCTCAAATCTAAAGTTATTATTATGGACGAGTCTATTCCTCAAAGTACTTCTTAGTATGAGGTAGACATTGCTTTTAACAGTATGATTAACTCTATTGTCCTTAAGGTTTGGTCGTGCACTAGATGTCTAAGTTTCAGTCATGTCACGTCCACGTGTACTGAGAAAATACGTTGCATGGCTTGTTTTCGGGTTGGACACGTTAAGAAAGGGTGTCCTCGAAATCTAGGGGCAGATAAGTATTTTTGCTCAGTCACAAAACCGTCAAATCGTGTCAACTTGGATAGTTCTGCCCCCTGTTGTTCCGGTTTCCGAAGTGCTAGGAGCTACCTATCCCTCCTTGCAGAATCCGCCGCCTCCTTCACAAAACCTAGCATTGGCCAACTTCCTAGTGGATCCTGCTCGGTTCACACCGGTAGGCATGCACGTGATGGAGCCTTTTGATGCTGATGAGCGACCTCCAAGGATCTATGTCACTTCCTCTGTAACTCCACGAAAGAGACATGTAAACTAGGTGATGACCCACAAGTATAGGGGGTGTATCGTAGTATTTTCGATAAGTAAGAGTGCCGAACCCAACGAGGAGCAGAAGGTGTTGGCGAATGGCTTGGAGCAGGAATTCTCTATAAATACTTAGCAAGCGGATTTTTAGGGGTTTTTGATAATGTAGATAAAAAAAGTACGAGTAAATAAAAGACAATAATAATAAATGCAGCAAGTGGCCCAATCCTTTCTTTAGCACAGGACAAGCCGGTTGTATTACTTAAGATGACCAAACGTTCTCGAGGACACATGGGAATATCATCAAGTGCTTTCGCTTCATATAGTTGATTAATCTTCTTTAGTTTGCTAAGTGTTGTGTGGGTGCACCTGTGCTAATGTACCGACCTTCCTAGGAATAATACATACTTGTGATTATACCCTTGCAAGCATCCGCAAGTACAAGAAAGTAAGGTAGAAACCTAACCATAGGTTTAAACTCTAAGACCCTGACATCCCTTGTGCAAAGGTTTCCTAACGGGGGTTCAGGTTTCTATCACTCTAGCAACCCCCATGATTATTAGCCAAATGCACAATGCATTCCCCTAGGCCCATATAGGTGAAGTGTCATGTAGTCGACGTTCACATGACACCACTAGAAGAAATACACCACAACTTAAATATCAAACCATTGAATCTTTCTCAACACAATTCCACTACTAACAACATGACTTCTGCCGTGTCCTCAAGAACTAAACGAACTACTCACAAGACATCATATGGATCAAGATCAGAGATGATATAATGATATGTAACAATATGAATATAAACGATAATTCAATGGTTCACTCAATAGCATCAACTACAAGGAGTAATCAACACCAGGAAAGTTTCCCCTAAGAACTATGCAAGATTCAACCCAATTGTTACAGCGGTATGAAGTGGTGATGATGGTGCTAGTGGAGATGATGGTGGTGATGATGATGATGATCCTGATGAAGTCTAGCTTGATGGTGGTGTTGATGGCGACGATCTCCCCTCTCCGAGAAGGAATTCCCCCGATAGAATTCTGTCTACCAGAGAGATCTTTCTATCTCGGTGTTTTCCATCCTGCAGAGGCGGCGGAATCTTTCTGTGGTTGCTCCCTAGGTGTTAGGGTTTCGAGGGGATAATATACGCCAGAGGGGAGAACCTGGAGTGGGCCAGGGCGGCCATACCACCTGCTGGCGAGGCCTAGGGCTGCCCGCGCCACGGGGTGGTGTGGGCCCCATGTGGCCCATCTCCACTCCCCCTTTTGGCAATCTTCGTCTTCTGGAAAAATATAATTTTCCATGTATTTCCCGGATTTTCTGATCTTCGTGAATTTTGCCTCCAAATAGCACCTTTTCCATCAGAATCCTGACTGCAGCGGTCTATGCTCCAAAAGTCATCAACCATGCAAAAACAGATGAAATAACATAAGTATCATCTCTTAATATGAAATATATCAATGAATAATAGTAAATTATAATATAGAATAGTGATGCAAAATGGACGTATCAACTCCCCCTAACGAGGGTTTAACTCGTCAATGCCCATTGTTATGGACTTGGGTTTTGGAGAAGGAGGGAGCGCTGGAGACATCTATCGTCTAGCAAACAAGCACACAGGGGACAATGGATTTACTCAGGTTCAGGCCTCGTAGAGGTCCCTACTCCTGCTTGTCTGCTCGTGGAATTATTGAGGGAGTCGAAAGTTACAATGGTGCACAGATGTAATCTGGCGAAGGTTGTGGAAACTGGGGTTGCATGTGTCCTTCTCGATGCCCCCTCCTAGCCTTTATATAGATAGGCTAGGTCTCGGGTAACAGGTCGAGTCGGTTACAAGTTAGGGTTTTTCCCTTTAATCTTTCTATCTTTAGCTTCTTATTCTTCAAGCAATCGAGAGTCCGTAGGTTCCTCGAGTCCCTCCATCCGGGCCTTGGCGACACTGTGGGCCTGTATGTATTTGGACCATATATACCATGCTCGAGTATCTGTAGGGTATACCCTTGTCAGTAGCCCCCGAGTGTCCAGTGGAATCGCAGATTCGACTGGGGACTTTTTGAAGCCTTTGAGTGCCTAAATGAGTACATTTCGATTGCTTTTATTTGTATCATAGGGATTATTGATATACGTTCCTGATATAACCGAAGTATCGGTATCAGTTAACCACCTTAGGGTGAAACAACACAATATACTCAAATTCGAGTCCCCAAACTCGAATCCGGAAAAGTGCTGGTGTAATTCGACTCAGGCCGCGGAGGTCTTACAGGAGTCGAATTCCAGTTATATGGGTGTGAGCACTCGACGTGTCCGTCAAGGCATGTTCATCGTGCCTGTAGGCACGGATATATTTCTGGTTGTGCACAGTTAAATGCGTTGCCAGGCCTTATTCAGGTCTTACCTTCACACCGTAAACGCGGCATCCGAATTTTATCATCGCGGAGACGATTTGGGCGTCCCAGGAGACGTAGTCTCTTTGTAGGGAAAAATTGTGAGGCGGTGTCGCCAAGGGCTGTGAATGGGGATGTTATCAACACACTGTTTTTGTGCAAATAATCATAGGGTGCGCGACCAGCGCTCCCTATGGGAGTAGCCCCCGAGTGCCTGGTTGAGTCGAAGACTCAGGCAGGGACTAAAGAACTTTTGCGACTGCTGTCGTCTTTTGCTTGCTTGTTCAGTCAAATTTGTTTCCGGCGCTCCCTATGGGAGTAACCCATGTCGATAATCGAACTGTGTTTCGAGTGGTTGGGTTTGCTTTGTGATTGTCCATATTCCTGCAACAAGTAAAGAAAAAGTCGTAGGGTGCGCGGCCAGCGCTCCCTATGGGAGTATCCCCCGAGTGCTTGGTGGAGTCGAAGACTCCAGCAAGGACTAAAGTAGTCGAAGTTTTCTGCTGCGTAGCTTTGATGACGTTAGTGCTGACACTTGTATGACCTCAGTTGCCCGCGTGAGCGAGTTTGACGGGACGTGACGAGCGGTGGTTCCCACTTTCTGACTTTGATTTGACTGGGCGTGCGTAATCTTATTTTTAACTGCGCCTCCTCGATTTCCGCGTGTAATGGTAGAAGTGGGGGATGGTCCACGCTTCCTCTTCTCCACGTGTCCAACGCGATGCGTGCCATGCGCCCAATTGGGTTTTTGTCAGCCGTTGGATTGCATCTCCCAGGGGTTAAGTAGCGGCGCTGCGGCGGTAATTTTCCATCTGCGCTCTTTCATCCTTGCTGCCATTGCCATTGCTGCTGTTCTTCTGCTTTCCTGCGCTCGTCTCCTCCACAGCGCTGGACCACCTCCGTTCGTTTCCAAGCTACTTTCTGCGCTCTCATCGCCGCCGCGCAATGGGAAAGAAGAAAGGAGGCGCTGCCGCTGATTCCGTGGCCACCGTCGCCGCGACGAAGAAGAAGGCTGGCTCCGCTGCTGCGGGCACCAGCGCCGCTGCCGGCGGGAAGAAAAAGGTTGCGGGCACCCGCATGACAAATGGTGCATGGCACCCCTCCATCATCAAGGCGTCGGATCTCCGTCTTCTTCGCCAGGATGGAGTTATTTCTGTGGCAGTCGCCGATGCGCGCGTCCCTGGCGGTGAGACCATTCCTGCTTCTCCCGCTGGTTTTCGAGTGATGTTTCTCGCATTCGTCATTCGTGGTGTCTCCTTGCCTCTCCACCCCTTTCTTAGGGGTCTTCTTTGCTTCTACGGGCTCCAGCTCCATCAGTTGTCCCCAAATTCGATTCTCCACAGTACCTGCTTCATCACCCTTTGCGAGTGCTGGCTCGGAATCGAGCCATACTTTGGTCTTTTCAAGCGCTTGTTTAAATTGAAGCGTCAGTCCGCATCTGGCTCTTTAGTTTGTGATGTAGGTGGTTGCGGAATCCACGTCGACCCATCCGCCACCTACTTCGACATCAAGCTTACCAAGTCCATCCAGGGATGGAGGGACAAATGGTTCTATGTCCGCGATCAGAAGGCCAAAGATGAGCACTTTGGACTCGTGCCCTTCAATCCGGCGACTCCCTACAAGAAGATGCGTTCTTGGAAGAACGTAGTTATGCCTGGCGAACTCGCAGAGACGGACGTGCTGTATCAGCGTGTCTGCGGCCTCGAAAGTCGCATAAGCACAGAAGAGGGAGGCTGCGCTCTTATCAGAACTTGGCTGCGCCGTCGCGTCCAGCCTCTCCAAGCTAGAGTCCATCCCATGTTTCAATGGAGTGGCGCTGATGATGCCACTCGCGTGTCTACCGATGGCATATCCGCGAGTGAGGTGGATAAGAGGATTCGACTGGTCACGAAGTGCACTGTCAAGGATGTGCTTCCAAGTGAACCAGTTGTTCCTCCTTTTGATGCTTCGAATCCTCCTCCAGAGGTATAGTTGTGCTACGCAGTAGCTTATTTTCACGATTGCTTTTCTGTTTGCTTACTTGTTTTGTTTGCTGATCTACACTGTCTGTATGCAGGATTGGGCGGTGTCGCCTTGTATGCCTCCTCTCCCTGAGGGGATTATTCCTCGCGAAGCTTTGGAAGAGGACGAGTCTGAGTCGACTGTCCCTTCTGATGTGGAAGAGGAAGCCCCCGAGTCCGAGAGCCCGGATATTCGCAAGCGTTCGCGTAGCGAGGACTCTGACGCGTCGACTCTTTCGACTCCAGGAGGCACGGTTGTTGGCGCGGAGTAACCAATTCCAGCCGTTCCTGTGAGGGCTGTGCCTGCGATTTCCCAAGGAGTCTTCGTCGGAGTCGGCGGCAACCACGTTTGATCTTGACAAGTTTGACTAGTAAGTTTGCTAGGTCATTCATTCTTTTCTGTTTTCTTCTTGTTGACTTTGCCTTGGAGTTTGCCATTTCTCAATGTGGATTTGGTCTTGTAGTCAAGAGGCGTCGTCATCTTCTGGCAACGTTGAGTTTTTGAAGGAATCGGGAGTCGCGACTTCAAGGGCCAAGGTAGAGGTCGAGCGTGCTCCTTCCCCTCCGGCGGTGGCCCACTCCGGGCACAATTCTTCGAGCTCTCCTCACGTAGGGGAACATCGAATGGTTGCTCGGATGACCGTTCAGCAAACTTCTTCAGAGTCGCTGGAGGACCATGTAAATATATCTTTCCTTCTTTTTAGTATGGCAGTCGACGTTCTCTGTTGCCTCTCTGATTCCTTGTTTGTGCGACAGCTCCTTGTAAAGGCAGCCGCGCAAGTGGCGGAGCAGGTGATGGCGATGGGTCGCTAGCATGCAATGCTGGAAACGCGTCACCGCGTGGTCGAAAGTGAGTGTTTTACACTTATTCTTTTTCGTCTCCTCATTTTTTTTGGTATAGTCGACTGATAGTCAACTTTTGGTTGCCATGTAGCTGAGCATAACGCTTTACTGCGCAACATCGCCACCTTGGAAAAGACATTAGCCACGACTATGAAGGGGCGCGACGAGGCAATCGCGGCCCGTGATGATGCACATAAGCGCGAAGAGGATCTGCGTGCCTCCTTTGCGGCTAGGGAAAAGTTGTTCGAAGAGCAACTGTTCTCAGTCGCCAAGGCCCTCTCAGGTACCTTTGCTGGTAGATATTTCATTGTTGTCCTTCTCTGCATCTGGAGTTTTTCTGGTGGCGTTAGAGATTTCATCCATGTGTGGGTTTTCTGTGTAGATGCTGGCGGTTTGAGCTTTGACCCGCAGGCCCTTCGTTGCGATGACGCTCTGGCAGGCGCGGTGTCTGCGGTCGAGGACCGTAGCGCCGCTGTCCAAAATACATTGTCCAAGGCCAAGATCACCCTTAGTCGCCTCCGGGAGGAGTTGATGCCAAAGGCGGAGCTGGTCGATAACGTGGACGAGCTGGTGGAGTCACTCACCGGGGGTGTGCCTGCCACCTACAAGAACTCCCTCTGCGCGGCTGGCGCGACCATGTCACTTGCCATGGTGCAAGCCCACGGAGTCGAGATAGATCCCTCTGTGGTGTCGAAGGCGATGCCTGTTGGCACGGATGGTCAGCAGGTAGTCTTTGCTCCCTTTGCGACTACCTGTGCCAAATATGGCCATTCCTTGATAAATACCGTTGCCAAGTATTCAGAGGAGCTCCAACGTGCTAAGAAGGCGGCGAAAGCTTCGGCCTCAGGGACCGGCGGAAAGTCAGTGGCGTCTGATACTGCCACAGACTTGATGAAGCCCCGAAGCCGTCGAAGTCGAAGAAGCCAGCTGCTCCGTAGTTAGTTTTTTGTAATAGTTGATGAATTGTCCTTTTGGTATAAGAACATGCCTTCTGGCGAGTGTGTTTGTGAATAGTTTATGCTGGTCCTGAATGCATCTGTTACTTTTGCCTTTGTGTTAAGTTGGTCGCCTTATTTGCCTCTGTCTTAACTTTGTGGTAGGGTACATCAAGTGGTCCTGTTGGGGGAACCCAGGACTCGCCATCTCTTGAGGATATAGTGGCACCACCGCGCTCCAGGGTAGAGGAGCTGTCCTTGCTTTCGCGACTTCGTGATCGCGTTAAGCAGCTGGAGCGTGAGTTGCCCGTGATCCACGGTAGCACAGACGTGTGGAAGTCGAAGGCTGAAAAAGCTGCCGCCCGCGAGCAATATCTGCTTGGCGAGGTGACATAGCTGGGCGACCAGTTTAAGTGTTAGTTTGCTTATTCTCATCTTTTCCTTTGTAGTTACTCGCAACAGTATGTTGTACTCATGCTATTTGATGCTGCTTCGTGTATTTGTTAGCGCGCGCCGTCCGCGGGAGGAGAAGGATAGAATTGCCATTCGCCTTCATGATCTCACCCAGGAGCAACTTCAGGAGAGCGAATACTTCTGGGTAGATCATGACCATGCGACTGCATTGGCGACCCTGCAGGATCGCGCATCGCGAGTGCTGCTCTTCCTGAAGAAGTCACAGTCTTGCTTGAAGAACATTTATCGGGCAATGTTCCCGCTGGATCACGCTCCTTCAAGCCTGCTGGTTCTCCTTGCCAAATTTCAAGATATGTCCGCGGTTCGCGAGTGCGTGAGGCAGCAGTTGGTGGCTGGTGCCATGGCTGCCCTTTCAATTGTGTGATTGCACAGGCCTGACGTGGATGTCGCCGCCATTGCTTCTGGGCCGCCAGCTCCACCAATAGGATCTACTTGGAATATGGTGCCGCACTATCAGGCGGTGGACCGTCTAGCAGAGGAGATTGTCGACTTCTTCAAGGAGCAAACCAACGTTCATCTGTTGCAAGAGTAGCCAAAGTTGTATCCTGCACATAAGTGTACTTGTGTTATAAAGTTCGTACAGATGTTGTAGATAATTTGTTGTCGAAATGTGTATAAGAAGCTTTGTGAGCTCGAGGTGCGTTGCAATTTATGCGAGTCCTTTTCGTTAGCCTGGCCATCTCGGTCCCTTGTCAACCTGTCAGGTGCGTTGCAGCTGGGTTGAGTTTGTGTTAAGGGGTTCCATTGATGTGCCAGCTACTCAGGATATTGCGTTTTGGTTTGAAGAACAGATGCAAGTAGGGTGGCGCAGCCCCCGAGTGTAAAATTGACAGAGTAAAGGAGAAACGCAGAGTTTTGGGGCACTTAGCTTTTATTTAATCGGAGAATAGTGCGAGGTACACATGTGGCTGAGTAGCCTTATTTGCGATGTAAAAGTAAAGAGAACGACTAAGGGTAGAAGCATCGCAGTTGTGCGACGTTCCAAGGGTTGGAGTATGCGACTCCTGTCTCTAAGTCTTGAAGGCGATAGGCGCCACCTGGGATTACTTATGTAATCATGTACGGTCCTTCCCAGGGGTACTCGACCTTGAGATGTCCCTGCTGCTTCAGTCGTAGGACCAGGTCACCTTCGACGAAGGATCTGGGGCGAAGCCTTCTACTCTGGTAGTTGCGCAGGTTCTGCTGGTAGATCGTAGATCTTTCTGCGGCGATTTCCCTTGCTTCGCCGAGGAGGTCGACGGAGTCTTCAAGTGCAAGGGATGACTCTTGTTCGCTGTAGGCGACCACACATGACGCCTTGTACCGTACCTCGGCGGGTAGTACTGCTTCTGCTCCGTGCACCGTAAAGAATGGCGTGTAGCCCATGGCGCTGTTTGGAGTTGTACGTAGACTCCAGAGTACGGATTGCAGCTAATCTGGCCAGCAACCCACCGCTTGTTCGAGTGGTCGTAGGAGTCGCTTCTTGATGCCGCTGTAGACGAGCCCGTTTGCTTTTTCCACCTGACCGTTGGTCTGTGGATGCGCTACTGAGGCGTAGCTGATGTTGATCCCCAGGTTCTCGCAGAATTATTGGAACTCCTTGGATGTGAAGTTCGTCCCGTTGTCGGTAATGATGTTGTGCGGCATGCCGAAGCGGTAGACGATGGACTCGATGAACTTGACTGCGCTGTGCCCTGATTGGTTGGTCATTGGCATGGCCTCGATCCACTTTGTGAATTTGTCGACTGCAACCAAGAGGTAGACGTAGCCTCCGCACGAGGATCTTGGCAGCTTTCCAACCATATCGATCCCCCATTGTGCGAAGGGCCAGGCCAATGGGATAGGCCGTAGCTCTGCGCCTGGTGCGTGTGGCTTGTCCGCGAATCGCTGGCAAGCATTGCATTTTTGGACTATGTCCTTGGCGTCGCGCATGGCCGTGGGCCAGTAAAATCCAGCTCGTAGAGCTTTGGCGACGAGGGCGCGACTGCCTGCGTGGTGCCCGCAGGTCCCTTCATGGATGTCGAGGAGTATTGCTCTTCCGTCAGCCATGGAGACGCATCGTTGTAGCACTCCTGTGATGCTGCATTTATACAGTTCGCCGTTGAGAACGGCGAATGCCTTGGAGCGCCGCGCGATGTGCCGTGCATCTGTCGGATCGTCCGGTAGTCTCTTGCTGAGGAGGTACGTAATATACGGCTGCGTCCAAGATTGCTCAATCATCATGACGCTCATTGGTCCCTCGAGTCTTGTGTCCAGCTCCAAGTCATCGAGTGCCATTGGATCATTGGGTGGCGTAGCCCCCGAGTCCGTGGCTGCGCTTGTTTTCTTTTCTGCGGCCTTTGGCTTGATGGAGCGTTCGCATATGCGCTCGAGAAATACCCCAGGTGGTATGGGGGCGCAGGTAGAGCCTATGTTGGCGAGTGTGTCCACCTCCTCGTTGCTTTCGCGACCTATGTGTCGCAACTCGCAACCATCAAAGTCTCCTTCGAGTGTATCGTAGAGGTCGCGGTACGCGATCATGTTGTCGTTCAGTGCGTCGCACTCGTGCATTGTTTGGTTGACAACCAACTTGGAGTCGCCATATATGATGAGCCTTTTGGCACCACAGGCTTTTGCCATCCTCATCCCATGCAACAGGGCCTCGTATTCAGCCTCGTTGTTTGAGGCTATGAACTGCATTCGCAGGATATATTTCAGCTTGTCCCCTTGAGGTGATGTCAATATGACACCTGCGCCTACTCCGTCTTTCCGTTTGGACCCATCGAAGTGCATTGTCGAGAGGTAGGACATATCTGGCTTGTCCGGGAGCTGGTTCTCCATCCAGTGCACGAGAAAGTCAGGGAGCACTTGCGACTTGATGGCGTCGCGTTTTTCGTATGTGATGTCTCGTGGAGATAGCTCTATTCCCCAAAGCGCGACTCGCCCCGTGGCGTCGGGGTTATTAAGGATATGCCCCAACGGGGCATCGTTGACTACCACGATTGGGTGTTCCTGGAAGTAGTGGCGCAGTTGCCGGGCGGTCAAAAAGACGCCGTACGCCAGCTTCTGGTACTGCGGGTACTGCTGTTTCGTTGGTGTGAGGACCTCGCTGAGGTAGTATACCGGGCGTTGTATGCCGTGGACTTTGTTTTCCTCAGCTCGCTCGACGACGAGCATTGTGCTGACCACCTGGTTGGTGGCGGAGATGTACAGCAACAGTGGTTCCCTTTCTCGTGGAGTCACCAGTACTGGCGAGGTGGATAGCAGGCGCTTGAGATCTTCGAATGCTTCTTGCGCTTCATTGGTCCACTCGAATTTTTCGGCTTTGCGGAGGAGCTGGTAGAAGGGTAGTGCCTTTTCACCCATCCGACTGATAAATCGACTGAGGGCCGCGATTCGTCCGGCCAGTTGCTGGACGCCTCTTATGTTCTTCGGCTTCTCCATGGCCAGTATGGCTTTTATCTTCTTCGGGTTCGCCTCGATCCCCCTCGCGGAGATGAGATATGTGAGTAGCTGCCTAGATGGTACGCCGAAGGCGCATTTGTCCGGATTGAGCTTGATCTGGTAGCGATAGAGGTTGGCGAAGGTTTCGCGCAAATCATCGATTAGAGAGGCTTCATCCTTGGTCTTGATTACTATGTCATCGACATAGACTTAGATGTTGCGACCTAGTTGTTCCTTGAGGCAAGCCTGCATGCATCACTGGTAGGTGGCTCCCGCGTTTTTTAGCCCGAAGGGCATTGTGTTGTAGCAGAACACACCAAAGGGCGTTGTAAACGCTGTTTTCTCCTGATCTTCCTCCTTCATTCGAATTTGATTATAGCCTGAGTAGGCATCGAGGAAGCAGAGGCGCTCGCATCCCGCGGTGGAGTCGATGATCTGGTCGATCCGTGGTAGGGGGAAGTGATCTTTTGGGCAGTGCTTGTTTAAAGAAGTGAAGTCCACGCACATCCGTAGGATGTCCGTGTCCTTTTTTGGTACTAGCACCGTATTGGCGAGCCAAGTGCTTTCCTTGATCGCGCGTATGAACTTGGCCTCGAAGAGTCTGTTGATCTCCATTCCGACTGCCTGCGCTCGTGGCTCGGACAGTCGCCTGATTATTTGCTTGACTGGCCTTGCGTCGGGGTTGACGTTGAGTGCATGCTCGGCGAATTCCCTGGGAACTCCTGGCATGTCCGCAGGACACCAGGCAAAAATTTCCCAGTGCTCACGGAGGAATTCGACGAGCGCAAGTTCCTATGCGGGACTCAAGTTGTTGGCGATGAGGGTCGTCTTGGCGGGATCCGATGGATGGACCTGCACCTTCTTTATGTGCACGGATGAGTCGAAGGAGAGATCAGGTGAGCTTGGCCTACTCAAGGGAGGCAGACTGTTGTCTGTCGTCTCTTTCAGTCTTGCGAGTTCCTCCTACATGCCAAAGGACTGGGAGATTCTGTTGAATTCCCTGTCGCAAGCGTCAGATCGCTCAAAGTTCCTGTTGATCGTTATGACGCCGTTGGGACCTGGCATTTTCATTTGCAGGTAGGCATAGTGGGGTACTGCCATGAACCTGGTGAATGCGACGCGCCCAAGGATGCACTGGTATTGTGAGGGCCAGTCGACGACCTCAAAGTCGATGCGCTCGCGCCGGAAGTTCTTCGGCATGCCAAAGATGACGTCGAGGTTGATTTTGCCTAGGGGTATACGCCTTTCCCTGGGACGATGCCGTGGAACATTGTGTCCAATGCCTCCAAGCAGGTTAGAGGGATCCTCATTGCTCGCAAGGTACTCGCGAATATGAGGTTGATGCCGCTTCCGCCATCCATGAAGACGCGACTCATGTCGAAGCCTGCAATTTGCGCCTCGAGTATGAGGGGACAATGACCTGGGCGAGGTACTTGAGGCGGGTGGTCGTGTTTGTCGAAGGTAATGCACAACTCGCTGCCACTGATGTACTCAGTGGTGGAGGGTGGCGAGTGCGTGGCCAAGTTGACTTGGCGAGTGATGGCCTTCGGCACCCTCTTGGAGGGGCGCCCCTTTTGGATCATCATGGTACCCATGGCCCGTGGGTACGGTTCGCCTCCGTGGTGCTGGTCTGGTGCAGCTCCGTTCGGGGGTGGCCCAGGTGGTAGTGGTGGTGCGACATGTGCCACGGTGCCTGGAGCGGCTCTGTAGCCTCTTTCAACTGCATTGCGGTTCATCCGAACCAGTCCCTCGTGTAGCTTGAGGAACTCGCGGCAGTCCTTTAGGAGGTGGCTGGACTTTCTCTTGCCGTAATGCTTGTCGATGTAGAAGTGTACCGTGCATGGCCCGGACAGTTTGTCCTCGATGGAGGTCGCGGGTGCCTCATCGCGAGTGCGGCGTTGCCACACTTGTGTGGTTTTCCCGGAGTCACGGTATCCGCCGCTGCGGTATCCGCTGTTTAGGTTATCGTCACGTCTATCGGCGTAGCCGGCTGCGACCATGTTGACGTCATCGCGATCGTCGTAGATGCGCATGCGACGCTTGCCCCGGCGGTCGCGTCTGCGTTTGAGTTCTGCCTCCTCGTTGGAGTGAGCGTGATTCTTCACCGAATCTTCTCCATTGGCCCACTGGTTCGCGATCTCCATTAGGTGGTCGATGGTCTGGGGCTTTGAGCGGCCTAGCTCCTTCCTGAGTTCCATGCGGCAGACACCACCATTGAATGCGTCAATCGCGCGGTCTTCCGAGATGTTCTCCGCGGAGTTCTTGATGATGGACCACCTTTGGATGTAGGAACGCAGCGATTCGCCAGATCTTTGCTGCCAGCATCTCAGTTCTTCGATTGAGGCGGGCCGTTTGTACGTGCCCTTAAAGTTGCGCACGAAGCTGTAGACCTGCTCATCCCAACTGCGAATGGATCCGCGTGGGAGGTTATTGAGCCATGCCCGGGCGGTGCCCTGCAGTTGTAGCTGCAGGCATTGCATGGCAGTACTTCGACTGCCTCCATGTAGCCTAATGGAGGAGATCTGGTCCTCCAGCCAGATTTTAGGGTCCTGCAGACCGTCAAATTTCGGGTTCTCCGATGGGAGTTTAAACCCTTTAGGAATTTGCTTTTGCCTGATGGATCTGCTGAAGCATCTGGCGCCGTAGAGCTTCCCATCTTCCTCTTCCGAGTCAGTCGACCGAGCATGTCCTGCCCTTGACTTGTCGATCTTGCGTTGTGTGAGGTTGTTGCGCGCATCGTAGTCGTGGTCGTGTCACCGTGAGCGGCGTCATCGAGACAGGTCGTGGCTGTCATCGCTGGATGAGGGCGAGGAGTAGCGCTTTGCTAGCGCTTTACCCTTTCTTGGGTCTAGTATTGGCTCCTTGTCGAGGGCGGCCTCGATTAACCCCAAACCCGCGATCGTAGATCGGTGCATGGTGGTTCGGGGATCTCCAGCTGGCGGCTGGTTATTGAGGAGGTACGTGGTGGCTGCTGTCACTACAGCCTGTGGCATCCTGGGAACCACGTCTCCTCTTGTGTCAACTGTCATAGAGCCGAAGTCGAGGACTTTCACGGCTTCTATGCGCTCTTGTTCGGTGAGGTGAGCCATCCGCGACTGCCTCTTCTTGGCGAGGTACTCGTTGCCTCTTGAGGAGGATCTTCCGTAGGAGGAGAGCCCAGCACGACGAAGGCTCGATTCGTCTGCTGCCTTTTTACGCGCCTCAAGTTGCGCGATTGCTTGTTTTTGGCGCTTGAATTCCTCTTTTAGGAGCCTGTGGTAGCCCATCAGCAGTTCCTGCGAGGACCCGAAGGGTAGAGGTGCACCCCGTAGGGCTTCGCGGCAGTGATCCCACTCTTGCTTGTTGAGCCTGATCACGACGCGTTCGCCGGTTTGCTCATTGATCATGCTGGGAGGTTCGACTGCTCCTCCATTGCCACCGTTGCCGGCGTTGGGTGGATCAGTGCCGTTGTCGGTGTTACCACCGTTGCTGCAATTGGGAGGATCGGTGTCATTGCCGGTGTTACCACCGTTACCACGATTGGCGGAGGTGTCGCCTGCGTTGATGACGGCGCACATGAAGTGATTAGGGAAGATATTGCTTCCACAACTTTCAGATCCGGAACCGTAGGTTCCATCTTCAGTGGCCAGATCGCTTAGATCGAAGTCGCGACTGATGTCGCTGACCGTGTTCTCGACTGCCACCGGAGCATTGAGCTCGCTGAGGGTGCCGATCGATGGAGGGAACCATGATGCTGAGGCAATCGCCGGTGTTGTCGGCTGATCAGGCATGCGAAGCGTGCCCATTTGACCAACTTGGAAGCGGAAGCTCCCAATTGTCAGGCTGATTCCGTCGCCCACGGACTCGAAGGCTGGGCGGGTGGCTGGCGTGTGGACGGTGAAGTCGAAGGAACCGAAAAGCTGACGAATCTCCGCTGTTGCGGAGTTGTAGATCACAGTTGATGGGGTCGAAGAAGCTGCAACATCAGCACTCCTAGTTCCCACAGACGGCGCCAATTGACGAGGGTTTAACTCGTCAATACCCATTGTTATGGACTTGGGTTTTGGAGAAGGAGGGAGCGCTGGAGACATCTATCGGCTAGCAAACAAGCACACAGGGGACAATGGATTTACCCAGGTTCAGGCCTCGTAGAGGTCCCTACTCCTGCTTGTCTACTCGTGGAATTATTGAGGGAGTCGAAAGTTACAATGGTGCGCAGATGTAATCTGGCGAAGGTTGTGGAAACTAGGGTTGCGTGTGTCCTTCTCGCCGCCCCCTCCTAGCCTTTATATAGATAGACTAGGTCTCGGGTAGCAGGTCGAGTCGGTTACAAGTTAGGGTTTTTCCCTTTAATCTTTCTATCTTTAGCTTCTTCTTGTTCTTCAAGCAATCGAGAGTCTGTAGGTTACTCGAGTCCCTCCATCCGGGCCTTGGCGACACCGTGGGCCTGTATGTATTTGGACCGTATATACCAAGCTCGAGTACCTGTAGGGTATACCCATGTCACCCCCCAAGCTTAGACTTCGCTTGTCCCCAAGCGAAAACTGAGCGCAATAAACATGACCTCAGGTTTATGGAGTGAAGAGTCAATAAAAGAATACGGACAAGAAGCATCACATTCATCAATACACAAATCATAATAGAAGACAACTCACTATTATATAACTTAACTTGCAATAAGTAAATGAAACACAATAAAGATACATAAAGTAAACTATAATCGTTAATGGCAAACTTAGCTCTTGGTCGAAGAATAGTTGACAATTTGCAGGAGTTCAGAAATAACTGGTTTTCAATGATAGCTTTCAAAGTAGTAAACACTAAGATAAGAGCAATGTGCAAAACAAGGAACATAGAAACATGATCATCATATGAATGAATGAAACACAACAACTAAAAATACTTGCTGAGATAGAAGGGAATAGGTTCACTGACTAACCTAAAAAGTAAAAGATAGGCCCTTCGCAGAGGGAAGCAGGGATTTCAAGTTTCATAAAGAGCTTCCAAAAATTATGATACTTATTAGCTTTCAGCTCTCATTGCCCCTATCATAGTCATCTTTAGGTGATTAAGGTTAAAGTGATCAAATATGAGGATATGCTTGACAAGTTGCAAGTTGAAAATCTCATGTCCCTTGAATACAAGGGCCGCTCCTCATGCTACTCAAGTTTAGTTACCGGTAAGTTCTTGTCATAGTAAGTATATGTGTATCATAGAGAACCGTCAACGGGGTACCCCTTGCCCGATGATATGGAAGAATCCCCATATCAAAAGGACAAGGCAAGCAAACAACGAGCATCTCAGCAATCTTCTTATTTACCATGGGAAAATGGTGCTTTTTTCTCTCTTTCCTCTTTTCTTATCTCTTTGTTTTTCTTTTTTAATCTCTATCTCTTTTTTTTATAAGAAGAATGCTTCATAGATTGCTCATTATGGTTACGCTGCGGGTTTCCACCATGATTAGGCATGGAATAGACCGGCGGACTAGGCGTTTCTCTAACACACATACATAACTCCATGGACTTACAAGCTCCCCTTTCATTTCACACCGACGACATCCATAAACAAAAGAGCATGATATCAACTAGGTATAATGTACAAGTGCAATGTTGAAAGCGTTCCCCATGACAACATGGTTCTGCTAATTCACAACTTACAAAGCGCAAGCATATACGCAACATAGATGGGCACAATGGTTCAAGTTTATTAAGTGCAAGGAAGTAAAGTGTGCCATCAAGTTCGTGAGAGCTTTAATCACTAATTTTCACATAACAAGTTTAATTCGGAAGGTAGATAAAAACATGAATTTACTTGGAATAGCAATAATGCTAGTAGGTAGGTATGGTGAACACAAATGGCATAGGTTTTGGTTTAAGGATTGGATGCACGAGAAGCATTCCCTCTCAGTATAGGTTTTTGGCTAGCAAGGCTGGGTAGCAAGTATAAGAGTTGAAGGAAACAAACAAACATACAAGTTATAAAAACAAGCATGCAATCTTCCTTGGAAGCACAAAAGATCTTAACTAGAGAATACTAAGCTTATGAGCAAATCAAGAAAGAAAGATGATGAAAATATATTTCTTTAAGAGTACTTTTATCTTTTTCATCCAATTCTCAAAATAGTGTTGTGACTGACCGAGCTAGGTTTGCCAAAACCAACTAAATTAACTCAATGATCCCAAAGTGATACCAATACTAACGACAAGATCAATCATATAATCATAAATTGAAAACTAATATAAGATATGCAAAAGAGTAAATGATAGAACTTCTCATTAATATTCCATAACGGCAACTCACTCCAAGGGATACATAGATATCTAACGAGAGGGGGGACACTTCCATAATGCAAACCATCCTACATGATAACTTCTTTATTCATGATATGACTCTACTAAAAAGGTAAAAAGATAGAAGATAGTGATGTGATACCGCGGCACTCCCCCAATCTTGGAACAAACCAAGGGGATGCCAAAACCTGATGACGAATTACTCCTTCGGTGGTGGTGGTATTCTCTCGATGACCTTTTTGATTAATTTCCCCAAATCCTCAATCTCCAAGGTGAGAGTACGAATCAACTCCGAGTTTTGCTCAATGTGGCTCATGATCATATCGGGTTGCGAATTCCAGCTCTTGCGATTCTTTCCCCACTCTTCCTCCTTAAAGTCTTCTTTTCCAGCATGGTTAGAAGGAGGCATATCCCAATTGAAGGGTAGTTTCTCCTTGGGCATATTCTGGAATTGATGCTCATGGATAAGAGTGTGGAAGGGATTCTTGGTGTGTGGAGGAAGTGACCATGGAGCCAAACAGTGACGCGAAGGCTTCCCTCTAGTTGACATCCGTGCAGTCCTTTTGATCTTGGCAGGGTTTGCCAACACTCTAATGCTTGCAATGGTAGTTTCGGTGTGCGGATGTTGGCTTTTCTTTGCCTCCTCTTTATCTTTACTCTCGATCTCCTTCTCCTGCCTGAGGTCTTGGAGATCTTCCTCCATAGGCTCCTTACCCTTATCATATGCGGAGACCATTGTGCTTCTAAACTTTTAAGAATAGTTACTGGCAGAAACAGATCGAAACGAAAACATGACGATAACACGATATACGAACCTCGAGGGATCCGGGGGATTATATATTACGATTTTTTACAACAAAAGGAAGGTACTGGGAGAAAATGGGTCGGAGACGGAGTCCGAGGTGGCCACACCACCTGCTGGCGCGGCCAGGGGGGCACGCTAGGGGGTGGTGTGAGCCACCCTGGCTCTGCTTCCGTCCCTCTTTCGCTTCATTGCTTTCCTTGTCGGATAAAAACTCCAAAAATATAATTGGACAGAATTTTCGTGGAACTTTTCTTACCAGAACTATTACCTATTCGAAAACGGACTCTGCAGGTCTTTGAAGTTGGCATTTAGTAAATTCTTCCGGAGTCACCGCTTGAATAACATCAATATCTTCATCTTCATACACATGTTGCATGAGTCATGAAACCTTTCACTTTCTTATTACACCATTTTCTCCAATAACCTGGAAATTTCTTTCACACAAAACTTTACACAATTCTCATTAGCAACATTATTGTAAGTGAGGTAATAAACCTTTTGAGTCCAATTTCAACTGAAATACATCAAAACATAAGCTACTGTAGCGACTCCTTCCGAAAACCCAAAAAGAATTCAAAAAGGAAATCGATTTAAGAAGCAAATGCAAGAGTGGAAAAATCTGTCAAAACAGACCAGCAGGTAAAGATCATTTTTTTCAAAAATCTTCTGTTGCTCAAATCAAAAAGTGCAAAACTAACAAAAGTTAAATAATAACCTGGGTAGAATCACAAAAAATTACAGCACAATATTACGTACAGAGATCTCTCACGAATTTTTACGGTGAAGCACAAAAATCCGTTTCGGGATAGCAACTTCCCCAAATCTTACTTCTCTCTCATTAGAGGTTGATCTTGACACAAAAACCAAACAAAAGGATAAGGAGAGGTTATTGCCGAAACAATAACTTCCAAGACTCAAAGAAACAAAAACAATCTAAAAGCAAAAATATATTGGGTTGTCTCCTAAAAAGCTCTTTCTTTATAGCCATTAAGATGGACATGATAATTTCAATGATGCTCACACATAAGAATATGAATTGAAGTGAAAGAGAGCATTAAGGAGCAAAAATATACATGTTTAAGTCTAACCCACTTCCTATGCAAGGGAATTTTGTAAGCAAACAAGTTGTTGAAACCAGGGACTGCAAGCATAGGAAGGCAAAACAAGTGCAACATAAAGACTTTGAGCATAAAGCGAGGAAACTTAATATTATTGAGATGCATTAGAATAGTCTTTCCTCTCTCATAATAACCTTCAGTATCATGCATAAATTTAATGATAGAACTATCACAAGAACAATTGTAGAAATGATCACTTATCCTAACAGAAAACATAGGGACACTAGCTCTCATAACACTACTTTGTGAAACAATATTAGGGATATCCTTATAGAGGATAGTGTGTCCATCTTCTTCATATTTAGTGACAAAATCTTTCACATTTCCTATTATAGGTTCATCATCCATTTTTTATCAGGTTCAATAGCTTTATTTGTACTTTCATTAACCATACTAGCTATCATAGAATCTTCCTTTATCTTAACTGGGAAAGGGATTTTCTCAATGTAAGGTTCAGGTAAAACATGTTTAGCAGTATAAACTTCAGTATTTCTTGCAGGAACACACTTAGCAATATCTTTATATGGTTCATGATACTTATTCCACATCTTTTTAGGAACTTCAATATAGGAAGCAAAAGCCTTAAAATAAGTTGCAATAGCTTGAGAGTCCAGACCATAAGCATTTTTAATATTTTGAAAATCATCAGTTGCCATAAAATATTCAATGCATTCATAATCATAATTTATACCTGACTTTCTTCCTTTGTCATTCTCCCATGCTTCAGCATTGTCTTGAATACGGTCTAGAAGATCCCATTTAGCTCATTCTTCCATGCGTGTAAATGATCCAGCACAAGAAGCATCCAATAGATCCTTATCATGAAGAGAAAGTGTTGCATAAAATTATTGATAATAATATTGTGAGGGAGCTCATGAATAGGACATTTGGGCATTATTAACTTCAATCTCCCCCAAGCTTGAGTTGTACTCTCTCCATCAAGAAGCCAAAAATTGTATATTTGATTCCGATCTTTATGAATCTCACTAGGAGGGTAAAATTTGGAATAAAAGAGAGGCACTACTTCCTCCCATTCAAGAGCTTGACCATTTTTCAGTAGCTTATACCATTCTTCAGCTCTTCCTTTTAGTGATAATGGTAATAACTTCTTCTTGACTTGATCTATTGTAATACCTGCACACTTAAACAACCCGCATAATTCGTGTATAAAGAGCAAATGATCACCGAGATGGACAGTTCCATCTCCAACATAATAGTTATCCATAACACGATCAATAATTCTTGTAGGTATTTCGAAAGTATCATTCTCAGCAAGTGGTGGTTCATCTACTACCTTAGCAGTGGTAGTAGCATTACAAAATAAGAAACTCAGCGAATTATCCATATTGAAAATAAAGCAACTAACAGAAGTAAACAATACTCATAATAGAAGTTTCCTTTACCAGTTCCACTCTCCAATAGCGCTTCACTCCCTGACAACGGCGCCAGAAAATAGTCTTGATGACCCACAAGTATAGGGCGTGTATCGCAGTATTTTTGATAAGTAAGAGTGTCGAACCCAACGAGGAGCAGAAGGTGTTGGCGAATGGCTTGGAGCAGGAATTCTCTGTAAATACTTAGCAAACGGATTTTTAGGGGTTTTTGATAATGCAGATAAATAAAGTATGAGTAAATAAAAGACAATAATAATAAATGCAGAAAGTGGCCCAATCCTTTCTTTAGCAAAGGACAAGCCGGTTGTATTACTTAATATGACCAAACATTCTCGAGGACACACGGGAATATCGTCAAGTGCTTTCGCTTCATATAGTTGATTAATCTTCTTTAGTTTGCTAAGTGTTGTGTGGGTGAACCTGTTCTAATGTACCGACCTTCCTAGGACTAATACATACTTGTGATTATACCCCTTGCAAGCATCTGCAAGTACAAGAAAGTAATTAAAGTAGAAACCTAACCACGGCTTTAAACTCTAAGACCCTGACATCCCTTGTGCAAAGGTTTCCTAACGGGGGTTCAGGTTTCTGTCACTCCGGCAACCCCTACGATTAGTAGCCAAATACAAAATGCATTCCCCTAGGCCCATATAGGTGAAGTGTCATGTAGTCGACATTCACATGACACCGCTAGAAGAAATACACTACAACTTAAATATCAAACCATTGAATCTTTCTCAACACAATTCCACTACTAACAACATGACTTCTCCCATGTCCTCAAGAACTAAATGAACTACTCACAAGACATCATATGGATCAAGATCAGAGATGATATAATGATATTTAACAATCTGAACATAAATGATAATACAATGGTTCACTCAATAGCATCAACTACAAGGAGTAATCAACACCGGGAAAGTTTCCCCTAAGAACTATGCAAGATTCAACCCAATTGTTACAGTGGTATGAAGTGGTGATGATGTGCTGGTGGATATGATGGTGGTGATGATGATGATAATCCCGATGAAGTCCAGCTTGATGGTGGTGTTGATGGCGACGATGTCCCCTCTCTGGGAAGGAATTCCCTCGGCAAAATTCTGTCTACCAGAGAGATCTTTATCTCTCAGTGTTGTCCACCCCGCATAGGCGGTGGAATCTTTCTGTGGTCGGTCCCTAGGTGTTAATGTTTCGAGGGGATAATATATGCCAGAGGGGAGAGCCTGTAGTAGGCCAGGGCGGCCACACCACCTGCTGGCGTGGCTTAGGGCTGCCCACATGAGGGGGTGGTGTGGGCCCCCTGTGGCCCATCTCCGCTCCCCCTTCTGGCAATCTTTGTCTTCTGGAAAAATAGAATTTTCCATGTATTTTCCTGGATTTTCTGATCTTCGTGAATTTTTCCTCCAAACAGCACCTTTTCCATCAGAATCCTGACTGCAGCGATCCATGCTCCAAAAGTCATCAACCATGCAAAAACAGATGAAATAACATAAGTATCATCTCTTAATATGAAATATATCGATGAATAACAGTAAATTATGATATAGAATAGTGATGCAAAATGGACGTATCACTAGGCGATGGTTGTTGTGCTGCTGAGACCCAATGGTGATGAGATTGACATTGTTCTGAAACAGATAGCCCACCATGATGACCCACAAGTATAGGGGGTGTATCACAGTATTTTCGATAAGTAAGAATTTCGAACCCAACGAGGAGCAGAAGGTGTTGGCTAGTGGTATGGATCAGGAATTCTCTGCAAATACTTAGCAAATGGATTTTTAGGGGTTTTTGATAAAGCAAGTAAATAAAGTACGAGTAAATAATAGACAATAGGAATAAATGCAGCAAGTGGCCCAATCCTTTATTCAACAAAGGACAAGGCGGTTGTATTACTTAAGATGTCCAAACATTCTCGAGGACACACGGGAGGACTGTCAAGTGCTTTCGCTTCATATAGTTGATTAATCTTCTTTAGTTTGCTAAGTGTTGTGTGGGTGAACCTGTGCTAATGTACCGACCTTCCTAGGTGATGTCTACGCACTTCTATTCTTGTAGGCAGTTGTTGGGCCTCCAAGTGTAGAGGTTTGTAGAACAATAGCAAGTTTTCCCTTAAGTGGATCACCCAAGGTTTATCGAACTCAGGGAGGAAGTGGTCAAAGGTATCCCCTCTCAAGCAACCCTGCAATCAAGATACAAGAAGTCTCTTGTGTCCCCAACACACCCAATACACTTGCCAGGTGTATAGGTGCACTAGTTCGGCGAAGAGATAGTGAAATACAAGTGGTAACGGTGCCAGAAAATACTTGCTAGCGCGTGGTTGACGTGGAAGAGACTAAAGGAAAACTGAAATAAAGATGGAAGCAAGCAAACATGTAACAGATTTGTCAACACCCGAATTTTTAATCCCAGATGCCCGTTATGCCATACCTCGCAATCCCAGGATTACCATTTTTGCGAGACATAACAGATTGGATATCACAGTACATCATCCATTACAAACCATATATAAGGTATTACACAAATAAGGATCTCATGATCCAGTCTTAATACAACAAGTAGCGGAAATAAAAGATAGCGTAGCGGTGGGGTCCATCTTCAGGGGCACAGGCAATGCTGACGAAGGCAGATAGTCCTAGTTATCATAGCCGTCCTGCTGACCATCATCTTGATAATCTCCTTCATAGTCTGGTCATGATAATAGCCAGGGACAAAAGCCATGAGTACTCTTTAAGTACTCGCAAACTACTACTAACAAGGAGTATAATTCTAAGTTAAAGTGCTGAATCTAAGTTAACTATCAAGTTAAGTTTGAAACCTAAGCTGAGTTCAGAAGCAAAGAAAGATAAAGTAAAGTTCTAGAATCACTTAAGTTGGGAAGCTATTATCATCAACACAACCATGTTGTGGTCAAGTCAAAGTTCATCATTCATTTCAAGTTATTTAGAAACAAATCTGACAACGAAACAGTATGGCCATTCCAACTGTCCATAACCGCGGACACGGCTATTCGAATAGTTTGACACTCTGCAGAGGTGGTACACTTTCACCACAAGATTCGATACATCTGTTAGGGATAACCCTGAATCATCATACTTAGTATGCAGATAATCAAACATAACCTTCCCTTTACACACCCTAGTACAAGCACCTCTCCTATGAGCATGGCCTCCCAACCATGACCATCAGTCATCTTGGGCACTGCATAGGTGGACAACATTGAGAGGTAGCCTCATCTCAAACCTCTCCCGTGAGGGAACTAATACTAATGCATATAAATTTCCAGCTAAGCCTTACCCAATTCAGATAATGTGGTTGTACGGTAAATTTGGAATGGTATCGCATCCGAATCCAACCATCAGTTTTATAAAAGGGTTAAGGCTCATGCCTCATAATTTTCATCATCATAAACCAGTTGTATTTCTCAACACATGTCAAAACATCTCAATAGAATGACTCATCATTCCAAGGTTTTCACAATTTATTTTCACCAAGTATTCCCATCTACAGTGACTCAAGTTTTTGATCTATACTAAGATACTAAGTTAAGAGTGTTCACTAAGGTGGAAGTGATGGGTTCAATCTCATGCCATAGAGTGACATCTAAAGGTTTCTAAGTAGGTCAAGGTTTATACTTTTTATGCTACCTTCAAAATAAGTAAAGACCTTTGTGTAAACTAAGGGAGGTAAAACTTGTCAATAAGACTTGGGGTACTAATAGTTAAAGGGGTGTGATCAAAGCCTGCTTAAGCCATCTTTGCTAAACCATCTAGTTTAATTCTAGCCTGCTAACAATAGCTTGCCTTGGTTGGTGCAGTGGTTGAAGTTTTCTTCTTCTTCGTAGAACTCCTCCTCCTCCTCCTCAAAAGCTTGGTCGATACTAGCGTCTATAAATACATAGGGAGTAGACAATCACCAAACAATACTTATCTAGGCTAAGTAGCATTCTAAAACACACATTTTATGATCTATTATCATCACAACACATCACAAGTTTTAATTCAATAGTTTCATCCTTTTCATTTTAGAAAAGTAATTTCTACTCATTGAAATATTAACTAAAATTTAATATTCACCACCAAAATATGGGATCATGTGGACACATGTCCTCACCACATATTCTAACATGTGGGAATGAGATTTAAGGGTAGGATCAATATTACTTTGGTTTAAGTTCATTATTTAATGATTTAAAGTGACTAGAAATGCCTATATAGCATTATTTTGGTACTAGTCCAAAGTCACTGCATGTCAACCTTAATATTATTACATATTTAGATAGATATGATGAAATGTGATTTTTGAGAGTTGGAATCAACTCAAAAGCTAACTTGGTTGATTTTATAAAAATGTTGTAAGTTGCAAAAGCTTATGTTTTGTTATTTTTATTAGGAGAGATCTATAACTCTAATTGAATTAAATCCAACGGTCTTGGATAGATCATTTCAATACCTTTCAGACAAAATTGGTTTCACACAATTTGGATTTATAAAACTCTCTGAATTGATTTTTGAAACTAGGGGACAGAAACTAGATTTAACTAAAAAGGAAAAACCAGATTTGAATCTATGGGCTAGCGCTGGAAAAGAAATGGGCTGGCCCAGTGGCGTTGCGCGACGCAGGGCTCAGCTGACAGGGGGTCCCGCTTGTTAGTGGCACTTAACACGTGAAACGGTACGCACGCTGTGGGCCGTGCGATTAGAAGCGAGATCAACGGCTGAGGGTCGTCGTCGACGACGAATAGGTCGCTGGCGAGCTCGAACCCTAGCGGCTCGGTGGGGGTCTACTGGGGGCGTACCAGGGCTCCAGCAGGGTCGGCGAGGCAGGCAAACAAAGTGGAAGACGACGGCGAGGCGAGGCGTGGTCGTGGCGGAGCTTGGGGCGGTCGAAATCAACGGCACCCTTCTCCTCCAGAGGCGGCGGCTCCGGCTCCAATTCAGGCGAGCTGCTACTCCACTTGCTCCGGCTAAAGGTGGGTGAGGTTCAGAGAGGTGAGGGGAGTGGAATCGTGCGGAGAAGAATGGCTAGAGATGGCTCCTTTTATAGGCTTGATGGTGAGACCGAGCGGGATGGGCGGTTGACGGTGATGACATGGCTACGGCGAGCTAGCGACATGGCGGGGGATGGCGATCGATGGGCGGTTCCCTGGCGGTGCTCTAGAGCTTGAATGCGGCCGTAGGGGCGGTGGCACGCGGTCTGGGCGAGGTGGCGCTTTGCGCGGCCGAAGCGGCGGTGCCCACGGCGAGCGGTGGCTGTGAGGCTTTGGGCGGCGAACGGGGATGTCTGGGGTGTTCTCCAGGTCGAGGCGGAGCGGCGGGCGCGGGCTGTGGTCGAGCGGTGACTTGTGCGCGCGGAAACAAGGCATGCTCTGGAGGCGGCACCAGCATGGTACGGTGGAACTGGGCGCGGGCTCTCCTCGGTGGTCCACGACAGCACTTGGCTCGGGCAGGGGACAGAGAGGGGCGGTGAGGTGCTGGCTACCTCCTAGACATGGAGAGAGAGGGGGAGGTGGTCTGCTGGGGTGAGGGCAAGGTTGGCCGGCGAGTTGGTGCTCGGCATGGCTTGGCCTGGCCACTAGGGTGTAGGGGATGGGGTGGTAATGGCATGGTTTGATCAAGTGGAGACAGAGGGAGTGTTTTGTGGTCAAATGGCTGGCTAAACTCTGTAGAAACAGTGAGCTAGCTATTTGTGTTTGATTCTGCCTGCCATGTGTTTGATGAAATGGCCGCAAGAGAAAAAGTTTTGAATTTTGGGTTCAAAATTTTTGAGTGATCTCCACTAGTGATAGGTAGTCTCTGGTTGCAAGGGTTTTGAAAATGGAGCTCAAATAGATGGTTTTTGAAATAGGGGTGATCTATGCATATGCATTAGATTCAATTTTAAACTATCATTTAAAATAGTTAACACAATGTTTCTAGCAGATCAAAAGGTGGGCCTTGGTACCTCATTATGTGTACTAGCAAGGGGTGCAAAGATCAAGAATTGTTTCTGTTAGGAATTGAGTACTAGGAATAGCCAAAGTAGGCATGAGAATTAAATTTGCCAAATTGACCATTCCTTCTTTTTAATTCTTTTTTATTTGATTTTCTTTAGGAAAAGTTTGGGAATGATTTAGATGATGTTTAAATCACCTAAGAAACATTTTACAAGCATTGGATCAATCAATCATGGCAATTCAAACAACTCCTATTTTAGATGCACACATATATGAATGCTTTCATTTTAAATTTGGAAAAGTTTTGTTAACCCTATTTTTGGATGATATGATCTTGATAAGCTTAGATTGAAGTTTTGGGATGTTACAAACCTTCCCCCCTTAAACAAAATCTCGTCCCGAGATTTACAAAGAAAACTAGGGACTAAAGAGATCTGGGAACTCTGTCTTAATGTAATCTTCGCATTCCCAAGTAGCTTCCTCCTCGGTATGGTTGCTCCACTGAATCTTGAGAAACTTGATACTCCTGGTCCTGGTGGTTATGTAGGCTTCTTCTAAGATACGGATGGGTACTTCCCGATAGGTCAGGTCATTGTTGATTTCCACAGCTCTGTGATCGATGTTCTTGAAAACTTCAGCCTTCTCAGGCACTTCCAAGCATTTGCGAAGTAACGAGATATGGAACACATTGTGGATGGCTGACATCTCTTCAGGCAGTTCCAGTTGATACGATAATTCTCCTCGGCGGTTCAGAATCTTGAAAGGTCCGATATATTTGGGAGCTAACTTTCCCTTCAGACTAAAGCGTTGAGTTCCCTTCAATGGTGAAACCTTGAGATATACGAAATATCCGACATTGAAAGTCAGGTCTCTCCTTCTCTTGTCAGCATAGCTCTTCTGTCTGGATTGGGCGGTCTTGAGGTGCTCACGGACTTTGTGAACTTTCTCTTCTGCTTCTCGGAGAATGTCGGGTCCAAATATCTGACTCTCTCCTACTTGCGACCAATTCAAAGGGGTACGACACTTTCTTTCGTATAGGAATTCGAATGGTGCCATCTGCAAACTAGCCTGATAATTGTTGTTATATGAGAATTCTGCGAAAGGCAGGCAGTCTTCCCATTTTGATCCATATTCCAACACACAAGCTCTAAGCATATCCTCCAAGATCTGGTTGACTCTCTCAGTTTGTCCATCTGTTTGCGGGTGATAAGCGGTACTAAAACTCAAGTTGGTTCCTAAACCTTTCTGAACTTTCTGCCAAAATCTTGAAGTAAATTGGGTTCCTCGATCTGAGACGATGGTCTTGGGGGTTCCATGCAGACTAACAATCCTAGCAATGTACAGCTCTGCTAGCTTTGCACTCTGGTAGGTAGTCTTGACAGGTATAAAGTGGGCTACCTTGGACAGTCTATCAACTATGACCAGATTGACTCATTTCCCCTACTAGAAGTAGGTAAACCGGTGATAAAGTCCATTCCGAAGGAATCCCATTTCCATTCCGGAATCTGCAATGGTTGCAACAATCCTGCAGGTCTCTGATGCTCTGCTTTGACTCTTTGATAGATGTCACATTTGGCGATGTAGCTCCCGATCTCTCTCTTCATCTGGTGCCACCAAAATTGCTCTTTCAAATCCTGATACAACTTTGTTCCTCCAGGGTGGATAGAATAAAGAGTATCATGAGCTTCCTTCATGATAACCTCCTTCAGCTTTGAATCTGCTGGCACACAGATACGTCCTTTGTACCACAGTACACCTTCTTCGTCTTTGGTGAATCCAGGTACCTTTCCTATACCAATACGACGTTTGATTCCGTCGATACTTCCATTTCCCTTCTGGGCTTCCTTGATTTGGCTAATCAAAGTGGGTTGAAGTTTAATGCTAGATAGGAATCCTTTGCTAACTAACTCAGTCCTGAACTGCTCCAACTCCTCGTACAAACTTGGTTGCTTCTCTTTGATCATGGTGTTAAGCCTACACGGCAATCTGCTAAGAGCATCCACTACCACATTGGCTTTGCCGGGGTGATAGTGAATGTCAAGGTCATAATCCTTGATTAACTCTATCCATCTTCTTTGCCTCATATTCAGCTCCTTCTGAGTGAAGATATACTTCAAGCTCTTATGATCTGAGTAAACCTCACAGCGATTACCCATCAAATAATGACGCCATGTCTTCAACGCTAGAACCACGACTGCTAGCTCAAGATCATGGGTCAGATAGTTCTGCTCATGTTGCTTCAATTGTCGAGATAGATACGCGATGACTTTGCCTTCTTGAATCAATACACATCCTAGTCCAATCTTGGATGCATCACAATACACATCAAACGGCTTCTTGATGTCTGGCATGATCAAAATTGGGGCTGATATCAATCTCTTCTTCAGCTCCTGGAAACTAGCTTCACATTTGTCTGTCCATTCAAACTTCTTGTCCTTCTTCAACAATTGGGTCATTGGTAGGGCTATGCTCGAGAATCCTTCTACGAACTGGCGGTAATATCCCGCTAATCCGAGAAATGAACGAACTTGGGTTTGATTGGTTGGAGCTTCCCATTCTTCGACATCTTTGATCTTGGTGGGATCAACAGAGACTCCTCCGGCAGAAACAATATGTCCTAGGAATCCTACTTCTTTCAGCCAAAACTCACACTTGCTGAACTTGGCATATAACTGATGCTCTCTCAGGGTTTCTAGGGTGATTCTCAGATGTTGCTCATGCTCTTCTTATGACTTGGAGTAGATAAGGATGTCGTCGATAAACACAACTACAAACTTATCTAGGAAATTCATAAAGATCTTATTCATGAGATTCATGAAATAAGCAGGGGCATTGGTTAATCCAAAAGACATAACCGTATACTCGTATAAACCATAGCGAGTAGTAAAGGCGGTCTTCAAAATATCCGTTGCACGAATCTTAATTTGGTGATAACCAGTCCTAAGATCAATCTTTGAGAATACCTGAGCTCCAGTCAACTGATCAAATGGATCCTCTATCTTTGGCAAAGGGTACTTGTTCTTGATGGTGACGTCATTCAACTTTCTATAATCTGTACACAGACGATTGCCTCCATATTTCTTGTCGACGAATAACACTGGTGATCTCCATGGCGATGCGCTTGGCTGAATCAAGCCTGTTGCTAACATGGCATCCAACTGCTTCTTTAGTTCTACTAACTCTGAGGGGTTCATGGTATAGGGTCTCTGGGCTATAGGTCCGGTTCCGGGGATTAGTTCGATAATGAACTCAATATCCCTATCCGGGGGCATACCTGGCAATTCATCTGGGAATACGTCGGGGTATTCACAGACTACTCTGACTTGGTCAAGGGTAGGCAGGGCTACACTCTTGTTGAACTTGAATTGACGGGGTAAGGTTTCAGAGATATGCTCTACTGTTACTCCAGAACTACTGGTCATGGTCATGGCTTTCTTAGCACGGTCTATCAGTCCTTTATGCCTTGACATCTAGTCCATACCTAGTACTACTTCCAATCCTTTGGTTCCAAGTACAATTAGGTTGGCATAAAAATCTATCCCATGTATTCTGATAGGTACAGCTTTGCAAATTTTTCTAGCTTTTGTTGTTGAACCGAGGATTTGAACTATCATGACATGCTTCAGGTTGGTTGGGCGAATCTTACTAGTGCATACAAATTCTTCGGTGACAAATGAATGCGATGCTCCAGAATCAAACAATACTCTTGCTAAAACTGAGTTGACAGAAAACATACCCAGCACTACATCTGGTGCTTCCTGGGCTTCTTCTGCGTTCATGTGGAAGAGACGACCGTTGCGGTTGTGCGGGTTCCCTGGGGCGAATCTTCTTCCTGGTTGAACACGATGTTGCTGCTGAGCTGGGGCATTCACAGGGGCATTGGCGGCAGTCTTCTTGGGACACTCATTGGAGTAGTGACCCTTCACTCCACACTCGAAACAAGTGATCTGGGACTTGTCCTTGACTGCGACGGGTACCGCATTGCTGCCAGTTCTGGGTGCAGTGTTGTTGTTGTTGTTGTTGCTCTTGGGAGGGGCACGGTTGAAATTGTTGGCATTGTCGGAGTTGTGATTGTTTCTTCCGGACTTCATATTGCCTCCGCTACGGTTGGGGTAGCTTGGGTGAGAATTTGGGGGTCGGTTGTTCCTTGGTGCATATCCTGGTGAAGGGTTAGGACGGTACTTCTGGTGACTACTGGATCCAGACTGCTGCATCATACGACGCTTCGGTTGTCGTTTGCCTAGTTAATCTTCCCTTCCATCTGAATGGCAGAGTCAACTAGTTCTTCGAGATCATCAAAATGGATGTTGATGAGGACAGTCTGCATCTCATCATGCAGTCTGTTTAAGAATCTCTCCTTCTTCTTGGCCTCCGTGTTGATCTCATCCGGTGCATATCTAGCAAGTGACAAGAATCTATCACGGTACTCTACCACAGTCATTCTTCCTTGCTTCAATTCGTGGAATTCATCTCTCATCCTGTTGACAAGACCTTACGGCACGTGAGTGCGGCTGAACTTGACCTTGAATGCTTCCCAGGTCATCACCTGGCCATGGTTCATATTGCGGATGCTATTCCACCAAGCTCTTGCATCTCCCGCCAGATAGTGGGTGGCGAAGAGAACTTTCTCATTCTCATCAACTCAGGCAACCTCTAAGTTGTTTTCCATGGTCTGTAACCAGTCATCAGCATCTAATGGGTTTTCAGATTGGTTAAAGATTGGGGGATTTGTGTTCTGAAATTTTTTGAGCTTGGATCCTTGGTGATCCTGATTTCCATGTCCTTGGTTGTTGAGAGCCATTTGGGCAATCTGCTGCAATGTTGCTAAGTTGGCTTGACGCTCGGCCCTGCTTGCTTCACGGTCCGCAATAAGATTCTGCAAGATCTGCAGCATTGGGTCCTGCGACGAGCTGCTCCCTCCTTGGTTTCCACGAGTCATCTGAAGATTGAGATAGATATAGGGGTAAGAGGGAAATTCTAAGGTTCATGGTTTTGGGTTCTCAAAGCTAAAACATTGAGTTAGACTCAGGTTTTTCAACTAACTTATTTTTCATTCATGCAAGCAAGCACCCGATACAACACACACCATAACAAGCAAAGGGGAAAACAGATGGTTCGAAGAACCATTCTGCAAGCTACGATACAATGAGATGATACATCTCATGCTACGACAGTGCTCTAGTGCCTCTACTCATCGTCGATGAAGTCGGAGTCTTCATCATCAGTGTAGAAGTCCACAGCATCCTCTTCCAGAAAGTCATCATCGTTGCTGACGTAAGAATCCATATCTCCCTGGATGTCTTCACCCTCATCTTCTTCTTCCATGGCAGCCAGCTGAGCTTCCTTCTCCTTGACGGTCTTCTCGAGGTCGTCCACCTTCTTGCGAAGACGGGCGATGGTGCGATCCTTCTTTGCACGCTGGCGGCGAAGAGACTGACGATCTTGGACAAGCAGTGCAAAAGTCTGGGCCTTCTGGTCAGCAATGGCACGGTTCTGGTTGGCTAACTCTCTGGCATTGTCAAGTTCCTGTTGTCGGTCATGAAGCAAGAAGTCAAGGTTCTCCACTTGACGCCTCAACTCTGGGTGACTTGGCATCTCCATCGGCATTCCCATGAAGTCACGTCTTGCATAGTGGGCAAAACGGGTTCCTTGGATCTGGTTGACGCTGAGGGCACATAGACGTGCGAGAGCTTCATGCATTGCCCTGGCTAATCCATCTAGCCAGTTGTTCTCTCTCACGGAGAACTGAATTCTCCCGGAAGTTGGTGCTTCGATGCTTCCTCGAAGATCCGCGGTGACTAGCCACTATAGGTCTCCTCCTGGGGGTCCTGGAAGTTGAGCTCCAAGAAACTCCGGATGTGGGCGTCCCAGTAACTCCGACAGTGAATCCAGATCCCTCTCGAAGATCAGCTGACCTCCGTTTCCCAACTAGAAAAACTTGCTGAACTGAGTCTCCATCTACAGGGATTAAGGATGAGGAAGTTAATGAAGTGATCAAGTGTGTCAAATTTTTAAGTAGTAATGTAAAAATTTGGAGGAACATGAATTTTTGAGAAAAAATGGAGTTCACAAGGGTAAGAGGGGAAATAGTTTTTCATAAATACTCACTTTGGTTTTGAAGCTAAGTTTTTGGTTTGGACGTCCATTCTAACTAGGGTCTCCTATGGTCAGGATGGCTCTGATACCAACTTGTCAACACCCGGATTTTTAATCCCAGATGCCCGTTATGCCATACCTCGCAATCCCAGGATTACCATTTTTGCGAGACATAACGGATTGGATATCACAGTACATCATCCATTACAAACCATATATAAGGTCTTACACAAATAAGAATCTCATGATCCAGTCTTAATACAACAAGCAGCGGAAATAAAAGATAGCGTAGCGGTGGGGTCCATCTTCAGGGGCACAGGCAATGCTGACGAACGCAGATAGTCCTAGTTATCATAGCCGTCCTGTTGACCATCATCTTGATAATCTCCTTCATAGTCTGGCCATGATAATAGCCAGGGACAAAAGCCATGAGTACTCTTTAAGTACTCGCAAACTACTACTAACAAGGAGTATAATTCTAAGTTAAATTGTTGAATCTAAGTTAACTATCAAGTTAAGTTTGAAACCTAAGCTGAGTTCAGAAGCAAAGAAAGATAAAGTAAAGTTCTAGAATCACTTAAGTTGGGAAGCTATTATCATCAACACAACCCTGTTGTGGTCAAGTCAAAGTTCATCATTCATTTCAAGTTATTTAGAAAAAAATCTGACAACGAAACAGTATGGCCATTCCAACTGTCCATAACCGCGGACGCGGCTATTCGAATAGTTTGACACTCTGCAGAGGTGGTACACTTTCACCACAAGATTCGATACATCTGTCAGGGATAACCCTGAATCATCATACTTAGTATGTAGATAATCAAACATAACCTTCCCTTTACACACCCTAGTACAAGCACCTCTCCTATGAGCATGGTCTCCCAACCATGACCATCAGTCATCTTGGGCACTGCATAGGTGGACAACATTGAGAGGTAGCCTCAGCTCAAACCTCTCCTGTGAGGGAACTAATACTAATGCATATAAATTTCCAGCTAAGCCTTACCCAATTCAGGTAATGTAGTTGTACGGTAAATTTGGAATGGTATCGCATCCGAATCCAACCATCAGTTTTATAAAAGGGTTAAGGCTCATGCCTCATCATTTTCATCATCATAAACCAGTTGTATTTCTCAACACATGTCAAAACATCTCAATATAATGACTCATCATTCCAAGGTTTTCACAATTTATTTTCACCAAGTATTCCCATCTAGAGTGACTCAAGTTTTTGATCTATACTAAGATACTAAGTTAAGAGTGTTCACTAAGGTGGAAGTGATGGGTTCAATCTCATGCCATAGAGTGACATCTAAAGGTTTCTAAGTAGGTCAAGGTTTATACTTTTTATGCTACCTTCAAAATAAGTAAAAAACTTTGTGTAAACTAAGGGAGGTAAAACTTGTCAATAAGACTTGGGGTACTAATAGTTAAAGGGGTGTGATCAAAGCCTGCTTAAGGCATCTTTTCTAAACCATCTAGTTTAATTCTAGCCTGCTAACAATAGCTTGCCTTGGTTGGTGCAGTGGTTGAAGTTTTCTTCTTCTTCTTCTTCTTCTTCTTCTTGGTAGAACTCCTCCTCGAAAGCTTGGTCAGTACTAGCGTCTATAAATACATAGGGGGTAGACAATCACCAAACAATACTTATCTAGGCTAAGTAGCATTCTAAAACACACATTTGATGATCTATTATCATCACAACACATCACAAGTTTTAATTCAATAGTTTCATCCTTTTTATTTTAGAAAAGTAATTTCTACTCATTGAAATATTAACTAAAATTTAATATTCACCACCAAAATATGGGATCATGTGGACACATGTCCTCACCACATATTCTAACATGCGGGAATGATATTTAAGGATGGGATCAATATTACTTTGGTTTAAGTTCATTATTTAATGATTTAAAGTGACTAGAAATGCCTATATAGCATTATTTTGGTACTAGTCCAAAGTCACTGCATGTCAACCTTAATATTATTACATATTTAGATAGATATGATGAAATATGATTTTTGAGAGTTGGAATCACCTCAAAAGCTAACTTGGTTGATTTTATAAAAATGTTGTAAGTTGCAAAAGCTTGTGTTTTGTTATTTTTATTAGGAGAGATCTATAAGTCTAATTGAATTAAATCCAACGGGCTTGGATAGATCATTTTAATACCTTTTAGAAAAAATTGGTTTCATACAATTTGGATTTATAAAACTCTCTGAATTGATTTTTGAAACTAGGGGACAGAAACTAGATTTAACTAAAAAGGAAAAACCAGATTTGAATCTATGGGCTAGCGCTGGAAAAGAAATGGGCCGGCCCAGTGGCGCTCCACGGCGCGGGGCTCAGCTGACAGGGGGGTCCCGCTTGTCAGCGGCACTTAACACGCAAAACAGTACACGCGCTGTGGGCCATGCGATTAGAAGCGAGATCAACGGCTGAGGGTCGTTGTCGACGACGAACAGGTCGCCGGCGAGCTCAAACCCTAGCGGCTCGGTGGGGGTCTACTGGGGGTGTACCAGGGCTCCAGCGGGGTTGGCGAGTCGGGCAAACAAAGTGGAAGACGACGGCGAGGCGAGGTGTGGTCGCGACAGAGCTTGGGGCGGTCAAAATCAATGGCACCCTTCTTCTCTAGAGGCGGCGGCTCCGGCTCCAATTCCAGCGAGCTGCTGCTCCACTTGCTCCGGCTAAAGGTGGGTGAGGTTCAGAGAGGTGAGGGGAGTGGAATGGTGTGGAGAAGAATGGCTGGGGAGGGCTCATTTTATAGGCTCGACGGTGAGACCGAGCGGGATGGGCGGTCGACGGTGACGAAATGGCTACGGCGAGCTAGCGGCATGGCAGGGGATGGCGATCGATGGGCGGTTCCCTGGCGGTGCTCTAGAGCTTGAATACCGCCGTAGGGGCGGTGGCACGCGGTCTGGGCGAGGTAGCGCTCTGCGCGGCCGAAGCGGCGGTGCCCACGGCGAGCAGTGGTTGTGAGGCTTTGGGCGGCGAACGGGGATGTCTGGGGTCTTCTCCAGGTCGAGGCGGAGCGGCGGGCACGGGCTGTGGTCGAGCGGTGACTTGTGCACGTGGGGACAAGGCACGCTTTGGAGGCGGCACCGGCATGGTGCGGTGGCACTGGGCGCGGGCTCTCCTCTGTGGTCCACGGCAGCACTTGGCTCGGGCAGGGGACAGAGAGGGGCGGTGAGGTGCTGTCTACCTCCTAGACATGGAGAGAGAGGGGGAGGTGGTCTGCTGGGGTGAGGGCAAGGTTGGCCGGCGAGTTGGTGCTCGGCATGGCTTGGCCTGGCCACTAGGGTGTAGAGGATGGGGTGGTAATGGCATGGTTTGATCAAGTGGAGACAGAGGGAGTGTTTTGTGGTCAAATGGGTGGCTAAACTCTGTAGAAACAGTGAGCTAGATATTTGTGTTTGATTCTGCCTGCCATGTGTTTGATGAAATGGCCGCAAGAGAAAAAGTTTTGAATTTTGGGTTCAAAATTTTTGAGTGATCTCCACTAGTGATAGGTAGTCTCTGGTTGCAAGGGTTTTGAAAATGGAGCTCAAATAGATGGTTTTTGAAATAGGGGTGATCTATGCATATGCATTAGATTCAATTTTAAACTGTCATTTAAAATAGTTAACAGAATGTTTTTAGCAGATCAAAAGGTGGGCCTTGGTACCTCATTATGTGTACTAGCAAGGGGTGCAAAGATCAAGAATTGTTTCTGTTAAGAATTGAGTACTAGGAATAGCCAAAGTAGGCATGAGAGTTAAATTTGCCAAAATGACCATTCCTTCTTTTTAATTCTATTTGATTTGATTTTCTTTAGGAAAAGTTTGGGAATGATGTAGATGATGTTTAAATCACCTAAGAAACATTTTACAAGCATTGGATCAATCAATCATGGCAATTCAAACAACTCCTATTTTAGATGCACACATATATGAATGCTTTCATTTTAAATTTGGAAAAGTTTTTGTTAACCCTATTTTTGGATGATTTGATCTTGATAAGCTTGGATTGAAGTTTTGGGATGTTACAAGATCTAATTGCAAATGGTGTTTCAATGTTTAGAAACAAGGCCTAGGGATCATACTTTCACTAGTGAACACTCTCATATAAATATATTCTTCTTTATGATACTACGCTGAACTACTCTCTGGTTGGACACTCTAATCCATGGTAGGGCTATAACAGCACTCCTCAAAGTTCGCGTTTCCCATCTAGATAACCCCACACTGTCACCTTGAGCTCTAGATGGTTCCAACAAACACCACAATTTCATAGAAACATCCAACTCCAAATATAACTCATAACAAGTATTTGTAATCTCTAGCCTAAGTGCCACCATGGTGTGCACGCTGACACTTTCACACACATGGGGAGATCAAAGATCTATTAAAGCACTTGAGTAGCCAAGTAGATCTATAGATTAAAAATCTCATGATCTCAATAAGATCACGCATAGAGAGAGAGAGATGAACACATAGCTACCGGTAGAACCCTTAGCCTCGAGAAGAACTACTCCCTCCTCATCATGGGAATCAGCAATGGTGATGGAGATGATGGTGGAGATCGATGGAGATGGCTCCGGGGGCACTTCCCCGTCCCGGCAGGGTGCTGGAACAGAGACTTTCTATCCCCTGAATCTCCCCTTTAGTGGCTGTGGCGCTGTGGAACTTTTCCTGGCTGGAGGCTTGAAGATTTAGGGTTTATGCATCGGGAGGCTTCTTATAGGCGAAGAGGCAAGTTCGGTGGGTGGCCAGGGGGCCCACACCACTTGGTGGCGCGGCCAGGGCTAGCCCGTGCCACCACATGGTGTGGCCCTCTCCGTCTCATCTTCTGGCTCCGCGAGTCTTCCAGTAAAATATCAAGTTTGGCTTTTGCCCGGTCCAATTCCGAGAATATTGATTTTCTGACTTTCCTGGAACCAAAAACAGCAGAAAACAGGCAACTCGCACTATGGCATATTGTTAATAGGTTAGTCAAAGAAAGCATATAGAAATACTCCAAAGTGTGGACAAAACATAAGAAAGTAGATATAAAACAAGCATGGAACATCAAAAATTATAGATATGTTTGCAATGTATCAACATCCCCAAGCTTAACTCCTGCTCGTCCTCGAGTAGGTAAGTGATAAAAGGAAAGAATAATTTTTTAGGTGACATGCACCATCATAAACTTGATCAAAGTATTTGTAAAACATTCAATGCTGGGATCATAGTACTTCAATCATAACATGAAAGACAAAGTTCTAGCAATAAGACAAAGCAACTAAGTTGCAATATGAAAAGGCATAAACAAAAGATTCATGAATAAAAATGCTTTGCAAGACGTTTTTTGTTTCACATAAAGAAAACATAGCATAGTGGCATTCAGCTTTTCCCTCATAGAGTATCAAACATAAATGCATAGGACACCTTCAAAGTTCATAAGAGTGACTAGATACAAATAGTTTAAAACAAGCAATATCAAAGCTATGCATCAATCAACAAGTCTTGGGACAATGCACATAGAACTAAGAATGGCTACTATGCTCTCAAAGTAGGTGCATAAAGATAGAAGGTGGGGACTCAATATAAAAGTGGAAGAAAGGCCTTCATAGAAGGAAGTAGGGATTCAAGTCTCATAAAGAGCTTCCAAAAATTATGGTACTTTTTAGCTTTCAACTCTCATTGCCCCTATCATAAGCATCTTGAAGTGATTAAGGTTAAAGTGAACAAACTATGGTGTATATGCTTGACGAAGTATAAGTTGGAAATCTCATGTCCCTTGAATACGAGGGCCGCTCCTCATGCTACTCAAGTTTAGTCACCGGTAAGTTCTTGTCATCGTAAGTACATGTGTATCATAGAGAACCGCCAACGGGGTACCCCTTGCCCGATGATACGGAAGAATCCCCATATCAAAATGACAAGGCAAGCAGACAATGAGCATATCACCAATCTTCTTATTTACCATGGGAATATGGTGCTTTTTTCTCTCTTTCCTCTTTTCTCATATCTCTTTTTTTCTTTTTTCTCTTTTTTCTCAATATCTGACTCTTTTTTATATAAGAAGAATGCTTCATAGACAGCTCATTATGGTTACGCTGCAGGTTTCCACCATGACAACATGGATTAGACCGGCGGCCCACGCGTTTGTCTAACACATATATATAACTCCATGTACTTACAAGCTCCCCTTTCATTTCACACCGACGACATCCATAGACAAAAGAGCATGATATCAACTAGGTACAAAGTACAAGTGCAATGTTGAAAGCGTTCCCCATGACAGCATGGTTCTGCTAATCCCCAACAAATAAGTGCAAGCATATACAACATAGACGACACAATGGTTCAAGTTTATTAAGGGCAAGAAAAGTAAAGTGTGCCATCAAGTTCGTGAGAGCTTTAATCACTAGTTTTCTCATAACAAGTTTAATTTGGAAGGTAGATAAAAACATGAATATACTTGGAATAGCATATGCTAGTAGGTAGGTATGGTGGACTCTTTGGAATAACTTGGTTTAGGGAGTTGGATGCAAGAGCGGAACTCATACTTGGTTGCGGAGGCTAGCAAAAGACTAGGAGCGACAAACTAAGAGAGCAATAATGGCCATAATCATGCAGAGCGACAAAACATCATTGATCAAAGCATAAAGTGATACTACAAGTTGAAAACTAAAGGATCATAAAGGCTTATGGTGACTTGGGATAGTCATAACATGGTGTGAGCATGCGCCAAGTCAACCCAAATAAAGCATCAAAGGAGAATACCACAATACTATGCTTTAATATGCTAAAACAACGCATGATCCTTCCAAGGCACATTAAGCAATCTCAATTGTTTATAACAAGTCATGCTACAGCAAACAATACTAAGCATAAAGCAAAAACAATATCGAGCATGGCATGACAAAGCATAGGCCACAGTAAAAAACAAGCTCACTTTACCACTTAAGCATGAACTTTCCTACTCTTTTCCAAACCAAACCAAACTATTTGAAAACCAATGCATGAAAGAGGGGGTCCAACCAATTTATTCAGCAAACTAAGCAAACAAAATGAAACGAAAAACCAAAACAAAAACGAAAAAGAAGACGCTCCAAGAAGAACACAACTGTGCATGAAACAATAAAAATGAACTGTTTGGAAGAAACCTGGGATTTTTATTGATGAAGAAGGGGGATGCCTTGGAAATCCCCAAGCTTTGACGCTTGTACTTCTTGGATATTTCTTGGGGTGACACGCGTGGCATCCCCAAGCTTGAGCTTTAGTCCATTCTTCATCTCATTACATCATTCTCTCCATACACCTGAAATTTTTCCTTCATACAAAACTTCACACAATCTTTATTAGCAACATTAGTGCACTCAAGATAATAAGTCTTTAGGTTCTGTTTAAACACCAATAAAACTTCCATTAAAACACAAGCTACTTAAGAACTTCCCTCAAAAAGCTCAATTACCCAAAGAGAACTCAAAAAGGAACCAACAAGAAGCAAATGCAAATAATGGCAGAAATCTGTCAAAACAGACCAGCAGGTAAAAACTAATTTTTTCGAAGACCTTATGTTGCTCAAATCAAAAAGTGTTGAACTAACGAAAGTTAGATAACAACCTGGATCAGAAGCACAAAATTTCACATTTCATAAGGATGTACAGAGAGTTTACACGATTTTTTACGGTGAAGCACAGAAATCTGTTTCGGGGCAGCAACTTTCCCAAGCATTACTTCTCTCTCATTAGAGGTTACTCTTAGCACAAAAAGCAAATAAAAAGGATAAGGAGCGGTTATTATAGAGGTAATAACTTCCAAGACTCATCTAAAACTTTTGGGTTATCTCCCAATAAGTACTTTTCTTTAACGCATTTAAGTTAGGCATGATAGTTTGAGAAGATGCTCACATAAGAAATATGAATTGAGAGTAAAAGAGAGCATCAAGAAGAAAATATAAAACACATTTAAGTCTAACCCACTTCCTATGCATAGGAATCTTGTAAAGAAACAAGTCATTAAAGCACAAAGCAACAAGCATAGTAAAGCAAAACAAGTGCAACTTCAAGACTTTCAATATAAAGAGGGGAAACTTAATATTGTTGAGATATATAAAACCATGTTTCCCTCTCTCATAATAACTTTCAGTAGCATCATGAATAAAATTAACAATATAACTATCACATAAAACGTTCTTATCATGAGCCACATCCATAAAAGAATTAATACTCTCCATGTAAGCATAGTCATTCTTATTAATTGTAGTGGGAGCAAATTCAACAAAATAGCTATCATTATTATTCTCATGACCATAATCATAAAATATAGGAGGCATATTGTAGTCATAATTAATTTCCTCCTCAATACTAGGTGGACTGAAAATATCATATTCATCATTGTAATCATCATATATTGGAGGTTTGGTATCATCATAAGCAATAGAATAGCTATCTTCCAAAGCTAGGGAACTAAAAAGATCATTTTCATAAAACTAGCTTCCCCAAGCTTAGACTTTTCCATAGCATTAGCAATAATGGTGTCCAATGAATTCATACTAACAACATTGCTATTAGCATGCAAATAAAGTTCCATAGGTTTTTTAATTTTCTCTTCAAACACTTCATGTCCTAACTCAAGATAAATACTATAAGTTCTCTAATTTTGTTGTTGTTTTCCATTAAGCCTAACTAGTGAAAACAAGAAACAAAAAGACAAAATTGCAGAATCTAAAGGAAATAACTTCGAGCACTCACACCGGAGGATGTGAGTACCTTTTACCTTACGTCCCCGGCAACGGCGCCAGAAAATAGCTTGATGTCTACGCACTTCTATTCTTGTAGACAGTTGTTGGACCTCCAAGTGCAGAGGTTTGTAGAACAGCAGCAAGTTTTCCCTTAAGTGGATCACCCAAGGTTTATCGAACTCAGGGAGGAAGTGGTCAAAGGTATCCCCTCTCAAGCAACCCTGCAATCAAGATACAAGAAGTCTTTTGTGTCCCCGACACACCCAATACACTTGTCAGGTGTATAGGTGCACTAGTTCGGCGAAGAGATAGTGAAATACAAGTGGTAACGGTGCCAGAAAATACTTGCTAGCGCGTGGTTGACGTGGAAGAGACTAAAGGAAAACTGAAATAAAGATGGAAGCAAGCAAACATGTAATAGATCTAATTGCAAACGGTGTTTCAATGTTTAGAAACAAGGCCTAGAGATCATACTTTCACTAGTGAACACTCTCATATAAATATATTCTTCTTTATGATACTACGCTGAACTACTCTCCGGTTGGACACTCTAATCCATGGTAGGGCTATAACAGCACTCCTCAAAGTTCGCTTTTCCCATCTAGATAACCCGACACTGTCACCTTGAGCTCTAGATGGTTCCAACAAACACCACAATTTCATAGAAACATCCAACTCCAAATATAACTCATAACAAGTATTTGTAATCTCTAGCCTAAGTGCCACCATGGTGTGCATGCTGTCACTTTCACACACATGGGGAGAGCAGAGATCTATTAAACCACTTGAGTAGCAAAGTAGATCTATAGATTACAAAGCTCATGATCTCAATAAGATCACGCATAGAGAGAGATATGAACACATAGCTACCGGTAGAACCCTTAGCCTCGAGAGAGAACTACTCCCTCCTCATCATGGGAATCAGCAATGGTGATGGAGATGGTGGTGGAGATCGATGGAGATAGCTCCGGGGGCACTTCCCCATCCCGGCAGGGTGCCAGAACAGAGACTTTCTGTCCCCCGAATCTCCCCTTCGATGGCGGTGGTGCTGCAGGACTTTTCGTGGCTGGAGGCTTGACGATTTAGGGTTTATGCATCGGGAGGCTTCCTATAGGCGAAGAGGCAATGTCGGTGGGTGGCCAGGGGGCCCACACCACCTGGTGGCACGGCCAGGGCTAGCCCGCGCCACCACATGGTGTGGCCACCCTATGGCCACTCTCCGCCTCGTCTTCTGGCTCCGTGAGTCTTCCGGTAAAATATCAACTTTGGATTTTGTCCAGTCCAATTCCAAGAATATTGCTTTTCTGACTTTCCTGGAACCAAAAAACAGCAGAAAATAGGCAACTGGCACTATGGCATCTTGTTAATAGGTTAGTCCCAGAAAGCATATAGAAATACTCCAAAGTGTGGACAAAACATAAGAAAGTAGATATAAAACAAGCATGGGACATCAAAAAATATAGATACATTTGCAACGTATCACTAGGACTAATACATACTTGTGATTATACCCCTTGCAAACATCCGTAAGTACAAGAAATTAATTAAGGAAGAAACCTAACCACAGCTTTAAACTCTAAGACCCTGACGTCCCTTGTGCAATGGTTTCCTAACGGGGGTTCAGGTTTCTATCACTTCGGCAACCCCTACGATTAGTAGCCAAATACACAATGCATTCCCCTAGGCCCATATAGGTGAAGTGTCATGTAGTCGACGTTCACATGACACCACTAGAAGAAGTACACCACAACTTAAATAACAATCTATTGAATCTTTCTCAACATAACTCCACTACTAACAACAAGACTTCTCCCATGTCCTCAAGAACAAAATGAACTACTCACAAGACATCATATGGATCATGATCAGAGATGGAATAATGATGTATAACAATCTAAACATAAACAATAATTCAATGGTTCACTCAATAGCATCAACTACAAAGAGTAATCAACACCGGGAAAGTTTCTCCTATGAACTAATGCAAGATTCAACGCAATTGTTACAGCAATATGGAGATGGTGATGAGGGTGCTGATGGTGATGATGGTGGTGATGATGATGATGATGATGATCCTGATGAATTCTAGCTTGATGGTGGTGTTGATGGTAACGATCTCCCTGTTGGGTCCGCAGCCTAGAAAACAAAAAATTTCCTACGGTGTGAACTACACGCCAAGATCTATCTACTAGGTACAAAGCAACGGGTGGACATACATCCAACGAGAACTTACCCTCGTAGACAACGAGCTTTGTTAACGAGTAGGAACTCGTGGTTGATGTAGTCGTACACTTGCCGATCTCAAGATTGTGAGGAAGTCCGAGCGCCGCAACTCAGCAGCGCATCCACACTCGCACACACGTTCAAGCCACCGGACAACCTCCACCTCCTCGCTCCAGCGATCCAGCGGAAGTAGCAACTCCTTCCATACGAAATGCCACCGGGAACATGTATCTCGCTAATCCAAGACCATGGGGGAATAATTCTAGAGGGGGAGAGAGATCCTTCACAACGAGGTGTGAGGATGAAGGAGGGAATGGGTGGCCTTTTATAGGAGGAGGGGGGTGCTCCCTCTCTCCATGGCCGGTGCATGGGGGGTGACCCCACACCTCCCCCATTCATGTGGTGGTAACCCCTCCACATTAAAATGCCTCTTCACATTCCCTTTTAAAGTCTCCACTTTAAATGCATTAAATTTCTCCAAATTTAATGCTCTCTCATTTAATAAAAATATTTTTATTAAATTTATTCAGAATTTTGTTAATTAATTTAATTAACAAACATTCACATATAGCCCCTTGCAATATTTCAATATCACATGCAGAACCACCTTTTGCAATTTCACCCGAAAAAATTTCCGGTTTCTATTGAAACAATTCCTGCGCTTTGCAATTCTTTCGTCTAAAACATATGTGCTCCAAAATGGTGTCCGGTAACTCTTAAGTGTGCCACCCTATGGTTCGATAATAATGCAGACATGATCGAGACCCTTCTCCGATCAATAATCAGCAGCGGGACCTGGAGATCCGTACTGACTCCTACACATTCAACGATGACTTCTGTGATCGTGAGAACCTTTAACGCTTGTAACTAAATCCCTTTGTCTCTCGATATATTACATGTCCGAGATTCGATCATCGGTATCTCCATACCTAGTTTGATCTCGTTATCGACATGCACTCTTTTCTCGTTCCCGTGATATAACATTCTAGTGATCACATCACTTGCTTGCAAGCTATCCTAATGTGATATCACCAAGAGGGCCCAGAGTATATCTATTTGTCATCTGGATTGACAAATTCCACTCTTGATCCATGATCCTCAACATAACACCTTCGTAGTACTGAACCCATCTTTATAGTCACCCTGTTACGGTGTGACGTTTGATGTTATCAAGATACTCTTCTGGTGTCAGCAATTAACATGATCTCATGGTCTAAGGATAAAGATTACTTCGTATGATGTTATAGCAATATAAACATAATGACTTGATCGTAATGCTATACTTCAGATGAATATTCATCACATCATTCCACCAATGGTGTGACCTTGTTATTAACAACATCCAATGTCCATGATCAGGAAACCTTGATCATCTTGTTAATCAACAAGCTAGTCTATAAGAGAAGCATGACTAGGAACCCTTTTTGTTTATTAAACACACATGTATTGATGTTTCCGAATCAATACAATTCTAGCATGTAAAATAAACATCTATCATGTATAAGGAATATATATAATAACAACTTTATTATTGCCTCTCAGGGCATATTTCCTTCACTCCCCTCTCCGGGAAGGAATTCCCCCGGCAGAAATCTGTCTGCCGGAGAGATCTTTCTCTCTTGGTGTTTTCCACCCTGCAGAGGCGGTGGAATCTTTCTGTGGTTGCTCCCTGAGTCTTAGGGTTTCGGGAGGATGATATACGCCAGAGGGGAGAGGCTGGAGTGGGCCAGGGTGGCCACACCACATCCTGGCGCGGCCTAGGCCTGCCCGCGCCATGGGGTGGTGTGGGGCCCCTGTGGCCCATCTCCACTCCATCTTCTGGCATCCTTAGTCTTCTGGAAAAATAGGATTTTCCGTATATTTTCCCGGATTTTCTGATCTTCGTGAAAAATAGGATGCTCCAAAAGTCATCACCCATGCAAAAATATATGAAATAACATAAGTATCATCTCTCAATATGAAATATATCAATGAATAATAGTGAATTAAGACATAGAATACTGATGCAAAATGGACGTATCAACTCCCCCAAGCTTAGACTTCGCTTGTCCCCAAGCGAAACTGAGCTCAATAAACATGGCCTCAGGTTTATGGAGTGAAGAGTCGATAAAAGAATACAGACAAGAAGCATCACATTCATCAAATACATATATCATAATAGAAGACAACTCACTATTATACAACTCAACTTGCAATGAGTAAAGGAAACACAATAAAGATACATAAAGTGAATCATAATTGGTAATGGCAAACTTAGCTCTTGGTTGAAGAATAGTTGATAAATTGCTGGAGTTCACAAATAGCTGGTTTTTCAATGATAGCTTTCAAAGTAGTAAACATCAGGATAAGAGCAATGTGCAAAACAAGGAACATAAGAAACATGAGTGAATAAATAATCATATGAATGAATGAAACACAACAACTCAAAATACTTGCTGAGATAGAAGGGAGTAGGTTTACTGACTCAACTACAAAGTAAAAGAAATGCCCTTCAAAGAGGGAAGCAAGGATTGCAAGTCTCATAAAGAGCTCCCAAAAATTATGATACTTACTAGCTTTTAGCTCTCATTGCCCCTATCATAGGCATCTTTAGGTGATTAAGGTTAAAGTGACACAACTAAGAGGATATGCTTGACAAGTTATAAGTTGAAATCTCATGCCCCTTACTTATGAGTACCGATCCTCATGCTACTCAACTTCAGTCACGAGCAAGCTCTTGTCATTGTAAATACATGTGTATCATTGAGAACCGCCAACGGGGTACCCCTTGCACATGACACAAGAGCTATCCCATAATCAAAATTACAAGGCAAGCAGACAGTGAGCATCTCAGCAATCTTTTTATTTGCTATTTGCATAGGTTTTTATTGAGGATGCTTCATAGAATGCTCACTATAGTTATGCTGCAAGTTTCCACCATGATTAGGCATGGCTTAGACGCCCAGGCGTTTCTCTAACACACATATAAACTCCATGATCTTACAAGTTCCACTTTTATTTCACACCGCCAGGATCCATAAGCAAAAGAACATGATATCAACTAGGTACAAGTACCAATGAAGTGTTGAAAGCGGTCCCCATGATGCATGGTTCTGCTAAATTCAACTCATAAAGCGCAAGCATATACGCAACAAAGAAGGACCCAACGGTTCATGTTTATTAAATGCAATAAATTAAAGTGTGCCATCAAGTTCGTGAGATCTTTAATCACTAATTTTCACATAACAAGTTTAATTTGGGAGGTAGATAAAACAAGAATTTACTTGGAATAGCAATAATGCTACTAGGTAGGTATGGTGGACACAAATGGCAAAGGTTTTGGTTTAAAGGAGGTGGATGCACGAGAAGAATTCCCTCTCAGTACAGGATTTTGGCTAGCAAGGCTGGGTAGCAAGTATAAGAGTTGAAGGAAACAAACAAACATACAAGTGATAAATACAAACATGCAATCTTCCTCGGAAGCATAAAAGATCTTAACTAGAGAATACTAGACTTATGAGCAAATCAAGAAAGAAAGATGATGAAATAATTTTTCTTTAGAGTACTTTTATCTTTTTCATTCAACTCTCAAAAATAGTGTTGCTACTGACCGAGCCAGGTTTGCCAAAACCAACTAAATTAACTCAACGATCCCAAAGTGATACCAATACTAACAACAAGATCAATCATATAACCACGAATTGAAAACTAACATAAGCTATGCAAAAGAGTGAATGATAGAACTTCTCATTAATATTCCATAATGGCAACTCACACCAAGGGATACATATCTAACGAGAGAGGGGACACTTCCATAATGCAAATCATACTACATAATAACTCCTCTATTCATGATATGACTCTACTAAAAAGGTAAAAGGATAGAAGATAGTGATGTGATACCGCGGCACTCCCCCAAGCTTGGAACAAACCAAGGGGATGCCAAACCTGATGACGAATTACTCCTTAGGTGGTGGTGGTATCCTCTCATCTTCGTCCGTCTTCCAAGGTAAAGGCTTCCCATCAACAAAGGACATCGTGGTTTCCAACACCCTGAAACTTGCAGCAGCACTTATGAGTTTAAATCTAGCCTCATACTCACAGTTTTGATTTTGAATGTCATAGAACTGTGCTTGCAGTTCATTGGTTGTTTGGCGGAGTGAGAGGACTTCGTCTTTGAGTTCAGCAGTCTCCTTTTGGTGCTCGGTGATGAGTTCAGAACAAATCTTATGGATGATATCCACTTGCGCTCCGCCATCTTCTTGTACCTAAAGACTTCTTGTTCCAATGCTTCCATCCTGTCCTCCAGACTTCCTTCACCTTTAGGGCCTTGAACCTCTTTAATCCAAACCTCCCCACCTTCGAGCAATAACTCCTTGGGATGAATCTTCAATTCTCTCATGTATGGGTTGATGATATCTCCCAAGGAATCTCCCTCAACTGATCCAGTGGAAGACATTGAGGCTACAAATCTGAGATTTTTACCTGGCAGAAACAGATCGAAACAAAAACACGACAAAAACATGATATATGAACCTCGGAAGATCCGAGGGGTTATATATTACGAAGTTTCCTATCAAAAGGAAGGTACTGAGAGAAAACGAGTCAGAGGCGGAGTCCGGGGTGGACTCACCACCTGGTGGCGCGGCCAGGGGTGGGCCCGCGCCATAGGGTGGTGTGAGCTACCCCGGCTCCGGTTCCGTCCCTTTTTCGCTTCGTAACTTTCCTTATTGACTGAAAACTGCAAAAATATAGTTGTTTTGTAATTTCGCGGAACTTTTCTTACCAGAACGGTTACCTATTTGAAAACAGACTTTGCAGGTCTCTGAATTTGGTATCTAGTAGATTCTTTCGGAGTCATCACTTAAATAACATCAATATCTTCATCTTCATACACTTATTACTTGAGTCATAAAACCCTTCGCTTCCTTATTACACCATTGTCTCCACTTCCTGGAAATTTCTCTCACGCAAAACCTCACAGAGTTCTCATTAGCAACATTAGTATAAGTGAAGTGATAAAACCTTTTGAGTCCAACTTTAACTGAAAACCATCAAAACATAACCTGCTGTAGCAACTCCTTCTGAAAACCCAAAAAGAATTCTAAAAGGAAATCGAATAAAGAAGCAAATGCAAGAGTGGCTAAATCTGTCAAAACAGACCAGCAGGTAAAGATCAATTTTTTTGAAAATCTTCTGTTGCTCAAATCAAAAAGTGAAAAACTAACAAAAGTTAAATAACAACCTGGGGCAAAAGCACAAACAATTACAGCTCATCCGACATACAGATATCTCTCACAAATTTTTATAGTGAAGCACAAAAAATCTGTTTCGGGACAACAACTTCCCCAAATATTACTTCTCTCTCATTAGAGGTTGATCTTGACACAAAAACCAAACAAAACTGATAAGGAGCGGTTATTACCGAAGTAATAACTTCCAAGACTCAAAGAAACAAAAACAAACTGAAAGAAAAAACAAATTGGGTTGTCTCCCATAAAGCTCTTTCTTGATAGCCTTTAAGATGGGCATGATAATTTTGAAGAAGCTCTTATAGGGATATGAATTGAAGTGAAAGAGAGCATTAAGAAGCAAAAACACACACACATTGAAGTCTAACCCACTTCCTATGCAAGGGAATTTTGTAAACAAACAAGTTATTGAAACCAGAGGCAACTTGCATAAGAAGGCAAAAGAAGTGCAACATAAAAACTTTTAGCATAAAACGAGGAAACTTGATATTATTGAGATACGTAAAAACACTTTTCCCTCTCTCATAGTAGCTTTCAGTATCATGCATAAACTGAACAATATAGCTATCACAAGGACTATCATAGCAATGATCACTTACTCTAACAGAAAACACGGGAATACTAGCTCTCATAACACTACTGTTGAAACAATATTAGAGGTATCCTTACAAAGGATAGGGTGTCCCTCTTTTTCATATTTAGTGACAAAGTCTTTCACACTTGCTATTATAGGTTCATCAACCATTTGTTTATCAGGTTTAATAGCTTTACTCATACTTTCATTAACCATACTAGCTATCATAGAATGTTCCTTTACCTTAACTGGAAAAGGCATTTTCTCAATATAAGGTTCAGGTAAAACATGATTAGCAGTATAAACTTTAGTATTTCTTGCAAGAACACTCTTAGCAGTATCTTTATAAGGTTCATGATACTTATTCCACTTCTTTTTAGGCACTTCAATATAGGAAGCAAAAGCCTTAAAATAAGAAGCAATAGCTTGAGAGTCTAGACCATAAGCATTTTTAATATTTTGAAAGTCATCAATTCCCATAAAAGATTCAATGCATTCATAATCATAATTTATACCTGACTTTCTACCTTTGTCATTCTCCCAAGCTTCAGCATTGTCTTGAATACGGTCTAGAAGATCCCATTTAGCTTCTTCTTCCATGCGAGTGAATGATCCAGCGCAAGAAGCATCCAATAAATCCTTGTCATGTAGAGGGAGCCTTGCATAAAAGTTATTGATAATAATATTGTTGGGGAGCTCATGAATGGGACATTTGAGCATTAGTAACTTCAATCTCCCCCAAGCTTGATCTGTACTCTCTCCATGAAGAGGCCAAAAGTTGTATATTTGATTCCGATCTTTATGAATCTCACTAGGAGGATAAAACTTTGAATAAAAGAGAGGCACTCTTTCCTCCCATTCCAGAGATTGACCATTCTTCAGCAGCTTATACCATTCCTCAGCTCTTTCTTTCAGTGATAATGAGAATAACTTCTTCTTAACTTGATCTATAGTAATACCTGCACACTTCAACAACCCGCATATTTCGTGTATAAAGAGTAAATGATCATCGGGATGGACAGTTCCATCCCCACCATAGTAATTATCCATAACACGATCAATAATTCTAGTAGGTATTTTGAAAACATCATTCTCAGCAGTTTGTGGCTTATCTACTACCTTAGCAGTGGTAGTATCATTACCAAATAAGAAACTCAGCGAATTATCCATAACGAAAATAAAGCAACTAACAGAAGTAAACAATACTCACAGTAGAAGTTTCCTTTACCAGTTCCACTCTCCAATAGCGCTTCACTCCCGGCAACGGCGCCAGAAAATAGTCTTGATGACCCACAAGTATAGGGGGTGTATCATAGTATTTTCGATAAGTAAGAGTGTCGAACCCAACGAGGAGCAGAAGGTGCTGGCTACTGGTATGGATCAGGAATTCTCTGCAAATACTTAGCAAACGGATTTTTAGGAGTTTTTGATAAAGCAAGTAAACAAAGTACGAGTAAATAAAAGACAGTAGGAATAAATGCAGCAAGTGGCCCAATCCTTTATGAAGCAAAGGACAAGCCGGTTGTATTACTTAAGATGACCAAACGTTCTCGAGGACACATGGGAAGACTGTCAAGTGCTTTCGCTTCATATAGTTGATTAATCTTCTTTAGCTTGCTAAGTGTTGTGTGGGTGAACCTGTGCTAATGTACCGCCCCATCCAAGACTAATACATACTTGTGATTATACCCCTTGCAAACATCCGTAAGTACAAAAGTAATTAAGGTAGAAACCTAACCACAGCTTTAAACTCTAAGACCCTTACGTCCCTTGTGCAATGGTTTCCTAACGGGGGTTCAGGTTTTTGTCACTCCGGCAACCCCTAAGATTAGTAGCCAAATACACAATGCATCCCCCTAGGCCCATATAGGTGAAGTTTCATGTAGTCGACGTTCACATGACACCACTAGAAGAAGTACACCACAACTTAAATAACAATCTATTGAATCTTTCTCAACACAACTCCACTACTAACAACAAGACTTCTCCCATGTCCTCAAGAACAAAACGAACTACTCACAAGACATCATATGGATCATGATCAGAGATGGAATAATGATGTATAGAAATCTGAACATAAACAATAATTCAACGGTTCACTCAATAGCATCAACTACAAAGAGTAATCAACACCGGGAAAGTTTCCCCTATGAACTAATGCAAGATTCAACGCAATTGTTACAGCAATATGGAGATGGTGATGAGGGTGCTGATGGTGATGATGGTGGTGATGATGATGATGATGATCCCGATGAAGTCCAGCTTGATGGTGGTGTTGATGGCGACGATCTCCCCTCTCCGGGAAGGAATTCCCCTGGCAAAAATCTGTCTGCCGGAGAGATCTTTCTCTCTCGGTGTTTGCCGCCCCGCAGAGGCGGCGGAATCTTTCTGTGGTCGCTCCCCGAGTCTTAGGGTTTTGGGAGGATGATATACGCCAGAGGGGAGAGGCTGGAGTGGGCCAAGGTGGCCACACCACCTCCTGGCGCGGCCTAGGCCTGCCCACGCCATGGGGTGGTGTGGGCCCCCTGTGGCCCATATCCACTCCATCTTCTGGCATCCTTAGTCTTCTGGAAAAATAGGATTTTCCGTATATTTTCCCGGATTTTCTGATCTTCGTGAATTTTGCCTCCAAACAGCACCTTTTCCATCAGAATCCTGACTGCAGCGGTCCATGCTCCAAAAGTCATCAACCATGCAAAAAGAGATGAAATAACATAAGTATCATCTCTCAATATGAAATATATCAATGAATAATAGTGAATTAAGACATAGAATAGTGATGCAAAATGGACGTATCACACCACAACTTAAATATCAAACTATTGAATCTTTCTCAACACAACTCCACTACTAACAACATGACTTCTCCCATGTCCTCAAGAACAAAACGAACTACTCACAAGACATCATATGGATCATGATCAGAGATGGAATAATGATGTATAACAATCTGAACATAAACAATAATTCAATGGTTCACTCAATAGCATCAACTACAGAGAGTAATCAACACCGGGAAAGTTTCCCCTAAGAACTATGCAAGATTCAATCCAATTGTTACAGCAATATGGAGATGGTGATGAGGGTGCTGATGGTGATGATGGTGGTGATGATGATGATGATGATCCCGATGAAGTCCAGCTTGATGGTGGTGTTGATGGCAACGATCTCCCCTCTCCGGGAAACAATTCCCACAGCAGAAATCTGTGTGTCGAAGAGATCTTTCTCTCTCCATGTTTTCCGCCCCGCAGAGGCGGTGAAATCTTTCTATGGTCCCTCCCCACATATTAGTGTTCCGTGGAGATAATATACGCAAGAGGGGCAAGCTGGAGTGGGCCAGGGCGGCCACACCACCTGGTGGCGCGACCCAGGGTGGCCCGTGCTAGGGGGTGGTGTGGGCCCCCTGTGGCCCATCTCCACTCCTCCTTCTGGCAGTCTTCGTCTTCTGGAAAAATAGGATTTTCCATATATTTTCTCAGATTTTCTGATCTTCGCGATTTTTTCCTCCAAACAGCACCTTTTCCATCAGAATCCTGACTGCAGCGGTCCATGCTCCAAAAGTCATCAACCATGCAAAAACAGATTAAATTACATAAGTATCATCTCTTAATATGAAATATATCAATGAATAACAATAAATTATGATATAGAATAGTGATGCAAAATGGACGTATCACACCACATCATCGATCATCATCAATGCGAGGTATTGAGCTTTGCCGAGAGTGCGGTTGGTACTTGGATTTTTTGTCTTGATGATACTATTACACGTGATCTTTTAGTTGCAACTCCTGAATTCCACCTTGGTAATGGTCGTACTCTGTCTTTCACTCGTCATGATGAAGGGACAAATTTTAGGGAAACTGTTTACACTAGAACGGGATGGATCATGCTACTGCATTTAAACATGGATTACCGTAATGAGGAATTCCGTAGAGAGACTGTTGCCAAATTTGGCAAGATGAGAGGTTGGTGGAGGGAGGATGCTTCCCCTACTCGAACTTTAGTTAAGTGCAGTTATGGAAGTGCCAGGGATATACCTAGATCAATCATTATTAGAGACCACAGAGGTATGGTGGTATAGTTGTTTCATGGACTGTCCCCTATTATATTCTTATGAGTGAACATGCAGATGCAAGATCATGGGATACAAGATGATGATGAGGACGATTGGATACCTGATAATGTTCAGCCTGATGCTCCTGGTTGGGATGAATGGCAGCCAGTGTAGATGGGGGACAATGGTGGGCAGCAGGACCATCAGATGCAGGAACAGTCCTCAGTTACCTTTTCCTTCTCAAATGATTCAAGCTCTTCTATTCAGTTTGTTCCAGGAGAAGGTGGAGACCAGATCATGAATGTTGATGACCCTATCATTCTAGAGATGGTGATTGTAGATCCAGTAATTGATGATAATCCTTTGGCTATTGTTCCTTACCAACACCAGCATGATTTAAACAATGTACAGTATGTTATTACCTAAACCAATGATTTTTTGGCCAGATGTGCACAAAGTAAAATCTTTCTCCTTTATGATGTCCAATGTTGATGTGCTGCCACATAATTTCCAGTATAGTGCTCTGATGAAAAATTACTAGCTTCCTCCCACTCCACTGATCCAATCTTCAGAGTACCTTGAGACAGATACTTTCCATAAGGAGAAAGAGCCACTGGTGACAGATATGCAATTTGAACTTGCTGCTCCAGTTGTGGTCATACCAAGGAAGAGAACTAGGAAGCAGAAAGAAGTTATGATGGTTAATATTTCCGAAAGAAGGAGTACTAGAAGCTCAAGCAGGTTAGAAGGCTACAAATTGCATTTGATGTCTGATCAGCCAGAGCCAAGGAAGAAACCAAAATCAGCCAAACCAATGAGGAATACATAATATGCAGGGTATGACCAGGCAACTCCAACTCCAATTACCATTCCTATGCTGCAACAATCTGGAGGAATTCTAGAGATTCCTGCTAGTGATCTCACAGAAGAGAAGCTGCTGGCATCCCCTCATAAAATCAAGGGCAAAGAAGACTGATAATGAATAGTACAATTATTATGGTTTTTGGCTCTCAATGGGGCCCCTTTTTATTTATGTTTTCAGCAAAGAACCTTGTTACTTTTGTGATGTGTTAGCCTGCTAGCTTTTGGTCTGTACTCTATTACTGGATCTTTATGGGCTTAAATTATGATGGTGATTATTTGTTGCTATTTTGCTCAGGCAATTAAGGTGCTCCTTTTAATAGAGCACCGGAGCAAACCATTAACACTCCATGAACACACGTGATCCTCACATCAAAGCCATCCCCTCCGGTTATCCCGATTATTGTCACTTCGAGGCCTTTGGTTTTGGACAACAATACGTGTATACAACTTGCAGGTAAGACCATAAACAATACTATCATAATGAATCAATAACATGTTCAGATCTGAAACCATGGCACTCGGGCCCTAGTGACAAGCATTAAGCATAACAAGTTGCAACAAAGTCAAAAAGCACTAATAATAGATACTAGGCACCATGCCCTAACAATATGATGCCATTATATGAACGATCTCATCCAATCCCTACCATCCCCATAGCCTACAGCAGCGGATTACTCACTCATAGATGGGGGAATCATGGATGGTTGATGGAGAAGCGATGGTGATGATGATGACGATGATCTCCTCCAATTCCTCGTCCCGGTAGGGTGCCAGAACGGAGTTTCTTGTTATGAGTTGTGGAATCTGGTGGTGGTGGCGTAGCGGAACTCTTTCTAGAAAAACGTTGAACCCCCCTGGGTTTTTAGGTCAGGAGGCATCTTATAGACAAAGAGGGAGGCCGAGGGGGTGACCGAGGCGGCCACACCACCCCTAGGCGTGGCCTGGCCTAGCCCGCGCGGCCAGGTGGTGTGGGCCCCTCGTGGCCCTCCTCCGTCTCGTCTTCTGGCTCTATGACTCTTCTGGTGAAATAGGATTTTTGGCATATTTTCCGAGATTTTTCCTGATAGTTGATTTTCTGCACAAAAACTAGACACCAAGGTAATTCTGCTAAAAACAGCGTCAGTTTGTGTTAGTTGTATCCAAATCACACAAGTTTAGAGGAAAAACAATAGCAAAAGTGTTCAGGAAAGTAGATACGTTTTGGACGTATCAACTCCCCCCAAGCTTAGCTTATTGCTTGTCCTCAAGCAATTTAGTTGAAAACTGTGTGCGAATAAAAGAAAATTTCACGAACACATTTGCTTCATATGATGTATATATTCTCAGCATATGATCAACTACTTAGACAACTCATAATAAGGAGTATGCAAATAAGATCACTCAATAGTCATTGCAAGCTATGAAGAGATTGCAACTCAAAAATAATAAGTAGCATGAAACATAAACATAAGAAACATTGCAATGCTCATAAAAAGGTATGATAGAGTGGTATCTCGCTTGCCTTTGATTGTAGAGCAAACATAAATGCCGAGGCACCTCTGAAGTTCGAGTGAAGACTAGAAGTAAAGATATCAGAGATACAAGCATCAATCTCATGACACAATTAACCGAGTTTTGAAACAAGCATATTACACTAAGAATGATAACTATGCTCTCAGGAAAGTGCTCATAGAATATGTGGTGACTCAACAAGGAAGTGCAAAGGTTTTTAAAAGTTTGAAAGGCTTCCAAATGCTGAAAGTATGGTACTCGTTGGCTTTGAGCTCTCATTGCCCCTATCATAAGCATCTTTAGATGGTTAAGGTGAAAGTGAGGTCCAATACGAGTTATATGCTTGACAGACCATAAACTGGAAATCTCAAGTCCCTTGAGTACGAGGGTCGCTCCTCATGCTACTCAACTTTAGTTACCGGTAAGTTCTTGTCATAGTAAATACATGCGTATCATAGAGAACCGCCAACAGGGTACCCCTTGCCCGATGATACGGAAGAATCTCCATATCAAAATGACAAGGCAAGCAGACAATAAGCATCTCAGCATCTTCTTATTTACCATGGGAAAATGGTGTTTTTTTCTCTCTTTCCTCTTCTCTCATCATCTTTTTTTTCTTTCTCAATAACTATCTCTCTCTTTTTTTATAAGAAGAATGCTTCATAGATTGCTCACTATGGTTACGCTGCAGGTTTCCACCATGATTAGGCATGGATTAGACCAGCCGCCCAGGCATTTCTCTAACACACATATATAACTCCATGGACTTACAAGCTCCCCTTTTATTTCACACCGACGACATCTGTAAACAAAATAGCATGATATCAACTAGGTATATATTTACAGGTGTTGAAAGCGTTCCCCATGACAGCATGGTTCTGCTAATCCCTAGCCTATAATTTGCAAGCATATAACTTTCATGGATAGTCAAATGGTTCAGGTTTATTAAGTGCAAGAAATAAAGTATGCCATCAAGTTCGTGAGAGCTTTACTAACTAAATTTCTCATAACAAGAAAACATTTTGTTTGGAAGAAAACAAGGCATACTGAATATGCACGGAAAAGCAAATGATGCTAATAGGTAGGTATGGTGGACACTTTTGGCAATATTGGTTTTGGGGAGTTGGAAACACGAGTAGAGCAAGTGAAGGCTAGCAATAGTAAGGGAGCGACAAACGAGAGAGCAATAACTATCATAATCATGCTTGCAACAAAACAGGACTAATCATGGCATGAAAGTGATTCAAGACCCCTGAGGCAAAATAATTCATCGAGGCTTAACTGATTATTGTTTCAGTCATATGCATGCGTGAGCATGTGCCAAGTCAATTCAAGTGAAACATTCAGAGGAGGATACCACAGTGTCATACCAAGTTATGAATAGAACAATGCAAGCAAACATTCATATGGCATGCTACAAACTATTAGCAAGATGGAGCTAATCATAAGAAAGCAAGAACTACTAAGCATCCATAAATAACATACACCTTACTTGAACAGACTAAGCATGCCCATAATTATGAGTATATGTACAAAAATGAAAACAAATAGAGTTCGTTACCAGCCTCTTACCACACCTCAAGTTGTCATTAATCTTTATTATTACCCTTCACTTGTGTGGCTTGAATAATAACATGAAACCCAACTCCACTGAGGACTGCTGAACCCTGCAACGAACTTCACAAAACCAAAGAAGAACAACAAATATTTTTGGGTTTTTGATTTTTAAAGGCAAGAACCAAAAGGAAGAACAAGCAAAGCGAAATCTTTTTGGGTTTTTCAAATAATCAAAACAAAGCAAAACGGAAGAAGCAAACCAAGGCTAGAAACACAAATAAGCAAACAAAGAGAAACAACAAAAATATTTTTGGTCTTTTTTTGTGTTTTGGAATGCAAAAGTAAAGAAAGAACGAAAACTAAAAAGAGAACGAAACATGGATATACAAAGTACCGACTAAACATGATATGTAGATGATTGTGGTGTCGGTGTACCTCCCCCCAAGCTTAGGCTTTTGGCCTAAGTGGCTATCAATCCCAAGCTGGCCAAGATGGAGCACCTCCGTAGTACAGCGAGGAGGTGCCCTCGTCCTGATACAAGCTCGAGGACGCCCCAGCGTAGTGCGCAGAATAGTCGTAAGAGGGCACATCCCCCTGGTGCTACCCGTGGAAACCAAGCAAGCGGAGCTGCTCATCCACCTCCTCCTTGGAACGCGACCATGAGCTCCTGTAAATACTGAACAAAGTGGATTGTGGCAAAGGAATTTCCCTCTCGTCTCTGTCAGTAAACAACATCTTGTATACTAAACCCTCCATACTAGAGTCAGCAGTGACAAAGTGATGCGTTTTCATAGCAGCAAGATCAAGCCTTTGTGGTGTCAACACAGTGTCATTAGGATCCACAGAAAGTTCTAAAGCAGCAACCATGCATGAGGAAATAATGCCCCCATAAATAGGTCCTCTAGCGGCTAGGCGGCGAGCAATGAGAGAGCCAAGATTATACTTGGTATCATTATCAAGTGCAGCAGCGAGGAAAGCTAAATGATAATTAGAAATGTTACTAGTATTCTCCCTACCAAGAATACTAGTGGCAAGATAATAAGAAAAATATCTTAGAGCTGGGAGTTGAATGTTTCTTATCTTCCCGCGCTGAGCTGCGCAGTCATCGTCATTTGTCACACTTCGGTAGAGTTCCAACAAATCAGCGGGTCGACCTTGGATCTTCTTCACTATCCCAGTCATGCCTATGCCTACAATGCTGCAAACTCTTTCCAATGGCATGGTAATAGGCAGATTATAAATCTTGAACAAAACAGTTGACTAATAAGGGGTGTTAGTGAAAACGAAACGCTCAATGAAAGTTTTGGTGATCACGGCATATTGCTCACTCTCATCTTCCATGTAGGTGGTCAGCCCAACCCTCTGAACAAGAAGTAAGAACTCATCGACGATCCCTGCAGCTCGCAAAAAGGTAAAACAAGGGAAAGTAGATGGGTGAGCATATCCCTCATCTCCTTCATTGCCAAAGCGTGGTGCAATAAGATCTTCATTATATGACGGCCTAAACTGAGAGGCTGATCTTGAAGGCCTTGCCCTCCTAGGTGTGTCCCTCTCAAATATTTCTCCAAAAGTGTGGTTGTTCATCTTTGATATTCTGAAATTTAAACATCCATTATACAAGTGATTGCAAAGTGAATACATAATGAAGGGAACTACTCATAGGTACTTGTAAGAGGCCTAGGCATGCATCAAAACAATATCTCTAAGCATTGAACAAGCTTAAAAGCTCACATAACTTGTCACCTACAACAGCAAAATACTCAAGATATAATCCACTAAACACAAATCTACTTGGACAAGCGGAGGAGTCACATACCGGAGAACAAATGCTCCAAATTTCAGAAGCAAAGATGGGTTGAGCAAGGAGATCGAAAAATCATGGACAAGAATAGCAAGAACGCGATTTCGAGCAATGAACTGGTGCTTTCTCGGGAGAGAGAAGGAAGTGGCAAGTGAGAGAGTGAGTGGAGGGCCAGGGTGGCCCACACCATGGCTAGGCGCGCCACCAGATGGTGTGCCTGCCTGGTGGGCCCCCTGGTACTCTCCAGGCACTTCTCTGCCCCTTTTTTCACGTAAAAATTTAATATGAATTTTTTGGAATTTTTTGAGACACTTTATTTTTAAGCAATTTTTAGGTATTGATGAATGATTTTCTGACAGAAAGATGACTTTGGAATGATGCAAAAACAAAACAAAGATAAAACTTCAGAAGTTCTAAAACACTCTAATATGCAAGCAACTAGCAACAGAAAAGTAAACTAAATGAAAGCAAAAACTAAAATGGATAAAAAATAAAAGTAAGCAAAGATAATCATGGTGAAAACATTGTTTTGTTCATTAAAATCTCTTTGTTAACAAGGTTGATCAGGTCTTGTTACCAAAACAATTTTATATGAAACAAAAATTTGTATTCCACTAATGATTATGTTACCTCAACCTTGATAGAAATGGTCCCAATCATAATAGTTTCATATTTTTCTCGTGGTATGGGACAATATATTTCTCCAACTTGGATGCCCTCAACATGTTCAATTGAATTTAAACCATAAGTCCTATCAATCTTCTTGGGGAAATAGACAGTATCCTTGTCATTAACATTAAAAGTCACCTTTCCTTGATTACAACTAATAACAGCTCCTCCAGTATTAAGAAAAGGTCTCCCAAGAATAATAGACATATTGTCATCTTCAGGCATTTCAAGCACAACAAAGCCAGTTAATATCAAGCAATTATGAGCCACTTGAATAGGTACATCCTCACATATACTAACAGGAATAGTAGTAGATTTATCAGCCATTTGCAAAGATATATCAGTTGGTATTAGTTTTTCCAATTGAAGTCTCTTATCGAGAGAGAAAAGGCATAACACTAACTCATGCTCCCAAATCACACAAAGCAGTTCTAACATAACTATTTTTAATAGAGCATGGAATAGTTGGAATTCCTGGGTCTCCAAGTTTCTTTGGAACCTTACCATTAAAGGAATAATTAGCAAGAAAAGTAGAAATTTCTTCATTAGGGATCTTCCTTTTATTAGAGACAATATCCTTCACATACTTTGAATAAGGAGGCAATTTAATAGCATCAGTCAAAGGTATTTGCAAAAATAAAGGTTTGATCCACTCACAAAACTTGTTGTAGTGTTCATCTTCCTTTGACATGTGTTTCTTATCAGGGAAATGCATAGGTTTTTGGACCCAAGGCTCTCTTTCACTACGATGTTTCTTAGCAACAAAATCTTCTTTAGTGTATTTAGTATTCTTAGTGTGCCTTTCAGGTTCTTCTTCAACTTTTTCTTTATTAGGAGCATCATTTTCTTCATTACCACTTTCAGTTTCAGCATCCGAGACAGATATACTATTAGGATCTTTAGCAGGTTCAGAAGACTCTACAATAGTTTTATGTTTCTTTTTCCTTTTCTTAGGAGAAGTACCACTATTTTCAATTTGTTGAGAATCTTGCTCAATTCTTTTAGGATGCCCCTCAGGATATAGAGGATCCTGGGTGGTAGCACCACTTCTAGTTCCTATTTCATAAGCTTGTTTTTCCTTAGAAGCATTAACTAGCAAATCTTTTTGCACTTTAATAAGCTGGTCAATTTGAGTTTGAACCATTTGGAAATGTTTAACAAGCATTTTTACATCATTAGAGGTTCTTTCCACAATATCTTTTAACTCAATAATAGTCTAGAGTTTTCCATTAAATGATTTTGCACCCTTTTATCAAAATTATCTTGCTTGATAATAAAAATATCAAATTCTTCTAAGCATCGATCAGGAGGGTTAGAGTAAGGAATATCACCTTCATCAAAATGTTGGAGAGAGTGTACCTCAATAGTGGATGAGTGGGAGATTGGCTTACATAATTCTTCTATAGGAGGTAAATTCTTGACATCTACATCTTTAATTCCCTTCTCCTTAAGACATTTCTTAGCTTCCTTCTTCACTTCATCATTTAGTTCAATAACTCCCTTCTTCTTTGGTGTTGGTGTTAGTGTTGGCTCGGGCACAGTTAACTCGGGTGTAGTTGTCTCAGGTGTAGTTGGCTCAGATGAAGTCCAGTCTTCATGATTCTTGCTTATTTTAGCCATTAATTCCTCAGCTTCTTTGGGAGTTCTCTTCCTGAAAACACAATCAGCACAACTATCCAGGTATGTCCTAAATTCTTCAGTTAGTCCATTATAATATATATCAAGAAGCTTATTTTTAGGTAATGGACATCCAGCATGTACATGAATCAAAGCACAAAACCTTGCCCATGATTCAGGCAATATCTCTTTTTCTCCCTGTTTAAAATCAAAAAGTTCCTGCAGAATGGCATGTCTAGCACTAGGAGGGAAATATTTCTGAAGGAAAGTACTAATCAAGCAATCAGGGCTATCAATAGATCCAGGAGGTAAATTATTAAACCAAGTTTTAGCTCCTCCTTTTAGTGAAAAAGGGAAAATTTTAGCAACAAAGTAGGTGCGCATCTTAATATCATCAGAAAACAGGCCACTCGTGGTAGAAAGCTCAGTCATATGTGCTACAGCACTTTCATTCTTAGTCCCACAAAAAGGTTCTTTCTCAACAATGGTTATGTAAGATAAATCAAGAGAGAAATCATAATCCTTATCTTTAATGTTTATGGGAGATGTAGCAAACTTATCATTAGGAGATAATTTGGGTTTTATAGTACGCCTCTCAAGGAGACTCTTAATAGCACTTTTACCGTGAGTATTTTGACATTCCTTAATAAATTCATCATTCATTTCTATATATCTGTCTTCAATATCATAGCTCTCTAAAGACTCAGGTGAACTGATAGGTGTAGTAGTGTCTTCATTAGGAGTTTCAGTGCTTCCAGCTATAGTTCTAGCAATCGTAGCATCTAGGAAAGGACCTAATGAACCACTCTTATCAAGCACAGTAGAAGCAGCATCATAAGTATCAGAAGTTTCAGATTCAGCAGTAGTAGCAGTGTGTGTAGCATGTGTATGTGGTGGTGTAAGGAGCTTACTCATAACAGATGGTGAATCAAGAGCAACAGAGGTGTTCAGAACCATACCTCTCCTTGTAGTGGATGGTAAAATCAGGACCATGCCATCACGAGACTTACCCATGATGGATGGATGGCGGCAAACAATAGTGATTCCAAGTGAACTTGATAAATATAGGTATCCTCCCTGGCAACAGCGCCAAAAAATAGTCTTGATGACCCACAAGTATAGGGGGTGTATCGCAGTATTTTCGAGGGAAGTGAAACCCAATTTATTGATTCGACACAAGGGGAGCCAAAGAATATTTATAACCCTTAACAACTGAGTTGTCAATTCAGCTGCACCTGAAAACAATCTTGCTCATAGCAGTTTATTAGTAGCAACAGTCTTGTAGTAGTAATAATAAAGTAATAGTCGTAGTAAAAGTAAAGACAGTAGTAACAATTGCAGTAAACAGTAGGATTAAAGTGTGGTAGGCATAGGGATAGATGGACGGGCGTTGCATGGACAAGACAATTCATATAGCAATCAAGGCATAGGGCATTTGCAGATAAATAAGATCAAGCATCCAAGTACTAAATAATCATAAGCATGTGTTCCATATATAGTCATACGTGCTTCAATAGAACTTGCACAACATCTTTTGCCTGCCAGCCCATTTGTAGCGGGGCCTCAAGGGAACTACTGGCAATTAAGGTGCTCCGTTTAATAGAGCACCGGAGTAAAGCATTAACACTCCATGAACACACGTGATCCTCACATCAAAGCCATCCCCTTCGGTTATCCCAATTATTGTCACTTCGGGGCCTTTGGTTCCGGGCAACAATATGTGTATACAACTTGCAAGTAAGACCATAAACAATACTATCATAATAAATCAATAACATGTTCAGATCTAAAATCATGGCACTCGGGCTCTAGTGACAAGCATTAAGCATAACAAGTTGCAACAAAGTCAAAAATCACTAATAATAGATACTAGGCACCATGCCCTAACAATCTGATGCCATTACGTGAACGATCTCATCCAATCCCTACCATCCCCATAGCCTACAGCGGGGGATTACTCACTCATAGATGGGGAATCATGGATCGTTGATGGAGAAGTGATGGTGATGATGATGACGATGATCTCCTCCAATTCCGCGTCCTGGCAATGTGCTAGAACGGAGTTTCTGGTTCTGAATTGCGGAATCTGGTGGTGGCGGCACAGTGGAACTCTTTCTGGAAAAACGTCGACCCCCCTGGGTTTTTAGGTCAGGAGGCATCTTATAGGCGAAGAGGGAGGCCGAGGGGGTGACCGAGGCGGCCACACCACCCCCAGGCATGGCCTAGCCTAGCCCGCACGGCCAGGTGGTGTGGGCCCCTCGTGGCCCTCATCCGTCTCGTCTTCTGGCTCCGTGAGTCTTCTGGTGAAATAGGATTTTTGGTATATTTTCCGAGAGTTTTCCTGATAGTTCATTTTCTGCACAAAAACTAGACACTAAGGTAATTCTGCTGAAAACAGCGTCAGTCCGTGTTACTTGTATCCAAATCACACAAGTTTAGAGGAAAACAATTGAAAAAGTGTTCGGGAAAGTAGATACGTTTTGGACGTATCAGTCTTTCACATTTAAATTTACTTATTGACAATTGTAACTATGTTATCCTTCTGCTGAATCAATTGGAAGATAGTAGACTTCTCTCTATCCCTGAGTTCAATTTCAGGAACATTGTAAAATGTCATTTGAAAAAACTTTTGGGAATCCAGTCAGATTACTGGAAACAGAGGTGTACCACTCGATGGGTGAAGTTGTCTAGAGAAACACTAAATATTTCCATGCCAGGGTAATAGAAAGATATAGATACAATGTTATATCCTCAGTTCAAGATGAATCTGGAGTTGCACTAGTTGAGCACCATGAGAAGGCTAATGCCTTTTGGAAGTGTTATAAGAATAGAATGGGAGTGTCCTACCCAACAGATAACCAACTGGACATATCCATTTTATTACCAGCTGTGGATAACCTAAATAAACTAGCTGACCCTTTCTCCATGGAGGAGATAGAAGGAATAGTTAAATTCCTTAAACCTGATAAAGCACCTGGCCCTGATGGATTTAATGGCCTATTTGTCAAAAAATGATGGAATATTATTGAGGATGACTTCATAAGTTATGCAATGATTTCAGCCAAGGGAAAGTTTCAGTTGAAAGCATCAACACTTCTTTCATCACTCTGGTTCCAAAAAAGCAGGCTCCAGAGACTGTCAATGATTTTAGACCCATCTCTCTAACAAAAACTTGTCTGAAATTCATCACCTAACTCTATGCAAACAGGTTCCAAGAAGAAATCACTAGATGTATCCATGATAACCAGTATGGTTTTATAAAAGCTAGGACAATTCAAGATTGTTTGCCTTGGTCTTTTGAGTACGTGCATCAATGTCAGAAGTCAAAGAGGAAAATTGTGGTTATTAAAATTGATTTTGAGAAAGATTTTGACACAATTGAACATAAGGCAATATTACAGATTATGCAGCACAAGGGATTCCCTACCATAATTGTTCAGCTGATTAATGATGTACTTGCTTCAGGTTCCTCTTCTATATTATTAAATGGAGTTCTAGGAATAAGTTTTGCCTATAAAAGGGGAGTTCGGCAAGAAGATCCTCTATCACCTTTATTGTATGTGTTAGGGGTGATTTACTGCAAAGCATTGTCAACATGGGTTTACAAGAAGGCAGACTAAGATTGCCAATTCCAAAGGAAGGAGATTAACCGATTATCCAATATGCATATGGCACACTCATTGTGTTTCCTGTAGAAGATGATCAGTTAATGCTTTTTAAGGATCTGCTACATAAGTATGCATGGTTTACAGGACTGGAGGTGAACTATCACAAATCCTCTTTGATCCCAATAAACTTAACAACTTATGAAGCCAAGCACATGGCCTAGCTTTTTGAGTACCAGCTTGGGGTTATGCCCTTTACTTATTTTGGGCTACCTATGGGCATAACTAAACCTTCTGTAAAGGATATTCCCCCCATCATTGATAGAGTTGAGAGAAGATTAAATGCCACAGTTTCTTTACTTTCTTATAGAGACAGTCTTATTCTTGTTAACTCTATTTTATCATCCTTGCCAATGTACTTCATGTGCACTCTGGTTATTCCACTAGGGGTCATTGACATTTTAAACAAGGCAAGAAGAAGGTGTTTATGGAGAAAATTTAAGCACCAGGAGAAACTGAATTCTTTGGCAGCTTGGGATCTGCTCTGTAAACCAAAGGATAAGGGTGGACTTGGTACTTTGAACTTGCAAGTTCAGAACAAGGCCCTTTTAATGAAGCATCTTGATAAATTCTATAATAATGAAGACTTACCTTGGGTAAAGCTTATTAGAGATACATACTACCTAAATTTGTCCCCCATGCAGTAACACAATGTGGCTCATTCTGGTGGAGAGGAGTTTTCAGTTTAGTGGATGAATGGAGATCTTTGACTGTCTGTTCACCAGGAACAGGTTTCAGCATCCTTTTCTGGTCTGACTTATGGGTTGGCACTTTGATGTCTATCAAACTCCCGAGATTATACTCTTTTGCAGGAAAAATTTGGCCTCAATCCAGGACATCAGTTCCCTAAATAATCTTCATAAGGCCTTCCATCTGCCACTGTCAGCTGAAGCATTTGAGGAATTGCTTATTTAAAACATCTCATTAAAGGGGTTAATTTGACCGAAGAAACAGATAAATGGAACTATAAATTTAATAATGGAGTCTACAGGGAATAGGCATATTACAAGAATCATTTCTCTACTCTTTCAAATGATGTTATGTCACTCAAAATTTGGAAGAGTCGATGCATGTCCAATCACAATTTTTTTGCCTGGTTGATCTTGCATGATAAAATAAATACTAAGGACATGTTAGTTCGGAGGAACTGGAAGGTATATGATAACCATGATTGTGTGCTATGTCCAGCCAATACTCGGAAAGATTGGAAACATTTGTTTTTCCAATGTAACTTCAGCACACGTATATGGAACTACTTGTAGATTGAATGGAGAGTCATATCCCCCAATGACAGCTTTAATCAGGCTTCAAAATCTTTCACTGGGCCTTGTTTCATTGAGGTGGTCATATTGGCTATGGAATATATGGAAGCAAAGGAACAACAGGAATTTCAAGAACATTGAGCCATCTTTGAGAGGATGGAAGGTTGGGTTTGCCTTTGATGTTTCTCTCCTGAAACTCAGGGTTAAGGTTCCTTTGCACGCTTCTTTGTCATCATGGATTGACATCTTAGCATAGCTTTTAGGTTATGTTCATATTTCCTAACCTTTTGTAACTTTTGAATATTTCCTCTAACCCCTTTAGATAGTCCCTTTAGCTAGTCCCTGACTTTCTCTCTCTACATTGTACTTAAAACCCTGGACGGTTTGCTTCTAAGTTTAAATAAAGGGCTATGGGGGGCTCCCCTTAGTAGAAAAGGTCAAAAAAAATTGGCCTCACATATTTTCTTTGAAAAAACAGATAAAAATGACCTCGAATAACTTTTGCTCTAGTAAGCGATTTGTAATTTCTCATGGATCTCTAAGAATAATAACTAGTAATGTAGGATGTACCTGAGGAATGAATCGTCATGTCTCTATCAAATTAAGTAGTCGCGCCCCATCCCCCATGCCATCACGGTGACTGAAGTTATGTGTCTGACCTCCTTTGAGGGGTAGATGTTAGCTATGCCCTAACGATAGTGGATGATGGCTATCAAGCAAGACGAACCAGAAGTCCATGATAAATCGATAATGTAAGGCTTTACCGATGTCCATTTGAGACCCCCTAGGATAGCTAATTTTGTCCCTAAGCTCGAATAGTAATTGTAATGGGCCAGTGTTGGCTAGCTAGGCTTGGTCTCGCGTCGTTACATGAATATTCCCCTCTAATTATGTGTCTAATGGCCAAAAACTAATCCATGACATACTTAGAACTAGTACAGGTTACGGATTTTGTTGAGGGGGGCCGAGCGTTGGGGGGTCTAGCCCCTGCTCGCCCCTCCCCCTCCCCTTGTCTCTGCCCCTGCATATGTAGTTGGAATGGCAAGAATAAGCTAAAAATACGTTTTCAATATGTGTATCACTTTATCGTAGCCAACTTGGGCCTCTTGGATGTTTCCTAGCGGCCCAACTTGGCCCATTATGTTCCAATATCCATGCATGGGGTGCTCATGTTTGCGAAGCCCGACAATACGGGATTCAATCCAGCGGTTCCTCTCATCACACTACAACATGGATGCCAGGCCATGGCATTTATAGATATCAAGGCACACGCCTAATCTCCACGCTAGCGCGGCAAAATAATTTGATAGGGGTAACTGCGTCAGGAAAAGTGCATAGGAGACGCCTTTTTGGTTCGGCACAACGTTATTCCCTGACCTAGCGCTTTCGCGGAAGCAAGGCATTAACGTCGTAGCCCATTGTATGCTGGCAATGCATACATGACGTAGTAGCTATGAGACGACGTAGTAGCTATGAGACGACGATATAAAAATATTGTCATGTCTAATATATGTCGGCGGATGCGTTGGTGCATAGCAATATAATTAAATTGATAATTAATCTAGAAAATTTATATATAAATATAAATCACATATAGAAAACAATTGAAAACTCATAATATACATCAAATGATACCAAACGATACTGATACACATAGTTTAAATGCAAGTACTACACCCCAATTTAGTTCACATACATCTCTAAAAAAAAATTATTTCATAACAACTACACTTAGATTTTATGCACTACCATGAACAAATAGCCCTCCTGCTTGAAACTCAAAGGTATAAACATCTCCTTCTTACATCTTATTTTGAGCAACATAGTCTGTCCAATTTGATGTTAAAATGACAGTGTCATCATTCCAATGCTTCACAAGAACTTCTCTGATGGTCTCATTGCCACAGTGATCTTAGATCATATCTCCATATTCATGAATGTGAGGAATGAGAAACATGCGGGGAAAAGGATACGAAAACTACTACATAGAAAGAAAGAAACAATTACTAGTTGTGGTAAGAAAGCTACCTTGAATAGTAAAAAGGAAACAATTACTGATTGTGGTAAGAAAGCTACCATATTAGAGATGTCGTTTTTGTTAGTGGTGCTAATGTGGTAAGGGATCATTAGCTTGTATCTTCTGACTATCCTTCCTCCTTCTTGATCTAGTCATGTAGACACCATTTTCAAGCCCATAGCGAAGGTCCGTACTTGTCTACAGCTCGAGCATCTGATTCTAAACTGAATTTATATTATTTGACGCACATACATACATGTTATTGACCAAGTCTCACCAGTATACCTCGCATGGTAAAGGGCATGACCGGACACGAACTAGGTACCTGGTTAGTGTTGTTCTCCGCAATAGACATTTCTAACCTACATAGTTTGACAAAGCTACTTTATTCTGGAAATTCCTAATCGTCGGCTAACAAATAAATCAATCTGTTAGGACAAATTGCATATAAGAACTAGGTACCAGGGAGGACATCAAAAGGTTGCGCGCAGCCGCGGTCGAGGTTGCCGGAGGTGCGCGTAGCCGTGGTCGAGGGCACCAGAGAGGTTCGTGCAGCCATGGTCGAGGGTGCCGGAGAGGTGTGAGCCGCCACAGTGGCTATTGGGCGGAGAGATGGAGGGTGAAACTGAGATCGAGAGGTGAAGAGTGAAAGTGAGCTCTAGAACTGGACGATTTCTTTCAAATAAGATTAAGATCTAAAGCTTCAAGGGCTCGATTTTTCTGGCCCATTAAAAAAGTTTGTAGACAGGTAAACAAGTAGGAAAACGATGAATTCTCAAAAAGAGATAGAGAGATAGTAATACTCAAAAAAGAAAGGAATGAAATAAAATACTCAGATAGTAGTTATACAATATTGATCAGAAAATTAATAATTACACAATACATGTTCAAACTAAATAAAAACACGTGAACTACTACTCATTATTCATTAATCCTCCTCAACAGAGTCAGCAGAGGTACAAAGTATGTATCGTTATCCGGCAATTCATCCACATCACAATGAACTAATTGACTCATTCTACCAATAACGTCGCCTATCTAGAAGGAGATCTACTGGCATTCTGCCTTCTCCTCGCGGAGAAACTGGTTTGCCTCTTCTTGAGCTCTATTGTTGATTTGCTCATAGTAGAATGCCTTCGGTTGCTCGTGCAACGCTTTCTTATGTTTAACTCAATTCTAGAGATATCGCAACATGCGCAAAAGGAATAGAGACTTGTGCTCCGGATCAATCCATACAATGGGACCACAGATAAGATTCGCATGACCGCATCCAAGGAATCTGTGGCCGGTGTTACTGCTCCATGTAGAGTCACGCATAACTCTGTGATGCGGTGGAAGGTTGCACCCGCATAGAATTTGTATGTCCATATCGACGTCATTCCACTACGAGTCGTCATTAGTAGCATCAGGTGGTAATCCAGGCAAAATTTGCGAGAGGGTTAATAAAATGTGAAGAAACAATATTTCCTCCAAATGTTAAAACCCGGATGGATCTCGATCAAGAAACCCCCAATATCCGCCTAAATCAAACTTAAAAATAGAAAAATGCTTACATCCATTTCGCAGTCGATCTATGTAGCACGCTGCCTAGCTCTCATCGGATTTGCCCTGCCGTCGGCTAAAGCTTTCGTGCAGAGAGAGTGTGAAGATGAGTGGGGAGTGGAGATGTTGAAGAGTACAGATGAGATAGTTATAACCGTCCAGCCGACGCTTGCCTTCCCTAGTGGGGCTCACCAGTCAGTGTGATGGGGTTAACCTATCAGTCCAGACTGATCCACTGCGTAGGTCGTGTATAATCCACAACATCGGTTAATATGTCTGCGCCAAGTCAACCATGACAATCAACATCGCCATACTTGCATACCACCTACCCCGACACAATTTTGTGCCGGTATCAATATAATACCATAGCGTAAATCTATGCGCCACCCTCGATAGCTACCGCCAATCCTCATTTGCCGGGTAACCAACTTTTGGAGGTACTTTGGCTTATGCCATCCCAAAAAAGTGCCGCACATGAGGGTATTGTTGTGTGTCATTTCATTGCCTAGCAAGACCGCAAACATAGGACGGAGGCGTTCTATAGCTCATGGAGACGGTGAGACGGGGATGGAAAGATGTCACCCCATCGTTGCTCGTGTCAAGAGGGAGAAAGCAGCAGCGAGAGTTCCACTCCGGCGAACGGTGGCTTGTTAGAGCTGGAGCTAGGAAAAGCTTGTGGAGCCAAGGCTCTGAAAGATTCCTAGGTCTGCCACCGGTAATAAGCAAAGTAACCAAGTAGGGATAAACCCTACTTCCTCCAACTTTATATACAAGGCCACTTCATATTTTTTTTCTAACTTTGGCCATTAATTTTACAAATAAAATGTAAATAATATGCAGAAGAAGGTATATCTTTAGATTCACATCTAAAAGAATTTATCGAAGATCATACTCTTATTGACATATATCTCATATTTTGTTGATCAAACTAGCCATTAATCAAAGTTAGACACAAAACACCAAGTGGTCATGCATACATAGACTAAGGTAGTAGAACATCATGTTTAACTGTTAATCAAGTTAGACCCCTTTCGGTTGCTGTCAGCCGACAAACTTATCTCAAAATATCCATGGAGACTGCCACAAAATTGCTCGCTCGCTCCGAAGTATCAGTTATTCCCATTGAAATACAAAGACATGGCAACCAATTAAGAAATTTACGATTTACATATGGCATGATCTCGTTTCATTGTACATTACTTTTCGTACAAATATTATACATACATTTGAGACATGATTATTCTTCAAACTCATCATCCACTATTTTCACACGGTTTTCTAATCAGGACGACTGCAAACTTGTACATCAACCAATTTATGATAGTGCGGGCACTTGTTACACAAAATTGCAATGCAAATTTCAACGTGTGTTCTTCCATTTACTTACCAACTCCATAAGTGTCTTGTGGGATATGCCACTCGGAGCCAACCCACTCCTCGCAGCTTCCTGAAGCTTCACTACCTTCCTTTGCGCCACCTCACCTTCCTTGTCGTTCATCATGTCATTCACGACCTCCGCGATATCTTCACCAAGAATCAATCCTTGTGCACCTCGGACCTTTGGTCTCAATGCAACCTTGGTCTCTTCATGAAGCATCACGGCATTCTCCCTCTGTTCAGCGTATAGAGGCCACGTGATTATCGGCACGCCATGCATCACGCTCTCTAGCACCGAGTTCCACCCGCAGTGCGTTAACATGGCCCTCGTGGCGCGGTGGCCAAGCACCCTGACCTGTGGGGCCCAAGATGGGACCACCAGGCCCACCTCCTTTGTCCTCTCGAGAAACCCAAATGGCAGGAACTGGAGTGGATAGTCCTTGCTCTTGGACCCGTCATAGTAGTTGGCACCCGGGTCGGCCCCGCTGTCCGTGGGACTCCTCACGACACAGAGAAACCGTTGCCCGGAGAGCTCCAGCCCGCGCGCCAGCTCGTCCATCTGCGCCGCAGTCAGCGCGCCTCCGCTGCCAAACGAGACGAACAGCACCGACCTGTCAGGCTGCGCGTCGAGCCACTCGATGCAGCCCGTGGCGTCCCCGCCGTCGTCGGGCCGCCGTATCACCGGTCCGACCGGGTACACCGGCGGGCGCCACGACTCCTGCCGCCGGAGCACCGCCGCGGCGCCGGGCTCGATGGCGTCGAACGTGTTCACCAGTATGCCGTCCGCGTCGCGGTACCTCTCGCCGTGGTGCAGCATCCACCGGTAGGCGTCGCTGGTCCTGTCCTGGAGCGGCTGCAGGATGTCGGCGCCGGGCACGGGCACGCATCCCGGCAGCCTGACGGGCTCCGTCAGGTCGCGGAACTCGCCCTCGATCTCGGCGTCGAGGCGCGGGAGGTGGAGCATGAGGGAGAGCATGAGCAGGTTGGAGGGGAAGAAGAGGTACCCGGGCACGCCGGCCGCGCGCGCCGCCGGGAGCGTGTCGGCGCCGAAGAGGTCCGCGACGAAGGCGACGAGGTTGTGGGCTTCCCCGATGTCCGCGAGGAGGGCGGTGAGCGCCAGCACGGCGCGCTGGGCCTCGACGGAGAGCAGCGTCTCGATGGCGGCGCCGGCGGCGACGAGGTCGTCGAGCGGGACTTCCGGGAGCGACGCGCTGCCGACGGCCGGCGGGAGGGAGGCCAGAACGGCGCGCTGCGCCGCGGAGTCGGAGCTCGCGTAGGTGAAGACAGTGGCCGTGAAGCCGTGCTCGGCGTGGAGCCGGCGTGCCAGCTCCGCCACCGGCACCACGTGGCCCATGCCCGGCGAGGAGAGCAGCACCACGTGCGGCGCGCGGGTGGCGTCTCCGTCGCCGGACATCGTCGCTTCCGTCGGATGGGTTGATGGATACGACGGAGCCATGGTGGTGAGCTGCGTGGGTTGATTCGTTACTATCTGTGGACGCTGGACGGGGCAAACGAGAGAGCGGATTGGCGGTATATGTAATGGTCTGTCTGGGTGTGTGCATGTTGTTGGATGGATTGATTTGTTTCTTGGCAAATGGGGAGTGGTTGCTCGGTCGATGCCGATAACGACATGTTGATGGCGCTCATCGATCATTGCTTTTGTGGAATCTAAACAATTTGGATGAGATGCTCCACGGTAGTTTTGACATGTCACCGATCTGGATTGAAGCGCTAGTGGAAATTATTGTGCACCTCCTACTTGTACATTTTTTTTCCAGCCCGAAAGGCTTCCTTATATTTTTATTAGGTTTTTCCTCGATCAGATCCTAATCCACTGTATTTGCGTCGTGATTCGTTCATCCTATGAGTTTTGCAAGTGATCACTACGGGAAAAATTCTTGCTGCCCGTCGCCCCTGTCCTCTGCCGTGTGCCAACAGGCCTGGAACACGGCAAAGAAGCTCTGTAAAAACACAAGGCAAAGACTCGTACACGCTAATGGACAAATAGGGGCACACGGCAAATAAAAATGACACAGCAAAATCCCTAACTGGCACACGGCAAAGGTCAGTTCACGGCAACGATGTGGGACCCGTGGTCCCACATTTGCACCCGCCTGGAGGAGCGAACGGTGTAGACTTTGCCGTGTACCCGGAAGTTTGCTATGTTGACAGTCCTTATTGCTAGAGCTAAGGAAAATGGCAAAGTTGGGGGACTCATACCTCATTTGGTGGAGGGAGTAGTTTCCATCTTACAGTATCCCGATGACACAAATTTATTTATAGAAAATGACTTACAAAAAGTGGTAAATATGAAGCTCATCCTATGTATTTTTGAATAACTCTCAGGGTTAAAGATTAATTTTTATAGGAGTGAAAAAATGGTAAAGCAAAGGAAATGGAATAGCAATACAAACAAATATTTGGCTGTGAATCCGGCTCTTTACCTTTCAGGTATATTGGTATACCTATCTATTATAGAAAACTTAAAAATTCTGAGTGGAATCTGGTAGAAACTTGCTTTATGTCTAAGCTAGGTTGCTGGCAAGGTAAACTCCTCGTATGGAGACCGACTTGTGTTGATCAACTCGGTTCTTTCAATTATTCCTATGTTTATGCTCTCTTTTCTAGAGATTCCAGAAGGGGTTAGAAAGCATCTTGATTTTATCGATCTAGATTCTTTTGGGAGATGTATGAAAAAAAAAGAGAAAATATCGTCTGGCAAAGTGGAGTATGATGTACAGACCGAAATATCAAGGAGGTTTAGGTATAGAGGTGCTAGAAATCAAAAAATAAGTATTTACTTAGCAAATGGATTTTTAAACTACTTACTGAAAAAGTTGTTTGGCAAGAATTGATGCAAAATAAATACCTACAAAATAAAACACTAGCACAAGTTACAGCTAAACCTACAGATTCTTCCTTCTAGAAATGGTTGATGCATGTCAAAGAGGACTTTTTTCACTAGAGATTCTTTGGTTGTTGGAGATGGAACAACGATACATTTTTGGGAGGATGTATGGTTGGGAAAATAATCTCTAGCACATCAGTATCCATCATTATACAATATTGTACAATATAAAAAAGTTCTCGTGTCATATGACCTTGTGCAAACATCACTTAATATTGGATTTAGGAGGGTGTGGAATGGTAGGAAGTGGACTGATTGGCTGCACTTATACCAGTGGTTAATGATGGTACAAGTCACATATACTCCGGATAAGTTCGTTTGGAAGTTAACCACATCGGGTCTCTTTACTGTCAAGTCTTTGTATTTAGATTTGATGAATGATGACACAAGTTTTCTACGGAAATATCTTTGAAAGTTGAAAATACGCTTAAAGTTAAAATCTTTATGTGGTTCCTTAATCATAAAGTTTTGTTAACTAAAGATAATTTGGCAAAAAGGAATTAGAATGGATGTCAAAGTGTTGTTTTTATGATAGCAGTGAAAATGTTGAACATTTATTCCTCTCTTGCCCTTTTCCTCGTTTAATATGGCTTATGATTTTTTTTTACTTATAATATTCCAACACCAACTAATTTTACTAATATGTTTGAGAACTGATTGAATGAGATGGATAAAGGAGACAAAGCTAGCATCCACATTTGTGTATCCGCTTTATGTTGGGCTATTCTGCATTGTAGGAATGATATGATTTTTAACAGAAAATGTTCAACAAATTTTCTGTAGGTTATTTATTCGATTGGCTACCCAGTGGATCCTACTATGGTGGCTGGGTGCAACCGCTTGCTCCAGGTTGTACATGGTTTATCACTAGTAGAATCCAACATGTCTAGACTTTTTGAAACTTATTTTTAGATGTCTGATACATGTTTCGACCCTCTTTGATCCATGATTGTAATGTACTGCTCTTTTAAACTATGCAATAAAAGATTGTGTGCATCGTCTATGCAGATGTCGGGACTATTCTTGGTGTTGCAAACCTCGTCAGGCAACACCGTCTGATGTCCAACAACGGTTGTGGATGGCTAGCTCATGATAGTCGATCGCCACTCTGTCTCTGAAAAGTCAATGGTTGTAGCCATATGGTTCCCTGCCCATGGTTTTTGGCTAATATTCGTAGACGAGATCGCATGCACGGCCATCTTTAGATAATGGTGCGGGTATCTTCAATTGATTTTATTGACAGGTCAAATAATATGATTGACATTGAGATCACGACGTGTGTGGGAAATTCCGAATAATTAATTGGTGGAATTTCACAATGATGAAATGTATGAATACGAAACGTAGGATTGGGATACCCATGTCTATTTAAATCTTACGGGAAGAGCAGCCCCTTTGATTGTGGTGAAGAAATTTTACATTTAATATAATCTGTTGTTTTCCTATGAACTTCATCCTACGTGTACAAGATTTCTATGAGATTTTTTTCTATGGAATTTTATATTCCTATGTGTCAACGGAGACCTGACTGCTGACCAGTTCCCCGTCTGAACTCTGAACTAACCTGGTCAAGCCCCCTTGTACGCGCACTAGGGGCACGTCTCACACGATCCCCACTCGTGCACGATTGCACAACGACATGTACCCAACTTGTATATAAGCAGAGGAATACCGTGGTTAGCACTACGATGCACAACACAATCTTTCTCCTTGTCTACATGACTACATGGTATCAGACCCTCTCCTCTTATGAGTCATTTTCCCCTTCTACTGCCCTTCTCCACCGCCACCATGACCAATCCCCTACCCCCCACCTTCGGTGAGTGATGGCACGTCCACCCCACTGCGCGCCCCGTACCTCTCCTCTTGTCACCCCATCCACCTTCGCCAGCCCCTCCATGGACGGCGCCTTGCTCCAGCACACACCGAGCGGCTCTTCGTCCACCATCGTCGCGGTGGCGTCACCGCTCGCCTGGATCTACATCAAGCAGCATGCCCCGCTCGTTCTCACCTTGAATCCTTTCAACTACACCCAGTGGCGCATCCTCTTCGAGGTCATGTTCACCAAGCGAAGCGTCACCAACCACATTGTTGATCCTCCTCGCGTCGCTGCGGACTATTGGCTCCATAACGACGCCCACATCATCTTGTGGCTCTACAACCGGGTCAGCCTGGAGATCTTTGGCCTGGTGCACCAGCACAATGCCACCAACGACACGATCTAAGCCTCCATCGCCACTCTTTTCATGGACAACACCAAGCACCAAGTTGTCTTCCTTGCCATGGAGTTCCATCGTATCAAACAGGGTGCCAGCTCAGTCATCTCCTACTTCATGTGCCTCAAGGACCGCGCCGACCTCAGTGCACCGGTCACTGACCATGACCAGGTACTCAACATGTTCTGTGTGGCCTCGCGCCCCATATCCAGTATTCCATCATGATCATCACCATGCAGCGCCCTCTCCCGTCATTCCTTTCCTGTCGTGCCTTGCTGTTGCTGGAGGAGAGCCACCAAGGCCATCGCGACAACTCCTTTGACACGGCCTGCATGCTGCCCGCAAATCTGCACTAGGTGTCTCGGGCGGATCGGGTGGCTCGGGCACCAACTCCGGTGGTGGCGGCAGTCACCACTCCAGTGGGGAGGTGGCTATAGAGGGAAAAAGGGTAGAAGTTACAAGGGCAAGGGCAAGGCTCCTGCCACTAGCTTCAGCGGGGCGACCACCTACAACACGGGCTGCAACACTATAGCATGCATGCACACGCCCTCCTCTGATCCATGGACTTGCATGGTTCATGCATGGGCGATGTCGTGGCGTCCCCAGGCTCCTGGCGCTAGCATCCTTCGTCCGCGCCCCGGTACCTCGCACCCGTTCACCGGTCTTGCTACTCACCATGGCGCCCTAGCGGCGCCCACCTACAACAATACCCCCACCTACTACGATAGCCCTGAAACAACCCTATTGCAGCCAACCTAATCAGCGTAGGATCAGTCGGCGCACATCCACGCCCTCAACACCATGTCGCTGCCATTTCCCTCGACTAGTGGCAACACCTGGTACGTGGACACTGGCGCAAATGCGCACATGGCTTCGTCCTCAAGTATGGTCGCCTCTTCTCATCCTGATATTTCTTCTTGCATAGTTGTTAGTGATGGCTCATCCCCTGCTTGTCACGCACACCAGCCTCACCTTTCTATCAAGGAACAGAGCACAAGGAGGGTGATCCACCGATGTGAGGACGGTGGTGATCTTGATACGTCCAAAACGTATCTACTTTTTCAAACACTTTTGCTATTGTTTTTCCTCTAAACTTGTGTGATTTGGATACAACTAACACGGACTAACGTTGTTTTTAGCAGAATTACCTTGGTGTCTAGTTTTTGTGCACAAAATCAACTATCAGGAAAAATCCCGGAAAATATGCAAAAAATCCTATTTGACGAGAAGATTCACGGAGCCAGAAGACGAGACGGTGGAGGGCCACAAGGAGCCCACACCACCTGGCTGTGTGGGCCAGGCCAAGTCGCGCCTGGGGGTGGTGTGGCTGCCTCGGTCACCCCCTCAGCCTCCCTCTTCGCCTATAAGTTGCCTCTTGACCTAAAAACCAGGGGGGTCGACGTTTTTCCAGAAAGAGTTTCGATGCGCCGCCACCACCAGATTCCGCGATTCGGAACAAGAAACTCTGTTCTGGCACCCTGCCGGGACGGGGAATTGGAGGAGATCATCGCCATCATCATCATCATCATCATCGCTTCTCCATCGACCATCCATGTTTCCCCCATCTATGAGTGAGTAATCCCCCGCTGTAGGCTATGGGGATGGTAGGGATTGGATGAGATCGTTCAATTAATGGAATCGGATTGTTAGGGCATGGTGCCTAGTATCTTTTACTAGTGCTTTTTGACTTTGTTGCAACTTGTTATGCTTAATGCTTGTCACTGGCCCGAGTGCCATGATTTCAGATCTGAACATGTTATTGATTCATTATGATAGTATTGTTTATGGTCTTACCTACAAGTTGTATACACACGTTCTTGTCCAGAACCAAAGGCCCCGAAGTGACAGCAATCGGGATAACCGGAGGGAATGGCTTTGATGTGAGGATCACATGTGTTCATGGAGTGTTAATGCTTTGCTCCGGTGCTCTATTAAAAGGAGCACCTTAATTGCTAGTAGTTCCCTTGAGGCCCCGCTGCAAACGGGCTGGCAGGACAAAAGATGTTGTGCAAGTTCTCATTGCGAGCACGTATGACTATATATGGAACACATGCCTATGATTATTTAGTACTTGGATGTTTTATCTTATTTATCTGCAAATGCCCTATGTTTTGATTGTCATATGAATTGTCTTGTCCATGCAATGCCCGTCCATCCATCCCTATGCCTACCGCGCTTTAATCCTACTGTTTACTGCAATTGTTACCACTGCTATTACTTTACTATTGCTACTACAAAACTGTTGCTACTGATAAACTGTTGTGAGCAAGATTGTTTCCAGGTGCAGCTGAATTGACAACTCAGTTGTTAAGGCTTATAAATATTCTTTGTCTCCCCTTGTGTCGAATCAATAAATTAGGTTTCACTTCCCTCAAAAATACTACGATACACCCCCTATACTTGTGGGTCATCAAGACTATTTTCTGGTGCCGTTGCCGGGGAGCATAGCTCTATTTATGAAGTTCACTTGGAATCACTATTGTTAGCTGCCATCCATCCATCATGGGTAAGTCTCGTGATGGCAAGGTCCCTATTTTACCATCCACTACAAGAAGAGGTACGGTTCTGAACACCTCAGTTGCTCTCGATTCACCATCTGTTATGAGTAAGATCCTTACACCACCACATACACATGCTACACACACTGCTACTACTGTTGAATCTGAAACTTCTGAAACTTATGATGTTGTTTCTACTGTGCTTGATAAAAGTGGTTCATTAGGTCCTTTCCTAGATTCTACGATTGCTAGAACTATAGCTGGAAATACTGAAACTCCTAATGAAGACACTACTACACCTGCCAGTTCACCTGAGTCTAGAGAAAGCTATGATATTGAGGACGGTTATATAGAGATGACCGATGGATTTATTAAAGAATGTAAAACACCCATGATAGGAGTGTTATTAAGAGTCTCCTTGAGAGGCATACTATAAAACCCAAATTGTCTCCTAATGCTAAGTTTGCTGCATCTCCCATAAACATTAAAGATAAGGATTATGATTTCTCTCTTGATCTATCTTACATAGCTATTGTTGAGAAAGAACCTTTTTGTGGGACTAAGAATGAAAGTGCGGTAGCACATATGACTGAGCTTTCTACCATGAGTGGCTTATTTTCTGATGATATTAAGATGCGCACTTACTTTGTTGCTAAAATTTTCCCTTTTAAACTGAAAGGAGAGGCTAAAACTTGGTTTAATAATTTACCTCCTGGATCTATTGATAGCCCTGATTGCTTGATTAGTACTTTCCTTCAGAAATATTTCCCTCCTAGTGCTAGACATGCTATTTTGCAGGAACTTTTTGATTTTAAATAGGGAGGGAAAGAGATATTGCCTGAATCATGGGCACGGTTTTGTGCTTTGATTCATGCATAGGTTGGATGTCCATTACCTAAAAATGAGCTTCTTGATATATATTATAATGGACTAACTAAAGAATCTAGGACATACCTGGATAGTTGTGCTGATTGTGTTTTCAGGAATAGGACTCCCAAGGAAGCTAAGGAATTAATGGCTAAAATAGCAAGAATTATGAAGATTGGACTCCTCCTGAACCAACTATACCTGAACCAACTATACCTGCGCCTATGCCAACATCAAAGAAGAGGGGAGTTATTGAACTAAATGATGAAGTGATGAAGGAAGCTAAGAAATGTCTTAAGGAGAAGGGAATTAAAGCTGCAGATGTCAAGAATTTACCTCCTATAGAAGAATTGTGTAAGCCAATCCCCCACTCATCCACTATTGAGGTACACTCTCTCCAACATTTTGATGAAGGTGATATCCCTTACTCTAAACCTCCCGATCAATGCTTAGAAGAATTTGATATTTTTATTGTTAAGCAAGATAATTTTAATAAAAGGGTGCAAAATCATTTAATGGAAAACTCTAGAGCTATTGTTGAGTTAAAAGATATTGTGGAAAGAACCTCTAATGATGTTAAAATGCTTGTTAAACATTTTCAAATGGTTCAAACTCAAATTGATCAGCTCATTAAGGTACAAAAAGACTTGCTAGTTAATGCTGCTAAAGAAAAACATGCTTATGAAATTAGAACTAGAAGTGGTGCTGCTACCCATGATCCTCTATATCCTGAGGGGCATCCTAGAAGAATTGAGCAGGATTCTCAACAAGCTGAAAATATTGGTACTACTCCTAAGAAAAGAAAAAATAAACATAAAACCATTGTAGAACCTTCTGAACCTGCTAAAGATCGTAATAGCATATCTGTCTCTAATGCTGAAACTGAAAGTGGTTATGAAGAAAATGATGCTCCTGATAAAGAAAAAGTTGAAGAAGAACCTGAAAGGCACACTAAGAATACTAAATACACTAAGGAAGATTTTGTTGCTAAGAAACATGGTAGTGAAAGAGAGCCTTGGGTCCAAAAACCTATGCCTTTCCCTGATAAGAAACACAAGTCAAAGGAAGATGAACACTATAACAAGTTTTGTGAGTGGATGAAACATTTATTCTTGCAAATTCCTTTGACTGATACTATTAAACTGCCTCCTTATTCAAAGTATATGAAGGATATTGTCTCGAATAAAAGGAAGATCCCTAATGAAGAAATTTCTACTTTGCTTGCTAATTATTCCTTTAATGGTAAGGTTCCTAAGAAACTTGGAGACCTAGGGAATCCAACTATTCCTTGATCTATTAAAAATAGTTATGTTAGAATTGCTTTGTGTGATTTGGGAGCAGGAGTTAGTGTTATGCCTTTTTCTCTCTATAAGAGACTTCAACTGGAAAAACTAATACCAACTGATATATCTTTGCAAATGGCTGATAAATCTACTACTATTCCTATTGGTATATGTGAGGATGTACCTATTCAAGTGGCTCATAATTGCTCGATATTAACTGATTTTGTTGTGCTTGAAATGCTTGAAGATGATAATATGTCTATTATTCTTGGGAGACCTTTTCTTAATACTGCAGGAGCTGTTATTAATTGTAATCAAGGAAAGGTGACTTTTAATGTTAATGACAAGGAGCATACTGTCTATTTCCCCAAGAAGATTGATAGGACTTATGGTTTAAACTCAATTGAACATGTTGAGGGCATCCAAGTTGGAGAAATATATTATCCCATACCACGATAAAAATATGAAACTATTATGATTAGGACCATTGCTATCAAGGTTAAGGTAACATAATCATTATTAGAATACAAAGTTTTGTTTCATATAAAATTGTTTTGGTAACAAGACCTGATCAACCTTGTTAACAAAAGGATTTTAATGAACAAAACAATGTTTTCACCATGATTATCTCCGCTTACTTTTATTTTGTCCATTCTAGTTTTTTATTTCGTTTAGTTTACATTTTTGTTGTTAGTTGCTTGCATTTTAGAGTGTCTTAGAACTTCTTAAGTTTTAGCTTTGTTTTGTCATTGCATCATTCCAGAAACTCTTTCTGTCAGAAAATCATTCATCTATACCTGAAAATTGCTCAAAAATAAAGTGTCTCGAAAAATTCTAGAAAATTCATATTAAATTTTTACGTGAAAAAAGGGGCAGAGAAGTGCCTGGGGAGTACCAGGGGGGCCACCAGGCAGGCACACCACCTGGTGGCACGACCAGCCCAAGGGCGCGCCTGGCCATGGTGTGGGCCACCCCTGGCCATCCACTCACTCTCTCACTTCCCACTGCTCTCTCTCTCTCTCCTGAGAAAACACCAGTTCATTGCTCGAAATCGCGTTCTTGCTGTTCTTGTCCATGTTTTTTCGATCTCCTTGCTCAGCCCATCTTTGCTGCTGAAATTTGGAGCATTTGTTCTCTGGTATGTGACTCCTCCGCTTGTCCAAGTAGATTTGTGTTTAGTGGTTTATATCTTGAGTATTTTGCTACTGTAGGTGACAGGTTATGAGAGCTTGTAAGCTTGTTCAATGCTTAGAGATATTGTTTTGATGCATGTTTAGGCCTCTTACAAGTCCCTATGAGTAGTTCCCTTCATTATGTATTCACTTTGCAATCACTTGTATAATGGATATTTAAATTTCAGAATAGAAGATGAATGAACATCAACTCAACCAACATGAACTGAGGGTGCCTGAGGTGATGAAGGTTCACCGAGAGGAGGAAGTTTTTCCTTCCATCTTTCCATGCTCCGAATTCATGAGGGCTGCAGGAATTTCCCAGGACTTCCATACTTTAGTTGCTAATGCAGGATTGGAGCATTTTGTGGAAGATGAACCTTGTCAATTTGTGAAACTAACTATGTCTGTAGTGCAGGACTTTCGATTTAGTTGCTCTTGGCCTAACCCCATGGTTCACTACAAAATTTACAGTATAGTTGTCGACCTTCCTCTTGATGACTTTTGTGCAGCTATTAAGATACCTCAGTGGGGATCGTGTGGAAGGATTAAAGAGCGACCTGCACCACTCATGGACTTGTATGCGGAGATTTGCCAAGGGAGCAGCTTCTCCAAGGAGAGTGGGAAAATTCGTAACATTCATCTCCCGTCTATTCGCTACTTTGCTTACTTTATTGCCAAGTGTGTTCTCGCTCGGAAAACTGCTAATAAGTTATCCTCATATGATCTAGCATTCATCTCAGCTGCTTTAAAACGAGATAGGACTTATAACTTGGGTGCTTTGATAGCTTTCCGTCTTGCTGCTAACCGCGAGAAAGGTGGAATTTTTGGAGGCCTCATCGCCTCTCGTTTATTAGCTTTGCATGTTGTAGTGCCTCATCATCTAGACCTACAGTTTCCCATCGAGAGGCTTGACCTTAATTCCATGATACAACATAAATTTGTTTCTTCTTGGGCTAATTTGAGTGATTTGTCTTATGAAATAACCTTTCTCAAGGATGGTTGGAGAAGGAGTAAGTCTGAACATGTTGTTCTTTTGCCTGCACATGTTTTGTTTAACCTTGAAACTAGGGTAGGATGGTCACTCACTGAGAAGGAGCTCGATACGTATCTAGGAGAGCTCTCCCAACAGGAGAAGGATACTAGAAGGGAGGCTACAGATGATTCGGTCCAGCCCTCGAATGAGGGGGAGTCTTCATATCAGTAGCCTACCTATGATTGGGGAGCCTCTTCTTCTTCCCAAGGGCCTAACCACGATCATTCTTACAATGACCCGCCTGCTTGGAACCCTTACCCGCGTTGGGGTTGATACCCACTTAGGCCAAAAGCCTAAGCTTGGGGGGAGGTACACCGACATCACACTCATCTCCATATCATGTATAGTCGGTACTCAGTATATCCATGCTTCGTTCTCTTTTTAGTTTTCGGTCTTTCTTTAATTTTGCTTTCTAAAACACAAAAACACCAAAAATATTTCCGTTGTTTCTCTTTGTTTGCTTCTTCTTCTTTTTTCTTTGGTTTGCTTTTTCCTTTTTGCTTTGTTTGAACTATTCGAAAAACCCAAAAAGATTTTGCTTTGCGTGTTTTTCCTTTTTGCCTTTAAAAATTAAAAACACCAAAAATATTTGTTGTTCTTCTTTGGTTTTGTGAAGTTTGTTGCAGGGTTTAGCAGTCATCAGTGGAATTTGGTTTCATGTTATTATTCAAGCCACACAAGTGAAGGGCAATAATGAGGATTAATGACAACTTGAGGTGTGGTAAGAGGCTGGTAACAACTCTATTTGTTTTCATTTCTGTACATATACTCATCATTGTGGGCATGCTCAGTCTGTTCATGTAGGGTGTATGTTATTTATGGATGCTTAGTAGTTCTTACTTTCTTATGATTAGCTCCAGCTTGCTAATAGTTTGTAGCATGTCATATGAATGTTTGCTTCCATTGCTCTATTCATAACTTGGTATGACACTACGGTATCCTCCTCTGAATGTTTTACTCGAATTGACTTGGCACATGCTCATGCATGCATATGACTAAAACAATAATCAGCTAAGCCTCAATGAATTATTTTGCAGGGGTCTTGAATTACTTTCATGCCATGATTAGTCCTGTTTTGTTGCAAGCATGATTATGACAGTTATTGCTCTCTCATTTGTCGCTCCCTTACTATTTCTAGCCTTCACTTGCACTGAGTATGAGCTCTACTCGTGTTTCCAATTCCCCAAAACCAATATTGCCAAAAGTGTCCACCATACCCACCTATTAGCATCATTTGCTTTTCCGTGCATATTCAGTATGCCTTGTTTTCTTCCGAATAAAATGTTTGCTTGTTATGAGAAAGTTAGTTAGTAAAGCTCTCACGAACTTGATGGCACACTTTATTTCTTGCACTTAATAAACCTGAACCATTGGGACTGTCCTTGGAAGTTATATGCTTGCAAATTATAGGCTGGGGATTAGCATAACCGTGCTGTCACGGGGAACGCTTTCAACACCTGTAAATATATACCCAGTTGATATCATGCTCTTTTGTTTGCGGATGTCGTCGGTGTGAAATAAAAGGGAGCTTGTAAGTCCATGGAGTTATGTATGTGTGTTAGAGAAACGCCTGGGCCACCGGTCTAATCCATGCCTAATCATGGTGGAAACCTGCAGCGTAACCATAATGAGTATCTATGAAGCATTATTCTTATAAAAAAGAAGAGAGATAGCTATTGAGAAAAAGAAAAAAAGAAATTTGAGAAAAGAGTAAAGAGAGAAAAAGCACCATTTCCCCATGGTAAATAAGGAGAATGCTGAGATACTCGTTGTCTGCTTGCCTTGTCATTTTGATATGGGGATTCTTCCTTATCATCGGGCAAGGGGTACCCCGTTGGCGGTTCTCTATGATACGCATGTATTTACTATGACAAGAACTTACTGGTAACTAAAGTTGAGTAGCATGAGGAACGGCCCTCATACTGAAGGGACATGAGATTTCCAGTTTATAGTCTGTCAAGCATATAACTCAGATTGGACCTCACTTTCACCTTAACCATTTAAAGATGCTTATGATAGGGGCAATGAGATCTCAAAGCTAATGAGTACCATACTTTCAGCATTTGGAATCCTTTCAAACTTTTCAAAACCTTTTTCATTTCCTTGTTGAGTCTCCACACATTCTATGAGTACTTTCTTGAGAGCATAGTTGTCATTCTTAGTGTAATGTGCTTGTCTCAAAACTTGATTAATTGTGTTATGACTTTGATGCTTGTATCTTTGACATCTTTACTTCTAGTCTTCACTTGAACTTCAGAGGTGCCTTGGCATTTATGTTTGCTCTACAATCAAAGGCAAGCGAGATACCACTCTTATCATACCTTTTTATGAGCATTACAATGTTTCTTATGTTTATGTTTCATGCTACTTATTATTTTTGAGTTGGAATCTCTTCATAGCTTGCAATGACTATTAAGTAAACTTAGTTGCATACTCTTTATTATGAATTGCCTGAGTAGTTGATCATATGCTAAGAATATATACATCTTATGAAGCAAATGTGTTCGTCAAAGTTTCTTTTATTGCACTCAGTTTTCAACTGAATTGCTTGAGGATAGGCAATAAGCTAAGCTTGGGGGGAGTTGATACGTCCAAACGTATCAACTTTCCCGAACACTTTTGCTATTGTTTTTCCTCTAAACTTGTGTGATTTGGATACAACTAACACGGACTGACGCTATTTTCAGCAGAATCACCTTGGTGTCTAGTTTTTGTCTAGAAAATCAACTATCAGGAAAAGTCCCGGAAAATATGCCAAAAATCCTATTTCACCAGAAGATTCATGGAACCAGAAGACGAGACGGAGGAGGGCCACGAGGGGCCCACACCACCTGGCCGCGTGGGCCAGGCCGTGCCTGGGGGTGGTGTGGCCGCCTCGGTCACCCCCTCGGCCTCCCTCTTCGCCTAAAACTTGCCTCTTGACCTAAAAACCAAGGGGGGTTTGACGTTTTTCCAGAAAGAGTTCCGCTGCGCCACCACCACCAGATTCCGTGAATCGGAACCAGAAACTACGTTCTGGCACCCTGCCGGGACGGGGAATTGGAGGAGATCATCACCATCATCATCATGATCGCTTCTCCATCGACCATCCATGTTTCCCCCATCTATGAGTGAGTAATCCCCCGTTGTAGGCTATGGGGATGGTAGGGATTGGATGAGATCGTTCATGTAATGGCATCAGATTGTTAGGGCATGGTGCCTAGTATCTATTATTAGTGCTTTTTGAATTTGTTGCGACTTGTTGTGCTTAATGCTTGTCACTAGGGCCCGAGTGCCATGATTTCAGATATGAACATGTTATTGATTCATTATGATAGTATTGTTTATGGTCTTACCTGCAAGTTGTATACACACGTTGTTGTCCAGAACCAAAGGCCCCGAAGTGAAAGCAATCGGGATAACCGAAGGGAATGGCTTTGATGTGAGGATCACATGTGTTCATGGAGTGTTAATGCTTTCCTCCGGTGCTCTATCAAAAGGAGCACCTTAATTGCCAGGAGTTCCCTTGAGGCCCCGCTACAAACGGGCTGGCAGAACAAAAAATGTTGTACAAGTTCTCATTGCGAGCACGTATGACTATATATGGAACACATGCCTATGATTATTTAGTACTTGGATGCTTTATCTTATTTATCTGCAAATGCCCTATGTTTTGATTGCCATATGAATTCTCTTATCCATGCAACGCCCGTCCATCCATCCCTACGCCTACCGCGCTTTAATCCTACTATTTACTGCAATTTTTACTACTGTCTTTACCTTTACTACTGCTATTACTTTACTATTGCTACTACAAAACTGTTGCTACTGATAAACTGCTGTGAGCAAGATTGTTTCCAGGTGCAACTGAATTGACAACTCAGTTGTTAAGGCTTATAAATATTCTTTGGCTCCCCTTGTGTCGAATCAATAAATTGGGTTTCACTTCCCTCGACAATACTGCGATACACCCCCTATACTTGTGGGCATCAGTCTTGTCTTGCTTGCTAATGCATCCATGCCTCTCAAGTTTTGGGATGAAGCTTTTCTCACATCCACTTTTGTCATCAATATACTTCCTAGTAAAGTCCTTGAGTTTGAGTCTCCCACCGAGCGCCTTCTTCACATCACCCTAAACATGATGCTCTCCACACTTTTGGTTGTGCTTGTTGGCCTAATCTTCGTCCCTACAATAAAAGCAAACTCACTTTCCGCTCAAAACAGTATGTATTTATAGGTTATAGTCCTCTCCATAATGGTGACAAGTGTCTTGATGTTTCTACAGGCCGTGTCTATGTCTCTAGAGATGTTGTCTTTGATGAGAATGTCTTCCCTTTTGCCACCGTAAATCCCAATGCCGGTACTCGTCTCAAACAAGACATCTTGCTTCTCCCATCCTCCACTCCCGAAGAGGATGATGCATATTTTGATGATTATATTGTGCCTATTGTCTCTTGTTCTAATGTGTTGCAGGATGGAGAAGCAGCAGAAGAAAACGAAACTGAAAACCGAGCTGAAATCGCTTTAGAAACTGAAGAAAACGGCTCATTATCGCATGCAGCAGAAGAAGACAGGACCGGCGGGGAGCATGATGAGGAACATTCCTCTGCCCCGCCCGATCCCGAGGCGCCTGACTCCGAGGCAGATTCCCAAGTGGATATGGTCGCGCCTCCATGCAACGACGCGCGCGTGAGCCCAACGTCCACACCTCCCGCTGCCACACGTCATGACCTGGGCGGTCAATCGTCCACTGCTGCATGTTCCCCTGGTGCACCGTCGCATGTGTCAGCCCGCCCGGAGGGATTGTCTATGGCGGCTAGTTTTGCAGGCGCATTTGTGGCCAGCTCCACTTCAACGACTGGTGAAGATTCAGCGTCACACTCGCTGGTCCAATCTGATGTGTGTTTGAGACATTGCAAATGTATCTATAATTTTTGATGCTCCATGCTTGGTTTTATCCACTTTCTTGTGTTTTGTCCACACTTTGGAGTACTTTTCATATGATTTCTTGGACTAACCTATTAACAAGACCAATAGTGCCAGCTGCCTGTTTTCTGTTGTTTTTGGTTCCAGGAAAGTCAGAAAATGAATATTCTTGGAATTGGACGGGACAAAAGCCAAAGTGCCTATTTTTCCAGAAGACTCCAGGAGCCAGAATACGAGACGGAGGAGGGCCAGGGGCTGGCCACCCCCCCCCCCCCCAGGCGCGGGCTGGACCTGGCCGCGCCAGGGAATGGTGTGGTGGCCCCAGGCACCCCCTCGGTCTCCCTCTTCACCTATAAGAAGCCTTCTAACCTAAAAACTCCGGGGGGTTTGACGTTTTTCCAGAAGGAGTTCCGCTCTGCCGCCACCACCAGATTCCACGAAACAGCACCAGAAACACTGTTCTGGCACCCTATCGGGACGAGGAATTGGAGGAGATCATCGCCATCATCATCACCATCGCTTCTCCATCGACCATCCATGTTTCCCCCATCTATAAGTGAGTAATCCCCCGCTGTAGGCTATGGGGATGGTAGGGATTGGATGAGATCGTTCATGTATTGGCATCAGATTGTTAGGGCATGGTGCCTAGTATCTTTTATTAGTGCTTTATGACTTTGTTGCGACTTGTTGTTCTTAATGCTTGTCACTAGGGCCCGAGTGCCATGATTTCAGATCTGAACATGTTACGGATTCATTATGATAGTATTTTTCTTGGTCTTATCTACAAGTTGTATACACACATTGTTGTCTAGAACCTATGGCCCCGAAGTGACAGAAATCGGGATAACCGGAAGGGAAAGGCTTTGATGTGAGGATCACATGTGTTCACGGAGTGTTAATGCTTTACTCCGGTGCTCTATTAAAAGGAGCACCTTAATTGCCAGTAGTTCCCTAGAGGCCCCGCTGCAAATGGGCTGGCAGGACAAAAGATGTTGTGCAAGTTCTCATTGTGAGCACGTATGACTATATATGGAACACATGCCTAGGATTGTCTAGTACTTGGATGCTTTATCTTATTTGTCTGCAATTGCCCTATGTTCTGATTGCTATGTGAATTGTCTTGTCCATGCAACGCCCGTCCATCCATCCCTATGCCTACCGCACTCGAATCCCACTGTTTACTGTTTTTGTTACTGCTGTCTTTGTTTTACTACTTCTGTTACTTTACTATTCCTACTACAAAACTGTTGCTACTGATAAACTGCTGTGAGCAAGATTGTTTCCAGGTGCAGCTGAATTGACAACTCAGTTGTTAAGGCTGATAAATATTCTTTGGCTCCCCTTGTGTCGAATCAATAAATTGGGTTTCACTTCCCTCGAAAATACTACGATACACCCCCTATACTTGTGGGTCATCAAGACTATTTTCTAGCGCCGTTGTCGGGGAGCATAGCTTTATTTATCAAGTCCACTTGGAATCACTATTGTTCAAGCTAAGTTTATTTCTTCCTTGTTTGCTTCTTTCTTTATTGAAAATACAAAAAAAAAATTGGTTCCTACTCTAGTTGTTATTTTCATTGGTCTGTTATTGTCTTACTTTATCATGCTTGTTGTCAATGGTTGGTTTCTTTGAAACTGAATCTTATTGGCAAGGTGGGTTCATGGAAGATGAAAAATATTATTATAAGGAACACCGCTTGTCACAAAAAGGGAAACACTTATGGGAACAAATTGATAGATTGTATACCATTGCTAGAAATGTGTGCTCTACTTATAATGTTACTTATTGCCTTGATAAACCTTGTTGCTGTAGGAGGTACAAACACCTCCCTTTTCAATGTGAGTATAATGATAATGTTACCATATCTTCCTATGTTAAGGGAACAAACTGAGGAATTTATTGCTTGGAAGGGTGTATTTGAACTTGCTAGTTTGTTTGAAAATATTGATGATTCACCTTATAAGTATGAGGTTTATGGTATACTTAAATTTTGCTTTGATAATTACAAGGATGAAAATGGCTATATTCTTGAATATTTTAATAGATGCTCTCCACAAATGGAAGAGAATAATGCCTTGTAGGATCCTATGGAAGAAGAAATTGATGAACCTGAAATCTCATTAGATGAAAAAGAGAAGGAGAGTGATGAACAAAAGGAGGAAGAATGGATTAGCCTACCTTCTAATGAGAGTAACTCTTTATCCCTTACATTATTTGATTGTCCCCCTGTTGGAGATATGCCCAAGAGGCAATATTAAAAGTGGTTATTATTATATCTTTGTGTTTATGATGAATGTTTACATCCCATGCTATAATTGTATTATAAGGAAACACTGATACATGTGTGTTTTGTAAACATAAAAGAGTCCCTAGTAAGCCTCTTGTGGAACTAGCTTGTTGATTAAATGATGATCATGGTTTCCTGATCATGGACATTGGATGTCATTAATAACAAGGTTATATCATTAGGAGAATGATGTGATGGACACACACCCATAGTAAGCATAGCATAAGATCAAGTCATTAAGTTCGTATTGTTGTAAGCTTTCAAATGCATAGTAACCTAATCCTTCGACCATGAGGTTATGTTAATCACCATCACCGGATGGGTGCTTTGATGACATCAAACACCGCTTCGTAACTGGGTGGTTATAAAGGTGTCATTGGGTATTCTGAAAGTATGTGTTGAAGCGAATGGACCAAGATTGGGATTTGTCCATCCATATGACGGATAGATATGCTCTGGGCCCTCTCGGTGGAATGTCATCTAGTTAGCTTGCAAGCATGTGACTAGGTCACAAGGGATGACATAACATGGAACGAGTAAAGAGTACTTATCAGTAACGAGGTAGAACTAGGTATAGAGATACCGACGATCAAACCTCGGATAAGTAGAATATCGCGTGACAAAGGGAATTGGTTTCGTATGTTAATGGTTCTATCGATCACGAAGTCATCGTTGATTATGTGGGAGACGTTATGGCTCTCCAGATCCTGCTGATGGTTATTGATCGGAGAAGTGTCTCTATCATGTCTGCATATTCACGAACCGTAGGGTGACACACTTAAGGTTCGAAGTTGTTTTAAGTAGATATGGAATATGCGTTGGAGACCGAATGTTGTTCGGAGTCTCGGATTGGATCCGGGACATCACGAGGAGATCCGGAATGGTTCGGAGAATAACATTCATATATTGGGGATCATTTTCTAAGTTAGGAAATGTTCCGGAGTGTTTGTATGGAGATTCTAGAAGGTTTCAGAATGTTCTGGAAGGTTCTAGAAGAGTTCTTGGTGTTTGCTTGAAAACCAAGAAAGGGTCAAGGAAACCTTGTGGGGGCTAGACACGGATTCGTGGGGGAGGAGGACTCCTCCCCCCCTTCCCAACCCGCCAGCCAAGAAGGGAGGGGAGTCCTACTAGGACTCCCCCTCCCATGGCGCGCCTCCCTCCTTTAAATAGAGGGGAGGGGGCGCCAACCCCTAGACCTCTCCCATAACAATCCCTAGCCGCCGCCTCTCTCCTCTTCCTTCGCTCTGCTCCGGCTTAGGCGAAGCCCTACAGAATTCTCTCCTCCACCACCACCACCACACCGTCGTGCTGCTGGAATTTCGTGGAGAAGATCTACTACCTCCGCTGCTCGCTGGAACGGGGAGAGGAAGGTCTGCTTCGACTCCGCACGTGTGACCGACTGCGGAAGCGCTGTCGGAACGCGGCGCCGGAAGGATCGTCCACATGATCTTGAGATCGGCAAGTGATCGACTACATCAACCCCGAGATCTAATCTCGTAACGCTTTCGGTTCTATGAGGGTTAGTACAGATCTATCTCGTTGCTCATGTCTAATAGATTAGATCTTGGCTTTTATCTAGGTTTTGTTCGTTCTTGCGGTAGAAATTTTTTGTTTTCCATGCTACGAACCCATCACCCCCATGCTTACTAAAGAAGGATGAATGTTATGTTCCTGAGGATTCTTGTGAAGATGTTTATGATAAAGCTCTAGTGCTTGTAGATCATGAAAAGCATGCTTTATGTGATAGTTATATTGTTGAGTTTATTCATGAGGCTGCTGAAAATTATTATGAGAGAGGAAAATATGGTAGCAGAAGTTTTCATGGTATTGAAACACCTCTCTATGTGCTGAAAGTTTTGAAGTTACTCTTGTTTTATCTTCCTATGCCTGTCACTTTGTTCTTTGTGAATTTATTTGCATACAAGATTCCTATGCATAGGAAGTGGGTTAGACTTAAATGTGTTTTGGATTTGCTTCTTGATGCTCTCTTTTACTTCACTTCATATTTCTTATGAGAGCATCCTCTCAAACTTTTATGCCTGAAGATGATAATATGTCTATTATTCTTGGGAGACCTTTTCTTAATACTACAGGAGCTGTTATTAATTGTAATCAAGGGAAGGTGACCTTCAATGTTAATGACAAGGAACATACTGTCTATTTCCTCAAGAAGATTGATAGGACTTATGTTTTAAATTCAAGTGAACATGTTGAGGGCATTCAAGTTGTAGAAATATATTGTCCCATACCAAGAGAAAAATTTGAAACTATTATGACTAGGACCATTGCTATCAAGGTTGAGGTAACATAATCATAAGTGGAATATAAAGTTTTGTCTCATATGAAATTGTTTTGGTAACAAGACCTGATCAACCTTGTTAACAAAAGGATTTCATTGAACAAAACAATGTTTTCACCATGATTATCTCCGCTTACTTCTATTATATCCATTTTAGTTTTTGTTTATGCCTAACTTAAAGGCGTTAAAGAAAAGTACTTATTGGGAGATAACCCAAAAGTTTTAGATGAGTCTTGGAAGTTATTACTTCAGTAATAACCGCTCCTTATCCTTTTTATTTGCTTTTTTGTGCCAAGAATAACCTCTATTGAGAGAGAAGTAATGATTGGGAAAGATGCTGTCCTGAAACAGATTTCTGTGCTTCACCGTAAAAATTCGTGTAAAATCTCTGAACGTCTTTTTGAGGCGTGAATTTTTTTTCTTCTGACCCAGGTTGTTATCTAACTTTCGTTAGTTCAACACTTTTTGATTTGATCAATAAAAGGTCTTCGAAAAAATTCGTCTTTATCTGCTAGTCTGTTTTGACAGATTTCTGCCATTTTCTACATTTGCTTCTTATTGGTTCCTTTTGAGTTCTTTTGGGGAATTGAGCTTTTTGAGGGAAGTGCTACAGTATCTAGTGTTATAATGGAAGTTTATTTGGTGTTAGAACTGAACATTAAGACCTATTATCTTGAGTGCACTAATGTTGCTAATAAAGATTGTGTGAAGTTTTGTATGAAGGAAAATTTTTAGGTGTCTGGAAGGAATGAGTAATGAGATGAAGGATGGACTAACGCTCAAGCTTGGGTATGCCACGCGTGTCACCCCAAGAAATATCCAAGAAGTACAAGCGTCAAATCTTGGGGATGCCCAAGGCATCCCCTTCTTCATCAATAAAAATCCTAGGTTTCTTCCAAACGCTTCATTTTTATTGTTTCATGCACAGTTGTGTTGTTCTTGGAGCGTCTTCTTTTTCATTTTTCGTTTTGGTTTTCGTTTGCTTGGTTTGCTTAGTTTTCTGAATAAATTGGTTGTACCCCCTCTTTCATACATTGGTTTGCAAATAGTTTGGTTTGGTTTGGAAAAGAGTAGGAAAGTTCATTCTTATGTGGTAAAAAGAGCTCGTTTTTACTATGGCCTATGCTCTGTCATGCCATGCTTGATATTGTTCTGGCTTTATGCTTAGTATTCTTTGCTGTAGCATGACTTGTTATAAACAATTGAGATTGCTTAATGTGATTTGGATGAATCATGTGTTGTTTTAGCATATTAAAGCATAATATAGTGGTATTCTCCTTTGATGCTTTATTTGGGTTGACTTGGCGCATGCTCACACCATGTTATGACTATTCCAAGTCACCATAAGCCTTTATGATCCTTTAGTTTTCAACTTGTAGTATCACTTTATGCTTTGATCAATGATGTTTTGTCGCTCTACATGATTATGGCCATTATTGCTCTCTCGTTTGTCGCTCCCTTACTATTGCTAGCCTTCACTTACACTGAGTGTTTTACTCATGTTTCCAACTCCCTTAAACCAAATATTGCCAAAGTGTCCACCATACCTACCTATTAGCATCATTTGCTACTTCCGTGCATATTTATTATGCCTTGTTTTCTTCCGAATAAAATGTTTGCTTGTTATGAGAAAGTTAGTTAGTAAATCTCTCACGAACTTGATGGCACACTTTATTTCCTGCACTTAATAAACCTGAACCATTGTGATTCTCCATGAAAGTTATATGCTTGCAAATTATAGGCTGGGGATTAGCAGAACCGTGTTGTCATGGGGAACGCTTTCAACACTTGTAAATATATACCCAGTTGATACCTTGCTCTTTTGTTTGCGGATGTCGTCGGTGTGAAATAAAAGGGGAGCTTGTAAGTCCATGGAGTTATGTATGTGTGTTAGAGAAACGCCTGGGCCGCTGGTCTAATCCATGCTGACATGGTGGAAACCTGCAGCGTAACCATAATGATATCTATGAAGCATTCTTCTTATAAAAAAAGAGAGATAGCTATTGAGAAAAAGGAAAAAAAGAGATTTATGAAAAGAGGAAAGAGAGAAAAATGCACCATTTTCCCATGATAAATAAGAAGATTGCTGAGATACTCATTGCCTGCTTGCCTTGTCATTTTGATATGGGGATTCTTCTGTATCATCGGGCAAGGGGTACCCCGTTGGCGGTTCTCTATGATACGCACATACTTACGATGACAAGAACTTACCGGTAACTAAAGTTGAGTAGCATGAGGAGCGGCCCTCGTACTCAAGGGACTTGGGATTTTTAGTTTATAGTCTATCAAGCATATAACTCAGATTGGACCTCACTTTCACCTTAACCACATTAAAGATGCTTATGATAGGGGCAATGAGAGCTCAAAGCTAATGAGTACCATACTTTCAACATTTGGAAGCCTTTCAAACTTTTCAAAACCTGTTCATTTCCTTGTTGAGTCTTCACACATTCTATGAGCACTTTCTTGAGAGCATAGTGGCCATTCTTAGTTCTATGTGCATTGTCCCAAGACTTGTTGATTGATGCATACCTTGATATTGCTTGTTTTAAACTATTTGTATCTAGTCATTCCTGTAAACTTTGAAGGTGTCCTTTGCATTTATGTTTGCTACTCTATAAGGGACAAGCTGAATGCCACTATGCTATGTTTTCTTTATGTGAAACAAACGAACGTCTTGCAAAGCATTGTTATTCATGAATCTTTTGTTTGTGCCTTTTCATGTTGCATCATAGTCTCTTTGTCTTATTTCTAGAACTTTGTCTTTCATGTTATGATTGAAGTACTATGATCCCAGCTTTGAATGTTTACAAATACTTTGGTCAAGCCTTTGATGGTGCATGTCACCTCAAAAATTATTCTTTCTTTTTATCACTTACCTACTCGAGGACGAGCAGGAGTTAAGCTTGGGGATGTTGATACATTGCAAATGTATCTATAATTTTTGATGCTACATGCTTGGTTTTATCCACTTTCTTGTGTTTTGTCCACACTTTGGAGTACTTTTCATATGATTTCTTGGACTAACCTATTAACAAGAGCCATAGTGCCAGCTGCCTGTTTTCTGCTGTTTTTGGTTCCAGGAAAGTCAGAAAATGAATATTCTCGGAATTGGACAGGACAAAAGCCAAAGTGCCTATTTTTCCAGAAGACTCCAGGAGCCAGAATACGAGACGGAGGAGGGCCAGGGGCTAGCCACACCACCCCCAGGCGCGGGTTGGGCCTGGCCGCGCCAGGGCATGGTGTGGTGGCCCCAGGCACCCCCTCGGTCTCCCTGTTCACCTATAAGAAGCCTTCTGACCTAAAAACTTCGGGGGGGTTCGACGTTTTTCTAGAAGGAGTTCCGCTCCGCCGCCACCACCAGATTCCACGAAACAGCACCAGAAACTCCGTTCTGGCACCCTGCCGGGACGGGGAATTGGAGGAGATCATCGTCATCATCATCACCATCGCTTCTCCATCGACCATCCATGTTTCCCCCATCTATGAGTGAGTAATCCCCCGCTGTAGGCTATGGGGATGGTAGGGATTGGATGAGATCATTCATGTAATGACATCAGATTATTAGGGCATGGTGCCTAGTATCTTTTATTAGTGCTTTATGACTTTGTTGCGACTTGTTGTGCTTAATGCTTTTCACTAGGGCCCGAGTGCCATGATTTCAGATCTGAACATGTTATTGATTCATTATGATAGTATTGTTCTTGGTCTTATCTACAAGTTGTATACACACGTCGTTGTCCGGAACCTATGGCCCCGAAGTGACAAAAATCGGGATAACCGGAAGGGAAAGGCTTTGATGTGAGGATCACATGTGTTCACGGAGTGTTAATGCTTTGCTCCGGTGCTCTATTAAAAGAAGCACCTTAATTGTCAGTAGTTCCCTAGAGGCTCCGCTGCAAACGGGCTGGCAGGACAAAGAAAAAAAAAGATGTTGTGCAAGTTCTCATTGCGAGCACGTATGACTATATATGGAACACATGCCTAGGATTGTCTAGTACTTGGATGCTTTATCTTATTTATCTGCAATTGCCATATGTTCTGATTGCTATGTGAATTGTCTTGTCCATGCAACGGCCGTCCATCCATCCCTATGCCTACCGCACTCGAATCCCACTGTTTACTATTTTTGTTACTGCTGTCTTTGCTTTACTACTTCTGTTACTTTACTATTCCTACTACAAAACTGTTGCTACTGATAAACTGCTGTGAGCAAGATTGTTTCCAGGTGCAGCTGAATTGACAACTCAGTTGTTAAGGCTGATAAATATTCTTTGGCTCCCCTTGTGTCGAATCAATAAATTGGGTTTCACTTCCCTCGAAAATACTGCGATACACCCCCTATACTTGTGGGTCATCAGTGTCCAGTGCTGACGCCTCCTGTACGCACACGACTTCAAAAAGGTATATGAAATCCCAAGAAGTATACTGATGGTACAGTTCGCTACGGTATGTTGTCCTCTACAGGTGAACCGTGCACTCTGATAGAAGCTCTAGCTGATGAAAATTGGCACAATGCCATGCATGAAGAGTATAAAGCCTTAATTGGGAATAAAACTTGGCACCTTGTTCCTCCCAGCAGCAACAAAAACTTGACTGATTGTAAATGGGTATACCGCATTAAGAAGAAAGCAGATGGCACAATTGATAGATATAAAGCATGCTTGGTTGCTAAAGGGTTCAAACAAAGGTGTGGTATTGATTATTAAGATACATTTAGTCCTGTTGTTAAAATTGTTACTATGAAGACTGTTCTGGCTCTATCTATCTCTCGTGGCTGGAGCTTACAGCGGCTAGATGTCAAGGACACGTTTCTTCATGGTGTTCTGGAAGAGGAAGTGTATATGAGACAACCTCCAGGTTTTGAAAATCCTAATGCTCCCCATTATATTTGCAAACTTGATAAAGCTTTGTATGGATTGAAGCAAGCTCCCCGAGCTTGGTATTTTAGACCGAGTTCTAAATTATGTGATCTTGGTTTTACACCTTCAAAGGCTGATACTTCACTGTTTCTGTTCAACAAGTCAGGTATCTCTATGTTTGTGCTGATATATGTTGATGACATCATAGTGACAAGCTCTTCCAATCATGTTATTTCTAGTTTGCTTCGAGATCTTAATAAGAATTTTGCTATCAAGGATTTAGGCAACTTACATTATTTTCTTGGTATTGAGGTTACAAGGACACAGAATGGCTTGCTCTTGACACAGGAAAAATATGCTACAGATTTGCTTCAGAAAGTTGGCATGCATGAGTGCAAGTCGGCACCAACACCATTGTCCTCCACGGAACAGTTGTATCTTACAGATGGTACACCTGTGAGTCCTGATGACAGTACACGGTATAGAAGCATTGTTGGAGGTTTGCAGTATTTGACCTTGACACGACCAGATTTATCATATTCTGTTAATAAAGTTTGCCAATATCGTCATTCTCCAACTACAGAACACTGGATAGCTGCAAAATGTATTCTTAGATATGTAAAAGATTCCCTGAAAACTGGAATTACTTTTGTGAAATCCCCTTCTACATTCCTTAGTGCTTTTTTAAATACAGATTGGACAGGCTCTCTTGATGATAGAAGGTCCACAGGGGGTTTTGCCATATTTGTTGGACCGAATTTGGTCTCCTGGAGTGCCAGAAAACAAGCTACAGTTTCTAGATCAAGTACTGAAGCTGAATATAAAGCTTTAGCAAATGCTACAGCAGAATTGATATGGGTTGAAGCTCTTCTTGGTGAACTTGGAGTTAAATTTGAAGGAGAAACCGTGTCTTTGGTGTGACAATTTAGGTGCTACTTATTTGTCAGCCAATCCAGTGTTTCATGCCCGTACTAAACATATTGAGATTGATTTTTACTTTGTTAGAGAAAGAGTTGTAGCAAACTTGCTGAACATCAAGTTTGTGTCAAGTAAAGATCAAGTTGCATATGGATTCATAAAGGCACTTCCAGTCAAGAAGCTAGATGAATTCAAGCGTCGCGTTCAGATTAAGGGGGAGTGTTAGATATTGTAATAGGCCTTTTTCTTATACTTGTGTACACATACCTGTACGGATACGACTCTTACCTCTTGTACAAGTTATGCCCACTTTAGGCCTATATTAACACGTAACCATACCGAGGCCAAGATATGTTCCACGCCAGATATTTGACAGTGGCATGGTATGTGAGAAGCCGGCTACATTATTGTGCTTCCTCTAAATAGTGTGGCACAAATCTCAAATCAACGCTGCTAGTCCTTTATTAGTATGCCACAAATTTCAGGAATCTTTGGGATCAAGCTCATCAGACGAGTTGCAAGATAACAAGGTCGTCGGTGTTAAATTATAGATATAGATACCCTAAAAATATAAAGTATAGATAGATAGACCCAAGTTTGAGCATCTTGGAGATGTAGCCAAAGAAAGTCAACTATCTCTCCGCTAACAAAAAGTCAATGGTCACAACCATAAGGATGTGCACCTGGTTTGTCTAATTTTGCTACGACTAGCTAGATCGAAAAAGACGTTTGGTTGCATTGTTATCCCGATTGTTGTGTAGCAGCCTAGCGTCAGCCGATTGTGTCTGCCGTAGCTCTTACCGGCACGTAAAGTCATGGTTTGTGATGACTCACGTAAATATTGTTGCCTTCAGTCTGACGGCAGTTAGATCTAGCTGACACCCTCTTAAAACAACTATAGTACTATAAAAAATAAGTCGATGTTTTAGTAAGTTCCAGATGTGTATATCACGGGCTGCTAAGAACGCATGTTTTTTTTTTTAAATGGGGATGAGACCCGGCCTCCGCATCAACTGATGCACATAACCAATGCAGAATTTCGATCTTCAGTTATCACAGTTGAAGAATCGCTCAAGGTCGATACAAAATCAACCAATGAAACAAAAGAAGCATAAGCATGCATCTACATATGTTGTAATCTACTACCGAGCAGTCAACCAGCCGAGGAATATATATCATGTGCAATCATCAGTAGCAGCCGGTTGCATTCGGTAACCATAAGCTCATGTTGGTCCTCGGGCGGCAAGAAAGCCCATAGCTGGATCCAATGGGACGCCATGATAACCTGTAAAAAAAATTAAACCTCTAGTCTTGTTAAAAAATGATGCCATTTCTATATTTTTTTATGAAAAAAATCATTCCTATATTTTCATATCGACCAACATAAAGCTGACACACCGGTTCGTATTCTTGCTTTAGTTTTCTTATGAATCACATTAAGCCCAAAAATATTTGTGATATTGGTTGGTTGTGTTATATTGTAGGTAAAAAAGACAATTCATCAAACAATTTTAGCAAAATGACATGAGAGGAACAAATGCTCTATGTTCTCCTCGAATACACAAAAGCAACATCTTTTTGCAACCATTTCGCTTCCTTTTTGCCAAATTATGTTTAGTAAGTAAAACCTTACTATTCAGGGACCACATGCATATTTTAATCTTTAGCATGAGTTTTAATTTTCGCAAGTATCTCCTAGAAAATCTAGGATGTCCATTATTCACTACGTCTTCATGCATAGACTTCACAAAGAAAACATCTAAAATATACAGTAAGCTTCCAAACAAAAGAATCAGTGCCTTCTGGTTAAGAACGCTTGAGATTGTTTGTCGCGCATTTACTCAATATTCAATCTATATGACAGCCATGAAATAGACCTCTTTGATAAAAGATTCCCAACCCGTCTATATCATGACCTCGCACTGTCGCTGAAATATGAGGTTTGCAAAGATCCTTTCTACTGTTCAAAAAAAAAAGATCCTTTCTACAACTGTGCATCACAGCATATACCTGCCTTCCACCCAACGGCCATATATGCCAGTCATGCCCACTCTTTTTGTGCATGTATTGCCGCTGTCAACACTTAGCAGACACTACTTTTGCTGTTCTAAACAGCACAAATTAGCAATTTAGTGAAATTGTTAACTATAGCTTGTACTAAAATGATAGCGACATATGGCTGTTGTCATGCTTGAGTGGCCTTTATTCTATCCGTGATGTGCCAGCATGTACCTCTCCACTAGTACCATCGCGTGGACCATTGTGGCTTATGCACGTACAGGCTGATGGAGTTAGATAGCTAGGCACTTCAATATGTCTTCTAGAATCTGGTGGGGTTGGCGTGTCATGGTGTTGCAACACTTGCATCTGTTAAGATCGGCCTTAGGATCATCTAGGGTAGATCGATTCGGTACTATACTGTCTATGCCTTTAATTCGTGTTGGTACTGACTATTGATTGAGAGACAGAGAGGGATCCGAGAGATGGAGCATACCTTCTCCTTGGCTAGAGGAGGGTCGATGTGGCCATGGTGTTCGACGGCGACGGCTAGCTGGGGCTAGGCTAGGCGGCGGCGGTGGGGTGCTTCCCGTGGCTAAGTGCAAAACCCTAGATCGGAAGGGGTTGTGGTGGGGAGAGCGGCGGCGCGACGAACCTCATAGTCAGTGCACCGGTCCCCACCTCTCTTTATATTGCGCTGCCACAGGGGCCCACCAACCTTGACTTGGTTGGGCGCCCCCCATCAGGGCGCGAATCGAGGGTCCGTCGAACCGTTGGGTTCATACGTGGAGAGGTCAACCTAACATTCTCCCCCTTGATCTCGACTTTACTTTTCACTTTATACTTTACTTATTTCATCACAGATCGATACATAGAGCATGTTTCATCGTCTCAGCTCAATTGCCGATAGAATCAGACAGCCACTATATACCTTTCTATTTTGAAACAAATCCTATTACTTTAGGGCCTCATTAGTCCAGGAATCATAGGCTTTCCATTAAACCCATGCCGGCTATGTGTTCCTTAAACACATTGGGTGGTAAGCCTTTCGTTAGCGGATCCGCAAGCATATCCTTTGTCCTTATATGCTCGAGTCTTATAGTTTGATCCTGGACTTTGTCCTTCACAACATAGTACTTTATATCTATAGACTTTGTAGCATTACTCGACTTGTTGTTGTGAGCATAGAATACTGCGGGTTCGTTGTCACAGTACATCTTTAGTGGCTTGTTGATGCAGTCAACCACTTTCAAGTCGGGTAAAAATTTCTTTAACCATAACGCCTGTCCCATGGCCTCATAACATGCTATAAATTCTGCATACATCGTAGATGATGCAACTATCGACTGTTTGGCGCTTCTCCACGAAATAGCACCTCCTGCGAGAGTAAAGACATACCCTGTCGTGGACTTTCGGTCGTCTTTATCTCCCGCAAAATCTGCATCTGAATACCCTTTTATCTCTAGGGAATCAGATCTTATGTATGTTAGCATGAGGCCTTTTGTGCCTTGCACATAGCGCAAAGCCTTCTTTACCATCTTCCAGTGCTCTATGCCTGGATTCTCTTGATATCTATCGAGTACCCCGGTGATAAATGCTAAGTCAGGGCGAGTGCACACTTGTGCATACTGTAAGCTTCCAACAGCCGAAGCATATGGTACTGACTTCATTTGATCGATCTCATATTGATTCTTTGGACATTGGGATTTCCCAAAACTGTCGCCCTTGACTATGGGAGCAGGTGTTGAATTACTCGCATGCATATTGTATTTCTTTAAAAACTTTTCACAATACGCTTTCTGCGACAGTCCTAACACTCCATTCTTTCTGTCTCGATGAATTTCTATGCCCAAAACATAAGATGCTTCACCAAGGTCTTTCATGTCAAAGTTTGATGACAAGAACTTCTTTGTTTCTAGTAGTAGACTAACATCACTGCTAGCAAGCAGAATGTCATCCACATATAGAATTAGGAAAATATATTTCCCACTTTTGAACTTTGCATAAATGCAGTTGTCCTCAACATTTTCTTTGAATCCAAATCTTTTAATGGTATCATTAAACTTTAAATACCACTGCCTAGAGGCTTGCTTTAACCCATAAATGGATTTCTTTAGGCGGCATCCCATATGTTCCTTCCCCTCCATGAAAAAACCCTTGGGTTGTTTCATGTAAACATTTTCTTCTAAATCTCCATTTAGAAATACCGTCTTGACATCCATTTGATGTAACTCTAAATCAAAATGAGCAGCTAATGCCATGATGATTCTGAAGGAGTCCTTACATGAGACCGGAGAAAAAGTCTCATTGTAATCTACGCCTTCTCTTTGCGTAAAGCCTTTTGCCACGAGTCTAGCTTTGTACTTTTCTACATTCCCATTGGAGTCATACTTTGTTTTGTAGACCCACTTGCATCCTACTGTTTTGGCTCCTTTGGGAATTTCCTCTAAGTCCCAAACATTGTTGGAACTCATCGATTTCATTTCATCTTCCATTGCCTCCACCCACTTGGCTGAGTGAGGGCTACTCATGGCTTCTTCATATGAGGTAGTATCGCCCTCCATATGAACTACATTGTAAACTTTGTAGATGTCTTTGGAAATGGCTGGTCTTCGTTCTCTTGTAGACCGTCTGAGTTCATCAGACTCTTGCTCATTTCTTGCCTCGGGTTCAGGCACATTTATAGTAGGTGGCTGTTCTGGCTCCCTTTCGTGCTCAACAGTGGGTTCAGGTGGCTCCTGATGGACAGGTTCCGAACTTTCGCCCATTGTTGTCACGTGTGGAGTCACAATAGGTGTCGGCACCATAACCTCAGGGGTTGTAGATGGTGGCACAACAGGTAGCGAGAAAAATGGCTCCTGAGTCATCGGATTAGGTGCATGCACCCTCTTCTCCTCAAGATCAATTTTCCTAGCTACCGTGCTCCCCCTCATCAATTCGTCCTCTAAAAAGACTGCATGTCTCGTTTCTACAAACTTTGTGTATCTGTCAAGACAGTAGAAACGATAGCCTTTTGACTTGTCAGGATAGCCAATAAAGTGGCAAGATACTGTTTTGGGGTCTAACTTTGCAATGTTTGGATTGAAAACTTTTGCCTCAGCTAGGCTCCCCCAGACCCTCAAGTGGTGCAGAGAGGGGACTCTGCCTGTCCACAATTCATATGGTGTTTTGGGCACCGACTTACTTGGTACTCTGTTGAGAATGTGAATGGCGGTTTTAAGCGCCTCCATCCACAATCACAATGGGAGGGTGGAGTAGCTCATCATGTTGCGCACCATATCCATAAGGGTACGGTTGCGCCTTTCAGCTACTCCGTTTTGCTGAGGTTCGCCCGACATAGAATACTGGGCGACTATTCCATTTTCTTGCAGGAACCTTGCAAAGGGTCCTGGTACTTGACCATATGGAGTATGCCGACCGTAGTACTCCCCCCACGATCGGACCGGACTATCTTAATTCTTTTATCATGCTGATTTTCTACTTCAGCTTTGAAAATTTTAAATTTATCCAATGCTTCAGATCTTTCTTTAATTGGATAAATATTACCATACCGGGAGTGATCATCCGTGAATGTTATGAATGAATCATAGCCATCCACACTTTTCACCGGAAACGGTCCACAAATATCCGTGTGGATTATTTCTAGTGTAGCTATGCTTCGGTTTGCACCCTTTTTAATTTGTTTGACATACTTTCCTTTAATGCAATATATGCATTATTCTATGTCAGAGAACTCTAACGGAGGAAGAATGTCATTTTTAACGAGGCTTTCTATTCTTCCCCTCGAAATATGGCCTAGTCTGCAGTGCCATAACTTCGATGAGTCAAGAGTTCGCTTTCTTTTCTTTTGTTCTTTGTTCGACAAGGGAACTTTTTCATTCACATCACACACAGAAAATACTTTCTCATGCAAAGATAATAAATATAGCTTGTCATGTAGGGTAGCAACACCCACATAAATATATTTAAACCATATGGCATACTTGCCACATCACACTCATAGTTATCTTTGTCCACATAGGATACACATATCAAATTTCCGTGTAATGAAGGCTTTTAGTCTTTTCTATGTCCCATTTTTCTAGGAACATGCTATAATTGACAACAGAGGTGTCAAACTATTGAGGCAGTGAAGCCATCACCAAGTGAACAAGGAGTGCAGCCTTTAGCTCCAAATCAGCATCCATGGGTTTAAGCTTAGCTGCCATGTTGCTCATCCGGAGTCTCTTATGCCATGTGCACCTCCATTGTACCTTTCTGTCACCGGCTCTTTCAGCAGGTGGGGCATATGCCTTTTGAGAACCAATGAACTAGCTCTTTATCTTTTCTATAAACTCCCATGCGGAAGCACACTTTGCAATTGAGCCCGCATTAGCGTTCTCAATTGTGTTCTTAAAAAATAATGCAACTTTTGTTGGTATTAAACATCTTTTGGTTCTCTAAGGTATATGCCATATCCAATAGAGCATGGTCCTTTTCTTTTCATGCCATGCAACATCATCATCTTTTCTTCCTTTACACCACAATGATGTGTAATCGTAACAACAATTGCATGCATTAATCCAACGTTGGTATAAATTAAAACATACAACTGTTTATGCAATTAAATCTATATCACCGTTGGGAAGATAATAGAGATAAATACATATATTATTGCAATGAAACATGATCATGTTATTAATAACGTTGGTCATAAAATAACAGAACCATAATTGTTTCAATAATCACTTTAACACATCTTTTTTAATAAAATTGATTATCACTTTATTGCATTTAAGCAATAACTTTAACTATTTGCAGCGGAATATGAATATAAAATCCATGAACTTTTATACTTTATAGAAATATTTCTGTTACTTTTGAATTCTCTAAACAAATTTTCGTTGGAATAATTTGAGTAGAAAAAACTGTGTGAAATTTGCTCAAAAAAAACTGAACAAAAAATATTAAAACTTTGCTCAGGAAAAAATAACAGACTGAAAAAATCTGAGCGGCCCGTTACGCCGGCAGCCCACAACCCGCCAACGTGCTTCTCCTTGCGCGCAGCACTAGGCGGCAGATAGCGGCCTGCTACCTTTGAGCCATTGGCCCAAAGCCCGCCTGGGCTCGCCGCCGTCCGACCCTGGCCGTCGGATTAGATCCGACGGTCTCCCGTGCGTTTCACCAGGTCAAAACGACCCCCTGACCTGGCCCCGTCGGAAACCCTAGTCCCACTCGATCCCCACTCGTTCACCTCTCTCTGTCCCGCGACGGCGGCGGCCACGGGAAGAGAAAACGTGCCAGCGCCGGCGGCCTGCCGTGGACGGCGCGACCCCGCTGCGGCGAGTCTCCCTCCCCCCTTTCCTTTCCTCTCCTTGAAGCAGCCCGCAGGCGAGAGAGAGAGAGCACGGCGGCGCCCCCACTGCCCCCACTTCGAAAAAATGGTGCAGAGAGGAGCTGCAAGCAACGGGCCCCCCTTGGCCCCTTGCCGATGCGCGCATCCACCATGGGTGGGTGCGCCGTGGTCAAGCGGCCCAGGCGGCGGTGCCCTTTTCCTGGCGGTGGCCAGCGAACCCCCGGCGTACGCTCAGTCTGGTTCACGGCGCTATGCGACGGAGCTTGGGTGGCTCGCCCTTTGCCCCCGAAGGGGATCTTTCCTTCGGCAGTGGCGGAGGCGCGCCCCCTCCTCTGCCCGTGCTCTTCGTCCAGTCCCTCTTGCCGATGCGGACTTGGATCGAGAGGAGCGGCGCGGCCAGAACGGCGGCGCAGCTTTGCCGGCGAGCCGGTGGGTGTCCTTTTCCCATTTCCCCCTTTTGATTTTAGGGTTAGGTTTTGATTTTGGAGTTTTTGTTTCTTTTTGGGATTTGATTTTGGGGATGAACTAGGGTTTCTTTTGATTCTTTTCTACCGAAAATGATCTAGAACTAGCTTGTCTCTGATACCAATGTTAAGATCGGCCTTAGGATCATCTAGGGTAGATCGATTCGGTACTATACTGTCTATGCCTTTAATTCGTGTTGGTATTGACTATTGATTGAGAGACAGAGAGGGATCCGAGAGATGGAGCATACCTTCTCCTTGGCTAGAGGAGGGTCAATGTGGCCATGGTGTTCGACGGCGACGGCTAGCTGGGGCTGGGCTAGGCGGCGGCGGTGGGGTGCTTCCCGTGGCTAAGTGCAAAACCCTAGATCGGAAGGGGTTGTGGTGGGGAGAGTGGCGGCGCGACGAACCTCATAGTCAGTGCCCTGGTCCCCACCTCTCTTTATATTGCGCTGCCATAGGGGCCCACCAACCTTGACTTGGTTGGGCGCCCCCGATCAGGGCGCGAATCGAGGGTCCGTCGAACCGTTGGGTTCATACGTGGAGAGGTCAACCTAACAGCATCAGCATATATCACGGGGCTCTTCACTTAAAAGTAATGATGACGGAGCCAGTCTTTTTTTGGCGGATAAAGACGGAGCCAGTTTGTTCCTGTCCATTCCTCCTCCTCCTTCTCGAAACAGGCATTACGTCCCGCTTTATAGATATACAAAGTACCGGCAAGTCACCGACGCCCAGCACATCACGCCCAAAGACAACCAAAAGGAGAAGAAAAAACAAGCTGGCTAGGAGCATACTCTAGGAAGCTGCAGGGTAGCAGGAGCCATGAAGCGCTATGCCGATGCCTTGAGAGTCTGCAAGATGCCATCCACGCTCTCTCGGTCCCTCTACCTAGACAGCGGGTACCACTGCTGAAGATAGGCAAGCAAAGAAAAAACAGAGTCAGAAGCACGGCGAGGAAAGATCCGCTCTATCACCATTTTATTAAAAACATTCCATAGGGTCCACGTCATGGCCGCAAACACCAACCATAAGAGGTGGCGCCTCCTCCCGATACGGTTTGCCTCGGTCTCTAGGAATTCGCCGAGGTCTTGGGCCTGCCAGGCAGGCCCCAATGCCTCACGGACAAAGTTTCACAGAAACTGAGCAGCAGGACATGTGAACATAATGTGGGTGCACGTTTCCAGCGTCCCACAAAGAGGACACAGACCATTGCCCGGGCCATTGCGTTTCGACACCTCTACCCCCGAAGGGAGACGATCCCTATGTAGTTGCCACAAGAAGATACGAAGGCTCAAGGGCTGGGGGACTTCCAAAGGTGGGTCGTCCAAGGTAGCTTGGATCCCTGGAAGAGGGTTCTATATGCCGAGCTAACAGAAAAGGCTCCCGAGGGAGACTAGCCCCAAGACACCTTATCACTCTCTGCTGAGAGGGACAAGGGCAGGGAACCACGCAGCCTTAGGAAATCAATGGCCTCAGCATCATTGAAGGTCCTCCGGAATGGGATGTTCCAGAGACCTCCTCGAGCGGCCACGGCCACTACATCATAGGGGTTGCGCAGATGGCGAATAGGGCAGGGAATTCCTGGCAAAGGGGTACCCTCTGTATCCAGGGGTCTTGCCAGAATAGGACTTCCCGGCCATTCCCTACCACGAAGAAGGAGCCCCGACGAATGCAGTGTTTAATGTATTGAATGGCCCACCAGAACTGGGACCCTTCCCGACATTCACACGCCATCAGCGGCGGCCTTTGAGGTACTTGGCCTTGATGAGTTGCAGCCAAAGGCCTCCATCATCTTGGAGGATCCACCAAACCCACTTTAGCATAAGGGCTACATTGAACCGACGTGAGTCGAGGACTCCTAGGCCCCCAAGGATTTTGGGGATACAAATATCCGTCCACTTCAGCATATGGTATTTCTGGTGCCCATCTCTAGCAACCCAAAAGAACCTAGACAACTCTTTAGCAAAGTCAGTGTGGGTTCCTTCGGGTAGCAGGTAAAGGCCATCTGATACATGATGAGGCTGGATAGGCAGGAGTTGATCAGTATGGTCTTGCTCTCCTTGGACGTGAGGCGCGCACGCCACGGTTTGGCCTTAGCCCAAACCTTCGCAACCATGGGGGCTAGATCTATGATCAACACTCACGAGTCTCTCATGGGCTAATCGAGTTCCTGTCCATTCGACTAATCGAGTTCTTTTGGAGCACATCTAAAACAAGAGCACAAATATAATGTGGTTTAAGTTTTTTCATCTCTCCGGACAAAGAGTAACAATTTAATTCATTTAATCTAGTGCACTCCACCACTAGGACTCCGTAGTAGCCGTGGTTCTATATGGTTTGTCTGGAACTCATTGAACGTCGGTAGCGCTAGACAGCAAGCGTGATGATTTTTAACATCATAAATCATGTTGCCACGGCATATACTCGTCCGTCGCGCTTGTTAGTCACTGTGAATAATCTATATACCAGGCAAAAAACTTTTGCAGGTAATTTGGGCTTGTGCCGTCCAAAACAAAGTGGTGCGTACGGAGGAGAATTTTTGTTGTGCCTCCTACTACCGGCGGAGGTTGGGCCAACCAGTTGGGGGAGCAAATGGGCCAAATAGACACTTTGGGCAACTATTGGGGGGCAAAAGGGCCAAATATAGACAATTTTTAGTCAAAAAATATCAAATATGAACATATATTAGCCCTTGAACTGTGCATAGCTCTGCCAAAGGTAAAAAGAACTATTTGTTGATCAATGCACAATGAGAGAAAGCAAAAGAAATATTTTATGAAGGAAATAGTGTTCATGTATGACAAAGCTTTTCACGATTTTACAATAACATGGTATTGTTATGGAAAATTTGCCAGAGGACATGCCAAAACACACCACTCGGTTATGTCTCTGTCAGGTACCATTATAATTTTATGGCACATTGCCAAACAAACCGCATAGCCAAAAAGGTAAGTTTAGCGGTTTTGCCTAGGATGACCATGCTATGGCCAGTTTTGAAAAATATTGTGTCAAAGTTTCCATTTATAGCCAAGTGGTGTGTTCTAGAAAATGTGTCATAACAAAGACAAAAAGCCTCTATGGTCCTCCAAATGAAAAATATTCAAATTTAAATTTTGTTCGGATTTGAAAAATATTCAAATTAAGAAATATTCGGATTTGAAATAAACAGTCAAAAAATCAAAAGAAATAGGGAAAACAAAAAACAGAAAACAGGAAAAAACAGTCAAAAAATCAAAAGAGAAAAACAGTCAAAAAACAAAACAAAGAAAACCTGAGAACCCGCTCCAGAATATAGGAAACCGAAGAAAACCGACACGTAACGGGCCATGGCCCAATTCCTTCGCTTGGGAGCGAGAGCGACCCTCCCACTATGAGCGAAGAATTGGGCTTGTCCCAGACAGCCAATCAACATGGGCCAGCTTGACCAGCCCTGTCTGGACCGGTCCTTCGGCCGCATGCTCCACCTAGGCCTATGGTCAGGAGCTTCTATTTAGCGCTTGACGCGCGCAAGAATACGCTCCGCCCGTGTCCTCTTGTACGTGGTCCAGGCCCAAATCACTTTCTTTGTTCACTCCGTAGTTCTGGATGTCACCAGTTCCGTTTTCTTTTCTCTACTCAATTATAAACGTGTTAGCTAGTTAGGTACTTAGGTCTGTCCACATGTCCAGTTCTGTCAAAAATGTGAAACTTGTTCAAAATCGAAATTCAAATTTTAAAATGTTCAAATTCGAAACATGTTCAAAATTCAAAAAAAGTTCATATATAAAACTGTTCATATTCAAAAAAAAAATCATATATAAGAACTGTTCATATTCGAAAATTGTTCATATAAAAAATGTTCAAATTCAAAAAATGTTCACATGCGAAAAGTGTTCAAATTTGAAAACTGTTCAGAAAACAGAAAATAAATGAGAAAAGGAAAAAACAGAAAATAAAAAAGAGAAAAGAGACATAGAAAAAAGAGAGAGAAAACGCTATACGGGCCGGCCTAACGTGCGCGGCCGCGTGAGCGGAGCCTATTAACGCACGCGTTGGCGGGAAATAGCATTTGCCTCTATGGCCAGTCTCCGCCCAAGATCTGCTACACATGCTGCTGCCGCCGCGCAGACCGGATCCATCTACCGCACGCACAGGTAACCCAGTTACGCCCGGCCGCGATCAATCGATCCAGTCAGTTGTGCTCTTCTGATTGCTTACATCTACCGATCGCTTTCGATAGGTATCAGTCGTCGCAGATTTAGTACGTATATGAGGCATGTTTTACACGCTACTGACAAGGTACTCGTCATAGTACCGTCGACAATATGCCCGCAACAGTGTACAGATATATGGGATTTACAACGCCACACTGGTACAATGCCCCTGCTACGGATGCCGGACCATCCTATAAAACTCCACATTTTTGCTAACCTTTCGTCTAGTCTATTTTAGATGTAGCACAACTCATAATATATCCGACATATATTTAACACATATTGGCTTCGAATCAACTTACGCCCCCCTGAATCTAGATGAGTTTTACACCATGGAGTTCAAGAATACTCCACAAGTCCACGTGCCCACCACATGTTATAGTAATGAGGTGTACTTAGAATGGTCACGACTTCTGATGCTGATCGACGGTGGAGAATAAAATGTACCCCTTCACTTTATTATGGAAAAGAGGGAAGGCGGCAAGGTCAAATCAGATTAATCTGCTCCATGGAATAATCTCTCGTCTCGCGGCCGCAGTTTACCGAGGAGATGGGATTTGACTACTGATGGATGCCATCCTAGTCCGGCTATCATGGATCGGTGTGGCTGAACCAGCTGATGTATGCCGCTCACGATCTGGGAAGAACATAGTTGGCTGTCCCTCCGTGATCTGCTATGTGTTTCGTTTTGCAGAGCTTTGGCTCTGGAAAATGCTACGACATCGTGGGGGTATGGCAGAGTTGTTAGCATAAAACCACCACTTTAACGCTAAAATTTTGAAAAACCATCACTTTGATGTCTCGCGACAAAATGTGACCACTTTTCTGCAAGTTTTTTGCAATGTGTCCTAAAACGAAATTGACAAAGAATTGATAGCGATTCTGACTAAGAAGACCCACCTGTCAGGACCAAATTGATGACGTGGATTGGACCCAACTTGTCAACAATATTAAAATACTTAACATTTTCAAAAAAGAAAGCTTAAAATTTCCAAAAAAGAAATAAATAAAAATGTGGATCGTCTCCTCCCCTTCTGGGTCCCTGCACCTCCGGCCATCCTCCCTGCTCGTGCCACCGCCCCTGCCATGCGCCCCCTGCTCGCGCCGCCGCCCCTTCCCTGCACCCTACTCGTGTCGCCCCTACCCTCTGCCCCCTGCTCGCGCCGTAGCCCCTTCCCTACGCCATCGCAACCCGGCTCGCACCTCCGCCCCTGCTCTGCACCGCCCCGCCCATGCTCTGCCTCGCCCTATTCTACACCGCCTCACGTGCTCGCGGTCGAGCTCGCGGCCGAGCGCCATGACCCCTCCTGCTCGTGGGTCAAGCTCGTGGACGAGCGCTGCCGCCCCTCCTTCTCGGGGTCGAGCTTGCAGACGAGCGCCGTTGCCCCGCCCATGCTCTGTGCTGCCTCGCGTGCTCGCGGCCAAGCGCCACCGCCCCTCCTGCTCGTGGGTCGAGCTCGCGGACGAGCGCCGCCGCCCCTCCTGCTTGGGGCCGAGCTTGTGGACGAGCTCCGCCGTGCCCTGCTCACTGTGGAGGGGTCAACAATGCCGCGCACGAGGGAGACGACCTCCCCTTTTGTTTTCTTTTTTGATTTTGTATATTCTTTTAGAATATCTAGGATATTTTAATTGGACTGACAAGTCGGGCTCCATCCACGTCATCAAATTGGCTCTCATAAATAGGTCCCACATGTCAGAAACAATGTCAATTCGTTTTTAGATCAGTTTTAGTGCACATTGCAAAAAAACTTGCTGAAAAGTTGTCACATTTTGTAATGAAGTGTCAAAGTGGTGGCAAATCGAATATTCGGCAAGAAAGTGGTGGTTTTATGCTAACAAGTCGGGATGGCATGATCGCTTCCTCCGCTTTCTCGTCACGCCATGCGTTCTTGGCGAGGCGACAAATTCTGCGGGTCCCACCATCTCCTTCTTATCTCCTGCTTCAGTCATTGGATATATTTGTATTTGTTAGTCGTAATTTGCTTTGTGTGTGATTTTTATTCCCATTTGTACGAATTAGGTCAACCCATTGCATCTAAATACCGATTTTGCATATACCATCTTACCTTAATTTTCTATCAAAATGTTTATTCGTAACACGTAGCCCGCTATTTTTTTGCAAAAAGTCATCTGATCTATTTATAATCATCAACAATAGTACAAAAAATCCCAAAGTAGTAAGAATTACAAACATGTCCTTGGACCACCTAGCAACGACTACAAGCACTCGAGCGAGCTTGTTGTAGTAGAAAGACTGGAAGTCGCCATGCTAAGACCCCAAAGGACCATCGCATGAGAGAAGCAATTTCGGCGATGAAGAGAAGCGTAGATCATAAGGAACACCTACCAAATCTAGTGAGATACGACAAAGACATACCTCCACACGCCTTCTAACGACACTATACACATCGTCGGGACGAGGGCTAGACGGGGAGGACTTTATTCCGTCTTCAGGGAGCCACCACCGCCATGTCTTTGTGAGTAGGACACAAACCCTAAACAAAACAAAGAAAACATGAGAAAATGAAGCCCTCCTACCGACAAGGACCGAGACCCACCATGCCACCATGGCCCTAAGGCCATAGGTTGCCCGTTATTTGGCAATACATAATGCTTATGATCTGTGTAATTGATGTTTTTATTGTATTTACTTTTTATATAATGTTTGTTTATATCTGTTTGCATATTGGCAAGCCGCGCTTTCCTACCCAGTATACTAAGTTGTGGAACTTTCTCGTGTAAACCTAGCCTGGCGATGACCGAGCACAGATAGATCAGATTGCTCCAGCATAGCTTGCCCTGCCCTAGTCAATGCCTTCGTCTATGGGTGTAAATGAAAATAAGATAGATTTGGACAGCCCAAATACCAACATTCAGAATTGTATTTTTTTTAGCTAGAGGTTGTATTTTACAGTGTTTTCTACCCCAACATTGGGCTTCTTCTCCTAGCCTTGAACAGATCTCTTGCATCTGTTGGACTTTTATTAGAGCAATGGCCAGCATACTCGTCCTGTCCACACAAAAGCAGAAAGAGTTGGACTGTTGGAGGTAGCGAGACCGATCTGTGTTTAAGCCACCGGGAGGTAAGCAGTTGTGAATGAAGTAGGAAACACTCCGCTGCAGTACCCCAAGACAGTGTAGAAGGTTCGTTGTGCTTCTGAATGCCTCACGTTCCTAACGTTCTGCAGGCGCACTGCTAGTTGTCATGTCATTGACATTTTTCTCTACTCCTCCCACATCTCTCGGAACTTTCATGCATCTTGGTGTGGGGCTTCTAGGTTGACAAGGAGAGCTTGCTAAAATATGTGTGAAGAAGCTAGATGTAGGAAGCACCGATGCATTGCATCCTTTTATAAATAGTGGCAATATGCTTAGAGATGTTGGTAGATACGTGCATTAATTATCCTTTCAAATCTGAGTTAATCGCTTCTGGTAGTACAAAATAATCTCATACGCATGTGACACCTCAACAATGGTCACCGCCTCTAACAAAATTAATAGTATCTCTGAATGAGATGGGCAAGACCAAGAGAAACAAGGTTGAGTTTAATTGGAATGGTATTTCACTTACAACATGTGGCAGCACCCGGGGATAATAGAAGTAGCTATAATTAGACGTGAATTGTATAAGTGTAATAAACCTTTTTATCGACTTCGAATCAGATTACACCCTTTGACTTATAAACATTGGTTGACATGGAAATTTCAGATTTCTACTCATATACTTGTTGTTGAAGACATTGTCTGGAGATTGAATGGACTTCCTTCGAGGTGAAAATCTATGATTTGATTTTCATGTTCAGATCGGAATGATGGCGACTGAGCATTGTTCCCCTAATGCATGCTATTGGAGGGCCTTTTTCAAAGTATGGGTGTTGTCTTCATGGTGGTTGTTTCCTGCTCTTGTGAGTCCCTGTTGGTTTTGGCGGGGCATGTTTCTTTTTTTATTATTTATTTATCAGTTGTGTGTATCTTAAATGTTTTGACTGCCCCTTATTATTCCACTAGATGGTACCCTGCACGTTGTTGTAGGAACACATGCTAAAATAGTAAAATTTATTAAACACTATATAAACAATGTGAGGTCGACAAAAATATTATCAATGTGTAAAAACATAAACCAAGTGTTCTAAAAGAAGTGCTTTACTTTTACGATATGGTATTTTTGACATAAGTATGAAGGGCCAATGAAGGCATGGAAAAATACTGTGTTTAACATGAACACACGAATATCCCGTGATGACACAATTGGAAGGTCATATAAATTACATAACTTGTAGTTGTAAGACTTATCTTAAATAAATGAAGGCATTATCTCGCAAAGAAAAGCATAGTCAGCACTGACATTGTAGATACCAAAAATATTTATTAAGGATAAGCCGACACATGCATTCATAAAGTAGTTGAAGATATAACCTTCAGATCACGAGTTGTGCGGAGCTGGTCTATTCTTGACTAACCCATGCATTCTTTGATATCTCCATTATTATCATCAATACTCTTTAGCTGAAAATTATGTTTCGTCTGACCAACTATAGAAGAGGCTAAATCAAAAGAAGCCATTGGTAATCTTGGTAGGGGCACATCCTTGATCTGTCCATCAATATCCATACCAAAAATAAATCTTGCAAAGACCAATTGGATCTTCATAAAGGAAAATCATGCCTCGGTCAATTTTTAGAAGAGGTTGATTCAAGAGCAGACCAGCAAGAATGTGTGTTAGCAATCAACCACACACAAAAAATGATGGAATCATGCTAAGAATAATCAAAATAAATAATTGGTTAAGAGAGATATGGGTGAGGCTGATGCAATAATCACATGGAGAAGGCGGCCGGCGTTGCAGCAAAGTTCTATTAAACTTTCTCAAATGTGTAACTGGTGATATGTAAAACTGCAGTAGTACATGACTCTGAATTGAGAGAATCTGTTGCAAACCAATAGTGGACATACCTTGGCAAGACTTGGGAAAATCTCTGAAGGAAACAATAAACAAAGATACCACATGGAAAAGCAGAGTAGAAATATGAGAAGTTTCCTTGAACAACTGTTGTTGTATGTAGGACAGCCGTCTGAGTGCTGAATGCCTACACCTTGCGCTGCATGTCTAAATCTGACAAATAATCAGTTGGTAGTATTAAGACAAAGACAAATACCATGCTATGGCGTGGTTTTGAAATATGAGAAATAACTAAAAATACAAAAAAATCAATCATTAGCCTTCTAAGTCTTCCTAGTTTTATCCTTGAACAACTGCTGTCAGAATGCGTACACCTCGTTCCTGCATGTCTGTATCAAACAAATAATCATTTGGTTGTATTAAGAGAGAAATACTTAGACAAATATCCAATCTAAATCGCTCAGAACGCAAGAAAGGGCCATGCTATTGTGTGGCTTTCTGGGACGATGTATATGTAACCCGTGGCCGGGTCAGATGTGTGTGTCTGGAAGATGGCTACTGGAAAATTAGCCGCAGGCTTGCACTCCTCCAGTTGATGATGTTATTGGACATCTAAGAATACATAGAGAGATGAAGGGATGGGTTGGATATTATTGGAGAAGGCAAGAAGATGAAAAGTCCACTATTTCTGGAACCGTGGGAAGGAGCTGAACATGCCAAATAATTAGTCGAGGAAGAAGAGACGACTCGTCTAATTTTGTTCCTGGTTTTTTGTGCTTGTGAAAAAAAATTAGCTGGTCATTAGTTGAGCATGAAAGACGATGGAGTAAGGCCATCTCCAACATCCCCCACAAAACGGACAGGCCTTTTGACCGTTTCGGTCCGTTTGCGGGGCGGGGTGGACAGGCCCCGAGACGATGTCCGGCCTGCCATGGCCGATGCACCCAACGGTGTCCCATCTGTCCGACATTTCCTCACAAGTGTTTTTTTGTTAAGAGATACACAAATTTATATAAATCAAAATAGTTTTGCAATTCTAATTAAAATAGATAGTTTACAACAAATAGAGAACATGGCCCAAATCAAGTTTATAGTATCAATTTAAATAAAATTAAAATTCAAGCAGAGGCACAACGGGCTGCTCTTTCGGTTGGTTTCCAGCAAATTCCTATATATGGTCAATCAAATCATTCTGGAGTTGGTTGTGAGTAGCCCTCGAATTTCATGATGTACCTGCAAGAAATCCACAAAACTAGGTGGCAGACCTGGTGCAGGTTCAACCAATTTTCTCTGAAATTCCCAGCCTTGGTCATAGATGCGGTCATCACGCTCATCTTCGACGATCGTATTGTGCATGATCACACAAGTTGTCATCACTTTCCACATGTGTCTTTGCTCCAAGTTTTAGCAGGGTGCCGCACTATAGCCCACCTGGATTGCAGCACACCAAGGGCTCTCTCCACATCCTTTCTTGAGCCTTCCTGCTCCTTGGCAAACCTTTTATGCTTCTCTTCGGTGGTGTTGCGTATGGTCTTCACCAAGGTAGACCAAGTAGGATAGATACCATCTTCCAGGTAATATTCCTTGTTGTAGGTGTGGCCTTGCATTTGATAGTTTACACGGGGAGCGGTGCCTTCTGCAAGCCTAGAAAACACACTAGACCTCTGAACAACACAGATGTCATTGTGGGAACCAGCCATGCCAAATAAAGAGTGTCAAATCCAAAGATTATGGGATGCAACGGCCTCAAGTATGATTGTGCACCCCTTTGCATGTCCTTTATATTGCCCCTGCCAGGCAAACGAACAGTTCTTCCACTCCCAGTGCATACAATCTATGCTTCCAATCATTCCTGGAAACCCTTTGATACCTTCGATCCGGATTACGGATATAGTATAGCTCTTTTTCCCTAGTAGACCTAGGTTATCGAATCCTCGGGAAGCGAATGTATAGTGAAGTTACTTTAATGATCCTTCGAGAGTTTTAGAATTCCTTTTGTGTTTTTACCGGACCAATAGCTTGCGTCTTTTTTGTTGTTATCGATGATGGAGAGAGAGAGTCTAGGGCGTTTGGTTTCACCTGTAACTGTGCAAAACATCTTATGGGAATAAAAGATAGAAATAAAGTATGCATGTAATTATTAGAGCAAGATAAATTATATGTGAACAGTGCATCCATAATTGCTATTGCCTCCGCAACCACTTATAGCAATAACCTACTAGTCTCATCCATAGAAGAAAGAGAGATAATGATATGCATAGTGATATCACCGTTAATCCCAAGTAAATCCCTCACATACAGTCGTACTACCCCTTCTGTCACTGGGGTTTCCAACCTGCAGATCAGTCATTACTCATACTCCCTATACCTGGCTCAACCCTCGGGGTCTTGGGTACCTGACAAGTCCTTAGATTGAGGCAAGCGAAGATACAATAATCATCTTGTCATACAAACTAATACATGATCCCATCTATGATAAATAACATGTACAAACGCTACATGGCTAGGCCGAAGCCCTTAGTCCAAGGAGAATTACTCACACATAGAGATAAGATCAACAATCATAAACATTGTATTGAAAATTATAAGATTGATAGCAATAGTCTTACAATGTCGTTAATCGAAGAAGAGATCTACTATTACATGTGGTGGAATATGGCTATGGAGATGGAGAAGGGTTTTGAGATCTGGAGGCGGCTGAAGATCTGTAGCAGAGACTTTTGGCGAGGGTCTGGCTTGTTTTCTCGTCGCCTGAGGCTTCTTTATATAGGGGCCTCTTCACGAAAGTTATTCGGTTTGACCTAACGGTGGCGGTGCCAACTATACGACCAGAGCTATACGGCCAGAATTTTGTTCCGGTCGTATAGTTGGTCGTTAAAGCGTCTGCCTCCGCTTTACGGCTCCTGATTTCTTCTGGTTGTTGGAAATCTTGTATCTTTGATTTTAATGTAGTAATTTCCATCTTCAAACGACATTATTTGCGCAAGAAAAATATAAAAGAAAGGATTGCATACCCCTCTGAATATTAGGCATTAGTGGCAGGGTTTAGAGAGATATTTCATCAAAAATATGAATAATATCCAGTTTAAATGTGGACATAGATGGCTATATTTCAGAGCCATCAACCTCCCCAAGCTTAAACTTGGTCGTCCTCGAGCAAGAAAACCAAAATCAAAAAGGAACTCAGCATTTAACTTGAAATAACGAGATGGTGATCTTACTCATGATTGGTAGACTCATGTTTCCTCCACTTCATAAATTTGAAAAACTTCAGCATAGATAGAGTAATAGCAAGCATATCATATGGGTTTTATGCATCCTTCTAGTGCAGCAAAATTATTGTTAACATGGATGATTCAAATGAGTAAACTTTATTCCATGTCATGTAATCAACTCATAGGCTTGCCTTTGAACAATAAAGTATAATCATGAGAATTGAGAGTGTGAGAGTTGTCATGAAAAGCATATACACTAGAGTATCTCAATCTCCCACATCAATAAATCAAGACTTTTTAAGCACTACTTTTCTATTCATTGTCCTTCAAGATTTTTAGTTTTTAAGTAATTGAGAGCATGCCAAAGATTTTTATTAGTTTATCGGGTTGTGATGGAAACTCGTGGCATCACTAAAGTTTTTATTCCTTTTGCATAATGATTATTTATAACAGCCAGAGGAGTGATTCCATCATGATTACAGCTATCCGGGAGTGCCAACAATCTTACCACTATAGCATTGCTGCTACAAGTGTTTAATCAACTCATAGCCGAAATCTAGGAGTTTCCTCCATGAAGATCGTTCATAGGCCAGTGTAGTTGTTAGCATCCCATGAAGTTTGACACGTATAAAGCTATATCATTCTTTGAAGGGAATATGCCCGAGAGGCAATAATAAAGTGGTTATTATCTTATTCCATGTTTATGATAAATGTTTATTTTACATGCTAGAATTGTATTGATCGGAAACATCAATACATGTGTGTTTAATAAACAAAAAGGGTTCCTAGTTATGCCTCTCTTATAGACTAGCTTGTTGATTAACAAGATGATCAAGGTTTCCTGATCATGGACATTGGATGTTGTTAATAACAAGGTCACACCATTGGTGGAATGATGTGATGAACATTCATCCGAAGTATAGCATTACGATCAAAGTCATTATGTTTATATTGCTATAACATCATACGAAGTAATCTTTATCCTTAGACCATGAGATCATGTTAATTGCTAACACTGGAAGAGTATCTTGATAACATCAAACGTCACACCGTAACAGGGTGACTATAAAGATGGGTTCAGTGCTACGAAGGTGTTATGTTGAGGCTCATGGATCAAGAGTGGAATTTGTCAATCCCGATGATGGATAGATATACTCTGGGCCCTCTCGGTGATATCACATTGAAATAGCTTGCAAGCAAGTGATGTGATCACTAGAATGTTATATCACGGGAACGAGAAAAGAGTGCATGTCGGTAACGAGATCAAACTAGGTATGGAGATACCGATGATCGAATCTCGGACATGTAATATATCGCGGGACAAAGGGATTTAGTTACTAGCGTTAAAGGTTCTCACGATCACAGAAGTCATCGTTGAATGTGTAGGAGTCAGTATGGATATCCAGGTCCCGCTGCTGATTATTGACCGGAGAGGGGTCTCGATCATGTCTGCATTATTCGCGAACCGTAGGGTGACACACTTAAGGGATACCGACACCATTTGGAGCAAATATGTTTCAGATAAAGATTTAAGAAAGCGCTGGAATTATTTCAATAGACACCGAAACTGTTTCGGGTGAAATTGCTGAAATTGGTTCTGCATGTAATATTGAAATGTTGCAGGGGGTTTTATGTGAATGTTTGTTAATTAAAGTAATTAACAAAATTCTGAATAAAAATAATAAAAGAGTTTTATTAAATGAGAGAGCATTAAATTTGGAGAGATTTAATGCATTTAAAGTGGAGACTTTAAAAGAGAATGTGAAGGGGCAAATTTATGTGGAGGGAGTTACCACCACATGAATGGAGGAGGTGAAGAGTCACCTCCTCCATGCGCCAGCCATGAAGGAGGGGCACCCCCTCCTCCTATAAAAGGCTTGGTTAACTACAAGAGCTAGAACAAAGCGTACCCAATTAAATACCCATGCAAACAAAAATCTTACTATAATACAAAGACTCACTCCACCAATATAATATCTCAACATTTACTACTAAATAGCATGGATTTCTCAAACTTCAAAAGTGGGGAGTCATAAGGCATACCTCTCATGTTTGGTTGCACTTCTCTCTTCCTTTTTTATTTGCTTTTTGGAAACACGAAGTCGATCACTCTCCTACAAACATATGAAACCTCGAGGCAGAAAGAAAAGAAAGAGGGGAAATAAGGAAAATTGGAGAAATATTTTTGTGGTTTTTAAGAGAGGGAGTTTAAAGAATAGAAAATTGGTGGCAAAGCTCGGCTAGAAAATATCGAAAGCAAATAGAAAAAACTAAAAAATAAAGTGTTGGGGAAACCAACACGAGTGCTTATAAACTCAAATAAAAACACAACCTCGAAATAAATAAAAGAAAATGAATGCCAAATAAAGATACATGAGGAAACTTCCCCAAGCTTAGGATTTTGCAAACCCTTCAAATCATTGTGGTGGCAGGAAAAAGTCGTTATGAGTTGAGAGGTTAAAAGTTGATTCTCGGAGGTTCAAAGAGAGGTTATGCATCCTCTCCACAGTCCCTCCAAGTCCTTGGAAATTTTGGTATGTGGCGAACCGGGTTCGTGGCTGCTCCTCCTTGTAAGGAACGTCTTGCTCCTCCTCTTGTTCCTCATCCTCCTCCGGAATCTCCTCCTCGGGTTGGTGTTGCTCAACCTACAAGTCATATAGAAAACGTCCCTCCTCCTCGATAGAGAAAATACCATTAGGCATAAGAGCGGGGTAGAGACACCCAGCTCCAGCAATATGCAGGTAATAAACACCACCTCTCCTAGTAAGCATTCCACAAGCTTTCAAAGTGGAGAAACCAACACATCACTCACCTAGAGCGAGTTGCAACTCACCTAGGTCGATGCCTAGGGCAGTGGCAAGCACGGTGATGATGCCTCCACCTATGATTGGTCCTTGGCTTTGGGAGGCTAGGTGCTCCAAGTAGCGCACAAGGATGGCGCCCAGGTTGAGTGACAAACTGCAGTTGATGTAAGCAGCCTTTGTGAGGACTAGGATGTCCTCCTCGTTGAGTCTTGTGAACTCATTACGTGCCTACAAGGTGTTAGCAATAACATAGAACAAATAGTGAATTGCAGGATGTTGAATATTCTTCCCCTTGCTCACTCTAGTAGTGAAACTCATTCCATTATAGTATTGTTCAGGGGTAGGTTCTAAGCCAGTAAAGGATGAGCGTAGGGCATTAACATCAATGTTTGGAAAATTAAAACATGTGCACCATTCATCTAAAGTTAAAGTGTAGTTGTTGTTCATAAGTCAGAAAGAAATAGTGACCTCTCCTTGCCATTGTTTAACGGTGCTTCGCAACAAACTTAGAAATTCAATGGTTAAGCGGCGATAAGTAGGCACATCATTATACACAAAGTTTTGCAGGCCAGATCTATTGTAAAGTAAATTGAAGTTATCAGAAATACCGTGTTGGTTCAATATAATGGGGCAAGCCCACTTGGTGGCCTTCACTTCGCGGTTCTTGATCATGTCGAAGCGATCACGTTGGAGCTCGTTCCTGAACCGTATCCCAATGCGTTCTTGAGCGACGGCCCGAGAAGCACTAGTGGTGGCACGAGCACGAGTTTGGCTCCTTGTGTTCATCATCTAAAACATTTAAGAAAGACAAAAATAAAACTTTTTGATCCAACAACAGTAAGTACAACATATTCCTCATCAAAGCACACTAAAGAATCTCCTCAAAATAATAATCTAGGCAAGAGAATCATGGCAATAGGTTCATAGTAGGTCTCACCCTAGATTCATAATGACAATAGATCGAAGATGAAATTGCAAAAGGTAATTGGAGTGTTGGAGGAGAAACATACCGTAGATCACTTGTGTGCGAGGAAATCGAACGAAATTGAGTAGAGATGAAGATCTCTTGAGGTTTTGAGAGAGTTTGGTCGTAGAAGAGAGAAAAAGGATTGAAGTTTTGGAGTTGGAGGTACCTTCCCGTGCATTTTTGTGGTCGGGCGCAATTATATGGCCGGAACAATGCATTCCCGCCGTATAGTTGGCCTTCTATCAATTTTTTAGGGTTTTCTCCTGGCGGCGCAACTATATAGCCATAACAAAATGTTTCCGCCGTATAGTTAGTCGTGAAGCTGTCTGTCCCTAGGAAATAAAATATACAAAGGCATAGATATCTATACGACCGGAACTATACAGCCGGAATTTTTATTCCCGCCGTATAGTTGGTCGTTAAACTCTTAGTATATATTAAAGAAAAAAACGATGGCAAAGATATCTATACGACCAGAACTATACGGCCGAAATTTTTATTCCCGTCGTATAGTTGGTCGTTAAACTCTCTGTATATTAGAATAGAATTTGTACGGAGGCACCGATATCTATACGACCGGAGCTATACGGCCGGAATTTTCATTCCCGCTGTATAGTTGGTCGTTAAACTTTTAGTACATCTTAAAGGAAAAAATTCGATGGCAAAGATATCTATACGACCGGAACTATATGGCCGAAATTTTTATTCCCGCCGTATAGTTGGTCGTTAAACTCTCTGTGTGCATCAAAAAAATCTGTTTCTTCGAAAATTATTTCTTTTCCTGTAACTTAGTGATATACCTTGTTTATGATAGAAAATTGACAGAAAATATTACCGACCAACAACAACATGTATATAGCAGAATTTTAAGTACTATCGAACTTCTTCTCCTCGAATGGATTTTTCTAGCACTCTTTATTAAACTTAAACTTAAACTAAAAACTTTAAAACTTAACTCAAACCTTTTTTAACATGGGTTGCCTCCCATGGAGCGCTCTTTTATGGTCAATAGCTTGACCTTGACGATACTCACTTGGGCCAGATGAGCGGAACACTCACTCCAAATTAGTTGGCCTTCAAGGTGATGGTCTCCTTCTCGTCATGTTTGGCTTTCTTTTTCCTAGGGAAATGAATAACAAAAGGATCCCGTGAAGGCAATTGCAGCTTCACGTTCCCTTCATGGAGGTTAATTAAAGCCTTTATGGTTCTTAAGAAAGGATGGCCTAATATGATAGGAGCAATAGTATCTTCAAGCATGTCAACAATAACGAAGTCGATTAGAGCAGGTCAGCCTTTAATTTAAACTAAAGTGTTCTTCTTAATGCCTACAGCTTGTTTATAAGTGAAATCTGCAAGATGTAGTTTTAGTTCAGTGATTTCGAAAGAGCCAAGATTTAGCTTGTTAAAAAGACTCTTTGGGATTGTTGAGATGCTTGCACCTAGATCACAAAGTGCAGCTATCTCATTAGTCCCAATCTTAATTTTAATTGTGGGCTCAAATATATCATCTAGTTTAACAGGTAACTTTTTAGTGATTTTCTTGTATTCCTCTTCAAGCTCGCGTACCTTAATCTCTACTTGATCAACAAAGTGTTGATACATGGCTTCATCGTTACCTTCACTTATCGGAATTTTAACGTTGATCCTCTTTACGAGGTTTTCAATGGTGTAGCTTGGTGAAGGGGCATTGCTATAATCGAGCTCTTCAGGCTTCTCCCTTTGGATCCTCATCATTTTGAGTTCTTCAACAGGTTTGGGCTCAGCTTTACTTGTAAATTTAGCTAGAATGGGAGTTTGACTCTCGGTTATCTTACCTAGCTATGCCTCAACGATCCTTGTTCTTTCTTGGAGGACCTACAAATCATTTCTCAAACTAACAACTTGGTTAGATAATTTACCAAGCATAGCATCATGGTTCTTTGTTATTTTAACAAGAATACTGTTTTGTTCATTTTGTGAGTCTATAAAAGACTTAAGTGTTTCTTGGAGACTACTATTGCTAGTTCCCATATTATTATTAGGATTACCTGCAGGAATAGAATAGTGTTTCTGAAAATTAGGATTATAATTCTTCTTCCAAGCAGGGTTATAATCATTACGAGTTATGAAGTCTATTTCTTCAATATTTGTCTTAGGGATAGCTCTTAACTGGGTTTCCTTACCTTTCATGGCTAGTATGAGCTCATCAAACTTAGCATTGAGTTCTTCATTTTCTTGTGGTGAGATAGAGTTCACCTTCTTCGTGTTTGATCTATCCACATGCCATTGAGCATGGTTGTCTTGCATATTGTCTAGCAGCTTCTTTGCTTCGGTAATATGTTTATCCATAAACGTTCCTCCAGCTGTAGTATCAAGCATAGACTTAGACACAGGATTAAAAGCATTATAAAATAAATGGAGGATTAACCAATCTTCCATCCCATGACTAGGACAGTTTTTTAAGAATTTTTTCATCCTCTTCCATGCAAGCGCTAGTGGCTCACGCTCTTCCTGTCTAAAGCCAGTAATATCATATCTGAGTTGCACAGTCTTTGCATGTGGGAAAATTTTAGTCATAAATAAAGAAGTACATCTCACCCATGATGTAATAGTATTTCTAGGCAAAGATAGTAACCATTCTTTTGCTCTTCCTCTAAGAGAGAAAGAAAATAGACGTAGTTTGACCGCATCAGGGTCAACCTCTTTTATACGCATCATATCACATATTTCAGTGAAAGTATTCAAGTGCATACCTGCATCTTCAACAGCAGAGCCTCCAAATTGATTTTGTTGAACCAAGCTTAAACAATGGGGCTTAATTTCATAGTCATCGTCAGCAATTACTGGATGAGTAATAGGAGTACGCAAATAATCATTATTGGGAGTAGCAAACTATCCAAAATTCTTTTCAGCCATATTTCCTATGTTTTTGGGTTTTCTTAAACAAAGAATTATAATAGTAAAAGCAATAATTTAAAGGCTAACTAATTTTTTTGGTTTATCAAATAAAGACTGAAAGAAAACTAACAAAATTAAAAACAAGAATTAAAACTAGCAAGGTTCCTAATAACCTCACCAGGGTATCTATTGCTTCCCTGGCAAAGGCGTCAGAAAAAGGGTTGATACCTTTGATCCAGATTACGGATGTAGTATAGCTCTTTTTCCCTAGTAGACCTAGGTTATTGAATCCTCGGGAAGCGAATGGGCAGTGAAGTTACTTTAACGGACCTTCGGGAGTTTTAGAATTCCTTTTGTGTTTTTACCGGACCAATAGCTTGCATCTTTTTTGTTGTTGTCGATGATGGAGAGAGAGAGGGCCTAGGGCGTTCGGTTTCACCTGTAGCTGTGCAAAAAATCTGATGGGAATAAAAGATAGAAATAAAGTATGCATGTAATTGTTAGAGCAAGATAAATTATATGTGGGCAGTGCATCCATAATTGCTATTTCCTCCACAACCTCTTATAGAAATAACCTACTAGTCTCATCCATAGAAGAAAGAGAGCTAATGATATGCATAGTGATGTCCCCATTAATCCCAAGTAAAGCCCTCACATACAGTCGTAATACCCCTTCTGTCACTAGGGTTCCCAACCTGCAGATCAGTCATTACTCATACTCCCTATACCTGGCTCAACCCTCGGGGTCTTGGGTACCTGACAAGTCCTTAGATTGAGGAAAGAGAGGATACAATAATCATCATGTCATGCAAACTAATACATGATCCCATCTATGATAAATAACATGCATAAATGCTACATAGATTGAGGAAAGAGTGCATAAATGCTACATGCAAAAATATAAATCTCGTATATTTGACTTTAATGTAGCCTAAGCCATGCCTAATCATGGTGGAAACTTGCAGCATAACCATAATGAGCATTCTATGAAGCATCCTCAATAAAAATCTATGCACATAGTAAATAAAAAGATCGCTGAGATGCTCATTGTCTACTTGCCTTGTCATTTTGATTATGGGATAGCTCCTGTATCATGTGCAAGGGGTACCCCGTTGGTGGTTCTCTATGATACGTATATACTTACAATGACAAGAGCTTACTCGTGACTGAAGTTGAGTAGCATGAGTTCGGTCTTCGTAAGTAAGGGCCATGAGACTACGATTTATAACTTTTCAAGCATATCCTCTTAGTTGTGTCACTTTAACCTTAACCATTTAAAGATGCTTATGATAGGGGCAATGAGAGCTCAACGCTAATGAGTACCATACTTTCAGCATTTGGAAGCCTTTCAAACTTTTCAAAACCTGTTCATTTCCTTGTTGAGTCTCCACACATTCTATGAGCACTTTCTTGAGAGCATAGTAGCCATTCTTAGTTCTATGTGCATTGTCCCAAGACTTGTTGCTTGATGCATACCTTGATATTGCTTGTTTTAAACTATTTGTATCTAGTCACTCTTGTAAACTTTGAAGGTGTCCTATGCATTTATGTTTGCTACTCTATGAGGGACAAGCTGAGTGCCACTATGCTATGTTTTCTTTATGTGAAACAAACAAACGTCTTGCAAAGCATTGTTATTCATGAATCTTTTGTTTGTGCCTTTTCATGTTACAACATGGTTGCTATGTCTTATTGTTAGAACTTTATCTTTCATGCTATGATGAAGTACTATGATCCCAGCTATCAATGTTTTGCAAATACTTTGATCAAGTTTATGATGGTGCATGTCACCTCAAAAATTATTCTTTCTTTTTATCACTTACCTACTCGAGGACGAGCAGGAGTTAAGCTTGGGGATGTTGATACATTGCAAATGTATCTATAATTTTTGATGTTCCATGCTTGGTTTTATCTACTTTCTAGTCTTTTGTCCACACTTTGGAGTACTTTTCATATGATTTCTTGGACTAACCTATTAACAAGAGCCATAGTGCCAGCTGCCTATTTTCTACTGTTTTTGGTTCCAGGAAAGTCAGAAAATGAATATTCTCGGAATTGGACGGGACAAAAGCCAAAAATCATATTTCACCAGAAGACTCCCGGAGCCAGAATATGAGACGGAGTGGGGCTGGGGCCCAGCCACACCACCTGGTGGCACGGGCCAGGCCAGGCCACACCAGGGGGTGGTGTGGGCCCCCCCAGGCACCCCCTCGGTCTCCCTCTTCATCTATAAGTTGCATTCTGACCTAAAAACTCAAGGGGGTTCGACGTTTTTCCAGAAGGAGTTCCGCTCCGCCGCCACCACCAGATTCCATGAAACAGCACCAGAAACTCCGTTCTGGCACCCTGCCGGGATAGGGAATTGGAGGAGATCATCGCCATCATCATCACCATCGCTTCTCCATCGACCATCATGTTTCCCCCATATATGAGTGAGTAATCCCCCGCTGTAGGCTATGGGGATGGTAGGGATTGGATGAGATCGTTCATGTAATGGCATTAGATTGTTAGGGCATGGTGCCTAGTATCTTTTATTAGTGCTTTATGACTTTGTTGCGACTTGTTATGCTTAATGCTTGTCACTAGGGCCCGAGTGCCATGATTTCAGATCTGAACATGTTATTGATTCATTATGATAGTATTGTTTTTGGTCTTATCTACAAGTTGTATACACATGTTGTTGTCCGGAACCAATGGCCCCGAAGTGACAGAAATCGGGATAACCGGAGGGAATTGCTTTGATGTGAGGATCACATGTGTTCATGGAGTGTTAATGCTTTGCTCTGGTGCTATATTAAAAGGAGCACCTTAATTGCCAGTAGTTCCCTTGAGGCCCCGCTGCAAACGGGCTAGCAGGACAAAAGATGTTGTGCAAGTTCTCATTGCGAGCACGTATGACTATATATGGAACACATGCCTAGGATTATCTAGTACTTGGATGCTTTATCTTATTTATCTACAATTGCCCTATGTTCTGGTTGCTATGTGAATTGTCTTGTCCATGCAACGCCCGTCCATCCATCCCTATGCCTACCGCACTCGAATCCTACTATTTACTGTTATTGTCACTGCTATCTTTACTTTACTACTGCTGTTACTTTACTATTCCTACTACAAAACTGTTGCTACTGATAACCTGCTGTGAGCAAGATTGTTTCTAGGTGCAGCTGAATTGACAACTCAGTTGTTAAGGCTGATAAATATTCTTTGGCTCCCCTTGTGTCGAATCAATAAATTGGGTTTCACTTCCCTCGAAAATACTGCGATACACCCCCTATACTTGTGGGTCATCAAGACTATTTTCTGGCGCTGTTGCCGGGGAGCATAGATTTATTTATCAAGTTCACTTGGATTCTGTATTGTTTGCTGCTATCCATCCATCATGGGTAAGTCTCGTGATGGCAAGGTTCCTATTTTACCATCCACTACAAGAAGAGGTACGGTTCTGAACACCTCTGTTGCTCTTGATTCACCGTCTGTTATGAGTAAGTTCCTTACACCACCACATACACATGCTATACACACTGCTACTACTACTGAATCTAAAACTTCTGATGCTTATAATGCTGCTTCTACTGTGCTTGATAAGAGTGGTTCATTAGGTCCTTTCCTAGATGCTACGATTGCTAGAACTATAGCTGGAAATACCGAAACTCCTAATGAAGACACTACCACACCTGTTAGTTCACCTGAGTCTAGTGAAAGTTATGATATTGAAGATGGTTATGTTGAGATGACCGATGAATTTATTAAAGAATGTAAAAACACCCATGATAGGAGCGCTGCTAAGAGTCTCCTTGAGAGGCGTACTATTAGACCCAAATTGTCTCCTATTGCTAAGTTTACTGCTTCTCCCATAAACATTACAGTTAAAGATTATGATTTTTCTCTCGATCTATCTTACATAGCTATTGTCGAGAAAGGACCTTTTTGTGGGACTAAGAATGAAAGTGTGGTAGCACATATGAATGAACTTTCTACCATGAGTGGCTTGTTTTCTGATGATATTAAGATGTGTACTTACTTTGTTGCTAAGATTTTCCCTTTTTCACTGAAAGGAGAAGCTAAAACTTGGTTTAGTAATTTACCTCCTGGATCTATTGATAGCCCTGAGTGCTTGATTAGTACTTTCCTGCAGAAATATTTTCCTCCTAGTGCTAGACATGCTATTTTGCAGGAACTTTTTGATTTTAAACAGGGAGAAAAAGAGGTATTGCCCGAATCTTGGGCAAGGTTTTGTGCTTTGATTCATGCACAAGCTGGAAGTCCATTACCTAAGAATGAGCTTCTTGATATATTTTATAATGGACTAACTGAAGAATCTAGGACATACCTAGATAGTTGTGCTAATTGTGTTTTCAGGAATAGGACTCCAAAGGAAGCTGAGGAATTAATGGCCAAAATAAGTAAGAATTATGAAGATTGGACTCCTCCTAAACAAGCTATACCTGAAGTAATTGTACCTAAACCTTCTATTCTGATGACTATTCCAACATCAAAGAAGAGGGGAGTTATTGAATTAAATGATGAAGTGATGAAGGAAGCTAAGAAATGTCTTAAGGAGAAGGGAATTAAAGCTGCAGATGTCAAGAATTTACCTCCTATAGAAGAATTATGTAAGCCTATTCCCTACTCATCTACTATTGAGGTACACTCTCTCCAACACTTTGATGAAGGTGATATCCCTTACTCTAAACCTCATGATCAATGCTTAGAAGAATTTGATATCTTTATTGTTAAGCAAGATAATTAATAAAAGGGTGCAAAATCATCTAATGGAAAACACTAGAGCTATTGTTGAGTTGAAAGATATTGTGGAAAGAACCTCTAATGATGTTAAAATGATTGTTAAACACTTTCAAATGGTTCAAACTCAAATAGATCAACTCGTTAAAGTGCAAAACGACTTGCTAGTTAATGCTGCTAAAGAAAAACATGCTTATGAAATTAGAACTAGAAGTGGAGCTGCTACCCAGGATCCTTTATATCCTGAGGGGCATCCCAAAAGAATTGAGCAGGATTCTCAACAAGCTGAAAATAGTGATTCTACTCGTAAGAAAAGGAAAAAGAAACATAAAACTATTGTAGAACCCTCTGAACCTGCTATAGATCCTAATAGTATATCTATCTCTGATGCTGAAACTGAAAGTGGTAATGAAGGAAATGAAGTTCCTAATGAAGAAAAAGTTGAAGAAGAACCTGAAAACCACACTAAGAATACTAAATACACTAAAGAGGATTTTATTGCTAAGAAACATGGTAGTGAAAGAGAGCCTTGGGTCCAAAAACCCATGCCTTTCCCTGATAAGAAACACAAGTCAAAGGAAGATGAACACTATAATAAGTTTTGTGAGTGGATGAAACCTTTATTCCTGCAAATTCCTTTGACTGATGCTATTAAATTGCCTCCTTACTCAAAGTATATGAAGGATATTGTCTCGAATAAAAGGAAGATCCCTAATGAAGAAATTTCTACTTTGCTTGCTAATTATTCCTTCAATGGTAAGGTTCCTAAGAAACTTGGAGATCCGGGGATTCCAACTATCCCTTGCTCTATTAAGAACAGTTATGTTAGAACTGCTTTGTGTGATTTCAGAGCTAGAGTTAGTGTTATGCCTTTCTCTCTCTATAAGAGGCTTCAACTTGAAAAATTAATACCAACTGATATATCTTTGCAAATGGCTGATAAATCTTACACTATTCCTATGGGTATATGTGAGGATGTACCTGTTCAGGTGGCCCACAATTACTTGATATTAACTGATTTTGTGTGCTTGAAATGCCTGAAGATGATAATATGTCTATTATTCTTGGGAGACCTTTTCTTAATACTACAGGAGCTATTATCAATTGTAATCAAGGAAAGGTGACCTTCAATGTTAATGACAAGGAACATACTGTCTATTTCCCCAAGAAGATTGAAAGGACTTATGGTTTGCATTCAATTGAACATGTTGAGGGCATTCAAGTTGGAGAAATATATTGTCCCATACCAAGAGAAAAATTCGAAACTATTATGATTGGGACCATTGCTATGAAGGTTGAGGTAACATAATCATTAGTGGAATACAAAGTTTTGTCTCATATGGAATTGTTTTGGCAGCAAGACTTGATCAACCTTGTTAACAAAAGAATTTCATTGAACAAAACAATGTTTTCATTATGATTATCTCTGTTTATTTCTATCCTTTGCATTTTAGTTTTTGTTTTCGTTTAGCTTTCTTTTTGTTGTTAGTTTCTTGGATGTTAGAGTGTCTTAGAACTTCTATAGTTCTAGCCTTGTTTTGTCCTTGCATCATGTTTCCAAAAGAAAAAAATCTATCTGTCAAAAAATCATTCTTCTATCTCTGAAAAATGCCCAAAATTAAAGTGTCTCGAAAAATTCCAGAAAATTCATATTAAATTTTTACGTGAAAAAAGGGTAGAGGAGTACCTGGGAGGTACCAGGGGGACCCACCAGGCAGGCACACCACCTGGTGGCGCGGCCAGCCCTGGGTGGCGCCATGCCCTGGTGTGGGCCACCCCTGGCCCCCCACTAGCTCTCTCACCTGCCACTTTCTGTTCTCTCCCGAGTAAGCTCCAGTTCATTGCTCAGAATCGTGTTCTTGTTGTGCTTGCTCTCGATTTTTTCGATCTCCTTGCTCAGCCCATCTTTCTTGCTGAAATTTGGAGCATTTGTTCCCTGGTATGTGACTCCTCCCCTTGTCCAAGTAGATTTGTGTTTAGTGGATTATATATGGAGTATTTTGCTGCTGTAGGTGACTGGTTATGAGAGCTTGTAAGCTTGTTTAATGCTTAGAGATATAGTTTTCATGCATGTTTAGGCCTCTTACAAGTCCCTGTGAGTAGAATCCTTCATTATATTTACTTTACAAACACTTGTTTAATAGGTGTTTAAATTTCAGAATAGAAGATGAGTGAACACCACCTAAACCAACATGAGCTTTGGGTGCCTGCGGTCATGAAGGTCCACCAGGAGGAGGAAGTTTTTCCCTCCATTTATCCATGCTCTGAGTTCATGAGAGCTGTAGGAATTCTACAAGATTTCCACACTTTGGTTTCTAATGCAGGGTTAGAGCACTTTTTGGAAGATGAACCTTGTCAATTTGTGAAGCTAACCATGTCTATGGTGCAGGACTTCCAATTTAGTCACTCTTTGCCTAACCCCATGGTCCATTACAAAATTTACAATATTGCTGTCGACCTTTCTCTTGCTGATTTTTGTGCAGCTATTAAGGTACCTCAATGGGGATCATGTAGAAAGATTAAGGAGAGACCTAGACCACTCATGGATTTATACGCAGAAATTTGCCAAGGGAGTAGCTTTTCGAAGGAGAGTGGGAAAATCCGTAACATTCATCTTCCCTCCATTCGCTACTTTTCCTAATTTATTGCCAAGTGTGTTCTTGCTAGGAAAACTGCCAATAAGTTATCTTCGTTTGATCTAGCATTTATCTCTGCTGCTCTTAAACGAGATAGGTCTTACAACTTAGGTGCTTTGATAGCTTTCCGTCTTGCTGCTAACCGTGAGAAAGGTGGAATTTATGGAGGCCTCATTGCTTCTCGTTTACTAGCATTGCATGGTTTAGTGCCTCATCATCTAGACCTACAGTTTCCCATAGAAAGGCTTGATCTTAATTCCATGATACAGCATAAATTTGTTTCCTCATGGGCTAGTATGAGTGAGTTATCTTATGAAATAACCTTTCTCAAAGCTGGTTGGAGAAAGAGCAAGTCCGAGCATGTTGTTCTTTTGCCTGCACCTGTTTTGTTTAACCTTGATAACAGGGAAGGATGGTCCCTCACTGAGGAGGAGCTTGACACGTACTTGGGAGAGCTCTCCCAATAGGAGCAGGACACTAGAAGGGAGGTCAAGGATGATTCGGTCCAGCCCTCGAATGAGGGAGAGTCTTCATATCAGCAGCATGCTTATGATTGGGGAGCTTCTTCTTCTTCCCACGGGCCCAACTACGACCATTCTTATCAAGATCCGCCTGCTTGGAACCCCTATTCGTACATGGATTGATACCCACTTAGGCCAAAAGCCTAAGCTTGGGGGAGGTACACCGACACCGCACTCATCTTCATATCATGTTGTGTCGGTACTTTGTATATTCATGTTTTTGTTCTCTTTTTAGTTTTTGTTCTTCTTTGCTTTTGCTTTCTAAAACACAAAAAGACCAAAAATATTTTCTGTTGTTTCTCTTTGGTTCGCTTCTTCTTTTTGCCTTGGTTTGTTTTTTCCTTTTTGCTTTGTTTGAACTATTTGAAAAAACCCAAAAAGATTTTGCTTTGCTTGCTTTTCCCTTGTGGTTCTTGTTTAAAAATCGAAAACACCAAAAATATTTGTCGTTCTTCTTTGGTTTTGTGAGTTTGCTAAAGGGTTCAGCAGTCCTCAATGGAATATTGGTTTCATATTATTATTCAAGTCACACAAGTGAAGAGCAATAATGAGGATTAATGACAACTTGAGGCGTGGTAAGAGGCTTGTAATGAACTCTGTTTGTTTTCATTTTTGTACATATACTCATCATTGTGGGCATGCTTAGTCCGTTCATGTAGAGTGTATGTTTTCTTTGGATGCTTAGTAGTTCTTGCTTTCTTATGATTAGCTCCAGCTCGCTAATAGTTTGTAGCATGTTGATACGTCCATTTTGCATCACTATTATATGTCTTAATTCACTATTATTCATTGATATATTTCATATTGAGAGGTGATACTTATGTTATTTCATCTATTTTTGCATGGTTGATGACTTTTGGAGCATGGACCGCTGCAATTAGGATTCTGATGGAAAAGGTGCTGTTTGGAGACAAAATTCGCGAAGATCATAAAATCCGGGAAAATATATGGAAAATCCTATTTTTTCAGAAGACTCAGGATGCCAGAAGATGGAGTGGAGGTGGGCCACAGCGGGCCCACACCACCCCATGGCGCGGGCAGGCCTAGGCCGCGCCTGGGAGTGGTGTGGCCGCCCTGGCCCACTCCAGCCTCTCCCCTCTGGCGTATATCATCCCCACAAAACCCTAAGACTCGGGGAGCGACCACAGAAAGATTCCGCCGCCTCTGCGGGGCGGAAAACACCGAGAGAGAAAGATCTCTCCGGTAGACAGATTTCTGCCAGGGGAATTCCTTCCCGGAGAGGGGAGATCGTCGCCATCAAGCTAGACTTCATCAGGATCATCATCATCATCACCATCATCACCATCAGCACCCTCATCACCATCTCCATATTGCTGTAACAATTGCGTTGAATCTTGCATTAGTTCATAGGGGAAACTTTCCCGGTGTTGATTACTCTTTGTAGTTGATGCTATTGAGTGAACCATTGAATTATTATTTATGTTCAGATTGTTATACATCATTATTCCATCTCTGATCATGATCCATATGATGTCTTGTGAGTAGTTCGTTTTGTTCTTGAGGACATGGGAGAAGTCTTGTTGTTAGTAGTGGAGTTGTGTTGAGAAAGATTCAATAGATTTTTATTTAAGTTGTGGTGTACTTCTTCTAGTGGTGTCATGTGAACGTCGACTACATGACACTTCACCTACATGGGCCTAGGGTAATGCATTGTGTATTTGGCTACTAATCATAGGGGTTGCCGGAGTGACAGAAACCTGAACCCCCGTTAGGAAACCATTGCACAAGGGACGTAAGGGTCTTAGAGTTTAAAGCTGTGATTAGGTTTCTACCTTAATTACTTTCTTGTACTTACGGATGTTTGCAGGGGGTATAATCACAAGTATGTATTAGTCTTGGATGGGGCGGTACATTAGCATAGGTTCACCCACACAACACTTAGCAAGCTAAAGAAGATTAATCGACTATATGAAGCGAAAGCACTTGACAGTCTTTCCATGTGTCCTCGAGAACGCTTGGTCATCTATAGAAATACAACCGGCTTGTCCTTTGCTGCATAAAGGATTGGGCCACTTGCCGCATTTATTCCTACTGTCTTTTATTTACTCGTACTTTGTTTACTTGCTTTATCAAAAACCCCTAAAAATCCGTTTGCTAAGTATTTGCAGAGAATTCCTGATCCATACCACTAGCCAGCACCTTCTGCTCCTCGTTGGGTTCGACACTCTTACTTATCGAAAATACTGCGATACACCCCCTATACTTGTGGGTCATCAAGACTATTTTCTGGCGCCGTTGTCGGGGAGTGAAGCGCTATTGGAGAGTGGAATTGGTAAAGGAAACTTCTACTATGAGTATTGTTTACTTCTGCTAGTTGCTTTATTTTCATTATGGATAATTCGATGAGTTTCTTATTTGGTAATGCTACTACCACTGCTAAGGTAGTAGATAAGCCACCACCTGCTGAGAAAGATGTTTTCAAAATACCTACAAGAATTATTGATCGTGTTATGGATAACTATTATGTTTGGGATGGAACTGTCCATCCCGGTGATCATTTACTCTTTATACACGAATTATGCGGGTTGTTCAAGTGTGCAGGTATTACTACAGATTAAGTTAAGAAGAAGTTATTCTCATTATCACTGAAAGGAAGAGTTGAGGAATGGTATAGGCTGCTGAAGAATGGTCAAGCTCTAGAATGGGAGGAAATAGTGCCTCTCTTTTATTCAAAGTTTTATCCTCCTAGTGAGATTCATAAAGATCGGAATCAAATATACAACTTTTGGCCTCTTGATGGAGAGAGTACAGCTCAAGCTTGGGGGAGATTGAAGTTACTAATGCTCAAATGTCCCATTCATGAGCTCCCCAACAATATTATTATCAACAACTTTTATGAAAGGCTCCCTCTACATGATAAAGATTTATTGGATGCTTCTTGTGCTGGATCATTCACTCGTATGGAAGAAGAAGCTAAATGGGACCTTCTGGATCGTATTCAAGACAATGCTGAAGCTTGGGAGAATGACAAAGCTAGAAAGTCAGGTGTAAACTATGATTATGAATGCATTGAATCTTTTATGGGAACTGATGACTTTCAAAATATTAAAAATGCTTATGGTCTAGACTCTCAAGCTATCGCTTCTTATTTTAAGGCTTTTGCTTCTTACATTGAAGTGCCTAAAAAGAAGTGGAATAAGTATCATGAACCTTATAAAGATGTTGTTAAGAGTGTTCCTGCAAGAAATACTGAATTTTATACTACTAATCATGTCTTACATGAGCCTTATATTGAGAAAATGCCTTTCCCAGTCAAGGTAAAGGAACATTCTATGATAGCTAGTATGGTTAATGAAAGTATGAGTAAGCCTGTTGAACCTGATAAACAAATGGTTGATGAACCTATAATAGAAAATGTGAAAGACTTTGTTACTAAATGTGAAGAAGAGGGACACACTATCCTTTGTAAGGATACCTCTAATATTGTTTCACAAAGTAGTGTTATGAGAGCTAGTATTCCTGTGTTTTCTGTTAGAATAAGTGATCATTGCTACGATGGTCCTTGTGATAGCTATATTGTTAAGTTTATGCATGATACTGAAAGCTACTATGAGAGAGGGAAAAGTGTTCTTATGCATCTCAATAATATCAAGTTTCCTCGTTTTATGCTGAAAGTTTTTATGTTGCACTTCTTTTGCCTTCTTATGCAAGTTGCCTCTGGTTTCAATAACTTGTTTGTTTACAAAATTCCCTTGCATAGGAAGTGGGTTAGAATTAAATGTGTGTGTGTGTGTGTTTTTGCTTCTTAATGCTCTCTTTCACTTCAATCCATATCCCTATGAGAGTTTTTTTTCAAAATTTTCATGCCCATCTTAATGGCTATAAAGAAAGGGCTTTATGGGAGACAACCCAATTTGTTTTTGCTTTTAATTTGTTTTTGTTTATTTGAGTCTTGGAAGTTATTACTTCGGTAATAACCGCTCCTTATCCGTTTTGTTTGGTTTTTCTGTCAAGATCAACCTCTAATGAGAGAGAAGTAAGATTTGGGGAAGTTGCTGTCCCGAAATAGTTTTTTGTGCTTCACCGTAAAAATTCGTGAGAGACCTCTATCTGTCGGATTGAGCTGTAATTTTTTTTGCTTCTGACCCAGGTTGTTATTTAACTTTCGTTAGTTTTGCACTTTTTGATTTGAGCAACAGAAGATATTCTAAAAAATTGATCTTTACCTGCTGGTCTGTTTTGACAGATTTTGCGAATCTTGCATTTGCTTCTTTATTCGATTTCCTTTTTGAATTCTTTTTGGGTTTTCGGAAGGAGTTGCTACAGTAGACTATGTTTTGATGGTTTTCAGTTGAAGTTGGACTCAAAAGGTTTTATCACTTCACTTATACTAATGTTGCTAATAAGAACTGTGTGAAGTTTTGTGTGAAAGAAATTTCTAGGAAGTGGAGATAATGGTGTAATAAGGAAGAGAAGGGTTTTATGAATCAAGTAATAAGAATATGAAGATGAAGATATCAATGATATTCAAGGGATGACTCCGGAAGAATCTACTAGATACCAAATTCAGAGACCTACAGAGTCCGTTTCCAACTAGGTAATAGTTCTGGTAAGAAAAGTTCCGCGAAAGTACAATCCAACTATACTTTTTGCAGTTTTTAGTCAATAAGAGAAGCTACGAAGTGAAAAAGATACGGAAACGGAGCCAGGGTGGCTCACACCACCCCATGGCGCGAGCCCACCCCTGGCCGCGCCACCAGGTGGTGAGGCCACCCAGGACTCCGGCTCCGACCCGTTTTCTCCTAGTACCTTCCTTTTTAAAGTGAAACTTCGTAATATATAACCCCCCGGATCCCCCGAGGTCCGTATATCGTGTTTTCGTCGTGTTTTTGTTTCGATCTGTTTCTGTCAGGACATACTCTTTGAAAGCTTAGAAGCACAATGGTGTCCGCCAAGGATAATGGGAAGGAGCCCATGGAGAAAGACCTCCAAGACCCCGAGAAGGAGAAGGAGATCAAGAGTGAAGGTGAAGAGGAGCAAGGCCAACGTCCGCATACTGGCACCACCATTGCAATCATTGGGGTGGTGAAACCTTCCAAGATCAGAAGGACTGCACGGATGCAGACTGGGGGGGAAAGCTCCCCGTCACAGTTTGGCTCCACGGTCACTTCCTCCACGCACCAGGAATCCTTTCCATACCCTTATCCATGAGCATCAAGACCAGAATATGCCCAAGGAGAAATTACCCTCCAATTGGGATTTTCCTTGTTCTAGCCATGCAGGAAAAGAAGACTTCAAGGAGGAAGAGTGGGGAAAGAATAGCAAGAGCTGGAATTCTCAACCCGACATGATCATGAGCCGCATTGAGCAAAACTCGCAGCTTATTCATAATCTCACCTTCGAGATTGGGGACTTGGGGAAACTGATCAGAGAGCTCATCGAGAGGATACCACCACCACCTAAGGAGTAATTCGTCATCAGGTTTGGCATCCCCTTGGCTTGTTCCAAGCTTGGGGGAGTGTCGCGGTATCACATCACTATCTTCTATCTTTTTACCTTATTAGAAGAGTCATATCGTGAATAGAGGAGTTATTATGTAGTATGGTGTGCATTATGGAAGTGTCCCCTCTCTCGTTAGATTTGTATCCCTTGGTGTGAGTTTCCGTTATGGAATATTAATGAGAAGTTCTATGATTCACCCTTTTGCATAGCTTATGTTAGTTTTCAATTCGTGGTTATATGATTGATCTTGTTGTTAGTATTGGTAGCACTCTGGGATCATTGAGTTAATTTAGTTGGTTTTGGCAAACCTGGCTCGGTCAGTATCAACACCTTTTTGAGAGTTGAAAAGAAAAAGATAGTAGTACTCTAAAGAAAAATAATTTCATCATCTTTCTTTCTTGATTTGCTCATAAGTCTAGTATTCTCTAGTTAAGATCTTTCGTGCTTCCAAGGAAGATTGCATGTTTGTCTTTATCATTTGTATGCTTGTTTTTTTCATTCAACTCTTATACTTGCTACCCAGCCTTGCTAGCCAAAAACCTGTACTGAGAGGGTATTCTTCTCGTGCATCCACCTCCTTAAAACCAAAACCTTTGCCATTTGTGTCCACCATACCTACCTAGTAGCATTATTGCTATTCCAAGTAAATTCTTGTTTTATCTACCTCCCAAATTAAACTTGTTATGTGAAAATTAGTGATTAAAGCTCTCACGAACTTGATGGCACACTTTACTTTCTTGCATTTAATAAACTTGAACCATTGGGTCCTTCTTTGTTGCGTATATGCTTGCGCTTTATGAGTTGAAGTTAGCCGAACCATGTATCATGGGGACCGCTTTCAACACCGCATTGGTACTTGTACCTAGTTGATATTATGTTCTTTTGCTTATGGATCCCGGCGGTGTGAAATAAAAGTGGAACTTGTAAGATCATGGAGTTTATATGTGTGTTAGAGAAACGCCTGGGCCGCTAGCCTAAGCCATGCCTAATCATGGTGGAAATTTGCAGCATAACTATAGTGAGCATTCTATGAAGCATCCTCAATAAAAACCTATGCAAATAGCAAATAAAAAGATCGCTGAGATGCTCATGGTCTGCTTTCCTTGTCATTTTGATTATGGGATAGCTCCTGTGTCATGTGCAAGGGGTACCCCGTTGGCGGTTCTCGATGATACGCATGTATTTACAATGACAAGAGCTTGCTCGTGACTGAAGTTGAGTAGCATGAGGATCGGTACTCATAAGTAAGGGGCATGAGATTTCAACTTATAACTTGTCAAGCATATCCTCTTAGTTGTGTCACTTTAACCTTAATCACCTAAAGATGCCTATGATAGGGGAAATGAGAGCTAAAAGCTAGTAAGTATCATAATTTTTGGGAGCTCTTTATGAGACTTGCAATCCCTGCTTCCCTCTTTGAAGGGCCTTTCTTTTACTTTGTAGTTGAGTCGGTAAACCTACTCCCTTCTATCTCAGCAAGTATTTTGAGTTGTTGTGTTTCATTCATTCATATGATGATTTATTCAATCATGTCTTATGTTCCTTGCTTTGCACATTGCTCTTATCTTGATGTTTACTACTTTGAAAGCTATCATTGAAAAACCAGCTATTTGTGAACTCCAGCAAATTATCAACTATTCTTCAACCAAGAGCTAAGTTTGCCATTACCAATTATGATTCACTTTATGTATCTTTATTGTGTTTCCTTTGATCATTACAAGTTGAGTTTTATAATAGTGAGTTGTCTTCTATTATGATCTATGTATTTGATGAATGTGATGCTTCTTGTCCGTATTCTTGTATCGACTCTTCACTCCATAAACTTGAGGTCATGTTTATTGAGCTCAGTTTTGCTTGGGGACAAGCCAAGTCTAAGCTTGGGGGGAGTTGATACGTCCATTTTGCATCACTATTCTATGTCTTAATTCACTATTATTCATTGATATATTTCGTATTGAGAGGTGATACTTATGTTATTTCATCTATTTTTGCATGGTTGATGACTTTTGGAGCATGGACCGCTGCAGTCAGGATTCTGATGGAAAAGGTGCTGTTTGGAGGCAAAATTCGCAAAGATCAGAAAATCCGGGAAAATATACGGAAAATCCTATTTTTCTAGGAGACTCAGGATGCCAGAAGATGGAGTGGATGTGGGCCACAGGGGGCCCACACCACCCCATGGCGCGGGCAGGCCTAGGTCGCGCCTGGGAGTGGTGTGGCCGCCCTGGCCCACTCCAGCCTCTCCCCTCTGGCGTATATCATCCCCACGAAACCCTAAGACTCGGGGAGCGACCACAGAAAGATTCCGCCGCCTCTGCGGGGCGGAAAACACCAAGGGAGAAGGATCTCTCCGGCAGACAGATTTCTACCGTGGGAATTCCTTCCCGGAGAGGGGAGATCGTCGCCATCAACACCACCATCAAGATGGACTTCATCGGGATCATCATCATCATCACCACCACCATCATCACCATCAGCACCCTCATCACCATCTCCATATTGCAGTAATAATTGCGTTGAATCTTGCATTAGTTCATAGGGGAAACTTTCCCGGTGTTGATTACTCTTTGTAGTTGATGCTATTGAGTGAACCATTGAATTATTGTTTATGTTCAGATTGTTATACATCATTATTCCATCTCTGATCATGATCCATATGATGTCTTGCGAGTAGTTCGTTTTGTTCTTGAGGACATGGGAGAAGTCTTGTTGTTAGTACTGGAGTTGTGTTGAGAAAGATTCAATAGATTGTTATTTAAGTTGTGGTGTACTTCTTCTAGTGGTGTCATGTGAACGTCGACTACATGACACTTCACCTATATGGGCCTAGGGGAATGCATTGTGTATTTGGCTACTAATCGTAGGGGTTGCCGGAGTGACAGAAACCTGAACCCCTGGTAGGAAACCATTGCACAAGGGTCGTAAGGGTCTTAGAGTTTAAAGCTGTGGTTAGGTTTCTACCTTAATTACTTTCTTGTACTTACGGATGTTTGCAAGGGGTATAATCACAAGTATGTATTAGTCTTGGATGGGGTGGTACATTAGCACAGGTTCACCCACACAACACTTAGCAAGCTAAAGAAGATTAATCGACTATATGAAGCGAAAGCACTTGACAGTCTTCCCATGTGTCCTCGAGAACGCTTGGTCATCTATAGAAATACAACCGGCTTGTCCTTTGCTGCATAAAGGATTGGGCCACTTGCTGCATTTATTCCTACTGTCTTTTATTTACTCGTACTTTGTTTACTTGCTTTATCAAAAACCCCTAAAAATCCGTTTGCTAAGTATTTGCAGAGAATTCCTGATCCATACCACTAGCCAGCACCTTCTGCTCCTCGTTGGGTTCGACACTCTTACTTATCGAAAATACTTCGATACACCCCCTATACTTGTGGGTCATCACATGTCTTATGAATGTTTGCTTGCATTACTCTATTCATAAATTGGTATGACACCGTGGTATCCTCCTCTGAATGTTTCATTTGAATTGACTTGGCACATGCTCATGCATGCATATGACTGTAATAATGAGTTAAGCCTTGATGAATTATTTTGCCTTAAGGATTTTGAATCACTTTCATGCCATGATTAGTCCTGTTTTGTTGCAAGCATGATTATGACAGCTATTGCTCTCTTGTTTGTCGCTCCCTTACTATTGCTAGCCTTCACTTCCACTGAGTATGTTTTACTCAAGTTCCCAACTCCCTAAACCAAATATTTCCAAGTGTCCACCATACCTACCTATTAGCATCATTTGCTATTTCCGTGCATATTCAATATGCCTTGTTTTCTTCCGAATAAAATGTTTGCTTGTTATGAGAAAGTTAGTTAGTAAAGCTCTCACGAACTTGTTGGCACACTTTATTTCCTGCACTTAATAAACCTGAACCATTGTGAACTCTCCATGAAAGTTATACGCTTGCTAATTATAGGCTGGGGATTAGCAGAACCGTGCTGTCACGAGGAACGCTTTCAACACTTGTAAATATATACCCAGTTGATACCTTGCTCTTTTTTTGCGGATGTCATCGATGTGAAATAAAACGGGAGCTTGTAAGTCCGTGGAGTTATGTATGTGTGTTAGAGAAACGCGTGGGCCGCCGGTCTAATCCATGCTGACATGGTGGAAACCTGCAGCGTAACCATAATGATATCTATGAAGCATTCTTCTTATAAAAAAAGAGAGAGAGATAGCTATTGAGAAAAAGAAAAAAAGAGATTTATGAAAAGAGGAAAGAGAGAAAAAAGCACCATTTTCCCATGGTAAATAAGAAGATTGCTGAGATACTCATTGTCTGCTTGCCTTGTCATTTTGATATGGGGATTCTTCCGTATCATCGGGCAAGGGGTACCCCGTTGGTGGTTCTCAATGATACGCACATATTTACGATGACAAGAACTTACCGGTAACTAAAGTTGAGTAGCATGAGGAGCAGCCCTCGTACTCAAGGGACATGGGATTTTCAGTTTATATTCTGTCAAGCATATAACTCAGATTGGATGAGTATCATACTTTCAGCATTTGGAAGCCTTTCAAAATTATTCAAAACCTTTTCTTTTACTTGTTGAGTCTCCACTTATTCTTTGAGCACCTTCTTGAGAGCATAGTTGTCATTCTTTGTGCTTGTTCCATTACTTGATTATTTGGGTTATGACTTTGATGCTTGTATCCTTGATATCTTTACTTCTAGTCATCACCTGAACTTCAGAGGTGCCTTGATATTCATAATCAAAGGCAAGCGAGATACCACTCTAGCATACCTTTTTATGAGCATTGTAATGTTGCTTATGTTTATACTTCATGCTACTTATTATTTTTGAGTTGGAATATCTTCATAGTTTGCAATGCCTATTAAGTAAACTTAGTTGCATACTCTTTATTATGAACTGTCTAAGTAGTTGATCACATTGCTGAGAACATTTATATCATATGAAGCAAATGTGTTCGTGAAAGTTCTTTTATCGCACTCAGTTTTCAACTGAATTGCTTGAGGACAAGCAATAAGCTAAGCTTGGGGGAGTTGATACGTCCAAAACGTATCTACTTTCCCGAACACTTTTGCTATTGTTTCTCCTCTATACTTGTGTGATTTGGATACAACTAACGCGGACTGACGCTGTTTTCAGCAGAATTGCCTTAGTGTCTACTTTTTGTGCAGAAAACCTACTATTAGGAAAAATCCGGGAAAATATGCCAAAAATCTTACTTCACTCGAAGACTCCAGGAGCCAGAATACGATACGGAGAAGAGCCAGGGGGTGGCCACACCACCTGCTGGCGCGGGCCAGGCCAGGCCACGCCAGGGGGTGTTGTGGGCCCCCTAGGCACACCCTCAGCCTCTCTCTTCGCCTATAAGAAGCCTTCTGACCTAAAAACTTCGAGGGTTTTCGACGTTTTTCTAGAAGGAGTTCCGCTCCGCCGCCACCACCAGATTCCACGAAACAGCACCAGAAACTCCGTTCTGGCACCCTGCCGGGACAGGGAATTGGAGGAGATCATCGCCATCATCATCACCATCGCTTCTCCACCGACCATCCATGTTTCCCCCATCTATGAGTGAGTAATCCCATGCTGTAGGCTATGGGGATGGTAGGGATTGGATGAGATCGTTCATGTAATGGCATCAGATTGTTAGGGCATGGTGCCTAGTATCTTTTATTAGTGCTTTATGACTTTGTTGCGACTTGTTATGCTTAATGCTTGTCACTAGGGCCCGAGTGCCATGATTTTAGATCTGAACATGTTATTGATTCATTATGATAGTACTGTTTTTGGTCTTATCTGCAAGTTGTATACACACGTTGTTGTCCGGAACCAATGGCCCCGAAGTGATAGAAATCGGGATAACCGGAGGGAATGGCTTTGATGTGAGGATCACATGTGTTCATGGAGTGTTAATGCTTTCCTCCGGTGCTCTATTAAAAGGAGCACCTTAATTGCCAGTAGTTCCCTTGAGGCCCTGTGATACATTGCAAATGTATCTATAATTTTTGATGTTCCATGCTTGATTTTATCCACTTTCTTGTGTTTTGTTCCAACTTTGGAGTACTTTTCATATGATTTCTTGGACTAACCTATTAACAAGAGCCACAGTGCCAACTGCCTGTTTTCTGTTGTTTTTGGTTCCAGGAAAGTCAAAAAATGAATATTCTCGGAATTGGACGGAACAAAAGCCAAAGTGCCTATTTTTCCGGAAGGGATCAAATGCCAGAATACGAGACGGAGAGGGGCCAGGGGCCAGCCACACCACCTGGCCGTGCGGCCAGGCTTGGCCCACGCCAGGGGGTGGTCTGGCCGACCCCAACACCCCCTCGGCCTCTCCTTCCGCCTATAAGTTGCCCTCGGGACGAAAACCCTAGGTACCCGATCAAAAATCCACGAAAGAGTCTGTAGCCGCCGTCATCTCCATCCCTAGATCGGGAGGGATCTGAAGCTCTTCTCGGCACCCTGCCGGAGAGGGGAATTCACCCTGGAGGCCTTCTTCATCACCATGCAAGCCTCCGGTGTGATGCGTGAGTAGTTCATCCTTGGACTACGGATCCATGTAGTAGCTAGATGGTTGGTTTCTCCTCCTTTGTGCTTTCATGTTTAGATCTTGTGAGCTCCGTTCATGATCAAGATCATCTATTTTTAATCCATACATGTTGTGTTTGCGGGGATCCGATGGATATTGAGATGCTATTTCAGATTGATTATTGATTCTACCATGTCTTTGTTATTTGAGATCATGCATTCTTTCCGTTGTTAGTAGCTATCTTGGCCAAGTAGATGCTAGCAACTCCAAGAGTTAGTATTTATGCTCGATAGTGGGTTCATGCCTCTGGTAATCTAGGGAAGTGACAGAAATCTCTAAGGTACTAGATGTGCTGTTGCTACTAGGGAGAAAACAACAATCCTTCGTTCATAGAACAATTGTATTGTTTACCTCACACACAGTTTGTAAAGCAATAATCTGTTGCTTGCAACTTAATACTGGAGGGGGTTCGGATGATAACCTGAAGGTGGATTATTAGTCATAGATGCAGTTGGATGGCGGTCTATGTATTATGTTGTATTGCCCAATCAAGTCTCAAAGGAGTCAAGATGATTAGTATATGCATGTATTGCTTTCTCGGTGTTTGTCAATTGCCCCGCTGTAATTTGTTCACCCAGCATGTTATCTATCTAAGGAGAGCCACCTCTAGTGAACTATGGATCCCGGTCCTTGTCTTTTACATACAATCTACAATATGTTTACTGCTTTGTGTTTACTTTTTGCAAACTTTTACTTCTTTCCATTCGATGTTTTCCGCAAAACACGGTGAGATTGACAACCTCATCGCAAGTTGGGGACAAAGTTCTGTGGTTGTGTTGTGCAGGTCTCCACGTTGCTACTAGCACCGGTAGTGCGCCCTGCCAAAGCTCAGCTAGTAACACCTTTGGGGTGTTTCCTTGCTCCTACTGGTTCGATTAAACCTTGGTTTCATAACTGAGGGAAACTTGTTGCTGTGCTCATCATACCTTCCTCTTGGGGTTCCCAACAAGCTCTACATCAACCACGAGCCATCAACACTTTTCTGGGCTCCGTGCACTGAGCCATCAAGCATTTTCCTAGCGCTCTACATCATACCTTCCTCTTGTTGCCAGGGAGTCAAGGAAATCTTCACAAGGGGAGTCCCTCATAACCAATCTCTTTACTTTGTTGTTTTTGTTTTGCTTAGTTTCTTTTTGTTTTGTTTGCTTGTTTTGTTCTTCAAAAACACAAAAAAATTAGTTTTACTAGTTTGCTTTCTTATTGGAAAAACACAAAAAAATAGTTCCTTTCTTAAGTTGCCTTTATGACTAGCTCTGCTCCAATCACTATTTCATTATGGATAGCTCACTCAGTTTCCTATTTGGGAACAGTTTCATGACTGCTAAGGTAATAGATGAACCACCGCCTGCTAGAACCTCCATGGAAGAAGGAATTGCTGAACCTGAAAGCTCATTAGATGAAAAAGAGGAGGAGAGTGATGGACAAAAGGAGGAAGAATGGATCTACCCATGCCTACCTTCTAATGAGAGTAACTCTTTATCCCTTACATTATTTGATTGTCCCCCATGCTTATCAAAGGAGGGTGAATGTTATGTTCCCGAGGATTCTTTTGAAAATGTTTATAATAAAGCTCTAGTGCTTGTAGATCATGAAAAGCATGCCTTATGTGATATTTATATTGTTGAGTTTATTCATGAGGCTACTGAAAATTATTATGAGAGAGGAAAATATGGTTGTAGAAGTTTTTATGGAAATGAAACACCTCTCTATGTGCTGAAAGTTTTGAAGTTACTTTTGTTTTATCTTCCTATGCCTGTCACTTTGTTCTTTGTGCATTTATTTGCATACAAGATTCCTATGCATAGGAAGTGGGTTAGACTTAAATGTGTTTTGAATTTGCTCCTTGATGCTCCCTTTTACTTCAATTCATATTTCCTATAAGAGCATCTTCTCAAATTTTCATGCCTAACTTAAAGGCGTTAAAGAAAAGTACTTGTTGGGAGATAACCCAAGAGTTTTAGATGAGTCTTGGAAGTAATGACCTCTGTAATAACCTCTCCTTATCCTTTTTATTTGCTTTTTGTGCCAAGAGTAACCTCTAATGAGAGTGAAATAATGATTGGGAAAGTTGCTGTCCCGAAACAGATTTCTGTGCTTCACCGTAAAAATTCCTGGGAGAGTTCTGTATGTCGGATTGAGCTGTAATTTTTTGTGATTCTTACCCAGGTTGTTATCTAACTTTAGTTAGTTCAACACTTTTTGATTTGAGCAACAGAAGGTCTTCGAAAAAATTCGTATTTACCTGCTGGTCTGTTTTGACAGATTTCTGCCATTTTTTGCATTTGCTTCTTGTGGGTTTCTTTTTGAGTTCTTTTGGGGAATTGAGATTTTTTAGGGAATTGCTACAGTAGCTAGTGTTCTAATGGAAGTTTATTTAGTATTAGAACTGAACCTTGAGACTTATTTATATTAAGTGCACTAATGTTGCTAATGAGATTCTGTGAAGTTTTGTATGAAGGAAAATTTTCAGGTGTATGGAAGGAATGAGTAATGAGATGAAGGATGTACTAAAGCTCAAGCTTGGGGATTCCACGCATGTCACCCCAAGAAATATCCAAGAAGTGCAAGCGTCAAAGCTTGGTGATGCCCAAGGCATCCCCTTCTTCATCAATAAAAATTCCAGGTTTCTTCCAAACACTTCATTTTTATTGTTTCATGCACCGTTGTGTTTTTCTTGGAGCGTCTTCCTTTTTGTTTTCGTTTTGGTTTTTAGTTTTCTTGGTTTGTTTAGTTTTCTAAATAAGTTGGTTGGACCCCCTCTTTCATACATTGGTTTGCAAATAGTTTGGTTTGGTTTGGAAAAGAGTAGGAAAGTTCATGCTTATGTGGTAAAAAGAGCTCGTTTTTTACTGTGGCTATGCTTTGTCATGCCATGCTTGATATTGTTTTGGCTTTATGCTTAGTATTCTTTGCTGTAGCATGACTTGTTATAAACAATTGAGATTGCTTAATGTGCCTTGTATGAATTATGCGTTGTTTTAGCATATTAAAGCATAGTATAGTGGTATTCTCCTTTGATGCTTTATTTGGGTTGACTTGGCGCATGCTCACACCATGTTATGACTTTCACAAGTCACCATAGCCTTTATTATCCTTTAGTTTTCAACTTGTAGTATCACTTTATGCTTTGATCAATGATGTTTTGTTGCTCTCCATGATTATGGCCATTATTGCTCTCTTAGTTTGTCGCTCCCAGTCTTTTGCTAGCCTCCACAACCAAGTATGAGTTCCACTCATGCATCCAACTCCCTAAACCAAGTTATTCCAAACATTCCACCATACCTACCTACTAGCTTATGCTACTCCAAGTATATTCATGCTTTTGTCTACCTTTCACTTGTTATGAGAAAACTAGTGATTAAAGCTCTCACGAACTTGATGGCACACTTTTACTTTATTGCCTCTAATAAACTTGAACCATTGGGTCCTTCTTTGTTGTGTATATGCTTGCGCTTTATAAGTTGAAGTTAGCAGAACCATGTTTCATGGGGAACGCTTTCAACATTGCACTTGTACTTTGTACCCCGTTGATATCATGTTCTTTTGCTTACGGATCCCGGCGGTGTGAAATAAAAGTGGAACTTGTAAGATCATGGAGTTTGTATGTGTGTTAGAGAAACGCCTGGGCCGCTAGCCTAAGCCATGCCTAATCATGGTGGAAACTTGCAGCATCACCATAATGAGCACTCTATGAAGCATCCTTAATAAAAACCTATGCAAATATCAAATATAAAGATCGTTGAGATGCTCCTTGTCTGCATGCCTTGTCATTTTGATTATGGGAAAGCTCCCGTATCATGTGCAAGGGGTACCCTGTTGGCGGTTCTTAATGATACACATATACTTACAATGACAAGAGATTACTTGTGACTGAAGTTGAGTAGCATGAGGATCGGTCTTCGTAAGTAATGGGCATGAGATTTCAGTTTATAACTTGTCAAGCATATCCTCTTAGTTGTGTCACTTTAACCTTAACCACCTTCAAGATGCTTATGATAGGGGCAATGAGAGCTGAAAGCTATAAGTACCATAATTTTTGGAAGCTCTTTATGAGACTTGAATCCCTACTTTCTTTTACAAAAGGCTTTTCTTCCACCATTATATTGAGTCTCCACCTTCTACCTTTATGCACCTACTTTGAGAGCATAGTGGCCATTCTTAGTTCTATGTGCATTGTCCCAAGACTAGTTAATTGATGCATAACTTGTTATTGCTTGTTTGAAACTATTGTATCTAGTCACTCTTATGAACTTTGAAAGTGTCCTATGCATTTATATTTTCTACTCTATTGAGGGACAAGCTGAATACTATTATACTATGTTTTCTTTATGTGAAACAAACAAACGTCTTCCAAAGCATTGTTATTCATGAATCTTTTATTTGTGCCTTTTCATGTTGCATCATAGTTTCTTTGCTTATTGCTAGAACTTTGTCTTTCATGTTATGATTGAAGTACTTTGATCCCAGCTTTGATGTTTTGCAAATACTTTGATCAAGTCTATGATGGTGCATGTCACCTCAAAAATTATTTCTTTTTATCACTTACCTACTCGAGGACGAGCAGGAGTTAAGCTTGGGGATGTTGATACATTGCAAATGTATCTATAATTTTTTATGTTCCATGCTTGGTTTTATCCACTTTCTTGTGTTTTGTTCCAACTTTGGAGTACTTTTCATATGATTTCTTGGACTAACCTATTAACAAGAGCCACAATGCTAGCTGCCTGTTTTCTGCTGTTTTTGGTTCTAGGAAAGTCAGAAAATGAATATTCTCGGAATTGGACGGGACAAAAGCCAAAGTGCCTATTTTTCGGAAGGGGTCAAGTGCCAGAATACGAGACGGAGAAGGACCAGGGGCCACCACACCACCTGGCCGCGCGCCCCAACCTGGCCCGCGCCAGGGGGTGGTGAGGCCAGCCCTGGCACCCCCTCGGCCTCTCCTTTCGCCTATAAGTTTCCCTCGGGACGAAAACCCTAAGGGCCCGATCAAAAATCTACGAAAGAGTCTGTAGCCGCCATCATCTCCATCCCTAGATCGGGAGGGATCTGAAGCTCTTCCCGGCACCATGCCGGAGAGGGGAATTCACCCTGGAGGCCTTCTTCATCATCATGCAAGCCTCGGGTGTGATGCGTGAGTAGTTCATCTCTGGACTACGGGTCCATGTAGTAGCTAGATGGCTGGTTCTCCTCCTTTGTGCCATCATGTTTAGATCTTGTGAGCTCCGTCCATGATCAAGATCATCTATTTGTAATTCTGCATGTTGTGTTTGCAGGGATCCGATGGATATTGAGATGCTATTTTAGATTGATTATTGATTCTATCATGTCTTTGTTATTTGAGATGTTGCATTCTTTCCGTTGTTAGTAGCTATCTTGGCCAAGTAGATGCTAGCAACTCCTAGAGTTAGTATTTATGCTCGATAGTGGGTTCATGCCTCTGGTAATCTAGGGAAGTGACAGAAATCTCTAAGGTACTAGATGTGTTGTTGCTACTAGGGAGAAAACAACAATCCTTTGTTCATAGAACAATCATATTGTTTACCTTACACGTAGTTCATAAAGCAATAATCTGTTGCTTGCAACTTAATACTGGAGGGGGTTCGGATGATAACCTGAAGGTAGATTATTAGTCATAGATGCAGTTGGATGGCGGTGTATGTATTATGTTGTATTGCCCAATCAAGTCTCAGAGGAGTCAAGATGATTAGTATATGCATGTATTGCTTTCTCGGTGTTTGTCAATTGCCCCGCTGTAATTTGTTCACCCAGCATGTTATCTATCTAAGGAGAGCCACCTCTAGTGAACTATGGATCCCGGTCCTTTTACTTTACATACAATCTACAATCTTTTACTGCTTTGTGTTTACTTTCTGCAAACTTTTACTTCTTTCCATTCGATACGTTTAATCCTTTGTTTTCCAAAAACACGGTGAGATTGACAACCTCATCGCAAGTTGGGGACAAAGTTCTGTGGTTGTGTTGTGCAGGTCTCCACGTTGCTACTAGCACCGGTAGTGCGCCCTGCCAAAGCTCAGCTAGTAACACCTTTGGGATGTTTCCTTGCTCCTACTGGTTCGATTAAACCTTGGTTTCATAACTGAGGGAAACTTGCTGCTGTGCTCATCATACCTTCCTCTTGGGGTTCCCAACGAGCTCTACATCAACCACGAGCCATCAACACTTTTTTGGGCGTCGTCCACTGAGCCATCACCCTGCTGCAAACGGGCTGGCAGGACAAAAGATGTTGTGCAAGTTCTCATTGCGAGCACGTATGACTATATATGGAACACATGCCTAGGATTATCTAGTACTTGGATGCTTTATCTTATTTATCTGCAATTGCCCTATGTTCTGATTGCTATGTGAATTGTCTTGTCCATGCAACGTCCGTCCATCCATCCCTATGCCTACCACACTCGAATCCTACTGTTTACTGCTATTGTTACTGCTGTCTTTACTTTACTACTGCTATTACTTTACTATTCCTACTACAAAACTATTGCTACTGATAACCTGCTGTGAGCAAGATTGTTTCCAGGTGCTGCTGAATTGACAACTCAGTTGTTAAGGCTGATAAATATTCTTTGGCTCCCCTTGTGTCGAATCAATAAATTGGGTTTCACTTCCCTCGAAAATACTACGATACACCCCCTATACTTGTGGGTCATCAGAGAGTAATAATGATTATATGCATGTGGCTCATGATAAGAATGTTTTATGTGATAGTTATATTGTTAATTTTATTCATGATGCTACTGAAAGTTATTATGAGAGAGGGAAACAAGGTTTTATGCATCTCAATAATATTAAGTTCCCCTCTTTATGTTGAAAGTGTTGAAGTTGCACTTGTTTTTCTTTACTATGCTTGTTGCTTTGTTCTTTCATGACTTGTTTCTTTACAAGATTCCTATGCATAGGAAGTGGGTTAGACTTAAATGTGCTTTGAATTTGCTTCTTGATGCTCTCTTTTACTTCAATTCATATTTCTTATGTGAGCATCTTCTCAAACTATCATGCCTAACTTAAAGGCGTTAAAGAAAAGTACTTATTGGGAGATAACCCAAAAGTTTTAGATGAGTCTTGGAAGTTGTTACTTATTTAATAACCGCTCCTTATCCTTTTTATTTGCTTTTTGTGCCAAGAGTAACCTCTAATGAGAGAGAAGTAATGCTTGGGAAAGTTGCTGTCCCGAAACAGATTTTTGTTCTTCACCGTAAAAATTCGTGTAAAATCTTTGTACATCCTTTTGAGGCGTGAATTTTTGTGCTTCTTCCCCAGGTTGTTATATAACTTTCGTTAGTTTAACACTTTTCTATTTGAGCAACATAAGATCTTCGAAAAAATTAGTTTCTACTTGCTGGTCTGTTTTGACAGATTTCTACCAATATTTGCATTTGCTTCTTGTTGATTCCTCTTTGAGTTCTTTTTGGGGAATTGAGCTTTTTGAGGGAAGTGCTACAGTAGCTTGTGTTTTAATGTAAGTTTTATTGGTGTTGAAACTGAACCCAAAGACTTATTATCTTGAGTACACTAATGTTGCTAATAAAGATTATGTGAAGTTTTGTATGAAGGAAAAATTCCAGGTGTATGGAGAGAATGATGTAATGAGATGAAGAATGGACAAAATCTCAAGCTTGGGGATACCACCCCGTGTCACCCCTAGAAATATTCAAGAGGTACAAGTGTCAAAGCTTGGGGATGCCCAAGGCATCCCCTTCTTCATCAATAAAAATCTCAGGTTTCTTCTAAACACTTCATTTTTATTGTTTCATGCACAGTTGTGTTGTTCTTGGAGCGTATTCTTTTTCTTTTTCGTTTTAGTTTTCGTTTGCTTAGTTTGCTTGAATAAGTTGGTTGGATCCCAACACACTTCTTTTGGAGAGTGACACACCCCGTTGTTCATTGCCTAGAACACTCTAGTTTTCATTCTTATTGTTTTGTGAGTGTTCTGTTTTGCTAGCATTGTGTTTAGCCTTAGTTTTCTTGTGCTTTCAGCTTAGAACTTTTTAGTTCTTATTTTTGGATTTGTGAGACAAGATCATTGATCTTTATTTATTATTATCTTTGTGAGTTCTTTCAAATAGGTTGGTTTGGATTGGAAAAGAGTAGGAAAAAGTTCATGCTTAAGTGGTAAAGAGAGCTTGCTTTATTACTATGGCCTATGCTTTGTCATGCCATGCTTGATATTGTTTTTGGCTTTATGCTTAGTGATTAATTCTGTAGCATGACTTGTTATAAACAATTGAGATTTCTTAATGTGCCTTGGAAGAATCATGTGTTGTTTTAGCATATTAAAGCATAGTATTGTGGTATTCTCCTTTGATGCTTTATTTGGTTGACTTGGCACATGCTCACACCATGTTATGACTATCCAAAGTCACCATAGCCTTGATGATCCTTTATTTTTTGACTTGTAATATCACTTTATGCTTTAATCAATAATGTTTTGTCGCTCTGCATGATTATGATCATTATTGCTCTCTTAGTTTGTCGCTCCCAGTCTTTTACTAGCCTCCATAACCAAGTATGAGTTCCACTCATGCATCCAACTCCAAATAAAACCAAGTTATTCCAAAGAGTCCAGCATACCTACCTATTAGCATTTGTATTCCAAGTATATTCATGTTTTTATCTATCTTCCGAATTAAACTTGTTATCTGAAAATTAGTGATTAAAGCTCTCACGAACTTGATGGCACACTTTACTTTTCTTGCCCTTAATAAACTTGAACCATTGTGTCGTCTATATTGTATATGCTTGCACTTATATGTTGGGGATTAGCAGAACCATGCTGTCATGGGGAACGCTTTCAACATTGCACTTGTACTTTGTACCTAGTTGATATCATGCTCTTTTGTCTACGGATGTCGTCGGTGTGAAATGAAAGGGGAGCTTGTAAGTCCATGGAGTTATGTATATGTGTTAGAGAAATGCCTGGGACGCCGGTCTAATCCATGCTATCATGGTGGAAACCTGCAGTGTAACCATAATGAGCTGTCTATGAAGCATTCTTCTTATAAAAAAAGAGTCAGATATTGAGAAAAAAAGAGAAAAAGAAAAAAATATGAGAAAAGAGGAAAGAGAGAAAAAAGCACCATTTTCCCATGGTAAATAAGAACATTGCTGAGATGCTCGTTGTCTGCTTGCCTTGTCATTTTGATATGGGGATTCTTCCGTATCATCGGGCAAGGGGTACCCGCTGGCGGTTCTCTATGATACACATGTACTTACTATGACAAGAACTTACCGGTAACTAAAATTGAGTAGCATGAGGAGCAGCCCTCGTATTCAAGGGACATGAGATTTCCAACTTATACTTTGTCAAGCATATAGTCCATATTTTGTTCACTTTAACCTTAATCACTTCAAGATGCTTTATGATAGGGGCAATGAGAGCTGAAAGCTAGTAAGTACCATATTTTTGGAAGCTCTTTATGAAACTTCAATCTCTGCTTCTGATACATTGCAAATGTATCTATAATTTTTGATGTTCCATGCTTGGTTTTATCCACTTTCTTGTGTTTTGTCCACACTTTGGAGTACTTTTCATATGATTTTTTGGACTAACCTATTAACAAGAGCCACAGTGCTAGCTGTCTGTTTTCTACTGTTTTTGGTTCTAGGAAAGTCAGGAAATGAATATTCTCGGAATTGGACGGGACAAAAGCCAAAGTGCCTATTTTTCCGGAAGTCATCAGATGCCAGAATACGAGACAGAGAGGGGCCAGAGGGCGGCCACACCACCTGGCCGCGCGGCCAGGCTTGGCCCGCGCCAGGGGGTGGTGTGGCCAGCCCAGGCACCCCCTCGGCCTCCCCTTCTGCCTATAAGATGCCCTCGGGACAAAAACCCTAAGTGCCCGATCAAAAATACACGAAAGAGTCTGTAGCCGCCGTCATCTCCACCCCTAGATCGGGAGGGATCTGAAGCTCTTCCCGGCACCCTGCCGGAGAGGGTAATTCACCCTGGAGGCCTTCTTCATCACCATGCAAGCCTCCGGTGTGATGCGTGAGTAGTTCATCCTTGGACTACGGATCCATGTAGTAGCTAGATGGCTGGTTCTCCTGCTTTGTGCTTTCATGTTTAGATCTTGTGAGCTCCGTTCATGATCAAGATCATCTATTTGTAATTCTGCATGTTGTGTTTGCAGGGATCCGATGGATATTGAGATGCTATTTCAGATTGATTATTGATTCTATCATGTCTTTGTTATTTGTGATCTTGCATGCTTTCCGTTGTTAGTAGCTATCTTGGCCAAGTAGATGCTAGCAACTCCAATAGTTAGTATTTATGCTCGATAGTGGGTTCATGCCTCTGGTAATCTGGGGAAGTGACAGAAATATCTAAGGTACTAGATGTGTTGTTGCTACTAGGGAGAAAACAATGATCCTTTTTTCATAGAACAATCGTATTGTTTACTTTACATGTAGTTCGTAAAGCAATAATCTGTTGCTTGCAACTTAATACTGGAGGGGGTTCAGATGATAACCTGAAGGTGGATTATTAGTCATATATGCAGTTGGATGGCGGTCTATGTATAATGTTGTAATGCCCAATCGAATCTCAAAGGAGTCAAGATGATTAGTATATGCATGTATTGCTTTCTCGATGTTTGTCAATTGCCCCGCTGTAATTTGTTCACCCAGCATGTTATCTATCTTAAGGAGAACCACCTCTAGTGAACTATGGATCCCGGTCCTTGTCTTTTACATACAATCTACAATATTTTACTGCTTTGTGTTTACTTTCTGCAAACTTTTACTTCTTTCCAGTCGATACGTTTAATCCTTTGTTTTCCGCAAAACACGGTGAGATTGACAACCTCATCGCAAGTTGGGGACAAAACCGCATAGGGAAACTTGCTGCTGTGCTCATCATACCTTCCTCTTGGGGTTCCCAACGAGCTCTACATCATCATTGATCCAGCATTTTTCTGGCGCCATACACAGAGCCATCAAGCATTTTTCGGGCGCCGTTGCCGGGGAGTCAAGGAAATCTTCACAAGGGGAGTCCCTCATAACCAATCTCTTTTCTTTGTTTTTTTGTTTTGCTTAGTTTCTTTTTGTTTAGTTTGCCTATTTCTTTATCAAAAACACAAAAAAATTAGTTTTACTTGTTTGCTTTCTTATTTGAAAACACAAAAAAATGACTACTCTTGAAAACACTAAGTTGTGTGACTTCACTAGCACCAACAACAATGATTTTATGAGCACACATATTGCTCCACCTGTGCCTGAAGATACTTTCTTTGAGATAAAACCTGCTTTGCTCAATCTTGTTGTGAGAGAACAATTTTCTAGTATTGGTAATGGAGATGCTGCTTCCCATCTAAATAACTTTGTTGAACTTTGTGAGATGCAAAAGCATAGGGATATAGATGGTGATATTATTAAGCTGAAATTGTTTCCTTTCTCTTTGAGAGGAAAAGCTAAAGAATGGTTGAATTCCTTAACTAGGAATAGTATTGATTCTTGGACTAAATGCAAAGATGCTTTCATTGGGAAATACTATCCTCCTGCTAAGATTATATCTATGAGAAGTGAAATAATGAAGTTTAAACAACTTGATAATGAGCATGTTGATCAAGCTTGGGAAAGAATGAAATCTTTGGTTAAGAATTGTCCCACTCATGGACTGGCCGCTTGGATGATCATCCAAACTTTTTATGCAGGATTGAACTATTCTTCAAGGAACCTATTGGATTCTGCTACTGGAGGTACCTTTATGAACATCACTTTGGGTGCTGCAACAAAACTTCTAGACAATATGATGGTTAATTCTTCTGAATGGCATACTGAGAGAGCTCCACAAGGTAGGAAGGTAAATTCTGTTGAGGAAACCTCCTCCTTGAGTGATAAGATTGATATTATTATGTCTATGCTTGTTAATGGGAAAGCCCATATTGATCCAAATAATGTTCTTTTAGCTTCTTTGGTTGCTCAAGAAGAGCAAGTTGATGTGAACTTCATAAGAAATAACAACTTTGGCAATAATGCTTATAGGAGTAATTTTGGTAACAACAATTACAAGTCATATCCTCCCAACAATGGTAATGCTTATGAAAATTCTTACAACAATAATAGGAGTGCTCCCTCTGAACTTGAAGTTATGCTTAAAGAGTTTATTAGTAAACAAACTGCTTTCAATAAAACTATTGAGGAAACACTCTCTAATGCTGAAAGAAATATAGCATCTTTGGCTGAAGCTCAATCTTCTTTTAATAAAATGGCTGCTAAACCTGAAACTAATGATAATCCCTTTGCAGCTACTAATGCCATACAAGTAAGAATGGATGAAAATGTTAGACTATTAGCTAAATTACATGCTAAGTGGGAAAGAGAAGATGAAATTGCTAGAAACATTAGTGTTTCTACTATTACCACCACTAGTGTTGAGGCTAGTAATAGTTCTACTACTTTAGATGATAAATTTGATTTTGATCTTGATGGTTGCAATATCTCTGAAGTTATTAAGTTCCTACAAAATCTTGCTAAAAGTCCTAATGCTAGTGTTATGAACATGGCTTTTACAAAACACATTACTTATGCTCTCATAAAGATTAAAGAAGAAAAGATAAAACATAAAGCTTCTATTCCTATAAAACAAGAAGATGGTCGGGAACCCATCATTAATATGAAAGTGAATGACTTTGATTTCAAAGCTTTAAGTGATCTTGATAGTAGTGTTTCTATTATGCCTAGAAGGATTTATGATATGCTTGATTTGCCTCCTCTTGAAGATTGTTATTTGAATGTCCCACTTGATGATAATGCTAAAAAGAAACTCATGGGGAGTCTTA